>OX940919.1:12630665-15263498 GCA_954870645.1 Agrotis clavis | reverse complement strand
CTGCAGATCACTACATTTTGTTAAAACAAAGGCGGTGTGTTTAACGAGATAAATGAAAAGATAATGCAGGCCCGGGATTAGAACCCGCGACTTCTGAAAGGACGACCTTATCATTAACGACAATAAAACGTAACCCACCTTGGGCTACGTTTCGTAATGACGCCAGATAATAAAAACAAAAGAATAACATTTTTTTAACCGACTACGATAAAGGAAGAGGTTTCAATTCAACGGGGCCTTGATTTTTATGTGTGTTCCTTGATTTCTCGAAAACGCCTGGGCCGATTTTAAAATTCTTCTTTAGTTTCAAAGGTAATACAAAAAAAAGGGCACACTTCACGAATGGTCCCATGGTATTTAAGTCAGGATCTGATGATGGGATCTTAAGAAATCGAGGTAACTCTTCAATAAATTACAGCAAATCAGCGGCGATTGCTGTTATCACACAGCTTTGCATTGTATACAATACAATCACACAACAAAATATTACGTCTGTATATACTCACTAAAAAGGCTGAAATAAAACTTTTTGCAAAAAATATAAATATTGACAAAATAACATTTCTGGTTGATTAGTACAGTAATACTTTCTTAGACTAGTTTTTGCACACGGCTTTGCTCTCTTTTGTTATTAGCAGATTTTGTTAACATATCTGTTACGGGCAACGTGATTAACTGGGAATTATTAATAAGGACCGGCCATTATTAATAATGCCCAAGAGCGATGGGCAAAGTGATTAATTGATCACTTTGACCGGCCATTATTAATAATGCCTGACGGACTCACAATTTAGGACCCATTAATATTAGTAGTCATTTTTACCCGTGGTGCTAGGCAACTGGGCTTCTCCCAGTTGTAATGTCCCTTTTTGTGCCTATTGGCCTTGTTTTGTTCTGTCTCCTGCTTGCATGAAGGGAAGTTGAAACATATTTTTCCTACTCCTCCACTTTTCTTTTCTGATTAATTTCTTTGCAGGATCCAAGAAAGGTAAATTCATTCTCCGGGACACGTCGAGCTTCATTGTCTCGGCGCTTTTCTGGTGGTTGCCACTGTTGATTCTGTCTCTCAGGAGTTGCAGTGGTTTGGGAATAGTGTGGTGGGTTTGTCCCCAAAAAAAAAAAATATGCCTGACGGTAAATGTCTGTCTGTCTATGTAATAAGTCGGTGTTTGTGAACTTGTATTTATCACTTGAACCGGGCAGTATGAATAATTTCCTACTTGTAGCCGAGCAATGTGATAAATTGGACCGCGGCCGTGCCTTGCAATTACCGCCTACCAAGGTAAGCGGGGCTCCTATTTCTGTTTGCAAGGTTTAAAGTAACCTAACACGAAGGGAAAAAGGGAATGGCGGGGTCTGAAAGAACCTAACCTGTCCGAGTCGGGGTGTTCCAAGTCCCGAGCTCGCTTCGTCCGCTTTTGCACCCTTAGTCAAATTGCTGATTACTGTCTACCAAGGTAGCTCGACGGAGCCCCGCTTTTTTTGATAACTTTTCATGAACATTTTATAAGTTTAATTTCATTTAATAAACAAAAACACTACAGTTCACCTATTTTATTACTTTGCCCAAGATAGGGCGGGCATTATTCATAATGGCCGGGAAAAGTGATTAATCATGCTGTTTTAATCACATTGTCCAATTTAGTAGGGCATTATTAATACAGACCGGCCATTATTAATTGTGCCCGGATTTATCAAATTGCCCGAAACATATATATCTAAAAAGTATGACATTATTGGACGAAATAATAAGAAGATTCATACAAAATTCAACCTTATATTCCTCAGCCTTGAGCCCATAACCGTCCCCAGGGTGCCATCTATCTCCGTATCAAAATTCAGCGATTTAGGCTTGAAAGCATAACAAAAAACTACTCGCTCACTTCTTTTTGAAATATTAGTTATTATTACCTTTGCAAAAAAAAAACGGTTTACTTTTTTCAGTTTTGGTATAAAACATTTTGTTGCACACCAAAATTGATACTCAACTTTTTTTTTACAATATTGTTCATTCTAGAAAATAAACGAGGTCTCCTATCTGATGGTATCTAATTGCGAAGTGGAGCGAATCACCTCTTATAAATAAGACTAGCTTCCGCCCGCGGCTTCGCCCGCGTGAAACAAACATTTACACAGTTATAGTAAATTAATTTGAATATTAAGGATTATATTAATGGAACGGTATAGATTTGGGTATAGCATTTGGTTAAAAGAGAGTAGGTATGTTTAAAAAAATTATAAAATATTTGTTTACAGTAGGTATAAGGTACCTATGTATTCCATTAAGTGGCAGAAAGTACCCAGGAAAATTTATTGGTCCCTTATGTCCAAGAGACACTTCCAGGGGCCAGCATCACGTTGTGTACAAACATATTTTAAAATGATACGAAACAATAAAATAATTTTACTGGATCGAAAAATGTAATTCTCTGTAGCGCAAATTTCTCTGATCGCATGCGTCCGACAATGATGTCTGCCCTCACGTGTCTGCCCGTTCGGGTAGGCATAGATAGATTCGTGCGCTCCCCCACCACACGACAGCGCCGTTGCCTGCCGCCACACTTCGGCGAATGTGCGCGACGGCGACCGACGACAGACGGCAGCGGCGGCGATGCAGAGTACCTATTCGTTAAAAGGAAATTTAACTTCAAAAGCCAATTTTTTTTAACTTGATACACCCAAAACTTCTAAATATGATGTTCCTAGGTTCAGTGGTTAAAATTTTGTATACAAAAAGTTTGGCTTCGTAGTTCCCGTTCCGAATCCGTTCCGTTCCGTTCCGTTCGAATTTCGGGAATTCAGTTTGTAGAATTTCACCGGTGGTAAAAATTTCAAAATGCTAGAACAAACGATTTTAAATTTCAAAAACGCTAGAATAAATTGTTATTTATTTCTTATCAAGCTCCTAAATATAAAGTTTCATGGTTTTATCCCCAGAAATGACAAAATCCCATACAAACTTTCAACCCTTATTTCACCCCCTCACTGGTCGAAATTTGTATAAATATATCTTATCAAGTGCTTAAATATAAAGTTTCATGGTTTTATCTTTTAAAATTAAG
Organism: Agrotis clavis; assembly: GCA_954870645.1. Lineage (NCBI taxonomy): Eukaryota > Metazoa > Arthropoda > Insecta > Lepidoptera > Noctuidae > Agrotis > Agrotis clavis. The sequence goes on along the minus strand of OX940919.1, from coordinate 15,260,436 downwards.
AAATCCCATACAAACTTTCAACCCCTATTTCAACCTCTTCATCCCCTTTTTCGCAATAAAAGGAGCCTATGTTCTTTCTCAGGGTCTAAAGATTGTCTGTGCCAAATTTCATCAAAATCGGTTGAGTGGTTTAAGCGGGAAAGCGTAACAGACAGACAGACAGACAGACAGACAGACAGACAGACAGAGTTACTTTCGCATTTATAATATTAGTTTGGATAAGGTGCAACTGATCTCTGGGTCTAGTTTCGAAGAGGTCGAGTTGTCCCTATTTCTATCGTAAACCCACCCGGAATGGAATGGGAAGAAACTAAAATTCGCGTGATCCTTCAAAATAGCCCTTTCTAATCCATCCTTTAGACCACCTTCGTATTATTTATGATTTTTATCTTCCTACAAGAATACTAAACGAACAAATAAACTATAAGGTAAAGGGAGATTTTTTGGTGAGACAGGTAACTTAGAAGTCTCTCAAAACGTTATCTATGCATGCTGTAATGCGAAATGATGCAAATCGTTCACCACTACAGTAGACAAGACGTAGTGACACATCATTTTGCATTACAGCATGCATAGGTAACGTTTTGAGAGACTTTTAAGACTCTATCACTGAGTTACCTGTCTTACCAAATAATCTCACTTTACCCTACAACCAAACAACGGGTACCGTCCACTCTGTCTTTCAGTTGATTTTGGATTGAAGCCTTCATTCGAGGTCTAATAAATCACAAATGGCCCACGGGAAATCAACTTACCCGCGAACGGACGATTCATATTGGGAAACCACAAACATTATACAATACGCGTGTGTTGTGCGTGCGTAGTTGTAGTTGACCAACGAATTGCTTTACCACTATTGACGACAATGGCCATAAATACAATTTAATAAGGGGGAAGCATATGGGGCCCCCTTAGAGAGCTAAAGCCTGCCGGGGTCGTGGAACTGTCTCAGGTAACCGGACCCCGGAACGTAAAGGGCTATTGAAGGATCACCGAATCTGACAGTGACAGTCCCTTCCGTCCCGCCCTGTGTTGGAGGACTCATTTGATGATTTTATCACAATAAAAGAGTGAAGCTTTTTAACTGTCAATTATACAGATATACATAAGTAACTTATCGTAGACGCAGTCAGAGGCCTTACCACGAGCTCTTAACGCGATCCAGTTTAGGCTGTGCGAAAGAGACGGAGCTATACAAGTCGTCTAGTGCCATCTCTTTCCCACAGCCTAAACTGGATCGCGTTAAGGGTTCATGGTAGGCCACCAGGACATAAATCTATTCCAATTCGTCTTATTTTTGTCACAAAAGAAGTTACATGTTCGATTGGGAAAATATAGAGTTTGGGACAAGTTGATGTAGCGTCTGTTATTATAATCACACCGATTTTACATTCCAGTTTAATTGAACGACATAATTAGCACATATGATCAAAATGGACGCGAAATATTACGTTCATCAAAGCGTTTACGTATTTGTTTTATGGTTCGAGAACATTCAAATTAATTATCACTTATTGAGTTAATGTTCTCGCTATCTAGAACTCAACTTGCCAAAGACACGTTGATTTAATTCGGGTTAGTGTTACAATACTCTTTGTAAAGATGTTAGCGGTAGTTACAAGTCCGGGTAATGGCTCCTGAGAACTGCGATAACGCCTAAACAATTTCAGTGGCGGAGATACAGGTGGCCTACCATGATGTGTTAAAGAAAGAGTAATTCCAGCGTGGAAACGAGATAGCGAGACGACTTGTATCTGTCTCTATCCCACACTGGAAATACTCGTGATTGGTCGCCATGAGTCTGGCTGGCGACTACTGTCCAAACAGTTTTTACTGTGTTCCGTCGATGTGCAGGAGTGGCTGTACCTTCTTTGTGATCTCGTTTCATCTAAGGCCCTATAGCCAAATGGCAAGTGACATTCGCTAACGTTCAGCAGTCGCTAATACATTTTCAACTTTATACCCCATTGCATAAAGTTGAAAATCTATCAAAGATTACAGATCGTTTTCATTTGTTTCGTTCTCTATCGCTCAGCAGTCTTTACTAGATTTTAAAATTTATGCGATGGGGTATAAAGTTGAAAATGTATTAGCGACTGCTGAACGTTAACGATTGTCGCTTGCCGTTTGGGTACAGGCTTAGGTCTTATTTTTGCTTCTGGACTAGATTGAGGCCGAAAACAAACTCAGTAAAAAAAGATAGTATACTAGTTTTGCATTCTCTGTAACGGTAGTTAAGATCATATTGCAAGGTTCACTTGAAACTCTTCAATCATCTGACGTTGCAAGGGTAAGATTTACCTCCTTGTTAGAAAACGAAAAGAAATTAAATGAGATATTTCGAGTTTTTCAACTGATTGACTTGATGATTTACATCAAGAAAGTAGGAATTTTAATTTCAAGATTTGATAAAAGTAAATTAAGGATTGTATATTATCGCCAGGCTTTAAGATGTGTTTCTCTTTACACTGATTTAGTAAATTATACTTACTTAGATGAACTTTTATAAAGGTTTGAAAATTGTGCCTGAATTCATAAAGAACCCTTTGTTAAAACTGCACGCAAGGACCAAGACAGCCGGTCACGATAATTGAATCAATCAAGGTGCCAGAGACTGCGAAAATTAAAGACACCTCAGTTCCATTCTCTCCAATTAAGCTTTTCTTAGCACTTTACTATCGCCGAAATAATTGAGGCGAAAAGTCAATTATAAAGAAGATTCGACCACCAAGTTAAATTTAATGTCTATTATTTAAAAAAATGTGTAGGTAAAACGTGGTTGAGATGAAAGGTGGAGTTTGTAAGAATCCTAGCATGTTGAGAATAATGGTTTCTACCTGTCTCCATGAAAAAATGTTTCATCTTATACACCGTGACTTTTTAGTCGTCTTACAAAAGCAGCCCAGTTCATGTATCCAGTGACTAGAACACGTTTATAATAAAAAAATAGGTATTTTAGAGATTTGAAAAATTTAATAATAAAATGTTAATTCGTTATTATGACGCATGGCGTAGTTACAAACACCCTTGTCTCATAGAAAATTGGAATGGAATGATCTTCCCGACTATTGCGCTGGGTAGGTACACTCTACAGCTTGATACGTAAATATTTTAACAGGGTGTTTCATATTTCTAATGTACCTATTTATTAAAAAAAAAAATATTACTACGATTAAAAAAATATAACTCGCCTAGAGGTATCTTAGGTCGGAAACATTAAGTGGACCACTTTTGTAAGACGACTAAAAAGTCACGGTGTATATTATAATACGTAGGTCCCTATTTTAATCTCATCTAACGTGATGACGCATTTGCTGACATTTAAGAACTTGTATGAAAAGCAATAAGTGTTTGTCGGCGTTATAAATACTTAAATACGCGATAATGCGATAAGGCAAAAATTACTAGTTGTCGAAACGACATTAGCTTTATTGTGTTTTTGAGCGCACACTGTGGTGTGATATGAAGTGATTTGATTTATTTTTAAAAAAGGATGAGTAGAAAGAAAATGACGATTTTTATGATAAACAAAATCGTTTAAACCAAGTTGTGGAAAATGCCATAAAGCGCAGTCCACGTTTTGGTTCTTGTGGCGATCAATCACAACAGCTTGACAATGAAAAACTGCCGCAGCGCTTTACGTGCTATCAATCTAGCCGCGGCCAGCTTGCACCCGGAAATAAGCCGTCCACCTCACTAAATCAATGACAACAGCTCACTTCGTAACCAACGCTTTTTGTGGAAATAAAAGATTCATTTACAATCTTATTGAACCGAGCGTCTTCGTCCGTCCATACTTTTTATATCTAAGTAGAGGACTCGAACGCTGTAATAGAGCTTTTACCTGCTCCGATAAAATGGGTTTTCAAGACCCTTAGAAGGTCAGCCGATGGCATTGTTCTGCCAACGGCCAGTAATTTGTTGAATATGGAACCGCCCTTATGCTTGCTGAAGAGCATAAGATCTTTTAAGCGAAATGAAACGGTAATAAAATCCAGCAGGTAAGGGTAAGAGAAATACTTGGTGTTTATCCTTACGTATTAAAACGCTCGATTTTAGTGAGCAGAAAGTAAAAGCCGAGAAAATGGGCGGTAAAAAGGCATGTTAAGAAAATATAACAATCATCGTGAAGCGTGGACCGAGCCTGTTACGCAGTTCTCTGGGTGCGGAGTAATAGTATTTTTAATTCTCGGTTCTCGCCTACGCTCGCTCAATTGCTCACTTGGACGCTGTAGTAGCCTCCACGGGTTGCTGACGTTTACACTTTTTAACAAACGTTTCGCACGCCCTTAAAAAAAGGGTTTACGGGCTCTCCTTGCGCTTTATGTTGATTAACTACTTCGCTTATTCACAGTTCCCTCGCTTTCTTCGCCAACAAGAAGCGAACCTTTTTTGAATGTATTCGCTGTACCTACATGCTTTATAATTGACTGACTCTGCATTACGGTCTAGAAGTTACCGTATAATATTTTGCTATGAACATGAGCTTGCTTGAGGTTGTCGTCTAGACATGTCTTTCTCCGCCTTTTCACTGTTTTTCGCTCATGTTTCTTTTTACTTTATTTAAATTCAGAAATGACAAAGCGTAAACTTTGTTCGCATCAGCAGCCGTCATAGGTGCAAGTATGGACTGAAAATGGAATAGATTATATTACCGTGGGCACAGATGTCGGCAAAATTACATTTACCATTCATAAGACGACAGCTTTCCTTATACCACGGGCAAGGCAGCTATAAAAGCATCGTATCGTCTGTGTCAACAACAAAACAACCTTCATAGTATAATTTTCCATGACCCGGTGTTATATTTCAGTGTGTGCGTTCAGGCAGAATAGGAATCACATGCGAACTGGACATTGGATCGGTACAAAAACGAAAGATTTTGTCGCCATTCAAATCAAATAAAAGTCGATGCGCAAAATGATTCTTATATCTACTACAGTTCTTCAGCATTGTCTTCATACTACAAAGTAATATGAGAAGTGCGGTTGTGTTGGAGTCAGTTGTATGACAAATGTCGGGTCTTGCTTCTTTTATTTTACATTTTTTTTGTTCTGCTGTCAGACTCCGTAGTGACACTTTGGAAATTAGTTTTGTACTGTGTCTTCGTTGGAATTATGTTTTATGTATGAGGAAACATTGTCCATTCACGAGTGCTGTTTGTATAACGATGTATAATTGTAGGTCATTGGGCTGTTTATCGGAAATTGTCATGTTGCCGTGGGGTAGCGTGTCAACGAGTACTATCGACAGTAATTACTTGTTGAATTAAAAGCTACTCTGCTTACGAAACATTATACTCTTTATTTATATCTAACTTTGTGAAAATATCACTGAAGTGTAGTTCCACTGCAAAATATATTGCACAGTAATGTGTTTTTACTCTCCGTGATGATAGTATCGACGTGAACTTGTACTGAAATATGATTTATAAATGCATGAATTTGTTGAATACGGATGAATGTAGATAATATTGTCAGTCACGACATTCGTACATTAAGAACACATCAGAAATCATTGTTTTTTGAATCACGACAAACATGTGGAGCCGATAGATAAATACGAACATTCCAAATTAAAATTTTATTTAAAATAACGATATTATCATCAATATAATTCATTTATTATTAATATTTACCTGCCTCGTAAAATGTTTTACCTTCCGGGTTGGTAGTTTGACGTCTTTATTATGTTAAAAATAACTTACGTAGGTATATAAATATCTCTTTGTAAAACAGTGTAACATAAAAATATTTCCAGAGACGCCACTTCTTTACGTGCTTTATCTACGAAGTTCCTCAGCAATATGCCAATAAAATATAGAACAACTCGTAAAAATATTGAATGATGACACTTTTATGACGACGCTTCGTAGATTGCAGTAAAATACAATAAAATCCCGAAAGGCGAAATACATCGAAATAGTTCATTCCAAACGTCAGAATGAAAAAGCGCTGTCAGCGGTTGCAAGCGGCTGGATTAGAAAATGTAGCGATGAATGTAAAGTCGGCTGTAGAACTTGGTTTTATTCCGAACGAGGTTTGCCGGCGCCGTCACTCACGAGGTGTTACTTTTTTATTGCCTCGCTCTTTACATAATGGTTTGATGGCGTCTATGTTGATGTCGGAACTGGGCTTTTCAATATAAAGCTACAGTGTAAGGAATAGTAGCTCTGAATAGAACATGAGAGAAATGCAGAAATGGAGGGTTGCCAGAAATGGGGTTGGTTGTTGTAGCAATAGATTAAATGGCTATTTATTTACAAGCTGTGACTTGTAATATAATTGCAACCTCGCACAACTGATATGAGGAATAGAATAAAGCAATCTTCCTATTCCACGCATCTTGCTACGCAGTAGCTTTGCTACGCGCCGAGCTACGGCGTAGCTCGCTTGGCTACGATCGTTTTTTGTTGGCCCCAATTCCACTCAATCAATGCGCTCAAAATAAGCGTCAAACTATCAGCGCGCTCAGTTTGTCATGTTATTCGATATTGTACAGTAAATCCATATTGTTATTGATCATTTTACAGCAACAAAATATTTTTTTTTTTTTTTAGTATTTCCGACTGAATAGGCACTCGCTTCGATGTGGAGTTCGTTCCTCATTTTACATTCTCTCAATGGATAATAATGATTTATTACGACCAGTAAGCTAGCATTTTTACATAACACGTTACCTAAAGCAGTAGGTATTATGTTTACTGGAAGGCTGAATTGAAAATATACTTTTTGAATTGATTTATTGGCAGTAGATTAAATTAGGTCTTTAATCGTGAGTTTCGTAAATGGGGCTTAAGGTGGACATCAGGGGGATTAACGTTAGTATTCCTTTTTCATAATAAACTGCATATGGCGGTTTGTCTGAGAAGTGGTGATAGATACTGGGGTTGTTGTAAGTTCGTTTCAAAAATTATTCCCCTCGAAAAAAAGTTTTGATCCTGTTCTCCTAGTACTTTCTGTTCTGATTCCACATTGTGTCCTCGTTTTCGGTAGTTTTGTGGATTGGATTTTATAATTTAATTTTTCTGCTATGCCCGTGCGGTAAAAAAGGGGTCGAATGTACAATAATAATCGTAATAAAAAAAAAAACAAAGACCTTTAGCTAATTTATACATACTTTTTTTTGTGGGGATTTTTTTTTGTGGCGAGTTTACAACAACCCGAAATAATTACCCCTCTCCCCTCTCTCTCTATTCTTATATTTTTACTCCAAAATAAATGAGATGGATTCCTATGATTGTGAAGAATAACAACGTAGACGGCCTTCTCGTAAAAGAAGAAATAACATGTTATTTTCTAAAGGATATTTTCATGCATAACTTTATATTACATTAACAAAATCAACATCTGAATTTACGAAGAAGTCAAACCCAACAGTCATGAGTGGTAATAACAGCCACAAATAATACTACATTTAAAATATTTCCTGTGTCACAAGCTGTAATACTTGGGGACAGTCACATTTACGGCGACTTGTGCTAAAAAAGCACCGGAAGCGCCGCCATGTTGCGTGGACTGAGTTGCGGAAAAGGCGAAACCTTAGTTCCGGTCAAGGCAACACGTTAATATTTTTCTTATTTCTTTTTACTATGTGAAGCAAGAAAATATGGAAGGTTCAGACCCAATGAGATAGACTTCCTTATGGAGTAGGTACATACTGTGGAGGTTGTACGACGCAATATTGTACATATTATTTAATAGTGATCTGTGTTATTTGAAATAGAAGCCTTGCCTACAGAAAAAGCATACTAATGGAATCCGGGCGAAGTATAAAGCTGATAGTTTGTTACTGAATTTAGTTTTGTGCCAGATAGAAACAATATCTATCGTCATAAAAGTTAATAAAGCAATAAGGTCAGGCTAGTAAAACCCCCGCTGCACGCTCTTCAGTCGCTCCAAGCGCTCTACTCACTCCGCTCGCTGCTCGCTTTGACTCCAACAATTTTTGTTCACATCTCTTTTGAGTGTTTCATATCAAAGTTGTTCCTTTGTAAATTATTAAGTATTGGAACAATGTTTTTCTTCTGAGAAGGGAAGGAGACTCGACATATTATTGATATTACAGCGAACCTCGGCGGAATCGAACAATAACAAAGAAAAGGAACAAAACTTTTTAACTGATTAGGTATCGCCGAGTTTCTTAGTTCAGTAACAAATCGTTTTCCTAACCAATCGGGAAATTATGATTTGCTTGACTGGTTCTTTGTAAAGATCTTGCAGCCAATTTCATATTTAAACGGTTTTGACGATAACTTTTATTTGAATATCACGGGGAACCCTACTTTGCTTAGTTATGAATACTATGCTATATTGTTGAAAATTTGGGTTAATTTAAACAAATAAAACTTGGTATGCCATTAAGAATCTTAATTTGAAAATAATTCTTCTGGCCAATGAAACGTATTACTGTTATAAAAATAGTACTACGCATACTATAGTAACGTCATATAAACAATAAAATGTGGCCCACCGAAACAATTAACACACATAATTAGAACTAATAGGTGTATTAAATGTATATAGCGCCCTTCATTTACAAACAGTACGATAAGATCTGTCCTTACGTAAATAAGTCGGTGCATATTAATGTGCGCCTGTAATAAATCTGCATAATTCACACCAACATAAAATTGAAAAGTATGTGTCAAGAAACTTTTATTGGGGGCACGGTTTCGTTGTAAAATTTACGACAGTGGCTCCGGTTTCACCGTAAAATATATTTTGTGGGCGGTAAGGCAAGGCACGGATTGGCCAGTAAATGGAGCGATGATAAGTGAACGTGATTGTCACTTACGTTAATACCGTTGAAGAAGTCTGCCTAGGCTGCTGGTAATTTACAGTTGCTATGAAGTAGGTACCAACTTCATTGATTTCCCTAAACCCTAATCGTGACAATGTAATATGATGCGCGGCTACCGTTTAATGGCAGACAATTCTTTTCCCGTACCCTACGTTTTCTTTATTCCCGTGACAAATAAGCGCATTCCATTTACTCATTACTCTTTGGGACAAAGCGGCCATATTGCGTGTGCCCGGGACCCAGTCCCGTGACCCGCCACCTGTAATTACAAACATAAACCTCTACCTGTGTACAAATAGTTTAATGAAAGGGTGTTTACTTACGTCACCCGTTACTTAAATGCAGCTTTTGATGAGTTAATGCTGACAAATTAAAGTTACATTGTCACACGTTTTACGAGTTTAATCACCCTCCTGGTTTTATGCTCGAAGTTATATGCTATCTGGCAGTTGGTCGTCAAAGAACAATGATCCATCTAATCACTTATATGCAGACAGTCCTCAGAGAAATTCCAGTGGATGTGATAATCTCAGCAATTGGTAACAATCAGATTAGTGTAATCATGACGTTTGACTGCCGCAGCAGATTCTGAATACTATTACCATTACCCTGAGATTACCATGATTTATACGACAGATAAAACTAGATTTGTAGTTCTATAAAATCAAAGCGGTATTGTACATTCAAATGATGATTGATCAGTTAAAATTGATTACCTTTTCAAGGTGATAATTATTATGTTATTATTGGTTACCATATTATTATATCAATTTATCCGATACTTTTAACGGCTTTTAATAACCATTGGCCTAGATATTTATTTTCAATCAACGTAATAAATATTTTTATGTGAAACACGATCACAAAATCTTTAACTATATTTATGAACTGACAACTCCAAAGACCATAGGAATGAATTACACCGACAGCACTTGAACGTAGCCTTAAATCATTACCGTTTTCTTTTCATATATGAATTTCGATATAATATTTTCTAACCTAGATGAAACCTCGATCGCTGGAATTTTGAGTAGGTACCTTAGTTTATGGGTCGCCCCAGTAAAGCTATCTGGAGCGACGCGCGTGTCGTCATTTTATGACTTTTGAGTCGGTAAAGATATTATTTTTGGAATATCAATCATAGTGGTGAAAGCTTTGACTTAAATAGGGGAGCTTTTTACGTGTTTCGCAACCATTTATAGTCGCAAAAACTACTCATGGAGTCAGTAAAGGGTTGAGATCGTATGGTAATTATGACTATAACCAGTAGAATTCGTAGAAAAGTAAAATTGGGCGTATTATTCGACAAAAAATGGAAAGCGAGGGTTTTGTTTCTATATGTAAAAATAAACATACTCCTTTCTCTGATGATACCCCAGATACAAGGTCGTCTGTCTCGCTTGACATCAAAGAACAATTAAGACAGTATTTGTATAAACATTCCATCGCAACTCGATATTTGTGTTATAGGAGCAGAACAAATAGGAGGAGCAAGTTCTGAGTCTAACCAGTCAGTGAGTCCCGGGGGAGTGAGAGAGGGGGGAGCGCTATCCTCCTCTCAAATTATTCATTAACTAAGACGAGCACTTTGTGCGTTTGCCGTCACTGTTTGTGGTTGGCTAACCTTATTAGTTCTAGCTTTGATTCCTACTGTAGTTAGATTCGTATTTAAATATATGTACTTATTGTTGATTTGTATTTTTATTTGTACCATGTGTTCGCCTACAAATTGTCTGCATAACTACATAGTTTGTAAAGTGTGTTTCTGTTCATTTTTCCAGACAGCAGCTGTCCCCACCGGACCCGCAGCCCGCCACAATGGAGCTCATTATCTTGCGCAGGCTCCGACTCACCCAACTGAAAGGTACCGCACCCTAATGCCAACAATTTTCACATTACACACGCTGCCATGCAAATGACCCTCACATCAATGAAACTCCGCGCAAATAAACCCACGTCACTATCGCTCTATTACGAAATACCTTTCCATTGAGCTTTTTACCGGCAGGCTTAGTAAGTTAGGTCTAAAAATAACGCAATGGATTGTGTAACGAGAGTTCGTGTCGGTTGTTTCTGTGCTGTGGTAGTAGTGTTCCAGACGTCGGCTGATGCGTGTCGCTGGCGGCCTCTTCAGATCAATAGTTTAGGAATAGACGCTATGCTGTAACGCGTGTGTCGGAGAATACAGACATTCGCCGCGTCGTCCTTATGTTTTAATGTTAGAAACTGATTTTGGAGACTTTTAGCATACTCTAAATTTGAATGCGGCCAAAAAATAAGTAATGGGGTTTTAGTGAAAAAATCCTACAGGTACTTTAAAGTCGCCTTCTTTTGGGTTTGGTAGAAAATATTAAATATGAAAAAATTTCATACTATATAGAATTTCATAATTTCGACATCCAATTTGCGATCTCCATTTTATTATGTCACACCAAGAACCTAAGCAAAATACATAATTCTTAGTAAATTAAAGGCAAAACGGCCTCCGCGCCTGTTGGCTAATATTAAGTAGATTAATAAACTTTGTTGAGAAGATCGTTAAAGTACGATATTATGTAGGAGTTTCCTGTTACTGGGCGAACGATTCATAAATCGATCGCCCAGTAACAGGAAACTCCTACATAATATTTTGCCTTTAATTTACTAAGAATTATGTATTTTGCTTAGGTTCTTCATTTTTTTCCATCAGCGTGGCGGGATTAGCCGCGTATTGCTTCCTTAGCTTACGTCTGCGTCGTCCACTACGTGCAGACACACCGGATTATCTGGTATTATCGGACGATGGACTGATAATAGGTATCGAGCATCGAACTCTAGTTAATAGACAATCGGACCCATTTCACAAGGATTAATCAACTGTACCGTGTATTTACTAGTTCCATTCTAACGAGATCTAAAACAAATCGAGCACATTAAATCAATAATGAAGCAACTATTCGAATGTGTTTCGAAAGTCAACGCTGCGATATAGGTCAATGGTTGCATTTGACAAATTTATTTCGAACGACGGAAACCGATTTGAAGGCATTGAAAGTCTTGCATACAAAACAACCTACATTTCTATTTCGATACCAATTTACATATTCTTCGAAATTCGTAAAACATAGTTGATCGATTCCTCGTTGGCACGTACGAGTGGATTTATCATTACAGATAATACCGATATCTTGATGGTATCTGCGTCTGCCTTTAGGGGAATTCTCTGGAGCCAGTAATTACGTGCACTTAGTAGAGGTCCGTCGTTTACGCCAAACTCAGGTCGAGTGCGGGTTACGATGTCGATAAGACACGGTGCCCCTCTATCGGTGAAATTGCTTTTTATCGAAAGGTCCGGCCATGCTCGCATACCCACGTTACACCGCGCCTCGATAAGCTCTTTTGACGTTAACTTATCTACTTTCAAAACAAAAATTATACACCCGTTACATCATTAGGATCGTCAAGTTTTGTATTATTATAGCACATAAATAAATAGCAATGATCAAAATTCTATGTTTATACTTTGTTTATGACTTTTGCCGTACCAATTCAGGACTAGTTCAACTTCAATCTGGCTTTATTCAGTCTTATTGCAACTTGCAAGGCGAACTTTTTAAAGCAAGAAGACGTGCTCGCAACTAGATTTGTACGAAAGGAAGATGTCGACAGTAGCACGACACTTTAATGCGACGAAATACCGGGATTTCGCGAAATTTTTACTGTCGAAACCTACGAAATTGCAGCTTTGCATTACGAAGTAAAACCGTAAAAAGTCAATGGCAGCATCACAAATTATAGTGAGAAAGTATTATTTGTGATGCTGCCATTGACTACTCTTTTAATTAGAAAAGGTTAAAAGGTTAAAGGTTGCTCTGTAAGCTAAGAACTAGAGTTTAAGCCGAACATTTTATAGTTTTTATAGATGAAGTAATAAAAACAGGTTTATTTATATAACCTATTGTTTATGAAGTAACGCTCGTAATCTTAGGAACTCGTAAATAGCGTTTATAATAAGTGCTGCTAATGGCAGTCGAGGCTCAAGAAATAAACATGCGAAAGCGCTTGAGTGCAAATCATTCGTAGCAGCTAATATAGCGGTGTTCCGCGATTCGTAGCACACGCTACGAGCGCGCTCGCTACGAACGCGCTACGCTGCTACGAGGCGGGCGGTGCTACAACTCGCGGTCCAAATCTTCAAAGTGCCTAATTATGTAGCAACTAGCAACACAGGCTTTCTAGTATATTTTATAAAAAGATTGACATCTTTCATAGCGTTTTAACAAACAAGAAATAAGTCTAAGAAATTACGAACCATAATGTTTAAAATGAAAATTGGGTAAGATAGGTACAGGTAGTGATGTAAAATATTCTATCAGTGCAGTTCAAACAGCTTTCAATCATGTTACGGGCGGCGCGCGTGACCGTGCGCCCGTTAGACGTAGATATTATTATCGATTTTCTCTTTATTCGAATAACTGTCGGACTTGATTTTTTCTTCACCGGTAGAACAAAACTTAGTTGTCACGTAACATCTCAATATTGCATTGTGGCTGCTTCTACCATTTGTATGAAAATGAAGACGACCGCATTTTCCACATTACCATTTGGAACTAGGTGTGAGTCAGATAAAAAAAGTTTTATGTAGTCTATTTACGAGTGTTTTATGTAAAGTGTGAGTGTTGAATCGCGTGTCTGATGGTGTAACTGGGTGGTGGTGGCGCGTGTGTGCCGTGCTGCAGCGCCGCGCCCGCGCACTGCGCCGGTGCCCCGCGCTGACTGCTCGCGCGGTACCGGTACACGGTGCACTTGCGCCGCCCGTACTCCGCTCCTAATTCATGTTCATACGTCACTGCCTCCGTTATCGGGTTTCCGGTGGCGTGTGCAGCAATACCATTTTATACAAGAATAATCTATGCAAACCGCCGAGGTAAACGAACCTCACTGTTTAGCATTCAGATCCACTTTAAACGTAAGTTGCGCCACAATCGGCATGGAGTGCCACGAAGTGCTGACAGCGTCACACAATTACAGACGTGTTTTAGACATCTATTGAATTTTAACAAAGGAATCCGTCGAAACAATTGTGCTCCCCGATTCAATCTTTCACTAATTTACATATTTGTTTACACTTCACTAACTTCGCAATAATAAATAGCTAACAAATTCGCTTTTCACATTGTGTAGAAATTACTGCTTGATTGGTTTAGCACTAATTTCTGGGTTGGTTGATTTTATTGGTTTTATCGGACGGGTAAATGGTTTGGTTACTGGTTAACGAGCACTGGTTTTAATGATACGCAAACATATGGTTTAAAAGATTATATTAGATACTACTGAACTAAGAAATGGTAAATCTAAGTTAATGTAGCACTAAGATGGTTTGATTAGAGTTACGCGATTGGTATCTGTACACGCACTAACTGACTATATTGCGATACATTCATTTATGTAAATGCGCGCAGGCAAAAGTGCTGAGCTGTTCGGTTGCAAAATATTGTACCGAACATATTCCCGAGCGCAAGATAAGATAAAAGATTGTAAAGTATCTACTCATCGAATCATCTTAGTAATATTTTTTGTATGACAGGTAAATAATACAAAATAACAAGAAGTGGTAAAAAGTATAGAATATAAACTATGGTTATCCTTATACAAGTTATACAATACAATGGTAAACGAAATAAAAATATTATTATAGTAGTACAAAAACAACATTTTTTTAAACTAATGAGTCCTTTACTGTAAGCACACGTTCTTTTGTCGCCTTAGGCAACGTAGCTCTTTGCGTTTTAACCGCACTACGCATAGCACTGGGCCATCGTCTGGAGAAATATGAATTAAGGTCTATTTGTTCACTTTCACTTTGCTGACGGTCAGCAGTACTCTGCTTTCGCGGTTGCACTTCACTGTTCACTCTGGTTGCTTGAGATGTAGTCGCCACAGACTCCCGTCTGTGGTGAGGCTGCGCCCGGCTGGCCGTGGACCGCGAGCAGCAACTTGTTCTTCTCCAGATCCAGGCTGCTGCCGCGCATAAGACAACTCCCAGCAGTATGTACATGATGGTGTATTGGTGGATGTCGTGAACTGAAACATCATCGACCTCTGCCTTGGTGGTTTTCAGCGTTCTGATCTGATCTCCAAGAATGGACAGAGATTTATTAAGACTCATGTCCTCTGGTAATGTGGTTTCCGTTGGTATTGCTATGTTCACAATATGATTTATCTGATCTAGCTCTGGTACGAGCATGTTTGGTGAAAAGTTTAATTGGTTGGATTGCTGTTGTAAAGAATACAGCGTGAAATCTTTACTTTTAATAAAACATTTCTGAGTCATACTAATGACCCCTGCTGTAGTCAGCTGGCGAACAGTAACTTGATCGTCACATATGATTTTGATGGAATATGTGTCACAGCAAAAATATAGGTATTGTGACGTTGAGTGTAATTCAACCCATCTATTTTTGCACACTGTGGTTTCTGTTTTGCACCTTTTGTTTATTGGGCTTGTATCGCAAAAGTTTTCATCCTTTTCTAAATTTTGGATTGGCTTGAAGAGCTCACATATGAAAGATTCTCCGTGATACAAGCAAGTGTCGAGGTCATGTATGGTGGGCACGAAATAAGCATCCTTTTTCAGGTTTACTGCGACGTATTCCGATATTGGTGTTATGGTTGTCATACTGTAATTGATTTGTTTCGGAACTGGTATTATTCTATATAATTGAAAACTTTCTCTTGCTATGAGCGAGAATGTTATTTCGAAAATGATGTATTTTTCTGTGACTCGAGCTTTTGTTCTCAGTAACTTGTAGATGCGTTGGAAATCTGTCTCTATGTTTTCGATTGGTAGCGCTAAATCTTGAGGCATTTGCCCATAGATAATTTGTAGCTCTCGTTTGAGCTGGGGTGGTGTTAGTAGATGCAGGCTGATTTGGCCATGGTATATTTCTGATATTGTGTCTATTAACGTTTCCTGTATTTGTTTTAAGTTTTGCATCATATTTATGGTAGCTATCGAGACTAATGTGAAGTCCTGTTGTGTAGTCATCACATCGACTTCTTGTTGGAACTTATTGTTAGCTTTGTCTAAAGCTTGTAAGTGTTTATTTATGGTCTTGTGTTGCTTTGCTATTATGTCTTCGGTTCGTTGTAGTACATTGTGCTCTGCTTCGACGATAGATGTTAAATTCTTCCATAGCTGGCCTTGGTGTTTCTGGTTACGGTGCACAAGTTCAATGTCTTGTCTATATTTTTCTGCGAAACTTTCATCTAATACTCCGAACAGTGAGTTTGCAATTGAGCCGACAGCATTGATAAGGCCGCGTCGTGTTCGTAAGCGCTCGCCGTAATGCTGGCTAAGCAACAGCTGATTGTAATATTGCAGTTCGTTGTAATTGTGACGTATTTGTAGGAGTATCATGTGACAGTGACTCGATTCCATAATTGTTTCGCATGTTCGGTCAAGGTAGCTTGTAAAGTCTTTGATAGCTTTGTCCCCTTGCCAGTATGGAGACATATCAAAGTATGTGACTAATTTCCATTTATCCCGAATTAATTGTACTTTTCCTACAGTGTCGAAGTACAATGTTTTGCTGGTCTCGAATTTTGTGATATTGTATGAAGCTGTTGTTGGTAATATAAATATACCTACGAACAACAACAGTGCTAGCGCAATGTTTACTATCTTGGGACAAGTACTGTACGTTCTCGTATTCGTTTGTGGGCGATTATGTGGTTCCTTTTCGGGTTCAGTACTTTCATGTAGTGGTTGTTCTATTGGATGTTTCATCTCTGAACTTATCTGTGCGTTTCTTAGTCTGCCCCCTACTCGCAAAATCTCATCTTGGTCTATGATAGGATGTAATGGTAAAACTTTACTCTTCGAATGCACATTTCCATTCTTAAGTAATTGTCTTATATCACTTGCGAACTCCATATGTTGCACCGTTTTGATAATCAGCAGTTTTGCGCGACGGAGTTCTTGTAATGTGAGATAAGGTTGACGGCCTGCCTTTTCTGTAGGTAATCGTAGTATCCATGCAAAAACTCGTATTATTTTTGCGAAGGAATTCAATTTGTATAATAAATGGTTGATAATATCAGGTGTGGTCATGGTTGTTTTCTGCTGTTTTTTCGCAACTACGGCATTTGATTGTTTTATCTCTAAGTTGGTTTCATAAGTGGTTAGAGGTATTTCATGGTTTTGGAATGGTTGGATCCATGATGGCCCTTGCCACCACAAGTCATGATTTTTTAATTGTTCGATTTTCAATCCACGACTGGCACAGTCAGCTGGATTTTCAATGGTTTTGACATAATTCCATTTTTCCTTTAGAATTATTTTGGTGATTGCTTTCACGCGATTTGAGACGAAGGGTTTCCACCTCGCTGAATCCCCCTTAATCCATCCCAATACTGCTGTTGAATCAGTCCAACAGTATACTTCCGGGTTATACGACCCCAAGCAAGTTTGCACTTTTTGCATCAGCTGTGATAATAGTTGGGCACCCATTAATTCCAGTCTTGGTATTGATATATCTTTACTAACAGGTACCAATCTTGCTTTTGCTGCGACCAGAGTTACTTCGTTAGTGTTATTTTGGTTAATGACGTTGCAATATATAACAGCGGCATACGCCTTGTTCGACGCGTCACAGAATCCATGTAATTGCAAGCTATGATTTTTCTTTATTCCTAACCATCGTTTTACTTCAATGGAGTTAATGTCTTTTAATTCTTCTCTTAAGCTTAGCCATTTGTTTTTGATATCTTCTGGCAGCGCGTCATCCCAGTTAAGACACGAGGACCAGACACTTTGGAATAGCATTTTCATGGTAATAGTTAATGGTGTGAGCCAGCCTAATGGATCGAATATTTTTGAGATGTCGGAGAGAAGTGACCTTTTTGTTGGTTTTGGTGATGATAATGGCTCCAATTTCGAGTCAAAGATGAATTTGTCCTGCTTCGGATTCCATCCTAAGCCCAATGTCTTCTTTGAATCTGGTTGTTTAAACTCGTAGATTTGCTGGTTCCGCAAATCTTTATCCAAGTCAGCGAGTAATTCTGGTTCATTCGATTCCCATTTTCGTAAATTAAACCCACCCTTGCTGAGTAGTTGGATGAGTTCTGTTTTAAGACTTTTTGCTTGTTCTATAGTGCTTGCTCCGCCGCAGTAGTCGTCCATATAAAAACATTCTTCTAATGCTTTTGCTGCACCGGGGAAATTTTGTTTTT
This sequence comes from Agrotis clavis, assembly GCA_954870645.1. NCBI lineage: Eukaryota > Metazoa > Arthropoda > Insecta > Lepidoptera > Noctuidae > Agrotis > Agrotis clavis. The sequence goes on along the minus strand of OX940919.1, from coordinate 15,242,421 downwards.
CTTCGGCAGCTAGCTGTTTTAAACACATCATAGCCAAAAATGGTGCAGGCTTTGTGCCGTAAGTTATGGTTGTAAGTTGGTATGTTTGAATGGGTTGTAATGGTGAGTCTCTCCATACTATTTTCTGATAGGACTGATCTTCCGGATGTACCATTATCTGACGATACATTTTTTCGATGTCAGCTGTGTAAACGAACTGGTACTGTCTCCATTTTAGAATGATCTCTTGCAGGTCTTGTTGTAGGTTAGGACCTCGGTACATGACGTCATTCAAACTGTATCCTGATAATGATCTAGCCGACGCGTTGAACACAACACGCAACTTTGTAGTGGTTGACTCAGCTCGAGTGACACAGTGGTGTGGTAGGTAGCACTCGGGTTTCGTACTTTTTGCTGGCACGGACGGCATCATATGGTTTAAGTTATGATACTCGTTCATGAATTTTGTGTATTCCGTTTTCAATTCCGGATCTTTTTGTAACTTTCTCTCTAAGTTGCGAAATTGTGCTAGTGCCATTGGTTTAGTGGACCCTAGCTGTTCTTTGATTTCTGGTTTGAATGGTAGGCGTACTTGGTATTTTCCATTTTCTAGTCTTTCTGTTGTTGACAGAAAATATTGCAGACATTCATGATCTTCGGTGGACATTTCCGTCTGCTGAGTGATATCTTCAATTTCCCAAAATTTTCGTAAATCGTCTGTATTATGAAGGATGACGTTACATCTGTAGCGCGGTGTCATTGTCCCACACAGTAACCATCCTAGTTGCGTTTGTTGGGCTATTGGTTGATCGTCGCTATCGCCCCTCAAAAGGCCTCCCAAAGCTATCTTGCAGTATACATCTGCTCCAAGCAGAAGGTCCACTGGTCGGCTGGTATTAAACTCCGGGTCTGCCAAATTAATGTTTTGAATGTGCGGCCAAGTTGGTTTTATGAATGATTTATTTGGTAAACTTTTTACAAGATTATTCATTATAAGAACCTCCCCTTCTAAGGCAAACTCATTATAAATTGATTTAATTCGTATGGTCATTACTCCTTTGCAGTTGTTTTCTTTTTCACCTACGCCAAATATAGTTCCTTTGCAAGAGTATCTTGGTATTTTCAAAATTTGTGCCGCCTTTTCGCTTATTAATGAAATTTGAGAACCCTGATCAATCAAAGCCCTCAAGGTATGGTATTCGCCATTGATTCCTGGAACTTCCACTAGTGCCGAAGCCAAAAGTGTTTCGGATACGTCATCCCAAGATACATGGGTTGAGGCTGATGCTTGCTCATTATTAGTCACGCATGATGTCGCAAGTGAATGCGCAGCTTTATGGTTTGGTTTTGCTGATGTGCTGTGTTTGTTTTTGGTTGTAATTGCATCATGCAATAATGAATTATGTTTACCGTTGCATTTGCGACATGTTTTATTCCATAAACAAGTTTTATTAAAATGGTTGTATAGACAATTTGCGCAACAGTTTAGTTGGTTGACAGTTTTCAACTTTTGCTCATCCGACATTTGCAAAAATTGGGTACACATCCATAACCCGTGGTCAGCGTTACACAATGCGCAGGTGATTGACCGCGACACATGTAACGACTTCGTATGGTTTTTCATGATACTTGGATAATTTTTGTTTGATGACTGCTGGTTATTATTTGAACTATAGTATTTCTTCTGGTTTGCTTGATAATTTTGGTTTTGTGATTGGGTGTTTATTTTTTGGTTATTTGTTTCTTGTTTACGCCTTGATGCTTCTAGGGCGGTAAACTTGTTTTCCAAGAAATCTAGGAATTCTTGAAGGATTGGTAATTCCCTGGGATTCTTCACCGACTCAATGTATTCAGTGTATGATTCGCTGTCAAGTTTTTGCGCTAACAAAACTACCAACAGGGGACCCCAGGTGGTGATATCTACTTCTAGGTTCTGTATTGCGTGGAGACATTCTTTGGTTACGTCATGCAGTTTTTTAATTGCTCCGATGGTTTGTTGCTGCATACTAGGAATGTTCAGTAACGTGTTGACATGAGACGTAAAAATTAGTCTAGTGTTGCCATATCTATGGTTTAGTATTTCCCAGCATACTTCATAATTCTCTGAGCTAATTTGCAGATGGTGGATCAAACGCTCAGCTTCTCCTGATATTTTACTCTTTAAAAACTGCATCTTTTGTGCGTTTGATAAAGATGAATTTTTGTGAATGGCTTCTGTGAATAAGTCTTTGAACGACGTCCATTGATGGTAGTTGCCTTGGAATGTTGGAATATCCATCTGTGGAGTAGCTTTGTCGCGATGCGATACAGACCACATTTTAGAGTTGATGGTTTTCTTCAAATCGTTGTACATTTTTTCATATCTGTTAAACTCTTCTTGGTACCAGACCTCTTCATTTCCGTTTTCACCTTCTATATCCCAGTGCAGGCTATCTATAATAGCCCAACGACTTTGAAGAGATTTTAATGCATCGTCGAACTCCCACTTGTTCTGCAGATGGTCGATTTCTATGGTAGCTACTGTTCTCATGAAAGCTCTGAAATGGATTGTCTGCTTTTTTATCATTCCTTCTAGCTTGCCGTCTTCACGCGTATCTCTACGTTGCTGTTGCGGAGCCTGTGAAGAAGACGAATCGTCTTCATGCTTCGATGTTCCCGCCTCTACCGACGGCTGTTGTGGTTCTTGTGGTTTAGACACCAAGTTCTCCATGATTTTAGTGATTAATTGCTTGATCGACAGATACACCTCCTCCGCTTTATCAAAACAATTTTTGGTAAAATACACATGACTAAAGTCAGCGACTTCACAGCACTTTCTATGGTTACGTTGATACTCTCTCCAATAATTTTCTAATATCTCCAACTTCCGCCTGCAGTAATCTATGGTTTTCCGATCAGCTCCGTCTTTTTTGATGTTAGTGAGAAGTTTAACTAAGGAGTCATAAATCTCCGTTTGACTGACTGATAACTGCTCCATTATTTTTATGGTCAATTAAATACGCAAATGAAATAAAATGAATAAAATGGTTTGATCTGACCTTGTATTCTCCTTACGCGACTGCTGCCAACTTGAAGTGCTGTTTCCTCAGCTTGAAGTCACTGCCTACCTATTCTACTGTCCCTACCTACTGCTTCACACAAACACTGGTTAGAAGGTCCCGGCACACAAACACTTCACTGCACTTCGCGGACCGAGATCCTTATTCTCGAAGGACCATGTAGAAATTACTGCTTGATTGGTTTAGCACTAATTTCTGGGTTGGTTGATTTTATTGGTTTTATCGGACGGGTAAATGGTTTGGTTACTGGTTAACGAGCACTGGTTTTAATGATACGCAAACATATGGTTTAAAAGATTATATTAGATACTACTGAACTAAGAAATGGTAAATCTAAGTTAATGTAGCACTAAGATGGTTTGATTAGAGTTACGCGATTGGTATCTGTACACGCACTAACTGACTATATTGCGATACATTCATTTATGTAAATGCGCGCAGGCAAAAGTGCTGAGCTGTTCGGTTGCAAAATATTGTACCGAACACATTGTAATTGATTTTAATCACGTGAAATCGGAATGGAATGACCTACATGAATAGTAAATATACAATTAGTTTCGTTAGCTTTTTAAAGTTTGTTTGAAGGTCGCGAAGGCTATTTGAGAACATAAACTTGATTCAACCTTTTTCAACACTCTGTACTAAGATATTTATAGTGTCTGATACGAGTTTATTATTCTTTAAGGGAAACTAAGTAAAGTAAACATAAAATATGTGTATTCAAATGAAGTTCTATCTTGGAGGGTTTGTGTGATATATGATACGGCATAAGTTGACACTATTCAGTGGGGAAGGGGTTACGTGGTATCTCCGTCGATTGTGAGGAGCCTTTATTCGATGTTCGCTTGTTGTCACGAAGCGGGCTCGGCACACACACACACACACACATATTATGTACGCAGTACAGCCAGACTGTATCTATTGTAGCGTGTCAGCGAGCGCGATGTTCATACTTTATGTTATAAAACGGAATGTTTTACACAGATAGTTTACATTTTTCACTTACTACAATGATATTTGCTCTTTGTACTCGTGCTAGCAACATTAATTGTTTAACTTTTTACAATATAACCCGTGTTTTACGAAAAAAGTTTATAATATTAGCATAACTTTATAGCGATGCCGGTGCATGCATTTTAATTCTAAACTTCCTTTTGTATTTTTCTAGCAGCATTTGAATTTCGTGGCGTAAAATGTTTTTGTTCCGTCAAAACAAATTAGGATGTGGATATATAATATAGCTTAGTCGTTTATCCTTTTTTTATTAAAACACGTATGATCCTAATCTTGGGTTAACAAGCGGAAAATTAATTAGGAGCGATAAGCGTGTTTGTCGTGGTAATTAGTAGTAAAGTGTGCGTGTTGGCTTCGATACTGAGGCGTTACGTTACATTGTGGGTTTGGATATGACGCAGGTGGTTATCTATTCGTACGGCTATATTGATGTTACATTATGTGCTAAGGATGAAAAGTTTACCGCATTTACTAATGAGAGACATGTATTGGAAAAGTATGGAGGATAGTAATGTTATTATAATAACGTGTTAAAATTAATTGGTTTCTAGAATAAGCTTCAATGTTTAGATTGCAAAGATCTTAAAAAAATATAGGTACAGTTTTACGTCTTGAAATCTAAAAATAGTGTTAAAAATCCTATAAAACTTTTAACTCAAATCAAAAAATAAAGTGTAATAATTCGTCACCGGCAGATCGGTATTTTATAATTTTATTATCTTTGTTTTTTTTTAGTAAATATTTGAAAACTGTAATTAATAAGTTAAGAGAATGAATTTAATATAATATTATGAATATAACTTAATAGTCATTTTATGTCTACGCCATTATAAAGTATGGTACCAAGTCAAAATGCTAATGTGAAGGAAGTTTACGAACATCAATTCTAGAAATCACAAGGGCCGCACAGTTCTCAAGAGATAGTTTAGAACCTAAGTTTATCAAGGGTGCCTCAAAAGCCTCTCAGTTATAATGAAAAGGGAGATATTCGATTCAGTCTACTGGACCGAACGTGTCACCTAATAAAACATTAATAGTTTAATCGAGGATTAAACTTTGTCAATCACTCTGTTGATTGAAGGGTACTACATCTACAAGTTTAAATTGTTTCGTGTTCAATCTATCTTCGGTATCCATGATTTGTGTTCTGTTGTGCAATATAGGACTTTACTGCAGTATGATATAGTTTAGGATGTATTAGCATATTCTTTATTTTGCACTGTTTTTTATTTGCAAACACTCCTTGGTTACAACCTATTTTTTGTAGGTATTTTAGACATATTTCTGTGGGCTTTATCTGGTAAGGCGTTTCTCTACAATTTTGCGGTTGGGTAATACACCCCTTTGTAAAAACTGTGAAAGATCTACGAATGACAGTCGGGATAACGTTTTTTCTGTGGCATGGATAACTTAAACCGACCTAGGGAAGCCCGTGTAGCTGTTATTATTTAGGCACGAGATCCAACTCTCCGTCTTACTATCCCATGTTCAGCTTAACATCACAGCAGACAGCCCAGAGGATGTAGCTACAATCTTAATAAGGCGAGAGAGCATGTACGCGAACACGAATTCAATTTACTGTACTGCAAGTGCCCTCGAACGACTGTCGTTAAAGTACCAAGTTACCAAGTCGTATCGTCGCCAACAAACGCCACTTGAGGTACACTTAGTTGCATGTTGTTGGACTAATTCTAGATTCCAGTGAAATTCCCGCGCAGAGACTGTTTATTACACTCCAGAAATGAGTGACGCCGAAACACGTAAAGCTGGAGTAGTTAAGAGTTTGAGCTTGAAGAGCTGCAGTTCGTCGACGCCCGCCTTAAGTTTTTGAGAGCGCTTCACTACGTTCCCTTTTGTTGGGAGGTAAAAATATTTTTAAACATGATATTGCACGTGTTCTGAGAGCTTTAGAATTTTAAAGCTACGTTATATCTTGCATGTATGACCAGGTGTATGGACGTGGAAGAAGCAAACGGGGTGTGTACAGATACTTGTAGCTGTAATGTTAGTTAGACGTATAGGTGATTTTATGAAATTCTTGCGGATAAAGGTATATAAGTTGAGTGAAATGTAGCTACTTGATTCTGAAACAAAATCAAAAATTTAAATGTCGCATATTGATGATGTTTTCAAAGATCTTGCATGAACTACGATAAAAGAATTACCAACCGCCGAAAAAGAAAGAATCAAAGATTGAACTTATATTTACTGCTTATGACGACCACGTGAAGATATATTTGATAAAAATAAAATGTAAATGCTTCAACAGAAATATGACAAGCATGATCGCATTTTCATAACTAAAGAAAAATAAATCATTCAACATTTACTGCTATCGATTTGACTTGTTAGTAATATTATTATTTTCAGTAGGCTTCGCTGTTTCATAATCAGAACAGAAAGGTTCCATAAATTACAAGTAATAAGTCAGTAGTATTTCATAATTTGGAGAAGTACCAATTTCAGCCAAAAATGTGTAAGGCCGCCCCAAGTTTTGGCAATCTAAGAATATTTTCACCTCACACGCTCGGAAAGATTCTATTTCTCATTCAAAATCTGAGCGCAAAACTCCATTTTGTGCTCTAGAGCACAAAGTGTTGTTCAAAATTCGAACACGTCTTGTATTCAATTGTTTTCTACACTGGCAGGCGAGCCGCCCCCACTACATTTCCTCGCTGTGTGAGGTGAAAAGTTGTGTGTTGCACTCGGCAGCAAAGTTTTTCTGCGTCTCGTACTTTTGAAAACTTCGCATCGCTCAGGATTCTATATTTGAACCGCTCGTTTCTCTCGCGGTTCAATCTTAGAATCCTTCGCTAGCTCAGTTTTCAATTCAAGTACTCGCGCCAAAAATCAACTTTGCAGCCTTGCATAACAAATAACTATTTCAGTCCTTCTGCTTTAAAAGCTTCCACAATCTAAGTATGGCAAAATGAAATTCAGAATACTCTTTGCAAATGTAACATCAGCTATTCTTTCGATTAAATATTGAAAAGGTAGGGACACTCGTCTTAGATAAAAGTGCTGGGTGCAATACAGTGAATAAAGGATCGGAGCTGTAAACTGACCTCAATGGTTGGCCATTGAATACTGATACCAAGACAATCGTCAATAGAAACAACATCTGTTTGTGAATTGGCAGTGACATCTATAGTTTCATCAACAGAGAATCACCGTCATTGTTACCGAATAATGACGCAACTCCCCCGAAATTCCACTTTTAACCCTGCCCCCATACCGAGGGCTTTATCAGACAGATGTACGATAGGTACGGCGCACACGACCGTTTATGTAAGCGCCGCGACTAATGAGCGCGCCCAGGCCGGACGCTCTCACATTTCCATGACGTGTGTAACGACCCTTTGATGACACTCATCGCCACATAATACTCAACATTGCCTTTTTGCCGAATTTATTTGCAGGAAACTGTTGTAAATGGTAATTGAAATTTAATTAACACTGTGTGGGTGGGACGCTCCATTTATCTTCGATGTTAATGGTCGATAGCTTAGTTGTTATTCTGATCAATGAGTGTGCTGTACGTGTCTGAAAATTAAATAGAAAGGTGAAACTATGCCGTGTCACTCGTGATAATATTGTTAGAAATATATTATGTTTCATTCTCCGCGTGATCTACGTGATTTCTAGTAACTAAGTCACGACGTAAATCTATATACAGTGTGTTTGGATTCCGACTACCCATACTAAACTTGAAGGGGATGTTATAGACTAATTTTCATCGAGAAAACTGCTTTAAATAAAAAAAAAATCTAACTCCAACACCTCGCGAATGGCGGCCATTTTTTATTTTTTTTAGATAGTTGCGTTTATTCCTAAAACGCTGAACTGATTTCTAAGAATTAAAGCATATAGCCGAGACCCTGGAGACGCTTATAAGCTACTTTTTTTTAAGAAGAAGAAATGGGGGAAATGTCGAGCGAAGCTGCGGGCAAAAGCTAGTAGCTAGTAGCTCCATATTAGTTTTGATTAAAGCCAGTTCTCTTCAGTCTTTATTAATGTTTACTTAGTACATACTGATAAAATGGCTGAAGGCGATATTATCTAGGGTATTTGTACAGGCGGTTACATTATCACGGTATTCAAATCCAGTATAACCTGATTGTTACGTTTGCGGAAAAATTACACAAAGCGAGACCACGATATATTGGTTTTATTAACCTTGATTTGTAGTCGTGTGTACCAACCCATATAAACGTTAATTGAGTAATAATACGTTGATTACCACACTTATTACGGAACTAATGATCGCCTTCCATCAGCTTTTAATTATAAACCTAGAAACTCAATAACCTGTTTAAAAAATATCTGCTATTGCCAGCGGTTTCGTCTTCGTATAATTTGAAAATTATCCCACCGGAATATATTAAAACCGAATAAATTTTATAATATAATAATATTACCCCTGAGTAAAAGTATTCTATGAGTTTATGTAGGTTATAAATCTACATTATCTGTGCCTAATTGCATCCAAATCTGTTCGGTAGTTTTTGTGGAGTTACAAACATAAATCCTCACAAACTTTCGCATTTATATCATTAAAGTTTTATTCACTCGATAATAATACTCGATTCGATTTTGTGGGATCGAAAAATGATATATATTTTTGTAGCTCTGTGAATTGTAGAAATAGAGTGCAGTCCATAACAGATGGCATGTAGTAAATTTGTTTTCGAACAGTTTTCTGGATTTTCAGTCACATATTGCCGATAAATCCTTCAGTATTGCAGGTAGATTTCATTATTTCGTTTTCAGTCTGAGCAAATAATACGTGAAAGATTAATTCTTTGTGAATTGAAAATGAAAGTGGATTTATTTATTATTTGCAACTACACAGAACGTGCTGCTGGAATATATTTAAATATTTATTTATGTAGATAAGTATTTTATTGATGGAGCAGTTATTACACTAAACCAATTTGTTTTTTTATTCATTAAAAACAATATTGACAGGTATAATATCATGCTTGTAGTCCCCGAAAACATAGGCAGAGATGAACATGATACAACCACACATCGCCAGTTTGATACGGGATGAGCCTAATTACCATAAACGAGGTGCAAATGTCAGCTCCGTGACTGCAGATTGGAGAAAACCCTAATGGAAAAATCCATAAGGGTTTTCTCCAATCTCCAGTCCAATAACATTTTTTTCTAACTTGAGAGTCGAACTCCGGGCCTCATGCTGAGCAGTGGTGTTTGCTACAGGTATCTATATTATTTTGCTGAGGTCACGACAATGTCAAAAAAGTGACCGGACTGCGGACCGCGGACCTGGATCGCAATGGTCATCCATATATGTATATTATAAACGCGTTGTTTTTTATTAAATGGAGTTTACGGTCCCCCAAAGCTCCACCCAGTTATGGAGGATTCATTTGAAGATACTCAAAAAAAGAAGTACATACAATTGTTAATTATGACGAGTACCTATAATCAGAAAGTTCCAATTGTTACAATATTTTAGTAGCTAAATTGAAATTGATTGTCAGTATAGAAAATACAGGTGCCTAGTTTATGTGACTAGTAATCCTAGTGTATATTTAGTTTCTCTAATTGATTGCGTAAATACTGTTAATGTTTATTTACATCTGCTTATTTATGGTCAAAAACAGTTCGGCTGCAGTATTCTAAACATTTTTACTATTTTTATTTGGTTTTCTCTTGACCTCAATCTAGAAGCAAATATGAGGTCTTTTATTTTTTAAGGTGGTAAATTCAAATGAGTTCTCCCACCCATACCGTCCTGCGGGGCTATTGTGTATCTCGTCTCGTCTCGTCTCGGTGTCTATATAGGTAATCAAATAGCTGTCAAAACGTAAATTTCGTATTGGTTTATTAGCAATGAAATTCACAAATGTAAATGTTCAATGTTAAAATCAACTATTCTAACGCTCTTGAGGCACTCCACTCCTCATCTTGGCCTCATAACAGGTATCAAGCATCCAAGTTCAGTGGACAACCGCTGGGCAGTGCCTATCAAGTTAGCCAATAGCCCTGCAGGTAGGTCCCGGAAGAAACTGGAACTCGCACCAACGGAACACACTAGCTGTTACTGTTGTTACTGTCAGCCTGTATCATCCCACTGCTGGGCAAAAGCCTCTCCCCATGACTTCCAGCTACACAGTGAAAACTTTTTGATGGCGGTCTCCGGCAGGATGGTTGTCGCTAGTCAAGCGGCCCCAGTTGTGGCCCACAGGTTATAGGTAGCCTGTGGTAAACTGCTAGAAGGTGGACCCACCCACTCCACAAACAGCACTTCAACACGTTAAAAAATAAAAGACCTCATCTTTGCTTCTAGATTGAGGTCAAGAGCAAACCAAATAAAATAATAAAAAAAGTTTAGAATACTATAGTCGAACTGTTTTTGACATAAGCGCCCTTATTCTCTTACGTAATTATCGAACAGTTTCACGCTGCCCGGACAGATGTCCGGTGCATAGTACACTCATTCATTTAAACCATTCACCATCGCGAATCCGGTGTAAAATACGGTTCGTTATCCGGTGAAAACAACGGACTTATACAAGTGGCCTAAATAAATGTGGTTAATATAATCTACCTAACCTATTTATACAGTATATAATGAACATGATACTTTTTTTTTGTTGTGATAGTTGTTCACAGAAGCGCTTTTGCGAATTTGGACGTTATAGTCATCATCACATCAATCAGACTAAAATATCGATGCGAAAAATGAAATAAAAGACATATCTCTAATAAGTTCTATCTAATCTATATTTCTAATACTCGTAGTATCTGCATAACTTCCACTTTTCCCATTTTCTTATTTTTAATCTAGCCTAGCCTAACCCAGAGGGGGTTACATAGCGCACAGCAGGGTCGGACTGGGCTGGAAGGGCCCGGGTGGCTTGCCACAAGCCCAAGTTATCACCTATCAGACACTTAAAAAAAAAAACTACTTTATTTCTCTGATTGTATAAACTATACAATCTGGTCTAGTTTCAGCTAAGGTTGTAAAAACTGGGCCCAGAATCTAACCTGCGCCATATTCAACCCTTTAGTCCTTGCCCTGCCACTAGCCTATACCCTATACTATTGTCAGTCCGACCCTGGTATAGACACACACATACTTATGTACCTACCTAGTAAGTTTGATGTTCGGCTAACATCAACTAATATCCTCTCATCTCAGATCGGACTGTACTCGACCTCTATTTTATTATTTCAGTGACCTAACACAGATTACCCTCACAGCTGGTACACTTGTTTATTTATTTCCCTATCAAGATCACCATGAAACAAACTAAATAGATCTGCAGACGCGTTCCCAAAACCCGCTAAGTGTGACTTGACCAACTCATGATTGCTTCGTACTTTTGCTGATTACTTTACAAACTTCCTAATATGTAGGTAGGTAGTACGTTTGTGTGTACTGTGCCTAGTTGTAGTGTCAACTTATTTACTTTAGCGTACCGTACTTGAATTGGTCATTATTTATTTATCGAATACGTAATGCCAACTGAACGAGGTTCAACCAAATCGATTTCAAAGTGATTTAAGGGTGCAGAAAGAAAGGGTTTGTCCGACATTGCATGATTCGTTTTTATATCTACACGATTATATTTTATAGCTTAATCAAAATTGAAGCATAAGAAATACGTGTATCGTCGTCATAACAGTTTGTATTCGGCACAAAAAGAGTTAGCTGAGGATCAATATGATTACAAGAGATAAGCTTTTATTCTTTCTTTTTGTAGAGCGATGTCTCTGAGTTGGCAAAGAACTCGTTTTTTGTGCGAGAGCTACATCAGCTCCATGACGCCCGGCTGTCCTGTGACGTCATGAAGGGTTCTCTGACGTCATTCACAAATATATTAAACGTATCTCGTGTTTGCGGAAAGCAGTTATTTGTTAGATGGATAATTTGGTCCATTCATTGTTCCGGTAATAGAACTGGGAGGGACATTTCATTTATAGGAATAGAATTCTAATAATACTTTATGATAATAATCTGAATAATGTATAAACAACATTAAGTGTTTTAGGGCATTATGTTTTCCTTGAGAAAATATGTAGAGCCGGTAGAACTGGCACGCACACTTATTAGTACACACTTTTTACAAACGTAGGTAACATACACGATAGCAAACAATAGCATGTAGTAGGTATAAAACTTACTAGTCATGTTTTATTTACAGACGCGTAGAAACCTTCATTCGCAAAACTAAATATTGACAAGTCTGTAAGTTTGTATCAAGTAAGTCGCACGATCAAAGCTTTTCATTTTATGGGAACGTGTTTTTTCCTTGAATAAATATACTAACAAAAATTACTACGAACATGTTGTTTTGAAATAAAAGCAATCAGTAAACAATTGTCGTCGAAAACTGTGCAGCAGTTTGTATTTAAACTGTTGAAAATCTAAAATGTAACACGGTTCGTTACTGAGCTCACACCGGAAAATAAAATTTGTGTATATTCCGTCCACAAGGACGATGTCACGGAAATGGATCCAGTTATTTCTATTTATGTTCATGTCGCATTTTTTAATATTTTTCACAGGGCGCACTAGCGAAGAAGTACTCCTAGGAGAGTGGATAAAAAGACCATTTTTTGACTGGATCTGAAATATTGACTGACAGCTATAGCTGTTTTGAGACCGCGGTTAATATTTACAGAGGGTTTCCAAGAACATCTCTCTGAGATTGCCAGCACTCATGAGCAGCACATTGATATAAAAATGGTTTAGTGAGGCCTGTGTGTTCCCAAGTGCCGTTATAACTTTGTTGTTACAAAGTATTGCTTCTTCACAAGAAATGCAATAAAATGTGGGCTTGTGCTTTATCATCCTACGAGGATGGAGCGGAGCGGGAATCTCCCGGTTCGCAAATTGCATTTTAAAATGGAGTGTGCTGTAGATTCTCCAAGCTAAGTATGTCCGTACTAATGGAAGTAAGGGGCATAGAGCATTAGCACTTTTACAACGACTTTTTAGTTACATTGTTCCTGTTTTTATGCCCTTTGAGCGTTAACACTTACACAAATACATAGCAGCATTCGGCTTATAGTTGTTGTAAAAATGAATACCTCGATGGAAGTTCCGAGATATGATTCTCTCGCAGTTTATATTTACAAGTGTAATAAAAGCTAATGTTGCCATATGAACAAAGCGAATTTACACGAGTCGTGAATATTGCTGCTCAGGATAATAAAATCCTGACAAATAAAAAAATAATAGGTCTTGTCTATTTTTACTATTTCCTTGGTCAACATCGTTATTGAAGAGAAAATCATATTGAGCTTCCCACTATACTAAAACCACATGAGACCAGAGAAAAAGGGAAGGATAGTTATCAGCATAATAACGTAAATGCATGACACCTTAACTTGGTGTTACCATACTCTTTCATATACCCCCGAGAAGGGGAGATAATAACAACATGTCCATCCAAGCCGCGAAGTAAAAAGCCCATGTTTGGGGCCGACCCTAACCTATTTAAGTATAGGTAATACAGCCTCTTTTTATGAGACTATTGTCCTCTGTATGTAAAGTCGAGTTTATTAGGAAAAGCCTTCGTAAATAACGGCGGCGGAAAAGGTGCATAATTGATGATGTGACCCAAGTTGTTAAAGTATTTTAATAACGATGATGTACTTGTAAGAATAACCTGTGAAAAATGTTGGTTTCGTGTTGGCAAATTCAAGTACTTGAAGTTTTCTCGACAAACTTTTTAATAATTATTCTGCTTATAAATACTCGGTACTTCAGTGCTGAAGACCGTGGTTCACTTATTGATAAACTAGCCTTGTCATACTCGTATTATTGTTATTAGTTATGTAAGCCCCCAAGAGTTCAATGATTCCAAAATTAAATCTGAAAATAAAAGCCTCAAATGAGGGTACAACATAAAACACAACGTAATAAAGGATTGGCTTTCCAGACAGGCTTTATTAAATTTTATCATCGATCAAATAAAAAGGTAACATAACTGCACGTCTAACAGGGTCTATGACATGCTCGTAAATTGGCTAAATCTTTGGCCGAGCACTCGGAAGGGTCGCCTATAATGTTTGATGTTGACAAAGGTAGATGGTTGGATCGTCACAGAGTGTCGGAGTTCAGGCTCTCAATTGCATATTTAACGAGAGCTCACTAACTGCTCTGCGATACCGGAGACGAAGAGGGACTTCGTAATTGGATCTTGCTATTTTTAGCACTAACACTTAACTGCCACCGTTTCGTCGTTTATCGAGATATCGCAATTTTTCTCACCAGTTCACGGAGATGGGACAATAATCCCGCGGGACTTACCGAGGAAGGTCTTCATATTACATTCCATTGAGCTTTTCTAGTGGTTACAGACGAATTTTCTAAAAATAGCGCCGGGGTTTGAAAGTGGGCCCGAAAGTTTAATGTTTAGAGCGAAAGTGTCTTTCTCGCCGATTTGGGAATTGGTGTTTACCTTTTTGCACGTATCATCAGAGATGGTATTGTTTGGGCTATGATTTTAAAATGAGCGAACGTCGCGTAAAAAGTGTTCAAGATTTGCTTTTGTATGTTGCTATGGTCTAGATTAAACGTGGCCCAATGCGACTTTTTAACATAATGTCTCTCATTTGTGTCGATATAATATATTATCTAACACTAATTCGAAACAGATTCAATTCGATTCATAAAGTTATCTAGACTAAGCGCTCTCGTATTACTTCCTCATGGCTGTAGGAAGCACGTTAGGATCCCAAGTTGAGAACTAAACACGCTATCCATGTCGCCATTCCAACAATGTACGGCGGGTCCAACTGTTGTATAAATTAAAAATAGTTTAGTGGCCAAACGGCAGCGGCGGCATGTTCGGCATTACTTACATAGTTTCCGCAATGAACGAGCCATTCATTGGCTTCGAGGTACAAATTTTACGTTCATACAAACTTCGTGTTCCAAGTTACGGCGAACGTAAGATGATGTATGTATTAGTAGGGCCGTACATTGTCTTACAAGTTATTTATTAGGAAATTATGCTAGACTAGAAGGAAGGAAGTGGGAACGGGTAAGGGGACGGAATATCTCTTATTATTCAGAGATGTGTCCTTCAGAATTCCTGTATTACCTAGTTAAATTACTTATTAAATTGATTACTCCGAAATTTCGTCAATTAACCTGGGTAACTAAAAATGTCTATTCATAATTCAGACAGAAATCATAGTTATTGTGTAGGTACGTGTAGGTAATAAGTTATTAAGTTCAAGGCTGAGTGAGGGGCAAATGGAAACGGTGGAAATGTAGCACCATCTTTTATTTCATTTTAGATGTCAGTTGTTGACTGAATTGGTAGGTCTTTTTTAGTGGCCGTTCCCAAAAGTGTTTACGGGAATTTTTCCATCGATGGGAAGGTAAAATTTTACTATAAACTGGCGTGATCTCATTATATTCGCTCTTCAACACCTTTCAGAACGGAATCGGTAATCAGTTTCATAGCGATATCGATCGGGAGAAGCCTCCCAATGAATATTTTATCGCAGAATTTTATTGAGAATGAGAACGTATCAATAGAAATAATATCGATTGTCGGCAATATAACAAGAGCTGAGCTCAATAGGTACTTATATTTTTAGGTTTCTGCAACGACTTATACAATCAGCCTTCAACAATACCAGTCAGTCAGTAAAAAAGAGATGTAAAAAAAAAACCTAAACGAAATATCCGGTAAGACTCAATAAACAGGCTTTTTAGGTTAAAAATAGATCTGGTCCGTTTGTGTGGCCTTCCAAGCAATAGCTACCCGATCCCAGGGGGCGTGGGTGGGGGACAGGCGGGGCGCGGGGCCGCTGATACCCCACACACCCATAGACATGATTTATTCCTGTGTAGATCGTTTCCACAGGAAAATATTTAATAAGGTCAGAAATGCCATACATATTATTTGGGTAATTAGGACGATGTTTTAATGTCAAATTTTAAAAATTCTTTTCAGCCATCCATCCGCAATAAATTTCACGTGGTTATAGCTTCCTTGCAAAAAGACTTGCTCATAAAAAGCGTCTGTTATGAATTTCGTAGTTTTTTACGACCATTCACTCTGCATAATGCCATTGAGAACTGTATGTAATGTGTTTATGCTTTATATTACTTTAACAATGAGGTGAGGGTACATAAACAGCCATGTATAGAACGCTAGGTACTGAGGCCGCGTGTCTACGTAACGGGTTGGGTCGTAATGCCAGCACTGATAGGTTGATAGCGCTCGCTTAGCAGAACAACCCGTGAGCACTACACAACTTGCACGGGGCGATAAGCACCTGATTTATTTTGTTTTTCATTTTGTTTCCATCACGGTAGGTAGACTTATTATTGTTGTTACGTGGTACCGGTATGGAGTGTAGTTCCGACTTCAGATTAGTATCTTCTTCGTAATGATTCATTTATGTTTGATTGTTAGGGTTGTAATTGTTCTTGTTTATTTATGTTTTCAAATAAGTTCAGAGTCGAGGTCGTTCACTCTTCGGTAGTTTTGCATACTACCATTATCATCATTTGCAACCTTATTAGACTTTTCCTAACGTTGGAATCGGTTTCCAGTCAAGGGATGAAAATGAATTTCAATTTCTTTCTTGAAGTGCTGTGACTGTATTGCGTTATTTAGAATGTTGGAGGTTAGTTCAAAATTTACGATTCCCTTTTTGCATACACTTTATGAATTTTTGAATCTTTTGCGTAGCAGAGTAGCTAGTGATTGAAAACTTTCTAAACATTAACTACACGTAAAGGCAAATTCTAGGTACCGATTTTATTATTTAAACTACTTGAATGACAACTCTATCATAATACCCCAGCAGATCCCTTCGAATACGGTTTATGAATCAACTGCAGCCTGCCCGCAGCAGAGTAGCTAATGAATGGGCTGGTCGTGGTCATCCATCTAGTTTAAGGCCAATTTTATGTGGTGATTCTAATTTTCATAGTACTGTCATGTATGTTATGTCATGCATGTAATTCCTTCTTTCCCTGGGGAACACCCTAAAGTTCATTAATACTAATGAAGTCTCAAACAACCATTAATGGCACAAAGCCTACAAAATTGCAAGTGTTTTCAAGCTGTGTTACTAGGGTAGTAAATGACGTAGGCAGTGAATGGACTGGCCATTTATCGGCGTAAAGGCGTATTTAGGTAATAACTTTAATATTCATAGTTCTGGAACTTCTGGGAACGTCATGCATGTTAAATGACATCCCTATTTCCCAAAGGATCGGCTTCGTAAACACAAAGTTCGTAAACACTAATGAAGCCTCTGATGATGGTTGATATTGGTACAACAGGTGAAAATCACCATTACAGTCTCGTAGGCTGAAATTATTTGGAGTTTCATTTATCATCTAAGTTATTAAGCCATGCGAGGACACCGTGCAAGACTGCCCCGCTTGGGCAGAGCACCGACGTGTCCTCACGGCGGCGATATCCGGAGACCTCTCGCGCCCGGCATTGGTCGTGGCCATGCTGCGGGGCGAGACAGAGTGCGAAGCGGTCGCCTTCTTCTGTGCAGCAGTCATGCTCGCGAAGGTGGAGGCGGGCCGCGTGAGGGAGAGGACAATGTCCTCCCTCCGCCCCACCCGCAGTGGTAGACGCCCATCACGGCGACGGACATCGCAAGATGATCTCCGGCCACCGTAGGCGCGGAAATGCGGGCGGTGAGTAAAGGGCAACTCGCTGTCCGACCATGGACCATGCTCGGGTCGACGGCGCGTTGTGTTCCACGCGCGCCTCAGCGTTAGCATAATGACGGGGCCCCCCTCTAGAGGGCCAAATCCTGCCGGGGTCGCGGAACTTATCTCATTACCGTGACCCCGGAACATAAAGGGCTATTGAAGGACACCGTGGATTTTAGTCAGTACGAGTCTGACAGTACCTCCCGCCCTGCCCGGGGTGGGAGGACTCATTTGATGATTTTACCACGTAAAAAAAAACAAAGTTATTAAGCCAATTTCGCTTTTGAGTACGCTGACTGCATTGCCTTGCGTAGTAAAGTATCTTGTGAATGGACTGGCCACTCATTGACTATAAAAAAAGACGAATTTTAGGTAGCAACTCTAAAATTCATAGCTCTGGGACTGTTGTGTACGTCAGGCATGTAATTCACTATTTTCCCAGTGGAACAACATAAAGTTCGCAAACACTAATGAAGCCTCCGATCCTGGTTGTTAATGGCACAAAGCCTTTACACGTGTTAAGCTCAACGAACAAAACAACGTTTAATTGCAATTAAATAATTGCATGAACTCTTTTCTAATCTGGTGTTGCCAAAGCTAATTAATCACTTAGGCGATTCAATCGAACGGAGTGGTCTGATCGATATCGATATGTTGAACATAAATAAGCTTTTATTTTTTTATTTAATGTTGCTTTAATACCTACTTTTCGTAAAAATACTTTGATTCAGAATTAAATTAATTATTTTAAACGTCAAGTAAAATGGAATTTCTATTAAAATCGCTCAATTCTGTGGAGCAGGCATAGTACAGTGAACAATAATGCAATTACAACTTGTAATATACAACTGAAGTGCAACAGAGAGCATGAATTCAATTACTCTTTACATTTATTGCGACACTAACAATCCAGCGAGCACGGTGCTTCAAATGTTATCATTCATTTAAACGTGCATAGCGACTAACTTTTTTATACTCGGAGCTAGTTTATTGAAAAAGATTTTATCTACTGCTAACTTTATTACATACGTTCTACGAAAAAGTATTTTAAGCTTATATAAAGTTCTATAAAGTGCAGGCTTTCACAGATAACGTTGTAAAAAGAAAATGAATAGTATTTAAATGGATGCCAAGTGTCGCTTAGTCGGCAGTTAAGTTTTCCTCAGTGCCAACGTCTCTTTTGTATTTCAGATAATGCATTAGGAAAATCGTAGTTTCTTGTATACTTATCTGGAGATAACAGCCAAGAGCCTCCGGCCCAAACCCCATATCTCCCGATAAGTAAAGTAAGCTATCACTATCCCAATATTTTCATACCCCTGTCAAAACTAGATCAAATATCGTTTCCTTTTCATATGATTTTCTATTCCTTACAGCACTTCTCATGATTTGCCTGTGAGAATATAAAATGCTATCTTTAGGTTAGCGTTTAAGGCTAAAATAAAAATTCAATTCGCTAATAGCAATCTAGGTGAGTACTTTAAAAACCCATTTCATTATTGATCCCTTTTTATAGACATTTATGACTTGAAAACTGCATAATTCATTGAAAGTCTCTGGATTTCAAAGTAACTTGCTGATAAAAGACTTTTTAAACGTGATCCAACATTATTTATGCGAGTAATGCAAACAAACTCGGGTGCTTTGTTACAGTAACGTTATTTTCCTTCGCGTTCGAGCACTTGATTAGGTTTTTATCCGTGACCCGGGATTAGCATGAATACGGTATATATTCTGTTTCATGTCTGGATTAGTGCCGCTCTGCTTACGAAATTCTTTGACACATGCGCGAATGTTCGAGAGTTGGAATGTCGCATGTATTGTACAACGTACATATATAGTACTCATCCAGGAATATTTCAAATAAACTGATTGTTTGTGTTGTTTTTGGATTATATTTTAATAAAAATCTTTACATGGAATAAAAATGTTTTCAGAATTACGAGTAATTACCTACTAATTTATGAATTCATTGATTTTTTAATGACAATAATGTAACCTAGTTCTTGCAATGATAGAAGGATGTACTAGGATAATACTGTGTCACAGGATTCACAGGCAGCAGGAGTTCTAACAATACAACATATTTTACGATGTAGTGATAAAATATTTGATTTTTTAAATTTAATTAAAGATAAAGATTTTTGTGGAAAAAAAAATCCGATTGCGGAATAAAATTTTTAATTTCACTAAAATCTTTTTTGATTTCACTAAAATTTACTTAATACCTACTGAACTTCTCGAACACATGAATTAATTGATATTTAGTAGTTCACTAAATTGATATGACATTGTGCACTACTAGTAGAAGGTAGCAAACTACGTACCACGGCCACGCAAAGTTATAGTACGTCATCACTCCAACGTGGATGAAACAGATTGACGTCGTCAATAATATTGAAGTCGTAGTAAAAAGTAACATTATTTGTATCCAACAAATACTCTTTGTATATTTGTAAAGGCAGAAAGTTTTACGAAAATTCTCCTTACCCTTAATATAGATAAATGGAGAAACATCACGAATACAAATTGATTTCTCTAAACAAATATTTATTGGAATACGACTAATGCTCGTACAATTGCTTTGTTAGATAGCCCGTGTTTTACGACCAGTCGAAATACGGTTTAAAAAGACGTCCAAGTGACATTGTACGAGTTAAGTATCAAGTTTTGGAGGTAATACAACGTTATATGAGTATCGATCATGAACATACGAATGGCATGTCTGCTTTATAGCTCAGAAATTGCCGAGTGCCGGCGCCCGAGCGAGCGCCTTGTTTGTGCCACGCGACAAATGTTACAATATAACACGAACCAATTAATAACACTGTCAATCTATATTCTACATATTGGCATTCCATAAACCAATTTGTGAGCTATAGGAAGTTAATATTGGAACGGTTGTTTTATAGTACCTACCTACAACCTACGTATTAGTAAATAGGATTGTAAGTAGTTACAGTTAATTCTGCCATTACAACAATTTTCATTTTGATAATTATTGTTGTTAAGTTATAGAATCAATCTTACACATTATTATCAACAACAGGATAAGGCTGCTTGTCCACCAGAGATGCTACGTTGCTGCGGATCCGTTTGATATCCACCAATCATATTCATTGGTTTACGTAGCACAGCACTGGTGGAAACGGATTCAACTAAGATGTGTTTTTATATAGAAGGATGCGTGCTATGGCTACTCTTCCCTACTATCGGTACATCGCATAGCTCGAGCTGCGCATATTCGTAGCGCAGCTACTTTGTGGCGGCGTATCTTCATAGCACGGCCTTACTCACACAGCTACATAGCGTAGCATCAGTGGAAACGGTCATACAGTTTCGTAGCTCAGCTTTTACATCCCCGCAGCACAGCTACATAGCACATCTCAGCTGGAAAGGCCTAAATCATCGAACAATTCGGACAATTGTTAAAAATCTAATTGTACCTTCCGTTTATCTTCGTAGCTCAAGACTTTATTACCAAATAATTTCCATCGGAGCGGAATCTAATATACTTATAACAGGCAGGTAATTATATTACGTGAGACAGCCGGCTTACAGCACGCTGAACCTCTCACTGTGTCATATGAGAGCCGTCTGCTGTCTTGTTAATATCCAGTTTCCAATATTCGCCGAGGAAATATTTCCACTGTAAAATCAATCTAAGACCAGCAGCGCTGTTTTTTTTTTGCGTCTTTATGGCAATTCATCTTACTCGTCGAGTTGCCTGTCTTACATTAAAAAGTGAGGGCGTTGCATTTTTTATGAATTCCAAAGTAAACAAATCTGTATGAGTGCCAGGATTTATGAGCACGTGACCTTCAAGAAAATGAAGCGTTTCACCGATGGAGGGAGAGTTGCGAGAGCGTGGCCCTCCTGAATTAATTTTACTAATTACATGTGCCACCTGTCTGCAGGATGCCATATTGTTTACACTTAATTAATGTTTACGTTACAGTAACCCTTTATTTAACACTTTGTAAACATAATAAACTATAAAGCTCCCCTTTGTGTAAGCGACCCCTCAAGACCCCGTGACCTTCATGAAATTAATGCAAAAGTATTTTTTTCTAGGTTGAAACTGTTATCGAATTTAAAGCTGAGATTCGATTATGATAATCAATGAGCTACTACGAAAATGATGAAAGATTTTCGAAGAAAGATAAGATTTTCTGATAACGACGATACATCCACGCGGGAGTTATAATTAAGAGCGCTAGTACATACTGAAAGAACACAGTTTCTGTCAATTTGACATCGTGATGCCCCCCGCATAAAAACAAAACACTAACGAAACAGCTATGCCTCGTATACCAGGAAGAAAACAACATGAGCTTTTGCCACTTTTCTTTCGAATAAACAAAGTAAGATCCCGAGCTTCTAGACACTATACTTGTATTCTTAAACGAATGGATAATATGATAAATGTATACCTATCAAAATAAAATAAGGGCCATTCATTATATTACACTTTAAACCGCACATTGTGTCACACTACGAATTGGATATATTTGTAATTTACAAAGTGTGCATTATAAAGATTAATTAATTCCATTCTATAATACGAGTAAATTATCTTGTTATGATATCTTTCAAGTGTTAATTTTGTTTCTAGTGGCTAATTTGAATTCATAACTTATTTAATTAGATTTTTGAAATTACACACATCAAAAGTGTCTAGGGATCAACATATATTTTTGCAATAACTTTTCTCCTGATTGATATTAATTAAAATGTTCTTTAAGGATTCATCAAATAAAGTGTTATCGTTTGTCACAGTAACGATAAACCAAGTCACCTTTGCATTCATAAAGAAATTTGCCATTTTCCTAATAAAGGGATTTTTGACATTTGAACCACTAACATTAAAGTTCGAAAAAAAGACTGAAATAACAGTTTTCTTTAAAATTTTATTGGGTAACTTAAACAATTAATAATCCGTGTTTCTACCGCGAACACTAACAACACAAGAACATCGGTTTGGCATACTCAAAATGAGTTCATCCAAATCACGCTGTGGAATGGCCGCCCATGTTCGTTGCAACAACAAAAAAAGGTCTTCTTGCGACTGGATACCCTCCATATTCGGCAGAGCTCTTCTCTGTAGCATATCCCATGCATGCTCAATCGGGTTCAAGTCTGGCGACTGAGCAGGCCAGGGCAGGACATTGATGTTAGCTGCGGCGAGAGTCTGTCTTACAACTCTTGCGGTGTGCGGTCGTGCATTATCATGCATTAACTGAAATAAGGGACCGATTTGCACTTGTAGAGGAACGATGACGTCTGATACAATCGTCTCAGCATAAAATTGAGCGTTGAGGTTGCCTCTGATCCAAATCAACTCAGTTCTTCCGCCGATCCAAATACCCGCCCATACCATGATGGTTCCACCACTATAAGGATGGACTTCCTGGCAGGATTTTAATCGCTGTTGGCGTCCAGGGGTTCTCCAGTGTCGTATACGTCTTGTATCCGGTCTCATACCAAAACGAGACTCATCAGAAAAGCACACGAAACGCCATTGTTCTTCTGCCCAATTTCTGTGTTCAAGAGCCCATTGATATCGAATCCTACGATTGTGCATTGCTATAGGTGGTACCCGTAGCGGTCTTCGGGAATGAAGGTTCACTTCATGCAAGCGGTTTCTGACTGTTTGGTCGCTAATTAAGTTCCCTGAAGAGTGATGAAGCCTCACGGCTAACATCATGGCGGTTATTGTTGGAGCTCTTCGAGTTAAGATTTGAATGTATCGGTCTTGTCTCCGTGTGGTGCAGCGATACCGTCCTCCATGGCGCTCAGCCACGGTACCAGTGCTTCGGTAACGTGTCCAAAGTCGACTGATAACACTCTGACTTGTATTCAGAGCTAAAGCCACAGTACGTTGCCGGGAACCAGCTTCTATCATTGCCACGGCTCTGAGCATTTCTTCCCTGCTTAAATGACGTCGCCGCTCCATAATAACGTTGGTTTTAATCAGTAGTAGGGAAACAGTAGCACTAATAATGTCTTCAATGCGTTGTATGTTTTTATAGGGAAAATATTGACAGCTGATTTTCATCTTTTACTCGAATTTGATTTACAGTTCCTGATTCAAATTATGAAATGCACCAAAAAGGATCCATATAAATTTATAAAATCATAAATTTATTACAAAGCCACATCTCAATCTCAAGAAATCCGCATAAAAATGCTTGATCCCTAGACACTTTTGATGTGTGTATTTAGAATTTACGATTAGGTGTTTAAAATTTTTCAAACTTTTTCTTTGACTTATACATCAAACAGTCATTTATGCCATCTATTCAGAGACATAATTATGGACGCAAAACCAGCCACTTGGGTCACCCCAAGTGACATAGATAAGGAGATATAGCCAGAAGTGGTCGGTTTAATACTCGAATATTTCCAACCAGTGGTACAAAATATTTGTCAAAAGAGACGGGTAATATCACCAAACGCCGTGATCCAGGAAGAAAGTGAGTAAGGCCCAAGAAGACCATCAAGTTCGTTAAACCGCGCAAAGAGAGCGATAATCTACTGCGCGGATCATACAAACTCCATTGCGACCAGCCACAAGCTCCCCTATAATTGATAAGATAATTTCGAATCGGCACCATGAAGATTAAAAATTAATATTCAAGAAGATTCTTGGTTCGCCTGCAGTTAACTGTGAGCGGATGGTGCAAATCGTTAAACATTTGCAAAGGAGAAAATTTATTGAACTGTTTTGACTGGGCTTCAGTGCTTCATATACTGGGTTACAGCTGGATTATTTTTTTAATAAAGACAGATCTATCAGAGTTCAACAGGTTTCGGATCATTTCACTCTTGAAACAGAATGTTTTGGTGAGCTTTAAATTATAATCTCTATCTCGCACAAACTGAGCTTTCACTTCCTAACGAAGGTACGTAACTGCTCAAAATTGCGTAGAAAATGTGGTTCAACTCCACATTATTTCATTTGCACAGCAAGTAGTACCTGATTTCATCTTCGATCAATCGCGACTAACAGTGCATAGATTCGTTTATGCTCGAATTACGATGCTACAATTGGTCACTCAGGCTTTTTACCTGATTTCTATTGAAATGGTATAGAAAATGTTCGTTATTTAATACAGAACATTTCACCTTCAGTAAAATAACACAGGGTTTAAGAGAAAAAAGAAATCGAAAAAATAATTACTTAAATAACATTATTTTTTCGATTTCATTATTTTATTTATGAAACTTGACACATTCCTGTAATTTCTCACTTTTCGTTCAATTTCGCTTATTTTTATGATTTATTGGAATGCTAACTTATTTTTTGTATGTTTTGTTCTGAGTAGTATCTGTATTCATGAATAAAATTCACAAAATAATATCAGGCGAAAGAGCCATGGCTGGCTGAGTGCTTGAACTTCAATGCTGCTAAGACGTGAATTTTTCCGCAAAAAGGAGCCTATCCGACCCGGTTCTATCTTTCTGAGGTGTAACCGTAAAAATGACAGGCCATCTTGACCTTTTTGGGGTGCCGTTGACATCGACCCACAATATTAGTCCACTTATTGAGTTGGCTGCAAAAAAGTTAGGTACATGGAGTGGTACAGGTTTGCCAAATCCCAACTCGATGCAATTGAGTCAATTTAATAGCGCCCTGCATTGATCGAGGCCACGATCTGCGGGGCGAGACGGAATGGGAAGTAGTCCTCGGATCATTATGCAAAGCATTCATGCTAGCGAAGTAGGAGGTGGAACACGTGAGGGAGTGGACAGCCGCGTGACCTACGCCGCCGAGAAGCGATTTCCAATCAGAGAGGTACGCCTTGGAGGGCCGGAGCTTGTCTTGGTCACTGGACTGTCTTATCAGGTAACGGTGACCCTGGAACGTAAAGGGCTACTGAAGGATCACCATGGATATTAGTCAGTACGAGTCTGGTAATAAATCCCGTCCCACTTGGGAGGACACATTTGATGATTTTACAAAAAAAAAAAAATACAATGCAGCTGCCAAAACGGAATACCGCAATTGACTGGATGCCGAACCTGATACAAGACTTCAACTCTCTTCGATCAAACCTAATAACAAGAAATCGACTAATAAAAAAAAACTTTATGAAAAAAAGTACCGACTTCAAAAACGAATACAAAAAAGTTTAAAATAACTTTTCTTTTGGAAGTCGGTGGCTTTGTTATTTATTTCATTGACTATTGCCATGGACTTCCAAAAGAATAGTTATTTTAAACTTTTTTGTATTCAGAAAAGTTATTTTAAACGAAAAAGTTAAAATAAATTTTCTTTTAGAAGTCGGTGGCTTTGTTATTTATTTCATTGACTATTGCCACCGACTTCCAAAAGAAAAGTTATTTTAAACTTTTTTGTATTCGTTTTTGAAGTCGGTACTTTTGTCAAAAAGTTTTTTTTTAAAGTTACTTTTCTCTGGGTTAACCGCTACCTCAAAACGATCAGATCAATTTTTCACGGATTTTCGGGGCGCACGTTAGAGAACCAAATCCTGCCGGCGTCGTGGGACTGTCTTATCAGGTATCCATGGCCCCGGATCGCAATGGGTTATTGAAGGACACCGTAGATTTTAGTCAGTAGTGTCAGTACAAGTTTGTATGTCCTTCCTGTAGTCCTGTCCTTCCCTGGGTGGAAGGGCTGATCTGACGATTTTACCACGTAATAAAAAGACATACCACCAGGGGCATGGTCGGTGGTATGTGGTTCCTGCAGCGAGCTATATTATCCAAACGAACTGGAATGTTTGGGAAGTTAGCAAGTCTAAAATTACATTTAATTACCAATTCAGAAAAAAAGCTATCAGAATTATTTACATTATTTTATTATCTACAAATTATATCCACATTCGAATATAGTAAGAAAATACAATCAACACATTTATATATTTACATTGCAAACAGATCAAAATTAAATTAATTCAAAATATTAGCTTGTATCAAGAAAGGTAGGTTATGCTGTATTCTTGGCGATTGGGAAAATTACTGGCCACCACTCATGACCTGCGGAAAATTCGAGGTACTACATTTTTCACATGGAATTTGATGTCATGACAAAGACACTAGCGCCGCGTATGAAGGTCATGAATGGTGGCGTGTATTTTAAAATTTAATAATTACGTGACTAATGTCAAAATGGTTGCGAGCGATACGTCCTCCCTCAAAAGGCGCCCCGCGCCGTCTAAATCAAAGAACAAACCGTTCTTGGTTTTATGTTGAATTTTGTCATTGCATATTATAATTGTTTAATACTATTATTTTACTTTTAAATGAGCTAATTATTTTTTTAATGCAAGCTAAGATAGTAACCTTAGTTATTCAATACTTTTTGATTGAATATTCAGTAAATATTGATAGATAAAAAATATAATTTCGGACGAAAAAATGTCAAATTCTTCCTGTTTTGAAAAATTATTTTTGGTGTATTTCTGAATGGAAATTAAAAAAGTGATTAATGCAGTCCAAATATAATCTTTCAGATGTACCATGGACATTTTCAAATATTATTTTACTATTATACCTTCTATGTAATTCGGTACCAAAGTATGACAAAAAGTAGAATTTTATGAAACATCCTTTGCAAAGACAAGGTTTTTACTCATGTATGTAAACAAATCTAAAAATTTGTTTAAAGCACTCCACACAGAAATAATCAAACTTTCTCGAGTATATATCATTTTTTTATTTGTGGCAATGACATACCCAGAATCAGGACCCAAAAGTCGCACAAAAACAACGAAACGTGTGAAAGCCCTCTTAAACCATTTATGTTTGACTGCGGTCCGGCACTGCGGAGAGAAAATATTCAAATAAACTCCTGTAAATCTAGCGCGTAATTCTTGGTATAATGTTGGCAACGTGTGCCGAAATGAAACAATGGGTCGCGAACAAATCTGGCATTTGTACATTCCCAACACTCGATGGGAGTGGGAACTTTGTCGATTTCGTGGAAACATTGCAAATGACAGATAGCGACGAGTTGTACATAATTCAGTAGCTGTTATGACGAGAACGTTACGTAAACGCGGCGTGTGGCGAGCGTGCGTCATCAGACGCTCATTGATTCTACGTACGATGACACCGTTTCACCAGATAGACAACTATTTTATCACTCACATTTTATGACCAGGAATGCGTTTTATTGAAATTCATACCATACATTTATTGCATTTCGTTGCATTTTATTTTCAGCTGCTTCAACATCCAAGTTGACTTTTTATCATCACTTTCTTCCGCCAATCAGCCAACATTCAGGTCCATGTAATGTAGTTAATTGTTGAAACATTGTCGTTAATTTTAATTGGACGCCGTTAAACAGAATTACTCGTAACTGGGTTTTCTTTCGTTCCAGGAATTTTCCAAGGTGTAGGAGTATCTACGACACCATGCCACCTAAGTAAGCTGTTCCTAGAGTTGTTACTTTTATTACTGTGAGCACTTTATTCGATTATTTAGCTGCCAGCAAAGTTAACACACCAAATAATATATTGTTTTGGAAATTTTGTGGTATGATTGCCGCTTTTAGCTTTCACTTCGCTGTTTTATGGTTATTTTTGAAGTTGCGTTATTTCTACAAATTAACGTCTTTCCTTCGAGTTATTGCGAAAGTTGCTTAAATAGTGTAAGTTTAAAACATATTTTTCACCTCACCCGCTCGGAAAGATTCTATTTCTCATTCAAAATCTGAGCGCAAAACTCCATTTTGTGCTCTAGAGCACAAAGTGTTGTTTAAAATTCGAACACGTCTTGTATTCAATTGTTTTCTACACTGCCAGGCGAGCCGCCCCCTGTATAGGTCAATGCCCCCACTTCATTTCCTCGCTGTGTGAGGTGAAAAGTTGTGTGTTGCACTCGGCAGCAAAGTTTTTCTGCGTCTCGTACCTTTGAAAACTTCGCATCGCTCAGGATTCTATATTTGAACCGCTCGTTTCTCTCGCGGTTCAATCTTAGAATCCTTCGCTCGCTCAGTTTTCAATTCAAGTACTCGCGCCAAAAATCAACTTTGCAGCCTTGCATAACAAATAACTATTTCCAACAAAAATTGAAAATGGTTTCCATCGTAAACAAACTTTTTATTTATTTGGGGCGTTCCATGGAATAAAGTCATTATTTTTATAAGTAGGACACTGAAACACGCGTTTGTGGATTGAGACACAGGCAAAATAAACAAAACACCGAGGTAAACACGACGGTGCATACCTACACATTGGAACATAAATGCGTGATACGAGTAGGATTACCGGAAACCTATTTTACCAAGCCTCTGGCCTTGCTTAATATAACAGGCAATTTGGCATAGTCCATGGTAATAGTTGCTACAGATACAAAAATACAAAGGTAATGAAACCGAACAGATACGTTGACCCAGTTCAACTTTTAAAAACCATAGTCAAACAGATTTTATACATTGCTAAGTTCCGTGTCGCTGATCATTACGTTGCCTGAAAGTTTTATCACTTCACATTTAACCTTGTTCAGTTTAAATGTTAAAAATGTGCGATAGAACCACTTGGCCTGCAGGGTCCGGGGCGAGTGGTCCGGGAGTATCAGCTACGATTTATTATCACTATTAATCGAGCGGAACTAACTGGTCTCTTCGGTAAGGTGTGTATTGGCTGTTGGACTTGGCTTCCATTTTCCATTTGTTTCGCTAATAACGTTTTATCAACTGAAGGAATTTTTAATTGATGGTGGCTAATAAGTTTTATCTGCTTTTGTATTGGCGCTTAGGAATTTTTCTGTATGTCATTTTGAATTAACTAGTTTTCTTTTTGTTTAGCTTCATCACGCAATAGTGTTATGATTACCACGCTTATCTTAAAACCTTTTAGTACTTAACGTCTCTTTCCATTTAATTAACTAAATATTGGCCCGTTTTATTGATATTATTTCTTATCTAAAGCCCATGTTAACACGCACAATACAACACAATAAACGCACTTCCAGCGAGATGAACTCATAAATGGGTTTAACGTGACAGCTACATACATTTGTCAGTGACCCGGAATATGATATATTTTGAACACAAACATCAGCAAGTACAATATAAAACTTTTATCAGCATCGTTTTTTATTATGTCGTTATATTAATCAATAGGTTCATTTTCGACTGGTCACAACCGAAACTGCTGACTATGAGGTCCTACTTTCAATTCGCAGGTTAAGCATTAGTGTAATTGAGTTTTTCCTCAAGGAATTTCTCAGTAGAACGGAGTCATGATTAATGCCCTGATGGTAGCAATAGGGTCACTCCCTATAACATTGGTCTGGCTGGGTGTTTGTGTATGTGAGTTTCTATGTTTGTAAACGCACCCACGATACAATAAAAATTCTAAGGGGGAAAAAAATGGGACTCAAATACAACTGGCACGTTAGGTACACCTTTGCTTTACTGTTAGGTTATTCAGGCGTTGTGTTATGTATTTATTGCATGAGGAAGTTTGACTCTTCCATAAATTTTTGGTGAGTATGTGACGGTGCAAGGCAGTGCTTGCCGCAAACAGAACGTGAACTGTGGTTGCACTGCTGAAATGTCAGAATGTCTGTGTTGCACTGTGATGGCCTGTGACGCGTGCAAACGACGTCAAGTTGCGCTACCGACATGTTTTATACATGAGTCGAGTTAGCGAAGACGCCGCAAAGTGGCGTGCACTGAAACTTGACTTTACTATCACTATGCTACTTCTATGTATCTGATTTCTAGTGGGCCATTTTGTAGTTATATATTTTTTTAAATAGTTACGAAATTCTTAGTTTTTGTTGAAAAATGATAGCGTGTTAATACGAGTATCATATTGGAAGTGTAACTAAAATAAAAAAGTATGAACTATATAAAAGCAACAGAATCATGACATGAGGTTTTAGGTATTTTTATGACAGCTTATCACATTCTCAGCTCGGTGCAGCCATTTTTTATGATACCCATAAAATGCACAGATACTAAACGCGAACCCTTTACGATTTTCCTTCACAGTTTTTTTTTTATTTTATTTTAAGGTACCTATAATCTTACTAATATTATAATACATTTAACTGTATAATGAAGTTAGTGGAGGTCTGGTGTTCCCAGAATGGATTCGGGCCAGTAACAGCGTGCCAATTAACTAATTCTCCTGTGATTTGTATCGCGTAGCAATCGGCGTAGCGGCGTAGTACCCCGCTACAACATTTGCTACGTAGCGCTACGAATTACTTAAATTAGTTGCGATGTTTAATAGTAATTAAACCTTCACAGGTATAAATTATGACGTAAAATTCCTTTGTGGAAGTAATCGCTGATGGTTTTAATAACTTAATATGAGCTAAAGTTGTTACGAGGAAATGAAGTGTGTAATTAAAAAGAGGGAAATGTGAAAGTCATGTAATGTGTCTGTGTTAATATTAACAGTGATCAGCAATCATCTGATAGCGAATCGCCTTATGTGTGAATTGCCATAATTACTTAAGTTAGTATAATTGTTGTAATTGGCTGGATATTGTAAAGGTGTTTTTCCGATCAATGTCAATTAGAGACTTTATCTTCTCACTGAACGATAGATTACATAAAAACAGACGAAATATAATTCTCTAATTTTAGGAAAACGATTATACGTGACACGAGGAATCGTAGTAAATAACAAAATATAGTTAAGTTACCATTGAACTAAAGCGCATTCTACTATTCCAGTAGCAAACCGGAGCTTGAAGGCGTGTTGACTGTACGCAGCATACTCATACACTCACAGTGGGCTACAAAACTCTCTCACAAGTTCCAAACTAATTTCCTGCGGCACAAAGCAATCTCCAGCGATGAGTGCCCCCGTATACGTGTGTCCGATACAGGGTCACGTGCCACGTCCAATTGATTGATTTTTACTACTCACCTTCAGTTTTTAATAGCTGGAAAGGTACCATAACAATTTCTCCGTTCCGTGGTTTAAACCAATCAAATATTGATGACTCGGTAAACGGAGGGGCGGACAACTCAGCTTTGTTTTTGTCGCAGGTTTTCTCCCACTCCCACTTCGAATAAATGTTTATCTTGAAAAAGTCTGTTAAAATATAAAAGATACTCAAGTTGTTTTGTGTCTCTGTTATCTAACAAACACTGTAGAATTCATGACGTCGCGTTTTTTAAATAATAAAAATAAGGTAAAAACAAAAAAGAGAGATTATTCAGTGTATCCCGTTATTTTTACAAACCTGCTTCGCTCTTCCAAACGTTCCTACCAACCTTTTTTATTTTATTTATTTCGCTGAAACTTTTACTATACTCACGGAACGTGTGTAATATCCTAAAAAGTTTTCTCAACACACCAAAAACAATGTAACGTCACGTTTCCCGTAGAGGGCAGTCAACATTTTTGGAGTTTTTTTATTTCATTAATTTAGCAAATTCATGGCAATCAACACAAACATGAAACAACTTTTTAAAATTTGTTTTAATGTGTGCAATGAAATATAACGTATGTCTTGTGTCTCGGGAGTCATGGACGAGGGTCAACGTTTTATACGTTCTTTGTTTATATTGTTGGTTATCATTTGCTGTCACACATTCACATTTTATGTATAGGAAACCTGTTAATATAAAGCCTATTTACTTTTAAACTATCTTCATCTGTCTTTTCCCAAAAATGTGGTATTGCTTACTATTCTCTTTTTTTTTTAGCGTGGTAAAATCATCAAATGAGCTCTCCCACGCCAGTAAAATACCCCAGTAAAATCCACGGTGTCCTTTAATAGCCCTTTATGTTCCGGGGTCATGATAATGAGATAACTCCCGCGACCCCGGCAGGCTTTGGCCCTCTAGAGGGGGGCCCAGTCATCTTGCTGACGCTCTTTGAGAAGCGCGTGGAACACAACGCGCCGTCGACCCGGGCTTGACAGCGAGTTGCCTTTTACTCGCTGCGCGTGTAAGATTATATAGATGGTGTGTGTGATGAATAAATTGTGTAAACACAACACTAACACTTCTGATATTAGATTTAAGGATGTTTGTGTGAATAAAATGTGTATTTCTGGTTTTTATTGACATTAATATCGGCTATAATATCAAGTTTTAGATATCAGGATGGTTAATGTTATTTATTTACTGTATGTAAAGTATCTCTTAGGATTTTTGTACAGGAATGGGTTTATAAAGAAAAGCACAAAATCAAGACTAGGTATTTATTACCAAGCTACCTCCGTTCGCAAACCCTAGGTCCTCGTGGAGAAGAACGGAGAAAGAAACTCCACGGCAACATATTTTATCAGTACACAGTCACACATTTATAAAATACATCAATATTCTCATCATAATAAATATCAATTAACTTACATTTTCATTGTAGAACAATAGAACACAAATTATAACTTTCAGCATCACACAGTTGGATTCTCAATTATTAAATCACATTAATTAAATAGAACAACACTCAGAGCACAGCTTTCACCTTATAAAACGATTGGATAATAATGACCACGAATTTGACGGTACATCTGTTTTTATAAACATAGAATTGTACCACTTCCAACAAAATTGCCGCCATTATTGACGAATCACAGATTGTCATACATTTTAGCTAAATAACTTATAAAATAAGCAATAATAAACAAATCTTATGTAGTAGAACCTTTTTAAAACTTGATTACTTAATTTAGAAATTTAGTTTTGATTTATTTGCAACCTTTATTAATTTCGATACAATATTTGACTATCAACTGATTTCGTTCGGAAATCAAATCATTTTTGTTTTAAATATATTACTATTTTTAATTAAATAAGGGCTATGTATCATAAATAAATCCGACACGGCCATTCTGAAAAAAACTTCGTTCTCG
This sequence comes from Agrotis clavis, assembly GCA_954870645.1. Lineage (NCBI taxonomy): Eukaryota > Metazoa > Arthropoda > Insecta > Lepidoptera > Noctuidae > Agrotis > Agrotis clavis. The sequence continues at coordinate 15,208,887 of OX940919.1, read as the reverse complement.
AAGTTTCTACCTTTATGATAAAATATGTTAGTTAATAAATCTTAATACACATGATTTAACATATACACAGTACATTTAACATTAACATACATTGTACATCATCACACATGTATACACAGTACATGATTTAACATCAACATAGTTTTATACTATCTGAATAGCCACAGGTAAATCCACAGGCTCAGTCTAAGTCATAGGTTACAGTCTCAGTCATGGCCACAGGCACTGGCAACAGGACGGTACCGGCACAGTATCAGCCATGGGCACAGTCATCAATCTAAGTCATAGGTTACAGTCTCAGTCATGGCCACAGGCACTGGCAACAGGACGGTACTGGCACAGTATCAGCCATGGGCACAGTCATCAGTCTAAGTCATAGGTTACAGTCTCAGTCATGGCCACAGGCACTGGCAACAGGACGGTACTGGCACAGTATCAGCCATGGGCACTGTCATAACGATATTAATAAATAATTAAATAAATAAATTATTTTCAAATAGTCTCTGGCCTTGACATATCAATCCTATCACCTGCTGCGCGTGAATTTCAGAAAGATATCAGGGCAGTGACCGACCAGCAGTACATATACATAATATTCATACAATAGTCTCTGGCCTTGACATATCAGTCCTATCACCTGCTGCGCGTGAATTTCAGAAAGATATCAGGGCAGTGACCGACCAGCAGTACATATACATAATATTCATACAATAGTCTCTGGCCTTGACATATCAGTCCTATCACCTGCTGCGCGTGAATTTCAGAAAGATATCAGGGCAGTGACCGACCAGCAGTTCATATACATAATATTCAGTTCATAATGTCAATAGTCAGTTCATAATGTCAATAGTCAGTTTATAATGTCAATAGTCAGTTCATAATGTCAACCTTATTGGGCAGACCAAAACACCCGCCGTCGGTGAAGCTCAATCACCCGCAGTCAGTGAATGTCATTACCACAACTAAGGTTTTAATTCATACATAATACATACAATCATCATTATCAATCATCTTTAAACTAATTATAATAAACCTTCACCAATGTAAAATACAATACATTAACGATAAGAAAATAACATCATCATCTTACATCACTTAATCTCTAGATTAAACTTAGATTGTTTCTCTTTTTTTTAAATTTGTATTCAGATAGTGTATATAATATATCAAGGACAACAAATAATAATGTCGTCTATCACTTAGTTATTTTTCATTTTCTTTTGCATATTATTATGTATGTCCTCAACCCTGTATCTATATACTAATACATATTATTTCCCTTTTTCTTTGTACATGAATCATGGATTTGCATTTTAATTTCCAAAGAAATTTACGGCTCGGCTATTCTGACAATTATTATTATTATGGTCTTAAACTTTAGTTTTCTCAGGTTTATTTATACCTGGTATTTATAGAATCTCACGGGTGTGAACCAAGGCGAAATTCTTATTATCTGTTAGTAAAGGTGAATTATTTTGTACTGCAGTAAAATTATTATTATCTAATATTATTATTGGAATAGTTTTGTCACGTCGAAACCCTTTCAAAATCACAACTTTAATCTACATGGTGCAATGCTTTACTTTTAATTTTTAGACTTAGCTCAATAATGAAATCTTTCCATCAAATTGTAATTTTCATATCAGTCAAGATCTTATAACATTAATAAAACTTTCAATCAATTATTTTATTAATGTCAGAATGACATTATATTCATAATCAAAACGTCTTTTCATTTTTAGCAGATTGAAAAAAATAAACTAATGTTTACAAATGTACCCACTAATTGCAAAAAAAAAGTTTTTTTTTTTTTTTTTGTTTATAAATTAATGTATTTTTTCTTATGAAAATGACCTTTAGTTTAAGATCTGGTCATTGAACGGGGGATCTACAACTACTTTGCTTTCTACGACAAGTATAAATTATGTACACCTCCAGGAAAACTATCTATCTGTATTTTGCAAATGAAAAACAGAATCAATAAAGAAAAACCTCATTAGTCTTAATCTTTATCAATTGTTCCTTTTACTCAATGCTGTAACAACTTTTTACCGTTTTTTTTTTGTAACCTGTTACCAGTTTTTCATAATTTTTCACTTTTAAATTATATCCCTCCCCCTTTTTTTTAGGTTCGTTAAATTATTAACGAAGCTCAACTTTCAAAAACAATTATAAAATAAGTTTCATGGTATAAATCCATGATCTTTTCGACTCGATTTTAGTTAGATTACAACGTAATAAAACAAGAGCCTCCGAGGGCCTTACCGACATTAAGACAATAATTCATACTGTAGTGCAGAAGTTCCCGTTTCGTTATCCTCGGCATGGCTTCGCTCCTTTTCAGCAGCGTCGCAGTCCCGCTGTTCGAGATGGCAGCACGTCTTCATCGCCCTTCTAAAGACGATTCGTCCACCCGTCACAGCTTTCAGCAGGGACGTGCAGATTGATAGCTCCAACGTTGATTATGAAAAACATAATAAAAGTTCATTAGAATTAATAAATAGGTTAGGGCACAATCCCGCTTCTGATGTAAGATTTAAAAGAAAATGTTGTGTGGGAATAAATTGTGTAAACACAACACTAACACTTCTGATATTAGATTTAAGGATGTTTGTGTGAATAAAATGTGTATTTCTGGTTTTTATTGACATTAATATCGGCTATAATATCAAGTTTTAGATATCAGGATGGTTAATGTTATTTATTTACTGTATGTAAAGTATCTCTTAGGATTTTTGTACAGGAATGGGTTTATAAAGAAAAGCACAAAATCAAGACTAGGTATTTATTACCAAGCTACCTCCGTTCGCAAACCCTAGGTCCTCGTGGAGAAGAACGGAGAAAGAAACTCCACGGCAACATATTTTATCAGTACACAGTCACACATTTATAAAATACATCAATATTCTCATCATAATAAATATCAATTAACTTACATTTTCATTGTAGAACAATAGAACACAAATTATAACTTTCAGCATCACACAGTTGGATTCTCAATTATTAAATCACATTAATTAAATAGAACAACACTCAGAGCACAGCTTTCACCTTATAAAACGATTGGATAATAATGACCACGAATTTGACGGTACATCTGTTTTTATAAACATAGAATTGTACCACTTCCAACAAAATTGCCGCCATTATTGACGAATCACAGATTGTCATACATTTTAGCTAAATAACTTATAAAATAAGCAATAATAAACAAATCTTATGTAGTAGAACCTTTTTAAAACTTGATTACTTAATTTAGAAATTTAGTTTTGATTTATTTGCAACCTTTATTAATTTCGATACAATATTTGACTATCAACTGATTTCGTTCGGAAATCAAATCATTTTTGTTTTAAATATATTACTATTTTTAATTAAATAAGGGCTATGTATCATAAATAAATCCGACACGCGCATTGCTAACTATCGTTTAACTAATATTATAAATGCGAAAGTTTCTGAGGATACAAGCGGGCGAGGCCGCGAGCATCAGCTAGTAACTTCATAAATATTAATAATCTACGACCATAATAATACGCTAGTGTAATTTCCTGTCTCCTTCTCCAGTAGTTACAATTATTTACTAAGCTAATTAGCTGGAGCGGAAAGTTTAACGATATCCTTAATGAACATTATAAACAGGAGTTACCACGCTACCTTACGTTATATTAGCACCAGAGCTTGCTGCTATTTAGCCTTATTTGTATGAAAATATATTGGTGGTAATACTGGAAGTAAACTACTGAATTATTCCGGTCTAATTGAGAAGTTTATAATAAACACATAAATAGGATATTAATATAAGGGAAGAACTTTTCACGTAGGTGCTACTTTTTTAAACGTTTAAGTTGTTTTTATTTTTATTTCATCCAGTACATCCAAAAATTAAAAACAAAAAAAAACATTCTCTTCTCAGAAACAGAATTATTCTGCGATGAGAAATATGGACCTATGTTTATATATTTATTTTATTCGAATCTAAAATCTAGATTAAGATTTTTAATTCTACTTCTTTTAGAAAGAATATTTCTGAAATATTTTACTTTACTAGCGAGGATTGATAGTAATTAATAGTACACCCCATGCTGTCAGTTTGCGGTAACGGGACTCGATTCATTAGTGTCTTACAATTGATTGAGGACACTCTGACATGGCTCTTTGTAACCTTTCTTATTGGACACGTATTATTTGAGGGTTCCAAATATTTATTGAAGAGGTTACAATGTTGATATCGTTTCGATTGTCACGGTTGTCACTTTTATTAAATTGGAATGTAGAATTAATTGTGAGAGTGATGTAAATTAAAGATGACGTACGACTTTTTCTGGGTCCTGGATGTTCTATCACTCTAATGGGCTGAGCTGAGCAAAGGTCTCTCCCACATCTTATGAATATTATCGCACGGGACTGTCTTAAAAGGATACCATGGCCCTGGAACTCAAAAGGTAGACAAAAAAAACAGGTTGGATGTTTAGACAGTAAGATTCTGAGAGTCCCTTCCGTTCAACCGAGAGCATAGCAGATGGCTCATTTGATGATTTTACCAAGCCTTGTTTGCCGGATGCCGTCAAAACTGTAGGAATATCGCAAGAATGGAGTCCTGAAACAGGTGGGGGTCGCGCCAGGCCGAGGAGAAGATGGCGGGACGCTTTGGGTTGGGACAAAAAAAAACTCGACATCTACAATAAACCATGCGCATTTTACTTAGAAGGCAGATTCGTGATCAAAAGATTGAGTTTCTAAGTCAACTCGGCTTGATAAAATACCGCAGTAATACGGTCAAAGAAAAGGTAACAACGAAAAATGGTAAGTCGTAAAATATAAAAGAGAATTTATGTGAGAAGTTTTCATTTACAAACAAAGACGGATTGTGTAACAAATGAGGCGACGGAAAAGGAAAGCTTGTTCGTTTGTTTCAATTTTTAAATTGTCGTCAGTAAACAACAAACAGACGGTGCTCGCGAGGTGAACAGGTAACAAGCTTTGGTGGAAATGTTATCGAGAGACATGCGATATGTCAGTTATGAAGCTGATTGACAGACCTCGGCAGAGACTACATAAAAACAAGAGCCGTTTTTAAAGCATGTCAAGATCCCGAAAAAAGATGAATATATGTTTCCAAGTTTGAAGAAACGAACATATAAAAACAGCGAGTCGCATATTCTCAAAAATACATGATGATTCGTGGATTTTGGGACTTTTTACAAGATGTCGATAACCATCGCACAACAGACAGACAACAGACTGCTTCTGACAAACTAAATGGAAAACCTAATAACACTTTCACTACTCCTAGGATCAAACCCAGGACCACACACTTATCAGTCGCGTTTCAAACCACAACACCTACACGACAGTCGACATTAATCCTTATGATAAATAACAGTAATTAAGTTAATTCGGCCATGTTGTTAACGGCTAAGTATGATCCCTTCTCTTACCGGGATATCGTAATGGGTTACCAGGAGATTATGACAAGGCGGCAGCTGCTTCTGTGCTAATAACTTAATGCTTCTGCACAGTAATTGTGTTAGTGCACAGTGCACCCATTATGTCTGAAATTATTTTAATGCTATTAGTTGAATGTCTAAGTTCATGCACTCAAGTTATGCTATTTTACTCGTAAGTACTTATTTCTCATGGCTGCGCTCGCGTTTATTAAATTATTCCACGTGATCATAGATAGACATAGGGATAAAAATTATCCTATGTCTATCCTAAAATGTATCTTATGTGTTATTATATACAGTAACTTATCTCGGTGCCAAATTTCATCCAGATCCGTTCAGCCGTTTTTGCGTTATTAACTAACAAACATCCATTAAAACTTTTGGATTTTAAATAATTTAAAAACTTTGATTATAAATAAATCAACTTAAGTATCAAATAAAAAAGAAAAAAGAGCAGTGGTGGCCTCGACTTACGAGTTCGAACCCAGCTAGGCGCATTACTTTGTGTAATTTATTTCATCACCACCCCACCACCGTCCTAGAACCAAAAATTCGAAAACACGTGACGTCCACCAACCCGCACTGGGCCCGCGTGGTGGATTATGGCCCACTCCCTCTCACAGAGAGGAGGCCTGTGTCCCAGGCGTGGGAAAATTTATAGGCTGATGATGATGATGAAGTATCAAATGTGATCATTATAATAATATTCTGACTGCGTTTTGGTAAGTTCAACTTTAAATATTTACTGTCAAACATCACATCCCTTGATCGACAAACTTTCCAACGATGTTTAGAAAAGACACATTTTGGAAGTTCCGCTCATTATTTTCTTATCTATGAACGCGCCTTGTCAGTACTTTTCGAGGGCGACCCTTGGAATACCAACGTACCTACCTACTAGACGAAAAATCGGTCAAGGGCACACGTATATTATTAAGGTTCTTTCTTTGCAACTGTGTTTGACTATCTATATTCTGTAATGAATGGAATAACATTACGAGAGGCAGATATTTTTGTAAACGTTAAGGTATTTACAAAATTATAATGAAATAACTTGAGCTAACAAAATTGACGTGATGAGTTTTGCAAAAGTTGTTCATTATAATGTCTTACGTGAACGAGAATGACACGGCTCTGTAAAACACCCTTTTAAGTAATACTGATACGAGATTCTTGGCAAGAATTTGTACAAAATTCATCCCTTAGGGGTATCAAAGGGGAAGTAGAAGTTTGTATGCGAACAACGCCGGAGAAGTTTATAGTTTTAATACATATATAACAATTAACTCGTTTCTTTCGCAGCTCGTTCTGTTGTTCACATTTCCCACACTATTCTTTTATTTACATTATTAATTGTTCTTACTAAAATTTCCATGGAAGTTTCTATAAATATAGTACCTACAGTCTTTCCACAAATGAATTTAATACCTACGTCACAGAATACTAGGTTCAAATCAAATTGTTTGAAGTGTTTGTGAAAGTACTTTGATTATAATAACATATTTCTAGAATCAAAGAAAATAAAGCATAGTTTCGGATTAAATTCTAAACAAAATTGAAACAAAGTGCAGTATTTATTCACAAACATTTTACTGTTTTTCGTTTTTCACGTCGCCCCTATGAACGTGCCCTACAGATAATGCTTTATTTTGTTTTTATTATACTAACAAATTCCAGACCAACGAGTTTCAACGTTAGTGTTTGCACAACTAAAATGCAGAATAATAATACTCAATGGACCATCTAATTCTGGGTCTGGCTGTTTGTGTTTGTTAATTTAAATGTTTGTACCCAAGACAACGTGAGGCCGATCGGGGGACTGTCTAAGCAGGTAACCGTGCGCCTGGAACGTAAAGGGCTATTGAAGGAACCCTTCTTCTCCACCCAGGGCTCGGAGGAATCGTTCTATGATTTTACCACGATGAAAAGACAACGTGGGGCAACGTGAAAAATGTCAATCATTTTAAATGTAAAACGTTTACGCAGTAATAAACAGCCTGCGCAGTAAAGTCGGCCTTCCAATTCCGTTGCTAAGCCAACCACAGCCCTCTCCAGTCTCTGTCTGCCTCTTTGTCCATTAAACCTCGCAGACGAAGGGTTCCGTGTAATTAGATACTAGCATTAATTAATATCACTTTGATATACAACCCGATGTGAGTTGCTAGAAGAGCGAGCTTTATATTAAAAACACATATACTTCAGACGAAATCTTTGTAGTAAATTGTTATTTTGAAATTCTACACACATCAAAAGTGTCTAGGGATCGAAAGCATTTTTATGCGGATTTCTTGAGATTGAGATGTGGCTTTGTAATAAAGGTCAACGGGCGAATTGTATGGGAAAAAAACCCACGGCGGACATAAATCAAACTTTGAGGATATATAGCTAAATGTCTCTTGGTTACCATGGTAAGGGTCGCATTCTTGTGGGCTGTGGGAATTAAAAAAAATAATTTTAATAGTTTACATTATTTATTGCCGGCCGATGGGGTCGAAAAGTACTAGAGTGGAGACCACGGACTAGCAAGCGCAGCGTAGGACGTCCACCAGCAAGGTGGACAGACGACCTTATAAAGGTCGCCGGAAGACGCTGGATGCAGGTCGCTTCCAACCGGTATCTGTGGAGATCAAAAGGGGAGGCCTATGTTCAGCAGTGGACGTCCTATGGCTGAGATGATGATGACATTATTTATTCGGCGTAATTAATGCAGTTTCATCTAAAAATATGGCAAGGGTCGATTTCCTGCCACCGCAAGCCGGATCGCCCGGAGGATACGGTGGAGCATATGGTGCAGGTCTGCTCCGCTTTGCCAGAGCACCGCACTGAGGCGATAGGCGCGACCTCTCCCACCCTGCCGGGTGGGAGAGGTCGCGCCTATCGCCTTGTTCGAGGTCATGCTGCGGGGTGAGACGGAATGGGAAGTGGTCGCCTCCTTCTGCGAAGCAGTCATGCTAGCGAAAGAGGAGGCGGGATGCGTGAGGGAGCGCATAGCGTCCACCTCACGACCCAGCCGCCTCAGGAGACGCCCACAGCAACGGACGTCGCGAGACGATTTTCGGGTATGCCCGGGTTTCAAAGAGCTGTCAGCAATATGACGGGGCCCCCCTCTTTGAAGGCCAAAGCCTGCTGGGGTCGTGGGTCTATTGGATCAATGTGGCCCCGGAACGTAAAGGGCTATTGAAGGACACCATGGATTTTGTTCAGTACAAGTCTGAAAGTCCCTGCCCTATTTTTCCCACGTTTTTATAAACTCACTTTTCTTGTTTGTTTATTTGTTTGTTTTTATGCCATGAAGCTTCTTCAGTGAACCGACAAGACAATATTGTCTTGACAGTTTAAATGTTCGATTCAGTCTTACGCGATATAATAAATAAATGTATTACTGCATTTGGGATACACAAAACGATATCGAAAGCATGTTAATATAAAGCTTAGTGCGTGTGGTGTTATTTATCGTATTACACAAGGTAAGTTAACTAGTGAATAACACTAGGTGATTCCAATCCCCACCGTCGTATCTCCACGTTGTCGTCGTGGTGGGGCTTGCGGTTTCAATGATCTCTGGGCCCCTGCGCTCAGAGGGAGAAACCAAACCAAGAGGGATACACCGCTCCACCACGTGTTCCTCTGCTTATCAGAGGGCACAGTGGTTGGAGTAAGAGCGGGCCCGGTGTGCACTAACCCTGCCACCGGGCAGGCAAGAGGAGGTCTTGCACTCCCGCTTCCTCTTGCCACCGCTATTCTCGTAGCCCCGAAGATTGTCATGATCACGTCTATGACTTTCGACGGGGGTCGAGGGCCTTGGCTTAACCGCCCGGGCCGCGAGGAAGAAAACCTCTATAAAAAATTACCCCGAACCTCTAAGCGGCGGCGCACCGCGAGGGAGGTTGACAGCTTGGCTGACGGGTAGCTGTAGGGAGAATCAGCCGTTAGTGCGAACCCCGTAATTTTTGGTTGGTTGGTTGGATATATTTTTTACTCGTGGGAACAAAATGGAAAATTTTATTGAAATAAACCCCGATACACCGGCAGTCGCCGCAGAGAGCCAGGGTGGCTCACGTGCCTGTGGGGAGGAGTCGCTGGACTTGTCCAGCACGTCCTCACCGGCACCGAACAACGAGCGGGCACAGGGTGCCGCTCCGGATGATGAGATGGCGCTGATGCTCGGGTCGGATTCCGACTCGGCATCGGACGCCGCTAGCTCCAGAAGCTCAGCTTCTGGGAGCGTGGTAAGGGACGAGGGGAGCGCAGGCAGAAGGAATGAGTTCCTCAAGCGCCCCAGGCCAAGGGGCAACATACTATCGTCGTCGGAGGAAGGGCTTGTCTCGGCCCCTAAGATCCCCACGAGCGTGCGGGGTAAGGGCCGAGGCAAGACTTCAGGGAGGGGGCCCTCCCTTGGAGAGCCCAACACAAGTCTGGCCTCGAATGAGGCCAAACTAAAGGAGGTCGTGGCGGCTGCGATGCGCGCAGTAGCCATGAAGAGGCGGAAGAAAACGCGCGAGGACGCGATCGCCGACGCCATGTCCTCCATCGTGGCGGCGGCGCGCATTTACGGCGAGACTCCGTCCGCAAGGGACGATATGTCCGACCTGCGGACGGAGGTCACTCGCCTGACCGCCGCCATGGGGACTCTCCAAAAGGAGAACGCCGCCCTTAAGGCGGAATTGGCCGGCCTGCAGGCGGCCGGACGACGGGAGGCACCACCGGGGAGCCAGGAGAAAGGCCGGCCCGCGCCGGGGGAGAACCCAGTTCTCACCCTGGTGCGGCAGGAGCTGGCCGCCTTTGAGCGGCGGTTCTCCGTGCTGGAGAGCCGCGTGCTGCGGCCCCCGCTGGCGTCTTCATACGCGGCCGCGGCCGCGCCGAAACCTCCCTCGACGACGAGGCCGCCTCAGGCGAGGACGGCCCCGGTGCGGACCGCCCCAGTGCAGACGGCCCCGGTGCGGACGGCCCCTGCGGGGGCGAGGACGGCCCCGGCCGGGCCCGGCCAGGCGAGGCCGGGCCCGTCGGGGTCGCGGCCGCCTCCGGCCTCGACGCCTGCGGGGCCAGCGAGGCCAACACTGGCGGCCAAAAGAAAGGCCCAGAACCATCACCGGCCGCCTCAGCAGCAGCAGCCTACTCCAGAGGCTCCTCCGGCCGGCGCCGGTTGGGAAGTGGCTGGGGAGAGGAGGAAGGCTGCCAAGGCGGCCAGATCCAAGAAGCGGAGGGAGAGGCGGCGACAGCGCAAGGAGCGCGACGTCGCGGCGCGATTGCGCGCCCCCAAGACCGCGGCTGTGGTGATAACACTGCAGCCGGACGCGGTCAAGAGGGGCGTGTCGTATCGCGACGTGCTCGCGAAGGCGCGGGAGGCGATAGACCTCGGGGAGCTCGGCATCGCCGGCGGCCTCCGTTTGCGGGTCACTGCAACGGGGGCCCGCATGTTGGAGCTCCCCGGCGCGGCCAGTGGCCCCACCGCTGACGCTCTGGCCGAACGGCTCAGAGCGTCCCTAAATGCGGAGGAGGCCCGAGTCTCCAGACCCACAAAGCGCGCAGACATGCGCATTCTGGGTCTGGATGACTCCGTGACGGCGGAAGACGTGGTGGCCGCTGTTGCCAGGACTGGGGGGTGCTCCTCAGACGAGGTGAGGGCGGGCGCCCTGCGTCCCGGCTTTGCGGGGCTGCTAACCACCACGGTTAGCTGCCCCGTCACGGCGGCCAAAAAGATACAGGAGGGCCGAAGGCTCCTGGTGGGATGGGTGTCGGCGCAGGTAAAGATCCTGGAACCCCGACCCCTGAGGTGTTACCGCTGCCAAGTGGGTAACCACGCGGCATGCGTCTGCACCTCGGAGGTGGACCGCAGCGATAGGTGCTTCCGCTGCGGTCAGCCCGGTCACAAGGCCGGCTCGTGCTCCGCCCCGCCTCACTGCTTCGCATGTGAGGCGGCTGGCAAGCCGGCCGATCACCGGGCTGGGGGAAAGTCCTGCGCTCCACCCACCGAAGCCAGGCGCAGAGGTAGGCCCTCTGCCGCCGCCGTCACCACCGCCACCGCCACCGCCGCCGCCGCCGCTCCCGCTGCCGCCGCCGCCGCCGTGGCTGCGCCCTCGCAGGGGGCCCTGGAGGAGGCTGCAATGGATTCAGAATAATGTCTCCATTGCGCTTCCTCCAGGCGAACATCAACCACTGCGCCGCTGCTCAGGATCTTTTGCTCCAGAGCATGGCGCAGTGGTTGATAAATGTCGCCGTGGTCGCCGAGCTGTATTTTGTCCCGCCCAAGAACGACTGGGTAGCGGACCTGGATGGCTCGGTGACCATTATTTCGTCGGCCGCCGCCGGTACCCCGCCCCTCGATCGTGTCAAGAGAGGGCGCGGGATCGTCGCAGCCCGGTTCGGGGAGATCGTCGTGGTAGGCGTATATTTCTCCCCGAGCCGAACTCTCGCCGAGTTCCAGGACTCCCTTGTGGAGCTGGGAGACGTCGTCGTCGCATTCGGTTCCCTCTCCGTGCTCGTCCTCGGGGACTTCAACGCCAAGAACGTGGCTTGGGGTTCCCGGTACACGGACGTTGCGCGGGGCAGGTTGCTCGAGCACTGGGCCCTGGCGCAGGGCCTGGTCATTGAGAACCGGGGTTCTGTCCCCACGTGCGTGCGGTGGACGGGCGAGTCGGTGGTAGACGTAACGTTTGCCAGCGCCGCCCTGTCGCCGCGCGTCACCGACTGGCGCGTTGTGGAGGAGGCGGAGACTTACTCCGATCACCGGTATATCCGGTTTGATGTCTCCGCCCAGACCCCAGACGCGCCGGTCCGACGGAACCCAAGTGGTCCGCGATGGGCGCTGAAACAGCTGGACCGGGAGCTATTCCTGGAAGCCTCGATCGTGCAGGCCTGGGTGTCACCACCGGACAGGCCTGCTGACATAAACGACGAGGCCGAGTGGTTCCGGGAGGCCATGTCGGAGATCTGCGACGTGGCCATGCCCCGGGTCCGGCAAGGACGCGCCCGGCGTCAGCTTTACTGGTGGTCGCGCGAGCTAGCATCGCTGCGCGAGGCGTGCGTTGCCGCGCGACGCCGGTACTCCAGGCTCCGCAGGCGCCGCACCCGACCTCCGGATGCGGCCGCCGTGGAGGCGGAGCTGCACGAGGGCTACAGGGCAGCGAAGGCCGCCCTCCGCGACGCAATCTTGCGGGCCAAGGAACAGGCCCGCAAGGAGTTGCTGGAGACTCTGGACAGGGACCCATGGGGCTGGCCGTACAGGTGGGTGCGCGGAAAGCTCCGCCCCTGGGCCCCCCCGTTGACGCAGAGTCTCCAGCCTCAGTTCGTGGAGGACGTGGTGAGCGCCCTGTTCCCATCGCGAGGGGAGCATGCTCCCCCGCCCATGGCAGCTCCGCCTCGGACGGAGTCTGACAGTGAGGGCGAAGCTGACGCGAACGCGGACCACAGCGACGACGACGTCTACGATGCTCCAGAGGTGACCGAGGTAGACCTGAGAGTGGCGGTACAACGGCTCAAAGCCAAAAATACCGCCCCAGGACCCGACGGCCTGCCAGGAAAAGCCTGGGTCCTGGCCTTCGGGACTCTCGGGCCTCGACTGGGGGGGCTCTTTAGCGCGTGTTTGGCGAGGGGCCAGTTCCCGCTTCGTTGGAAGACGGGGAAACTGGTCCTCATCCAGAAGCCCGGGCGCCCTGCGGACTCTCCGTCCGCATTCCGGCCCATCGTGCTGCTCGACGAGGTGGGCAAGCTCTTTGAGAGAGTAATTGCAGACCGCCTCGTCGGGCACCTAAATCGGGTGGGCCCGAACCTGTCGGAGAGCCAGTTTGGCTTCCGCAGGGGGCGCTCGACGGTGGACGCCATCATGCGCGTTAGAGCCCTCACGACGGGGGATGCAGTGGCCCGGGGCAGGGTCGTCGTGGCGGTGTCCTTGGACATCTCCAACGCCTTCAACACCCTGCCCTGGAGTTGCATCAGGGAGGCACTCCGGTATCACCGGGTGCCGACCTACCTCCGTCGCACAGTCGAGGACTACCTGACGGACAGAGCCGTCATCTACCCCGGTCACCGGGGAGAGTGGAACCGGCGAGAGATGTCGTGCGGTGTCCCACAGGGATCGGTCTTGGGACCGCACCTGTGGGACATCGGTTTCGACTGGGTGCTGCGCGGCGACCTCCCTCTAGACGTCAGCGTAATATGTTACGCTGACGACACGCTCGTCCTGGCGGAGGGAGTGTCGCACCAGGCGGCGGCCGACCTGGCGACGCGGGCGGTTGCGATAGTCGTCGAAAGGATCCGGCAGTTGGGACTCGAAGTGGCGCTGCACAAGACAGAGGCCATGTGTTTTCATGGCCATCTGAATGCGCCACTGACAGAGTCCCACATAACGGTGGGGGGGGTTCGCATCGGCGTCGGGGGTACGATGAAGTACCTGGGACTCGTCCTCGACAGCCGATGGAACTTCGGGGAGCATTTCTCCCGTTTGGCCCCAAGGCTGAACCGGGCATCAGCCGCCCTCGGGCGGCTCCTGCCCAATATCGGCGGGCCAAACGCCCCCTGCCGGAGGTTGCACGCCGGCGTCGTGCGGTCCATGGCCCTCTACGGGGCCCCCGTGTGGGCCCTGAGCATTCGGACGCGGCCGGCAAAGCTGGTCGCATGCCAGAGGGTCATGGCAATCCGAATGATCCGAGGATACCGCACGATCGCCGGCGAATCGGCCAACCTGCTTGCCGGATCACTGCCCTGGGATCTGGAGGCGACTGCCCTCCTGCGCGTCTATGAGTGGCGCGTGGAGGCGCAGCGTCGGGGTGTATCCCCGCTGCCTCGAGAAGTCGAGGCGCGGCGGGAAGAGCTCCGGCGCGATCTCAGGGCAGTTTGGAGAGAACGACTGTCGCAACCGAGGTACGGGCTAGCCGCAATCGCGGCTGTAAGACCCCTCTTTGAGGAGTGGCTGGATAGGTCCCACGGCGTCCTCACCTACCGCATGACACAGGTCCTCACCGGACATGGCAGCTTCGGGAGGTACCTGTGCATGATAAAAAAGGAGGAAACGCCCGGGTGTCACCACTGCGAGGATCGCCCGGAGGACACGGTGGAGCATACGGTGCAGGACTGCCCAGCTTGGGCGGAGCACCGCCGTGTCCTCACTGCGGCGATAGGCGGAGACCTCTCGCGCCCGGCATTGGTTACGGCCATGCTGCGGGGCGAGACGGAGTGGGAGGCCGTCGCCTCCTTCTGCGAAGCAGTCATGCTCGTGAAGGAGGAGGCGGGCCGCTTGAGGGAGAGGATACCGTCCTCCCTCCGCCCGAGACGCAGTGGTAGACACCCACGGCGACGGATGTCGCGGGACGATCTCCGGCCACCGTAGGCGCGGGCATGCGGGCGGCGAGTAAAGGGCAACTCGCTGCCCGACCATGGACCATGCCCGGGTCGACGGCGCGTTGTGTCCCACGCGCGCCTCAAGGAGCGTCAGCATAGTGACGGGGACCCCCTATAGAGGGCCACAGCCCTGCCGGGGTTGCGGGACATACGTATACCGCGACTCCGGCACACAAAGGGCTACCGAAGGACACCGTGGATTTTAGTCAGTACAAGTCTGACAGTCCCTCCCGCCCTGCCCGGGGTGGGAGGACTCATTTGATGATTTTGCCACGTAAAAAAAAAAAAAAAAAAAAAAAAGGTGATTCCAATGTCATTATAAAAACAGTTCTGAAAGTATGTTTTTTCTGCGACGTAACATGGATTAAATACGCTAATCATAAAGCAGGTCGCAGAAGGCATTTTGTTTGCAAAATATGAGGACCGCAATCTGTTTTATGAAGTGTGCAATGCAATGGATTCTAGGACTATTTAAAAACATGTTGCCACGTGCTGGAGTGGTCTAGTCCCCTGCCACACCTCATCCCTCAGACGCCGTATGATATGAACCCAATCACTATGTACGGCAAGTCTATTCTTTGAGAAATGCAAGCCAAATACTTAAATGTTGACCCTCTAACAGTCTCTTTACCTTCCGTGCCCATGTAAAGGCAGTTCGCGTTCGGCTGCCTTTACCGGAGTCCGGAGGTAAGCTTCATTTCTTGCTTACACCAAGAAGCAAATTGTCACTCAAGTGCAAATTGCATCTTTATAAAGCTGTCATCCGTCCTATTACACGTACATTTTTTTAGACCACGATAATTGCCGACAACATCAAAAATATACATCTTTACAATCCTAAAACTAAATGAGAAAAGGCAAAACTTGGTCCTCATATTTTGCATACAGATGTCTTATGGCGGCCCGGCCTATTACAGAAATTCCAAAAAAACAGTAAAAACTAAAAAAAAGGAACCGACTTCAAATCCAAACACAAAAAAGTGTGACTTTTCTTTCGGAAGTCGGTGAAATAAAAAACAAAGCCACCGACTAGATTGGATATTGTATATGGCCACCGAATATGGCCACCGACTTCGAAAGAAAAAATATTTTACCCTAATTGTGTGTTTGGTTTTGAAGTAGGTAGGTTCCTTTTTTTAAGTTTTTTTTTTGTTTTACTGTTTTTAGTTTGGATGTTCAACAAAAATCTTCGTATATTCGACGTCTTTGAAAATCTACAATCCAAGTAAGCAACAAAAAAGGGCGGAAAAATCTATGCGGGCAATGAGATATCCATGATTGTTGTAATACTAAAATCTTTTCCAGAATGTTAGGAACACTTTTCTGAAAACAGCATCAAAATCGGCACAGTCTATAACCGCGGACAAACATACATACGCCATACGTACAGGTCGAACTGAGTACCAATTTTTTTGAAGTCGGTTAAAATTCAGGTTTAGTGGCTTGTAAACTATTGTATCTAGTCGATCAAAACAAAAGAGAATCTGAAACGTACAGATCAAGAGGAAAGACAATGAACGGAGATTTTTCGAATAAATACATTTTTGGTTAAAACTTTGTTCTCCAATGGATTACAACAAAAATAATTGAGTGTATTATTATGTGAATTATGCTCTTTCATTCTAGACCATTTTCATTCATGTCCGTGACCGGGTCGGATTGCGCCCGATGACCTTTATGATTTTATAAATTTATATGGATCCTTTTTGGTGCATTTCATAATTTGAATCAGGAACTGTAAATCAAATTCGAGTAAAAGATGAAAATCAGCTGTCAATATTTTCCCTATAAAAACATACAACGCATTGAAGACATTATTAGTGCTACTGTTTCCGTACTACTGATTAAAACCAACGTTATTATGGAGCGGCGACGTCATTTAAGCAGGGAAGAAATGCTCAGAGCCGTGGGAATGATAGAAGCTGGTTCCCGGCAACGTACTGTGGCTTTAGCTCTGAATACAAGTCAGAGTGTTATCAGTCGACTTTGGACACGTTACCGAAGCACTGGTACCGTGGCTGAGCGCCATGGAGGACGGTATCGCTGCACCACACGGAGACAAGACCGATACATTCAAATCTTAACTCGAAGAGCTCCAACAATAACCGCCATGATGTTAGCCGTGAGGCTTCATCACTCAAACAGTCAGAAACCGCTTGCATGAAGTGAACCTTCATTCCCGAAGACCGCTACGGGTACCACCTATAGCAATGCACAATCGTAGGATTCGATATCAATGGGCTCTTGAACACAGAAATTGGGCAGAAGAACAATGGCGTTTCG
This sequence comes from Agrotis clavis, assembly GCA_954870645.1. NCBI lineage: Eukaryota > Metazoa > Arthropoda > Insecta > Lepidoptera > Noctuidae > Agrotis > Agrotis clavis. The sequence goes on along the minus strand of OX940919.1, from coordinate 15,191,818 downwards.
TGTGCTTTTCTGATGAGTCTCATTTTGGTATGAGACCGGATACAAGACGTATACGACACTGGAGAACCCCTGGACGCCAACAGCGATTAAAATCCTGCCAGGAAGTCCATCCTTATAGTGGTGGAACCATCATGGTATGGGCGGGTATTTGGATCGGCGGAAGAACTGAGTTGATTTGGATCAGAGGCAACCTCAACGCTCAAATTTATGCTGAGACGATTGTATCAGACGTCATCGTTCCTCTACAAGTGCAAATCGGTCCCTTATTTCAGTTAATGCATGATAATGCACGACCGCACACCGCAAGAGTTGTAAGACAGACTCTCGCCGCAGCTAACATCAATGTCCTGCCCTGGCTTGCTCAGTCGCCAGACTTGAACCCGATTGAGCATGCATGGGATATGCTACAGAGAAGAGCTCTGCCGAATATGGAGGGTATCCAGTCGCAAGAAGACCTTTTTTTGTTGTTGCAACGAACATGGGCGGCCATTCCACAGCGTGATTTGGATGAACTCATTTTGAGTATGCCAAACCGATGTTCTTGTGTTGTTAGTGTTCGCGGTAGAAACACGGATTATTAATTGTTTAAGTTACCCAATAAAATTTTAAAGAAAACTGTTATTTCAGTCTTTTTTTCGAACTTTAATGTTAGTGGTTCAAATGTCAAAAATCCCTTTATTAGGAAAATGGCAAATTTCTTTATGAATGCAAAGGTGACTTGGTTTATCGTTACTGTGACAAACGATAACACTTTATTTGATGAATCCTTAAAGAACATTTTAATTAATATCAATCAGGAGAAAAGTTATTGCAAAAATATATGTTGATCCCTAGACACTTTTGATGTGTGTATTTAATTTTCGATTTTAAATATTGCTGATTTTATAATCAATCTATGTAGTTCCCACAGTTGGGACACAGACCTCATATTAAAATGTAGGTAATTGCGAGGGACTGGGATTTTGATCACCATACGGGTGTAATGCATGCAGTTCGTGGAAATAATTTATAAATAATTATTTACTGATAAGTCGTTACATCAGTATGTAGTTAGTTCAAACTAGTGATTACTAACTTGGCCTAGCTTTGTTGCACATATTATTTAATAGACCAGGCTTTAACTATCCTACATTGTAACTAAATGGAAACCATATCTATCAATTATTATTAATATTATTATCGAATAACTTTAAACGAACAATTTTTGAACACTACTTGCAACCCGTCCAGGCAAAGATATTACACACATAAATCTTCTTTTTGAATCACTCTGTCTATGAAACAAAAATGAATGATCCGAAGCCCTAGATAACATTTCACGATTTTTTGACGTAAAGTAAACGGGAGCTTTGACGGAAAACTTGATGGAAAACAATAGCTCGTCGTTCGTGCATTAAAGGCGCTTTTTCATTTTCCATACAATTAATGCTGTAAATACCTACTTCAATTACTTGAAGTAGGTCAATCAGGTAATTCTTGTGATAAGGCCTCTGAGCGTACAGTACAGAGGCGTCACACGACTTTGTTCGATGTAAAGTTATGGTATCGATTTTGATAGAATTTTGTGTTAAAAGAAAAGTTTTTGATTTTTGACTCATCTTTTTAGTTCGTTTTTAGTTGATATAAAATAACTTTTAAACGTAACACAACCTTCAAAATGATTTGTTAATAACAAATTACCATCAGAAACATCGATAGCACTTATCGTACAGATAATAAATTGATAGCAGAAGTCAGCAGGGCGGGTCGTGATGGTGGGGCAGTAATTAATGGCGGGCTCCGCTATTTCTGGCACGAAGGACACGCGCGAACGTGACCAGAATGCATTTATATCTTGTTAAATAAAAATATATGAAATACAAACTTATTAATTTTCATAGTTAAGTTCATAGTCGTTCGAAATAAATGTCCATATTTCAGTTTCACCCTTAACGGATCGATTGCGAGTTTCGACAAAAGGGCTAGAGTGGTCACTCAGTACTACGTGCTTTTAGCTTGAATTGAAGGATGGTAGGGTATCAAAAGTTAATGGGTATGGAATTACAATAACCTGTCTGCTGCAATTGGTATCCATTTTGGAATTGACAAAAATGACGTCATCATAGTCATAGCTTTCCTTTGAAAAATTACAAAAACGCGTCCGAAAGATACTTCAGAAAATAATAGTCATCTTCTTCATGTGTCTAGGGGTCCTTCGCTTTCAGTCGAACCGAATGCATCTGAATAACAGTTAGAGCGACTGTCTAGAAAGAAAGAAAGAAAAAAGATTTATTTGGCGCAATGAAACCGATAAACACACAACATTTTAAAATAAAATAAACAAAAAAGAAAAAACTTAAATCATAAGCAATAGGTAATAAAGGTAGGAAAAGGAAGAATTATAAGTCTCACGGCTGTGCCAAATAGGCCCAGTTCAGCAAATGTCGAACAGCTAAGTGCTCGACTCTGGTTTTCAACTGGATCTATCTCGTATTCATGGTTCAGTATTTGGGTAATACGATACCTCTTTGTCAGACTGGTTGTCAGATCTTCGAGCTTCTGACTAAGAAACATCTACAAGTGACAGCCGGAGCCACTGAACACTCGCTATTATAGATGTAAGAAAGTAATAGTCATTAACTTTAATTTGCATTACCAAGAAAAAGAGGAGTAGGATTAAATCTCGTAACGACGAATAAGTCACAACTGCGCAAAACAATATAAATCACAATTATATTGGATCTAACGACCGTAATAGTTCACAAGAAGTGTCAAGAAGTCGACAGTTCATACAATGAGAACGTAGTGTTTCCCGATAAGTCCCTCTACTAGAAACTGGGCCAATTTCGATGTAATGGGCTATACACACCAGCGATGGAGTGTAAATAGGTATCCCTTTTCGTCACCTAAAACTGTTTGTCCGAAAATCATTATCCATAACACGTTTGCTATAAAATTCAGTTACCATAATGATTAAAAGTTCTAAATATTGTTTTACATAATTATCTTCACTTCTAAAGCTGTTCTGGCTTAATATCGAGTATCATAATAATTGAATCTCCTAATTTTGTATGAAATAAAGTCATATGTCCTAATCATTGTATTACATAATGTGTATTATTCCGAATGTTCAATTAGGTATAGTAAAACTGATATTTCATTAAATTGTTTAGAAACTGAAGATCTTGGGATCCAAGAGCAAGCGAAGCGAGCTCGGGACTTGTGGGCACCTCGACACGGACAGGTTAGGTTCGAATGAAAGACCCCGCCATCCCCTTCGTGTTAGGTTACTTTAAACCTTGCATGCAGAAATAGGAGCCCCGCGAAGCGGGGCTCCGTCGATATTCCTTATTGGGTGGTAATCAGTAACAAAACAAACTTTAGCACTTATGTATTTTATGGCAATCGGTTTTATGTATTTTGTATATTATTGATTGTTATATTTATGACAAACGAATTTAGGACATACAGTATTTAGGAATTTCAATGTTATGGCATTTGATATTATGTGGTATTAAGTTCGGGCAAGTTATCATTCGGACAAATGATGATTGGGACAAAAAAAAATATGTCACATTAGATTATGTATAAAAAAGTTAGGTAACACAATAGAGAACCGTGTAAATAACATCAAACACGTCCGGCCTTTAAAGTTAAGCCGTGCTTCCCTAGGATGGTCCATGGATAGGTGACCATCCATTTTTCTTAGTTGTTAAAATGAGTCCTAACGGCCTCGGTGGAGCGGGAGGAACTGTCTGGACTCCTACTGACTAGAATCCGTCGTGTTACTTCAATAGTCCTTTGCGTTCCAGATTCACGGTTTCCTTTTCAACAGTTCCACGAACAACCATCCATTTCAAGAAGACTTTCCTTCGTACTTCAGAAAGCTACCATGTTCTTGTTATCAGTAATAATTTGTAGCTTTGAAGTTTGACTACCTTTCTTAAGAATCATGGGTTTTCATATACGTACGAGTATGCTAATACAAGTACTAATAACTGGATTGTAGATCAGCTGCGTCCGCTTTTACTGGAGGTAGACTTCAATATTGTTTAGAAAAGATGATGAAGGGCTCTACCCACCAGGGCCGCTAAATCCATGTATATCAGCGGTTTTAACTTAAAGAGGCTCATATGAATTAAACCTAAATTGCAATTACTCTCATTGCCTGTTTCACTGCTGGGAATTCCCTTCCCCACAACTTAAAGGTTTTCGTGCGCCAAGGCCAACTCATTAATATTTATTTTTGGATACGTTCCGTGGTTTTGTTCGTCATTTTATGATCAAAAATGTTTCACCAATAGGCGTTATTTATAAACGTGTACCGTCAAATTCACCCCTGCGTCTCTATTCACCCCGTTTGACCCGGTACACAGTTTAGTCAATATCAAACGATGATTGTACAAACAGATGCAAAATTGGTAATTCGTTTCACAAACGATTTATTTAAAATTGCCAAAATATTCATCGAATAGGAAACATAAGCAATTATGGCAAAGAATGTAACTTGTAAGGTATTAATTACATAATATGGAAATAACGAACTGGAGGTAGTTATCGAAGTAGGTGTCGATGAAGCCTTTTCTCTTCGTGTACTAATTCGATTGTACTAGTAAACAAGTGTTGTACTACAACTTATTATTGTAGGCTTCTTGTGCAGCGAACTCGCAAATAGTTTGCTTAGGTCAGTTAATAGAGTCGTTCGTGTTCCAATTGAGATACCGATGTCCGAAATGGGCATTCGGTAGCCGTTCTCTATTTAGAGAAATAAAAGCATTGGTTGCGCGGACACTGGAATCGGGCCAAACGCATTCGTATGTAGCTATCCGAATATGCAGAATTGCACATTATTAATTGAATAAGGTAGGTACATAATTTTGTTGTAAAATTAGAGGTAATTTTTTTTTGTATGAAGGGGTTAGTTAGAAAACTACTTTATTCCGGTATTCTATGGGCCAGCGGTTCTCAAACTTTTTTGGTGGCGGAACCCTTTTGAAAATCGAAATTTTTGACGGAACCCCAAAATAAAAGAAAATGTGGCATTTTTTAATGGTAGGTATATTGTGTAAGCTGGAAGAAAAAAATCGAATTTCTTATTGTTCATCAATCAGCTGATATTAGGTTTGATCGAAGAGAATTTAAGTCTGATATCCAGTCTATTGCGGTATTTTGTGTTGGTAGAGCTGCATAGGTCGAGAAAGCGTAATTGAATGCTTAAAAACCTCTGAATCCAGACACTGAGTAGAGACTGAGGAGAGGTGTTTATGCTTGTGGGGGACAAAGGCTTTACGGAGCCCCAGGAGCACACTTTGGGTATTGCTGCTATCTATATATATAAAATTCAAAACTGACTGACTGATCTGACAACGCACAGCCCAAACCGCTGGGCTTGAAGCTTGAAATTTGGCATAAGCCCTCCTTATACCACGTAGGTGAGCATTAAGAACGGATTTTGCGAAATTCGGGCCCTAAGGGGTTGTTTTTGGGGTTGATAGTTTGTATGAAACTTTGTTTCTACAAGTGCTAGGCGTCTCGAATATTGCGAGGGGTTCTTTTTAAGACCTAAATATTCACTAAGACAGTTTTGCGAAATTCGACTCCTAAGGGGCTTTTTCGGGGTTAATAGTTTGGAGACTCAAATTTTGCATAGAGATTCTTTTTTGGACGTAGTTGAGGGTGTTTTGTGAAAATAGACCCCAAAGGGTTGATTTAGGGGTTGATATTTTGTATGGAACTTCGTTTCTACAAATGCTAGGAGTATTAAATTTTGCAAGGTTGTTCTTTTATGACGTAAATGCACACCAAGGCACAATTTTCTGAAATTCTACCCCTAAGGGGCTGTTTATGGGGTTAACAGTTTGTATGAAACTTTGCTGCTACAAATGCTAGGAGTTTCGGTATGGGGGTTGTTTTAGAACCTAGGTTCTCACTAAGACGGAATTTTACAAAATTCGACCCCTTAGGGGTTACCTTTGGAGTTTGGAATTAGAGGACTCAACATTGCAGGGTTCTATTTAGGATACAGGTTCTCACTAAAAGAGAATGATACGAAATTCGACCCCTAAAAGTTTGTATTGGGGTTGATAGTTAGGAGTCTTAAATTTTGCATTGGGATTATTTTTAGGACCTAGGTGTTACCTAAGACGGAATATTGCGGGTTGTAAGAATTTTTGTTGATTATTGATTTAGATTTTCCAACAGTATCCCATATAGAGGGTGGCCGGGGCTAGAAATTCACAAAGGCAAAGTTCGAAAATCACGCGGACGAAGTCGCGGGCGTAGTGCTAGTAGGCTATATAATTATCAAACATATTAGTCTAGTTATCACATTGTTTTATCTAGTACGTACGAAAAACGAAAAGCGCGTGCAGGCGATGGGATGCGACACGGTGCATCGGGGGTCGGGGGTCGGGGGCAAAAACTTCTAACAACTTTGACGGCACGGTTGGTGCGTTGGCTGAGCGATATACTGCTGTATCACGTGTCGCGGGTTCGATCCCCGCACGGAACAAATATTTGTATGATCTGCAAGAAGTTGTTCCAGGTTTAGGCGTTTGTGTATGTGAGTTTCTATGTTTGTACCCACGATACAGGAAGAAATTCCTAGTGGAGCAACGTTTTTTTTTAAAAGAAAACAACTAGTTCTGAATAGAGATTTGAATAAGTATCATGTTGTTTTGATTCTAATTACCGAACCGAGGTCAACCGATACGTGTGTCAAAGCCTAATTAAGATCATGAATTTCATATTTTCAGCTGCTGCGCACGTAAATCGGTATTAAACCACAGTGATGAAATTCATAACCGTCGATGAAAACGATGAATAACGTGTAGTTACTCAAGCGATTTATGTAATGCTGTGTGCTATGGGGATCAAGGATCGTAAAGCTGTGAATTTTTTTGTTCAGGTGTCGATAAAGAAGATTAGGTTTGTTATGATATGATATCATTTGTTAGTTAAAATAAATGCTTGAAGTGTCAAATTGAAACTCAAATAAGTTTATTCTGCTATCGACTCTTCTGTACCATAGTTTTATACAGGAGTAATATCCATATATGGACCAGAATTTCAAGAGACAGATATAGGCCTTCGCAGAAGGCATTTGTCAGATGAAAAAACTGTTGTTGAGAAAATCGATAGACGGTAAAAAAATATTAATTATTCGAAAGTATTTCAACAGTAATTAAGAGGAAAGTATAGCGGCTGCCATTTCAAAAAATAGGTATTTAGAAAAACTCGTGCTGCCGCTCGAGAGCTACTAGAGAGCGTTGCAGCTCGCGACTGGCTGTAAGTATTTTTTATATGAAATTTGTCTCTCGGGAGAAAACGTTTTTCACATACTAAATCACGACCAATCTCTTAGATTCTGGCGTCAATCGTTTCAGCATATTATAATCTAGGATTGTAGGTTTTGCTTTTTTTTCTAAAACTTCTTTTTCTTTAAAATGCAAAGGTTTTACTTCAATGAAGATTTTGTCAATCTTGGAATCTAAAAAATCATTGAGATAGGATAACATTTAGGGGCAGGAAAACGTTTTCTCTTTTAGTATGGACGAGCGCTCGGTAGACGATTGTTTTAAGGCCCTTTTATTAATTCTTCCGCCTTTGAGTCCACGACTGATGAGTAGTTATAATTAAAAGGTGATCTCGAAAAGCAAACCTAGTAGGTATCGGCAGACCTGTCGAACGGTACCTTCAGAATTACATTCCATTTCAGTGTGCACTGTGCAGTGTGCACGTTGACATACGTATTTGTAGATATATAGCGTATGCACACAGTGCCTCGACGGATCTAGTCTAACGAGTAACGTAGGTAAGAGGGAAATTCGATAGCAGTCGGTAGCCTTTGAATGCGTCGCCATGTAAAAATAGAAAATTGCACGTGTAAAGTTTTAAACATTTCACGTTTTATAATTTGTATTTTGTACAACGATTTGAAATATAAAACCATTAATTAAAAGTGGAGACAGTTCATCTCCGCATTACACGTAATTTAGGTTAGACGACAAACAAATCTTAAGTGATAAATTTTGAATGTTGAGACTAAAACTGTTCATTCCTTAAAACAACCTTCGCGAAACAACTGGAAAATACTGCGAAAGCGAAACAAACACTTAGCCGTCAAGCAGGCCTTTCGTTCGTTGATAAATAGCTCTCCTCTCCCACTATCCACGTCAGTGAATAGACTTACATAAAACCAGTACTTCATGTTATTCGCAGGATAAACTTTTTGTTGATCTTTTTTGTGAAGGCTTCGTAATCGATCAATGTTTTCAGTGAATCACTGTTCTGCTGTTATACGAACAGGAGGGGATGGGTTTTCGTGTAAGTCGCTGTTTCTGGCAAAGGAAACACAGCGCAATGTCAAAATAACTCCTCATAAGCTGTACATATTCGTAAATGTGAATTACGCTGCGAAAGGTACTCAGCATCATCCGTCATCATTCATCATCTGTCCGTTATCCGATGGATGGTGACGCTGACGCTCATTTAATCAAATTTTAAGACACCCTAATACAATTTGTATCTTTGATAAATTGTGCTAGGCATTCCATTTACGACAGGTACTCTGAAACGTGGTTTAATATCAACAAAAATACACAATTTGGTTTGTTGAATATAATTTGAATGAATGAGCAGAAAATAGAATCAGTGTTACTATAAATATGTTGTTGGCGTCCTTTCCAAGTCCGTAGTTTTAGTTCAACTATTTAATTAATGACGTGATACATAAAACGTAGGTCGCACGGAGGACGCAAGGGTAAACTGACTAAATATTTTTGAGAGAAGTGAAACATTTTGTTAAAATAATTTGCGTATAAACTCGTCAGCGGGTAAGAGCCACGTATCACGGGCTCACGGCGGCCGTGCTGAAATGCTTTTAGTGAAATAACAAGAATTTTATGCTGGTCCCCGGCGTGCGCGCCCCTGGCGACGGCCCAGACAAGACATGAGAGCTAGGGTACATGTAGTTCACATGTGGACGTCATCGCTACTAACAAAACCCCGAATCACATTCATGAATAAGTGCTTAGCACGAACTTGTTTATCTCATTATGGTAATTGCAGAGAATCAACGCAATTAATGTAATAGGATACATTATCTACCTCCTTTTCTGTACCTTTTTCCCCATTTTCCGCATAAACGAGTAGGTTCGCGTATTGGCCTAGCCATCGATTTTGTGAGCGTTCTCGGAATTTGTGCGGTATTGGATAATTGCGTCGGTATATAATTGTTTCTGAATAAAGCCGTCGCTCTGTAAGGCCTTTGCATCGTTTATTTGAAGGAGAAATGGTTGTATTTATGTCTTTATAAGGTTAGTTTTTATCGATTCTTGCCATTTATTAGTTCAGTGTATTTTCAAACTTAAATTATACTCGTATAACAACGTCAATGCTCCCAATCATTACATTTTACTAACATTATGATACTCGAAAGTATCACACTGTAATATGTAAGTATCAATATTTATATAATATGAGATATATTTCATTGAGCTATAGTGGTCTTGGCAGAAGGTCAGGGAGGCAGTAGGCTGTCTTTACGAGCTCTGGCGACGCGCCAACGGCAGCTGCTCCTACACATTGTTACAACGTTTTTCTTCAACTCCAAACATTACTTAGGTCTTGATTCGTTGTAGCTGTATAAACCAGACGATAGCTGCTGCCTTTTATTTTATTCCTGTTAAACGAGCGATGTTTATAAAGCTGAAGTACCAACATACAATGCATTGGCTTTACGGATTGTGTTCCATTATTACAAACGGATCAGCCTCGTTTCAATTACATCGCTTCATGGATTCCTGTATCCGTTTTTCACATAAAATGTAAATTTAATTTGTTTAATGAAAATGTTTGGCTTTACTGAATATAACAGCCCATACAGGTTTTGTGAATATGAGGTAATAAATACGCGTAAATGTTTTTTTTTTTGTTGGGAAACAATGCAGGTGTTTTTGTACCAAAGTATAATATTTTGAGTAATACGAGTTAAAAGTGTTGTCAGAAATGAAAAGGCAGATAATTGAACAGAAAATAACAACAGGATTGGAAAATAAACTACTAGCTCACTGAAATAGAGCTCCAAAATGTTCACGAAAAACTCCATATTGTATTTTCTGATATGAAATACGATGTACGAACCCCTCGCAACCCTTCTTGGAAACTCCTATCTCATTTCTAATCTCTTTGCAAGGATTCAGGACACGTTTCACGGCATTTAAAGGAGTATAGGAGTTGCTTAATCTTTCTAAAGTAGTTAACTCAATTTGAAAGGAAACGGACTGTGAATCAACGTTGTTCGCGATACGTGTGCCCTCATACATAAGAATTTAATAAATATCCTTTATACAGAACAGTTTCACAGAGCTACTTTGAGAACGAGTAAAATAAAGTAATAAAAATATTTTAATAAAAGCATGGCACAAGATACTTATCGCGAGCGCTGTGACTTGTGACTCGGAAAAGTTTATTTTCAAAGAAAACGCTTTGTGATGGAGCTAAAAGATATATATATATATATTATACAGTATTTTCTATTCAGTTTGTTGTGTCAGAAAATAGAATGATTTTTTTTTCTACAATAACTAGTTGTTTGTCGCGACTTTGTTCACTTGAAGCTCTAATGCAAGTGGGCATTGAATTCGTAATAGGTATGCAGTATAGCTTTTCAGTGGGATTCTGTACCTACAAGTTACAGATCCCTATATTTATATTATGTGAAAGTAAATTAAAATTTTAAATGTTGTTTCCCAAATGAACGGTTGAATATCCTAGGACATAGGATATTATGATAATATATATATAAATATATTATAGTACTTTCCGTTAGTGATCTTAGCGAGCAAATCCCCGGGGAATCCCTAATTGGGCTCATTCTAACGCTATACAAATCGTCAATGACGGGACATGACAATGTTGTGTGTGTGTTTTTTTTATCGTGGTAAAATCATCAAATGAGTCCTCCCACCCCGGGCAGGGCGGGAGGGACTGTCAGACTTGTACTGACTAAAATCTACGGTGTCCTTCAATAGCCCTTTACGTTCCGGGGTCACGGTAATGAGATAAGTCCCGCGACCATCATCACTCATGACTTGCGTAAAATTCGAGGAACTACGTTTTTTTAAAGCAATTTGATGTAATATTATGACACCGCATCTAAAGAAGTGAAGGCGCGGACTTTACGTCACGCGGATCATACATTTTCGCATTGCATACGAAATCGTGTATTTTTACGAAACCGTCACAATAATTTGACGTCAAAATTCGTGTTGGCTGACGTAATTTTGAACATCCGATAAGTGATTATAGACGTGACTGTAATTTTTTCACGATTTGTGATGTGTGTGAACACGGATTAATAAAAGAAAATGGCCGTTGTCACGAAAAATTGCGTCAAATGGCCTAGTGTGTATGAGGTCTAAAATTGGTTTATCAGAGGTTTATCAACACCTGTTTTACAAAACATGTCTCAGTCTTAGTACCTAAATCTTTTTTGTGTATCTTTTTATACTTATTTGTCTCTACTACTTGATAAAACTGTCTCCTTTGGTCGTAAATGTCACGTATAATTAGATCACGATCATAATAGGTACCTAATTATCATAACGGAAATCCTATTTCGGATCTATGTAATTGTAGAACCTATGCACTCGTAAGTATCTACCCATAGTACCTATATGCAGTCTTGCTAGTTGACTGTATTCTTCCTACAAGTTCTGTACAGAATATTATTTACAAGATTAACATTGCAAGTTGTTGGGAAGCCCCGAATGCAATTTTGTTTCAAGTTAGCTTATGCGATGTGCAGGAGCCCCATTTAGAGACTGAGCGAAGGAAAGACTCTTGATATAAAATTGAATAGACTAACTACAGACGCTTATACGTCACCCTACTCCATTCTATCAAATCAAAATCGAACATTAACTTTCTTGTGTGAGATAAAGTTGAAAATCTTAATATAAATATAAATCTCGTGTCACAATGTTTGTCCTCAATGGACTCCTAAACCACTTAACCGATTATAATAAAATTCGCACACCATGTGCAGTTCGATCCAACTTGAGAGATAGGATAGTTTAAATCTCAAATTATAGTCGCAATTTTAATAATATTATAAAGATTGCACCCGTGCGGAGCCGGGGCGGGTCGCTAGTATATAAAATAGATTGGAGTACCTTGGTGTGCTGGCGTCTGTAAATTTTATTACTTTTGATGCACTTTAAGATATGATGGGATAAAGTAAATGTGCACAGTGCAGACAAAAGTTAAAATTGCAAGTGTCTACAATAAAATTTTAACGATACGTTCAATATTTACTCTGAAAAAGTTATTAAACAAAACTAACAAAATAACATGTCGCTTCTGATTGGAAACTTCCGCAAACAGCACAAACCGAGCTGGCTGTATCAAAAACAAACACACAGAGACACTAGAGATCAAAAGTTGAAATGGGTGGGGAAACAAAGCGCAGCGGTATTTCGAAGTGCAGCGATCGAGTAGTGATGCGACGCGCGAATACTAGCACTCGATGGTTTTATTTTGTACCGCGCCACGGATTGGCGGAAATATCAATTCACCGATTGAATGTGTGGTTTACAGAACTAAATTAATTTTGAGATAATAATATTATAAAAACGATCATTAATAAAAATAAATGCGCTGATCATAGTGATCATACTATCGATTATCACTACCACAAACAAGTTACGTATTCATGTCAAAGATTAATTTAAATTACAAATTAACCATTATTATAGTTTTAGGCATTTAAAGCTTTTCGATAATAATAGCCCGTTAATTCTACTCTGAAATATTCCTAGTTTTAACTGTCAGGAGAGTATTTAGACTGACTATTTGGACAAGAATTTGAACTATTAGAAACAGCTTTTACTAACGAACTTATAGAGCAGCCCCTTGTACGCCGTAGGCATTGGACTATAACAAATCCACTGTTACTATATTCTGGCTACAGAAGTCCGTAGGTATGTACCTCATAAAGCAATTAGTGTCGGATACCGTTTGGACTTGGTTATCTTGTTACTGCGAACAGCTGGGTGCCTTTAACTGCGTGTTAGTTAGGCAGGTCAGTTCTCGGCAACCTGGATATTGAAACAGCTGGGAACTAAATTGGCAAAGATTTTCCGATCATAACGCTGACCGTTACCGTTCCCGGTAGGACTGTATTTATGTGACAGTTGTAGGCATAAATGAGCTACGTTATGCAATAACGTGTCAACCCTCAAAAACCTAAACCAGAGAAATCTCAGTTTAAAGAAATTCACAGCTACAGAAAATACTCATAATCTATTCTGATTGTATCCGAAACTTATTAAATCTCACTCTTAAATAGGTCATCTTGTACTGTAGTGATTCAAACACAGCATAATAGAGTGAGAAGTTAGGGAATTATAGGGAACATTATTTTTGTGGGTTAACAGGTTATTGCATAACATGGCTCAAATAAGACTTGTCAAAGGTGTCTAGTGCTACCCTAGTAATAAAAATACCCCTTATTAATATTTAAATTACGAGGAAGTCCAAAACATACTTTGTTTTTTACTCAAAATCTTATTAAAGGGGTCAACTAGCCCTAGAAAATTTTGTGACACGTTCAAAGCAAACCTATTTTCATCGACTATTATAGAGACGTAATAGAATCATCGCATCACTATTCCAGTATCGCTTTGATTGTGCATGTTGACAGATTCATTATCTTTGTGTGCAATCGCTGTAAAGCCGTGGGAGTCACTTTACGGCTCGAAAAAGCTTCATTTGATCGTTCATAATTGCGACTATTAAACCTTGAATAGGGCGCGGGTCTGCGTGCTAATTTGAGTGCATGCTCGACATCAAACGGAATTATACCATGTACTTAGTTTTTGAGATGCTAGAATCAAAATTAGAATGATTGTTTCGTGTGTACTTATATTTGGCCTTGTATCTGTTGTATTGTAAACGCGTACGTTTGGATAGCTGGATGTTTTTTGCATGAATTTGCCTGAACAGGTCAGATAGAAAATCGGAGTGGAGAAAAATAATCTGGAATAGGCAACGCAGAAAATTCCAGGTTCTCTTAAAATAATATTCGACTTATGTACACACAGATGAATCCTTAGCCAAATGACACATAGTAAAGATACACATACGTTGAATACATGAAAAAAGATCTTTCAAAGGACAATGATCGAAACATGGATCAGTCTATTCAAAAGGTTACAACTCGGTTCAATCGTCTTACTACTTGTTAGGGGTGTCGTAAATCACAGCCGGTGTAAGCGATTGTTAATAGACAGTGATGCGACAGATGAAACACCAAATCTCAAGGAGCTCGCTTAAAGTGCGACACTATCGGGAACGGGTGACACGGGTCGCAAAGTCGCATCGTCGCAGATTTAGTATCACTGTCAAAATCATTGTGAACTTTACTAGCGTAGAATTAAGGTTGCTGTTTAGTTGCTGTCACTGACAAATCTGTCAAAATGAAAGTGATCTTTAGCGTCCTAAATATAAGGTTGGTATCGGATTGTGTTGGAGGTTAAAATAACCGAATGGACTATAATCTCAGCTTGCCTGGTAATGCCCTGCGTCAGCAACTGAATTATTCATCGGGCTACACAAAATCACTTTTTAAGTTGAACCCTCACAACTAAATGTGTTTACAAATTAGCTACTTAATTGAAAAGACGTATGTGCTAGCAAATGTTGATGCTGTGTTGAATCTGTAAACAGAGTTGTTGTGACCGAGAAATTTTGAATTTATGTTAGTTAAAAACTTATATCAATTTTACGATACGTAGGAACTGCGATGATGACACGCGGGTTCGCGAAAAATAGAGAAGTGTGCCTGGACCTAGGAATGGGAGAAAAAAACCAGTGTCAGTTGAAGATTTTCTAAGGAAAGAAAAATTCGAACCGCGAGACTTGCGTTAATGCTAACCTATAATATTTAGAAATTTCAGTTAATCCTTCCTTGCTCTATACATGTGGGTACCTCTATCTTCTATCTATTTTTGGATAGACGCATGCCACATAATCCACATGAAATGGAACTAATTAACAATTCCAAACGAAATGTTCAGTAAGGTCGCACCCAGCTCAGGCTAAACGTTGCCACTCAATACGGAAATTGGGAAAACAGGCGAAATACGTTCGGGGCGAGTTAGAGACAGCTCACGTCAGAGGTCTACTCTTAAATTCCGTCAACGAAGATACGGGCCCGGAACGAATCTTTTGTGTGAACCCTATTTCTTATTCGTTCTGAATTCATAAGATCTGACAACATATCGTAAGTCGGGACAGCTGTCTAATCATGTTGTCACCGATTTTAGTCTGTAGCACTAACTTATGTTCGTAAGTGATAAAGAATAGAAATGCCAGAAACGTTGGCCGTAGTTACGGGTTTTTGCTTAGATAGAAGTACCCCAGGCGCTGAGCAAAGCCGTCACTCAGCTACGCCACACTGGGTTCTGACTTAACGGCCTACGTATTTAGATAGATAGGTACAGCCAAATCTTTGTAGGTACCCCTTTACAACAATAAAAGGCGGACTGTTCATATTTATATGTTAACTAGTATTTGCGCGTTGCGCGAGCTGCACGCAGCTCGCGGGGTCGTGTTTTGGAGAAGTATTCCTTACTTTTATAAAATTTTGAGAACCCATAAGAATCTTTAAATGAATTGGAAAATCAATAGTCCTCAAAAGATTTTGTAAATTATTAAATTATATAAAAAAAAATTAATATTCTGAAAACCCTTATAACTACATCAAAAAAAAAGAAACAAAATTAAAAAAAAAACAATAAATTGAGAATTCCTTAGGATAAAAAGAATTTTAAAATCCGTTAGAGCACTTAATAGATTTTGAAACCCCTAAAGAACCCCTAATCCAATCTAAAACCTTATTAAAAACTCAGAAGGGAGGCATAAGGGGCAACTTTGAAAAATGTTTTTTTACTTTTCCGAGCCTCCTCTAAACGAATCCGTAAATAAAAAGAACACGGGTCTCTTAGTGTCTGAGAAACGATTGGGAGGGGGGGGGGAGCCAAAAAGGAGAGGCTTAGTACTTTTGCCCTACTAATGAGAATTACTTGTAAGTTTGCTTGTCGTCACCCCTGAGTTACGCTTCATCCACTCAACCTTCGTTACGTCCCATGATGAAATTGATGAACATTTCGAAAATTATCAAAGCCGCCATCTTGGATTTTGATTTTGACCTCGCCATCGGCTTTAGCATCCTCGAAAACCATGAAAACGACTCCCATGATGAAATTGATGAACAATTCGAAAATTATAGCAGCCGCCATCGTGGATTCACATTTTCACCTCGCCTACGGTTTTAGCACCCTCGAATACCATGAAAACGACTCCCATGATGAACAATTCGAAAATAATCGCAGACGCCATCTTGGATTTGGATTTTAACCTCACTATCGGCTTTAGCATCCTCGAAAACCATAAAAACGACTCCCATGATGAACATTTCAAAAATTATCGAAGCCGCCATCTTGGATTTTGATTTTGACCTCACCATCGGTTTTAGCTCCCTCGAAAACCATGAAAACGACACCCATGATGAAATTGATGAACAATTCGAAAATTATAGCAGCCGCCATCTTGGATTCTCATTTTGACCTCGCCATCGGTTTTATCACCCTCGAAAACCATGAAAATGACATCCATAATGAAAACTTTGAATTTTTTGCAGTCTGCATCTTGGATTTTGATTTTGAACTCACTATCGGCTTTAGCATCCTCGAAAACCATGAAAACGACTCCCATGATGAACATTTCGAAAATTATCATAGCCGCCATCTTGGATTTTGATTTTGACCTCACTATCGGCTTAAGCATCCTTGAAAACCCATGAAAACGACTTCCACGAATAACAATTCGAAAATTATAGCAGCCGCCATCTTGGATTCTCATTTTGACCTCGCCATCGGTTTTATCACCCTCGAAAACCAATAAAATGACATCCATGATGAAAACTTTGAATTTTTTGCAGTCATCATCTTGGATTTTGATTTTGAACTCACTATCGGCTTTAGCATCCTCGAAAACCATGAAAACGACTCCCATGATGAACATTTCGAAAATTATCATAGCCGCCATCTTGGATTTTGATTTTGACCTCGCCATCGGTTTTAGCTCCCTCGAAAACCATGAAAACGACACCCATAATGAACAATTCGATAATTATAGCAGCCGCCATCTTGGATTCTCATTTTGACCTCGCCATTGGTTTTATCACCCTCGAAAACCAATAAAATGACATCCATGATGAAAACTTTGAATTTTTTGCAGTCTGCATCTAGGATTTTGATTTTGAACTCACTATCGGCTTGAGCATCCTCGAAAACCATGAAAACGACTCCCATGACGAACCATTCGAAAATTATCGCAGCCGCCATCTTGGATTTGGATTTTAACCTAATTATCGGCTTTAGCATCCTCGAAAGGATAGGAAAACGACTTCAATGATGAACATATTGAAAATTATCGCTGCCGCCATCTTGGATTTTAATTTTGAACTCACTATCGAATTTAGCATCCTCGAAAAGCATGAAAACGACACCCATGATGAACATTTCGAAAATAATCGAAGCCGCAATCTTGGATTTTGATTTTGACCTCACTATCGGCTTAACCATCCTTGAAAACCTATGAAAACGACTTCCACGAAGAACAAGTCGAAAATTATCGCAGCCGCCATCTTGGATTCTCATTTTGACCTCGCCATCGGTTTTGGCACCCTCGAATACCACGAAAACGACTCCCATGATGAACAATTTGAAAATTATAGCAGCTGCCATCTTGGATTTTTATTTTGACCATACTATCGGCTTTAGCATCCTCGAGAACCATGAAAACGACTCACATGATAAACAATTCGAAAATTATCGCAGCCGCCATCTTGGATTCTCATTTTAACAGCCGTACTCATTTTAACTTCGTCATCGGTTTTAGCAACCTCGAAAACCATGAAAACGACATCCATGATTAAAGCTTTGAATTTGTTTGCAGTCGCCATCTTGGATTCTCATTTTGACCTCGCCATCGGTTTTAGCAACCTCGAAAACCATAAAAACGACTCCCATGATGAAATTGATGAACAATTCGAAAATTATCGCAGCCGCCATCTTGGATTCTCATTTTGACTTCGTCATCGGTTTTATCAACCTCGAAAACCATGAAAACGACATCCATGATTAAAGCTTTGAATTTTTTGCACTCTGCATCTTGGATTTTGATTTTGAACTCACTATCGGCTTTAGCATCCTCGAAAACCGTGAAAACGACTCCCATGATGAACCATTCGAAAATTATCGCAGCCGCCATCTTGGATGTTGATTTTAACCTCACTATCGGCTTTAGCATCCTCAAACCCATGAAAACGACTCCGATGATGAACATTTTGAAAATTATCGCAGCCGCCATCTTGGATTTAAATTTTGACCTCACTATCGGTTTTAGCAACCTCGAAAACCATGAAAACGACATCCATGATTAAAACTTTGAAATTTTTTGCAGTCGTCATCTTGGATTTTGATGTTGACCTCGCCATCGGTTTTAGCACCCTCGAAAACCATGAAAACGACATCCATGATGAAAACTTTGAAATTTTTTGCAGTCGCCATCTTGGATTTTGATTTTGACCTCAATAACGGCTTTAGTATCCTCGAAAACCATGAAAACGACTCCCATGATGAACATTTAAAAAAACATTGCAGCCGCCATCTTGGATTTTGATTTTGACCTCGCCATCGGTTTTAGCACCCTCGAAAACCATGAAAACGACTCCCATGATGAACATTTCGAAAATTATCGCACCTGCCATCTTGGATTTAAATTTTGACCTCACTATCGGCTTTAGCATCCTCGAAAACCATAAAAACGACTCCCATGATAAACATTTAAAAAAACATCGCAGCCGCCATCTTGGATTTTAATGTTGACCTCACTATCGGCTTTAGCATCCTCGAAAACCATAAAAACGACTCCCATGATGAACATTTAAAAAAATATCGCAGCCGCCCACACCCTCGAAAACCATGAAAACGCCACCCATGATGAAATTGATGAACAATTCGAAAATAATCGCAGCCGCCATCTTGGATTCTCATTTTGACCTCGCCATCGGTTTTAGCACCCTCGAAAACCACGAAAACGACTCCCATGATGAAATTGATTAACAATTCGAAAATTATAGCAGCCGCCATCTTTGATTCCCATTTTGACCTCGCCATCGGTTTTATCACCCTCGAAAACCATGAAAACGACACCCATGATGAAATTGATGAACAATTTTCGAAAATCATAGCAGCCGCCATCTTGGATTCTCATTTTGACCTCGCCATCGGTTTTAGCACCCTCGAAATCCATGAAAACGACTCCCATGATGAACATTTCGAAAATTATCACAGCGGCCATTTTGATTTTGACCTCACTATCGGCTTTAGCATCCTCGAAAACCATGAAAACGACGTGTCTCGCGCCCGTCGCGTAGAAGGGCCTTAAAAGATTTTGAAACCCCTTAAGAACCCCCTGATCCAATCTAAAACCTTATTAAGAACTCAAGAAAAAAATGGCCGAGGCTCCTCTATACGAATCCGTAAAAAAACTGAACACGGGTCTCTTAGTTTCTGAGATACAATTGGGGAGGGAGGCCAAAAAGGGGAGGCTTGGTACTCTTGCCCTACTCATGAGAGTTACTTGTAAGTTTGCTTGTCGTCGCCCCTGAGTTACGCTTCACCCACTCAACCTTCGTTACGCTACGGAGGTCGCCGGCTCGCTTCGCTCGCCACCTCCCCCCTTAGCTCCACTCGGTCTCGCAGGTTCGCTCCACTCAGGACCCACCTACCACCGGAAACCTATCGTGGCCTCATCCCTACGCTTCGCTTTACCGCTACATAGTTTTTCCGAGATACGATGGGGGGAGGGGTAAAGAGAGGGGGGAGTTTTGAAAAATGATTTTGACCAACTCTGCGTTCCTTGATATGAATCTGAAAAAAAAAAGTTGCAAGTTTGTTAACTTCCGAGATCCGCCTAAAGGGGGAGAAGGGGAGCAAGGGGGAAGGGAACTTTGAAAAATGGTTTTTAGTTTTCCGAGCCACCTCTATACGAATCCGTAAAAAAACAAAACACGGGTCTCTTAGTTTCCGAGATACATAGATGGGGAGGGGGGAGAGGGGGGGCGAAAAGGGGAGGTTTGGGATTTTTCCCATACTCATGAGAGTTACTTGTAAGTTTACTTGTCTTCACCCCCGAGTTACGCTTCACCCACTCAACCTTCGTTACGCTACGGAGGTCGCCGGCTCGCTTCGCTCGCCACCTCCCCCCTTCGCTCCACTCGGTCTCGGAGGTTCGCTCCACTCGGGACCTACCTACCACCGGAAAGCTATCGGGACCACATCCCAACGCTACGCTACGCTTCACTTTACCGCCACTTAGTTTTTCCAAGATACGATGGGGGTAAGGGGTGAAGGGGGGAGTTTTGAAAAATGATTTTGACACACTCTGGGCCCTTTGATACGAATCTGAAAAAAAATATGTTCCAAGTCTCTTCTGACATCCACCTAAAGGGGAGGAGAAGGGGGGCAAGGGGGGAACTTTGAAAAATCGTTTTTACTTTTCCGAGCCTCCTCTATATGAATCCGTAAAAAAACAAAACACGGGTCTCTTAGTTTCTGAGATACGATTGGGAGAGGGGGGGGAGAGGCCAAAAAGGGGAGGCTTGGTACTTTTGCCCTACTCATGAGAGTTACTTGTAAGTTTACTTGTCGTGATCCCCGAGTTACGCTTCACCCACTCAACCTTCGTTACGCTACGGAGGTCGCCGGCTCGCTTCGCTCGCCACCTCCCCCCTTCGCTCCACTCGGTCTCGCAGGTTCGCTCCACTCAGGACCTACCTACCACCGGAAAGCTATCGTGACCTTATCCCTACGCTACGCTACGCTTCGCTTTACCGCTACCTACCTACTTTTTCCGAGATACGATGGGGGGGAGGGATAAAGGGGGGGAGAGAGGGGAGTTTTGAAAAATGATTTTGACTTACTCTGGGCACCTTGATATGTATCTGAAAAAAAAATGTTGCAAGTCTGTTAACTTCCGAGATCCGCCTGAAGGGGGGAGAAGGGGGGCGAGGGGGGGAACTTTGAAAAATGGTTTTTACTTTTCTGAGCCTCCTCTATACGAATCCGTAAGAAAACAGAACACGGGTCTCTTAGTTTCCGAGATACGTTGGGGGGAGGCGTGAAGGGGGGGAGAGGGGGGAGTTTTGAAAAATGATTTTGTCCAACTCTGGGCCCCTTGAAATGAATCTGAAAAAAGAAACGTTGCAAGTCTGTTAACTTCCGAGATCCGCCTAAAGGGGGGAGAAGGGGGGAAGGGGGGGGAACTTTGAAAAATGGTTTTTACTTTTCCGAGCCTCCCCTATACGAATCCGTAAAAAAAACAAAACACGGGTCTCTTAGTTTCCGAGATAGGATGGGGAGGGGGGAGAGGGGGGGCGAAAAGGGGAGGTTTGGGATTTTTCCCATACTCACCAGAGTTACTTGTTTACGAATCTGTCAAAATATACCCACCTTCCCCTTCACCATCTGGGAGAACAATTATGTCAATCAGTCAGTCAGTCAGTCAGTGGTAATCGAGCTTTATATAGTATAACTAGTATTTGCGCGTTGCGCGAGCTGCAAGCAGCTCGCGGGGTCGTGTTTTGGAGAAGACGTATTCCTTACCTTAATAAAATTTTGAGAATCCATATGAATCTTTAAATGAATTGGAAAATCCATAGTCCTTAAAAGTTTGTAAATTATTAAATAATATAAAATATTTTAATATTCTGAAAACCCTTATAACCTATTCAATAAAAAAAAGAAACAAAAAAAAAAAACAAAATAAATTGAAACTTCCTTAGGATAGTTAAAAGAATTTTAAAATCCGTTAGAGCACTTAAAAGATTTTGAAACCCGTTAAGAACCCCCCAATCCAATCTAAAACCTTATTAAAAACTCAGAAGGGAGGCATAAGGGGCAACTTTGAAAAATGGTTCTTACTTTTCCGAGCCTTCTCTATACGAATCCGTAAAAAAAAGAACACGGGTCTCTTAGTGTCTGAGATGAAAAAAGGAGAGGCTTAGTACTTTTGCCCTACTCATGAGAGTGACTTGTAAGTTTGCTTGTCGTCACCCCTGAGTTACGCTTCATCCACTCAACCTTCGTTATTTCGTCATTTTGACCTCGCCATCGGTTTTGGCACCCTCGAAAACCATGAAAACGACACCCATGATAAACGATTCGAAAATTATCGCAGCTGACACCTTGGATTCTCATTTTGACCTCGCCATCGGTTTTGGCCCCCTCGAAAACCATGAAAACGACTCCCATGATGAAATTGATGAACAATTCGAAAATTATAGCAGCCGCCATCTTGGATTCTCATTTTGACCTCGCCTACGGTTTTAGCACCCTCAAATACCATGAAAACGACTCCCATGATGAACAATTCGAAAATAATCGCAGCCGCCATCTTAGATTTGGATTTTAACCTCACTATCGGCCTTAGCGTTAGCATCCTCGAAAACCATGAAAACGACTCCCATGATGAACATTTCGAAAATATCGAAGCCGCCATCTTGGATTTAGATTCTGACCTCGCCATCGGTTTTAGCTCCCTCGAAAACCATGAAAACGACACCCTGAACAATTCGAAAATAATCGCAGCCGCCATCTTGGATTTTGATTTTGACGTCACTATCGGCTTTAGCATCCTCGAAAAGCATGAAAACGACTCCCATGATGAAATTGATGAACAATTCGAAAATTATAGCAGTCGCCATCTTGGATTTTGATTTTGACGTCACTATCGGCTTTAGCATCCTCGAAAACCATGAAAACGACTCCCATGATGAACATTTCGAAAATTATCGCAGCCGCCATCTTGGATTTTGATTTTGACGTCACTATCGGCTTTAACATCCTCGAAAAGCATGAAAACGACTCCCATGATGAAATTGATGAACAATTCGAAAATTATAGCAGTCGCCATCTTGGATTTTGATTTTGACGTCACTATCGGCTTTAACATCCTCGAAAACCATGAAAACGACTCCCATGATAAACATAATTATCGAAAATTATCGCTGCCGCCATCTTGGATTCTCATTTTGACCTCACTATCGGCTTTAGCATCCTCGAACCCATGAAAACGACTCCCATGATGAACATTTTGAAAATTATCGCAGCCGCCATCTTGAATTTTTAATTTTGACCTCACATATCGGCTTTAGCATTCTCGAAAACCATGAAAACGACTCCCATGATGAACAATTCGAAAATTATCGCAGCCGCAATCTTGGATTTGGATTTAAACCTCACTATCGGCTTTAGCATCCTCGAAAACCATGAAAACGACTCCCATGATGAACAATTCGAAAATTATCGCAGCCGCCATCTTGGATTTGTATTTAAACCTCACTATTTGTTTTAGCACCCTCGAATACCATGAAAACGACTCCCATGATGAACATTTCGAAAACTATCGCAGCCGCCATCTTGGATTCTCATTTTGACCTTACTTTCGGCTTTAGCATCCTCGAAAACTATGAAAACGACTCCCATGATGAACATATCAAAAATTATTGAAGCCGCCATCTTGAATTTTGATTTTGACCTCACTAACGGCTTTAGCATCCTCGAAAACCATGAAAACGAATCCCATGATGAACATTTCGAAAACTATCGCAGCCGCCATCTTGGATTCTCATTTTGACCTTACTATCGGCTTTAGCATCCTCGAAAACTATGAAAACGACTCCCATGATGAACATTTCAAAAATTATTGAAGCCGCCATCTTGAATTTTGATTTTGACCTCACTAACGGCTTTAGCATCCTCGAAAATCATGAAAACGACTCCCATGATGAAAATTTCGAAAATTATAGCAGCCGCCATCTTGGATTTGGATTTTATCTTCACTATCTGCTTTAGCATCCTCGAAAACCATGAAAACGACTCCCATGATGAAAAATTCGAAAATTATAGCAGCCGCCATCTTGGATTTGGATTTTAACTTCACTATCGGCTTTAGCATCCTCGAAAACCATGAAAACGACTCCTATGATGAACATTTCGAAAATTATCGCAGCCGCCATCTTGGATTTTGATTTAGACCTCACTATCGGCTTTAGCATCCTCGAAAACCATGAGAACGACATCCATGATGAAAACTTTGAATTTTTGCAGTCGCCATCTTGGATTTTGATTTTGACCTCACTATTGGCATTAGCATCCTCGAAAACCATGAAAACGACTCCCATGATGAACATTTCGAAAATTAACGCAGCCGCCATCTTGGATTTGGATTTAAACCTGACTATCGGCTTTAGCATCCTCGAAAACCATGAAAACGACTCCCATGATGCACATTTCGAAAATTATCGCAGCCGCCATCTTGGATTTTGATTTTGACTTCACTATCGGCTTTGGCACCCTCGAAAACCATGAAAACGACATCCATGATGAAAACTTTGAATTTTTGCAGTCACCTTCTGGATTTTGATTTTGACCTCACTATTGGCTTTAGCATCCTCGAAAACCATGAAAGCGACTCCCATGAAGAACAATTCGAAAATTATCGTAGCCGCCATCTTGGATTTGGATTTAAACCTGACTATCGGCTTTAGCATCCTCGAAAACCATGAAAACGACTCCCATGATGCACATTAATCGAAAATTATCGCAGCCGCCATCTTGGATTTTGATTTTGACTTCACTATCGGCTTTGGCACCCTCGAAAACCATGAAAACGACATCCATGATGAAAACTTTGAATTTTTGCAGTCGCCATCTTGGATTTTGATTTTGACCTCACTATCGGCTTTAGCATTTTCGAAAACCATGAAAACGATCCCCATGATGAACAATTCGTAAATTATCGCAGCCGCCATCTTGGATTTGGATTTTGACTTCACTATCGACTTTAGCATCCTCGAAAACGACTCCCATGATTAACAATTTCAAAATTATCGCATTTGCCATCTTCGATTTTGATTTTGACCTCACTATCGGCTTTAGCATCCTCGAAAACCATGAAAACGACTCCTATGATGAACATTTCGAAAATTATCGCAGCCGCCATCTTGGATTTTGATTTTGACGTCACTATCGGCTTTAGCATCCTCGAAAACCATGAAAACGACTCCCATGATGAAATTGATGAACAATTCGAAAATTATAGCAGTCGCCATCTTGGATTTTGATTTTGACGTCACTATCGGCTTTAACATCCTCGAAAACCATGAAAACGACTCCCATGATAAACATATCGAAAATTATCGCTGCCGCCATCTTGGATTCTCATTTTGACCTCACTATCGGCTTTAGCATCCTCGAACCCATGAAAACGACTCCCATGATGAACATTTTGAAAATTATCGCAGCCGCCATCTTGAATTTTGATTTGACCTCACTATCGGCTTTAGCATCCTCGAAAACCATTAAAACGACTCCTATGATGAACATTTCGAAAATTATCGCAGCCGCCATCTTGGATTTTGATTTTGACCTTACTATCGGCGTTAGCATCCTCGAAAACCATGAAAACGACATCCATGATGAAAACTTTGAATTTTTGCAGTCACCTTCTGGATTTTGATTTTGACCTCACTATTGGCTTTAGCATCCTCGAAAACCATGAAAGCGACTCCCATGAAGAACAATTCGAAAATTATCGCAGCCGCCATCTTGGATTTGGATTTAAACCTGACTATCGGCTTTAGCATCCTCGAAAACCATGAAAACGACTCCCATGATGCACATTAATCGAAAATTATCGCAGCCGCCATCTTGGATTTTGATTTTGACTTCACTATCGGCTTTGGCACCCTCGAAAACCATGAAAACGACATCCATGATGAAAACTTTGAATTTTTGCAGTCGCCATCTTGGATTTTGATTTTGACCTCACTATCGGCTTTAGCATTTTCGAAAACCATGAAAACGATTCCCATGATGAACAATTCGTAAATTATCGCAGCCGCCATCTTGGATTTGGATTTTGACTTCACTATCGACTTTAGCATCCTCGAAAACGACTCCCATGATTAACAATTTCAAAATTATCGCATTTGCCATCTTCGATTTTGATTTTGACCTCACTATCGGCTTTAGCATCCTCGAAAACCATGAAAACGACTCCTTTGATGAACATTTCGAAAATTATCGCAGCCGCCATCTTGGATTTTGATTTTGACGTCACTATCGGCTTTAGCATCCTCGAAAACCATGAAAACGACTCCCATGATGAAATTGATGAACAATTCGAAAATTATAGCAGTCGCCATCTTGGATTTTGATTTTGACGTCACTATCGGCTTTAACATCCTCGAAAACCATGAAAACGACTCCCATGATAAACATATCGAAAATTATCGCTGCCGCCATCTTGGATTCTCATTTTGACCTCACTATCGGCTTTAGCATCCTCGAACCCATGAAAACGACTCCCATGATGAACATTTTGAAAATTATCGCAGCCGCCATCTTGAATTTTGATTTGACCTCACTATCGGCTTTAGCACCCTCGAAAACCATTAAAACGACTCCTATGATGAACATTTCGAAAATTATCGCAGCCGCCATCTTGGATTTTGATTTTGACGTCACTATCGGCTTTAGCATCCTCGAAAACCATGAAAACGACTCCCATGATGAAATTGATTAACAATTCGAAAATTATAGCAGTCGCCATCTTGGATTTTGATTTTGACGTCACTATCGGCTTTAACATCCTCGAAAACCATGAAAACGACTCCCATGATAAACATATCGAAAATTATCGCTGCCGCCATCTTGGATTCTCATTTTGACCTCACTATCGGCTTTAGCATCCTCGAACCCATGAAAACGACTCCCATGATGAACATTTTGAAAATTATCGCAGCCGCCATCTTGAATTTTGATTTTGACCTCACTAACGGCTTTAGCATCCTCGAAAACCATGAAAACGAATCCCATGATGAACATTTCGAAAACTATCGCAGCCGCCATCTTGGATTCTCATTTTGACCTTACTATCGGCTTTAGCATCCTCGAAAACTATGAAAACGACTCCCATGATGAACATTTCAAAAATTATTGAAGCCGCCATCTTGAATTTTGATTTTGACCTCACTAACGGCTTTAGCATCCTCGAAAATCATGAAAACGACTCCCATGATGAAAATTTCGAAAATTATAGCAGCCGCCATCTTGGATTTGGATTTTATCTTCACTATCTGCTTTAGCATCCTCGAAAACCATGAAAACGACTCCCATGATGAAAAATTCGAAAATTATAGCAGCCGCCATCTTGGATTTGGATTTTAACTTCACTATCGGCTTTAGCATCCTCGAAAACCATGAAAACGACTCCTATGATGAACATTTCGAAAATTATCGCAGCCGCCATCTTGGATTTTGATTTAGACCTCACTATCGGCTTTAGCATCCTCGAAAACCATGAGAACGACATCCATGATGAAAACTTTGAACTTTTGCAGTCGCCATCTTGGATTTTGATTTTGACCTCACTATTGGCATTAGCATCCTCGAAAACCATGAAAACGACTCCCATGATGAACATTTCGAAAATTAACGCAGCCGCCATCTTGGATTTGGATTTAAACCTGACTATCGGCTTTAGCATCCTCGAAAACCATGAAAACGACTCCCATGATGCACATTTCGAAAATTATCGCAGCCGCCATCTTGGATTTTGATTTTGACTTCACTATCGGCTTTGGCACCCTCGAAAACCATGAAAACGACATCCATGATGAAAACTTTGAATTTTTGCAGTCACCATCTTGGATTTTGATTTTGACCTCACTATTGGCTTTAGCATCCTCGAAAACCATGAAAGCGACTCCCATGAAGAACAATTCGAAAATTATCGCAGCCGCCATCTTGGATTTGGATTTAAACCTGACTATCGGCTTTAGCATCCTCGAAAACCATGAAAACGACTCCCATGATGCACATTAATCGAAAATTATCGCAGCCGCCATCTTGGATTTTGATTTTGACTTCACTATCGGCTTTGGCACCCTCGAAAACCATGAAAACGACATCCATGATGAAAACTTTGAATTTTTGCAGTCGCCATCTTGGATTTTGATTTTGACCTCACTATCGGCTTTAGCATTTTCGAAAACCATGAAAACGATTCCCATGATGAACAATTCGTAAATTATCGCAGCCGCCATCTTGGATTTGGATTTTGACTTCACTATCGACTTTAGCATCCTCGAAAACGACTCCCATGATGAACAATTTCAAAATTATCGCATTTGCCATCTTCGATTTTGATTTTGACCTCACTATCGGCTTTAGCATCCTCGAAAACCATGAAAACGACTCCTATGATGAACATTTCGAAAATTATCGCAGCCGCCATCTTGGATTTTGATTTTGACGTCACTATCGGCTTTAGCATCCTCGAAAACCATGAAAACGACTCCCATGATGAAATTGATGAACAATTCGAAAATTATAGCAGCCGCCATCTTGGATTTTGATTTTGACCTCACTATCGGCTTTAGCATTCTCGAAAACGATGAAAACGATTCCCATGATGAACAATTCGAAAATTATCGCAGCCGCCATCTTGGATTTTGATTTTGACCTCACTATCGGTTTTAGCATCCTCGAAAAGCATGAAAACGACTCCCATGATGAAATTGATGAACAATTCGAAAATTATAGCAGTCGCCATCTTGGATTTTGATTTTGACGTCACTATCGGCTTTAGCATCCTCGAAAACCATGAAAACGACTCCCATGATGAACATTTCGAAAATTATCGCAGCCGCCATCTTGGATTTTGATTTTGACGTCACTATCGGCTTTAGCATCCTCGAAAAGCATGAAAACGACTCCCATCATGAAATTAATGAACAATTCGAAAATTATAGCAGTCGCCATCTTGGATTTTGATTTTGACGTCACTATCGGCTTTATCATCCTCGAAAACCATGAAAACGACTCCCATGATGAACAATTTCAAAATTATCGCAGCCGCCATCTTCGATTTTGATTTTGACCTCACTATCAGCTTTAGCATCCTCGAAAACCATAAAAACGACTCCCATGATGAAATTGATGAACAATTCGAAAATTATAGCAGCCGCCATCTTGGATTCTCATTTTGACCTCGCCATCGGTTTTAGCACCCTCGAAACCCATGAAAACGACTCCCATTATGAACAATTCGAAAATTATCGCAGAGGCCATCTTGGATTCCGAGATACGATGGGGGGAGGGGTGAAGGGGGGGAGTGGGGTGAGTTTTGAAAAAGATTTTGACATACTCTGGGCCCCTTGATACGAATCTGAAAAAAAAAATATGTTCCATGTGTTTTCTGAAATCCGCCTAAAGGGGGGAAAAGGGGGCAAGAGGGGGAACTTTGAAAAAAATGTTTTTTTTCTTTTCCGAGCCTCTTCTATACGTATCCGAAAAACCGAACACGGGTCTCTTAGTTTTTTGGATACGATTGGGAGGGGGGCTGAGGCCAAAAAGGGGAGGCTTGGTACTTTTGCCCTACTCATGAGAGTTACTTCTAAGTTTGCTTGTCGTCACCCCTTAGTTACGCTTCACCCACTCAACCTTCGTTACGCTACGGGGGTCGCCGGCTCGCTTCGCTCGCCACCTCCCCCCTTCGCTCCACTCGGTCTCGCAGGTTCGCTCCACTCAGGACCTACCTACCACCGGAAAGCTATCGTGTCCTCATCCCTACGCTTCGCTTTACCGCTACAAAATTTTTCCGAGATACGATGGGTGGAGGGGTGAAGAGGGGGAGAGGGGGGAGTTTTGAAAAATTATTTTGACATACTCTGGGCCCCTCGATATGAATATGAAAAAAAAAAATGTTCCAAGTCTCTTCTGAGATCCGCCTGAAAGGGGGGGGAGAAGGGGGTCAAGAGGGGCAACTTTGAAAAATGGTTTTTACTTTTCCGAGCCTCCTCTATACGAATTCGTAAAAAAAAAAACACGAGTCTCTTAGTTTCTGAGATACGATTGCGAGGGGGGGGGAGGCCAGAAAGGGGAGGCTTGGTACTTTTGCCCTTCTCATGAGAGTTACTTGTAAGTTTGTTTGTCTTCACCGCCGAGTTACGCTTCACCCACTCAACCTTCGTTACGCTACGGAGGTCGCTGGCTCGCTTCGCTCGCCACCTCCCCCCTTCGCTCCACTCGGTTTCGCAGGTTCGCTCCACTCGGGACCTACCTACCACCGGAAAGCTATCGTGACCTTATCCTTACGCTACGCTTCGCTTCGCTTTACTGCTACCTACTTTTTCCGAGATACGATTGGGGGAGGGGTGAAGAGGGGGAGAGGGGGGAGTTTCGAAAAATGATTTTGGCCAACTCTGGGCCACTTGATAAGAATCTGAAAAAAAAAATGTTGCAAGTCTGTTATACTCCGAGATCCACCTAAAGGGGGGAGAAGGGGGCAATGGGGGGGCGACTTTGAAAAATGGTCTTTTCTTTTCCGAGCCTCCTCTATACGAATCCGTAAAAAAACAAAACAAGGGTCTCTTAGTTTCCGAGATACGATGGGGGGAGGGGTGAAGAGGGGGAGAGGGGGGAGTTTTGAAAAATGATTTTGACCAACTCTGGGCCCCTTGATATGAATCTGAAAAAAAAAATGGTGCAAGTCTGTTAACTTCCGAGATCCACCTAGAGGGGGGAGAAGGGGGTGAGGGGGGGGGGAGTTTGAAAAATGGTTTTTACTTTTCCGAGCCTCCTCTATACGAATCCGTAAAAAAACAAAACACGGGTCTCTTAGTTTCCGAGATACGATGGGGAGGGGGGAGAGGGGGGGTGAAAAGGGGAGGTTTGGGATTTTTCCCATACTCACCAGAGTTGCTTGTTTACGAATCTGTCAAAATATACCCACCTTCCCCTTCACCATCTGGGAGAACAATTGTGTCAATCAGTCAGTCAGTGAGTGAGTGAGTGGTAATCGAGCTTTATATAGTATAATAACTAGTATTTGCGCGTTGCGCGAGCTGCAAGCAGCTCGCGGGGTCGTGTTTTGGAGAAGTATTCCTTACCTTTTTTTTTTTTTTTTTTTTTTTTTTTTTTTTTTTTTTTTTTTTTTAGGTGGTAAAATCATCAAATGAGTCCTCCCGCCCTGGGTGGGGCGGAAGGGACTGTCAGACTCTTACTGACTAAAATCCACCCGTGTTCCTTCGGACGCCCTTTACGTTCCGGGGCCACGGTATCCTGGGTTAAGAAAAAACCCGTGACCCCAGCAGGCATTTGGCGCGAACACGACGCGCCACCGGCCCGGGCTTGGTCCTTGGTCGGACGGCGAGCTACCCATTACTCACCGTCCGCAAGCCCGCTCCGCCGCTGTGCCCTCTGCTATTCAGAGGGACACGCGTTGGAGCGTCCACCTGACAGGCTATTTGCATACGGGCAAAGAGACCCCTTAGGCACACAGTGCCTAAGGAAGAGTTTTTGCCCGCATCCCAGGGTGCACCGGCCCGAAAAACTGGTCTTCCCCCCGGACGTATCCGAGAGGGAACTCCAGTCCACGGGCGCACGTGGAGGTTTCCTGTCTTAGCACCCCAGTATTCCTTACCTTAATAAAATTTTGAGAATCCATAAGAATCTTAAATAAATTGGAAAATCCATAGTCCATAAGATTTTGTAAATTATTAAATTATATAAAATATTTTTAATATTCTGAAAACCCTTATAACTAATTCAATAAAAAAAGAAACAAAATTAAAAAAAAAAATAGAATAAATTGAGAATTCCTTAGGATAGCTTAAAGAATTAAAAATCCGTTAGAGCACTTAAAAGATTTTGAAACCCCTTAAGAACCTCCTAATCCAATCTAAAACCTTATTAAAAACTCAGAAGGGAGGCAAAAGGGGCAACATTGAAAAATGGTTTTTACTTTTCCAAGCCTCCTCTATACGAATCCGTAGTCTCACACACACACGGGTCTCTTAGTGTCTAAGATACGATTGGTAGGTATTGGGGGGGGGGGGGGCAAAAAGGAGAGGCTTAGTACTTTTGCCCTACTCATGAGAGTTACTTGTAAGTTTGCTTGTCGTCACCCCTGAGTTACGCTTCATCCACTCAACCTTCGTTACGTCCCATGATGAAATTGATGAACATTTCGAAAATTATAGCAGCCACCATCTTGGATTCTCATTTTGACCTCGCCATCGGTTTTAGCATCCTCAAAAAACCATGAAAACGACTCCCATGATGAACATTTCGAAAATTATCGCAGCCGCCGTCTTGGATTCTCATTTTGACCTCGCCATCGGTTTTAGCATCCTCGAAAACCATGAAAACGACTCCCATGATGAAATTGATGAACAATTCGAAAATTATAGCAGCCACCATCTTGGATTCTCATTTTGACCTCGCCATCGGTTTTAGCATCCTCAAAAAACCATGAAAACGACTCCCATGATGAACATTTCGAAAATTATCGCAGCCGCCGTCTTGGATTCTCATTTTGACCTCGCCATCGGTTTTAGCACTCTCGAAAACCATGAAAACGACTCCCATGATGAACAATTTAAAAATTATCGCAGCCGCCATTTTGGATTTGGATTTTAACCTCACTATCGGCCTTAGCATCTTCGAAATCCAAGAAAACGACTCCCATGATGAACATTTCGAAAATGATCACAGCCGCCATCTTGGATTTTGATTTTGACCTCACTATCGGCTTTAGCATCCTTGAAAACCATGAAAACGACTCCCATGATGAACAATTCGAAAATTATCGCAGCCGCCATCTTTGATTCTTATTTTGACCTCGTCATCGGTTTTAGCACTCTCGAAAACCATGAAAACGACTCCCATGATGAACAATTTAAAAATTATCGCAGCCGCCATCTTGGATTTGGATTTTAACCTCACTATCGGCTTTAGCATATTCGAAAACCAAGAAAACGACTCCCATGATGAACATTTCGAAAATTATCGCAGCCGCCATCTTGGATTCTCATTTGGACCTCACTATCGGCTTTAGCATCCTCGACAACCATGAAAACGACGCCCATGATGAACTTTTCGAAAATTATCGCAGCTGCCATCTTGGATTTTGATTTTGACCTCACTATCGGCTTTAGCATCTTCGAAAACCACGATAATGACTCCCATGATGAACATTTCGAAAATTATCGCAGCCGCCATCTTGGATTCTAATTTTAACCTCACCATCGGTTTTAGCACCGTCGAAAATCATGAAAACGACACCCATGATGAAAACACAAAAACTATCCATCACATAAAGAATTTTTCAATTCCAAACCAAACAAAACAAACTTTTCAGTTTAGATAAAAATATGACATTTCAAAATATTATTGTGTTAGGTACGCTGTTACTGCCCCTCGAACACTGCATTTTTTGCAGTCGCCATCTTGGATTTTGATTTTGACGTCACTATCGGCTTTAGCATCCTCGAAACCATTAAAACGACTCCCATGATGAACAATTCGAAAATTGTCGCAGCCGCCATCTTGGTTTCTCATTTTGACCTCGCCATCGGTTTTAGCATCCTTGAAAACCATGAAAACGACACCCATGATGAACAATTCGAAAATTGCCGCAGACGCCATCTTGGATTCTCATTTTGACCTCTCCATCGGTTTAATCATCCTCGAAAACCATGAAAACGACATCCATGATGAAACCTTTGAAATTTTTTACAGTCGCCATCTTGGATTTTTATTTTGACCTCATTATCGGCTTTAGCATCCTCGAAAACCATGAAAACGACTCCAATGATGAACTATTCGAAAATTATCGCAGCCGCCATCTTGGATTTTGATTTTGACCTCACTATCGGCTTTAGCATCCTCGAAAACCACGATAATGACTCCCATGATGAACAATTCGAAAACTATCGCAGCCGCCATCTTGAATTTGGATTTTGACCTCACTATTGGCTTTAGCATTTTCGAAAACCATGGAAACGACTCCAATGATGAACAATTCGAAAATAATCGCAGCCGCCATCTTGGATTTTGATTTTGACCTCACTATCGGCTTCAGCATCCTCGAGAACCATGAAAACGGCTCCCATGATGAACAATTCGAAAATTATCGCAGCCGCCATTTTGGATTCTCATTTTGACCTCGCCATCGGTTTTAGCACCCTCGAAAACCATGAAAACGACTCCCATGATGAAATTGATGAACAATTCGAAAATTATTGCAGCCGCCATCTTGGATTCTCATTTTGACCTCGTCATCGGTTTTAGCACCCTCGAATACCATGAAAACGACTCCCATGATGAACAATTCGAAAATTATCGCAGCCGCCATCTTGGATTTTGATTTTGACCTCACTATCGGCTTCAGCATCCTCGAGAACCATGAAAACGACTCCCATGATGAACAATTCGAAAATTATCGCAGCCGCCATTTTGGATTCTCATTTTGACCTCGCTATCGGTTTTAGCACCCTCGAAAACCATGAAAACGACTCCCATGATGAAATTGATGAACAATTCGAAAATTATTGCAGCCGCCATCTTGGATTCTCAGTTTGACCTCGCCATCGGTTTTAGCACCCTCGAAAACCATGAAAACGACTCCCATGATGAAATTGATGAACAATTCGAAAATTATAGCAGCCGCCATCTTGGATTTTGATTTTGACCTCACTATCGGCTTCAGCATCCTCGAGAACCATGAAAACGACTCCCATGATGAACAATTCGAAAATTATCGCAGCCGCCATCTTGGATTCTCATTTTGACCTCGCCATCGGTTTTAGCACCCTCGAAAACCATGAAAACGACTCCCATGATGAAATTGATGAACAATTCGAAAATTATAGCAGCCGCCATCTTGGATTCTCATTTTGACCTCGCCGTCGGTTTTAGCACCCTCGAATACCGTGAAAACGATTCCCATGATGAACAATTCGAAAATTATCGCAGCCGCCATCTTGGATTTTGATTTTGTCCTCACTATCGGCTTCAGCATCCTCGAGAACTATGAAAACGACTCCCATGATGAACAAATCAAAAATTATCGCAGCCGCCATCTTGGATTTGGATTTAAACCTCACTATCGGCTTTAGCATCCTCGAAAACCATGAAAACGACTCCCATGATGAAGATTTCAAAAATAATTGCAGCCGCCATCTTGGATTTTGATTTTGACCTCAATATCGGCTTTAGCATCCTCGAAAACCATGAAAACGACTCCCATGATGAAATTGATGAACAATTCGAAAATTATTGCAGCCGCCATCTTGGATTCTCATTTTGACCTCGCCATCGGTTTTAGCACCCTCGAATACCATGAAAACGACTCCCATGATGAACAATTCGAAAATTATCGCAGCCGCCATCTTGGATTTTGATTTTCACCTCACTATCGGCTTCAGCATCCTCGAGAACCATGAAAACGACTCCCATGATGAACAATTCGAAAATTATCGCAGCCGCTATTTTGGATTCTCATTTTGACCTCGCCATCGGTTTTAGCACCCTCGAAAACCATGAAAACGACTCCCATGATGAAATTGATGAACAATTCGAAAATTATTGCAGCTGCCATCTTGGATTCTCATTTTGACCTCGCCATCGGTTTTAGCACCCTCGAATACCATGAAAACGACTCCCATGATGAACAATTCGAAAATTATAGCAGCCGCCATCTTGGATTTTGATTTTTACCTCACTATCGGCTTCAGCATCCTCGAGAACCATGAAAACGTCTCCCATGATGAACAATTCGAAAATTATCGCAGCCGCCACCTTGGATTCTCATTTTGACTTCGCCATCGGTTTTAGCACCCTCGAAAACCATAAAAACGACTCCCATGATGAACAATTCGAAAATTATCGCAGAGGCCATCTTGGATTCCGAGATACGATGGGGGGATGGGTGAAAGGAGGGAGTGGGGTGACTTTTGAAAAATGATTTTGACACACTTTGGGCCCCTTGATACGAATCTGAAAAAAAAAAAACATGTTCCATGTCCCTTCTGAGATCCGCCTAAAGGGGGGAAAAGGGGGGCCAAGAGGGTGAACTTTGAAAAAAATGTGTTTTTCTTTTCCGAGCCTCTTCTATACGAATCCGAAAAAACGGGTCTTTTAGTTTTTGAGATACGATTGGGAGGGGGGGGAGGTGAGGTCAAAAAGGGGAGGCTTGGTACTTTTTTCCTACTCATGAGAGTTACTTGTAAGTTTGCTTGTTGTCACCCCTGAGTTACGCTTCACCCACTCAACCTTCGTTTTGCTACGGAGGTCGCAGGTTCGCTCCACTCAGGACCTACCTACCACCAGAAAGCTATCGTGTCCTCATTCCTACGCTTCGCTTTACCGCTACATAATTTTTCCGAGTTACGATGGGTGGAGGGGTGAAGAGGGGGAGAGGGGTGAGTTTTGAAAAATGATTTTGACTAACTCTGGGCCCCTTGATATGAATCTGAAAAAAAAATGTAGCAAGTCTGTTAATTTCCGAGATCCGCCTAAAGGGGGAGAAGGGGAGCAAGGGGGAGGGAACTTTGAAAAATGGTTTTTAGTTTTCCGAGCCACCTCTATACGAATCCGTAAAAAAACAAAACACGGGTCTCTTAGTTTCCGAGATTCGATTGGGAGGGGGGGGGAGGCCAAAATGGAGAGGCTTGGTACTGTTGCCCTACACATGAGAGTTACTTGTAAGATCGCTTGTCGTCACCCCTGAGTTACGCTTCACCCACTCAACCTTCGTTACGCTATGGAGGTCGCCGGCTCGCTTCGCTCGCCACCTCCCCCCTTCGCTCCACTCGGTCTCGCAGGTTCGCTCCACTCGGGACCTACCTACCACCGGAAAGCTATCGTAACCTTATCCCTACGCTACGCTTCGCTTCGCTTTACTGCTACCTACTTTTTCCGAGATACGACGGGGGGAGGGGTCAAGAGGGGGAGAGGGGGAAGTTTTGAAAAATGATTTTGACATACTCTGGGCCCCTTGACATGAATCTGAAAAAAATGTTCCAAGTCCCTTCTGAGCTCCGCCTAAAGGGGGGGGGGGGGGGAGAAGGGGTCAAGAAGGGAACTTGAAAAAATTGGTTTTTACTTTTCCGAGCCTCCTCTATACGAATCCGTAAAAAAACAAAACACGGGTCTCTTAGTTGCCGAGATACGATGGGGGGAGGGGTGAAGAGGGGGAGAGGGCGGAGTTTTGAAAAATGATTTTGACCAAGTCTGGGCCCCTGAATATGAATCTGAAAAAAAAATTGTTGCAAGTGTGTTAACTTCCGAGATCCGCCTAAAGGGGGGAGAAGGGGGGCAAGGGGGGGGAACTTTGAAAAATGGTTTTTACTTTTCCGAGCCTCCTCTATACGAATCCGTAAAAAAACAAAACACGGGTCTCTTAGTTTCCGAGATACGATGGGGAGGGGGGAGAGGGGGGGTGAAAAGGGGAGGTTTGGGATTTTTCCCATACTCAGGAGAGTTCCTTGTT
Source organism: Agrotis clavis (assembly GCA_954870645.1). Taxonomy (NCBI): domain Eukaryota; kingdom Metazoa; phylum Arthropoda; class Insecta; order Lepidoptera; family Noctuidae; genus Agrotis; species Agrotis clavis. The sequence goes on along the minus strand of OX940919.1, from coordinate 15,154,363 downwards.
TACGAATCTGTCAAAATATACCCACCTCCCCCTTCACCATCTGGGAGAACAATTATGTCAGTCAGTGAATCAGTGAGTCAGTCAGTGGTAATCGAGCTTTATATAATATAAAAAAATAATATTTAATAACGAATGATGGTCTAATATGGTCCCCTTAACGACCACTAGTATAATTTATTGTACACCAAAACTGGTACACTGTAATAAATATAATATTTACGGGGAATCAATACTCAACAAAGTTTTAAGAAAATCCCAGCTTAGTAAAGTATTTTGTTTTTACAAGAAAAACTATATAATTAGATACTTTTGCAGAAATTGTTTTGTAATGTACTTGAGATAACACACGTGATTGCATTTTCTTTTCAATACAATCTTCTTGCTTTTTACAATGGCCAGTTAATAGCGAGGGACCGTTGCAAAGAAAACCAACGTCCCAGTTACTGCTAGCGGTCGCTGGCACGCTCAGCAGACTTGCATCGCCTACAGAACATATTTGCGGGTACGTGACCTGAATCGAATACGCTCCACTCAACCCACTATCATGTTTCAATAACTGATCGAATTCTAGAAATCAGCACAACTGGAAACACTGAGCTAACTGCTCACAAAAGCTGCAGCCTCTGTCAACACTATCTCACAACAACGAGTAGTCAGGTATTGGCTTAAAGGCCTTGAAGCCACTAATGTCAACTGTCAATCTCCACAAATGGTGGGAAATTGGAATGTGCAGTGTACGTTTGATTGGCCATAAGATTTGATCGAGTTAGTAAACTGTATTGTCAACCTACTACTATCTCTATTAATTTAAGTTATAAGTTTATTACAAAACTCATAATAGATTGAAAGTAAAAAAAATCTATACATTTTTATGTTATCGTCGCATTGAACTTCGAAAATAATAGCTATAAGTGAGAGAACATCAGGTTTAATAAAGATTTGCGAGGAATTTTCTGCTACAGTTACTTTGAATGGCATGAACAATGTCTACCTATCAATCTTATAAGGTTAACCTTTAGTGACTTGAGCATTGTAACGAAGGTTTAGGTCAGGTGAATGCCTTCGCTAGTTAGGTGTTACATTATCTGTGACGGCATGAAATGTCAAGTTGTTGGTGCTTTTATGTTGGTATAATGTCGAGGTGATACAAACCTATTTTTATTAGTGGAGCGTTTGTCCTTCATTTGAGTCAGGGCTGGCCATATTGAATTAGTGTCATTAAAGTTGACCTGTAACACCTTCATTAATGGTGTAAGGTTCAACCTTTATCAACCATACAAAGCAAGACAAACGCTAAAACAAAGGCATAATAATATCGTACAAATGATCCGGGCAATGAAGAAGTTTGCTGTACGTATAATATTATGTTTGGAATTTCCCCTCTAAGTACACATGATGTGGATTATCCAATGATGTCGGCGAAGCTTGAAATGAGTGTCAGCTCCAGCCTTTGTACTTCCATCACACTCAGTGCTCAAAGGAAATAAAGTTTAAACTGCTCTATATGTCTTTTTAGTCGTTGGGTTTACTCATATATTATTTTATGTTCACTTCGAGTATTACGTGTACATAAAAGGTAGTAAAAGTATTGTAATGTTTGCTTTTTAGTGCTTTTATGAGCTTTTAGGTTTTGTATAAAAAAAACATCATAACTGGGACGAGATTGTGAAATTATGTTTTACTTTTTTAAGGTTTCCGACCTTTAAAAGAAAAACGATACTGTTTCCTTTATATTATGGCATTTTCGAGTTAGTGCAGTGTAGGTTTATTGAAACAGAGAATAACTGCTGTGCCACCAAAGAGATCTAAAAGAACCTATAGAGAGGGCATTGTGAAAATTGTCATACAAAATTGTTGATGCCGTGCGTCAGTAGCGCTATAAGCGTTGCATAGCAACGCGACTACTAGGCCGAGGGACTTTTTACCTATTGGTAAAAAGTTTTGGATCACAAATTTCTTCGTGATGTCCCGTCTATTGATCGTATATTAGTTTAATGTCTTTGTGTGCCACCAAAGAGATTTAAAAGAACCTATAGAGCGGGCATTGGGAAAATTGACATACAAAATTGTTGATGCCGTGCGTCAGTAGCGCTATCTAAGCGTTGCATAGCAACGCGACTACGGCCGAGGGACTTTTTACCTATTGGTAAAAAGTTTTGGATCACAAATTTCTTCGTGATATCCCGTCTATTGCTCGTATATAGTTTAATGTCTTTGTGAGCCACACACTGTTTAGTTTTTTAACCCTAACGTGGACCATTACTGCAGCTCAATTTCCTGCTTTTTAAAACTGCTCAAAGTAATAGCGGCGTAGTGAGAATTAGTCTGCGGTGATGGCTGACCTGGCTTTCTGTGGACTCCTTGTGTTGTAGTAGGGTAGGAGAAAATTTTAAATGATCTTGACAGTGGCAAAATGGGATAGTTAAGGGGATAACTGAAACACATCAGTGCTGTCATCTTACAAAAAAGGTTGGAACTCTTTTGGCCATAAAGAGTTTCTATACGTACTAGTAAGAAGTATTATTATGTCCTATGACATGAACTTGAAGTTTCAAAATTCAAGTAAATGACATAAATCGCAGGCTAATCAACTTAATATTACCAAAAGTTATTTTTTTTAAGTAGTTTGAAACACTACCAATAGAAGGCGGAACGTGTAAACAGCGTTCAAAAAACAAGGGAACGAGAAATTCAGCTTCGAGGGTAGTGGTTGCGATAGCCCAACGACGAAATAATACTAGACTCGTAATAACAGGCGACCGATGTCTGCCAACACATTAGGCAAAAAAGTCTTATATCCGTCTCATTTCGACCAATCCTGTGAGCCGTAAACATACGTTGAGAAAGAACAGACCTTGAGTTAGCCAATCACAACGCAGTACCCCGCCTCCCTCGCTTACGTAGTACCTCAGCGAGTTGGCAGAATAGTTTTGTTCGTTAGATCGTGCAATGCGTAGTCTAGTATTATATCGTCGTTGCGATAGCCTAATTGGTTATATAAGGCGTCTGGACCTATCCAGAAGACGCAGGTTCGAACCCTGCTCGCAGCTGAATTTTTCGTTTCCTTAAAAATATCTTTAATATTATCAGCCTAGTTTTCCTAACAATGTTGAGACCGGCTTTCAGTTTATCCATGATGCACCAGAACCTATCTGACCTCCATATCCAAATTATTATTTGCGATATGATACCCCACCACAAAGAAGGGACTGAACTAATGGTCATGTATTACACTAGGGCTACACTAACATGGAACATTAAAGACTATTTATCGCAAATATCAACGGGAAATTCTGTTAGTATGGTCCGGCTATTATAAACACAACAATACAACTATACAGGGTGTTTCTTTGAAATGGGACAAAAGGGAGAAATCCGAATCCCGGGAAAACTTTCTTAGAAACCTTTAGCTCTTTTTTGATGTTGACAATTTTGGCGTTTTTATTTTTTTGGTCAAGTGGTAGTTGTCCACAGAAATGAGTGATATTAGCCAAAATGGGGATGGCAACTCAAAGCTAATCGTAGATGGCGCTGCGATAGTTGGTCCCTACGTCAGATTACTGTCTACCTTGTACAAAAAACAAACAAGATTTATTGTTATAGAAATCGAGTTTAAATACAAAACAAATATGGAAAATTATTCGTCAATGCAAGTGCATATACTAAAACAAGAATTAAGACGCCGCGGTGCATCTACAAGAGGAAAAAAAGTGATTTAATTGAGTGGTAATACATTTGATTTTACCGTAATAAATCCACAATTACTTGTAGTTGAGGTTTCAATTTTTGAGTTCAGGTATGTTTTACCTGTCCTCTCCTGTAACAAGACTATAATGCTGATTCTGACTTTCTATTTTGATAAAATATCATAGAGTTTTAAGTCAGTAATTTTACCCCTTTTTTCTATTTATATTCGAGAAATATCACAATAAATATTTAATTAATTAACACCACAACTATCACAAAACTCGTTCCAGGTGATAATTCTTCCGCCAGACGAACCATTTCATGATTTATAGAGCGATGCAATACTGGTACTTAACCTCCAATAGAAAAGTAGATATTATTTTGAAAAGTTTATTCGATTGTTTAGTTATGGTATAATCAAAGAATTTCATTAATAAACTCAACTAACGGCCTGTCTCGGCTTCGCAAGGCTGGATATTTGTTTATTATATAGCTTTTCCTTAGTTATAATTCAATTTTTGTTCTCAAGGCAGTCACAGCAGCTACCCATTATTTCTTGATAGTGTGAATTGTCGGAAATTTATATGTTCCATCATTTTTACAGCTTATTACACAACATCTAGTCATTTTACATCAATAAATCAAAATTTTTCAAAAAATTCCTTTGATTTGACAGTTCTTTTGGGACCAAACTGTCACTTGTCACTTTGACACTTGCCTTCCCCATTATTTTTAGTGCCGTTCGACTCTTTTTCATGTAAGGATCATTTCATTGTATCACAAGAAAAAAATCGGGACGGCGGAAGTTAGTCAAAATTTGCGAATTTTTTTTCATTCAAATTGTTTGAACGAAAAAATTATCACTTTTTATGATGTTATTTGATTTAGTGTCTATTATGGATCATTAATTTCATTGTACGGGAAGGAAAATGTCTGGGCAACAGAAGTAACATAAAAAAGTCATAATTTTTTCGTTCAAACAATTTGTATGAAAAAATATTTTGCAAAATTTGACCAACTTCCGCCGTCCCAATTTTTATCTTGTGATACAACGAAATGATCCTTACATGAAACAGAGTCGAACGGCACTAAAAAAACTTTTGGCCAATTTCACATATTTCTGTGGACAACTCACACTTGACTAAAAAAATAAAAACGCCAAAATTGTCAACATCAAAAAAGAGTTAAAGGTTTCTAAGAAAGTTTTCCCATATCTCTTATGGATTCGGATTTCTCCCTTTTGTCCCATTTTAAAGAAACACCCTGTATATTCAAGATGGCCAACCTGTTTTGAATACATGGTTGGCCAATATTGGATAAACATTGCACAACCTTTACCATAATTCTCAGTTACTTTCATTATTATAATTAAACTTTCAGTATTTTTCTTAACTGCCGGATAGAGATGGGTAACTATCCGAAATTTCAGTAGCTTAGCTAACCGGCTATTTGTGGTGTAATAGCCAGCTAGCTAGCCAGCTATTTGGCTACTTGGCTATTGAACAAAGCCTTTAGTAACTAGCGGCGCAACGAAGCGGCGCCCGGTGTAGCTAGGTAGGACTTAAATAACGCAACATCAACTGCCCGATCTGAATTCGATCTTCGCTGCGCCAGCAAAATCTAGATGGTGAAAGATTTCGTTAAGAAATGATTTTCTCTCGGAGGTCACAATAAACAAAATAATAACTATCAAATGTTTATTTATTTTAAACCTAACGGTAACTAACCACCTTTCTAATGATCGCATTTCATAAGTTTGTTTATTAAACGAACGAAATTACTAAGTATAATGCTCTCTCTTTGTCTAATCTATTTTGTTAATATTGTGAGAAAAATATCGACGATACCAATGAAGATCGCACACGCGTAGCGCAGTGAGCGCGCACACAGCTATCGGCTATTTTGGCTTCTCTAGCTACCCGGCTACCGAATACCGGGAGGGCTCAAAACGTAGCAGTTAGCTTTACTCCGTGGCGGCTACGCGGCTACGAGGCTACGAGCGGCTACGCGGTTACGAACGGCTACGTGGCTATATCATAACCTGTTAGTTATCTAGCCAACCAGTAGCCGATAGTAAGCTATCGTGTTGACGGATATCATAGCTGTGGCTATTTTGCTCATAGCCGGTATTTGGCTAGTTATGGCTATAGCTACCCATCGCTACTTCCGGACATACAACATAGATACTATTTTAATAGGGTTGCCATCCGTCCGGGTTTCCCCGGATTTGTCCTAGTTTAGAGGGCATCCGGGGAGCGCCCGCCCGGGGAAGGATTCATTTGCACTCCGGGTTTAAAAATTTAAAGTCTTGAGCCGCCATCGACACACGCACACTTCACAGTCCCCTGTCCCGATGCAGTAGCCACGGTGCGCACTTCGGCTCATGTCCGGGTTCTGGACTCGAAAATCCGAGGTTTTAACGCGTCTTGTCCTGGTTTTCAAATTTTAGAGTTGGCAACCCTATTTATATTGGTACACTGTAACAGATTGCAGGCGGCAAGCTTTAGCATGTTCTTGGTACAAGGCAGCTCGGTTGGTGCCAACATTATGACTGTGTTCTCGCATAACAACAATGGGCGGTTTTCACATACACGGTAACGACACGATATCGGTAAGGTAGTTTCATTCTCTTCTAGGGAAAATGAGAGAGAGCGAATGGTACGTCAGTGTCATGTCGTTAAAGCTATCGTCTAATCAAATGCATATTTTTCCCGGCGCCCTAGCTACTTGATACCAGGTGAATAATAAAATATTAGAATAGTCGGTTCCAAACTCCACGAAATCAGAGCTGGTGTATATGCAAAAAAGTTTTTTTTTGACTTTGAAATAATTTCACTATTAAAAATTGTTTAGTTTTTAGTTATTTTTCTTTGTTTTTCTTTTTTGATACCTACTGTGTGCACTTGTGGCGTGTGCCAATAAACGTTTTTTCTTTCTTTCTAGATCAATGAGACTATCCTCTTCTTTCTGGAGGATATTTTATACTAGATATTCTTGGTTCCACGCAATATCAATCCGGAGTATGGTCGACCCTCGCGTCTCACGGCGCGGCGCCCCTCTGGTCTAATGTGAACACTCAATGGGAGTTTTTCCAGTAGCTTGCACGGCACCGGCAACGGCGACGGCACCGGCACGGCGCCGCGCGCCGGCGCCTTTTGCACTTACCGGCGCGCCGGTAAGTGCAAAAGCGAGCCATTCGTTTTCATACATTTTTGCTTCCCCGGCACCGGCACTACGTCGGCGCCGGCGGCGGCGCCGCGCCTGTGCTGGTGCCGTGCCGTCTAATGGAAAAACGCCCAATGGCGTTGATGTCGAAAAGTTTTATAAACGTTGTTTATGGATTACGATAGTTGAATCAAGTAGTTTTTAAAAAATGAATAGATTTATTTTTTAGCAAATAAATGGGTGTAACGTAGAACAAACGGTCTGTTTTAACCGCAAGACTTTGATTAACGTTTGCTAATGGAATGTTAATGAGGAATTAAGCTAGTAGCTACTAAGCTTGGGTAACGTAAATGTAACCTATCAACATCAAGTTATATTTACCTAAAAATAATGTATTATTAAATCAGAAATCATTGGCAGGATATTATAATAAATTTTTAGCTTTGCTTTGTTTTTAGGTGGTATAACAACTTTTTAGACAGTGTGTAATCGAAAAACCCTGGCATGATTCCATAAAAAACAAAATGTCAAACGCCATAAAGTTTTCTGTTACCTTTTTTGAAAATACATAATGGCATTTTCAATTTTTTTAGATAATTCAGCCAGCTCGAATCAACTTATTAATATATTTTGAGCATAATATAAATTAAATTTTCAAAAACATATTGCATTACAGTTATTTTATTAAACAAGCACTGTATTTTAATTAAATAAAATAATGCAACAAAATTAGTACCTATAACCTTTTTGTATAACGTAGTATAACCTTTTTGGACTCGTATTTCACAAATACTGGACATAAAAAAAATATCGGGAAGCCATTAAAGTTTTTTTTGTAATATTTCTTTTTATTAAACTTAATGGCTTTTCTTAAATTTTCCTTACCTATTTTCAGTCTGTTTTTTAAAAACTAATTTGTAAAAAATCTTTGCAGCTTACGATATAGAATAATTATGACAAAATAATGATGTGCAGTTTTGTGAACACGGTGTTAATTTATAAACCTTTTTTTAGCGTGGTAAAATCATCAAAATGAGTCCTCCTACCCAGGGCAGGGCAGAGGGGCTGTCAGACTTGTACTGGCTAAAATTCACGGTGTCCTTCAATAGCCCTTTACGTTCCGGGGTCACGGTACTTCGTTAGTCCCGGGACCCCGGCCGGCTTTGGCCCTCCAATAATTACTAAGCTAACATTTTTTATCTTAAAGAATTAAAGTCCTTGAATGAATTACTATTTATTAAAATTATGATTATTAAAATGTATAAATTATTTATTTACGTTTTTCTTTGTTGCAGGCCCCGCACCGGCGTGGTAGGCGTACTACTGAGGGTCGCGCGCCCTCTCCTGTGACTAGCCAGAGTACTAGCACACGGCACGGGCGGCGGATTGTAAGTTAACCTCACAATAATTGTACCTTATGGGCCTACCACACGCATAAGCTTCACCACAGTTTTCCCTGCGCAAGCTTCTCGCATGGAAAAACTGCACGGTCGGCAATACTGAACGCCCAACCACACACACAGGCAAGTCCGCGAAGGCCGGGCTTGCGCAAGCAGAACTATGGTGAAGCTTGTGCGTGTGGTAGGCCCACTAAACTAATATATGTCGTAGGATAATTTGATACTTCGAATCTTCGCGGAAATCCTAGGGGTTTTGCGAAAACGCGGATAATTAGACATCGGCGAAAAATTATCCAATCTTACTGGACAAAGTCAGGATTTTTGCGAAAATACTCGTTATTATAGTAAGATTTGATGTGCTCAACACTGATTGGCTACAATTTTGCTGGCTGACTTCTAATTGGTTCCTAGTTTGCCGATGATTAACGTTAAAATTAAGGGTCAAATAAGGTACCCCGACAAGGATAGTTTAGTTTTAAGGATATTATTATGAATTTCAATGATGGGTCCTGTGGACTTTGATCCAAGAGCGAGCGAAGCGAGCTCGGGACTCGTGGGCACCCCGACACGGACAGGTTAGGTTCGTGTTCGTGTTAGGTTACTTTAAACCATGTAAGCAGAAATAGAAGCCCCGCGAAGCGGGGCTTCGTTGAACTTCCTTTTTAGGTAATCTTCACCTATACTTGTTTTAAGTATCATCAGAGCATTTTAACATGTTTTTATGCCATTGGTTTTTAATTTACATCCCTGACTGTACTTGTTCACCAAACTCGACATAAAGGTAATAGAAAGCGTAAAATATCAATACTTTGGAGAACAATAGACTTTCAGACTCGACGTAACGGGACTCGACGTAAAGGGAATAAATCAAATTAAGACGTCAACCAATCAGAGACGATCTCTTATTGAACGCGCTGACCGACCAATCAGCGTTCTTATTTCATAACAGCCAGCGTTTCGTTTCGCAATATTGCTGTAACAACGAGTATTTTCGCAAAAATCCTGACTTTGTCCAGTAAGATTTGATAATTTTTCGCCTATGTCTAATTATCCGCGTTTTTGCAAAACCCCTAGGATTTCCGCGAAGATTCGAAGTATCAAATTATCCTACGACATATACACTACTATACATTATGGTAGCCATACACCATCCTGCCTATCGTATGACGCTTGCAATTGTTTCAAATTGGCAGTTCGTCCATATACATCATACACCATACTGCCTATCGTACGATCGATTTGACACAACTTCAAATCTGCAGCAGCGATGCCAACTTAGCAACTTTATAGCTAGATCTAGCTATTATTCGGTGACCGATAGCTACAAATTTATAAAATTGTAGCTGTCGTCACCGAATAATAGCCTAATGCATCACTGCTGCCGATTTGACGTTGTGTCAAATCGATTTGATGACCTATCAAATTGACATGACATGTCAATTGTCATGCCATCAAATACAACAAAACAATTGCAAGCGTCAAATCGAACGTCGATAGGCAGGATGGTGTATGGCTACTATTAGACACCGTCGCGCCATGACAGGCGTGCAACAAACAATAATTGAAAGTCATGAAAGTTTCCGATCGTGACGCTGGCTGAGTTGTCTTTTAACAAAACTTATTTGAATCCAATGAATATTTTGTATGGATTCAGAAAAACTTTGGACATTCACAATTTAAACATTTTCCACTCGCCAACCTAGCGTGACACGTGTATCTGTATACTGATGATATCTTATTCTAGTTACAGTGTTGGCCTATTTCGTTATGTATACGACCTAGAAAACTTGGCAATAAGGCCAAAATAATTCTTTTTTATCCATTTCCTTAGTGTTATATTTTGAGCTACTTAAGACAATCTGAAAATTTCCGCTTAGACTTGGAAAATATTCTTAAATTACGAGGAAACATTTCAATTGAATACACACATCAAAAGTGTCTAGGGATCAAGCATTTTTATGCGGATTTCTTGAGATTGAGATGTGGCTTTGTAATAAATTTATGATTTTATAAATTTATATGGATCCTTTTTGGTGCATTTCATAATTTGAATCAGGAACTGTAAATCAAATTCGAGTAAAAGATGAAAATCAGCTGTCAATATTTTCCCTATAAAAACATACAACGCATTGAAGACATTATTAGTGCTACTGTTTCCCTACTACTGATTAAAACCAACGTTATTATGGAGCGGCGACGTCATTTAAGCAGGGAAGAAATGCTCAGAGCCGTGGGAATGATAGAAGCTGGTTCCCGGCAACGTACTGTGGCTTTAGCTCTGAATACAAGTCAGAGTGTTATCAGTCGACTTTGGACACGTTACCGAAGCACTGGTACCGTGGCTGAGCGCCATGGAGGACGGTATCGCTGCACCACACGGAGACAAGACCGATACATTGAAATCTTAACTCGAAGAGCTCCAACAATAACCGCCATGATGTTAGCCGTGAGGCTTCATCACTCTTCAGGGAACTTAATTAGCGACCAAACAGTCAGAAACCGCTTGCATGAAGTGAACCTTCATTCCCGAAGACCGCTACGGGTACCACCTATAGCAATGCACAATCGTAGGATTCGATATCAATGGGCTCTTGAACACAGAAATTGGGCAGAAGAACAATGGCGTTTCGTGTGCTTTTCTGATGAGTCTCGTTTTGGTATGAGACCGGATACAAGACGTATACGACACTGGAGAACCCCTGGACGCCAACAGCGATTAAAATCCTGCCAGGAAGTCCATCCTTATAGTGGTGGAACCATCATGGTATGGGCGGGTATTTGGATCGGCGGAAGAACTGAGTTGATTTGGATCAGAGGCAACCTCAACGCTCAAATTTATGCTGAGACGATTGTATCAGACGTCATCGTTCCTCTACAAGTGCAAATCGGTCCCTTATTTCAGTTAATGCATGATAATGCACGACCGCACACCGCAAGAGTTGTAAGACAGACTCTCGCCGCAGCTAACATCAATGTCCTGCCCTGGCCTGCTCAGTCGCCAGACTTGAACCCGATTGAGCATGCATGGGATATGCTACAGAGAAGAGCTCTGCCGAATATGGAGGGTATCCAGTCGCAAGAAGACCTTTTTTTGTTGTTGCAACGAACATGGGCGGCCATTCCACAGCGTGATTTGGATGAACTCATTTTGAGTATGCCAAACCGATGTTCTTGTGTTGTTAGTGTTCGCGGTAGAAACACGGATTATTAATTGTTTTAGTGACCCAATAAAATTTTAAAGAAAACTGTTATTTCAGTCTTTTTTTCGAACTTTAATGTTAGTGGTTCAAATGTCAAAAATCCCTTTATTAGGAAAATGGCAAATTTCTTTATGAATGCAAAGATGACTTGGTTTATCGTTACTGTGACAAACGATAACACTTTATTTGATGAATCCTTAAAGAACATTTTAATTAATATCAATCAGGAGAAAAGTTATTGCAAAAATATATGTTGATCCCTAGACACTTTTGATGTGTGTATTTACATCTTATTGGTTGATTCGAGTTCAAATCTGAAATGCAAATATGTGGCTGTAATTCAATTAAGGGCGCTCTTGTAGTATGACTAGGCGTTTGTTGCTTTTTAACCGACTTCAAAAAAAGGAGGAGGTTCTCAATTCGTCGGAATATTTTTTTCGTACCACTTGCTCAAAAAAGTGACATTCTATGCCACAAAAAGCGTACATAACAATAGTCATTATTAATCTGTTAGAAACAGCTTTCCCTAGGGAAAGAAAGTTGTACTGAATTTCATTCATCCTCTAGGGAGAGAATGTGATTTGAATTTGGAATACTTACCGATACTGAACTACATCAGTCTGTCTTTACAACATTGAGTTTGTATTTAAAGCATTATACAACTTTTTGAAAAAGGAATACGCATTTATTATGCAGTTATGATTATTCAATACAATTACGAAAACCGTCGAGGCCGTATGAGCTTGATGCCTTTGCTTTTCCGACAAAAAAATATTAGTCTAGGAATTTGCCGCGTTTTTGTTTTTTTAAATACAATTTTAATTTATTTTTATGAATAAATTAATATTCTAATATAAAAACGTGGGAAAAATAAGTTACGATGTTAAATCAAAGCGACAGTGACAGTGAATTGTCTGATTCCATCAGTGCAAATGCTGCCGCAATCTATCTATCTTCTATATCTATATCTATAATAAATCTGTAGAGAGGTCAATTCTGTACATGAAATATATTTCCAAAATAACTATCAGGGGGTGATTAGGGATCGATACTGATGCCAAAAATACAATTAAAAAAATTATTGTCTGTCTGTCTGTCTGTCTGTCTGTCTGTCTGTCTGTCTGTATAACCGTTATAGAAACAAAAACTACTCGACGGATTTTGACGAAACTTGGTACATCTATTTTTCATACTCCTGCGCTGGTTATAGTATACTTTTCATCACGCTACAATCAATAGGAGCAGAGCAGCGAAGGGAAATGTTAGGAAAACGGGAGAAGTTACTCCATACACGCTAATCTTCGGAACTACTGGACGGATTTGATTCTTTTTTTTTTGTTGTATAGCTATTAAGTCTGTGCAACATATAGGCTATAATTTATCTTGGAAACTTGAACACCTGATGCAAAATTGCAACAGATCAGCTAAACTATAAGAGATACAAAAATAGCGCCATAGCAAAAATTGTTCCGCGTGATGAGCATTTTCTGCTGTGAAAATAAATTTGAAGATATGGAACATCTGATGTGGAACTCCAAGAGCCCAGCTACACTATTACCTAAACAGTAATGACGTCTTAGCAAGAGTTTTTCAGCCTGATGAGCACTCCCTGTTGTCGTATAAAAACTGAAGATCTGGAACACCTGATGTGGAACTCCAAGAGTGGGCTCTTGGAGTTCCTACACTAAAACATATACAGGGTGACTTTTTTACCACCGTCCAAAATTTTTCTATGCATTAGGTATCAATCACTAAACCCATTTTTGAAAAAAAATCGTTACGTCCAATTGTCATATTAAATCATTTTCTCATCCGCTCTGTGTGGTCACTAAGCTAAACGTTAATAATATATTATACACTTGCCGACGCATGAAACGGACAGAGCGCACCCCGCTTACCCCCCGCCCCGCCCCGCTACACCTGAGCGACACATCACAGCGCGGTGTCCAGATTCATCAACTTTTTATAGATAACATTGAGACGTGATATCTCGATATTTATGTATTGATTGATACAAAAAGAAAAAACACGTATTCAATGATTTTCGCCAAAGATTAATTAATATATTGGATGGTGACTAAAAAATCATCCTGTATATGAATAACATCTTAGCAAGAGTTGTTTAGTCTGATGGGCATTTCCTGTTGACTTACAAAAATGAAAAATCTGGAACGCCTGGAATCGTCATGCGCGTCCCGTTGTTTTCCCGTCCCCAGGCTCTAAGAATTCGACATCAGACGTTTCAGATATTCGATTTTGACGACCCCATTGTCGCTGGCATAAGCAACAGGATCCGCGTACGAAGTCGCTGGCAGAAGCTAGTTATAAATAATTTGCTTCCAACAAAATCCAAGGAAAATTATTTAAAAACTTATGAAGAATTTTCAACGTGGAGAAGTGCGAAAGGCCTATCAATTTCAGAATCAGTACTTCTTGTCTATTTTGATTATTTATCCAAGACAAAGAATCCGAATACACTTTGGTGCATATACTCAAAACTGAAAGCTACAATAAGCATCAAACACAGCATTGAAATAAACAGATTTACGAAATTGCTGGCTTTTTTAAAAAGAAAATCAGAAGGGCATTGCGCAAAGAAGTAAAATTTTTACGACTCAAAATGTGGAAAAATTTCTTAATGAAGCTCCTGACGAAGTTTATCTGGCCACAAAAGTAAGTGTACATGATATAACTATGAATATTTCGTATCTTAGTAATGGTAATTATTCTATATATTTACCTGTTTTTTATCTTTGTTATAGGTGGCCTTAATTTTTGGACTCAATGGTGCCTGCCGCGGATGTGAACTTGTAAACTTAAAGGTGGAGGACGTTGAAAATCATTCCAATGAGTTGCTGCTGATTAATGTAAAGGAAACTAAGACAAAGAAAAATCGCTCATTCATTGTACAAGGAGAATATACTAAAATCATTCACAAATACCAAGCATTACGTCCCACCAACATGGAAAACAGTAGATTTTTTATAAACTATCGGAATGGGAAATGTACTCGACAAGCCATCGGCAAAAATAAAATTAGCAACATGCCAAAGGATATTGCAAAATATCTACAACTTAAAGATGTTGAACTCTACACCGGTCACTGCTTTAGAAGAACTTCGGCGACTTTTTTGGCGGATTCAGGGGCGGATATTACGTCAATAAAAAGACACGGTGGTTGGAGCTCTGATGGAGTAGCTGAGGGGTATATTGAAAGTTCAATGGCGAATAAAACTATGTTAAGCAGTCAAATTAACAAAAACATAAAATTTAATCCATCAGAGCCACAACCATCAACTTCTGGCATCTTATCTTCGTCCGTAACTGACATTGCACCACCACCACTATCTCCGACGTTTACTAGCTGCAATGAAACGCAAGTTCCTCAGACGCAACTTGAACAGAGAAATACTCAAATTAACTCATCAACAATAAATGTACCCAACAAAAATATTACTCTTTCAATAAATAATTGGACCAATGTTTCAAATATTAACTTTTACTTTTAATTTTCATTATTTTTATTAAATGCTTATCTTATATTATTATTGTGTTATTTTTTTCGCAAATGGTACGAAAAGTAGAGTATTTTCCTCGGTGATAAAGCTGTCTTAGTCTTGGGTGAACTTAAATCCCTCGCTACACTCAGGACTCGTCTTAAATCCCTCGCTTCGCTCGTGATTTAAGGTTTTAACACCCTCGCTACGCTCGGGAGTAAACCTCGAGTCCTTCGTGACGCTCGCGATTTAAATCGTCACCCGCGACAGAAGACACTGCTTTATCCCCTTGGTTAATAATCTACTATTATGTATGTTCCCCGATTTCTCGAAGACGCCTCTATCTCAAAAACTACTGAACCGATTTTGATGAAACTTGCAATAGGTATTCCCTAAGTTGAACAATACCTAGTACAACAAAAAGAATTACTTAAATCGGTAGTTCCGAGGATATGCGAACAAAAACATAAAAACATACATACATACATACACTTATGAAATTTTGCACATTTGTTCAGACGCTGATATAGACTAATTTATCCGAAAACTTGGCAGTTCTGGAAATATTACATACATACGGGTCGAATTGATGACCTCCTTTTTTTTGAAGTCGGCAAAAAGAGTAAAATAAAAACTTTTTCGGTGACTTTTTTTTATTAATTTCATTGTCTTTTTTGCCACCGACTTCCGAAAGAAACGTTTTGTAAGTTATTTTACCCTTTTTTGGTCGTTTTTGAAGGCGCTTACATTTTTTTTCGAAAAAGTTTTAATTTTTTGATGATTAGTTTTCTCTTGATGTTAAAATAGGTAGGTATATACGAGTATATAATCGAATTGGGAACTGTCGCAAAAGGGCTTAAACTGCATGTTGATGTCAGTATCTTTTTCTTGATAATTTATGTTTCCTAAATAGCAGCCATGCATGATTTTGATGAGTAATATGTGTTTGTTTGGTGTTGCAGAGGCGTGGGGCGCGGCGCGTGGCGGCGGCGCGGGCGCGGGCGGCGCCATGACGCGGCGCCCGCCACCATGACGCTGCCGCCGCCCGCGCGCCCCGCGCACCCCGCCGCGCACCGCGCAATGCGCTATTACCGCATCTGGATCTACGCGTGCAACGGCGCGCTGTTGCTGGGAGCGCTCGCTTTCTGCGCGGCCGCGGGGCGCGCGCTCTCCGACTACCGGCGCGCGCTGGTGCCCGGGCTCGGTGTAGCGCAGCCTGGCTTCCTGTACGGGTACGCGGCGCTGCCGGCGCAGGCGGGGCTGCTTCAACTCCTCGGTTGCCTGGCGGCATTGAGACTTTCCGAACGGATGCTGAACGCCTACTGGTTGGCACTCTTGGCCCTGCTCGTTGGGGACGCAGCTATCGGTGTATACTGGGCGTTCCGGTTTGAGCGCGTTTGTCGCGAGCTTCGGCCGCAGCTGCGACTTCGTCTCGCAAAGGACTACGACACAGACATAGACTTCTCACAGGCTTGGGACCGGCTCCAGAGAGAACAGCGCTGCTGCGGCGTGACGGGGCCGTCGGACTTTGCAGCGTTTAACAGAACTACATTGCCGGCGAGCTGTTGTCGTATCCCGGCGCATACGACATCGGTGACGCCGGCGCTGCTGGCTGTCACGTCCGCCACGTCTCCCGCGCCGTTCACTCCGGTGCACTGCGCGCCGCACACGGCCGCCTGCTCCGAGAGACTACTCGTTTGGCTCAGACGAACCGCAGACGCGTTATTCGTGTTAGGGTACTGCGTTATAGCATTTTTAAAATTGTGCTTCCTCGGAATCCTCCGGTACGAAATAAAGGAGATGATTCAAAAAATTAGAATATTACGAACTGAGCTCGGAGCGGGCGAGCTGATGGAGGGTAGTCCCATCCACGGCGGACCACTGTCACAGACGATAATAGTGAACGCGGTGAACGCTAACGGAGGAGTCCGTGCACACGGCGGGAGCCCGGAGCGCGCGGGAGAGCGCGAGGCTCTGTTGGGGCGAGCATCGGAGCCCTGCCCGCGGCGGAGCATACACGATGAACCGCTCGGTCCCAAAACAATAAACGGCAACAATAACTGTGAGATGCGCGAGCTCGCCCGAGGAGACTACAGACCTTTAGCGGCGGATAGTGCGGCGACTCGAATCTGACTAAGATGTTACTTGGAGCGGCTGTTCGGGCGGCGCTGGCGCTCGTTCCCGAGCGCGGGCTGCGAGCTGGAGCCGCCGCGCGCGCCGCCCGTGCTGGTGCGCCGGGTGCCGGCGGGCGCGCGCGTGCGCCTGGACCAGCGCCGTCAGACCCGCTCCGAATTCGAGTTGTAAGATAGAGGCTGCACGTACCAAAGAGGAGCCTCGGCGGTCGTCGCGACGATCATATTCATTGGCGCTGTCAATTCCGAGTACCGATATTTCGGTAGGACTAAACTGTATGTAATGTTCATAGTGGTAGAGTTGATAACTGTACGAGCGATGCAAACAAGTGTTGAGTGATGTGGTTCAAAACGTTATGAACTGTGAGATATGAACATTGTGAACGTGCATCGAAGGATTATTGTGTAATTTAGACAAAGTGAAATTGATTTTCGAGCAAAGCTTGTGTTTAGTTCCTAAATTTGGCCGTTAAATATTCGTTTCGTAGGTGCATAGGACACTCAGATATGTTTTACTTTACGGTCCCTAGGGAAGTGGCAAGAGAGAGAGAGATACCTGAGGTATCGTGACGCGAACAGCATGTGAGGAAACGCAGTCTCCGGCAGAGCTAACTATCACGACGCATATTCTGGCTACTAGGAGAGCGCAGTCAATCCATCCTACATAATATTGTATCTGTATACTTGAATACGATTTTAATATTTATAGCAGTGAATAACGGGAATCAACCAATTTAAGATTAATTATGATGATTGTTTAGCCTTAAGACATAACAGTTTTTGATTGTATACCAATAGATTTATGGAAATAATTATTGTAATGCCTATGTATTTTACAAATTTTCATGTCATTTTACTCATTGTCTTCAATTAAAATTGTATGTATATGTTTAAATATAATGCCATAGTCTGTAATACCAACGAACGCACTCAATACAGTGACTATTGCCCCGGTGCTCTCCTACTCTGAGCATGAGATTCAAGATTATAAACAGATATAAATATATGTACTTCATAAATTATAACATTAATCATTTAATTTGAGAGCCGATTATAGGTATGGCAAAAGTCACTGTTCAAGAATGATGATCCTACATTTTGATATACCGATATGTTATGAATTATAAAATCAAGTGATTCGCTTACACGGATGATATCTGCAGTCACTCTCAGTTTATTTTGTAGGATATTACAACTGTATCATAGAAGTAT
The DNA here is from genome assembly GCA_954870645.1 of Agrotis clavis. Classification (NCBI taxonomy): domain Eukaryota; kingdom Metazoa; phylum Arthropoda; class Insecta; order Lepidoptera; family Noctuidae; genus Agrotis; species Agrotis clavis. The sequence continues at coordinate 15,136,070 of OX940919.1, read as the reverse complement.
TAATTTATTATAAGTACCTCTATCCCCGTTCTTATTGCACGATGTCCCCGACAGTTTTTGCGTAGAGTAGAGCATGGTCTCTGAGCACTCGCCTCGGGTTCTCGTGCCACTAGGTATATGCCACACACCGTTCCTTTCGACGCTTTCCTTACATGAGTCATACAAGAGTGAGCCGCGACTTTCCTCGCTCATTGTCTATTTATCTAGTTCTCATTAACATACCTAATGTTGTCGGTAAATGTAAATATTAAACAAAATTTGTACATGTGTAGTATGCGAGTAATTGTGCATGGACAGATTGACAAAATACATAGTACTGATATGAGCTTAAACGACGTAGTGCCTACAATTATATGCTTGTAAACAGTATAAAGTGAACAAATGTGCACTTTTAATAACATTTTATTTTATGGCAGAAGAATTTAAAATGTTTCGTAAGTACTACATTTATCATCATCTTGACAGAGTACAGACGTTTTGCTAAAAATTTAAGAAAACCGCGCTATAAATCTAGACTGCGCATATAAATATTACAATAATCTCATGGTGTAAGGAATTAGGTAAATTTTATTAATGGCTGTGTCAAATATAGGTAAAACCTATCCATGCCGTGTAGAACTGTCACGATTCGATTTCATACTGCCGATGCACGGTGGAGCAATCTGCCCACCGGAGCGGTCGCGCGTCAGTGCGGTACGCTCGCGCGGCATGCTAGGGCGGTAAGCTCTCGGCTCGGACGACGTTCGAGATCACCTACTTAAATTCATACATATTTGTACTTTTACGAACTAACTTTATAGATATATTGTAATGACAAGTACGAAGTTATGTTCGCTTAGAGTAGGTTTAATATTTTGTGAATTTATGCAGAAAAATAGTTTTTTAATATTGTTGTCACATGAATGTACCAATCTTATAAAAATTTGTACCTATATTCGGAAAGTTGAATAATTTGTAGCTAGGATCCAATCTAAATCCTGCATTTCTTCCAAAAAAAAAAAACGGTTAAAATAACATGTGCCTTGGCTTATAAAATGTATAACTGATGTTATGTTTATTGTAAATTAATGGATATGAATTATGAAGTGAACACGAGCTCGTGTCTGATGTGCTGCCTACACCTTCCGACGTCCTCATACGTACACTGTACTCTCGACTGTGTGACTGTGGCTCCGCTCGGCCACTCTGTGCAAACAATCTGCGTATTGTTTTCTTTACCTTTACACTACGCTGATTTCATTACTTTTCGTTCACTCTTTCACTACTGTTTGACGATAATTATTGTATGTAAAGATGAAAAAGTTAAATGTAATAAAACACCAATTCGTCGTCATTGATAATTATGTGTGAGATGTCCCAACTCCCAATGTATAGGTATGTTTATAATGTTAACATTGGATGGTACACTGTACGTAATCTTTTGAATTCTCTACTGTCACTATACTTTGAATAATTTCTTCGTTGAGTGTTTCATTACTAGAGTTGTTACAACTTTCCGAAGGTACGCACTAGGCGACTGAGAGCTAATATTATCATAATAAATGCATTAAATAAAGAGTTTGTTAAAACGTTGGGGTTTTTTATTTGATTGCCAAACATTTCTAAAATCATCATAGAAGTATAATTACATTTTGAAATACCATTGTATCAGTCTCAAACATTCGTTATATACAGTCTGGGCCCAAAGTCTGCTAATTTAGTAATGACTCAATTGAATATCAATTGGATCTCAGTAGCAGTTTTAACTACATTTGGTATTCTGCTACTAATTTATGACCAATGGTTTTCCAGTGACATTCCATTGAACTGCTATCAGAATATTTGCTAGTCTGCTCTTCAATCGTTTTACAATTGTAAATCGATTGTGGACTTTATCGGTATTCTACTCTCTAATGGCAATACTTATAACTGTTCAACTGACAGTCAATTACAATTACTCTACGATTCCATTACGACTCTATTGAGATTATAAAAATTTTTGCAGAATACCAAATTAGTTCTAATCGTAATGGAGTCGTGATTGAGTCTCAATTGTATATCAATAGCATGTGAGGTAAATAAAATTAGCAGACTTGAGGCCCTATGGTATCATCATCAGTCGTTAGGTACAGATTAAAAGAAAAAGCTTTAATGTCAACATAATGACTCATGAATACATCTAAGACCGAGAATTTTAAACACTCCTAAGCGCAATTTTCATTTACTCACTGATCACAAAGTACATAATATACCTACCTACTTCTTTTTTTAATTTTGCAGTTTCGACTTTAAAATTGCGCTTACTCACGTTTATAAAACTCCGACTTAGAGCTAAATATGTACAAAGATGCAATGATGTCAGTAGAGCTATTTACTACAGGGATCTTTTGGAACAAGGCCAAATTCGGAAACAACGCGATTGTTTCTTTAAAGCATTTTTTTACCAAAACGTTCATGTGAGTATATCCAAGAGCCAAATGATCCTTGTAGGTCTTATTACTTGTGTAATCCAGTTATGAAGGATGGCATTGATATCTTAGAACCAGAAACATGAACGTTGGAGATGGATGTCAAATCTGGCAACTGTAGAAATTAAATAATGCTAATGCTTCCATCAGTCTCTCTTGAGATAGACATTAAGCATAATAAGAAAAATGTTATCATCAATTGATATTAAAATAAAAATAGTAGATAGGTACTTACATTTAGATATACTGAATGAGATTACTATTTCACAAAAAAAGAAGAAAACACAACACTTGTCTAATCGGAGTTACCTCCTCCTTCCAACTGGTATATCGAATTCGGAACTCCCTGTTCTTAATATCCCATAAGATATCACATTCTTAATCCAATAAATCTTACTTAAATTCATATTAAAATAGAAAAATATAACAGGCAAAACCTACCTATCTTAAACTCTTTCGAAGACATTAATTCTTGACACTGGTGACTACATCACGATTCTTAAATTCTACGGAAAGGGAAGTTAACCTCTTATTTTATCTATATACCTATATCCGAAACCATTCACTTAAGTTTGGAAAAAAACTGCAGATCTTCATAAACGACCTTGAACGTGTATAAATGGGTGATCCGTCAATGTTAGTATGCAGTTAATCACTGACTCACCTCCACATTATCTTCTCTCAGCCTGTAGGTGCGGTCGACGTTCGCGCCACCGATCACCAGCACGTCCCCCTCACTATTCGCTCCCGGAGAGAACAAAGGCGCTTCATCAGACCGCCGGATGCACGAAGTGTGAAAATATCCCAAAGAATTGGACGTACTTTTCCCAGCGCCCTTTGACAATCCGATATTAGACGAATTCTTGGAGTTGCCAACATTCTTTAGCTTTTTAAACTCCACTGCAATATCGGCACCCACTTTAGCGTTGTTCTTTATGAGCGCGATGTCTGTGACTCGTTAAAGAAAGATATTGTAGCAATTAGCTTCACTCCTATCATTTTATAGACCGTTCGCGTTTCTAACACATTTAATTTACGATGGAATTAAGCATTTTCTAAAGTCTTATTAAGTATTGTAATGGTGTCGTAATTATTCAGATAAAACCAAGCTTTCGAGGGCTATGAGTGGATTAATGGTCAGGAAGATACGACTCATTACATATTATACGCATGGTTACACATAGATTGAAACTGAAACTTATTGCCTTTGCTTTCATTTACTAAGTACTCGTATTTGCATATTTCTTTAATATCTACTATGTGAAAAGGATACTGGCACTAAGGGATGCGCCACCGGTAGCCTTGGCAACAGCAGCCAGAATGAACGGCGTCACTTCTTTCCCGAAAATGCCTTTTCGTTCAGCTTCTTCTAGTGCAAGAGTAATGGCGTCCTCAATTACTGTCTCTGGAACAAAAATAACATAGCAGATTTATAACAAAGGAAGTAGAAATACTGACATAAAAATAAGAATGAATGGGATGGGTTAAGTTAGTTTATGTGAAGTTTCCTCGTAGCATCACTTGCTCAAATCTTTGCAATATAAAGAGTATCCTTAAATCAGGATCTGATGGATCGACCGTTTTTATCCTACTTTGGTTCTGGTTCGGTTTGCTTTGTGTAAAATAAAAAATAAAAAACATAAAATGAAATAAATAAACTTGACTAATGACTTATTTGGTTATCCTAAATATCAGATTAGCCATAAGAGCATAAAACCTTTAACTGTAAGTAAAACTTTTACTACGAATGCTCAGGTCATTTAATTAAAGTTTTATTATAAAAGTTTTCCCGTTCGCTAAAGTATTTAATTTGTACTCTTTAATGTAGTTCAGAGCTGCATAATCGGAATAGCGCATAATGAGAAGCTTTTGAATAATCTCGATAAAATCTTTAAAACATTGCAGTAGTAATTTCTCGACGAATAGTTAAAGAATGTTTGCACTTTGTGAATATTGCAAAAGTTTTATGAGCTTTTTCTTTTCATTCTCTTTTTCATTGTTGCTCGGAAAACTAAGTAATGATGAAGTTTTTGTTAAGTAGTGAGTAGACTATACTTAGGTTCCTATCGGCTAACTCCTAGCTAGTATTTTACTTTAATAAAAAATATGTGGTTGTAGTTTTGCGAGTAATATTGGCCATTTCGGTGGCTAAACTGCAATTTGATGTTAAATAAGAAGGTTAAAATAATGGAATGTACGAGCAGGTAACAGAGCTTATAAATAGTAGCAAGGAATCAATACAAGTAATAGACTGAGCAATTTAACTTAGGTAGCATTTTTCCATAAATGCAGAGGCTAAATTGCAGCCAAATCTGCGTATCCTGGCGTCAATATGTCAAGAAACTCACAAGAAAGTCCAAAGTATCAACGAGCCTCATCCTGACCTTAAATGATCTACATATTGTTACCTTCCATAGCATACTCCTGCGGTATCGGGACGGCAACGACAGTGCCGGACGATAGTTGCAGTTCACGTGCCGCATGCAGCAGCTGCGCGGCTTGCCGAGCGTCACTAACACGGTTCGGTGCGGTAAAGCCCGACTTCGTTGTGTAGAACGCGGGGAAGTCAGAAGTCTCACCGAATGCACATACGCATACACCTTGCGTTTCCTGCACATAAATGTTACATTACACCTAGACATAAGTTTCACTGCTACGAAAAGGCTACGAATATTTTTTTTCGTAGACTTGCTACGAAGAGATGTCTGTAGACAGCTACGAACATATTTTTCACCTCACACGCTCGGAAAGATTCTATTTCTCATTCAAAATCTGAACGCAAAACTCCATTTTGTGCTCTAGAGCACAAAGTATTGTTCAAAATTCGAACACGTCTTGTATTCAATTGTTTTCTACACTGATATTAGGCGAGCCCCCACTGCATTTCCTCGCTGTGTGAGGTGAAAAGTTGTGTGTTGCACTCGGCAGCAAAGTTTTTCTGCGTCTCGTACTCGTACCTTTGAAAACTTCGCATCGCTCAGGATTCTATATTTGAATCGCTCGTTTCTCTCACGGTTCAATCTTAGAATCCTTCGCTTGCTCAGTTTTCAATTCAAGTACTCGCGCCAAAAATCAACTTTGCAGCCTTGCATAACAAATAACTATTGTAGACCTGCTACAAATACGTTTTTCGTAGACCAGCTCCTAAAATATTTTTCGTAGAGTGCTATGAAGACATTTTAGCTACGAGACAAAAAAAAAGCCAATTGTCCTGAGCAGAAACCACAAGCTACTAAATCTTTCAGTGAACTCAGGAACCTACGTGTACGCTCTTCGAGTCAAATGTAATAAATATGAAATGCCACAATTCTGTAAAACCACTCGGCGGTCCCCGATGTAATCAAAGTGCTCTTTCGGCGTATTCTCATTGAGTACACAATGGCAACTAAGCTCTCTTTTCTAGAAACAGCTAAGTTACTCTCTTAGCAACCAGTCTCCCCCGGGCGCGCCGCACAACTTGCGCGGTAACCTAACAACCCGGTTCATTCCATGTTTTTCTTTCACTAAGTAATACTAAAATAATACGAGGGTACTAGAATTTACTTTGTTCTGTATTTTCTGCTTTTGAATCAAAAAGCGCCTTGAGCACCACGCGATCGACAAAAGGACAGTCAAGTGGGAATCGCCGACGTAAAATGACAACGTATTTTATGTTCTCCAATTATTTATATATGTTATAGGCAATGTGTATAATCCGGCATTGTATAGAATGCCTAGGCTTTATATATATATTACCTAAAATGTTCAGGCAATGTATATGTTATAGGCAATGTGTACAATGCAGGCATTCTATACAATACCTAGGAAATGTATAGAATGCCGGGGTAGTTCAGGCAATGTATGAAATGATTTTCAATGTTTAAACTATTTTATACTTTACCTAGGAAATGTATAAAATACCTAGGCATTGTATAGAATTGGTGCCCTGATACAGTGAGATGTGGACGCGGCAGGCAACGAAGGAGATGGCGGGACGAACTGGATAGGTTCCTTCCGAACTGGAAAGAGGAAGCGCGGGCTCGCGAGAAGTGGAAGGAGTGGAGGGAGGCCTTTGCCCAGGAGTGGGACAGAGCAGGCTAAATAAAAAAAATTGTATAGAATGCCAGTTGAAGCACAGGCAATTTATGTAATCGATTTTTCTTCTATATGATTTAGTTAGATGGGTACTGATCTTTTGAGAGCTAATCCTAATTTAACTTTTCTTAAATTTTATAGTACTTGAATATCGTAAATACGACTGTGGGCACCCCGACTCGGACAGGTTAGGTTAGAAGGGGATGGTGGGGTCTGAAAGACCCCGCCATCCCCTTCGTGGTTATTTTTTTTAAAACCACCCAGGAGTAGGAGCACCGCAAAGCGGTGCTCCGTCGACGTTTTCTGATATTGTTTTCTGACGCGTCCCGCACGCCGCACACACGTGTCACCTTCTCGTGGTCGTTCATTATACACATTGCCTGAGGCGCTTTGGGCATTTTATAAAATACCTAGGCAATGTATGAAATGAATCGTATTATATACATTGCCTGAACGTTTTAGGCATTAAAGCCTAGGCATTCTATACAATGCCGGATTATACACATTGCCTATAACATATATAATAAGATTAATTTCATACATTGCCTAGGTATTGTATAAAATGCCCAAAGCGCATCAGGCAATGTGTATAATGAACGACCACGAGAAGGAGACATGATCACAGATCATGTCATTTCACTAAACTAAGTAAAATGTCAGAAAACGTCGACGGAGCACCGCTTCGCGGTGCTCCTACTTCTGGGTGGTTAAAAAAAAATAACCACGAAGGGGATGGCAGGGTCTTTCAGACCCCGCCAGCCCCTTCTAACCTAACCTGTCCGAGTTGGGGTGCCCACAGTCGTATTTACGATATTCAAGTACTATAAAATTTAAGAAAAGTTAAATTCCGAGGTACTCATATAGCTAGTGAGCCTCTACTCGACAAGGAACCCGGAAGTTGAAATTAGGATTAGCTCTACTCGGAAGCTGAAATTAGGATTAGCTCTCAAAAGATCAGTACCCATCTAACTAAATCATAGAGAAGAAAAATTGATTACATACATTGCCTGTGCTTCAACTGGCATTCTATACAATGCCTAGGTATTTTATACATTTCCTAGTTATAGTGTAAAATAGTTTAAACATTGAACATCATTTCATACATTGCCTGAACGACCCAGGCATTCTATACATTTCCTAGGTATTGTATAGAATGCCTGCATTGTACACATTGCCTATAACATATACATTGTACTGTTCTGGCGTCGTTAAACATAAATTAGATCAGATACTGTGAAATCATAATATAGAAAACTGATCAAGCACGAAGTTTGAAAGTTTTCTCCTTCAAAGTAATAACGTAGCTTAGCGACAGCAAATATGTAGTTACCAAGTACTCGAGAGTTCGTCCGATGTCTAATATGGACTTGACGCCACTGCACACGACGAGTGTGTTGCTCCGTCCCAGCTCGTTCAGATCAGCTGAGATGTCCAGGGAGCTCTCGCCCTGACGATGCACACCACCTGCGAAAAATGTTCCAAATGTTCAATAATCAATTGAATTATCGAAAAGAAACTTGAAATAAAAATCAGTTTACTCAAAACAAACTAAATTTTAGTTGCAAAATTGCGTAAAAGATAAACTGTCGTTCGGAATTATTTCTAGAATTGTTACAGGCGTTCGTTGGCGAGAACGCGATAAAATAAAAGTTCCCCGTATAACACGCGTCGATATTGGCTAAAATGCTGAAAAGTCAAAATTACAAATATCTTCGATTGTGTGAGTGTAATAAAATGTCGGCGAAGTATTTTGGCCGGGCCATGAGAGGCGGAATTATTACGTCACTAGTGGGAAAAGTCGCTCGCAGTCGGCCCCGGCCGTGGCGGGTAGACCGTGCTCCGACATATTTCCTTTCAATGTATATTATACATCCACAACTCCGCAGGTATGTTCGCCATTCCGCGATTACTTCCAAAACATGAAGTAAGAACCAATCGTTTGTACAGATACGCTATCTAAATCGTTCTTTAAAATTGTCAATGCTTAAAAAAAGTCTACCTCTGAGAAATAAACTTAAGGTTTTTTCTTAAAATAAAATGTTGAGCGGACATGATCAAACATTATATATGTGAACAATGGGAAGACGGTCTTATTTAATCAAGAGACGTGTTTCCACATGGAGATGGCAATTATTGTAGAGGTGGATGAGATTTACAAGTTTGTTCCATTTTGCTACTAATTATATTGTAGATACCACCTATGCGGGAAGCTAGGAAAGTAACCTAATTAACCATTATATTATGCAAGCTCAGTTACTTGAAGTACGCTAAACTCGGTGACGTTCCTGCAAACTATATAGGTATTATATTTTAAAAGAACAAGAATTCAAGACAGGTTATTACAATGAAGTCAAACTTGCGAAAGCTTATCCAAAAATAAAATCTATGCACAGCTAGTGCGGTCCCATTCAAAAGAGGTCGCTTGCAAAGCTCCTAGTTTAGCAGTGCCTTTATAATAAATCGTCTACGACATGATAACGACGGCGCGGCCATCGAAATTCGCCATTTTGGCTTCACCCAGGCAACCCCTGTCGTTGGGAAGTGCCGATATAGCGTAATCCTTTTGTATCTACCCATTCGTGTATTCACAGGCATTTGCGTATTCCTTGCTCGCGAGCTTTATCCTGACAGTCGCTAATTCAAATCGCTGGGAACGGAATAAGACTGTTTCTCACGATAAGTTACAAACCCGAGCACTACGAATGCTTATCTAGAAGGTGATAAATCGCGCTCTGTTTCACGGAATTCGTTGTTAATTACATCGCCAGTTCGGCACGGCTGCGATGCGACTGGCAGTAATGAATGCGCCGGCAAAGCGCTGAATTCAACCGTGATATCGTTGAAATTCATTTGTGAATTCACGAGCACAGTTAATTGAAGTGTTTGCGGTGTTTTCACGATGATTGCTACTATTCGCGAGTCGTGACTTAGCACCACCTTGTACGGAAGTAGCGTGATCATAATCTTGTAAACACTCATTAACAATACGTTAATTGCAGGCGCTTTGTGAAATGGCCAAACAAAATACAACGAGTGTTCACTATATCGTTGAGTTTCATATGATTTTGGATCGCTTAATTAAGATTGTCGTTTCATTTAAATGGCAGCCGTAAACAGGTTCATAAAGCGTAGAGCCTGGCTTGAATTTAACGCTGTAATGCGATTCGCGTTGTAATAAAGAGTTCCTGTTGTAGCAGTCGCTGTAATGTCGCCGCCTCGCGGGGGCTTGTAGCGGGTTGCAATGACATGACAAGAGGCGTGCTATGAACAAGCATTGGAAGATAAATATTGTGTGCTTATGTGTGTTGAGGATGAGGAACACCAAAATATGGTTAAATGGCCTCAAATACGTATTGCGACTTAGTGAGTAGTATTTTTGGGCACCTAAAACTGCGTCTTTTTAGACGCAAATCCTTCAACATGTTATACAAAGATGGGCTCACGCGTTCTTACTAAGAGGTTAGTCTTACCAGTTTGTATAAAACCGTCAACTGCTACGACTACGTACCTTACATGGTATCCCTTTTCGTCACCTAAAACTGTTTCTCCGAAAATCATTATCCATAACACGTTTGCTATAAAATTCAGTAACCATAATGATCAAAATTTCTAAATATTGTTTTACATAATTATCTTCACTTCTAAAGCTGTTCTGGCATATTATCGAGTATCATAATAATTGAATCTCCTAATTTTGTATGAAATAAAGTCATATGTCCTAATCATTGTATTACATAATGTGTATTATTCCGAATGTTCAATTAGGTATAGTAAAACTGATATTTCATTAAATTGTTTAGAAACCGAAGATCTTGGGATCCAAGAGCGAGCGAAGCGAGCTCGGGACTTGTGGGCACCCCGACACGGACAGGTTAGGTTCGAAGGGGATGGTGGGGTCTGAAAGACCCCGCCATCCCCTTCGTGTTAGGTTACTTTAAACCTTGCACGCAGAAATAGGAGCCCCGCGAAGCGGGGCTCCGTCGATATTCCTTATTGGGTGGTAATCAGTAACAAAACAAACTTTAGGACTTATGTATTTTATGGCAATCGGTTTTATGTATTTTGTATATTATTGATTGTTATATTTATGACAGACGAATTTAGGACATACAGTATTTAGGAATTTCAATGTTATGGCATTTGAAATTATGTGGTATTAAGTTCGGGCAAGTTATCATTCGGACAAATGATGATTAGGACAAAAAAAATTATGTCACATTAGATTATGTATAAAAAAGTTAGGTAACACAATAGAGAACCACCTTACATACTTCAAAACGCTATTATTATTATTACATTAAAATCATCTTTTATGTTTTATAAAAGAAATTTTTATGTTTGAATCAAATCGAGTTAATGTCAGACGACACCGGTCTTTACTGTCTTTAACATCGAATTAATCGTCGTAGTCGATTTGGCACTAACTCGATTTTATTCAGTCATTTAAACAGAAGATATCGGGCGATAATCTGACGGCTTTGCACGACAAAGACAAAGGAAAATGGTATCCTGTTACACAGTAATAAGCATATTGTTGCCTTATTGCAAGGCTTTGCGGTAATGGCGACCGCTATTACACAAGGGAATGCCGTCTGCTAACAAGTGCTTCTATCCAAGCGAGAATGCACTTGAGGTCTTTTTATGTCTGCTGTTTGAGGCTGTTTGCAGCTACATGTGGCTATTTGTGGCTATTTTTGTGAGCCTGTTAGCTTGTTAGCAACATAATACCTTGGGTTAATGAATGCACTGTAATAGGTGACTGGGTTAGATAATAGCTAGCTGCGTGAATAGCTAAGAGCATTCTTGCTGATTTTATTAACTTAATACTAGTTTGAGAATCACATTTGTTTTGTTTAAATATAAGACTCGTTCCTTAGCGTTCTTACCTTTCTATCATACTATTGTAGTCGTCTTTTTTGTCCACAAATAGTTCTGAATACATATCCCTAGAAAGTTGATAAATCGGTTTCCTGGCTTCAAATTTAAATATTTTAAAAACTTTCTCCTTTTACACCAGGGGAGTCAGGAAGAAAAGTGTTGTGCTTACGGAAAGCTTTTTTCTATAATTAGATCACGAGTGCTGCTGCAAAAACGGGTTAAATCAGGGGTTCATTTCCCGGGTGAGTTAAAGTGTTAGGGTTTATCTGATAAACAGTTTGCAGAGATTGGAATTGAGTCTGGTTAGTGGAAAAAGATTCTCGTTCATTCCTTTCTCTTACTAAATGGGTTAGTAGTTATTTACAAAGTTTTAGGTAAAGCACAAGCTGAATCTTGTGAATTGCATGTGATTGCAAATAGATAAAACCGAAAAGCAACTCTAATAAATTTGTTTTGTTACTTTAATTCTATAACAGTCTCGCCACACTCAAGTGTAAAAAGTACGTAAATAAAAATATTCATAATACGTCACCTATCCCGCCAGTAACAAACACAGGTATGTCAGCAAGCTGTGCCGCTATGATGGTGCCGGCGACGGTGGTGGCTCCGTCCAGCTTAGCGGCGGCTATCGGCGCCAGATCCCTCCGGGAAGCCTTCACCACGCCCTTGGCTTGAGCAAGGTAGCTAAGCTGATCAGGGGATAAACCTATCGTCAGCTGACCTTTAAGAATCGCTATTGTGGCTGGAACAGCACCCTAGGAAAAAAAAATGGGAAAATAAATAGGTGTAAAATGAACAAGAAAGTAAAAGAAAATCCAGAATATTTTTGCACAAGCCTGCTTAATTTAAAAACATTTCGCAAATCTGCGAGACATTTTTTTTTGCGGAACATCTAAATACAAACTTTATCTCGAAAGTAATTACGTCGCTACGAAAGGTCTACGACAGTGTAGCGTTCAGATATCATATCGTAAATGAAGCTGTGTATTAAAGTAACTTTATAATTTAAACATTTTTCATAACTCACCTTCTCTCTGATAATGTTCTCGACTTGCTTAGCAGTTTCTAGATTCTGCGGGTATGGCATTCCATGTGTGATAATCGTTGATTCTAGAGCGACAATAGGTTTACCATCCGACTTGGCTCGGCGAACCTCTTCAGAAAATACGAAGGGGGAAGCTGTGCCGTACCCCCTCTGATAAAACGCAGTCAGCCGTGAACCTCTCGATACGTACTTGGCTAGGTAAGCCATCTCGATACCTAAAAATAGAATTCAGTTCATTAGTGATCGCTAAAAATATATCGAAGTGGTATTTAAGAGGAAACGAGCGAGATAAATCGAGAGCGACTATTATTTGGTTCCGGCAAACCGTTGACTGTTTGTTGACTTTGCGCGTTCTGTCACGGGCAGAAGCTTAAATGTAGTTTCAGCAAAGTTCACTTCACAGCGATTGTGTCACGAATAGAAATTCATTCGTTAACGAACGGTTTGTGTTTATTGTTTTTAGAAAGACAAACCATTTATGCACAACAACAATGTCGTGTTAAATAAGTTACAATGTTGCTCACATGATCTGTAAAATGGGAACACCCAAATACTCCGAAATATTTTATTCCGAATTTCGATATTCCGATTTTCAAAACTCCGAATATCATAATACCTAAAAATTACAATATCTATTATTAGGAATCTCGAAATTTATTTGACCGAAAGTCGTATGTCCGATTTCTTCGTTTTCCGATTTTCACATATTCGAAAAATGTAATGCTCGATGAGTTCTCATTCCGAAAAACGAAATTCCGATTTTCAATATTCCGAATAAACTATTTTTTTCGGAATATTGAAAATTGGAATATTGTTTCTCATTCTACAAAGTCAGTGACAAAAACGAATTGGTGCAAAACCGGCTCCACGTAGTTTTGTCTACCGTACTCCCAGTGTTATTTAAACCTGTGTAGGCACGGAGTGGCGAGGCGTATCCTCTTAACTTTCACTGTTTGCCTTCAGGATTTTTATTGTTATTAGGAGAACTTAGGATCCAAGAGCGAGCGAAGCGAGCTCGGGACTTGGGACACCCCGACTCGGACAGGTTAGGTTCGAAGGGGATGGCGGGGTCTGAAAGACCCCGCCATCCCCTTCGTGTTAGGTTACTTTAAACCTTGCTGACAGAAATAGGAGCCCCGCGAAGCGGGGCTCCGTTGAACCACCTTAGTGGTGCTATAACTCAGGATGCAATAGCGAGCAAAATGTGTCTTGGGGCACCCCGACTCGGACTTTTCGACCTGACGGACCCGAATCGGAATTCTAATAATCGGAATTTTAATATTCGGTATTCGTGTTTTTGATGTTTCGGAAAATATATTTAGTCGGAATTTTTGATGTTTGGTCTATTGAAATTCGGTATTTTGAAAAGGGAAATTATATGTGCGGCAACAAAAGTTTTCTTTAGCACCTGCAACCTAGCGTCTTTTTTTATATGTGAGCGACGAGTTAATAGAACAGCTTCAATTATATTAATTCATCATCTTTACTATTCCAACAAAATATCAAGAAACCAGCGTCAATTTACGAGCGTAAATTAATATGACTCCGAGCTACCGATAAATATATTTACTTCTGATTTGATAACTCAGCGACTAATGTTGTAAGTGAGCTACTTTATATATTTTAGAGATTCAACATCTGTCTGCTAATAAAATCAAAATCCAGCCTCAAAATTAGCAATCAAAGTTTTTCATTCAACAACTAAATTAATAAATCATATTCTTTTTTCGTGAAAGTTTGCAACACAAGCGCGGGAGTGTACCTGACGCTCGTTGGGAATCAGAGGGGCGCGACCGGCCATTTGCACCAATGAGCGAGCTCTATTCGGTGCGTGCAGCAACGAGTTCACGTGTATTTGTTTACATTAATGACACGATTAAGGAGTGCTCGTATTCTTCTGGATAAAATTTAAATGCGCATCAATAATTCTTTTTGTACACCAAATATACTGAATGTGCACCAAATCTAAAACTCGCTTTAGCAAGATTTCAGGGACACCCCGAAGTTCGGTTTGGTTAGGTTCCTTTAAACCTTGTACACAGAAATAGAAGCCCCGCGAAGCGGGGCTTCGTCGACCCTGCTTAGGTAGATTTTTTTTATTACACCTCGTTATGACATATTTTAATGAACATATTTTGGTGCACATTCAGTATATTTGGTGGAACACAGACAAAATTAGGTAAATGAAATGGGAATAAATTGAAGTACTTTTAAATAAATTGAAGTACTTTTAAATACCATCCATAGTCAATTACTTATGGTAACATTATAAATAGATAGGCGAATACATGAAATTATAGCTTTTATTGACCATTATTTGATGACAATATTAAGGAAATTTTATGTTCAAATATAGTAGATTCACTCATCAATTACTTATGCTAAAGTATAAAAATAACGGTGACTCTATGAAATTAGAGTACGTTGATATTATTTTATAGATGAAGTTGATACACTTATTAGAAGCTGGCAATGAGTAGACATATCACAAATTTAGTTGCTTAAGAATTATCACCATGTTGCGTCATATTAACAGTAGCTTGTTTTACAATATATGGTCGCTTATAAACCATTTATTAGACGCTAAAAGTTTGTCGCTGACCTATTAATTCATTAGACAACTAAATATATTTGCAGACGAGAATGACATTTTAAAGAAGCTGCCTTAATTAGCACCCTTTTGAAAATAGTAATTATAAACGTTAGGAATTTTGAAATTTCGGAATTATTAAAATAGGAATAATGATCCATCGGAGTTGTTATATTAGGAATTTTGAACCATTCGGAATTATGAAAATCGGTATTTTGAAATTCGTAGGTAATTATGAATTTCGGAATAAAGTTTTTCGTATTATCGTAGTGTACCCCTGTAAAATGCCTAGACGTAACAAATATCTTGTGTGTAATAAAATCGCAATTTGAATGACACAAAAGGGAGTTATTTATGCATGAACATCCAATTACAGTGGCTCTGGGCGGCTGACGACTGACGACCGCCGGGCATCGTCGGGAGCCGCTCGAGTAAGGGGAGTTCGACAGTTTTGACGAAGGCTATCTATCTATCGCTGGTCGGGGGCACATTAATCAACGTGTGACAGGGGTCCTCGGAACCTCGCCTCACCTGTGACGCCTGACATTGTGGCTAATATAACACCTTCGTTATACGTCCCTCCGTTGGCGTTCGGATTTAGATAATGTATTTAGGCACAGCAACTCTATTAACTTGGTACCTGATATGCTAGCTTATTATCTAATGGCTTTTAGTTTAAAAAAGTTTGTGCGTTTAATTATTATATGACCCATCATAAACGGCAGAATTAAGAAAAGTGGGTCAAGTAATGATGACCACTGACCGTACTTATCATATACCGTACTCAACATAAGCTTCCCCGATGAAAAATATCATATGTCCTTGCCACAGATAAAATCTATCACATTACTGAGTTTGATCAACATCTGAGACCTTATTACTGATTTCTGTATTTATTTACAGCGTACTTGAAGTATTTACTACGTTTATTGTATGGAAAAATTTAACCGCCTTCAAAAACAACCACAAAAATGGGTAAAATAACCTACAAAATAAGTTTTCTTTCGGAAGTCGGTGGCTTTGTTTTTTGATTTCGTTGCCTGTTTGCCACCGTCTTCCGAAAGAAAAGTTATTTTGTAGGTTATTTTACACTTTTTTGTGGTTGTTTTTGAAGGCGGTTAAATTTTTATTAAAAAAAGTTTTTTATTTTACTCTTTTTAGTTTGAATATTCAACCAAAATTCTTGTCAAATACATAATTTTCTTACATGTGCACTAGAATTTTGTAATCCGTGGCGCCGGTATTAACATCGCTCATGTACACATGCTAATAAAATTCCCTATCTCAAAAACTGCTGAACAGATTTTGATGAAACTTGCAGTATTCCCTAAGGTGAACGATTAGGGATCGTTCACCTTAGGGAATACTACAGTACAACAAAAAAAGAATTTTGAAAATCGCTCCACAATTGGCGGAGTAATCGCGTAACAAACACGCAAAAAGTAATGTCATCCAAGTAGCCGATCTCGATAAAAATGCTCACAAAATAAAAAGTACTGAACCAAATTGGATGAAATTTTTTTGGGACCACACTGCAAGTATACTGCATCGAACAAAAAAGAATCACACTAATCGGACTAGAAACCTCGGAGTAATCGATGTACATACATCAAAAAAAAAAAAAAACATACCGACCGAATTGAGAACCTCCTCCTTTTTTTGAAGTCGGTTAAAAACTGCAAAACCACCTCTACGAACAAGGAACAAATTATTTCCTTTAAATCCTTCCTTTCCTTCCAGTTTACCTTACGTCATAAAAACTGGAAAAGTCATGATCATTGTTATAAGTTACTGACAGACATCGTATGTATAATTTTAGTGTGTATGGATTACTCTTTATAATTTGACCATCAATGTTTATAACAGTGGATTTAGGGACGCCAGCTTAATAATAAGAACTGAGTCTCAAATAAATTCGGTATATCGGTGTCACCCAAAAATTGGACTGTGGAGATCAGATGGTCATTCGCTCTATGTAAAATTTTTGTATTCAGCTACACCCATTTAGCCGAAACCAGCATCGCTGCTTTAAGGCTAGGCAGATTTTTATGTATCTCAAAGGGAATATTAGCAAGCATTCAAACGTTCGTCCTCGTGTATTCGTTCAAAAGCCCAGGAATGTCGGGCACGCCGCAATTGCGGCGATAAGACCCCTCTTTGAGGAGTGGCTGGAGAGAAGTCATGGCGTCCTGACCTACCGCTTGACGCAGGTCCTCACCGGACACGGAAGTTTCGGGAGGTACCTGTGTCTGATGCGAAAGGAGGAAACGCCTGGGTGTCACCACTGCGAAGATCGCCCGGAGGACACGGTGGAGCATACGGTGCAAGACTGCCCCGCTTGGGCAGAGCACCGACGTGTCCTCACAGCTGCGATAGGCGGAGACCTCTCGCGCCCAGCATTGGTCGCGGCCATGCTGCGGGGCGAGACGGAGTGGGAAGCGGTCGCCTCCTTCTGCGAAGCAGTAATGCTCGCGAAGGAGGAGGCGGGCCGCGTGCAAGAGAGGACAGTGTCCTCCCTCCGCCCCACCCGCAGTGGTGGACGCGAACGGCGACGGACGTCGCGAGACGATCTCCGGCCACCGTAGGCGCGGGCATGCGGGCAGCGAGTAAAGGGCAACTCGCTTCCCGACCATGGACCATGCCCGGGTCGACGGCGCGTTGTGTCCCACGCGCGCCTCAAAGAGCGTCAGCATAATGACGGGCCCCCTTCTCAGAGGGCCAAAGCCTGCCGGGGTCGCGGGATTATTTCCTTACCGTGACCCCGGAACATAACAGGCTACTGAAGGACACCGTGGATTTTAGTCAGTACAAGTCTGACAGTCCCTCCCGCCCTGCCCGGGGTGGGAGGACTCATTTGATGATTTTACCACGTTAAAAAAAAAAAAAGCCCAGGGATGTGACCAGTTAAAAAGAAAATATAAATATTTTTCGCATGGAGAGTGTTTGTAACGCGGCAAGTCGTGACAGGTCCTTTACGTCTAGACGGCTATAGTACTATCTAGACAGCTGTAGACTTACACTAAATGTAGTCTGGATATATGACTACGACTAGACTTCTATGGAGTTCGGAATTCCGCCTGTCGTCACGAGTAATTGCTTTTTTTTGTGGTTAAATCCCTTTTGAAATAGTTTGAAAGTCTTCTCGATAGACATAGCTTAGCATTCACCCAACCCTACGGTTAGGAACGCTAATCGGATAATCAAATCAGCTTATCTAATGTCAAATCTGCTGTGATTGGTTGTCGGAAATAACAACAGGCAGTCAAATTACTGGACATGATTTGAAATCGGATTATATCGAACAAGCTTTCTGAAACCCAAGGGTAGTAAGTAGTAAGCGTGCTTGTGCGCTTGTGCAGTCATAGAATAAACTGGAAGCCTCGCTGCTCCCGTTACCAACCATTGCCAAAAACAAGGATAGTATTGATTTAAACAAAAAGTTTCCTTCCATGCCGCAAGGAGTAGGGTTGTCATCACCTAGCAACGCATTGTTTATAATTTTAACAGCTGTATACCCGACAACGGGACTGTCATATTTGCTCATTTTATCTCTCGTAGCGAGTTTTTCTTTATATTTTCCTCTTTAGTTCGGGTTTTTATAAAGCTTCGTTATTTATTCACATCAAGTTATCGTCTTCTGTATTCTATTTTAGGTAAGAATTTATTATTTTGCTCGTAATACCCGCTTCTGACGGTGTTTACCACCTACCTTCGCGAGTTTCTAAGGAAAATTATTTTAGTAAGCTCTGGAAATTGTACGGTAGTCAGGGCTCTAGTAAAGGAGGGACTAAAATAACTAAATAAACGACTATTCATGGTATTCGGTAAGAACATAATTTTTAAACACATCTCTTTCACCTTATTTAAAATAGTTTTATATACCTAATAATAATTGTTGTTTTTACCAAACTCTTTTATAAATTTTTAATTCTGCTACGCGATCATTTGGTCAATATTAGAGCTGAGGCGTTTTGGCCGACTTGCCGACTCGACGCGATTGGCCAATCGGCAAGTGCAAATATGGCCGATTAGTTGTCACACCTTCACTTATTATGCTTCCTTAGTACTATACTAGGCTAGCATAAAAAGTAGGCGGTTCGTTATGACGCGGGGCCATGATTCGCAGGTTACTCGTATTTACAAAATCGAGGGTAACTTCATATCCGTAGTGCGTGTATCACTTCCTGCGTGATGCGTGGGTGAGATGAGATACTCCTGCCTAAAGTTATAAGAGTTCGCTCGCACATCGCTTATCTTTCTACGTGTTACGTACTATGTCCTCTGATTTATGTACTTCGTATCCGTAGAAAAAATCGATGTCATAATGGTGCTTTTCACGTTCTCGGGTGGTTAGTAAATGTACAGTCAACATAGTTGAAAGCTTTGAATAAAACTTAGTATTCAATTAATAAAGCCAACTGTACCTAAGCGTTTAGGTAATGCAAGTCTATGTATAGATTACAGCCTTGTACAATTCAAATATTCAAATATCATCCACTGAATTTATTTCATTCAGTTCTACTTTATTTCATCTCATTGAGAGGATCGTCTACCGAGCGCTCGTCCGTACTAAAAGAGAAAACGTTTTCCTACCCCTAAATGTTATCCTATCTCAATGATTTTTTAGAATGCTTTTGACTCAGTAAAAATCTAGGTTTATAGGTTTTCTTTTTTTCAAAAGTAACTCTTAGACGCCTGTAACTTTCAAACTATTATAAATTTAAAAAAAAGAAAACCTATAAACCTAGTTTTTTACTGTGCAAGAAGCATTCTAAAAATCATTGGGATAGGATAACATTTAGGGGTAGAAAAACGTTTTCTCTTTTAGTATGGACGAGCGCTCTGTAGACGATCCTCTTAAATCATGAAATGAGTCTTCCCGCCGCGGATGGAGCAGAAGGGTCAGTTAGACTCCCACTGACTAAAATCCACGGTGTTCCTTCAATAGCTCTTTACGTTCCAGGGTTACTTTTTACACAGTCCCGCCACCCATTGAATTCTACGTTGAACGAAAATTATAATTACTTTAATTGTGATGACAGGCCTGTTGGTCTAGTGGTTGGTGACCCTGATTGCTATGCCGGAGGTCGTGGGTTCGATTCCCACTCATGACAAATGTTTGTGTGATGAGCACGATCATTTGCTCTGTGTCTGGGTGTAATTTATCTATAATGTTTATGTATTTAGAAATATTTATGAAGGTATGTTTATCAGTTGTCTATAGTACCCATAACACAAGCTCTGTTTAGCTTGGGACTAGATGGCGTTGTGTGATAGTTGTGGAATATTATTGTGGAACATTCTAACCTCATGTAGGTGTTCGTTTTCATAGCCAGAATCAGAATGTACGACTGTATAACTACTACTGACATAGTTTGAAAGCGAAGCAGAGCTGTTGTTGGAGTATATTTATCTAGTAGATAGTTCTAGAGACGGGGGTGTTTCTAAACCTGGGAAATGTTTAGCAAATATTAGCAACGCTGTTGGTTTCGCTTAGAGGTACTATTGAGAATAGCTAAACTTGGACATGCATGAATAATCGCGTGGGAAACGGATTTTAGAGAAGTGAATTGAAATGAGAATTTAACAAATGACTTTTGCCATCTTTATGTGATGTTATCTACTTGAATTAGAGTATTTCTGTTGTTAGTTTGTTAGAAATGCCTCAAACCATGAAAAACCTGAATAGAGTCAAAGTCAATCCTCAGGACTGATTTTATAATGACCCTCCCAAAAAAAGACTTTACGAACATATTTTAACTGTAATTACTATGATACTGTGTAATTCATTCTAATTTCAGATAAATCTATCTCACAATGGCCTGGGGTCTACCAAAACTACCGGGTCTGACATTCTCAGACCCGACCAAAACCCAATACCACATAAAAAGTAGCCTCCGCTACTACCAGGGACACAGGTTCCCGGACACGGTGATCCGAGGTCCGGGGGGGACCGCCACTGATGTTGACAGCAACGCCTTTGCTCTGCCTGAAGACTCAGTCATGTAAGTCAAGTTAGCAACTCCTACTTAAGATCAAAAACGCTTGTGTTTCGTGTGTAGATCTGTCCTAATTTCGAATTTGACGTCACTTTAGGGTCTCGTATTTTGGAGTTAAAGGGAATGATTGGATGTAACTTTTTTAATGGTGGAGCAATGATGAACAGAAAGTAGTAAAATTGAAAGTACATTGCACGCCTCCATGCATTTAAGTGTCATAATAATGATGTGTTTAATAGTCAAATAATATTATTTTTAAAATCTTTTTGCCTACTTTTCAAAACGCTTAGCAAAGTTACGAGTATCCCGACGAAGCGGACAGAGGGCATTGTCCGCTAAGTTTGAACTGAAGAAAATGCGTCGGCTGTCGGTGCCAACAAACACCCATTCTTTGATAACACATAATTACTTGGCAATGATCCATCAAGTATGGGGAGTCACTCTCGTGCGGGTCATCCCTAAGAATGTCTGACGCGGACTTTCTAATGTCAATGACCTATAACAATGTAATCATTTATTACCTAGATTGATGCAGTAAATGTTTTTAAGTTTTAGATAATTTATGACTTATCAGACGTTTTAAACCTTCTATTAGTCTGATCTAGAACAGATTCAAACCGACGCGACGCTTTGTTCAGTGACAAAGCATAATCTTCGAAAGTAATTAGTCTCGAAATCAAATAGTTTTCTGTATAAAACAGATCAGTTTATTATCTGTTAGAAGTGCGGCTCTGCGAATATAGATAGGTGTAACAATGAAAAGGTACTTCACGTACACGAATATTCCCATATTCCCAACGTTAGCATACATCGCTTCCGCTATCTTCCACCTCTAGGACCCAAGCCCGAAGGTCGGTCAAGAAATTTTCAATTATAGACCGGGATTGAAATCGCAATTGCCCCCCACACTCGCTATGCCCTGCATTGAGACCATATAATGGACTATTAGAAGGAGAAAATTGTACGCTTGCTGAAGACAAAGGGGTATTTTCTCGACCTTGATGGATGCAGTGACTCAGCGCTTGGCTTTCTGCAGTCGCAAGTTTGAACCCCGCAAGGAATAAAACATTTGCATGACTTGTGAATGTTAGTTCCTAATCTGGGTGTTTTGCATACCTAGTGGAAGTAATTCAAGTGTTGAACAGCACTTGAAATGGTACCGTTTGTACCTACCTACATCTAGTTTTCTTTTGCAAAGATATGAGTCACAAGATTCGGGATCTACATATCTTAGCCGATTACTTTTCAAAATATAAAACTCGATGTGCCTTATTTAATGTTGTGTACCTATTTTACTATGATGCGTATATCGCGATGGTAACAGGGGTGCCTTTGGTAGACATTTGTAGGTAAAATCAATTTCGTACAAGAAGTGCCTTTTTAATAAATCTATTTTAAAAGACTCACGGCACGGTTGGCGTAATGATTGAGCGACTGATTGCTGAGCTGCATGTCGCGGGTTCGATCTATTAATTCTTTAATTTGCATCTTAGCAGTCATCCCGGGTCTAGTTTTGTGTACGTGTGTGACTTTTTTTTTTTTTAGCGTGGTAATATCATCAAATGAGTCCGACCCCGGGCAGAGCGGGAGGGACTGTCAGACTTGTACTGACTAAAATCCACGGTGTCCTTCAATAGCCCTTTATGTTCCGGGGTCACGGTGAGGAAATAAAATCCCGCGACCCCGGCAGGCTTTGGCCCTCTGAGAGGGGGCCCCGTCATTTTTGCTGACGCTCTTTGAGGCGCGCGTGGAACACGACGCGCCGTCGACCCGGGCATGGTCCATGGTCGGACAGCGAGTTGCCCTTTACTCGCTGTCCGCATTACCTATGTGACTATGAATGTTTGTAAACACATCGACGTTTCGGGAATATTCCTAGTGTGAAAAATTAAAGCTGCATTAAATCTTAGTTTCTGTTACAAAAATGGATATCGAAAATGAAGCTCGTCAAAGCTTTTTCTTAACTTGAATTTGTCGTTACAGCTACGATCCCTCGCTGACATACGGTCGAGTGAAACAGCCAGCCCTCCCAGCGGTAGTCCCTCACTGGGTGCACTACGACAAACGCTGCCTCAATTTCACGGCGTTCTTCAAACAGCCGGTGTTTGATGATCCTGACGAGAAGTCACGAGTCAGGATCGTGAACATCGTCTACTTCCTTGAAGATGACTCTCTGACTGTCATGGAGCCCCGGGTTAAGGTAATTCATAACAATATAACATTGAAACATCAAATTAGATACTAAATGCGAAAGTTATTTGTTTGTGACTGAACCGATGAACCGGTTTGATGAATTTTGATACAGAGATCGATGGGGTAAAAGTTAGTTTAGCTTCTATAATTTTCCGAATGTTTTGCTGACTTCAATCTTAGAGTACACCTACATTTGATCAGTCATGATCGGATGTTCATATGAAGTACTTACAATTACTACTTACTGCTTATTTTGATTGTATCGTTGCCAGTCATTTATTCCGAGGCAATGGTTTACAGTTTATCAAACTTCAATTGTATATTTTAAATAGCGTGGAGAACATAGTCAACATATTGGTTTCAGTTTTTGTTATCAATTAGTATTGACAACGAATAAAGATAAATAACACATTTAAACTATATCTAGTAGTGACGTATAGTCAATTCTAAAATCGTCATATCTTCGACAGTTTTAGCTTACGTATCTAATCTATTTGCCGGAATAATAGATTTTTTTCAGTCACAAAATTGAAAATCACGCTTTTGATATCGAAACTCCTAGTATTTGAACAAGAGCTACAAAGTTAATTGTAGTAAGAAGAGTTATGTTACCCCTAATATGATTTCCAAATTCTTCGATCCATAGCCAATATGGAACGGTGATTGTTTGTATAGTCTAGCTCGTCCTGTCAAAACATGAGAATTTTTTTACATCCTTCTTACATTATTAAATCCTTCTTCTCTTGTAATTTTGTCCAATACTACAGAAAATTACCACATACTTCTATTGTCAACTTTTTTAAGGATATTTGCAGACGCATTTGGATATGTATAGTATGTGCCATTTAACACGGCAAAAGCGGTCATTGCTCCGACTTTCATCCCGATATCTCAATATTAGCGATACTTCCTCTTCACCCGTACAAATCTGTCGCAAACTGTCGCAAAACTGACATCGCTTGAGTCTCATAATACATAAAAAATTACCACAAAAACAACACAATGCACAACCCAAAATAATAGAAAATCTAGCAAACGTACCCTACGAAATATTTCTTTTTAAATATTGTATTTTCGTTTTTACACAAGTTTATCACACTGAGACAATTTAAAAAAAGTAAATATATTATTATGCATCATATAATTTTGCATTAACCTATAATACAATACTGAGTAAATATAAAGTTAGTGCATATTGTATGGATATAAGTGTATTAATATTCTTTTGATATCAGGATGGTAAAAACACCTTATTTTTCCTAAAATAAATTACAAAAACTATTTCATCACAGAAAATGCTAATTTTGATCTTATGTCGTTTTTGTTTTACGAGGTCATCGCGTCAGGGGTGCAGCACCCCCGGCAGCAGCCGCCATTTAGATTTGACATTCCGTGTGGAAGTTCGCTTGCGTTCGGTCTGTGCAAAGACATTAAACTAAATACGAGCAATAGACGGGACATCACGAAGAAAGTTGTGATCCAAAACTTTTTACCACTAGGTAAAAGTCGCTCGGTATAGTAGTCGCGTTGCATAGCAACGCTAGATTGTGCTACTGACACACGGCATCAATAATTTTGTATGACAATTTTCCCAATGTCCGCTCTATAGGTTCTTTTAAATCTCTTTGGGTCTGTGCTTTAATTTCTTTGCTTTTAATGTTATCGTTTTTGAGTTTGTTACAGTTTTGTTTTTGTGTTCTGTGTTGTTATTGTTACTTCATTTGTTGCTTGTAAAGAAGCATGTAACCAGAAGCTGGAACATCTACTGGTGAAACCAGTAAACGCCGTCTCGTCCAAACATATTCCAACCTCAAGAAGGTTCGGAATCGATACCGTTCACATCGCCGCCAGCAAAAAGACAGAAGACGATTCTCACCAGCGGAGAACGTCTTATGATTATTAATACACTTCTCATCAAAAAAATCGAAACACTTTCGTTTTTATTGTTTTTGTCCTAATTTTTTACAAAAGAGAATTAATTCCATGAAAAAAAAAACATTACTGTGTAGCTGGCAGTTTGGTCATTACAGTAAGAAGAAAAAAATCAAAATTCGAAATAATTTCATTTGTTTATCCTATAAATGAAATTAATCACTGTTTTGAGACAAATGTGTATTTAGGGTTGGAGTACGTTTCTCGTTTAAAAACTAAAAATTAGCGCTTATCTTTAAACTTTCTGTTTCTTATTTCATTTACTGTGACTTTGGGACGTCTGAAAAAACTTTTTTTTCTAAAACATATGGATACTTCGCCCGCAGAAGCCGCCCAAGTGGTGGCATTGCTGGATTCTGGACTTAGTCAGCGTGTTGTGGCTGCAAGATTGCATCTAAGCTTATCATCTGTTCATAGAGTCTACAAACGCTATCGGGAGACTGGTTCGTTCACGCGCCGTTCAGGATCTGGCAGGAATCGGGTCACTTCTGAGCGAGATGATCGATTTATTGTAACAACTTCTTTACGAAATCGACGCCTTAACGCTTTTCAACTGCAGCAGCAGCTTCGCGTTGTACGAAGAGTAGCTGTAAGTGACTCTACAATAAGAAGAAGGTTGAAGGAACGCGGATTGGCACCGCATAAGCCAGCGAATGGGCCGAAATTAACTGCAGACCATCGAAGAGCGCGCCTTAACTTTGCACGCGAGCACCTAACTTGGTCATACCTTCAGTGGAGCAAAGTACTGTTTTCTGATGAGTGTAAAATTATGCTGTATGGTAACGACGGAAGGAACAAGGTCTACAGAAGAGATGGAGAACGCTTTGCACAATGCTGCATTGAAGAAAAGGTCAGCTATGGTGGCGGTTCGTGGACGGTTTGGGGAGGAATCAGCGCCGACGGTAAGACAGAACTTGCCTTTGTGTCTGGGCCACGGCTGCCTGCACTAAACTCTCATCGGTACATCGAACAGTGTCTTGAACCTCATGTGATGCCCTATGCACATTTTATTGGCAACGACTTCATATTCATGCACGACAATGCTAGAGCTCACACCGCGGGCGTCGTACGAGATTATCTTACCGAAGTCGGTATCTCCATTATGGTATGGCCAGCAAGAAGCCCGGACATGAATCCCATTGAACATCTATGGGATGAATTAAAGAGACGAATTCGAGCAAGAGATCCAGCCCCAGAAACACTTAGCCAGCTGCAAAATGCAATCCAAGAGGAATGGGATAATATACCACAACATGTGATCGTGATTCTCATCCGATCGATGAAGAACCGTATGGAAGCAGTAATAAGAGCTCGCGGAGGGAATACAAGTTATTAAATAAACGTTTCTTACATTTTTTTTTCATTTACGCGTGTTGTTTTACCCATTTCCTTCATATTCCATACAGGGTAAAAATTACTCATTATACAAAATACGAAACCTATGAAGACTTAATTTGAATTTAGAACATTAACATTAGGATTTAAAAACCTCATACTACTCACTATTAAATGACATTTTACATTTATTCCTAAATATACACATTTTTCTGATAATCCTTATCAAATCATAAACTGCGAGGTGTTTCGATTTTTTTGATGAGAAGTGTATTTTTAAATATGTCCAAAACACAAAGCCCGAGGATAAATATTTAACTAACCATGATGTTGTCAAACGTACGTCAGAAATATGTGGGGTGAGTGAGAGATCGATATATCGGGTATTACGTGAATACAGAAATACTCATAAAATAACGCAACCTGAAGGTAAAAGGAATAGACCAAACGTTCTCCAAAAAGTTGATGATTTTGATAAATCGGCAATTACGGACAACTTTTGGAAAAAAAAAATAAAACAAAGATTTTTCATTAAAAATGAGAAAATGATCGAGCCCATCAGTATGAAAAATCATTTTTTTTATTTTTTTTTCCGAAAGTTTTTGAACAAACATTGTTCAGTAACACCATGGGCTGAGTTACTCCACGAGAGGTTTTGCGCTATTAACGTTACACGTTGTATACACATAATTACCTATATACATTTGATTCTTTTGATGCCGCGCATTCCACATTTTTTTATGATGATTCTTTCACAGTCCAGGCTGTCGTTTGTGGAATGCATTGCTTGTATCAGTAAGACAAGCCAAGTCACTGGTTTCTTTTAAAAGCTTAGTCTTAAATCATTTCCTTTCTCTCTAATAATACATATTTATATTTATGTATGTATGTGTATTTTATTTTATTATTAATGTTTGTGTGTATTGTATTTATATTATCGGTTATCTATTATTTGATGTGCATCACTGTCTACCCTCAATTTTTTAAGATTCTTCAAGTTCATCATAATTGTCTGGAAGATATCGCTATTAGCGATAAGACCGCCGTTGTACCCTTAGTATTAATAAAACTTTTTTTTTAAAGTACCGACTTCAAAAACAAATACAAAAAAGTGTAAAATATCTTTTCTTTCGGAAGTCGGTGGCTTTTTTTTTATGTCATTGACTATTGCCACCGACTTCCGAAAGAAAAGTTATTTTACACTTTTTTGCATTTGTTTTTGAAGTCGGTACTTTTTTCAAAAAGTTTTTATTTTACCCTTTTTAGTTCAGACATTCAACAAAAATCTTCGTATAATCGGCAACTTTAGAAATTTATATCCAAGCGAGCAACAAAAACGGATCTATGCGGGCAACGTCACAAGACATCCATTATTATTGTATATTAAAACCTTCCCTAGACTGTAATAAACATTTTTCCGTAAACCGCATGAAAATCGGTTCAGGCAAACGCGAGATAATCGTGAACAAACATACAATCGACTTTGAAAATGTACTATGATCCGCGCGCGGACGAAAATACATATGACGAGAAAAGGGCCGTTACCTATCACTACATCCATTAAATCCGTCACACACAGTGGAACATTTTTTACGTCACGCGTAAATTTATAAGCACACAATTTGATTTCTAGAAATAAAAAATAATAATTTTGAATTAGAGCAACACAAGATTCACAACCTCTGTTTGTCAAGCAGGCTGGTACCACGATACTGTAGCGATAGAAGCAACTATCGCTTATTAGTAGTTTTAGGTAACAATAAGTGTCATTATCGCTTAGTGATGAAAAACTTGGTAGGAGGGAGTGAATGACCTCTATTGCCATGTTAAATGGTACATACTATAGATGAGCCTCCTAAAGTCTCCCTGTTCATTCTAATACACGTGGTGGATACCTGCGTTCAAAGCTGGGGCAATGCAATTCAACTGTCTGTGCTTATATTTGCTACATAATATACTGAAGTACTTGTGTGTACAGTCATGAACACTAAATGTGTGCACTAGGAACTTTTACTTTTGAAGTACAGTTCTGTATAGTGTACTCGAAAATATGTAAGAATTGTAAGGGACTTTACTCACGGCGCGATGCGACGCAATGCGACGCGATTCGAACGAATTCCAACTACAAGTGAAAATCAACTTTGCCACTAAGAAATAAAGATGCAATTCGATTGACTTGACGTTTTCGTGGCCATCGTGTTTTGTTTTTCATCTACCCATAGATAACTTGTTGGGTTAGGTTAAGATTTTATGTCTTATGGCATAGTGGTAAGGTTGATTTTCCCTTTTAGTTGGAATTCGTTCGAATAATAATAATAATAATAATATTCCACAACTATCACACAACGCCATCTAGTCCCAAGCTAAGCAAAGCTTGTGTTATGGGTACTAGACAACTGATATACATACTTATATATTTCTAAATACATACATATTATAGATAAATTACACCCAGACACAGAACAAATGATCGTGCTCATCACACAAACATTTGTCCTAGGTGGGAATCGAACCCACGACCTCCGGCATAGCAGTCAGGGTCACTAACCACTAAACCAACAGGCCAGTCAAATCGCGAATCGCGAATCGCGTCGCATTGCGTCGCGCCATGAGTTAAGTCCCTAAGATACAAATTAGCAAGCTGATAAGGTGTCCTCCGCTTTTTTAATACGTGGTAGAATCATCAAATGGATCCTCCCGGCTCTGAGTGGAGCGGAAGGACTGTCAGACTCGTACTGACTAAAATCCACGGTGTTCCTTCAATAGCCCTTCACGTTTCAGGGGGCCAATTCTCGGCTTTAGAGATGGTGTCGAACTCGACAAAAAACTCTAATGACGTCATTTTTTCGACAAATTTTAAAAGTTGCTATTCTGGGGATGTCGAATCCGACATTTGTCGAAGGCTAACGTTAGAGTTCATGTCGAGTGCTTCTGAGCAGTAGAGATGTCATCTCGATTGTAGAGATACGTCATTTCTGAGTGAATTCGTAGAGTTTTGGATTGTACACTGTGTTTTCTTTTCTTTAGTTTTTAAATAAAATACGGCTTGGCATCTCATACCTACTGGAAATTTGATTTATACTCTTGATTTTTGTATTGTGTTTTCTTGAAACGACAACCGTCGCGCAAATAACAAACTTTGTAATTTGTGTACCCACCATTGGACTTGAAACCACTGAAAGATGGACGAGTTTATTAGCATTTTTATCTCGGAGTTATTGGAAAGTGGCGAGCAACTGGCCAATACACGGCGACAACAGCGCACTTATCCCGCCGTCGATATTTACGATTTGAGCGAAACAGAAGTCATTAAAATAATTCCCCTCCATGTTAAAATAAAAATCATGAAATGTAAAACAGCACAGCCCAATGATTTATAAACACAACACAGAGTCCATGTAAACATAACAAAAGACGCAAATTCTGACACTGTCAGACAATCAACTGTCAAACTGATTATTTTTACGCTAAACGTTTCGTTTTATACTTAAATAATTAGATTTATTCAGCGTTTTAAAACAAATTCATTCATTCACTCATAGTTACCTGAAACGGAACGTGCGATTCTTCATAATGGTAACATTATCTTTATTCGACTCGACATTTTCGTGACATTTATTTCTATTTTGACTGAGAATACGGATTTCTGCTCAATTCGACATTTTTTGGTAGAGATAGAGATATTTTTGATAGACGTAGAGATAGACTTACAATCTCGAACTAGAGATAAATGGCGAAAATCGAGAATTGGCCCCCAGGGCCACGGTTACCAGTTTAGACAGTCCCGTGTCATCGTATCCTCACTTGCATTGATTTTTGTTTGTGAAGTGCTTATCTTTATTATAATCTTCTTTAGTTTTGAATGCAGTTGTGTTTTTTATTATTTTTAGTTTGTCTCATTTTCACTTATTGGCGTTATAAGTCAGCCTTTATACCGAATGAATTTTCAGTTATATTCTCTCAAACTGTATTAATTGTTATTTTACACGGTTACGAACATAGTATTTTTGAACAAAATAATGCTTTTTCCAAAGATGGTCTAGAATTTATTGAGTATCAAAATCAAACCGCCGTTAATTTTGTAAAATAGTTGTGTTTTTATTAATAAGTATTCTAATCTATGTAGGAATTAGGTGTTATTCCTAAGGTCCAGTCATTCTTACACGAGAAAATATGTAGCTTTACAGTGTTTGATGTGTCCATATTTGTAGTTTTGCTAATTGTATCCATGTTAGTGGTCGTGACTGTACGTATTGATTTTATTTTTCTTATTTGCTATTCTACGCGGTCATTGCGGCACCGCATGTTTGTGGAACAGTATTATATTTAGCATGCCCAATCCCGTCGACACGACCCTACTAAAGTATTTCGCCACTTTCATATGCGGCGCTCGCAAGCCTTTTTTCAGTAAAAGCCTTTATTTAACTTTATATAAAACAGTATTGTGGTCCAACTGCATTTATTCGTGTTCCAGTAAAGTTGTGGTTGCGTGGGTTTATGAAACACAACGTGGGAAAGTCGTTTAAAGGTGTTCTGGTTATTTTATTTTGGGCAAAAATGATAATATTGTAACCCACCCACGTATGTTAAAATTACTTCAAAAGATTGACACTTGACGAGGGCTGCTGAAATTTCCCAGTACCCCAAGAACACAGACAGGGGTGTTTAATAACGGGGTTAATTCGCTTAAAAATAAGTCAAAATCTGTGTGTATTATTTTGATGTGCAATAATATTCTATCTGTTTACGCCTATAGCAAAGTCGCCGCAACGTAACGTGGCTCAGTCGTGTTATCCTAGCGTGATGATGTTGTAGCACTGTTATTGGCACTCCCCAACACCTGCTTTTGAAGAAACTACGATATCTCTTAAGATGTTCATTAAAATCAAATGATGTCAAGGGCAATTTTGTTCATTTAATGCTTGTAATGATTAACGTTATTTAGGTAAGGATTAATATTAGGGAGTGCCTCCGTTGCCGGCGCCGGTTGCCGAATAGGCTGCCGGCGCCTGTTGCTGAATAGATCGCCCATAAAATTGTAAATACCGTTTTGAGGGCAAACTAGTTTTGCCTAGGCTAACTAGCTTTGCCTAGGGTAAACTAGTTCTTCGATAGGTTGACGGAGTCCCGCTTCGTGGGGCTCCTACTTCTGGGAGGTTTGAAAAAAAATAACAACGAAGAGGTTCCTCCTCCTCTTCTAATCTAAATTGTCTGAGTCGGGGTGCCAGCAAGTCCCGAGTTTGCAAGAACTAGTTGAGCCTAGGCGAAATTACCCAGCGTTTTGCGCATTGTCACCGGTTCCCATTTTGACTGCCGGTGCCGGCAGCCGTTGTTTAAATCTCGGCTGCCGGCAGTATACTTACCGCCGGCTCCCAATAGTGATATTTTTGGTAGCTGGCGCCGGCACTTTCTTAATATTATGTTCATAAAAACAGTGTCGCAAGAAATGTATTATTTTAAAACCAATTTGATTTCCATAAAAAAGGTTATGGTGAGTTAATCTTTAACTTGGACTTTATTTTAGATCGTTTCATGAGAAACGATTCCGGTATACATAATTTTTGCGTAATGTAAACCGTTTACGCAGCGCACGCAATGGAAGCTCTCAATAAGATTTTCCCGATTTTGCATCATTTTTCATTGCTGCTCTGCTCCTATTAGTCATAGCGTGATGTTATATAGCCTATAGCCTTCCTCGATAAATGGGCTATCCAAGACAAAAACAATTTTTCAATTCGAACCAGTAGTTCCTAAGATTAACGCGTTTTTGACAGTTGACAAAGCTGAATGTACTCTTAGGCAAAGCTGTCGTCACTACTACTATTCGCCACCATGAGCGCTGCAATCGAAAAGTACTACACCCACCTAGTACTTCGCACCCAGCAGCGTATAGTGTTGTCGTATCGCAAAAGTAGCACTGTCTTAGGTATGTCATAGTACTGCCGTAGCACAGTCGTAGGTATGTCATAGTACTGCCGTAGCACAGTCGTAGGTATGTCATAGTACTGCCGTAGCACAGTCGTAGGTGTGTCATAGTACTGCCGTAGCACAGTCGTAGGTATGTCATAGTACTGCCGTAGCACAGTCGTAGGTATGTCATAGTACTGCCGTAGCACAGTCATAGGTATGTCATAGTACTGCCGTAGCACAGTCGTAGGTATGTCATAGTACTGCCGTAGCACAGTCGTAGGTATGTCATAGTACTGCCGCAGCACAGTTGTAGCGCGGTCGTAGCACAGTCGTAGAACGGTCGTAGCACTGTCGTGGCGCGGTCGTAGCACTGTCGTAGCACAGTCGTAGCCCGGTCGTAGCACTGTCGTAGCACTGTCGTAGCGCGGTCGTAGCACAGTCGTAGCACTGTCGTAGCACTGTCGTAGCACTGTCGTAGCGCAGACGTAGCAGTATTTTGTCGCAAAGGGACAGCGCCTTACTAAATAACCACAATTACGTCATATTGGTGTGGGTGCGTTATCTACAACACTCAATTATCATTATCTAATCGCATATCAAAAGTAATTACGCTCTTTCAGTTAAAACCCACCGAAAAATGAGTTTTGTAACTTTCCTATTTTATGTGTAATTGTGTATTTAATTGAATATATTTTTGACGCCGTGTATTATTCTATAGGATAGTGAGCTGTTCAGCGAATGAGGTTGTCGAAAACGAATGAGTATCTTAAACTTAAAAGCTGCCTTTTACATGTTTATTTAAAAACCCACGAAAACGCAGGCGCGGTCCGAAGGGGGGGGTCACAGGGGACATGACCCCCCCCAAAATCCAGGGACCGAAACCGGTATGATCAATACGGGTATTTTTTCGGTAACAACCTTTTTTTCTTTTACAGGTAATTTTAAAGATTACCTTTATTATTAAACGTGAATACATAACCAGTATTAATACCGGTTACCGAAATAAAAATTACCCCTATCTTGCACACTTCACACGTGCCGTCGGCAATAGTCACAGGGCGCGCATCGCATGTGTGTGTGACAAAGAGTCGTTATCTTTAGTTAACCGGTATTAAAACGGTAACCTGAATAGAGGTTACATTTTTCTTCGGTCTGGTTACCCAGATAGCGGTTACCTAAGTCTGAAAAATAACCAAAATTCTTCAATACCGGTACCGTAATTTATAAAGGTTTTCGGTCCCTGCCAAAATCTAAGGTCACATTGAAAAATCTCAAAAATTTGCCAAATAATAAAAGGAAATTTCTAACTACCCCCTAACGGCGATAAAATCGTTTCCTGACATCTTGTGCAATAGGCAATATGTCTTGTGCAATAATGTTTATTTTATTACAAATACCTATTTTTTATTATTGTAGTGAGTGACCCCCCCCAAAAGTTCAGGCTGCGACCGCGCCTGCGAAAACGAGAAAACAATCGCAATATGTCAAGAAAACTGAAAATCCATCTGCATTTTTATTTTTCCTTACGTATGGAATGGGCGAATGGGATTCTGTTGCAATTGTGAACGGATCTGAAACGGAGCTAGCAAATGAGCACGCATTTGTCTCGGAATGAATGCGTCGCGGCGGCCGGTGCAGGCGCTTTGTTCCGCAGGCTCGCGACGAGAATGGCCACCCGCTATTATTCACACAAAAATCATTTTATCTTTACAGACGTGTGATACAGAGTATGTATATGGTTGTAACAGTTTTTATAGTTGACCGACAGCAATTCCGAGAACTACATGCATTTTATGGGTAGTCGTTTTTTGATCGCTGATTTGGAGAATGGGCAATATGCCCCAGAGGCCAATAGCATTTAGTATGTGCCAATCAAAACATTTTCTTATTTCGAATATTTTTTATCTTCTTATATATAAAATTTCCGTGTCACAATGTTAGTTACCGTACTCCTCCGAAACGGCTCCACCGATTTTTTACCAAATTTTATATGCGTATTCAGTAGGTCTGAGAATCGGCTACTATCTATTTTTTTTTTAATTTATATGGCAAAACAACGTTTGCGGGGTCAGCTAGTTTTTCTATAATGACGACGTCTCTAGATTCTGAGTCTGAGAGGAGCTACAGAGCTTTTAGTGTGAGAAATTAAGTTATAACATTAAAAACTGTTTTTTGTAATCAATTGATTAACTTTTAACAATACCATTAATTACAAACATCATACATATTTTATGCCTATTAACATTTTTTTTATTAAAATGTCAAAAATGTGTTTTTGGTTTGGTGCCCCACTAATTACTTCCAACCAATTGCGAAAAGACTAATGAAAATCATGTTAGCAGCAATAGTACGCCTTAAAATGCTTTTTTCATCTGTATGTAGCTTATGGCTATTGGAGGTTGGGGCCTCTTAGCATTTCGAAACCCTAAGACCTAAATTTTTAAAGGCATAAAAGTTTCGAGATGCCTGAAGTACTTTTTTTGGGACCAAAAAAAATAATTCATTCAATGTCCCGTTACTTCTCAGGCAGGTCTGGATTTATATGTTAGGGGATAATAATTGAAGAAGCATTGGACAAGTTTTATTAGTGTGCCTGAAACACCTACCAAAAATTGTATGTAGCTCTCTAGCCAAATGGATGGATGTCAAACTTTTCCTAGTCAATTTGGGCTTACTATCAGGCTATTCTCAGGTCAACTAGTCGTAATGCCTGATTTTTGGGACGAAGACGCGTCAAAAATAAATGCACGTAAAATACTCTTTGGTTGAGTGAATTGTCAACAGCCAATACCATCGCACTTGACCGGTGTTTAATTCTGATGCAATGATATTTTTGCTTCAGAAATCGAGCATTAGACAAATTATCTACAAAAGTTTGGTAAATGTTAGAAAAAATGAGAGAAAGCCAAAAAATATGTTCAGAAAAAAGGACTTATTCCTTTTCAAGTTTTACACAAAACAAAAACGCTGTTTGAAATAAACATTTTGATTAAAAAACCGGTGTAACACGTTTTGAGCTTTACTACCTTTTACGAGTAGTTAGATGTCTAGTCCAAGGTCCAGAAATTCTTAGTCGTTATCATTGTAAGTAAAAGAATACCGGGCACGTAGTCGCGGCGGTAAGACCCCTCTTTGAGGAGTACCTGGATATATAGGCGTCACGGCGTCCTGACCTACCGCCTGACGCAGATCACGGGACGAACGAATACCATGATACCGGAACATAAAGGGCTATTGAAGGACACCGTGGATTTTAGTCAGTACAAGTCTGACAGTCCCTCCTGCCCTGGCCTGAGTGGGGGACTCATTAGATGATTTAGCGTGGCGTTAGCGTCACTAAAAAAAACTAAAATGAATAAAGTATTGACAATCTAGATTTATAAAAATCATTCCTAAAAAGTCTGTTCCGCTTAACACAAAGAAACGCCAATCACTTTGTATAAAACCGTCAGTGTTCTTTTAATGGAACATTCGAGTTGGGAAGGAAGTCGAGTTTCAGAGTAAAGTAGGGCCGTCTTCCTTCATAACCGTCTCCGCTCATCCCTCAGTAATAAACCGATTATTATTATTAATAACGATTGCGGTAATAACACTCCCGACTTTCCTTACGCCAGGAGATTTATCTCTCCTATATATTTTTTCTCTTACAAGGTTAATAAGCGCTCCTTAATGCTTTGTCAGAAAGTGGAATAGTTTCGAAGTTATAATTCAGTATTACTCATAGTTTTGTTAAGCGTTTTGTGAAGGACGTATAAATGTAAATTATGTAATTATAAGTTGTTATAAGACAACTAAGACAATTAACAGAAGTAAATGTTTGATTAGAAGGATGCTTTTGCTTTTGAAAATTAATTAGGCTAATTATGTCAGTGACGGGGTTTTTGAGGATCTTCAACGATGTTCCAGATATTATGATTCGATTTCAATCGAGTGTTTTGATCATTATCATCATCTGCCTAACCTTCTCCCAACTACGTTGCGATCGGCTTCCAGTCAAACCTGATGCAGCTACATAGCAGATTTTACTATTTTCTCTCTAAACCAGTATTTTGATAAGAGAGAGAATATTAAAATGAACCAGTTCCCAAGATAATTCAATGAATGAAAAGAATGTCTGATCTCTAGATAAAACGTCGATATTTGGTTCCAGAATTCGGGACTGTGGCAAGGGCGGCTGGTGAAGAGAGGCAAGATACCCAAGAACGACGCCGGCGAGTGCTGGCACTGGAAGGACCTGGACGTCGGCAAGGACATCTGTATCTACGGGAAGGTCTTCCACACTGTCTCCTGCGACCTTTTTACTAAGGTGATTATGTCAGATTTTCAACCCTTCAATTTCTAACAATCGTAAAAGATTTGCTTACGGTTGTGATCAGCGACTTTCCGAGCAACGGAGGACTCTCGATATGTGAGAATAACCCATCCATGGACTGACCTCGACAAGGGTAAGTTAACCTTCGAAAGAATTTATCAATTAGGAGAGATTCTCAAGGCCTCTTTTTCGGTGTGTGTCTGTCTGTTATCCTTTTCACGCATTGATTTCTGAAGAAATTTGGTACGTGTAAATATAGGTTACTTGACATGCTTGTGACGCTATTGGGGTGATAATTACTGACTTAGGGGATTAATCAATTGATCCTTCAACGCGGCCGAAAAAATGCAAAAATAAGTATGGTGAATG
Organism: Agrotis clavis; assembly: GCA_954870645.1. Taxonomy (NCBI): domain Eukaryota; kingdom Metazoa; phylum Arthropoda; class Insecta; order Lepidoptera; family Noctuidae; genus Agrotis; species Agrotis clavis. Next base: position 15,098,986 of record OX940919.1, on the reverse strand, counting down.
TTAACATTGTTAACTCTTAGTACTGGCTGTGACCTCGCGAATTGGTTTGCTGATAAAGTTAGTCGTAATAGCTATACTGAAACTCAAGGTTTTATAAACAAAAACTTCTAAATTAGACACTTGTTGAAATACTTGTTAATATCATTACATAATATAAGGTTGAAAATGAAAACTGTGCAGAAAACCGTCACCATGACATCAAACAATTTTCTCATCAAACGTAACAATAATTTTAATTAATGCCTTAGCTATCGTGTGATTGGAATATAATAACACTATAATAAATAAGAAGTACTTAAATATTAGATTTAAACATGACAACGATGAGAAGGCAATTCTTAAAGAACTACATTCTTGATGAAGGTGACGTCACTGTAACATGAGGTAATGCTACACGTGGATTAAAAATACGATAGTTTGTTTACGTTCAACACTGTTCATATTATTGAGAGACAAAGTAAACTCCATAGAATACACAAGTTTTTAAAATTACAAACCTAAGCTACAAGTTATTCAAATTTTATATTGTGTTTGTGACCACAAATATCTTAAACTATGCAAAAGTTCCATCGTTTCGTGCAAAATATTTTCAAAAGTTCAATAGCACTGAACTGTTGTGCCAATGTTTACCTGTTTAAATAACACGATGACCGCTTATGCGATTGAATGGTACACAACAAAGTGATACAACACTAACAACACACACACACTACAGATCGGCAATAGCAACTAGATGGGCAATAAACCCACTTGCTGTCTCACTCGCGCACAGACCTACTCGTTCAACTTCAACCAAGGTCTCGTTGTTACTCATTAAGTGGCAAGCAGTAGACACCCAGAAGCAAAATAAAAATTATACACTTAAAATACAGTGCTAACTACATACAAAAATGATTTTAATGCAATAAATCTCACCCTCTCACGCGGTAAACGTCGATGCAGGAACGTAATTCGCCAGGAAATCGGGATGTGAACAACGCGTCGAACTATTTTTAGGTTATTTTAATTTGTGTTTGCGCCGACAAGGTCGTGGTTGAGCGTTGGTCGCGGGCACGGGGCAGGGGGCGACTCGCTACTCGCGGATTATAAAAGATCATAGGTCGTCTATTGTATCATGTTGTGTATGTTTTACAATGTTTTCACGTAATAGCGGGTCTCGCAAATTATGTTTTCCCTATCTCCCGGTTATTTTTAAAGGCGGAATAATCTAATAACCGTAACTCTTTGTAAAATATTTACATGCCTCGTTTTAATTTTCATTTTCATTTTTTTCCAGCTATAGAATTTATTGTTTGAGGATTAGAACTCCACTCTGAGGAATTCTGAAGCTTCAAAGTAAAGTGGTTTTCAAGGGGCGTAGTTCAATTTTAGTAAGTAACGCTTTAAGAGTGACTTTTATTGGAATGTAACGTCTGCCTGGCTTGAGTAGTTGAGTACCTCGTGCTAGTTGTGCATTTGCACTTGATCTAATATATTAATGAAATACAAATACACTCACCTTGGAATCAAATACACGATACCTACTTCTACTCATATAATAAAACTTTTATGAAAATTACTGAAATAAAACAAAGGTCTTTCTTAGCTCTTACTGTATTTTGTATTAGTTTCTAAAATGGCATTATTTAATACAAGCAAACTGGAATTACGTTTAGTACTTCATAGTTGGCACACGTAAAAAGTAAATATTTACTAAGCTGCAATTGTAATAAAAACAAGCTTGCTACAGTTCCTCGAAAATTGTTTTTCCAGCCTTTGGGATTAAAATAATAAATTTCAAAACTCATATCAGTATTTTCCTTATGTTGATATTTTTGTCTCCATAAGGAGTTTTTTTTTGTTTTTTTGCGTGTTCTCAAGAGAGTTACTAGTTATCTACATCTACACTAATATTATTAAGAGGAAAAAATTGATTGTTTGTAATGGATAAACTCAAAAACTACTGGACCGATTTTAAAAATTCTTTCACCATTAGTCAAAGGTTACACGCTCAGTCTAGCGTCAGTCTGGTCCATCAGTCTGGTCCGGCTAAGACTGATGCCAGAATGATGGATGAAAAATACGGTTAATTTTTGTCATTCTGGACCATCAGTCCGTCAGTCAACCGGTTAGACGATCATTCTCCCGTCATTCTGAGCAGACTGATGGACCAGACTGACGCCAGACTGAGCGTGTAACCGTTGACTTAGAAAGCTACATTACCTGCGAGTAACATAGGCTATGTTTTAATACGCGCGGACGAAGTCGCGAGCGAAGTGCTAGTGTTATAAATGGGTCAAAGTATAAAACCTGGCCTTGCTAGAGACGTTTGGACAGTCATGCTGAATCCGTGTCTAAAATAAACATGAGTTTCGGAGTTTAGAATAAACACATCTTCTAAACACTATTTCGTGTCAGCTGTTCATAGGAACACATTACCTAGACCTACCTATCTATGATGTTTGGTAGGTTCGTAAGTTCAATTACTGGTAACACGGTGCCTTTGTGTTCCCACCAATATGTGCCAACTGGTGCGTTCGACCGGACATCTTGAAAGCCTCATTCCTTTTGAGCTGAATGTTGACACTGCGATGGTCTCCTTGTGTTTTTTTCATCAAGAAAATCTAGGCAGCTTAAATATTTGTGTAAGGGGATAACTCAATAAAAAAAAATAAGTATATATTTTGATTTTTACTCGTTATTAGGTAGTATTAACTCGGGTGAGTTATTGAGTCTAAGATTCGTTAATTTTAATTCGTTGCTTCACTCAAACACGGTTAATGACTTTTAGCGTTTTTTTTAATGCTTTAAATACGATTTGATTCAACAGACGCTTCTGAAGGTGACCATCTCAATTTAGATTCCTTCGACACACTTACAAGACATTCTCATTTATACGAGAACAAGATATATAGCGGTACCTTTACCTACTCTTCCTTTTTGGCAAATTTGATGGAGTAGGCCCTGAAGTAGGTTTAAGGTCCAGAATTAACGCTCTCTCTCAAACGCTCTCAACTGTTTCTGTACCTAATATCCACCGTATACGAAATGAGGGCCTCCATCGCTTGAAATCGATGTTTATCGACGAGATTTGTCACCCAACACACTGTAACGTTATGTTTTCCGTAAAAATACATCCTTGTGCCAGCGCTGCCCCAGTGTAGAAGCAGTACGCTACGCTAAGCTGTAAGTACTATAATCGATGAGCTCGTCGACGATAACTTAGAGAATAGCATAAGTCTTATTGATATGCTTATTGTCCATCAAATGCTCCAATAAGTTACCACATATTTAAGTATTTACCTATTTGTTCAAAATATGTACCTACTATTAGATATCGTGAAAATTCTAGTTTAATTATTGCATTCTTGCTGTTGTCATGATTATTTTCGTAAACGTTAAGCCGATACGCCCCCGGTTGGGCACATATTTGCTTGTCATTATTAATTTACTCTTTTTAGTTAGATTATCCGTAAATAATATTTGCCGTATCATCCTACTACATCAAGGTGAACTTATACAATGATGAAACATGTTGCAACTTAGTGGGTTTTGTTAGACTGGACTCGCTAAAAATTCTGTTGGTTTTTTTTGCATTTAGAACTTCCTCGTCTTCACGTGCATTGCCATTTTCGATCTCTTTTTTTTTTAAGCAGAGTTTGTCTCTCAACCCCTGATTTCCTGATCTATCAGTGATTCCTCCGATTTATCATCATTAACGGTTCTAAAGTTTGTCGTATGGTATAATCATTTATTATAATTAAAAATCAACTACTGAGGGGAGTATTACTACGGTATTGAAAATATACGGTACAATAAATTAAAAAAAACAGTAACAATCATGAGCGCTGCCAACATCTTGGGGTAGGCTTCAAGTCTAACATATTCATCCCATTACTAGCATTTTACATGGAGCAACTGCCTATAAACAACCAAGTTATTACTGGGTAATAAAATACTCTTGGTTTACATAATTATGTTGCAATTCAAACTATAGGCACTGTTTTCAAATATGCCAGGAACTGTTACAATATTTACTAGCAGCTTGAATTGATGAATCCTAAACTCAAGGACACAAGTAACATAATCGTCTTATAGACTGATTATAAATGTAGTAACAAGATACGATACCAACTTGGCTGCTTGCAGTAAACGTCATTAATTCAGTCCATCGGAAAAGAGAGTTACGACGCCGCAATATTGAGACTTGAGACATAATTATCTTCACATTTAAAATTTCAAAATGCGTTTTCTGCAATAACAGAGCAATAATGTGAAACGAATGGCCGCCGTAAACCCACCGAATGGCTTTCCGAATAAAGCCGAAGGGAGGTTGTGGAGGCTTAAGGGGGATGCTCCAACCAGCCCGCGAAATTCAAATTTTTTTACGTTTTAAAAGTTTTACGTTAGAAAAGGTGCATCATGTTAAAATCTCCGAAATCTAACTACGATGCACCTTTTCTATGTGAGAGCTGATGGAGCGAATTTTTTGATAATTTTTATATTTAAAATTATACTTGTTATTACCGCAACACATATATTTATAAAGTTACAACATGTCACTGGCCTGCAAATTGCAAAAAACGTAAAAAAAATTGAATTTCGCGGGCTACATCGAAGCAATCACCTTAAAGAAAGAGGAAAGTGGACTTGTTCCTCTCCCCCGGGTCGGTGAAACTACACTAGCTACCCAGTAAACTGATACACGCCCTTTATGTTCTTTTCACACAATTAGTTTCGTATATCGAATCTCTGGATTTACCGACCTGTCGCCGTTAAATGGGAATGTGCTTACCTTTCCTGGGAAAGTGTCTTGAAAGTGAACAGAATGGAGGTTGAGAAGGTGGTTTTTCTAACCTAATTTTACATTAATCACTAAAAAGACCAACTAGATTTCAGGTTGGTAACTAGTTAATCAAACAAAAGAACTTTGCACATATTCTTTATCGTAAATACTTTTCATGAAAAGTGTTTAATAGTTTTACATCTGAAATCGATGACTTCCTCTCAATTCATACCTGGATATTCAATGTTCCATCATTCATCTACTCTGTGATTCAAATTGCGTACCTTCCTGTCTATTGTTTAAAACATATCCGTAATTTTACAAGTTATGAATGATGCAATGCCTAATAATATTATGTTTGATAAAAAATGTCAGTTTTGTTTTCCCGTTTCATCGTGCTCAATTCGACAGCTGTTGTTTCGATGTTTCGCAATATCAGAGTGCTTGTAAATGTGTTTGTTTATAATATATTTTCGTACGATATTTCGTGTTATGCAATAAATACAGGAGTCAACTGATAATCGGCAGGCATAGACAGGAAAATGAATATGTAAGGATCACTAGGCACTTGGTTGCGTGCTGTGGTTTCCCTTTCACATGGGAGAAAAATGAAGTTTAGGTGTGCATGCATGCATTAGGGAGATAATGTGTAATGTAGACCTTGTGTATGCCTACTTGTAATTATGTTAAGTTTATCTTTATCTTTTTGTACATGTTTAGCTGTAAAATTATCTTATTTGGGTAAACAATGATAAAAATCCGATAATGGGATTGATATAATCTTGTATCCTACGTAGGATCTTTATAATACGATTACCTAAGTAACAGCGATTTATTCAACTTTAGGTCATGTAATTCATATAGGTAATTAAGTAAATAAGACAAAAACAACAGCGTTAAGTCATAAAAACAAGGCTTTATTTTATTAAAAAAATACTTATCAATCACCCGCTTAACAGTTCGATAAGACTACGCAAGGTTACATTCGATTCACAACAAGTTTTAAATAATTCACATTTTATAACTAAACAATTTAGACAGAGTTCTTGGTCACAAATCACAGAGCACCGAAGTAGTGCTTGACGACAACGACACCCATGTAGATGGAGATGACGAATGGAATGCCGAACGCGATGGCACGGGAGGGTTGGGGCAGCGGCTTGACGGCGTAAACAAACGTGTGCAGGACCCGGCCGGCGGTGTACGCCCGGAACAGGTTGGTGGCCAGCGCCGCCGAAGGGCCGGTAGTCACGAACAGAGCCCCCAGGATCCAGAACGCAGGGATATTCTCCAAATCGTTAAGGTGCGCACGCCGCACTCGCTCGACATCGGGATCGTCGAACTTCACTTTTCCTCCCAACTTAGCATCTTCTGGGTTCGCGAACACTTTCTTAGCATGGCGCTGCTTGGCTGTCAAAAAGGACATGCCCAACACCTTGAGGCCCAGGATACCGGAGTACAGTAAGTATGATTGTACTGCCGGGTCGTCTAACGAAATGGACGCCATTTTAAAATAATAATCTGCGCGTTGTTGTCGGGTCGAAACTCGGCGGCGGAGTGGGCGCGGCGCGGCGGGCTCGAACGGTAATAGTGGCGGAGTTGCGCCGTCACGATGATACGGCGGCGGCGGGCTTGTTATCTCATAAACTGATAGATTTACCAGCGCGAGGTATTGGTAGATCGGACAACTGCGGACCGGTTTGTGTGTATTTGTAATCAGTATAACCTAAAATACAATCCGGAATATCGCCTTAAATACAAAGTATCTGCTACCTGATGCATGCAATGTGCATTTATAAGTTATTGCACTTCTAGTTCTTAATAAGTAAACATTTCCGCTTCGTCGATTTAGATGAGTATCGAATCGAGACTTATTTTACACTAGAATGGTGCCCGTAATTTTGATTACCGTACGCCATCATTGTGTTTTGTATTCTTAGATACCTAATCAAATGACACAGAATTTATTCCTAGTGTGGAGCAACGTTTTTAATTAAAAGAAAATGAGAAGAAATCGTGGTGAATTACTGGTAAAAGAATATAAAAACCGGTTCCAGAGATTTCTTCTTACAAATGAACTTGCAAACTTTACGTCTTTATAATATTATAGTTCAGATTAAGTGGTTTAGTAAACCTGACCAGGTTTCAGAAATTATGCTTGAATGTTTATTCGCAAACAATTTGAACTTTTTTCAAATGAATTGATTGAAAATTGAAAATTTGAATCCGGTAGCTAACGGTCACTTAAACCTGTTTCCATACGTTTGCATTATTATAGCTGAAGATGGATTTAAGGTTGATATTACAAATGTTGAAATAAAACGCATTCAGTTAACTTCACCGTATAAAAAAAGAATAATAAAACTAAAACCCAATAAAAAACATGATGAATTGAAGAAAGTCTTTAATTGATTTTACAAGGCAGTGATGTAGTACAATATAACTTGAGCAGCCATATAGATAGAGACGAGCATGGGAACTCCGAAGGCGATACCTCGGGATGGCTGCGGCAGTGGGACCACCGCGTACACAATGGTGTGGATGATCCTGCCCAGTGTGAAGACGCGGAACAGGAGCGTGGCCCAGGCGGCCACTGGGCCCGTTGTTATGTACAGAGCAGACAGCACCCAGAATGCTGGGATGTTCTCCAGGTCGTTGAGGTGCGCACGCCTGACCCTCTCAATGACGGGGTCGTCCAACTTCACCTTGCTTCCCTTTAACAGCGCCACGTCCTCTGGATTGGCGAAAACACGGCGGGTCCCCCGGAAAAAGCCGGTTAGTGGCGACATAACCAATATTTTGAGGGCTAATATCGCAGTATACAATATGTAAGTCTGCACCAAAGGGTTGGACACTGTTAACACAACCATTTTGAAAACTTTTTAGTCAGTACTAGAATAACGGGAGCAGCACACTATTAAATTAGTACGCACGCTTCGTAACGCACCGCACGAATAACAAGCCACCGGTCGTCGTCAAGTCGGGCTTATGAACAACTTCGCCACGGTATTATAACAGATATTTATAGTGTAGTATCATGTTGTGTATCAGTTTGTTGGTTTTATCGGGTTTTGTACTTTCGCACGATATACATTGCGCCGGAGGTATGACACAACGCAAGATACGCCCAACTAAAAAACTTTTTCAAAAAAAAAATGTAACCGCCTTCAAAAACAACCACAAAAAAGGGTAAAATTACCTTCAAAACTTTTCTTTCGGAAATCGGTGACTTTTTTTATTAATTTCATTGCCTTTTTGCCACCGACTTCCGAAAGAAAAGTTTTGAAGGTTATTTTACCCTTTTTTGTGGTTGTTTTTGAAGGCGGTTACATTTTTTTTGAAAAAGTTTTTTTTTACTCTTTTTAGTTTTAATATTCAACCACAATTCTTGTCAAATACGAGTACATCATTTTTCTTATATGAGCACTAGAATTTTGTAATCCGTAACACCGGTAATAACATCGTTAAAATCTCTTACATTCATTCCCTATCTCCAAAACTACTGAACCAATTTTGATCAAACTTGCAGTATTCCCTAAGTTGAACGATACCTATTTAGTACAACAAAAAAAGAATTACTTAAATCGGACTTGCAGTTCCGGAGATATGCGAACACAAACATAATTTACTAAATCAGTCGATACCAAGTCCTTACTAGAGGAGTTGTACCTTCCATCATCAGCTCAGCTACATGAGATGATGATTACCATACGCAAATACTTAAATTACTTCATAAAATTTGCGAAAAACGATGTGTAGGCCTATAAAATTTGAGGGTTGCCCTCGATTTCTCCAGGATCCAATCATCAGATCCTGACATGGTGACAATGGGACCACTCCTGAATATCTCCTTTCGAACAAAAAAAGAATTTTGAAAATCGGTCCACAATTGGCGGAGGAATCGCGTAACAAACACACAAAAAAAAACATACCGTCGAATTGATAACCTCCTTCTTTTTGAAGTCGGTTAAAAATGCAGAACTTTTTTACCCGACTACGGCGAAGCCAAAGGGAGGGTTATGATTTTGACCGGTATGTATGTGTGTATGTATGTTTGTCTGTTCCCTCATAACTTCAAAACTTCAAAACATTACATGACAAATGAGGTGTCGTTAGAAGCGACTCAGTTGTCCGCTGGTTATAGGGTAGGTAAATCCAATATGGCGCCCTCTAGGTGATGTAAAGTCGTAACCGAAAAAAAAAATATTTTCGCACAATATCGACATGGGTATCAAAGTAAAGGGCTTGATGTGCACATTTGAAATATATATACATTATATAGCTTTTACTAGCTACTTTGCCTGTTTCTAACAGTGTCAACATGGGTATCAAATGAAAAAGCTTAATGAGAAATGTACATTTGAAATTCACTCGCTACTTTGCTTTTGTTATTATACTCGTACGGGTGTAAATAAAAAAAAAAATTATAAATAACTAAACCCCGACTACGAAAAAAACGCGCACTGAAAAGTATAAAACAAGAACAATATTCATTTGATTAATATTGTGCTAGCCGTGGTCGTGTGCCACCTGCTGTTGTTTCACACAATCTTCTTTAAGTAGGTGGCACACGACCACGGCTAGCACAATATCGGTCAAATTAATATTGTTCTTGTTTTATACTTTTCAGTGCGCGTTTTTGTCGTAGTCGGGTTTTAGTTATTAAAAACTAAAATACAGCGCGTGTAGTTTTCACCTTTAGAAACGTTCATTTAATAACGTTTCAAGTTCAAAGATTGCTGTCAGCAACATTGCATACCTATTCCATTCCTAGTCCAGTCAATGGGGACAAAAAAGAGGCTTTGCCTTGAATTAGGTGGTTTTTCGTTTATTATATCGCATTAGACGCAAAGGTGTCTGAAGTAGTGGGAACGAATATTCGCATTTGCATTTGCAAATATTCGCATGTTTTTTGATATCCGCATTCGCATCCGTATGAATCCATGCGAATGTTTGCGAATATATCTGAAAAACTATTTTTTAATTTACTTCTTTGATTTGAATATGGAAACTAAGTATATGTAACGGAATAGTCTTGAAGTAGACAAGTAAATTGAAATAGTTCTGTTTTTTTTTTACTAGCCTGCTCTGTCCCACTCCTGGGCAAAGGCCTCCCTCCACTCTTTCCACTTCTCGCGAGCCCGCGCTTCCTCTTTCCAGTTCGGAAGGAACTTAACCAGTTCGTCCCACCATCTCCTTCGTGGCCTGCCGCGTCCCCGTCTCACCGTATCAGGGCTCCAGTTTTGAGCTATTTTGGCCCACAGTTTGTCCGGCATACGACAGACATGTCCTGCCCAGACCCATTTCAGTTGGGCAGCCTCCTGAGCCACGTCAGCTATATTCGTCTTGGAGCGCAGTATTGTGTTTCGAACGCGATCCGTTAATTTAACACCAAGTATACTGCGCTCAATTGCTCGTTGGCAAACCTTGAGTTTGGACTTCTGGATGTCAGTCAAAGACCACGTCTGTGCACCATATGTTAAGGTGGGGATTATACACATTATGAAGGAATTATTCAAGGGTAAGTTACCTATGGCGCTTCAGTGCCATAGGTAACTTACCCTTGAATAATTCCTTCATGGACCAGTAGCTCTTCGAGGCGTTTTCTGTCCGTCTTGCGACTTCTTTGTCTTGCCTCGCCTGAAAAGAGACTACTTGGCCCAATTAAAGGTATTCCTGGACATGTTGTATTATCTCCCCATCTACTTTTACAGTTCTGTTGGTTCATTTAAAATTTTAACAAAATCGCAATAAAAATGACAAAATTCCTTTTTAACGTGATAAAATCAAATGAGTCCTACCACCCAGTTTCATTAAAAAATCTACTACATAATTAGGCATATATGAGAAAAAAGAGCTTGAAATGTCTATTAAAATTAATAAATTTTATCAACCATGTCTAAGTCTATAAATAAGTTTTATTACACTAAATGCATTTTTTTTCCTTAGAAAATTGTAATTGAAAGTAAAAGTAATCTTAGTTTTTTTGTAATAATTTAATTAATAAAAAAACTAGATAAAGTTTTGATCGCCTTGTTGGTCCATCTGTGCAGGTCGAGCAGTCTTATTGGATTTCCTTCAGGATATTTTTAGTAACAGTTAACGGCGCTGCCCGTGGATATATGCTCAGTTGATGGCTATAGGCTCGCTCCATATCACATGGTATGTAGAAAAAATACTGGCGGAATGTAGGTCTACAATTAGGTATACCTCTGCCTAACCCTTCAGGAATGACGGGCGCGGCGTTGCATTAATTTCTTTTTTCAGAAAACAAAAATTTATTGAAAACTATACATATTTACATGTTCTTTATCCATGCCAGTGCCGGTGAAGTTTATAAAGAAATCCCTCCACTCTAGTCTAAACTTGTTGAATAAATTTTATGTGTTGAATGAATGAAGTTACATTAATTCAACTACATTATATCGTCGTTGGTCTGACATGAAATGTCAAACCTTTCTATCATTTTGGGTGCGTTTTATTTTAAAGTCTATAAAAACAAACTTCGTTACATCACTATTACACATGTGTAAAATAAAACACATCTAGATAACTTCACCGTATAAACATTTATTAACAAAACTAAACCCGAATAAAACATGTAGAATTGAAGAAAGTCTTTCGTTGACTTACAAGGCAGTGATGTAGTACAATATAACTTGAGCAGCCATATAGACAGAGACGAGCATGGGAACTCCGAAGGCGATGGCTCGGGATGGCTGTGGCAGTGGGACCACCGCGTACACAATGGTGTGGATGATCCTGCCCAGTGTGAAGACGCGGAACAGGAGCGTGGCCCAGGCGGCCACTGGGCCCGTTGTTATGTACAGAGCAGACAGCACCCAGAATGCTGGGATGTTCTCCAGGTCGTTGAGGTGCGCACGCCTGATCCTCTCAATGATGGGGTCGTCGAACTTCACCTTGCCTCCCTTCACCGTCTTTGCGTCCTCTGGGTTGGCGAATACACCGCGGATCATCCGCATCATGCCGGTCATTGGCGACATAACCAATATTTTGAGGGCTAATATCGCAGAATACAATATGTAAGTCTGCACCAAAGGGTTGGACACTGTTAACGCAACCATTTTGAATACTATTTTTGTTAGTTTCACAGAGGAGCAGCACACAATTTCAATTAGTACGCACACTTCGTAAAACACCGAACGAATAACATAACAAGCCACCGGTGACCACTTACCGGTCGTCAAGTCGGGCTTACGAACAACTTCACGTCGGTATTATGACCATGTATGCATGATCACAGTTAACGAGTTTATACTTCCGAACGATATACATTGTTCTGGAGTTATGATACAACGCAAGATACGCTCAACTAAAAGGCGGAATGTATAGAGAGCGTGCATTTTTCACCTTTAGCAGCGTTCATTTAATGATTTCAAGTTCAAAGATCGCTGGTAGCAACATTACATTCACCTTAGCTTAGCGCAGTATAAATGACATTAGATTGAAATTGCTTAAATTTTTAAAATATTACATTTTATTATTTATAATTATTACCGAAAATAATGGTATAGTATAACTACATCTAAATATTTTTGATATGATTTTAGTTGATTTTCCGTACATGTCAGAAATGGCTTATCTATGTAACTTTTATTCCAAATGAATCTATTGAGCAAGTCTTTTAAAATGTAGTAAACTTTTTATACTGAGATCATTTTTTATTTGGATGGTTTCATTGCTAGAGTGCTATAAAAATATGGAGTCGTTTGTACACCTTTGATAGTCCAACCGAAGAATCCAATGAGCTGTTAAAATATGGGAAAAGCCTATTTAAAAATTGTATATAAGTACTTTCCTTTGCAGGAAATTAAAACGATAATATTTTCGAATAAAAATACTTTATCAATGTTTGCTTGTGGGCAAAGCTGAGTTGTTATCTTGTTGAATTATTAGGTATCTTGAAAATGAGTCCACGATGTTTTTGCGTGGATTTATTAAACGCACAGTAATGTGACTACACAGTACTTTCTTCTTTAATTGGTTACAACTTTTCGTCTGACGAATAACCAATAAAACCTACCTACCTCGGAATTTTGAACTAAATGTCTAGGTGAACCTAAACGGGAAATAGCAGCAGTTTACTCAATAGTTGTCTAATACATTATTTACAAAAATATTTTATTTACAAGTAGTTAATTAAACATTTTCTCCAAAATCGTTAGATCGGTCTATATTCAATACGTAGTAGATTGCCGTGCATGCCTCTTTCGTGCATACAAGCCATCTGCGCTAGACATCGTTCTGAGTCCCGATTCTGTTTACACAGATTACTGTCCAGACAGTGAACACGAGATCTCGACCGAGGTCAGTGTAACTAACAAGTGCCTGCCGACTCCCTCATGGCAATGCGACGACGGCACGCGATTCGTACGTGCATGTGTTACAATCGTAGCGAAATCTACACGATTTTTTTTTCCTGCTCTTCCACTATTCTTTTCTGATTAATTTCGTTGTAGGATCCAAGACAGGTAAATTCATTCTCCGGGACACGTCGAGCTTCATTGTCTCGGCGCTTTTCTGGTGGTTGCCACTGTGGATTCTTGCTTTCAAGAGTTGCAGTGGTTGGGAAAAGTGTGCCTGGAGGGTTTGACCCAAAAAAAAAATCTACACCAAATGATATAAAAATAAAGGTGAATAGTTTAAGGTAATTTTAGACCTTCAGGAAGCAACATTATCTACTTTTTACAAGTTTTAATAATAGTTTGATTTACAAGGAGGCTTTGGCCTTCTCTTAGTTACGAATGTCACGCGAACAACACGTCGCGGGTTACAGCTTGTATGTAATATCTAAAATACCTCCGTTTTAGATACCTATATAGATCAACATATCAATTAATCTGCAAGGTCATCCTAAGTTACGAAAAACGATGATTGCTGATTTATCTTATCGATTCATTCAAATATTAAATACAAAATAAATCATGATGACATTAATTATTCCAATTACGTATTCGTTTCCTGGCTATATTTCATTTCCACCGACTGCCATTACTAAAGCTTCGTGCAAGCCTGTCTGGTCCCGAAACGAACTCATCAATTCAAGAAGAAAAAATGCTCGTGTTTACCAAATAACTAAACAACAGTCACGCTTATGTTTACTTCTATCAAAAGTCAATATGAGTATTTAAGCATGATTGTTGTAATTGTCGTCACGATATTTAACAGTACATAAGTAACGTATCTCTAAGGAAATCTTAACCTACATTATGAATCGTTCCAATTTCTTATGCCCCACTTTTATTATTATGCTCATATCTCTTAGCGCTTTCCCCTAATTTGATTTGTTGCCACATTACGTACTTGACATGTTTTGTATCCTTTTATTTTATTAGGACGAAATCGGGTCAGTCACCTACCTACTTTAATTCTATTTGAGTGATTTGCCGCATCGTCTACTGAAGTAATCACGATTCGCATAAATCAATGTCAAAGCTGGTTTTTATAAATAGAGTGTTATTTGCGTAAAGACAAATTAATATAGTGAAGCGCCTTGTGGAATTAAATAGCAACATTTCAGTAAACACAATTATTTAAAAAATATTTGTAAAAGTTAAACTAAATGAAGAACCAAACAGTGTTATTCTCGATTGAGTATTCTTTGGATCAGGAATGGCTGGGCTAGAACAATTTAGAACAAAAGAAACGCCCCCGGGTGGGCTCGAACCACCAACCTTTCGGTTAACAGCCGAACGCGCTAGCCAATTGCGCCACGGAGGCTTGTGACGGCTCGCTCGAAATTACACAACACGTCCATCTTATCTTTAAAGGTGACCACGTAACACACATAGCACACAGCAAACCTTGAAATCGATCACATAGGTATTTGTTTCTTGGTATTTCGACGTAAACATTGATAATTGAACGACACTATAACTCCTCCAAATGACATTGAAGTATTTTCAATATCAATATAACGGAACTGTTTATTATGTGTTGGTTGTAATTTAAAAACAATTAAGGTAGGCATCGTATTTTAGTTGCCTCCGATTGCCTACGTGTCTCGTTTGTCATCTACTAAAATATAAAATTTACGTACTTACCTTAATTCTTGTTTTTGACCAGATCAAAGAAACACACACGAGACGACAACGTGACTGTTTTCAAAGAGTTGGTTACTACTACTGCTATCGAGACCTACGTAATTCTTAAGGCCGTAGTAGACACTTACGTATTTTGATGATGCCAGATCTGTAATTAGAATTTACAGGCTTAAAAATATTATTCCCTAGCAGAGATGATTCATTGATATTGCTGAAAATAAATTTCTCGAAAGTGATCGGTTGCATGAACACACTATCGCTGCGTTCCTAAAGCTTCGGTGACACACAGCGACGAATAGCTACGAGTGCAATCGCTGCGAGTAAAATAGAACAAGGACACGCTCATTCAAACCGCGGCGAGTATTCGCTGCGAATAGCGAATACTCCTAGCGAGTAGACTTTTGCAGCGATTTAATCGCTGTGTGTGAACTAAGCTTTAATCTTTTCTTCTTTTTTTTACAGTTACCATACACTAGAAATTTCTCCTGTAAAGTCGGTACGTTTACGAACATGTAAACTGACATAACTACAGAAAAACCCATACGGAACAAATACTTGCAGATCATACACAAATATTATCATACATAAATATTGTTTCGTGCGGGTATCAAACACGCGACGCGCGGCGTATTCGATCGCTCAGGCACTGAGCCAACCTTGTCGTCAAATTCAAATATCAGTCATTGTTCAGAAAACTAGAGAGCGAGCGCTCTCTGTCGACACAATTGCTTTAATTTGGATTTGGCTTAATGCTCATTTCTTTGATGCAGGAATGGATGGAGTCACAAGGTATGGAGATATCCAAGGAGGAAGAGCTTCCTGTGGACGCATTTACCGAGAAGGAGAGGTGGAAGAATGTTATGCCACCGAAGAGGTCCAGAGTTCAAGACGATCGACTGTTGCGGTTCCTCCAGTACGATGGAAAGGTTCTCTGGTAAGTCAGTCTTGCTTACATATTACTGACGCTTGCACAAAAACCTACTCCAATCTGTCTTGTTTGATAGATCTTAAACTTCATCAAAATATTAGAAGGTTCGCCATGTGACACTGGCAGAGTAGTCAAGCGGGACATTGCCAAAGAAGAAAGAAAAAGAAACATTAGGAGGTTCATGTTCGATTGGATAATAATGACAGACAGATTGGGGTAGGTTCATGGTCTATGTTTTAGGTTAGGTTAAGTAGTTTATTTTCATCCTCTCTTTTTATAACCAAAAGATTACGAGGGCAGCTCATAATGCTACGTGGTTGATGAAAAAGTTTTATAAAAGTTTCTTCTAGAATTACCGAATCGGCCTTGGTTTTGAACAGTATTAAAATATTCTGGAAATTAAGTCTTAGGTTGTGGGGTCAATCGCAGCAAGTAGGTAATTTTACCTGCTCTTAGCGTTAGAATAGTAATTAATAGAATAGTATTTTGTGCTAGAATAGACCCTGCACGTGCATTTGCATGAGGGTGGTACTGCATCTTGCTTCCAGGCTTGTATTTTTGTCGCGCGGCATTAAAACTAGATATTTGTTCCTAACATTTTGTAGCACATATTAGAGGGTCTTTCAAATAGGGCGGGTCGATGTTGACAGTTTGTGGCGGCTATGCTGTTTTGGCGGCATCTGTCAAATGCAAATGCATTGGTATTTCTTCAGTTACTGATGCCAAACTACCCTGGCAAGTTACACGACCAAATGATAAACCTTTATTATCAAAATGAGCGTTCGTTAGTGCAAACGTTGCGTGCATTATCTACGTCCATTTTACGGCAGACGCGGTGGCCGTTTAAATTCTACGCTCCACGTTTGGTAGACTAGCCTTTTTCTTGTGAGGTTGTTTCAAGTCGCTGGTCTATGCCAATAATCCGCAATCAACCAATGCCCTGAAAGTCAACATAACGCAGGCCATCGCTCGGATTCAGGCGAATATGCAGTTGAGTAATTGAACATTTTACCTCTCGGATCCGTGCCACAGTTCGAACCCACGGTATATATTTAAACAAATTCATAGTTCTTAAATAATGGCATAAATGGTCCTTATGAAAAAAAAATAATTTCATTAATTTCTCACAAACAGCTTGTTTTATTTAATTTCAACATCGACCCGTCCTTGTTAAAAGAACCTTTATATAACATACAACAGATTGTATTCAATATATTGCTAGATTGTGAAAAAACACTTAAACTTATAAAACCACTAGGTGTTGCCAGCGGCTGCGCCCGCTACAACTCGAGAATTATCCCACGGGAATATAAAATCGGGATAAAAACTATTCTATGTGTTAATCCAGATTATAAACTATCTGTGTACCAAATTTCATGCAAATCTGTTAAGCAGGTTTTGCGTGAAAGAGTAACAAACATCCATCCATCCAAACAAACTTTCTCATTTATAATATTAACTAGCTGTTGCCAGCGGCTTCACCCGCTACAAATCGAAAATTATCCCACGGGAACATAAAATCGGGATAAAAACTATCCTATGTGTTAATCCAGGTTATAAACTATCTGTATACCAAATTTTAGCCAAATCCGTTCAGTGGTTTTTGCGTGAAAGAGTAACAAACATCCATACATCCATACTTACAAACTTTCGCCTTTATAATAGTAGTAGGATAATAGGAAGGATAGGATAATACAACATATTTTAAAACCTTACGTCGTGAATCATGCCCTCCTTTTAACTATTGCATGATAAACCAAGAAAGTGTTTATGAACCAAGAATGTTCACTGAAATATAAATGTGCCCGCAACTTTGTTACGTTACAAAGTGGCAAACCAGATTTAATGAGACGCTTACATTGCTCCTCCGCACTTTACAAAGTGGAAGGTAAGCTACAAAGAAAATGGCTACAGACTAGACGCCATGTTTGTTTTTCTATTATAAAAGTTCAGGTAAGATTCTTGACAAATTGAGTCATGAAAGTTGTCGACCCGTGATGCTAAGCTTGCACTTAGCTGTCTCTAAATTGGCGGTTTTTTTTATAACTGCAGGACACTTCGGTCTGAAATTAATAAAATTCCATTTTTTTTGTATTTGTGTACTTTTTCAAATTTTGATTTAAACTGTTTTCTTTTGACATCTTTCTGTTTAAAGATGAGTTATCAACTAATAACGCATTATAATCAGAGCACCCTAATATACATAGAGGTAAGTACTTTACTTTAAAATGTACATTTATAGTTGTAGCACGTCTTAATTTTTCTAAACAAACATAACATTTACCTATAAACCCCTCTTGACGAAGTCATTCAAGCGCCAATGCAACCGTATTCCTACTGCACAATATAAATTATATTTAGTCCAATGACTGTGTCCTTCATCATTTATTACTTGAAAACTTAATCAAGTTACCGCCGTTAAGCCTGTAGAACCGTAGAAATGAGTAGAATTAAATATTAAATCTCTGTAAGGAGCATCATCAGACTCACAAAGCATGCATTTAAAAATACACCCTATGACATTGACGACGTAAGGGTGTCATCATCAGCCTAGCCTTTTCCCAACTATACTGGGGTCGGGTTCCAGTGAAACCAGATGCAGCTGAATATCAATATTTTACATGAAGCGACTGCCTATCGAACCTCCACAAGTCCACAACCCAGTCACTGGGTGATACTATACCCCATGGTAAGACTGGGTTGGAGCTTCTGACTAACAATAACGACTGTCAGAGATCTACAAAGGACAGCCGGGACCAATAGCTTTACGTGCTTTCCGAGGCGCGGAGGAAACTCGCTATGAAAGTGGTCACCCATCCACAGACCAACCTCGGCAAGCGCAGCTTAACTCAAAAGATCGACCTGTGCGGCTGTAATTATTTAGCTACGAGCTCCTCGACGACATAAGGGTGTATGCATGGTTAATACGTTTTAGCGCGCATATGCATATACCCAGATCTAGGTTATTAGAAAAAAAATCGGTTGTCTGTAAAGTCGGTTTACTGACGATAGTTGGACGTGACAACGTCATAAGAAAATACTGCACTTACGTTGCTATAAACAAACAATTGACACGCCGTTGCTATCTTATATATCTATCATCAATCGAATCGAATGGTCGCCATGTGAACCTGGCCTAAGACGTATTATCACGTCAAAAAAACCGGCCAAGTGCGTGTCGGGCCACGCACAGTGTAGGGTTCCGTAGTTGCCCATCAAAATACTTATGCGAACTAACTAAACTGAGTCCCTGAATTTAATTTTAAAAAGAAGAATTTTCAAAATCGGTCCAGGAGTCTTTGAGAAATCGGGCAAAATACATTAAAAAAAAAAGATTACGACGAATTTAGAACCTCCTCCTTTTTTTGAAGTTAGTTAAAAATAGTTGACGATAAAAACCTACCTATCCCCAAAAACATACCGTAAAACATACCTATTAAAGCTGTAAAAATAAAGTTGACAAACTTACATTTGCAGTTGAATAACATGTTCTCCGATACATTTTGTTTAAGAAAAATATTATCCAAGTACATTTTATAAGTTGGTCGACTATTACTCGTAAAGTTGTAAAGCCTACTAAGTCATGACAATTTTCTTTTAAACTTCGTTATATATACTACTATTGTGAATTTTTTCACACCCCCACACATAACCGTTTAGCTGGTAGAGGGGGGGGACACTCGAGTCGAGCAAAATTTAGCACTTTAAAGCTTAATATTTCACAAACCAATTTTTTTATCAAAAAATTGTTAATGGAAACTGTCAATATTTTTTAAAGACCTATTTAATGATACCCCACACTATGGGGTACGCGAGAAAAAAAAATAACATCCCCACTTTACGTGTACAGGAGATACCCTAAAAAAAAATATTTTACGAGATTTTATTTTACCACTTTTTTGGCACAACAAATCCATATATTTACACCAAATTACAGCTCTCTAGTACTGTGCGTCTCTGAGCTAAACTGCGGACAGACGGACGGACGGACGGACGGACGGACGGACGGACATGGCGAAACTATAAGGGTTCCTTGTTGACTACGGAACCCTAAAAAGTGACTAAGTGCGTGTCGGGGTCACACGCAATATAGGGTTCCGTCATTATTTCAACCTATTGCAGTCAACTGCTGGACATAGGCCTCCCCCAAGGAGCACTACAGCACACAATGCTCTTTTTTTATCCAGCCACTCCCAGCTACCTTCTTCAGGTTATCGGTCCATTTTTCCGAGGCGTCCTTCACTACGTTTACCTACGCGTGGTCTTCATCCGAACACCTTTTTGCTCCTTCGCTCGTCGGTAGACCACTATGACCAGCCCACTGCCATTTCTGTTTGCTACAGTTTTGGACCGCAGTTGTAGTCTAGGGTTCCGTAGTTGCCTTATATTTACCTCAACGTAACCTCTGGGTTTTTTTTTTTAGCGTGGTAAAATCATCAAATGAGTCCTCCCACCCCGGGCAGGGCGGAAGGGACTGTCAGAGTTTTACTGACTAAAATCCACGGTGTCCTTCAATAGCCCTTTACGTTCCGGGGTCACGGTAAGAAAATAATCCCGCGACCCCGGCAGGCTTTGGCCCTCTGAGAGGGGGCCCCGTCATTATGCTGACGCTCTTTGAGGCGCGCGTGAGACACAACGCGCCGTCGACCCGGGCATGGTCCATGGTCGGGCAGCGAGTTGCCCTTTACTCGCTGCCCGCATGCCCGCGCCTACGGTGGCCGGAGATCGTCTGCTGACGTCCGACGCCGCGGGCGCCCACCACTGCGGTTGGGGCGGAGGGAGGACGCTGTCCTCTCTCTCTCGCGGCCCGCCTCCTCCTTCACGAGCATTACTGCTTCGCAGAAGGAGGCGACCGCTTCCCACTCAATGCCATCCGCGAGAGGTCTCCGCCTATCGCCGCCGTGAGGACACGTCGGTGCACTGCCCAAGCTGGGCAGTCTTGCACCGTATGCTCTACTGTGTCCTCCGGGCGATCTTCGCAGTGGTGGCACCCGGGCGTTTCCTCCTTCCCTATCAGACACAGGAACCTCCCGAAACTTCCGTGTCCGGTGAGGACCTGCGTCATCCGATAGGTCAGGACGCCGTGACGTCTCTCCAGCCACTCCTCAAAGAGGGGTCTTACCGCCGCGATTGCGGCGTGCCCGAACCTCTGGGGTAACATACCTGATGTTAGATATTTTTGATGAAAAAGATTAAGGTATTTTGACTTGGCATCGGCACATACCAACTGTCGCAACATCGACCGACCAAGTTACCATTGTGATTCTCAAAATCTAATTTATTTTCGTAATCTCAAAACTCAGTGGCACCACAAATACACATTTGAACCAGCACTTGGAACTGTAAGTAATTAAATACAACGAGTCTATCTAATCAGAACTCGGTTTAAACTGGCAACTAGTTAAACTTGCTAGCTGCGAGCTACTGGCGCGAGTCGTCTCGGGGGGGCCATCCAACTCGGGTTTGTCTTTAAACGTCACTCAGTGCCGTTCTATTGGATTACCTGTGCAAGTAGAAAGTTATAGTGGAAACAATGCACTTGTGAGGAGCGACTAGTGTCTGTCGCACTCATGTTGGCCCGACAGACATTTGGAATATCTATTATGTTAAACAGGGTCGCAGTTGCATGCATCCTTTAGCAATTTACACAGAATTACCCTTTTTTCCCGTGGTAAAATCATCAATTATGTCCTTCCACTCTGAGCAGAGCAGGAGGGACAGTCAGACTCGTACTGACTAAAATCCACGGTGTCCTTCAATAGCCCTTTACGTTCTGGGTTTACATAAGTCCCGCGACCCCGGCAGGCTTTGGCCATCTAAAGGGGGCTCCGCCATCTTGCTTACACTCTTTGAAGCACGCGTGGAACACAACGTGCCATCGACCCGGGCATGGTCCATGGTCGGACGGCGAGTCGCCCTTCACTCGCCGTCGCGCCGGTCGGCATGCCCGCGCCGTGTGGCCGGAAGACACTTACTAATCGGATATGACTTTCCCAGCGTCAGATGTTCAATTTGATGCGTAGATTAATCAACCAGTCTCCAGATGTAGCTGACCAAAGCGCCATCTTGTATAATATTATGGTTAAATGTCTTAGTTTTAACATAGAATACCTAATAGTACTACGTACGTTTTAAATAGCTAACTATCTAATGCATTTGTGAGCTTAACATTGTAATATTTAAACGAAAAAAAACGTGGTATTTGTACTGAAAAAACGCTGTAAAAGCGACTTTAAAGTAAAGTAAAAAACAGTTTAAGATTAGCGTTTTAATTCCCGGCTGGCTAAAAATATTTCCTGCGGGCAACGCGAGTCCAGCTTGTTCAACATAATTTAATATAACAGTCTACAAATGATTTTGTTTGAAGAGAGACTCAAAGTGGACTTTGATATTACGAGTATGTTGGTCAGAGATTTATTTGAAATTCACTTTTGTGTAACTTAATAAGAGTAACCAATTAAAATTTACAATTTAACATGAAGTGGATTCTGGTTTGTAAAACGAAATAATGTTTAGTTATAAAAGTTTTTTATTAGACATGCAGGTTTCAATAAAATAGATTGAAAAAAAAAAAGTGTCCAGTGTTCCTGAATTGTCGTAAAAGGAGTTTTGCAGTTTCAATGGATTGAAAAATAGGAACGTACTGTTCGAAGTCACCACCAGATTACTGGAAGCTGTACAGAGGTCCTACCATGAATTTGTATGACGTATTTGGTCGTACATCGTACATCGTACTTCGAGCTACTAGATTAATAAAAACCAGACTAAAATAAATACAAAACATTACATATCATCACACATTTCTCCGAATAGAGTACCTAAGTTAGGAGTGTAGGACAAACCACAGAGTATAAAAATATGTGACTGCTTATTTCCCTCCGTTACCTACACGGAATTTGAGTATACACCGTGACTTTCTAGTCGTCTTACAAAAGTGGTCCACTTAATCTATCCGACCTAAAATATCTCTAGGCGAGGTTTTTTTTTATCGTTAATAATAACTTTTATTATTAATAAATAGGTACAATCGACAAAGTGGAATTATGACCCACCATAAGCTTATTTTCCTACAGACATTCAAATACAATTAGGTCCACGTTCGCGTAAACATACATATCCATGGTAACGACTTTGAGCTTTGTCAATTTGACGGATTCAAACGATTTAAAGTCAAAATGGGTCATGATTCCACTTTGTCGATTGTACATTAAAAATATGAAACACCCTGTTAAAATGTTTACGTATCAAGCTGTAGAGTATACCTACCCAGTGCAATAGTCGGGCAGATCATTCCATCTCCATTTTCTATGAGACAAGGGTGTTTCTAACTACGCCTTGCGTCATAATAATGACTTAAATTTTTCAAATCTCTTAAATACCTATTTTTTATTATAAACGTGTACTAGTCATTGGATACATGAACTGGGCTGTCGTTGTAAGACGACTAAAAAGTCACGGTGTTTAATATTATAAGTTTTATTTAATTTTAATTGTCTCTGCGATTCGTTAGCTTTTGTAAAAGGAACGTCTATTTTATAACGTTGTTAAAGTTGAATTATTACACGTTATGGCCTCTCTGCCCCTACCCCTGCGTTTCATCCCTTTTCTTGAACTTACCCCCTCCGTACTTCCGTCAAAGTAAACAGTGGAAAATTGAAGCTGGTCGCCCACTGAGAACCTGGAATAGAGTTGTGTGGGTTTATTGCAATTCTAAGACGAAAAAATCGGAGACGTGAACTTCAATATTTCGACTTGTGAATAGCTCATCCAAACTATAAAACTGAACACAGATACGAATAGCATATTTTTTCAAAGGAAAATGAGCATTTACTTGCCAGCTGGCCGGAGAACCGAGAGTCCGCTCAGCAAGAATTACGTCCATGTTAATTGCAAGGTTTAATTACGTACTCTCGCCGCTTACTGCTCCGAGCGAGGTTCCGGCCTTATTATAACAGATTCCATTGTGATTTTAATGAAGACTTTGGCTTTATTTGGTTTACAAATAGATATTATACTAGAAGGCTGCCGAATATATCTGGCATTAGAGAATTATACACAGGGGTTACGGGACAGTCAGTTAAAGGGCTATTGAAGGACATCGAGGATTTTAGTCAGTACGAGTCTGGCAGTACCCTTTGGCGCCATCTCCACGGGCGAGGGAAACGCTGCGAGTCCGTCCTTCTATCGTCGGAGAATCTCCACGACGAGCGTTTATTCCGCCAGCGTATCGTCACGGAATCGCCGCGCGCGCGCGACGACTCGCAACGGAATCGCCGCGAGTCCGCGACAAGTCGTTGTGCTATAGTTTTGTTTTGTTTCACTACTGGTAACGCGGTCGTCGCGCGCCCGCCGCGCGCTCGCTGCGAGAGCGCCACGAGCGCGCGGCGATACGCCCGACTAATGTCACACATTGCCACTTGTCAAATCGCCGCGATAATATCGCCGTGTGGAGACGGGTTCATAGAGAGTGTATGGAAATACGTGGCACGACGATAATATCGCCGCGATTCTCTCGCTCGTGGAGGCAGCCCCTTTGTCCCGCCTTGTGTGGGAGAACTCATTTGATGAATTTACCAAGTAAAAAAAAGGAAATTATAAACCTTTCATCTTCAGTTAGTTTTTGGATAGTAAAACTCAGTAGTACTTCAGAGCTTGTTCAGTTGTTTGGAGCCTTTTTTATATCTGACATAGTTTACAAAGTTATTGGCCTACTCCGTTAAATTCATTACTCTTGAGTCTCGAGCACACAAATCGTAAACTGAGGAGTGAATCTGAATGAGCGATACTGAGCTGTAGTTATCTTATCGATCACTGCGCGTCGGAATCTGGTTCTCGTTATGTTCCGGATTACTTTGTCGTCCGTCTCTTCGGTTACGTGACCACTAGTATTCTGACAAACCTACAGCCCGAATCCCGCCTTTATTAACATTAATTAAAATCAAAAGGGGCAAGAGTTAATGACAATTGAACTAACCTAAATGAGGCCCGTGTTTTAAATGCACAAACTTAGGGAAACATGAAAAACTTAATGGAGGACCCGTGTCTGCAAATGAAGCTCGCCTATTGAGGTTTATATGAACAAAATAGGCTTTTGGCGATGACTGAATGAGGGAAGGACGAATGACTGTATTTATTCGCATGTACGTAGATGTTTGCTTTACGGTAACTATATCGGGTCCAAACGGTTTTACAGAGAACTTGTTCAGAAAAAACAGCGCGGCGCCGCGCTGCGCCGCGCTGCGTTTTAATAATGACTCGAAATCTGACTTTAACTACAACAAAAGAATTTGAAGTATCGTTGCGTAACGTCGCGCCGCTTCGCGTCTCGGTGTGAACTGACCGTTAGTCTCAAGTTTTGTGCTAAATACGCTTGCTGAAAACGCTCTCTTTCACTCTTACGCTTAGGGACTTTTTGAATCAAATCAATTCTCTATTCATATATGGTTCTGTGAAACGAAACCGCGTTATTCTTTTTTAAGTTTCGTGTTCACTTTCCGTTCGCCGCTCATATTCTACAGTTTTACCGTGCATCTCGAGTTATTTTTTATGATTTCCATATTTGAATATTTATTATTCAAAAGTTTATACAAACATTGCTTTCTGCTCTCAGAGAAATAAGGTCATGCTATAAATATTGCGTAGTATGCGTACATATTTGAAACGATCACGGGTACGTTAAAGAAATTGCCTACTTACATAGGCCAATTCTCAGTACTTTTAAACAGTTCCCAACTGTATAATATTGGTCGTGGTCGCTCTCAAAAATACGACCTTTCTGCGTCTTGGCTTATAATAACCATCTGACTCAAGAAAAGTGCACTTGTTTTCCAATTTTCTTTTCATCGATATTCTAGGTCGGAATCATTACGTCGTGAATTACAAGCGAGTTCCCTCCGCCTCACTTGGTCTCACTCTCAGCCTTTTATGAGCCATAAACAAGAAGCCATACACTCCGCAGATTTTTTATTCTAAGTACGTAATAAATAACAACTTCTTTATAATGAAAACACTTAAAATGAATGTCGGTGCCACTTGTCATTTTATTATCTGGCCTCACATTATTTTCTGTCACAATCCGAGCTCGGGGTTCTCATAATGGGATTGTATTTGAATCTTTTAATGCAATAATTACGTTCATATTATAACATTACCATAAACCATATTTATTTTCATAGCTTGGCGGTAGAAGAGATTTAATTTGGTGTATAATTGCCAGGAATTAGCCTTTTTCAATACCGCTAACTGGCTTGTAATTTTAATAGTGGTGAGAAATGGAGGGTATAAAATAAGCTTAGCCGTAAAAGATGCAGTGTTTCATGAAGCAGTTTGTAGTGGCTTGCTGTAAAATGTAGGTGTCAGGAGCTCGGAGACTTATATCCTTGTTACTCCCTCGGAGTAAAGCAGTTCAATGCGTGAGACTCGTTTAATTCTTTATTACACACTCAAATTGGAATTCAGGCATGCGTCATGTGTGTGTGTGTGTGTAAGATATGGAAGGCATATCAACCACTTTTATAGGTACTTCTTGTGGTGTATTGAATGTTTAAGTGGAACGGAGAAGCTTATTTTAATATTCGTCTTCGTTATGATGTGGCCATTACTTTTAATCTCTTTTTGTTTATTAACTTCCTGAGGATTTATCTGAGATCCTACAATGAACATGATGAGCGAAGTAATCAACGCTTCCTAAGACAATCATAGTTTTGTAGTCATAGAGTTTTTCAATACCTACCTAACTAATTTTATAAAGTTTATGCGGATCAATAATTTTATAGTTGAATCCATGCAAAAATAAAAATTGCATCGCGTGTGGTTTAAAATCTCCTAAATATAAACCCAGTTTATAACCTAGGATAGCACATAGGAAGGCCTCTTTAAGGAGTGGCTGGATAGGCATCACGGCGCGCGTTCTTACCGTCCGCTTGGCGCAGGTCCTCACTGGACACGGAAGTTTCGGGAGGTTCCTGTGTCGGATGGGGAAGGAAGAAACGCCTCGGTGTCACCATTGCGAGGATCGCCTGGAGGATACGGTGGAGCATATGGTGCAGGATTGTTCCGCTTGGGCAGTAAACCCCGCCGTGACCTCACGGAGGCGATAGGCGGCGACCTCTCGCGCGCGGTGCTGGTTGAGGCCATGCTGTGGGGCGAGACGGAATGCGAAGCGGTCGCCTCCTTTTGTGAAGCCGTCATGCTAGCGAAGGAGGGATGCGGGGGATGCGTGTGGGAAAGGACATCGTCCACCTCACGACACAGCCGCAGTGGGAGACGCCCAAGGCAAAGGACGTCGCAGGACGATCTCTAGCCACCGTAGGCATGGGCATGCGGGCGGCAAGTAATGGGCGACTTGCTGTCCGACCATGGACAATGCCCGGGTCGACGGCGCGTTGTGTACCACGCGCGCCTCAATGAGCTGTTAGCACAATGACGGGGCCATCTTAGAGGGCCAAGCCTGCCGGGGTCGCGGGACTAACGAGCTACCGTGACCCCGAAACGTAAAGGTCTGTTAGTCAGTACAAGTCTGGCAGTCCCTCCTGCCAGGCGCCCTGCCCTGTGTGGGCTAATTTGATGATTTTACCACGCTAAAAAATACGCTAGCTTTCATTTTACAAATGCAGGCTTAAGTGTGAGTCGGTGACGTAAGCCAATAGGAAACTCAGAATGGGTTAATGCTGTTAATGAAACTTGGACGCATCACTTTTGTATAAGGATAAGCTCTACTTTGTTAAAGACTTAGACAGTGAGGCTTATAAATAGCCAGGCCGTAGTTTCGCATTTGTGTCAAGACTTGGTAGGCGGCGACCACAACGGCTCGGCTTTCGGTTTTCGGCTTTAGGGGCGAGGCCACGAGGCGCGTGGCGCGCGGTTGCGCCCCAAACCATCTGTTCCTTGTTTATGACTCGCAACTTTACTGTTACCCAGGCTGAACGTTGCTTTAATTGTTTTATTACTTTTTGTTATTTATTTCTATGCCAAATAACAAATACTGCGGAACGGCCGATCTATAACGAGTTAATGTTGTTTTTGAACGAAAATTGTTCCTTTCTTGCAGACGAAGCATAAAATATACATTTGCTCGCTACTAACGTGAAATGTGAGGATTTGAGTTGTGAAACATAGTCAAAGGAACGACCGAAATGGGGGAATGTGCATGCATGGCGGTATTTTAACAGTTCTAATTCCGCGCCGACTTAGTGTGTGTTTTTGGTAAATCTCTACTTTTAGGTTTCATCATGTTATTCCTACATGCTGCTTTTAAAACGAACGTAAGAGGATTTCAATGAAAATTGATACCTATACGTTGTATGGTTCCCACTAGGCGATGAGAAGGCTTAAAGGAAACAGCTGGGAATAATGACGGGACGCAGAAGGCGCGTCTAGTTTTTGAAACAACTTGGGAATGGCTTATAGTCAGCGTTCCACAAAATTATTGCATTGTTTGATAGTCGGCTCCTACAACAAAAGAAGGGAAGTAGAATAAGGGTCAGTTTTGTTACATATACCTGGTGAACACTACTGGTTTTTCCAGGTCAGGCAAAGTTATTAAGTTGCCCTTCAAAAATTTCTTAGTTCCATTGCAGCCCATAATTCAAATTCGTACCCGGTTGATGGCCTATTGCCATCAACTCGTAGGAAATTAAATATTACGCACAATGAAATTAAATATGACTGACGAAATAAGGTAAACCACTGTCAGAATAGAATGGTAACAGACTTGTTGTTACGTTATTATAAATATGATTAGATTGCTGTATTGCTCTAATATTTGCAAAATACAGGCCAAGATTTTGCAGGTTCATTTCTTCACACAAATACTTTATTTCGATTATAATTCACTCACGACTCACGGACTTCCTATCTCCCTTCCACTTTTTCGTTATATAAATTTACTTAATTAATGGCTATTTATTTTTATTATCTCCGCTCGTAATAATAAACACGGCTCCCGGAGTTATGTCCATAAATCACGGGTGTTCCGGAACTAGGACAGAAGTGTCAGACTTTCCACTTTTCCATTTTTGTTGCTCGTATCTTTGGTCCTTGCAGACGAGTCATAATTTATTAGTTTTCATACATGGCTGGCTTGAGAGAAAGTGGACCGTTGAGAATTTTTGTTTTAGACATTTCGCTGGGGAAATATTGCCTAGAACTTAAAATGGGTTTTATTTAGGTTGGTACTAAAAGATTCTTTTTTGATTTATGTGGGTAGCTTATTATTAGGATTTAGTTTTGAAAGCCTTTAGCGTCCCACCTTTCGATTGGCCAATGTTTATCTTAATATATATAAATCTCGTGTCACAATGTTTGTCCTCAATGGACTCCTAAACCACTTAACCGATTATAATAAAATTCGCACACCATGTGCAGTTCGATCCAACTTGAGAGATAGGATAGTTTAAATCTCAAATTATAGTCGCAATTTTAATAATATTATAAAGATTGCACCCGTGCGGAGCCGGGGCGGGTCGCTAGTATATTATAATATTTAATTTTAAAATCATTGTGATAATCAATTTGCTCAGCTTATGGCAGTTCACTGCTGGACATTGGCCTCTCCAAGTTGCGCCATAACACCATGTTCTCCTCCTTTCGCGTTATTACATAAACTGCTACTTCAGATAACTCTAGTGCGTAATATTTATAACCAATGCGCTTGTGTGACCCTTAGCACGAGTTTTCACTATTTTACTTTACAGCGTCTTTCCTATATTTACAGCGTTTCTTGTATGAAAAAATGGAACAGCGCCTCTGGTGTGCGAAGAAGGAACTAATTTTTTCCTTGAAAATTGTCACTTTGAAATTGTCAAAGTTCCAGTTTACTTTACGTCTCAAATACTGAAAACTCGTGCTAAGGGTACTGATGTATGAATATAGACGAGGCGGAAGAGTTCGTTAGGATCGTAGAAGGTTGTCTTTCAATAAAAAACTGTAAATATAGGTACTTAATTGCAATCAGATTCCGCATTAGTATAATATACTTTATGCGGAAAATGAAGTACAAATGCAAGGGAAATAATATGGAATACACAGGTGATGACGACAAGAATATGTAAACAATCCGTTTCTGTTTTAAATCACAATTTTATTGTAAGTTTAAGAATTTAGTCTATATCTTCAATAGTATTTTATAGAGGAATTATTAATATTTTTGTAACATATACAGTGTGTCCGGACACGAACTAGCGATACTTGAAGGGGATATTATAGACTCATTTTCATCGACAAAACTGCTTTTAAAAAAATTCTTACTCCAACATCTCGCGAATGGCGGCCCTTTTAGTTTTATGATCGGTCAAACTGGGGTATGTACAATAAAATGCAAATATTTTTGAATCCAAGACACCTACATGCAAATGACTTTATTGTAAAGTTAAACGTTGAGGCTTTTTAAAAATAAAAACTCAAGATAAACACCGTGGTACTTTTCGAGCTTTTTTTTTTTTTTTTTTAGGTGGTAAAATCATCAAATGAGTTCTCCCGCCCTGGGTGGGGCGGAAGGGACTGTCAGACTCTTACTGACTAAAATCCACCCGTGTTCCTTCCTATACCCTTTACGTTCCGGGGCCACGGTAACCTGGGTTAAGAAAAAACCCGCGACCCCAGCAGGCATTTGGCGCGAAACACGACGCGCCACCGACCCGGGCTTGGTCCTTGGTCGGACGGCGAGCTACCCATAACTCACCGTCCGCAAGCCCGCTCCACCGCTGTGCCCTCTGCTAATCAGAGGGACACGCGTTGGAGCGTCCACACGACAGGCTATTCGCATACGGGCAAAGAGACCCCTTAGGCACACAGTGCCTAAGGAAGATTTTTTGCCCGCATCCCAGGGTGCACCGGCCCGAAAAACTGGTCTTCCCCCCGGACGTATCCGAGAGGGAACTCCAGTCCACGGGCGCACGTGGAGGTTTCCTGTCATAGCACCCCGTACTTTTCGAGCTAGAGTAAAAAATGTGAAAATATTCAGTCATTTTTGTATACAATTTCGTGTTTGTCCATGTTTTTTGGTTCATTTTACATATTATTTACAAAACTTTCGTAAGTTTTTAAAAAGCCTCAACGTTTAACTTGCAAGCAGTTTTGTCGATGAAAATGAGTCTATAATATCCCCTTTAAGTATCGCTAGTTCGTGTCCGGACACACTGTATAATTGATCTAGTGGTTTTTGAGTTTACTCAATACAATGAGTGAACTGCATTGGTTCTGAGTAACATACCTAGGCTATAAGAAGACAAGAAAAGCTAGCCTCTGGGAAAAGCTAGTATGAAATAATCTAAGAATTGTGACTAGTATTTTACTGCTCATTTTCAATACTAGACGACTGCCTAGATAAAATCCAACAGCGCGTATAAAATAAAATGGTTTCCTAATGTTCCTGATAATGTACCGAGATTAGACACTATTCGATTTTAAAGTATGTGAATAATGCATATATATTATTATACGGGACTTTAGCAGAGATCCATTACATTATGCTGTTGTCATTATGATATAGTCGTGATGAAAGTAACCGTTATCTCAAAAATATTTACGATGGTTACTTCATTCGAAGCTATGTACTAAAGATTAGTAAACAATGTGCCTTCCAAATAAATAGGCTTTGGAAGCGCGAGTTGAAGCGTAGGTGGCCTCCCACGGCCCAGCAGCGCTTCTAAGAAACTGGCATGCTTCGTCTAAACTCTAATGATTCCACAACTGGCAAAAATATCCTTTCAAATTCGTATAACCTCTTAACCCTCTTTGTTTCTTCTCAAGACTCTTAAATACTATTGTATTTTGTGTCATCGTTGTCGTAAGGAATACTTGAAAAGATGTTTGAAAACTGACTCTGACTGACTGAACTAGCGGTTGCCAGCGGCTTCGCCCGTTACTACTCGAAAATATTATCCCATGTGAAGATAAAAATCGTGATAAAAATCTTATGTGTTAATCCAGGTTATATACTATCTGTGTACAAAACTTCATCTAAATCCGTTCAGTAATTTTTGTGTGAAGGAGTAGCAAACATCTGTTAAAATATTTGTAAGAAATAACATTGACATCTTTGTAGAATGAAATACAGGATCTTGGTTGCAAACTCAGGAATGTAATTGAATCTCTCGGCTACGAGAAATATGAACTGCTACGAGGCTACGAGTGCTACGCCATGAAACGCTACAAGTGCTACGCAATGAAAAGCTTCGACATTGTCTTTCATATTGAAGGTTAATATTTCCAGGCTAACAGGCTTCATTCTGACACGTGATATTTTCTTGCTCTATTATACAAAGGATTTATATAGCATGAAAAGTGAAGTAGTTGGTGTAAGACGCTAAGAAAAAAAATCTGGCCAAGTACGAGTCGGACACGCGCTCGAAGTTTTTCATATTCATTATCTATACATATATCAACGGCAAAAGTCACGTTTATGGGAGCCCCCTTAAATAGTACATTATGCAACGAGTGAATAAAGAGCGGATTTAAAGCGAGGGCCATATATGAATCAAGAGCAAGCGAAGGATTTTAATGACTGAATCACGACCGCAGGGAGTGATAGCGAGTGATTCAAGTATTTAAATCCTGAGCGACGCGAGTGATTCAGGCCCTCGATTTAAATCCGTTTTATTCACGAGTTACATACGATACTTTATACCATGACCACAAGAAAAATAATAATTAAGCGATAATAGATAGGTATTTAACGAAGAAAAAAAAGACAAAGGTGCGTTTACAAACATCTAAATTCACATACACAAACACCCAGATCCGAAACAAATAACTGTAGATCATACGAAAATTTGCTCCGTGCGGGAATCGAACCCACTGCACGCGACGAAGTAGTCCAATCGGTCGGTCACTAAGCCAACAAATTGACATTAAACTCGGAACAATGATTGAAATTAAGAGTATCATTTTCCTAACAACACGAGGGCTGACGGGGGTGGACCGCAGCAATGTGTTCTAAATTCAAACACCAAAACAGTGAGAAAAAGAGCTTTTTACTCACTGTTTTCAGTGAGAAAAAGTAACTTTTTAAAGTGGGAATGGTATAATATTAATTTATATTCTTTTTTTTTTTTGGGTCATAGCGGCAACAGAAATGGGTATATCATCTGTGAAAATGTCAACTGTCTAATTATCACGGTTCATGAGGTACAGCTGCCTAGTGACAGAATGACAGACACAGACGGACATCAGAGCCTTAG
The DNA here is from genome assembly GCA_954870645.1 of Agrotis clavis. Classification (NCBI taxonomy): domain Eukaryota; kingdom Metazoa; phylum Arthropoda; class Insecta; order Lepidoptera; family Noctuidae; genus Agrotis; species Agrotis clavis. Next base: position 15,066,049 of record OX940919.1, on the reverse strand, counting down.
TAATAGGGTCCTGTTTTACCTTTTGGGAACGGAACACCAAAAAATACGCGATAATTATTAAGAGCGCTATTACATACTGAAAGAACACAGTTTCTGTCAATTTGACATCGTGATGCCCCCCGCATAAAAACAAAACACTAACGAAACAGCTATGCCTCGTATACCAGGAAGAAAACAACATGAGCTTTTGCCACTTTTCTTTCGAATAAACAAAGTAAGATCCCGAGCTTCTAGACACTACTTATATTTTTAAATGATAAATGTATACCTATCAAAATAAAATAAGGGGCACTCATTATATTACACTTTAAACCGCACATTGTGTCACACTGCGAATTGGATAGATTTGTAATTTACAAAGTGTGCATTATAAAGATTATTCAATTCCATTCTATAATACGAGTAAATTATCTTGTTATGATATCTTTCAAGTGTTAATTTTGTTTCTAGTGGCTAATTTGAATTCATAACTTATTTAATTAGATTTTTGAAATGGGGATGGCAACTCAAAGCTAATCGTAGATGGCGCTGCGATAGTTGGTCCCTACGTCAAATTACTGTCTCCCTTGTACAAAAAACAAACAAGATCATTTGTTATAAAAATTGAGTTTATATACAAAACAAATATGGAAAATTATTCGTCAATGCAAGTGCATATACTAAAAGAAAAATTAAGTCGCCGCGGTGCATCTACAAGAGGATAAAAAGTGATTTAGGTAATTGAGTGGTAATACATTTGTTTTTCCGTAATAAATCCACAATTACTTGTAGTTGAGGTTTCAATTTTTGAGTTTAGGTATGTTTTACCTGTCCTCTCCTATAACAAGAATATAATGCTGCTTCTGACTTTCTATTTTGATAAAATATCATAATGTTTTAGGGTGAGTGGGGGTAAGTTGGAATGAAAAATTGATGAGATGAACAGTGTTGATTTGAAACTGTTGTCACACAAAGGGATTCAATGCAAATGCAAAAAAAATTGTTTTGGGTAAAAAAGCATGGTCAAGTTGTTTCTATAATGTTGAAAGAAATTTTTGTGAAACAATTATTTATGAAAAAACTGTAATTAAAATTGGTCTTAATGAAGAAAAGATGTAGGGGTAAGACGAAATGCCCAAGGGGTAAGACTGAAATAGTTACTAAAATAGTCCTTATGGTTATGACCATAAGTACGTTTTTATTCTTACCCCGCTTGATGGAAGACTAAAATTTCAATTTTACGCGGATAATGTGTCCGTACGGAAAATGTCAAAAAACACACAAATGCTCTCACTTAGCGACTGAAGGAGACTGCGGTGTGGGGCAAGATAAAACGGTGTCTACAAATATGTTGCCAGCATTAAAAGATTTCCTTTATATTCGGCGTTATTGTATCTTTTTTATCTTTCCCCGTTTTTCATCTTACCCCCACTCACCCTAAGTCAGTAATTTTACCCCTTTTTTCTATTTAGATTCGAGAAATATCACAATATATTAAATTTCTTAACACCACAACTATCACAAAACTCGTTCCAGGTGATAATTCTTCCGCCAGACGAACCATTTAATGATTTACGGAGCGATGCAATACTGGTACTTAACCTCCAATAGAAAAGTAGATATTATTTTGAAAAGTGTATTCGATTATTTAGTTATGGTATAATCTTAGAATTTCATAAATAAACTCAACTTACGGCCTGTCTCGGCTTCGCAAGGCTGGATATTTGTTTGTTATATAGCTTTTCCTTAGTTATACTTCAATTTTTGTTCTCAAGGCAGTCACAGCAGCTACTCATTATTTCTTGATAGTGGGAATTGTCGGAAATTTGTATGTTCCATCATATTTACAGCTTATTACACAAGATCTAGTCATTTTACATCAATAAATCGTTTTTATTCAGAAAATTCCTTTGATTTGACAGTTCATTTGGGACCAAACTGTCACTTGTCACTTTGACACTTGCCTTCCCCATTAATTAGAATTTACGATTTGGTGTTTAAAATTTTTCAAACTTTTTCTTTGACTTATACATCAAACAGTCATTTATGCCATCTATTCAGAGACATAATTATGGACGCAAAACCAGCCACTTGGGGTGATTACGGTGACATAGATAAGGGGATATAGCCAGAAGTGGTCGGTTTAATGCTCGAATATTTCCCAGTGGTACAAAATATTTGAAACTAGTGTCAAAAGAGACGAGTAATATGACCAAACGCCGTGATCCAGGATGAAAGTGAGTAAGGCCCAAGAAGCAACCATCAAGTTCGTTAAACCGCGCAAAGTGAGCGATAATCTACTGCGCGGATCATACAAACTCCATTGCGACCAGCCACAAGCTCCCCTATAATTGACAAGACAATTTCGAATCGACACCATGAAGATTAAAAATTATATAATATTCAAGAAGATTCTTGGTTCGCCTGCAGTTAACTGTGAGCGGATGGTGCAAATCGTTAAAGATTTGCAAAGGAGAAAATTTATTGAACTGTTTTGACTGGACTTCAGTGCTTCATATACTGGGTTACAGCTGGATTATTTTTTTAGTATAGACAGATCTATCAGAGTTCAACAGGTTTCAGATCACTTCACTCTTGAAACAGAATGTTTTGTTGAGCTTTAAATTATAATCTCTATCTCGCAAAACTGAGCTTTCACTTCCTAACGAAGGTACGTAACTGCTCAAAATTGCGTAGAAAATGTGGTTCAACTCCACATTATTTCATTTGCACAGCAAGTAGTACCTGATTTCATCTTCGATCAATCGCGACTAACAATGCATAGATTCGTTTATGCTCGAATGGGGATTGTCTTAATTTTTCAAACATTCGATTTTATTTTATTTTCTGCAAATTTAGAGCATTTTGAGAAACTAATTTGAATATTTTTATGATTGGCTCAATAGTTTTTTTATTTTTAATATTTTAATTTTTGAGGTAGCTGACGTCACCATTGACCAAAAAGTTGTGCCGTGGCCTCACCAGTGAATAATTTAAAAAACTGCCTGACAACACAACGTCACTTTCTCCTGATAGTAGACGTCAGTTAACATCCTTAGTCGGGGAGCCCAGGGAGGGAATTTTAATGTGACTCCAGCGCATCAGATTATCATAAAGGAGAAATCTTGCACCCTTTAATGTACCTGTACCAAGCATCAACCCTTCATATGGTCCCCACCATTGGTTGTGTGGGAGAACCCGCCAGATTAGTAAAAAAAATCGATCCACAGAAATACTTGAGCGAGTCAGATTACGAAAAGGTAGATTAATTACGTTCAAAAAATTGTATATGATTATGTACATTGAAGATGGCGGACATTAAATCATGACCGATACTTGCGAACTAACAGGTAGTTCACCTTTTCTCCGCGAGTCTACCGACATCGCCCCATGGAAAACGTCAGATTATTAGTGAGTATGATTTTTACAGTGTCGAGTATTTCAAGATTACGTTTTTTTTACCAATAGAAATATGAATTATTACTTTGTGCCACATCCGAATCGTCAGACATTTTAATACGACACTTTTTAAGGTCTACTTTACATACACTTTGAATATCTGACGCGCTTGATTAACTTTTTTTTGGATTTTCAACCGCTTGCCACGGACAGCCCCCTCGAGTTAATCGTCCGATTAATATGTATTGGTTATCAGAAATAGAAAAGCGCGTTTACACTGTAAATAGCTGACGCGCTCGAGTACTTCTGTACAACTGTTTTTTTTACAGTTTTAAATCTGTTTACACGCCCTCCCCCCAGGGTTGGAACAAAACAGTTTTTTTTAAATTATATAAAACAAACAGTTCAAAATGTTTTAAACAAGTGTTTTTTTTGTTTTTTTTAGTTTAGGGCATTAATTCGACTATGTTTCTTTTCTAGGCTAGATCTTTAAAAACTCGCCCTAATAAATTAAATGTTTACAAAAAAAAACGATCAATAGATAACATTTATTTGTATGTTGCGTAATCAAACGCTTCACATTCACCCGGTAGGTATGTTCTAATGTTGATTTTATATTGGGCGACACGTAGGGACTTTCTTAGCGGGACAGGCGGCGCGCCTCCTATTCGTTCGTAGAATAGTTCATTGTTCATAAGGTATATCCCCGCGCCACGGTGCGGGGCTTTACCTTATGAACAATGGACTGAGAAACACCGATCTACTTATATGTCTAAAAAATAGGGGAATTACCAAATGATAATGTTTCAAAAATAGGTGCTATCTTGTCCCATACAAATCCTGGTACTTAGATATTTGTTTGATTGACTGAAATACCTACATAACATAAAAATAATGTTGGCGTCATGTTTGAGTTTATATGTTTGTAAACGCACCCACGACACAGTAGAAATTCCTAGTGTGGGGCAACGTTTTATAAAAAAAAAAAAGGTTGCACTCCAGGAGTGCCGGTAGAAGTGAAAACTTTTTTGTTACTATGTTTTATTTTTAATTTGAATGACGTCTTACTCATTTTCGATCAGGGTCACGTGACCCTGACGGTCACGTGACCCTGACGGTCACGTGACCCTGACGCGAGTTTTAAATTTTTTACCCATTACAGAAAAAGTGTACAACGCCGCTAAAGAAGTTTTCACTTCAAAAAAATGATTAAGTCAATTACAATGCCATTGAAAGTTCAAAAATATAACAGCAATAGAGACTCGATTGGTTTTATGTTGAACTATTCAGACTCAAATACTTATTATTTTATTTTCATTTTATATTCAGTTATTGCGACATGAAAAGTAGTTTTAAAACATGTTTTTTTTCGTACTGTTTTATACAATGTTTTAAACTTGTTTTAATCTTTGTTTTTAAACATGTAATAAAAAACACTGTTTAATTTCAAACTGTTTTAAACACTGTTTTAAACATGTGTTTTAAAACAACTTGTTTTAATCATGCCAACCCTGCCTCCCCCCCACTAAAATAGAAAACTTGTCAGAAACTTTTTTCTTTTTAGAACATATTCTTTCAAATCCAATAGGTCGCCATGATGCTCGAGTAACTGCAAATTAGAATCCTCGCCTCCCCTACTATAAAAATACAATAAATTTTTGAAATCGGTTTTTATTTTTGTTTTTATAACGGAAAGTCGTCGACGAGGTGACATTATTGTTCGTTTTCCTGAGCAATACTTTAGCATTAACTTAATGAATATACAAAGGTATATAAAGCTTTGATATCTTACTTACATCAAAATGATCTTCGCAACAGTAGGTACATTTTATAAACCTTGCAATATTACACGCCTACATCACGGCATCACTTTTCTCGCAAATCTTATAAAGAGATTATGAGACATGTTGCAGAAATAATCATAAAATATATAAAAAACTAAACATTATTATTTGTTTACATTTTTGACATTTTTAATTTGACACTTGACAGATTGTTGAAAATACTTGCCACTTACTTTTTATTGTCTGAGGCAACGATACAAAACGGTACAGCCAATAATAACGTCACTTGAAGGGCAAGGAAGGTCAAGCGTATTTTATCAAAAATATCAATCAAATATGAACATTTTTCATTTTTGATTGGTTACTAATGATTAGTAACGCTATTCCTAGAAATGGTTTTTCAATTACAACATATTGAAAAAAATGAACAATGCCCATTAAGATGCTACAATTGGTCACTCAGGCTTTTTACAGCTTGACATAAAAATGTAGAAAACCGTAAAGCTGCGAACATATTATCGGACGCGTCCGTCAGCCGCGGCTGAGGGACGCGGCTTATTCATTATCCAGCCAGTACATTTAATACTACACTGTGCAAACTGTCGGTCGTAAGACGCGGACGTGACCTTGAGAGTTCGGACGTCCGAACAAAATCTGGCCTTCTGTCTGGCCTTCTGTCGTCCGAACTACCGTGCACACTGCTAAGCCGCGTCCCTCAGCCGCGGCTGACGGACGCGTCCGATAATATGTTCGCAGCTTTACGGTTTTCTACATTTTTATGTCAAGCTGTACCTGATTTCTATTGAAATGGTATAGAAAATGTTCGTTATTTAATACAGAACATTTCACCTTCAGTAAAATAACACAGGGTTTAAGAGAAAAAAGAACTCTTTAGAACATTGAAAACATTATTTTTTCGATTTCATTATTTTATTTAATTTATGAAACTTGACACATTCCTGTAATTTCTCACTTTTCATTCAATTTCGCTTATTTTTACGATTTATTGGAATGATAACTTATTTTTTGTATGTTTTGTTCTGAGTAGTATCTGTATTCATGAATAAAATTCACAAAATAATATCAGGCGAAAGAGCCATGGCCGGTTGAGTGCTTGAACTTCAAGGCGGCTAAGACGTGAATTTTTCCGCAAAAAGGAGCCAATCCGACCCGGTTCTATCTTTCTGAGGTGTAACCGTAAAAATGACAGGCCATCTTGACCTTTTTGGGGTGCCGTTGACATCGACCCACAATATTAGTCCACTTATTGAGTTGGCTGCAAAAAAGTTAGGTACATGGAGTGGTACAGTTTTGCCAAATCCCAACTCGATGCAATTGAGTCAATTTAATAGCGCCCGGCATTGATCGTGGCCACGATCTGCGGGGCGAGACGGAATGGGAAGTAGTCACCTCGATCCCTTATGCAAAGCAGTCATGCTAGCGAAGTAGGAGGTGGAACACGTGAGGGAGAGGACAGCCGCGTGACCTACGACGCCGAGAAGCGATATCTAATCAGAGAGGTACGCCTTGGAGGGCCGGAGCTTGTCTTGGTCACTGGACTGTCTTATCAGGTAACGGTGACCCTGGAACGTAAAGGGCTACTGAAGGATCACCATGGATATTAGTCAGTACGAGTCTGGTAATAAATCCCGTCCCGCTCGGGAGGACACATTTGATGATTTTACCAAAAAAAATTAAAAATACAATGCAGCTGCCAAAACGGAATACCGCAATTGACTGGATGCCGAACCTGATACAAGACTTCAACTCTCTTCGATCAAACCTAATACAAAAAATCGACTGATAAAAAAAAACTTTTTGAAAAAAAGTACCGACTTCAAAAACGAATACAAAAATAACTTTCCTTTTGGAAGTCGGTGGCTTTGTTATTTATCGTCGTATCCTACGAATAGGGGCGTAACTGCATATTAGCTACTTTTCAGGAGACACTTTTTTGTGTTTAATTAAATTAAATGTGAACAAATATGTATTGGTGGTTTTATATAACGTGTATTGGTATTTTATGGTTTGGTTAGCATTATTTTCAATAAATTATCTTTATATTTTATACGATTTTTGTCCCTTAAATCCTTATTCTCCGTTGTGTTAAGGCTTAGTAGGACTGGACTTGAGCAATAAGTTACATTATGCCTTTTATCTGCGGAAATGTCGAAGCCACAATCGCCTTAAAGCCCTGTTTATAAAGTGATGCGTGTTTTCATTGTAGGTATGTCATAAACATAAAAAACAAAAACATAATTTGAACCTAGAAGAAAGACATAAACGCAATTAGGGCTTCGTCTCTTCTATAGTTATAATGTAAGCAATTTAGCCATTCCATAGAAAACGGTCACAATCACCATGAGGGTTTTTTTCTATGTACTTTATATTGAAAATGAATAAGTAATTAAAATGACTGAAGTACAAACTCGTTGATACTATATTATTTGAACTTGATCTATACAGTACAAATTAAGAAAACATAATCTTTATCTTAAAATCACTTGAGGTAGTACAAGCAAAAATGTTATTTTTATTTAAAAATCAGATTACGCTCGCCGCAACTAACAATCTCCGCGTTCCGCCGAATAGTAGCCGAACGGCGCTAGCACGCACTCCTCGCGCCCACGCACACCCACTACTCGCGAAGAATGAAGGCGCGACGGCAGTTGTGGCTTTATTCGACGTTGAAAACGTAGTGCTTAAAATTGTGGCTTTTTAGAAAACCTTATTATTTGATAACCTGTACTGTTTTTAATTGCTTTGTTAAACTGGTTATATGTGGTATGATGAGTAGAATTGAATTATGCAATAAAAGAAAAAAGCCCCTATGTTCGTTAGGGCACTATTCGTAGGATACGACGTTATTTCATTGACTATTGCCATCGACTTCCAAAAGAAAAGTTATTTTAAACTTTTTTATATTCAAAAAAGTTATTTTAAACAAAATAGTTAAAATAAATTTTCTTTTGGAAGTAGAAAAGTTATTTTAAACTTTTTTTATTCGTTTTTGAAATCGGTACTTTTTTTAAAGTTTTTTTTTTAAAGTTACTTTTCTCTGGGTTAACCGCTACCTCAAAACGATCAGATCAATTTTTCTCGGATTTTCGGGGCGCACGTTAGAGAGCCAAATCCTGCCGGCGGATTCGCGGGACTGTCTTATCAGGTATCCATGGCCCCGGATCGCAATGGGTTATTGAAGGACACCGTAGATTTTAGTCAGTAGTGTCAGTACAAGTTTGTATGTCCTTCCTGTAGTCCTGTCCTTCCCTGGGTGGAAGGGCTGATCTGATGATTTTACCACGTAATAAAAAGCCATACCACCAGGGGCATGGCCGGAGGTATGGTGGGTCCCGCAGCGAGCTATATTATCCAAACGAACGGGAATGTTTGGGAAGTTAGCAAGTCTGAAATTACATTTAATTACCAATTCAGAAAAAAAGCTATCAGTATTATTTACATTATTTTATTATCTACAATTATATCCACATTCGAATATAGTAGGAAAATACAATCAACACATTTATATATTTACATTGCAAACAGATAAAAATTAAATTAATTCAAAATATTAGCTTGTATCAAGAAAGGTAGGTTATGCTGTATTCTTGGCGATTGGGAAAATTACTGGCCACCACTCATGACCTGCGGAAAATTCGAGGTACTACATTTTTCACATGGAATTTGATGTCATGACAAAGACACTAGCGCCGCGTATAAAGGTCATGAATGGTGGCGTGTATTTTAAATTTTAATAATTACGTGACTAATGTCAAAATGGTTGCGAGCGATACGTCCTCCCTCAAAAGGCGCCCCGCGCCGTCTAAATCAAAGAACAAACCGTTCTTGGTTTTATGTTGAATTTTTTCATTGCTTATTATAATTGTTTAATACTATTATTTTACTTTTAAATGAGCTAATTATTTTTTTAATGCAAGTTAAGATAGTAACCTTAGTTATTCAATACTTTTTGATTGAAAATTCAGTAAATATTGATAGATAAAAAATATAATTTCGGACGAAAAAATGTCAAATTCTTCCTGTTTTGAAAAAAATATTTTTGGTATATTTCTGAATGGAAAATAAAAAAGTGATTAATGCAGTCCAAATATAATCTTTCAGATGTACCATGGACATTTTCAAATATTATTTTACTATTATACCTTCTATGTAATTCGGTACCAAAGTATGACAAAAAGTAGAATTTTATGAAACATCCTTTGCAGAGACAAGGTTTTTACTCATGTATGTAAACAAATCTAAAAATTTGTTTAAAGCACTCCACACAGAATTAATCAAACTTTCTCGAGTATATATCCTTTTTTTATTTGTGGCAATGACATACCCAGAATCAGGTTCCAAAAGTCGCACAAAAACAACGAAACGTGTGAAAGCCCTCTTAATCAAAGCTTAATTTCCTTTTCACCTCACCCGCTCGGAAAGATTCTATTTCTCATTCAAAATCTGAGCGCAAAACTCCATTTTGTGCTCTAGAGCACAAAGTGTTGTTTAAAATTCGAACACGTCTTGTATTCAATTGTTTTCTACTTTTCTACACCGGCAGGCGAGCCGCCCCCACTTCATTTCCTCGCTGTGTGAGGTGAAAAGTTGTGTGTTGCACTCGGCAGCAAAGTTTTTCTGCGTCTCGTACCTTTGAAAACTTCGCATCGCTCAGGATTCTATATTTGAACCGCTCGTTTCTCTCGCGGTTCAATCTTAGAATCCTTCGCTCGCTCAGTTTTCAATTCAAGTACTCGCGCCAAAAATCAACTTTGCAGCCTTGCATAACAAATAACTATTTCACCTCACACGCTCGGAAAGATTCTATTTCTCATTCAAAATCTGAGCGCAAAACTCCATTTTGTGCTCTAGAGCACAAAGTGTTGTTTAAAATTCGAACACGTCTTGTATTCAATTGTTTTCTACACTGCCAGGCGAGCCGCCCCCTGTATAGGTCAATGCCCCCACTTCATTTCCTCGCTGTGTGAGGTGAAAAGTTGTGTGTTGCACTCGGCAGCAAAGTTTTTCTGCGTCTCGTACCTTTGAAAACTTCGCATCGCTCAGGATTCTATATTTGAACCGCTCGTTTCTCTCGCGGTTCAATCTTAGAATCCTTCGCTCGCTCAGTTTTCAATTCAAGTACTCGCGCCAAAAATCAACTTTGCAGCCTTGCATAACAAATAACTATTTCATATTGGCACAATAATAAACTAATTTGTTGTATTCTTTTCTCCGATGAATGCATCAACTTGCAAGACTTACAGAATCTTCAACTCTTCATCTTGTATGTAATATCAATATATCAGTATAGCCAATGTCCATTTGTCGTCTACACAACCGCTTCACGTTTGACCACATCAATCGATAATAATAAATCGTGTTGTGATGTCGTCCTAGCCAGTAAAGCAAGCCTGCAGGCAATCCAAAAGCGGTTCTATGTCGCGATTTGTAAGGCTGAGGTTTTATTGAATTCCGCTCTTGGTCGAGTTCTTATAGTAACAAAAGCTTTTCTAAGAAACTACATCTGCACGTTTCCGTAGCATAAATCCTTACTCAGAATACAGAAAACAGGATAGTTTTGGGTATAATCACATACCCCCACGCCTTCGTTTCTCTAAAGGCGCTCCCTCACCGCGAGCATTCACCTGTAATGTAACGTTACAGATTCAAACATTCGAAGACTATCGAGCATCAAATTGCGCACTTTTTTATTACATTACAGGTGAATGCTCGCGGTGAGGGAGCGCCATAAAAGAACATCTGCTCCTTGGTCTTGAATTGAATGTAAAGAGTATTAAATTAATGAGCTGACTAGTGGGCTTATGTTAGCCACTTCAGTTTTAACCTAGCCATATTTGGCCATATAAAAACTGAACTCTACTGGGTCTAATCCTAACCCTGTGAGGCATGCACATTCAATTATTATAACATAAATAGGGTAAATACGCTAAATGTCGGCCCCCTTACGGTTTTTCTGTTTTGGGATCGGTCTGGAACCATCAATTTGCAACGAAAGGATAGCTTTCAGTGTGGTTTTGGATAGTTTGATAAACCTATTTTATGTTTATGGGCATAAGGTTGACATTTCTACTACAAGGAAAAAGTACTAAGGTTTAGATGCGTCGAGAACGAAAAAACCCTAAAGTCGGCCATTCACGGCCCATGGTCGGTCGCGTTTTTCCCAAATGTCGGCCGGGTAGAGGGTGTTTTAAATTAAGACAGACAAATATTATTAATATGATTTATTTTGGCAGGAGTCTCACTAAGTATACATTATTAATCGAATTTCGTTTAATAGTAGGTAAAGTATTTTTTTTTTAAATGCACTTAAATAATGTTAGGTAAAGTTGCGATCGTAACTACATAGGTAATGTTCTGTTTCCGTAAAGGCCCTTGATCTCCCTGCTCTGTCATTGTAGTACCTTAAATTAAAATCATTAATTCTAAATGCAGCTTTTTGTGACATGCAGGTTAATTAATGAATGAAAGATTCACGACCAACCATTTATATTTTTAAGCTAATTAACATGGCTTTATTAGGTAGCAAGTTCCAAAGAGCAATTTTTATCTTATATTCCCAAACCGTAATAAGCTATCATAAATGTTTCCAATTTTATCCTCCCATTTAAACGTAACTCTTAGTATTATTAATAAATTAAATTGTACAATGAACATTTAATTTTGAGAAAATAATAAAAAGCAATCAGCCTGTATAGTTGGGCTCGAATTCGAGGCTGGTCGACATTACGATCTTTAATATTTCTAAAGCCGGCCCCTATTTCATGTACTCTATTTCTCGAGATTCAACTTCTATCACCCCGGCCGGTATTTGGCGATTAAACGTAAAATAGGTTTATTTGCCTATATGCGTTGCAAATTCTCATAGTAATTAGTACAATTGGAATTTATAAAACAGACTGCATTTACTTTAAGTCGACCATGGCCGAGAATCCGGTTTTAACTCAAAATTGGTAGTCTATTGGCGGCCTCCTATTTTTCTTTTAAAACAATACGTTAAACATTGAAAAAACTGTCTCAAAATATAGTAAAAATTACTAATTACTGATAATAAAGCTTAAAACAATAAAAAAGGAATGTTTTACCGTTCTAATATCAACCCCCGAAGTGTGGGTATTCACAGCAAGTAAGGTACTTTCAATATGAACTTGACGCTTCGACGGCGCAATCGCTGCTGAAGCTCAGTGTGCGAAGAGTGAGTGTCGTAATCGGAAAGTAACGGTTTGTACATATAGAGTATGAACTAAGGTGGTAATTCGAGTGGCAAATTTGTCACTTCATTACGTTTTAAATGAATGCAAGCTGAAAATGTGCAGAGGGCCGAAGTTTGGGGGGGGGCCGACGTATGGCGTATTTACCCTACATCATGTATGGTACCTAACCTCCAAACAAAAATTCAACGACAATAAAAAAGCAGTGTCGTGTAATTTATTGAAACTTCAACATGATATTGTGTGCTTGCCGTTCGTCTTCTCGCTGTAACCTCACCCGTATTAATGTATCTTAGTTTGCCGAGTTCGATTACGTCTAACATGAAAGACGACGCACTCTATGCTTTCAGACCATCACGTGAGATTTACGAATTCATATAAACGTTACCTTATCGGTTCTTGAATGGATAATTGGTAAACAGTTTTGGTATTAAATTGTGAAGTGGCGATAGAGTGGTACTTAATGTACTTCCGAATAGGTATATACTCGCAATACGAGTAGTTAAATAACTCGCCTAGGCGATCAGTCCCGCAAGACAACCTTACTTTCTGACTAATGTTTTTATCAGTCTTACCATTATAATAATATAATAATAATAATAATTGATTCAGAAGGCAGTACTCCTGGACACGGCGCGTATTGTTAGGAGGTTCCTCTCTCAAGAGCCCTGACCACCGGCGGCCCGGACCCTGTTCCTGGTGCTGGTGGACTGCTATTTTTTATATTTTAAATGTTTTTAGTTTGTTTTTTATAAAAATATTTAAAAATGTAATTTATAAGTGTAAAAATAAATAAAGAGAATAATAATATCCACTTTATTTCAGGCTACTTGGGCCCATAGATATATACCTTAGAGTCTAACATATATATTATTATTTATATTATTACCATTACATGCACTATTCTTAAATAGGTCTTTATTTGTGGAAAAACGAACATCACAAGTTCCATTGCGATCTTTAGATTGTCGATGTGTAAAAACAGAATCAAAATCCAAAATTTAAAAGCCAGTAATTTGGTACTTAATCATTCACAGTCAAACACATGCCAATACCGAGAGATTAACTCCCCCGATTTAGGTATGTGTCGGACTGTTGGATTCATAAATCAATTTATTATATTGTTCAGAAGGGTGTAAACCGGTTCCGAAATGTAATTAGCGGGAAAATACCCGAGGGCTTATTGTTTACAAGATAATTCACGTAACGCGTAGCGACAAGTGTATCGAACATGATATATCTATATGCGTTGCTTGTAGAAATTATAGATTCTGACGTAACAGCAGTAAGTACTTTAAGTTCATAATTATATTCTTATATCGTAGAAGCATCATAATATAAGAGGGCTGTACATACGTGCTCTTTGCACTCAAATCATATAAAAATCATACTAAACAACATACCTATTAAAAAAGTTTTATGTTTGCCCAGTCATATTTGTGCAAAAAATGAAAATTAACATAGGGTAAATACGCTAAATGTCGGCCCCCTTACGGTTTTTCTGTTTTGGGATCGGTCTGGAACCATCAATTTGCAACGAAGAATAGCTTCCAGTGTGGTTTTGGATAGTTTAATAAACCTATTTCATGTTTATGGGCATAAGGTTGACATTTCTACTACAAGGAAAAAGTACTAAGGTTTAGATGCGTCGAGAACGAAAAAACCCTAAAGTCGGCCATTCACGGCCCATAGTCGGTCGCGTTTTTCCCAAATGTCGGCCGGGTAGAGGGTGTTTTAAATTAAGACAGACATATATTATTAATATGATTTATTTTGGCAGGAGTCTCACTAAGTATACATTATTAATCGAATTTTGTTTAATAGTAGGTATAGTATTTTTTTTTTAAAGCACTTAAATAATGTTAAGTAAAGTTGCGATCGTAACTACATAGGTAATTTTCTGTTTCCGTAAAGGCCCTTGATCTCCCTGCTCTGTCATTGTAGTACCTTAAATTAAAATCATTAATTCTAAATGCAGCTTTTTGTGACATGCAGGTTAATTAATGAATGAAAGATTCACGACCAACCATTTATATTTTTTAAGCTAATTAACATGGTTTTATTAGGTAGCAAGTTCCAAAGAGCAATTTTTATCTTATATTCCCAAACCGTAATAAGCTATCATAAATGTTTCCAATTTTATCCTCCCATTTAAACGTAACTCTTAATATTATTAATAAATTAAATTGTACAATGAACATTTAATTTTGAGAAAATAATAAAAAGCAATCAGCCTGTATAGTTGGGCTCGAATTCGAGGCTGGTCGACATTACGATCTTTAATATTTCTAAAGCCGGCCCCTATTTCATGTACACTATTTCTCGAGATTCAACTTATATCACCCCGGCCGGTATTTGGCGATTAAACGTAAAATAGATTTATTTGCCTATATGCGTTGCAAATTCTCATAGTAAGCCAATGGAATTAGTACAATTGGAATTTATAAAACAGACTGCATTTACTTTAAGTCGACCATGGCCGAGAATCCGGTTTTAACTCAAAATTGGTAGTCTATTGGCGGCCTCCTATTTTTCTTTTAAAACAATACGTTAAACATTGAAAAAACTGTCTCAAAATATAGTAAAAATTACTAATTACTGATAATAAAGCTTAAAACAATAAAAAGGAATGTTTTAATTACCATTCTAATATCAATCCCCGAAGTGTGGGTATTCACAGCAAGGAAGGTACTTTCAATATGAACTTGACGCTTCGACGGCGCAATCGCTGCTGAAGCTCAGTGTGCGAAGAGTGAGTGTCGTAATAGGAAAGTAACGGTTTGTACATATAGAGTATGAACTAAGATGGTAATTCGAGTGGCAAAGGAGATTGCCCAACTGCGGTCCAACTGTTGCCCAGGAATGGGAGTACGTGCGTTGTGTTGCCGGCACTAATGTATGTCTGTATACGAAATATTTTTAAAATCTGTCCTGGGGTTCCTGATTTATTTACATTTTTATGTTGATGACTTTAATTTTGTCTCCATGTTTTTTTTAACGTACTTTACACCTGTCCAAATGCTACCCAGGACTGGGAGTACATGTGCTGTGATCCTGGCACTAGTGTCTGTCTATATACGAAATATTTAAAGAATCTGCCCTGGGGTTCCTGATTTATTTACATGCTTATGTCGATGATTTTATTTATACCCCATGTTTTTTTATCGTACTTTATACCTGTTCAAATGCTGCCCAGGTATGGGAGTACGTGCGCTGTGTTCCTGGCACTAATGTCTGTCTACCTTCGAAATATTTTAAGAATGTACCCTTGGGTTCCTGATTCATTTACATTTGTATGTTGATGACTTTCTACATTTTGTCTCCATTTTTTTTGCGTTTTTCACTCCTGTCTAAATGCTGCCCAGTAATGGGACTACGTGCGTTGTGTTGCTGGCACTAATGTTTGTTAATTTTAATTTTAAGAATCTATCCTAGGGTTCCTGATTAATTTACATTTTTATGTTGATGACTTCATTTTTGTCACCATGTTTTTTGTCGTACTTTACACCTGCTCAAACGCTGCCCAGGGATGGGTTTTTTTGGAGACAAAATGAAGGAAGTTATCAACATAAAAATGTCAATAAATCAGCAACCCAAGAGCACATTCCTGGGCAGCATTTGAACAGGTATAAAGTACAATAAAAAATTGGGGACAACAATAAATCATCGACATAAAAATGTAAATAAATCAGGAACCCCTGGGCAGATTCTTGAAATATTTTGTATATAGACAGACACTAGTGCTAGGAACACAGCGCACGTACTCCTAGTCCTGGGCAGCATTTGGACAGGTGTAATATACAATAAAATAAAAAACATGTAGACAAAAATAAAGTCATCGACATAAACATGAAAATAAATCAGGAACCCCTGGGCAGATTCTTTAAATATTTCGTATATAGACAGACATTAGTGCCAGGAATACAGCGCACGTACTCCTAGTTCTGGGCAGCATTTGGACAGGTGTAAAATTCATTAAATTAAAAACATGGAGACAAGAATAGAGTTATCGACATAAACATGTAAATAAATCAGGGACCCCTGGGCAGATTCTTTAAATATTTCGTATATAGACAGACATTAGTGCCAGGAATACAGCGCACGTACTCCTAGTCTTGGGCAGTATTTGGACAGGTGTAAAATACATTAAATAAAAAACATGGAGACAAAAATAGAGTCATCGACATAAACATGTAAATAAATCAGGAACCCCAGGGCCGATTTTTAAAATATTTCGTACACAGACAGACATTAGTGCCAGAAATACAGCGCACGTACTCCCATTCCTGGGCAGCATTTGGACCAAGTCCCATACAAGAATGGGCAATGTCCTTTGTCACTTCATTACGTTTTAAATGAATGCAAGCTGAAAATGTGCAGAGGGCCGAAGTTTGGGGGGGGGCCGACGTATGGCGTATTTACCCTACTTAGTTGGGATCCTTCAAAATTAGGGTACCTACCTACATAAACATACTACATTGTTTTTTGCTTACAAGTTATTTTTAAGTATATTTTTGTTATTTGTTTTAAGAATCTATGTACAAAATTTTAAAACCGTTTCATAAAAAATCACAAAGTTATAAGCTTGTATATTACCTGGTTGTCAGTTCAAAAACATGCTCATTTCGCGGTACACCCGCATAAACCACGTCTACTGTGTTATACACTCGTGATAATAGTTTGGCAATAGGTACCTAACCGTACGGTGATTGTACTGTAATTAACTGGTAATAAAAATTTAATTAAAATGTTTTTGAAAAATAAATATAACATGGTGTAAAAATTATTGGACTCGAATCAGTTACTGATTCTGAACAAACTATAGGTATTCAGGTTTCGCATATACTAAAAATAATGTTGTAGGTATAGTATGGTAAAAATAATAACAGATTTATATTCAGTACCATAATGGAGCCAAGCTAGGCCGTTTAGATATGCACATATTGCATGATGTGTGTATATGAGTTAGTAACTGCTGTAGGCACAAAGCGTTAGCAGAATTGATTGATTGAATTGGCGGCATCTGGTCACCTATAGCACATATACGTTCACGTCCGCTTTTAAACTTCTAACAAACCTTATTTGATTTGACATCCAAAATTGTCCTTAACAAAGGTATGTTTGCAATAAGAATTATTTCACAGGCTAAACTCAGCCCGATGGTCCCACATCCGCATTATATTTTCGGATGAAATAAATCCCTTCCATTTTATTTATGGTAGCGGTCATTTTCTTTTTATAGGGAGGCTATTTTCGGACATCGGCCTCCTCTTTATAGCCCAATAGATACGCAGGCTAGGACGGCCTGCTCTGGAGCCCCAGACTTGCCTGAAGGATAATAAAGCTATTCTTCAAGCTTATGAAAAAGTTGGTTTATCTTCACATAAAATCTTTTCATTAACTAATACAATGTTTCTTTACTTTTTTTTTTTTTTTTTTTTTAGGTGGTAAAATCATCAAATGAGTTCTCCCGCCCTGGGTGGGGCGGAAGGGACTGTCAGACTCTTACTGACTAAAATCCACCCGTGTTCCTTCCTATACCCTTTACGTTCCGGGGCCACGGTAACCTGGGTTAAGAAAAAACCCGCGACCCCAGCAGGCATTTGGCGCGAAACACGACGCGCCACCGACCCGGGCTTGGTCCTTGGTCGGACGGCGAGCTACCCATAACTCACCGTCCGCAAGCCCGCTCCACCGCTGTGCCCTCTGCTAATCAGAGGGACACGCGTTGGAGCGTCCACACGACAGGCTATTCGCATACGGGCAAAGAGACCCCTTAGGCACACAGTGCCTAAGGAAGAGTTTTTGCCCGCATCCCAGGGTGCACCGGCCCGAAAAACTGGTCTTCCCCCCGGACGTATCCGAGAGGGAACTCCAGTCCACGGGCGCACGTGGAGGTTTCCTGTCATAGCACCCCAATGTTTCTTTACTTAGCATAATTTCGTATTCCACGTTTCAATTTAGCTAAAATAAGTTCTTGTGGTAGTATTGCATGACTAGCTCCTTCATTAATTATACAGTGTGGTAGATTTTTCTGCTGCCCTCTGACCTCCAACCCTCAGGGAAATCATAGTTTCCTGGTGAGATGTTATCATTGTACAAACGAGATGGGCACATCTACCTGATAATATACGACCTCTAAGCCGTCTGTGTCCGCAGTTAAGCGCAATTCACACAGAGAGCGGGCGCGGGTCGGGCGCGTTTCGGGACGGGAGTACGGCGCGGCGGCGGGTCTAGTTCTTTGTATTTATATGAAAGACATCACACTGAAAGCGTGTGCGGGTCGGGCGCGGGGCGGGTCGTGCGCACGCTTTCAGTGTGATGTCTTTCATTTAAATACAAAGAACTAGACCCGCCGTACTCCCGCCCCGAAACGCGCCCGACCCGCGCCCGCTCTCTATGTGAAACGCGCTTTACGGGGAAATGTGGCGAGGTACTCTTTGAGGAAGCCACGCGGTGGAATCTAATTTATGGGTGAATTTCCCAAACGACTTTTTATTTTGTCTTCATTGAAATTAGTATTTGAAAAAAGGAATATTGTTCTGTACTATTTTTTTTTGTATTCATTAGGTATTTATTGGGTTGTGGCATAAAATATTATTTGTCTAAGTCTATTTACAAAGGTAGAAATAAATACATAAACCTCTATTTTTGTCACATCGGTGCTGTCCCTCTACTTTTTTTACAAGCAAAAACGCTTATATCGTTATAAAAATAAGTAACTTAAGAATATAACTTATTCTATTTCATAGAATATTAGTTTTATTATTAATATGTAGCATATTTTATTACGTAATTCATAATATTTATTACTGAGAGGCATAAATGTACTTGTCTCGCAAAATTTTGTCATATCGCTGCACAAAAGTAATTTAAACCTAACTTTGCATCGATGAGTCCGACAGTGTCCCCACCCCAATTTTATTTCCCTCGTTAGTGTGTGCTAGTGCGCAGTCAGGACGGACGTGTGTCAAATCGCTGCATATTCCCGCCAATTACGTAAGTACGACATTTCAGTTACTTCCAAGCAATTATTTTATATTATCGGTGGTTGCATTTTTCTAGTGTAATGTGAAGTTTTATTACGATTGTTTGGTTCTAACAGACATAGTAAGTAAATTAGCATCATTATAGGTACTTGAATTTAGCCTAAATATTATACATTTTTCATAATTTTCAAAAAAGTCGATAATTTCTCACGTCGCTGTTCTCATATCGCTGTAATCGGTGGTCTTTTTTACCACCGATGTGATAATTTACACCGATGTGATAAGAAAAATCAATCGGTGTCTTAAATATCATATCGGTGTTTTGATTCATGATCGACGCATAGTTTTGTCACATCGGTGGATTGTTTTATCACATCGGTAGATCATATTATCACCTCGGTGTAATTTTATCATATTGGTAGACATAGTGTCATTTCATTAAAGTAAACAAAAAAACAATGGAGCATACCTACAACCATACATTATATACATACATATACACATATTATATTTTTTAACTTTCATAAATATTAACTTGTGTGCAGCTCGTGCCGCACACAATTCGTTCGAGTAATTTTGTTTAAGATTAATTTTGTTTAAGAATGCTGAAATCAAAACTAAACGAGGAGGAGAAAAAAGAGAGAAAGAGGTTGATGGAAAGAATAAGAAAAGCTAAAATCAAAAGTGATCCTGTGTTAAGAGAGCAGCATTTAAGAAAAGACAGAGAACGCTTAGCTAAAAGAAAGGCAGCTGGACTTATCCTAACCCGAAGCCAAATGACTGCACATGCACGTCGCAATGCACAAAAGAAAAACCGAATCAGTGCCCGTGCATATTATCAGCGGAAAAAAAATAAGGCAAATGGTGCCCGCAACAACCCAACAAGTGTTTCAGAGACCAATGACGCAGAATCGCTACCGAAAAATCAAGATAATGAGCCCGGTATTTCTCAAGAACTAATAGGACCTCATAGCCCACGGCTATTGCGACAGAATGTTCGATGTAATAGTCCTAATTTGCGTATTGATGCCATAGTAGCGAGTAGTTCCCACTATTTACGTACAAGCAGTCCCCTAGATTTATCAATAGCATCTCCTTTACGAACGCCAAGTATTAGTTCTATAAATTCAGAAGAATCAACATTACGCCCAAATAGTCCTAACTTAGACACATCCTTTAATACTGTTAAATTCAAACAAGACATTAAAATGAAATTTCGTAAATATCAAAACGTTAAAACTCAGCAAATACACGATTTAAGAAAACAATTGGCAAAGGCTAAAAAAGAGAAACTAATGTACAAAAAGAGATACATGAGACTACATCAAGAATTTAAGAAATTAAAACAGAGTAATTTAGAAGTGAGACGAATCCCAACGAAGCCAAAAAATATAGACCTGCAAAAACGTATCCGTAAGATTGTTGTTCAGTTTTTTGAGGATGATGAAAATTCAAATCTTTGCCCAGGTAAAAAGGATACTGTCACACAAAATGGAGTAAAAAAACAGAAAAGGCTGATGAAAGACACAATTAAAAATTTACACAAAAAGTATTTGACTTCGGGCTACCCTCCAATCAGTTACGTCACTTTTACAAGAATGAGGCCGTTTTGGGTCACGCAGCCAAAATTAAACTTGAGAAATACATGCCTATGTGAGAAACATGAGAACATGGATCTTGTTATATCATCTTTAAAAAGAAATCGTATCATAAAAGAAAACACCACGACTGAAATTCTAAGTAGTATTTGCTGTGATATTTTTAAGGTAGAATGCCTGCAAAGAACATGTCCTGTCTGTAAGAATCGTCATTTAAATTATCAAGAATTTGATAACTCCAAAGATGTTATTTATTGGAATTGGAAGAAGATAAAAAAGAATTACAAAAAAAATGGAGTCGATAAAATAGCCGTTAATGTAGAAAAAGTAAAAATAACCGTTAAACCATTACAACTAATCAAAATATTTGAAAACAATCTGAAACCGTTCTTAACACATTGTAGTAATATACGAAATCAAAGTCAAGCTTTTAAGCACTACAAACAAAACATGACTGAAAAGGATTGTGTCGTTCACATTGACTTTAGTGAGAACTATAGCTCCAAGTACGGGTCCGAAATACAATCTATGCACTTTGGTGGCAGTCGTCAACAATTCACATTACACACTGCTGTAATTTACTATAAAAATAAGGAAGAGAATATAACAACTCAATGTTTCTGCACTATTAGTTCTTCACTGCGCCATGATGCTGCCGCCGTTTGGGCTCACCTTGTTCCAATATTAGAAGAAATTAAACAGGAAGCTCCAATTGTTCAGAATCTTATTATTATTTCTGATTCTCCATCAGGCCAGTATCGGAATAAGAAAATTTTTTATATTATGTCCCAACTCAGTATTTACTGCTCTTCTCTGACTAACATAATATGGAACTATAGTGAATGTGGTCATGGAAAAGGTGCGCCAGATGGAGTAGGTGGGCTACTGAAGCGAACGGCGGATCGATTTGTTGCACACGATGGTGATATGAATAATATAGACTCTTTTGTAAACTATTTAAAATCTGCTGTCCAAGGCGTGAAAATTAGTACTGTAGAAGAATATGAAGTTGAAGAAAAGGACTGGCTTCTCCCTACAAATTTGAACACATTTCGTGGAACATTGCAAGTCAAACAAGTCATTTGGACTAAAGAAGCTAAAAATCGTATAGTTTTACGTCGACTTTCTTGTATAGAAGATGAATGTATGAAATATGTTGTTAAATGTCCACATGGCAAACATCTAGACTTCCACAATTTGTCAACCGAACACCAAATTAAGTCTAAACCTCAACTTTCTACTTCGAGTAATAAAAAATCCAGAACTAAATCCAAAATAGATATCACTAAAATGCGACCAGTAAAGTTAACTGACAAATTAATTTTGTTCCCACAGCCATCACATTCAAAGTATTTTACACCATCAAATACATTAAAAATCTCGGAAAATGCGGCACCCAGATCATCCTCTTCGACAAAAATGTCTGAAAATTTGCTATTGAACTATGTAGATCTTGATCAAAGTACTCCTGCCTGTTCATTTTTAGAGAAAATTGACACGAACATTTTAGTTGGTTTAGAGGAATCAACTCAATTCGTAAATAAAGAGGATACGGTAAAAGCATCTAATAGATTTTCAAGTCCTACCGTGGAAGACAGTGACACCGATGAGGAAATATTTACAATAAAATCTAAAATTAACTTTAAAAAAGAAAAAAATGAGCCACGTAAACCAACTCCTGACATCAAACAGAGATTTAATTTAAATATATTTGGTTGCAGTGACACTGATGATGACTTATTTTGATCTGGGCTGATTTGTTTTTAAAATTTTTATTTTTATTGTTTTTAGTTTTAATTGAAAAAAAAGGTTTAATTGTTGTAACAGATAATAATTATAAAAGTACGTAATTAAGTGCTGTGATTAACTATAGGTATACTACATAGTCTTCTATGACTTAAAAGTCTAATTATGGTGCAATTTAATAAAAGTGGAGTACGAAGACGGTTCAAGTTCTGTAGTGATTTATGTTGAACTTAAAGGCTGATTAACATAATAACCAAATTATACTGACAGATTTAATTTAAGTTTTTTTTTTAAGGGTAAAGATTATTTGCTAGATGTAAGATATAAGCGATCTCTATGTAATCTATGATACTTACGCACTGAGAACAAAGATTTTAAAAATATTAAATTAAGTGATAATTAAAGCTGTGATTATTGTAGTGTTGTTATGATTAAGGTTAAACTTAAAAGGCTGATTAATTAGGTATATAAAGTTTTCTTATATAAAGTTTCTATTCTTAGTATTGTTGAACCTAGAACGCCACAATGTTTTAAGTGTACACATGACAAAACAATTAGCTTGATCGCCACATTAATAAATGTGTATTGTACAATAACGTACAAGAAATTTTTGTTTTTTATACTTCTTTTAAATAAACACAATGATAATAAAAAAAAAACATTATTTTTATTCTAAGAAAATAATACCCTTAGTTCAGGTATTCAGTTCTTAGTCACTCCTTCAAAAATGTATAAGCCTACTATTTCTTTTTTGATGTTCAAAGGTGGATAGATTATCATATCGCTGTATATGTATATCACATCGGTGAATAAATTTATCATATCGGTGTACAGAAAAGATAATCGGTGCCGGATTGTCACATCGGTGGAAACCAGAATTCAAACTGAATTTTCTCCATAGTCTTAAAAGATACGTTGATGGTTACCAATAAGGGAGTATTTAGTATCCTAAATATTACATTAAACATGAAAAAAATAAAAAATATATATAAATGAAAAAGTTCACCGATATGATAAGAAAAATGGCATTTGTTGAAATTCACCCTTATGTTACTTTTTTTACAGTTTCGACGTCGTTTGGGATGACCGAGATTCAGCTTTTGGTGAGCTGAAGGATTACAAGCTGCTCTACTTCCTGCAAGATGATACTATTGCGATCAAGGTGACTAATAGCATATGAATTTCCATAAGTTTTCAAAAGAAAATCTAAGTTAAATAATTTTATGTTGTAAAAATATGTGCATCGTTACAAATTCAAATCGAATGTTAACAATTATAGCTGTGAATTCGTCCATGAGAATTTTCACATGATTCCGCAGAGTTATAACATTTATTTTTGGTCCAAACTTATGGACAATACGTAAACGTAATGGTCCGTTCACGACATTTCCGCTATGAGCGGAGACTTACCGCGGGGCGGGGCGCAAGTGGTAAAATCAAATGTATAGAAATGTTTGAAACACTTCATGAGGTGCCACCAGTGGCGCCTTTTATTATTCGCGTTCTTGCAATATACGTAATTAATGTCTCATTCGCACCGCCTGCCACTCCGCTTACCAATTAGACCAAAATAAAGTAATGTATTCAAGAAAAAGTCACTCCCAGAAGTGTAAAGTTGACACTACTGGCTCCTTATCTATTCTTTTGTGGATCGTGGAAACTCGTTTATAAAGCTGAGATAGTGCATTAGAGGTTATGGATTGCTTCTCGTGATGAAACGGTGTTGATTTATCTACAGCAATACGTTTAAAATTAAGATAGTTATGAACAGTGCATTGTATCACAAAAATATACTAAGTAAGAGGTAAAATAGCCATTCTTGTTATAAATATTACGCAGAAGGAAATATCTTTTGTTCGAGGTGGGATATCATGTAATTAGCCTCCAGCTCTGGGTGGCGTGGGAGGGCTGTGAGACTCTTACTGACATAGAAACACCCCGTGCTTCCAAAAACCCTTTGCTTTGTAGGGCCACTGTAACTTATTAAGAAAATCCTGCGACAACAGCAGGAATTTGACTCGGGCCGCAAACTTGCCAAGAGAAATAAATATTTATCATTAAAAGTTTTATGCGACTGCCAACACAGTACGCGTAACGTAAAAGCATTCAATAAGCGACGGTTTTAGGGTTTAATTTAAAAACAAACGGCCTTGGAAAATCAGAGCATTAATATTTTATGTGGATCCTGGAGGACGCATTCCAATTACGGACGCTCAATAACAATTCCTCGCCATCCACACACAACGTTTGGGCACTTATCCCGATACTAAATAATGAATGCTTCATTAGTGACATCAAACTCAAACCTATTACCACAGAAATGGACTAGAGTAAGTATTACACTTCCTAATGTTTCTAGAAGATAATGTTGTTTCCTTCCGTTAAATATTATCTGTATTCACTCAGGAAATCCATGACGGGAAGGGCGGAAAGGATCCATTCCCAATGCTTCTGAAGAAAACTAAGCTGCCTAAGAAATGGAAGGAAAAGCCGAGTGAGTAAGATGTTCTAAATACTGTAGAACTTTAAAATAGGACCGCCTGCAAACTTCAGTTTTATTACATATCTAGCTTTTGCCCGCGACTTCGTACGCATAGAATTTAGAATCAGTTTTCTTTATTTTTGTGGGAGTTAGATATTTTCCTGCTTTAAAATGGAGTCTATATTTTAAGTTAGACCTTTAGCAATATATATAAAACTGCATTCTGTTCCATGCAGTCGTTTTTGCGTGACGCGTGCACAAACGCACAGACAAATGAACAAAATGTCTTTAAAAATATATATTTTAGTTTTCCTTTAACATATTTAATGTCATCAGCATGTTACAATTTTATTACATGTAAAGATAATGTAACAGCAACTTAACTATCCGTAAGTGGCAAGTGATCAAGAACGGATCGTAACTCCGGACTACTACCCAACTTAGGTACCCGAAGTTATACGAGGACAAAAACCTTTAATGTTCTTTCAATGGTGCTTGTTAGCTACGGTTAGCTGCGGGCAAAATGCCGATAAAAAGTGATGTGGTAATGATATGTGGCCGGGGGTGAGTCACATAGCTATATTGAATTCCGTCACGGTAATGACTCAATCAGAATGCTGGGAGGGCTGAGAAACGACGGCCTTTATTATGATTGTGCTGTGGATGTTAATATTGGTATTTTATACGGGACGGGTGAAATAAATTCGTTGTTTCTTTATTCATTTTCTTTACTTTTATTCACGATAAAAGATGGATGATTAGGGCTCCAGAGAGAAACCTACGCACACTACGAGCTGAACCGAGAAGTAGCTACTGCCTTCTGAATCAGACCATTGATCAAACCATATAACCAGACCATCGAATTATAGTCGTCGAGGGTTTTAGCGATCAGTGGTGCTTATTCTGTTACGTTCACGAGCTCACTTCACCCAAGTGACCGCAGAATTAACTCATTTGTTTTTAAATATGTAAATGATCGTAGATTCTGAATGAGAATAATGAACATCTTTAAACGTTCGAAATTGGAACGGTATCTCGGGGCTCAGCTATTATTTTGCCTTTTCGTAATGGACGAATAGGCAAAATAATAGCTGCAAAATGATTCTTTATCTCCTACGCCAAGTTGAGATAATATGTATCTACTAGTTTCTAAATTAGGTATTACCACGGTAATATTATTATACAGTACTCCGACTTCATGGAAACGCACGAAACGCGAGCTATGCCTACGCGCCTCGATGTTGGGGCGCGCTCGGGGCGCAGACAGTCACGACTGTACCGCAGTGACGAACGGACGGTGTGTTGTTTTTTTAACAATAACCGCGCGATTTTTTCACTACAAATCAGTTCAAGTACATTTATTTAATACTAGCTTCTGCCCGCGACTTCGTACGCGGATCCTGTTGCTTATGCCATTGCCAGCGACGACGGGGTCGTCAAAATCGAAGATCTGAAACGTCGAATTCTAATGCCTCATTTACATTCATCCCCTGCCGCTGCCCCTCGCGCTGCCGGCAATAATTCCCTAAATACTGCTGCAGCAGGATCGAGAGGAGTGTGTGTTTACATACTGCCCTACCACTCACTTCGCTTTGAAGTTTCGGCAATGGCAGACGTCGAAATAATTACAGCGGCCCCGCTGTCTCGTTTTGCGATACATAATTATGTTCGATATTTAAAAAGATATCGAACACATATAAAAAAGAATGTTCGTCGTAGACGATGGTGGATGATATCTATCCATCGAAATGGAACTTTTTTCATCGAACGAATCAATAGAACGGCATTTTCGTTGATCTAAAGTTCTAAACGAACGTCTTTCTCCTCCAGGCGCTCGGCGAGTAGGTACTGAGTGTCGGAGCAGAATGTAAACACGCACTGCCGCTCGCGCTGCCCGGTCCTTTGACTTCCGCACAAAAAACCGCCTTTTTGGGGAGCGCCGGGCAGCGCGAGTGGCAATGGCAGTGGCATGAGAAGTATCGCGTTTACACTCTCGTCCTGCCCACTTCCCTGCCCATTTCCCTGCTCACTACGGCTGAATGTAAATGCGGTATAAGAGCCTGGGGACGGGAAAACAACGGGATGCGCGAGACGATTCCAGACGTTCCAGATCTTTCATTTTTATGAGTCAACAGGAAATGACCATCAGACTAAACAAATCTTGCTAAGACGTCATTCCTATGTATGTATATTAAGTATAGTGTAGCTGGGCTCTTGGAGTTCCACATCAGGTGTTCCAGATCTCAATTTTCATACGTCAACAGAGAGTACTCATTAGGCTGAACAACTCTTGCTAAGACGTCATTCCTGTATATGTTATAGTGTACATGGGCTCTTGAAGTTCCACATCAGGTGTTCCAGATCTCAATTTTCATACGTCAACAGAGAGTACTCATTAGGCTGGACAACTCTTGCTAAGACGTCATTCCTGTATATGTTATAGTGTACCTGGGCTCTTGAAGTTCCACATCAGGTGTTCCAGATCTCAATTTTCATACGTCAACAGAGAGTACTCATTAGGCTGAACAACTCTTGCTAAGACGTCATTCCTGTATATGTTATAGTGTACCTGGGCTCTTGAAGTTCCACATCAGGTGTTCCAGATCTCAATTTTCATACGTCAACAGAGAGTACTCATTAGGCTGGACAACTCTTGCTAAGACGTCATTCCTATATATGTTATAAAGTAGCTGGGCTGTTGGAGTTCCACATCAGGTGTACCAGATCTTCAATTTTTATTGGACAACAGAGGTTGCTCATCAGGCTCAACAACTCTTGCTAAGACGTCTTTACTGTATATGTTATAGTGTAGCTAGGCACTTGGAGTTCCACATCAGGTGTTCCAGATCTTCAATTTTTATACGTTGACAGAGAGTACTCATCATGCTGAATAACTCTTGCTAAGACGTCATTCACTTATACAGGGTGGAGAAGACAATACGACAGTAAATTAAAACATACATAATACTAGTTCATAGGAATAATTCTACACTGTCAAAAAAATCCCAAAATCGAAATTGAAAAAAAAAATTTTTTCAAACAAACTAAATGGCATAAAACTGAATACTAAATAGAACACCATTTATAATATTGGTTCACTAACCTATGTAAGAGCGGCAACCACGCAGTCCTGTAGCGACTTGATCTTTTGGCTAATGTTCAGTAAACAATTACCTACACTAAAATCACAGACTATTCACCAAACAATCAGGCACCTCTCATGCGCTGATTAATTTTTGAATTAAATTATTAATCTGGATCACTGTTGTTACGCACAACGGACCGAATGGGAGTCTAAGTGCGGAAAAGGGAGTCCCATCATCATCATCTGGATCACTGTTCAATAACTTAGTTAAGTAGGTACGTCCGATGTATGAATGTCGACCAAATGTCGACCGGCCCAACGCAAACTAGACGTTGGGTTGCGTTCAAAATAATTTAAAATTCGTTCCTCAAGGGTCACTTTCACACGTGGAGGAGCACTATCCACATGCGGGATTAAGGATCGATTTTCACGCAACCTCTGGGCAGCTGGAACAATCGTGCGCCCGTTGGTCGGACAAACTCGACTGTTCCCATTCCTCTCTCCGTATAGCCAAAGCGGCATTTCTGTGACACTCCCGTAAATTAAAACCATGTCGGTGTATTCCAAAGCTGTGTAGGATTAACGAGGCATGATTATTACCTACAAACAAAACACAATAAAAACTAAGAGTCTTCTCAATTCACTTAACGCTGGATACCTATCCAAATGTTACGTGTCCTGGCACTAAAATAATAAAGCGTCCAATTTCGCACAGTTTATGATAAAGAAGTAATAACAAATCACAAGCACGAACTCGGGCGCCGCCCGCGCCGGTTACTTCAAAGGAGGCGCGGCAAGGTGGCCAAAGAAAGTACCTACATCCTGCGGTACTCGTGCGCTTGCGAAGCGATGACGCGTGGATCGTCACAGGATTATAGCGACACACTGACCTAAATTCGTATTTCGTTCGTAGTTTCAGGTTACGACAAAAAATGAAGTACAAACAAATCAAATTACATTTATCTCTTTCGCACTTACAAAATTTTAAATAGCGAGTTGGCAACGTGTCTTTAATGTTTTGATGTTTTACCGATGCGGGGGTCGTTAACCTGTTAGTGCTTCCTTAAAATCAGATACATCATGTAGCAAA
Organism: Agrotis clavis; assembly: GCA_954870645.1. Lineage (NCBI taxonomy): Eukaryota > Metazoa > Arthropoda > Insecta > Lepidoptera > Noctuidae > Agrotis > Agrotis clavis. Next base: position 15,036,668 of record OX940919.1, on the reverse strand, counting down.
TGTTGAAAATGAAAAATAATTTCCTGTGACTAAACTACTTGATATTTTCAAATGATTTTTTGTATGTATATTGGGAACGTCTTGAAGTATACGAAGTTTAATTTATTGTCGTATTGTCATCACCACCCTGTATGTTATAGTGTTGTTGGGCTCTTGGAGTTCCACATCAGGTGTTCCAGATCTTCAATTTTTATACATCAACAGAAGGTGCTCATCAGGCTGAACAACTCTTGCTAAGACGTCATTCCTTTATATGTTAGAGTGTAGCTGGGCTCTTGAAGTTCCACATCAGGTGTTCCAGATCTTCAATTTTTATACATCAACAGAAGGTGCTCTTCAGGCTGAACAGCTCTTGCTAAGACGTCATTCCTGTATATATTATAGTGTAGGTGGGCTCTTGAAGTTCCACATCAGGTGTTCCAGATCTTCAATTTTTATACATCAACAGAAGGTGCTCATCAGGCTGAACAACTCTTGCTAAGACGTCATTCCTGTATATGTCATAGTGTAGCTGGGCTCTTGGTGTTCCACATCAGGTGTCCAGGATCTTCAAATTTATTCTCTCAGCAGAAAATGCTCATCACGTGGAACAATTTTTGCTATGGCACCATTTCTGTATCTCTTATAGTTAAGTAGGTCTGTTGCGGTTCTGCATCAGGTGTTCAAGTTTCCAAGATACATTATAGCCTATATGTTAACCGGACTTAATACCTATACAATAAAAAAAAAATCATTCAAATCCGTTCAGTAGTTCCGAAGATTAGCGTGCACAAACACACAGACAAACAGACAAACAGACAAACAGACAAACAGACAAACCGACAAACAGACAAACAGACAAAAAAAAAGTTAACTACATTTTCGGGTTCGGCATCGATAAAATAACAACCCCTGCTACTTTTTTTTTGTATATTTCCATTGTACAGACACAACTTTTCTACAAATTTATTATAAGTATAGAAGATATAGATAGATATAGATAGATGACGAGTAGTAAATATTATGCTGTTTTTGGTTGCTTAATTTTTAATTAAGCTTTAAATTAGAATGCGGATTTATTATATTTTAAAAGTTAATAATAAAGAATTTCGTACGACTCAGTCGAGGTGCAAATATTTTTCGGTCGCAAAATAAGCCCGAATTGTTTTTCAAACAAAAACATGGTTTTTTAAATTAAATCTACCAATCAATAACCCCCCTAGCGCAGTCGGGTAAAAAACAACACGCATTTTTATTGAACACTTCCTATCCAATAAACAATAGTTATTTTCACCTCACCCGCTCGGAAAGATTCTATTTCTCATTCAAAATCTGAGCGCAAAACTCCATTTTGTGCTCTAGAGCACAAAGTGTTGTTTAAAAATCGAACACGTCTTGTATTCAATTATTTTCTACACTGGCAGGTGAGCCGCCCCCACTGCATGTCAGTGCACCAACCTAGTTTTTTTTTTCTGAACATTAGTGTTAAGTAATAGATGTCGTATAGGTAAGTTTGAGTGACTTTGCAGCCTTGCATAACAAATAACTATTGTTATGCAAGGCTGCATAGTTGATTTTTGTGCGCGAGTACTTGAATTGAAAACTGAGAGAGCGAAGGATTCTAAGATTGAACCGCGAGAGAAACGAGCGGTTCAAATATAGAATCCTGAGCGATGCGAAGTTTTCAAAAGTACGAGACGCAGAAAAACTTTGCTGCCGAGTGCAACACACAACTTTTCACCTCACACAGCGAGGAAATGGTAGGTGTAAGAGAAACAGCTTAAACAATCTACTATATAAGTATTTATTTATTCATTTTAGAAATTAAAAGTAAAATTACTACAATTGTTAATATTGAAAGTTAAATGTTTTTTTGGAACATTAATACTTGTGTTTGTCACTTGTGTATTATTATTACGTAAATTTGCGGAAAAATGCTCAAATTCATTGGATTCCATTGTGAATGTTGGAGACAGAGACAGATAGGCGGTAGAAGACGATTTTCTCGAATTTTAAAAACTCAAACTTACCTACGACATCTACTACTTAACACTAATGTTCAGAAAAAAAAATAGGTTGGTGCACTGACATGCAGTGGGGGCGGCTCACCTGCCAGTGTAGAAAATAATTGAATACAAGACGTGTTCGATTTTTAAACAACACTTTGTGCTCTAGAGCACAAAATGGAGTTTTGCGCTCAGATTTTGAATGAGAAATAGAATCTTTCCGAGCGGGTGAGGTGAAATAGTTATTTGTTATGCAAGGCTGCAAAGTTGATTTTTGGCGCGAGTACTTGAATTGAAAACTGAGCGAGCGAAGGATTCTAAGATTGAACCGCGAGAGAAACGAGCGGTTCAAATATAGAATCCTGAGCGATGCGAAGTTTTCAAAGGTACGAGACGCAGAAAAACTTTGCTGCCGAGTGCAACACACAACTTTTCACCTCACACAGCGAGGAAATGAAGTGGGGGCATTGACCTATACAGGGGGCGGCTCGCCTGGCAGTGTAGAAAACAATTGAATACAAGAAGTGTTCGAATTTTAAACAACACTTTGTGCTCTAGAGCACAAAATGGAGTTTTGCGCTCAGATTTTGAATGAGAAATAGAATCTTTCCGAGCGTGTGAGGTGAAAAGTATTTTATTTGTTTATATAAAAAAGTATACCTATTTACGACCACAAAACTAAATAGAAACAGAAAGTAGGCAAATGTAATTAAAATGTTGGAGACGGGCAGCCAGCCCTAACGCATGTTCACGTACCGCGTGGCTGTAGGCATTTATTTCTATCATGCGGGTGGTATTACGGTAAAATCCTTATTACTGCGGTATCATTTTTTAATAAGTATTTTTGAGCTTCCCACTGGGCCAATTTTCGTATTTACTGTCTGAATAATTATTGGGATCGGAACTACTTAAAATGTACATTTTTTGTTCACTTTTGCTGTTTCTAAGTGTATGGGATGAAAAAAATATCGAGTAAAACGTTTTCCTTTTTCAAACAAGATTCGTTTCCGCGTTTTTAACATCGCAAATAGCATTCCGATGTTCCATTGTGTCGGGGCAAAGCTGCAGCGCGCCCAAGCGCTCGCTTAATCCCTTCAGGCATTTAGTTTAAACCATTTGTCTTTTGCTGTTTTACAAACAAAGTAATATTCATCATTTAAGAATTAGTAATGAGATAATCTACTTATACATACTTAGCTAGGCAAATCATTTTATATATATCTAAAGATGATATAACATTTAATTAGGTAGATCGTGGTTTACTTAATACAGAAAATACCGCTTCAGAAAGCTAAATAGTGGACATAATTAATAAAGTCGGCACAGTTAATTACAAAATTTGATTGAATTATTAGTAATTTTGGAAGCGAACAAACAGGGATACCTCACTTTATATTAATAGCTTTAAAGGAGATTAGCTATGAAAGTTTGAGAAGTTGCGCGCCGTTCCAAGTTCGACTTCTTTGGCGGAGAGATTATGAATTATTGCAGACTAAGTAAAGGCCGGCTGGGAAGCCTTTGTAATTTGTTGTTTATGAATTTCCAAGAATTAATTTAATGAACAGGGTAACCGATATACTTAAATAGCGAGCGATAAATATAGGCCCGGGTTTTTGGGTTAATAAGATTGAACGATCCGGTTGATATTAAATTTCGGGTAAAAGTTATCGTGAAAAAAGTTGTCTGCCCATTTGGTCAAATGACGGCACAAGCTTCTATATACGAATAAGGTCTTAAGTTCCATGACCACTTTGGACGAAGTTTTATTTATCCAACAGCATTGTTTATCATAACAGCCCGGTATTTGGATTTGTGTAACTGATGACAATGGGCTCGCACCCTATCATATAAAACTTAACCATGACTAAGTCTTAAGTCCATTTTTACCCAACCTTTGGGGAAAAAGATAAGAAATGCTATGTAAAATGTCAAAGATCCTTCCATACTCCTTCCACCTCATCTACATTAAGGCGCTCCCTCACCGCGAGCATTCACTTGTAATGTAACATAAAAGTGCGCCATTTGATGCTCTATTGTCTTCGAATGTTCGAATCTGTTACCTGAATGCTCGCGGTGAGGGAGCGCCCTTAATAAATCTGGTCATACACGCATGCCGATTGCGAGTACTACGCACTCGGCCTTTCTGAAGCACTTCACCAATAAGGTCAGTGTAGGTCTTCCTAGGGCGTCTCATCCCGGCGTTTCCACTCACCTCTGCCTTATTAATTCCTTTTCCCTTTTCCAACAACAATCAATCAATAATTAGAGTCGTCATAAGTATAATCACACACATGATCACACTTTACATCAAAATACCACTTTATCAGAATAATAATAAAATTGTGAATTGCTTTATTCTATTCTGTTGCTAGCCAAAACAAGAAATAGAAATGAAAATTTAATCCTTACACATTTTATTGCAATTATCTCTGTCGAAGTGACCGTTTTAGACCTAAAAGTTTCCCCAATCATCCTTAACCCTCGTTACTAAAGTCTATAGGTCGACCTAAAGCCTCTTTGCCTGGATAAATGTCACGTGGGCGGCTTATATGTATGCCAGATTATAATTTATATATTTATTATTATAATTGAAAAGTAGGTCTTTGAACAGGTAAGGTGCCGGTTCGCGCGCGAGACAGCGACAGGAGACCGCGACACTCGCGGCCTCTTCTGCATAGGCGGCGGTTCACGCCGCGACAGGGAGACCGAGACACTTGTCATTGCCTAATGTTAAGTACTGTCGTGGTCTCCTGTTGCGGTCTCCTGTTGCGGTCTCCTATCTCAGTCTCCTGTCGCGGTCTCGCGCGCGAACCGGCACATAAGACAAGAGGCCTTAGCACAAAATTTCCCTATTGCAGTATTCGTGGCGTCCTGACCTATCGGATGACGCAGGTCCTCACCGGACACGGAAGTTTCGGGAGGTTCCTGTGCCTGATGGGGAAGGAGGAAACGCCCGGGTGCCACCACTGCGAAGATCGCCCGGAGGACACAGTAGAGCATACGGTGCAAGACTGCCCCGCTTGGGCAGAGCACCGACGTGTCCTCACGGCGGCGATAGGCGGAGACCTGTCGCGCCCGGCATTGGTTGCGGCCATGCTGTGGGGCGAGACGGAGTGGGAAGCGGTCTCCTCCTTCTGCGAGGCAGTAATGCTCGTGAAGGAGGAGGCGGGCCGCTTGAGAGCGAGGACAGCGTCCTCCCTCCGCCCCAACCGCAGTGGTAGGCGCCCGCGGCGTCGGACGTCAGCAGATGAGCTCCGGCCACCGTAGGCGCGGGCATGCGGGCAGCGAGTAAAGGGCAACTCGCTGCCCGACCATGGACCATGCCCGGGTCGACGGCGCGTCGTGTCCCACGCGCGCCTCAAAGAGCGTCAGCATAATGACGGGGCCCCCCTCTCAGAGGGCCAAAGCCAGAAAGGGCTATTGAAGGACACCGTGGATTTTAGTCAGTAAAAGTCTGACATTCCCTCCCGCCCTGCCCCCGGTTGGAGGACTCATTTGATGATTTTACCACGCTAAAAAAAAAATAATTGCAGTATTCGTAAATACTTCTTTTCATTTGAAAAAGCGCCTCAAGTGTAGAAATTAGGAACTATTTTTTTCATCAAATAACGTTCATAGTTCTCATTTACGATGACGTAAAGTCACAAAAACGTGGAAGGTCATGCTAGTGCCTGAATCCCGAAATTGACGCGAAGGTCGGTGTCTTTTTTTTGAGTAAACCAGAAGATCTTAACTGAAGTTTTCCCTAGGGCAAAAAACGGCATTCAGCCAATGCTTGATTGAAGGATTCATATAGTGACTTCAAATATATCTGATACACCGGATAGTCAGCTACAAACCCTAGCGGTGCTTTGCAGAGTTTTGTGATTTGTACATACTAGAACATCGAGGTAGACACCACGTAAACACAATATAATTTCATGCCAATATTAATTTTGGAGTCAACAAGAGCAAAACAATGAATTTGACGGCACGGTTGGCTCTTCACTGAGCGATCGACTGGTGCACAGCATGTCGCGGGCCTGATTCCCGCACAGAACAAATACCTACTTGTATGATCTGCAAGTTATTCCGGGTCTGGGTGTTTTTGAGAATGCGAGTTTAGCCGTGGTACCCAGGGCCGGATTAACCATCTCGGGGCCCCTAGGCACAGCTCGTTTAGGGCCCTCCCTTTTTCATACCACAACTTTATGTAAGGTTAGGGACCTAGAAAATGAACTTATTTATGCTAATGATTTGATTTTAAACTTACAAAAAGAAAAAGAAAGTTCTCAAATTATTCAAACAAATAACTTGTACAATGAAATATTAAATAGTAATTGTAACCCCTCTCCCTTAATTACTATAGATCTGACTGAAGATTCTTTATTAAAACAAAACTACTCTCATAAAACTAGTCAAAATAGAATAAAGAAATATGCAAAATTAAATAAAATAATTAAAAAATGTAATAAATATAAGAAACAACAAAATTACTTTTCTAAAAATATTCAATTAAGGAAAGAGCGTGTTTCATTAGTTAGTAAATTAAATAACTATCAGATTAAATTGGAAGATAGTATAAATATTTATGAAATAGACACTCAGCGCTTACAATCTGATATACAGTTTTTGAATCAGTCACTAAAATCTTTGACTAATAAATATGAAAGCTCTAAAAATCAAATCAAAGAGCATATTCTTGCCACAAATCAATTGGTGGACAAAGTAGACTTGCTGACTCTCAGCAATACTCGGTGTTCCTGTCAGATGGAACCCAATCCGGATGTCCTCCAGCCTGAAGCAACGGAGGACCCGTCTCAAGCTGTGAGGACTCCGGACAGTATCAGCTGTCAGAACTTAATATCTGACATTGTTCACAATAATCAGCCTGAGATTAATAGTTTTGTATCTTCAAATAGTCATAGTGAGTGTCACTCAGTTATGTTCTCCGACAGTATAGGCAGAGGGCTAGGTAATTTATTAAGTAATAATCTAAGTTATTGTACTTTAAATCATTGCATGCCACATTCAAACTACAAAGAGATAATGGCATCAGTCGCTAAAAATGTGTGTTATCCTAATACAACCGTTACTATATTTATTGGCAATAGTTCTAAGATTGGAACAAAAGACATCACTGACAGTGTAGCAGAGTTGTTAAAATTAGATTGTAAGAAAATTATTTTGTGTGCATTTCCCTATTTTGAGAAGTTATCAAACAGACAAAACAATCATATACATAGGCTGAATAAGCAGGTACAGTTCTTAGCAACTCATTATAGTGACAAACTTTTATACTTAGACATCAACACTGTTGTTGATAAACTTAGGTCGACTCAGGATTCAGCGTATCTTCCTATTAGATATAGACATATAATAGCTAGTCTATTAAGTTTTAATATTCACTCAGACATAAGTAGTATGTCTTCGTCTTGTTGTGTACATATTTATCCTAGTATTAGTTTTAGTAATAGTATTAGTTGTACGAAGGAGGACCCATGTGTCACGGTGGAAGATTCCCAATCTCAAAGTGGGACTACTAGTAGTAGGATATTTTTGCCTGGTGATGGCATGGGGGTCCCGGGGCTCCCTCCGGATAGTATTTATTTTTCTTTAAACTTTTAAGTAAGACAACAGAAGGTACCATTAGCACTATAGCATCTCCCACAGACAATGTATCTTCTTGCAACCAGCCATATAGTTTTAAAAAAGGGCCTCCGCAGAATACCTTGAAATTGTTCCATCAGAACATTCAAGGTATCTCTTCGAAATTATTAGAAGTTGAAATGTTTTTAGAAAAAACCATGTTTGATATTATCTGTTTTACTGAACATTGGTTAAAGGACTATCAAATGCTATTTAATTATGAAAACTATACTGTGGGTAGTTGTTTTAATCGTAAAAATTTGCTGCGTGGTGGTTCCCTAATATTAGTTAAAAACTCTTTAAAATTTCACCAACGTAATGACATAGTAGGTCTTTCAGTTGAACATTGTATCGAACTGTCCTGTGTTGAGCTAGATAAGCATGTAATAGTGTGTGTGTACAGACCCCCTAATTATCAAAATTTTTCCTTATTTGAATCTAGAATGGAAGATGTTCTGGCAAAACTTGCAGTCAGGAATAAATCTATAATAATTTGTGGTGATTTTAATATAAATATTTTGGAAGAAAATTCAAATAGCAGTAGGTTATTAAATCTTTATAAGTCATTTGACTTGACTAACATTTTTACAGAGCCAACTAGAGTTACTCCATCTTCTGCGACTTGTATTGATAATGTTTTCTGCAATTGTGATTATTTGGATAAGGCCATAGTTAATTGTCTGCCGTCTGATCATAGTGGGCAGACGGTAACTTTTAGATGTAATACAATAAAGCAACAACTTGAGATTAAATTTAGACCAGTAACTTCTGCCAAATTAAGTAGCTTTAATAATTCCCTACAGAACAAGCTAAGTGTAATGAATATGGACGACATTAATGTTAATAAATTCTATGGTAATTTCTTTTCAATAGTTCATACTGAATTCAATAAAACTTTTGAAAAGAAAACAAAAAACATTGAACCCAAATTTGTATTTAGTGACTGGGCGACTAGAGGTATTAGGAAAAGTAGGGAAAGACTATTTGAACTGTATGGCCTTAAGCCAATTATTAACACTGAAACTTTCAATAAGTATGTTGCTGCCTATTCAAAATGTTTTAAAAATACTTGCAAGGCTGCTAAAGCCATGCATATTAGCAATAAGATCAAATCGTCAGAAAATAAAATAAAAACGGTTTGGAAAGTTATAAATAACGAGACTGGCAGGAAAAAAAAGCCCAACACTAACTATGCTTTGCAGACATCTTGTGGTCCTATAAGCTCAAACCTGGAAGTAGCTGAAGAATTTGTTAAATTTTTTACTGATATACCGGCTAGGACTACGGAGGCTCTAAATTCCTCACCTGATATTTCAATAGGTTTATTAAAGGCGAACGTTTCTGGCAGCCCGGCTGATTTTAAGTTTAAACATATAAACCCTATGACAGTTATTAAAGCTTTCCGGGAAATCAAAATTAAAGCGACCGAAGATTTATGGGGATTGTCTATCAAAGTTTGTACAGGCATTGTGGAAACTGTAGCGCCATATTTGGCATTAATTTTTAATCTGTGTGTGGATCAAGGAGTTTTTCCTGATTTGATGAAATTCAGTAAAGTCGTGCCTCTTTTTAAATCTGGGGACTCCAAAGATACTAACAATTATAGACCTGTATCCGTGTTGCCAGTCTTTAGCAAGATATTTGAGAAAGTAATGCTAAATCAGATGCTTAACCACTTCAACACCTACAAAATCTTACACGATCAGCAGTATGGTTTCACCAAGGGACGTTGTACAACTGACGCCGGTGTCACCCTATTGAAGCACATATTTACTGCATGGGAAGAGGCACAAGACGCCATAGGAATATTCTGTGACCTCTAAACAACATAATGTACGTTAGGAAAAATCTACATCTTTTCTCTAAAAGAGGTGACAGACATAATTATCATACTAGAAATAGGGACCAATTAGTTCAGCCGGGCTTCAGACTCGCCAAAGTAGACTCTTCCTTCATGGGGTTCTGTTTAAAATGCTATAATAAGCTACCACAAAACGTTCTTGAACTGAATGAAACTAAATTCAAAACATGCATTAAACGCACACTTTGTAAGCAGGCATATTACAAACTGAGCGACTATATCGCTGATAATAATGCTTGGCTCCATGCTGGTCCTGCTCCATGAGACAGTGAATGTATAAATAAATTAATAGTGGAAGTATACTTAATACCATTGTTGGAGCTGCTGAAGATTGTACAACTGTATTTGCATTGTATAGATTCAATCTTCCTTGTATTATATAGCTTCATAGCCGACATTGTGTGAGTACTATGTACTTCAGAGCTGTCATTCACTGAGTACCTACGTCTCTTGTTGACTTGAATGACCCTGGCGGTTGAGTGTGTCATGCTCACTCAAATGTCTCGCTGATGGTGGCGCGTGTGTCGGATCATTTGGCTCCCTTTAAAATGGTTGAGCCGAATGGTGCTGATGCATGTGTCATGTTCGTGAACGGGCGCTGTCAGTTGCGACTGGTCATCTCTTAGCTGCCACGGTTTATTTTAATTTATTGATTTTTATTTCTGAATTGTCTTTGTTTTAAATTTTACTATGGACACTTTTAAACTTGCTACATCGTTCTCACATAATGTACCATCTAAGAATGAATGATGTAACAATGATTCTGTAATAATTTTGGCGATCTGAAAAGAGTGTCCATGGAGTTTCTTGCACGTTCTTCTCCATAGAGATCTACGACTTGGAACGTGCATCTACGGTACTTTCACAGTTTTTATGTCTTGTGACTGGGACTGTAGCACCATAACTTTTCAGTGTTTAATACTTAATATTCCTTTAGTTGTCTATGACAATTCAAAAGTGCCTGTAACTGGCCTACTTGAAATAAATGCTTTGATTGATTGACAACAACGCAATTTCGAAATTTTTACTTTCTACATTACGAAATACCTAGAATGAAGTTACCATCATCATCAACAACAGACTTCAGTCATCACATTGCAAAGGTATACGCCTTCCTTCAAGTGAAAAGACTTTCGCCACAATCTATAGGACGAAGTACGGGAATCATTTAAAAATGAAACAAAGAATAGGAAAATCACCGTCACTCATAATGGGGGCTTTTACCTTATAGTGTGAAAAAAAGTTTCACTTCTACCGTGGTTTCATAAAACCACACAATCCCCTTTTATTAATTTTTTATCGGGAGTGCTGGGCCCCTGGTCATAGTGGGCCCCTAGGCACTGGCCTAAAGTGCCTTATGGATAATACGGCACTGGTGGTACCACAAAAACTTTTAAAAGTCTGTTGAACACTTGTCTAAAAAAATGTCAGATTATGACGTTGAAATAAGGTCCATTTTGCAGTCACACTTTTTTTAGACAAGTGTTCAACAGATGTTTAAGTTTTTGTAGTAAGGCTGTAAATGTTTGTAAATGCACCCATGTTTTAAGAGAAATACCTAATGTGGGGCAACGTTTAAAAACAATACTGATGAATTTAAAAAAAGCCACCTCGTGGCAGGGTTGGCATGATTAAAACAAGTTGTTTTAAAACACCTGTTTAAAACAGTGTTTAAAACAGTTTGAAATTAAACTGTGTTTTTTATTACCCGTTTCAACTACTTTTCAAGGCAGATGAATGCATTTAAAATGAAAATAATTTAATATTCAGGAGTCTAAATACACTTCTCATCAAAAAAATCGAAACACTTTCGTTTTTATTGTTTTTGTCCTAATTTTTTACAAAAGAGAATTAATTCCATGAAAAAAAAACATTACTGTGTAGCTGGCAGTTTGGTCATTACAGTAAGAAGAAAAAAATCAAAATTCGAAATAATTTCATTTGTTTATCCTATAAATGAAATTAATCACTGTTTTGAGACAAATGTGTATTTAGGGTTGGAGTACGTTTCTCGTTTAAAAACTAAAAATTAGCGCTTATCTTTAAACTTTCTGTTTCTTATTTCATTTACTGTGACTTTGGGACGTCTGAAAAAACTTTTTTTTCTAAAACATATGGATACTTCGCCCGCAGAAGCCGCCCAAGTGGTGGCATTGCTGGATTCTGGACTTAGTCAGCGTGTTGTGGCTGCAAGATTGCATCTAAGCTTATCATCTGTTCATAGAGTCTACAAACGCTATCGGGAGACTGGTTCGTTCACGCGCCGTTCAGGATCTGGCAGGAATCGGGTCACTTCTGAGCGAGATGATCGATTTATTGTAACAACTTCTTTACGAAATCGACGCCTTAACGCTTTTCAACTGCAGCAGCAGCTTCGCGTTGTACGAAGAGTAGCTGTAAGTGACTCTACAATAAGAAGAAGGTTGAAGGAACGCGGATTGGCACCGCATAAGCCAGCGAATGGGCCGAAATTAACTGCAGACCATCGAAGAGCGCGCCTTAACTTTGCACACGAGCACCTAACTTGGTCATACCTTCAGTGGAGCAAAGTACTGTTTTCTGATGAGTGTAAAATTATGCTGTATGGTAACGACGGAAGGAACAAGGTCTACAGAAGAGATGGAGAACGCTTTGCACAATGCTGCATTGAAGAAAAGGTCAGCTATGGTGGCGGTTCGTGGACGGTTTGGGGAGGAATCAGCGCCGACGGTAAGACAGAACTTGCCTTTGTGTCTGGGCCACGGCTGCCTGCACTAAACTCTCATCGGTACATCGAACAGTGTCTTGAACCTCATGTGATGCCCTATGCACATTTTATTGGCAACGACTTCATATTCATGCACGACAATGCTAGAGCTCACACCGCGGGCGTCGTACGAGATTATCTTACCGAAGTCGGTATCTCCATTATGGTATGGCCAGCAAGAAGCCCGGACATGAATCCCATTGAACATCTATGGGATGAATTAAAGAGACGAATTCGAGCAAGAGATCCAGCCCCAGAAACACTTAGCCAGCTGCAAAATGCAATCCAAGAGGAATGGGATAATATACCACAACATGTGATCGTGACTCTCATCCGATCGATGAAGAACCGTATGGAAGCAGTAATAAGAGCTCGCGGAGGGAATACAAGTTATTAAATAAACGTTTCTTACATTTTTTTTCATTTACGCGTGTTGTTTTACCCATTTCCTTCATATTCCATACAGGGTAAAAATTACTCATTATACAAAATACGAAACCTATGAAGACTTAATTTGAATTTAGAACATTAACATTAGGATTTAAAAACCTCATACTACTCACTATTAAATGACATTTTACATTTATTCCTAAATATACACATTTTTCTGATAATCCTTATCAAATCATAAACTGCGAGGTGTTTCGATTTTTTTGATGAGAAGTGTAGTTTGACATAAAACCTTTTGAGTCTAATGCCATTTTTAGGGTTCCGTAGTCAACAAGGAACCCTTATAGTTTCGCCATGTCCGTCCGTCCGTCCGTCCGTCCGTCCGTCCGTCCGTCTGTCCGCAGTTTAGCTCAGAGACGCACAGTACTAGAGAGCTGTAACTTGGTGTAAATATACAGATTCGTAGTGCCGAAAAAGTGGTAAAATAAAATCTCGTAAAATATTTTTTTTTAGGGTACCTCCTGTACACGTAAAGTGGGGATGTTTTTTTTTTTTCTCGCGTACCCCTTTGTGTGGGGTATCATTAAATAGGTCTTTAAAAAATATTGACAGGTTCCATTATCAATTTTTTGATAAAAAAATTTGTTTGTGAAATATTAAGCTTTAAAGTGCTAAATTTTGCTCGACTCGAGTGTCCCCCCCCTCTACCAGCTAAACGGTTATGTTTGGGGTGTGAAAAAATTCACAATAGTAGTATATATAATGAAGTTTAAAAGAAAATTATCATGACTAAGTAGGCTTTACAACTTTACGAGTAATAGTCGACCAACTTATAAAATGTACTTGGATATCATATTTTCTTAAACAAAATGTATTGGAGAACATGTTCTTCAACTGCAAATGTAAGTTTGTCAACTTTACTTTTACATCTTTAATAGGTATGTTTTTACGGTATGTTTTTTGGGGATAGATAGGTTTTTATCGTCAACTATTTTTATAAAACTTCAAAAAAAGGAGGGATTCTAAATTCGTCGTAATCTTTTTTTTATGTATTTTCCCCGATTTCTCAAAGACTCCTGGATCGATTTTGAAAATTCTTCTATTTAAAATTATATTCAGCGAATCAGTTTAGTTAGTTCGCATAAGTATTATTTTGATGGGCAACTACGGAACCCTACACTGTGCGTGGCCCGACACGCACTTGGCCGATTTTTATGTCATATTTTTAACTTTTATTGGCATTTTAACAACGACGAAACAATGCATAAAATTATTAGAAAAAAAACATCACATGTTTTTTTCCATTGATCATTTTTCGTAAAAATTTAATTACAAAGGGCGAATTTGAAAAGATGTGGTCTAGAAATGAAACATAATTGATTTATACGTTTAGATATCAGCAAACGAGGTGGAATTAATTTGAACAAAAATCAGAATCTAAAAAAAAAAAAACAAAAAAAAAAACACTTTTTTATAACATTTTGAACTGTTTGTTATATAAATTTGAAAAAAAAACTGTTTTTTTTCCAACCCTGCCTCGTGCCCATTTCTCTATCAAACAAACTTTGTAAATGCAGGGTGTTATATTGCGCCACTTGTTTCTACAGGACTTAATCGAATGTCAGGCAGTGATGAATGCTCTCAACTCAATATATCCAATTGGTACGTTACCTCGTTTTTCATCTGTGCAATAGTCCCATGCGGCAGGTACCACCTAGCTGTTAGGCTGCAGATTTATTGACCTAGCTATGGCCTTCCTCGCAATTTGCCTTTATTGCCTGAAAGTGGTGATATATTTTACTTAATAGTCAATAAGTACAGTGAATGCAGTCATGGATTAAAATTAATGATACCACATATTAATGTGCAATGTATTTTATGCTCTGTATTTTATAAATAAAACTATTTATCCAGTGGTAAACTTTTATTATTATGAGAGGATAATAATACCTACTGAGCTGCACAGTGAAGTTGGTGAAATGTCTAGAAAAGATAACTTTCAGCGATAAGATCGCCCATTATGTCACCTTATGTCAAGAGTAAAAAAAATCTGTAGAAAAGAATATTCTATCTTTTTAACAGATTGCAAATTGCTGATTTCGGCTACCGCGGTTCTCTCAATGGCTTTCTTGAACGTTATTCCAGTGACATATATCCAACTTGGCTGCACTAATAAAAAACGAGAGAAGAGGCACTAGAGTAGAGAGGGTATGATAAGGTTAGTACATTACTGCCGCGGCCTATAATGGCTACTTTGCTGGTCGCACTGATGATGGCCGACAGCGCAGCGTAGCGCAGCTCCAGGCCGACACAGCGCGGTCAGCAAGGGCTGCAATGATGGCCAAGCTGGAAGGCCTAGAGCGTAGCTAGGCTATAGCTCGAGGCAATCATAGCGTGACTAGGGATGTAGACATAGTGGGCCAAGGCTTGTATAGTGCTTTACTCAAAAATGCAAGTACCTAACCTACATAAAACCAGCAAGTGATTTAAATAAAATATATATTAATTAACTAGAAATTTAATTTAAATAACAATTATAAAAATAGAGTAACTAAAATTCAACACCGACTTTCCTGGTTTCATATTACTTACTAATAGTTTGCGATAATTTTAATGCGATGTTTGACTGCTATATTTTCTTCATTTATTACTTCATTTACTTAAAGCAAAAAAGTCACTAAATAAAAATAAAAAATTCGCTGAACCGCGCTTTTGTTCCTTCTTTGTATTTTTTTTTTAAATATGGAATACAATCTTTTTGTGCCTACCTCTATATATACAAACAGCTGTGTTTTAAATAAAATCTTTTTGCATTTGTTTTTTTAAAACGTTGAAACGCCAAAATAGCGGCCGGCAATGTTTTGTCGGCCTGGTAGAGCGGCCAGCAAAAACATTGCTGGCCGCTACTCAGGGCCGCGCCGCCCCTGTGTGCGATGTGTGCGGCGCACACAGGCGCCAGGGGTATAGAGGCGCCTGATGAAATGCGAAAGCCAATTTATTGAAATTATTTTTTCACATAACATTCATTAAACCTCAGTACCGATAAGTAAGTACCTAGATACAAGTCTCCCAAGACATAAGTACTATTTAAATTAACCCACTGTTTATATTTCGGGTATAAGTTTACACGAACTTGAAGCGCTGCGTCTGCGTTATAAAATCAAAGAAGCGCCGCAGTCATTACAATAGATAAAGCCGATCTGTGGATCATGAGTTTATATTAAAGAAACTTGATGCGTCCCGGAGACAGCGGCGGCGAGTCCACGATTTTAAACAGAGACATAATAATTATAAACAATAATTAGAAACATTTTATCCAAAGTGGGTGCTAGTTGCGCATTGAATGAACGTCCCGTGCTTTATGATATTTAAAATCAAATAACAATACAATAGGTACTTAGTTAAAGTGTTTTTATGGCGATTGGAAAGGAACAAAAATCTTCAAAAATTAGTAATTATTTCACGGCTCTACCGTTTACTTCCAAGGAATCATTGGAGCACGGTAATAACAGTATTGGAACTCCCTACAAACGGACGAAACGCGAGCTATACCTACGCGCCTCGATGTCGGGGCGCGCTCGAGGCGCAGACAGTCACGGCCGTACCGTAGTGATGAACGGACGGTGCGTTGTTTTTTTTTAGCAAATATGACAAGTAGAAAATATTGTGCTGTGTTTGGGTGTTTAACGTCAACAATAACGCATCCAGACATAAGTTTTTTTAAATTACCTGCAACCTCTGAAAGGTGACTACTAACTATAAAATAATTTTACTTACTAGTAGCTAGTAGCCGTGCTAGTAGGTAGGTACATAATGTGTGACTTTTTAATGGTTATGTATTTTCCTTTATCTCACGAAAAAAAGGGTATTTGGGTTAATAAATACAGTAAAATGAATAAAGTAAAGGGAAGTTACTGAGGCAAGTTAAATAGTTAAGTTATAGGCGGTTCTGAATGAATCATGATACGGTAGGTACTTACTCTTGTGTTAAAACTCCAGTGCATGTGTGTTTTGTTAGTTTGTATTATTCAAAGTAAAGTCATGGTGTAACGGCGCGGTGGATTTGTCGGCGGGCACGGAAGTGAAGCAGTGAGCTTCATTTACCTACGGTACGGTGTACAATCAACGTATATTCAGTGTACTACATAAACTTTGACACAGTCATGAATTTTGGAACGTAAGAGTACATAGTTCGCTCCGTATTTGAGTGTGCGCACTCGGTTGCATTAGGCCGACTGCCTGCGCGAGCGATGCGCTGTACGAGGTAGCGCGAGCGGCGCACTGACCTTGAAGGAGCGGTTGACGCGAATCCACACGACGACGTAATCAGACCCTTGTTATATCGTCACGGGTGCGTTTTACGTAACGGCGCTACAGTAATATTTGTTTACTATCTGTGTTTTGTGTATGAATAATACTAGAAAAACCGGCCAAGTGCGTGTCGGGCCACGCACAGTGTAGGGTTCCGTAGTTGCCCATCAAAATACTTATGCGAACTAACTTAATTAAACTGAGTCGCTGAATTTAATTTTAAAAAGAAAAATTTTCAAAATCGGTCCAGGAGTCTTTGAGAAATCGGGGAAAATACACAAAAAAAAAGATTACGACGAATTTAGAACCTCCTCCTTTTTTTGAAGTTAGTTAAAAATAGTTGACGATAAAAACCTACCTATTCCCAAAAAACATACCTATTAAAGCTGTAAAAATAAAGTTGACAAACTTACATTTGCAGTTGAAAAACATGTTCTCCGATACATTTTGTTTAAGAAAATATGTTATCTAAGTACATTTTATAAGTTGGTCGACTATTACTCGTAAAGTTATAAATTAAATTAAATCTATTAATAAAAAACAACACGCATTTTTATTGAACACTTCCTTTTCAATATACAAAGTATTTTATTTGTTTACTTAAATATAATAAAAGTATATTTACAATCACAACACTAAATAGAAACAGAAAGTAGGCAAATGTAATCAAAATGCTGGAGACGGGCGTCGGACAGCCCTAACGCATGTTTACGTACCGCGCGGCTGTAGGTATTTATTTCTATCATGCGGCCGAGATCCACTACTGTAGATATTTATACTGTGATTGGAGTGTTTCGAACAGAACCGTGTTAAAACTGTAACAAATAGTGCTCTAAGCAGCGGGTATGTATTATTTTAATATAATTTCCTATTCAATATGTTACAAAAAAACTGATGTTTCTTTTTTTTATAAAGAGAACGTTAAAAACATTAGAGATTTCTCTTATGTCGTGGGTGCGTTTACAAACATAGAAACTCATAATACACAGACACCCAGACCCGGATCAACTATTTGTAGGTTGTACCTACGAATATTTGTTTCGTGCGGTAATCGAACCCGCGACGTTTTCGTCTTAAATGTATTATTTGTTAAGGTTACGTTCGAACAGAACGTAAAATAAAACGCTTTAGAAGAAGAACAATATTTTATCGTTCTTGGTTAACCATTTTTTGGCTTCAAGACGTAGGTAGGTACAAATTTTAATATTGCAAATATTTTGTTGATGTTACACGCCCTTGTTGTGGCATGATTTCTTTCGTCGTTTTTTCGAGTAATATTAAATAATGAAAAGAATTATGTTTTAATTGTTTTTTTTTTCTCTTTCTCACTTCATTTAAACGTTCCCATTTCGTTTTCGTTCCGAACAATATAAGGTGCAAAGAACTGTTCTAAACGTTTTAAATACGATATTTTGAAAAAGGATTTCGAGCCCTGCTTCTGCGTTTTAAATTATAGAAAAATGAAGCTGATATCATTAATTATTATACGAGCAATATTTAATATAGCTGACACAGTTGGCGCAGTGGCTGAGCGAGCGATCGGCTGCTGCGCTGCCGTGTCACGGGTTCGACTCCCGCAAGGAACAAATATTGTGCTCTGCAAGTAATTATTTCGGTTACGTTCACAACTCGTCTCGTTAGTTATTTCGTCTCTTTCCCTGTTACGTCTCATTCACTAATACGTCACCTGGTGCATCTGGTCATTTTTATTAACTCGTCTCGTGCTCTATTTCGTCTCTTTCCCAACTCGTCCGACGCTTATGACGACGTACAGGCAACGTCAAAGATATCGGGAAGAACAGACTGTAGGTATAAAAAGATCGGGCACGCCGCAATCGCGGTGGTAGGACCCCTCTTTGAAGAGTGGCTGTAGAGGCGTCACGGCGTCCTCACCTTCCGTCTGACGCACCTCACCGGGCACGGATGTTTCGGGAGGTTCCTGTGTCGTATGGGGAAGGAAGAAACGCTTGGGTGTCACCACTGCGAGGATCGATCGCCTAGAGGAGACGGTGGAGCATACGGTGCAGGACTGCCCCGCTTAGGCAGAGCACCGCCGTGTCCTCACAGCGCCGCTAGGCGGCGACCTCTCGCGCCCGGCACTGGTCGAGGCCATGCTGCGGGGCGAGACGGAATGGGAAGCGGATCGCCTCCTTCTGCGAAGCAGTTATGCTAGCAAAAGAGGAGGCGGGCCGCGTGAAGGAGAGGATAGCGTCCTCCCTCCACCCCAGCCGCAGTGGTAGACGCTTACGGCGCCAGACATCGGCAGACGATCCCCAGCCACCGTAGGTGCGGGCGGGCATGCGGGCGGCGAGTAAAAGGCAACTCGCTGTCCGACCATGGACCATGCCCGGGTCGACGGCGCGCTGTGTTCCACGCGTGCCTCAACGAGCGTCAGCATGATGACGGGCTCCCCCTCTAGAGGTCCGAAGCCAGCCGGGGTTGCGGGACCTATCTCATTATCGTGACCCCGGAACATAAAGGGCTATTGAAGGACACCGTGGCTTTTAGTCAGTACAAGTCTGACAGTCCCTCCCGCCCTGCCCGGGATGGGAGGACTCATTTGATGATTTTACTACGCTATAAAAAAACTAGTAACTAGTACAATAAATCAAAAGTAAAGCTAAACCGCGGCGAAGCCGCGGGCAGCAGCCAGTTTGTGATAAGGATGAAAAACTACGAAAAACAGATTGAGATATATTGATGTGCAGGTCTGTACATACGCGTCGGACGAGTTGGGAAAGAGACGAAATAGAGCATGAGACGAGTTAATAAAAATGACCAGTACCTCTACCATGAGTTTTCACAGCCAAAACTCGCTAGCGTCTCCGTAATTTATTTGTATGAAATATTGTACAGCGCCCCTAGCGATCACAGTGAGAATTAAAATTCGTACCATGAGCACTGTAGATAACGATGGGTTAAAAACTTAACGTAATCTACACGATAGTCACTAACGTTTTTCAGCTGTCACCATACAAAACGGTACCATGAGTCAATAATACTACAGGCGCTAGCGAACGATACGCTTACGATAGTAGTTACGTAGCTCACTAGCATTTTGGCGTGTGAAACATGTATTCACATTAAAATTATTAACGTTTTTGAGTATATAAAGTCAAAATAATGCATGCAAGAGCTTTTTAACATGAAATATGTTAGTGGCCACTTAATTTGGGAACTACAACATGAATTTCAAGCTAAAATATAAGTGAAAAAAAATATCTTAAAATTTACGGACCCTTTAAAGAAGCGTAGGACG
This sequence comes from Agrotis clavis, assembly GCA_954870645.1. Lineage (NCBI taxonomy): Eukaryota > Metazoa > Arthropoda > Insecta > Lepidoptera > Noctuidae > Agrotis > Agrotis clavis. Next base: position 15,016,488 of record OX940919.1, on the reverse strand, counting down.
ATTTGTGCACATTATTGTTTATTTGTTGCGATTCACACGTCTTTAGACACTTGAACTTGGTTGACTTATATAATAGGTACACTTCCACATTTTCATATTTTTACACATTTACCTGCGTTTAGAGGGAACAATTTTGGAATTTTATAACTTTACGTTTTTTAAATAATTTAATACCAAGTAGAAACATTCCTTCTCACGAAATCCACCAACAATTGAAACAGTGAGGCACTTTGTAGTTAATAATCCAAATAATCTATTAATAGAAACTTTCAAACCACACAACGCAGTGTCAGCAATGGTGTCAGTGATACAAGGGCAAGGTCAACGAACAATAGACGACAGTGACGTATTATAAGCCGTTCTCTCCTCTTATTTGTGAGAAAGAAAGAAACAAAACATAAGTAGTGAAGTTAGCAACACGACATCATCTATCGAGCTTACATTATCGCCTGCGTAAGATTCAATTAATCTCATGGTGCCAGCAATATCGAAATCTATTTGATCCAAGTTAGTACGCTAGCGATTTCAACGCTAGCGAGTAAGTTTCCGATGACAACTCATGGTAGAGGTACTGATGCACAAGGTGACGTATTAGTGAATGTGACGGAATAGGGATAGAGACGAAATAGCAAATGAGACGAGTTGTTAACGTAACCATTATTTCGGGTCTGGGTGTTTTTGTATGTGAATTTCTATTATTGCACCCATGATTAAGTTTGGGGCAACGATAAAAAATATACATGTATTAATTAGGTATTATAAAATCAAATATTAGGGAAAATATTTAAAATATCAGTTGTTTGCGGTCAACAGTTACTTTTAAATAAAACTGGAGGAAATATAATTTTTCCATAAAAAATGTCAAAACGCGACCAAGAAAGAGGAGCGTCAAAGCAGGATTTGCACACAGGCGCTGCGAGGGGTCGGCGCGGCCCTGCCGCTACTTGAAACAGACCGGCAAAGTCTACTTTGCTCAAACAAGATTGTCAAAATAATGACCACATTACATGTATTTTTGAGTAAATATTACTCAAAAAAAAAAAAACAAATGCAAAAAGATTTTATTTAAAACATGCAGCTGTTTGTATATAAAGAGGTAGGCACAAAAAGATTGTATTCCAAATTTAAAAAAAAAAAAATACAAAGAAGGAACAAAAGCGCGGTTCAGCGAATTTTTTATTTTTATTTAGTGACTTTTTTGCTTTAAGTAAATGAAGTAATAAATGAAGAAAATATAGCAGTCAAACATCGCATTAAAATTATCGCAAACTATTAGTAAGTAATATGAAACCAGGAAAGTCGGTGTTGAATTTTAGTTACTGTATTTTTCATAATTGTTATTTAAATTAAATTTCTAGTTAATTATTATAGCAATGTAACAAATAAAGAAATTTAATATTAATTTAAAAGACATTTTGAAAATATTCTGTGATTAAGCTAAACTATATAAATATAAAATACTAAATTAAAGTAAAACTAAACTAAACTATTACAGAGCATCGAAAAATTCATCCTCAACGCTGTCAGCTGGTAATGTGCCCAAGAGACTGGCGGCGTTGCCCCTTTGAATAGCAATACTTAGCCTCTGGCCAAAGTAAAAGCCAGCTCTTGGGTCACGGGAAGCGTCAACAAGTCTTTTTGCGATATCTCTGTAGAGGCTGTGAGCACTCGGACCCCATGGCCCTAAAGTTTCAACCCCAAACGGCTCAAATATATAGTTACCACTAAGGTTGCTATATTTACGCCGCTTGAGGTTCTCAGCAACCGCAGCAGCAGAGCCAGCAGAGCACGATGAACTTGGAAGATGGGATGGCGCAAGAGTATCGACACAGGTAGCGTCCCATACTAAAGGCTTACCCATCTTCCAAGGAAACAAAGACATACCGTCCGGTCTCCTGCCATCGTCGCGTGCCAAGCCGTTGGGTTCTAAAACAGCTGGAACGCCGACGGTAACAAGAGCTCGACGAATAATGTCGTTTATGTTCGCGTGGCGCGCAAAACGGCCCGCGCTGCGGCCGCAAGACAGGCCATGATGTCCGAGGCTGTTGACGGCTTCACCGCAGTGACAGCGATGAGGAGAGCAGAGTGGGGATCCCAAGCGGAGAGCAACAGCGAGCCGGAAGGTGGTATCGTCGAGTGAGGTACCAATGCTCGACGACGGCAGTGCATGAAGCCAAAGACCCGACTCCCACTTACCCACAGCCAGTAGGCGCGCACGCTCAGCAGTAGTAGCAGATGTGTTCAGTAAGTTATTCTGAACTACACCGCAGAGCGGCTCATCCCACTGTCTCTGGGAAGATGGATTGCCGGGTAAATCGGTATTCGGGCAAGCAATTTTCCAAGCGTCCAAAGCCTCCAAGAAGCACGGCACATCAAAATCAGTTAGTGTGGAAGCCAGGATATTCCTAACTAATTTTTCAGTGCCGTGGACCGAAGAAATGAACGCCGGTAAGCTGATACTGGAAATTTTGCGAACGGCGAGACCACCCATGCGAATGGGAAGGGTAGCTTGGATCCAAGCTCGGTCGTCCAAAGCCACATTTAAAATGGATGAAAGTGTTTCTCTGATAATGACGTCAATTTTGTCCAAAAGATGATTGAACTTCCATAAATGGGAAGCACGAAGGAAATATATCAATTTAGGGCCGAAACAACAATAGCGAATTAGAGTAATGGCCGAATGCATGTCAATTTCGAGCAATCTACCTGAAATATCAAGAAAATTTTGAATTTTTTCGTCAATGAAGTCAGGAAAAGAATTTTCGAAAATTGGTGACCCCAGGAGGCGAAGAGACATTTTGTCAATAATTTTGATGTCTGGGGCTATTGAGTTAAATTTGGGAATTGTTAATTGTCTGTCGGTGCTGTCCGTTAAAAAAAGTTCACATTTCGAAAGGTTGAGGTCTAAGCCAATGGAAAGAAGTTCATTCTTCAAAAAAATTAGGTCATTCAAAACGGTGTCAACATCGCCACCCAAGGTCCCATCATCGAGGTACCAAACGTTGAATTTAGCTGTCGAACAATGGGATGAATAGCCAAGCTGAAAATCACTGGCCCGAGGGGGTCACCTTGTTGACAACCAACAGCAGATTCTAAAAGGTTGTCCCGATACAGTAATTTAGATGGGTGCCTATAACACTGCCAAAGAAAACTATAAATTTGGGGTAATTCTTTTTTAGTTTCAGCCAACAAGGTGTCCCTGTTAACCGAATTGAAAGCATTCTTAATGTCAACCTTCAAGATGACCTCACCTTTGCCAGAATTTAGGTAGGTCGACAAAGCGTGTACGGCAGCCTCACAGCCCCCTTTAGAGCCGTAACCTAGCTGCAGGGGCTGAAATTTTTCCGAAACAGCCTCACCAATCAATTTGCAGCAAATCTTGGCTGCCATACGACGGTAGGTTGTTCCCACGGCAATGGGGCGAATACCGCCATCCCTCTTGCGCAGGGCACATAAATTTGCCCCATACAGAACGTCGATGACAGATTCGCTCACATTGCCGGAGAGCATGAGGTTAATCAGAGCCGTAAGCTCCCCCAACAACGACTCACCAGCTTCCCCGGCGCCCAAGCAGATAAGGTCCTTAAGATGTTGGGGACTTAGGCCGTCGAGGCCGCCGGCGGAGCCGCTCCGGAAGGAGCAAACGGCTGAGATCACCTCTCGACCTGTAATGGTGAGGCAGTGAATGTCCGGGTCAGGAGGGTCGGGAAAAGAAAGGTCATCAGCTGGGGCAGGGTGTTTAGATTCCAGGGCTGCCAGTGTATCTGGAGAACACGGTGCCAGCACATCGCTGCTGAAGAGAATCCTGGCTGCACCACTTATGTCACCTTCCCCTAACTTAGATTCCACCAAGTGGGATATGTTTCTAGCGTTATTAAAATTCTGAGTCAGTAATTTGGGGTCGAAATGAGCCGAAACGTTACAATTTTCTTTAATTTGAGAAGTTAAAGTTTTTTTGGTTGCCAAATTCTTTTGAACGTGGAGAATTCTATAAGGGAAGGTGAGCAGTTTTACCCAAGCACTAAGCGAGTTCTCCCGGACCGCAAGGCGGACACAACCAGCCAAATTTTGTGCAACAAGAGGTCTGGCGCCTCGGGGAACTCGCTTTAATATAGGGACAGAATTTTTGAATTTTGAAAGTATTTTCCAAAGTGGGTCAGAACAAGGTAATGTTTGTGTTGTAGGAGGAGAGAGTAAGACAGGGTCTGAAGTTGGTACATTTTGCGGTTTGTGCGCTTTACCTATATGAACATTCAGACCCCACTTACCTTTAAAAAATCGTGGAACAAAGTGGGCATCTCTCCAGGGAGGTCAGCGATGTTGAAGATTGACATGCACTATCACCTACCACATCACTGCCGCTACAACTCATGAGTTATTGAAAAGAAAAGGGCTTAAAAATAAATATAATTAATTAAGATACTTATAAAAACTAAATTTAAATAAACACACGAAAGTAACTGGAATATAAAGGAACTAAAACAAAAATGAACACTAAAACGGTAGTCAGGAGCAGTATCACTGTTTGATTCACAAAGACACGGCTGCAGGTGTCGCACTCCGGAGCACGGCGCGGCGCTGCGAACTCAGCGACACACGGCACCGGCTGCACACGTCACACTTAAAGACGCGAGCTGGCCGACTACCAGCCCCTGCTTCATGCAAACGGTGCTTCGTCGAGCTTTTTCTTACTTCGAGTAGTAGTACACGAAGTGCGTACAGAGGCGGTCACCATCGTTTTATTTATCTCGCGTTTGGCCAAAGCGCATACTCCATCTTTATAGATGGCACCAGCTCAAATTATGGAATATATTTAGAAGCCATTTATATCGGAATATTATCATGATCACAAAAATAATTTTGGGATTGAAAAAATTTTAGTGTCATGCCGTTGACATGACATATGTCATCAGCTGTCCTCGCTGGAAAGGCCTCGACCTACGGCCTCGGCCTTTATCTCAGCTCGTCCATCAAGTGCTGCATGCTGACCGCGCTGTGTTGCCTGGAGCTGCGCTACGCTGCGCTGTCGGCCATCATCAGTGCGACCAGCAAAGTAGCCATTATAGGCCGCGGCAGTAATGTACTATTTAATGTAACGGTAACATAAAGACGCGGCCAAAAAATATAGAAATATTCAAAGCATTAAAGTAAGCGACATGACCCACACAACAAGTCTTCGTTATCTAGTAACAAAGTTACTTGAACCTTATTAACCCGTAACTTTCTTAATACAAATTTATTAGCTACGTGTGCTTTCACCCGCTAAATAACTGCAGGGTAGGCTAAGGATAATAAAAGGTTGTAAAACGAGAGGTACAGTGTCGCACAGGTAGACAAACGACTCGAATGTTCCTCGCCGTGTCAGCAATATAAGAAAAGTGGGGTTATTTGCTAGTCTAGCGACCTATTTTCTATTTTATGCCTCTTGAATTATTAGCAATAACTTTATCTTGCTGTCCTGAGGCGGATCAGTATGGTATGTTTATTGACAAAGTTGGAACGGTATTACGTTATCCAGTTAGATTATGTCAAAAGCGTTGGATACTTCATCTCAGACACAGAAGGCATGAGTATTGAGGCGTATTATATTAACATACTTTTCAATAATATTATGAACGTGTACTAGCACCTTAGCCCGGATTTTCGTGAGTAGTTTCAAAACCTTGAAACAACTAGTTACTAGTAATGCTTTGTTGCAAACTACTTGCTAATTAACTTGCTTGCTAGCAAATTACTAGCTCTAAACCAGTGAGCTAGTACAATTTATCCAGGCAAACAAACATTTAAAAAAGCAAATCTATATAATAATTTCTCTGAATCTGTATTGTATATTAGTTGAGATTTAAGTAACTGTACAGAATAAGTTTATTTTGCCTCTAAAAGCTTTCGTATCCACTTAAAATAGTGTATACAATCTTGGTTGTGAATATGTAAGGTAAAAATGATTTGTATAATCCAATATTGAATATCGATGTAGCTTATTCAACGTCTTTATGCCTCTGAAGGTCACAACCCTCCTCACTACCGAATTTTCGTGTAAAAAGTTAACCTTTGCGATTAGGGTAGTTTATTGATAGTGAAGTAAACGATAGGTGACATAGGCGGTGACAATGGGAACGTATTTTCACATATTGTATGTATTTTTATAGCGAAAATATCTGTTTACAATGGAAAAAAACATCTCGGTTATCGTTTTGTTTGGAATTTGGTTTGCATTCACTTGTATTTCATTCATAATTGAATGGGAGATTGAGGTATATTTGTTATTATTATTTGTCTATGTACTAGCCGTTCTCACTATGTTTGTTAGGCTTGGTTTCTACTTTCTAGTAAAAACACAAGCACTTGTGTACATTATAGCGTCTTAAATAATATGGGAAAATCTTACTGGATATTTCTATTATTGAGACCCCTTGATAAAACTGATGTCTCAATTTCAATAACCCTCCTGGCGCAGTCGGGTAAAAATACTGAGTTTGGCAAACATTGTTCGTGAAAGTTAATTTGTTCCTATAGACTTACATATTAGAGGAGAACCATTTTTTTATATGTTAGTGTTGTAACGTCACTAAACTATTATTCGTGTTATTAATTCCTACTGCCCCGCTTGGGCAGAGCACCGCCGTGTCTTCACGGCAGTGATACCTCGCGAAATAGGAATATCCAAAGCATTAAAGTAACGCCGCACGCCGCAATCGCGGCGGTAAGACCCCTCTTAGAGGAGTGGCTGGAGAGACGTCACGGCGTCCTGACCTATCGGATGACGCAGGTCCTCACTGGACACGGAAGTTTCGGGAGGTACCTGTGTCGGATAGGGAGGGAAGAGACGCCCGGGTGTCACCTCTGAGAAGATCGCCCGGAGGACACGGTGGAGCATACGGTGCAGGACTGCCCCGCTTGGGCAGAGCACCGCCGTGCCCTCACGAAGGCGATAGGCGGAGACCTCGCGCGCCCGTCATTGGTCGAGGCCTTGCTGCGGGGCGAGAAGGAGTGGGAAGCGGTCGCCTCCTTCTGCGAAGCAGTTATGCTCGCGAAGGAGGAGGCGGGCCGTGAGAGAGAGAGGACAGCGTGCTCCCTCCGCCCCAGCCGCAGTGGTAGACGCCCAAGACAAGACGCAGTGGTTGCGCGTCGGACGTCGCAAGACGATCACCGGCCACCGTAGGCGCGGGCATGCGGGCGGCGAGTAATGGGCAAATCGCCGCCCCTCATGGACCATGCCCGGGTCTACGGCGCGTTGTGTTCCACGCGCGCCTCAAAGAGCGTCAGCAAGATGACGGGGCCCCCCCTAGAGGGCCAAAGCCTGCCGGGGTCGCGGGATTTATTCCATTACCGTGACTCTGGAACGTAAAGGGCTAATGAAGGACATCTGCCCTGCCCGGGGTGGGAGGACTCATTTGATGATTTTACCACACTAAAAAAAAGCTCAAATTTAATATTCATCAAAATAATGTAAATTAATTCCCCAGTATCATTCCCTTCCTGCGTATTGGAGACGACGGAAGAGGAGGTGACTACGGAGTACTACTGCCCCAAGGATCTAATGGTGGGCGCCACTATCTTCATTCTCGGGAGGAGGTTCCTCATCGTCGACTGCGACGGATTCACCAGGAAATATTTCAGGTGAGAAGTCAGTAACAAGCAAGAGACTAGTGGAAGGTAGGCAAAGGAATACGCCATTTAATAACAGCAATTATAGCAACTTTTATCGGCGTCTTTGAAAATCTACAATCCTAGTAAGCAACAAAAATGGATCTATGCGGGCAACTTCACGAGATATCCATTATTTTTACTTTACTTTCCTGAAAACCGCATCAAAATCCGTTCAGCCAAACGCGAGATAATCGCGGACAAACATATATACATACAAACTTACATACAGGTCGAACTGAGAACCTACTTTTTTTTTTAAGTCGGTTAAAAAGGTATACTTCAGGCAGGTACAGTTTTGTATTATGTCACATTACTAGTGTTTTGTGCTTGCTAAAGAAAATTTATTAGAGCGATGGAAACAAGATTATTTTAGTTATAAAAGATAATAAGTGCGTTCTTCAAATCTATGCTGTGCACTTGAAGGACACATAATTTAGTATATGTGTTCTAATCAAACCCTTCTTTTTTTGGTTCGTCAGTGACGATAAAATACACTTTTTTAGTTAGTCGTCACGTAAATACTGTGTCATTACATAATTATATAGGTACCACACAACATTATTTTTTGTTTATGCGAAACCCGATACACCTGTCCAATATTTTTGTGTAAAGAATCTATGTACAAAATTTTAAAACCGTATCATGAAAACTCACAAAGTTATAAGCTTGTATATTACCTGATTTTCCGTTCAAAAACATGCATGATCATTTCGCGGTACACGCGCGTAAACCGCGTCTCCTGTGTTATACACTCGTTATAATAGTTTGGCAATAGGAACCTAACCGTATGGTAATTGTATTGTATTTAACTGGTAATAAAATGTAATTAAAATATTTTTGAAAAAAAAATATAATATGGTGTAAAATTATTGGAATCGAATCAGTTACTGATTCTGAACAAACTATATTCAGGTTTCGCATATACTAAAAATAATGTTGTATTATATCTATTATAATTATATCGTGATCATTACATACTGGGTGTAAGGGACAGCCCTCCACAAACTTTTAGGGCTTTCAGTAGACAAAACTGAACAATCTCTCCATACTAACTGTCCAATCACGTTTATAATTTCCTATGGCGAGGCTGATTTTTTCTTTTTCATTTCCTGAAAAAAATAATTGTGGCAAATTGTTCAGTTTTGTCTACTGACCAAGCCCTGAAAGTTTGTGGAGGGCTGTCTCTTACACCCAGTATATACCTATTATATAGTTTGTTTTTAAAATTCTCTCTCTCTATCTATAGGATAAGCTACTTCCTATTAATATTTTGAAACACGATAGAAATTGATATCAACTCCATAATAGGTTTTTATGATCTAACTAGCTGTTGCCAGCGGTTTCACCCGCTGCAACTTGAAAATTATCCCACGGGAACATAAAATCGGGATAAAAACTATCCTATGTGTTAATCCAGGTTATAAACTATCTGTATACCAAATTTTAGCCAAATCCGTTCAGTGGTTTTTGCGTGAAAGAGTAACAAACATCCATACATCCATACATCCATACATCCATACATCCATACATACAAACTTTCGCCTTTATAATATTAGTAGGATTTGATCGGAAACAATGCTCTACTTTGTTTTTACGGCTCATAACTTGATCAATATAAATGTTTATTGGCGATTAATGGTCTAATTCAACTCGTCTAATTTATAATGCCATCTTTAATACATGAATGCACCTTTAATTGTGATAAAACTGTGAATTTTAAATCACTTAATTTTGTTAACTTTAGTTGGTATCGTTTCTATGAATTGAGTATTACATTTGACGATTAATTTTGTTGTTCTGTTTACATATCATAAACCACTATTTAGTTTATCCTGCCCTGCCAGTCTCGCCAACTACCTGGCAAGTAGTAATGTACAATCGACAAAGTTGAGTTATGACCCACCATAAGTGTAGACTTTCAGGCGCAGGGATTCGTTTGATCAGGGAAATAACACAACTCTTGAGGCTTCTTGAAAAACACTTTAATCTTCTGACACAATCGTTCTTGTACACAAAGCTTCTACACAGGGAGCTTGCTTAGGAGGCTTCTTTTCTTCACGGCGGACGAAACTGGACTACACCGTGGCGCGCAACTGCCCCTCTTTTATTCTCTCGAGCGCAGGCGGAACGCGTGGGAGGACCGCGCCCACACGTCTTTCTCGCTCTAGCCAATCGCCTGCGCCCCGTGCTCACACGCACACATAGACGTTGCGCACCACGCTTTCCTTGTTCGTCTGTCGTTCAGAGTACATTTTTTACAGTTTACTTATGCGAAAGCTTTTCTAATTTACTTATTGGACAATAATCATCAGAAACTTAACTAATTAAAAGTGGACAATAGTCTAAAAAAGGGTGTAAATGTGTAGACAAGTAGTAAATGTTTAATTCGACTTAAAACTATACAAATTACAATCAAATTACACGCTATTTACAAATATTGTGGTAGGTTGCTGCACTCCACGACTGTGCTCCTCAACAATAAGCTTATTTTCTTACAGACATTCAAATACTCGTACGGTCAGCCAAGAAAGTGGTGTACCAGTTTTGATTTAGTTTCCCGGTCATCGAAAATTACAACAAGGTTCGTTATAAAAAGATATTACTGAAAGAGACAACATTATCATGACGTAAACCTATGTATTTAGTATTCATACGTCATATGTCACATATAAGTACATGACATTTTAACCTTTAGTATAAACTAGCTGTGCCCGCGACTTCGTTCGCGTGGATGTCGGAATTTAACAATGTATTTTTTAGTGCGAAGCGCTTAATTCTCGCCACGTTTTTTATAAATCATATCGTTTTCATATAATCCCTGTATTTAGAATTTATTTTTCAAGAATATTTGAGGTGATTATAATAAACGCCCTCTGTCGTTCAGATTCAGAAGAATTGCTACTGGATTAGAGCACCCATTCTATCTCATTCCATCCCACTCCATCCCCCTCCATCCCACTCCATCCTACTCCATCCCACTCCATCCCACTCCATCCGACTCCATCCCATTCCATCCCACTCAGTCCCACTCCATCCCACTCAATCCCACTCCATCCCACTCCAGCCCATTTCATCCTACTCCATCCCACTACATCCCACTCCATCCCACTCCATCCCACTGCATCCCACTCAGTCCCACTCCATCCTAATCCATCCCACTCCATCCCACTCAGTCCCACTCCATCCCACTACAACTCACTCCAACCCACTCCATCCCACTCCAACCCACTCCAACCCACTCCATCCCACTCCAACCCACTCCATCCCACTACATCCCACTCCATCCCACTTTATCCCACTCAATCCCACTCCATCCCACTCCATCCCACTACATCCCACTCCAACCCATTCCATCCCACTCCAACCCACTCCATCCCACTCCAACCCACTCCATCCCACTACATCCCACTCCATCCCACTCCATCCCACTACATCCCACTCCATCCCACTCCATCCCACTCCATCCCTCTCCATCCCACTCCATCCCACTGCATCCCACTCCATCCCACTCCATCCCACTCCATCCCACTCCATCCATCTCCAACCCACTCCATCCCACTCCAACCCACTCCATCCCATGCACTACATCCCACTCTATCCTAATCCATCCCACTCCATCCGATTCCATCCCACTCCATCCTACTCCATCCCACTCCATCCCACTCCAACCCACTCCATCTCACTCCCTCCTACTCCATCCCACTCCATCCCACTCATTCCCATTCTAGTGTGAGTCTACTATAAAACCTTTTCTTTCTTTCCATTCCATCCCAAACCATCCCATTCTATTCCATTACACTCTACTCTACTCTACTCTACTCTACTCTACTCTACTCCAAACCACTCCACTCCAGTCCACACCATATTTGAATAGGTATGTAGTTTTTCTATTCCAAGCTAGATCGCGCTACTGAACTGCGCGTCTCGGTGTAAACTGACCGTAATTTTACTTCTGGGTCTGGAACACTTTAAATTCAAATATCTTTTGATAGACTTAACCGATTGCAATGAAACAAGAACTAAATTAGTCCTCAAGTTACGCTCGATCGTTGTGTATAAAGGTTATCTACATTGCCTTCGTACATTTTACGTGATGGAGCCACAAATAAACAGACAAACCGACAAACCGACAAACAGACAAACAGACAAACAGACAAACAGACAAACAGACAAACAGACAAAAATTCTAAAAATGCTGGAAATGGGTTCTGTTGGTTGTCCTTTAACACCCTAGCTATTTTTTTTGGATTTTATTTTGATGTACAAAAACGATTTTTCTACAGTTTTATTATATGTATAGATAGCTGTGCCCGCGACTTCGTTCGCGTGGATGTCGGAATTTAACAATGTATTTTTTAGTGCGAAGCGCTTAATTCTCGCCACGTTTTTTATAAATCATATCGTTTTCATATAATCCCTGTATTTAGAATTTATTTTTCAAGAATATTTGAGGTGATTATAATAAACGCCCTCTGTCGTTCAGATTCAGAAGAATTGCTACTGGATTAGAGCACCCATTCTATCTCATTCCATCCCACTCCATCCCCCTCCATCCCACTCCATCCTACTCCATCCCACTCCATCCCACTCCATCCGACTCCATCCCATTCCATCCCACTCAGTCCCACTCCATCCCACTCAATCCCACTCCATCCCACTCCAGCCCATTTCATCCTACTCCATCCCACTCCATCCCACTGCATCCCACTCAGTCCCACTCCATCCTAATCCATCCCACTCCATCCCACTCAGTCCCACTACAACTCACTCCAACCCACTCCATCCCACTCCAACCCACTCCAACCCACTCCATCCCACTCCAACCCACTCCATCCCACTACATCCCACTCCATCCCACTTTATCCCACTCAATCCCACTCCATCCCACTCCATCCCACTACATCCCACTCCAACCCATTCCATCCCACTCCAACCCACTCCATCCCACTCCAACCCACTCCATCCCACTACATCCCACTCCATCCCACTCCATCCCACTACATCCCACTCCATCCCACTCCATCCCACTCCATCCCACTCCATCCCTCTCCATCCCACTCCATCCCACTGCATCCCACTCCATCCCACTCCATCCCACTCCATCCATCTCCAACCCACTCCATCCCACTCCAACCCACTCCATCCCATGCACTACATCCCACTCTATCCTAATCCATCCCACTCCATCCGATTCCATCCCACTCCATCCTACTCCATCCCACTCCATCCCACTCCAACCCACTCCATCTCACTCCCTCCTACTCCATCCCACTCCATCCCACTCATTCCCATTCTAGTGTGAGTCTAATATAAACCTTTTCTTTCTTTCCATTCCATCCCAAACCATCCCATTCTATTCCATTACACTCTACTCTACTCTACTCTACTCTACTCTACTCTACTCTACTCCAAACCACTCCACTCCAGTCCACACCATATTTGAATAGGTATGTAGTTTTTCTATTCCAAGCTAGATCGCGCTACTGAACTGCGCGTCTCGGTGTAAACTGACCGTAATTTTACTTCTGGGTCTGGAACACTTTAAATTCAAATATCTTTTGATAGACTTAACCGATTGCAATGAAACAAAAACTAAATTAGTCCTCAAGTTACGCTCGATCGTTGTGTATAAAGGTTATCTACATTGCCTTCGTACATTTTACGTGATGGAGCCACAAATAAACAGACAAACCGACAAACCGACAAACAGACAAACAGACAAACAGACAAACAGACAAAAATTCTAAAAATGCTGGAAATGGGTTCTGTTGGTTGTCCTTTAACACCCTAGCTATTTTTTTTTGGATTTTATTTTGATGTACAAAAACGATTTTTCTACAGTTTTATTATATGTATAGATGAAAAGGACATTAGTTTCTACAAAGCAATTGAAATGTTTCCAAACAAAAGTAATAAAAACTATTTAAATAGACAACCGAATTCCATTTGAAAAAGAAAACTGACAATTGACATTTTGTCAAATATATGCAAAAAATCGATATATTTTCCGTGTTATTTTTCAATCAACTGCATATAAAATCATCTCAATGCCTGCCAACTTGACCATTGCCGAAAGAGCACAAATACTTGCCCAATTTCATGAGGGAAGCAGTATCAGTGCGATATCCCGGAATTTGAATATATCGAGGCGTTCTGTCCGCTTTTGGATTCGTCGTGAAGGAGAGGAGGGAAGTTTGTTGGATCACAGAAGAAGTGGTCGCCGGCCTGCACTCTCCAATAACGATAGAGAATTCATGAGACGGGAATATGAAATCAATGGTTTTAAGCCCACAAAACATTTTGCGGAGATGTTCGATGTGAGTGCCCAAACAATAAGGAATCATCTACATTACATGGGGTTGCACCACAGGCATTACGCCAAGAAAATATATTTGACGGATGCTCACAGACTTGCTCGTCTGAACTTCGCCAGAGAGCACTTGAGAGTTTGATTGGTCTAATACAGTGTTTTGTGATGAAAAAACGTTTAAATCCAGTCAGCATGGACGTCTTCACCTTTGGCGATATAATTCAACACGGTATAAAGATGATCATGTAATTCCAAATAGAGAATCAGGTCGAATTTCCGTAAATATTTGGGGCTGGATGAGTGCGGATGGTGTAGGAGAATTGTGTTCTCTACCTCCTCGAGCGACGGCTGTAAATTATATCGACGTGCTTCAGAATGCAATGCTACCGACAGTCCGTAATGTTTACCCGGAGAACGAAGTGCCACAATTTGATTTTGTTCAAGATAATTGTTCAATCCATAATGCGAGGATCGTAAGAGCCTGGTTTCGTTCACACACTGACGTAAGGGTAATTCAGTGGCCCTCAAGATCGCCGGACCTCAACCCGATAGAAAATCTTTGGGGCCTTATGGTCCAACGATGGTCGCATCAAAATGAAAGAACCAAACAAGCTCTTATTAGTCACTGTAATTATATTTGGGAGGAAATGCGGGGAACCGATATTTGCTCACGGCTTGTTGGTTCAATGAGGTCTCGTCTTTTAGAGGTTATAGAGGCCAACGGCGGTTACACCCGTTTCTAATTTTTAAAAATTTTCAATATCTTCTAAATATTACTATATATGCTATGTTTTTGTTTGTTATAAGTATTTTAAAATTGATTGTAGAAATTTAATAAAAGGATAAATCTATTTTTAGCTTGTTTTTTATTGATATTGTAATTACAAGTTTACAGAAATTGTAGGTTTGTGGATTCGCCTTGTGCCTTTACAATTTTATGTAATAGTCTAAGATACGTATATAGAACGACCTTCACCGATCGAGTAACCGGACGAAATGTGTTTATTATGAATTAAAATATGTTGAAGAATGTGACGGTGATGGGTTGCCTCATAAAATCCTGTCAAGGATATTTTTAATTAATTTTTTAAAAGGTTATTTTTTTTTCAATACCTTCACCGATAGAGTAACCAAACAAAATTAACACCAATTGAAAGTCCAAAGTCTATAGAATATGCTAACGTAGGGTTGCCTACCTTTTTCTTGTCAAGGGTATAGGGTTGCCTAATTTGAACAGGTGATAAAAAAATGCTACCTTCACCGATCGAGTAACCAAATAAATTATATATCAAAATAAAGACATTTTTTTTTACGAATACGATGGTATACGGTTGCCTATGAAAAACTTGTCAGAAATTAGGGTTGCCAAGCGTTGAAGTTTGAAAATTTTAGACGGTTTGGAAGCACATGAGTAGATAAACGGACTAAGCTTCTTAAGAACGAGCAAAATTGTTACCTATTTTGGTAGGGTTGTCACAATAGGGTAGACAAATTAACCAAAAAAATATTAAATAGCTTTATTATACAGTATGATAGAATCGAATCAAATAATTTAATTGAACTAAGCCAATTACAGGCAATTTCGAATTGTCAAAAGACATAAAATAAAGTTAGTACAAAAATAGTTATGGTGCCCAGTCACAAGAAATAATAACTGTGAAAGTACTGTAGATACCCATTCCAATAGTCCAGTCAACGAGGCATAAATGTGGTCCGAAAAATTCCTCCTCTGGAACTGAAATTTGGCATATTATGATGAAGGTGATTGTCGGCGACGAGACCCGCGCAACGACAAGGGGTGCAAGTGTGATTTGTAAGGTGATTTTTTTAAGACAAGTGTTTTCTAATCAGAATCCAGTGATTGTGTTGTGTATATATTCGATTCTTATTAGATTATCTTGTACGTTCTTATTAGTTTCTAATTAGATAAGTTTTTTAGTGGAAAATTGTAAAAGTTTAAAACTTAGATTATTACGTAACTTGAAAACTCACTTTTTTGTTTATGTATGTTTTTCAATTATAGTATTTAAAAGGGCTGTGTTTTATTACAAAATTAGATTCACAAGTTGTTTCATGAAGATCGGTCCAGTAGTTTTCAAGTTATTGCAATTTTTGTGAAATCAAACTTTTGTTCTTGTGTAACTTTAATAGTTTACTGACAGCCGATGGGGAAGAAAAGTTCTCGAGTGGCGACCACGGACCGGAAAACGCAGCGTAGGCAGGCCTCCCACTAGGTGGACCGACGACATCGTGAGGGTCGCGGGCAGCCGATGGATGCAAGTGGCGAATTGTCGTTCGGCGTGGCGGTCTAAGGGGGAGGCCTATGTTTAGCAGTGGACGTCTTCCGGCTGATGATGATGATGATGAACTTTAATAGTTTTAGTTCTAGGATTTTTTTTATAAAAAAAAGTGTTATTCATTTTATTTTAAACCAAAATACGATTGAAAACTTGAGAGGTGTCAAGGGACCACGATAGCAAGTTAAAAAAAGGTTCAAGCGATTTTCGACCTTATTGACATTTATGCAAACACCTGATTTTAATGAAGGAGCAATGTTAACGAATGAGAATGTGAGAAAAACAAACTAAATTTTAAATGTCGATAAGGTCGAAAATTGCTTGCACCACTTTTTTTAACTTGCTATCGTTAAGCGAATGTTTTCCGACCTTCAAGCGATTTTCGACATTATTGACACTGATGCAAACACCGGATTTTAATGAAAGAGCAATGTTAGCTAACAAGAATGTGAGAAAAACAAACTAAATTTTAAAAATGTCGATAAGGTCGAAAATCCCTTGCACCTGTTTTTTAACTTGCTATCGTTAAGCAAATGTTTTCCGACCTTCAAGCGATTTTCGACCTTATTGACATATATGCAAACACCGGATTTTAATGAAGGAGCAATGTTAGCTAACGAGAATGTGAGAAAAACAAACTAAATTTTAAATGTCGATAAGGTCGAAAATTATTCGGTCTGTTCGGTCTGTTATTCATCCTTCGTTGCCTATTTACTGGTCTGTACTTGGTATGGAAATACAAATGAAATGGTGCTAGAAAAAGTAGCTAAAAAGTTTAGCCACAAATTTTATAAAATTGTAGCTGTCGTCACCGAATAATAGCCAGATCTAGCTATAAAGTTGCTGAGTTGGCATCACTGCTGCAGATTTGAAGTTGTGTCAAATCGATCGTACGATAGGCAGTATAGTGTATGGTGTATATGGACGAACTGCCAATTTGAAACAATTACAAGCGTCAAATCGATCCGCGATCGTACGATAGGCAGGATGGTGTATGGCTACTATAAGGTAAGAACGGGCGGTATATAAAGTGGTACGAAGCGCGGTCTATTTGACAACGCGCGCCCTCTTGAAGGTAGGTGTTTGGTCTCTAATATATTGGTGACCAAACACCTTTAAAAATGTCTTTTTTGACAATTCAAAATTGCCTGTAATTGGCTTAGTTGAATTAAATTATTTGATTCGATTCTATCATACTGAATAATAAAGCTATTTAATATTTTTTTGGTTAATTTGTCTACCCTATTGTGACAACCCTACCAAAATAGGTAACAATTTTGCTCGTTCTTAAGAAGCTTAGTCCGTTTATCTACTCATGTGCTTCCAACCGTCTAAAATTTTCAAACTTCAACGCTTGGCAACCCTATATTCTGACAAGTTTTTCATAGGCAACCGTATACCATCGTATTCGTAAAAAAAATGTCTTTATTTTGATATATAATTTATTTGGTTACTCGATCGATGAAGGTAGCATTTTTTTATCACCTGTTCAAATTAGGCAACCCTATACCCTTGACAAGAAAAAGGTAGGCAACCCTACGTTAGCATATTCTATAGACTTCGGACTTTCAATTGGTGTTAATTTTCTTTGGTTACTCTATCGGTGAAGGTATTGAAAAAAAATAACCTTCTAAAAAATTAATTAAAAATATCCTTGACAGGATTTTATGAGGCAACCCATCACCGTCATATTCTTCAACATATTTTAATTCATAAAAAACACATTTCGTCCGGTTACTCGATCGGTGAAGGTCGTTCTATATACGGATCCTGTACTATAACTTGTTGATTACAATTCTGAATTTGTAGATACAATTTTGTCATCAAAATCTACAGCCCCCCGCCGTTGATTTTACGACGTCATTGGTTCCATCAAGTTCAAACTAAGAACAGCTGTCACGTTACAAACAGTAATAGTCGTTATCAATAATCAGATAAAGACAGCAATAGAAGTTGTCAGATCGATCTGCAAGCGAAACTAATCTTTATCACCTATGAATCTGCAAGCGATATTCAACCTTAGGGTGGTACACCACTTTCTTGGCCGACTGTACAATTACGTCCACATTCGCGTAAATATCACGTATGCATGGCCATGGTAACAACTTTGATCTTTGTTATTTTAACGGATTCAAACGATTTATTGTCAAAATGGGTCATGATTCAACTTTGCCGATTATACAATAACATAGAATACGAGTAGTTTTATCTAGCTAATGTTTTATAGTATAAACAAATCTAATCAAACATAGTAGTATCACATGATCTACCCAAAAAATAAAACCGCAAAAGAAAAAAAAGTAGGTACGGAAAAGGAGTAAAATGATATACTGGAGGACTTCGCAGAGATTCTGAACTTGTGGTTGTTAGTAAAATAGTTTCCCTTACATATCCGCCGTGTCCCCTCGGATCTTGACCACGCAGCCATTTATCTCCGTCCAGGCTGGACCACTGTGTACTCGACTGCTCTAGAAATATTGCCACAGATTATAAAGGTGCAGTCTCTAGAGCGAGCCAAGATTTTATTAATTCAGTTTTGATGAAAATGCTGTGGTTGACGTTGGCTTGAGGATAAAACAGACAGATTTCATTTACCTTTGTTATAGTAAGTACCTACTCGTATATAACTGGAATTACTTACCTCATAATACCGAAAATTATTTAGATAGGTATGTAGACACGTGTTTTTGTAACCCCTGAAATTATTTACTTTAACTTTAGGTACAGCAAACCCCAGGAAAAGCAAATCGTTCGTTTACCATCGAACTTCATCATTTAATTAGTGGTAAAAGCAATGTACAGCTGGACGGCATGAGGTATTTCTTGTCGCTTACACCAGCGTCAGTAAAGACGTGATGAGAATATCAGGCTTTTAGTATATTTCCATCAAAAACTCACACACATTCAAAGTGTTCCTCCTTGGCTTTTAAGTTTATCCAGCGAATGTTTTCCTCATTTTTCCGCTTATATTTTTGTACTAGAGCAAAATTAAAAGTAAAGATGTTTCCCGTTTCCTCGTCGCATTTTCGTATTTTTTTCTTGAATGTTAATTACGTGAAAAACTTGGATGTCTCTGGATTTAATATAAATGCAAGGAGGGCGGCGTTCATCTGGACGGGTTTAGCAGGATTAATGGTATTTTGAAAGGACGTCTAACGTAATTTACTATAAAGAGTTTTCCAGGCGGGTTGGTTGAGGTGCCGTCCTTACAATGTAATTGAAGGCTTTTTACGATTTTTCCTTTTCGAGAAGGATTAAGGATTAAGAAAGGATATTGCCAAACGAATGTCTATATCTAATAGGAAAAGAAGATAATCGTAAGTCCGAAACACACGGGCACGCCGCAATCGCGGCGGTAAGACCCCACTTTGAGGAGTGGCTGGATAGGCGTCACGGCGTCCTGATCTACCGCCTGACGCAGGTCCGGACACGGAAACGATAAGAAAGGAAGAAACGCCTGGGTGTCACCACTCTCGCACCGCCGCGCGCCGTGTCCTCACGACGGCGATAGGCGGCCTGGCATTGGTTGAGGCCAAGCTGCGGGTCGAGACGGAATGCGAAGCGGTCGCTTCCTTCTGCGAAGCAGTCATGCTAGCGAAGGAGGAGGCGGGACGCGTGAGTCAGAGGACAGCATCCACCTTACATCCCAGCCGCAGTGTAGTCCCTCGCAGTCCCTCCCGCTCTGCCCTGGGTGAGAAACCAGGACTGATTTTTGATGATTTTACAACGATAAAAAAGTTCCGAAACACAAAACTAGTTTAAAAAGTTCCTACACAGACTCAGTATCACATAAGACATTATTGTCAAATGAAAATCACAATTTCATTAGGCGTTAGCCTCTAGCCATAACAAGAACATTTATTTGTGTGAATTATTTAGGGTGAGAACACCAATTAGTAGGCATAGTTTATTGATCTAGTTTCCGTTTGTTTAAGTTTACTGTACTCAGCTATCTAGGAATCAGGATTCGATTAACTATATTTATTTTTCTACCCAAATCAGAGACGAACAAAGTAGAATCGTCTTCATAGCTGGGCGTTGCCAATAAAACCAACATACTCTGCCTGCAAATAATTCAAAAATCAAATAAAAAAAATTGCATCTGCAACTTGGTTTGCTCGGAACGAAGAAATCTATGACTATTTGCAAATGCCTTCGATTGCCTCTGAAATCGAGCGATATAAAAAGCAACACAAGGCGCGCCAAACCTTGCATCTAAACCCAGTTACTGACATGTTATACCTGACTGCAGTGGTAAAAAGGCTGAAGAGGTGCCTTCTATAAGTGGAAGGCGCAGCACTGGCTGGTCCACCACAATGCCATTTCACATGGAACGAGTTTGCTTATGGTCTGGCGATCACTTGCAAATACAACTACATTAGCGAGCAAAAAGTATGGAATCACTTACTTGAAATTGACCCGGGATAGCTCCTTATATAATGGCGTGATTTGAATGATTTTGGAATCAATTAAAAAATTACAGTTAAACCTTTAAAATGGTACCATATTTATTCTTAACTAGTAGTTATTAAGTTATGTACATCGAGATCTGCCATCATCTGTCTAGCCTTTTCCCAACTACATTGGGGTCGGCTTCTAGTCAAACCGGATGCAGCTGAATATCAGTATTTTACATGGAGCGACTGCTATCGGACCTCCACAACCCAGTAACTGGGTAATACGATACCCCATGGTAAGACTGGTTGTCAGACTTTTAGAGCTTCTGACTAACAGTAACGACTATCAAAGATCTACAAATGACAGCCGGGACCAACTAACGGCTTTACGTGCTTTCCGAGGTACGGAGGAAACTCGCTATGACAGATGGTCAGCCATCCACAGACCGACCTCGGCAAGCGCGGCTTAACCCGGAAGATACGCTTGTGCGGCTGTTATTATTTAGCCACGAGCTCCTCTCTCCGTACCTACTCAAGAACGCGCGGAATCGTAGTAAGTGATTCCATAATTTTGCTCGATAGTGTACAAAAAAAAACTACATAGACAACCGAAAGGATTATACGATATGACTTTTTTATAGTTGACTTAAAAATTAAGGTACCCCAAAACAATATCAATTAAACTTTTAAACATTTATGCAAGCCAAATATAAATTCCATTATGCTGAGCCGAATCAAAAACATTGTACCAAATTCAATTATGTAGTTTCAACCTTCATAGTTCAAACTAATTTAATTAGATTTGCAGGTGAATAATTAATTTACGTACACCTGTTCTAGCGCGACTAAACGTGGGATATTTTTGTTGCTGTGTGAAATTTCATTTATACTGTGGGTTTAACTATAAATAGCTATTTTATTATAATTTATAAAAAAAAAACCTGTATACAAATTAGGTATACCAAGCGACAACACATTGCTTTTTTTTTTTCATGAAGATTTCTTTTATTTTTAATTATATCTCATCCATCAGTTAGCACTTTGTAAGTGTTAGACTTTTTCCACATAAATTGTGTTTTGTGTTAACACGTTCGTTGCCTCAGATCAAAGAAACAGGCAGATAGAGCGCTCAGAACACGCGAGTGGGTCCACCAAAGTTAATACAAAATCAAAAGTTACTACAAACTCGCGACAGTACCAAGCTACGCATCGTCTCGCTCACACGTCACTAGTGATTTGCCATTTTATGTCAAAACATGCCGTCTTGTGTGTTTAAACACTGCAAAAGTTGTTCACAAAAACAAAGAAAACAAGATGGAATATCTTTCCACAGGTAACTCTTGTTATTTTTATTGTTTTGGTATTTATTTTCCATAAAATATTTTCGGCTCACTTGAAACACAAAACCTTAACAGTAAATCGTCTGTGTTGCTAGTTTATGACGGGTAAATTACCCTGAATTAGGGGAATGTGTACTGTGCATAAAAATATCGATCAAATTCGTCAAAACAACTGCACAGTCGTAATCTATAGTACCTATACAACATTAGTCTTAACTTTTTAAATAATTTTGGGACAAAATATAACATGGTGTAAAAATTATTGGAATCGATTCAGTTATTGATTCTGAACAAACTATATTCAGGTTTCGCATATAGGTACTAAAAATAATGTTGTATGGTCTATGGTCGTAATGACACAAGGTCACTAGTTAGTTCCGTCCGGGTCGTAAAGACTTCGGGTCTCGGGAGGGGCCCCCGCGCGCGGGGCTGTATTTGTATTTTTGCGTGAGAACTGAGAACGTGGGACGGAGAGCATGCCTTTGAGCTATTCGGTACTTGTAAGGATGTGCCGCCCTCGCGCCGCTGGATTTTTTTTTATTATTTTAGTCGTTTACTTTTCGTTCCGCGTGCGGTGTACTGCGCTTTAAAATTTTTATATTTCAAGACTTATTGGGGTTTATGAAGTATTTTATTATTACTTTTAGTATTTAATTGCAACAATTAGGCTTTGCCATGTGACATTATAGAGGTTTCCATACTTTCATTAGTGATATTTTTCATTTTCGAATTATTAGTTGCAATGCAATCAGTATCGTTAGTAGTGCTGGTAGGGCCTTTTCAATTGGCCGATAAATCCTTTTGATTTTGCAAAAAAAAGCAAAATCGCGTTTCCAATTTTAAACATTAATAGTACTTAGATGTTTGTTTGCACAATATAATTGGTGCAGAACTAAAGCATGATTGTGTGTAAAATAATTATGATTTTAATAAAAATGTGATTGTGTGTAAAATAATTATTATTTTAATAAATATGTTGATTGTTATAACAAATTCTTTATCTTTTTAAACTAAAAAAACCTATCCTTAAATAGTTTATTAAACAAATTACCAAAAAGCGTTATAAAGTGTTATCTGGTCTGATATAAATTAATTAAATAGGTACTAAGTAATTACGCATATTAACTTTTATTCCTTATTATTATTCTGTTAAATAATAAATACTACATGCTTATGCTCTCTGGGTATAACCATAAAGCAAAATCGCGTTTCTAATTGAAAAAAAATATTAGTACAATATTTGGGAACAATTTAACTGAACAAAAATATGGGAGTATTTCTCAATATCTGGCAACCGTAAACGCACACAGATGCACGTGTCCGTACACGGCGCCACTTATCTGCCGCGCACACATAAATAACGACTGGCACCACGTTGTTGTTCGCGCACGTTCTATCTGCCTGTTTTTTTGATCTGAGTTCGTTGCATTACGAGATCTATCAGATCTCTTGCAGGACTTTTGTATTGTGCGTTGAACATAATCGTGTTGTTTCACTCCTTGCGGGAGGATCTAACGTGTAAAGTTCTTTAGGTATGAGTTGGACAAATATACATATTTGCTTCCTACTTAAAGCTGAATTCAAGGACATTAAAAAAGAAATTAGAGATGGATTAGGTCCCTAACGCACAGTACTGTAATTATTTTCATTCCTTGCGTTAGGAGATTATGTCGGTACTCGTGGAATCGTACGCCTCGTAGACGCAAGAGAGGGAAGGCGGGCGGCGCGGGCGCTGCGTGACTCGTTTTAGTGTTGTCCTAGCATCGACGTGGGTGTCGCGCGCACGTTTGCGAAATAATACCTACGTGTTGATTATCATTTTTGTTATACAATGAGTGCTTTTAAAAGAAGAAAGTGTAAAAAATCTATTTATTTTGGTGAGATTTCTAACAAAAAATCAACGCCGGATTATACTGCTGCATCGTCCAGTAAAATAAAAATTTTGAAAAATGTTCAAATTTGCCCCCATTGGCTAATAATGACAGTGATTCTGATTATGAAATATTTGACGCACCTAAAAAAAAAATGAAACTTTTTCAATCGACAACTGAGATATTATTTTATTCCCATCACTACTTACTACACATATTGAACTATGTATCTTCGGTTGCGGTACGAGATACAATCGATATCATTTTTTTTTTTTGGTATTAAATTGTAGTTTATTCAAATGTCATAACTGCGTGCGAACCTAGGAAAATATAAAACAATAAGCTATCTTTCACCCACAAAAACTTCAAAATATATTTGATTGTTTTTTTGGAAGATATAAATTATTTCGGGCACGCCGCAATTGCGGCGGTAAGACCCCTCTTTGAGGAGTGGCTGGAGAGAAGTCATGGCGTCCTGACCTACCGCTTGACGCAGGTCCTCACCGGACACGGAAGTTTCGGGAGGTACCTGTGTCTGATGCGAAAGGAGGAGACGCCTGGGTGTCACCACTGCGAAGATCGCCCGGAGGACACGGTGGAGCATACGGTGCAAGACTGCCCAGCTTGGGCGGAGCACCGACGTGTCCTCACGGCTGCGATAGGCGGAGACCTCTCGCGCCCGGCATTGGTTGCGGCCATGCTGCGGGGCGAGACGGAGTGGGAAGCGGTCAGCTCCTTCTGCGAGGCAGTAATGCTCGTAAAGGAGGAGGCAGGCCGCGAGCGAGAGAGGACAGCGTCCTCCCTCCGCCCCAGCCGCAGTGGTAGGCGCCCACGGCGACGGACGTCGCTTGATGATCTCCGGCCACCGTAGGCGCGGGCATGCGGGCAGCGAGTAAAGGGCAACTCGCTGCCCGACCAAGGACCATGCCCGGGTCGACGGCGCGTTGTGTCCCACGCGCGCCTCAAAGAGCGTCAGCATGATGGCGGGGCCCCCTCTCAGAGGGCCAAAGCCTGCCGGGGTCGCGGGATTATTCCCTTACCGTAACCCCGGAACTCAACAGGCTATGAAGGACACCGTGGATTTTAGTCAGTAGAAGTCTGACAGTCCCTCCCGCCCTGCCCGGGGTTGGAGGACTCATTTGATGATTTTACCACGCTAAAAAAAAAAAAAAAAAAAAAAGATATAAATTATTTTCAAAACTGTATCTTTAGGAGACTGATTAGGTCTCAAACGCACCAAAAGGTAGGTTAGTTTCGAGATCTTTTAGGTCTCCAAAGCACCAGCTGAAAGTTCTTTGAAAGTGATGGCGCAGGGAACGTGTTAATGTATCAATATTTTGTCCTTCCTTACTATGCCTCATTAAGTTAACCAAATAAAATATTATACACTTTATTGGTGTATAGTATGCGACAAGATATAAAATGTTACAAGATAATCTCGTCACACGTAAAGCATTAGTTGTTCACCCTTCCCTTCTTTGTATTTCGCGTGAGATATAAGCCAGCTGATACATTCCAAATATTCTTTTTGCTCATATCTTCTTTATAGTTTCAGTGCTGAACTTGGATTAAGCGAAAAAGTTCACTCCCTAGTGCCTGAAGGCACAAACGGAGTCAAAAGGTTCCCTATTTCTAAGCTTATCAAAAATTCAAAGGACAATTCTGGCTTATTTATTTTTAAGTATCGGCACAAAGCTTCTGATGTGGCATTTAATCCTAAGCTAACATTTCTAACTAAACAAGGCAAAATAAAAAATTACACAGTAAAACGTCTTTAAAAAATAAATGGTTATCTGAAAACTGGTGCTGTCACCACACATTATAGAGTAGTCTCTCTCTGTTCGCTTATTCTTTTTTGTTTGTGACAGTGAGTAATCACAGCTCTAGTGCAGCGTAAGCTCTGCGACACTAATATAAAAATTAGCGCCCCCACATAGTTAATAATGTTTCTTTTGAGTCTCGTCTTTTTTGGATAAACCGCATTTTTTTGAAGACAACGACATTTTTCCTATAATGTTCCTGATAGGATATTGCGGATAGTTTCCCTTGAAGCGTCGGTCAAAATCCAACAAAGATGATCCTTTATAATTATCATCAAAAAAGAAAACAATTATAGAATTTAATAGTATTATTTGTTTTATATTATATGATCAAACGAACTTCCTGAAGTGAAGTTCGATCATTATTATATGAGTCGCTTCATTCGAAGATATGAGATAAAAAACCATGTAGTACCCCTAATTACTTGGTAACACTCACACAATATTTAGAGTAATTCGACGACTTTAGTTTGTTTCCGGCCCTAGTCCGCCATCTTACCCTTGCTCATTTTTTAGAGCCTTTTAATTAATTTTTATACAAAACTTTCCCAGTAAGGGATCGGGATGGGCGGGTGCTCATATCTTCGAATGAAGCGACTCATATAATAATGATCGAACTTCACTTCAGGAAGTTCGTTTGATCATATATTATATTTCGCGCTTCATTCTTCAGATATGAGATAAAAAACCATGTAGATGTTAAGAGAGGAAAGTTTTGAAATTAAAACGCAATAACAATTGTTTATGTAGTTTTATTTGCATGTTGCTCCATAACAAATGATAATATTCTATTAATCAAGAAACATAACATAACCATTACAGCCATTAAAAGTATAATCTTAATCATGGTTTTAATAATATAATAATTTTTAAACAATCTTAGATTAATAAGTCGCGATCCGATTAGTTCTCTGATGATAAGCAAACAGATTTTGCATATTCACCTTCTTTTAGAATGTGTCTATTATAGAATCGGGCAAAACAATTGGAAGAATTGGTCCAACCAGCGGTCTTTCGTATTGTCTCAATATTGACACCAGCAAAACTAGCGGCTGAGGTAGACGCGTGGCGCGTGCTGTGTGCGCCAAAAACGCTGATGTCCACCCCACATTCTGACAGGACTTGTTTAATCCATCTACTGAGGGATTGTGTAGTCGCAGGTTTATTTGGTGCTTTGTAAGTTAATAAAAGGTTACTGACGCCCTCAGTTCTTAAGTTTTTAGTAATAGAAACGTAGTCTAAGAGCGTTTTAGCAGGACAAATGCTTACATTTTCCCTGAAATATGGCAAATATAGTACAGGTTGATCCCTACCTGGGGCGGATGTTTTTATAATGTCTATAACATAAATTTTAATTCCATCATCTTGGAAATGTATATTTTCAAGTTTTAGTAAGGAAAACGTCTGCATTCTATGAGCTGTACAGATTGCGAGAAGCATAACTAGTTTTTTGGTCAATTTTTCAAGCGAAATATCATTATTTGGAAACCATTTTGAAATATGATTTAAAACCAGCTGAGGATTCCATGTATTACTATACTTAGGTTTTGTAGGTTTTAATTTATAAGCACCTTTTAGCAGACGTTTTATGCATTCATCAGACCCTACGTTGTTTCCTATAAAAGAAGATAAGGCAGAGCGATGAGAATTTAATGTTCCGTAACTGCAACCGTTATTGAAGCAAATACTTAAAAAAGTTAAAATAGATTGTTTAGAAGGTTCAAATATGTGTACTTTGTTTGAAATACAAAATTGCCACCATAGTTTGAGAGAGGTATTATACTGCTTAACAGTACTGTCAGAAAATGAGGCCAACATCAGTGTCGTTGACTCTGCGCAGATTCCCCGTCGGTGAAATGACTGCCGCAGAGCCTCGCGACACCCAGGATAAGGTTCTTGTGCAATGGATGGTGTTGTCTGAAATGAGATTGTAAGATATTTTTATCTGAACTCAAGTGAAGAACCTCTGACACTATAAGACTTTGTAATAAAGGGAACCAGGCCTGTGACGGCCAATGTGGGTAAACGAGGACACCGTTTGCTTTATCATCAATAATTTTTCGAAGGCATTTCAATATTAAAGCGAAAGGAGGAAATGCATAAAAAAAAATAAGACTGCCAATTTAAGGTAAATGCGTCTACAAATTCAGCATCTGGGTCTTGTTTCCAAGACACGAATTTGTTACATTTTGCGTTGTCACGTGATGCGAATAAATCAATGTCAGGCTGTCCAAAAAGGTCAGTAATGTTTTGAAAGGCATCATCGGAAAGAGTCCATTCCGTATCCGGGTTGACTATTCTGGATGCGGCATCTGCACGATTCTCTTTTGTATTCACATATGATGCGAATATCCATATGCCGCGTGCTTCGCACCACTGCCAGATTGTCCTCGCCAGATCATTCAGATGGGGATATTTAATACCACCCATCCTATTTATGTAACTGATTGCCGTGGTATTGTCGATGCGTAGTAAAATTGAACAGTTGGTCACTTTGTCCGCGAAAGATTTGAGCCCTAAGAAAACCGCCATCAACTCCAAATAATTAATGTGGTGTAACTTCTCAGTTTCTTTCCAATATCCGTTTATTTTTAGATTTTTACAAACAGCCCCCCAACCCGTTTGGGATGCGTCAGTATATAGTTCTAATTTAAAATTTGATTGCCCAAATGAGTTACTAGTGGTCTCGATATTCGATGACCACCAATAAAGGTCTTCCAATATTATTTTCGGTAAATTAAATCTACTTTGATAACTGTTGTGGTTAATTAGCGCTAAGTATTTTTGCCTTTCTAAGATCTTAGTATATAGCCACCCGTATTTTACGGCTGGGCATGCAGATACTAAAACCCCTATCAATTGAGCGAATTCACGTATGGAACAGGACTTAAGTTTAATGAATTTAATAACCAACTCTGTAATTTTTCTACGTTTGTCTGACGGTAGACTTATCGTCAGGTTAGTTGTGTCGTAGCAAAAACCAAGGAACTTGCAAGTTTTTTGAGGAGACAAGTTACTCTTGTTATAATTAACTATAAATCCTAGACAATTAAGAAGTTTTAATGTTTCTTTTACGTTATGACGACACTGGTCATACGTGTCGCCTACGCACAAAATATCGTCTAAATAATAAACAGATTTATGACCGCGATATCTGAGACATGTCATAACTTCTCTCATGACTTTAGTGTAAACACGGGGGGCCACACATAACCCGAAAGGTAGGGCACAGAATTCGTAAGTGATAGGCTTAGAGGCTTTGTAAGGTTGGAATTGAAATTTTAAATATCTGCGATGCATAGGATTTATAGGTATAAGAAAGTATGCGTCCTTTAAATCGATGGTAGCTAGATATCCGTCGCGTGGTATTAATCTGCAGGCGGTACGGTAATCTTCCATTTTAAAATGTTCGATATGAATATGTTTATTTAAAGATTTTAGATTTAATATAAACCGCTTATCACCATTCGGCTTCGGAGTAAGGAAAATTTTCGAGATAAACTGATCTGTCGTTAGTTTAGACTCAGTAATAGCTCCTAGATCTTTTAATTTTTCTATTGCAGTTAACATATCGTGTTTTTCATTGGCTGAAAAGTTATTCTGTGGGATATGACATTGAGTTACCGTCGATTTAAATGGTATCATGTAACCGTTTTTAATCCAATTTAGCACTACTTTATTGTTTGTTATTTTTAACCAACAATCGTAAAAATGGGTAAGTCTACCCGCATGTACCTGCGCTAGCGGTGATTTTGCGCTGGTGCACGTGATTTCTCTTGATTCGGAGCTCGTGGTGGCAGTGATGTCGAGTTGTATGGGCGACGGGCAAACGACGCTGACGTAGGCTTCCTGTAAGCTCCTCGCCCCCCCCTGTTCCCCTGCGGGTACCGGGGAGGCATTGTCCAGTTTCCCTGGAACGATGCTGTACGGGAACTAGCTTGAGAGACTGCTGCCTTAGGTTTTGATGAAGGCTTCTTTATTTGAAGGCCTTGTTTTTCAATCGCCTTGGTGGCTTTTATTTTTTCCGAGAGTGACGAACCAAACAATGTCTCGTCCCTTTCTGATTCATTTATCATGTGCAAAACCGATTTATCCAAGCTAGGTGTGATAAGTTTTATGCGATTATTTGTGATTAAATTATGAGAATCACATAATATTCGGCACCCATTGCTCAGATGTTTCAAGACCTGCACTTTATCGTCAGTCTTTAAAAGGATATCCATGGCTTTATTAATGGCAGTGATGCCCAGACCTAATTGTTGTTGCGAAGACGCAATTGTCTTATCGCGGTTGCGTACCATATCAGGGACAGCTGCAGAAATCTCTGCGTTTAGCTTTGGTGCCTGCAATAACCTACAATTATCCGGCACCAAATACTCTTTTAAGAGTTTTTGTTTCGAATCTCCTTGCAGTCCTTTTTTCAGAAGAGGTAACCATAATTTCGTTAAATTATCGTGAATATTATCACCGTATTCGGGGGAATCCGATGTTGTTTCCCCAAGGGCAGACAAAAGATCTGGGTCTAAATCGTTGCCAGTTGTAACCTCCCCCTGTTGGTTAGAATTCGACTGGTCGGTGTTCGGTTCCGTGTCGATGACGGGTTCGGATACGGCGTCCAATACTTCTGGCGTCTCTTTTTGGCACAATTCTTCATAATTCTCCTCAGAATAGTGTTCATTACCTAAAAATACATTTTGTATATTAGGTTTATGAAGGAACATTTTTTTTTTTTTTTTTTTTTGAGGGTACACATTTTTCCTTTTTAGGACTAATTTGCAGACTAACGATACAAATCTGTTTAGAATGTTCGTATTTTCTGCTTATTGTCATCGTTGATGACTCGCGGTCAACCCCGATGCAAAAAATAACGACGAAGATTCTTTGAGTTTTGGATAAATGTCAGTGTTATTGACTCGCAGTCAATCCCAAAGCACATCCGAAACGAATTTTCGTCAAAAAATACTAGTTATCACTTTATTAATTACATCACAGTACTTAAATAAAAAGTATATTTTATGTAGGTGACCTACCTTCATTGTCGGATTCTGATGAACTCAACGGAATTATAACTCTTCGGCGTTTTTGCTTTTCAGTTAATTTTCTGATTTTACGTTCATAACGTTCTATCCGAGATTGCGCACTTCTTTTCGGCATAGTGACGTAGTGTCAAGTGCGCGTGCGAGCGTTACCGAGCACAAAAAGGGAATGAGCAAGGGTAAGATGGCGGACTAGGGCCGGAAACAAACTAAAGTCGTCGAATTACTCTAAATATTGTGTGAGTGTTACCAAGTAATTAGGGGTACTACATGGTTTTTTATCTCATATCTGAAGAATGAAGCGCGAAATATAATTAAGATGTAGACGGAAAAAAAATATTGTATATAGTTGACCACTCAATAGTACAACTTTAACGTTAAAATAAAAGAAACCTAATGAGTACTTAAATTACCTAATGATTTTTACATATCATTCTCGCATTATTATTTGTTTTATTTATGAATTTTCTTTAATATATAAATTCTGTTGGACAAAATATAAATCGGGCCTATTCTTGTCATTCCACTTTAAATTGCTTGTTTTGCCACCTCGTCTTTTGTGCTTGCATGCCTTATAGACTATAATAAATAAATAAATTTTCACCTCACCCGCTCGGAAAGATTCTATTTCTCATTCAAAATCTGAGCGCAAAACTCCATTTTGTGCTCTAGAGCACAAAGTGTTGTTTAAAATTCGAACACGTCTTGTATTCAATTGTTTTCTATACTGCCAGGCGAGCCGCCCCCTGTATAGGTCAATGCCCCCACTTCATTTCCTCGCTGTGTGAGGTGAAAAGTTGTGTGTTGCACTCGGCAGCAAAGTTTTTCTGCGTCTCGTACCTTTGAAAACTTCGCATCGCTCAGGATTCTATATTTGAACCGCTCGTTTCTCTCGCGGTTCAATCTTAGAATCCTTCGCTCGCTCAGTTTTCAATTCAAGTACTCGCGCCAAAAATCAACTTTGCAGCCTTGCATAACAAATAACTATTTCACACCACCTGCTCGTAAATGTCAAATTATATGTCTGCTAACCGGCCGTAAAGCAAGGCATTGTTCCCTCCTGCTCGAGCCGGGAATAATATATGTACTGAATTTCATTATTCCCGTGGGAATAATGTGATTTGAATTTGGAACCTCAAACAAAACATAGTTTGAACGAAGGACTTGAAGCAGCGGCGGCTGCCCCCCGGCAGTCCCCACTGCAACAGCTGATCGCTTGCTGAGGTGGGCACCACAGCATGCTCACGTTCGAAGGTTGTCGTACCACATCAAATTTCAAAATTCGAATTTATTTCCTCGCAGGTGGTGTGAAAAGCAGAGTACTCACCTCAGGAATAAAGCTGCCTTTGTCTTGGGCTAACTTAAATCCCTCGCTACACTAAGGATTCTTATCTTAATTCCCTCGTTTCACTCGGGAATTAACACTTGAACCTCCTCGCTGCGCTCCGGAGGTTCACCCCCAGAATCCTTAGTGTCGCTTCGGGATTCAATACGCCCGTGACGTAAGGCACTGCTTTATTCCCTTGGTGTGTAATCTACTAATGCAGTTAATCTATTGAATCTGTTTGATGTACGAATACATGTCATTATGACAGTTTTAACCTTGTAATTAAACATAGGTTTAGATATTAGGTACTCATGAGTAATTATTGTCCAAAGTACCTAATTACGAGGTGAACTGTACATGCAAGCAATGTCAAGTTTATGCAAAGTCACTGCTCAATACGTAAGGGTCGTACCGTGATAGGTATATGACCTACATGCTCACTAATGTGGCTATCATTACGTAAAAATATTTTAATCAAATCCAACTGAAAGTTTCAGATGTTATCGCGTTCAAACAAACTCTTCAGCTGTAATAAAAAAATTATGTAATTAAAAATACCAATGCTAGCTCATGCAGTCAAGGATAGCTGCAAATATTTACATCTTAGATCAGATCATTCGATATGAATAAGAAGAATACTCTGACTTTCCGTAATAAAAACAAACGATCTACCAATCGACGGTTCTCAAAACGGGATTCATGCAGTATTATACCATGTAATCTAAAATCATTGTACAGGTAGGGTTAGGTCTTAAACCAAAAAGCCGGATAGACCAGTCAGTAGCCGGACATTTGAGGTATTCCCAGTAGTCTCACCCAATAGTCTTACCAGTAGTTTTACTGGAATTTTCCTTCCCAACAGACGTCCCAATACTCATAATAAGGTTGAAGAGTAGATGGGACACTTTAAAATTGTCAATACGTCACAAGCAATAACATTTTTTACCTACTTCGAACGTCACGAGCGGGGACACACGATAATTAATGCGTTATTTAAAGTATCTTTGTTTATGCATTTGGCTGGACACGCAAACCAAAAGCTACAAGAAATATTGTAAAGTCAACCAATGAGTCTTGCTGTCACGGTTGCAACCAGAAGTTCTCGTATAGTTTGCTAGACATTTCTCTGCGTGTATCATCATCATTGTACACAAAGATAAATCGATGTGAACCGAGACACGTCGTCCCAAGATATTGTCAATGGAACCACTGAGATGTTCTCTCCGTCGTTAATTAGAGGTATTTGTCTTAATGGGCACATAATAGTACGTCAGTGTTACTCGATAATTACGCCATTGTATACTTCGTGCTATTATTAATAGATCTCCTGTCTTATACACTGCAAATGCTGTCTTTGGCTGTTTTTTAGATTTGAAAAGGTCTTTTTTATGAATCACCTGGAATATTCTAGACCCACAAAACGATAATGATGATAATATGATGCTATCTAGCTGATTTCGGAACTTTTAGAGTGGTTGAGAGCTTTGATGTGCTCTTTCTTGTGCTCTCCAGTGACTCGCATATTCAACTTTTGCCATAAAACTCCGAGCACAAAGCGCACATCTAAGAACACCATTGACATTATAAGTTATATTTACAGGTAGTCTAGCTTTTGGGTCGTCGCTTCTTGTCCAATTGTAACCTCCTTGTCTCTTCAAAGATGCGAAGGTGTAAACCTGCAACTGTACATTAGGGTGCTTGTACACGTCGCATGTAACCCGCGCAAGTAAAGGTGCGGGTTACCCGCGCGAGTAACATGCGCAAGCTACTTGATCAAGTTACCCGCGGAGTGCTTGTACACGGCGCATGTAGCTTGAGCATGTTGAGGCACTTGCGCGGGTTACATGCGCCGTGTACCAGCACCCTTAGCGTCTCCACTCGGGCCGATTTAGTACCATAAAATAGAATTCCTTTAATAACCTAAGAAATAAAACATGTAAGCTGTGGGTATCTGTGGTTTCAGAGCGAATTAATTCGCCTCTAACTCACAAGTTTCTGACATGGTATAGACTTCTTTCACCGAAATCAGTGATGTCTAAGATAAAACAAGGAACATTGAAAAAGACACGTCATTGCAACTTGCCAAATATTAAATTCACAAAACCTCGAGAATGTGCAACAGAGACAAGGCTTCCTCTGGGTCATTCCCATCATGACTGTAGGTGTTACCTATCTGCACTAATAATTTAAAGCTGAAAAGTGTATTTTGTTGAACGCGCTTATTTCAGGAATTGCTGGTTCGAATTGAAACATATTTTTGTGTTAGATAGTAAAATCTAGGAAGGCTAATACGAGTATATAATCACGCTACGACCAAAGGGAGCCGACCAGCGGCCGTGAAATCGCGGAGAACAGCTAGTACCTATATAAAAGGTTGTTATGTTCTATGGGTATTCGAGAATACTATAACCTACTTCACGCCTTTCAGCAAGTATAAAATACAGTGCAAACTAACTTGTTAGTAATTACCAACTAAATACACGTGTTTTCACCGAACACTTAATAATGCACTTTGTGGAAATCTCAGCACGCCGTTAACATATTATAAAGTATTCAACTTGATTAATTAAGCTACCGGGCTTCAGCAGATTGCTTTTTATACTTTACATTAGTTTACATCACGCGAGTGAAGACATTTTATTAATAATTTGTGAGTCTGCTTGGCTTAGCTTTTAAAATACATACTTAGCTATGTTTTTTATAAATACTGAAACTTTTTGCCCGCAATTGCACTCGCCCCCACAACCCATTTCTCACCATTCAAGTATCGTTCAAAAAGGACCCTGGAACGTAAAGAGCTATAGAAGGAACACTGTAGATTTTAGTTAACTAGTATGAGTCTGACAGGAGGTCCGAGGATGATTATACCAAGTAAAAAAGGTCCTATCTATTTCTATGCCAAAATTGATCAAAATTGGTTGTACGAATTAGGCGTGAATATATATACAAACAAACAAGTACCCTAATAAACAATAAGATTTTATTATTTTTCATTTTAATAAGAATCGATTTATCTATGAAGCTATGAATCGCATTTCAAACTGCATAAGGTTGCACAAAACTAAGGCTTTCTTAGAGTACTATTTCTAATTAGTACTTCTACATAATATACAGGATGAATTTTTCAACTGAGCCAGTTTGCCGTATATGATTACTTCCCAGAATTTGTTCCTGGTTAGCAACACTATCTAATAGTGTAATAATACAGGGTGTATTTTTTTTCCAAAATCAACTGGTTCGATTCCTGGTCGGGATTATAGGTTTTTCTTAAATCCAATGATACAGTTTTAGTTTTCATCAAAATCGGCCTCGAGACTCCTTTCAACGTTTTTTGATATTCCTCATAGTTTCGGATATAACCATCCACGCCCAGTTGAAAAATTCATCCTGTATATTCGTATGTATATACCCTCCATTTTTCGTGATAAACTTTTTCGAAGAATGGTCCGGATCTACATACATAATGCGCATAAAAGAAATACAGTGTTAGTAATATACTAAAGGCAATGAGTTACCGCTGGCAATAATATTTCGAAGGCAAAGTACCGCCAAGATTTGTGTGCGTAACCGAATTAGCTGGATTGATCGCTACGAGTACTTGTACCTATATGTTGTTTGTATTTCTCGGGGCACTGCTTAATATAGAGAACCACATATGCGCCTTACATAGGTATATTATGTACTAATATAAACCCAGATGACGGAACATATAGTAGATTACGCACCAAGGGAATAAAGCAGTGCCTTACGTCACGGGCGTATTGAATCCCGAAGCGACACTAAGGATTCTGGGGGTGAACCTCCGGAGCGCAGCGAGGAGGTTCAAGTGTTAATTCCCGAGTGAAACGAGGGAATTAAGATAAGAATCCTTAGTGCAGAGAGGGATTTAAGTTAGCCCAAGACAAAGGCAGCTTTATTCCTGAGGTGAGTACTCTGCTTTTCACACCACCTGCGAGGAAATAAATTCGAATTTTGAAATTCGATGT
Organism: Agrotis clavis; assembly: GCA_954870645.1. NCBI lineage: Eukaryota > Metazoa > Arthropoda > Insecta > Lepidoptera > Noctuidae > Agrotis > Agrotis clavis. Next base: position 14,980,454 of record OX940919.1, on the reverse strand, counting down.
GGTACGACAACCTTCGAACGTGAGCATGCTGTGGTGCCCACCTCAGCAAGCGATCAGCTGTAAGTTGCAGTGGGGACTGCCGGGGGGCAGCCGCCGCTGCTTCAATTCCTTCGTTCCAAGTTTTCATACTATGTTTTGTTTGAGGTTCCAAATTCAAATCACATTATTCCCAGGGAATAATGAAATTCAGTACATATATTATTCCCTGGTTTGAGTGTGGGGAACAATGACTTGCTTTACGGCCAGTTTGCATGACTTATAATGTGACATTTACGAGCAAGTGGTGTGAAAAATATTTTTCTTAATATTGTACTGAATTTCATTATTCCCGTGGGAATAATGTGATTTGAATTTGGAACCTCAAACAAAACAGTATGAAAACTTTAAACGAAGGACTTGAAGCAGCGGCGGCTGCCCCCCGGCAGTCCCCACTGCAACAGCTGAGCTGAGGTGGGCACCACAGCATGCTCACGTTCGAAGGTTGTCGTACCACATCAAATTTCAAAATTCGAATTTATTTCCTCGCAGGTGGTGTGAAAAGCAGAGTACTCACCTCAGGAATAAAGCTGCCTTTGTCTTGGGCTAACTTAAATCCCTCTCTGCACTAAGGATTCTTATCATAATTCCCTCGTTTCACTCGGGAATTAACACTTGAACCTCCTCGCTGCGCTCCGGAGGTTCACCCCCAGAATCCTTAGTGTCGCTTCGGGATTCAATACGCCCGTGACGTAAGGCACTGCTTTATTCCCTTGGTGCGTAATCTACTATTATAGGCTTACTTGAATACCGGTTCAAATTATAGGTACTGTTTTAACAATTGTGCTGTTGTTAGTTAATGGTTAACACAACGCGGGCATGCGAATGGCGAGTACTAGAGATGTTACGAATATTCGCATTCGCATTCGCATCCACATATATTCGCATTTTTAGACATTCGTATTCGCATTCGCAAAATTTAGCGAATATTTTGCGAATATGGACGACTGGAAAAATATCAATGTTTGATACTCCTTCTTCCACACACTCCATTCATTTTCATCTGTCGTCTTCCTCTCAATCCTCTCCATTCATCTGTTACTCAGTCTGCTATTATCTCACCATTCATCAGTTTTGATGTTCACTAAATCAATCGCAAACATCAACCATAAATATGAGCATGCCAAGATAAACGTGTTTCTTCCTGTTTTTATTTCACTGACGCCACTCTAAGAGCTGCTCTTACAGTTTTCCGTTACAAACAAGAAGTAAAATAGTACATTATGCAACTAGTGAATAAAGAGCGGATTTAAAGCGAGGGCCTTATATATGAATCAAGAGCAAGCGAAGGATTTTAATGACTGAATCACGACCGTAGGGAGTGATTCAAGTATTTAAATCCTGAGCGACGCGAGTGATTCAGGCCCTCGATTTAAATCCGTTTTATTCACGAGTTGCATACGATACTTTATACCATGACCACGAGAAAAATAATAATCAAGCGATAATTAGATATTTAACGAAGAATATAAAAGACAAACGTGTGTTTACAAACATCTAAATTCACATACACAAACACCCAGACCCGAAACAAATAATTGTATAGATCATACGAATATTTGCTCTGTGCGGGAATCGAACCCACTGCACGCGACGAAGTAGTCCAATCGCTCGGTCACTGCGCCAACAAATTGACATTAAACTCGGAACAATGTTTTAAATTAAGAGTAACATTATCCTAACAACACGAGGGCTGACGGGGGTGGACCGCAGCAATGTTTTCTAAATTCAAACAACAAAACAGTGAGAAAAAGAGCTTTTTCATCCCACCTATTCGGAAAGGTAAGTGCGCCCAAAACTAGTGTTTTCTATAGGGAACTTTTAGCGGGCAGGAATGACTTTTTAATCCTCTTTATAAGTGCGCCGCAATAGTTATTTGTTATGCAAGGCTGCAAAGTTGATTTTTGGCGCGAGTACTTGAATTGAAAACTGAGCGAGCGAAGGATTCTAAGATTGAACCGCGAGAGAAACGAGCGGTTCAAATATAGAATCCTGAGCGATGCGAAGTTTTCAAAGGTACGAGACGCAGAAAAACTTTGCTGCCGAGTGCAACACACAACTTTTCACCTCACACAGCGAGGAAATGAAGTGGGGGCGGCTCGCCTGCCAGTGTAGAAAAGTAGAAAACAATTGAATACAAGACGTGTTCGAATTTTAAACAACACTTTGTGCTCTAGAGCACAAAATGGAGTTTTGCGCTCAGATTTTGAATGAGAAATAGAATCTTTCCGAGCGGGTGAGGTGAAAAGAACTTTGCCGCGCACTTTTTGAATTTGGAACATCTTAGTGCTCGGCACCAAAGAAATCGAACGCAAATAGTGTTTGAATAAAGACTGGCTGGAATGACGGCCCATAGTCACGCCGGGTCGCTGGCTGAATAAAAATTGTAGATTGTATGACAAGGGACAATTTAAATTATTTATATATAAGTACTTTTTTTTGAAGTGAAAACTTCTTTAGCGGCGTTGTACACTTTTTCTGTAATGGGTAAAAAATTTAAAACTCGCGTCAGGGTCACGTGACCGTCAGGGTCACGTGACCGTCAGGGTCACGTGACCCTGATCGAAAATGAGTAAGACGTCATTCAAATTAAAAATAAAACATAGTAACAAAAAAGTTTTCACTTCTACCGGCACTCCTGGAGTGCAACCTTTTTTTTTCGGACAGTGGCATGGATGCATTAACTGTAGGTTGTAATCTAACGTTTTTCACGATGCGTTCACATGTTTTCGTCTCGTTCTCAATGGAATCTTGTATATCCAAACTAATATTATAAATGCGAAAGTAACTCTGTCTGTCTGTCTGTCTGTCTGTTACGCTTTCCCGCTTAAACCTCTCAACCGATTTTGATGAAATTTGGCACAGACAATCTTTAGACCCTGAGAAAGAACATAGGCTATCAAAACACCACGCGGGTGAAGCCGCGGGCGGAAGCTAGTAATTTTCATAATTGCGAAAATGTCTCAAATGTAAATATAAGTTTTTAGTTGTTTTATTATTAGATAATTTTAATTTAGTTGTTACTATAATATGTTTTATTTAATAATAATATTACAATAAAATATGAGGCGCTTTTTATTTTCTCATAGTGGGTGATGAAAAGTAGAGTGTATCACTCGGGCGCAAAATATATTTTTGGCTCGGGCGACGTACTTTGAATCCCTCGCTACGTTCAGGATTCTACAAAAGAAACCCTCGCTACGCTCGGGATTCTACAGTAGAATCCCTCACTTCGCTCTGGATTCAAAAAAGCGCCCTCGCCGTAAAAATATCATTTTGCTCCCTTGTCATACAATCTACTATTTACTCACTGTTTTCAGTGAGAAAACTTTTTAAAGTGGGAATGGTATAAATAAAGTTATCTATTCAAAATTTTGAAATCATACTTTATACTATTATTATAAACTTGAAAGTTTGGATGGATGGATGTTTGTTACTCTTTCACGCAAAAACTACTCAACGAATTTGGATAAAATTTGGTACACAGATAGTTTATATGGATTAATACATAGGATAGTTTTACCCCAATTTTATCTAGCCGTGGGATAATTTTCGAACTGTAGCGGGCGAAGCTGCTGGCAACACGAATAAGTTTTAAGTTCGATCATTTAAAATTGTGTGCGTCAGAATGGCTGGTTGCTTGTGGCGTTGGTCAATGAGAGTTGATTCGAAAATTGCTACATAATTGCTTATATTTGCTACATATAAAAAATAATTGCTACATAGGATATATACTTAGATATAAAATATATTTTTTGACCAGCCATCCTGACGTCAGGATGGCTGGTCAACTGGACCTCCTAGTTTAAAGTCAAGCGTACAGAGTTTCCCGAAATGTATTGCGTCTAGAATTGCTACATATTTACTTCATTTATCTCATTTATTTGTATCTTTAAAATATGCTAAATAAAGGATGTAGCAGTAACTTAAATTATCCCAAGGAAAAGTCCCTGATAAAATAATAAAGGCAAATAGTTGCAGTGCGTCTTAACTCAGCGGTATTGTAACTTTAGGCGGCAGGCGTTCTAATAAAATTGTTAAATGGCATGTTATGTATGAGTAGGTAAGTGGACAATAAGCATATTAGAAGGATATCGTAAATAAAAAAAATACAAAGAGTAAAAAGAAGCTAATTCCACATTGTATAATATTTGCGTAAAAATAATATGAAAATACTCGGAAGTTGTTAACTCATATAATATCTACTTAGGACAAGTAGTCCAGTTAGGTAGGTCCAACTTCGAGAAAGAGGTCAACCACCAAATCCAACTCGTTTGGGCAGCGTTCGGGAAACTACGCAATGTCTTTCCGTCCGACTTACCCCAGTGCCTCAAGACGAAAGTCTTCAACCAATGTGTGTTACCAGTGATGAGTTATGGCACCGAAACGTGGTCTTTCACTACGTGGCCTCATCTCAAAGCTCAAAGTCGCTCAACGAGCTATGGAGAGGGCTATGCTCGGTGTTTCTCTACGTGATCACATGCTAGTCACTGATATAGTCCACCGGACTAGCAAGCTGAAGTGGCAATGGGCAGGCCATATTGCTCGCAGAGCAGATGGCCGATGCGGTCGAAAAGTGCTAGAGTGTAGACCACAGACTAGCAAGCGCAGCGTAGGACGTCCACCTTGGAAGACGCTGGATGCAGGTCGCTTCCAACCGGTATATGTGGAGAACAAAAGGGGAGGCCTATGTTCAGCAGTGGACGTCCTATGGCTGAGATGATGATGATGATGAATATGAAAATAAGCTAAAAAATTGGTTCGGGCGAAACTACGCATGCACATTTTAAAAAAGGGACATCTGGCCTGCGGGCCACCTTTTTTCGTGGGCGAGATGTCCCATAACCTTAGCATTAATTTTCCTTATTGTCATATTATTTTTTCGCATATATTATGCAATGTGGAATTAGCTTCTTTTTACTCTTCGTATTTTTATTTTATTTACGATATCCTTTTAATGTGCTTATTATCCACTTACCTACTCATACATAACATGCCATTTAACAATTTAGAACGCCTGCCTCCTAAAGTATCAATACCGTCGAGTGAAGACGCACTGCAACTATTTACCTTTATAATTTTATCAGGGACTTTTCCTTGGGATAATTTAAATTACTGCTACATCCTTTATTTTAACATATATTTGAAGATACAACTAAATGAGATAAATGAAGTAAATATGTAGCAATTATTGACGCAATACATTTCGGGAAACTCTGTACGCTTGACTTTAAACTAGGAGGTGACCAGCCATCCTGACGTCAGGATGGCTGGTCAAAAAAAATATTTTATATCTAAGTATATATCCTATGTAGCAATTATTTATTTTATGTAGCAAATATAAGCAATTATGTAGCAATTTTCGAATCAACTCTCATTGACCAACGCCACAGGCAACCAGCCATTCTGACGCACACTAAAAATTGTATCTTTTTTTTGTATTTTCTAAATTATCAAACAAGATTAAAACTAAATATTCGCTTTCGCGAATATTGGAATTGAATATTCGCATCCGCATTCGCATTCGCGAATGTCAAAAATCAAACATTCGTAACATCACTAGCGAGTACCTAATGGGTGACTCGCTGTCTGATCGTGGACCATCTCCGGGTTGACGGCGCGTCGTGTTCTACACGTGCTAAACGCCTACCGGGGTAGCGGGACTGGTAACCGTAGCCATCGAACGCAAAGGGCGAAAACGTAAAGGAAAGAACACCGTGGATTTTAGTCATTACGAGACTAACAGTCTCTTTCGGTTTAACTAGGCAGGAGGACTGAATTGACGATTTTACCACGTTCAAAAAGGGGTAAACACAACAATTGGTGCAATTGTTCACTAAGTGTTAATTAAGCGCGAACAGGGGGAGGGGGGTATTACAACGTCTTATAAAACCAGGCTTACTCCGGTGAGTGAAAGTGACAGAGTTATACAAGTCGTCTAGCGCCATCTCGTTCACTCACTGGAACAAGCCTGGTTTTTAGACGTTGTAATACCCCCCCTGTTCGGATATCGCTCAGCTTTCAAGCACGCTGTCATTAAGCTCGCTTCGCTCCGATAAACTAAGTACCAAATACAGAATTACAACCTTCGCTGTGGGAGCTAGATTGATAAAGTGAATGCTTTTAGAAGTCTTCTTATCATCTTAGATTCTCATTTCAACACATTTTTCCGGTTCGGGTCGGTAGGTAGGTATTTTAGTTTATATTTTTTATTAGGTATTTTAGTTTGTATTTTTTATTTTTGTCAATTTCATTTTAAGGTCATATTTCTCAATTTTTACGAAAAGTTCGTTCAGAATGTACCTAACTTTACGGTTGGGCTGCTGTGATATTTTGGTACTTACTCAAAATACCTATATATGTATTTAAGCTTAATAAAACTGCATTTTTACAAAGCATACATTTCAGGCCCCTGTTCCATGGATTGTTCAGAAACTTAAGAGCATCCTCATGCTCTAGTTCATTTACTTCGTTCGCATAATACTCAGGTGACACGTGACACTTGTTTCCCCGAATGCGCCTGAGAAATACTAATGCCTCCCGGGGACGCTGAAAGGTAACCGCGGCCCTGGAATGCAAAGGGCAAAAAGGGCACTGTCTAAAAACAACCTGATCCCTTAATCAGGTTTTTTTTTAGACAGTCAAGTCTCTTCGACTTCAGCCATGCAGGGGCAGGAAAAAAAGTATTTGAGGAAATTTTGTTTTATTAGTAACACACACACAGAACAGTTTAAAAAATATACATTGCATAAGAATACCCTTTAAAGAAAGCTTTAATATAACCAACATACTTATGTAAACACTACAGATATCACTCGAGGGAAAACCTTCATTACTACGCTTTGATTAAAACTTTCATGTAGACACATTTTAATTTAATATTCAAAGGAATGGGCCCCTTTCTAATTATACACGAGAGCGCGTTTTTAATCCTCTTCAAAGAGAACTAAATGAGTATCCTTGTTTCGATGGTGCGGAGAGGATGCGTGTAGAGGATGTTAAATGATGTTATTAAGAGAAAAAGAACAACCTAAGGGAGGGAATAAGGGCTAATATACCTACATACTTAAACACACGATATGACGTCATAATATCACGCCACGTTGCACTACCAAGTTCAGAATGCCAGAAGAGTCATAAAAACGGACTATATGCGACTTTCTAGGGAAAATGAGGAGGATCTGTACACTACAGATCCTCGTGTCGATACCGTTATCGTCTAATGTGAAAGCGCCAATCTAGCACACGACATCATGCCGTAATTACCGACTTCAAAAAAAAGGAGGTTATCAATTCGACCCGTATGTATGTAATATTTCCAGAACTGCCCAGTTTTCGTATAATTATGTTAGTCTATATCAGCGTCTGAACAAATGTGCCAAATATCAAAAGCGTATAATGTATGTAGGTATGTATGTATGTTTTTATGTTTGTGTTCGCATATCTCCGGAACCACAAGTCAATGTAAGTAATTATTTTTGTGTTGTACTAGGTATGGTTCAACTTAGGGAATATTGCAAGTTCATCAAAATCGGTTCAGTAGTTTTTGAGATAGGGATTTTTTTTACTTGGATCGTAGATTTTCAATGTCTATTGTGTGTTTGTTCACGATTATCTCGCGTTTGGCTGAACCGATTTTCATGCGGTTTTCGGAAAAGTGTTTTTTATATTCTAGGGAAGGTTCTAGTATATAACAATAATAGATATCTCGTGACGTTGCCCGCATAGATTCGTATTTGTTGCTCGCTTGGTTATGATTTCTAAAGACGCCGATTATACGAAGATTTTTGTTGAATATCTGAACTAACTAAAAAGGGTAAATAATGAGGCCACCGATTACAAGTTTTTTTTTACTGTGAACGTTGTTGACGGCGATATGACGTCAAATCGTAATATGCGTTCATCATGTGCAATACGAACTCTGCAACTGACGCCTGGTTCTTAAGTCTTTTTTCACGGTTTTTAAAACGCCGTAGGTATAAGTTTATGAAGCAGTTCTACTAGAAATAAAAGACTGGTCGTTAGCGCTCTTTATGCAGGTAAAATTCTTGGAACCTGGACTGCTTCGATTCGCAGAAAAGCTAACCGGCATAGGCAAAGGTAGATTCTTTTTCGAAGCGAAAACATTTTCAGATTGCTGAATAATTCACTCAAGTGAAGATAATTTTAGTGTAGGTATTGCCTATCTCTTCTCAGGAAATGAGTTGATTTCCACAAAAAAATTGATAACCTCTTGTTAGGGAAAGTGTCAACTATACAAACACTAAGATTCGAACAGGACAAAAAAAAATGAATTTGTACTTATAGGTAATTCTGAGAGACACCGCTAGCTGTGTAGCCTTTTTTCATTTTGTCTTTTGCAACTTTGTCTTACGATCCTTTGCCTTGGTAGGTGTTTAGGTGAATTAATGTAATTAATATAAATAAAAACGAGCTCATCACTAATACCTAAGGTCTATAGCAAGTCATCTTAGGCCTAATTGTTCTGTGTAACGTTTTCTAAGCAGGTTTTCATGGTCTGTTAAAGTGTGAACTAATCTTTTACCACTGATCACCAGGACTATGCTGAACATTGAACAACCGGAGCGAGTGAAGGTGCACAAGAAGGAAGTCAAGGACTTCCCCAAGGTGAGGTCTAGGGGAAAACTAGGTATCTAATACGCCCTAGTTGACAATACGCTCCGTCATTATAGCACTGAAATAAAATAAAAAACTGTTTTAGAACCAGTATTTATACTCGTACGTTAACGCTTCGATTGGACTCCGCTGTGGGAAGTCGAATGTCAATCTGTTTTGCATACATAACGAAAGCATCTTTTGTTATGGGTGGGAAAACCCTTGATAATTTCAAGTATGAGAAAAAAATATAAATTCTAAAACGGTTTTGACTATTGTTAGTACGTGCTACTTACCTAAATATAAAAGCAGGCAGGTTCCTAATTTATTTTTATTGCTAATTAAGTCTGATTACTAAGTACAAATAACACTTAAGTTAGGAATAATAAATTATTATATTCAGCTAATTTTCCCATCGCTGGGTCACACAGGCCTCCTTTCTGTGAGATGTAGGAGCTGGCTGTAAGCCTTCACTCAGCCACCCAATTAATGTTTTAGTTTTATACATACAAGTTTCTTATGATATTTTCCTTCACCGTTTTAAAAAATTAGGTTAGATATGTGCTTGGCTATCAATGTAGCTCATTTCGTTATACGAAAAAACCAAAATTATAAAGCTCAATTTAAGTATCTAGTCATATTGAAATGCAAAATTACACCCTAAAAGTAAAGACCACCACCCGTAGCATGGCACCGAAGAAACGAGTTCTATCAACGGAAGAAAAGACAAAATGACAGAACGTAGAAAGCATTTTACCGTTTTAAGCATGGTAATGTTTACCTAAACCATAGAAAATAAATGTTTCTATTCTTCAATGGTGTACGGATCGTGGCATACTTTGCAAAAAAAACAGTCAAATTGTTTAGGAATAATGATGAAACAACTTTGTCGATTCTTGGTAGAATAGACATGGAATTGGTCATGCTATACGTGCAGAACAGAATAACATGCCTCTTATTGATTCCATGCGCAGTCGATCCCGCCGCACATCGGCATCGGGGCTCCCGAAGACACTCTGATGTCGTGCTACGGCCTCGTCCCGAAGCCGCCGCACAAGGACATCATCAAGTACAACCTCAACGCTAATAAGGTAATATTTATTTATACTTACAATAATGACCAGTTGCGATCTAAGCGTTTGAACACGTGACATGTGTGTTGCGACTTCATCATTTTCCTGCCCTCACCCCATTTTACTGGGGTGCCGCACCGCGCAACACGTTTTTTCTTCCATTCTCCCCTGCTAGACGTCCCAGTATCATTCACTCCTATTTCGTTCATATCATTCCTTAGACAATCCATCCATCTTTTCTTTGGCCTTCCTCTTCCTCTCCATCCATCAACATTCATATTCGTCACTCTCTTAGGGACTTTACTCATGGCGCGATGTGACGCGACGCGATTCGTGCGATATCGAGTCAATTGCCGATTTAAGTCGCACGTATTTACTAATGGAGTGATGCAATGCAATTCGACCGTGCACTTCAAAAATCCACCTTACTACTACGACATAAAGGCGCTGCAAACCAAAGACAAAAGATTGTCGCACGAGACGAGTAGTTGCGCAATCGAATTTCGAACACAGAATCATGTACATTGTCATTAGGACGTACATGCAATTTGATATCGAGATCTGTGAGCGATATCGTCAATCCGTGCGACTCCATTAGCAAACACTAGCGATCGTCCATACATTTTCTTCGGCCGGACGCTTGTGTGATATCTGACCGATATCTTCAATCGATGCAATTCGATATCGCATCGCGCCATGAGTAAAGTCCCATAATCACATGAATTGAGTCTCATGTGTGTTGCGAGTTGCGACAATAGGACAATGAAAAAAAAACTAATGGAATAAATTACATAGAGCGTGTCACGAATGCCGCAACGTGACTGACGCTAAACTGTTCAAGCCTATGGAAAAGTCGGGTTGCTGGACTGTCTTAGCATATTTCCGTGATCTAAAAGTAAAGGGCTTTAGAAGGAACAGGGTGGACTTTTAGTCAGTAGGAGTCTGACAGTCCCTTCTGCTCCACGAAGTGCGAGAGGACACATTTGATGGTTTTAAAACCCCAAACTAAAAGTCAAAGAAAAAAAAAAAAAAACGCAGGTTGAGACACAAATTGCGTTATATGAGGTCGTACACGGGTCCTACGATCCATTGAACATAGCTAGTTCTGCAAACAGTTGTCAAGGACTATTATAAACGTATCAATTCTATAAAAATCTGCAGACTTCAAATAGGAAAACTACATGGCGGGGTCCACACATAAACACGATACGACGTCGCGTCGTAGAACGATGCGGCGTCGTTTCACGATACGACGTCGCGTCGTAGAAATCTACGATGAGCATCGTTAAAGTGGGGTGGTGGTTTAGTTCATTCCGAAAAATGGACCGCTCTAGACGTATTCTGTTCCATAGTACGGGACGCTGCTCGACTAAGGTAATTAAATGATCGACTAAAATACCATCCGTCAACTTTGAATTTCGAATAACAACTGCGCACGATTGCATTCACGTTACGACGTCGTGTCATAGATTTCCACGACGCGACGTCGTATCGTGTTTTTGTGTGGGAGCCCTAACGATGCTCATCGTATTTCTACGACGCGAGGTCGTATCGTGAAACGACGCCGCATCGTTGTACGACGCGACGTCGTATCGTGTTTATGTGTGGGAGCCCTAAGCCTTTTGCAAACGTGTTTAAAACCTCGCAGTTGGAAATAATTTGTTGCGTTAAAAATTGTCTGTTTAATAACGATTGTAAATTAACTCACGTCATCATGACAAGGGATTATATATTTTTGTTAAATTACTAACTTTTTTTGGCGACAAGCATCTTGCGAAATGTCTAGAGAGTCAAATAAATAAATACCGCTTAAAAAAATACGTTACTTTGTCTTTTAAATAGGTACTTCATACTTGTAAGTATCTAGCAAACGCAGTTTCCAACCGGTATCAAAATAATAGCTAGGTAAACATTTTATAAATAAATACCATAGTCTTGACCTCAAGTTCATCTCTCATTGTCTATGCGAATAATAACGTCACAATAACCCTGCAGTTTAAATTTGTATTTACACGACAAGACGCACAAACTCAGGAAACCATTTTAATGACAATAATTAGTAATGATTATGCCAGCTAAATGCTAATTGACTAAGACGAATTGCCTCAATTCTGTGTCAGAAGACAATTAGTGTAAGTAATCTGCAGATAATGTCGGATTGTAATATAATTGTGAAATGCTGTAAGCTAATTGATTGATTTATTGTGACGTCTTCTAATGTGTGTTTAGGTTTATTTTATGTTCCATTTGCAAATAATTATGTTTTATACCAAAGGGTTAAAAAATCACCCACATTGTGCCAGTTAGGTTTACTTCCAAGTAGTAGGCAGTCAACCGGACACAAATCCGCTCTCCGTGACTGCTATTGAGAAAATCGTGATGGAAAACCCAATAAGACTTTGCTTTATTTTACCTAGGAATTGAACCTATATAGGTCCTCTTGCTCAGTAGCCTCACTTTTAACAATTAAACCAAAGAGGCGGATATTACGTGTTTTTTGAAATAAAATTATCTTCGCCCACGAAACCAGAATCCATTGAGGAAACATAAAAGTAGCAACACTTCACAACTTGGATTGCTTCCCAACATATAATATTCTTTGAAAAAGTTAGTGCATGTATTTCCATCCGGCATCAATAAATAATTCTTTGATATCCGAGTTTGCAACTTGGAGACTCAATTAAAGTTCCACAAAGAGTCGAGAAGGAGCACTCGTAGGTCTGCTATCTGCCTAATTCAGGTTATATTAACTGAAATATCGATCGGTACCCACTTCAGATTGACTTGAAATTGAATTTACCTATATTCATAATGCATTTATGTAAGCTTTTCTAAAAAGCGTAACTGTTAAAAAAAGTACTTACTTGATTCACACAAAGATTTTTGAGGATAGAAGTGTTAGTGTGTTTAACGTGGTATAACTTAAAAGCGCATCACACACGGCTAAGATACTATAATAAATATTATCTTAGGATGTTATCTTACGATATATTTGTATCTTAAGATGTCACCTTACGATATATTAAATCTGGTGTTATCTTTTAAAAACGGATTTAACTCTTGTACAACAGGTAGATGACTGTGTCTAAACGCCTACGTCTGCGTACTACATGCCCGCAAATCACACCTGCATTTATGTCACGGAAATCAACTCTAGTGTAAACTTGAGTCTAATAATACTTAATAACTAAATATAATTTATAACACATTTGCTCGTAAAAGGTCTCTTACTGCACCTATTTCAGTATCGTAATGTATCTTATTACGCACTAGTGCGTAATGGTAAAGTAAAACGCACGGTTTATCAAGATGCTCCGTTTAAAACGAACGGTACTTTTTTAAATCTTAGCAAAGAGTTTTTATGTCAGAAAAGTCGTCAACGTTTTATGAATAAAATTAACTTTGGGAGATGAAATATAATAAATAAATATTTTATTCTTTAATTTAATTAATTTGACAATTAATTACAACCATTTATTTGTAATAAAAACACAAAAGTATGAATTTACTTTATTAGTAGTACTGGCTGTTTTTGTGCCGTTGCCATAAACAAAAGACGCTGATGCGCGCATCGCTAATTTGTGAAAAAGTAAAAATTATTCCGCGTGCTTTTTCTTTTTGCTGTAATTATTTTATTTATTGACTCCCAAATGTGTTATAAAACGTCGTATGACATACGTGCGGTTTGATAATTACAGCCTCTGCTTTCTTATAGCACTCACCTTACGGCTCGTGCTAGCAATATCGCCTCAGCTGTAATTATCAACTTACCGCACTTATATCATAATGTACTATTACGGCACGGTTAGCGCAGTGGCTGAGCGATTGGACTGCTGCGCTGCGTGTCGCGGGTTCGATACCCGCACGGAGCAAATATTTTTATGATCTACAAGTAGTTGCTTCGGGTCTGGGCGTTTGTGTATGTGATTTTATATGTTTGTAAACGCACCCACGACACAGGATAAATTCCTAGTGTGGGGCAATGTTTATTTAATTAAAAAATATATATATATCATTGTATATTATATTTTCCTGTCTCTGATTTTTTATCTTATTCATACAGTACCTCCGATACCTGTGCGAGCTGGACTGGATCCACCCCGAAGACATCGGCAGGAAGTTTGTGATGTCGTACAGCCTCGCAGACGGCTCTATCAAGATCGGAGAGATTCCTCGGAGGAACTCCGGCATTCGTGAGGGGCAGTTCCTCAAATCCATGAAGCTGGAGACTCCTGAGTCGGATCCTAACTTCCCAACTTACTTCACACCTGACAGGTTCTACATTGGTGAGTAGGAGATCTAAGAACCCTAGACCCGGTTCGGGGGGTCAGAGTAGACAACTTAGTTATTTTTAAACTGACTTTAAAATAGGATGTTGTTTTGAAATTTAATTTATCGAAATATCCAACCAGAGATTGATTGTGTTCTTAATAATAGTAGTCCTCCTTACCGATTTCGGCCACGACGGCCAATCTCAACGGACATTAGTCATCTGCGCGGGACATATTATAGTGCATAAGACAGTGTGAGGGTAGGCACAGTGCACTCTCTGTTCTTTTACTCTCATAGACCGATTACGGCAATCCGACACGACCGGAAAAAGATGAGGCGCAGGACCAACGGTTTAACGTGCTTTCCAAGACAAGGGGGTATCATTCCGCCAATTTCCTATTTGGCTGCTATTTTACTGAGAAATTCTTAGAAAATCCCAAAAGCACTATTTGCCCGACCCAGGAATCGAACCCAGGACTAAATTGACTATAGCTAGGACATATTCCATCAAAAGATAGGTATGTATGTTACGTTCCCGTAGAAAAAACTCCAACGATGTGAGCGAAATGAAGCCATAAACTTCTAGTCATTGATAATTTTATTTAAAGAAAATTTTACTATTTAGCCTCAGTTGGTAAATAAAACAATGTCGCCGAGTAATTCGCACAAATTCTCCAGCCAGACACTCTAGCGGGAGACGTCAGTTGCACTACTTAAATAATAATGCGAGGAGCTCTCGTGGTTAGCAAGGACGTCTGTTGTGGAAGTTCGACGTAAGAAGTTTTAGTTTCGGGAGTAAGGTTGGCGTAGTCTAGCTTCGTAATGACATGTCCCAGATACCTATCGATTGGAGCCTGGATAAAGGATCAGTATTCGAATTTGTATTTTCTGTTTCCACAATATCGATGTGGTGTTTGTGTTTCATAGAGAACAACTACGCTGGTCTTATGAGTTATTTACTGATATGTAAACCTCTTTAACATGCAAATTAAGTCACCCAAAACACGAGCTGGATGTTGAGCATTATAAATTGCAAATTTTCAGCACCTACCCATGTGAAGTAACTCTTCCAACTTTTAGAATCCGCTATATTTTATTTAAGAATTGTGATTCCTTGGGTTATGAGATCCATTACGTAGATAATTTTAATTTGATGAAACTTAACTAACGAATAATACTTCCAAAAATGAAAATGTTGACATTTTCTCGCGAAAAACTTTATAACACACATGGGATGGACGGAGATTTTTGGCACGTTATTTCTGCTGGTGAACCTAAGTCTTCTACCAAAATTCGGCTGTGTCGGAGTTTTTGTTATTCTATCACTATTTTCACGTCTAATTTGACCGGACTACTTTTTTATTTCCCTAGGAGCCGTAGTGCCTGTTTTCAAGCATCGCTTCAGGATCATTGGGTGCGACCTATTCGTATATCGATACATGACTGCCAATCCAGAGAAGTTCCCGCAGGAAGTCATCGACAATGTGCGCAATTACCATATGCGCGAGGGCAACCTGAAAGACGAACTCACGGTAAAATCACGTCACGTTTTGCACGATTAACCGGGAAAGATTTAGACAGAATTGTATCTACTTATGATTATATTACTTGATTTTAATGTCATTTGTAAACATTTCTCGTTGTAAAAATGCAAGTAGGCAGTACAAGTTTCTTCACCAAGATTACGGGGACGCTTGTGCTGTATTGTAATTCTCTATAAGAAATCATTGCTGGATTCTTACAATGTCCTTTTCGACTCGACAGCTTTAAGATCGTCCAATCGCGCTCCGCGTGCGCTCACCGTTCGAGCCGCACGATTGGATAGTATCGGTGTCAATAACTTAGTGCATAGCAAACTTTACTCCCAAGGTAGCGCGGTCACAAGGCTGTGTTTATAGAGAATAGCACTTCTGGTTGCAATGGATGCGTTTCCAGGGCTTACTTATTATGATTGTTTCATATCCAGTCGGCGTTCGCCGAAGAACAACAGGCAGATATGCGTGCACAACTGGCGAAGATCGGTCAAGCAGCGGTGGCACAACCCAGCGCGATGGAGAAATGCCTCACTGCGCTGGACGTGGTGGAGGGCAGTGCCACGCCAATGCGACCTCCCACTCCGCCCATGACGACCGACAGCCTCACATACGACGAATCACTACGTGTCACACGACAGAGGTAACACTGGATTATGAAGACTCATCATTTTATTGAAATTATTAATTCATTTCATCCATGGAATTTAAAAGCGACAAAGAAAACCGACCTTTCATTTTTGCACGGTAAAGATTCTAGATATTTTTTTTTCCATTGTACCCGTTACAATTGAACCGAATTACTAAGCACAACTTACTTCTTTACATTTTTGTTTAAAATTAAGTTACGAGTAAAGGGGTTTGAACTTTTTTGTATGGGCCGTGTACCAGGTGCCATCCGCCATTTTGGTTTTTTTTTTTCAAAACGGCGTACACGAATGAAACATTGATAAATCGATAGATCACATCAATACAAACATAAAATGTAAGGGGCAAAACCTCGTAAACCGTCACGTTTCCGAGATAAGAGCTGTCAAACATGTACAAGTAGTGACATATTTTTTCTTATTTTTTTTAATATTCTGATGTTTATTGATCAAAAAGGATACTTCCGCAATAAAACTAATTGAATAGGTATTAGTTTTTCCACGCATTTTAAATGCTGAAATTGCGTTAAATTGAAATAATCCCATCTTAAAGCATTTGAAATGCGTGAAAAACTAATATTCAATTACTTTTATTGTGGAAATAACCTTTTTGATCAATAAACATTAAAAAAAAAAAAAGAAAAAATGTGTCGCTAATTGTACATTTTGACAGCTCATAACTCGGAAACGTGACGGTTTACGAGGTTTTGCCGCTTACATTTTATGTTTGTATTAATGTGATCTATCGATTTATCAATGTTTCATTCGTGCACGCCGTTTTGAAAAAAAATCAAAATGGCGGATAAGGAACTGGTACAAAAGGCACAAAGCCCTTTATAGACTTGAGAGAAGATTATAGCATTTTCCTTGCTAAAAGTTCCCATGAAATTATATAGTAGGACATTTTATCTGTCCCCTTTTTTCAATGATCCCAAAATTATATGAGTTTACTGGGAAGACTTGTCTTGATTTTCGGAAAAAATATTTCGTCTTATATCAGCTCCAAACACGACTAAATTCAGGCATATTCCACTAAATCATTTCACTTATCCATGGTATTTTCTGTCCAATGTTTAGCAAGCCGACGTGCGACAACGTAGCGCCACTGAGAGGCATCCTGAAGTCCGGAGCTGCTCGCGACGACCACCAGAAGGTGGTCTGCTTCAGCGGGCCTTCGGCTGAGGAGCACAGGGAGCCAAAGAAAAAGCAAGTCAGCTACCCACCGGGTCAACAGCCACACTTCAATGAAGATGAAGATTTCTGCGCTCAGTACGATGACCCGGTAAGAACCAGGTGACATAGAGGTGGAAAACTGTGGTTTATTCTGCCGACTTCTTCCTTCATGTTGGAACATTATTTTGTGTCATCACACGCCAATATCAGTGTGAGTAGCAAGTCCTCAAAAATGCAGTATAATTATTAGGACCAAAAGTTGGGGTTTGGAGTAGGTGGGACCACCTCCTAGTGGTCAACTTCGTGGCGGTACCTTGGTCACGACTGAACGTTCCCACTGGTGATGTAGACCTCACCATTTCACCAAGGCTACTTGGCCCGCGACCACCAGTCGAAGTCCGACGCCAAAGTCTTTACTGTGTTCCATCGAAGTGTCTTTCTGGGTGAGCTCCATCCATCCCAGGCCTCATCTATACTTCTGCATTAGATTGGAGACTAAGAGCAAAACCATTGCAAATAAAAAAAGTGGCGTGTGTTGGACGGCTCCATTTTTAAGCTATTGTTGTGTGCAGCTCTTTTTATAGTGAGTCCTCCCACCTTGGATGGAACGGAAGGGACTGCCAGACTCGTACTGACTAAAATTTACGGTGTTCCTTCAATGCCCTTTTACGTTTGAGTGTCACGTTAACACGTTACCTGTTCCCCGAAGCAGGCTTTGGCCCTCTATGGGGGTCCCGTCAGATTGCTAATAGGTTTGCGGCGCGCCTTCGACCCGGGCATGGGTTTATTACAGGCTTCGAGGTTTAATCCTCTTTATTAAATACTCAGGATAAAGAAGCGCGTGCAGAGCGGCGAGCCGCCGACATATGTCCCTACGAAATCATACCGAGTGCGCAGGTCGCGACCAACATCAGTGACGCAAAGGAAGAAAAGCCGCTTCTGCCTGGCTACCTCGGCACCTATGGCGTCGACTGCAAGGAGGTAAACTCACTCTCTATTATTTTTTGTAGTAGTATTTTCATTTGTGATAAAAAGACACTCAGCACTTCTTGTAATGCAGCTGGCGTTGTAGATGAGACATTCATCACTTACGCCCGAAATTAATATTAGGTAAGTACCTTCACACGGCTACACACACATCAAGCTATACAAAACCACTGTTTTTTTATATTTCCTTCCCATTTGAGGTTCAGGTTGCCATTAGGTTTTCGCGTAGATAATCGTTACTCCTCATAGTCATAATCTTCTATCTTCTATATCTATATCTATACTTATAATAAATCTGTAGAGAGGTCAATTCTGTGCATGAAATATATTTCCAAAATAACTATCAGGGGGGTGATTAGGGATCGATACTGATGCCAATAAGAGATATGTACAAAAATTGCGCCATAGCAAAAATTGTTCCGCGTGATGAGCATTTTCTGCTGAGAAAATAAATTTGAAGATATAGAACACCTGATGTGGAAGAGCCCAGCTACACTATTACATATACAGTAATGACGTCTTAGCAAGAGTTGTTCAGCCTGATGAGCACTCCCTGTTGTCGTATAAAAACTGAAGATCTGGAACACCTGATGTGGAACTCCAAGAGCCCAGCTACACTATACTTAATATACATACATAGGAATGACGTCTTAGCAAGAGTTGTTCAGCCTAATGAGCACTCTCTGTTGACGTATGAAAATTGAGATCTGGAACAACTGATGTGGAATTCCAAGAGCCCAGCTACACTATAACATATATAAATATGAATAACATCTTAGCAAGAGTTGTTTAGTCTGATGGGCATTTCCTGTTGACTTACAAAAATGAAAGATCTGGAACGTCTGGAATCGTCATGCGCGCCCGTTGTTTTCCCGTCCCCAGGCTCTAAGAATTCGACATCAGACGTTTCAGATCTTCGATTTTGACGACCCCATTGTCGCTGGCATAAGCAACAGGATCCGCGTACGAAGTCGCTGGCAGAAGCTAGTAAGTAGATATTAAAGGTACAAACCACAGTTCAAAGTTTAAATATTTCTCACACTGTCGCGTGACCGTGAAAATTAACCAGCGCACCATTAGTTCGTTAACTTTACACATAATAATAATTATGAAAGATTACATTGGCAAGTAAGGAATTACAGTTGCGAAGGCTCGAGAAATCCATTGATTGTTCGGCCTCCCAATTTTCCCACGTACACGTATGAATGAGATATTAAAATTAATTCCATCAATATGTAGGCAGGTAACATTATTTAAATGAGTAGAAGATAGGTATCATTTATTTATCACACGCCACAAAAGTAGAAAAAATACGCACAACATTCTAAAAGGGTGTTAGCGCGCATCTTTGGGGTGGTCTATGTTCAGCTTTGGACTGGTATAGGCCGAGTTGATTGATTGTCGATCGAGTCTTCAGCCCCGCTAGACAAGTGGCAAAAGATTAACTAAAACGCTCTGTAGTCTTTTTTTTTTTAGCGTGGTAAAATCATCAAGTGAGTCCTGACTGTCAGACTCGTACTGACTAAAATCCACGGTGTCCTTCAATAGCCCTTTATGTTTCTGGGTCACGGTAATGAGATAAGTCCCGCGACCCCGGCAGGCTTTGGCCCTTTAGAGTCCCCGTCATGCGCTCTATAGTCTTGGATAAATTTTCAACTCTGGGGCATAAAATAAAAAAATTATGGAAAAGCAGGGCGTTTTCATTCATTCGTGTAATTCGTGTAACCTATGATATTTTTTCAACTATATGTTCTAAAAATATAAAGTTGAAAATCTAAAGACACTTGGTTAGGCCCTGTTTTTTCTCAATATCGATAAAAATATAAGAACTAAACATATATTTCTGTACCAGGTGCCAGACTACATGAAGCTCCCACCAGATGCGTACGAGCGCGTCAAAAAAATGCGTCGCGATGTTCCCGTCATATCTCCAGCTGCAGCGCGCATAGCAGATTACCCTAGATTACCGGAGCCACCGGTTGACACCTGCAAGAACCCACCCACCGAAAAATCTGGGCCCTGCGCTCCTCCGAAGGAGGAAGACGTCTCCTTCGCCTGCCCACATGTTGAACCCAAACTGCCATGCTGCGACCCTGAAGAAAGAGATCGCAAAGGATCCGCTACTACCAAATAACTTGTTTTGACGGATTTCGCTTTTCTTGTAATACCTACATATTTTTCAGAAGTTCTAATATGTAGGTATCTACCGTCTTTTATTGTAGTTTAGGTATATAACTTTTAGGGATCAGAGTGCCTAATACTAAATATCTCTAGTCAAACATGATTATTAATTAAAAAAGAAAAAAAAAACATTTTAGTATGCCATATTCTTTAGACTGAAAAATATTATAAACATTTTACCTACAACTTTTACCTTGCAACTGCACGAAAAGGAAATTCGGGATGTTGATGCTCAAATAATGTCTAAGATTTTAAAATAAAATATATTTAAAATATTTGTGTTTTTATTATACCGACCTCAACGTAGATAAGTACCTAGTTCATATCATTCTTAAAAAGTTATTTGCCATTTTTGAGGGTTTTTCAAGAATTATTCACGGCCCTGAAATACCATTGCAATTCAAGGAACAGAGTGTTTTTTCCATACTTACATCATTCGCTCCACACAGAATGGGAGAAGTTGCTTGGTAATTCCCAAAAACGCCTTAAAAATGTAATTCTGCATTTAAAGATTTCTAGCTATCTACAGGATAAAAAACAAATATACATAAGTTTCAAATAGAAAGTTTAATAAAATATCACTTATTGTTATTATTTTTACAATAAATTACACATCTTTTATTTACCTTTTTAAATAAAACAAACGCAATGTAAGCTAGCAAGATACGTGCAATATAAATTAAAGAAAGGAATGCAATATTACATAAAAAAATAATAATTATAATACTTAACTAACACCACTAAAGTCCTACTCGGTGATATTTTCAAATTTAATATTTCTAAATTAGCAGAAGTTTAAACAAAAAAAACATTGATCGCTACTTGGGGTTGACGACCGCAAAATAATAGGGTTCAATTAAATTGCCAGTTATTTGAAACTCAAGCCTCAAGTTACCGGCAAGTATGAGTTGAGAACATTAATGTTTGTTTTTTATTTTAATATATCGTATTTATTTTTTAATAAACTTATTGTCCGTGAAGGTAACATAAGATTTTTTAACCCTTAACCACCTAACATACGTCTCACAGACCCTGTTAGGTTTAAAATCGTGAATATTTTTGTGAGTGAGTGTCGTACCACCTTGTTCCTTCCTATACCTTTTCCCAGCGTCCCTCAATACTGTGCAACGGCTTGTCGGGGTTGGACGGTTGCGCGTTTGCCTCAGGTGAGCAAATAAATACAAGCTGGGGTCTGAGAGACGTATGTTAGGTGGTTACGTGATTATTGTAAATTGTCTATTTCTTTATTATTTTAGTTATAATAGTACATAGACAGTCCGTTATTAAGAGCTGGTTTTAAGAAGAATTATCACATGACGATAATATACCAAACGACCAATATAGTGATGCGGAGAATGTTGATACAAACCACGTTCTGGAAGAAAGTTGCGCGTTTGATTCCGAATGCGAATGGCCAGATTCAGTTCAACAACACAGTGACATTCCTTCACATATTGTTGATCAAGTATTTTTAACTGAGGATGATGTGCCGTTGGAGGAAGTTCAGCCAAAAGGAAGTAAAGATATTTTATAATCGCTTTCGTTGGTCATCAGCCTCGACCTCTTCGCGATCGCAAACTTTATAACATAATATAGTGGAGGAAAGAGAAGGTATAAATACAGCATACCGGAATGAGCTGAATGCATATGGCACGTCGTGAAAGTAATGTGAAATTTCACCGTAAGATACGTGTCGGTATACAACGTATCCTCCAGAACAACGTGAACCCTCTAGCAGTTGTCCCAGGCACCAGCAGTGCTGAAGAGCGATTGATAATTCGTAAAAACAGTAGGTACTACTTGCCAGTGTACTAAGAAACGCAAAAAAATACATGTGTTTCGAATGAAAACCGCTAATTCTTCTTGAATGCTCAAATAAGATGTGTTTTCGATGTCATGAAAAGACATAAGTTTAGAGTCTGCAATTTTGTTTAATTTATTATTTTAATTGAATTTTTATTTTTTTCCATGTTTCTCGTTGATTTAATATTACAAAAAAAAAAAATAAGAACTTTCTGTTGCTGAAAATATTTTTTGCAGATCTCAACTTCCAAACGTATTAGTAAGTAGGCCTAAAATAGGAGCTTGCAACAATGATTGGGTGTTAAAAATATAAAATGTTGAATTTCATTTGCCTTTTGTTTCTAATATTAGAGTTTAATAATGTTAAAAACAGATTTTTTACTAAAACCAATACCGTTCCTTAATATTTTTAATAACAGTGAATTATTTAACTCGGGGGTCCCACAGACGTATGTTAGGTGGTCGTGTGACAATAATATGTGCTAGGTAGTTAAGGGTTAAAGTTATAAAGCGATTCTTAAAGGTACCTATCCAAAAAATGTTTACGTTGTTTTCGTTGAAAATTTGAAAAATAGAGTCAGGCTTACTCAGAATATAATTATCAAAAATGATTTTGAGCCTAAACTTAACCTTCAACCCAAGGGGTCAATTAAATTCGCAAGCAATAATTTACATAAAAAAGTTATACACGGGCCACTTAACGCCGCCACACGCCACTACCTCAGTAATGTGGTTAAAAAAGTAGCAACCAACGACGCAAGTGTCGACCACCCGGCCCAAATTTATTTTAATCAAAGCCCAAATAGCTGTCGTGCGCTTCAGCTACCTCTATAACCGCTTCTAGCTTCTCGTGGCGGCGTTTGTGGCTGTCGCGAGTGGCTCGTGTAAGGCGACACTTAAGCTTGATATCAAGCTTAATTACAGACTTCAAAAAAAAGGAGGTTATCAATTCGACCCGTATGTATGTAATTTATCAGAACTGCCCAGTTTTCGTATTTATGTTAGTCTATATCAGCGAAAAAGAATTACTTAAATCGAACTTGTAGATGGAGATATGCGTGCACAAACATAAAAACATACATACATACATACATACACTTATGAAAGGTCATCGGGCGCAATCCGACCCGGTCGCGGACATGAATGAAAATGGTCTAGAATGGAAGAGCATAATTCACATAATAATACACTCAATTATTTTTGTTGTAATCCCTTGGAGAACAAAGTTTTAACCAAAAATGTATTTATTCGAAAAATCTCCGTTCATTGTCTTTCCTCTTGATCTGTACGTTTTAAGATTCTCTTTTGTTTTGATCGACTAGATACAATGGTTTACAAGCCACTAAACCTGATTTTTAACCGACTTAAAAAAAATAGGTACTCAGTTCGACCTGTACGTGTGTGTTTGTTCGCGGTTATAGACTGAGCCGATTTTGATGCTGTTTTCAGAAAAGTGTTCCTAACAATCTGGAAAAGATTTTAGTATTATAACAATCATGGATATCTCATTGCCCGCATACATAGATTTTTCCGCCCTTTTTTTGTTGCTTACTTGGATTGTAGATTTTCAAAGACGTCGAATATACGAAGATTTTTGTTGAACATCCAAACTAAAAACAGTAAAACAAAAAAAACTTAAAAAAAAGGAACCTACCTACTTCAAAACCAAACACACAAAAAGGGTAAAATATTTTTTCTTTCGAAGTCGGTGGCCATATTCGATGAAAAAAAGGGTAAATAAAAAAAAACAATATCCAGTCTAGTCGGTGGCTTTGTTTTTTATTTCACCGACTTCCGAAAGTCACACTTTTTTGTGTTTGGATTTGAAGTTGGTTCCTTTTTTTTTAGTTTTTACTGTTTTTTTGGAATTTCTGTAATAGGCCGGGCCGCCATAAGACATCTGTATGCAAAATATGAGGACCAAGTTTTGCCTTTTCTCATTTAGTCTTAGGATTTTAAAGATGTATATTTTTGATGTTGTCAGCAATTATCGTGGTCTAAAAAAATGTACGTGTAATAGGACGGATGACAGCTTTATAAAGACGCAATATGCACTTGAGTGACAATTTGCTTCTTGCTGTAAGCAAGAAATGAAGCCTACCTTCGGTAAAGGCAGACGAACGCGAACTGCCTTTACATGGGCAAGGAGACTGTAGAGGGTTACTCCTAAGTATTTGGCTTGCTTTCCTCAAAGAATAGACTTGCCGTACATAGTGTTTGGGTTCATATCATACGGCGTCCGAGGGATGAGGTGTGGCAGGGAACTAGACCACTCCAGCACGTGGCAACATGTTTTTAAATAGTCCTAGAATCCATTGCATTGCACACTTCATAAAACAGATTCTCGTAGTCGGTCCACATATTTTGCAAACGAAATGCCTTCTGCGACCTACTTTATGATTAACGTATTTAATCCATGTTACGTCGCAGAAAATACAAACTTTCAGAACTGTTTTTATAATGACATTGGAATCACCTAGTGTTATTCGCTAGTTAACTTACCTCGTGTAATACAATAAATAACACCACACGCACTAGGTTTTATATTAACATGCTTTCGATATCGTTTTGTGTCTCCCAAATGCAGTAATACATTTATTTATTAAATCGCGTGAGACTGAATCGAACATTTAAACTGTCAAGACAATATTGTCTTGTCAGCTCACTGAAGAAGCTTTATGGCATAAAAACAAACAAACAAACAAGAAAAGTGAGTTTATAAAAACGTGGGAAAAATAGGGCAGGGACTTTCAGACTTGTACTGAACAAAATCCATGGTGTCCTTCAATAGCCCTTTACGTTCCGGGGCCACGTTGACCCAATAGACCCACGACCCCAGCAGGCTTTGGCCTTCAAAGAGTGGGGCCCCGTCATATTGTTGACAGCTCTTTGAAACCCGGGCATGCCTGAAAATCGTCCCGCGACGTCCGTTGCCGTGGGCGTGTCCTGAGGCGGCTGGGTCATGAGGTGGACGCTATCCGCTCCCTCACGCATCCCTCCTCCTCCTTCGCTAGCATGACTGCTTTCATTGCTCCCATTCCGTCTCACTCGAACAATGCCGGGTGGGAGAGGTCGCGCCTATCGCCTCAGTGCGGTGCTCTGACCAAGCGGAGCAGACCTGCACCATATGCTCCACCGTATCCTCCGGGCGATCCGGCTTGCGGCGGCAGGAAATCGACCCCTGCCATATTTTTAGATGAAACTGCATTAATCACGCCGAATAAATAATGTAAAATATTAATTTTTTTTTTTTTTTCCCATAGCCCACCCGAATGCGACCCTTTCCATGGTAACCAAGAGACATTTAGATATATATCCTCAAGGTTTGATTTATGTCCGCCGTGGGTTTTTTTCCCATACAATTCGCCCGTTTACCTTTGGTACATTTGTTCAGACGCTGATTTAGACTAACATATACGAAAACTGGGCAGTTCTGATAATATTACATACATACGGGTCGAATTGATAACCTCCTTTTTTTTGAAGTCGGTAAAAAAGTTTAAAATAACCTTTCTTTCGGAAGTCGGTGGCAATAGTCAATGAAATAAAAATCAAAGCCACCGACTTCCGAAAGAAAGGTTATTATAAACTTATTTGTACCTATTTGTTTTTGAAGTCGGTACTTTTTTTTAAAAAGTTTTTTGTATAACAGCTAAAACCTATAAACACTAACACCTATAAACGCTTACCACAAAAAGATAAACACCGTTGAACGCTTGTCTAAAAAAGTGTAACTACATAACGACTCTTATATCAAGGACAAAATGTCGTTTTGACGTTGTCAATTTTATTAGACAAGTGTTCAACGGGTGTTTAATTTTTTTGTGGTAAGACGTTTAGTCACAAATATTCAATAAACTTTACTTTCGATCAACGCACTCCATTTTTATACTGCTTTACTTTCACCAGGTATACCCACAGCAGATATTGGTTGATTACAACATATTTTCATCCATTTAGGTTTATTATTTTTATTTCTTTATGAAATTGTTAGCAAAATTAGCACATCTATTACGCCGCGAAGGCTTCACAAAGAGACGGAGAACCAAATTTATTTAAGAGGCATTGATTAAAACAGAGGTTACTAAAACAGGTATCACTGGCAATTAGCATAAATAAAGCCGCGACTTTCCCCACGAAAGTCAGAACTGAGATAAAACGCACTAGATCTAGGCCACAAATTGGCTTATTATTCCCATCTTATCCATGAATTTATTAAGCTTTTTGTCTTAAAATGCATGAGTGAGATGGAAATAAACCAGGCCAACGAGAATAAAAAAAAAAACAGTTGAATGGCAAAGGGTGGCCAAAACTAGGATTACTCCATCTGCGGACATCTTTCTTTGTAGATATGTACCTCGTATCTTTGATTTTATTGATATTATAATTAAATATCGTATCATCTTCGGTCAAAAACTAGTTGTTGGTTCGCAGACCAATACTCTTACTAAATAAAAACAAGTAAGAATTTGTAACTTGCTTTTTTTTCGTAACATTTTGCAAGCTTTTATATAACGAGAAAGGATTGTACATTATTTCATTTGAATTATTTTAGTCAAATGTCTGTTTTAACTCCAAAACTGGCAAAAAAAATGTTTTTTTCGGATTTTTGGATAAAATTAAAATTAACGAAACAAAAAATTAATTAGGTATGTTTTATGAATATAATCCATGCACACAATAAAACAGTAAAACCCGAGAATCTGTAGGTACATTGTAATATCTATTAATGGAGCCTTCTCTCTATAATGCATGAGACCGTTGCAGCACCCAAGGACAGCCCCGGTTGAAGTAGGACTATTTACAGAATATAGTATTTAAATCCATCGGATGATGGCTATGGATTTTGGTCTGTTTAATGGGATAGTTATCTGTTACTATGGAAAGACTGAGAAAATACGGAGACAAACAAATTAACCTGATGGAACACTTCGGTTGAACGAACTCTTCACATTGATTTTACACAATAATGTTACTAATGTAGCGCAATCTTTACTGAGATGACGTCAAATTTTTATTGCATACCAAGACAGTTGCATTTCACTTGGATCTAATTCTACCAAACCGTATTATTGCCTATTGGGTCAGAGATGGCGAGAGCAAAATGGCCTTGGATGATAGCTGTTAACATCATAAATAAATCATGACGAAATCACTCTGGTCATGTTGATAACGATTGCGGTATACCTATTTCATCAGAGCCAACCTTGAGCCCTGATATATTATTCCAGAAAGAAGATGATGATCAAAATATTGTTTCTTCACATAACTAAACAAAGTATAGTAGGTATTATGAGTTTTAACTAAGAATAGGACGACCTTAACGCCATATTGTGACTTCATGCCCGTTTCCCAAATACATACACGGTTTTATATCAACAATAATAATAATAAATGAAGATAACATCAATAAAATAATAATAAGGATCTCAGAGAGTAGGTCTGTGTCCCAGCAGTTGGAACATTGACGGTGCTAAGGTCGTCATATTCTTAGTCGAAACCAACAGCGTGGTTCTTTTAGTGCACAAATTCCATCGTCAGAAGACTATTGATAAATATTTGTGGTATAGTCTGTAGAAATTGTATTGTAAGAACAAGATGGCGGCGTTAGTCCGACCATAGACATACGAGAATGTAGTAATACCCGCATTGAATTTGACAATTGCCAAGCACCGAAAGAAACAGGCAGTCGGTAATACAACTATGTAAGTATGAACTCAATTATCACGAACTTACTTTTAAACCATAATTATTTTCGGAAGTTCCCCTAATTATTTAAAGGACGGTTCAGCTAGTATACCAACAGAAAAATGTCATCAGCCATTATTGTCAATGAGAATATAGGAGAGGAATTCACCCCTTCATCAAAACTTTCAACTAAAGCAAATATACAATAAAAAGCACAATAACAGTTAGAGTTACGAACATGCCCCCGAAAAAGACATACTTATCCTGAGACACTCTTCGTTCTATCAATGATATCGTAGCATTTGACAAACCAAGGGTATTTGCCAAGTCTATTAACCGTCTATGCGCACCTTTTATTGTTTCTCGATTGTACTTCAGGGTCTCTAGAATACTTGAACCTGGAACAAATTAAAGGTTCTAATTTCAAAATGGTGACAAATCTTGATAAAAATCGATCCTTGCACAGGACCAGGTACAGGTGTAGGAGGAATATAATATCGTATATAATATCGTATCGTGCAAACGGATACGTTTTAAAAGAACTTATGTGGGGATCCCCTTCCCCACATAGTTCCTTTAAAACGCTTTCAAACAAGAAAACTGGTACGGACCGGATCAGGTATTTTATGTTGTGTATAAACCCTTTAGCAATGGACTCCGGCATTTGATATCCAAGGTTTACAGGGTAAAATTAATAATAATTATTATTTATTTCATTTATACACTAAAGAAGATTAAATAACTGGTCCATTCTTTCATCAATAATGATCGTCAAATTACCATCATTATACACACATCAAAAGTATCTAGGGATCAACATATATTTTTGCAATAACTTTTCTCCTGATTGATATTAATTAAAATGTTCTTTAAGGATTCATCAAATAAAGTGTTATCGTTTGTCACAGTAACGATAAACCAAGTCACCTTTGCATTCATAAAGAAATTTGCCATTTTCCTAATAAAGGGATTTTTGACATTTGAACCACTAACATTAAAGTTCGAAAAAAAGACTGAAATAACAGTTTTCTTTAAAATTTTATTGGGTAACTTAAACAATTAATAATCCGTGTTTCTACCGCGAACACTAACAACACAAGAACATCGGTTTGGCATACTCAAAATGAGTTCATCCAAATCACGCTGTGGAATGGCCGCCCATGTTCGTTGCAACAACAAAAAAAGGTCTTCTTGCGACTGGATACCCTCCATATTCGGCAGAGCTCTTCTCTGTAGCATATCCCATGCATGCTCAATCGGGTTCAAGTCTGGCGACTGAGCAGGCCAGGGCAGGACATTGATGTTAGCTGCGGCGAGAGTCTGTCTTACAACTCTTGCGGTGTGCGGTCGTGCATTATCATGCATTAACTGAAATAAGGGACCGATTTGCACTTGTAGAGGAACGATGACGTCTGATACAATCGTCTCAGCATAAATTTGAGCGTTGAGGTTGCCTCTGATCCAAATCAACTCAGTTCTTCCGCCGATCCAAATACCCGCCCATACCATGATGGTTCCACCACTATAAGGATGGACTTCCTGGCAGGATTTTAATCGCTGTTGGCGTCCAGGGGTTCTCCAGTGTCGTATACGTCTTGTATCCGGTCTCATACCAAAACGAGACTCATCAGAAAAGCACACGAAACGCCATTGTTCTTCTGCCCAATTTCTGTGTTCAAGAGCCCATTGATATCGAATCCTACGATTGTGCATTGCTATAGGTGGTACCCGTAGCGGTCTTCGGGAATGAAGGTTCACTTCATGCAAGCGGTTTCTGACTGTTTGGTCGCTAATTAAGTTCCCTGAAGAGTGATGAAGCCTCACGGCTAACATCATGGCGGTTATTGTTGGAGCTCTTCGAGTTAAGATTTGAATGTATCGGTCTTGTCTCCGTGTGGTGCAGCGATACCGTCCTCCATGGCGCTCAGCCACGGTACCAGTGCTTCGGTAACGTGTCCAAAGTCGACTGATAACACTCTGACTTGTATTCAGAGCTAAAGCCACAGTACGTTGCCGGGAACCAGCTTCTATCATTCCCACGGCTCTGAGCATTTCTTCCCTGCTTAAATGACGTCGCCGCTCCATAATAACGTTGGTTTTAATCAGTAGTAGGGAAACAGTAGCACTAATAATGTCTTCAATGCGTTGTATGTTTTTATAGGGAAAATATTGACAGCTGATTTTCATCTTTTACTCGAATTTGATTTACAGTTCCTGATTCAAATTATGAAATGCACCAAAAAGGATCCATATAAATTTATCTATACATATAATAAAACTGTAGAAAAGTAATTTTTGTACATTAAAAAAAAACTCAAAAAATTTAGCCAGGGTGTTAAAGGACAACCAAAAGAACCCATTTCTAGCATTTTTAGAATTTTTGTCTGTTTGTCTGTTTGTATGTTTATTTGTTCGGGCATCACGTAAAATGTACGAAAGCTTTGTAGATAACTTTAATACACAACGACTGACCGTAACTTGAAGTAACATTTAGTTTTTGTTTCATTGGAATCGGTTCAGTCCATCAAAAGATATTTGAATTTTAAGTGTTCCAGAAGTAAAATTACGGTCAGTTCACACCGAGACGCGCAGGTCAGTAGCGCGATCTAGCTTCGAATAGAAGAACTACTTATTCAAATAATAAATTTAAACATAATTATTACAACGCACGGCAGAAGGCGTTTAAAGAAAACCTGGAATAGAGGTGTTATTGAAGTAACATTTATGTACGGTATTTTGTTTCATCGTAATCAATTATTCACACCCGAAATTAATTAAAGCGATTTAAAGGAATCGAACAGAATGGAATGGAATGCACTGGACTGGACTGGACTGGAATGGAATGGACTGGACTGGACTGGACTGGACTGGACTGAAATGGAATGGAGTGGAGTGGAGTGGAGTGGAGGAATGGAATGGAATGGAGGAATGGAATGGAGTGGAGTGGACTGGACTGGACTGGAGCGGGTGGAGTGGAGAGGAGCGGGTGGACTGGAGTGGAGCGGGTGGAGTGGAGTGGAACGGGTGGAGTGGAGTAGAGCTGGTGGGGACGAGTGGATCGGGTGGAGTGGAGTGGAGCGGGTGGAGTGGAGTGGTGCGGGTGGCGTGGAGTGGAGCGGGTGGAGTGGAGTGGAGCGGGTTGAGGGGAGTGGGGTGGAGTGGAGTGGAGCGGGTGGAGTGGAGTGAAGAGGGTGGAGTAGAGTGGAGCGGGTGGAGAGGAGTGGAGCGGTTGG
This sequence comes from Agrotis clavis, assembly GCA_954870645.1. Lineage (NCBI taxonomy): Eukaryota > Metazoa > Arthropoda > Insecta > Lepidoptera > Noctuidae > Agrotis > Agrotis clavis. Next base: position 14,949,213 of record OX940919.1, on the reverse strand, counting down.
AGTGGAGTGGAGAGGGTGGAGTAGAGTGGAGCGGGTGGAGTAGAGTGGAGCGGGTGGAGTGGAGTGGAGCGGGTGGAGTGGAGCGGGTGGAGTGGAGCGGGTGGAGAGGAGTGGAGCGGGTGGAGTGGGTGGAGTGGAGTGGGGCGGGTGGAGTGGAGTGGAGCGGGTGGAGTGGAGTGGAGAGGGTGGAGTGGAGTGGAGCGGGTGGAGTGGAGTGGAGAGTGTGGAGTGGAGTGGAGCGGGTCTTTTTGTCGCTTTACGTTCACGCGCGCTGAAATAGGATTTAGAGTAGGTTCCATCAATTTTTTTTCCAAACCAACATTTATTTAATTCATTAAACAATATCGAATTCAAATCGATATACAAACTATTCTTAACCAATAGCAATTAAATAGTACTGCCTTTGAACAACAGAGGGCGTTATTACAAACACGTCAAATATTCTTGAATTCGAAATACAAGGTTTATGAATGAAAAACGTGGCGAGAATTAAACGCTTCGCACTAAAAAATACATTGTTAAATTCCGACATCCACGCGAACGAAGTCGCGGGCACAGCTAGTAAAATCATAAATTTATTACAAAGCCACATCTCAATCTCAAGAAATCCGCATAAAAATGCTTGATCCCTAGACACTTTTGATGTGTGTATTATTGTGTTCCTAAAATATGCGTATAAATGTAGTGACCGTCCTTATTAGGTAGGTAGGTAGATGTTTACTATAACTCGTTATTTCGGAAGGACAAGTCGCCAGCCGAACACGTAAATAAATAAGTAGGTATCTATATTATATTCATCAGTCCTGTATAATTAGCTAGTGTTCACCTAACTCTTGTGGCTGAGTAAAAGTCAAGGTCAATATTATTTTATCACATAGCATTTGCATTTAAATTTAATAACTCCACATAATGATTTAAAAAATTGTTTTTAACATAATTATAAATAATTTCTCATAATCTTCTCAGAGACGGGCAGCGCGGCGCGGATGAAGTAATCTCGATCTAGGCTGCCTATTCGAAAAACTTCGACTTTGTGTGTTATGTTTACCTTGATACGGTGCGGTCATGTCAAGTGGTTCAGTTCTGTGTTATTATTATTATTATTTATAACAGTGTAAGTGATAAAAGACATAATATTTGTGGTGTGTGTTGTGCTGTGTAGACTGTAATACAAAAAAAAAATAACAAGATGTGGTAAGAACTTTTTTCCTCTTATTTTAACACTGTAATCTTCACTTTTCATTCATTTCATAACACTTATCTCATTTATCAGTTCACACGCGTTTGTAAACGAACCAAAACACGATTTAAAATCCATGATTTTAAGCACAAAGAGTCAAAGTTCGATTTCCTGATGTCGATATCCTACAAACTACAACTTGTTTTTATTTTTTGTTTGAGTTGAATAAAAACAAAATACACGTGTGGTGATGTCAGCGCCACGTAGCGTTGGTGTCGGGCAACCATACAATCAAGTCAATCGTACATAAGTATAGGTAGGTTAGTATAGCGAGCACGGCAAATTAATTATCTGGTTTCATTGCCGTCCATCGTAACTATGTCGTTGACGGCTAGATTACTTTGCAGTGTGCACTTAGTGAGCCCAACCAATAAGGTGATCTGGGTTATGGACCATTAATCCATAAACTGGAGGTAAACTGTGCCGGTTTTAAGCGACGTGGGACCATTATATGATTATCTGTCCTATGAACAAGAAGTCCTTACTAAACAATGTTTGGGTTTAGGTTTAGCGTTTGACGACTACACTGAAATGGTACCTATGTGTTTCTGCCGATTATGCCTCATCTACAAATCAAAATAAACGGCACTATATGTTTGTTTTTGCACGGATCTTTCTTGAGAAGTGGGTCGGGCAGGGGCATACCTATAACTACTTGTAATGCTGTACCTCAGAATCCACAAGTTTATATTTCAAAGTAAAGTGCAGGACTGATCTTGGTCAAGAGGCCAAGTACGTCGTTAGCAAGACGAAAACAACAACAGATACCTAATTATATTAAAGGGTATGTCTGTTCGATTCATCCAAACGGTGGCATGTCCGACACACGACTTTCATAATAATATATATCCGGTCATTATTCATCAAGATAACTTCGTCCATAATGGCACAGACAAAAGCTTCAGTTTCCCCCAGCCAGAACACGGACACTAGAAACCTGTATCGGGTCCATCAAGAACCCGGTACAAGCCCCCGTGAAGTTCTTTGCCTGACATATCCTTGCTTCGGTAGTGAGTACTACAGGCTTATGCTAGTTCTCTTTGTTTTCTAAAGAAAACTGGCTCGAGCCTTTGGAGTCTCTTTTCCACTGCGATCACAACTCGGTGCATACCCATTTCCACTTAAATAAATATTTGCTGAGGATACACCCGTCGTGATTGTGGAGAGGCTTTCATTTAAATAGCCTCATCCTTCGCACTTTCTCGGGATGCACAATTTCACCATCGCTGATCATCGGTGATGAATCCGGTTTGCAGTTACTCACCTATCCAAAGCTTTTAGTTTAGTCCATTTGAGTATGCCGAAAGACTACATAAAACCAGGATGACTTAACCATTAAAGGCGTGCACCTTGTTTCTGCTTGAAAGGAGGCTATTAAATACCCTACAGGCGTCCAAAGAAACGCTCCTTCACCAAACACATACAGTCATGTCAGGTACAGGTAGCTTTCGGATGAGTAAAGAGATCTAAAGTGTATGGAATCAGAGAACTGGATTCCTTCAGATTTCATAAACTCCCCTCGCTTTGCATACATTATTGTACATTTGACCACACCAAATTCTATCCTGATCGCTCTTTTAAAAGACAACATTATAGTAGCTTCATCAGTTGCAATTTGTTGGAGGCAAAGAGTTTTAGATCATCCATGAACATCACCTCTCCTCAACTGAGCCTAGACCAGAGTCGTCCAGCAATGTGATTAAAGGATTCCGGGTTAAACAAAACCAAGTGGACTTAGAATATCACCCTGGATTATTTCCTGTTTAATCGATACAGGTTCATCAATCCCATGGATCTATTGATATCTTGGATAGCGAAGGACCGTCTCCCATTCCCTATATACGGCTTAAGGTGCATAAAGTTGTACCTTATACTTCAGCACCCTCATGAGCCATGTTTGTGCCGCAAAATGGTAGGCCTTCTTAAATTCTATCCAAAATGTCGTCAAATCTTTACGGGATCGATTTCTGGAACGGAAACAGAATCCTAACACGGTTATCAGTGTATAAGTTATTTGCCCCCTCTGTAGACCCGTAAGTATGAATAGTCTAAACGTATGAAATTCTCAGTTATGGACTGAGTCCATCTCATACGCTGTACACAACCATCGGCAGCGGGGTCTCGGCTTGGCACCGTTAGCTTTTAGGTCCAAAGCTCATCGGTAGCCGATCTTTCCACTGCCGACGTCCAGATGTTAGTAAAGTCGGCGGAGACATATATTCTGATCTGGCGAGGCCGACTGAGCGACGACGTGCAACATGCTCATTCCCAATGACGAATGAAAACGAGCATACACCCAAAGAGAGACCCGGTACTCAAATACTATACTACTGCATAGTTAAAAACAAACTTCTTAAACGCCTACCAAATAAACGATAGCAATAATATGTAGATCAACATTGTCAAATGAACTCAAAATAGGTACAACATTGAAGTGTTAAATAAATAATAGCCACAATGAGTATCAATCACATATCAAATGTAGCAAAGTAGCTACAAAATTGAATTGTTGAAATCAAGATAAAATTCATGATCTAGAATGGCTGATTTCAAATAAATACTGTGAACACTGTTTACAATATTGCTTGTACACCTCAACTTTCATTTTCTTCTATTATTTCCATGCATGGTCTTTTCACAATTATTTCACACTGGGCATAAGATACCAACACAAACCGTACCATACTGACAATAAAGATGTTTGTGATTTTGACAGAGTGGTGCAAAATTAGAATGTAAATTATTAGTAAATTAACTATGAACAGACTGCAAAAATATTGTTATTCGAGGGCCAGGGTCAATTCTCTAGAGCATAAGGTTGAAGATCTATTAAATTAATTAATAAGAAAAATGAAATTACTGTAGTTTTCAATATAATTTGGAGTATTATGAGGTACTTACCCGTATGAAGCATTTCATCAACATTCCTGTGTGAATTCTGCAAGGATAATTGTTCTTGCGTCAAGAAATCAACATTAATAGACGTGTGATCATGACCAAATCTGTGACTCAATAGTTGCTCTCTGTCTTTTAGCTCTTGTTCACGTTTGATTCTTTTGTTTCTAATCGCTGTAAGAGATGCCTAAAAAAATGGATAACTTGAGATTAACTAGTAACATGGCTAAATGGCTATTCATGTTAATTAATTTTTTAATAGATGTAGCTACAGAAAAATATTATTTAAAACACTAATCCTTGATTCTATCAGAATAAATAGATCCAAAATATATTTTTGTACACATCACAACACTAGCAGAAGAGTCTCCATCAACTCAGACTTCGAAAAATAGAAAGGAAATATAAATTATGCTACTGGCTGTTGCCTGCAGCTTCGCACACACCACACAATACTCTCTATATATCATGTAATGTGGACCATTTGGAATTGGTTAAAAAAACCGGTTTTAAACGCCCAAATGGTCGGTTCAATATTGCGCGGGATATAGTTTAAAACATTTAGTATTCCATCTATCTCTGTATCAAAATGCAACAAAAACGGTTCACCTGTTTGGACATAAAAATGGATACAAACAAACACACACTTGCATTTATAAAATAAGTGGAATTTTATCAAAGATCTCTGCTGATGATCTTATCTTTATTCATTCTTGGGCTTTAAAATGGCTTTGTATTGCAGTGAAATGATACACATCCTTTAAATCAGATTAAGAATGATTAGCATAAAGCTGTGGCCTGATTGGTTTAAAACAATATAATATGACACATTGTTTGCTTGGAAATGATAAAAGGACAATGTAATAAGATAGTTACTATAAGTGGTACCTCAGGCAAGTACCTTCATGTCCTTACGATTAGAGTGAACAGAGCGAGCACTTTCCTGATAATAGCTTAGGGAAAAAGCTCAGCAAATTGGATGTAAGAAGAAAGATATGCCTAACATGCCCAAAGAAAGTTATGAAGAAGTGGGAACCATATCCAAAGGTTAAATGAAAATTTATTATCATCTGTGGTACCTGAATATGCTTGTTGTCATACTTTAGTTGGTCAACCCGCATTTTGGCCATAGGTCGCTGGTTGACGGGTGTTTTGAAGACGTATATATCCAACCTCTCGCAGTTCCTGTAATTCGAAATCAAAATAAATTATTAAAATATTCACAACAATTTGTTAGTATAAGGTAGTCCCTTAATGATGGAAATATTAAGTAAAACCACACAAATATAAGAAGATAATTAAATTAGCATAATCTTATATATATTAGGAAATTAACTTACGCGCTAATTGCATTAATTTTCGACTGAATAGCATTTTCAATTCCCTCATAGTTAGATGGATCTCTATCTAACTTCTGAAACAATTCCCCTGTTTCTTGTATCAGTTGATTGGTCTGAAGGTAAAGAGTTTCCATTTTGAGCTTATTTCGCAATATCCGACAATATCAAAAATAAAATAATAAACACAAGAGATTTCATTGAAATGGGATGGGAACGTTTTGTTATTTTACAGCTGTCACATTTTTAGTAATACTAATATCTTCGAAAAACATCGATAAAGACAAGTATGAATTTTGGTTTTTATTTGTCAAATCAACAAATAGAACATATTATTTGGTTTGAATAATATATTAAAATCGAACCTTTTTTTGATTAAATTTCACTTTTTTGGTGGTAGTACCTGATTTAATCTTAAAAATACTCGAATCGGTAACTTAAAAAACTCATGATTGAAAATTTCTGAAAAGAGAATTGTCAATATTGGTGTTTAGCTGTACTCAAAGGTATCTTCCTCTTTTTGATCAAATTGCCTATTTTTAAATAATTATGAAAATGTTTAAAGAAGGTGAGATCTACTAATACTACGATGACAAATTATTGCTCAGTCGCACATTGTAGATTGTAGCGTAAAAATGTTTTTTTTATTCGAATGAAAGTACACAAAGGTTAATTTCCATAGTATATTGTTAAACGGTAAAACACACCCTTCTTTAAACAACCATATTTATTTAGTCGAATGAAATCGACTAAAAAATTGGCATTTGATGGCATCACTATATGAACAAGTGTCATTTTTTTGACGTGGCTTGGTGTTCGGATACGTGTTATATATAAGTGCTATCTCCTTGAATAAAATGTAATAGTCATTCAAATTACAAATTGTACATAATATTTTATTAAAATAAAAAGTAAAACAAATGTTAAAAAATGAGATTGATTTGACCAAAATTTAAAATATGCGTTTATTTATTTCTTGCCTATACAATCTGTGGGAACTTGTGTCTATGAATGAGTCTTTTTCTCTTTGATTGAATGAAACGTCACGTCAACGTTATGTGTCATCCTTTGAATGAACGCGAAAATCTACAATAGTTTTCCTCACGTTTTCCTGTTGTGTGAATGAAAATAGGGATAAAATTGTGTGCTAAGAAGGCAAATACTGGTTTTCGAAAGTGATAAACAACGCTAACAATGGGGGACGCGTGCCAGGCCTGTCTAACCAGGATACCTCATGCCACTCTCATCGCAACGATTATGTGCTGCTTGGGCGTGGGTGTGTTCTGCGGGACTATGTATCGAGGATCTGCTCTTTCAATACTAATGTTCGATGAAGTATTTCACTTCCGTCTTATATGGATCGAAGCGCTGCAGATGATATTCATAGTAGGCAGCGCCTGTATGGCAGCTCTTGGCTTCATGCTATTGTGTTTGGGTTGTTTGACAACAGGTGCCACCAGGCAGAAAGTGTACCGTGCATGGAGAGCACGCGTCGGAGGACGGATATCCTGCGCAGTATTTATGATAATCACCTACATATTGACGTTTGTGTGGATCATGTTGCTAGGATTCCTAGTCATCACAACTTTCCTGTTCACAATATTCTGGAAGCTTTGTTCGAAACCGAAAAATATTGATCTATCAACATGCATTGACTTTACACAATTTGACTTCATGTTCCCATCCAGTGTTAAGCAAGAGGATATGAGAATTTGTGAGGCACACAAGATAAAGTTATTTTGCAAAGACTATGTTGAGAAGGCAGAGTTTATGTTTATTCTGGCGATGGTGTCCTGTATATTAGTGATATTGAGTTTGGTGCACTACTTGATGTGCCTGTCAGCAAACTATGCACATATCCGGGACCATGAGAAGTTCCAGGAGTTGCAGGAGCTGCAGTACCTAACCAACCCGGACCTGCATGCCTCTAAAGATCGTTTCTAGTATATGGCCCGCGCACCTCTCCTGCGCTCCCTAGAAGCTACAACTAAAATGTGACAAAGTTAATTAATTGACTGTACACTTGACAAAATTTGGTGTTCACTGACAAATTGAATAAAAGAAAAGACTGATGTTCAGTGAAACATTTCTACCAAAAAGGTAGCTTCATAGTTGTAATTGACCCTGTACCTATTGTATTTCACATATCTTGTTTCCTATGTTTTGATGACTCTGTCCACATGTTTGAACATTCCTTTATTCTTAGGTGTTATCACATCATTTGTTAAAAAAATAAGCAAATATTTAATGTTTAGGTGCTTATCTAAGTTACTTTGACATTGTTTAATTGACTTGTATTAGTAACCTAGTGACTGTATTATTATAAGATACCACCATTTATGTTTTGGTAACAAACCTTTATTCTGTGACCCTAAAATATTCAATTTTATATATTTGTTAAGACAATATTCTGCCTATCTACTTGTATTGGTACTTTACAAACTCCTTTCAGAATCATAGACAAATCTGACTGATTGAAAATGGAACGGGTTTATTGTTCAATGTTTAGTACAAGGAATTTTTTTAAACAATTTTCAGGAGGACATTACAAAGTGTTTTATATTGCAGCTGTAAGGAACCATAAGTTGTTGAATGAATAAAAACTAGATGTAAGTAATTAAAAGTAGTAGACTGAATTTTCTTGCACTGAAATAATAATTGTATTTTGTTAATTAAAGCATAAGGTCCTACTTCGAAAAAGCATTTCATATTGTGTTGATAATGTGATATTTCAAGTAGGACCTTCCTTAGTATACTGGAACAATGGCAAATAGCCCAGCTGTGCTAATTAGAGCAGCCACAATTTTTCAGAACGCACACAAAATTTTCTTCTCAAATCTTTCAAATTAGAATGACCTAATATTTTTATAATTTTTAAGTGTGTGAATACCTGTAATATTGTAGACAGGTTTTTAACTCATAAGTATTTAGAAAAATGTGTTTATAGTTTTATTGAGATTGCATTTTAAATGTGCCTGGGAATAAATTAAAACATAGTCGAACTACATTTCATTTTATCTTAAACAAAATTTGGATTGTAAAAAATGCATTTATTTTGTTAAAGCTAGGAAATTATTAGGAAATGATTTTATTTTCCTTTTAGGATGGTGATCAATATTATTGAATATTTTGTACACCTAAATTAACACCTATGTACCTAATTATAAGTTGCACTTAGTTAAGTGAAAATGTATTAAATTGGATAGGTTTTATAAATAAATGTTCGTTTTTACAAACATTTTTTAATTTTAACTATCAGATATTGATGTACCTATACTCTTTTGCGTGTTCCAATTATCACATCACCGAGAGTATTTGTCTGTAATGTAACAATCCAAGATTCGACTTTGAACATGAAGTTTCGAATAGCTGCAGTGCTATTTTTTCTTTTCAATTTTTGATCTAGAGCATATAGTTGAAAATCTATTAACACATAAAATGCTCGGCATAAAATCGCCTTTTTAACATAAATATGGATTCAAAGTTTTTACCGAAACAAGTAATTGTATCAATCAAAATATAATAGGTACTTATGTTTACAGGACTGAAATGCTGACCTAATTGCCTACCGCACTGATGTAATGCTCAAATATGAATTGCTACCTATACATATAGGTAATTTGGTATACCTACAGGCTTACAATCCCCGGTTATAGAAGAGTGCACAGAAATAGTTGCAAATCTGTATTGCATGCACAGGAACTAGGTTTTACTGTCTTAATAACAAAGAGCAACAAACGCCATGATAGTCTTGTTAATCTCTATTGTCAATTAGATACGCACTTTCACGTCTCGACTTTCAAGTGTCGCAACCGACAGTGATTTAGTACAATACAAATCGACATGATAGGATTCAAGAATTCAAGTGATGACGACATTTTGAAAGAGACTTGAAACGTACCTAAAATATCTTGATTGGATAACATGACCTGTATAGCTGAATTGCTAAGGTTTAAGGTTATTTTGTTCTGGCTTGAGTCCTGTAAATATGTTCGCGTGTGTTCGCGGACTTTTCCACGAATTGGAAACGTAATGCATTACGTTTCCAATCGGTGGAAAAGTCCGCGAACTCAGTATGGACTTCAATTTTGCGCCTCGAGCACGAGCGAGGCGAGGAGATTTTTTAACCGACTTCAAAAAAAAAGTAGGTTCTCAGTTCGACCTGTATGTATGTATGTTTGTCCGCGATTATCTCGCGTTTGGCTGAACGGATTTTGATGCAGTTTTCAGGAAAGTGTTCATTACATTCTGGAGAAGGTTTTAGTATGTAACACTAATAGATATCCCGTGACGTTGCTCGCGTGGATTTTTTTGCTTACTTGGATCGTAGATTTTAAGGGACGATTGCTGGGAAAGGTTTTAGTATATAACAATAATGGATATCTCGTGAAGTTGCTCACATAGATCCGTTTTGCTTAATAGGATTGTAGATTTTCAAAGACCGGCGATTTAATGAAGATTTTTGTTGATTATCTCAACTAAAAAGGGAAAAATAAAAAACTTTTTGAAAAAAAAAGGGAACCGACTTCAAAACCAAACACAAAAAAACTATAAAATAACTTTTCTTTCGGAAGTCGGCGGTGGCCATAATATGTCAATGAAATAAAAAAAACAAAGCCACCGACTTCCGAAAGAAAAGTAATTTTATAGTTTTTTTGTGTTTGGATTTGAAGTCGGTTCCCTTTTTTTTTCAAAAAGTTTTTTTTGAACAAACGGCTGACCCTCACCAGGATGTGGTGACCAAATTTTCATACAAACTTCCAACCTTCAATTCTCCCGATTTATTGTTGCATTCTACTAACTGTTAGCCTGTTATGATAGCTATTTTGTTTGGCAAATTGTAGCCTTGATCATAATATCATTGCCTTGATCCATTCATAGGTTTCAGTGGTACCTATATAAATACGTTGAAACGTAGTTGACTAAGTAGATAAGTAGGTATAAGTATAGGTACACATGAGAGGGAAAACACTAATGCCATTATAATTGTTGTAAAATAAGAGTAGGAATTGTGATGTGGACCTCTGACGGCGGGTTCAGGGGTCAATCTCAATTAGAGCTCATTAGACTACAACGTGACGCGTCACAAGTAGGTAACTAGGTGTAACAAAAAGAGTACCTACCTATATCAGACGTCACAAAGAATAAATCCCGGATTTAATGGCCACAGCGGGTCCAATGCCACGGTTAGCGATCGCCTCAGTGGGTGCGTGATCGGCAGCTGCTACGCTGCATCTCGCAGATTCGATTCCCGCACGGAACAAACTTTCGTATATACAAGTAGTTGTTCCGGGTCTGGCTTTGTTAATGTGAAATTATACCTAATTAATTATTTTTAACCTTTTGAACGCCAGAGCAAAAACACATGAACCTGCCCTGACCGCCAAGCCACAAATTCCGCGCAAATATCTACCTACGAAAGAAATAGGGGTTCCAATACTACCAGGGTTGGCATGATTAAAACAAGTTGTTTTAAAACACATGTTTAAAACAGTGTTTAAAACGGTTTTAAATTAAACAGTGTTTTTTATTACATGTTTAAAAACAAAGATTAAAACACGTTTAAAACATTGTATAAAACAATAAGAAAAAAAACATGTTTTAAAACTACTTTTCATGGCGCATAACTGGATATAAAATGAAAATAAAGTAATATTAGAGTCTGAATAGTTCAACATAAAACCAGTTGAGTCTATACTATTGCTATGTAATATTTTTTAACTTTAATTGGCGTTGTAATTAACTAAAACGTTATTTTTTTTGTTTGTATTTTATTCAATCAAACAAATATCTTAGTACCAGGATTTGTATGGGACACCACCTATTTCTGAAACTTTAGCACAAAATAATTTAAAACTAATTAATATTGTGACAACTTTCATTAATAATAGCAATAATAACAATAGTTATTAAAAAAATCATAATTGTGATCCCTAATGTCGGCTGTCGAAAGAAAGTACCTAATTCAAAGGATTATTGGTAATTCCCCTATATTTTTTATCTATTAGTAGAATAGTTCATAGATAAAAGGTAATTCCCCGCCGCCAGGGAATCACCTTGGAACAATGTGCCGCAGTCGCCCGCCCCGCCGCCGCCGCGCCCCGGTCCCGCTAAGAAAGTCGCCCAATTTAAAAATCAACAATAGAACATACGGGGTGAATGTGAAGCGTTCAGTATGAATGAATGTTTACCTTTTGATAGTTTTTTTGTAAATATTTAATTTATTATGGCGAATTTATAAAGATGTAGTCTAGAAATGAAACATAGTCGAATTAATTTAAAATAATGCCCTATACTAAAAAGAACAAAAAAAAACACTTGTTTAAAACATTTCGAACTGTTTGTTTTATAAAATTTAAAAAAACTGTTTTTTTCCAACCCTGAATATTCCTAAAGATGCATTTCGTCCATTTCCAACAACATCATTGACTATTCTTCTACCTAAGTATTATTAATTCACGAAGTGAATCATTAGGAATATAGTGAAGTGGCCGTTTTAGACACGCCGGTCACACTTCTTAAAAAAAACAAATTCGTATAAGGCATTGACTATAACCTTGATGGGTCGTTCCCAAAGGTCCACGATTATTTTGTTCTCTGTTTCCCAACGGCTTCATGACAAATTGTAATATTGTTTTGAATTTGCCTACATGAGTTCCCAACGGGTCCACGAGATTTATAAAAAGTACAGTCAGTAAGAACAATTTCATGTAAGAGAAAGAAAAATGTTCAGAGTTGTCTTTTCGACTGGTTTCAATGCATGTGATAAAAACTAATGAAATGAGAATGCCCCCTTAATAATTACACCAGCTTCTATTATGTGACATTTTATTAAAGTACTAGGCTTACATGAGTTCAAACAGAAAATATAATTATTCTAGAAGGGTTTACTGAAAAGCTTACCAGCAAAAGTACTAGGGTACCATAACTTCAAGGAGGTATGTATTTGATTGATGAACACCTGCAATAGACCGGTTTTGATCTTTTACTTTATGACTATTAATTAACAATTATTAAATACTTATAACTTAAAATAAAAACCATCTTGAACTTATGCCTAGTACTTTTGCTGGTTAGTTACATTATTTCAGTTTTTATGCCCATATAAAACCAAGCTTTTGTTGTTGACTGTACCAAACATTCTCATGAACCCGTTGGGAACAAAAATTTTAATATTTTTAAATGTCGTGGACCCGTTGGGAACAAATGTATGAACGTTCAATTTTTGAGAACAATAGACTCATGGACCTGTTGGGAACGACCCACCTTGATATTGGTAATACCATCGATGATCGTTACGCAATTAGGTAGTTTTTTGTTGACTCAATTAAAATAACAAGCCATTGAAGGTTATTAAGAGAATGTAGAACCGTACCTATACTTAATTAGGGAGTTATTTTTCCATAAAATCCATTTGGAGCAGGAAGACGACTTTAACTAGGTAGTTAGATTGTGCACCTACTCCTTAGGTAGGTAATAAAGTTATAGGTACTTCTTTAACCATTTATATTTCACTTATTAAGTCTACGAAGAAGGCAACTTAAATAAATCCGTGATTCTAGATCACTGGGCTGATCCCAGTTGTAAATGCCTTTCTGTGCCTATTACCCAGTCTCCTGCTTGATACAGAAGGAAGTTGAAACTACGTATTCTCCTACACTATTCTTTTTTGATTAATGTCGTTGCAGGATTCAAGACAGTTAAATTTTATTCTCCGTGACACGTCGACTTTCACTGTCTCGGCGCTTTTTTGGTGGTCGCCACTGTTGATTCTTGCTTTCAGGACTTGCATTGGTTTGAGAACAGTGCGATGGGATTATCCCCAAAAAAATAGTCAAAGGAAAACCGATCGCGATCAAGCGAAAGCGATCAAGTCAAATACTACTACAAGCAAGACCTATTTCCTGCCGGAGTGCGTATTGCCAAACTGTATGCTGACATTGCTGACCCAGACACCCATAGTCTGTACTGAACTACGACGAGCAAAGTACATACGAGCTGAGGGCATAGCAGCACGACGTACTCGTCGATGGAGCCGTGTCGTGGATGGATGATAGGTGGATGAATGCCATATATACATACTACACCAGACGCTGGAGGTCTGGACTCGTATGTATTTTGCTCTAGTATTTTAAAGCAAAGTGTATTTTGATTCAGACACTCTCTGAATAGGTATACAGTTTGCTCTTCAACCACAAAGGCAAACTGTGATCGAACTCAGAGCAACCCCGGTCTGGGTCAGCATACAGTTTGGCAATACGCTGCCGGGGTGGCTGGACTGTCTTATCAGATAACCGTGACCCCGGGACATACAGGGCTATTGAAGGACGCCGTGGATTTCAGTCAGTACAAGTCTGACAGTCCCTTCCACCCTGCCCTGGGTAGGAGGCCTCTTTTAATGATTTTACCACGAATAAAATTCATTAGCAAACTTATTTCTTAAAACGAGGCAGATAACTACCAGAGTTGCCACCCGTCCCGATTTTTCCGGGACAGTCCCGATTTCGAAGACATTGTCCCGCGTCCCGACGGCGGCCTATCGATTTTGTCCCGATTTTTTGACCAGAAGTTGAACGCATTATTTAGTATTGTATCTCGTGCTTTGAGCATAACTCCTTCAAATGCGTAGATAAATGTCGTATTTTTTAATAATGACCATGAAATGGTCTAAGAAGCAATGGTCTAAGAAGAAGCAAAGGTTTTTTTGATATGTTATTTGAATAGTATTTATGACTTTAACATTTGTACACCATTAAATGGTAGGCCTAGTGATCATTGATACTGCATTGACTGTAACATCTATTAAATACCTATGTTCACAAATAAATAAATTGAAATCAAATCGTTGCTCGGTAGATTTGATAAAAGCAAAATTGCTAATTTCTTTGAATATGCACATGTCTTGTTCAGACTTCATAAATAAATACAAAAATAGCGCAAAACCTCTCTTGGGGTAACTCAGCCCATGTTAACTGAACAATGTTTGTTCTAAGACTTTTGGAAATTCACAAAAAAAAAATTGCTTTTTCATACAAAAAAAAAAAAACACAACATAAAGTTTCATTTTCCTTTGACTGTCTCATGGGTAATTTTTTTTTCTCTTATGGATGCCCGATCGTCCCGTTTTTTTTTCCCCTGAAGGTGGCAACCCTGATAACTACTAACGGTACTTTTCCGACTTTCCAATAAATTACCGATATATCGGTCAACCATGGACATTCCATGTGACATTGCACTTAAGTACCTACTCGTACCAAGTCGGCAGTGTAAACATGATTAATTGCTACAGTTCCACAAAAGGGAAAAAAACCCCAGCACATTGTATTGGATTTCCTACATTTGCGTAAATCTGCGATTATGTGGGACCTTCGTCTAATCTACTTTGAATAAAGTGATTGAAATCGGTATTAGTAACAAATCATTGCTATTAACATTAATAATACTTAATCAGTGCGTTAATTGGCCACTGTCATGGCAATGATTTATACCTACTGGCAGCTTGGACATCACAGTTTAGTGTTGCGATGGGCTTCTCACTTTATAATGGTGGAGGATGTAAGGTGCTTGTTTTCGGGTGCTCGTCTGCGGATTTAATTGAAGCTGGTATGTAACTTTTTCAATAAATTATACATATACCTACTTACACATGTATTCCTTTCAATGTGAGCGTTAACACTATTTAGGTACGGGAGGTGAAGAACCTCCAAAAATCATAGTCGAGAGACTTGAAACTGAACTTGATTTATAATCGCCAGCATATACCTACCCAAGTACCCAGTGATCGACTAATGTTGATCAAGTGATCAATTTTAATAATTTATGTCAGGTAGACAATCGCGGCGGTAAGACCTCTCTTTGAGGAGTGGCTGGATAGGCGTCACGGTGTCCTGACCTTCCGCCTGACGCTAGTCCTCAGCGGACACGGATGTTTCGGGAGGTACTTGTGTCTGATGAGGAAGGAGGAAACGTCTGGGTGTCATCACTGCGAGGATCGCCCAGAAGACACGGTGGAGCATACTATAAGGAATATATACTACTAACTATAAGGAATATCAAAAAACGTTGTAAGGCGTCTCCAAGCCGATTTTGACAAAAACTAAAACTGCATTCCTACTTGGATTTTAGAAAAATCAATAATCCTGGCGTGGAATCGAACCCCTTGATTTTGGAAAAAAAACACACCCTGTATTGTTACACCATTCGATAAATTGCTACGAGTAATATAAGGATCAAATTCTAGGAAGTAATGATATACGTCAAACTTATGTAAATAGCTGATTTTCATGAAATTGCTATTTTTCTATGTTACGTTACTTCTACTGAGCCTTAATCTACCCAAAACAAAATAATAAAATCTCATTGTTTTCAATGTTTCATAGAATTTTTCGTCTCAACAACCCACTGTATTCAGCAATACGAAATTATTGAGTTGAACAAAAAATAGCATTAGGTATTTCAAAGAAGAAAAGGTTACCTTATGTTTCGAAAACAGTCATTGCCCTGAAGATTTATTACTTAGTTGTTTATTAATTAAACGTCTTCTTTAAGTTTGCCCAATATTATTACTTCCCAGAATTTGATCCTTATTAGCAATACTATCAAATGGTGTGGTTTTTTTTTCCAAGATCAGCTGGTTCCATTCCTCAGATTCCTGGCCAGGATTATTGATTTTTCTAAAATCCAATGATGCAGTTTTAGTTTTCGTCAAAATCGGCATCGAGACTCCTTTCAATGTTTTTCGATTTTCCTCATAGTTTCAGATTTACTTAGTCATCTAAGCCCAGTTGAAAAACTCACCCTGTATTTAACTATCATAAATAAACACTTAGGTAACAATGTAGTCTCGATGATTAATCAAAAATTAGAACTTAAATCATAAAAAAATAACTCTCGATTGACCATAGAGCAAAAAGGTAATGTGTAGTGAGAACAACACACAGTTAAAACAAAACGGAATACGCTTATCTCCATTTACCATAAACCAAGGCTTATCTGAACAACGAGAAACGGTGTCATGGCCGCGCTATACCTACAACTACACACATCAAAAGTGTCTAGGGATCAACATATATTTTTGCAATAACTTTTCTCCTGATTGATATTAATTAAAATGTTCTTTAAGGATTCATCAAATAAAGTGTTATCGTTTGTCACAGTAACGATAAACCAAGTCACCTTTGCATTCATAAAGAAATTTGCCATTTTCCTAATAAAGGGATTTTTGACATTTGAACCACTAACATTAAAGTTCGAAAAAAAGACTGAAATAACAGTTTTCTTTAAAATTTTATTGGGTAACTTAAACAATTAATAATCCGTGTTTCTACCGCGAACACTAACAACACAAGAACATCGGTTTGGCATACTCAAAATGAGTTCATCCAAATCACGCTGTGGAATGGCCGCCCATGTTCGTTGCAACAACAAAAAAAGGTCTTCTTGCGACTGGATACCCTCCATATTCGGCAGAGCTCTTCTCTGTAGCATATCCCATGCATGCTCAATCGGGTTCAAGTCTGGCGACTGAGCAGGCCAGGGCAGGACATTGATGTTAGCTGCGGCGAGAGTCTGTCTTACAACTCTTGCGGTGTGCGGTCGTGCATTATCATGCATTAACTGAAATAAGGGACCGATTTGCACTTGTAGAGGAACGATGACGTCTGATACAATCGTCTCAGCATAAATTTGAGCGTTGAGGTTGCCTCTGATCCAAATCAACTCAGTTCTTCCGCCGATCCAAATACCCGCCCATACCATGATGGTTCCACCACTATAAGGATGGACTTCCTGGCAGGATTTTAATCGCTGTTGGCGTCCAGGGGTTCTCCAGTGTCGTATACGTCTTGTATCCGGTCTCATACCAAAACGAGACTCATCAGAAAAGCACACGAAACGCCATTGTTCTTCTGCCCAATTTCTATGTTCAAGAGCCCATTGATATCGAATCCTACGATTGTGCATTGCTATAGGTGGTACCCGTAGCGGTCTTCGGGAATGAAGGTTCACTTCATGCAAGCGGTTTCTGACTGTTTGGTCGCTAATTAAGTTCCCTGAAGAGTGATGAAGCCTCACGGCTAACATCATGGCGGTTATTGTTGGAGCTCTTCGAGTTAAGATTTGAATGTATCGGTCTTGTCTCCGTGTGGTGCAGCGATACCGTCCTCCATGGCGCTCAGCCACGGTACCAGTGCTTCGGTAACGTGTCCAAAGTCGACTGATAACACTCTGACTTGTATTCAGAGCTAAAGCCACAGTACGTTGCCGGGAACCAGCTTCTATCATTCCCACGGCTCTGAGCATTTCTTCCCTGCTTAAATGACGTCGCCGCTCCATAATAACGTTGGTTTTAATCAGTAGTAGGGAAACAGTAGCACTAATAATGTCTTCAATGCGTTGTATGTTTTTATAGGGAAAATATTGACAGCTGATTATCATCTTTTACTCGAATTTGATTTACAGTTCCTGATTCAAATTATGAAATGCACCAAAAAGGATCCATATAAATTTATAAAATCATAAATTTATTACAAAGCCACATCTCAATCTCAAGAAATCCGCATAAAAATGCTTGATCCCTAGACACTTTTGATGTGTGTACATTCAGGCACAGATCATGACTTCATGTGCACACATTCTGTTTCAATCACCTGCAACCTATTATAATAATACTAGATGAAAACCCGGCTTCGCTCGGGTGAAACATGACTCATAACTACAGATCTGGTACAAAATGTAGGTAGATATTTCTGTAGTCATCGGTTCTCAAGGAATGGGTATTAAAGGTATGCAAGGCATAGATTCGTATAGCTTCATTCATTGTGTTTAATAAATATAGTACCTAAATAAAAACTGCCGTTTTTCGCCCATTGTTCGCGCCTATTGGCCGGAGATCGTCTGCGACAGTCGCTCCCTTCATACCGCCCTGAGATCGCTCCGGAGCTCTTCCCGCCGCACTAAACTTGTCGAGGCAGCGGGGATTCGCCGTACCAACACAGTTCATGCATGTACCACCATACCAACACTTTTCAGACTCCTAATATCTATTATGAAGAGGAAAGATTTGTATTTTTGTATGTTTTTTTTAGTGTGTAACATCATCAAATAAGTCCTCCCACCCAGGGCTGTCAGACTCGTACTGACTAAAATCCACGGTGTCCTTCAATAGCCCTTTACATTCAGGGGTCACAGTAATTCGTTGGTCCCGCGACCCTGGCAGGCTTTGGCCCTCTACAGAGGGGCCCCGTCATAATGCTGACTGCACTCTTTGAGGCGCGCGTGGAATACAACGCGCCGTCGAAAAATATTCAAGGGGGATTCAAAAGTGGGATCCAACGGGAATAATTCGTTGGTCCATGGTCGGACAGAGATAGGGCGCAAGAGGTCTCCGCCTATTGCCGTCGTGAGGACACGGCGGTGCTCTGTTGCGCGCGGGGCAGTCCTGCACCGTATGCTCCACCGTGTCTTCCGGCCGATCCTCGCATTGGTGACACCCAGACCTTGCCTCCTTCGTCATCAGACACGGGTACCTCCCGAAAAATCCGTGTCCGGTGAAGACCTGCGTCAAGCAGAAGGTCAGGACGCCGTGACGCCTATCCAGCCACTCATCAAAGAGGGGTCTTACCACCGCGATTGCGGCATGCCCGGAGCTCGGTTGCGACAGTCGCACCCTCCATACTGCGCGCCGCAGCGAGTAACATAGGCTATAATTATTATATCATGTCCACCCGTGCGAAGCCGGGACTGGAAGCCAGTAAATAATATTTTCATAGGTCCTTTCCTCTCTGAAGCAAGTCGGCCCTTTGACGTGAAGAAGCCGGAGGTAATATCGTTCTCGATCAGAAAGGCTGGTGGTGGTTGCCACTGTCATCATTGTTTACGGCTACACGTTTGTTTGACACTGACATAAGTTAGGCCAGGTTCACACGGTGACCATTCGATTCGATTTTTTCACGTATACGGTTTTACCGTATACGATGCAGTCGTTCACACGGCAACCATTCGATTCGATTTTTTCGGGCCACGCATGCGAGTGCGTACGATTCTCGAATGGGCGAGTCGTGTGAACGACACAACATGAACATAAGCGCCACTGCGAGTCGTATTCGATAAAATCGTTTCGAGACGCGGCGTTCCGGTGACAACTTCGCACGGTATACGGTAAAATATATTTCTCGAACACGGGATTTTCCCGTATGAACGCCGTGTAAACAATTTTTAAGTTTTCACATATATTCTGTTGTCACTCCTCTATTCGATAAAATCGTTTATACGGTATACGGGAAAATAATCGCCGTGAGAACCTGGCCTTACAGTTCATAGTTTTTTTTCTAAATAATATCGCAACGTGTCGAGGAGGTTTAGTACTTAATACACCACATGACACTGGCATGCTAACAGCTTGCTATCGACTCGGTTGTCAAAAACAAAGAAAATTAAAAAAGCTTCTCAACATGTTACCCGATGTCAAAAATGGCGGCTGCGATCTGTCTGGTCAGAAAATCATTAGAAATGTACAAAATACTCGACAATCCGAATTTTGCGGATATATGTTGTCGACTCGAAATCTTTATTTTTTAATGTTTTATTAATCAGGCAAGCTTTCGATCGAGTCTACCGTAGCCCTGCACGAAATTATTAATATAGATAATAACGTCGTTATAGAGCAAGAGCCCGTGAACCCCAGACCTACGTTATTTTATAAAGGCTGAAAGTTTGTCAGCGGATGCTCCCAACACTGGTAAGAACGATGGACCATTTATGGAGTTTGGGTTATGGTGGCTTTGGCAGGTAAACGGTACTAAAGGTGCGTAAAATATAAGTTTACTTACGTCATAGTATAAAAGCTGATTTTTATGTATAATACTCGGGTAATATGTAGATGATGTTTCCTCATCAGCCAGACACTTATCATGGTGGCAACCCCTTGCCAGACACCCTTAATGTTCACGAAATTATAAGTTAACTTACGTTATAGTATAAAAGCTGATTTTTATATATAATACTTGGGTAATATGTAGATGATGTTTCCTCTTTAGCCAGACACTTTTGATAGTTCCAACCCCTTGCCAGACAAACATTGTAAATAGCCCAGTCAACGGGTGTTCAAAACAAGGTATAGAGGGAAAGTCTTGGAACACAATTTTTGACTACGCAACTTTGTTTGGACTAGTTATGAGAAGAACATATCGAAAGTCCCTATCCCTAGCCCTTGAGCTGTGCGGGAGGGAGGAGTTTTAAGGTACCACTTTTTGGTTTTTCGCTTAAATCTCGGAAAGTCGGACCCACCGCTAGGACCCAGCGGCATAATATATTATGAACAAAATAAAAGCTGAATAAATTCCCCATAAGTTTTATTCAATAAATGTTTCCAGGCCTTGTTTAGTTTTCGAGCTATCTGCTCTTGAATGTCTGTAATATTCTGAAAAATCAGTTTTACCTTTTTGCATTTGGAAAGTTGTATTTCATATCGCCAAAGGTCCAGAAAGCATGAGCAGTCTTTTCAGACCCTCCCTTTACCACCTACAATGAACAAAGCCAAGTGAAACCTGCATCTTGGGGCGATATGAGCCTCCAGCTAAAAGGGTCTCTTACAGTGCTCACAAAGTTATAACAAATTCTTGAATTCGCGGTAGCCACCATCAAGCTTGATATTTTATGTTTTCCTTCCACCGAGGGAGCAGTAAAAATAGCTCAGAAACTCATTCTAGATTATAATTACATATTAGGTAGGTACATGTACAGGGTTTTGATTCTAAGTTGACCGATAAGGAGAAATCCGCTTCCATAAGAGCTACAGAAAAACGATCTTAGGAACCTTTAGCTTTTTATAATGTAAACAATTTTAGCATATGTATTTAATTTTTAATCAAGTGCGAGGTGTCCATAAAAATGAGTTGCCAATTTTGTTAATGCCCTTCGACTCTCTTTCAGGTAAGGATCGTTTTATTAAATTGGAATAAAATAATCAAGACGGCGGAAGTTGGTCAAATTTCATACAAATTGTATGAATGAAAAAATAATTTATTTTTTTATGATGCTATTTGGTTTAGTGTCATGTTAGGATAATTTAATTGTATGAGAAGGATAATATCTGGGCAACAGAATTGGGTCAAATCTTATAAAACGACTCGAATCTAACTCAAGTTGTAATGTACCTAATATAAATTAAAATGACATTCGGCGCAACTTGGAGGGTCTGAAACACTGATGCTGTTTTCTGGATCTTTGGCGACATCAAATACAACTTTCCACATGCAAAGAGGTAAAAATGATTTTAACCAATATTACAGACTTTCAAGAGCAGATATCTCGAAAACTAAACAAGACCTGGAAATGTTTACTGGATTAAAGTTATACAGAATTTATTCAGCTTTTATTTTGTTCATACATATTATGCCGCTAGGACCCATAGTTTCCGACTTTCCGAGATATAAGCGAAAAACCAAAAAGTGGTACCTTCAAATCCCTCCCTCCCCCTTAGCTCAAGGGCTAGGGATGGGGACTTTCGATATGTTCTCCTCCTAACTAGTCCAAACAAATTTGTGTAGTCAAAAATTGTGTTCCAAGACTTTCCCTCTATACCTTGTTTTGAACACCCGTTGAATGTGCTATTTACAATGTTTGTCTGGCAAGGGGTTGGAACTATCAAAAGTGTCTGGCTAAAGAGGAAACATCATCTACATATTACCCAAGTATTATATATAAAAATCAGCTTTTATACTATAACGTAAGTAAACTTATAATTTCGTGAACATTAAGGGTGTCTGGCAAGGGGTTGCCACCATGATAAGTGTCTGGCTGATGAGGAAACATCATCTACATATTACCCGAGTATTATACATAAAAATCAGCTTTTATACTATGACGTAAGTAAACTTATATTTTACGCACCTATAATACCGTTTACCTGCCAAAGCCACCATAACCCAAACTCCATAAATGGTCCATCGTCTTACCAGTGTTGGGAGCATCCGCTGACAAACTTTCAGCCTTTATAAAATAACGTAGGTCTGGGGTTCACGGGCTCTTGGGCTATTACGGTCAATGGCCTAATTGCGAAGAGCCTCGACCAGGCTCTCATTGTGCAGTTGGCTCAAGGGCTTGATGCAGAGAGCTGCAGTTCTCTTGGACACGCGCACATAGTGAGGAGATTCCTCTCTCTGGAACCCTAACCACCGGCAGCTTGGACCCTGTTCCCGATGCCGGTGGGCCACTATTTTTTTATATTTTTAAATGTGTTTATTTTTTTAAAATTATATTTAAAAATGTAACAAAAATGTTGTAAAATGAATAAAGGAAAATAATAATACTATTCCACAACTATCACACAACGCCATCTAGTCCCAAGCTAAGCAGAGCTTGTGTTATGTGTACTAGACAAATGATAAACATACTTATATATTTCTAAATACATAAATATTATACATAGATAAATTACACCCAGACACAGAACAAAATATGATCGTGCTCATCACACAAACATTTATTTTGTCCTGGGTAGGAATTGAACCCACGACCTCCGGCATAGCAGTCAGGGTCACTAACCACTAGACCACAGGACCGTCAATCTATATATGTATCTAATCTGAATAATCTCATCATCATCATCAACTTACCAATATTTAAATGCAAAGTTTTGGATGGATGGTTGGATCAGAACAGTCGAAGGGATCCTGAAGAAACTATTTTTTTAAGAAACAAAAAGTTGCTCCACACACATTACGACTGTATCGTGAGTGCGTTTACTCACATTGAAACCAATCAAACTCACATACCTACCTATACGTCCCTATACGAACACACAAGAGACTCGGAACAATAAAAGACCTGAAGATCATACAAATACTTACAAATAAGTATAATTTGCTCCTTGCGGGAATCGAACACGCCATGCGCTGCGCATCAGTCGAACACTCAACCACTGCGCCAACCGACCCAATTTGGTTCAAAGACAGGCTATATAGTCAGGACTAAACGGTAACATTCCGTGGTAAAGATATTTTATAGCTTTTATCAATTTTATTTTTATCTTTAAGCCCTTTATGGTATGAAACATGTACCTACCTAATAAATCTCAATAGCTTTTTCTGTCGTGTTTCGACGAGTCTGAATTTGTTTTTAACGATATTCTGCAACTCAACTTTTATGCTTTTATCGTGTCGTGAAAAACATACGAAAATAATTATGAAAGTATATACTAAAACGGTTAACCTAGCTGTTTTTCAAAATCTTCATTATCATCATAAATATGAACTTTTCACTTTTGAAAACCTTTTTTCCTTTTGATTTAAGAATATACTGCCCACAAACAACAATAGTACATTGTTATCCAAAGAGTGAAAGCTACTTATTTAAGTCTAAGACGGGGTTTTAGCGCCCGTAATGGTAGCCATACACCATCCTGCCTATCGTATGACGCTTGCAATTGTTTCAAATTGGCAGCTCGTCAATATACACCATACACCATACTGCCTATCGTACGATCGATTTGACACAACTTCAAATCTGCAGCAGCGATGCCAACTTAGCAACTTTATAGCTATTATTCGGTGACCGATAGCTACAAATTTATAAAATTGTAGCTGTCGTCACCGAATAATAGCCAAATGCATCACTGCTGCCGATTTGACGTTTTGTCAAATCGATTTGATGACCTATCAAATTGGCATGTCATGCCATCAAATACAACAAAACAATTGCAAGCGTCAAATCGGTCGTCGATAGGCAGGATGGTGTATGCCATGGCTACTATAATATAAGCTAATAATTCGATTCGAGCGATAGTAATTTACCCGAGGTAAACACTGTGCTTTTATTACGAATATGAGGAAAGTAAAAATCATAACATAAATTATTA
This sequence comes from Agrotis clavis, assembly GCA_954870645.1. Classification (NCBI taxonomy): domain Eukaryota; kingdom Metazoa; phylum Arthropoda; class Insecta; order Lepidoptera; family Noctuidae; genus Agrotis; species Agrotis clavis. Next base: position 14,924,885 of record OX940919.1, on the reverse strand, counting down.
GATAAAAAAATTAGTGTCGATCGGATTGTCGTTTTCCTGCTTATTTAGTTTTTTTTTTGTTGTGGTTGCCCAAGCTATACAGCCAGTATTTTTCATGTCCATATTTTTATAAATATGGCTAAGGTTTTTCCGAAATCTATGTAATTTTAGAAAAAAAGCTGCAGAACCTAAATTATATTAAAGTCATAATACTCGTACGTATAAGTTTATTCTTAATTAATATGTTATTTTTATTTTAATCCCGCTGTAATTTAGTGGCTGTTTAAAAGTTTGAACATGGTTCAAGACATGTCAAAATAGAAAAAGTTTTTTGTTTTATTATGGCTGCGATGGTAATTTTCAACCCGCTTATCAGGCATGTAATGGCCTACTTTCAAAGAATGAGTAATGAAAATCTTAGTGCATTTTTGCTGATATTTTTCGAGGAACACACCAGCGAAGTCGCTGGTAACAGGTAGCTAGTAGTAACTGAATATGATAAAACGTGCATGATGTATTGAATCATAAGTAGTAAATACAAGGTAACAGGTAAGCGGTAACATTGATTCGGATCAGTCTGCATGCGGTTAATTCTCGACCTTATCGTATTTCTCGTACCTAAAGGAAAAACAAACTTTGCTTTTAATTCACAGCTTAAACTTCCACTATCTGAATGCCAATTATTGTCACAGAAATCTACAAAAACAAAGAAATCCCTGATCAGAATCATCGTTACCTTAAGGCTGTACCTATATATATACTTGTATTATCACTAAAAGTAAGAAATATCGTTGCAAGCCACCACGTTGCCTTCATCTTGACGACAATTTGATTGCATTTACCTTATAAAATTCCTCTCACATTGAGCAGTACGCTCCCAAGGTAGGTTCGCACCTGTTTATAATACGTTAGGCTTGAAATGCTTCGTTATAAGAGTATCATACGCATAAAGGTGCTGATAAACTTAAGCATTCAGTTGTAACGAACATTCTTGCGAATGTTACATTAAAGGCGCTCCCTCACCGCGAGCACTCATCTGTAATGTAACACAAAAGTGCGCAATTTGATGCTCTATTGTCTTCGAATGTTCGAATCTGTAACGTTACATTACAGGTGAATGCCCGCGGTGAGAGGGCGCCCTTACCTACAGATAAACAAAAGAGAGCGCTTTAGCGAGCACTCCAACGAACGTTCGGGCTGTTTGCAAAGCCGACTGTCAAGTCTGACAACTACATCAAGAAAAAATATTTGACGACCATCAACTAGAGCGTTGGCAGAGTCCAGTTATGTGATTTCATAAAAAGAATAGCATAGCAGTTCGGCAAAATTAAAAAGGCGAATGCTCGATGTTCAGTTACAACTGAAAGCATAAGTCTATTAGCACCTTTAGGTACACTATACCAGTATACCTACTGATGAATTCATAACCCACCAACAGGTAAACAAAGCAACGATAGAGCTTGTTTTTCCTTCGCATATTAGCTCAGTATTTTACTTTGTATAAAGATCATGTTGATATTAATTAGCTGTTACGTTAATGTTTTTGTTTATGTTTAACGATTTCCTTATTTACAAGGTTATCGTATTTGATAACCTGTGATTTCGTAACTATGGTATGCCGTAGCATGTGAGCCACGCGGAGCGCTACGGAATTTTGATATTTGTAGAGCATTAACATTAGAATTGAATATAGGACATTTATATTGACTCATTTGATGATTTCATAACGTGAAAGAAAATGTAGATATGTATAATTATGAGCATGAGCATCCCCCGGATTTTTCTTTGTTTTGGGCTTCTTGCAAACTCATCCTGTCATTGCATTTGACACGCTTATTTTATAGATTAGGTAGGTAGGTACTTACCACAATATAGGTAAAGTAAATAGACACTTGTGAGTAGATGACGCTTAGGTTTTTTGTTATTTATTTGTTACATTACCGCAGAAATAAGACCTTGTTATATTTTCGCGGAACTTTGCACGAGTGAAGAGATTTCCAAGGCTTGTTTTAATTTTTCTTCGAATAACGGAAGCGTCTGCTGACAAAACTTTTGTTGATACTGTTCAGTCCCAGATCTACGATTTCTTCGAACCGAGGCAAAACTTGAAAGTGACGCCTGCGACCTCTCTCCAGATTATGTTGCAAAACGAAGCAGAAGTGAAATGTCGGGAGAGGGTAATTAATGGCGTTTTTGAGACTACAGGCATCTAGGGCTAAGAACAATGCAACAACGAGCAGCGAGCTCGAATTTTCTATAATATACTGGAAACGTGTATTCTTCGATATGTCAGATTTTTGTTAGCAAGCAAACAATCGTGTTTATAATTTTGGCGACCCGCAAAGGCTAGAAACTGGGGCACGGGCTTACAAATGACACTGATACAGTTAAATCCATTGAATCATTTGTATTACCCATGATGACCCTTGGATACCATTAACACTGATCTAGTTTCTAGAAACTCGTTTCCTTACGGTGAACTTCTATGTGCTACATTAGAACCCTGATAAAACTTGTGTAATTTACGCTTACCTAAGTGTTTTATATCAATAACCATAGATCTATCAGTGTGCTAAGTGTTTTTATTTGCGTAAAATATGAAACCAGCTTTGCGATACAAAGTTATAGGTAAGTCATTATAACTTACCTCGGTATCTTAATCTCGGTATTTTTCCCATATGAAGGATAACCTTTGCTTTGTTAAAAATACCCAGGAACCGAGCAAGTATGTAAATATACGAGACGAAATCATTACCTGTACTTGGAACAGATTGCCTTATTGTTCGAATACTTAAATATAGCATATTTTAGAAAGGGGTTGTCTTACTTCAAGCCTGCATTTATGCATATACGGTTGAACTTAATCAATTCTTCACTCTGATTTTTCGGGTTCAGAGAGGGTGTTGTAGGGGCGACATACCTATTCGCACAGCGACAAAGCCAATTAATTATACAACATTATTTTTAGTATATGCGAAACCTGAATATAGTTTGTTCAGAATCAGTAACTGATTCGATTCCAATGATTTTTACACCATGTTATACTTTTTTTCAAAAATATTTTAATTAAATTTTATTACCAATTAATTACAATACAATCACCATACGGTTAGGTACCTATTGCCAAACTATTATCACGAGTGTATAACACAGGAGACGCAGTTTACACGGGTGTACCGCGAAATTAGCATGTTTTTGAACGAACAACACGGTAATTATGAACGAACAACACGGTAATATACATTTTTATGCTAGGGTTTAAAAATTTTGTACATAGATTCTTTACACAAAAATATTGGACAGGTGTATCGGGTTTCGCATGAACAAAAAATAATGTTGTAGAAAAAGAAGGCAATTTTATTGACTAAAATAACACCAAAATCTTTACGCGAAACGTCTTACTTGCTTAGCCAATTCTACACTTTATCGGGGAAAAAATACATCAAAAGCCAAACTAAATCTCATGACCGCAGGTTCATAAGCCACATGGCTCAAGAGCCATTGTTTTTTTTTTTATTTAATAAATATTGCAAATAAACTTGTAAGTAAATACGTACTGGCTAATATAAATATTTGATCTTTTTTTTGTGATGATCATCGTCTAGTAGAATGCTAAATGAGTTTGTACCTACAATTCAGTATGTGGTCCTGGGTTGATTTCCACTTTGTTCACCCAGGTGAACAAAGTGGAAATAAAGAATAAACCTTTCCATTTCCATTAGACATTTTTTAGTAGAGTCCCAGAAGTATTTACTTGTAACGGAACATCGAGCATCCGTCCGTTATTAATTTTGTCGAAATAAAACAACAACGGAAATGTATGTACCAAACATAGAGCACAATAACACAACGAACATTATCATGATCATTCTAGCGAAAGCTGTAGTCGATGCCTGTTGAAAATGTTTTCTTCATGAAGATGTTCGGCTCGCCAGAACGGTCTAGGCTCAAGTTTATCACCTTTACATGGTAGACGATTTTTCTTTCCATAGAAAATCTTTGAAATTCGCGACGCACGTTTTATATTTATAAAATATTTATATAATTTGTCTTCCATTAAAATAAACACTTTGTGAAGCTCTGGCGGCATCTCGGCAGACCTCGTAGAAGATGGCGGGATGAGCTGGACAAAACCAACGATCAGTGGTCTTCTTTGGCCCGGGATCGTGAAAACTGGAAGGCGTAGAGAGAGGCGTTTGCCCAGCAGTGGGATGAAGTAGGCTAGCAGTATCAGTACCATACTCCGACGCTAACGTCAGCGGCGCATACTAAATTACTTTTCTCACTCAAGATACGCGAGTTACGGGAGTACATGCATTTCAACGATTAATTTTGTGTAGAGATACCTACAGAGATATTTTTATTTAAGTACATGCCCACAAGACGTACCTGGGTAGCTGTAGTGGATAAATATTTAAACTCAATTATCGCTATTAATAGAATTTTAATGGATATCTATGCCTGTTTCGGCAGGTAATAAAACAAAGTAAATATGTACTTGAATAATGATCAAACAGGTTATCAAAGATTTTTCAAATGTACTGGAAACGTGTATTACAACGTGTAGGTATTCTTGACTACTGCTTAGTCATCGTCATCATAATCAGCCTATTATGTATCCACTGTTGGGACACAAATCTCCTCTCTGTAAGAGGGAGTGGGCCATAATCCATCGCACAACCCCATCGCGGGTTGATAGATAATACATGTCTTCGATTTTCCCACGTTTTTCCCTCGTTTTTTTTTCCACGTTTTATACACTCTCTTTTCTTGTTTGTTTATTTATTTGTTCGTCGTTCCGGTTGGACTTTTGCAACTCAATTTTGAGGCACTTCCCGATAAGCTAGCAAGCTGAAATTTTGCACACGCTCTGAGTTCTGATGACAATATATGACTAGCTAAGAAACGTCACAACAAATCCAATATGGCGGCCTCCCCAAGATGGCGGACTGGCTGTTTGAAATCCAACCCCATGATATGGGTATCAAATGAAAGGATTTGCTGTCAGAAATACGAAAAAAATAGTCACATGAGTTAAATCCAATATGGCGAACGTCCAAGATGGCAGACTGGCTCTTTGAAATCCACCCCCATGATATGGGTATCAATTGAAAGGGTTTGCTGTCAGGAATATGAAAAAAATAGTCATGTGATTTAAACCCAATATGGCGGACGTCCAAGATGGCGGACAGGCTTTGAGGCACTTCCCGATAAGCTAGAAATTTTCAGGGTAGCTTCAAACCCGATGAACAAAGATAAAAATAATAAAATAATTAATAGAATAAAAAAATCTAACAACCCACGTTTTTAAATGTCCTAAAAATAAGAAAATAACCCTACGGGGCTGAGAGACCCTTGAGGTTTTTGCGAATTTCCAAAAGTCTTCGAACAAAAATTGTTCAGTAACATGGGCTGAGTTACCCCACGAGAGGTTTTGCGCATTTACCGTTACACGTTGTTTAACCACTCTGCACGACAACATTTTGACACATGACACATCAGCTGAGTCGACCGGGTGATTCGAAATTTGAGCTATTACACAAGATTTTTTGTCAACTTTCAGCATCCAATTTTTGATCAAAAATATGTTACTACAGCTATTTCATGCGATAAGTTTGTGAGCAATATCTCTAAGAACATGTTGAGGTCAATAAAACTGCCTCATTCTGTTGTAAAATGTGTGTAACATACAAAATGCTACACCGTTCCAAAAACTAGGTAATTTAGATGTGCAGAAAAATATGTACATAAACAAGCTTATCACGTGATAATAATAGTTACACCGTGAAATAAATAAAATAACTTACTATATACATTATTAGATTTGCTAGTGTTCATACATAATTTTATAAATAATAACGATCAAAGTCTGGATAAAAATTAGCAAAAACTATGTTGCAACATGACTCTTTTTAGTGCTGACCGTAAACCCAATGTTCACAAAACGATTAAAAACGTTCATTCAGCCTAATCGATACTCGCAACATAATCGAACATGGAAAAAAAGTAAAACAAGACATAGAGCATAGAATGATTTATCCGCTTATTTGACTATAGAAAGCTCAGTCCATGCAATAAGTCTATGAAACTAAATCTGAATCATGTTATAATATTTCAAGTATTGTCGTTTACGCAATAATTTATTTAATTTTATGTTTTATATAGTAATAAATATCGGTGTTTCATTGGAGGCTAAACATGTGTGTCTTCTAAACTTTAATTCAATCATAAGGTTTTACCTATACCCATTTTGTGTTTTCGTTAATGAATTTAAATTTATCTTTTCACAACGGATCTAAAATACGTGAAAAGACAAACACCGGGTTCGGATCTAATGCTGAGAGATGGGAGTACTTCTAAATGATTCCTTGCAGGTAATAAACAATTAGAATTTCCAACGGGGCGTGGATGGCTAAATTTTGAACTATGAGGAATAGCGAAAAATCCTGAAGGAAGTCTCGAAGTCGATTTGATAAAAATTAAATAACACCATAAAAATTAAATTTTTGAAATATAAATTCAGCAATCAAACTATCAATATTCTGTGAAGTAGTAACATGCGACAAACTTGAGGTATAAGGATTTTTTTTTAATAATTCGATTTTTACGAGGGATGGAATCATATTCCATTAAATAAAATTTCGCTACATGTTCACAACATACTGTTCTCATTTCAAATTTTTATTATCACTTCGCGGTGCAAATACATTAAATAATTTTTAAAATTCGAACTTTAAGTGAGTTTGCGCGAATTTTGATTTTGATCTGCTGTAAAATGACTAAATTATTGTTTGTATATTAGTTCATATTTACCAAATTATCTTACTTCACCGAATTTGATCCTTAACAGCGACATCGAATAGTGTAAAAATATACCTAGCATTTTCTTTTTTTAATTCAAATGCTCGATTTCTGACGTGTAATACTTGCATGACCAAACCAATCTCACGAAACAATTTTGTTCAATAAAATAATTAATTTGGCTATCTTTCGAGAGGGAGAGGACAGCGTCCTCCCTCCGCCCCAACCGCAGTGGTAGACGCCCGCGGCGTCGGAAGTCGGCAGACGACGAGTTCCGGCCACCGTAGGCACGGCATGCCACCATGCCCGACCATGGACCAAGGACCATGCCCGGGTCGACAGCGCGTCGTGTTCCACACGCGCCTCATAGAGCGTCAGCATAATGACTTAGAGGGCCAAAGCCTGCCGGGGTCGCGGGAGTTATTTCATTACCGTGACCCCGGAACATAAAGGGCTATTGAAGGACACCGTGGATTTTAGTCAGTACAAGTCTGACAGTCCCTCCCGACTCCCGCCCTGCTCGGGGTGGGAGGACTCATTTGATGATTTTTATTACCACGATTACCACGATATTATTATAGATTACCACGATAAAAACAAAAAACTTTTATTTGGTAAGAAACAAACTCATTTATAAAAAGCCTATCAAGATCCAAGGCATTCTATATTCATTCAACCTTAAAAATTATATTATTGTACAAAATAAAATGTACAGTAAAAATTAGCTAATAAATTAAAACGTTATTACATATTTTGAATAGCAAGTACCACAGCGAGCGCATTCCTAATTCAAAATTTTAGAATTAAATAATTGCCGCGCATTCAAACATTTATAACTGACATTGTTCCTTTGTCTATTATTGTTTTTTGGGAATGACAATGTCCGTAATATTATTATAAAAGCTTTAAACAATATTATAATAGATAATAATTGTATTCTAAGCTTAAAACAAATTTATTTTAATTTTTATTAATCGATTTCCTAGTTTCCTTATTTTTTTCACTCGAGTTGACAAAAAAATCAATTATGGAATCGATTAGAATACTCGCTTTCACACATCATTACGATTAAAAAAAAAAACATGGTTGTCGTTTACGAACACAAATTGAGTAGTGGTAATGAAAAATACGTGTTATTGGCCCTTTATTAGAGAATTACGCCAAGATCTGTACTTTTTTACGTTATTTATAACATTTGGCATGATATATATCTCAATAGTTATTGAGTATAAGCACGCGTATGTGATCAAAGTGAAAAATAAAAATGTAAACAAACAAAAGTGGCGCGAAAGTTCGAGTTCAGATATCAAATTCTTCATTACCACTGCTAATTTATGTTGAATGATGTATGAATTCGTTACAATACTAAATGAGAAGTTATTCATTCCTCCTATAATGATCCGTTGGATGTCCGAAAACCACGTTTTTTATGATTTTTAGCCCTACCCAGCACAGCCATCAAAATGGCGAAGATCGTATTTACACTTTTGGATTTTGTTACGGTAAATTAAGAAAATAAGCGCTAAATGTAGAAGTTTAAATTTCGTGAATAAATCAGATTTTTATTGAACATTCTTAATTACTGCGCACTCATAGGATTTTACGCAGGGAATATTATATTTTTTTAATTTTTAATGAGGATGTCGTATGACTACAACGTCTGCCCCTTTTGGACCCACTATTGAGCCAGCGTAGGTTTACTTGTCGCGCCCATTTCGGGGGCGGTACCGAACTATACGGTTAAATAAACTTAGCTGGTCATAAAGGTATTTATTCCAAAAGTCCTCTTTTTTAGCGTGAAAATTCATCAAATGTCCCTGCCGTCCTTGCTGAAGCGTAAGGAACTTAAGGGGATTGGTCAGTAAAAATACGGTTTTTATTTTTTACTTTTCTTCGTACATATCTGGACTACAGATCTTACAACTTGGAATATAGTTATTGACTATATGATCTAAATTTTCACAAAGTTGAAAACACGATTCAATGAAATTTTCTCGATACAAAAAAAATGCAAAGTTCGGTCTATGTTTTTTATTTTTTGAACTTTATGGAATAACTACTATGAGTTATTGAAAGGATGTTGTTTTAAATTGTAGAAAATACTAGTATCTACATTCTGTAAAGACATTTTTTCAATTAATAACAATTTTAATTCATAAAAAGACGTCAATATGTTTGGGCACATACGCCGTTTTATTCTGAGCACACATTCACTATCGTCCTCTCATCTTTTGCCTTTTAAAAGTAGTGTCATCACTTTCGTTCCTTGACGAATCAGTCAGCCAGCGTGGCTCTTACAGGTTAGACCTGCGACACTTTTTTTCAGACCGCGGCTGTCAGATTTTCGTAATAATAAAATTGGAAATGGATAAAAAGATCGAGAAAATAAAAACGAATGATACGTAGGCTTATAGATTATTCAAAACTATGTTTCGCTGTGTTCAATGGGACGTGATTAAACGGACATTACTGTAAATAAGTCACGTAAACTTTCTATTTTAAATAACACATTATTTTCATTAATAAATCAAGAATAAAATAAACCAAACTTACTGAAAATCATCGCAGGAAATTCCTGACGACCCCTACAGAGCAAACAAGGCAAATGTTAGAGAATACGTATGATTCTATACATTACGAATTGTTCCTATCAATATAATAAATTACTCACAGTGATATTATATCAATGCTATCGTGATATCGTACTATTGTTGTCGGATGGTTCCTCTGTGTCCATCCTCCTCCCATGTAATCTTTATGCATCTAAATACCATATATTTTACATGAACTAATGATAAATGCACTGATTTGCAGTCAACAATTTGAGACAATATGTTACTGAAAACAACTTCTAATCATATCAAACTGCGATATAGGATAAGAAGCACTTCACTTTTATTATTATTTATTTAGTTTCGTCACAGATTTATAACAATTTCGAAGAAACAGGATTAAAATAAATTAAATGAAAACTGCTGTTGTCATTTTGAATACTTCAAAATTACTTGTCAACTACAAATAAGGCATAGCACCCACCACCCTGTTAAATATCGCCTATAGTATAATGCTGCGACTGCGATGAAAAATTGGTGGTCATTGCTGTCTCACCGCGTGTTCGGTACAAGTTGCTTCTCGCTCTATTTATTGCTTTGGAGGCAAAAAAAATGATTAGCACTGGGCTCATTCTTTTGAAGCCGATAGATATCTCTCAAAGGTTTCATTTATCAGAAAAGTGATATTAAGACCTTGTCCCAAAAAAAAAATGATAGGATATTAAAGAATGAAGATTCAATTATAAAGAAGTGACTGACAATAAAATTGTATTACAATAATCTGTGTACCTGTACCTCATAATATACGAGTAAAAAACTACTAAGTCCCTTTTACGCGGCGCTAGTGTCTGTCATTACATCAAAATGCATCAAAAATTAGTACCAACACCACCCTTAGATTTACATTCTCGAACATATAAAGATATCACGCAACTAGCTTTCTGAACGGACGTTAATAAAAAGAGCGTGTGTTTGGGGCTTTTTTCACCCAGGGCAGGGCGGGTACTAAAATCTACGATGTCTTTCAATAGACCTTTACGTTCTGGGGTCACGGTATTCGTTAGTCCCGGGACCCCTGTAGGCCCTCTAAGGAGGAGCCATTATGCTGACACTCTTTCAGGCGCGCGTGGAACACAACTCATATGCCTATGCCCGTGCGCGTGTGTGTTTGGGGCTTTAGATAATTGGGAATTGTCACTTTCGCAGTGTGCCAATTTTATTAATTTTCTACCAAATAGTAGTTTTTTTCGTTATTTCGGGACGTCAAAATGTCTCAAAGTGTTATAAAATAAAAAAAAAAAGGTTGCACTCCAGGAGTGCCGGTAGAAGTGAAAACTTTTTTGTTACTATGTTTTATTTTAAAACTGGAGTAGTACAGATATGAAATTAACTAATTTGAATGACGTCTTACTCATTTTCGATCAGGGTCACGTGACCCTGACGCGAGTTTTAAATTTTTTACCCATTACAGAAAAAGTGTACAACGCCGCTAAAGAAGTTTTCACTTCAAAAAAAAGGTTGCACTCCAGGAGTGCCGGTAGAAGTGAAAACTTTTTTGTTACTATGTTTTATTTTAAAACTGGAGTAGTACAGATATGAAATTAACTAATTTGAATGACGTCTTACTCATTTTCGATCAGGGTCACGTGACCCTGACGCGAGTTTTAAATTTTTTACCCATTACAGAAAAAGTGTACAACGCCGCTAAAGAAGTTTTCACTTCAATAAATTTAAGACTGTGAATGATAAAAATATTTACAAAATATTTATCCACATCAATAAGTAGGTATTTCTATCATTTTGTTTTAGTAAATGTTTCAATATCCTTATATCAAAATATTTCTACTAGAGTAATACATGTATTTTGCGTAAAGGGAACACTTTATGAATTGTCGAAGTTAACGAAATGAAATACATAAAACTTTGGATTGCGTTAATTTCGCGATACTGGCGCCTTCTGGTGGCGGTGCGTGGCAACTTTTCCGACTCATCAAACGACGCTTTCGCTGTGCCACACGGCCTTAACAGTCTCTCATACTGATTTAAAACCACACGCAGAGAAATGTCTGGTTACCTATACGAGAACTTCTGGTTGCAACCGTGACAGCAAGACTCACTAGTTGACTTTACAACATTTCTAGTAATAAATACTAAGTCCTTGAGAGAGAGAGGATACCGTCCTCCCTCCGCCCCAGACGCAGTGGTAGACGCCCACGGCGACGGATGTCGCGGGACGATCTCCGGCCACCGTAGGCGCGGGCATGCGGGCGGCGAGTAAAGGGCAACTCGCTGTCCGACCATGGACCATGCCCGGGTCGGCGGCGCGTTGTGTTCCACGCGCGCCTCAAGGAGCGTCAGCATAATGACATGGCACAGGGCACAGGGCCCCCTATAGAGAGCCACAGTCCTGCCGGGGTTGCGGGGCATACGTATTCCGCGACTCCGGTACACAAAGGGCTACCGAAGGACACCGTGGATTTTAGTCAATACAAGTCTGACAGTCCCTGCCCGAGGTGGGAGGACTCATTTGATGATTTTACCACGAAAAAAAAAAAAGAAAGTCCTTGTTATAATATCTACTTGGTACTTAGTATTTATTACTAGAAATGTTGTAAAGTCAACTAGTGAGTCTTGCTGTCACGGTTGCAACCAGAAGTTCTCGTATACATTTCACTGCGTGCACCTCGCTCCTACCTGTGACCTAGTACTTGCACAACAATTGGAAATATTATATATTAGTCTGGTTTTAAAATTGTTACTCTTGGTTTTGTTTAATGAGGAGCTCGTGGCCAAATAATGCCGCACAGGCCGAACTTCCGGGTTAAGCCGCGCTAGCCGAGGTTGGTCTGTGGATGGGTGACCATCTGTCGTAGCGAGTTTCCTCCGTGCCTCGGAAAGCACGTAAAGCCGTTGGTCCCAGCTGTCATTTGTAGATCTTTGACAGTCGGTACTTTAGTCAGAAGCTCTAAAGTCTGACAACCAGTCTTACCATGGGGTATCGTATTACCCAGTTACTGGGTTGTGGAGGTCCGACAGGCAGTCGCTCCATGTAAAATACTGATATCCAGCTGCACCTGGTTCGACTGGAAGCCGACCCCAATATAGTTGGGAAAAGGCTAGGCAGATGATGATGGTTTTCAGTGTAATATTTTGTGTATCAAATAAACTACTTGTTAGTATTTGCCCATTATCTTAGCATCTGTATCTTGTTTAATAACGACTAAGTGTTAAGTATCTACTTAACTATTTGTCTATCTGTGTATAGAATACCTACATTAATACTGCGAATGAGGTGTTACAATCATAAGTTTTTCCAAAAAAGTACTAGGTACTAGTTAGGTAAATTAGAGAGCAAAAGTATGGAATCACTTGCAATAGACCCAGGATAGCTCTTTAAACAATGGCGTGATATGAATTAAGGTACAGACGCCAGCAGGTCAACCTACCCGAATCTGTCAGATTTTACCAATCAAACATTAACCTTCTTTCTTTGTGATAACGTTGAAATTCTATTAAAGAAGTCTGACAGATTGTGGTAGCTTGATGTGCTGGCGTCTGTACCAATTTATAGTTAACAGCTAAACCTTTAAAATGGTACCATTTTTATTTTTCTTTATAATTCCATAATTTTGCTCGCGAGTGTAATTTATTGCGGCTAAAATTTAAATGCGCATCAATAATTCTTTTTGTACACCAAAATGGATAAATGGTCAGCAAATCTAAAACTCGCTTTAGCAAGATTTCAGGGACACCCCGAAGTTCGGTTTGGTTAGGTTCCTTTAAACCTTGTACACAGAAATAGAAGCCCCGCGAAGCGGGGCTTCGTCGACCCTGCTTAGGTAGTTTTTTTTTTATTACACCTCGTTATGACATATTTTAATGAACATATTTTGGTGCACATTCAGTATATTTGGTGGAACACAGACAAAATTAGGTAAATGAAATGGGAATAAATTGAAGTAGGTACTTTTAAATACCATCCATTTATTACTATCTACTTACTCGAATAAAAGAAGTAAGTAAGTACATAATTATCTAGTACCTAATCAGTCACAAAAAAGGTCCAAGTGTGAGTCGGCCTCCTCGCTATAATAATGGCAAAAAGTTATGTCTGTTGTATGGGATGGCCTTAAATATTTATTTTCTTCTGTTTTTTAGCAGCAACAGAAATACTTACATTATTTGTGAAAATTTCAAATGTCTTACTATCACGGTTCATGAGATACACTCTGGTGACAGACGGACAGACAACGGCAGAGTAATAGGGTCCCGTTTTACCCTTAGAGTGCGAAACCCTAAAAACTACTAACATTCCTTTCATGCATAAGTAAAACAATTTGGACCTGTACCGGAACCTCCTAAAACTAAACGAATACTTTAATTCATGATAAATAAAACATTGCAGTCGCAACTATTGCTCAATTTTGATTCTTATGGTAAATGGACGTAAGGTTCATTAATGGCCAACAATTTATTTATTTACCAACGCGTTTTTTTAACACCTTTTGTCTGGTTTACCTTATATTACTTTACAGCCGATGCTGTTATGCCTATTTATAGAATACATAGTCATATTATCATACATACTAGATGATATTGTAACATTGCCTCACGTCATCGGGTCCTGGAAAACCCTTTCAAAAATTACTCAGCAAGTCATGACGTTCCAGCACTTTGAGGTAGATACTTGACATTATTTGCTGTTTGACGTTAATATGTTAATTTATGCGTATACCCACGCTACGGTAACGTTTCGTTTAGAATGACAGACAGTTGTTTTCGATTGCTGTGAGGACACGTTTTTTGTTCTTTCGTGTAAATAGCGCGGTGTTCGGTCGCGATCGGTGATAGTGTCAGACGCGATAACATGCTCAGCGGGGTCAGACTGAAGACACAGAGAACAATACATTGGAATACTTGTGGGTGACTAGCCTTAGTGATCAGTCATTAGTGCTACTTCAATCCGACGGTGCCTCAGTCACCGACTCGTCAACTAACCGAGGTATGTGCACTTCACAACAAACTACAATTAATTACAATTTAACGATTTGAGGTTAACTAATTACGTTGATGGGCCATGCAACGATGACATTAACTATCGTGTCCGACAGGCTATGATATGACCCGATAACTTCATCCTCTCCAAAATTTATTATTTAGTTCCACATTTTTGATAACGCGCGTTACTTTTGTGTCGTTCCGGAAATATTTATAAGTAGCATTTATTGTAACTGAGTTAACATCCAACGTGCGCGTAGCTAAGTATCGATAATCCGTGTAATTGACCAATAATAATACAAGTGTTTTATAACACCTGCAATGCAAACAAATAGTAGTAAACAATAATACAATATTGTGACAGAACAAATAGAAATCCAGTTTTGAAATTTGAGTTTTTATTCACAATCGTGATGTCTTGGAGGAAAATCTCGTTTAGGACAAAGAGTGAGTTGGAGTGTGTTGACAAACAGCCAGAGACGCTGGCGTCCTTGGCGCGTCGTGCACAAAATGGAACATTTGACATCCAATCATCACTACCGAGAAGAACAGCGTCAATATCGAATTGTGTTGAAATACCTGTGGCCAACGAGACAATGTCGCGAGTTGCTAAACGTCCGGATGTGGAATTGGTGAATTCCAGTGACGCTACAACAATAGAGCCGCAACAAAACATAGTGCTTGACCCTGCGCACGCGCAGACGGAAGATACCGAGTGAGTAACAAATATGTTTTTAGAGAGACTTTAGACTGGCCTTCAAGTACCTATTCGAAATAGAAAAAAAAAAAGAATATACTTAGTACTTACAAATAAGCTTGAAGAAAAAGTAAATACTGAATAAACATTTACCTACTCATAAAAAATTATAGACAAATTGCTATGCATATAAGTTAAAACTTTTTAATTTGATAATTGTTTAATGTTTTAATACATCACTTAGTTAACAAAAAAATAATTTATGTTTCGTTTTTTTTAGTAAAACTGGTACTGACGAAACTTATTTTATAAAATTGTCATAAAATAAATAGTAAGTAATTGCAATTTCTGTCTGAATAAAGCATTTACAATTATTATTACCAAATTATCCTAGTAAGAGCCAATTAGGCGTATTAAAACATTCAAAAATTAAAAGGGTTGATTTTTTTATCACTATTATATATTATTAATTTATATAAAGGATTATAATATGTATATTAGGTATCATTTAAAAATTACGCATGTTTCCTATTGCTTAGAAAGTGTAAACACATTAGAAATAGAATCATAATCGAACCCACTACAACATAAAGCTGCTGATAGACTTGTGCATTCCCCTTTTTTAATACTTATTGTCAAAATGAGCAATAGCCGCGCATAGTGCCAACATCGCTACGAACTTTTTCACGATTTTTCCAGTCGTTTATTTTTTTTTGTCACACTTTACAGTCGGCTCGGCAAAAAGCTGCAGCAGAATGCTCGCTAAAACGCTCTCGTTTGTTTCCCTGTAACGTAACATTCGCCAAAATGAACATTACAAGTAAAAGCTCAAGTTTATCAATACCTTTAAACCCCAGACGTCCAGTCCCTAAATGCATAATAGTGTTAAAAAGATCCAAATTACAAACATAAGGTAGTTAAAAAAACCAACCGACCGAACGCCTGAATGAGCTTTTTATACGAAATGCTATAATTATCCTAGCGAATACGACTGGTTATTTATATCGCTGTAAAATTCCACTCCAAGACAGAACTTCCTTCTAGATCTTTTATGTAAACCTGTTTAAGTGGAACATATCGATTCTCCGTTATATTGATTCCAATTCTATTTGTATGTGACTAAGCTTGATAGTCCCTTAGGCAGATCACCGATCACCATGAATTCAGTCATTTTCGTTCGGAGCCGCATCGTCCTGGCCATCCGTCATGAAATTCAGGCTCTAGTTCAAATTGACCACTTTCTGTCGTAGCAACACTCGCCGAGATACCAGTTTACACATTTAAACCCAATCGGACGCGTATATTCTGGTTTCAGAGGTTTTTTTCCCCGAGGAGGAGTAGGCCGTGCAATAAACTCTGAGGTTTTCGACTTGATACTTGACGAGCGAGTGACGAGTCGAGCGCAACATAAGGATTCAATCAAAAAAAAAAAACTAAATGAAAAACTTACTACAACTCATTGTTCTGTAAGCAAAATTATGTTCATAATATACCGTAACAAAATGAGGTTGATAATTGACTTATTTTCCAATCGTTACCGCTAACACAAAACAGTTCAGGAGTTAATTAAAAACAATAATCTCACGGTCTTGGTAATACCACAGAAAGCTGATTTATTCGACGGGGATTTATCTTTCTCGCAGAAATCAATACACAATGTCTTAATTGGCATGTTGTTCAGTATGATTCATGTAAGAAGTACAATGGATAAAGTCCCCGATGGGAAAATTTTAAACCAGTAATTGATCAGGTCTTTGTCTTATCGTGTCGATAGCAATTAATCTAAATTGAACTTATCCACATATTTGGTGTCTTTAGTAGCCATCATCCATCAATTCCTTTATGGAAAAATACGGGATAAGCAGAACACGATTCCAAGTATTAATCAGGCAATTTCGGGAAGCGACTCTATGTGTAGTCGACTCAAAGGGTTCTCACGAGACAAATGAGGATGTCTTTAATGTCTTACGTAACGCTCACCACAACATTATTTGCGTACAAGAGATTCACCAGATTTAACCCAAAGACGACCATTCATCGATGGGCTTAGCGCAGTGTTTGTTACTAATGGAGTATAAAGCGTACAGACACTAAGTGATAGTGATTTATTCATCCCTTTTAGAGGAGTGCAGTAGGTTACTTTACAAAATATTTCAGTTATCAGAAACCTAAGAGTCCAATCAATATCTTTACCCAGTCCCTTGGTTAGGTTAGGTTTATGGATATCACAGAATTCGTAAAACTCGATCGTCTTCGATTGTTTCATAATTACAAAGTAAACATCTGTAAACATCAACATCATTTCTTGAAAATGGTAAGTAAATAATCTCAATTTAGAATACATAGTATGTTGCCAAAATAATATTATGATAAAGTTTAATAGAAACCATTAATTCAATTGTCGCATTTTTCTAATTTCCCATGAGTAAAATTCGAGTATGTTGCGTGTAATGTCAGGGACAAAAATTGTACCAATACATTAAGTAACTTGTAAAAACATGCTATAGTGTTTTTCGAAATTGTGAGATGTTTAACATTGAGTATAATTATATCAAAACCAGTATATATATATGGCTAAACACTATTCGAAAAATTACCTGTTAACCCACCGTTCGTATATATTTGATTGGTCGTAACGAATAAGATTAGGAACCCAATCGTTTAACAACCAGGTTTACCACCAACTGAGTTCTAACAGTTGGACTGGAAGACAATCGACTTCAAATACTGTAAAACTGGAAGCCGACACCAACATAGATAATCTAAAGAAAATGACGAAAATTTAAAAAAGTTTTGAAAATGACATTTGATCTTTACATTTGCATGTTTTGTGATTGATTGTACCTACTCAGAAACAATGACGAAACGTTATTGATAAATTATTACGAAACAATATTAGTGACGTCATCTATCCGTGGTGAGTACTGTCAGATAAGTGGTCTTATCAGGACACAGGTTTCTAAATATCGATAAAGATTGGCATTACGTAGTCTTGGACCTTATATATTTTAATTTGGAGATAGGCCGAAAGATAAATACGCCACTACGTGCTTTAAAGTCATCTGCTCGGGTAACTCATATTTCATAATTATTACACCTGTTTAAACCGATGATACAAGATGTAACTGATGGTGAGGAGCTTATGTGTCTAAATAATAATGGCCAGAAGAGTGATTTTATCTTTAGGACGGAAAATCAACAAATGAGTCCCTGGGTGGTGTGAGAGGAACTGTCAGGCTCGTACTAACGTAAACAGGCTGGTTTATATAGGCACTTGACAGGCCTGTTGGTCTAGTGGTTGGTTAGTGACCCTGACTGCTATGCCGGAGGTCGTGAGTTCGATTCCCACCCAGGACAAATGTTTGTGTGAGCACGATCATTTGTTCTGTGTCTGGGTATAATTTATCTATAATTAATATTTATGTATTTAGAAATATATAAGTATGTTTATCAGTTGTCTAGTACCCATACCAACCCAACACCAAACTCTGCATAGCTTGGGACTAGATGGCGTTATGTGATAGTTGTGGAATATTATTATTATTATTACTTTCATCAGTTGCCCTCTCCGTTTTAGGAGCTTGCCTTGGTACTTTATTCAGACAGTCACGCGACCCAGCCAAGAGTCGATCTTCAAAGTTAAAGTGCGATCGACAAAGTTAGCCATCCATAGGCCATAGGAGAGTGAACACCTATCACGTACCGGGTTTCCTCCATGCTTCGAAAAAGAAGTGAATCCGTTGATACGGGAACTTTATCAGTTGTTACCTACGACTGCCAGGTGAATCGTGGATGCATTTATAATAATTTAAATCCACAAACATAAACAGCCCGACCCAGACAAGCTACTTGTGGGTGATACAAATATGTATAGGGTAAAAGCAGGTACGCCCCAGTTGGCAAAACGCCCCTGCATTCTAGCATTCAAACTACCGCTCGGTACCACACGTGAGGGTGGCCTGTTGGCGTACAACATGGCCCTCGCGCCATGTTATACGCCAACAGTGGCCTAGTTTTCTCCTATGTTCAATGGGTTGTAAGCGTCAACCACCGGTATTCAAAGGAATCAGGTTTAAATTAGAACCGAACCTCGATATGGTTGGGAGGCTGACGACTGTGCGGTGCTAACTGGTAACTTCATAATAATGCTGTTTGTGGTTTTAAATTAATCATTCGTATTTGGTCTTAAAGGTGATCATATTATCCCAATAAGCACGAATGATTCAATTCTATTCAAGGTTCACCTTGAATTTTTAGCTGGGAATTTCCTTTAACGTTTAACCTATAGCAAGGTTTTATAAGCTCAAATTATTCAGGATTAGTTTCTGCCCGCGGTTTCGCCCGCGAGGAGACCGTGTATCACCCCACGGGTATGTAATATCGGGGCATAAGGTACTATAATCCAGTTTAGGCTGTGGGAAAGAGATGGCACTAGACGACTTGTATAGATCCGTCTCTTTCCCACAGCCTATATAAACTGGATCGCAATAAGAGCTCGTGGTAAGGCTCTATATAGATCCGTTATATAATTCGCTCAGAGATTTTAAATTGATAGAGTAACAAACATTCGCCCATCCATTTACAACACACAATACTATACACTAATACACAATACACATACAATTTAAAGAATTATAGGCTATATTTCAAGGAGCAAAAGACAACGGACACTTACTACCTAATTTTTCAGCATTAGTATACGATAGAAAATAAATAAATACTCATGTTTATTGTAACACCATCAGTCAGTCATAACCTTCCAGTTGATAATCCCACAGTTGTCAAAAATAAAATTCCTGCAAATTATTTTAGGTGATGAATAGCTTTAAACAATTTACACTCGTCACTTGGACGAACATAGAAAAAACGGTATCCCTTTTCGTCACCTAAAATTGTTTGTCCGAAAATCATTATCCATAACACGTTTGCTATAAAATTCAGTAACCATAATGATCAAAAGTTCTTAATTGTTTTACATAATTATCTTCACTTCTAAAGCTGTTCTGGCATAAAATCGAGTATCATAATAATTGAATCTCCTAATTTTGTATGAAATAAAGTCATATGTCCTAATCATTATATTACATAATGTGTATTATTCCGAATGTTCAATTAGGTATAGTAAAACTGATATTTCATTAAATTATATATTTTATGACTTATGTATTTTATGGCAATCGGTTTTATGTATTTTGTATATATTTGATTGTTATATTTATGACAAACGAATTTAGGACATACAGTAGTTAGGAGTTTCAATGTTATGGCATTTGAAATTATGTGTTATTAATTTCGGGCAAGTTATCATTCGGACAAATGATGATTAGGACAAAAAAAATTATGTCACATAAGATTATGTATAAAAAAGTTAGGTAACACAATAGAGAACCAGAAAAAACTCATATTTTTGTTACAAAAATAAATATAGGCAGGTGACTACATCAAGGAGTGTCTAACGAATACCGTGACCCTGGAACTTAAAGGGCTATTAAAGGACACCGTGGATTTTAGTTAGTACAAGTCTGATAGTCTCTCCCGCCCTGTCCTGGGTGGGAGCTAGGACTCATTTGATGATATAACCACGCTAAAAGAAAAACTACATAAGTGGTATAAAATACGTATAGTGCTGTAATGTTCATGGTGATAAAATCGTTCGCATTAGGTGATGCTCTTGATCGCAGAGTTTTAAATTAGAATCAATATGTACTTGCGAGAGCACTGCGGCTACGCGGCGTCTCGTAGCCGGCTACGGCGTAGGCGCCTACGCAGTGTTAAGCTACGTAAGCGCCTTTAGAAACCCGTGTGCTTAGTGCGAGTTTTCTTACGTTGACGCGATAGTAACGTTTATACGCGTTTGACCCTCTCATTGGTTGAGAGTTCTCACGACCTTGGAGCTGGCCAATAAGAGCGCCGAACGTGGTAAAACGTTACTAGTCAACGTAAAAAAACTCACACTAAGCACACCGGTGTCGCAGGACTGTATAAACAGGTTACCGTTACCCTGAAACGTAAAGGGCTGTTGAAGGGACACCGATATTTAATCAGTGAGATTCTGACAGTCCCTTCCGCTCCACACATTGCAGGGTGGGAGGACTCATTTGATGATTTAACCACGCAAAAAAAATCATCTCTTAAAATACTATTAACGCATACGTTGTATAGTTATGAACTTTTGAAGGGGAATTAAATGAAATACCTTTCCGTACAATAAATGTCATATAACTTGTCAATGTCAACTAAAAATAATTACGACAATCAAAACAAATTATCGAGAAATCTCTCATTTCTTCCATTGCGTTATTGTAATTCATAGTTGAACTTTCCGCCGACACAAGGATAATTTCTAGAAATGTCGAGCTTTTTCACCTTCGTTACACTTACCGAGAAATGACGTCTAAAAAGAATGCGACGTAAATTCGTCCTTGCTTTTAGCTCTCAAATACGGAAATCATTCCATCGCTTGGTCCTATCTTTGGAATTATAAAGTGGGTGTTTACATAAAAATGGAGGCAAGACGTGTCATTTAAATTTAATTGGTGTACAAATATTACTTTGTCAATCACGGTTATTCCTTTTAAGGAGTAACACAGCTGCAATAAGATAAAAAATAAATGAAATATGTAATTTGGGAAATCACTTATAGATCTCGTTTATTATTTGTTGCACATTTCAAGACAAGGTGAAGGAGACGTCCTCGTAGAGTTTTAAGAACAGAATTGTAATTAAGTTCTTGACTTATGCTGATTTTGCTTCAGATTAAAGTTGCTACCTTTTGTGCACCACAGATGAATTCTGATACGATTTCAGAATCTGTAACGTTACATTACAGGTGAATGCTCGCGGTGAGGGAGCGCCTTTAAAGTTTAACCAGTTTGGCTAGCTATATTTAATCACGAGCTTCTCAGTTCTAATAATAAATATCTACTATTTGCGATTTTTCCACAAAAAAAATTATCTATTAATAGTTCGTAGAGACGTAGACTATCATCAATGAGACAACTTTAAAAAAAATTGTTTTAACCAACGCACTTATCATTATTATTCGGCTAAGTTTGAAAACGACGTCGCAAAGGTCAAAGTATTGTATAACATGGAAATGTCGAGAATTCCCCCAGCGGTTTCACCCGCTGCTCGGCTCCTGTTGGTCATAGCGTGATAGACTATAAAAGTCCCTCCCATCTAGGGTTACCAAATGAATTTATAAATCAAAAGTCCGGAGAAAAGGAATGATTTCCATTGAAAAATCCCGAGATTTTATAGTTTAAAATTTTTCTCTCAAACTTACCTACTTACTATCGAAAAAAACTGGCTGTGACATACGGACGAACAGACAGACATAACGAATTTATAAGGCTTTCGGTTTTTTGCCATTTGACTACGGAACCTGAAAAAGTCGTTATATTAACTTTTTTAATACACTGCGCATCTCGCTCACGCGTTCCATATCGACTAAAAGCGTGTGGCAGCGGCAACCTCTACCTTTCAATATTGTGCATTTTTTAAGAAAAGAAGATTTATTTTTAGTTTGAGTAACAATTTGTTAAGGAGATCTTTAAAATTTAAGCTCTATTTTATTGAAAAATTCTAAAAATCCTGAGATATGGTAACCCTACTCCCATTCCGCCCTGAGTGGATTTGATGATTTTACCACGAAAAAAAAAGGTAGGTACATCTACTCATATTTCTCTAGTTATGTATCAAGTTACATAAATTATCGTAAAAAGATCCAGACTGCTACAGATAAATTCCTGGGAAAAACCCAATAATACTTTGTTCGACCTTAGAATACCTCACAAGTTCACTGTTACTAGCGCTTACAACCTCTAAATACACCAAAATAAACGATTATCTAATAATTTTATTGTACCTGGCCAAATATACACTGTATTTTTTCCCCAATGACGCAAGAGTTCATGGACAGGTTTTCTCAATACGTTATTGGTATGTATCGTCTAATATTTTAATTACTATTGATAAGGCCAAGTCGTAAAAAACAAAAAATGTGTTAAAACCTTTTTGCACTAATGAAAATTTGTTTGGCGTTTTTTTTCTAAAATAGATATTTTAGACAATAGAATATACTTGTGCATCAAAATTATTACACGACTACTTTATTAAACATCGAATTCTACGGTTACAATCGAAGTACTCGTAATTATCACTAATAGCAATATATCTTCCAGACAACCCACCAACCTAATATATTACATAATGCGACATCAACCGTTTAAATCAAAAGTCACAGCCGAAATCTTAAGGTCGATTCTTCAATTAACTTGCCATGAACCTTAAACGATTATTTACTTAAAATAAACCCTAAATTACTTTCCTTTACCCTTCCCTTAATATTTACCCCTGTTTATTTTTTTTTAAACATTGCCCCTCACTACGAATTTCTTCCTGTGTCGTGGGTGCGTTTACAAACATATAAACTCACATACACAAACGCCCAGACCCGGAACAATTACTTGGAGATCATGTACAAATATTTGCTCCGTGCGGGAATCGAACCCACGACGACGCAGCGCAGTAGTCCAATCTCCTAGCCACTGCACCAACCGTACTGTAATGAGATGAAAGTTTGTATGAAAGTACTACGTCATTTGCTTTATGTGAAATCCCATCGCGAATACGTCTTGTTTTTTGTTTATTAGAGAAATCGTAAATTTTGTAAAATAACAGTTTGACTTATTTTCCATAGATAAACTGTCAAACCGCCATTTTTATTCCTCAGATAAAAGTTATCTGACTTTTGAAAAATCAACCTATAGTTTTGCATTTTTAGGGTTCCGTAGTCAACAAGGAACCCTTATAGTTTCGCCATGTCCGTCCGTCCGTCCGTCCGTCCGTCTGTCCGCAGCTTAGCTCAGAGACGCCCAGTACTAGAAAGCTGTAATTTGGTGTAAATATACGGATTTGTTGCGCCGAAAAAGTGGTAAAATAAAATCTCTTAAAATATTTTTTTTTAGGGTACCTCCTGTACACGTAAAGTGGGGATGTTTTTTTTATTTCTCGCGTACCCCTTAGTGTGGGGTATCATTAAATAGGTCTTTAAAAAATATTGATAGTTTTCATTCACAATTTTTTGATAAAAAGATTCGTTTGTGAAATATTAAGCTTTAAAGTGCTAATTTTTGCTCGACTCGAGTGTCCCCCCCCTCTACCAGCTAAACGGTTATGTTTGGGGGTGTGAAAAAATTCACAATAGTAGTATATATAACGAAGTTTTAAGGAAAATTATCATGACTAAGTAGGCTTTACAAGTTTACGAGTAATAGTCGACCAACTTATAAAACGTACTTGGACAACATATTTTCCTAAACAAAATGTATCGCAGAGTTCTGCGATACATTTTGTTTATTTAAATAAAGTTGACAAACTTACATTTGCAGTTGAAGAACAAGTTTGTTCTTCAACTGCAAATGTAAGTTTGTCAACTTTATTTTTACAGCTATGGTGGGTATGTTTTGGGGATAGGTAGGTTTTTATTGTCAACTATTTTTAACTAACTTCGAAAAAGGCGGAGGTTCTCAATTCGTCCTAATCTTTTTTTTATGCATTTTCCCCGATTTCTCAAAGACGCCTGGACCGATTTTGAAAATTCTTCTTTTTAAAATTAAATTCAGCGAATCAGTTTAATTAGTTCGCATAAGTATTTTGATAGGCAACTACGGAACCCTACATTGTGCGTGGCCCGACACGCACTTGGCCGGTTTTTAAACTTTCGAATAACGTCACTAATAAAAATTCACAAAGAACATAAACGATTTTTTTTTTTGTATCGTCTAAAACTTCAGTTAGGAATGTATTCCCGTATACTTAATCCCAATTCTTACCAACTAGATATTTTGTATTTTTTTTTCATTAACAATCTAAATTTTTAAAAAGGTTGTTGTGCATTATTGGCATGGAAGGCTTGGTTTGACAGGTACGACGATTTGAAGTCCCCACCACTGACTTTACACATAGCATAAGGGTTAAATAAAATAAATAGTACAGTTGACACCAGACCCACCATAAACAGAACCATAATATTTAGTAGATGCACTTAAATCATAGCAAAATCAGTCTAATAAATGTTCCAATGCAAAGTTCGGATACAGACCTCTTCTTTGTCAGATCGAGTTCACCACGGTCATGATGGGTTGTTGTAAGAAGTTGTTGTAAGTTCGACACAAAAATAATTCCCCACCAAAAAAAGTATGTATAAGTACCAAAGGTTTTTGTTTTTTTTTTATTTTATTTTGATTATTGTACATTTCGACCCATTTTTTTCCGCACGAGGATAGCAGAACAATTAAATTATAAAATCCAGCACAAAACTACCGAATACGAGGACACAATGTGGAATCTGATACTAGGAGACCAGGATCAAAACTTTTTTTCGAGTGGAATAATTTTTGTGGCGAACTTACAACAATCCCGTTGTAAGTTCACCATGAAAATTACTGTTCTCCTAGTACTTTCTGTTCAGATTCCACATCCACATTGTGTCCTCATTTTCGGTTAGTTAGTTAGTTTTGTGCTGGATTTTATAATGTTTATTGTTCTGCTAACCAAAACATTAAAAACAAAAAAATGGGTCGAATGTACAATAATCAAAAGTAAAAAAACAAAACCTTTGGCTAGTTTATATGTACTTCCTTTTTTTGTGGGGAATTATTTTTATGGCGAACTTTACAACAACCCGGCATGATGCACTTGGCAACGGTCAAAAACCAAAGGAAACAAAAAAATGCTTATACTTATTTATTTATGACATTAATTACATAATATTTATTCCATCGAAAATCATTTCAATGGCAAACATCTAATAGGAGTTTCAAAGGATTTTCCTTATCCCAAACCTGCTTTGCAGTTAAAAATAAGTTGCTATTCTTTGTATTAAGATTGTTAAGTTATTTTAATTATTTTATGTGCCCGTTACAAAGAAAATTATTGTTTAATATCTACAAAGTACACTAAACAACGCCTAAATAAAAGTGCGAGTAAAGAGCATTAAGGCTTCGCATAGAGTTCGTGAAAGCGGTCTTAGTAAGTTAACTTATATTATTTAAAAAGTGAACCGCTCCGGCTAAGCTCAGTCGGGTGCAATCTCTACTATATTATGCATGTTATATACTTAAAAACTTTCCTCTTGAAACACTCTATCTATTGAAAAAACCGCATCAAAATCCGTTGCGTCGTTTTTACTAGCTAAGCATACATAGGGACACCTGTGTCTGATGCGAAAGGAGGAGACGCCTGGGTGTCACCACTGCGAAGATCGCCCGGAGGACACGGTGGAGCATACGGTGCAAGACTGCCCAGCTTGGGCAGAGCACCGACGTGTCCTCACGGCTGCGATAGGCGGAGACCTCTCGCGCCCAGCATTGGTCGCGGCCATGCTGCGGGGCGAGACGGAGTGGGAAGCGGTCGCCTCCTTCTGCGAGGCAGTAATGCTCGTGAAGGAGGAGGCGGGCCGCGAGCGAGAGAGGACAGAGTCCTCCCTCCACCCCATCCGCGGTAGTAGACGCCCACGGCGACGGACGTCGCTAGATGATCTCCGGCCACCGTAGGCGCGGGCATGCGGGCAGCGAGTAAAGGGCAACTCGCTGCCCGACCAAGGACCATGCCCGGGTCGACGGCGCGTTGTGTCCCACGCGCGCCTCAAATAGCGTCAGCATAATGACGGGGCCCCCCTCTCAGAGGGCCAAAGCCTGCCGGGGTCGCGGGATTATTTCCTTATTGAAGGACACCGTGGATTTTAGTCAGTAGAAGTCTGACAGTCCCTCCCGCCCTGCCCGGGGTTGGAGGACTCATTTGATGATTTTACCACGCTAAAAAAAAAAAAAAAAAAAAAAGCATACATAGGGACAGACAGCGGGAAGTGATTTGCATTATACGAGTAGGTACTATGATAAAGTGACGGTATTTGTACAAGTGTAATCGAAACATTGTAGTATATATACATAAAAAAAGTTCAAGTATCAGTGACTTTACCCACAAATCACTGTATCCCCAGAAAAAACATAACAATGGTAAAGTAAAAACAATAATGCCTCAAGTGTCAATTACAACAAAAACAAACGGTCATGTAGTCAACAAATTGTTTACGCGAATCATGTTAAATTGAATGGATATGTCCGACATTTTGTTTTTGTTTGACAACACCATGGCAATAATGGTTATATTTAAAACTTTCGTTAATTCCAAAACTAATTTTTGCCATGGAAATGCTGAAGCATAAAATGAAGTTCATTTATTTATTTAGGCTACTCAACAATAATCATAATCATAAAATCTTTAATGTTGAATGTGTAAATATTAACAATAGTTTAATGAGTAAAAATTACAACTAAAAATAATACTTTAAACGTGCAACCGTTAGTAAATCTAATGGTGACCGCATGCATCTTAAATCACACATGGCTTTACTGTAATAAAATTATTATAACACAAAAAACAAACATATTTATAAAAAAATTAATAGTACAATAATTATTCATAAACGTTCATTAAATATGTTGATTAAGTTTATTTTTAAAAGTCGGAAGAATTTGACCAGGTCTAGATTTTTAATGAGTCAAAATGTTGAAGTTGCTTTGTTTCACATTGTGTTTATTAAATAAGAAAAATCTAGACTTGTTTTTTTTCTGTTTTATTATTGTAGGACTGTTGCATAGGCCTATGTTCAGCAGTGGACGTCTTCGGGCTGATGATGATAATGATGATGATGATGATGATTGCATAATGCGATAATTTATTATTATTAGTGGACGTCTAAATGGTCCAAATTCGACATTAATTAATTCTAAGATGGAATGTTTTATAGTTTCTACTATTATTAAAGTCTCACTATATTGATGTTTATTTAAGACGAGCTTTAAAATATGTACAATTTTGGCATTTGTGTTCTGGAGTTCTACCCACTATTTTAGCACGAAACCCATAGTTAAGGGCAAAAAGTCTTCTATAGGAGCTTCCTACTCGTACTGTGTATTCCTTTTTTAAAGGTGTTTAAATGATCTAATGAATCTTCCTGCCTTGGGTAGAGTGGGAAGGACTGTCAAACTCGTACTGAAAACCACGGTAACCTGCATTAGATGGTTTCGTGATCCAAACAGTCTCGCGACAGAGACAGTCCCGCGACCCAGAAAGTCCTGCTTCCCAGACAGTCCCACGACAGAGACAGTTCCGCGACCCAGACAGTCCTGCATTCCAGATAGCCCCACGACCTAAACAGTCCTGCGACCCACATTGTCCCACGACCTGACAAATACCTTGTGGCCTACCATGAACTCTTAACGCTATCCAGTTTAGGCTGTGGGAAAGAGATGGCGCTTGACGACTTGTATAGCTTTGTCTCTTTCCCACAGCCTTAACTGGATTGCGTTAAGAGCTCATGGTAAGGCCTGTGAAAAAATTTTTGCTACCAAATACTGACCGATTTTAAGACTTATTTTTCCAAAAATACAGTTTAAAATCGGTTGGGGTTTGGTGGCACAAAATTGTGCCATTGGGGCGCATTGGGGTCCGAGAGGACCCGTCAATTGAATTTCGTCAAATTCTCCAGTATAACTTTGACTATTTCTGAATTATCCCCAATGCAAAGCAACGCAGACACAGTCACTCAATCATACTGTTTACCATGGAATTCAAATATTAGGACGTGTAATTATTTAATGGCTGGCTGTGAAGCAAGCAAGCATTTTGTACCTAATGCAATTGGTACGAGTAGGTAGTAGGTGCATATTTCGTTGGTCGAGGTACTCAAGATTTACCGTGATCCCGGAACGTAAAGGGCTATTGAAGGACACCGTGGATTTTAGTCAGTACGAGCCTGACAGTCCCTCCCGCTCTGCCGTGAGTGGGAGAACACCTTTGATAATCTTAACACGCCAATAAAAAAAAAAGGTTCATTATTTCATTGTCTAAATTCGCATGCAGTTGTGCAAATCCCCTATGGAATATATTACTTCTTTGCAAGATATGATACTCCCATTAGATACAATCATTCCCTTAGGACGTGATGCGCTTGCGCTACCTAGATCAAAATAATCATGATAATCATAATCATGCAGCTTATGAGTTTCCCACTGCTGGGACACAGGCCTGTTACAATCTACGACCATGTCTCATTGCCGGTTGGTAGGTGTCACTTGTTTTCTGATTTAAGTCTTTTTGATTTCTTCACGATGTTTTCCTTCACCGTTTTGAGAGGGTAAATGAAAATTACACAAAGTAATGCGCCAGTCTGACCCACGACACTCGTAGGGTTATTCAGTGTTCATCATGACATGTATACCAGTTAGTTTATTTAAAAAAAAAGTGTTATTTCATAACAAGAAACTGTGATGGCTCGTTCGAGTAGCACGAAAAAAGCAATTGGAAAGATATATGGTAACAGTGGGACATTATAATGGCTATTACATTAAAAAACTAAGTGTAACTCTACGAATTAATGATGATGACGCAAATGCTTTGTTAAGAAAGCTTTTAATTAGGTCCATAGCATCTTCGAAGGTGTTATATTAAGATAAATTAATGTGCACAATCATTGTTTAAATCATTTAACATCACAGTAGAAAGGATTAAATAAGTAATAGCTATATGTAGGTACTTGTCTTAGCACACAACGAAACCAGTTCGTATAAATTAAATACATAGTTCGTCGTAGTCGTAGAACAACGACGGTTTTGATTTTTTTCAATTTTTGCTTTTTTACGTAAAATGAGCTTATATGCCGTGCTTTATTAGCCAATAACTCTTTTTTTTAATATTATTTAAAATAACTGAGATACTGACTAGGAATACTGACGGATTTGATTTCTTAACGCAGTAAAATGACGTAATATTCTATACGCCCGTGTACTATGCTGCCCTCTGCCCCCCGCGCCCCGCTTACACCCGTGTGCGCCTGTCGGATTGTTAGTTCCGCCCATGTTCTGAGTAAGGTTGCGCGTGGCCTTCGCTTTGCACTAATTAATACGTTAACTTATTTTTATTTAACTCTTAGGCTATATTGCATGTCCTATAATATTATAATTTTTGTGCAGATTTTCCTAGAACAACGACGGAAACCACTTTGCGTCATGTAATTACGTGAAAAATCCGCAAAACAACGACGTATGATAACATACGACACACAAGTTTTCATAAAACAATGATATTTTATAAAATTTAGCCGTTTTAGGAATTTATCTTGTTGGTCAGATTATAAAAGTTCAGAAACAGAACAACATGTCCAAATTTCAAGCTTAACGGATCAGCGGTTTCTAAAATATACCCTTAAACTCCATTAGAAAACTTTAAAGCGCCGTACTGTAAAGTTACTGATTTACAGAACCGTCTTTGTTCTACGACTGTGACGAGTTGTATATTAGGTAAAAAATATGCTAAATATGCTTATGATGACCAGATCTATCTAATTTATTTGATTAAGTATTAAAATCTGCGTCTATACCTACGGATATCTTGCCAACTTACCAACGAAATTAAACACAGGGAAATATTTTAACTTGAATGAAAAATAAAAGTTTATTCTAAATAAGCTCCTGAATTTAATGTTGTCTTTTTTCACTTCAGATGTGTATTAGATTATAATTAATAGAAAAACAATAGGTAACATCAACCAACCCCTATTTTTCTACCCTTAGAGATTCTCCTTTTTTAATTTAAATAGGACCAACGTCTAAGTAAAGGTAAACTTGGAAGCTATACTCGTACCTTCAAAACAAGAATGTTTAAAACTACTGAATATATTATGCGTCGAATTGAGAACTCGATCCTTTTCTATTTGCTTTTTATTAATGACACGACACGTCCTACCATACTTCTACGTCTCGATCAGAAGTACAAAGAGCAAATGTCGGATCTCTGCCAAACAACCGTGCTCTAAGCTTACTATGTATGTATGCTCGTAAAGGAGGAGGCAGGCCGCGAGCGAGAGAGGACAGCGTCCTCCCTCCGCCCCAGCCGCAGTGGTAGGCGCCCACGGCGACGGACGTCGCTTGATGATCTCCGGCCACCGTAGGCGCGGGCATGCGGGCAGCGAGTAAAGGGCAACTCGCTGCCCGACCAAGGACCATGCCCGGGTCGACGGCGCGTTGTGTCCCACGCGCGCCTCAAAGAGCGTCAGCATAATGACGGGGCCCCCCTCTCAGAGGGCCAAAGCCTGCCGGGGTCGCGGGATTATTCCCTTACCGCAACCCCGGAACTTAACAGGCTATGAAGGACACCGTGGATTTTAGTCAGTAGAAGTCTGACAGTCCCTCCCGCCCTGCCCGGGGTTGGAGGACTCATTTGATGATTTTACCACGCTAAAAAAAAAAAAAAAAAAAGCTTACTATGTATTGAACCACATGCATAACGGTCGTGCCGCCAGTCTTAAACGAATGGTTCAATGAACAATTGACAAAAACCAATACCAAGGGCACTGAGCACTAAAGTTACGATAGTTACGTGTTTCTAATCGGAGTTTATTCTTCCTGTTAATCTGCGCGGTGATCGGCGATGGCGGATCAGAGTTTCCTGATGTCCAACAGGAGGTGGTGTGCGGATTTGAATCACTTATTTGTGTAAGTTTTATTCAATTCTTGTGTTGCTTCATTTTCGATCACTCGCTTGGAGCGCGGATTGTGTTTACAATTTTGTTGTTACGTGGAGAGCCTTCGGGCCTGTTAAGGTTAGTAATCCAGTTCAAGTTTGAGTGAACTAATGTGTCTGAGTTTCAAGTGAATGTCCTCACTCGAAAGTTTATGTGTTCTTCTTGTGATGTGCCTGTGTTCTTTGTGATGACAACAAAAATTGTTTGTATGTAAAAATTGTATTCTTGTAGTTTATTAAAATGATTATTTATATTTATAACTTCGATTTTAACTACACTAGATTGCGATCACTTCATTTAATTATTCAGTTGATTGATAAAATAATCTACGTATATTCTATTTAATTATCATTTATAAACTAGACATTAATATTTTATTAACCATGTTTCCCGGAAGCGGAAAGTGCGCTAGATTAATTATTTTGAACTTCCGACTGCTAGTAACACCGCGCACCGCCATGTAACCAGTATTCTAAATTAAATAATTATTTTTTTATTTAAAAGTAAATATCTGTGAATCTAATTTCAAAGGACATTGGGCATCTGATTATACAAATCGCAGACGTGCGTAGCCCCGACCAGTAGATTTTCCCCAACACGTTTATCAGTTTTCTAAGGTCAATGTTGAGGAAGATTATAAAGAATTAGTCGACGGCTTCTTTAAAAATCAAATTGGGAAAGAATACTCACTGAATAAAAATCAAATTCTGACTTAAAAATGTCACCATGAAATTAGGGAAAACACGTTTTTTAAGGAAATCTACGTACCTATTTCAATTAATGGATCAGTCGTGTTCATTCAATCAACAAGCCAAATAAGACTTTTGTCATATTAAGGAAATCCATGCCATGGATTGGTACCTACCTATATTAAACATAATTTTGCCCTTTATGGAACAGTAGTAATGCGATAATAGGTATATCTTTTTCATTTGTCTGAAAAAGAAAATCCTTAAAAGTTTCTTCAAATGATTTCGTGACCCTATAGCGTTTTGCTAATCTTCTTTAAACTTGCCATGTAGAAAAAGTAACTTGCAACTGCCTGTGCGGTGGTTGACCTCATATACGTCATCATAAGTTTTATCCTTTTCAAATAAGTAGGTAGGTAGGTTAGGTACCACAAAACAAAGTGATTTGTAACCAATTACTAGTCATTGTTAATCATGACTTGTTCAAAATATAATTGGGAAAACAATAGACAGGTTTGCACTAAAAATACTGGCAATTTAAAACGTATTAGTATCTTCCAAAAGTTCCAAAGTTGATCTTAATGGCAGGCTGCGCGGGCGCAGAACGGATTGACGTCACACACCGACACAGAGAGCTTGGCTCAATATTTGCTGGAACAAGTTTAGTATTATGTAAAATACTACAACAGGTACCAGACTTCTGTTCATATAAAGTTATGTAAAGTTGAAAAACATTGTTTTTCGTATTCGAATTAACTTATATTTATAGTATAGCGACTTACCCGATTTGATATGGATAATAATATGCATGTATTACATACATAATTATAAATTTCCCCCAAACCACTTTGTCTATTGATGAAAACCGTGATGAGAGTATTACAAAACAGCTGCGTCATTTAAGTTAATTATGGTTATAAATAGAATTGAGCTTCACGTCGGTATCTATTAATACCCTATCTCAATGTATAATTTTTCAAAGTTTACCGTAAGAACTGAATCATAGACTGTAATAAGAAATAACGGCTTCAAAATAATTGTATATTAAGTAGATATACACTTATTGATGAGTGGGATTTAAAAAAGCTCTCATAGCTAGTTTTCTCGTGTCTTTGTACAACCCTATCATAATCTATACTAATATTATGAAGCTGAAGAGTTTGTTTGAATGTCGCGCTAATCTCAGGAACTTCTGGTTCGAATTGAAACATTCTGTTTGAGTTGGGTCAGTCCACTTATCGAGGAAGGCTATAGGCTATAACATCACACTACGCGGGAGTGAAACCGTAGGGAATATCTTGTGTCTTTCATATAAATAACTAGCTGTGCCCGCGACTTCGTTCGCGTGGATGTCGGAACTTAACAATGTATTTTTTTATTAAATTGACAAAGTTTCATACAAACTTTTACCCCCTATTTTATCCCCTTGAGGGTAGAATTGATCAAAATCCTTTCTTAGCGGATGCCTACGTCATAACATAGACCTGCATGCCAAATTTCAACCCGATCGTCCAGTGGTTTCACCTTTGAGTTATATATATTTAGATATCTATAATAAGTCTTTTTTTACACCTCTGTTTAAGGTACATTTATCTTAAAAGGTGTTCCAGTGATTTGTTCCGGCTAAAAACATCCATTTATTTTGAAATGACGGTTCTCTTGAAATTTCTATTTCGAAAATGTGACGCTTTAAATTTTTTTGTCGCGGGTCTTTAGTGTGGTATTCGTACGTTAGGCAGACCAGCCTTCGTATCTTTCAACCCCTTTCATAGAATATTCAGTGATAGAAAAAATCTTCAAAAGTGTTATTCATTGATTTCAAAAGATTTTTTCATACACTGTAATTGAAACAAGGGGCGTAGCGGTTATTTTGGAAGAAAAAATAGATCAAACAAAGTCATTCAAGTGTGTCTGTCTGTACACGCATATCTTCAGAACGACTGCACCAAAATAGGAAATTCTTTTTTCGTTGTGCTCGTTTCTGATAGGATACAAGATTTGTATTGTAATATTATGGCAGTAAAGTCTTCGTAGGTAGGTATATTTTTGTAACGCCTGCAACTTCTTTCCTTTCCTCCTTCTCCTACCTACCTACATTGATTTGAAAAGTAGGTAAGTAGTTGAATTTCGCAAAAACGTGGATAACATTACTGTCAAAATAATTCATTTACTAAAATAGAAAGTCAAAACTAACATACCTAATATAAATTGAAAGCATTATTCATTCTTGAAACAAAAACTTAGTAAAAAGGTAAATACCGATATGTATCTATTCGTAAGTATGTACATTTTTTTATGTAAGTGTGCTTAGAAGCAAAAACTCTTTAAGCAAAAACAGTAGTATGTGTTTTTGACAAAAGTGTGTTAAGTATATTATCAAACAAAAGAGCATTATGTATATGTTGTCTTGTCCCGTTGCGACACCGTGACCGGCAAGGTCTTGCGGTATATCTTTGAAAAGTTAAGAATGAATAAGTTATATTTACTAATTTTTTATAATCTACTTATTGTATATTTATGTGCATACAGTTTTCCATCACTGTCATTTGTAGATCTTTGACACTTTAACAACCATGACGGGTAGTACAGACAGCGACACGTTGTGGTTACCGCCCTTCAAAGCACTTACGCTTTCAAGGGGGTAACCATATCAGTCCTACTATGAGGGCGGTTACTCCATGTAAAATATCTACTCATATTCAGGTGCATAATTATGTTAAGATGAGAAACCAATTGCAATACTTTTGGCAAAATATTAGCAGGCGAAGTCAGTATTCCTTCATCGTGTATCTGCCTACCTATATAACCCCTTTCGCACATCTTAAAAATAGTGTCACAATAATAACTCACTAATCTGAAACCAAACTAGACAAATCTGCTTCCCATTGTTTTGTTACCATATATGATTTATTTTATTTATTTAACTATTTATGGGCACACAATAAATAACACAGGAATACAGTCATGTATAGAAATAAACTGTATATAGAGTACAAAGGTACTGCTTATTTCTTCAATTTCTGCCGGCACACCCAATAAGGGAGAAACTAAGAAACGCTAGAGACAATATTGTGAAACAGGTATAAGTTATACTTAACTATGTATACATAACGGCATGTATACAAGTATTGATATACGAAAACGTAGTCCAACCCGCGCGGTGGCTCTGCCGAAACGAGTATTTCATTTAGGAGCAGAGTACATCGGCATGCGTCGCGCGTAAAGCACGCACATTGCACTGTGCGCTCAGCACGATATTATAGGGGTTGTTATGTTATATTAAATATTATAATTATATTATAAACATTAAGCAATATTAATTTATTGAACACACCAGAAATTCGTAGCATTTTATAGTATTATGTCACACGCGTTGAGAAATATCTTTTTCTTTTAAGTTTTGCATGGACCATTAACTGTGTACCTGCTTACTATTATGTGTTATGGATGATGATGATGATGTGCTGGCGTATAACGGGTTGTTGATGAGTGTGTGTTCACCAGGTCGCTCGCAATTCCTGACGGTTTGGTGATGGACCCGCTGGCGCCCACCGCGTTAGCTGTCTCTTCGGAGTTCATGGACCGCATCGGTAGTGGGCTGACCATTCTCAGAGACCACGGGAAAAAAGTTCAAAAGGTGGGTACGTATTGTGTAATATTAGCTCGTATTGTTTTGATTACACTGCCGTATTGAGAAATACTCTTGTATCATCAAATTATCGATCAACGTTTGATGATTTGTAATCGTAAAATGTCTTTTAAGGTTTTATTTGGTTCTTGGACGAAGAAATACCAACTAAAACAAAAA
Source organism: Agrotis clavis (assembly GCA_954870645.1). Taxonomy (NCBI): domain Eukaryota; kingdom Metazoa; phylum Arthropoda; class Insecta; order Lepidoptera; family Noctuidae; genus Agrotis; species Agrotis clavis. The sequence goes on along the minus strand of OX940919.1, from coordinate 14,888,773 downwards.
AGAAATCATATTTTGAAAATGAAATCACAAATTGTAATTTTAAACGATGATTTCTAACCAAGGTAGTTTTGAAACCTTCACTGTCTATGTTTTGCATAGAGTGATGTCACCCATCTGTATTGTGATACGAATAATAAATTCTACTGAAAATTGTCCACTAACTAGCAACTTTATTCACCTACGTAAATAAAATTAAATATTATTTCATGGATAATTATTGAGATAGCAACAGTACGTGAACTATTTTTCTTATGCTTTTTCAATTCAAAATATTACCTCTCTTACATTTTATATTTAAAAATCAAATAGGTAAGTACAATTGAGAAATTCATAAATATGAATTTTGTGAAACTAACGCAAACTTATTCATGAAATTACAAACACAATAAGTCTCATTTTTGTTCTTTTTCATTTAAAAATCGGCATTACGTATACTATCAGTTCCAATCGAGGTGTTTACTAGGGAGTATAATTATGAGGTACACCTTTTATCTTCAGTAATAAGAAGAGCTCCGATGAATGCTCCTTGGAATTTTTACTAAGTATAATGTGTGACCTTTCCTCGTTTTAATGTTCTTCTACTTTGTCTGGCAGTATGTTTGGAAAAACAGAAAATTCGACATTCTCAAGAAGTCATGGAAGTCTATAGTGAACGTTGTTTTGATTGAAGCCAAAGATACGCCGAACGGCAGTGCCAATGGACTATATTGTAAAATAAGGTAAGACCCTTATCGGTCCCTAACCCTACAATTAAATGACTGTAAAGTTACGGTATCTTAACTTTATATAATTTGAAAATTAAAACCTACAAATAATAATGCGGAAGATTTGATACTATAAAACTTGTCGGATATATTTTTTACAATATCCGTTGTTTTTTTCACATAACATTTTGTGCATTTTGTTCAACATGTCACGGGTTCGATTCCCACACGGAAAAAAAACATTTGTGTGGCCTACTGATAGTTGTTCTAGGCGTATGTAAGTTTAAATGTTCGTAAACGCATCCACGAAACAATTAATTATTCCTAGTCTATGGCAACATATTTTTCAATTATAAAAGAGCTTTCGGTTTTTTTTTAATTGCTCTCCTAATAAACAATATAGGTAGTTTATATTTTCTATGGAAAGAACGAAAATTCGAAGTTCGAGAATTCTGCGACCTTCAGGTTCATTACATCCGACGCTCTTTCCAACTGAGCCACAGAGGTTACTAGTTAGAATTTTTCTTACCTACTGGTTAGATTTTTTTTTTCCATAGAATATTTTTGAAATTCGCGACGCATGAGTCAATGCGTATAATATTTATAATGTGTTTTTAGTTACATACTAATTTGGTTGCAGTACGTTTTTCGAGTAACTTACTGCCCTATTCCGTGATTGGAAGGGTTTGGTCTTATGGTGGTTGTTAATAAATGCGTATTTAATAACAAGGTTTTAAAATTAGTAATTTGAATGAAGTATACTTATTTATGATGTCAACTTTTATTCTGCCTAATAAATATTTAGGCAAACTTAATTATAAATTTAAATCATACAATTAATTGGATCATTAACAAAATGTATCGATAACCGAGGCGGTTATATTTGTTTAAACGGCCTTTTTATTCTAATGTATAGGCATAGATAAATAAAACGAAAAAAGGAAGATCATTGACAGGCACATGTTTTACCTGTTATTTTTTTTTCTCCGTTCAGATTGGGCAGCGAAGGTCACAAATCGAAGCAGCTGTCAAAATCAAAGCCGTCATGGTGTGAGCGGTTTAACCTGTACTTGTACGATGACAATAACTTGGAAGTTACCGTGTGGCACAAGGGGAAGCAGAAGACTTTTATGGGCAGGTAAGCATCTCTTCTTACAAATAAAAATCTCGTGTGTTTGTGGTTGCACTCCTCCGGAACGGCTTGACCGATTTTAAATGTTTTTCTTTTTGTATATTTGGAAGGTTTTAACGCTTTTACCGTTTATTAGTAGGTATACTTTTTATTTTTATTTCTTAATCTGTTTTTTCATGTTAAGTAAAAGTTGTTCTAAAAGTTTTCACAAGATTTGACCAGACAAACATACGGGGCTAAATAAAACCGTTGTACAATGCTGATCACGAAACAACTCAATCGATTAACTATGTTTTTTTTTTTGATTATCAATAAAAAGTAAAGAAAAATGATAAAAGAAATAATTTTCTCATCCTTAGATACTTATATGGCTTTTTCTTTACTATTTTAATCTGTTTTTGTTATAAATAAATGACGCAAACATGAGTATCGTACACAGGCAAAATATATTTTTTTTCATGTTTAATCCAAACTAATATTATAAATGCGAAAGTAACTCTGTCTGTCTGTCTGTCTGTCTGTTACGCTTTCCCGCTTAAACCTCTCAACCGATTTTGATGAAATTTGGCACAGACAATCTTTAGACCCTGAGAAAGAACATAGGCTACCTTTTATTGCGAAAAAGGGGATGAAGAGGTTGAAAGTTTGTATGGGATTTCTTAATTTTAAAAGATAAAACCATGAAACTTTATATTTAAGCACTTGATAAGATATCTTTAAACATTTGTTCTAGCGTTTTTGAAATTTCGACCTGTGAGGGGGTGAAATAAGGGTTGAAAGTTTGTGTGGGATTTTGTCATTTCTGGGGATAAAACCATGAAACTTTATATTTAGGAACATGATAAGAAATAAATAACAATTTGTTCTAGCGTTTTTGAAATTTCGACCAGTGAGGGGGTGAAATAAGGGTTGAAAGTTTGTATGGGATTTCTTAATTTTAAAAGATAAAACCATGAAACTTTATATTTAAGCACTTGATAAGATATATTTAAACATTTGTTCTAGCGTTTTTGAAATTTCGACCAGTGAGGGGGTGAAATAAGGGTTGAAAGTTTGTATGGGATTTTGTCATTTCTGGGGATAAAACCATGAATCTTTATATTTAGGAACTTGATAAGAAATAAATAACAATTTGTTCTAGCGTTTTTGAAATTTAAAATCGTTTGTTCTAGCATTTTGAAATTTTTACCACCGTGGGGGTGAAATTCTACAAACGGAATTCCCGAAATTCGAACGGAACGGAACGGATTCGGAACGGGAACTACGAAGCCAAACTTTTTGTATACAAAATTTTAACCACTGAACCTAGGAACATCATGGCAATATTGGCACCGACTAATGAAATCGTGGGACAGATCAATGAACGAATGATGTCACATGTGCAAGGCGATGTTGTCGAATATTTGTCAGTAGATATTGTCATGGACAGTGAACAGGTGACATCTTATCCTACAGAGTTTCTAAACTCTTTAGAGCTGTCAGGAGTGCCGTCTCATAAGCTGAGACTGAAAGTTGGGGTTCCAGTTTTGTTAATGAGAAATCTCGAAGCGCCGAGACTATGCAACGGGACCCGATTGCAAATTACGCAGCTAGGACGCAATATTATTAGAGCAGTTATAATGACAGGAATAGCTAAAGATGAAGAAGTTTCAATTCCCCTACTCATGATCCCTACAGATTTACCTTTTCAGTTTAAAAGAATCCAGTTTCCCCTCAAATCAGCCTTCGCAATGACCATTAACAAAGCGCAAGGGCAAACACTTAAAGTAGCAGGTGTCCATTTAGAGAAAAACTGTTTTTCGCATGGCCAACTGTACGTGCCCTGCTCGCGAGTGTCGAGTCCAAACAATCTCCACATTTTAACAAATAATAACAAAACAGCAAACGTTGTGTACAAAAATGTTTTAAATTAGGTCATTTTAAAATATTTTTGTACACAACTTGATGCTGGCCCCTGGAAGTGTCTCTTGGACATAAGGGACCAATAAATTTTCCTGGGTACTTTCTGCCACTTAATGGAATACATAGGTACCATAAACCTACTGTAAACAGATATTTTATATTTTTTTTAAACATACCTACTCTCTTTTAACCAAATGCCATACCCAAATCTATACCGTTCCATTAATATAATCCCTAATATTCAAATTAATTTACTATAACTGTGTAAATGTTTGTTTAACGGCTAATTTGCTGAGCCGTTTGTTACAAAATTGGATATGGATAGTCTGAAATCTGAAAAACAACATAAGCTACTTTTTATCAAAACACCACGCGGGCGAAGCCGCGGGCGGAAGCTAGTTAAATAAATAAAAACATGTTAATTAATTTGTTTGCTTCTCAAGCTCAAAAATACCACGTTAATTTGTCATTTTGTTCATTAGATGTTAAACGGAACTGTTAAGGTTCTAAATGTGACCAAACCGGTGTATTAAAATATCCCTAAATAAACATAAATCAACCATGTTTAATTAAATAAATAAAAACATGTTAATTAATTTGTTTGCTTCTCAAGCTCAAAAATACCACGTTAATTTGTCATTTTGTTCATTAGATGTTAAACGGAACTATTAAGGTTCTAAATGTGACAAAACCGGTGTATTAAAATGTCCCTAAATAAACATAAATCAAACACTGCCCGTTTTCTTTATATTTCGTACTTATTTTGTGACGCATAAAACAGGAGGCATTTAATTGAAAAATCTTAATATTATACACAAAACAGTAAAAAGTATACTTAATTATATTTTCATAGGTAAACTGATTATTGATTTTTTTTTCATGTAAAAGCTCTAAAAGTTTCCATATACTAACGATAGATGGCGTGGTTCATGATTGTTAGTGTCATCAATCGCGATTGTGTTGCACGAACGGAATGAATGGAGATGAAAAATCACAATAATTATGCATATTTTATGTAGAGTTGGTGCTTTTCACCTTCCTTCCCTTTGGTTTAGTTGGTAACCCTTTCTTTTCGTTTATTGTTCTGATTTTTATTTATTAATCTTTTAAATTTTTAATCTTTTTTATTGAAACCCGTTTGCAACTTTATTATGTAGTCACCCACAAACATATTCGTCAGATTCCTAAAGAGTGACACATATAAATATGCCTTTTCTATAATATTTTTTCCACGTGTAGGTGTGTTAACATCAAAACTAGTTTTTTATGCGATGTTTTATTCGCTCAAATCATGTACCTAGCTTGATTCCATCACTACACAGTATAAAACAAAGTCGCTTTCTCTGTCCCTATGTCCCTTTGTATGCTTAAATCTTTGAAACTACGCAACGGATTTTGATGCGGTTTTTTTTAATAGATAGAGTGATTCAAGAGGAAGGTTTATATGTATAATAACATCCAATAAATAGTGGAGAAGTACTGTTATTTTTGAGGTTTCTAATGTGATGTCGTAAATAATTACATTTTTTCCGCTTACATTGCAAACGCAGGCTGAACCCTACGAGTTTTATCAAAATAATGTACTAAGTATTGTATAAATTGAAAAGGTCTACAGAAAAGTCCGTGATGGTATATGTCTATCTCTTATGGATAACCCACAATAACTTTTTTTTGTCATTTACTTTTTACGACAAATAATGGCTAATTTTCGAAGCGATTTTAACCAATACAGCATTAATCCTTAACCAATTAAATACCTTGAATACATTGTTCATTTAATATAGATCTATATGGCCCTTAACACCGTATGATTTAAGGCTGCATATTCTGAAAGTTGGCAACGTCGCAAAAAGCTGTCAAATAATTACAAGTTTTAATTAATTTGGCGAATTTTCTGTATGAAAACAAGAAATATCGCTCTGTAGTGCACTAAAAAAATGATATAGGAATGCAATTAAAACACTGAATTTGATGTTGTAACCGTTTCAAGTGCATAAAAGGCATTTGGAAAGCTTCCAAATGCTTTTTCTACATCTAAAACTATATATTCGGTGTTACGATATTAATTATTGCATTCCCTTATCAATTTTTTAGTGCACTACAGAGCCATATTTCTTATTTTCATACAGTAACAATGCTAAATTAATTAAAACATGTTAATATTTGACAACCATTTGCGACGTTGCCAGCTTTCGGAATATACGCTCTTAAGTGAATATTTTCGAAGATATTACAGATTTAAAAATTGCGGGACGTCGCGTTTGCGCAGTTTTTCTGTAGTGTATTTAGTATCAGCATTGCACCCGTGCGAAGTAGGGGCGGGTCGCTAGTGTTATATAAAACAGTATCAAAGTTTTAAATTAGAGATTTTATAATTTAGGCTCGTATTTTTACGAACTCGTCTTAACGACACCAAAGACAAGGTTATAATTTTATAAAGAACGCCATAAACATCCTTTAAGTATATAAATTAAAAAAAAATATTGACTTTATAGATCAGGAGTTCAGTGACCACAAAGCAATCACATGCCAATACCGGAGGCTTTAATAGGCAAAGCTAAATTCGTTTAATCTACTAATATCAATCAGCACCCGTTTTTATGACCAGCAATATCTACTAACCAGTTAGGTACTCTATATTTTTATGTGATGTTTTTACAATAGTGACGCTCTCGATACTTTGGTGTTTTGAAAACAAAATTCTTTAACCGTGTCGTACTTTTTGCTTCCATACTTTGGTGTTATTTAGGGAAACCATCAAAGCGTAGCTTTTCGTGATTCGTTACGGTAGTAGGTATCAGTGCCGGTTTTAGCACTACCAGCGCCCTAGGCAAGATTTTCTACGGCGCCCCCTAACTGCAATACAAACCCATATGAAAAAAGGAAAAGGATTTAATGAAATTACCATTTATTAAAAGAAATAACCATTTACTTATTAAAAAATAAAAACTAATAAAATTGTACCTTTCTGGCCCTTTCTATCGGCGAACTCTTAAAAATTATCAAAATCGAGATTTTCTGCAATTTCACTTTCTATTGACAAAGTTCAACTAAGGTGACTCTCTGATAAGCATTTGTGCATGTTTGCAATGCGTTGCAATAAATGACGTTTTACTCAATTGAGTGACGAAAAGCATGTAATTTTGCACAAACGTTCCTTGAATTATGTAAGTTTTGTGTTTTCTTTAGACGGGTTTTGGGTTTATCCCCTAAAAATGGGATGAAAGAAATTGGGAAATTTACGACAAAGTAGGCCTGCGGCGCCCCTTTGTATTCAGCGCCCTGGGCGGTCGCCTAACCGCGCCTTACCCTAACGCCGGTACTGGTAGGTATATCATTATTAATGTCTTAAGCTTCTGTCATGTGTGTCGGATGTGCACTGTAACATGCTCGGGGTGCTTACAAGCACGTTACCTCTTTTTATTAAAAAAAAATCATATAAACACTTAACTATAATTTTGAACTAGTTCGGCTTGCAATAGTTATAATCAATTGACATAATCGATAAAAAAACTACAATTCAATTTTTACGTTTTTCTAAACTTTAAAGTTATTGGAGTGGCAGAACATGGCCAGCTCTGTTATTTAGCCCACCAATAGGATTCGAGGTTGATATCTCACAGTAGCAAAGTATCAAAGCTGTGTTACTACTACTGGCCAATCTCGATGGCGCGATCATTTGAACTTAAAGCTTCCCGTAAATGAAGGCTTCGACACAAAAGCATTGATGGAGCCGACCTTGTCTTTCAAATTCCAATAAAATAGTCATTCGTTTCATCAATACATGTTAATTTATACTTGCATTCCGAATTTAACAACACAATGAGATATTTTTTATTTTTTTTGCCAGACTGCGGTTACCCTTTAACTTTTCCCCCTTTTAAAAATGCGAAGAGTTGATATTCAGGGCCAACGACTGCCGCTGTCGTTTACTGGTTTCCATTTTATGCATAAACAGATGTCTCAATACTCAATAACGAACATAACGTTCCGGGTTAAACTTCTTCGGCAAAATACGGATATTTATTTCGGATAAATGTATTTGTTAAGTATTACTTGATCAACTTGTAATTAACGAAGTTTTTGTGACGATCATTTGTTTTTGACGTCACGTCCGCGTCAGTGTAAATGACAGAAACAAACTGTCATGTCAATTTTGAAGTAGGTAGATCTATTGTTATCCAATATAATGTCATGATTGTACATTGTTATCTTGTACAATACATGTAAACATCATTATTACCATGTTGTTTAATTAACACCTAAAATGATTTTATGTATTAAGCAATAGTCTAGTTTCTAGCGTCAATAAATTGCAAATCTAATTTGTCCGTAAGTTACAGTTCTGAAAAATAGTGGACACGCGCGTATTTTGTTAAATCAGTGAATACTCACAAACGTAAAAAAACGCATCAAACTTTTTTTGATGTTGACATTTTGACAATAAATCGTTTGAATCCGTCAAATTGACAAAGATCAAAGTCGTGACCATGGATAATTATGTATGTTAAAGCGAATGTGGACCTAATTGAATTTGAAAGTCTGTAAGAAAATAAGCTTATGGTGGATCATGATTCAACTTTGTCGATTGTACACTGATACACTGACACTGATACACATACACTGACACTGACTGGATATGGTTACAGCCTACGCGGCTTCAGTGCAAGCGTTCGCAAGGGTTATAAAAAACTGGGACCAGATAACGTCTTCACAAAAAAAAAACGTGACTAATAACTGCTTACAATAATTAAAAACTTTTTGAAAAAAAGGGAACCGACTTCAAAAATAACACAAAAAAACTATAAAATAACTTTTCTTTCGGAAGTCGGTGGCTTTGTTTTTTTTTATTTCATTGACATAATTATGGCCACCGACTTCCGAAAGAAAAGTTATTTTATAGTTTTTTTGTGTTATTTTTGAAGTCGATTCCCTTTTTTTTCAAAAAGTTTTTTATTTTTCCCTTTTTAGTTGAGATAATCAACAAAAATCTTCATAAAATCGGCGTCTTTGAAAATGTACAATCCTATTAAGCAAGACGGATCTATGTGAGCAACTTCACGAGATATCCATTATTGTTATACGCTAAAACCTCCCCCAGAATGTAACAAACACTTTTCTGAAAACTGCATCAAAATCGGTTCAGCCAAACGCGAGATAATTGCGGACAAACATGCAATCGTCCCTGAAAATCTACGATCCAAGTAAGCAAAACGGATCCACGCGGGCAACGTCACGGGATATCTATTAGTGTTATATACTAAAACCTTCTCCAGAATGTAATGAACACTTTCCTGAAAACTGCATCAAAATCCGTTCAGCCAAACGCGAGATAATCGCGGACAAACATACATACATACATACAGGTCGAAGTGAGAACCTACTTTTTTTTTGAAGTCGGTTAAAAAACAATATTATGCTAATCTAACCATAAATAAATCTTTCTTTTGACCGCCACCTACATTCCAACTTTCATTCGCAGGTGTGTCATCGACCTCTCGCAGCTTGAAAAGGAGAAGACCCATGAACTGTGGCAGGAACTGGAGTGCGGTCAAGGCTCTTTGCATATGTTGGTGACGTTGAGCGGAACCGCGAGACCAATGCCTTTGGACAACGTGCCCACAACGAATGGCGTCCACCATGCTACTCCTGAGGAGGAGAAATTCGTAAGTACCTACGATTATGTGGTTCGGAAACTGTGAACGCGAATCGTGCAATTTGCAATTTCTACTAATGAAAAATGGTCCTTGCTACTACGATATAATGATGCAATTCGCCTAACTAACGTCGTCTTGGCGAGCGTGTTTTGTTTTTCAGCTATTATACCCGTTGTTATGTCATAATATGTCGTAGTGGTTAGGATGATGTTCACTGATAGTTGAAATCGGTCGGATTGCGTCGCATCGCGTCATTAACAAGCTCGCTTTGTTGTCTGGGCTACAAAAACTATGTAGATATAAATATTAAATTTTATTTTAATATCATGGAACACGCATACGGATTAGGATATTAAATTAGAGCTACCAGAAATCATTTTTCCGTACCGACACTAGGAAAATATGAATGCAACAGCGCACTAAAGAAAGAGACCGAAAATACATTAACAACGCAGCGTTAAAACTCCATGCGTACGTCCTCTGGGTTGACGACGATGATTTTTTTTATTTTATTTTTTGTTTATATTAAGTACAAGATATTTAAATGTGGTTTTGAACGTGTTGTCCAATCTTAAGTGACAGTCATTAAAATGTATATATTTAAAAAAAAACTTGTTATCACTTCGGAAAAAATTGTCACGTTCTTTTAAAAATATATTGAGTTTTTTTTATTACAGCAGTAAACTAGATTATGTTAGTAGCTGGTATGCCTTCTACGTAAAGATTATAATTATGTAAATTATAATATTTTATTTATAAAAACTACGTATATTTCCTCGATTTGCTAAAAAATATAGTCCATAGCCAAGAATAGGTATGAGTGGAAAAAACGATAACTAATCAAACAAGTTACTGTCATAAAAAAAACCAGCTCTGGATGATTTTAAATCACCTCCTTATTGAAAAGTTAACTAATTCAAACAGACATTACGGTGTTTATAGAATACCACGATAATCGTTATGAAAAACAAAATATTTTACATTATAGACAAGCAAATTAATAAACTAGAACTTCTAGAATGCTTAATTTAACTTGATGGTTTGATATAAATGATTTTAAACATTCTATTTACGGTTTAATCACAGAAAGCCCTGTTCCTATCATCCAGCGAACTAATAAAGTCATTTAATAAAAAATGAACTTGATTTTTGTCCTCTGAAAACTCACTTTGTTCAAAGTAACTGAAACTCGCGTTATTAGGGAAATAAAGAGCTTAAGTTATTTGTCATTTCTTAACATTATAACATCAACATACATACTAGGAGTAATTTAATAATGATATCCATTAATCAATGCTCTACTGTATATTTACAAAAAATAAAACTTTATTGCGATCATTAAAGAGAAATGTCAGCATGCGGACACGGTTAAGTTCAAGTTGGCTTGCGGTTTTACCCACCCAAGTTAGCCTTGCTTTACAAAGCTCCGTCCATAATGATAGACCATGAACCTCAGATGACCTAAGCTGTCCACGTCAAGAAAGAAATAACGATGAAAAATATGGATATGTTTTTATATATCTTTATAGCTAAGATAGAAACTTGCAGTGTCATTTTAATATCTGTAATCTAAAATTGAGGCTTTTATGAAACTCTATAATTATTATATACGACTTTTCGTCTTCGACAATTCGCCGATACGAACTATCCTTAATTGTTTTTTAATTTTACGTTTTACTTGTTAATTCTTCTGCATCGTTTGTGCATTTACAAACCTTTAAATTAAACTCCCATACACAAATAAACAGACCTACACCCTGACAACTACTTGTCTTGTAGATCATAAAGATGAGTTTTCCTTGTGGGGATTGATACGCAGCAAGCACTTGCCTTGCCAGTAATATCTTACATTGGGCCCCAGAGCTCATCGTAAGCATTTTTATTTTCCTAGTTTTAACACTGCATATTGGAGGTAATTATTTATAGCCTTCTTCTTCTACTTTTTTGTTTATAGCAATCCGCCAGAGCCACTGTTGCCAGTGTCGAGTGTTGATATATATATAAAATAAATAGTCACTGCGCCAAACCTGCTGATTCAGACTAGCCTCATATCATTGCAATTCACACTTGCTCACAATGTAAACTAATCTTTACACAATAATCCTTCGGCTTTTACGTCGTGACTCAGACAGACGGACAACCAGTGACGTAGCTAGGCAAGAAAGGGCCCCGTGCCAAAACTTTTTTGGGCCCTTCTAATCTAAGTGATTAGGGATGCTATTTTCTTTATTCAGAAATATCATAATATTTCTGAATAAAGAAAATCCTGACTCGTATAGCTACTGCTATTATGAGAGTTAGAAGGGAACTAGAAAATTGAGCATGCTGATCGACTGATCGTATCTCATTTATTTTATAAGAACTATAGCCATATTGAAAATTTATTTATTTATGTTACGAGCTTGATAATTGGAGCTTTATGGACCCCGATGAGTTTTCATTTAAAAACAACATTCTATGTTTTTTTTTTTATATATAAACGTCGGGGCCTTTAATATTTGGGGGCCCCGTATCATTGTTACTTCGGTAACTACGCCCCTGACTACAACCACGTAGCTAAGCCGTTTGTCTGTTCCTCGTAAACTTCCGAAGGCCGGTTTGTCTCACGTGAGGAATATTCCTGGGTTCCAATAATCAACTGAAGACGCAGGTAAAAGTGGTCTGACCGGCTAAGATGCGAAGATAACTGCGCAGCCTTATTTGATACTGTAGGTACATCATAAATATACCTAATTTATTAGTGGTTATTTTAAGATTCCTTTTAATTTTATTGATTTCCTGCTTGGTGTACAAGTGAATTGTAGTTTTACAGATTGCTTTTTTTGTATAGCTGTATGGACAGGACAAGCGATACTAGAAGGTGTGAGAAAAAACATGACTTTTAAATTATTTTCTCAATACCAACTGACAACAAGTTCTACAAAGGTACCTACAACAAATCTTTGTAGATCAACAATGTACAATGGATTATTAACCCTTTGTTGGACCAAAACAAACCGAAATAATTTATGGTTGCATTTCTATTTTTTTTTTGCAGATGTTTTGAATACCAGCGTCATGTAAATTAAACAGTTATTATAAACCTAGTATTCCTCAATTGAAGTTCTATAAAAAAATAAGGTTGCGGTTTTACGAATACTGAATGACGTCAAGAAAAAACCACACGCAAAGGATGTTTCGAAAACAAATTCTTAAACATTTACATTGTTGCATAAACAATAGATTATTATAACAATTACAATAAATAGCTTATGCCCAGGCGTTGCCCGCATGAAGTTCGTTAATTATCCACAAGAATACACCGTGACTTTTTTGTCGTCTTACAACCGCAACCCAGTTCATGTATCCAATGAATAGTTAACGTTCATAATAAAAAATAGGTATTTATGAGATTTTAATAATTTAAAAATAAAAATATTATTCATTATTATGACGCAAGGCGTAGTTAGGAACAGTGGAACACCCTTGTCTCATAGAAAATAGAGATAGAATGATCTGCTCGACTCGTGCGCTGGGTAGGTTTACTCTACAGTTTGATACTTGAAACGTAAACATTTTTAACAGGGTGTTTCAAATGTTTGTAATGTAGGTACCTATTTATCCAAACTAATATTATAAATGCGAAAGTAACTCTGTCTGTCTGTCTGTCTGTCTTTTACTCAACCGATTTTGATGAAATTTGGCACAGACAATCTTTAGACCCTGAGAAAAAATATAGACTATCAAGACACCACGCAGGCGAAGCCGCGGGCTGAAGCTAGTTAATCATAAAAATGATTATTAATGTAAAAATAATAATAATCGGGCCAAGAGGTTTTAATAATGTCCGATACATTGAGTGGACCACTTTTGTTATACGACTAAAAGTGACGGTGTATTAATGTTCATGCTTTTAATCCAGGTTATAAACTATCTGGGTACCAAAATCCGTCTTGTCAGTTTAGTGGTAAAGAGTAACAAAAATATCCATCCATCTACAAAATACGTTCGCTTAATACTTAAGACTACTTAAGTAAATATTATTAGTTAGATGATATACCTATGTAATACCTATTCTATATTATCGACTCACTTCAACGCTTTAATAAAATAAAGTAATTAAATAATAAATAATTCATAAGTTAATTAGTTTTGTGATAGATAAGAGATGTTAACGATATTTTACAAACAAAAAATTAATTTAAAAAATACACGTGAATACTTTTTGTGTCATGTCCTAGATTGGCGGGATCAAAGTAGCGTTACCAGAAATTAAAAAAAAATAACAAACTAAAAAATAAACTATGATTTATTACAACAGGTTACATTGATGACCCAGCGATCTCTATACGTCATTGTACAAAAACTTTAATGGGATAATAATTTATCAACAAAAATGGCTACGTCATAGAAAAGCTATTTTTAATATCATGCTTGTCAATCACTGATGTAATATCTATATTTTTTGCGTCGCGTCCAATCAAAAGATGTTATTGGAATAGAAAAATGGTTATCTAGGTGTTAAATAGCGCTAATATTAACACATTTATGTTAAATTTTAAGATAAACAACATGAATTTGCGAAAATGATGTACCTAATGTTTTTGTGTAAACTTGACAGAAATAAACCTACAATTTTTTTTAATGTATTTTAGGGCACCCCGACTCGGATAGGTTAGGTTAGAAGGAGGTGGCTGGTTCTTAGTGAGCGAGAGAAGCGAGCGAACACAGACCCCGCCACCGCCACCGCCTTCGAGGTATTTTTTTTAAACCACCCAGAAGTATTAAGAGCCCCGTGGAGCGGGGCTCCGTCGAGTTCACCTACTTTATTACTTTGCCCAAGATGGCATTATTCATAATGGCCTGGAAAAGTGATTAATCATGCTGTTTGAATCACATTGCCCAATTGAGTCAGGCATTATGAATACAGACCGGCCATTATTAATAGTGCCCAGACTTATCAAATTGCCCGTAACATTTATAATAATCTTATAACATTTTAAGTTATTTTTAAAAGGTCTACGTATTTAGCAATTTTTTTATTAAAGCACAAAAATGTGTGTATTTTGATCTTGTTCGTATGATGAACTTGTTACAAAATGTATACTTGTTTTATTATGATTTGATTTTGGCAAAGACTGGACTTTAATTTAAAATTCTACAATATACTCGTAGATATGTATTGCAGTATTATTTCCCTTTTTACTAAAGCTTTTCTTTGTTGAATTATTGTAATAAAAAACTTTATTGATTAATTTTGGGTACTGATTAAAAAAATAACTTTAATAATAAACAAAATCTCCATAATAACTTTAGATATTTTGCCAAGCTTTATTTGTAAATGCAAAAAAAAATATCTGCTTTTTCAGTCCTATTAAAGTATGATACGCTTTTTATTAAGTGTCCAGTAAAGTGCATTCTATTCTATAGCTTAGAACCAAAAGTAACCATAATATATCCTTTCCCAGTCATGGTACCGCCTGGACAACAGCTGGGGCGAGGTGGGTGAGCTTTCGGTGACGGTGTACGGCGCCGAGGGGCTGTGCGCGCTCGGCATCAGTTGCAAGGCCGACGCTTACTGCCTTCTAGAGCTGGACAACTCCAGGATACAAACACACACGGTGCCGGGAACTACTGACCCGACGTGGAACCAGAGTTACAAATTGTAAGTAGACGCTTACATACATTTTACTATCTAAGGATAGTTATGTCAGGTCCAATTACAAACCAGTGTCGAGAACCAACTGCTCGATGTTCTACTGGGCCTATTTGGCGCAGCCATGGGACACACATTTTTTTTTGTTTTGCTATTTTTGTTGTTCCTAGATTTTTTTTCCTGTGTCATTTTAATTTGTTTTTTTTTTGTGATTTCATGCCAAATAAATGATTTTCGTTTCTGTCTGTAGGTACCCAATTTTAAATTCAATTTAGATATTAGATCCCAAATACTTATTATAGAGTCGTAGTTTCGAATTATTCAGTTTCAAGAACAGTATTTTTTTAAATGAGCGATGAAAACCCAAGTCACTCTAATTAAATAATTAATGCAGAACTCTATTTATGCATTTGTCATGTTTTGAAACTAACTTTTTATGTAATAAATTATACACTAGCGAGCAAAGGTATGGAATCACTCACTTAGAATGGATCTGGTATTAGCTCCTTAAAAAATGGCGTGATTTGAATGAATTTTTGTATCAATTTAAAGTTAACAGTTAAACCTTTACCCGCTTATTAATAAAACGAGAAGTAAAGTTACGCCAAAGAAAAAGTTAATCCTTAAAAAGGTATAGTTAGTCCGAAGATTATCCTGGTTGTAACTTTAGTCCACGTTTATTAATAAAGGGGTGAAAATGCTACCATTTTTATTATTATTAACTAGTTATTATGTACTCAAGATTGTGCGGATTCGGAGTAAGTGATTTCACATTTCGTGCGCGAGGTGTGTGTTCCAACTTTTCTGCATTAGTAATAATAATTTCCATTTGTTTTATTTTGTCCGTACAGCCCCGTAAACGATATAACGTCAACACTAACAATAACAGTCAAAGATGAATCTATAATCAACACGATGAAAGATGAGACTCTCGGAAAAGTATCGATACCTCTACTATCGATAATAAACGAAGAGAAGGCCTGGTTTGACCTTAACCATCGATCGAAGAAGCACACCATCAAGGCAAATTCCCCGAAGATACAATTACAAATGTCCATCGCGTGGAACCCGGTAATTCATGCTTTATAGCTACCAATGTTTTAGCCAGAAATAACGAAAGTTTTATGATTTTCTATGGCAATATCCTAATACAAACGACCGCCACACGAACATCATTTCTTTGTTAACTTACCGCTGAAAGTTGCAAGCCAACTACAACTTTATTGAAACCAGAATATGAATTTGAATGATTTTTCAATAGTGAAAAGTAATTCAAACGATCTTTCCTCGTCATATTGTCACTTATTTTAGTTCGGAAAGCCCGAACGTCCTTCGTTTATACGCGACTAATCGCCTAGCGGTCGCTTGTCTTAGAACGCTACTTGCAACGTAAATAGTCATTTATTTGTTTTTGACCCTACTTTTTTTACATTAATTTCCTCCCTGTTTTTTATCATGGATATCGTGGTCAGACTTGACTAACTATAATCCACGTGATCCTTCAATAGCCCTTTAGGTACCTGAGCCACGGTAACCTGGTGAGACAGTCCCGCGACCCCGGCAGGCTTAGGCCCTCTTAGGTGGCCCTATCAGATTGCTGACAGCGCTGAACACAACGCGCCGTCGACCCGGGCATGGTCCATAATCTGACGGCGAATCGTGGCCGGAAATCGTCTCGCAACGTCCGCTGCCGTGGGCGTCTCCCGCGGCTGAGTCGTGAGGATAAAATTCCTTCCTTCAATTTATTTACGGATTATTTTCATTACAGATCAAAGCTTCAGTCCGGTTATTAAGTCCTAAAACCAACAAATACACAGAGCCAACAACGAGGACTTTCAGTATTCCCCTCATCTACAGTAATTTGAAGTTCATAAAGGACATATTTTCTGCTGTACACTACGGAAACGAACAGTTGAAGTAAGTAGTAACATATTTCATACCTACTTCGAAATTTCTTTTACATTAGTCTTAGTACTAATATTTAAAAATGCTAATGTTTGTGATAATGAATGGATAGGTGTTTGTTGCTCTTACACAAAAAAACCAATGAACGGATGTGGATTAAATTCGTCCGTAGATAGCTTATAGCCTGGATTTACACATAGAATATTTTTAATACCGGTATTACGTTTCCGTGAGATAATTTTCGAATGACACGCCGGCGAAGCCGCTGGCAAAAGCTAGTTTAATATGCCCCGGCTTGTTAAAAGCTATATTAACCCGTAATGGGCCCAAAAGGTGGATTATCCACTCCTTCTAACAGACAGGAGCCCTGTGTCCGAGCGGCGAAGACGTAGATAATAAAATAAAGCTTCTCAAAATACCGTAATAAATACTGCATTAAATTATTTAAAAAAATACCGTAGCTACAGCATTTCACGAACTGAAATAAAGTCTTAGCTAAAATAAAATCATAAAGACAAATAAGACTGGGTTTTGATTTTTTAACGATTGCTTAGTGAAGTTTCCGGATAGATTGGATAATCTAAAGTAATCTTAAAGACAATTTTCATTAAAATTTACGCGATAAATTGTAATGAAAATTGTCTTTAAGATCGTAAAGATTTTCGTGGACCATTGATGTTAACAACGAATTGAAAGATTCGAGCTAACAAGACATAATTATTATGACTGCGGTGGCTTAATTTGGTAAAGCGTCCGGTGTACTGAATTGGAAGGCCGCCGATTTAAGTCCTGGAGGTCTACCATAAAGTCTTAAAGCGGGAGTTATAGTTCCACTGTAGGAAAGAGACAGCTATACAAATCGTTTAGCGCCATCTCGTTCCCACAGTGGCCCTACTTCCGCTTTTAAGCCTGCTCTACACTACTCGCGAAGTTGCCTCGACGAAGTAGGTACTCGTCGAAGTTGATTGAAGTCCCGAAGTATGTGACTACACACTCGTGCAACTTCGCGAAGAGCTTATTGTGCCCTTTGACTCGATCGCAAAAACCGACAACAAATGGAAGTCGCCCGAAGCGAGCCGAAGTTGCACGAAGCGAAGCGAAGTGCCCTTCTACGAGTACACTATCGTATTCGGTCAACTTCGACCAACTTCGCGAGTAGTGTAGAGCAGGCTTTTGACTTCATGTCTTAAAGCGGGAGTTATAGTTCCACTGTAGGAAAGAGACAGCTATACAAATCGTTTAGCGCCATCTCGTTCCCACATTGGCCCTAATCTCGCTTTAAGACTTCATGTCAAATTCAAATCGAATTTTTCTTTCCACAAAAATTTCTAAAAGTCTGGTTTTATTCTTTTAACCGAAGACAAAAAAGGAGGAGGTTCTCAATTTGACTTGTATATTTTTCACCGGTTGCTAAATGAAGTTTCCTAATAGATTAGGTAATTTTATCGTTCTGTTCCAATGATAACGTTCTATTGTCGTGTGACCTGTTCTATTGTGATGTAACAGGGACAAACACGCTACACAAAAATGAGGTCGAGATTTGACTACGTTCTTACGATAAGCCAAATATTTACCATTGATATATTTTATACTGATTCGTTAAGTCTCGTTCGTAGATTTGTATGAAAATGAATGAGCAAGAGACTGCATACTTAGTCCGTAATAGCCCGGCCACACTAACGGCATTTTCCGTTGATTTTCGCGAAAGGTTCTCGTATGCAGATCACACACGTGGACAAACGATATGATGATAATCACAGGATCGCGCTGGATGCAAACCGCTTCTACCCGGTCCTGTTTAAAATCTACTGAGGAATATGTTCAGAATGGACGTCCTGCAGCTGATTTATTATGATGATGAGGATAATAATAATAATTTATTTCCAATAACAAGGTATTTGCACAATATGGAGGGTACTAAATCTATTAGGAACATATAGGTTAAAACAAACAAATCTGTGGGTGTAGTGCAGCTGTTCTCCAAACAAGATGAACGACATTTCTTGCTAGTGTGGCCCTTTTTTTTTGCGTGGTAAAATCATCAAATGTGTCCTCCCACCACGGGCAGGGCAAGAGGGACTGTCAGACTCATACTGACTAAAATCCACGGTGTCCTTCAATACCCCTGTATGTTCCGACTTCCGGGGTCACGGTAATGAGATAAGTCCCGCGACCCCGGCAGGCTTTGGCCCTTTGGGGGGGGGGGGGGGGCGTCATCATGCTGACGCTCTTTGAGGCGCGCGTGGAACACAACGCGCCTTCGACCCGGGCATGGTCCATGGTTGGACAGCGAGTTGCCCTTTACTCGCCGCCCGCATGCCCGTATTAATGTGGTCCTAGAGTAAATGAAAGTGTCTATACTACAACACAGGTGTCACCCACCGATTTTAGAACAATGATTCAACTATCTACCTCCATTTTAAGGGGTTAAAGTTTAAACTCCAGTACAGTTGATCAATATTGATGTCTGCAGTGTAATGTACGATGATCGTCTTATTTACCTGTATCGTAATGAGTTGATTCATTATTGCTATGTAAATAGTTTAACACAGTTTCAAGTGGCGTTCGTTGACCGGCCCGGGTGGCGCCATTTTAAACGGTGCATCACTTTGTGTTTTAATTATGAACTTATTTGAATTTCCTTTGAGTAGTATCCGGAAATTGTCATGACGTTTTTATGTTGAAAATATTTTGTGATGAGGTATTACAAGTCCAGGTGTTTGTATGTGAGTTTCAATGTGTGTAGACGCTTCCACAATACCGTAGAAATTTATACTATTTGAACAACGATGATTTTCGAAAAAAAAAGAATTTAAAAAAATAGGGAAATGGCATTAGTTTATGTATGTATTGCCGCAACGTTTCATAATCTGGTGAAATATACTTTTGTGTGTCATAAACTGATTTTTTTAATGATAATTACGAAGAACAGTGACATCATTAAACAGGAACGAATTAATTATTTATATTGACAACTACTACTATACAATTAACAATACAAAAAGGCTACATGTTATTTTATTATGTTGAATTACTTCATAAAATGTATTTATGAAGTAATTCATAGAAGCCAATAAGTTCATATGGCAACTCATGAGGATTCATCTTTTATGAAATAATTATTAATACTAAAATTAAACTAACTTGTAAAATTATGAGTAAAAAAAATACAGAACGTCATCAAATAACAATCTGATACAATGAAAAACTCATCACTCATGGGTCTGATACCGAATTATAGTTAAAAAATTTTAATTTCAATCGGCGAAACGTAATTTCTACCAAACTTCTTTAAAACTATCACAATCATTTTCACAATGAAACGGTTTTTTAGATACAATCGCAGTGTCATATTAATCTTAGTACTTTTTAAATTATTGAAATGTGGGGAACAGCAATTCATTATGCTATTTACTAAAAGTTGTTCATAATGATGATAACTGTGGTATACGAATAAGGGACTTGAGAGGTTATATTAAATTTTTGAAGGAGTAAAGACCTCCACAGTACAATAACCCCTTAAGAGTTTTCTGGTAAACAATAACTAAGATTCCCATACACTTACTTAATAGCGTCGTTATTTCGTAGCAATACTCTACGCGCGTAGCAATTCTCTTCGCTCGTAGCAATATGCTACGCTCGTAGGCATAGAATATGGGGTGACTGGTAATTAGTGAACGATACTTAAACACGTGATTGTGCTCATGATAACAAACAATTTTTATTATGGGAGCAAAGCCGAAATCGTGAAAAAAATATCAGCTGTTCAGTACATTTATGTTTGCCTAATGTACTGAACAGCTGATATGTTTTTCACGATTTCGGCTTTGCTCCCATAATAAAAATTGTTTGTTATCATGAGCACAATCACGTGTTTAAGTATCGTTCAGTAATTACCAGTCACCCTTTATAGTTATTTCTATAAAACACAAGATATTTGCGGCCTACAAGGAATAATAAATATTCAAGTACAAAGGAACATTTAATTAGTATCTAATCAACGATTGCTGACTAAATAATGTATTATGCGCGTCCCATTTAAATACACGATACGTGTTGTAAATATATACATATTTGTGCAATAAAACCTTTGTCTTTTGCGGTAAGTGGCACAAACATTATACATATGGGTAACATTTTCATTTATTTAGTCGTCATCATATTTATACTCTGAGTCATCACTGTAGACATTCTCTATATTTCCTGAATATACTGTAGGATTAAAATTACGATACAATTAATCTGGAAATTGTTCTTTTTTTTTGTGTAGAAAACCATGTCTCATTCATGACAAACTAGCCTTTGCCAGCTGCTTCGCCCGCGTGTAGCTAAATATCGGGATAAATGGTGTTCTAAATAGTATTCCAGAGTATAACCTGCTATCTCTGAGCCTTTTTTTTTCTTTTTTTAATCATCAAATCGCTGCTTAAATTCAAAACGGCCGCAATTCGAAAAGTCACTTTTTTACAGGACAGCCCGTCAAAGTTTTAATTTCGGTTTTTGTTTAATATTTTTATTAATCAACGTTGTATTTCTATGTGTTATATATCATTGGATGTATATTTCAATCCTCTATTTGTTTGTAATTTGATATTTTCTGTAAGACTACCCAGTCAATAAAAAAATCACATAATTCCCTTTTGATTATAAAAAATATATTTTTAATGTATAGGAATTTTATAAATAAAGCAGCCATATTTCCACTTTGGAAGTGTCTCTCGCGCAAACTGTTCAGTTTAGACAAAAATGATGTTAGTAACCTCAATATCATTTTTAAAGACCTATCCACAGACACCCCACACGTACGGTTTGGTGAGAAATTTTTTTTTTAGTTTCAATTGTAACTATGGGGGGAACCCCCAAAATTAGTTTTATTTTTATTTTTGTATGAAAATCGTAATGCGGTTAACATTATAAATCTACCTACCAAGTTTCAACAGGATAGCTCTTATACTCGTACTTTCGTAAAAAAGTGGCTGTGACATAAAGACGGACATGACGAATCTATAAGGTTTCCGTTTTTGCCGTTTCGCTACGGAACCCTAAAAAGGGCGATACACATTGTTGAAGAATTAAAGAACAATCTCACTTCTGTCCCATGCATACAACAAGCTGTTCTCGAGAGTCAATACGAACCGTCTCGAACGCAGGTTGGGTGACTTCCAGCCCCCGAACAAGCCGGTTTACAAAAAGGTTTTAGTATCATAGTTCATACACCAAATACACAACCTCCGCCAAATTATAAAGAAGACTTATAATCGGAGTCTAATGTTTCTGGACTATAGGAAAGCCTTTGATTTAATCGATACCTGGGCAGTATTGCAGTCCAACGATGTCATTTCGACTATCGGTATATCGAAGAGTTGGAGTGTTTATTTAGAAACGGCACCATGTCCATCCTACTTCAGGAAGAGAGCACGAAACCAATCCAATTGCAGAAAGGGGTGAAACAGGAGGCCATTGTTTCTCCGAAACTGGTCACGAACGTTTCCCAGTAGGTGGGCCTTGGACAAGACAAAATTCATCTCAAATGTCCATAATGCCTCTTGAAAATGTAGGCCATATACTTACCTTGGACAGATTGTTCAGTTAGGTAGGTCCAACTTCGACAAAGAGGTCGTACGAAGAATCCGACTCTGATGGGCAGTGTTTGGGAAGCTACGTGATATCTTCTCGTCGAGTATCTCACAGTGTCTTAAGACAAGGGTGACCATCACGGATCGGAAGACGTCTAATAACTTACAATAATTATATTTTCACATTTTGTAATAATTCAAAAGTTCGTTGTTTATATTTTCACTAATACAACTAAATATTGATTGTTTCCTAAATGCGCAGATCGATAACATGATTCAAAAGGCTACAAAGGTTTTTACGAATAGACCTAGAGCAATCACTTGCCACCAAAATCGTTAAAATATCTCAACAAACCAGTTGCTCTCGTAATACTAAATAAAAAAATAATTTCATTAATACAAACAAAGAGTTAATAGTGTTCGTATCAACAAAGAAACTAACTAGTATTAATATTAAGAAGACTGGTGAGTACGTGCGTCACTCACTGTGACAGAATATTGCTCGGCTCGTCCTTTCTCCATCGCCTACTCAGGTGGATCCATCGCGCTGAGATATATTTTTATACTGGGAGTGAGACAGGCCTGGTTTAAGTTGTAATTATTGTGTTAAGTTTTAAATTTAAATATTATTTGTAGATTTGTTTAAATAAATACTGGCCTAATCACCATAATTTTATATGCAAAACAGAAGCATTCCAAAATACTCCACTTTTCCTAAAAATAATAATATTAAAACACGTTTTATTCAAACTCAAAATGGACGTATAACAAAATACGGCACTTTTCCTTACAAGATTATGATGAACTTGCATACAATTTTGAAACAATACGGTCGTATTTTGAAATGTGGCCCTTTTTCACATAACAAACTTGCGCTCCCGTTGACCGCAGGGTCGCAACCCGGAATATGGCTGCTTTGATCTAAAGTTAACCACCAAAGTGACAAAATCGAAAAAGGGCGGTTGTGCGATTTGCTCATTTCTAATGCGAAAATACTGGGTGTCTTTTTGGAATATAATAATATAGGCTGAATCGATACGATTTTTGCAATAAAATCGATTTCACAAAATTTCGAATTGGGGCCGTTTTGAATTTAAGCAGCGAAATGTGTACTCCCACCCAGGACAGGGCGGGAGGGACTGTCAGACTCGTACTGACTAAAATCCACGGTGTCCTTCAATAGCCCTTTACGTTCCGGGGTTACGGTAATTCGCTTGTCCCGCGACCCCGGCAGACTTTGGCCCTCTATAGAGGGGTCCCGTCATAATGCTGTCACTCTTTGAGGAGCGCGTGGAACACAACGCCCCGTCGACCCGGGCATGGTCCATGGTCGGACAGCGAGTCGCCCCTTACTCGCCGCCCGCATGCCCGCGCCTATTGTGGCCGGAGATCGTCTGGCAACGTCCGTTGCCGTGGGCGTCTACCACTGTGGCTGGGTTGGAGGGAGGACGCTGTCCTCTCCCTCACGCGGCGTGCCTCCTCCCTCGCGAGCATGACTGCTTCGCAGAAGGAGGCGACCGCTTCCCACTTCGTCTCGACCCCCAGCATGGCCTCGACCAATGCCGGGCGCGAGAGGTCTCCGCCTATCGCCATCGTGAGAACAAGGCGGTGCTCTACCCAAGCGGGGCAGTCCTGCACCGTATACTCCACCGTGTCCTCAGGGCCACCCGCCATCCCCTTCGTGTTAGATTACATTAATGCATGACAGCGAGGGCTCTATTAGTAAGAGCGTCTGGTGAACTGAATCAGAAGGTCGGCAGTTCAAATCCTGCTCGCCATCGAATTTATTCTATCTTCTTCTAACATCTCCTTCTCTTTCCAGGTACTTGTTTGAGTGGGATAACCGCGAGAAGTCAGCGCTGGCGCTGTCTGCTTGGCTGCTGTTCTGGTTCTTCTTCAGAATGTGGATGACTCCTCTGCTAGCTGTCATTCCATTCGTCTACTTCTGGGCGACACGCAGTAAGTTTCACTTTAAAATCGCAGTAGAAATAAGTATATTATTTTGTAGTGTTAAGGGCGAATTTACTATGTTTTTTTGAGATCGACGCTTTGATGCGCTTCGACTCTGTGCTATTAAACTATACTCTAATGAAAGGAAGAAGGGAGCCAACATAGTATTTTAGTGATGTTGGAATACAAAACTCGATAAGCATTGATCATATTAAAATAGACTCTCTAGTGTAACAATTCACGATATGAATAAGTACAGAAAAGTAATTGTTAGAAATTATATCGATATAACTTACAGTCTGCCAATTATGATACTGGATGTTTTGAAACTTACAGACAAAATATTTTGAGAATGGTTGAGCGCTTTTAGTGAAATTTTTATGGGATCTTATATTTTTTCAAAGAATATAACTTGCTTGCCTGCTTGGAATATTCTACAGGTTTCAAAGAACATGATCACCATATCAACTATAAATCATTGAATATTTCCATAATAACATGCATTAATATCAGACCACAACATAGTTTATCTTGAAATGTGGCAGTGTTCATTATTCCTTTGTATTTCCAGATACTACAAACCTGATTCCTATCTCACATTTCGACGAAGATTCATCAGAAGACGATATGGAATCATCTAAGGTATGTCCATACTTACCATGTTCTAACTATTCTGCTGTTTCCATGAAAGATGACGTCATTCCAGTCGCTGTTAAAATAAATGCAAAAGAAAGGAATAGCGATTAATATATCAACTAAATACATAGTACTTTGAATAACCTATAAATCAATTAAGTCTTAACCATTTATTTTACAACAATATTGCTTTATGGTATCGTATTTTTTAAAGTACAGAATAATAAAACTAATATACACTTAGTTTTCTTTTCTTTCACGATTGTAATTGCTGCATCTAGTCATAGCCATTACTCTAAATTCATTAATTGTCAATTGTATTCTTGAATATTTCTACATTCTTAAGATAATTAACCGCATGGAAACACCACGTTCAAGTAGTAAAACCACAACGTTAACACCACTCAGTAGCTATGGACTTATAATAAAATGTAAATAAACTGATTAGTACAAAGTAATGTTGATTGAGAAACCAACATTATTGTAAAGGTAATATTGATAAACTTGAGCATAAACTTGTAATGAACATTCCTAATGCGAATGTTAAATACTTACATTGGCTGAGCGATCGACAGCTGTGCAACGTGTCGCGGGTTCGATCCCCGCACGGAACAAATATTTGTATGATCTGCAAGTATTTATTTCGGGTCTGGGTGTTTGTGTATGTGTGTTTGTATGTTTGTAAAACGCACCCACGATACAGGAGAAATTCCTTGTGTGGTAGTACTATAAGGTAGTCCGTGGTGTGGGGAATGTTTAAAAATAAAAAAAAAAAACAAAAACAAAATAAAAAAAATGAAAGCGTTTTATCGAGCAGTCTAAAGAGCGTTCTGGCAAACTTTTTGCCGAGCCGACTGTCAAGTCGGACATCTTCATGAAGAACTTCGACTAGGGCGATCTCTATAAAGATCGTGAAAATGTTCGTAGCGATGTGTGACTCTTTGCTTGGCTCTGTTCGTTCTTCAGTTCGGTAAATTAATTAAAAACGGCAACGAATGTTCTATGTTCTGTTACAAGTCTAGTCTAACAGCACCTTAATGTAATGTTTGCACTTTGTGTTCAGACAATTACTATTTTATTATCAGTTATCTTTATGAGGCATAACTAGGTAGGTAGGAAAATACCAACTTATTGATATTTTATTACATGGAAAATTATCTGTGCGTAGAAAACCATTGTGACCCTTGAACTGAAAATCATAACATGAATGAACTAAGTACATCCGCTTCAGTATCATCACGTATCATACTGCATGGTAAATAACTCGACTATACATATTTTTTAATATTTAGCTGACTTTTTTATTAAACAAACATTAATTTTAAACAAGTTGTCAGACTATAAGTGAATGGAATTAATAAATCTATATCTATCTATATCTATCTTCTATCTATACTTATAATAAATCTGTAGAGAGGTCAATTCTGTACATGAAATATATTTCCAAAATAACTATCAGGGGGTGATTAGGGATCGATACTGATGCCAAAAATGCAATTAATAAAATTATTGTCTGTCTGTCTGTCTGTCTGTCTGTCTGTCTGTATAACCGTTATAGAAACAAAAACTACTCGACGGATTTTGACGAAACTTGGTGCAATTATTTTTCATACTCCTGCGCTGGTTATAGTGAACTTTTCATCACGCTACAATCAATAGGAGCAGAGCAGTGAAGGGAAATGTTAGGAAAACGGGAGAAGTTACTCCATACACGCTAATCTTCGGAACTACTGGACGGATTTGATTGTTTTTTTTTTTTTTGTATTTTGTATAGCTATTACGTCTGGGCAACATATAGGCTATAATTTATCTTGGAAACTTGAACACCTGATGCAGAACTGCAATAGATCAGCTAAACTATAAGAGATACAAAAATAGCGCCATAGCGAAAATTGATCCGCGTGATGAGCATTTTCTGCTGAGAAAATAAATTTGAAGATATAGAACACCTGATGTGGAACTCCAAGAGCCCAGCTACACTATTACATATACAGTAATGACGTCTTAGCAAGAGTTGTTCAGCCTGATGAGCACTCACTGTTGTCGTATAAAAACTGAAGATCTGGAACACCTGATGTGGAACTCCAAGAGCCCAGCTACACTATAACATATATAGGAATGACGTCTTAGCAAGAGTTGTTTAGTCTGATGGGCATTTCCTGTTGACTTACAAAAATGAAAGATCTGGAACGTCTGGAATCGTCATGCGCGTCCCGATGTTTTCCCGTCCCCAGGCTCTAAGAATTCGACATCAGACGTTTCAGATCTTCGATTTTGACGACCCCATTGTCGCTGGCATAAGCAACAGGATCCGCGTACGAAGTCGCTGGCAGAAGCTAGTAGGTAATATTATTTAACCTATTATTAAAAATGCTCGATTCTCACTATTTCTTAACAACAGTTCCGGATTAACCTATATGCAAATAAAACAATTAATTGCTTAGGGCATCACGTCTCAGGAGGCACCATAAACCGGACCGAAAATACTTTTGGTTTTGAGAGTACAAACCAATGACAATAAAGCCTCAATTCTCTTTGGTACAAACTTAGATTTTCTAGCTGGCTTCGCTCGCTGTTTCATCATAGTCTTGACTAGTTCTGTGAAGTTTGCAATGTTTCTCATAATCCCTTTTTAACCGACTTCAAAAAAGGAGGAGGTTCTCAATTCCTCGGAATCTTTTTTTTATGTACCTATGTTCCCCGATTTCTCGAAGACGCCTGGACGGATTTGAAAAAATTTTCTTTTGTTTGAAAGGGTATAATTCCCAAGTGGTCCCATGATCATCAGGTCAGGATCTGATGATGGGACCTTCAAATTTTATAGGCACATAGTACCGTTTTCATTTATTTTCTAAAGCTGTTCAAGTATTTGCATCTGATAATCATCATCTCAGGTGGATGAGCTGATGATGGAAGGTACAACTCCTCAACGGCTTGGAGTTAAAATTCTAGTGCACATGTAAGAAAATGATGTATTTGACAAGAATTTGGGTTGAATATTTAAACTGAAAACAATAAAATAAAAAACATTTTTCAAAAAAAATTTTACCGCCTTCAAAAACAACCACAAAAAAGGGTAAAATAACCTACAAAATAACTTTTCTTTCGGAAGTCGGTGGCTTTGGCTATTACGTTCTTTTTTGCCACCAACTTCCGAAAGAAAAGTTATTTTGTAGGTTATTTTACCCTTTTTTGTGGTTGTTTTTGAAGGCGGTTAATTTTTTTTTGAAAAAAGTTTTTGGTAATAAACAACAAAAATGAAAATCATTATTTATTGTTTATGTGAAGGTGAAAAAAGTCGAGGTCGCTACGCTCGCGCTTGTGTTCCCTTAATTCTCAAAAGATTTCTGCATAACGTACTAAACACTTACCTACATAACAGCTTTCTCGCCATCAATTATTAATATGTAGGTACGTAAAAAAAATAATGGTAGAAATAGTTTACCTGTGGATAGACCAACCCAAGGTGCCCCCTTCGCTTGGAATGCTTAGGGCATCAAGTACTCTTAATCCGGCACTGAGCATAAACGAACTAAGTCTCGTTCCATATTACCTGGTCTAGACTAGAGTAAGAACATATTCTTCTTTTTTTGTTCTTAGGCCTAATACTGACCAGTGCTTATTGTTTTGTTTCAGGACGAGAAAACAATCAAGAACCGACTTTCAGAACTACAGGATCTCACTTTCACGATAAAAGACGGGATAGACTACATTGTATCTCTTCTACAAAGGGTGAAAAAGTAAGTCTAAATAGGATGTATGTTTATAAACGACATATTCCAGCTGAGAATAGGACGGACTTGGTGCCATGTTGTGACTTCATGCACACTTTTTGTAATACACGCTCTTAAATAAACAACAATCAAATGAAACAAACATTAATAAAATATAATAACGATAATTATTAAGATTCACGTAGTCACAATATGGCGCCACGGTTATACTATCATTAGTTGGAACGCATACTATGAAAACATTATTACCTATCCCAATAAAATAATTCTAAAAGGTCGTAGCTATACTTAGGCATTGTGAGAAGCCGTTGTGTGCCTTGCATTAAGTGACCCCACTTAACCTCTTTTTCATAAGAGGGGTCAGGTAATGTGGAGCACTGACTGTATTGAATTGTTTTTATCACATAAAATATTTTATTTTCCTTCAGACGCAAATTAAATTGACTCAACCAAAGAGGAGTTGGCCTTACCGCTTGGCTTACAGTTCTCGATCCCGGTTATTTTGTCTACCAACGTTGTATTCTTAGTTAAGCTACTGGTAATAAGTAGTAACCGTATTGTATCCAAATCGTAACACAGGAAGTAGTCCTCATTATGTTTAGTTTAGTCTCAATTTCACAAATCCATTGTTACATAAATTGGTACTATTGTTAACCATTTGGGTTACTTTAACGAGTGCCTCGCTACTCGTGCTATATCGTGTTTAGATTTCTTTAAATTTGTACAAATGAACGTGGTTTTCGCTGATCGCGTTCGAATTATCTTGGTGGAATTCCCTCTTATTACAGAGGCCTTAGCACGAATACTAGATATTTGACCGTAATTTGTAACTATGTAATGTGTACGAAGGTTTTAGGATAAAAGTAGTCTCCTCCAGTGTACGAATGCAGAACTAATTTTATCTATCAATCTAAAAAGTTCGCGTTTTCTTCACAAAAACGTGAAAATTCGTTCGAAAATTCAGTCGTAATACTAGTCTAATGTAAAACTATTCTTTTGCAGCTTGTTCAAGTTCGCGGTGCCGTACTTGAGCTACCTCGTGATGACCGTGCTGATTGGCGCCACCATCGCACTCTACATCATACCAATTAATTATATCTTTATGGCATTAGGTATGCATAATTTATCTTTACCATTATGACATTTACCTCACAATTTTGATATCCAAAAATTTAAATTAGGCTAGTCCTCACCATCACTCATGCATTTTGATGCGGCGCTAGTGTCTATGTATATCAAATTGCATAAATAATGTAGTACCTACTGCTAATTTTCCGCAGGACATGAGTGTTAAATCTCTTGTCAAGTTTTTCAGATTGAATGTTGCCATTTCACCAAACCAAGCTCAAACCATTTAGTAAATTAAATGGGCGTCCATTTTCAGATACACCAAGTTATTAATTTTTTTTTTTTTTTACAGGCATTTACAAATTCATGCGCAAGGTATTGAATCCTGACAGAGTTCCCAACAACGACATTCTGGACTTCATCTCTCGGATACCAGACGATAAGATGTTGGTTAGTACCTATTTAATTTATATTTTATGATATAAACTGATTTATCGAAAGTGACATCTGCAAGATTCAAGCTGCCATCATTCTGATATGCCTTAGGGACTATGGTGTGAGTTTGTGAGTGAACTAACACAATTAAAATCTAGGTTGCAATCATGCTGTAATGCAGCAAATCTTTTCAATCATAATCAGTGCAATTTATTTACTCAATCCCCCTTATAAATAAACTTCAATGATCACCAAACATCCGTTTCTACCCATAATAGAGACAATATTCAAGCACAACTTAATAACAAATAATTTTTAATTCTCAGAAACAATGGCGTGAGCTGCGAGTGCCCGAGTCGAACTTCCACAGACAGTACTCTTCAAAGAGGCGATAAATTGAGGAGGAGATGAAAGGCGCACTACACACTACGTTACGTACTGTAGTGCTCTAATGCACTCCGCCCCTAGGAGCACCTTTAGGACTGAAGAGCACTTTACGGTGCTGCCTCCTAGACCACTCCTTGACAAAGTCGTGAAAAAAAAGCCTGGCTGTGACCGCCCGCCATATTGCACAGTCTTGTGCAAAAATGAAAGTAGGGTTAAGGCGTAGATGGCTCAATAATTATTTATAACTACTATATGAACATTATTTAAATACATCGGTGATATTAAATATAATTTGCCGCTAGTTTACTAAGCATTTAGTAGATCCGCATGCATTTTAAAATTATTTCATTATAGAAATATTACTATTTATAAATGGTTTGCGGATTTGAAATTTAAGTTGGATTACATCATGTTTATTGTCTTCCTATCAACTCCTTGACAGACAAGACTTAAACATGATAATGTTAGACTTTTTTTACAATAATGATTGTAATTGGTTACAGATTGTACAAATGAATCAGTATGCAAATACTTTTAATTAAGTCTAGATTAAGAATGAAATTGTGATGTTTAGTTTTAGGAAGAAAACAACGAATAATAATGATATTCTTAATTATATAAAAGTTATTTTATTTAATAAATTAATATTTTAACAGCCTCTATCGGCAACAAGTCGACGAAGATATTGAGCATACTTTACGTACTCGTCAAGAAACGGCATGGCACATGCCACCATGGCTCCCATGGGAGTCAAACTTCCTTACATAATATCACCCTGGACTAGGACATCTACTTTAATAGCATTGGACTATACCTATAAAACTAAATAACTGTTTTCAAGTCGAAACCGATTTGGAAAATATTGGTCTTGTCGAATTTCTGTGGTTCTGCGGTTCTGGCACGGTAAGTTCCTTCCAATCTCTCTGTAAAAAAGCAATAACAAGAATTGAGAGAAAATTAATTACTAAGACGGACACGGAGTGCTTAGCACACACACTCAGAACCGCTCGAGCAGTCCGAACTGCTTCAGATGCAGTTGATTCCGACTGCTAGAGCAGTTAGCAGTGGCAGCAAGTTATATGGGTGGTCAAAGGTCACAGGTATTACTATGATGATGTTAAGGTACACGTTAACTAACACAGTTAATACCTATTAAAAGATAGGACGTTATTAAGGCCGAGGTAAATAATCGTTACTAAGCATCTGTCGAAAGTGTTACTTCAGCAAGTACTACTGCGGCTTAGCTAAGCTAAGTGTCCTTCATGTTAAAACAATTTCTCAAGGCGACTGTAGCGGTCCCTATGTCTCGGAGCGTCACGTCGAGAGTGTACTGTGCCATCGTCCAAAATGACACAAATTTTGTCAAGTCGCTTTATGTAGATAAACTTATGACTTCGAAGTCTATAGCAAATTACTTATTATATTTACCAGCATCTTATTATCTGGTACTCTTGAAAGGAAGTCCAATAAGTCATTATTCAGCACTCTTTCAGGATTCAATCGTTTCCTCCCATATTTATAAATACCTGTAACAGTATATCGTAAGTATTAAGTAACAGTTCCGGAAGTACTTGAGAAACATCAAAAAATCGTTTATAACTTGTAACTTACCGAAACCCATCATTAGGTACTTAAAGGGGACGAAGTATAAAAGTGCTGAATTTATGGCTAATAACAGCATTGATAACACAGTGAGAAATGGAACCTTGAATGTTGCTAAGCTGAAAAACAAAAAAAAAAACAAAGCTTTACCAACATAATATAAGTATTCTCAAACATCGTTCATAGCGTATTATTATTTTTTCGAAGCGTTAAAAATTCTTAGCAAAAACAATATTTAACTAACTTTGGCATTCATACCTTTTATTAATATAATTATATATTTTTGCAAGAAGATTTTCTGCATGTGGTAACTATTTAAGTATCCAAGTTTTTGAGAGTCATCTCCCAGAAAATTACTACCTTATATTTTTATACCTTCGTCACTTACTTATATACTCTTTCAGCTAATGATACCATGTACTCTATGCCATCTGTTATAATCAGCGTCATTTCCGGTAGGCCCTTAATTTTATCTGAAATGGACTCCCCATTCTGAACATCGACAGTGGGACCCCAGTCCTTTGGATCTTCTTCATTATGAAGTCTTATCTCTTGATCTGGAATGAAGACAACGTTTGGTTAGACTGGTTGTTAGACTTTTTGAGGTTTATTGCCTGTGATTAACGACCGTCAAAGATCTACAAATGATAGTGTAGTGTAGAGTGAGTGGCACGGTGGAAACTCGCTATGATAACCCATCAACAGACCAACCGCGGCAAGCGCGGCTTAACCTTAAAGATAGACCTGTGAGGCTGTAATTACTTAGCCAAAAGTAAATGCTTAGGTCAACTAGCCGATTTCAAGTATCTTCGTCGCGGAGACTTTTTGTTTTAGCACTCCTATAATATTCTTCATTGCATTCGACTTGAAAACAAAAAATATTCGCGACAAAAGTTATTAATATGCGACAGGCCTTAATGAATTAATTTGTAAGGATGTTAATAACATGTGTATGTATGCAGTGTAAGTATATGCTACCGAAAACCTTGGAAATCTTTTTTTTTTTTTTTTTTTAGCGTGGTAAAATCATCAAATGAGTCCTCCAACCCAGAAAACAATCATTTGTTTGTAAGTTTACTTGTTTTTGACGCATGGATGGAGTTGGTATGTTTTTATCTGGCAAGAAATATGTCTTTTCCTGGGGTAATCTACCCTACATGCGGATAATACTTTTTTAAAGCATTCAATCAGCAACTTACTTTGCTTATTATCAATAAACCATATGACTGGGAAAAGCACTGCGATGAGTAGCGGTGTCATCCATGGATCAAAATAGTACCAGAATATGAGCCAGGAACAAAGGATAGTCGTTGATAATTCTCGATCTTCCCACTCTAGGAAACTCCTGTAAGACAAAGTTTAAGAAGTAAACCCCTGCAGGCGCTTGGCGTAGTGTAGGACGCCAGACCAGACCAGAGACAAGCGAAGCAGAGGTGTACACTGTACAGATACCGATACACCTCGTTGGTTGTAAATTGCGTTTGTCCCTTTTGTGAAAGGTTGAATCTTGAACATCTCCGCTTCGCTCATATCCGCTTTGGTGGAGCCCAGGCCTTACATTTGATGTCCTTGGTCATTGTACTTAGTCGTTTGATGGACGTTCAACTTTCAAGCGATTAATTAAATAATATCAAAGATTACCAGATAAGTAGGTGTATCTAGGTGCAAAGGGATTTATTAATTGTTATTTAGATAAGACTTTTTTGTAATGAAAACTTTGTACCTATCAACCAACAAGAATCGTGATCACAATCAGGTAAGGGATTTCCTATATACTTAATTATGTAAAACTTTGAACCTGAAGTATTGAATCATTATTGACTCATTGTAGGTATAGGTTACCATTACATTACGACATACTTTGCCATTAGATCTATGTAGACTCATACAAAAATCAACTATAATCGAGCTCTACATTTTATAAGACGCGATTTTTGTATTGATTTATTGCCTTAACCAACACAGCTGCAATATAAGCCTAAATGTTTTAAAGTTAGAGCAAAATTTTATTAAACTATACTAGCCCGCTACACTATTCCATTATGCGTGTAAATTCATAAAATTCAACGAACTCATGAAGAAAATGGAGGAACATAATAAACTGTTTTACGAACGAAACTAAAAAGAAAAATATAGAGGTGAATAGCTGGAAAATTATCATTTCCACTTCTCTGAAGTTCCTTTAAACATTATCATCATGATATCAACCGTAGGACGTCCACTGTTGAACATAAGCCTTCCCCATAGATTTCCAATATGACCAGCTAGAAACAGGTTGAATCCTGCGCGATCCTGTGATCTTCATCAGAACGACTGTCCACCTTGTGGGTGAACGTCCTACGTTGCGCTTCCAGCACGCGTAGCATGGCGATTCTATCTCTATTCTACCAAGAAAATACAAAGTTATTTCATCGTTATTTTTACACAATCGACTGTTTTATTGCACAAATATGACACCATTTGTACACTATTGAAGAAAAGAACGTTTATTTTCCATATTTTTCACATTACCATGCTTAAAACGCTAAAAATGTTTCTACGTTCTGTCATTTTGTCTATTCTTCCGTCGACAAAACCCCTTTCTACGGCGCCATGCTACGCCTGCTGGTGCGTGCTCTCTATTCGAGAACCTTATGGCCATCAATTTTGCAAGTTTCCTTTACAACAAGGTGGTAATTTCATTCTGTTTAATAGAGACTACTTAGATGTAGGTATTTATTACAGATAACATAGATCAAAATACACATACGTATCTAATTATCTGAAGAACACAGCTTGTTAACCCGGATCTATCCTCACGTCTTCGACGCACAAACGCATAGTTAGGTAAGCTAGTGATGAACAACTAGAGGTCAACGTAATGTTATCATTGCACATTGATATAGCTGCCTAGTACTTACACTGGATATTATATACTGGGTATTATTTAACTAATATTATAAAGCTGAAGAGTTGTAATAACAGGTAATACTGCACGAGTGCACACATGGCATGGCATTATAGACACGGGTTTTGCCGACGGAAAAAAAGATAAAATGGCAGATAGTAGGAAGATTATTACCGTTTTAAGCATAACAAAATTACGGAAAAGAACGTTCTTATTCTTCAATGGTATACGGATCGTGCTATAAGCGTGCAAAAAACTGTCCAATTGTATAGAAATAACGATGAAATAAATAACTTTGTCTATTCTTGATAGGGGTTATCAAGGGACACCCGGATGGAACGAAGTTACTTTAAACACTCAACAAAAATAATCATCGCGACACCACACTGTTCAATGCGAAATAGAAAGACGAAACCAACGAAAATATCTGGCTTACTTTCTATAAGAGAGAGAGAGAGAGACAGACAGAGAAAAATGCGCACGCCGCAATGCGACAAGAGTCATGTGAAACAGGGCTTGGGTGAGGGGTACGGGGCGCGGGATACAGGCGCGGGGTGCGGGACGTGGTCAAAAAGTGTCGTTACAACTTTTCGTCTTAATTTTTTCCGTCTAGCCCCCTTTCGCAACGCGCGATAAGTAACTTCGTTCCAAAAACATTTTTGTGTTGGATGCTCTAATTATCGATGAATGCTACAGGCTAACTATATAAAAACATGTTTATTATTTGTTTTGAGTTTCCGATATTTCGGCACTGTTTATTTATTTATTTATTTCGGGAAAACAAACAGATACACAAGTTTCTTAGTTTAAAGACATTACATAATAACAGTGTCATTTGTGTAACTCACAACGTTATCCACATTTTGACAAAGTGATATTACATTGGAACTGAAAAACACGACCAAAACAAAAAAAGGCTGGCAAAAAAAAAGAAGAAGGAAAAGAACTTAAAAAAGAAAATGCAAAAAATACTTAATAGCTAACAATAAATAGTGGTTAAAATCAATTCTAATAATAGTGTCTGTCATGCGTGCTACAATTTAGGTGGGTTTATTATGTGGTTCAAGGATCTTCTAAACTTACTAGCCGTTGTTGAGAACAAGTCCAGTGTTGCAAAATCACTGTTAAAGTTGTTAGCCATCCGACGAAGAGGTCCCGGACTCCAGCGTTAGTGCGGCAAGAGGAAACAGCAAAAAGTGGTCGAGCGCGCACCTCTCGTCTTATGACCGTCCTCGGAACAACGTAGCTGAGTTTACTGGTTAGGTCTAAGCAGTCATATCTGCCATTGCACAAGTCATATAGGAACATAGTTTCCAGGAAAAGGCGTCTAGATTTCAAGTTTACCAATTCATAATTTGTGGGGCAATGTAATTGATTACGATTAAGAATTTTTTTTGAATATTTTCCAACATGTCTATATATTTTTGGTATAGAGGGTTCCATATTAATACCGCGTATTCGAGTTGCGATCTAATCAATGCCTTATATAAATGAATATAGGTATCAGTATGCCTGAAGTCTGTGGAAGATCTCATTACGAAACCGAACATTCGATAGGCGTTGTTCATAATTTTTTGTATATGTTCGTCAAGGTGAAGTTTACTATCGAGCAGGACACCATGATCACGGATGAACTGAAGTTATTGCGGGTGGATGTTATGAGTGTCAGTGGTCCAATTGTGTAAAAACCGAAAAAACACGGTAACTACTTCGCGAGCAGATACAGTGAGTTTTGTGTGTCGGGAACAATATCGTGTTGTGAGTGAGACTAGTGACAATGGTAGTGGAGTCGAACGCAAAAAACGAACGAGACGGAGGGTAGACCGATTTGTCTGCTCATAACATCCACCCGCAATAACTTCAGTTCATCCGTGATCATGGTGCTTGCAACAGTCCGAAATATCGGAAACTCAAAACAAATAATAAACATGGTAAATATCCCGTTTTAAACACT
Source organism: Agrotis clavis (assembly GCA_954870645.1). Lineage (NCBI taxonomy): Eukaryota > Metazoa > Arthropoda > Insecta > Lepidoptera > Noctuidae > Agrotis > Agrotis clavis. The sequence goes on along the minus strand of OX940919.1, from coordinate 14,851,609 downwards.
AACATTTATAATAGTGACCATGTCAGTTTAAAAACTTATATAAAAAAACACGCTTTGATTTATAGGAGTCGAACAGCTTGATTGAACCACGAGGAGCAGCTAGTATGTTATATCTAAGAACAGACGTGACCGCAAATATAAGTAGATACCTACACTCAATAATCAGTCAATAATCAGTCAATATTGCAAGTCATATTAAAAAAAGATAAAGATTTTACGCATCCTGCTTGCAATGCGAATTCTTTTGTTCAGTTTCACTGATAAAGGAATAAAACAAAGATAATTACTTGAAATGTTCGTTGAAGTCGAAGAGGGCCTCAAAGGTTTCTTTAATAAACTTGCAGTTCTTGTAAATGAGGGGAATGTCGAACTTTGGCGGCTTCGCTATATACTTGACCTGTTTTGGTCTAAATAGCTTAAATGAAGCAATAACCTGAAAGATTAAATATTAAATTATTTTATTGTTTATCGAATTTCACAATGCCAGGTGAATAAATCCTAAGGATTAATTTCACAGTCAAAACAGTTATCGCGTTTTTATCACAATTTACGCATTAGAATGTTTTCTTTACATTTAATTACGTCTTAGGCCTACACAGGGGGGCGAGTGCTGGTAGATCGATATTATAAAAGGTTCGATCTTTTTGAGACGAACATTCAAGAGCCCTCAATGCTTTGAGAGGGCTCTTTATATCTTCGGTACCTCAATATCGTGTTCCGGATAGGCTCTCAAATTTTAGTGAGAGAAGGCGAAAAACATTATACATATAGATATATCGGGAGTATTTTTTTCCAATCAACAAATCATTTATTTGCGGAAATCATAAGCTTGTATAATAGACGTAGACGTGGAGAATTTTTACTCAATATTCTTAAGACCATATCATGGGAAAATGTGTACAAAATATTAAAACATGTGCAAAATATTACAATAAAAAAGTTGTATGCAGAAAAGGTTTAAAAAGTAGTCTTCCGATTTCGGCCAAGGCGGCCGCCTTGGCTAGTCTGACTGGCCAGTCTCAGCTGAGATTTGCCGTAGTGCAAATATGATAGCGAAAAAGAAGCTATTATTTCAGCGTAAGAAAAGGTTTATTGTAAAGGATAATTTAAAAAAAAATAAACATAATTCCAGTCGCTTTAGGTACAAATTCCTCTGCAAATACTCACTGGATTCCAAAATATATTCATTTCCAATCGCACCCTAGGACAGTTCCCTCTCGCTCCCTTCTTCTTGCTTCCATCTTTGAGTGCGTACCAGGATGCTTCTCCACTGTTTATCCTCAGCAGTGGAATGATCACTCTGCCCAGGAAATCATACAGCAACGAGTTTATGGACCGATCGTAGACCTTCAGCTCAAACGTGGACGCAACGTCATATATGTTGCTGGAAGATGTTAAAGAAATTAAAGTGTAAGCACACTAGGATTTTTTCTTGTATTGTGGGTGCATCAATCATTTAAATGCACATACAAAAACACGGAAAAACTACTAGTAGATCATACGAATATTAATTCCGTACAGAAATCGAAACCGCGAAACGAACCTAACCATCTGCGCTAACCGTGCCTTCATGATCTATACAGGTAGTCATTACGTGCGGGAATGCAGGATCGCAGAATAGCAGTCAATCACTCAAGCACTGTGCTAACCATGCCATTAAGTATTGTATTGTATATTGGGCTAGTGTCCACAACTCCAAAACGTACAACAATGCGCCATCGTATAATGGTGAACATTTCTCTGGTACATACAAAGCGTTTTACCAATACTTTTATTGTGCGCACAGCCAAGAGTGAATTTCACTGATGGGGTCTGTATTTCCTGATAGCTTTTAACCTTGGGGTCTTCAAGTCAAGAGTCAATAATGATAATGATACTACTACAAGCGTGTTCCACCATCGACCACAATTTGGATTACCACCAAGTGAGATACTGGTTAAACGAGTACCGTTAATTAAAAAAAGTATCAGAAGCTCGTATTTTACGTTACATGTGTTATTAAGTAAGTCATCATGTTTCTGGCCTTGCTCAAGTTGCTTGGGGTTGGCGTAATATAAATGTTTTTATCTTCTATTCTACTCTTGTAGTCTTCTTCTCAGCAGTCACATCCTTTTTGTAAGTATATCTCATACTACACACAGTCCATTCATTGTTTTTTCGGTATTCCTCCTACTTTTAGATCCGTTCACAATCATAATATCTATTCAATGACAATAATGAAGTAACTGACCTACAAATATTTGTAGGTATAAAAAAAACTATTTCTCAATGTCCACTATCCAACTTCATTAGATACAATGACTCAAAAGTCAAGGTAGTCTGTTATCACTGGACATAATCCAGCGATTGCAGCAACGTTTTATTCGATTTAAGATGACTCAATGAATGAGGAATAAAGTTTCACAATTATGTGAAAAACCACATTACCAAAAAATGTCTTTGACCAAAAATAATTTTCAATTTCATGACATTTCACAAAGACAGCATTTACATCTACAAAACACAGTTCGATCTCCTCACAAGAGTTCGATGAGGCCCTGTTTTTCGTGCATAGAAATAATCTCGGTTGAGAAGTCAAAAAACATTAGTCGTCTCACAGCACACCACCACCTTTATCTTCAACCAAGTCAGCGCACAATCGAACTCATTTTCTTTACGTTTGAATTTCAAACATTAATTTACTTTTTAAAAAGTGAGTTCGAGTTGTGCTCTCACTAATAGGGTGAAGTGAGGTTGTGAACGTTATAGCACTAATGTAGGTACTCTCTAAGGCGCAACAGGGCGCCACAATGTACTTTTTGGGAACACCTATTCTAGTATTTCTTTCACACCACAACAACAACAAATACAAAATAAAAACAAAAATACTCACAAAACATAACTCTTATTCCACACAGGTTCAGAGCTGGAACTGACCGACGGTGTTTGAACCCTCTCATTGTCCAGCTCTAAGGTACAATAAGCATTGGGCTTGCCATACAGCCCCCTTGCACCGATCACTTTGACGTGAAGCTGACCAACCACACTTGTGTCTGGAGTTAGATTGTAGAAGGCCTGAAATATACTTCTAGGGTTTAAAATCTCCCAGTGGTAGACGCCCACGGCGACGGACGTCGGCAGACGATCTCCGGCCACCCCGTAGGCGCGGGCATGCGGGCAGCGAGTAATGGGCGACTCGCTGTCCGACCATGGACCATGCCGCGCGACACAAAGAGTGTCAGCATTATGACGGGGTCAAAGCCTGTCGGGGTCGCGGGACTCACGAATTACCGTCACCCCGGAACGTAAAGGGCTATTGAAGTGGATTTTAATCAGTACGAGTCTGACAGTCCCTCCCGCTCTGGCTCTGCTGCTGGGTGGGAGGACTCATTTGACGATTTTACCACGATAAAAAAGGGTTTAAAATCTGGAGAATACTGGCTTTTGCTGATCTGCTAAGTTAAGAACGTAAGAAAGAATATAGTAGTTAATTCTGTCCACTAATGCAAATGATTGGTGGCAATCGCCGGTTTTCACTAGTGTTACACAGGCCTTTATTTGGAGTGGTAAAAATCATCAAAGGAGTCCGCCCTGGGTGAGCGAAAGTTACTGTCAGATTCGTACTAAATAAAATCCACCCTGTTCTTTCAATTATTATTAATGCTCTTTACGCGCGACCACTACACGAGCTTTTAAAACTAGGACTTACGACATCCCGTTTATTTTCAGTAAGTTACAAGATATATCTTTTCAAATTTTTCAAAAGCCACAAGTAAATACTCTTCGGAATATAACACTTATTAATTCAATTTTGAAATCCATTTTCATACTTTTCGAAGAATAGAGACAATTCTACGACGTAGCACCTCTACGAAATTAGCATGTTGCGTAGCACAGTGTTACGCAAGCTACATAATACAGTCTTTTGTAAGTTCTATTTGAACTTGTATTACATTTTTTAATTCATTGTTTAAAATTTGTTTTTGCCTTACCTTAAACCGAAGAACTGGAAGCTAGTAAGTAATAAAAGTCATTTCCAGTCCATCCAGGGCAGAAGGGCATCCAAGGCACATTTGATGTTTTTTTTTTTCAAAGCCTATTTTGTGTCCCACTACTGGGCAACGGCCTCGTGATTTACCACCGCAGAAAAGGGTCGTCTCTCTAGTAAATTATACTAAGTAACAATAAGTACGTACAAATTTAGATTTTAAGTCGTCCACATTAGGTTCAGGTACCGCAACCGCTTGGCTTGGGTCTCCCGCACCGTTGCGGATCGTGCACAGCGTCACCGACAGATGTATGGAACCATACCCTTCATCCAATTCCTGCCAGATATCATGGGTACGCTCCCTTTCCCGTGTCGACAGGTCTAGAACACAACTTTTAAAATAATTTAGCTAAGTAACCATTAGCCATTGCTACAAAATATGGATTATGTTTTCTATTTAATTAAAATCTTAAATTCATTCACTGGTTGACCAAATAAGGAACAGACTGCTGTACCTACTATAAAGGACTTTGTGTTTTCTAAATTATCCTCAAAGAGTTTAAATATTGAATGAAAATTTCTATGGAAGTTCATAATTTTTGTGATGGAAGTTGTGCAAGGGAACAGTTCATGCGGTCTTTATTTTTGAAATCACGGGTGCATAATAAGGTAATTATTGTAGTAACGAGAACGATAACCCACAGTTAGTGATGGGCGGAGGATAAATACTCAGAAGATAAATACTCGAGTATTTATCCGAAACGGATAAATACTCGTTTTTTCCCGTTTTTATCGGATATTTACTCAAAATGATGGATATTTATATTTTTTGCGAATAGAATGGTTATTTTTACAAATTCAATGACAAGTATTGTTACTTGGGCTTTCCAAAAATGATATTATTGTATTATTAGGTCTCAGAAGTCTCTCCAGTCAAGGAGAAGCAATGTGTTTCTCACTGCAGCCTAACTCGGCCGCATTTTATATGCAGTTTATCTTGTTTGCGTATCTTGGATCTGTAGATATCCTGTTTGGCTTCTGCTAAACGTGCATGTGAGTAATTTGACTGACCGACGAGGCCCCCATGGTGGGCCAAACGCCTGGCGGGGTCGCGAGACTGTCTGAACAGGTAACAGTGACCTTGAAACGTAAATGGCTATTGAAGATCCACCGTGAATTTAAGTCTGGACGACTCATTTGACAGTTTATCCTCGTTAAAAAAAGGGTTTTGGCTGAGGAAGCAATCGCTCGGGGTGAGGACATCTTGGCAGTGTCTCTCGTCATGACGAACGTCTTCCAGACTTTGCCCTAGAGTTAAATTAAGGAAGCGCTCCGCTATTATGAAGTTTCGAATTCAAACCATCTACGGTGCACCGTCGCATTTGGAACCTGGCACACTATTTCTGCTTGACCGATCGCTATGTGGTACAATCCTCCATGGTATCGGCGTTGTCTGCTACGCCGATGACATGTTTGACTGTAAAATAAATATATTTTCTTTCTTCTTAACGACGTGGGGAGGACGTACCGTGACTAGTCACTACTAATAACTGCAGGGCAGGGGTTGAACAGGTCAACCCCTGCCCTGCCACAGATACGGCAATTAGGCCTTGAGATGACGTCAACAAGGCCAAAGCTTTATGTTAGGTAGGGTTGAAAACAAGTTTTGTTGACATGTTTTTTAATAGGTAAACCGTTTAATATGAAACAATAGATCAAAATATCTCGGAGTAAGACTCGGTGTCGAATACGGTTAGACTCAGTAAGACTTGGTTAGACTCAGTAAGACTTGGTTAGACTCAGTCATACTCGGGCAGACTCGGTAAGACTCGGTCAGACTTAGTAAGACTCGGTAAGATTCTAAGATTCGGTAAGACTCGGTTAGACTCAGTCAGATTCGGTCAGCCTTGGTAGGACTCAGTCAGACTCGGAATCATACTCACTAAAACTCCGTAAGACTCGATAAGACACGGTCGGACTCGGTAAGACTCAGTCAGACTGGGTAAGACTCTGTAAGAATCGGTCAGACTTAGTCAGGATCGGAGTCAGACTTGGTAAAACTCGGTCAAACTCGGAATCATACTCGTTAAGACTCCGTAAGACTCGGTCAGACTCAGTAAGAATCGGTCAGAGTCAGTCAGACTCGTTCAGACTCGAAATCATACTCGCTACGACACCTTAAGACTCGGTAAGACTCTATAAGAATCGGTCAGACTTGTTCGAACTCGGAGTCATGCTCCTTAAGACTCCGTAAGACTCGTTCAGACTCAGTAAGAATCGGTCAGAGTCAGTTAGACTCGTTCAGACTCGAAAACATACTCGCTAAGACTCAGTAAGAATCGGTCGGACTCAGTCACACTCGGTCAGACTCGAAATCATACTCGCTAAGACTCTGTAAGACTCGGTAAGACTTTATAAGACTCAGTCAAACTTGTTCGAACTCGGAGTCATGCTCGTTAAGACTCCGTAAGACTCGGTAAGACTCAGTCAGACTCAGTCATACTCGGTATTAGGTTCGGTCAGACTCAGACTCAGAGTCAGACTCCATCAGAATCGGAGTCAGTCTGACGGTTACACTCAGTTAGACTCGGTTAGATTTGATCAGACAAATGTGCGGTCGCGTGTCCGCGTCAGTCCTACTTTTTAATTAATTAGAAACTGAAAATTATGTTTTATTTAAAGTTTTGATTGAAAAATTGAAAAAAAGAAAACAACGAATTATGAAAAAACGTGAATATTTCCTCCTTTTTTCAACGCTTATAGTTAATTGTAATTATTAAAGTGATTAAAAAAGTACGTTACAAATCTATATTTACAGATTTTCATGTATTTCAATATTTTTTCTTGTAAAATAACAAAATTTACGATGAACAATGTAACTTACACTGTAAGTAGTATTTATCCACTGTTTTGGATAAAAACTCGAGTAAAAATGGAAAGGTCAACGGGCGAATTGTATGGGAAAAAAACCCACGGCGGACATAAATCAAACCTTGAGGATATATAGCTAAATGTCTCTTGGTTACCATGGTAAGGGTCGCATTCTTGTGGGCTGTGGGAATTAAAAAAAAAAAATAGTTTACATTATTTATTCGGCGTAATTAATGCAGTTTCATCTAAAAATATGGCAGGGGTCGATTTCCTGCCACCGCAAGCCGGATCGCCCGGAGGATACGGTGGAGCATATGGTGCAGGTCTGCTCCGCTTGGCCAGAGCACCGCACTGAGGCGATAGGCGCGACCTCTCCCACCCGGCATTGTTCGAGGTCATGCTGCGGGGTGAGACGGAATGGGAAGTGGTCGCCTCCTTCTGCGAAGCAGTCATGCTAGCGAAAGAGGAGGCGGGATGCGTGAGGGAGCGGATAGCGTCCACCTCACGACCCAGCCGCCTCAGGAGACGCCCACAGCAACGGACGTCGCGGGACGATTTTCGGGTATGCCCGGGTTTCAAAGAGCTGTCAGCAATATGACGGGGCCCCCCTCTTTGAAGGCCAAAGCCTGCCGGGGTCGTGGGTCTATTGGGTCAACGTGGCCCCGGAACGTAAAGGGCTATTGAAGGACACCATGGATTTTGGTACAAGTCTGAAAGTCCCCTTTTTTTTGTAGCGTGGAAAAATCATCAAATGAGTCCTCCCACCCCGGGCAGGGCGGGAGGGACTGTCAGACTTGTACTGACTAAAATCCACGGTGTCCTTCAATAGCCCTTTATGTTCCGGGGTCACGGTGAGGAAATAAAATCCCGCGACCCCGGCAGGCTTTGGCCCTCTGAGAGTTTGCTGACTGCTGCCCCGTCAGTTTTGCTGACGCTCTTTCGGGCATGGTCCATGGTCGGACAGCGAGTTGCCCTTTACTCGCTGTCCGCATGCCCGCGTCTACGGTGGCCGGAGATCGTCTTCCGACGTCCGTTGCCGTGGGCGTCTCCCGCGGCGGCTGGGTCGTGAGGTGGACGCTGTCCCCTCCCTCACGCGTTCCGCCTCCTCCTTTGCTAGCATTACTGCTTCGCAGAAGGAGGCGACCGCTTCCCATTCCGTCCGTCTCGCCCCGCAGCATGGCCTCGACCAGTGCCGGGCGCGAGAGGTCGCCACCTATCGCCGCTGTGAGGACACGGCTGTGCTCTGCCCAAGCGGGGCAGTCCTGCACCGTATGCTCCACCGTGTCCTCTGGGCGATCCTCGCAGTGGTGACACCCAGGCGTTTCTTCCTTCCCCATACGACACAGGAACATCCCGAAACATCCGTGCCCGGTGAGGACCTACGTCAGACGGAAGGTGAGGACGCCGTGACGCCTCTCCAGCCACTCCTCAAATAGGGGTCTTACCGCCGCGATTGCGGCGTGACCGAACCTCGGTTGCGACAGTCGTCCCCTCCAAAGTCTGAAAGTCCCTGCCCTATTTTTCCCACGTTTTTATAAACTCACTTTTCTTGTTTGTTTATTTGTTTGTTTTTATGCCATAAAGCCTCAGTGAACCGACAAGACAATATTGTCTTGACAGTTTAAATGTTCGATTCAGTCTCACGCGATTTAATAAATAAATGTATTTCTGCATTTGTGATACACGAAACGATATAGAAAGCATGTAAATATAAAGCTTAGTGCGTGTGGTGTTATTTATTGTATTACACGAGGAAAGTTAACTAGTGAATAACACTAGGTGATTCCAATGTCATTATAAAAACAGTTCTGAAAGTATGTTTTTTCTGCGACGTAACATGGATTAAACACGTTAATCATAAAGCAGGTCGCAGAAGGCATTTTGTTTGCAAAATATGAGGACCGCAATCTGTTTTATGAAGTGTGCAATGCAATGGGTTCTAGGACTATTTAAAAACATGTTGCCACGTGCTGGAGTGGTCTAGTCCCCTGCCACACCTCATCCCTCGGACGCCGTATGATATGAACCCAATCACTATGTACGGCAAGTCTATTCTTTGAGAAAAGCAAGCCAAATACTTAGGTGTTGACCCTCTACAGTCTCCTTACCTTCCGTGCCCATGTAAAGACAGTTCGCGTTCGGCTGCCTTTACCGGAGTTAGGCTTCATTTCTTGCTTACAGCAAGAAGCAAATTGTCACTCAAGTGCAAATTGCGTCTTTATAAAGCTGTCATCCGTCCTATTACACGTACATTTTTTTAGACCACGATAATTGCTGACAACATCAAAAATATACATCTTTACAATCCTAAAACTAAATGAGAAAAGGCAAAACTTGGTCCTCATATTTTGCATACAGATGTTTTATGGCGGCCCGGCCTATTACAGAAATTCCAAAAAAAACAGTAAAAACTAAAAAAAAAAAGGAACCGACTTCAAATCCAAACAAAAAAGTGTGACTTTTCTTTCAGAAGTCGGTGAAATAAAAAACAAAGCCACCGACTAGACTGGATATTGTTTTTTTTCATTTACCCTTTTTTCATCGAATATGGCCACCGACTTCGAAAGAAAAATATTTTATCCTTTTTGTGTGTTTGGTTTTGAAGTAGGTAGGTTCCTTTTTTTAAGTATTTTTTTTTGTTTTACTGTTTTTAGTTTGGATGTTCAACAAAAATCTTCGTATATTCGACGTCTTTGAAAATCTACAATCCAAGTAAGCAACAAAAAAGGGCGGAAAAATCTATGCGGGCAATGAGATATCCATGATTGTTATAATACTAAAATCTTTTCCAGAATGTTAGGAACACTTTTCTGAAAACAGCATCAAAATCGGCACAGTCTATAACCGCGGACAAACATACATACTTCATACGTACAGGTCGAACTGAGTACCTATTTTTTTTAAGTCGGTTAAAAGTCAGGTTTAGTGGCTTGTAAACTATGGTATCTAGTCGATCAAAACAAAAGAGAATCTGAAACGTACAGATCAAGAGGAAAGACAATGAACGGAGATTTTTCGAATAAATACATTTTTGGTTAAAACTTTGTTCTCCAATGGATTACAACAAAAATAATTGAGTGTATTATTATGTGAATTATGCTCTTTCATTCTAGACCATTTTCATTCATGTCCGCGACCGGGTCGGATTGCGCCCGATGACCTTTATTGAGTATTTATCCATTTTGAGTATTTATCCGGATAAAAACCCATCACTACCCACAGTGTTTGATAATTCACTTCTAAAAACTACAAATGCATATTTTTACAAAAATGGACATGGATGGACATACGTAAATTGATAACAAACCAATAACACTTCCGCCCAAAACAACATTAAAAAAACCAAGTTCAATAATACCGAGTGCCGTAGGTACCTACCTACCGCCCCTGACCTGAGGGAGAGGTTACAAGATAGCAAGCACGTTTATACAAACAAGTAATCAAAGTATGTCTACCAGACACATTAATGTGGATCAAACTCTCGTGTGTTAAGAATGATAAAATCATCGGTATTATTATAAGTTTATACATCGCAGACTGCATAAAGAGCTCAGAATAACACCTCTTATCTTCGTAAACAGTCAATTTAGAGACATAACAAACTAGGAAAACTGTTCGATAATGAAATGGATTGATTTTAAAACAAAGCCTAGGTATTTTTACTTTACAGCGTCTTTCCAGTATTTACAGCGTTTCTTGTATGAAAAAATGGAACAGCGCCTCTGGTGTGCGAAGAAGGAACTAATTTTTTCCTTGAAAATTGTCAATTTGAAATTGTCAAAGTTCCAGTTTAAGTCTCAAATACTGAAAACTCGTGCTAAGGATACAGGTAATAAAAAAACATTACTTGTTTTTTTGACGCTATTGTTTCTTAAATATAATTATGTATACCACTATAGGAGCCTAACTAGGTAATATCTCAGTTTATTTTGGACCGAATCTAAATATATTACCATTATATCGGCATCGTCATACGATGAAAATAAAGAGATGCAAAAATAAAATAAAGTCAGTCAAAAATAAAGATGACGTCATTTGCGTGTAAAAAAGAAAAAATGTTTACCCTTACCTGCCCATGAAATTCTTCCGTTTCCCTTTATCCCGTAGAGATATATGTAACAGTTGATCATTGCGCAGATGTAGACTGAACCTCTCTCTCCATTGTGGCTGTTTAGTGGTCGTCACGGCCTTAGATTTGTATGATTGAGCACCCAATCTGCGACAAACATGTTGAAATCAAATGAAATTCCTTTTTTCACTTAACTATGGTCCAATTGCTAAAGTCGAATCCGGTACTTGGTTAGTTAAAGTGCATCAACGTGAAGAAGGAAGTGGACTTCGCTTTAGGGTCAATCCTTATCGAGACGCGAACGCGACGCAGCATGCGCATTTCAAAAAAGCAATTCAAAATCTATTATTTACTACACGAAAAGATAAATACACATTTTCTGTATCGTCGCGTCACGTCGCATCCCGTCGTGTCCCGGAGTGTACTGAACTACTGACTCTTACCCTGAGCACAAGGGGGCAGCGTAATAGTGCAAAATATATTTTCAAATAAAAAATACATCTGGGGGCACGGCAGTGCCCCGCCAAGTCTCGAGCAAAAGGGCACGGCCGTACCATCTTTTCTCGAAGCGATTCGCGGCTGTTTCGCCCCCCCTATAACTTCGACGTGGACAAAGCTAGGAGTTTAGGTTTTCGGTGAATAATAGTAGGCAGGGAAATTACATGCCAATTGAATGAATAGTTTAGGAGTTACGGTCGATCAAAGTTACACCATTTTGTCACTCACTCACTGACTCACTGACCGATCATCAAAAATCTAAGGTACTTCTAGCAGACTTAGAAACTTCAAATTTTGCACCAAGATAGGTCATTAGCCACATAAAAAGGAAAAATTATAAAAACATTAAAAAATAATATACCTTAAAAAACAATTTTATATTTGCGGTTTGGCAAGAACATTCTGTATGGATTTTGACTGCATTGTTAACTTTGTTCGTTGTTTAAGTTAGTATTCAATTGGATGAATGCATACATAGAATAGAAAGGAATAATATAAATGTAATACATAGACTATAATTAATATAAATTAATACATAAAGTTCATAATTCAATAAATTAATAAAGCTAAAACTCCATTGTTTTGCGATAAATATTGTATGCGCGCTCGATAGATGGCGTTGTACCTGTCTGAATCGCGCTATGGTTTCGTTACAGAGCGCAGTCTAAGTAGTACTTTAAAATAATTCAATAATTTTCATTTGATAGCGCCATCTATCTATGAACAACCATTTCGAAACTAAAAAAATATTGTAGCGATATTCGGAGTAGATTTATTATTGTTACTGAAACAGTTATTTAGGAAAATAGTTTATTAATATAACATTGACATAGTTACATATCTAGTTGTTTACGTGTTATTTAGTTTAGTTATATTTTTAGTTTGTAAGTTAGCAGATATATATTTATTTAGTTATTTGTTAGTTAGTTTAGTTCTATTTAGTTTGTTAGATAGAGAATGGGTCCTAAGCAAAAAAGTAGCTGAAGTCCAAGAAATTATGAGGACACCTAAAAAAAAGAAAGAAATACACTTACAAAAAATAAATGAGATCCCACCAAAAACATTAAATGTAAAAAATGCCAAGTCTCTCGATGCAGTCTTTCCATCGTAAAAAGTTTTGAGATCTCACAGAAGCCAAGTCCTATTCAAATTATTTTGTAGTTATAAATCAACATTTAGTAATTATATCAATAGTTTTCTTTATATTATAACTATAGTGACTTGGCAATGAGCACAAATTAACTTGCTGCCTGGAATTATGTGCAAATGTTACTGACGAGACCTGTGATCAGATTATTTGTTATGTGTGAATCATGATGGTCACTACCGACTACATGTTCCAATACAATAATTAAGAATACCTTACGGGCCATCGCTTTATGAAAGTAAATGATGAATGTTAAGAGAATATATAAAGTAAAAGAGAATGTTTACGCATGCGGTGTGTGTAACTTTCAACTCCTCCAAATATGCCGTTTTATTTGTTTTTACTTGTGCTCATTGCCAAGTCACTATAGTTATAATATAAAGAAAACTATTGATATAATTACTAAATGTTGATTTATAACTACAAAATAATTTGAATAGGACTTGGCTTCTGTGAGATCTCAAAACTTTTTACGATGGAAAGACTGCATCGAGAGACTTGGCATTTTTTACATTTAATGTTTTTGGTGGGTATATTTATTTATTTTCGACAAACCTTATCATCATCGTCATGATCAGCCGAAAGACGTTCACTGCTGAACAAAGGCCTGACCCTTAGATCACAAGGTCGAAAATCAATCCGCCAGTTGCATCCATCGATTCCCCGCGACTCTCACGATATCGTTGGTGAGTTGGTCTACCTAGTGGGAAGGCTGCGCCTACGCTGCGTCTTCTATTTCGTAGTCGCCATTCGAGAACTTTTCTTCCTCAGAGATTGGTATGAAAGATACAGTACCGGCAAATTGGAAACTGGCTTTGGAAACTGGCTGGAGATATAGTATCTACTTAATTATTTTTATGGAAGTGCTCGTGTTCGAAGTTCGCAATTTATCCCTAACAATTTTCTGAACGAACCACTTATAAAATATACAACATTTACTACAAAATGGCTCAAAAATGAGCCTTAGACGGACCTTGAGAAATCTGCATCGTAATCAGAAGATTAAGGCTGCTTATTCTGAAAGTTGGCAACGTCGCAAATAGCTGTCAAATAATTACAAGTTTTAATTAATTTGGCAAATTTTCTGTATGAAAACAAGAAATATCGCTCTGTAGTGCACTAAAAAAATGATATAGGAATGCAATTAAAACACTGAATTTGATGTTGTAACCGTTTCCGGTGTATAAAAGGCATTTGGAAAGCTTCCAAATGCTTTTTCTACATCTAAAACTATATATTCGGTGTTACGATATTAATTATTGCATTCCCTTATCAATTTTTTAGTGCACTACAGAGCCATATTTCTTATTTTCATACAGTAACAATGCTAAATTAATTAAAACTTGTTAATATTTGACAACCATTTGCGACGTTGCCAGCTTTCGGAATTTACGCTCTTAAGCAGATCCGTAAATGTCGTAGAATTTTTGGTTGAACGTAGTTTGGGCAATCATCGACACGACAAAGAAGTAGAAGTTCGAAAATAGTTTACTTACCGAAATTTGCAGTAAACAGTATGAGAATGGCTATCCTGTGGCGGGTCTGGGAGACCCTTTGCTTCCACGATGACGATATCTACCACCGTGTTCTTTATAGTCTTGTCTTTTCTGTTAAAGGGCGTTGGTGTCGGGATTCGTGCAACTGTAGTGACTGTGGATGGTGTAGCCACTGGTTCGGGTTTCGGCTGCAAAGCTTTGATATTTTTTTATTTGGAAATAAATACCTAACCTACATAAAGCTACACATGTATATACTTGTGATGCCTGCAAGCTTCGTACTTTATCCCGTTTCTTTTTCTGACTAAAAAGTACTCACTCATTTAATGGACTGAAATTCTCTTGTATAATGCTTTTACGTACCTATTTAAATGCTTTGATCACAAAGCAAAGATCCACTGCCACGATCATGCCATTATGTAGATCTACTAATTTACGATTTAATGAGAAACTGTATGCAGCTTAGTTCTGCTAAAGATAATTTTACATATATCCTTTCGTTGGTATTATAAAGCGTTTTGCAGTCATAGATCAAGAATACTTTTAAAGTTTATTTTTTAAAGTCTCTAAGTAAGTAGGTATAGATAAGCAAAATCCATTGTTTGCTTCGTATTCGACTGTGTTCTACCTTTTCATGTTTAGGAGTAACTTCTGGCGTAGCTGGAACGGATTCAGGTGGATGCTCTGGAGTCTCAGTGCTGGTGATGTTATTGTTGTGGACCACTCCGTTACCAGCCACAGAATCTAGTATTGGCTCTGGCTTTCTAAGATAATCGCTAGCTATATTTGCGATGGAACTTGGACGCCATCTAGAAATAAACTTTGATTTATTTTTTCATGAAAAAATATCATCAGATGATTCCACCCATCCTAGATGGAAAGTGTGCGACTGTAAGACTGTAACAGTCTTACTACAAAACTTAAACATCTGTTGAACACTTGTCTAAAAAAAGTGTGACTGCAAAACGGACCTTATTTCAAGTCATAATCTGACATTTTTTTAGACAAGTGTTCAACAGACGTTTAAAAGTGTTTGTGGTACCACGGTTACTGTCTATCATACTTAAGTATCTTCAGATTAGTCCTCCCTGCCTTGGGTGGACCGGTAGGAATGTCAGACTCTTCAATGACTAAAAGCACACTGCTCCATCGCATGCACATTATTTCAAGATCAGATGGATAATTTAATCAGTTCAACTGCCACTGAAGTCCTTTGACGCGGCGTTAGTGTGTCAGTTATTAGGAACATTAAATTGCATTAAAAAAAAGTACCAATCATTTTTCGCAGGACTTGAGTCGTGTCACGGACTATGCGCTTACGTCGGCCTCTCATGATAAAAATAAATTGAGTGTCTTTCCCCAATTCCCGGACTTTTAAAATTGGTGCCTTTTAAAGATGTGTACATGGTTGTGCTACAGCATAGCACATTGAAAATACCACTCGAAAATAATTTGATCAGCTATTTACAATATTTTTACATAAATCTTCGAACTAGACTTTTTTTGTAATCGTCCAGTAAATACGACTTTTATCGTTATGTAGCGTAAATAACAATAATAAATATGATTGAATATCCGTAGAACCACACATTTTTCTATCATCCAATAGACACAAAAGTACCTAACAAACTTTTTAATTTATTTTTAGCGCGAAAACTCAATTGTATTCTATACTTACGACAATCTGGACTCATTTTTAGCCACAAAAGCACTATCAAGAGAATGTCTCGATTTTTGTAAAATTGGATTACTTGGTTCCATATTTACAGGCATATTTGCACAATTATTAATTACTTATTTTAACACCACAATTATTTGTAACACCACATTTATGAGCAACGGTTTAAAACATCTGACAAGTCGAGATGTTGACACATTGGAATTAGCCTTGTAAGTAGGTACGATAACAAAATTATAATCATATTAATTATTACCAGATATGATATATACCTAACAAAATAATATATGAATACTATCAAATCTTATCGACTTAAGTTCAATTCTAATCTTTTGTCATTACTACCATTATTGTTGATAAGCCGTTGCAATACCAGATGTTATGCTGTCGTAAATTATCTATTATAATTTTGGGGCTTAACAGGTGTCAAGACAGGTGGTAATTCGTAGCGATACTTCAGTCTTATTATCCTATTGTTGTTTGATTTATTTACAGATCT
This sequence comes from Agrotis clavis, assembly GCA_954870645.1. NCBI lineage: Eukaryota > Metazoa > Arthropoda > Insecta > Lepidoptera > Noctuidae > Agrotis > Agrotis clavis. Next base: position 14,835,384 of record OX940919.1, on the reverse strand, counting down.
TTAAAATTGCCGACCAGCGGCGATTAGTACTTTGTTTGTAACTAGGGGTCGCTAGTTATAAATGCCGTGTACCCGGGTTTCGCACTGGTGCGTTATATTTATTTATTACTAAGTAATACGTAAAACTAACTTTATTTGCTCGCGATATCCCTCTCGTTATGGTAAGGCGAAAAAGTAATAAACAAAATTTCTTTCGCGTTTATATCCGAGTATTCGATATACCTAATTAAACCAGTTTTTAATTAAATTACAAGAACATTTTTTTTTTATAAATTAAGCTATAGGTACCTATCTACTAATTCACTACAGCTTGTAAAAAAACATGTTAAGTAAACAAATAACAATAGGTAGGTAACAAAAATTAAGAAAATAAAAAAACAAAAAACCCGACTGCGTAAAAAAACTAAAAAGAAAGAAACAAGCCCAGTAGTTTAGAATTCACTCATTCACACTCTCATTCAAATTATAGGTAGATACCAATCAAATCTTCCCAAGGGGCCCCGACTGTGAGTGTGAATGAGTGAATTCTAAACTACTGGGCTTGTTTCTTTCTTTTTAGTTTTTTTTACGCAGACGGGTTTTTTGTTTCTTTTAAATATTTATTTTATTTTACTATTTTTAGTTTTTGTTAGCATTTATCAGTCCAAATTAAATTGAAACATATAAGTTATATATATTTTGGTAAACCATTAATAAAATCCTTTAATTTGATACCCCACTTGATATAATGTGAGAGATTTTAAAAAAATATTTTTAGTTCGGAACCCTTTTCACACGAGTTCGACTCGCACTTGGCCAGTTTTATGTACCCAGTGACACTCTCACGCTTAAGACGAATCTAACGACACCTCTCAAGTTAAAATCCATCAAGCCGCTTCGGCTGCAGAGCAACACAACGAAACATACATACATACATACACTCGAAAAACATAACCCTCCTGGCGCAGTCGGGTAATTAAGATCGCCCTTTTACATCCAATGGTGATAGGATCTCGGCTTCCAAAAACGCAAAATACTTATTTAGTTGTTTTTTGGAATAACAGACACTTCAGAATAACTTTGCTGCCGAGTGCAACACACAACTTTTCACCTCAGTAAGCGAGGAAATGTAGTGATGGGGGCGGCTCACCTGTCAGTTTCAAAAATAATCTACGCAGCCTAGTGAACATCAATATCTAAATAGTGAAAACTCGAGTTTCAATCACGTTATAAAAAGAAGTCGGTACTTTGTATAAATTATGTAGGTATTTCCCAGGTAGCAAGTGACGTCGGCGACTAAAAAATGACGACATTCTTAAGTCAATTTAGGGTCACCACAGTTACGTCATTATTGTACGTCATACTTACGTACTATTATAGTACTGTACTGTACGTACTGTATAGGTCATAAATGATACCTCCTAACAACGTCATTTTACAGTCTGTTCCTTATTAGTTTAAATCTGCCCTCAGGTTGACGACTGTTGTATGACATAATATCTGGTCCTAAAATGACCCAAAGAGCTAAAGATTGGTTAAAGAACAGTTTATGGAATGCATCTGACTGACATAATTCCACGAGTGAAGTCGACCACCAACATAGCGAATATTATGGGCAAATACTAATCATTATAACAAGGCTATACAATAGCCGGTACATTAGTCCAGTCAACGAGGATTTTTTTGTATGAAGACTTTCGAAAAATTCCTCCGGCGCTGAAATTTGGCATATGATGAGAGTAGGTGATACAGATTGTAGGTGTTACAGATGCACAATAATCCAAAATTTTTTAGCCTAGAAGTTCCGTTTTTTTATCAAAACATGAAAATTGCTTATAACTCTCTGTGAAAAATTCCTCAGCCTCAAATTCTTTTTGTATTTGTTTAAATGTATTAGTTAGAATAGGGAAGTATAAAAATCCAACAAAATTTCGATTTCAGTGTCACTCCAAATTAACTTTTTACATAACGCGCTCTAACTTCTAGTGAAAAATTGCTCTGCCGATTTTTATTTTTTTATGTGATTTCTTATCCTCAAATACGTAGGTTTTGTTACGTAATCCAAAACTTTTTCCTTTTTAAACAACATTATTTGATGTCAAATCAATCAAATAATGACGTTTGAAAATGAAAAAGGTAACAAACCTATGTATTTAAGGATGAGATAACACATAAAAAAATAAACATCGGCAGAGCAATTTTTACTAGAAGTTACAGCGAGAACGGAATCACAGCGATCAATATTTATTTAAAGTTTCGAAAAATAGTACCGCCTAGCTCGATAGATGGCGTTGTAGTCCAAATAGAAGTCGCTATGGTTTCGTTACCGCCGATAGTATAAGGTCTGAAGAATTAATTTTGTTTGTTGAGAAGTTATTGAGAGCAATGCATCGGTACAGTGAATAGAAGTGTCAAGTTTACCAGTGTTAACAGTGTTCCAAATTCCAATAACAACCCACTCCAAAGAGACCTGCAGATTTATACAATGGCTTTGCTCGTCATTGGCTGTCCTAATATGTACGGCCCAGTAACGTCCCTATGAATTCAGTATATGATGTCACTCCAACGTCAGTGGCTGCCCTAATACGTACGGCCCAGTAACGTCCCTATAAATTCAGTATATGACGTCTCTGTAACGTCTGTAAACTGACGTCTTGAGGCTGTGACAAATTGACGACATCTGATGGGACCCCCCGACGTCAAGACATGACGTCTCTCACGTCGAGCAGTACCGTAAACTGACGACATAATGACGTAAAAATGCTACCTGGGTTACGGATAAGAAATCGCATAAAAATCGGCAGAGCAATTTTTTACTAGAAGTTAGAGCGCGTTAAGTACCTAAAAAGTTAATTTGGAGTGACACTAAAATTGAAAAGTCGGATTTTTATACTTCCTTTCTAATTATTACAAATATAAAAAGAATTTGAGGCTGGGCATTTTTCGCAGGGAACAGAACTTCTCGGCTAAAAAAATGTTGGATTATTGTGCATCAATAATCTGTATCACCTCTATTCTCCTCATAATATGTCAAATTTCAGCACCGGAGGAATTTTTCAAAAGTCCTCTTATAAAAAAATCCTCGTTGATCGGACTACCTGCACCGACCCCGGACACACTTGCACCACGCAACATGACAAGAGCAAAACATTGGCACAACTAGTGACATCTAGTAAGGAGTAGATGTAACTAATTTATTTAGTTTCATCTATTTGCCGCCATGAGCGCTGCGCGATGGCGTCTCCTCCGTAATGCACCGCGTCACCAAACGTAGGTGGCGGCGCTAGTGTCAATACAAATTCGCTAGTGATTTAATGATTTTGTGATAGTCAGAAGAGGTTATGGAGTAAAACAAAGTGAAGTGAAGTGTTTTCATCAGTGATAACAATGGAGGCAAGACGGGATAGTTTGTCTACAATAAAACTTTGCCGATTTTGTTTATCTCAAGGAGATACGCTAACAAGCATCTATGAAAAACGATCTACAAAAAACACAGTCAATCTCCCACTAAAAATTTTATCATGCGTTTCTTTTGAGGTATTTATTATTCTTTCTTTTACAAAATTACAACACATACTTACAAATTTCATACGAAATACATTTTTGTGGACGTACAGCATAACTAATGGCGCCGAATGTATGGCCAACCAAGTTGTAAATATTTGACAATTTCATAGAGTAAACATATTGTAAAAATTGTCTACGATTACACAAGTAGCTATTAATTTTTAATGTAATTTTCTGACGACGAACTAGTTCCTGTGAGGTTGCAATTTACATCACTTTGTGTCATTATATTCCTGCAGGCGCCATCTGGTGGACACAGCCTATAAGTCTACAGAAAAAAAAATATTTGCATTAAAAACATCCTACTCTTTCACAGGTCTTCCCATCTGATAAGAAACCTACATATATTTGCAACCGCTGCAAATTTTTCATGGAAATGAGCTATGATTTCAAACATATATGTCGGCAAGCTGATGAGCAAATCTTGCAGTTCATACAGAATGCTACACCGTTGGCTCCAATGTCCTGGCCACAGTCCCTTGTCAAAGTAAGTACAATGAAATAAAAATATTCCCTATGATGACAAAGAAGTTGCTTTATGGGCCACAAAATAATTTCAATCACAAAGAGAGTGATTGTCACCATTCAGATTCAGATCACTGAATCTGAATGGTGACAATCACATCCTTTGGCTACTTTTTTGTTATCTGTTCTTCTTCATCACTCTGTAAGCAGTACTATTTTTTTCATTCATATGTTGTGCTGATGTCACAAGAACATAATGTAGACTTGAATTTAGTTATAGAAAACTGAAAAAGCATAAAGAATGCATCATAGCAAAACAAAATCATTCAATCAAATCAGTTTACTGCTGGGTCTAACAAAACTCTACAGTTAAAAGGGTTTGAACAACTGCAATAATTTACAGGTGAAAAATTAATATTAAAAAACTATTTGATATTATATTTAATGTGCTCTAATAATGTTTTTAAAATTTTATTTTAGTTATTTCGCTTGGCCCACAAATCGCAAGAAGTCCCCCTCATGAAAACTGTTATAGAGGGTGGTACAACTGTGCACGTCACAGCACAGGAGACGGACACAGATGAAGAAGATGATGAAAATGTCTACAATGTTAAGGTAAGATTGTTTTTCTTGTCTATCTTCTATCTATCTATAATATAAAAATGGATTGCTAAATGTGTTGCTAAGCCCATAACTTGCAAACGGCTGGACCAATTCGGATAATTCTTTTTTGTTGCGTTTGTAACCATCAGGACCAGGTTATAGAGTACGAAAATCATCATGTCCACCCGTGTGAAGCCGGGACGGGCCACTATATACAATAAAAGTTGACGCTGAAGAGTTTCTTTGGTTGAACACTCTAATCTCAGGAACTACAACCGTTCAAATTGAAAAAAATATGATACTGAGAAATGCTATAGGCTATAATAACATTGTCACAACCAATAAGCTGAGCAGGAGAGGTGAAACTACAGGGAGCATCTAGTGTGTTAATAATATCTCATAAATAAATAAAAATCACCCGAGTAATTATAATTTCCTTTTCAGATTGGAGATGGTTCTGACGATGGGTCAAAAAGTGCCCGGATAAAAGTTATAAATGCTGTAGAAAAACAAGACAAAGGAAAAGCGAAACGAGCTAAAGGTAATTATTATATAAAGATACTGTATTTAGAATATTCTTGTATATCATTATAAATGAATGTCCAATTTACGTGTGTTCATAGCTTAGGCATCGTCCTACTAGAATGTGAATGCGATCGCGGTCATCTCAAGATTGCGAGTATCCTAATAAATAATCGTGGAAATCCATGTTCACAGTATCATGGGAGTGTGTCAGAATTTTCATTGTTTTTTTTTATATCTGGTGTACTTTTACTAATTCTCACAAGACGCCTTTTTGACATTAATACAATTGATCACCAATTTGCAAGACCTTAAATCGCGGAATCGTGTTCTAATAAAACGATGCCTTATGTTAATCATTCATATTCGTCATAGTCGTAGAACAAAGACGGTTCTGCAAATCAGTAACTTTACAGTACGCCGCATCAATGTTTTCTACTGGAGTTTAAGGGTATATTTTAGAAACCGCTGTCCCGCTAAGCTTAAAATTTGGACATGTTGTTCTGTTTCTGAACTTTTATAATCTGACCAAGATAAATTCCTAAAACTGCTCAATTTTATAAAATATCATTGTTCTATGAAAACTTGTGTGTCGTATGTTATCATACGTCGTTGTTTTGCGAATTTTTCTCTAACTTTACATGACGCAAAGTGGTTGTTTTAGGAAAATCTACATTAAAAAATTTAATACTATGGGAAATGCTATATAGCATTCATCATCATCATCAAAAAAGAGTTATAGGCTAATAGAGCACGGTATATAAGCTCTTTTTACGTAAAGAAGGAAAAATTGAAAATAATCAAAACCGTCATTGTTCTACGACTACGACAATATGGTCATGCGTCATTGCTTGCGCGATATCATTTCTATGTTGTTTACTGTAAACAGTCGGCCAGTGCCGAATTGTATAGTGCCCTAATACCCATCCCATTCATTCATAAATAAATATATCATTATTATAGTATAATGGAATAAAATACCTATATTATTTGAATTTTATTTTAATATGAAACTTATATTTTGACATTATAATATAAATTATCCAATGTTGATTTTATAAAATTATGAAAATATGTTAAAAGTTTACCTGACATAAGTAATTATTATTTTTCTTTATTATAATTAAATGATATAATGTATTTCTGTGTTTCTAGGGCGACTGCCAGGACTATTTCTTTTTTTGTAAAATTAAGTAGGTAATAAAATAATATGGTGGGCAATGTTTTATCCTATTTGACTATTCAAAATTGTTCTTATTTTTCTTATCAATGTTCTATAATATTTTTTCATACAGCATTTTCATTAATAATATTTATTATATTATATAATTATATACAGGGTGACTTTTTTACCACCGTCCAAAATTTTTCTAGACATTAGGTATCAATCACTAACCCCATTTAAAAAAAAAAATCGATACGTCAAATTGTCATATTAAATCATTTTCTCATCCGCTCTGTGTGGTCAATATGCTAAACGTTAATAATATACACTTGCCGACGCATGAAACGGACAGAGCGCACCCCGCTGACCCCCCGCCCCGCCCCGCTACACCTGAGCGACACATCACAGCGCGGTGTCCAGATTCATCAACTTTGTATACATAACATTGAGACGTGATATCTCGATATTTTTGTATTGAGTGATACAAAAAGAAAAAACACGTATTCAATGATTTTCGCCAAAGATTAATAATTATTAAAATTTGGATGGTGACTAAAAAATCATCCTGTATATATATATTTTTTTTAAACGATTAAATTCGTGACACTATGGTTGCGAGATGCGAAAAGACATACAATCCACCACACGTCTGTGATAACAAAATTAATGTGAGCTGGTTATTATTCTACGAAATCTTGTGTTACGCTCAAGACCTTTGATGGACGTGCGGTCGACTGTAAGTCAAGCCAAGTTCCTAATAATCCTACTTTCCAATTATGTGTCTGCTTTCTACGCATGTATATTTTATAAGTACGTAGTTTACCTGCAAAACCTAAACATCATGACGCACTTTCAAATACTCACCGGACGACGCGAGCGACGCCGACGTCACAAATTCGAAAGTTTCCAAGTTTTTATCATTATAAAAGCAAGTATTTGCACACTTCTGACTGACTTGACAGTGGGTAATGATTACTGTAACTCTTGGCACCTTCTTGTCAATAATGGAGCTGGTACTCTGCGCGGATGACGGTGGTGAGGCACTTTGGACGCCCATTCTACCCACAGTATACAAATACAGCATTGTCAACTCAAAACAACTGGTTTATTTGAAATAAATGGTTTGAGTTGAGTTTGAGCTTAAGTTTTTTTTTTTGTTAAAATAAAAAAGCATTAAGGAAACTAAAAAGAAATTTCCGACGCGCGACTTACGCACCACATACGTGCACCTCTCCTTTATTTACACCTAGCAAAATTTGAAATCAAATTGTGAAATAAATCATATTATGATAATATTATTTGTTTAACGAGGATAAATAAATGAAATAATGTTGATCAATGCGTGTTTACATATAAATGCTCGTGATATAACTGCACAAATAATTCTTAATTTTTATTTCTGATCAAACAAAATTCGAGGCGAATTATGTAGTGTGGCAGGCTTTGTTTCAAAATTTGAGAAAATGTATAGGATTGGGTGTGGGAATAGTGTAGGGAGTATTTTAGTTCGGCATGTGTATGAACACTATGAACTAATATAAAGATGCTATAATTGGTATAAATAGATTAATAAATAACCCGGCACTGAGAAATTCCTGTTGAAAAAAACCAAATAGACTCATTTTACATTGAAAACTTGCATAGCATAATGAACTTAATGGTTTTTATGTAATGTACAGACTAGAAACGTGCCTTAACATCTTGCGCGTCTTCCGAAGAATTCTCTGGAATTTTCGCAGTTAGAATCTCTTTTCTACATTACAGATAAAGTTCATTATGCTTTGCAAGGTTTCAGTCAACAGTTCGCTTCTATTATATTCCGTGGCAATGTCTTTATAGTTTGCCTGATCTGCGGAACGAGTCCGGAACCTCTACAAATAGCCAAACAGTACACTTCTGCTGAACCCTTCGAGTAGTGTAGGTCTGTTAATTGATTTTTTTAGTGTTCATTTAGTTTGAGGTTGTATTTAGGGCTGCAAAGAAGCCATTATTTAGGTAGAGTTGCATGTAGGTGTTGTATTTCTGTTATATAACTTAATTAGACGCATACTTACATTCATAATAGAGACGTTGACATTTTTATTTCGTTTATATCTAAATATAATGAAATATAAAAGCTTAAAAAAGTTAAAAATGTACCTAACTATATATTATTTATCATCTCACCACGTTATTATTATTATTATTTTTTTGGTATGTGTAAAAAAAAAGTCTTACTACAAAAAAATTAAACATCTGTTGAAAGCTTGTCAAAAAAAAGTGTCGGCATATGACGTTGATATAAGGTCCGTTTTGCAGTTACACTTTTTATAGTCAAGTGTTTAACAGATGTATAATCTAATCATCTGCCATCATCTGCCTAGCCTTTTCCCAATTATATTGGGGTCGGCTTCCAGTCAAACCAGATGCAGCTGGATATCAGTATTTTACATGGAGCGACTGCCTATCGGACCTCCACAACCCAGTAACTGAGTAAAACGATACCCCATGGTAAGACTGGTTGTCAGACTTTTAGAGCTTCTGACTAACAGTAACGACTGACAAAGATCTACAAATGACAGCCGGGACCAACGGCTTTACGTGCTTTCCGTGACACGGAACAACTGTTTAACAGATGTATAAATAATATTTAAAACATTTTTATTGAAATTATCAACGTCAGTTAATTGTATTAATTGTCAACGTCCCTATTTTAGTTTTTAAAAGTGCAGTAATAAGCGGTTTTAGTGGCTTGTGGTGCAGGTATTTACTACGGAGCTCGACTTCAGTTCCTGGAGCCTAATTACCCCTGTTACGAGTAAGGATTTACTAACAATACATAATAATACGCTTTCCTCAATAAAATACAATATCGCTATAATTTTCCTTAGCTGTATCTTTTTTTACTAGCTGTTGCCCGAGGCTTCCCGTGTATTTCGGATATAAGCCCATTGTGAAAAAAACTTATCTTTAATATTAAACCAGGTCATAATCTATTTATGTGACAAAATCCTTAAAAATGCATTAAGCTTTTACGGCGTGAAACGGTAACAGACAAGCAAAGTACCTTTCATATTTTTAAAAGAGATGAGGTTTGAGAAAATCTCCAGAATTAAAGATGATTTTTTGAGGAAAGAATTTTTTTTAGATTGCAAGTGGGATTCGAACCCGCGTCTTCTGGATAGGTACTCCAGACGCCTTAACCAACTAGGCCATTGCAACCCACACCTGCAAGCTGAAATTCTCTATTCCTCGTTTGAACGCTTTTCGGTAGCGTAGCGCCATCTCTTGGATTAGTGTTTAACTAACTTCCACCCAACACGTTGACATTACAGCCAAATCAATGTTATATAATGAGATAGCAACTACCATACTTATTAATAATAATAAAAAAAAATTCTTTCCTCAAAAAATCATCTTTACGATGCGCGTCGCATGCGTTAGTTGCGTTTAAAATAATAGAGAATTTCAGCTTGCAGGTGTGGGTTGCAATGGCCCAGTTGGTTAAGGCGTCTGGAGTACCTTTCCAGAAGACGCGGGTTCGAATCCCACTTGCAATCTAAAATTTTTCTTTCCTCAAAAAATCATCTTTACGATGCGCGTCGCAAGCGTTAATGCGTTTAAAATAATTAATAATCTCCAGAATTATATTTAAATTTTTAATTTTGTGCTATATTACCCGGCAAATACACGGGCAAGCCCTGGGAAAAAAGTACTCACATAATTTAATTACTTAGATAATTCTATTTGAGTTTATTTTCAGCCGCAGGTCGCTCCAAAGGGCAATGAAGCTGGAGGTTGCGCGGCATAAACGCGCCGATCGCAAACTCACCACAGAGCGTCAACGTAACTTTGGCTTAAGCGAATTTCATCCATTATTTTAAGAGCTATGAACATGCGATCTTTCTTGCATACTTCCATCAGGTTGACATAAGGTTTAAACTGGTTTAACAAATTATTATGAGCCCTTTTTTCTTCTTGAAGGGTTCCCATCACCGCCAAAAGTAACAAGACCTGTTCGAACTCAAGAGCGAGCTCTACCTGAAGAACGGTCGTTCCCCTGCAAATACTGCAATAAGATCTTTATTAAGTCTCACCACTACAAAAGGTAATATTACGTTTGAGTTCACTTGTGCTGGAGCCTTAGGCTGCCTGTCTTTTGATGCGGAGTGAGCTGGCGGAGCGGAGAAACGAGAAAATATTAACCAATAGGATTGTACCTACTAAATCTCCGCTCCTCTATAATGGTGCAATCCTATTGGATATTTCCTCATTTCTATGCTAGGCTATCGCTATAATTAACGACATTTCCCGTTAGTGTGGCCCCACTATTTAGAGTGAGGCCCCATTTATAGTGGGTTGCGACGTCGCAGCTTTGACAGAAGTGGCACAACGGACATTGTTCCACTGTTAAGCTGAACTGAGACGCATCGCTGCGACTGCAACTGGCTGTGTACCGTCTTGAGTTGCGTTGATCACTGCTACGACGCGATCGAATGTAACTCACCAATAGGACCTCACTCTTGCTCCCGGAAATTCTCGAAGATTGATAAAATTTGGACAACGTTATAGTAGTTTATGTAACTGGTACATAATGAGGGGTATTATACACGAGTGTGAGTTTAAAAAAACGAGCGAAGCGAGTTTTTTAATAGTATCACACGAGTGGTATAATACCTAATTATGTACAGTTTCATACACTACTTTATCTACTCTCATTGAACACGAACATATCAAATAAAAGATAAAAATTAATAAACATCCACCATGTCATCCACCGAAACTATTTAAAGCGCGCGCAGCCACAGATAAAAAATGAAATAGATGAATCTATGGTCAGTAATCTGTATCATAATGAAAAAAAATTAAATTATAACATTGTTTTGTTAGAGAAACAGTGTTATAATTTAATTTTTTAATTTCATTACGATACTCTATGGTATAAAGTATGTCATTATAAACTCGTTTTGAGTTTTGTATTTCGAATTTTACGATATGAGAGTAGATAAAAAAACTTAAAATAACAAACGCCTCAAATTGACACGCTTTTGTTTTGATTATCTTGTTTCTCTTTGAAAATAATATCTGTGTATGTCACCACAGACATCTTCGTCTAAAACACCACGAGGCCAATCGTACTTGCCGAGGCCCATTCGGTGAAAGCGACCAATACCGCTGCGAGCAATGCGAGGACAGTTTCGCGACGCAAGACGAGCTCATCTACCACTCCGCTATACACGCTACGCAGAATCTCACCTGTCCTCTCTGTCAGGAAAAGTTCGAAGATGTCGACGCAGTAACGGCGCATATTAAATCACACGTAAATGGTATGAAGCTTGTATATGTTTTGCTGAGAGAACATTAGCTTGACCCCAAAACTTACGTGTTAACATTGCTACAGCTTTTTCTATTAAGACGTAGGTCTTCTAGTAATTGGCATTTTTTTTTGTTCAAATAAATCAATGTAATGCTGATTAGCAGCATTATTATTGCTGCCTTGGTAGTGGTGACTCCCAATCTAGGAGTGTCGATTTAATGGAACCATACCTGGTGTGAGATATCTCTATTGTGTTCTAATAAATGTATTAAAAATACAGGGTGGCCTATTCTTTGCCGGTCTGGCCAAAAATAGGCTGCTCATAAATTAATTAATACTGGACCCGCCTGTTATTATTTGAAGGGAGAGGCAGCGATATACTGTTTTTCGTTTTAGGTAAGCATTCATAGAAGAGGGTCAAATCTATTAAGCCTGTAAATAAGCATGTCAGTATTATACGTTTTTGATTCGTCTTCTTAGGTACTGAATTCATGTGCGACTTATGCGAGCTGGTATTTACGTCGAAGGAGAAGCTGGATTTACACATCACTATCGCGCATGACGATGAAATACGGAGCGTGCCGGTAAGAGAAATTTATAAATCTTATCTAATATGCTAGACCATTCTTAAATCGAATCAATCAGTTAGATTATCAGCTATTATTGCCAGAAAGATGAGCCCAGATCATGACAAACTGGACCCCCAGATCTGTTAAAAGGAAAAGAAGCAGGCCTTTTAAAAGGTGGGAAGACGACATTGTTAAAACTGCTGGAAACCTCTGAGCCAGGGCAGCTAGGTGTCGAAATGAATGGAAACATTTGGAGGAGGCTTTTACCGCCTTACACAGAATAAAAACAGAATAGATTCACTCATTTACTAACACATACTAATATAATTAATTATTGTCTAATAGTGAAACATAATTTTATTATTTTTAAACTTAAGTAGATACTTGTAAGGAATGAATAAAAGCTTCTTATTTTTTTATGTGACCTGCATTTTTAGCTTTTGTTACAAAAGTTGGCGAAGATTTGGCGCATTAAAAATTGACAATACGATACGCATATATTTTGTAGTGCGCTCTGAAGTCACGAGCCACACCCAAGTTATGATGCGTTTTATATTTTTTTAATATTCATTGATTGAAAGAAAATACCTGTCTATTTGTTTACAATACTCATACTTATGGCCTTATGGTTAAAATAGACTTACAGTTTATAAATGCAGGAAACTAGCCTACACTTGAATTTCCAATTTCTTTTCATAATGTTATTATGAATTGATAAAATAATTTGGGTTACTACTCAGAGCAGCAACATGGACACCATTTCATAATGATACTATATTGATTACTGTAATAACTTTGAGTGCCATCCTATTTATAGCTTCATAAAAAAAATGAATGTTTTGTAGCCATCTAGATTATATTTTAATGTTGTCTACTTCATTTTGTCATTTATCGTAGAACCTGGATGAGTCATCAACTGAAATGGACGTTGACGAGGATGAAGAGGATTCTGCCATCAATGGTGAGCAACACCGTTTATTCCCATCTACCCCCTTTGAGCTTGCCACCGGGGTGGTGGATGGCACTAATTGGTGGCGTTTACTACCGGGGTGGTGGTTGGCACTAATTGGTGGCGTTTACCACCCCGGTGGTCAATGGTACCTATTTAGTTTCATCTGCCCCCTTTGTAGTTTAGGTACAGGGGTTTCTTTGCATTTCGTATTGGACATTGTCAATGCAAGTCAAGATAAGTAGCTACCTACTTACTTAGATACAGGTTTGCATATTAGCACTAATCAATTAATTTGCATTTCGCATTGGATCAGTTTCGATCAACATGTCTAATGTTACTTCATCTAACTCTGTTATTTTTGACCTTGTCACCGTGTTGTTCAAGTTGATGTATACTCTCTTCACAACCTCGTAACTTTTTAGAGTTTTGAAATTCTCTTCAGACCAATATTTCCACGAAATGCGAATAAACCGTGTTATTAATATAGTACGTAGGTACTATAACTACTAAGGGGGCAGATGAAACTAAATAGGTACCATTGACCACCGGGGTGGTAAACGCCACCAATTAGTGCCAACCACCACCCCGGTGGTAAACGCCACCAATTAGTGCCATCCACCACCCCGGTGGCAAGCTCAAAGGAGGTAGATGGGAATAAACGCTTCTAGGCAAGCATGCTTCACTATCGACCACATCATGGCTTATTATCAAGCGAGATGCTGGTCAAACGCGAGCCTATCGAAAATAAAAAATAAAAATGTATTTCAATTGGGCCTATACTCATAATAATGCTTTTTTTTTCAGTAAAAGAACTAGACGACCACATGGTGATAGAACTTAAAAAGACAAGTGATTATTTGGTAATTATTTTTATCAAAAGTATTAGTTGATGAAATTGCTGTAATTCTTAAAAAATATATCAATATTTGTTTTTTTTTAGATCTCCAAAACAGAAGAAGAAATTGAAAAGCCTGATCTAACTCAATCTGAAGGTAAGTTTGCTTTTTTTTTCTATGCTATTAAATTTTATTGTTTTGGTAAAAAATATCATCTGAGTCCTCCTGCTATGGATGGAACAGAAGGGACTGTCAGATTCGTACTCACTAAAAACGACCCTGACCCTTCAGCTGCCCTTTTTATTTCCGGGCCACAGTATCCTGTTTAGACAGTTCAAAGGAGTGCCATAAATTCCCCTTCCCTCCTCCTCCTCCTCCTCCACCTCCTCCTCCTCCTCCACCACCTCAGAACTAATAATGTGTGTGACTGCATTTTATGTGAGTAATAATTGCTACCCAATTGTCAAGACACTTTTGAATATTTTAATTTAATCAGTCAAATAAATTTTTAGAGAGCGACTCGGAGATGTTACCGGATCTTGCGAGCAGTATAGCTAGTTTAACTAACAAAAACACTAGAAAGGAGCCGGCTGAAATTTCAATAGCCACAGTGGGTGGTGCGACCATCACTAAGACTGTGCCAGCGGCTAAGAAAGAGGATAAGAGCGAAATTCAGGTAAAATAAGTACTAAAATTGTATTAAACTTTGATCTGAATTATTATAAAAAAAAATATAGTCTTGACCCTGCAAGCTAAATGCTTCCTTGTTACCACTATCAGTGACGAGAGTAGCAACAAGCTCATTCTGTTAAAAATACATACATACTATGAATATCGTTTATTGTAGTCAATTACCTTATCAATAATGACTACAGGTTCCGACTTAGTTATATTGAAATGTACTAGATAAAAAAAATCTAAGAACCATAATTTAACAACAACATCATTTTGTTAAATGAAGAGATTAGCATGTTCATTATAGTGAAAAGTTAATTCGTTTACCATGCCTGTAAAAATATTCTCTACAAGATAAATCTAAAACACACATTTGTTGTCTAGAATCTGTAATATGCAATCACGATAAGAACGGAAACGTCAATGACCTCCCTCCATCTGACAACTGTCATAAGAAAATTACGCAAAAAATAAATACCTCATATTTTACACCACATTTAGCTCTTATTCTAGTCGCATAGTAAGTAACGCAAAAAACATTTCATGACGTAGTCAAAAACAAAATCTCACTTGATATTTTCCTCCTTAATAAACATTATAAGGCCTCTTTTGTACCACAGACTGCAAGTATACTTCGAAAAGCTGAAGAAGTCAAGAAGAAAGTTATACCACGACTGGCGTCAGAACCAAGTTAGTATTCTGATCAGAAACATCACATTAATTTTTAATTTAATAATATTTTTTTTTTTTTTTTTGTTTTACATTGTCAATAATATTTTTCACTGGTAATTAAATAATTTCAATAAAAACAAAATTTTGCAGTTGCAGAGAAGAAAATTCTTAATAGGGCGGAGAATAATTCGGCAGGTACCAGCGATAAGTCATTGCGTATGTTAGAAAAAGATTTACAAGAACTGAAAAGGGTAAATATATACACTTTTCAATTTATTACATAATCGAAGTATGAGTCAATTATATGTAAGATATGAACATCATGTTAATTTCAGACAAATCCACGTAATGAAGTTGCTAAGACTCCAGCGAAGCCCTTAGAGACATTGAGGAGTAGACGAGCACAGCTACACACATCTACACCTAAACCACGGTCAGTCACACACTAACAGGCAGTAAATATTTAATAAAATGTTAGAAATAATGATTGACTAGCAATCCGCCCTGGCTTCTAGTGCAATTTTATTTAGCCTATGACCCTCCAAATTAATGTTGCTTTCTATTAGTTAAAGAATTTTCAAAATCGGTTCACTATATTCACAGATTATTTCCTACAAAGAAACTTTACTTCTTTAAACTGTTAGAAAATAATTATACAGCGTTTTGATTTGTGTCAAAATATTAATATTAATCCATCATTACAGTACTCCAACAGATGATAGGAAAATGCAAATAACAGCTAAGTCACCAGTTACTGTTCCCGAAAAGAAAGTGCCAGAACGACGCATTCTAACCAAAGAGAATAAGGAACCCAAAGAAAATAAGGATACTAAGGCAACCAACGGCAATGGTAAAGAAGAAAAAGAAATAAAAGAAAAGCAAGTCAAGGAAAAAGATACTAAAGAAAAAGAATTGAAGGAAAAAGAATTAAAGGATAAAGAATTGAAGGAAAAAGAATTAAAGGATAAAGAATTAAAAGAGAAAGAATTAAAAGAAAAAGAATTGAAAGATAAAGAAGTAAAACAAAAAGATGTGAAAGAAAAAGATACACCAAAGGTATGTATGCTGAGTACTGCGATATTTATATGCGCTCTTAGCCCCTTCGAACACAACGCGACGCAAGTCTCCGACACCTTACGACTTTCATATAATTATATTATAGGGTTTCATATTATAGTTCTATATAGACACCAGTACATCCACCTAATCAGATCTGTCCAATTTTCTTTCATAGATTTTCAACTTTAACACAAAAAGAAAAAAGTTAAGATTAGATTGAAAAAATCGAGTTAGGTTGACGTACTGTACTAGCTGTTGTCATTATCAATCTACCCTCCTTTATACCTACATCAAAATAGAATTTTAGTTTTCTGTTACTAAAGTGTTATGCATTTTATTACAGAGTGCAGCAAAACATGGAAGCGATAAAAGCAGTTCTGAGGAAGGTATTCGCCGATCAACAAGACCTTCAAAGATTAAAGATTACGCTAAGATGATTCGGGACAGGTACTTTTTTTAATTCATCTATAGAATCTCACAAAAAATATTTTGCAATGAGACTTCAACGTGTCGAGAAGAACCAATATGAAACACAAGCTTTAGATATGAATAAGCATGCGGACGGCTAGTAATGCGTTGCTTGCCGTCCGATCATGGACCATGCCCGGGTCAACGGCGAATCATGATCCACGCGCGCCTCAAACAACTGTCAGCAATCTCACGAGGCCTTAGAGGGCCAAAGCCTACCGGGGTCGCGGAACTGTCTGATCAATTAACCGTGATCGTGGAACATAAGAGCTATTGAAAGACACCGTGGATTTTAGTCAGTATGAGTCTGAAAGTCCCTCCTGTCCTGCCCTAGGAAGGGGAGGACAGGATTATCCCGCGCAATATCAAACCGACCAATTGGGCGTTTATTACCGGTTTTTTGAACCAATCCCAAATGATCAACATTACATGGTTTATATGGTTTAATGGTCTTGACTTGAGTACATTGCTTTCACATTTATTTATTTTTTCAAAAATTTGTGATTTCAACAACGTGAAACATTTTTGAAAAAGAGTAAGTATGGAGTTTCTTGCCCATTCTTCTTCATACAACCTACCTTAGCGAATGGGTGTAGAATCAATCCCATTCCTTCCTATTCCCTTTAAATTTAAAAATCGACGTTCAAAAGTGCCTCTTTGATGGCCTAATTGGAATAAATGATGTGACTTTGACTTTGAGGACTCATTTAATAATTTTACCTCGATAAAAAACTATAGACATTAAACGCCTAAAGGCTACTTTATTAAACAAACTGTTTTTATAATAAATTACAGATCCCAGGACTCAGATGAAGAAAATGACGATACAGATGAAGGCGATGATGAAGAATATAAGGAAGAGGTTGAGAAGACTATTGAGGTAAGAAAAAAAGCGCCTTTTCATAAGTTTTCGCGGTATAACAATTTTTGTTTGATTCTATGTGTGTAGGCTGTAGGTCCTAACTTTTCGAACTCAACGTAGCAGAATAGGTATTTTTCCTGACTACTCTTAACAACTACCGTGAGATTTGATAGCTTATTACAATGCACTTACGAAAATACGAGTACGTTCTTAAGTACGCTGCTACTGCTGTGAGTACGCTCGTACACACAGCATCCGTCGCTACTGGAAGTTTAACCGTTTTTAACGCACTCCTGGGAAAAGTAATTAAAAACGGATCAGTATTATTTTGTATGTGTGAGCTCGGTCATACAATTATATCGCTACTGCCGAATAAAAACGTATACGATAAAGCAGACCTGTGGATACGAGCACTTATTGTCTATTTGTCCATCAAGATAATTATGTAATGCATTTTTTCTGTAATGTTTCAGCCTAAAGTGAGGCCGCGCAAGGCTGTCGTGAAGACTCCCGCGGCAAAACCGACCGCGCCGCCCGCCACGCCCACTCCCAGGAAACGAGGGCGACCTCGCAAGGATGCTGTGTTAGTACTACTTTACTTAACTAAAATTACTCGGAAATCACCGTAAGGACCAATAACATTCATTGAAGCAAAAAGCAACTAAACACTGGGCTATTGAAGGGCATGTCTATACAATGTGACCGATTTCGGTCTGTACAAACTTAAAGAGGAGGTAGCTTGCTCAACTCTCCAATAAAATCATTCTACATTTGAGGTCGGAACCCAACACCCTCTGACTTGTAAACATTTTATTTTTTTGAAATAGGATTGGCTTTCCAAAGTTACGGTACTTTTGTTTTACACTCTTCATAATAAGCTATAAAAAACCGGCCAAGTGCGTGTCGGGCCACACACAGTGTAGGGTTCCGTAGTTGCCCATCAAAATACTTATGCGAACTAACTAAACTGATTCGCTGAATTTAATTTTAATAAAAAGAAGAATTTTCAAAATCGGTCCAGGAGTCTTTGAGAAATCGGGGAAAACACATAAAAAAAACGTTACGACGAATTTAGAACCTCCTCCTTTTTTTGAAGTTAGTTAAAAATAGTTGACGATAAAAACCTACCTATCCCCAAAAAACATACCGTAAAAATATACCTATTAACCTCTATCGTCCTGAGATACCAAATGTGGTTCCTAAACGGTCACCACCGTTGAGTCCTGAGGAACCATATGTGGTTCGCGCGCGGCACGCGCGTACAAGCCTACTTCAACCTTATTTATATTAAACACTATGGCTCAGAATTGCTTGAAAAAATTCATCCATAGAGCTCGATTTTAGTCGATTATTATTGTACCGAATAGTTACTGAAATCAACTGGGTGTCATTATAAAAAAAAAAAAAGTATCGCTCTTTGTCGATGTCAAAATGTCAAGTGATTAACCACTTGTAATGTTGTTTATGTCTTATTTTTTCCATGATAGGACTATAAGTGTACTGAAATTGATAAAGTGTCGTGTTTATGTTAGATTTCAACTAAAATTTTAATTGGAAAACGTAAATTATCGAGTAGAAATAGGTTTTTGTCCCTCGTATAGGCCAATTCGGTTGTCAACAATGTATTTCTAATACCATGGAATTTCCGTTGTTTATTTTTTCGATTCAAGGTTAGTAATCAGTTGAAGAAGGTTTATGTAGTATCCTAAAAAACATTTTATAGTGATACCTGTTCATAATAACACGGATGATCGTTTACAAAGTCGTGCATTGAACTGCGCATGGAAAAATTACAGCTCCATATAAATAAATGAATTTTAGAGTTGGAATCTTATAGGAATAGTGTATGTGAGAATTTTTTTTATTAGAATACTTATGTATTCGTTATATTAGTTCTAAAGTTTCGTGTAAATTGATTCAGTAGTTTTATCAAAAATAAATAAGGTACGTCAACAGGTCTAGTTACGGCTGTGGTTACGGCGAGATCTCTTATCTACAGGATATTTTAATTCCGAAGTACTTATACAAGAGGTGTTTATATTGAAATACAAAGTCTCGTTACTAAGGAACACGAAACTTTTTACCGTTTGAGATAAGAGTCATTGTATCTCGAGTGATTACAATTATTGTGAGCGTCGGCCAGTGTTGACAGTCGCGCAATATTAACAAATAATAGCTCCATGTAAGTTGAATTTTGAGTTGGAATCTTATAACATTATATGTTGGAATTTTCTTATTAGATTACTTATATATTCGTTATATTAGTTCTAAAGTTTCGTGTAAATTGATTCAGTAGTTTTATCAAAAATAAATAAGATACGTCAACGGGTCTAGTTACGGCGAGATCTCTCCTATCTATGGGATATTTATAATACCAAAGTAGTCATACAAGAATTGTTTATGTTGTAATACAAAGACTCTTTATCAACGAATACGAAACTGTTTACAGTTGGCCATTTGAGTAATTCTAACTGGAGCGATAACGGTTAATGTAAGCGGCCGCCACTTGACGCGCGCGATGACGTAAGCGCTCGTAAATGTCAAGGACGGGACGGAGTTTACGATACGCGAGCGCGGTACCTGAGAGGTTAAAGCTGTAAAAATAAAGTTGACAAACTTACATTTGCAGTTGAAGAAGATGTTCTCCGATACATTTTGTTTAAGAAAATATGTTATCCAAGTATATTTTATAAGTTGGTCGACTATTACTCGTAAAGTTGTAAAGCCTACTTAGTCATGATAATTTTCTTTTAAACTTCGTTATATATACTACTATTGTGAATTTTTTCACACCCCCAAACATAACCGTTTAGCTGGTAGAGGGGGGGGACACTCGAGTCGAGCAAAATTTAGCACTTTAAAACTTAATATTTCACAAACGAATTTTTTTATCAAAAAATTGTTAATGGAATCTATCATTATTTTTTAAAGGCCTATTTAATGATACCCCACACTAAGGGGTACGCGAGAAAAAAAAAAACATCCCCACTTTACGTGTACAGGAGGTACCCTAAAAAAAAATATTTTACGAGATTTTATTTTACCACTTTTTCGGCACAACAAATCCGTATATTTACACCAAATTACAGCTCTCTAGTACTGTGCGTCTCTGAGCTAAACTGCGGACAGACGGACGGACGGACGGACGGACATGGCGAAACTATAAGGGTTCCTTGTTGACTACGGAACCCTAAAAATGGCTACCATTCAGGAGGGATATATTTATTACTCAAATGAGTTCAAATTCCAAGGTTTTTGCACTATACGAGCTGAAGAATTCATCCCATATAATTATCTTGACACCTGCTTATTAGTTTTTCAATCTGCGACAGAGCGGCCAAAGTGCGTAAAGAAGAAATTGAAGAAGACGGTGAAGGCTCTGAGAGTGAAAAAGAAAAGCCACAGACTGCCAAGGAGGAGCAGGACAATAAAGAAACTTCGGTGAGTATCACGTTTAATAATACTAGTTATTAAGGGCCTTCGCGCCTTTTAAGCCGTAAAAACGTTATATTCTAAAGCATGTTCCTCATTAACGGCTGGGTGTAAAGATTGAAAAAAAATATAATATGTTTACTGTAGATTCATGTACCTACAACAATGTGAGTAAATTTTATTTTCTTATGACAAATAGTTGAGCTGTAAAAACATATTTAACAACACGCTATTTTGTTCAAATAAATGCTCACTCCTTCTGAACGGCTTCATTTGTTTAAAATATTTTTGAATAGATCAATCGGTGTTAAAATTAACTACAAAGTGAGCAACGCTCATGTAAATCAGTCAATATTTTACAAAGAACATGTTAAATATTGAGATTTCCAATATAAAAACCGGGCGAAGGCCCGCGGCAGTCGTTTCTGCCTCGCTGCATAGTCTATAATATCGTTTTGAGGTATCGCGGTACGCCCGGGACATATTAGTGTGTGCGGTGCAGAATTATGAAAGTGTGCGTTTAGCTCCGCCCGGATGCTCAAGGTTATTGAGGGTACTATGCGCCCTAATAAACTATTTGCCCGCTGATTCGCTCGCTCAGCGTATAAACATCACTAGAGTCCCATCTCTCTCAGTAACAAGTCATTAAAATCGGTTCAGTTCAGTATCCCCAAACAACATCCTGAAAGATTTGTTTATTAAAACTTGTTTAAGTAGTTAGTGATATTCAATAGTTATTTGTTATGCAAGACTGCAAAGTTGGTTTTTGGCGCGAGTACTTGATTGAAAACTGAGCGAGCGAAGGATTCTAAGATTGAACCGCGAGAGAAACGAGCGGTTCAAATATAGAATCCTGAGCGATGCGAAGTTTTCAAAGGTACGAGACGCCGAAAAACTTTGCTGCCGAGTGCAACACACAACTTTTCACCTCACACAGCGAGGAAATGTAGGGGAGCGGCTCGCCTGCCAGTGTAGAAAACAATTGAATACAAGACGTGTTCGAATTTTGAAGGACACTTTGTGCTCTAGAGCACAAAATGGAGTTTTGCGCTCAGATTTTGAATGAGAAATAGAATCTTTCCGAGTGTGTGAGATGATAATATCTTTATACCATTCCCACTTTAAAAAGTTACTTTTTCTCACTGAAAACAGTGAGTAAAAAGCTCTTTTTCTCACTGTTTTAGTGTTTGAATTTAGAACACATTGCTGCGGTCCACCCCCGTCAGCCCCCGTGTTGTTAGGATAATGTTACTCTTAATTTAAAACATTGTTCCGAGTTTAATGTAAATTTTTTGGCGCAGTGACCGAGCGATTGGACTACTTTGTCGCGTGCAGTGGGTTCGATTCCCGCATAGAGCAAATATTCGTATGATCTATACAATTATTTGTTTCGGGTCTGGGTGTTTGTGTATGTGAATTTAGATGTTTGTAAACACACGTTTGTCTTTTTTTTTCTTCGTTAAATATCTAATTATCGCTTGATTATTATTTTTCTCGTGGTCATGGTATAAAGTATCGTATGCAACTCGTGAATAAAACGGATTTAAATCGAGGGCCTGAATCACTCGCGTCGCTTTGGATTTAAATACTTGAATCACTCGCTTCGCTCGTGATTCAATCATCATGATTCACTCCCTACAGTCGTGATTCAGTCATTAAAATCCTTCGCTTGCTCTTGATTCATATATAAGGCCCTCGCTTTAAATCCGCTCTTTATTCACTAGTTGCATAATGTACTATTATACTGATCTTTATGATGTATCAATAATTGACACTTTTAACCTAACAAATGTGTACCTAGTTAAAAACAATTGATTCAGGTTTTAAGGATGTAGAAATTGCCACCTTTTATGTTAATTTTTCAAACAAATTTTGATATTTCAGGAGAGCACCAAATCTGAAAATTCTGAACAGAAGCCGCCACATAGTACATTGGTGTCGCCCACGGGACAAACACTGAAGAAGGTAGGCGTACTCCCACTTTATTAGTAGACTGAGTGCTTAGAGCAACCGCTTATGTGTAAGAACGACATTATACTTGACGCATTTTAACATCCGTGCTTGTATTTGTCCATGTTTAAAGTACGAACTTTGTACTTTTCTTTGTGTACAAACACAGAAAGGAAATTGATCATCCCCATGGCTAATCTACTTCGTTTTAGTCATTTGAAACAGCTAAATCATGTCAACTTACTATTCACAGATTCCATGTAACGCTCTACCTCCTGGAGTAAAAGCAACGCCTCTACCAGCCATGAGTAAGTAGATTACCCTGTAGTAGTTGAAAATATTAATAGTTTACCGGTAACATACTTTAATAATGTCTACTTTCTTTGCGACAGGCGGGGTATGCGAGATGCAAATCGGCAAAAAGCTGCTAAAAGTACAGAAGATAGTTATGACAAAAGCAGAAGTCGAGGCTATGGCCAAGAAAGGCCTATTACAGATGCGGGTAAGACTCCATTTAAGTTTTACAGTTTTATAAATAATGCTTATTATTTTATTATTATTTTATTAAGGTTTTCCAACAGCTTCTGTGTAAGTTTATAATTATAAAACTACTAGGACTTACACAGTCGCCAATTATAGGTTAACCAGCCTTCACAAAAAATAAGTGATAACTACACAAAAATAAATCAAGAGAATGCGAATGAACTACATAGGCTTATTTATAAAAATAAAAACCTTAAATAAAATAAAACCTTTACAATACCTGGAACCTACTCTAAAAATATCCAAAAATAAAAGATACGTTAATTTATGCACAATGACAGTGAATATCGGATTTCATAAAAGTAATATGGTAAAAGGAAGATGTCATAATTCGTATGGAGATTTACCCCAGTAATGCCCAGAATGTAGATAGATATATATTATGTCATACAGTAACTTGATCCTGAAGTGTAAAAACGTGTAAAGAAAATGAATAAAACTCAATGTTAATGGACACAAAACTCTATCTAGCTTTCGATCGCAATAAGCAGTATGTTCAACAGTTTTGTTATATTTTCAGGATGGCAACGTGATACTGAAACCGGGCGTCAGACTCCCGACTGATCCAGGAATGAGATCCACTGAAAGTTAGTATCAGTTTCACTGACATAATATAATCTGTATCAAGAAATGACAGGTCCTTTTTCCTTAAGCCCCATTTTCACGATACAAGAACTTACATGCGAGTTGCGTTACAGGCAGGGTATTGCAACTTGCATCTGAGTTCTTGCTTTATCTAAATGAGGCCTGAGAGGTGATTATCTGCGAGTAACAGAGGCTATAATTTATTTTAGGAAAAATAGGCGTCCGTAAGATATTTGGGTTTTTCGGACCCAAGGTGTAAAAAATCATCCAAAAAAGTTCCTTGTTTGGCGTACGCCGCCTAAACTGTAAAAGATAGAACCATAGTTGAACACATGGGATCAAATCAAACTAAGGCTTTTTGTAGCGGTCATCGACATCCAGGCAGGTGGAGCCGCGGCCCGGGGGACCGCTATTCTTCTTTAATATAAAAAAAACAATAGCTGTTTGTTAGCCCCGCTAAAACTCGAAAACGGCTGGACCGATTTGGCTAATTTTTGTTTTGAATTATTTTTGGAAATCCGGGGATGGTTTAAAACAACGACGATATATTACTAGACTCCTAATAACAGGCGACCGATGTCTGTCAACACATTAAAAAAATCTTATATCCGTGTCATTTCGACCATTCCTGTGAGCCGTATACATACGTTGAGACAGAACAGAACAGGCAGCCAATCACAACGCTGTCCCCCTCGCTTACGTAGTACCTCAGCGAGTTGACAGAATAGTTTTTGTTCCTTAGATCGTGCATGTGGAGTCTAGTAATATATCGTCGTTGGTTTAAAAGGTGATTTTGAGGCGGTACGAACGTGTTTGGCCGGTCAGCTAATTCAATTTATAAATTGCTACATCATTATTTTGTTTTCCACAGGTGATGAATCTCCTGCTCCTCCTCCTCCTCCAGCTCCGTCGCGGTGTGACTTAGGCGATGACTCGTGAAGCACTCTTTCAATGAAGTGACGACAATCTCTCATTTATCATAGAAAAAAAGCACATGAATGTAGTTTTATAAATACGTAGGTAGTTAAGATAGTGCTAAACACCATTGTATCATTTATAATTAAGTAATTTCTCATACACGAATATGA
Source organism: Agrotis clavis (assembly GCA_954870645.1). NCBI lineage: Eukaryota > Metazoa > Arthropoda > Insecta > Lepidoptera > Noctuidae > Agrotis > Agrotis clavis. Next base: position 14,810,096 of record OX940919.1, on the reverse strand, counting down.
TTTAACTGCATACGGTATTAAATGATTTTTAATGTTATGAATATGTTCCAGTAGCAAGTTTTCTTCTCAATATTTACATAATGTATTTAGCTTTTTTAAGACAATCAACATTATGTTTAATGTTATTCTAAGGTTATCACATGATCTACATAAGTAATTTTTTGAAGTTCAATAAAATTACACAATGTGTTAAGTGTATGATAATAATAAAATATAGTTACAAAATATAATTCAGTATTTTTTTAATATTCCCTATGCCTATTATAATAATACTACAATAATAGGGATACCCAATTAATCTGCGAGAAAACAGATCTTCGCTAGGTGCCCTAGGTGCGACTAACTAGCGACAAAATTTTTGTGATAGCAAAATTAAAAAGCATCTGGCTTTTTAATTTTGCTATCACAAACACTGCTGAGACAAGTCAGTGTCAGTGACACACTGGAATACATACAAAAAACTACTAAGCTAATTTGTATTGTATTTCTATGCTATTGTAATTAATTGATGAAGCGAAGATACAATAAGTACCTATGTTGAAATGAAAACAGATGTTATTATGAAACGAAGACAACAGCCATGACAAATAATGGGGAAGGCAAGTGACAAATGACAGTTTGGTCCCAAAAGAACTGTCAAATCAAAGGAATTTTCTGAAAAAAAACGATTTATTGATGTAAAATGACTAGATGTTGTGTAATAAGCTGTAAAAATGATGGGACATACAAATTTCCGACAATTCACACTATCAAGAAATAATGGGTAGCTGCTGTGACTGCCTTGAGAACAAAAATTGAATTATAACTAAGGAAAAGCTATATAATAAACAAATATCCAGCCTTGCGAAGCCGAGACAGGCCGTTAGTTGAGTTTATTAATCAAATTCTATGATTATACTAATCGCTCCATAAATCATGAAATGGTTCATCTGGCGAAAGAATTATCACCTGGAACGAGTTTTGTGATAGTTGTGGTGTTAAGAAATTAAATATATTGTGATATTTCTCGAATCTAAATACAAAAAAAACTTGAGAGGTGTCAAGGGACACCCGGATGGAACGAAGTTACTGTATACACTCAACAAAAATAATCGTCGCGACTCCACTCCACTCCACTCCACTCCGATCCGATCCGATCCGAACCGATCAGATCCGATCCGATCCGATCCGATCCACTCCACTCCACTCCATTCCATTCCATTCCATGGTAATAAACACATTACCCTCCTTTTGCGTCGCGCAGTCGGATAAAAGTGTCGTGACAACTTTTAAGATTTTTTTCCGTCCAGCCCCTTTTCACAACGCGCGATAAGGAACTTCGTTCCAAAAGGGGTAAAATTACTGACTTAATACATTATGATATTTTATCAAAATAGAAAGTCAGAAGCAGCATTATATTCATGTTATAGGAGCGGACAGATAAAACATACCTAAACTCTAAAATTGAAACCTCGACTACAAGTAATTGTGGATTTATTACGGTAAAATCAAATGTATTACCACTCAATGGGGATGGCAACTCAAAGCTAATCGTAGATGGCGCTGCGATAGTTGGTCCCTACGTCAGATTACTGTCTACCTTGTACAAAAAACAAACAAGATTTATTATTATAAAAATTGAGTATAAATACAAAACAAATATGGAAAATTATTCGCCAATGCAAGTGCATATACTAAAAGAAGAATTAAGACGCCGCGGTGCATCTACAAGAGGAAAAAAGGTGTTTAATTGAGTGGTTATATATTTTATTTTACCGTAATAAATCCACAATTACTTGTAGTTCAGGTTTAAATTTTTGAGTTTAGGTATGTTTTACCTGTCCTATCCTATAACAAGAATATAATGCTGCTTCTGACTTTCTATTTTGATAAAATATCATAATGTTTTAAGTCAGTAATTTTACCCCTTTTTTTCTATTTAGATTCGAGAAATATCACAATATGTTTAATTTCTTAACACCACAACTATCACAAAACTCGTTCCAGGTGATAATTCTTCCGCCAGACTAACCATTTCATGATTTATGGAGCGATGCAATACTGGTACTTAACCTCCAATAGAAAAGTAAATATTATTTTGAAAAGTGTATTTGATTGTTTAGTTATGGTTTAATCATAGAATTTCATTAATAAACTCAACTAACGGCCTGTCTCGGCTTCGCAAGGCTGGATATTTGTTAATTATATAGCTTTTCCTTAGTTATAATTCAATTTTTGTTCTCAAGGCAGTCACAGCAGCTACCCATTATTTCTTGATAGTGTGAATTGTCGGAAATTTGTATGTTCCATCATTTTTACAGCTTAATACACAACATCTAGTCATTTTACATCAAAAAATCGTTTGATTTTTTGATGAAAATTCCTTTGATTTGACAGTTCTTTTGGGACCAAACTGTCACTTGTCACTTTGACACTTGCCTTCCCCATTAATTCACTTTTTTTCCTCTTGTAGATGCACCGCGGCGTCTTAATTCTTCTTTAATAGTATTTGCACTTGCATTGACAAATAATTTTCCATATTTGTTTTGTATTTTTAATCAATTTTTATAACAATAAATCTTGTTTGTTTTTTGTATAAGGTAGACAGTAACTGTAATCTGACGTAGGGACCAACTATCGCAGCGCCGTCTACGATTAGCTTTGAGTTGCCATGCCCATTAATGGGGAAGGCAAGTGTCAAAGTGAAAATGACAGTTTGGTCCCCAAAGAACTGTAAAATCAAAGGAATTTTCAGAAAAAAAAACATTTATTGATGTAAAATGACTAGATGTTGTGTAATAAGCTGTAAAAATGATGGAATACACTTTTCAAAATAATATCTACTTTTCTTTTGGAGGTTATGTACCAGTATTGCATCGCTCGAAAATCGAAGAATTATCACCTGGAACGAGTTTTGTAATAGTTGTGGTGTTAAGAAATTAAATATATTGTGATATTTCTCGAATCTAAATAGAAAAAAAGGTTAAAATTACTGACTTAAAACATTATGATATTTTATCAAAATAGAAAGTCAAAAGCAGCATTATATTCTTGATAAAGGAGAGGACAGGTAAAACATACCTAAACTCAAAAATTGAAACCTCAACTACAAGTAATTGTGGATTTATTACGGTAAAATCAAATGTATAACCACTCAATTAAATCACTTTTTTTCTCTTGTAGATGCGCCGCGGCGTCTTAATTCTTCTTTTAGTATATAGTACTTGCATGGACGAATAATTTTCCATATTTGTTTTGTATTTATACTCAATTTTTATAACAAATAATCTTGTTTGTTTTTTTGTACAAGGTAGACGTGGGGACCAACTATCGCAGCGCCATCTACGATTAGCTTTGAGTTGCCATCCCCATTGTACCCAGGGTTGGCATGATTAAAACAAGTTGTTTTAAAACACATGTTTAAAACAGTGTTTAAAACAGTTTTAAATTAAACAGTGTTTTTTATTACATGTTTAAAAACAAAGATTAAAACACATTTAAAACATGGTATAAAACAATAAGAAAAAAAAACATGTTTTAAAACTACTTTTCATGGCGCATAACTGGACATAAAATGAAAATAAAGTAATATTAGAGTCTGAACATAAAACCAGTTGAGTCTACACTATTACTATGTAATGTTTTTTAACTTTAATTGGCGTTGTAATTAACTAAAACGTTATTTTTTTTGTTTGTATTTTATTCAATCAAACAAATATCGAAGTACCAGGATTTGTATGGGACACCACCTATTTTTGAAACTTTAGCACAAAATAATTTCAAACTAATTAATATTATTAATAACAATAGTTATTAAAAAAATCATAATTGTGATCCCTAATGTCGGCTGTCGAAAGAAAGTACCTAATTCAAAGGATTAATGGTAATTCCCCTATATGTATTTTTTATCGTTTAGTAGAATAGTTCATAGATAAAAGGTAATTCCCCGGCGGCGGGGAATTACCTTTTGAACAATGCGCCGCAGTCGCCCGCCGCGCCGCCGCCGCCGCGCCCCGGTCCCGCTAAGAAAGTCGCCCAATTTAAAAATCAACAATAGAACATACGGGGTGAATGTGAAGCGTTCAGTATGAATGTTTACCTTTTGATAGTTTTTTTGTCAATATTTAATTTACTAAGCCGAGTTTATAAAGATGTAGCCTAGAAATAAAACATAGTAGAATTATTTTAAAATAATGCCCTAAACTAAAAAGAACAAAAAAAACACTTGTTTAAAACATTTTGAACAGTTTGTTTTATAAAATTAAAAAAAAACTGTTTTTTTTTCCAACCCTGATTGTACCCAACGTAGTAGAGGCCTTTGTCTAGCAGAACAACATGGCCTAGCATAATAATCGTAAAGAACCTGATAATATTACATTCATTGATAGATTTAGTCATTTTATAAATTCGCCACTGGAAAACAAATAATATTAAAATATGGATTTAGTTTACTCTTTCCCCGTGTGACGCTAGGTGCGCCACAAGGAAATATAACTTGTGCTACTCAGCGGTAGATGGCGTTTTCATAAATATATAATTTAGAGTTGGTGTCGCTAGTGTTCACTATTTGCCGCCCTTTTCAAGACAGACAGGAGGCGGCTGGTTCAAAACATTTATTCAAACGAGATCAAAAACGCGCGACAGTCGGTTGTGGCAGACGACATCGTACCGAAATACGGTTTATATTTTAGTTTTGACACTTATACAGAATAATAATTCTGAAATTAAATTAGATAAGTGTGGTGAATCTCATTGTTTTTTAATAAACCATCGCGAGTTTGGAGTTTAGCTGCGAAAACTTTGAAAGGACTTACTTTTGTCTAAGTTTGGTAAGTTAATTTTTTTTATCATACCTATTCATAAATTAAAAAATACGATATTTCTATATTATCAATAAAACAATCCATTGAAATAAAATTTAATGGCAGATGGTAGGTATGTACGTATACCATGTAACTTATATACATTTACAAAATTTATAGAAACTTGTACTCATTTAAAAAATTTAATTTACTTTTAAATAGATATCAAGTTTAGGTAAATAATACTGTTTTTTTTTTCGTACCAAACTAATTTAGTTTACGTGCATGCATGATTTCTACAATTAATTGATAAATTGGCTAAGATAAGATAAATGGCCTCCACGCTAGTCTTGCTGTCGACTTTCTGTACTACAAAGGCCCATATATCTTGTATACTCCAATTAGTAGTTATTTTGTTAGGTAATTAATTTAGGCGGAATTTTTGAAATGACGTTGCTACCTCGATTAAGGAAAAGACAACAGCCATGGAACTATACATTTTCTTTAAAAATAGTTCACGAAAAAATCGCGTTAACACAATCAGTTAGAGACTCAAGCCAGTTTTACAACCCGGAGAAAAGACGTTACTGTAGTTGAATTTACAATAAAAGACCATGGAGATACCATAGTACAATAATAAACGTCCTTCAAGAAAAGTACGACTTGCTTTTCTTTTGAGGAAAATCGAGCAGTTAATTGCCTCGAAATCTTGAATGAGAAAGAAGCTATCCTTCTTCAAATCAAATGCACAGTAGGTACCTAGGTGGCCAGGTATATATTACTATCATGTCCATACTACTTCTGGTCGGCGCACTTCGATTTTTTCTTCCCTCTAGTGCCGTGACTAGCCTCTTATGCGCCCCATGGAAGCTTCTTTAACAGCGCCCTGGTCTAATCAATTGTAGTCCTGGTCTGGCCATTTCTGCGTCCCTCCATTGCCTTAACCCTGAGCCTGGGCAACATTGGCACGACCCTATTTCGACAGTCGTGCTTCCATCCTCATCAGGCAGTCGTCGTCACGCTATCTTTTACTATCTACTTTTCTTTCTCGTTCTTTAATTTCCTCACACAACCCCAAAAATTAGGATGGAGTATCCTAAATTTTCTTTGGTTTTCCTCTCAACCTCCATACCAAAGATTACATAATATGTAATCTTTATGATTACATAAATTCATAAGTTCCTACTTAGTCCCATATTTTTGTCACAAGTACATACCTACGTTAATATGTTGTCTTATAAATCTTATCGAAAGCATGAATATTTATGTGAGTATTGTGAAGACAGAGTAAGAGTGAATTTTGCCTCATTGCCTGGGTCCATAAAATCTGCGATCACAAATGAACCACCAACCAGAAATCTTCATAAGACCGTTGTTCAAATCTGTGCTGAGAAGGAAAAGTCGTATCCGGTAATTAAGATTATGTGCTAAATATTGCGGCAACCAAGAATGAATTGCGAATTCGACCTATATTTGTCATTATATCGTAATCCGGTCATATAAAAGTTATTAGAATCGCTTCGTACGCCCATAAATTGCAAATCGGATGACGTCACTATGAAAAATCATTTCAGGCATGAAATATTTGCCGCCGGTTGACATTGAGACATGAAAATCATGAGGTAATTGACAATAAATATACAATGTCAACAGTCGGTGGTTATCACAGTGGTGCTACGTTCAGTTGGCCCAAACTTGCTAAACGATGGGACATGCTAGTAGCAGGAAGTTGACCGCGCTAGCCGCTAGTTGACATTGTGTTGTTACGTATTATGTTTCAGCGAGTAAAATTTGTCCATAATTGAAATAGAGCAGTTACTGAAGACGTCAGTAAGAAACTAGTTCTTCGGAAATCTTTGAATGACGCGGAAGAACGAGTGTTTTCAATAGTGTGAAAGTAAAATTCTGCTGAAACAGAACTACACGTGCACAGGCGACAATAACAACTATTCTAGAAATATAATATAAATACGATAAAAAAATGCATTGAAAAAGCCAAGCGTGCGGTCATTTGGATATTTTCCAGGTTTCATGATTCTTGGCTCTCGTTCAGTCTTAGTTTTTTATGCACAATGATTTAATGATACCTACCAGCTTCGAACACGGGTTTTTCCTGCGTTGGAATTCTAAAACGTTCTTATCAGCTTAAATTGCAGTTAGAATCAACAAAAAAAAGTGGACGTTGTTGACGGTCAAAGTAAAAAGACAATTAACTTGTCCTTTTTTTGGTTAGTATTTGGTTGTTTTAATTATATTAGTGAAGCACAAGTTCAGTAGCAAGCCAAACTACTTAATTTTTATTTAAAAGCTGTTACAATAAAGTTGATTTTAAAACAGCGATAATCGGATTTATAAGCACAATATTATTAATTAAGCACAATATTTTCCACCAAACCAACATATTCTCAATTAACTCAATATTTAATTCAAATAATATACACAACTGAGCTTTAATTATGACAAAAAAAAATTACCTGCCATTTTCCCATTTAACTGCCGGCCATTTAACACGTTACAAGTAGTACGCCTGTATTGTTTACTCAACTCTCGTTGAATGTATTGTACGTTCCCGTTAACCTACAATAGAAAAGACTATAAATCCATCCATCCGTCTGTCCGTCCGTCCGTCCGTCCGTCCGTCCATCCATCCGTCCGTCCGTCCGTCCGTAGCTACAAGCGAACTCGTACCTCGTAGCAGGTATACCTAGGCATGCTCGTAGCTCGTAGAACCGCAAGGGAAGAGCCTATTTGAATAGGTAGTGCTAGTGCATAAACAATATCTATACTATAATATTATAAAGCTTATGAGTTAGTATGTTTGTAATCCTAGGAATTAGTTGGATATTAGTCTATATCGAGGAAGGCTTTATTACATCAAGTTACAACCAATAGGAGCCGAGCAGCGGGGGTAAAAGTAAAACCACAAGAAACAGCAAGTAATTTATATTATAAATATTCAAATATTAAACTTTTTGCACAGGATACAATAAATCAGGAAGCCTGTGTGCTTAGTGCGAGTTTTTTTACGTTGACGCGATAGTAACGTTTAACCACGTTTGGCGCTCTCATTGGTTGAGAGTTCTCACGACCTTGCAGCGGGCCAATAGGAGCGCCAAACGCGGTTAAACGTTACTATCGCGTCAACGTAAAAAAACTCGCACTAAGCACACTGGTATAGCCTAAATACTACTAATATTATAAGGGTGCTCCCACATATATCGACGCGGAATCGGCTTTTTCCGTCGCCCTTTCTCTTTCTGTCGCTTAGAACTGCCATTTGCTAGACCGAGACAGAAAGCATAATGCGATAGCACGCGGCGGAATCCTCGAGGCGACCGCGTGCTATCGCATTGTCTCGGTCTAGCAAATGGCAGTTCTAAGCGACAGAAAGACTGACTTTGACTGGCCTGACGGTCTAGTGGTTAGTGACCCTGACTGCTATGCCGGAGGTCGTGGGTTCGACTCCCACCCAGGACAAATGTTGTGTGATGAGCACGATCATTTGTTCTGTGTCTGGGTGTAATTTATCTAAAAAGCCTATTCCGCGTCGATAGATGTGGGAGCACCCTAAATACGAAAGTTTGTGAGGATGTAGGTGTGTCTGTAGGTATGTTTGTTACTCTTTCACGCAAAAACCACTAAACGGATTTGGCTAAAATTTGGTACACAGATACTTTATAACCTGGATTAACACATAGGATAGTTTTTATCCCGATTTTATGTTTCTGTGGGATAATTTTCGAGTTGTAGCGGGTGAAACCGCTGGCAACAGCTAGTATTATTATAGATAAATAGCCATAACTTGTCTTGACATTTTAATTATGTCACATGAATAAACAAAGCATTAAATTGTCTAAACATATGTTGCAAATGATGGCCATATGTGTGATTCTAGTCGTTTAACTGATGATGACTGCTAGTAGCTGATTGGCCGTGGCACGGTTGTACTGGGACTCTGACTACGGTGACTACTCCTCGTCTGACAACTGTGACGAGAAGCGTGCAAAGCGATTGAATTCGTCAACGACGTTCACGATCACCGTGGAGAATCGTGCTTTTAAAATGCATCACGCCTCTGCCATATCTGCGGCTTCATTCATTATTATGTGTTATTTCTGTATCGAGTATTAACGTTACAGTAACGCCAATTGGAATGTGTAGGCTTTTAAACAATTCATGGGCGGGCATACCTAAGTGATTTCATACGGGCCAGTTGAATAGTTTTCATTTTCATAGGCCTTGAAACATTCAAGCACTTTCTAATGATGCGCTTAATTTTTAACATACCTACCGTAATGATTTGATTTTATATAGAGCAATATATCCATAAAAACTTGGACATTACAAATCATAAAAACCAAAAAGACAACTATTCTATACTAAAACGACATTCCAAGGTCCTAAAGTCTCACTTATCTATTTTTATCAAACTACCAATTTATTTAGGGAGTTGATAAATAGCTTTACCTGTGCGTGTGTTATGTTTACCTAAGAGCGTGGACGGTGTCCATCATCAGGTATGTTTCTCGTCAACATTCGACCGAAACGAGTGACAGCTGTTACCCATACAAATATTTGATGGAGTTTATCTTTCAGCTTGTAAAGATTACGACTAAAGTTACGACACACTGTGTTTTCAATCGGATTGCCGCCACACCGCCTCATTCATCATTTTGACGTACTTAATAGCACTTACTCGTTTTAACACATTAGCTTAATGTCACTATAATATATTGGGAAGTAAAAAGTAAATTAACCATGCAAATTAATGCGGTTCTTTCCGAGGCCGGGTTGCCAGCCGGCAAAGTATATTATATGGGGAAATGCGGACCGGACATCCGACCGTATATATGCTTATACATAAATTACAGGGCACTGAAATGCCTAATATAGTTGTCACCTTGAACTTGCAAAAATAAAAATAGGTAACATAACAATTCATAGTTTTCCATTCTCGTATGAATAGCGATACCGTAACAAGAGGTTACGAAAAGTTATTATTCTTCAGTGGCAGTTCATGGAACCCGAATTGTGGGTGGGTTAACTTTAAATAATATGTATGTCAATTGAAATATTTAAAGTAGTAGAATTTAAAGTAGGTAGGTAATTGTCAGTTAGCACTCGGCTTATCTTTTGAAAAATCGCTTTATAATTGGCTTAAAAGTTGTCAAGATTAGTCGTTGTTAGGAGATAAATTGTATTAAACTATTGCTAAGAGAACTTCTTTCTCTTAGTTTTACAGTTGTAATGATACTCTGGTTCTATTGTTTGAGAAAATTGTAGGCCTGACTGAAGTAGAATGTGCTTATGGTTCAAACTAGACTGAAAAAAATCTAAGAGATACGTGGGACACGAACTGATTATGGGAAGTCTTGCTAAATGGTACAGACTAAGATTTAAGTACTATTAGTAAATATTATTTATTTTAGCACTTGTAGCCAGACCTGCAAATAAAAATGCATTATCAATATGATAATTTGCAAAGTAGGTAGGTCATCATCATCATCCGGAAGACGTCCACTGCTGAACATAGGCCTCCCCCTTAGACCGCCACTCCGAACGGTTGCCCGCGACCCTCACGATGTCGTCGGTCCACCTAGTGGGAGGCCTGCCTACGCTGCGTCTTCCGGTCCGTGGTCGCCACTCGAGAACATTTATTTCCCATCGGATATAAATCAGTTCTACGAGCGATGTGGCCTGCCCATTGCCACTTCAACTTGCAAATTTTATGAGCTGTGTCGGTGACTCTGGTTCTTCGCCGAATATCCATGTTCCGGATTTTATGCCACAAAGAAACTCCGAGCATAGCTCTTTCCATTGCTCGTTGAGTAACTCTCACACCCATATTCAAAGTCGAAACATCATTTTTTCCTGAGTCTCTCTAAAAGGCCAGCAGTCAAAGACCACGTTTCAGAGTCATATGTCATCACTGGCAACACACACTGGTTATAAACACCCTTGTCTTGAGACACTGTGGGATTCTTGGTGAGAAGATTGTTGAGTTTCTTAGAAATAACTTATCAGCAAAAATTAATTTGTTTATATTTCTGAGGCAAAGAACTTATTCATGCGTACGCGCCTGACCTCCGTTCAGTTTTTCATTCGTCCCGTTTGTGTGATAAGAACTAGTCACATTACTTCTGAATATAATATACCTAAGGTTAAAATAAAAGTCTCTATTGAAGTTAACCTTATACAGTGCAGTTTGACTATATCCCTATCACCTAATAGGTAAATTAATAAAGATATCACGTAGCTTCCCAAACGCTGCCCATCCGAGTTGGATTCTTCGGGCGACCTCTTTGTCGAAGTTGGACCTATTTAACTGAACAATCTGTCTAAGGGCTGGTTTTTCAATAGTCAGTTAACTGTTACCTGAGGAATAAAAATAACGGTATGACATTTTTCATAGATAAGCTATCAAACCGCCATTTTTACTCCTCAGTTAACGGTTATCTGACTATTGAAAAACCAGCCCTAAGGTAAGTACAGTGGTCTACCACTTCGAGAGTATTCATTCCCAACAAAAACTAGTACGGGTGCCACATGGACATTTGACATGACTTTCGTCTTGTCCATGCTCATTTTAAGGCCGACCCGTTGGGAAACGATACTGAGGTCGCTGAGCATAGCATTGAGGTGCTCCAACGATTCTATATCGTCGGCAAAACGAAGGTGAGTGATGTATTCGCCATTGCGTAGTTAGGTACTCGTTGGTAATAACTGCAACAATATTATACCTAATGACATGTGAATTCCCATTTGTTTTTCCGCTTAAAAGTAAACTAAAGCAACATACATGAAAGCTTTTCTAATCCATAACGACATGTCATTTGCAGTTCATCAAATAAATTAATCGCTAATGAAATACGTAAATTGTAAAGGTATTTAATCAGCCATCAGATTTCCGATAAAAATCTGTAGATTGTTTACCCGCCATTAGGACATAACGTTGATAATAACGCAAAAAATGGATGACATTATAATTAGTTAATAAGAAGTTTGTATAATTGAAAAAAGCGTAATTACTAATTAGTTATCACGCGATGTTGATGAGATTGTAATAGCAGATTACGCAACTAGGGAGTAAAGCATTGCCTTACGTCACGGGCGTATTGAATCCCGAAGCGACACTAAGGATTCTAGGGGTGAACCTCCGTAGCGCAGCGAGGAGGTTCAAGTGTTAATTCCCGAGTGAAACGAGGGAATTAAGATAAAAATCCTTAGTGTAGTGAGGGATTCAAGTTAGCCCAAGACAAGGCAGCTTTACTCCCGAGGAGCGTACTCTGCTTTTCACACCTACTGCGAGGAAATAAATTCGATTTTTGAAATGTGATGTGGTACGACAACCTTCGAACGTGAAGTTGGCACCACTGCAAGCGATCAGCTGTTGCGGTCACCGGCCGCCGCTGCTACAACTCCTTGGTAAAAGTTTTCATAGGTATCTACTGTTTCATTTGAGGTTCCAAATTCAAATCACATTATTCACACGGGAATAATGAAATTCGGTACAATATTATTGCCCGGCTCGAAGGGGGGGCAGCAATGACCTGCTTTATTCCTTGTTTGCATGACATATAATTTGACATTTACGAGCAAGTGGTGTTAAAAATTTATTTAGGTATGTTATAGCGTAGAAGCCATTCATGCAGGATAGGATATAATTTAGGTAAGTATCTATCAGCCAGTCATTGATACAGAAAATATTACACTTGATTGGTTTCGCAGTATTCGAGACCGAACTAATAATCACATTATTCACACGGGAATAATGAAATTCAGTACAATATTATTGCCCGGCTCGAACGGGGGGCAGCAATGACCTGCTTTATTCCTTGTTTGCATGACATATAATTTGACATAAATTACGAGCAAGTAGTGTGAAAAATTTATTTAGGTATGTTATAGCGTAGAAGCTATTCATGCAGGATATGTAATTAAATTAGGTAAGTATCTATCAGCCAGTCATTGATACAGAAAATATTACACTTGATTGGTTTCGCAGTATTCGAGACCGAACTAATAATACTCGAATTTCGAACTAATACATTGATACAGTTAGCAATTATTTCAAGGAAGCCAGTTCTAGCCTTCAAGCACTTTAATTAGATTGACTTCTGAATAAAGTAGGAAGCTTAGTCTATCTAAGTAGGTAATTATTGTTATCTGGTAACAACGAATAAAACGTTCCACAATGAAGTCGGCAATGAAGTCGGCTTTTCGTGCTGCAAAGACGAGCGTAAAAGAAGATCCAGCATTTAAACCTGGTTTATGACCAGATGTAATGGAAGCATAAAATGCGTAATTGGCTATTTTCTAAGCAAATTCTTTGGATTTTTCTTATGGCCGTAATCCGAAAATAACTAGGTACATATATGTATATATGTGTGTGCATTCATGGGCGTAGCCACGGTGGGGCAGGGTGGGGTGCCTGCCCCACCCTGACTCCGACTTGTTAGGTGTCTTTTAACCAACATTAAATAATGTAGGTACTTTACCTAATACAATACCTACTTAATATCCGTAAGAAACCTCACACTCGACAATCGTCAGACGACACAAAAAATCTAGAATTTTGCCCCACCCTGAGCACATATATCAAGAATTTTGCCCCACCCTGTGCGAGTTTATATTTTTAGTATGGCTTTTTTAAATGACTGACTGAAAAAATTATAACATTATTTGGTCGGAAATCCCGTCGTATCGGTTCAGCAACTCCGAACATTTCGTAGAACCTTGACATTGGGAGTAGAACCAGTTTACGGACACGTACAGTCGAGAAAATAAAAAATATGAGTTACGTACCTAGTTAATAAGACTGAATCACACCGATAGCTTTTTTGTATAGATAATTGCATGTACACACCTACAATACAGTCTAAATATAGGTAGTCGTACAAAATACGTGGCGTAATCAAAGTATTACAAGTCCAACCAATTAGGGAGTTCTGAAGAGGAAAAAAAATTGCTTTTTCATACAAAATGAGAAATTGATCGGGCGCATCAGTATGAAAAATATTTTTTTTTGAATTTCCAAAAGTGTTAGAACAAACATTGTTCAGTAACATGGGCTGAGATACCCCACGAGACGTTTTGCGCTATTAACGTTACACGTTGTATACCTAGCTGTTTCCCGTGGTTTCACCCCCGCTGTTTGGCTCCTATTGTTCGAAGTATGATGTAATATAACCTATATCCTTCCTCAATAAGTGGGCTATCCTACACAACAATAATTTTTCAATTTGAACCAGTAGTTCCTGAGATTAGCGCGTTCAACCAAAGAAATTCTTCAGGAATGTTTTACACATGATTGTGAGTTCTGTTTATAACACCATCCCACGCAGGACGATAACATCGCCGACTTGTTTATCTTTTATTTGTTTACAATTTTCCTTAAAACAAAAATATTTTCCACATCACGTTAACGTCAATTTTTTTTTCAAATATTTCTCGTGTTCAAACAAAAAATGCATTTTAAACACTATGAGCGGCAAACTTTCAGAAGAAACAGATTTATGAAATAGCTCAACAAGATGGCTTAGTGCGCTTGCGATGTTAGCTCCTGAAACCTAATTAAAATTCTTTATTTTCATATTAAAATGTCGAAAAAGAAAACAGTTTTACTGAGCACATAAAAGTAAGCTTGTTAAGCAGTGTAGTGATAAAGTGTTGCAGATACTGGAGGTAATTATTTACTTGGCTACGTCTTATGATAACTCGCTTCACACATATTTGCAATGTCCAATACGCGCTATGTACTTTGATTCACTGTACAAATTGCTGCTGAAGATTCTGAAGGTATCTAGGTATATGAAAATACTTTTCAAGAAATGAAAAATCACTGAAACGAATGAAAATGTGCAATTCTCTGCCTTTACCTACCGCATTCATCTGTATTTCCCGACAGCTATAACCTTGGGGTCTTCAAGTCAAAAGTGAACAGGTTATAACTTCTAGGCAAGCGTGCTTTACCATCGACCACGTCTTCACTTACCATCAGGCGAGATCTATAATAAGATATCTTTAAAAAAAAATGATTTAAGAATTGATCATGCTATTTGGCCGTGTCGTGACCGCTGATATTAGTTAATTACGAAAGTCAATAACCAACGACGATATAATACTCAATAACAAATAGGTACTTAACATTATTGACTATTTTTTAAATATAGTTTTACGTCTTACCTTCAATATCCTACATAAGTCTTCTTATAAGGCATTAACACCCGGGCACTGGAAGCTACTAGAACTTCAAAAGACCATTAACGCACGTGTTGAAGATCGAAATGCTCGAGGCCTGAGGGCACTTATAAAAAGCCGAAATATTTCTCTTCTTGTACAAAGGTTTTGTAACAATCAGAGCGTGTCCGTATAAGAAAAAAAGTTAATGGATATTGAACTTAGTAGCTCGTCTGTCCTTCTCGAACTAGCGCCGACAAACAGAGACGTGATACTCCGAAAAGTTCTTTTTTTTATTTCTAACAAAATTACCGAGTCATGGGGGCTTACGGAGCGTATCCCCGTCTTTTTCCTTCTCAGTTCTCGGGATGCAATTATGGCCGGGCCGCAGCCACGACCATTATTATCTGAGAGAATCAAAAAACACGCGAGTACTACGTAGGACGGATGATGGTACCACAGATAATTGCCCTGCCTCGCGGCAACCCAACGATGGCTCGAGCGCAACAGTTACACACTCGCATACCATTACCAAATTATGATTGTTTATTAAATGTGCTCTACGTTAATATTTTCGTGTCTATTTTAATCATTTAATTGAATGTAATAAGACAATTAGGACATCCGAAACATTGTATAATTTGTACCTCGTGTCAGTTATAATAAGGAACAAACACTTGTTCAAAATATCAAATATCACGGCGCTCGCGCTGGTTAGTTCCCAGTTGTTTGATCTCTTTCTTGTATTTCTCAATATTTGTATAGATCAATAAATAATTGTTTGTTTTATTACTGACCATTGATTTGAGTCAATCTATCGGTGCAAGCCGCTACGTTTTAATTATCATGCAACTACACATTTAGGCACGTGAAACTTATAGGCGATTTTTTTCAGGAATATCCTAAAATATACTTACCTACTTAGTATTCTTAGTATTTTATATAAGTTGCTAAATTTTTAGATATCTATTCGTCATATTATTGCAGACATTTTTATCGGCGAACAAAAAAAAACTAAAATTGTCGGCACGGTAAAACGAATTAATAACGTCGATAAAATTGTATCTTCATCATATCGTAATTATATACTAATTGAATAAAATATATTTGATACGAAATAATAATGTATTGAATAAAAAACAGGTAAGGTAACAATGTTAATTAGCTGCGTCCACTTAATTTTTCTAAAGATTGCTAATTTTCTTGATTCAAATCTTTCCTGATTATCTTAATCGAAAATAATATCTTGACATACCCACGTATCTTTTTCTATAGGTACAATTTATTATTAAATAGCTACTTCCTTTATGCAGTTCAATTATAGTACAACCACGGAATGAGGTTTAGTTGAGTTTGAGTTTTTTCGATGATGAGAAGTTGTGTAGGACGTAAAATATTATGCCACACATTGAGGAAATTAAATAATGAGGGTCATTTAAGTGACCAGATTCTCAACTCAACCTCCTTTGATGTAATTGTAGGTCATCAGACCGTAAAAAGACATTTATAAAGTTCAGACCTTGCCACCTAAAATAAATTCCCTTAAACTTTTGCTATATTAATTGCATATTGGTGAAGGAAACGTGCGGTCAATATGGATGAAAACAAATTAAAAATGTCGTCGTCAGTGTCGAGATATAATTATCTTAAAATCAGCATAATTTTTGTGTGACATAGTTGGCTCATTAACTTCCAACCTTCAGAAGGTAAAGGTATGTGTCAATTAGGAAGGCCAGCCAGCGATGCATGAAGAATCAAATTACATACAAAGACCCTTTCGTCCTGCTTCAAGACTACGTTCAGACTTAGTAATTAACTACGTTCTGGCTTTGAAACACTATTTGTAGAAAAAAACTTAATTGACTTTTATTTGTTGAGGAAAAACTTTTTATAAAAAAGTACCGACTTCAAAAACAAATACAAAAAAGTATAAAATAACTTTTCTTTCGGAAGTCGGTGGCTTTGTTTTTTATTTCATTGACTATTGCCACCGACTTCCGAAAGAAAAGTTATTTTATAGTTTTTTGTACTTATTTGTTTTTGAAGTCGGTACTTTTAACCGCTTGAAAATCGGTCCAGCCAAACGCGAGGTAATTCGAGACTTCAAGATCGAGACTTTGAAAATCTACGATCCAAGTATCTCAAAAACTACTGAACCGATTTTGATGAAACTTGCAGTATTCCCTAAGTTGAACAATACCTAGTACAACAAAAAAAGAATTACTTAAATCGGGCTTGTATTTCCGGAGATATGCGAACACAAACATAAAAACATACATATGTACATACAATACGCTTTTGAAATTTGGCACATTTGTTCAGACGTTGATATACTCGTAGACTAACAATACGAAAACTGGGCAGTTCTGGAAATATTACATACATACGGGTCCTCCTTTTTTTTTTGAAGTCGGTAAAAATAGCTTATTTGAAACGGGAACAAAAGAAGAATTTTCGGAATGGTCCTTTGAATAATCGGACAACATAATATCAAAAATTCAGGGTTATCCGGGGATCCTCGGGAATCTGACTTGGTAACAATGAGACCATTTCAGAAGTATAGGGAGGTGCGGCCAATAAGGCCTGTCGGATATTAAGGCCTAGCTAAGAAATATCTATAAAATCATGAAAAACATGTACAAGTTTAAATAGTATCCATTATTTTGGTACATTTTCTACTAAATGGAACAGAAAAATTTATATTTTTACCTTAAACAAAAGCGAAATATCAATAGAAGATTGTATGACAAGGGAGCAAAATAGTATTTTTATGGCGAGGGCGCTATTTTGAAGCCAGAGCGAAGTGAGGGATTCTTTAGTTGAATCCTGAACATAGCGAGGGATTCAAAGTACGCCGCCCGAGCCAAAAATATATTTTGCGCCCGAGTGATACACTCTACTTTTCACCACCTTCACTATGAGAAAATAAAAAGCGCCTCAAATTAATATTATTATTTAATAAAACATAGAGTAACAACTAAATTGAAATTAAATAGTATCTAATAATAAAACAACTAAAAACTTATATTTACATTTGAGACATTTTCGCAATTATGAAAATTATGTAGAAGATTCCATTGAGAACAAGGCGAAAACATGTGAACGCATCGTGGAAAACATTAAATTACAACCTTCAGTTAATATGTACATCAATGCCACTGTCGCCAAAAAAAAATATATATACAACATGTAACGTAATTAACGCACACCCTCAGACACCCCAATTAGAATATTATGTTATAATCACAATATATTGAATTTTTAATTTAACATGTAAATGCATTGTTATTTCACTAAATTAGTTATTTTGCAGTAAGGTTTATTTTTCTTTTTTTTTGTATTGAATGACGGAATTTGTATTAAAACAAATAAAATTGCACTTTTAAGTCTTGTTGCCTTGATTTACGGTCTATCTTAGTTTGTTTTGACTGTACAGAGGTCTAGGGGGAATTTCCGTAGTTTTAATTATTTTTGAAAAAAAAAAATTACCTCTACCTATTAAAAATGATAGAAATCGATTCAGTAAACGATTCTGAACAAACTAATTTCAGGATGTGCGTTAATTATGTTACATGTTGTATATTATATCTATGATATTTATATTATCATATTATGATATTCTTTACATTTGTAATTTGTTTGGTGTGCATAATAAAGTGTATTCTATCTATCTATCTATCCAATCTACTACATATTTTTTATTCAGCCAGAGACGCGGCGTGACTGGGCCGCCCGACGCACCAGCCAGTCTTTATTCAAACAATATTTGCGTTCGATTTCTTTGGCGCTGAACACTAAGATGTTCCAAATTCAAAAAGTGCGCGGCAAAGTTATTTTCACCTCACCCGCTCGGAAAGATTCTATTTCTCATTCAAAATCTGACCGCAAAACTCCATTTTGTGCTCTAGAGCACAAAGTGTTGTTTAAAATTGGAACACGTCTTGTATTCAATTGTTTTCTACACTGGCAGGCGAGCCGCCCCCTACATTTCTTCGCTGTGTGAGGTGAAAAGTTGTGTGTTGCACTCGGCAGCAAAGTTTTTCTGCGTCTCGTACCTTTGAAAACTTCGCATCGCTCAGGATTCTATATTTGAACCGCTCGTTTCTCTCGCGGTTCAATCTTAGAATCCTTCGCTCGCTTAGTTTTCAATTCAAGTACTCGCGCCAAAAATCAACTTTGCAGCCTTGCATAACAAATAACTATTTCACCTCACCCGCTCGGAAAGATTCTATTTCTCATTCAAAATCTGAGTGCAAAACTCCATTTTGTGCTCTAGAGCACAAAGTGTTGTTTAAAATTCGAACACGTCTTGTATTCAATTGTTTTCTACTTTTCTACACTGGCAGGCGAGCCGCCCCCACTGCATTTCCTCGCTGTGTGAGGTGAAAAGTTGTGTGTTGCACTCGGCAGCAAAGTTTTTCTGCGTCTCGTACCTTTGAAAACTTCGCATCGCTCAGGATTCTTTATTTGAACCGCTCGTTTCTCTCGCGGTTCAATCTTAGAATCCTTCGCTCGCTCAGTTTTCAATTCAAGTACTCGCGCCAAAAATCAACTTTGCAGCCTTGCATAACAAAATATAACTATTGCGGCGGCGGCGTAGAGTCCGATCGCACTTGGCCGGTTTTTTTTTTTTGATGAAATCATGTGAACAAAGTAATAATATTTAGATTATTCATCTCGAATACCAAAGATACTTAAACTATAGTCTAATTATTTAGGTATGTGTTGGATTGAGAAATATCTATAGCTATGTGTTGACCTCATGTCGCCTTTAAAATAATGCTTATTATAATTATATTTAGTTAGTCGCAAATATACTTGCAATCATACAACACGTATTTCATTTACCAAATTCCCGAACAAGCAAAAGTAAACCTTAATTCAAACACTATATGGTCGCAATCGAGCCGAACATATCCATAAGGACACTGCATTCCACAGCAGCGATAAGTCGAAATTTTTTTGTGAGCTTCGATTTCCGAGAATTTGACCACAACTTGTTTATTAAGAAGACCATTGTCGTAATAATTACTTAACGACTTTATACATCGGATATCAGCAGCATTCAAGCTTGTTTACGTGAAAAATGAATAGGTACGATTGAAGAACAGCAGTTTATCTCCGTGTTAGAATGTGAAAATGTGATGTTGGGGGTCCGATGGGATCGTAAAGAAGTACACAACCACCTTGATTGAACTCCATTTAATAAGTACCACACTAAATTATAAAGAAATGCGCATTTCAGGTAAACTACATCGTAAGCATATTATTCAATATCACTATTAATTAGTGCACACGGAAATGGGTTAAGTCTACGGAGTCTACCTAAGGAGCATACATACTAATTACCTACATAAACTTCACATCTCGGGGCAAACTAGTCTAAAACTATTTTATTTATTTATAAAATTTAAATTATCCTATTTACTTACTACTAAACATTGCAATGTTACTTAATGTAATCATACTTTAAATCTATTGAAAGTTAGGCCTAGTTCTATTTTTTTATGCACTAATTCTATTTTAACATTTTTACTTATCTGAACATTACAACCTAAATCTTCAATTACTTTATAGGGACCTTCAAATAAAGCATGTAATTTACGACTAGTTTCATTCGTTAATAACACCAAATCATCTTTCTGATACTTAAACGAATTTACAGATTTATCATACCTACAGTTCTTTTCGTTTCTGCTTGCTAATTAATAAATTATTCTTTGCATCAGCATGGGCTAACTGTAATCGGTATTTCAATTGTAATGGGTAATCATCACAGGATCACAAATTCTGCTAGGTATTCGACAGAGTTTACCAAAGACGAGTTCATAGGGCGTATAATTCGTTTCAGAATGGACCGTGTTATTGAAACTAAATACACAAATAAACTAAAACCAGAAAGCTAACCAGAAACTCCAAGTGTCTGTGTAATTTTCACATTGAATTCTTAAAAATGCACCAAGTGTTTTATGCGCATTTTCAAGAGCACCAATTGACTAATGATGATAAGCTGTTGAGCATAACTTTTCAATATTAAGAGGATCGTCTACCGAGCGCTCGTCCATACTAAAAGAGAAAACGTTTTCCTACCCCTAAATGTTATCCTATCTCAATGATTTTTAGAATGCTTTTGACACAGTAAAAACCTAGGTTTATAGGTTTTCTTATTTTTTAAAGTAACTCTTAGGCGCCTGTAACTTTCAAACTATTATAAATTTAAAAAAAAAGAAAACCTATAAACCTAGTTTTTTTACTGTGTAGGAAGCATTCTAAAAAATCATTGAGATAGGATAACATTTAGGGGTAGGAAAACGTTTTCTCTTTCAGTATGGACGCGCTCGGTAGATGGATTGAGAAATATCTATAGCTATGTGTTTACCTCATGTCGCCTTTAAAAGAATGCTTATTATAATATTTAGTTAGTCGCAAATATACTTGCAATCATTACAACACGTATTTCATTTACCAAATTCCCGAACAAGCAAAATTAAACGTTTTATACAAACACCAGTATGTTAAAACCTTATTACCCTGCTACAGTATAGCAAGGCCCTTAAGTAAGGTTTTACAAAATGTTTCAGTTCTTTCTTGTTTATGTTAGAGGCTAAATTTTTCTATTTTTTTTTTTTTGCAGATAATTGATTTAAATAATGATTAGGTAACATTAAAAATTGTTGATTCGTGTTGATAGTTTAGGCCTTATTGTCCGCGTCCGTAGTTTGGCGGTGAACATTCATAAAAAACGGTTCGGAAAAAAACGATCGGTTAAAAATACTCATAAACTTGAGGAAAACTTGTAAAACAAACGTTTTCGGGGACATTAATAAGAACGGCGGCCCTAGTAGTAGGTGGTAGCCGTGGTGGGGCGACGATTCGTACCAACCAGTGTCACTGTCAAATCCTTAAAAAACCACCCGGAAACCAATAACCGTACTATTTTATCATTTACTTATTTACATTTTCTAAAGATATTTTAGGGGTCGAAATCACTGTTCAAATGTCATGCTTAGCATTAGAATAAATTATGCAACATCGAACTTTTATTTGGTAATAACCGCAAGGAAATCGATCTGATTTTTTTTAAGTTTTATGCGGAAAGTTGTGCTAAAAATTATGTGGGTAAAACCAATATTGCTATGACACCGCCTTTATTAAAGTTTAGACTGGCAGAACATTACGCAAAGCTAGGCAAAGCCCCACCTTCCTGAGTTATCATAATAGCGTAAGTAACAATAAAATATTACAACCTTCCTAGAATATTAGAATACCAGTGTGCGGTGTCAGCGGGCAGTCACGTTAAGAGGCGCGCCTCGGCGCCTCCCCCGAGGGAAGGCGACGATTACCTCATTGCCATTTGTGGCGTTTGAATCCATTACTACATCACACTATATGTTCAAACTCAATAGCTAGGAGTGTCCCCTGCGTCTTCATAATGGAATTATATTAATTATTTCCATTAAACAGACAGGTAACAGTCAATAAATTAATTCTTATTAGGTACCTAGAGACACTAAAGATGACTCACGCTAATCGCTGGGTTTTTGGCAGCGCCAATTATGAAAGCTTACTAGACATAGTTCGCGAAATATAACCATGGAATCCCACCAAATAAAAATCCCCATCTGCAATCGATGACGCAGTAGTACGGTGAGGAATCTGATTACAATCAAAGAGAAAGTATTATTTAACTAAACACATCTAATGTTTATGGAGAAACAACATTAGGTATATACACAAATCGGATGGAGATACCCAAGTCCAAAATTCAGGAAGCCACAGGACTGGTATAAAAAGGTCTTCGTCATATGTTGCTGTGGCTGTTGCTTGAGACCATCCGATGATCATCTCTCCAACAAAACCATTCATACTAAAATGAACTAAATAAATCCATGTCTACAAGGCTTGAGCAATTTTGACCTCAAAATAGATCAATCAAACAATTGTGTCCGAATGTGGGCTATGAGTTACAGTCACGTTTTGTCAAATTCGTTAAGTAGCACTGTTTCTATTTAGGTCTAGGTATAAAAAGAATATGACCTGGACCACTTATGCTCACCCACGCCACAGTAGTAAGGCAATTGGGGGAAGAGAATCATTGTCCTTGTAGGCGAAGATGGGTTAGCAGACCGGGGACTGGCCGGGTTAGCGTTGATCACTAAGATTAGTCAAACTACTTGGTGGTCCAAACGACCATAACATGATTTTTAAGGAACTTTATATGGTAAAATTCTTGATAGATCCATATCATACCTAATAAAAGCTTCCATGCGTGGTCGTTCTTTGAAATAAGATGACGCGACCAGACCACGTCTATCACGGTAACCTGACAGGTATCTATATTAAAATCAACCTTCCTATTACTTATAAAGTAATTTAAATATTTATCATTCTAATGATTCATATAAATGATTACTAGTAGACTATGCAGATAATATTTTCCACTCATTGGTTATTACAGCGTGCCTTTTCTCAGTAATCATTAAAAAAAATACGATTATTTCCTTTGTCGTAATGTTTTGTATCCTGTGTGTGTGTCACAGAATTCTTTTTACTATTTACGCGGGTTTTTCTCATTATAATAGAACCATGTTTTGAATAGGTAATTAAGTGGTTCTGGTAATGATTGCATGCGGGTAAAGGACGCTGTGACTGCGCCAAAGACTATTATGGTTGTTCGAAGGCTGCTCATTGCGAACTGCCAACAACACTAAATCCTCTGGGACGAAATAGTCATTGTGTATTAACATTGAATTCCTTACCATGGCCATGATATGAAATGTTATTTATTATTTTATAACAAATAACTCAATAAAGAAAGCAAAAAGGAATGGTAATAAGAATTTTGGGCCAATTAAGATTCCAAAGCTTTCGTAGCGTTATGACATTTTGAATTACCATAGTTAAGCAATGTGTCCCTGTATGCCAGCTATAGCGCGCTAATTATTTTATCACTGGCAAAAATTACAATCAAGAATTTACGTTTATCCAGTAATAAATAAAGGCGTGAAGGCGCTACGTCAAAAGGCTTAAATTAACTTCTAAGTACAAACAAACTCCGTTGTGATAAGACTTTGATAATATACTCGTACATATTGTATACTCAGCCATGACGTAAATTTTATCTTTGGGGAAAAGTGTATCAAGATAAGGCCAAGATCATCTCATTATCGAACTGAGTAATCTCTATAAAAATGCTTTTAGAACTGTTGATTTTCTAGAAGTAGTAAAAGATTATTACAATAATCTAGATATGATATCAACGGTTATTCTATTTAAATTGGTTTTAATCAAAATAAATAACATTGTATAACGGCACCACCAGTATCACAGTTAGTTTAAAAAAAGTGAAGTTTCTAAGTGTTTTCTTTTTTGTTTTTTTTTTAGTTAAAGTCAAGCCTGTGTAAAACCCTTGAGTCACTAAACTAAAATTATTTTCAAGTGCATTGTTTATTTGAGTGCGTGATTAATACAAACAAACAAATAATAAATTTAATATTTACGATCTTGGCAAGCCTGTTGTCGACACTCGGGGTCAGTATCGTTTTTGTAACAAATCGTAAAATTGTGCATTACAACCGCATGCATTTGTTGGCACAATCATAGACTATCCTGAATGACAACAGTATTTAAATTAGTTAGATAGATATCTCTTTATTCTGAATTGTGATACATTTTCATTTTCTACATTCATTTTTACAAGCAGATTGAAATAAGTATGTGCAAATGTTGGTATCTACAACAAGTCTTTTTTGATAATAATTTATTCCAGTAAATTAAGTATGTTGTCAATTTTTTTAAGCATTTCAAAAATTCCTCAATTATGATTTTAAAAATAAATTATAGAACCAATCAACTACAAAAGCTGAAACATGAGATTGATTAGCAATTTTGCGAATTCAAAAGTAGGTACCCACCAATTAGAAAACAGTTATTTAAAAGATATATTAGTTAGAATAGAAAGCTCGTTTTGTATGTACCAATGTATAAAAAGTAGAACCTTTCTGTATGTTCACTCGGTCACATATCAGGAATTTGTACTGTACATGCATCGTAGGTCGATGAACCATATTTAACGCCTATACGGCGGTTTTTTTTTTAACTGTGCTTGTCAAAAACCTGTTATGATATTCATCATCTCGATGGTGTCTGGGTGATATGCGCTTGACATTACCCACCACAACTTCTTATGTCTTGTAAAAATACTCCGTTTTTTGTATGGTTAACCAACTTTGTGTTATCTGGGACTCGTAAAGCTGAGAATTCGAAATTTTTTACTGACACTAGCTTCTGCCCGCTGTTCCACACGTGTTATGTTAGGCATTTTTCCCTATGGATGCCCCGACAGTTGCCTTGGGGAGCACGAGGAACACGACGTGCTATCGACTAGGGCTTTGTCCTTGATTGGACGGCGAGCAACCCACTACTCGCCGTACGCAAGCTAGTGTCTACGATGCCGCGAAGGCTGGAATTTGCCATGCGATTTCTGACACCCTAGAACTAACATATTTTAAAGTACTTAAGTGGTACTCCCTGTACTTTAAAATATGTCAGTATTTAAACTGTACTTAACATATCTTATTGGGGTGACTGGTTGGCGTATAAAACCTTGAACAAATAAAAACAAAACCAATATTGGTTTTGTTTTTATTTGTTCAAGGTTTTATATAGGCCACTGTAACATTTATTTCAGTTCTGAAGCTCAGAAACTTTTATGACTACCGACAACAACTAAATTAAAGTCGTTAATGTTTGGTTAACTTATGAACGACGATCATTTTTGAATGATGCACGATCGTTTTGGACGATAATCAATACGAACTTAGAATTATAAACAGGGTTAAAAATTCTCGCCAATCATTATCGCTAAATATAAATAGATATATATGTAGCCATTTTGTATAGCCCCACAACATAGGTACGCCTGCACTGTAAGGTATGCCTATTCTTAAGAAATCGTATCGAGAATATCAATGAACCGCTTTTAAAACAAATCAAATTCTGTACACGATTTGAATAAGTAGACACACGGCGGTAATGTGGCCTTACTTACTAAACACTGTAATATTATGAAGCTGAGTGAAATTACAATGAGGTACCATAACTAATTAATTAGTTTGCAACCATTGCAAATGGTGGCTTATTTACTATGTGATATAACCAACAATGTGGTTAAAGTAATTATTTATGCACTTAAGTAATGCATATTTAATGTTTGGATGAGCTCATGTTACACAAGGCACTTCCTAGGAAAAGAAAATTTTGAAGTCTTTATATCTATAGGGTGACTGGCAATTAGTGTACGATACTTAAACACGTGATTGTGCTCATGATAACAAACAATTTTTATTATGGGAGCAAAGCCGAAATCGTGAAAAAAAATCAGCTGTTCAGTACATTTATGTTTGCCTAATGTACTAAAAATTGTTTGTTATCATGAGCACAATCACGTGTTTAAGTATCGTAGTACACTAATTGCTAGTCACCCCAAGTAACACAAAAAGCATTATAACAAACGAATATTAAACTTATGTAGAGCCTAAGATCCTTATAGAGTCGTATATAAGTTCACCGAGCGTCTTGTCGCTTTATATTGGCATTTTAAAATTATTATAATGCTTTACTCTGTATAATGGTTGTATAATGGCATATCAAAATACTGTTATAAAACCTGAGGTTTTAGTGCAGCAAGCCACAACGAAGCTGTACAGCTTTCAGCTGTTGTTAGTGCTTTTAGTTGTACAATAGCATTTTAAGAAGCAAATTAATGCCAAATGCTGTTTAATAGCATTAACGTGAACCATCATAATGCTAGTCAAATCCACTATACAGCTTTTGGCTGTTTTTAGTGCCTTAGGGTCTACAATGGCATTTCGTGAAGTACATAAAGGCCTTATGCTTTTTTATAGCATAAACGTGAACCATTATAATGCCACTCAAATCCGGTATACAGCTTTTGGCTATTTAAAGTGCCTTAGGGTCTACAATGGCATTTTTAAATGCTATGTAAAAGCCTACGGCCAATGAAGGGTGCCAACCTGAATCAATGTAATGCCTGCATTTTTAAAGATCAACTGAGTTCTGTTGTATGGCTAGCAGCTTTTACGTGAGTTATTGTAACGCGTAAAGCTGTATAAACATTCATATTAATGTTTTCGTAAAACCATTTATCGGCCATATTGGGGAAAAGCACATTTTAATAACACAATAACATCTGAACATTTTGTCTTCAACCTTCTACATGCAAGCAAAAACCGGCCAAGTGCGAGTCGGACTTGCCCATGAAGGGTTCCTTATCAGCAAGTAACATTATATAAACGTTCTTGTAGTTGGTTGTAACTTTGAAAGGTAAATTGCGGATTACGGTTTATGACGTATTAAAAAAAAACTAATTACTTGATCTTGTTCAAACCAATTTTCAATTGAAGTTTGCACATGTACATCATAATATTTTTTTAGTTTATCATTCTCTTATTTTAGAAGTTACAGAGGGGGGGGAGACCAACATTTTACCACTTGGGAAGAGTCAGACTGTGTGTGAAACTGATCAGTTTAGAAAAAAACGATGTTAGTAACCTCAATATCATCTTTAAAGACCTATCCATAGATACCCCACACGTATAGGTTCGGTGAAAAAAAAATTTTTTGAGTTTCAATTGTAAGTATGGGGGCAACCCCCAAAATTAGTTTTATTTTTATTTTTGTGTAAAAATCCTAATGCGGTTCACTCAATACATCTACTTACCAAGTTTCAACAGGATAGCTCTTATACTTTCGAAGAAAAGTGGCTGTGACATACGAACGGACAGACAGACAGACATGACGAATCTACGAGTATAAGGGTTCCGTTTTTTGCCATTTGGTTACGGAACCCTAAAAAGTAGGTACAGTCACACTCAAAAGTGGTTTGGCGCACTTACAAGGCAATAGCTTAACGTTTAGTTTGACTTATGACCTTCTACTTTCGAGAGACACAGGTATCATCAACTGATTGCATGGGATTCATAATTTCAACATTGTAAAGCATGTCCATTTGACTTAGTGGTTAAGCGTGATCAAAAAGATGCGAGTTCAAACCTCACGAAGTGGTAATCTTTTTGTAAGTTTTAATCAATTGTTCGTTTTACAACCAATATCTAAGTTATTTATCAAAATATTGTGATGATTTTAAAGAAACAAAAACTGCAAACGTCGTTATTAAGATTCGAACTCAGAACTCTGTTGATCGTGAATCCACTTAGCCCAACAGAAACAGTTATCAGCACAAATGTTACTTAGATCATTGCGAATGAATGCAAAGAAATGTTAAAAACCGGTTTCCACTTTTGTAAAACACGGTTGTAACACAAAATTATGCGGCTGATTTTTTCGTTTTCAATTTCTTACTAAAGTCTGTGATAATGATGATAGTTTATTAAAGGGTTTAGAATAAAAAAATGCGTGATATATATAAAAATATAATTATGTTATAACAATAATTATATTTTTGTTGTCTAATGATAATATAATAATATTTATTATAAATTCGTAGATGTTTTTTTATATTATTTTAACAAAAATATGAAATGCTACAATGGATTTTCGAAGCTACTAAACAATAAATAGGAGAATTCAACAAATCGAAATAAAAGTAAAAAAAAAGTGACTTTATAAACCCTTACTAACGTTTTATTATATTTTAACAAATAAATAAAAACAGGGTATTTTTTATACATAATTATAGTGCGGACATTTTATTTTAATTATTATCTTTTAAGAAAATGAATAAAATCGTATAATGACTTCACCAAAAGAAATATTAAAGTTATCATTATTAAAGTCGATTATTTTGAAACAGTAACATGACACCGCGACCCTGGAATTTAATAGACTATTTGCCCTTTGCGCTCCAGGGCAGTAAGAGCGAGCGAAGTGAGCTGGGGACTTGGGTCACCCTGACTCGCACAGTCCTTTGCTTTCCCGGGCCGCGATGCCCTTTTACGGTGTCAATATAAACGTTTTAGCACCGCGACCCTGGAACGCAAAGAGCCAGTCGCTCTTTGCGTTCCCAGGTCGCGGTACCAAAAAAAGGTTGTGCTTTGAGCACATCAAGTTTCTTCTGCTTCACCAACTGCGATTTAGCAAAAATAAAGTTATAAATTACGGAAACGATATAAATAAACTAATACGCACTTCATAAAAAATACCCTGATAACGAGGTTACTATTAGCTTAAATATCTGTTTCATTACGAAAAGAGGATTGAAGCTTAATAACCTCGAATCTTAATCCTAAAATAAAATTTGAGTGTCAATAAAACTATCTAATAAACAATAAATACAACAAAAACCATAATATCATAAAATATTCTTGAGAAAATCTTAAACGTTTTTTTTTTTCTGTAAAATATAAACGGTTTTTAGCTGATGTTCGATGATATAAGCCTTCAGTGTTGAGTGCACGGTGAACGGTTATTAAATATCGTGTTTAATCAGTTACTCATTGAAGGAAACCTTATCCTTCGTTTTCGTTTAACATATTTTGACGTCCATGCTCATCCTTTACAACAATCCTTATCCTTAACAAGACGTGTTCCATTTCGCTCTCTTCAAGCTTTGTTTTTTTTTTCTCATATCCCACAGACTCACAGTATTTCAACACTAGAACAAAACATGGAATATCTTTATAAAAAATACAGCTGTTGATTTATTTTACTATTAAGAAAAATCTATAAATAACACATACTAAGGGCGACTTTTACCAACGGTTAAACATGTTTAAAATTTTATTTAAGGACAAAATTCAATACAATTTTGTGCTTAAATAAAATTTTAAACATGTTTAACCGTTGGTAAAAGTCACCCTTAGTATCAATCAGATTTTTTTACTTTTAAACAAAACTATTTTAACACTTTTGAATACGGAATCTTATATAATCAATAAGAATATTAACATGTGAAATAATTAAAATTAAAATGTTAAACTCACACTTAGTCCGGTTTCATATGATATTTATGTTATGTTTCATCCACATTTACGTAGGGCTATAATATTCGCCACCAATGTTTATATGTGAAAATTCCATTGTTTATATTTCACTGCAAATCGGTAATCATAACAAGTTTAATCGGAGATTCAAACACTCGTTACACACAATAACCAGGAATCAACAACGTTCTATTATACTCGTAGGTTACTCGAAACGAACTAACATAATTTGTGTCTACCCTACAAATAGTTTACTTTTGTTTTCTGAGATCTACCGACAAAACTTTATTATAAATGAGAACATAACAAACTATTACACACAAAACTAATGACGATGGTATGCAATTATAAAAAAAAAGTAATTTTAACTATCAAAATCCTTTTAAAAGTGTATTAAAAATAACAAAAAGTATAAAGTAACTATTAAAAATCAAGAAAATGAAATTATGAATGGTAAAAAAAAAACACAAAGCAGGTGATTTGCTCTCACGCCACAGCTCGTTAGTTAACGCACTATCCGAGCGGTATAGTTTACCATTGCGCCAACATCACTTGTAGGAAACTGGTTGAAATTATGAAGTATACCATAAGTTGATTTGATTTGTATAGTACAACTTATAACAAAAGGACGTAAGTCACAGCGAAGCGACAAGCTATTGCGTTGAGAAAATTACAAAGGATTTTGGAATTCGACTGTACCTAGATCCATCTGTGATAACCCATATGAACTATGTACGTACACCGTCGTTGCTTATTTCATCGATGTAACATTCTACATGCGTACATGATTTTTTTTTATAACATATTATTGGAAATACGTTAGTTGTAAAGAAATTGTAAGAAAAATGAATTAATTTCAATAACTTTTTGTTTTCCTAATAATGCGACTCCAAATCTCTATGCTTTGTGTCATTTGGATGATGGGTTTTATTGCTTTGCTTAAGGATCTCCAAAATTGCGTTCAAGTTATGGTACTATTACAGTCCACATCAAGTCTACTAGTATACCGGTGAACCCTTATAAAACTACTTTATAGACAATGGCATTACAATGGTTGAGCTTAAGTCTTCTTTCTGGCCTCTGGGTTGATGATTGTTCACATGTGAGTATTAATACTGCTGGCGGCATTAATTCGCTTTTTTAAAGCTTCACCGGGCTGCTATAGACCGACACCATTTTGGAAATATTTTCTAACCTAAAAATATTATTATTCAGACCTATTTATAAAAGAAATAAGCCTTTATAATAGTAACACAACTTAATTTAATACTGCCCAAACTATACTATTATGTGAATTATGCAAAATTTGTTCTTTAATAGAAATACATCATTGTTTTGGTTATTTCACACATATGTTTAAATAATATTTTATATCTAAATCACAAAATATCGAAGGCGCGTGAAAAATATCCATAAAACTTATATAGATATTAACAGTAAACCACACTGCGCAGTAATATTTGAAGGCAGAAAGCAATTTCAGAGAGTCTAAACTTAAAATTTTGTTTTAATGCAAATAAATATGGTGTCATCATTTACGGTTTGTCAATGTTTGTCCATAATAAAAAAAGCAAAGCAGTCAAGTTACAACGATAATTCTATTATAAAATTTATACCGTGGTAATAGAGACGTTTTTGCAATGATGTGGGATTTATTCAAGTTCTAACTGTGAACACTTCAATGGCTACAATCATGCTTTTACTTCACTTTTATGCTCCTCTAATGCATTAGTAATGCTATTAACATCTTCAATATTAATAATAAAACTAGTATAATGCTTTTATAATGCGATTGGCATTTTCATTGACCGTAATAATGCTTTTATGATGCGATTGGCATCTTCATTGACCGTAATAATGCTTTTATAATGCGATTGGCATCTTCATTGACCACAATAATGCTAATATAATGCGCTTATGGTGCAATTAAACAACTATGTGAACCCATTTAGGATCTAAAGCCGTAAAATTTGTGCCCAAATAAGAGTTATATCAGCCGCATAAACGTTTGTAGGGCTAATATAGGGCTACCTTCAAAATGCTTTAACGCTACAGAAATGCTGTAAGACTGCCGATATAATGCTTTGATGTGTTACTTGGGACCCTATATAAAGACATACAAGGAAAAGCTTTTAGCTCCTACTATTATATATATTTATATTTTTTTTTATTTGCTATTTATGTCCCACTGCTGGGCAACGGCCTCCCCCATATCCTTCCAAGTGTTCTTTTCTAGTGCCACTTCGGACCAGCCATCGAGGTACGCATCTAGATCGTCCTGCCATCTCTTTTTGGGCCGGCCTCGGCGGCGTCGTCCATTCTCAGGCACCCATTGAGTGCATATTTTTGCCCAGCGACTATCTTGCATGCGAATGACTTGACCCGCCCAATCACATTTGAGCCTGGCAGCCTTTTTACCTACGTCAATTATTCCAGTTTTAGAGCGCAGCGTGATGGTGTTACGTATTTTATCGGATCTTCTTACACCCAGAATGCTGCGCTCCATTGGCAATGGAGCAATGGACCATTGCTCTTTGGCACACTCCAAGGCGGAACTTCTGCGACTCGGTGAGCGACCAGGTCTGAGCACCGTAGGTTAGGACGGGCAGGATACACATATCGATGAGTTTCCGTTTCAGGGAAATCGGCAGATCTCCCTTCGATAGCGTCTTCATGGACCAGTAGCTCTTCCAGGCGTTGTCGATTCAGCGATCGATTTCCTTTTCCTTCCTGTTTTCGAAGGAAACTAACTGGCCCAAATAGATGTACTCATCAACATATTGTATTTCCTGCCCATCTACCTCAACCCTACTTTTCGTGCTATTTGTCATTACTTTACTTTTAGACCTACTGCTTTTAGAATTATAATACAGGGTGTAAAAGACATGAATATACAAACGGTTACCAGTTTTTATATACAAATACTCCGAAACGTACGTAACAGTCGTACATATTAGACAATTTACCGTCTTTTTTTTCGGGTTATGATGTGGCCACCCTTTGCTGCCCCTGCCAGTGTTAGTTAAGCCGCCTCTAGAAAACCCACAGGCCTCTTATATGGCTTTGGACTTACCCTAGTCTTAAGCTTCTTAACGATGTTTTCATTCACCGGCTATTAAAAATTATCAGCTGTTTCATACAAAAGTGCAATAAGAAGGCAACAGCTCTATAAGTACATCTATACATCTTTTATACATATAAATAAAATTGGACATACATCAAAATAACATTTTTTACAAGTTTTTGTCTGTCTATCTTTCTGTCTGTTTATTAATTTGTAATGGCTAATCTCTGAAATAGCAGGTAGCTGATGTAATAAGGAGTAACTTAGGCCAGGGCTTTTATTCCAGAAAAAAAACTTTTATTATAATAAAAAATAGATTGTTGAGTTCCGACATCCACGCGAACGAAGTCGCGGGCCCAGCTAGTATAATCTAAAAGTATAGAACACCGGACATAAAAAATAAAACAATTAATTCCTGACACATACATAAATTAAATATATCTGAGTATTTTTTTCCTGAAAACTGCGCCTTTTTGTTAAATTAACTCCTAGTGTTATTTCGTTTACATAAACGATTTATCATTTCACATAAAGTATATTATAATTTGATATTTAGGTAAAGGTTCTCCATTCAATTAACTTGACGATAACGATAATAAGTATTTGAATTGATTAATTTTTGAGGTAATATGCTGTAAAGCACTTAACTTGTCAGATAAAAAATTGTTTGCCACACTCAATTTTTTGTTAGATATTTGATTTGAGTGGCTATCATATCAGTATTTTTGCTTTTTAAATCGAATCGGTTTTTAATCGTAAATATAAAATAAATAAATAGAACATCTTTATATTTTTCAAATATTTAACCCCATAAACGGATGAAGTCCTCCTGAATCATAGGTAATATAGAGAGAAACAATGTGAATATCAACGTATATATAATTATCAAACAATGACATACATAAATAATACTTATCTTAAATATATATAAAGTATCACATTCCACCCGCTTACCATGACCTCATTCATTTCCAGTGCCGTTTTCCAGCAACTATTTTATCACTTGCTTAATTGTTTTCCCCGTTGTTTGATATAAAACAAAAGAATTCTTTGTTTTAATTAATATTATTATAAATGCAAAAGAAGTTTGTTTGTCTGTAACGCGATCATGCCTAGACAGCCTAGACCACTGACAATATGACTTTGATAAATTTTGCTACAGAGCAGAGAAAGGACTCTGGACAAGAGAGAAAAGAAGAAAACTAGTTTTTAACAAAAAGTTAAAATAATTAAGATCTTTTGTTTGATCATATTGAGCATTGAACCTTATTATAGCTATTTAAATAATGTTCGTGGATATTTACCTAACGGTTTCGTGACAAAGAAAGCTTGCCAACCCTAATGTCGCTTCAAAGGAAATTAATTGGAAACCTGCAGAAAGTTACGTTAAGTAACGGCTGCCTTGAACCTTGAATAGCTAATGTTGTGTCAATACAAAATGCTGACATGTCATGTCGTTATAATCACAGTGTTTCACTACAATATATTTTAGATGCTATCATAATGATAGTTTCTTGCTCGGGAATGTCCAAGGCCACCGCCTAGGTACTCCAAAATCATCCATTATCATTTACCGTCACAAAGTAACGGTAAAACATAAATTTTCATTTACATACCCAATCTTAAATCAATTTATTTTGACGTCCAACAAATATTTGGGTCGTTTCCACTGTATTGTAATAATATAGACTCTATAATAATCTTCCAGTAGCATACCATTAAGTGGGTACATATTTTGACATTAACAATGGATTTAACTATCTGTTGATTAGATAGGAATTGTTGATATCGTCGTCCTGAAATTAGTATTTGGGTACATGGTCATGTGGCACTTGGGGACACTGCGACATACATATTTATATTCAAAACAGTTAGACAGTACCTAAAAAACTAAGTACCTACATGTGGCCATAGAAAATCAGTTTAATATTATTTTTAAAAAAAGAGGAAGTACTTAAATTTAAATAATCCACCACCTACTTAGTAGCCAAACTCCAGATATTAAAAAATATGCACTTCCACAATCAAACCACGTTTAATAAATCCGTTGCCATTTTTATGCAGGCATCAGTGCGGAAATGAATATTGTATTTCGCGACCAAAATCATGAGGTATTTACATTGTGATTTGAAAGTGTCCAAACTCATTGGTGACAGCATGCTTGTCACGCGTCCTTGTGACAAGACAGATGTCGTGGATATTCGACCAAAAAGAAGTAACGGTGACAAACGAAACTTGTCACTTCCGCATCCTTGCATAAACTTGTGAAGCAAACCTTAGTAGATCCGTACTAAGTAGGGTATCGAACCGGGAAATCCCGGTCCCGAAAATCCCGGGATTTCCCGGTTCTTGAAGTATATTTTAAAACCCGGGACATGCGACTGAGAACCGGGAAATTCGGGATTTTCGGGACTCAGAAAAACAGTATAAATAATTTGTTTAAACTTGTTAATTCTTTTAAAGAACAAAAGAATCAAATTGGATGTAAGGTATTTATTCACTTCGCCGTTAAATACGGAATAACATGTTCAGATACAAGTGTGGTTGACAGAGAAGAAAAGTTGATAATGTAGTACTGGTTATATCTCGAAAGCCTTTGACAGGGTCTCGAGACAAAAAGCTTCCTTGCTTTTTGTATCTCAATTTTTGTAGCTGGATATCAGACTTTCTTAGTGAACGATCAATCAGAGTTGTTGTTGATGACTGATCCTTTGAGCTTTTGGTTATTGACTCTGGAGTTCAACAGTTATCTGTTTTCTTTGCAACTCTTATTTTGCTGCACATTTCTTACCCACTTCAGGCTGGTATTGTTGGATAGGAAGATAACAGTACTGTTTCAGTGACATACTTGCCCACTGCAAAATCCAGTGGGGATGAAGTTCATTGCTTCAGAGTGACCATGGTAGAGCAAACAGATTTGATACTTAGTATCCCATAAAAGAGAGAAGTTTCTTGTTCGCTCACACAAGAAACTTCTCTCTTTTAACGCCACCAACATACAGGCGTATATTTCCTTAGTGAAGTAGGAGTAAATCAAAACTACATCTTTTATAGAGTAATTTGGACCAACTCCTATTTTTCCTGTTTCTGTAACTGACGACGTTGAGCTTTTGGGCATGGAACTGACATCCAGTGTCAACTTTGACGTGGGCATCCTAAATAGAGTGAAGCGATACCTTACACCTGGATATGTGCAAGCCCATTTCTGCATTGATTGCGTCGTAGTAGCCCGCGAAATTCAAAGTTTCTTATGTTTTTTCTAACGGAGTATTGCAGCAACCTTACTCAACTTAATCATTGGGATGGCTCAGATAAATACAACTTACTGCACTAGACCCAGTGGAATGCAGAGCTCCTTAGACTAATTGGCAACGTGAAACTGGTGGATGGTTACTCTACAGCTTAGCTCATCTCATCGACGCAAGCTTAAGGAATAATAATAATGTAAAGATGTACATTATAGCACGATACATCTCATTACATCTTTCCATAGAAATCGTCAGGAGACCACACACTTCAGCAATAATGTATATTTTTACATCTTCGAATCTAAGGTACTGAGCGATACGAAAATATACATTTATATTTCGATACACCTTTACATCTCAATACATTTCCGTATATCTCTCTTCGAAAAGGATATTATGAAATGTAGGGAAATATACAAATTACATTACCTGTTGTGTGTGTGATACATCAAGATAATTTAAAGCTATACATCCCGGGATGTAATGTACATTAATATACATTATAGCTGCTGTGTGTGAAGCCCTCTCTCTTTTCGTTTTTTTTATTGGGTTCGCTCGTGCTAAGATGAGACCTAAAATAGGTCGAACTCATGAATTCTACAACCTCTTTCCACCGGCCTCCTTGCATTAGGTACATCTAATGTCCAGTATTGGACATCTAGATGAACTGCAAGTTTCCATAGTTAGTACAGTTAGAGTGAATAGATTTGCCACCTCTGAATAGAAAAGAGGCTAGAGCAAACCCATGTCCATGAGGCCGTCGAATAAGTTGGTTGTATGATTTTAATCAGAATAAATACTGTACCATAAAGTTATCTTATTATTTTCATTGTTTTCTAATGCCATGGAAAAAATGCATTTTTGTCCCGAAATTCCCGAAAATCCCGGGATTTCCCGGTTCCTTGGACGCCTGTCCCGAAAATCCCGGGACTTCCAACAAGGACCGGTTCTCGATTCCCTAGTACTAAGTAGTTGAGAGAATAGTCATGGTCAAGTCCTGTGTGACGGAATGGACAGTTCACACCTTACTAACTTAATTTCGGCGACCTGGCCACCGTGACTGCCTAGTGCAGCTTCATTGTGACATACCGTGGAATGGGGTTAGTTTGATTCACGGGGTAACATTGATAAAAACTTTATATTTTTTTAAAACAGGAATTGTTTAATTTCTGAACGCATCCGAAAAATTTCGTCTTTTGCATTGGCAGCACTGTGTGTCACTCTTTGACATTGCCCAAGCGCTGCACGTACAAACAGATCACTACCGGAGATTTTCATAAAAAACTGTGAGTATTGTGTTTAAACTTTAAAGTATTTTAGGGGTTAAAATAACTTCCAGGGTACCAGATTGGATATGCAAGTTGCTAGAAAAAATTATAGTTTATGTTGTTATGTGTTTAATTAGCTTGAGAAAGAAGTTGTTTTTGTATTTTAACCTCCAAAATTTCATTCAGTGGTGGTTTATTTTCTGTACGGGGTGTCATTGATCACAGGCATGGGGTTACTTTGGTCATTGATCAATCTCACCCCATGACATTTTTAACATATATTATCAATATATTTGCAATGATGGCTGCTTTATATGATTTTTTTTTACTTTCAGCGCTATGCCAAGAACATATATGAAGCGTTTAGGCGCTCGCGCCTATCGGAATTCTAATGAAGACGTGTTAGAACGAGCAGTAGCTAGTAGTGATTTTTTTCTATTTTTACTTAACATTTAAGATTTTGACTGATTAATGTTCCTAATTATGTTTTTACAATTAATATATCTCAATGAAACGTTAAAATAAAGGTGATTTTTCAAAAAGTTTTTTTTGCCTTGATCAATGTCACCCCAAAACTTTAAAAAAATTAATATCTTTTTTTACACTTAGCCGATTTTTTTTGTTCTTTCGAAATAATAACGTTTAAAGGGGTTACTATCATTTGCCGTGAAAATATTAGGGGGTATCAAAGTAACCCCACTTACGGTTTAACATTGACCACTCACATTTATATTTTTCATCGACATATTATTTATTTAAAATAGAATCTAATTCATTGTATCGATTGTATAGTAAAAACCGATATTCCAATTTTTTTTTCGTCTTCGGTACCTTTGTATTTTAAAAAATACAGCCCTTTGAATTTTTAAATTGATCAATGACACCCCATTCCACGGTAGTGACTCTTCCTGTCGTTTCCAGTTTTGACCGCTCTCCCATGTTCATCCATGACAATGGTTCGATAAATGATAATGATAAATGATACCTATTTATTTTGCAAATAGGTTTTCACAAACACTTTTACAAGTCAAAACACTTTTTTTTTATAGCTAGATGAGGCCGGTGTTTCGTACTGACTACTCTGAGAAGAAACATCCGAAACAAACTCAGAGGTCATCGTCTCTTTTAAAGTCCAGACATTAAATTGGTTAGTTAAGTCATGCGAGGACCCTGCAGGTTTGTGTCCGAGATGGTCTTTTGAAGAAAGATCCATACAAATTTGAGTGGGCCTGTCCAGTCAGTGCAAGCATTTGTCAGTTATCGTGAAGCTCGACTCATAACTCAAGGAGCTCAACGTAACGACGAACAGTACCAAAGAAAGGACATTTGGGTAGGCCACTTATATAACTCAAACTGTCAGACAATCAAAAATGAACCGGACGAAAAATAGAAAGCGTGACCCACAAAGATCCTCACATTCACAACAAACAGAATTAAAAGTAATATTCAAGAAAAAAAAAAACAAAACCTTTAAAAGGAATTAAAACATTCATGTCTAGAACATTACATGTCAAAATGCCGTACAATTACCTAGTAAATATTACCTTAGTAATCAATGCGTAACGCTATAGTAAATAATTATTAACACCTGCACGCAGAAGCAGTTGTCAGCGGATCCAGCGTAGCGTAAACACAATCTCTGGTAATTAGAATATGGATATATATTCCATTCGATACGATGCGTACACGATAATAAGAACAGGGCTAACTAGCGGTAGCTAATACAAGTATTAGGAGTATTTTATCTATAAGTATGACTGAATTCTTTCCATAGGTTTTAGAGATACTACAAACAATCCACAATTAATTTTCCTCATTATTAAGTTTTGGTGGTAAATTGAAAGTAGAATTGGAACGTTGGAAGAATTGAAATGTTGTAACAGGGAATTTTATAGGTAGGTACCTACAAAACGAGTCGTAAAAATCAACTCGAGGTAAATGGTTTAAATATTGATTTGTCCCAGCACAGGTAGGTCATAGTCATTCAACATGACTCTACCTACATTTTCTGACTTTTCAATTTCTATAAGAATAAGCGACGTACATTTGCCAAAAGACTGAATGTGAAAGAGATCATATAATTTACACCAAACCCTAGGTAACATAACTAAATAAACTGTAATGAAAGGAAAAAAATAACACACGTAACAATTTTGACACCTACAAAACGTCCGAATATGCCTTTTAAACTCTTCCACAATATCATTATCAGTGTTGTTCAAATAAATAAGCCTAACAACGACTTATGAGGTAATAGTCACACACTCCAACAGAAGACGCGGCAACTCACTTGTTATCACAAAGTATTAACATACCTACTCACGATAGCTAAATCTAAATCTAGTGCAAACACTGGCTACCTAGTTACATCTCTTGTAAAACTATTTATTGTGTAGACGAGCTTAAATTTAAACCAGTTTTGATAAACCGAGAATTAATGTGCACCTTAGGCTAAACTGAACCTAGAAAATCAATAAACTTATTGAACTTCCATTTTTGGATGCATTGATCACAAAGACCACGCGGCAACATGTTTCAATCACATATCAGTTTAGTTCAAAAGTTGATACTCATACTGATTGTCATCTCACACTTGTAAAATATTATACAGTTTGTGTAAGGAAAACAGTCAACTAGGCACAGCCATGAAGGTAATAACGTTAACTGACTTAGGTAAAGCAAAGAATAATCTGCTGGCTACATCGTTAATGATCAATCTCAGAGTACATCCAGAAGGAAGTGCAGTACGATTAATATTCATAAAATAATCACTTAAATTCCAAGAAACAGAGAACATATTACTGATTGAGGTTACTGATAGCGCAAACGCATTAAATGACCGAGTACAGGTGTCGACTGTAGTCTGTAGGTACACATAACGCCCTTTAAGAGCCGACATCACGCTTTTATGGCAAATAATTACTCAGGTTGCGGTCATGGTAAACGGCATGGACTCTGCGATTACTAGCGCATACCTGAAGGAATTATAGATTATTACTGCCAAGGTCTCAAATAGCGTCTTACAGATTCTATGCAGTACGACTCGAAGAAAAGGGGATGCTTAGACATTCTTCCTGTAATATTTTTAACTAAAAGACAAAGAAAATATTCAATCTTGGATTGTGAAACAATAAGGCAAACCAACAGTTTCAGTATTTCGTGTTCTTGACAATAGATTCACAAATTAACAAGATGACATTTTCCGCAATTCAATAAATCTCAAGTTTATAATTAGCTCTTAGTCCAACTTTATCGTTAGTTTTCTTCGTTTTAAGTCACACATTTTAAACTGATACTCCATGTGCTGTGAATAAACTATAATTGTTAATGTTTTGGGACACTATCACTAGATTTATAAACAACATTAAATGTCTGGAAACAACAGCAGTGTATTGAACGAGACAATGACTGTGCAAATCACTATAATTAAAAACTATTCTGTAAAGTTCTCCCACAACACAGTCCAGTGGTCCGAGTGTCCGAGCTTTATCTGGTATCCGCCGCTTTCCCAATTTCCTGTGAATTGTTCCATTCAGTACCATCACTGCATGCAACAACTGGACCGTTCACCCTATGATAGTTAATTAGTATAATTTTGTGTCCGGTCGTCAGTCCATCACCAACCATTTCCCTATAAAACTTGACTACAAGTTATTACTGAACCACAGCACCCTTTATCACGCCCATTGTTCCACTAGCCGAGAGCCAGAACAGTGAAAAATGTTAATCACCGAACAGTAAATGTTATCAGATCTAGGGAACAAGCGATGTATATCGTGTGGCCTTTGAAAAAGCTGTGCTTTTTGTAATAAACTTATATGGACGAAGCATCATAATTTGACTAGTTCTAAAGATTATAATAACGGTTATAACTCTTTTTTAAGCTGAATAAGTAATTATGTTTTCCATTATTTCCATTTATAGACTTACTCAATAGGTAGTTAAGTTAAAGTAAGTTAGATTGCAAAATGTGGAACGTTGTAGGCACGTGATAGTCAAACACGCATCAAGCGCCTGTCATCTGGACTTAATCTAATGATTAATGGTAATTAAGGCTTAAAGAAACTAGTGTAGCATTTTTTTCTTTTTCTCACAGAACCATGGGGGAAATAGGAGTGAAGCTTGGGCTTGATGAGCTGACTGGTGGAGCAGCTGGAATAAGCAGGGCTATCCTAGCTGAGTTTATTGGTAAGTGAAGGAATTCTTTCTTTCTACTTCTCCGCTGTTCTTGTCTGATTAATTTCGTTGCGGGATCTAAAACAGTCAAATTCATTCTCCAGTACTTCACCGTGTCGCCACTGTTGATTCTGGCTTTCAAGAGATGCAGTGGTTTAAAGTTGAAGGACTCTATATTTTTAGGAGCCATAAACCATAAATAATAATAGTTCCTCACACTATTATACTACTCCATTAAATGTCAAATCTGAGATCATACAACACAAGCTTCGGTGTCATGATTATTTTAAAATGAGTATTTTCCGTCATCTAGTCTTGGCCGTCCATCTTGCAAGTGAATTCCAAACATTGTAGAAAACTATTAACTAAAGAATAATTAAACATAAAAGCAAATCCACATTTAAGTGGTCTAAGTTTTTCTATAAAAAATACACCTAACCTAACTAAGTAAGGAAAAGTAGAATTCTACATTGTGTTGACTAACAGCACCTTAAACGGAGTCATCTAACAGTCCTAATGTGTGACATCAGTGAACACTTGGCGAGGCTGCATGCCTTACTTAGTTAAGTCATACGATAATAGGATATTATACTTTACCAACATTTTATTGAAAATCCAAAGATTATACGCTTTTGGGCATGATTGACGGAATGAAGCATAAGGCTACTTCACACACACTGCGTTGAATGAACTGCACAATTTATTTTATACGTTAGGTACTTTTGGATAAGGGCGGGACAAATAACATTATAATTAAGCATTCGTTTTTAGGGATTTTATCAGTACAATGTTTACTTTTTCGTGTAAAAACCCGTCAGTTGGTAAGTTCATTACGATATTCATGAAATAAGTATTCGGATTTATGAAGACACAATAAAATAAAACAAACATTTTCGAACGCAAATGGATTATCATAGTAAACCAGATAACTTTGATTCGCATTGTCTTTAACTGTAAAATGACAATCTTTATAGCTATCCTAAAATTTCATATATTTTTCATCTTAGAAGAACTTGTTGTTATTAAACCAACAGTCAGAGGAAAATGGAAGGTTAGTTCAATGCTCTTTGTAATTTAATTCACCTTGCAAAAACAATTACTATTATTAGATACGTTACTATTAATAGATTATTTCTAACTATATCGGAGTAAATAAGGAAAACTCTAGAAACAATAATTTCTGAGAGAGGTTTGCGTCGTCTTACTTTTACGACTTTAAAATAATGACAACATGATATCATCGTCGGAGCAAAAATAAATGTCAATATACATGTGACTGTTCATAAAATACCCTAGGCTGATAAAATTTTCGTTTTTCCTAAATTACATTAATATAGTTGAAAATATGAAGTATGGGGCCCCCCCGAGTATCAATGGTGGCATCAAAATAAAAGGCAGTCAACTAATATTCATAATCACCAGCAAATGGCTACAATACATTTTTATTAGGACTCCCATAAACTATAATGTCCTACTTCTAGAATTCTGAAGTATCTAGGAAGAACACACTTCTTAACAAGTCCCTTTTTTATTTTGACGATCTAAACAGCTTTTTCTTCATGCAGGTACGTTATTACTGAACCTGTTCGGTTGCGGCGCCTGCGTCAATGTCGCGCAAGCTAATGCAGCACCAGATATCGTCCTCATCGCACTTGCCTTCGGACTCGCGGTCTTCGCTAGTGTTTCAGTAAGTACCTCTTTGCTTTCATAAGAT
This sequence comes from Agrotis clavis, assembly GCA_954870645.1. Lineage (NCBI taxonomy): Eukaryota > Metazoa > Arthropoda > Insecta > Lepidoptera > Noctuidae > Agrotis > Agrotis clavis. Next base: position 14,766,703 of record OX940919.1, on the reverse strand, counting down.
CTCTATTCCCATAAAAACTGCTCTAGGAAAATAAATTTTCTACTGCAATTAAGATTATCATAATCATTATAATTTTGCCTATTACAGTTACAGTCTACTGCTGGACATAGGCCTTCCTAAGGACCGCCACAGCAAACAAAAACTAGACAATGATGAACAGAATTTCAAACAAAATACTTCAGTAATTCACGAATCTTTACGGCTAATGTTGGCAGTTTCATTCATTCTGTATAAGCATACATCGACATACAAATCACAAAAATATAACTTTATTGTTTCAAAAGTTCTTAACAATACTTAGGTCTCTTTCTGTTCTCCACACTAGACTCCCTGTGACGTGAAGGCCAGCAGTCTATTTCATCGCTGCTCAAAGAGAAGTACTAACTCCTACTTTCTTCCTACAGGCGATAGGACACATCTCAGGCGGCCACATCAACCCAGCGGTAACCCTAGGTCTAGCATCAGCTGGTCGAGTAAAACCAGTGCGTGCGTTGCTGTACATCATCGCTCAATGCGCTGGCGCCGCAGCCGGCTCTGGTCTACTGAAGGCACTGACTCCTGAGCGGCCGGCGGACAAACTCGGCGTCACTGGACTTGGAACTAACGTCACTTCGCTGCAAGGCTTCGGTATCGAGTTCTTCCTTGGATTCGTGCTCATCTTTGTTGTTTGTGGGGTGAGTCTACCGTACGAGTATTCTAGTAGAACCCTTTCAAGTTTCAACTGAAAAGAAGAGTCATTATAGAATTTGAGGAATTTCACCTTTTGAATACTCATGATATCTTAGCCTTAGAAGGAAATGATCGTCATTTCGCCATCTGAATGTGGCAGAAAAACCTTCAACAGTAATAATGACTCAGAATAGTTTCGAGGTCAGTGAACCTCAAACTTGTTGAAAATTATATCGATTACTTATGAAATTCAAACAATATCATTAATAAAATATTTTAATTTACAACTACTGATATCTTGAGGCTTTCCTGTAAACGCAATCAGAATTGACCGACGAAAATAAGTGGGTTTAATTATTAATTCTTAGTAGGTAATTTCTGTGTTCAGAATAAAACAAAAGTAATAAATACTAATTGCTAACAATACTGAGAATGAGAGATTAGATATTATTATGACGTCACGCAGGATCTTACGACGCCTAAAAATAAACATGATGATCCTTTGTCATTCAGACATTAATCTATAGCTCTGCAATCAGCAATTTATATTTGTCAGACACGCCTTTAATGGCCGAATGACTACCTATCTTGGAATTCAAATGCACTATTTATTTGCATTTACATTTTGAAAACAGAGACATCGTCATCTATCTAGCCTTTTCCCAACTATGTGTTGAAATCGGTTTCCAATGGACCATAGAACAATAATAACAAAATTGATAAAAAATTCAAGTATCTTTAATCTTGCTCTGTCTCGCGAGGTTGTTGACACGTGGAACGTGAATATAGCAGTCATTGTGCGATATTCGTGTCGTGTGTAAAAAATGCATTGTTGTGTTCCGACATCCACGCGAACGAAGTCGCGGGCACAGCTAGTAAGTAATAAAAACAATGAGCAAAAAGATATGTTCCTTCAAAGTTCAGTCAAACTCAAGACCAAACCCGGAGTTACTCTGGAATACTTAAAAAAACCGGCCAAGTGCGTGTCGGGCCACGCACTGTGTAGGGTTCCGTAGTTGCCCATCAAAATACTTATGCGAACTAACTAAACTGATTCGCTGAATTTAATTTTAAGAAGAAGAATTTTCAAAATCGGTCCAGGCGTCTTTGACAAATCGGGGAAAATACATTAAAAAAAAAGATTACGACGAATTGAGAACCTCCTCCTTTTTTTGAATTTAGTTAAAAATAGTTGAGAATAAAAACCTACCTATCCCCAAAACATACCCACCTATTATAGCTGTCAAAATAAAGTTGACAAACTTACATTTGCAGTTGAAGAACATGTTCTCCGATACATTTTGTTTAGGAAAATATATTATCCAAGTACGTTTTATAAGTTGGTCGACTATTACTCGTAAACTTGTAAAGCCTACTTAGTCATGATAATTTTCTTTTAAACTTCGTTATTTATTAATATTATACTACTATTGTGAATTTTTTCACATCCTCAAACATAACCGTTTAGCTGGTAGAGGGGGGGACACTCGAGTCGAGCAAAAATTAGCACTTTAAAGCTTAATATTTCACAAACGAATCTTTTTATCAAAAAATTGTTAATGGAAACTATCAATATTTTTAAAGACCTATTAATCGATACCCCACACTAAGGGGTACGCGAGAAAAAAAAAACAGACAGACGGACGGACGGACGGACATGGCGAAACTATAAGGGCTCCTTGTTGACTACGGAACCCTAAAAATTAACACAATAGGATGTTTTTTGGAGTTGGAGTGCAACGGAATTTATTCGAAACTGTTTTAACGGTCAATCTACCTATCTATATCTTATGACCATTTAAAGGTACCAAGTTAACAACACCAATGTCATTAAACCTAATAAGCCTACATGTCAGGCCGCTATAATTATGGTATTAGAGCAGAATATAATGAGCGTAAAATAGTAGACACTATATTACGTCTTTAACACGGTGGTTTCATGGAGTAATTAGTTAAAATGACAAATGTCGTCCGTCAGAGGTCGCATCAGACGTTCCGTGACACGGAGTTATTAGCGGAAACGTGAGCGGTAATCTGCCTTTTTGTAATGAAATATTTAAACAGTTTCTATAGTCAGACAAAGGAAAAACTACGTCAGTTCGCAAAATAAATCACATAAAAATAACTGCTTCGTGCAGCTACATTATTAGCCGTCAAAAGCGATTGTCTTGAAAGCGTTGTACAAGTTATAAGCGATTATATAATTTCCTAAATATTATTTTAAAGAGAGTTAATTTAATCTATATATATAAAAATCAATGCCACTTTTCGTTGTAATTTTATAACTCAAGAAAGGGCTCACCTACCCAAACCAAGTGTTAAGGCTTCAATGACTAGGGTTCCGTAGTCAACAAGGAACCCTTATAGTTTCGCCATGTCCGTCCGTCCGTCCGTCCGTCTGTCCGCAGTTTAGCTCAGAGACGCACAGTACTAGAGAGCTGTAATTTGGTGTAAATATACGGATTTGTTGTGCCGAAAAAGTGGTAAAATAAAATCACGTAAAATATTTTTTTTAGGGTACCTCCTGTACACGTAAAGAGGGGATGTTTTTTTTTTTCTCGCGTACCCCTTACTGTGGGGTATCATTAAATAGGTCTTTAAAAAATATTGAGAGTTTCCATTAACAATTTTTTGATAAAAAAATTCGTTTGTGAAATATTAAGCTTTAAAGTGCTAAATTTTGCTCGACTCGAGTGTCCCCCCCCCCCCCCTCTACCAGCTAAACGGTTATGTTTGGGGGTGTGAAAAAATTCACAATAGTAGTATATATAACGAATTTTAAAAGAAAATTATCATGACTAAGTAGGCTTTACAACTTTACGAGTAATAGTCGACCAACTTATAAAATGTACTTGGATAACATATTTTCCTAAACAAAATGTATCGGAGAACAAGCTCTTCAACTGCAAATGTAAGTTTGTCAACTTTATTTTTACAGCTGTAATAGGTATGTTTTTACGGTATGTTTTTTGGGGATAGGTAGGTTTTTATCGTCAACTATTTTTAACTTACTTCAAAAAAAGGGGAGGTTCTAAATTCGTCGTAATCTTTTTTTTATGTATTTTCCCCGATTTCTCAAAGACTCCGGGACCGATTTTGAAAATTCTTCTCTTTAAAATTAAATGCAACGAATCAGTTTAGTTAATTCGCATAAGTATTTAGATGGGCAACTACGGAACCCTACACTGTGCGTGGCCCGACACGCACTTGGCCGGTTTTGTAATAACTGAATTCAATAAATGGCGGATCATTTTGCTAATGGGGATTTTGCTGTAAGTATAGTAGAGATTACACCCGTGCGGAGCCGGGGCGGGTCGCTAGTAAATTATAAAATAACACACGCAGAGAAATATCTGGCTACCTATAGAATATAGAACTATATATAGAATAGAGAACTTCTGGTTGCAACCGTGACAGCAAGACTCACTAGTTTATCGTGCGGTCCATGGCCCTCTACGGGGCCCCCGTGTGGGCCCTGAGCATCCGGACGCGACCACTAAAGTTGGTCGCATGCCAGAGGGTCATGGCTATCCGGATGATCCGGGGATACCGCACGATCGCCGGCGAATCGGCCAACCTCCTTGCCGGATTGCTGCCCTGGGATCTGGAGGCGACTGCTCTCCAGCGCGTCTATGAGTGGCGCGTGGAGGCGCAGCGCGAGGGGCGAGTCCCTGCAGCTGCCTCGACAAGTCGAGGCGCGGCGGGAAGAGCTCCGGCGTGATCTCAGGGCAGTATGATGGAGGGAACGACTGTCGCAACCTAGGTTCGGGCACGCCGCAATCGCGGCGGTAAGACCCCTCTTTGAGGAGTGGCTGGAGAGGCGTCACGGCGTCCTCACCTTCCGTCTGACGCAGATCCTCACCGGGCACGGATGTTTCGGGAGGTTCCTGTGTCGTATGGGGAAGGAAGAAACGCCTGGGTGTCACCACTGCGAGGATCGCCCAGAGAACACGGTGGAGCATACGGTGCAGGACTGCCCCGCTTGGGCAGAGCACCGCCGTGTCCTCACAGCGGCGATAGGCGGCGACCTCTCGCGCCCGGCACTGGTCGAGGCCATGCTGCGGGGCGAGACGGAATGGGAAGCGGCCGCCTCCTTCTGCGAAGCAGTAATGCTAGCAAAGTAGGAGGCGGAACGCGTGTGGGAGAGGACAGGGTCCACCTCACGACCCAGCCGCCGCGAGAGACGCCCACGGCAACGGACGTCGCAAGATGATCTCCGGCCACCGTAGGCGCGGGCGTGCGGACAGCGAGTAAAGGGCAACTCGCTGTCCGACCACGGACCATGCCCGGGTCGACGGCGCGTCGTGTTCCAGGCGCGCCTCAAAGAGCGTCAGCAAAAATGACGGGGCCCCCTCTCAGAGGGCCAAAGCCTGCCGCGGTGGCGGGATTTTATTTCCTCACCGTGAAACCCGGAACATAAAGGGCTATTGAAGGACACCGTGGATTTTAGTCAGTACAAGTCTGACAGTCCCTCCCGCCCTGCCCGGGGTGGGAGGACTCATTTGATGATAATATTACCACGCTAAAAAAAAAAAGACTCACTAGTTGACTTTACAACATTTCTAGTAATAAATACTAAGTAGTAGTAGAGATAACAAGGACTAGTATTTATTACTAGAACTGTTGTAAAGTCAACTAGTGAGTCTTGCTGTCACGGTTGCAACCAGAAGTTCTCGTATACATTTCTCTGCGTGCAGTTGTGTTTGATAGTGTATGTGCTCTATGGAAATCAAAGCTCTAATAATACACATTTTATAAGTATTTTGTGCTTGTCTCGCAGCGTGTTAAAACACTCAGGCAAAAATTAAATTAAGAAAATTAAATCGATGCTAGATTACCACTGGGAAATAAACCAAGATGAAACATGCATAATTATCTTCTAAGTATTCACAATGACTCGCTCTTTTACATCTAGGTATTCACCAGAATAAATATTAATACATTCGTGATCTGGTTGAGGTAGGATTGTAATAATTCAATGTCAGTAGTGTAAATAACCAAGTGTCCTTACGACGCTTGTGCTATAATTATTAAATGACAGTTAATACCGACGTGACATTGGGTTGTGTTGTGGTCGCTTCGTATATTTAATGATTCTTAGGGACTAAATACAACTATTCTGCTCTATTCACCCTCATTCTGTTAGACTATTAAAAGCTTAGCCATCCCAAAGGGCAGGGGGGATTCAAACAGCAGTGCTGTTCGGTATCAAACTTAGCGCCGCGTCAGCACTGAAGCTACAGTTTGAGCTAAAGATTAAAGTTGTAAATCTTTTAAAGACAAAATGTAGCTTGCTTCAGCGATGCCGCTGCTTTGATTCTTACAGAGAATGGCATATAGAGGGCCGTCTGCCTGTAGACCACCATCCTGTCGGAATCCGCGGCGCGAACAGTTTTTACTAATGTTCCTTCGGTGCGAAAGGGTTCCAAGCCCTTCTGGGTGAACTCACTCCATCTTAAGCCTTAAATCTTTACCTCTAGGCTAGATTGAGGCAGTACTGATAAAAGGGGTGTGCCACGGCACAGGCACGGGCACAGACCCTGGAGGGACGTTGAAATCCCCAGACCGGTGCCGTACGTCTTAAAGCCAAATTAGTTCCAGTGAGTGAACGAAGTGGCGCTGGGCGACTTGTATAGCTCTGTCTCTTTTACTCACTGGAACAAGTCTGGTTTTAAGACGTCAAAATACGGCCGCTGGACTTCAATTGGCCAGACTAGGGCGCAGTTATAGAAGCTCGCACTGGGCGCATTCAAGAGCTAATAGTTACGGCCGGCGCGGCGCGGCACTGGATTGAGGCAAAGAGCAAAACACGTTAAATAAAATACCTACCTATGCATCTCCATCTCCATACAAAACAGATCTAAGCAGAGCTGAATAAGTTTGGTTAGTCCCTTATTTAAGCTTTACAAAATTTCATTAGATACGTTAGTGTGCCTACCACCCGTCACTATAAGTATAGAGTAAAAAATGAATTGGAAGATTAAAAATAAACAACGTTGCGTGTTTTATTTAATTTTGGATTCTCTCTATAAAAAGAAATGCACAGCGTCGTGATCTAAGTATCACAATGGTCCGTAGTGTGTCTGTAGTCTGTACCGGTTTAACCGGTCTCATCCTAAAATAAACCTATCAATATTTCGAGCATTCTACTAAATCAATGAATAATAAGTTATGATACGGTTTTACACAAAATTAAATCTGAATACATCAACGAAAGTCGTCTTATTTCGTTTAAGTATAAGGCTGGCAATATCTGATTGAAAAACCTGAGCTTTTTTTTTCACAGGCAATTTTAATAACAGTTTAAATATGGACATGAGCTTTCTCTACCACAACTGTATACCTAATTACTAGTATTAAATTAAATTAATGAAAAAAATAGTAGATTACGCACCAAGGGAATAAAGCAGTGCCTACGTCACGGGCGTGTTGAATCCCGAAGCGACACTAAGGATTCTGGGGGTGAACCTCCGGAGCGCAGCGAGGAGGTTCAAGTGTTAATTCCCGAGTGAAACGAGGGAATTAAGATAAGAATCCTTAGTGTAGCGAGGGATTTAAGTTAGCCCAAGACAAAGGCAGCTTTATTCCTGAGGTGAGTACTCTGCTTTTCACACCAACTGCGAGGAAATAAATTCGAATTTTGAAATTTGATGTGGTACGACAACCTTCGAACGTGAGCATGCTGTGGTGCCCACCTCAGCAAGCGATCAGCTGTTGCAGTGGGGACTGCCGGGGGGCAGCCGCCGCTGCTTCAATTCCTTCGTTCAAAGTTTTCATACTATGTTTTGTTTGAGGTTCCAAATTCAAATCACATTATTCCCACGGGAATAATGAAATTCAGTACAATATTATTCCCTGGTTTGAGTGTGGGGAACAATGACTTGCTTTACGGCCGGTTTGCATGACATGTAATGTGACATTTACGAGCAAGTGGTGTGAAAAAGATATTTATCTACTCTCATATCGTAAAATTCGAAATACAAAACTCAAAACGATTTTATAATGACATACTTTATACCATAGAGTATCGTAATGAAATTAAAAAATTAAATTATAACACTACTTCTCTAACAAAATAATGTTATAATAAAATTTTTTTTCATTATGATACAGTTTACGGATCATAGATACATCTATTTCATTTTTTATCTGTGGCTGCGCGCGCTCTAGATGGGAATGTTGGAATTTTGACGTTTGTGTTTCGGTGGATGACATGGTGGATGTTTATTAGTGTTTATTAATTTTTATCTTTTATTTGATATGTTCATGTTCAATGAGAGTAGATAAAGTAGTGTATGTAACTGTACATAATTAGGTATTATATCACTCGTGTGATACTATTAAAAAACTCGCTTCGCTCGTTTTTTAAACTCACACTCGTGTATAATACCCCTCAATTATGTACCAGTTACATAAACTACTATTATCTCAAACAATGTTATTAATAGTCAGGCATATTGATTACCACCCTTGCATATTTACATTGAAACACTATAATTAACTAAAACACAATAAATCGCGAGATTTTCGTGTAGATTCCTAAAGATCGCAGTCGAACCCTGCGAAGTAACATTGCGTGACGGAACACCGTATTTTATTCGCGAAATAGCAGGCAACGACTTGCTACAGATTAACATAATCAATATTATTATAACGCAGCTGTGTGGAAGTTTTTATTCTGTGATATCTAATAAGCATTATGACAGCATCAACAAATTGGGCCTCGTGACGTCAGAACTATTAAAAATCAAACCGTACAAATATAAAAGTGACGATGTATTGTGAATTTTTAAATCGAAAACACGATTTTTCGCCAATTTTGACTTTCCTACGTAAGCAAGCGAGCAAATCTAGTCAAATCTTTTTATAATCTGACGGAATAATTCATTTTTTTTTCAGTCAATTTCCCTATTGTCATACCACCAGGATACATTTATCTATTGTAAACTTATATTAAAACAATATGTGTAAAATTTCATCTAAATCAGTCGTAGGTAACGTTTTTGTGTGATTGGGGAAAAACATCCAAACACACTAACAAACTTTACATTTTGACGGCACATTTGGCGCAGTGGCTGAGCAGTTGGACTGCTGCGCTATGAGTCGCGGGTTCGATCCCCGCACGGAACAAATATTTGTATGATCTGCAAGTAGTTGTTCCGGGTCTGGGTGTTTGTGTAGGGTTGCCATCTCTAAAATTTGAAAACCAGGACAAGACGCGTGAACACCCCGGATTTTTGAGTCCAGAACCCGGACGTCGTCGGACGGAGACAAAGTGCGCACGGGGGGTCGGAAGACAGTGAAGAGTGCGTGGACATGAGTCGAAGTGCGCATGGGGGGGGAAGGACGGTGAAGTGTGCGTGTGTCGCGGGTGACCGGGCGGCCCAACTTTATTTTTTTTTAAACCCGTACTATAAATGAAAACCCCCCCCGGACGCCCTCTAAACTAGGACAAATCCTAGGAAACCCGGACGGATGGCAACCCTATGTTTGTGTATGTGAGTTTCTATGTTTGTAAACGCACCCACGACACAGGAGAAATTCTTAGCGTGGGGCGACGTTTTAAAAAAACATTTAAAGTAGAGTCATACAAAAGAAAGGTGCACCAGACTCGATAAGAAAAAAAGAAAGCGTTGACAGTCAATTGTTTCTCATCCCGAGCGAGTAGGTGTCCTCTCATGGAAACTGGTTCCCTGTTGTAAGAGATGAGTCGGCAATCTATCACTACCTACGTAATAGTTTAAAACCTTTGCTACCACCTCATAAATGTGGCTTTGCACTGCGTCAACGCAATCAGCTTTAAAAACTATTTTTATTAACTCGAAAAGGGATAGGCGTATTGTAATACCAACAAGTTATATTGGGAGATCCATAACAATCTTTGTTAGAAGTTTTTGATAACAGTCAAAATGCCTCTGATGGCATATTTGGATATAAGTTATGAGAAATGATTAAGTATTATTTATTTCCATCAATGATATTTTGTGTTTGTAGAGCCCTACTCTGTAAGTAGGTAGTCAATTTTATAAGCGATCTAGTTTTAATCATCGTATGTTACACTTCCCAAGAGTACCTAATTCCTATTTTCCTAGGAGATATACAGTAGTTTTTTTTTTTATCCGGAAAAGTTCGTGATTTTTGGTGAATATTTTTTTTTCACAACTTGTTGTGAGTTTCGAACTTAGGTATCCATAGCCTTATTGGGTCCAAAGGTCCAAACAACATAGTCAAAAATCAGAGATGACAATAACATGCTATGCGAATTTATTGTTGATTTTGACAGGGGCGTAGGGTTGCCACCATTGCCACCCGTACTTTATAATAAAGTATTGTACCTACGTTATTTCAGGTAATTGTCTCTATACTTTATGAGAACTATAAAGTACACGAAAATACTTTATTTCGCATTTGTTTTAGGTTAGTATGATTTATATAAAAAAAATAACTGCTTACATTTTAATTTGAATATAGACCGTAAAGATGCTGTGCAATTACTAAACTGTGCAACTGTGCAATAGCTAAATGTCTAAATAAATACAGTTCATATTTGCATGCAACTTACGGGACACGTCGCTACGTGTCGCGGGATGCAGACGGAGATAACTTTGCACTGTATTTACGGTTGATAGATTTCAATGTTCTTTACCGCATTGTAAAATGCCGCCCGGCGGCGGCCGGTTGGTCTGAATCGTACCTTGGTGCACACTTACGTCGTATAAGGAATGCTTATGCAAAATTTCATGCAATACAAAAATAAAACTACACCACCTAAAAATAAATTGTACTTTATTTTGATACTACGTACTTTTTATTTCTTACTTATAATAACAAAATGTACTTTAATTGCAAAAAAAGGGTGGCAACCCTACTGGGGCGGTACCGCTAAGGATAATAATAAGTATTATACCATAACCTTGTTGACTTCAAAAACAACAGACTTGAGACAGGTTTGAATTGAAAACAGCGTAGATAAATCGTTATAACTTATTCAGATCACAGCGATTCGATTCGCTGCATCACTAACATTTAGTGTGACATAAATATATTATGTGAACGGCGTTTCTATTTAAATTTCCCTGAAATATTGAATAAGTAGTTCGCATTATCTCTACGTGCCTGCAACAAATGGATACGGTTACCTTTTAAAAACAAAGCGTTGAAACTATTATTTTTTATAAAACAGTCCCATAATTTACATAGTAACTGTCACTTAATAATCAGACGGTTTTCGACGATATGTCTGTGAAATAAAACCAAACTAATGTCTTATTTCACGCTCCGTTGGACTTGATTGATTTCTGGGTTTTAGGGCAATTAGTAGGTAACAGTTACTTATATACGGTACCTATTGGTTTTGCAGTTGAGATACTTAATTTTTTATCCGTAAATATCAGCTCCAGCTGAGGTGAACAACAAGAAAATCAACAGTTTTTTTTTTTATTATGGTCTCCAGACTCTAAATTAAAGTCTCTAATCGTATTTGAGAAACAACCACGCATGTTTGGTATAAATAATCTCATGTTATGTCTAATGTGGGCCAACAGCCAACGTGCTTTAAAGAAATGCTTATTTTACTACAAGTGGTCCATATCGTAGATTAGGTGATCAAGTGTAAACAACATTATTTACAGTAAATCAATCGACACTTATGTATTTACACAACACTAGCTTCCGCCCACGGCTTCGCCCGCGTGGTGTTTTGATAGCCTATGTTCTTTCTCAGGGTCTAAAGATTGTCTGTGCCAAATTTCATCAAAATCGGTTGAGAGGTTTAAGCGGGAAAGCGTAACAGACAGACAGACAGACAGAGTTACTTTCGCATTTATAATATTAGTTTGGATTCTGAGTGTGTTATTATAATTATAGATATTATGTGTGTTATTCTTGAAAGATTTATTTTAAACTCAATTCATTCATAGTTTATTAAACGGTTTCCTATGTAATAATTAAAAATACGTACCCAATTATTAATTTTGTTGATTGTATGAGGTAGCTCAACAGTTTTTAGGGTTCCGTAGTCAACAAGGAACCCTTATAGTTTCGCCATGTCCGTCCGTCCGTCCGTCCGTCCGTCCGTCCGTCCGTCTGTCCGCAGTTTAGCTCAGAGACGCACAGTACTAGAGAGCTGTAATTTGGTGTAAATATATGGATTTGTTGTGCCGAAAAAGTGGTAAAATAAAATCTCGTAAAATATTTTTTTTAGGGTATCTCCTGTACACGTAAAGTGGGGATGTTATTTTTTTTTCTCGCGTACCCCATAGTGTGGGGTATCATTAAATAGGTCTTTAAAAAATATTGATAGTTTCCATTAACAATTTTTTGTTAAAAAAATTGGTTTGTGAAATATTAAGCTTTAAAGTGCTAAATTTTGCTCGACTCGAGTGTCCCCCCCCTCTACCAGCTAAACGGTTATGTTTGGGGGTGTGAAAAAATTCACAATAGTAGTATATATAACGAAGTTTAAAAGAAAATTGTCATGACTTAGTAGGCTTTACAACTTTACGAGTAATAGTCGACCAACTTATAAAATGTACTTGGATAATATTTTTCTTAAACAAAATGTATCGGAGAACATGTTATTCAACTGCAAATGTAAGTTTGTCAACTTTATTTTTACAGCTTTAATAGGTATGTTTTACGGTATGTTTTTTGGGGATAGGTAGGTTTTTATCGTCAACTATTTTTAACTAACTTCAAAAAAAGGAGAAGGTTCTAAATTCGTCGTAATCTTTTTTTTTAAATGTATTTTGCCCGATTTCTCAAAGACTCCTGGACCGATTTTGAAAATTCTTCTTTTTAAAATTAAATTCAGCGAATCAGTTTAGTTAGTTCGCATAAGTATTTTGATGGGCAACTACGGAACCCTACACTGTGCGTGGCCCGACACGCACTTGGCCGGTTTTTTGAATTACGCTCAATGGTTAGAATACAAGTAGCGCCATCTATTGTCGAGTAGATTAACTAAAATAGACAAAGAAACTCGTCAGAGCGCAGTTAAGACTAAAGCTGCGAACATATTATCGGACGCGTCCGTCAGCCGCGGCTGAGGGACGCGGCTTAGCAGTGTGCACGGTAGTTCGGACCACAACCGGCCAGATTCTGTTCGGACGTCCGAACGCTCAAGGTCACGTCCGCGTCTTACGACCGACAGTTTGCACAGTGTAGTATTAAATGTACTGTCTAGATAATGAATAAGCCGCGTCTCTCAGCCGCGGCTGACGGACGCGTCCGATAATTTGTTCGCAGCTTAATTATTATTTATTAATTGCCAATTTCTGGATAATATTTTTTGCAGATTTTCTGAACGACTACATTAAAATATCCTAATTTAAAAACGATAATTTTATCAAAACATTTTTCTCTCCTTAGGTATGCGACTCGAACAAGCCGGACAGCAAGTCCACAGCGCCCCTGGCTATCGGCCTGACGGTGACTTTGGGTCACTTGCTCGCAGTCGACTACACCGGCTCTGCCATGAACCCCGCTCGCTCCTTCGGCTCTGCACTCGTCGCCAACGTATGGGATAACCATTGGGTGAGCAACTTTTAAAGATTTTTGATTATTTGTCCATTTGATTCAGGGTGGACCCGTCGTCTCAAGTAAAACTAAGTTACCTGTAAACCAGCCTGCTTGAACAATTCCTGTGACAACCTTTTTTTTTCCTCTCCTAATGTATGAACAAATACTAGGTCCGACTGAATTCCAGCGGATTATATGAATCGATTTTCAGATTTCGATTCGAATCGATTTAAGAATCAATTTTACTCTAAAATAATCGCAATCTTACAATTTGAAATTCAGTATTGGTCGATCGCACAAAATGTGACCACCTTCTGAAATTTTGAGGCGATGTTTATAGCCATTGTCAGCTAAGGAATTTGCAGCTCTTCAGCGGGATATCTCATAATCAGTTTATAGGTACATATAACAAATCAGAAGAAGGACAACAGACTCGATGTTACACATTAATTCTCTCCACGTTAGTGGAACTCGCGGAAAAAGCTTAGCCTGCCAAAATAAAGAGTTACCCTCCATCAATTTCTTAATACCTCTTACCTATAGAACAGCTCTAAAGTATAAATTCCTGCAGATATACTGGGCAGGCCCCATCGCTGGAGGCATCGCGGCCGCACTGTTGTACGTGCACGGCTTCTCCGCGCCGCCCGTCGAGACCCCGCCCCGCTACCGCGCCGTCGCCGGAGACGAGAAGGAGGTAAGATGACAGATGGTAATATGACTGATGGTGATGAAGTTTTTCTTCACAACAATTTACACCCTGAGAACTTCTGATTATTTGCAGTAGCCTCTACCCTTCCTATTCTTTGATGAAAACAGAACGATTTTTTATACCAATTAATATATATGGATCTTGAATTGACCCCATAACAGAAGGGCCCAAAAGCATTTGCAGCATAAATATATTTCCAGTACTCAAATATTTTCTATAGAAAAAAAAATATTACAAGATTTTTTGTGGCTGGCAGCCCAAACTATAGGGAACTTTTGGCAACACAAACAAATAGATGGTTGTTCAGTACAACAACTAGCAAAAAGTGGTTTTAATGCTATCCTAGAACCACATTTATCGAGGGCTATATGAGACTTATATCCACATATAAGTCGCGAAAAGGGCCCATTTTATAAGTCTACTTTTACTTAAAACGTATTTATATTAGTCCGCTGAAATGCCATATACGCCCATATTGCTCCTTAAATAGAATTACGTCAATACAATCACTCCTGTTAATCTCAATATAAGTTATAGTAAAAAAATTGATTAATACGCTCCTAGAAATGCTGCTGTAAGCTCATATTGAGAACAGTCGAAGAGAGTATCGGAAGTTTTTGTGCTCTGTGAAAATATTTTTAACTAGCACTTTGCCCGCGACTTCGTCTGCGCGTGTTTTTAACTTCGAACTCAGTGAATTTAATTCCCGCTCACCCTCCTTATAAGATACTTTTGAAAAATCTAAAAATGCTCTAGTAGTTTTGGAGCCTACTCAATACAAACAATCAATCGTAGTAGACAAACTGATATTCCGATTTTCACCCCGCTAGGGGTTGATTTTGGAAATATTAATAACTGCTCATCCTTTATTCGATTGAGAGATAATTTATGCCCAGTTTTGAGTTTATCGAAGCAAGTAGTAAAATGCTTTCCTTTAAACTTAATCACCCCTTTTCACCAATTTAGGGGGTGATTTTCGAAATCCCTTATTAGTGCTCATCTACATAATAAATTGCACCTACCGACCAAAAATTAGGTCATACGTTTAGCGGTTTAATATCCTCCCCTTAAAACTTGAATACCCCTTTTCACCAACTTGGGGGGTGATTTTCGAAAAATCCAAAAACACGTGTTTAATTATTTCTGAGCTTGTATACAAATACTGATTTTCACATTAATCAACTCACGCGTTATGATTTTCCCATACAAACTTTAACAACCCCTAGATTACCAATGGAGGGTAGTTTTAAGAAACTAATAATGCTCATATTTTTTATTTACTTATACTCATATTCGTACTAAGTTTCAAGTTTATCAACCTAAGGAATAAGATTTTACATACAAAGGTTTTCACCCCTTTTCATCCCCTTAGAGGTAGATTTTCGCAAAATCCTTTCTTAATGCTTACTTACATTATAAACTGCAACTTTCATCCAAAATTCAGGTTTCTACGTTTAGTGGTTTAATATCCTCCCTTTAAAACTTGAATACCCCTTTTCACCAACTTGGGGGGTGATTTTCGAAAAATCCAAAAATACGTGTTTAATTATTTCTGAACTTGTATATAAATACTGATTTTCACATTAATCAACTCACGCGTTATGATTTTCCCATACAAACTTTAACAACCCCTAGATTACCAATGGAGGGTAGTTTTAAGAAACTAATAATGCTCATCTTTTTTATTTACTTATACTCATATTCGTGCTAAGTTTCAAGTTTATCAACCCAAGGAATAAGATTTTTCATACAAACGTTTTCAGCCCTTTTCACCCCCTTAGAGGAGGATTTTCGCAAAATCCCGTCTTATTGCCACTCTACATGGTAGACTGCAAATGCTGTCCAAAATTAAAGTTTCTGCGTTTAGCGGTTTCGGCTGTAGTCGAGTCAAAATAAAAACCCCTGTTCTTTTATATACAGTGTGTCCGGGCACGAGTTAGCAATATTTGAAGAGGATTTCATCGACAAAAATGCTTAAAAAAAAATCTTACTCCAACACTTCGTGAATGGCAGCCATTTCTATTTTTTGATGTGTCGAACTGGGGTGTGTACAATAAAATGCAAATATCTTTGAATCCAAGAGACCTACATTCATGCAAATGACTTTATTGCAAAGTTAAATGTTGAGGCTTATCAAAAACTTACGAAAGTTTTCTAAATAATATGTAAAAATAACCAAAAAACATGGGCAAACACGAAATTGTACACAAAAATTAATGTGTAATTATTCAGTAATTTTTGTGTACAATTTTTTTTAGCATTTTTGTCGATGAAAATGAGCCTAGAATATCCTCTTCAAATATCGCTAACTCGTGCCAGGACACACTGTATAGCGTGTTTACACCTGTACTGGGTGTCGAGTCTGCTAATTATAAGTCAGAATGGCGCCACAATGGCGTTTCAATTGTAGTGCTTATTCGAACCATTTTTTACTGCTGAGTAAAAAATGGTTCGAAAATTGAAACGCCATTGTGGCGCCATTCTGAAAAATAATTAGCAGACTCGACACCCTGGTCGTTACAAGCAAAAGTGGCTTAAAAAGAGTTTTAACCAGGATTGTTTGAGATTATTAGACTATTACACTACTGTGAAATGCCTATATAAATATGTCTAGGTTTAAAACGGCATAAGATAAAACTAAAAAAATATATACAGAAAATATTTTGTCCTACCGAGTGCTGTTATAATCTTGGTGTTTTATTATTCATAAAACGTGGATATGAAATTCTTTTAATAGTTACTTCTAAGTTTATGTTGAACCATACCAGATACATAAATAATTTAACTTTAATTTACTTATATTGGCCACAAAATATTAGCATAAATGAGGCTAAAAGCAAAAATAACAAGAGTTATTGCTCCTCAGTTCAAATCTTCCTGGTACATGCTCCTACAAGAGTATGAGGATTTAAATAGCCCGCAGATGTTATCTTATAGGCGCATATAAGTCTAACTTACCGGAGTAATTACTCTTGATTGTAACTAATCTTATTTCATGCTTTTATAGGAGTCCTGATCCTAAATTTGTCAGGAAATATGGTTTTATATATGGATATAAGTACAAATTATAGGATACAACGTACTTGAGTAAAAACAGCACGTATTTATGCTGTTAAAAGCGCAGTAGCAACTACCAAAACCTTCATAGGAGCTTTATAAGTCCACGTAGCATTATATAATCGCATGCCAGGATTATTTTGCTAGTTGGGTAGTTAATTAAACATTCCATTACAAGCGTACTGGACGCCTAGCCCCAACTGCTTGGACAGTAGAACAAAGCGTAAGTAACCGAGCCTGCCCATGATCATCCACATCCCATCAATTTAAGCTGAACAGGCCGATAGAAATCACTCACTCACTCCATTGGTCTGACGTGTGATGTACCTTAATGATTTTGTGTGCCTTCTTATTCCCATCTGCCCACTTCGACAGGGTGGTTTTATATAGGTATGTACATATGTGGTATAAAAATAAATAGATAGATAATTTTAGAACTAATGTTGTTTATTATTGTTTAGCTGAAGAGGTTGGACGGTAAAGGCGAGGACTTGGCTTGAGAGCGCCCGCGCCGGCGTGCCGCCGCGCCGCCCGCGCCCCCCGCGCCCCCCGCCGGCCTGTCCGTCCCGCGCGACACGCGGCCCGCACCAAGCCTCCACACCATCTCCACCACATACCCACTTATTCTAAATAAACGACAGCTTTAAGTGCTGAACAAAACTATAGTGACCGTTTTAAAGGACGCTATGTATACCTATAGAAAATATTTGGAATCTTACTCGTATCTCGTGGAACTATCCAGTCTCGGGGCCATTCTCATTACTCTCTGGAGTACATTGTGGAGTGGACTAGTGCTAGAGACTTGTCTCTTCTCAACGACCAGTTATAGTGCCCATACAATTACATTTATGCTTGTACTCGTACATTGTAAATATCTTGAATTACATCATATTTATGCAAACACACAAGGTTATCTCATTTTTAAGAATTCAATCAATTTTGATATTCGCCCCATAATATTATAAATTTAAGTTTAATGTTTTGAATTTGTTTGAAATAGAACAGTTTGAAATTGAATATTAATTATAAGAAATAAACGTTTTTTACTATTGAGATATATCTTTTTAAATTAACTTAGGTTGCAAGGGAGCTTAGAATTTTATTATATCCAAAAATCTCACTCAATGTGTCTCCCTTGTTTAGTGTAGTTTTTTAATATAAGTATAAATTACAAAGTAGGATTTTTGTTTTACTATAAATCGACTTACATTCACATTATCCTACAAAAAAAAATCTTGTCCTTAATACTAATCGGGCGAATCAAAAAGCCATAAATTAAAAATAATTTTGTCCTTTTTTTAACCTTTCGATGCAAGTAAATAATGTGTTCTATAAGTCGGTTTATGTATAAATCTAATACAAATAGTACCTAAGTAGAACCTAACGAGTTTCAAACCGAAGTGTTCAAAAATATACCAACTCGAGTTATTGAATGAAATTATTTTGTAACTGATTCGTACGAATGTCATTTTATTAGTTAATAAATTATAAATATGAATGTAAACGTTTTGTCTTGATAATTTATAATGAAATAAATATGATATTATTTTAGTGATGTGTTTCATTTTGCAATAACACCAACAAATAAGTCCCTTGGAAGCTCAGAAACCAGATAATTATTTATGCAGGTAGAAACATTTTTATTTTAACTATAATATACCTAAATCGCGTGTTTATATCAACCACCAGAAAGATTATTTCAATAAAAGAAAATAATATTTGAGACAGATACATACAACGATTTCTGTTTTATACCTAGAAGTCACAGGATATAAAGCAGGATAAGGCCATTGCCCAAATCAGGCCCACAGTGAACAGTAAACTAGAGAAAAAATACTACATGCATTAATTTTGCCATAAAAAAATAGGTATTTGTGTGTTTTCAAAGAACCGCCACTACAATCTACAATAATTCATTAAAAAAAGTAAATCAATTGAAAAAAACGGAAGTTTTCTTGATTTCAACGCTGGTAAAATATTGCCAGCATCTAATCACATTTCAAGTATTTTCATTAATTAATCGATTAGAATCGATTATGCAAAAATACAATAACCTCACCGGCATACCCATTTGGCTTTTCTTGTATTGTAATAAAACGAACTTAAATAAAACATGAATATACAAACTAATGTGTGCTTGTAAAAAAAGAATTTGAATAATAATCAAAAATCAGTCATTTAGAAAGGAATCGATAAATAGGTTCATAGTTTTTATTTTTTTGTGATAGTGACAACACTAATTTTAATTCTGACACACTGACTGACACTGTCATGTTGCGCTCAATGTGAATGTATTTTGATTTTTCTTCAATTTCTTTTACTGCGACCTGGCTTTATATGGACTTGTTTCGGATTTTGGATACCGATTTATAACGTTTTCTACAGTGACTGAAGAACATTGTGTGAATTTTGGTTTCAACCTAACCGAATTTCATAATCATAGGTACGTTATAACCTGAAAAAAAAATCACACATAAAGCAGTTGGTTGTACCACGGCAGGTAAATATACTTATCATAAAATGATTATGCTATTGCCTACGCCATCATCCAATTATAAACGGATAAATAATAATATTATTTCAGGTATCAAAAGACAATCTTGTTTGCCACAACCGCTGATTGGTAGTAACTTATGCCTTGTTCTGCAACAACACTTGGAAGGATATGTACGTCAAGGCAGCTGCACTAATTGTGGACGTTCTGTTAGACGGATAAGAAGTCACTTATTAAGAACAGATACAGATAGATAGAGAAGTCTCATTAGAAATGTCATTATTAAATGGATTGATTGATTGATTGTTTTTTATACCCTACTGCCTATAATAATTAGACAAAAGTATATTAGAAACTCTCCCCTACTATCATTATCAATAAACCAGTATTAAAAAAAGAAAACTTCTTGTATCTCACAGTTCCACACTTTTGCACATAGAAAATTAACCCCAAAACATTTGCTTTTTTTAACATTTCTACAATAGTGGTCTCACTTTAAATGTACTTTTCAGATATCCTATATTATTAAGATTCTAAAACACTGCATTTTTAGACTAATATTTGATGTCCATACTGGGCCTGGGGCACTATGGACGTTGGGCATTTCCCTTTAAACATTACATGGACTAATATGAGTAAATAAAACATTTAAATACAAATAATTCATTACATTGATTTTATTGCGTGTCTATAATACATATACAGTATTTACATTTAAAAGAAGACATGATTTATAAAACATTTTTGACCATCTTTTTCTGATGAATGATGATGTCTTTTATGAACAAGTAAAATTATCACACAAATAGTACGAAAAATATAAAAAAATATACACTGTCTGTATAATGTACACACGGCTACACATCAAGCCATACAAAACCAGTATAAGCTGATCGTTGTATGCGCGGAACGATCATACAAAGGGAGACCACGATAAACTGGTTTTGTATAGCTTGATGTAAGCCGTGTGTACAGACTATACAAACAGTGTATTTTATACGTTTGAACACGTGCAAGCGGAAACGGGGTCCATGAACTAGCAACAAACAACCCGGGCCCAAGAAGTTCTTGGACAAACTGATTAGTTCATAATAAAACCGATCGAAAAGCTATACAATTACAAACGTCGCCGTCGTATGAATGATGAAGATCGTTCATACTTTCGTACTATATATTTTTCTATGTATTATAATTAGTATGAGTATCTATTTACCAAAACCATAGATATATCAAAGAAGGAGATATGGCGTGGAGTTCAAAATGTGTAGAAAACCGGTGAAGCCACAATTGCCCCTCCATAACGATAATATTGCGCACAAGTTCTATCAAAACAATACTACGAACAAGTGCACACACGCGCCATCGATAACTCAGTCATTTAAATATACACCTAATTCTTTTCACTACAACGTATTTTTTCCGTATGATTTACTCACACTAAAACATTTATCATTGTGTGTTGTCGGGACACGGGGGCGGGCGCTCAAATACAACGGACGCACCATGCGACATTACGGCTTGATGAGGTATCGTTATGTCAGTTTTACATTGCTTGTCCAGTCACTCAGTGATAGAGTGAGGTGGTTACAACCACAGTACAATGTATTTAACGGAAAAACAATACAGTCGGAGTATTAAAGGAAACAAAAATAAAGTAGGCCAAGTCAATAGCTGAGCGAAACGCTCAGCACCACGTGGTCACCGACACGCCCCCTTGCCACTTCTCCTGTTTTTAATATTTCTGTGACCAAAACACTACCTAAAGAAAAAGAAACGTAGAGTAACTTTTGATCAACGTTTTCAAAATACTCCAGAAAAATAAACAGAAAATTTTTTTTTGGCGGGAACAGTGTAATAGAAAGCATGTAATAATCGATAATCGTGAATCGAAAATCAATAGACGTTTTTTGTTTCAATTTACATAGGTGGCAGCATTTACATTGGGCAGTCCGTCAGTATCAGTTTAGAAATAAAAGGGACAAGTATTTTTTTTTTTCTTAAATACGTTTCATTTCGGGTCTAATTATGTTTTTGACATTGTAAATGACGGGCTAATTTGGATTTTTCATCATCTTGCTTAATGATAAATCTAGTTTGACCAAGGAAGAATTAAGTACCATGAATCAAAACATCATTTAAAAAGAGATATTGTTTTACACAGATACGGAATTGGAATTCGAACCTAAATTACTAAATTAAAAGTTTTGTAAGCACAAAGTTACAATGCAATTGGTAAAATAAGATAGAAACATAAAAACTACCGGAAACATTTCAAAACCGACTGTACATTTATTTGAAAAACGGCGCCACGCACAATCAAACCACTTTTAACAATATTTGCTTAGTTCCGAAAACATATAAATGTACATAGGTAAATACCGAGCTTTTAATATACTGGGTGTAAGGGACAGTCCTCCACAAACTTTCAGGGCTTGCTCAGTAGACGAAACTGAACAATCTTCCACAATTTTTTTTTTCAAAAATGAAAAAAAATCGGCCTCTCCATACAAACTGTCCAATCAAGTTTATACTTTTGTATGGTGAGGCCGATTTATTTTTCATTTATCATCATTTAGCACACGCTATTATGGGTTTTAGAGCGTATTCGGTTTTTTTTTAAATATGTATTTTATTTTAGGCCAGTCTCCCCCAGACACCCAGTTTAAACTTGTGACGTTGTCTAATTTATCAAATTATCCTGCGGGTACCTGAGTATATAGCCAATGGCACTAAAATTAAGCAATCACGCTAAGGACTCATATCCCAGGGGCTGTGGGAATGAAACTGGGACTAAAGTTGAAATCAGTTGAAATAAGAAATGATAAGTTTGCCGAGGACTCATAATGATGATTTTATCACGCAAAAAAAAAAGAGGTCACATTCGCTCTCAACTTACAGAGAGAACAAGGATAAGTGATTTGAGCATGCGGGCGGCGAGTAATGGGTGACTCGAAAAACCATTTGAAGATATAACCACGACAAAAAAAGTGACAAATTATTTAAAACCATCTGTATTTCTTCGAAGAGTTGTTTGTGACAAGTGGGAGTAGCTTTTGTACTAAATAACGTAATTCCAAGTTTAATTGAAGGTCATTCAGTCATCAATACAGTTGACCTTACGGACTCAATTACGTATAACTCTGTAACAAGATATCTGAACATCGGCTACTACTAGTAGCACGATGCATCTGCGGTTGTGACGGGGATCTCGTATTGCCACCGCAGTGTGACATTACTACGTGGCAATAGGTAGAGTACGATATGTTCAAGGTACGGAGTATTGATCGGCAATTATAAGTACCTTAAGAGCGCCTTCACACTAGCGTTTGTCCAGCGTAAGCGTTCAATAAACGTATGAGCAGCGCAGATAGTTAATTGAACGCTGCGCTAACGCGGTACGAACGTCACACACGTCGTTCCATTTCCGTGTTCCGTGTGACGTCTGCGCCGCATAGTGCAGCGTTCAATTGACTCCAGAGGAACGCCGCAACAACGCGAATCCTGCGCCGCGTTGTCGCGACGTCTGCGCTGCGCATACGTGTATCCGCCTAGGGTGGACAAACGCTAGTGTGAAGGCGCTCTAATGGCGATCTTTTTACCTTAACCCTGGCGTATCTGTTATCGGTTTTACTGCTAACCAAATATGACACACATTACATTTCACGGAAATGCGTCATTGGTTGCAATTTAATTCGTATATCGAAGACATAAGTCACATATAGCGTTTTTGAGTAACAACGACTATTAGAAAAAGAGAGAACAAGGATACACATAATACATGGATACAGATAATACAATGATTAACAATAACATTATGAATTGGTACTGATTGATCCTTTGGCGTAAAAAAAATATAATAAAAAAAAACTAACAGCTAAATGATTAAAAATTATAAATGCGAAATACTCTCAAAAATAATGACTTCATTTTAAAAAACAAAATATGAAATAATTGATTTAACACGATTTCACAATAATTCTTACTGTATAAAAATTATTTTTCAAATTATCAAATGGTCAGTCTTAAATACAGATTTCAATCTTAATAAAATATAGTAAATAAAATGCTTAGAATATAATGACAACACATTGACGTAAGAATTAGTTTTACAAAATTTTTGGCATTTTAAATTACAGGGTGTCTTCAAAGTTCGACTAACGTAGTGCTCTGTAACGTTCACGAGAAAATCATATCGCATTCTCAACGTGACACCGTTCGAATTTCGAAGTGTTTAGAAGATAGAATCTGCGATAAATTAAAAAGAAATGAGTTCGTTTGGGGAAGAAGCTCGTGAACGTTACAGAATAACACTGTCAGGCCCTATAGCCAAACGGCAATCAACAATCGCTAACGTTCAGCAGTCGATAATACATTTTCAACTTTATACCCTATTGCATAAAGTTGAAAATCTATTAAAAATTACAGATCGTTTTCGTTTGTTTTGTTCGCTATCGCTCAGCAGTCTTTACTAGATTTTCAACTTTATGCAATAGGGTATAAAGTTGAAAATGTATTAGCGACTGCTGAAGGTTAACGATTGTCGCTTGCCGTTTGGCTACAGGCCCTGTACCCTTAGCACGAGTTTTACACGACTGGCACTTTGACAATTTCAAATTGACAATTATTTTCAAGGAAAAAATTAGTTCCTTCTTCGCACACCAGAGGCGCTGTTTCATTTTTTCATACAAGAAACGCTGTAAATACTGGAAAGACGCTGTAAAGTAAAACAGTGAAAACTCGTCCTAAGGGTACTGATGTTTAATTTCCATTTTTCATAACCATAAATATATAAGTTGGTGCTCATAATTCATTAAACTATATAATATAGAACTATGAACACATCTACGAGTTTGAAATTGAGTAGGCAGTTAATTTGCTAAAAAAAAATTATTGATTTCTATAAAAATCTTTCTATTTTTACTACAATATCGAATTTTTTTCTTTCTAAAAACTAAAGGCTCTCTAAATGCTGCCTTTTACTGAAACTGTTTTTGTATTTTCTTTTATTTAGTTTAATATTTACAATAATGTGTATGTACTTGAATTTTATTGTCATCATTATGCAAATTAATTAGAATTTATTTGGATAATTCGAATGTACAATCTGTTGTGTATCGCATTTTTATATAATTATAATAATATTTACAACAAATATTAACATTAACATTATCATCACTTATAATATTAACATTATCAGTTAAACTTAATTATTTCTTAAATATTTAAAATTATTCACGCACCATAATTTAACTACTATCATTCATAATTTAATCAATTCCATTAAAAAAATGCAAAAATCAATATAGAAAACCCAACTATTGCGTGACTCCAGTTTTAATTTGTTCGAACTACAAGAACCTAGATCTCTATGATATATGTTATCCTAAATATTTATTAAATACTTGCAAATATTAAACTTTTCGCACTGGTTTATAATCGGAATACAAAGGCAATTGATCTTATTCAACCTTTTGTTAATTAAGATCAATACCCGAAACTTAAAAAAGGGTTGAACACAAAATAAATCAGAAAGCGTGATTTCCCAAGTGTTAAGTTCTTGCATATCGTCTGGGTTGACCTCATCGTGCTGGTTTACTAGTATTTCACAACACAACCTTTTTATTTAATTTCGATACCCGTCATAATTATCTGCGAAGTGTCACCGAATAATTTAATTCATAACTGTGAAGTTATTTTTATATTCAGTTCCACTACATAAAATGCATTGAACTGCGTATATATACGTCTAGAATTGTTAATAGACGTATTTATAAATATTTATCAACATAAAGTAATTTCAATACAACATGGCTTCCTACTGTCTTTGACTATCCAACAACTCAATTCGATCTACCATTTGATGATCGTTCATTTCAAAAATAAATAATTATCTACAGTAATACTACGTTTTAAAACAAGGTAAATTAAAACCTGTTACTATATGAACTTGAAACACTTTTGCTTGTCGTGTGGTATCCGCGTCTTGAAGAGCACGGAGTCGGCTCGATACTGGGTCGTTAAAAGTGGTGTGTAGCCCATCACCTGTGGACAAACGTAAATTTTAAGAAATTTATACCTTACATCAAGGCTATATAATTCATTTTTAGGGTTCCGTAGTCAACAAGGAACCCTTATAGTTTCGCCATGTCCGTCCGTCCGTCCGTCCGTCTGTCCGCAGTTTAGCTCAGAGACGCACAGTACTAGAGAGCTGTAATTTGGTGTAAATATACGGATTTGTTGCGCCGAAAAAGTGGTAAAATAAAATCTCGTAAAATATTTTTTTTTAGGGTACCTCCTGTACACGTAAAGAGGGGATGTTTTTTTTTTTCTCGCGTACCCCTTAGTGTGGGGTATCATTAAATAGGTCTTTAAAAAATATTGATAGTTTCCATTAACAATTTTTTGATAAAAAGATTCGTTTGTGAAATATAAAGCTTTAAAGTGCTAAATTTTGCTCGACTCGAGTGTCCCTCCCCTCTACCAGCTAAACGGTTATGTTTGGGGGTGTGAAAAAATTCACAATAGTAGTATAGATAACGAAGTTTAAAAGAAAATTATCATGACTAAGTAGGCTTTACAACTTTACGAGTAATAGTCGACCAACTTATAAAATGTACTTGGATAACATATTTTCCTAAACAAAATGTATCGGAGAACATGCTCTTCAACTGCAAATGTAAGTTTGTTAACTTTATTTTTACAGCTTTACTAGGTATGTTTTTACGGTATGTTTTTTGAGGATAGGTAGGTTTTTATCGTCAACTATTTTTAACTTACTTCAAAAAGAGGGGGAGGTTCTAAATTCGTCGTAATCTTTTTTTTATGTATTTTCCCCGATTTCTCAAAGACTCCTGGACCGATTTTGAAAATTCTTCTTTTTAAAATTAAATTCAGCGAATCAGTTTAGTTAATTCGCATAAGTATTTTGATGGGCAACTACGGAACCCTACACTGTGCGTGGCCCGACACGCACTTGGCCGGTTTTAAACTTCATAATGACTTTTTGTTAAAGAAAAATGTCAATGGAATAACTTTTACAGTAAACAAATTTTTACCTGTGAGAAGAACTGTATACATTTATGTCTTTCATGGAAATGTGTTTCGTCTGCTGACAGCGTCACCGGACACCCGGGACACCGGAACGTCCATCGCGACGTTACCTAGAATTTAAGAAAGTTATAAACCTAACATAATAAATTAATTCATAATTTGAGTTTATGAGGACAAGCTCAACCCTTAAGCCTCTTGTACACGGATAGAGTATGCGGTAGAGTCAACTAGCACACTAATCTACCAGTTCCAAGTACTCTACCAGTTTTAGTAGAGTAACTGTCTACACGTAAATTTACATTTTGACCTCTTAACCGTTACTACGACTCAATGAGCTGTATGTCAATTGTTTAACTATTGTGTCTGGTTTATACAGCGTGTAACGAAATGGGTATGTACATCGAGGAAGCACGGCTTCTTTAGATGATACCAAACGATATGGCAAGGTTTTTTTAATCCTATCTTTACGTGTATCGAAGTTATGAGATTTCTAAAAATATCGATACCGGAAAACGAACTTTTAAAGTTCGAATAAACACATCACTAGCACTAAGTCAGCTGATCGGTGTCAGCGAACTATTTGTAAGTAAAAATAAACCTCTTACTCCTGGTATTTCTAGAGAAATGGTTCCGCTTAGAGAATTGGTGTTTATTTTTTGTTTGAAAAATAATATTAATTTTCTTTTAGCTATGTCATTTGGAATAAGCACTTTTATCAATCTGACAAATGAATATCCGCGTAGTGTAAACATAAACAATGCCGACAGCAGTGTCTGTATTCTGCAATTATGTGGTAAATGTACCAATTCGCTGTTTGGTTTTTAATGTGTTTTTACTAGCAACATAATACTTTGACTCCACGATTGCCTTACTTAGATAGTGGCTGAGCCATGAACTGCTACGCAGAGTGTCGCGGGTTCCAACCTCGCACGGAACAAATACTTCTATGATTTACACATAGTTGATCCAAGTATGGGTGTTTGTGTATGACAGGTGTTTCTTTGTAAACTCAATCAAAGTGACCATATTATAATTTACTCCGAATTTTGAAATTCGATTCACCTTACTATTGGATCGATTTGCTTGAATATTGTGTTAAGTTTCGTTTTTCATTCAATTGAAATAATACATACCAGGTTTTGTTTTTTTTTTTAATTAATTATTATTGTTGTTTGCCATTTGAACTTCTTAGAATGAAAAATCGATTTAGTAAAATAATTAAGTCCAACTGAACCCCAAAACATCATCTCTTTCGTATGTCTTGGCTTGGACTCCTGGTACAAATAAAATGAAAGTGGGTTCCGTTCATGATTTTTGAAATAAAGTTGAGATATTTTTTTTCAAATACTTATTATGGATGAACAACTTAAAAGTTCGTTTTTAATTACAAAAGCAAAGCAAGCATAATTTATTAATTACTTTCTGTCTTTGGTTTGTCTTGACTGGAGAACAATATCGGTTTTTTATGCTCTGTCGGTGCGGTGCTGTTTGATACATGGATCATTAACCAGAAAGTTTTTCGACATCGTGGACCTGGAACTTTATGGAACGCAAAGGGCAAGAAAGAACAGAATGAACTTTTAGCCAGTTAGAGACTGACAGCCCCTTTCACTCCACCTAGGGCGAGAGGATTCATTTAAATAAGATTACTACACAAAGGATATTCGTTCGATCATAAGTCTTTCTTTATGTTTATTTTAATTCGAAATCCCAAATTATTGTCAATAATAAATTAAAAGATTGTAAAAACATTTCGCAAAATGGTCTTAACGTGAAAAGAAATTAAATAAAGTACTAAGGCTGCATGAGTAATGAGAATTGGTTTTGCAAAAATGAAAATCCTTTGCTCAAAGAACCCTGATTACGTCGTACTTACGTTTAGGGGGCGTGGTCAGTTGCCGTCCTTGTCGTGTCTTGGAGTCCTGGTACAATTAAAATGACAATGGGTTCCGTTCATATTTTTTTTAATAAAGTTGAAAACATTTGTTTTTCCAATAATCATGGCGAAAACTATTAACAACAATTAAATAGATTATTTTTGATTTCAAAATGATACACCTACGCATAATTAATTAATAGTTAATTGTTACTGTTTGCATGCTCTGCCGGTGACGTTTGCTTTACATGTAGTGTCGGGACATCGTGGTACTGGAAGGAACACGATTCAAATTCATTTTGCATTCCACAATGTGTACTTAGGATGAAGTGTAAAGTACCTACTGACAAAAAAAATCATCCTATTCCATGTACTCAGTACTGACTGACAGTTCCTTTCGCTCTTTTTTTTTAAATACAACAAAATTGATTTCATTACCTGTCATTATTTTATTCCAATTTATGTCAATCCTACTTCTACTAATGCTGTAATTATGTGGAAGTTTGTTTTGATATTTGGATTGATGGATGGATGTTTGTTCCTCTTTCACGCAAAAATCTCTGAACGGGTTTGGTTGAAGTTCGGTTCACTGATAGTTCAATAATACATAGGATATTTTTATACCGATTTTATGTTCCCACCGCCCACGGGTTGATTTTCGAGTTGGAGCGGCTGAAACCGCTGGCAACAGCTAAGTAATAAATAAAATGCTTGCAAAAACGTCGCAAAACTGTTACAAGAAAATAATTAAAGTACTAGCACTGCATAAAAAATAGGAATTGTTATCGCCGAATTGAAAATTGTTGGCATAGAGAACCCTGATTTCATCGTTAGTTTGGGTTTTAGGGTAAAGTGAACAATTGATGTCCGTGTATTTTAAATTACTCCAGGTCGTGTATTTTAAATTACTCCAGGTACAGACAACTTTAAATTGTTTAAAATTAACTTAAATAATGTTAACCTAGGCCTCAACTTATGATTATGAGGTAGGTATTTTATGGATTCCAACCCAGCCAGGTTAGGGTAGTACTTTGTACTATTTATTTCATCACCACTCTCAAAACGGTGGAGGAAAACATTCACGAAGATGTCCTAGAACCAATTTGTAGATAATATGTGACATCTACCAACCAACCCCCACTCGGCCCGCGTTGCGGATTATGGCTCACTCACAGAGCGAGCGAAGGCCAAATTAAATTACGTAATTAACTCTTATTTTATTTTTGCACTGGTGTATGTGATTTACTTATGAGTTATGAATGACCGACTTCAAAAACAAACACAAAAAAGTTCAAAATAACTTACAAAATAACTTTTCTTTTGAAAGTCGGTGACTTTGTTTTTTATTTCATTGACTCTTGCCATCGACTCGAATTTTCTTTTTTTATCCTTTTTAGTTCAAATATTTAACCAGAATTATTGTCAAATACATAATTTTCTTACATGTGCACTAGAATTTCTTAATCCGTAGCACTGGTAATAACATCACCCATGTACCTATGAACATAATGAGCTAAAAATAAAAACTACTGAACCAAACTGAACATTTTATGGGTCCAAATGGCAGGTTACTGTATCGGACAAAAACTAATAAAATCATCGATGTCGGGCCAGAAACCTCCGAGTAATCAATGTCGACAATGTTGATAACTTTTTAGGTTTTAGTTGATTTTTCAAAAAGCGCCAGTGCGATCTCGTTAATGGGACCATTCGGGAAGTAAGTATACCCTTTCCAACAAAAAAAGAATTTTTCAAATCGGTTGATAAGCATAAAAAAAACCATCCAAATTGAGAACCTCCTCCTTTTGGAAGTCGGTTAAAAACTTTATCGGAGTTGAGACGAAATTTTAAATTGTAAAATAATCTTCAACAACATTTTTAATAGTAGTGGTCATGGACACTAACAATTACACCGACCCTATACCAGGGTAGTAGAAATGTGACCTTTATTTGGTAATATTTTTATTGTTCGTCACTCTCGTCACCGTCAGTCGACGACTATTCCGCGTGCAGTTTAGACTTGGTTTCTAATACTTCGTGTGATTCGCGATTTAGTTCAGTACGGCTACACTTCTGACTTTTTCTTTGTGATTGTGCTTTGTTGTGCTTTCAAAATGTCGTTAAGTAACAGTGAATATTTTGAAATGATGTTGTGTGTCGGAGCAGAAGATGGCAATTTGCGAGCTGCCCGAGAACTTTTTTTTGTGGGGTTACATTAAAAATACAGTGTACTCAGTGCGGTGCGATACAGTGGACGAAATGAAAGTACGTATTGAGACTGCTTTCAGAACCATAACACCAGACATGCTACGCAATGTCCAGGAGTCCGTTAACAAAAGAGCGGCCTTGTGCATACGATTCCAAGGTCATCACATAGAACTTCATCTTTATCCAATGTAAGTTAATTTTCTACTATTGGTAAAGTTTTTCTCGGTGTTAAGCAATAATAGGATACCAAACTTGATAAACTACGCGAACTTTGGAGCAGGCGATGAACAAAGTCAGTCTACAAAATGTGAACAACGCCATTTAAAACTATCTTTCGATTTTTTTACGAAAGGCTTTTTCATCTCAATTTTTATGTCTGGCTTGATATTAACTAGGTATTAAACTGTAAACAAGTAGGTCAATGAATAATTACGTATTATTAATTTTTACGTCACGTTAAAGTATGTAGGTACTTGTATTGCGCGCTCGCTTTAGCGGCATCTCTTTCATTTTCGTCATTACGCACCGACAAAGACGCCGCCTGCGCGCTCGCTTTAGCGGCATTTTCTTCAGTACACGCCGACAAAGACAACGAGGGTACTAGGCGCGCAGAATTGCCGAAGAGATTTTTATTGTGGTTTATGCAGTAACGTGGAAAGTTATTGACCCACGTAGTGCGGAGACACGTTTGTTTATGATTTCAATTTAAGATATCGATGATATCGATTTTTTTTATCAATTCTTAGAGTATTTTATTTTGAGCTGAAACTTTGCACAGTGCTTCTATATCAGCAGGACACTTTGGTATTTTCGGATGAACATGAGGTAAATGAAACACCCTGTATACACATGATAGTATAATAGAAGTAGGACATCATGAACGTCACTCAAGAAAACTTAACTGATTTATTATTGAAGGAGGTAACAAAGACTCTCGAAGAGGAACAAAATAGAAAAAAGAGAATTTGGACGAGAGATTGGATTTTAAGAAGATATGCCCGAGGGGCTTCAGCACTACTTTTGAAAGAGTTGGCTGAAGAGGATGTTAATGAATATAAATTAGCTATTCTTTTATTTTTGTCTAATCACGATGGCTTATATCCCAGATACTCGGAAACGGAGCTTTACGGGGACGTAAAGCTCCATTAGCTTTATAGTTTCTGAATCAGTCCACTTCATGTTATTTATTTGCATAAATAACTACCAAAATAAAAACTTAGCAAACAACATAAACATGACACGTGCGTGCTGTAAACAAGTCTGAACTTGCTACTCTACTAACCATTTACATGGGTCGACTAGGCGGTAAAGTGTACGGTAGAGTAGAGTGGACACCGGGGTGGGGGAAGGAAAGTGGTAGAGTAGCTTGCCCCCGGTGCTAGCTGCTCTACTCTACCAAATTTTAGTACTCTACTCTACCAATGCTGTCTACATCAGTATAGTTAGTGGGATAGTTAGTACTCTACCGCGCTACTCTACCGAATACTCTACCCGTGTACAAGAGGCTTAACTACATGATCTATATGAATACAGTTTGTCACCAAACAGTAAACAAATGATAATCAATTGAAAAACTCAACCAGGAAAAGGATATGGTTCATCACGAATTGGACCAACCGCGAATTAGATCAATGGTCAAAAGATTATCCAATTTGCGACAAACTTTTGACCATTGAACCAATCGTGTCTAAACCGTTTACAAAATGTGGTTTCGAAATTATGATTGTAATTTATTTCATTACTACTGCTTTCAAAATGGTGTAGGATGCCTTTGCAAGGAAACCGGTTGATAACAGAACCTAAACCTAAAGACATGAGTTTTTAAAAGAGTATAAGTATAGAGTTTCCTGCCCATTCTTCTCCATACAAACCTACCCATGCGAATGGGTGTAGAATCAATACCATCCCATCCCATTTCCTTCAAAAGTATATTCGACGGGTACATATTTGAATATCGAAGATTAAAATATCTACGCTTAAAATATCGATGTTCAGAATATCGAAAATTAAAATATCGATTGTAACAAAATATCGAAAAATGTTACATCTACGCTTAAAACGTCGAAGATTAAAATGTCGACTGATTTAAATGTCGAATGATTCAAAATATCGAAAGACGTTATGTCGAAATTCAATATATCAACGTTTAATACATCGCAGTTCATAATATCTACGTTAAAAATATCTACTAGTTGAAATATCGAAAAAAATAACCACCTACCAAGGTAAGTCGACGGAGCCCCGCTTCGCGGGGCTCCTATTTCTGTTTGCAAGGTTTAAAGTAACCTAACACGAAGAGGATGGCGGGGTCTGACCCGCCACCCTCTTCGAACCTAACCTGTCCGAGTCGGGGTGCCCCAAGTCCCGAGCTCGCTTCGCTCGCTCTTGCGTCCTTAGTCACATTACTGATTACTACCCAACAAGGTAGCTGGACGGACTTCGGATGCAAGAGCGAGCGAAGCGAGCTCGGAACTTGGGGCACCCCGACTCGGACAGGTTAGGTTCGAAGAGGATGGCGGGGTCTGAAAGACCCCGCCATCCTCTTCGTGTTAGGTTACTTTAAACCTTGCAAACAGAAACAGGAGCCCCGCGAAGCGGGGCTCCGTCGACTTACCTTGTTAGGTTCGATATTTCGGACATTCGATAATCTGTACTTCGATATTTAGGACATTAGATAATCTGTATTTCGATATTTAGATCTTTCGATGTAACTTTTGTAGATATTTAGATTTTAGATATATTGGTATAACTTTTGTAGATATTTAGATTTTAGCTGGACGGACTTCGGATGCAAGAGCGAGCTAAGTGAGCTCGGAACATGGGGCACCCCGACTCGGACAGGTCAGGTTAATGTTAGGTTCCTTTAAACCTTGCAAACAGAAATAGGAGTCCCGCGAAGCGGGGCGCCGCCGTCGACTTACCTTGTTAGGTTCGATAATCTGTACTTCGATATTTAGGACATTCGATAATCTGTATTTCGATATTTAGATCTTTCGATGTAACTTTTGTAGATATTTAGATTTTAGATATATTGGACGTAGATCATTTAATCATTCGATATTTTAAACTTTCGATATTTTAATTTTCGATTTTATGGTCATTCGATATTTTCATTTTCGATATTTTGAACATCGATATTTTAAGCGTAGATATTTTAATCTTCGATATTCAAATATGTACCCATATTCGACATTCAAAAGTGCCTCTTCAATAGCTTATTTGAAATAAATGGTGTTTTTTTTTACTTTTAGTCATCGGCCAGACTACACTATTACAGTTCACATGGTGGAATTAGATGTTTTCACAAAAAGGAAGCCTGTGTCTCAGCCAACGACGATATAATACTAGACTGGTAATAACAGGCGACCGATGTCTGCCAACACATTAGGCAAAAAAGTCTTATATCCGTCTCATTTCGACCAATCCTGTGAGCCGTAAACATACGTTGAGACAGAACCGACCTTGAGTTAGCCAATCACAACGCAGTACCCCGCCTCCCTCGCTTACGTAGTACCTCAGCGAGTTGGCAGAATAGTTTTGTTCGTTAGATCGTGCAATGCGTAGTCTAGTATTATATCGTCGTTAGTCTCAGCAGTTTTTTTTTTTTTTTTTTTGTTTTAACCTTTCCCCTCACTAGCAATTTCGCGTGGTTGCGTTTACAAACATAGAAACTCACAAACACAAACACCCAGACCTCCGGGTGGGTGTTTGTGTGAGTTTCTACTGTACTGTACCTCCTGTTTCCTGTGTTGGATCCACTGTATATTTGTATGATCTGCAAATAGTTATTCCGACAGGGTTTGAATATCGAAGATTAAAATATCTACTATTAAAATATCGAAAATGAAAATATCGAACGACCATAAATACGAAAATTAAAATTTCGAAAGTTTATAATATCGAATGGTTAAATGATCTACGTCCAATATATCTAAAATCTAAATATCTACAAAAGTTACATCGAAAGATCTAAATATCGAAATACAGATTATCGAATGTCCTAAATATCGAAGTACAGATTATCGAACCTAACAAGGTAAGTCGACGGCGGCGCCCCGCTTCGCGGGACTCCTATTTCTGTTTGCAAGGTTTAAAGGAACCTAACATTAACCTGACCTGTCCGAGTCGGGGTGCCCCATGTTCCGAGCTCACTTAGCTCGCTCTTGCATCCGAAGTCCGTCCAGCTAACTTGGTAGGTGTAATCAGCAATTTGAAGAAGGCGGGGTCTAAAAGACCCCGCCATCCTCTTCGTGTTAGGTTACTTTAAACCTTGCAAACAGAAATAGGAACCCCGCGAAGCGGGGCTCCATCGACTTACCTTGATAGGTGGTAATCAGCAATTTGACTAAGGATGCAAAAGCGAGTCTGACTTTTTATCCGGTTTCTGTCCGATATTTCATCTAGTAGGTATTTTTAACATAGATATTATGAACTTAGTTATTATGAACTTCGATGTATTAAACGTTGATATTTTGAACTTAGGCATAATGTCATTCGATATTTTGAATCATTCGACATTTGTACGTACCCATTCCGATAACTATTTGCAGATCTTACAAATATACAGTGGATACATTTTAGGCTGGTTATCTAATTATCCAGTTTCAATATGACCATAAGGGTCAATTTACACCGAGACGTGACGCTGCGAGTACATATCAATAGAGCGACTCAAAATCTAAGTTTTTACTACACGAAAAGATACACATTTTACCGATGACGCAACGTAGCGCGACGCAGAGATAAACACGTAAAGATATACATTTCCAGTATCGTTGCGTTACATCGCGCCGCGTCGCATCTCAGTCTGAGCTGACCCTAAAGCAGTAAACTAACCTTGACTGGTGGCTTCCTAGTGATATGCGAGACGAGGAAATTCATAGCAATATCCTCGCAGTTCATGTACTCATCCACGTAGTCGCGTATAGCGGCCGGCAGAGTGCGCCAGTACGCCCACAGGTAGTAGCGGTGAACGAACGCCGCGCCAGTCAGGACCATGCTTAGCTCGCAGCTGTATGACGGATATAAAAGAAAATAATTTAGCATAGACAGTATAGTACATTATGATATAAGTGCGGTAAGTTGATAATTACAGCTGAGGCGATATTGGTAGCACGAGCCGTAAGGTGAGTGCTATAAGAAAGCAGAGTCTGTAATTATCAAACCGCACGTATGTCATACGACGTTTTATAACACATTTGTGAGTAAATAAATAAAATCATTACCGAAAAGAAAAAGCACGCGGAATAATTTTTATTTTTTCATAAATTTGCGATCCTCGCGCATCAGCGCCTTTTATTTATGGCAAAGGCACAAAAAACAGCCAGTATTACTAATAAAGTAAATTAATTCTTTTGTGGTTTTATTACAGATACATGGTTGTAATTGTCAAAATTAATTAAATTAAAGAATAAAATGTTTATTTATTATATTTCATCTCCCAAATTTAATTTTAATAATAAAATGTTGACCGCTTTTCTGACATAAAAACTCTTTGCTAAGATTTAAAAAAGTACCGTTCGTTTTATAGAATGTATTAAATTATGTATGAATTTTTTTTTTTTTTTCGTAATGTTATAGACGGAGCATCTTGATGAACCGTGCGTTTTACTTTACCATTACGCACTAGTGCGTAATACGATACATTACGATACTGAAATAGGTGCAGTAAGAGACCTTTTACGAGCAAATGTGTTATAAAAATAATTATAACATCCATAAAAAAATTGCAGAGGATTTAGTTTACAACAAAAAGGTATTTTTTTTTAAAGTGTGACCTAAGTTTGCCAGATAAATACATCTGCATCACTTTTACCAAGATGGCAGCCATGGAACAAGGGTTGCAAACTAAAATTTAACTTTACATTAAACCCCCGTTGAATCTGAAAAAAACGTGGGAAAATAAAATTGAGTCCTTTGGTAAATGCAACACCATATGTAAGTTTTCAGTGGTCTAAGTATATCGTCTGTTTTACCCGACTACGGCAAAGCCAAACGGAGGGTTATGATGTTGACCGGTATGTATGTATGTATGTTTGTTCGTTCCCTCATAACTTCTAAACTACTTGCAGTCATTACATGATAAATGAGGTGTCGTTAGTAGCGTCTCAGTTGTTCGCTGGTTAAAGGGTAGATGACGTGTCACCAAATCCAATATGGCGCGGCGCCCGCTAGGGGATGTAAAGACGAAACCGAAAAAAAAAATTTCGCTCGACATGGGTATCAAATTAAAGGGCTTAATGTGCACATTTCAAATATATATATACATTATATAGCTTTTACTAGCTACTTTGCCTGTTTCTAACAGACAACAGTGTCAACATGGAATGGGGATCAAATGTTTGAAATTCACTCGCTACTTTGCTTGTATTATTATACATAACAAATAATTAATAATATAACCCCAAAATAGTGTAAATAAAAAATAAGTTAAAAATAACTAAAACCCGACTACGAAAAAAAAGCGTAGTCGGGTTTTAGTTATTTTTTCCCTTCACACAGGTCACCCGTTTGTTATGTTTAAGCCTGCAGGCTGCTTATTGCTATCCATCGGGACAAGACAAGACCCTGAAAAATTCCTGACAGAAAAGCCGAAAATCACTTTCTTTGTCCCGGTATACAAACACAGGACGTGACACTCGGTCTTCGCGCTTGCAACCCTTAGACCAAAGAGGAAAAGAAAAAGTATCGTGTCATAATCCGATTAACTCATCAGATCTGGGGGCACGGCAGTGCCCCCGCCAAGACGAGCCAAGCGAAGCGCAAGGGCACTACCTACCTTTTCTCGAAGTGTTTCGTCGTTTTTTTGAACCCTCATAGAGTTGGTTTCCGATGTACCAGATAGTTCATATTCTCAGAATATGATGCCATCAATAGTCTTATTAAGCATACAAAGTCTCAATAGAATAGCTATAATACTTTAGATTTTATTGATATCTAAAATACACGGATTTCGTCACTGATTCACTGACACACTGATGATCATCAAAATGTTTGGCTACTTCCTGAAGTGCTAGAGAGCTGAAATTCGGTATGTAATCTAAGTTTAGTATACAACCAACAAAAAAATTCACAAACTTATAACTTTCACCCCCCATCCCCTAAAATGGGGGGTTGAAGTTTATATGAGACCTTAAAATGTTAGGGTACTTCCTGAAGTGCTAGAAAGCCGAAATTTGGTATGTACTATACAAAAAAACATCCCCCATCTCCTAAAATTGGGGGGTGGGGTGTAACTTGCCATGTATGTATGTTTGTTCGGGTGTAATCTTTGAACTCAATTTTGAAATAGAATTATCTTCAACCGATTGAGCTGAAATTCTGTATACACGTTTAGTTTGGATTACAATGCACGATTAAGTATGTGACGTCATCCTAAATCCAATATGGCGGACTATCTAAGATGGCAGAATAGTTGATTTTAGTGCTTTTCTACAATATGGATATCAAATGAAAGGGCTGGTTGAGAGAATCTAGAACAATGATGTGACGTCATTACAAATCCAATATGGCGGACCATGTATGATGGCGGATTAGTTATATTTAATGCACTTCTACAATATGGGCATCAAATGAAAGGGCTCGTTGAGAGCAACTCGATGAATAATGTGACGTCATTCTAAATCCAAGATGGCGGAATAGTTATTTTTAATGCACTTCTATAATATGGGTATCAAATGAAAGGGCTCTTTGAGAGCAACTTCAAAAATAATGTGACGTCATTATAAATCCAATATGGCGGACCATCTGAGATGGCGGAATAGTTATTTTTAAATCCCTTCTACAATATGGGTATCAAATGAAAAGGCTCGTGGAGAGCAACTCGAAAAATAATTTGATGTCATAAATCCAAGATGCTAGCAACTTACAAAAAGAACTGAAATCCCACCAAAAACATTTCATGTAAAGTGTTGCCAAAACGAGCACATAAGGTTTGCCCTACAAAAAAGATATCAGATCTTATGTAGAACCAAGCCTCTGAATCTACACGGCCTAACTCTACCAACTTTAACTTCACAAATTCTACACATTAGCAAAAATGTATGGCTTGGCTGTTTCGTTACTTACTTCAGAAACTAAATATTAGCATCACCTCCACGACGGTAGCGAAACGGTGAAGCCATACATTTTTGCTAATGTGTAGAATTTGTGAAGTTAAAGTTGGTAGAGTTAGGCCGTGTAGATTCAGAGGCTTGGTTCTACATAAGATCTGATATCTTTTTTGTAGGGCAAACCTTATGTGCTCGTTTTGGCAACACTTTACATGAAATGTTTTTGGTGGGATATATTTTATTAGCAATCAAAAAAATATTTAAAAATACATAACTCACCTATAATTAGAGTTGTACAGAAAACCGTTGTTAAAATTGAGATCCCAAGCATGATATCGACCGGGAAAACCAACTATACGGTCGCGATGTTCTCTCCACACCCTGTGAACAAGGATATTATTATGAATGAAGGGAACGGCAGGAAGTGGTTACTGACAGCTGTCACCAAGAGATCCCTGTAATACTATACTTTTTTTTTTACCCGACTGCGCCAGGAGGGTTATGTTTTTCGAGTGTATGTATGTATGTATGTATGTATGTTTCTGTGTGTTGCTCTGCAGCCTAAACGGCTTGATGGAGTTTAACTTGAGAGGTGTCGTTAGATTCGTCTTAAACGTGAAAGTGTCACTGGGTACATAAAACTGGCCAAGTGCGAGTCAAACTCGTGTGCAAAGGGTTCCGAACTAAAAATATTTTTTCAAAATCTCTCACATTATATCAAGTGGGGTTTCAAATAAAAGGATTTTATTAATGGTTTACCAAAATATATATAACTTATATGTTTCAATTTAAACATTACTAACGCGTAAAGAACTCGCGCTAAGCACACTGACCTGAAAGCAAACACGATCTCGGCGTGTCTCAGATGTGCATCATTGTCCACGCATGGTAAGGCCTCACGGGGTCGCGCGACAGTCAAGAGGTCGCGGGACTGTCTCAGGGGTAGCGGGACTGTCTCAGGGGTCGCGGGACTGTCCCCGGGGTCGCGTGATCTCGTAACGTAAAGGGCTATTGAAGGACACCATGTAATTTAGTCAGTACATACAAGTCTGACAGTCCGTCACTGGGTGGGAGGACTCATTTGAAGATTTTAGCAAGAAAAAAAAAGAAATGGTACGGCCTCAGGTGTCTATGAGGTGCGGCAGGTAGCGGTTGTTGACAGCTGTCATCAGGAGATCCCTGTCAAACTATACTAAGTGCACTGACCTAAAAGCGAATACGATCTCGTCATGCCGCAGATGTGCGTCGTCGTCCACGCACAGCACGGCTTCGGTGTCGATCAGATGGTACGGTAGGAAGCGGTTGTTGAGTGAATTGCGCGGCGCTCGTATTACGGCCACAGGAGCCCCGCTCTCCGGCCAAGAGGCCACGGCACTCGGGGAGGATGGGCCGTTCCATACTACCACCACCTGAGGACATGATCAACTATTATTACATTTGACATCAGTACTAATATTGTAAACTATAACGATTGTTAACGATGATGATGTAGGTATGTATCGTCGTAGTCGTAGAACAACGACGGTTTTGATTTTTTTCAATTTTTGCTTTTTTACGTAAAATGAGCTTATATGCCGTGCTTTATTAGCCAATAACTCTTTTTTTTTAAATATTATTTAAAATAACTCAGATACTGACTAGGAATACTGACGGATTTGATTTCTTAGCGCAGTAAAATGACGTAATATTCTATTCGCCCGTGTATTACGCTGCCCTCTGCCCCCCGCACCCCGCTTACGCCCGTGTGCGACTGTCGGATTGTTAGTTCCGCCCATGTTCTGAGTAAGGTTGCGCGTGGCCTTCGCTTTGCACTAATTAATACGTTAACTTATTTTTATTTAACTCTTAGGCTATATTGCATGTCCCATAATATTATTTTTGTTGTGCAGATTTTCCTAGAACAACGACGGAAACCACTTTCCGTCATGTAATTACGACAAAAATCCGCAAAACAACGACGTATGATAACATACGACACAAAAGTTTTCATAAAACAATTATATTTTATAAAATTTAGCCGTGTTAGGAATTTATCTTGTTGGTCAGATTATAAAAGTTCAGAAACAGAACAACATGTCCAAATTTCAAGCTTAGCGGATCAGCGGTTTCTAAAATATACCCTTAAACTCCATTAGAAAACTTTAAAGCGCCGTACTGTAAAGTTACTGATTTACAGAACCGTCTTTGTTCTACGACTATGACGGTATGTATGTATAATATATAGGGTGAAAGTTAATTAGTGGAGGATACTTATACACGTGATTGTTCTCATGATTACAAACAACTTTCCCAAAGAAACTTTTTTTGTAAACTCATTAGTTTTATTTTTATCACTATAATAAAATTAAGGGCGCGCGTACTACATAAGTTCAAACTACGCGCGCGCACCCGTGGGGCCCCGCGCCCGCGTTGGCAATGACTTAGGCAGTGCGCCTACATGTTTCGATAAAGTAATATCTAAGACTAGTATTTTGGTACTTTACTTTATAAACACATAAAATACATAATCTTTCTAACTTTTTTTTTTTTTTTTTTTTTTTTTACGTGGCAAAATCATCAAATGAGTCCTCCAGCCCCGGGCAGGGCGGGAGGGACTGTCAGACTTCTACTGACTAAAATCCACGGTGTCCTTCAGTAGCCTGTTATGTTCCGGGGTCACGGTAAGGAAATAATCCCGCGACCCCGGCAGGCTTTGGCCCTCTGAGAGGGGGGCCCCGTCATTATGATGACGCTCTTTGAGGCGCGCGTGGGACACAACGCGCCGTCGACCCGGGCATGGTCCATGGTCGGGCAGCGAGTTGCCCTTTACTCGCTGCCCGCATGCCCGCGCCTACGGTGGCCGGAGATCGTCCTGCGACGTCCGTCGCCGTGGGCGTGCACCACCGCGGGTGGGGCGGAGGGAGGACACTGTCCTCTCTCGCGCGCGGCCCGCCTCCTCCTTCGCGAGCATTACTGCCTCGCAGAAGGAGCTGACCGCTTCCCACTCCGTCTCGCCCCGCAGCATGGCCGCAACCAATGCCGGGCGCGAGAGGTCTCCGCCTATCGCAGCCGTGAGGACACGTCGGTGCTCCGCCCAAGCTGGGCAGTCCTGCACCGTATGCTCCACCGTGTCCTCCGGGCGATCTTCGCAGTGGTGACACCCAGAATCTTTCTAACTTAGACTCCACTTACAAACTAACTACTACTACTTACGAACTAACTTCAGGAATTGCGTTTGTTTTTATTATTTAAAAGATGGATGTTTAGAAACGGCTTAAAAGATACCACTACATTATAGAGGTGGGTAACTAGCCGAAATTTCAATAGCTTAGCTAACCGGCTATTTGTGGTGTAATAGCCAGCTAACTAGCCAGCTATTTGGCTACTTGGCTATTGAACAATAGCATTCAGTAGCTAGCGGCGCGGCGACGCGGCGCCGGTGGGTGTAGCTAGGTACACTACATAGTTTGTGGCTAGGTAGGACTTAAATTACGCAACATCAACTGCCCGATCTAAATTCGATCCTCGTCGCGCCAACAAAGTATGAGTCTATATTATGGTGAAAGATTTCGTTAATTATTTTTATTTTATTTTAAAATCATGACAAGAAATGATTTCCTCTTGGAGTTGTTCCTCTCTTCCTCTATCAAATGTTTATTTATTTTAAACCTGTCGGTAACTAACCACCTTTCTAATCATCGCATTTCATAAGTTCGTTTATTAAACGAACGAAATTACTTAGCATAATGCTCTCTCTTTGTCTAATCTATTTTGTGAATATTGTGAGAATGAGAAAAAGATGGGCGATACGAATGAAGATCGCACACGCGTAGCGCAGTGAGCGCGCACACAGCTATCAGCTATTTTGTCTACTTTCGTCACCCGGCTACCGAATACCGGGACGGCTACAAACCGTAGCAGTTAGCTATACTCGGTGGCGGCTACGCGGCTACGAGCGGCTGCGCAGCTACGATCGGCTACGCAGCTGCCAAGGGCTACAAGCTATGTCAGTTATCTAGCCAACCAGTAGCCGATAGCTAGCTATCGTGTTGACGGATATCATAGCCGTGGCTATTTTGCTCATAGCCGGTATTTGGCTAGTTATGGCTATAGCTACCCATCGCTACTACATTATTAACTGACTCGATACCTACTCGAGACTGGGCATGATTCAAGTTATTCTAAGTTTCCATCACACTTATCTAGGCTTTGAACTAGCAGTCTACAAGAAAAACTTGGGTATTTTATTATTACTCTCGTTGTTTTAACTTCGTAAAACTGGTGTGTTTAAAAAAATGGTATCAACTTGACTATTTACTTATTATGACTTTAATCAACTAAGTTTTAACTCACATTAATTGTTGGATGTGTCCGCCTTGCGCTTGTGAGCCTGCACTCGTCGCAGTGTTAGTGTCACTATTCACTATTTCGAAACACTTTTCGATCCTTTTAGTTCATAGAAAGTATTGACTGGCCCATCACAATACACTAGGTTTTTCACGAACCCGCGGTGGCCAAGCAGCTGGACCCCTTCGACTTAATATCCACCTGTCTTTATAAATAACACCATTACTCCCTTCCAAATCACCATCACTGTACTCGCGGTGTAGTTGTACGGCATCGCGCGCGGGCGGGGCGTCAAAAAAATAACAAAACAATGCGCACGCGACACGCTTCCCGGAGCATCTGTTTTTTTACTACTGCTGTACTGCATGGCACGGGGCGCGGTGCGGGCGGGGGATAAGGGGCGCGGAGCGGCGGGGGGGGGGAGGCTCTCCGCTAACAGCTGATCGCAAACCGCGCGAAGTTTGAACTTATCCACGCGCGCACGTTATAGTTTTATAGTGATGAAAATAAAACTAATGAGTTTACAAAAAAAGTTTCTTTGGGAAAGTTGTTTGTAATCATGAGAACAATCACGTGTATAAGTATCCTCCGCTAATTACCTTTCACCCTATATTTGCTTAGGTATTAATATTGTTGTATAATACGAATTTAGGTTAAGTTATTCACATAGACATTTTTCTTCTTTTTCTTACACACTATTGTCTACATTTCTTTTTCATTTCTCCTTTAGAGGGTCTGCTGGCAGAAATTTCTAAAGAAATAAGCAGTACCTTTGTACATCAGTATTAAACATGTATTTTCCTTTACTTTACTTGTGTGTACATAAATAATTAAATAAATAAATAGATTGTCGATTGCAGTGGCGATCTTTTCATACAAGCCCAAAAGCCTGGCATGCGTTAGAAATGCTCGATAGAGAATCAATATCAAACCCGAACTATTTAAAAATTCGCGCGCTTAATTCTTATCAAAATAACACAAAGTATCTACCTATGCCACACTACTACACATCGCGATTGGTCTTATGGTCGCGCGCAGAGTTTCGCATTAAGCAGCATCTACATAAATATAGCTATCACGCTTACACGTACCGGGCTTTTACCGGGCTTTCAAATACTATCTCTCGTCACTTTCGCACTTCTAGCGATGTGCCGTGTAACGAGTTAGAGCCTTGTGCGTCTACAAATCGATCTGTATGATGATTTAAGCCCTGCATGCGTATGAAGTTGTACGCGTATTGTCACTTTGCAAACTCTACAGTGTTGCCGTTTTAGCGACCGTCGTGAGATCTTGGAGATTTTTAAAAAGTTTTTAGACTTTAAGATTTAGCAACAATAAAAACTAGCGACTTAAATAACTTAAATAACGAAATTAACTTGAATATTTCAAGCAATATCATGAATATACAAAATTGCGACTTCTAGCTAGATTTTTCATATACCTGGGGACTTTTTTTGCCTAAATGACAACACTGCAACTCTGCGTAAGTAATTCCTGACACCCGAGTGCAACTCACTTCAGTTTCGTTTGCTTGAGTGGGAAAAAGTTTTGGTGTTAAAGTTTTTTGTGTGTTTTCTTAGATTTTCTCAGTGATACAATTGTTTTAGTGACTTACCTACAACCATGGAAGTAATAGTACCTTGTGAGGATTTAAAATGCGTTCAAGTTTTGATTGGCGAAGATAAGGTAAAATCTTTAAACTTT
The DNA here is from genome assembly GCA_954870645.1 of Agrotis clavis. Taxonomy (NCBI): domain Eukaryota; kingdom Metazoa; phylum Arthropoda; class Insecta; order Lepidoptera; family Noctuidae; genus Agrotis; species Agrotis clavis. The sequence continues at coordinate 14,722,040 of OX940919.1, read as the reverse complement.
GCTCAGAAAAAACAGGTAATTTCTTCATTAAAACCGACGCCTAATCTGTGTATTTCTCAGACCAGTAAATCGCATAAACGAAAATTTAATAGATCAGTGTTTAAAAGTTGGATTTACAATTATCACTCACATTTTCCTACAGAGAAATTATATTAAATACTTGACATTTATGTAAATTACTAGCACTTCGCCCCGCGACTTCGTCCGCGCTTATTTCGAACTTTGCTTCTGTGAATTTCTTCTCCCGCCACCCTCTTTATCGAATACTTTTAGAAAATCAATATGCAACTAAAATTCTATCGACCACAAAACAACCCTTTAGCAGTCGGTTTTCGCAACATCCCATCTTAATAAGCATCTACGTCCTAAAGATATACCCCAGGGAAAATTTGAGACTCGTAGCACTTGTAGTAACGAAGTCTCATACAAACTCTGAAGTTAAAAACTACCCTTCTTAGGGGGGGAATTTCCCGTCATAATCCCGTCTTAAGTAGCACCTACGTCCTAAAAGAACCCTGCTGTGAAACATTTAAAACTCCTAGTACTTGTAGTAATTAAGTTTCATACAAACTATTAACCCCAGAAACATCCCCTCTGGGGTCCAAGTTTACCAACTTCAAAACACCGTCTTAATGAGCATCTACATCCTAAAAATAACTCCCGCGTAGAATTTGAGATTCCCAGAATTTGTCGTAACGAAGTTTCATACAAACTACCAACACCAAAAACTACCCTTTAGGGGTTGGTTTATCCAAACCTCGTCTGAGGAGGAACCAACGTCCTAAAAACACATAAGCAAATTTTTTTACTTCTAACTATCAAGAACAAAGTCCCGTCTTAGTGAGCATCTACTCCCTAAAAACCTCTATGCATATTTTGACACCCCCAACACTTGCAATAACGAAGTTTCATGCAAACTAACAACCCCAAAAATATCCCCTTAGGGATAGAATTTCAAAAAATCCCCTCATAGCTAGAACCTACATCTTAAAAAAAATTCCCATGTAAATCTACCAACCCCAAAAACAACCCCTTAGGTTTCGAATTTGGCACATTCCCATCTAAGTGAGCACCAACGTCCTAAAAAAAATCCCGTGTAAAATTTAAAACTCCTAGCACTTATAGTAACGAAAGTTTCATTCAAACTATCAACACCAAAAACTACCCTTTAGGGGTTGGTTTATCCAAAACTCGTCTGAGGAGGAACCAACGTCCTAAAAACACATAAGCAAAATTTTTTACTTCTAACTATCAAGAACAAAGTCCCGTCTTAGTGAGCATCTACTCCCTAAAAACCTCTATGCATATTTTGACACCCCCAACACTTGCAATAACGAAGTTTCATTCAAACTAACAACCCCAAAAATATCCCCTTAGGGATAGAATTTCAAAAAATCCCCTCATAGCTAGAACCTACATCTTAAAAAAAATCCCCATGTAAATCTACCAACCCCAAAAACAACCCCTTAGGTTTCGAATTTGGCACATTCCCATCTAAGTGAGCACCAACGTCCTAAAAAAAATCCCGTGTAAAATTTAAAACTCCTAGCACTTATAGTAACGAAAGTTTCATTCAAACTATCAACATCAAAAACAACCCCTTAGGGGTTAAATCTGGCCGTAGTGCGTAATTACTTCCTAAAAAGAAAACATTACTTATTCAAAATTTGAGACACCTAACTTCCAACACTAAAACAACCCCTTAGGGGTCGAATTAAGCAAAATACCATCTTAAGTAGTATGTGCGTCTTAAAAAGTACCCCGAAGCTAAATTTGATACTCCTAGTTCTTGTAGTAACAAAGTTTCATACAAACTACCAACTCCTAAAACAACCCCTAAAGGGTCGAATTCGCAAATTCTCGTCTTAAGTAGCACTACATCATAAGAAGAACCCTAATGCAACATTTTAAACTCCTAGTACTTGTAATAACAAAGTTCCATACAAACTATCAACCCCAAAAACAACCCTTTAGAAGTGAAATTTAACAAAGTCCCGTCTTATTGAGCACCTACGTCATTAAAAGAATCACCATGTAAAATTTTAGACCTCTATCTATCAACACCTAAAACAACCCCTTAGGGGTTGAATTTCGAATCACCCCGTCTTAGGTAGTGTGTACGTCCTAAAAACAACCCCGATGCAAAATTTGAGACTCCTAACACTTAAAGTAACGAAAGTTTCATACAAACTATCAACACCAAAAACAACCCCTTAGGGGTCGAATTTCGAAAAACCCGTTTCGTAAGTAGCACCTACTTCCTAAAAAGAACCCGCATGCAAAATTTAAAACTCCTAGTACTTGTAGTAACAAAGTTTCATACAAACTGTCAACCCCAAAAACAACCCCTTAGGGACGTAATATCGCAAAATCCGTTCTTAGCGAGTACCTACGTCCTAAAAAGAACCCCTATGCAAAATTTTAAACCCCTAGCACTGGTAGTTTCTGAGATTTCGTGTCCTATGAGTGAGTGACCTTTTGCTTTTATATATACAGTGTGTCCGGGCACGGGTTAGCGATATTTGAAGGGGATATACTAGGCTCTTTTTCATCGACAAAAATGCTTTTAAAAAAATTCTTACTCCATAACTTCGCGAATGGCAGCCATTTTAATTTTTTGATCTGTCGAACTGGGGTGTGTACAATAAAACTCAAATATCTTTAAATCCAAGAGACCTACATTCATGCAAATGACTTTATTGCAAAGTTAAACGTTGAGGCTTATCAAAAACTTACGAAAGTTTTCTAAATAATATGTAAAAATAACCAAAAAACATGGGCAAACACGAAATTGTACACAAAAATTACTGAATAATTTCACATTTTTAACTCTAGCTCGATAAGTACCCCTGAATTTTGCTAGGGTTTTTGCATTGCATTAAAAGTGTTTGAGTCAGGCTATAAAATGATATCAAAATTATCACTCTACGTTAATTATCTTAGGATTTATTCTCACTTGAACATCACCCTTCCGTCTCGCCCCGCAGCAATAATTCCTAGAAGTGGTTTCATATAATAAAAAAAATGTTCCATTTCAGTTTATGGATTATGGTGGTCAATAATGCCAGCTGATAAATATTCGTTGGAACGATTTAGCTCGCCCAAAGAATGCGACGCCTGTAATATTGGGGTACATGCGCTAAGGAAGGGTGATGTTCAAGTGAGAATAAATCCTAAGATAATTAACGTATAGTGATAATTTTGATATCATTTTATAGCCTGACTCAAACACTTTTAATGCAATGCAAAAACCCTAGCAAAATTCAGGGGTACTTATCGAGCTAGAGTTAAAAATGTGAAATTATTCTGTAATTTTTGTGTACAATTTCGTGTTTGCCCATGTTTTTTGGTTATTTTTACATATTATTTAGAAAACTTTCGTAAGTTTTTGATAAGCCTCAACGTTTAACTTTGCAATAAAGTCATTTGCATGAATGTAGGTCTCTTGGATTTAAAGATATTTGAGTTTTATTGTACACACCCCAGTTCGACAGATCAAAAAATTAAAATGACTGCCATTCGCGAAGTTTTGGAGTAAGAATTTTTTTTAAAGCATTTTTGTCGATGAAAAAGAGCCTAGTATATCCTCTTCAAATATCGCTAACCCGTGCCCGGACACACTGTATAGATTTCGACAAACAAACATTAAAAAGTCAATTGATTTGCTTGTATTTTAGTCCTGATCTGAAAGATCGTAATGTTTTCGAATTAATTGATTTCATTCATGAGAATAACCTCGAAGATGCCTTTCCCGAGCTGTTAAAGTTAGCGTATCTTGTAACTATTCCGGCTACAAGTTCTTCCGCGGAACGTGCTTTTTCGTCTCATAAACGTATCCATACCTATCTGAAAAATACACAAGATCAAGAGCGTCTTTCCAAAGTATCAATGATAGCTATTGAAAAACAGTTATTGGTAGAATTAAAACGATCACCAACATTTTACTCTGATGTAATTAAATCATTTCTTAAGAAAGATAAACGATTCCAATTAGAATATAAATAATTTATTTAAATTCCTTATTACCTACATTCTATCTAGATATTTAGTAACTTTCGTTTTGTAACTTTCTGTTTTGTTTTTTTTTTGTCTGTAACCTGTTAGTTCTGATATGAACCAAGCAACTACTTACCATAACTTTGTTCCCTCAAGCAATGAAGCAAACAAAACGGCTTTTTTCAAAGCCACCGGAGGTATGCAATTGCTGATTTCGAAATCGGTTAAAATTTTATTGGGCTTGCATCGTTTTGAAACCCTAGGCCCGCCACTGGTCGATTGTAATGTTAGTCCTCAATGTCATTGTATTTAATTGTACACGTAGCAATGGAGCGATTTTTGCATACAGATAACCTAAAGGCTGAAGTGAGGTTCGATTGGGTTCAGGCTACTTTTGTGACTCAAGAAGGTACATAATTATTTTGATATAAAATATTTGTGATAAATTGGACATTTCTTACCTTATTCAAATACGGCAACCCTCTCAACCTCGCGAGTGCAGCAGCCAGCACGGTCTCCCGCTCGTACGTGAGTATGACGACAGTGAACTGTTCCCGGGGCCGGTCCCCGCCCAGCGCCTCGCTGAGCTCGCGGCCCGCCCCCCCCGCGCCCGCGCCCAGCGGCCGCATGCCCGCCGCCGAGCCCACGAAGCGCGCCTCCGACGTCACGACCGGGTCCCACGGCAGCTGCGGGTACAACGCGAACGGCGAGCCCCACTCATTCCATAACTCGTAGCCGTGAAGTAACCCCACGGAATAGTTGCGGCGATACGCAGGACTCGCGTACGGTGCTTCTAGGGGGCCCAGAGTTTCCTCCGGTTCCGTATCCACTGCAGGCGGCTCCGTGCGCGGAGGAAAGAAGGAGTCATTGAAGGCGGGCGCTCCGAGGGTCGGCGGCACGGGCTGCGCCGGGATGTGCAGGCGCGTACGTAGTACGGCGAGCAGAGAGTCTACGCTGGCCTGCACAGAGCTGAGGTAGCGCTCCCACAGCACGCGGCCCTGGCGCCGCATGGCCAGCACGTCGGCGTCGCCCAGCGCGCGCAGTAGCATGTGCAGTTCAGGAACGCGCGCGCGCGGTAAGGACAGCGCCGCACGCCGCCAGTCCAACACCTCGTCGAACGGCAACCTGATCCGATCTCCCCCTAGCAGCACTGGTATCGCACCAGACCTCAAAGCTTCATACAGCCGTGCTTGCAGCAACGCTGTAGTAACATACGTTCTATCAGCCGGCGCAAGTATGAGCGCAAACGTCGAATCCCTAAGCACAGCGCGGCGAGACCTGTCCGTGCCACACAACGCCCAGTCACCGATAGGCAAGACAGCGCGCCTCTCCACTGGCGGGTCACATTCGAACTGCAGATGGAACACATCCGAAGCTGGTGCGGACTTCACCATCTTCTGCAATGCCTGAATCAGAGATTTGTCCTGATCCTTGTCTATTCCTTTAGGCGGCGGTTGTGACCCCTGAAAACTAAATGTAGCTCATGAATTCGTACCTAAGAATAAAAAGCACATCTTTGACACTTGCAAACTAAAAATATAAACATTACGGAATAAAGTTAATTTAACAATTCTGAGCTTAAATAGTGACCGACCGAAATTTCGGTTTCGGTTTCGGTTTCGGCCGGTTTCGGCCAAAAAATCTAGTATCGGCCTTAGTTTCGGTTTCGGCCAAAATATAGCCGAAACTTTCGGCCTCGCCGAAACTCAAGTGTCCATGCATTTTTGTGCGTCATTCGGCAAAATTCGTAGCTAACACGTACTTGCTCGCCGGCGAGGCCTCGGCTCAGTTCGCCACCATCCATTTAATCGTGAGTTGAAGTTATGTTTTTGAGTTTACTGCAATGTCTTGTATATTCATGTCATAATAAAATATATTTGTTACGTACCTACTTTAATGATTATTTATAGAACTTATCAATCGTCAAGGCAGTGACTGTACTCGAAATATAAGGTACGGTTACTCTTTTGAAATAATGTTAATGCTTTTTCAAATCAGTAATTTCGTATTTCTGAAAATAGTGCGATTTTTGAGACTTCAAATCTAGTGAAACATTGAAAACAATGAATTTTTATAATTTAGAATAGAATATGGCTCAGTAGAAGTTAAATAACATAGAAAAATAGCATTTTCCTAAAAATCAGATATTTCCTAAGTTTGCTGTATATCATTACTCCCCAGAATTTTATCCTCATTAGCGGCACTATCGAATGGTGAAATAATAATAATAATAATAATAATAATAATAATAATAAATCCATTTATTTCAGGCAAGATACCCATAGAAACAGAAATTAATAAAAAAACCAAAAACCAAAATTAATTAACAAAAAATAATTTAGAATTTAGAATAAGAATTACAAAATTACAATATCAAATACAACAAAAATAATAAAAATACTGTTAGCAGGAATACTGACAGCCATAAACAAAGAAATAATTAGCTTCATATATGGCTCTCAGTATTCCATTGTCAGAATCATGAACACGGCTCATAAAGGAGGCCCTCGCTTTACGCAATACAGCATGGAAATCGTCTACTCTGTTCTCCGCAAACATGCCGGACGCACTACACCTCCACGGTAGCCCAAAAATGCACCTAAATGCGTTGTTATATTGCACACGTAAGGTGTTATACGCGCGTTGTGTGTGCTTGTACCAGAGGTGGCCAGTGTAAAGCGACCGACAGTAAGCATTGAACAGAGTGACTTTAACTTGTTTGGTACATTTAGCAAAACGCCGAGCAAGCATGTTACTTTTCGCAGCCAACATTCTCCTCTGTCTTTCCAGGTCCTCATCGTCTCGTAATTTATCCGTTACAATATGTCCAAGATATTTAAAATTTTTAACAACTTTCAGTTTGGTGTTGCATAATGTTATATCAGGTGTATGCAATGGACTATTGTCGTATTTAAATACCATCAATTCCGTTTTCTTAACATTATATTTGAGACCGTGCTTACTAGCGTACACTTCACATATGTTCAGTAGCTTTTGCAACGCCTTGACAGAGGGGCTGAGCAGAACCATGTCGTCGGCGTAGCTGATATTATTAATAGGGACATTATCAATAGAACAGCCGACACCGGCTCCGCTCAGCTCCTCTATCAAGTCGTTAACATAAAGATTAAATAATGTAGGGGATGTCAAGCCACCCTGTCTCACACCGGAATTGATGATAATAAAATGTGTGATTTTTTTTCCAAAATCAGCGGTTTCGATTCTTGACCAGGATTATTGATTTTTCTAAATCCAATGATTCAGTTTTAGTTATCGTCAAAATAGGTCTCGAGACTTCATTCAACGTATACATAACATATTTCTTATGTGTTAATAATTGTTAAAAAAAAAAAATCAGAAAATAAATCGAAATATGAAATGTGTCAAAAAGTTTCGGTTTCGGTTTCGGTTTCGGCCGAAACTGAGACCAAGGCCGAAAGTTCGGTTTCGGTTTCGGCTGAAAAATCAGTTTCGGTCGGACACTACTTAAAACCTATTTACCTTAGCAAGTATTTCCGTCTGGCAGGCGCTATAGGTGCACAGTCGGCCCACACATCGCCACCGGGCGGACCGAGCGCGGGCGGCGTGATCACGTCGAAGCCCGGCCGGAACTGCTCGTGCGTGAAGGTGGACTGCGCGACCATGGCGCGCCCTATCGATGCACCGCGGAAGGCGTCGCCCGAGCCCACCGCCAGCTCACGTCGAGCCATGTTCAGTAGCACATGGTTGCGACCATCGCCACCCCAGTATGGCAAGCTCTTGATGGCAGTCTCGTTCAACAATAGCTTATATGTATCTATTGTTGGCCTGAAATTACAAGAAAAATTGTTACATAAGTAACTATTTCCTTACACGCATTACAAATACTGGCGAGTATAAATGCAGTACTTACGCAGGAGTCTTCTCAAACGGGAAAGCTTCACCTACAATGACGAGATACACGCATGCTTCGTTGGGATTGCGCGTTATGTGCGTGTTGTAACCCAGTGTCTGCTTTAGAGTAGTTTTCAGGAAGCCGTCCACTTCAGCGCCGGCTAGTGGCGCGAACACGTCGGGATCATAGAGATAGACAGGGAAGCCAGATGTGAGGGAGCAACGAGAGTGATCGAAACAGGAGAACATTCGACAATGAACTTCAGATGATGGGGCTATGGATGGTAAGATAGGGGGTGGTCTTGAAGGTAGGATTTGAAGTGGAGGGGCCAGTTCTGGAGAGTCTCGTCGGATGGCCTCGAGCTGTGCGATGCGCGCCTGGTCGGCGGACACGCGCAGCCGCTGCAGCTCGGCCGCGGCTCGCGCGTGCTCGGCCTTCGCACTGTCTGCCTTGGCACTGGCCGCCGCTGCCTCGCGCTGTAGCCGCCCTCGCTTTGCTTCCAGTTCCCGTAATTCAGTAGATACTGAAGCCTGAAATATTATGTGAGTAGACTTTCACGAGTTTTAAATTGAGCAATGATACTTGTTAAAGAAATTGAGGAAATTAGGTTCCTAATCATTGTTAATAATTGTGTCTATGCTGAACTTTGCTCATTGGAATCAATCTTAACAATTAAAACTAACATTAACAAAAATACTGATTCCTACTGAGTGTGGAAGGGAAAGTTGTGAAAGGAAAGGCACAAATTGCTGGCCATGAACCCAGATTTGTTTGATTTCCTGTTCAGGCAAAATGTAGGTATAACCACTTTGAATTTCCCAGTAGCAGGCCCAGTATCCGTTTTGTGCCCAGTTAAGGAAAAAATGTCTTGCCTCTGGGAAACATGGGACTTTAACATAACTAGCAAAATGTGGGTGTACTATTAGGTACTCCTAAGCTTAACCAACCCTTGATCGTGGGACTTATTCCATCACCGTGACCCCGGAACATAAAGGGCTATTGAAAGACACAGTGGATTTTAGTCAGTACGAGTGACAGTCCCATCCGCCCTGCCCGGGTGGGAGGACTGATTTGATGATTTTACCACGTTAAAAAAAAAAAGCTTAACCAACCCTTTGGAAATTACAGGTGTTGTGATATTCAATAGTTCAAGTTGTTAAAATTGTTAGAATATCAAATGTTGATAATTACCTTTATTCTGAGCATTTCTTCAATCCTTAACTTTAAATCAGCTGCATTCATTGTTGAGACATCTCCAAGTGCCTCCAAAGTATGTCTCATTGGATTATTTGATGAAGTACCTGTTTCATCGTACTGAAAAAATGCAAGTATGTTTATGAAATAGGGCCTATTTGGTGCAGCCATGTGACACACATAAATCTTAGTATGTTTCCTTCTTTATTTTTGTTGATTCTAGATTTAAGGTTTTCCTATTATCCTACCTATGTACTTGATCAAGTTGATAGACAAAGAAGACTAGTTTTCATAACAAGGCAATTATAGTCTGGGTGCTTGTTATAGCAGACAGACAAGTAAGCGAGGCGGTGCATGTATACTTGTTAAGCATGGTATTCAATGGAAGGGATTGGCCAAGGTAGCAAACATGTCCTCGCAAAGTATATTCGAGTGTTGTGCCGTTAAATTGACGGACTATGACATTATAATTGTGTGTATTTATAGAGTACCTAACCCAAATAATATCAATGAGTTTTTTGATAAACTGGAAACTCTCTTAACATACTTATCCAAACAACGATGTAAGAATATAGTTTTAGCTGGCGATTACAACATTGACATTTTGAAGAGAAGTAAACTGTCAGCGGAATTTGAGTGTATTCTTTTAAATTTTAATTTACAACTGGCTTTGAGACAACCTACTCGGGCTACGAGCCAAACATGCATAGATAATTTTGCCCATAATTTTAACAAGCGTCGTTGTAGATCAGAAGTATTGGAGTTCGCGCTATCCGATCACACCGCGCAGCTGTTACAATGCCCCGTTAAAAAAAAGGATGTTCTTCAATTTTATCGCAAAAGTATACGGGACTATAGTCGGGAAAATATAGAAAAATTCAGGACTTGTCTAAGTAGTCTATCTTTCTCAGATATGTACGAGATGGACGATCCTAATGCAGCCTACAACTGTTTTAGTGAAACGTTCCAATTATTGTACCAATTATGTTTCCCCAGCAAAATGATTACCATTAAGACTACTAAAAAACCTACTTGGGTATCACGTGGGATAAAGTTGTGCAGTAAAAAGAAACGGAAGCTTCTATGGCAATATAGATTAAAACCAAGTCAAGCTAATAGAGATAAATTCAAAAGATATTCAAAATTACTCAAAAAAATTATGAATCTAACTCAGAAAGCACAAAACAATTACAATATTAAAACATCTTATAACAAGTCTAGAACTACGTGGCAAATAATTAATAAGAGTAAGTACAATGCTCCGAAAAACTCAATTTCTTGCATCAAAATTGGAAATAAGAACATCACACACCCAAAGGACATTGCCAATGCATTCAATAATTATTTTATAGATAAAGTACAACCAACAATTAACGCGGGAACAAACTCAACGTCATTAATTCTTGGCAGAGCACAGTCTATGTTTATGGCTCCGTCTACGCCATATGATATACTAAATATTATAATGAAGCTGAAAAACACGAACAGCGTTGGCTACGATGGTATTGCCACAAAAATATTGAAAGCAGTTGCATTTGAAATATGTACTCATTTGTCCTTCATTATAAATCTTTGCATAAGTGCAGGTATATTTCCTGATGCATTAAAGATGTCTATAATGAAACCGCTATATAAAAAAGATAATCACGAATTAATGATAAATTACAGACCGATTGCGCTAATACCAGTTATGTCTAAGGTGTTCGAAAAATATATATATGGTGAAATAAATACCTATTTAGAAAAGTATAATATATTAAGTGACGAACAAAAAGGATTTCGAAAAAATAAAAGTATAAATCTGGCTATTTATGAGTTTTTATATAAAGTCACACTAAATGTAGATAAGAGAACACCAGTCTGTGCCATATTCTGCGATATGACACAGGCCTTTGACTGCGTCCATTTTGTATCCCTGGCAGAGAAACTTGAAGCCTATGGTGTTAGAGGCAACGTTTTAGAATTAATTAAATCATATCTTCATAACCGTAAACAAATTACAGAAATCAGTGCCATAAATAAAAAAACTAAACTCGAAGAAACTTCAAGATCAGAGGAACGCGAAGTTATGTACGGAGTACCTCAAGGCAGTGTATTGGGGCCTCCGTTGTTCACTCTGTATATAAATGACTTGCCTAAAGTAACTGAACAACCGATGACACTTTTTGCTGACGATTGTACTATGACAGTAGCTTGTAATGACATAAACACATATGAACATGACATTAATAATTCACTAATATCTACTATAAATTGGTTAAATGATAATAATTTAATAATTAATTTAAAAAAGACCAACGTAATGCACTTTAGACAACGTACACAAACAATCAACAATCTGAATATTCAATTTAACAATATAAATATCAATGAAGCTGACACAACAAAATTTCTGGGATTAATAATAGATTCAAAATTGAATTGGAAACCGCAAATAGAGGCACTTAGTAAAAAATTGAGTAGTGCAGCCTACGCTCTGAAACAACTTGCTGCGGTTCTTAACACAGATGCGCTAATTATTGCTTACTATGGTTTAGCCGAATCAATTCTTAGATATGGAGTAATCTTTTGGGGGAATAGCACGGACAATGAAATAGCGTTTCGGGCACAGAAAAGGTGCATTAGATTGATGTTTAGACTCCAAACAACGGACAGCTGTAAATCTTATTTCATCGAACGTAAAATATTGACATTGCCCTCATTATATATCCTGGAAACAGTAATGTTCATTAAATCTAATCCCCATTTATTTCAGCTTTGGTCTGATGCTGTCCCTAGGAATAGACGTGATAATTTCAAACTCTGTGTTCACGGCGCTAAAACCACTCTTATGCGTAAGAGCATCTTTTGCATGGCTCCGACCATTTTTAATAAGTTGCCCAAATCTTGGAGAACATTAAATATATCTTCTCTTAAAAGTAAAATGAAAAGTTTATTAGCTGAAAGAGCATATTATAGTATAGATGAGTTTATGAAAGAGGACAATTTTGCTTCGCCTTTGAGATGACAATGTTGTGTGTGTATTTTCAAGTTATTGTATGTATTTTTTGAATAATTGTAATTTGGAATTTAAATTTTAATGACAATAATTCATATTTTTAATGACTATTTTGACATTTAATTTTATCCAGGACTATTTTGACATTTAATTTTATCCAGGAAATATGCTAGCTGAATTGTAATGATGCCAAATCTGAATAAGTTAAAAAAAAAATAATAAGTACCTATATAATTTATAATGTTAACCCTTAGCCACCTGACGTGTTTTTCAGTTACACTACCACCTGACGTCGGTCATAGAGACCGCTTGCGTATTTACTATGTTTAATTATTTTTTATTTATATATTATTTTAAATGAAAGTCAAATATACATTTTTATTATATTTTTTATTAATTTTAAGTTTTTAAGCAATGAGAAGTCTTTATTTACTTATACTAAATCAACACATAAAACAAACATATGAAATTTTAGAAAAAAGAAGGAACTTTGAATAAATGAGATGTGAATATGAATTTTAATTACTACATATTATAATATACCTATTCACTATTAGTCGAACATATTATCTTAAGTTTAAAATTATTATTGGCTTAATCAAGGCACAATTATTATAAAATCACAAAATGTAAAGTTTTACAAGTTGCGGCGACAATCAAGGCACATTTTTTGGCTACATTCAATGTAAATTGGATTTTACATACGAAACAAAGCTGTTTTACGCTTCTTCTTAGGGTCGCATGTTGAACATGTCTTCCTTTTTTAATTTTTTTTAGATTTTATTTTGGTTGAAATTTAGCCTCGTCACCTTCAGCTTTTGAATCTGACTGACAGTGCCATCAATAACGTGGTCTATTGGTTTTCACAGTCTGAATCAGAATCCTCTAGCCATCGTAATATATTTTTTCAGCCATTATGAGCCGACAATAAAATAAATACTATGTAGTAAAAATAACATAACAACCTGACGTCGGTCACTCAGACCGCACACAAAATATAATTACCTATAATTCACACCTGCGCACACGTTTGAAGCTGCCGAGCGCGTGGTGCGTACTGAAGGGGGAGGGGAAAAAGTACAGGGACGCACGGTTGCACCGCGCGCATAGTAACAGATTTATTTTGAAAATAAAATCGCCAGAGTCTCTGAGACCGACGTCAGGTGGTTAAGGGTTAATTTTGATGAATATTTCACGGTTTATGCACCATCTCTTTCGACCAATTTGTACGCCACGATATGCGGCTAAACATGTTAGAACTCTGTATCTCATTATTATCTTGCATGCAATGTATCATGTACACCATGTTTAAACAAATAAAATTTTACTTACTTACTTACTTGCAATCCTAATGTGGAGCCTCCACAGACAGAGACACATTCTACTAAGATGTTAGTGCTATAGCCTACAGTTTAAGATCTACTTCATGATTTACTTTGTTTCATATAAGTTCCTTCTCGGTGGTTCAATATTTTCTTTCATCTGATGTCAGTCACAGATAGCAAGAATATAATTATAGGCGTACGCAATTATCAATACTATAAGAGAAATGGAAATGTCTTACACAGTAAAGCTACACTAAACGAATTCCAAAATGTAGCTATGCAAACAAAACAAACATTACATTTTATAGGGACCTAACCATAAAAGTTCCGAAAAATAATTAAACCTGTACTTACTTTGGACAAATAATAATGAGTGAATAGAGGCACAACGAATAATATTAACGACACCAACAATATAACACGGGATAACTTTAGATGCCCTAACCAGAGGCAAAACCGTTCGTAGAAATACATTTTGGTAAATATTAAGTAATTCAATTGGATTCGATTTTATTTTAGAGATTGTGACATTTTAGATAGTTTATAATTTATGTACTATATGGAACAGTAGGCTACTCATAATTTATACCATTAGAAATAATTAATTCAATTTAAAAAAATCTTGCAATTATTGTTGTCACAATCTTGACAAGACAACTTGACAAACAAGTTGACAACTTCCAACAACAAGGCTGCGTTTAAATCCTTTATCCAGTTTAAATTTATACTGACTAAATGTCAAACAGCCCGTTTAAGTACACCGAGAGGTGAAAAATTATACCAATTAAAATTTAATCTTCCCCGTTTACGGTCGTCCGCTGGTCTATGTTTTTACTATAAGGAATTTTTGCGACCTTTTTACCTCGCAAAATTTTATCCTGCTGTCAGATTGACATTAAGTTTTGTTGATTTGCTCGATTCGCGCCGTAAAAACGAATATTTTTATTTAAGAGAGCGAATGTTATTTGTAGATTATGAATTTCATTAATATTACACCGGAAAATTGATTATTTGTCTAATAAACTGAGCTGTCAATTGAATTTGACAGCTAACATTGACAGAAACTTATGACTCCGTTCAGAGAACTCTCGCTAGTTTAATTTTTTTCCGGCGAAATGTCGCTGGAAGATTTAAACGCACCCCAACTACAGTTGATTTCTTTTTTGGCGTGTTGCTGTCATAGCTTCAGGGCCTTTGTGTCATGCGCAGACCGTAGACCACAAACACGAACTAGACAGAGAAAATAATGACTTAGGGTCAGTACAGACCGAGACGCGAAGCGACGCGACGATGCGCTGAGCCGCGATGCGCCGCGCTGCGTAGCGATGCGCCGCGATGCGCCGCGCTACGCCTCGATGCGCCGCGCTGCGCATCCATACGCCGCGCGGTGCAGCGGAGTGTCTACATCCGCCACGAGCTTCCCGCCCCGCCCCCCTTCCTCCCGCAGTCGTCCATTTGGTGTCAGTTACATAGTCCAGGGGCTAGAGGTAGTTGAGTATACAAAACCCGAATGAAGGCAACTATGACCGAATTCTTATACCTGAGACCCTAACAGACAATTTATATCCTGCCTGCATTAATTATGTGTATCTTGTCGCTTGATGAAGTAGTCCACTCATTTAGTTCAGTACTTCATTTAATTCAGCAAATCAGAACAAGTTCCTAACTGATTGGAAAAAATATTTTATTATGAGCTTTATCTGTCCTCCAAAAAGCTGTGATCTGATTTTTCTATAAATTATTACGGAAATAATCATTAAAATGATTTTAAATCATGTACTCAATACATTCCGTTTACGAATAAGAGAAGAGGGCGTAAAAAATGGACCAGAAAATTGACTGGCAAGATAAACATTGTTATTCTTTGACCTTTTCGTCACTTAAATCGGTTGCCGAAATTCGACACTCACATTACGCATACTCAGACACCTCTAGCTCCCAGTCTAACATCTTGCATCGTCGAGCGGCCTCGAGCGGCGTAAGCGGCGCCGCGGTGCGCCGCGCGGCCTCTAGATGCGCAGCGACTCACCACTACGTTGAGATGCGCCGCGGTGCGCCGCGCGGCGCATCGCGGCGTAGCGCGGCGCCGCTGACGCCGCTTAAATTCTCGCAACGAAATGTGTATCTTTTGGTGTAGAAAATAAAGTCGTATTTTGAATGGCTCTTAAAAGAGTGCGCGCATCGTCGCGTCGCTTCGCGTCGCGGTCTGAACTGACCCTTAGATGTTTAATTTGGTTGGCGCACTGGCTGAGCGTTCGAACGACTTCTACGCAGTGTGTCGCGGGTTCGATCCCCGGACGGAACAAATATTTATATGGCCTCGTTCTAATGGGTCTGGGTGTTTGTGTGCTTATGTTTGTAACGCACCCAATAAACAGACTGTAATTCTTTGCCAGTATTTATCGTATTTATTCAGCGATACTTTTTACACATTCACACACACACAAGACTGTGAGTTTACGCCAGCAAGCGTACTTTTCCGAAATTGCTTTGGGCCAAACATTTAATCAGTAGCCAATCAGTGGCACAGATCAGGTAGTAGATAAATTATTTTAGGATATAAATAAATTGTTAATTTAATTACTACTTACAAATTGTAAATCTCTTTATAATCTCGCCGCCATTCGCCACAGGCGCACACAAACATGTACTACAACACACACTTAGAAATAAAAACAGACCACGCACGTGTAAAGCTACATTTATAGTAGACACAATTTCAATAAAATTGTTATTTTTAATTCATATTTAGTAAGTTAATTATTATTGTTGTAAATGTCATGATGAAGTTTTTTAAAATTACTTTTTTTTTCTATTTAGTAAAATTGTTCTTATGCTGATGCTGATAACCCTAAATCCCCCCTTCACTCCACCTCACCGCACAGCTGATCAAATGTCAAGAAAATGGAGTTTTGTTACGCATTTTATAAATTCACATTAGAAAAAGTTTCAATATGAAATTAAACAACAATATTTTTATAACCTGCTTGGGCTAGAATGGATAGTACGAGTCCATTTCAACCTTGGGCCACAGACGATAGTGCAAAAAATGTTAAATCTGAGAGAGAACTAGTGGATGACGCGAAACTTCATCGGGAAAATGTCAATCATCCAAAACATAGGCAAACTGCGTCTTACAATAAAGAAAGTGTCGCCGTTCCAAGCAGCGCTCCGGGATCATCGAGCTCTACGGCCCCCGGCGGCGAGCCCGCACAGGCCACCGAGTCCAACATGGACTCGGGCAAAATAGCTTCCATGCAGCAAATAGTCGAGAACACCCTCAGGTAACGTCAATCATCCTGAACTAGATTGTACAAACCCCACTGAGTTTTTTCGTTTACACACCCACGCATATTTATCGGCGAATTGCGTTTGGCCATCAACCATGATAGTGGGCCATTGTTATCAGTAACCCAGCTGTTGAGGGTGCCATAAATACTCCTTTCATTTGATGACTTTCTACCAAACATTATGGATGCATAATATTGGTACCAATTTTCAGTCATACATGCTAAAAATAGTTTAATTTAGTTGCTGTTGAGATAATTTCTTTTAAACAAAATAAAGAAAATGTACGGTCTACTCAGAATAATATCAAATATTATGTGTAACAGTGTGAGAAAGTACAAAACATTCTAATGTTTCTGAAGAACATGTGTTTTAGATAATCATAAAAACGGAGCCAGTGAAAGTTTGTGTTGTTTTGGATGCAATCCAAATAGAAAAGTGATGAAAGTGTAAATGTTACAGTCAGGAGGGCCGACAGAGAGTGGCCCAGCTACTTGAAGCAGTGGAAGCATTGAGCGGTGCAGAGAGACTACTTCTGTATCTGCGCTTGCCCACCGGGGTGCCCCAACATGATCCCCTCAAGCAACCAATCAATCCTCTTGGCTCACGGTAAGCATAGAATACATTATACAACTCACTGTTACTACCTATTGTGTCAAAATAAAAATACATTGTAAAAGGAAACAGGAAAGAAAAATACTAGTGCATTCTTTTTGCTGTTCAACTCTAGCACTAAGTCATGAGATTACTATGCAGCTTTTTCTCATAATTCAGGTGTAAAACAGCTCTCCATTTATTTAAATTTTGCTTTTAAATTGTCATCATTACCTACATTGTTTCAATCCAAAAGTATCCTCAAACTGACTCATAATTTGACCATAGCTGGAAAAATCACTAATACCAACCATTCAATAAATAAGTTATATTTCATGGAAATCATGAAAGGAGCAATGTTCATATATGCATGCAATGCAGGCACATTTAATAATAGATGAACTGATATACCTTTATAGCTTGATAACTATTAAAGTTAAATATGTGAACCATAAACATATTATTTTTTTATGAAAATGACATAGTTATGGTAGTATGAAAGGTACAATTAAAGTTAATAAAGCTATATTTTTACAAAATCTTATAGTTGTAATGATTTATATTTTTATTTCAATCACTGAGTGACCACTAGTAATAGTAATGCAGTAATGTACAAGCATAAACAACTACATACAACATGTAACCTTGAACAATGTTTACTAAACAACCAAAATGGTTGCACTAGCTGAAATGAGAAAAAGAGTTGTTTGAACCAAACTCTTTTTAATTTTTACCTTCTGTGATCAATCTTTGGTCTATGATCAGATTTTTGGTCTATGATCAGATTTGTTTTTGGATTTCATATTACAGAGTGGTTTCTTACTCTTTTTTTTTAAATTGCCGCTCACTAAGATGGGATGACTTCTGCTTGTCTTCTCTTCTTGAGCATGTTTTAAAAATACCATAAGCTTAACTTCTCAATACTGAAATTTCCCTTTTCTGAAATATTTTTTCAAATTGCTTCAGTAGTTTTGAAGATTATCTCCTACATCAAGAACAAATACCAAACCTCTTTAATGTAGCATTTTCTGATTGGCATTACCAAGACCATTTCAAACAGCCAGCATTTTCAGGGCCCTTTGGCATCTCTCTCTATGATAGAAAAAAAAACCATAGAAATATTTCTAATGACTCTTGTGTTGCAGGGCTGAACTTCAACAAACTGTTACTTGGATACAGACACACTTGGAAGTTGACCCGGATGTATCATTACCTAAGCAAGATGTGTACGATGAATATATGTAAGTATATCATATCATTTGTCTATAACAATCTTATATGAAAAATATAAAGATTCAAATTCGCTCACATTTATTAATAAAAAACTTTTCGAAAAAAAGTGAACCGACTTCAAAACCAATCACAAAGTTTTTTATTTTTCCCTTTTTAGTTGAGATAATCAACAAAAATCTTCATAAAATCGGCGTCTTTGAAAATCTACAATCCTATTAAGCAAAACGGATCTATGTGAGCAGCTTCACGAGATATCCATTATTGTTATATACTAAAACCTTCCCCAGAATGTAACAAACACTTTTCTGAAAACTGCATCAAAATTGGTGCAGCCAAACGCGAGATAATTGCGGACAAACATGCAATCGTCCCTGAAAATCTACGATCCAAGTAAGCAAAACGGATCCACGCAGGCAACGTAACGGGATATCTATTAGTGTTATATACTAAAACCTTCTCCAGAATGTAATGAACACTTTCCTGAAAACTGCATCAAAATCCGTTCAGCCAAACGCGAAATAATCGCGGACAAACATACATACATACAGATACAGGTCGAACTGAGAACCTACTTTTTTTTTTGAAGTCGCTTAAAAACCGCTAGACTTGCACCTGTTTGTCGCGGGACTCACGAATTACGTGACCTGGAACGCAAAGGGCTATTGAACGACACCGTGGATTTTAGTCAGTACGAGTCTGACAGTCCCTCGCGCCCTGCCCTGGGTGGGAGGACTCATTTGATGATTTTACCACGATAAAAAAAAGACTTGCACTTGTTAGAATGATTTTATAATTTCCTGTTACTGCTCAAGGCGTCAATCTTAATATAACTCCTGCACGTGCTTCACCACCCACAGGAAATGATATGAGTAGCTTATCCCTTGCTGACGATCGTACAGTGAACAAAGTACTAAATAACTTTTTTTTTCAGTGCACATTGTATGAGCAGTAATATGAAACCTCTTTCTACGGCGGATTTTGGGAAAGTGATGAAGCAGGTGTATCCAACTGTTCGGCCTCGACGGCTGGGAACGCGCGGTAACTCCAGGTAAAATCCTATACATTTTCTTTTATACTTGCAAAGCTGCCTTGAAAGTTGAAGTTGTAGTAGTTCTTCACCATAGAGATTTAGAACTAGCTAAGTTCGTCCAGTACAGTTCAGTGAATGAGACTACTGTTTTTTTTTAATTGTTTTTGACAGGTGAAAAGTGCGTGTAATTGGCCAGCTTAAAATAAATAGTTAGAATTTCAAAATTCTAAAATGGAAGCAATACTGACAATTTGTCGAGACAAATCAGTCATAATCGTAGCTCAAAACAGACAGGTGGACACAAAACCTGTCCAGGGGGGGTATTAGAACGTCTTAAAACCAGGCTTGTTCCGGCGAGTGAAAGTGACAGAGCTATACAAGTCGTGTAGCGCGATCTCGTTCACTCACTGGAACAAGCGTCGTTTCCCAGTTTTGCTTTGTCTACCCAGAGTCTATTGCAATCGCCTTCAAGGTTGATGGTCATTTTAGCTCTATGTTTGCCATTCTCAATTTCTATCTTGAGTTAATTTGTTCTTACGCGCTTAGTAAATAGAGTATACATACTATACATAACACCTGTAATCCTTTAAGTTTAGGCAGAAGTGTAACTATAGTATACTCATATTTCACCAGTTATGTTTTTATTCTCATGTGTTCGTGAGTCGAACTCAGGACCTCTTACTCAGCAGTTAAGCTTTCGACCACTAGACCTACGAGAGTAATAGTAACTTAACATATTTAACATATTATGTACTAGTATAAGTAATGATTTAACCAACATAAAGTTTAAGTTTGTAAAATTTTCTTTCCACAGTAGCTCCTAAAATACTAAGCCGATTGTTTTAATTTAGAACTCTCGTGTAAGCTACATACATATTTGACGTGATAAATTTCTCCACTCGTTATTATCTGTCTTATCCATCAATTTAGATCGATATATCGCGGTATCATGCATATCACTGACCTAAGGTACTTAAGTCCTCTTCTTATCAAAATAAATAAATCTTTTTATAGGACAGAATAGAATAGAAATTATTTGGATGTTATTTGTCATATTAAATGAAATTTATTTTGCAAATTGGTTATAAAAAACACTTTTACACGTCATCAATATTTTTAAAGCTAGATGGGGCCGGTGTTTCGTACCTGACTACTCTGAGAAGAAACAGCCGAAACAAACTCAGAGGTCACAGTCTCTTTTAAAGTCCAGACATTGTTTTGTTCAGGTCATACGAGGACCATGCGGGTGTCTGAGATGGTCTTTTGAGGAAAGAGCCACACAGATTTGAGTGGACCTGTCCAGTCAGTGCAAGCTTTTGTCGGTAATCGTGTAGCTCGACTCAGAACACAAGGAGCTCAACTATTATTAATTTTTTTTTTTTTTTGGATTAACTGATCCTTATACTTTAGCTAAGCATGCAAAACAATTTTATAAAACAAAATAACCGACAAATAAATGATTAAATTAAAGATGTATATTAAATTATATTATATTATAGCGTTACAGGTATTCCCAAGAAACATTCATACTAAGTTTAATATAATATATAGTAATATATAGTAATATTTTAATATTACTCAAACCGTCTTTAACCTATTGGATGCTTTGGGTACTTTATAACAATCGGGCCTCACTGTCTGGGATAAGTTAGGTTTGCTATGCTACTGTTCAAAGAATATTTTAGGTATCGATTTCAGTTAAACATTCATAAAAAAGGATGCAAAAGTTATGCACTGAAAGATTAACCCCAAAGGAACACCTTCCTTATTATTCTTATCCACTCGTGTCGATTTTTAAATAACCCCAAAGGAACACCTTCTTAATTATTCTTATCCACTCGTGTCGATATTTAAATAACCCCAAAGGAACACCTTCCTTATTATTCTTATCCACTTGTGTCGATATTTAAATAACCGCAAAGGAACACCTTCCTTATTGTTCTTATCCACTTGTGTCGATATTTAAACTCACGTCTTCTTCCCCATGGGGGCAGGCAGAAACAGATGACCCAGAACTGTTACGATACTACTTTCGCCACGTCCACGTTCATACATCTGGTCATAGAAGTCATAATTGTGGGGCCCTGGGTGAATGCCGAGAGTGCCCAATGAAAAATACATCCCTGTTCACGGCAATAAAAAAGGTACGTCGGGTCAGAACTACACTCCATAATGTTCCCTAAATATAAATATGAACTACTGAAAATATAAATGTAAATGAAACAACGTTAACTTGCTCTAATACCAAGAAATATTCTCTCAAATGTATCTTTATGTTTTCATTAGACCGGGTTTCAAAGCATTTTTATGGTAATAAATACGGTAGCAGTGGAATGATATTCTGTTACAAGTCACATATACATGCAATACACACACAAATGAACAGAGTATGTATTTCCTTCATATAGTATTTGACAAGTATGTGTATGTACAATGATATCATGCTGACGATCTCTAATTGATTAAGTAAAGTCGCAATCAGTGATGTCGCGTTTCAACTCCACTACATAAAATAATTGTATTAAAATAACGTACCTACATAGGTATACTTATGTATTAAAATAATGTACCTACATAGGTACACTTATGTTAATGGACCATCTAAGACACATTTTTTTTATGTAGACAATTGAAGCATTGGGTGCAATGCAACAAGGGCGGGCGTTACGCCAAAAATTAAGTTTTGAGATAATTCAGTTCAGTTTTTAAAGTTACACTGTTCATTAACTAAAACACCTTTTGACGTGTGATTTTTTTTATTGAATTGTACATTTATTAGGTTCATCACATTGTAAATTTATTTTTTATCAGATTCATTTGTTATTATTGTATTTTTTTAAAACAAGTTGTAGCCCTTGTTGCATAAAACCAGTAATTTAATTGGCCGTACACATAAAAAGAAAACACGTAAAATTAAAAAGAATTTTATCTGATTAATCAGCTTTATTTTTTTTAAATATCATAATTTTAAAAACTACCGTTCCTAGGGAAGGATTCTGTACTACCAAAGTTTTTATTCCTGACATAGTTTTTCACAAAAATAAATTAAAACTTTGCAAAAGTGATGACAGTTGACCGCCGATACAAAATAAATGAAGATACATTTGATACAAAAAAGTTTGCTTTGTGTGAGAAAATTGGAAAATTGACAAAATGTCAAAATGATGAATTCAGACATTAGCCGCATCTAGAGAAGATAGAACAAAACGGGTTATTGGTATATGAAACTATAGATGATTCTGTAAATGATTTCGTGCAATAATAGGAAAACGCTTGAAAATGCATCAATTATTAACAAACTTTTTCTTGAATTTTTACTATTTCTTTGCCTCGTACCGAAAAAACGTGCTTATCAATCATACGTTTTCAAATAGTTAAGTTCTCAATACTTAGGCACAGTCCAGTACATTATAATGCGAAAGTTTGTCATATTTGTCACTTTTTCACGTAAATAATACTGAACGAATTTGGATGAACATAAACTTTACCCCATGCTAGAAATTCCTCCTGTATCGTGGGTACGTTTACAAACATTGACATACACAAACACCCTGACCCGGAACAATATTTGTTACCGAACTTTACGCGGACGAAGTCGCGTTAGAAGATAGTTTATTTATTTAATCTGGTTGTAAGTTGTAATAACGCGTTACATAAACAATAATAACAATTACCTACCACTCCACTTCATATACCTAGACATAATGTGATACATAAAGTATCGCTCACTGGAAAATGACTAATCTCTACACGTGTTCAGTACATTTACGTCAAAAGCGTTGGTGTTAAGGCGCATAATATGCAATAAAACTAAACTTCATTTTAAGTGGAAATAAAACATGTTTTACTGCTTTACAATGTGGGTAAATAAGTTCATATTTCAAGTGCAAGCATAAATATGCAGAGAGACCAACAGAGAGACTGAATAACAAACCAACTGTTCGTGGGTTTTGGTTCTCTTCGAAATATTGAAAAACTACAAAGGGTATGTCTATATTCTACAAGGAAATCAGTTAAACCTAATACAAGTCAACTTATGCCGGAAATTAATATTGTATCTCAAACATTGATATATGTATAAAAACCTTATTTATATATCAATGATCTCAAACCATTGTCTTTGATGGCTGCTTGTGATTAGACATCTTATAGACTCAGATTAGGAAATTTTGCTGACGATTGGTTACAGACATAACTCGGGATTAAGATTGAGATACATTTATTAATTGATGCAACTATAAATAACTAGAATGTGGCTTAACTATCCAATAAGTATCAATTATATTTTTTTTAATTCGCTGGATTAAATTCTTTTAATTTTTAAATCGGTTTTGTAATTTTCGGAATGGGCTTTGTTATTATTGTTCGAATCTGTACACGTTTTCCTGTTTTACAACCACTTTGAGTTATTAAACTAAGCCAGGAATATTTACCAACATATTGAATGTTTTCCTTAATAAAATTGTAAACGGTTAAGTGCGAGTCGGACTGCTCCACTGAAGAGTTCCGTACCAACGTACAATAAATAGAACTATTGTTTTTTTAAATATTTCTTTATAAACGTGCATAAGCTCACGTTATTTTTCCATGGAGGCAGCGAGAAACTGCAGAAGTCCACCTGCCACGATCCTTACGAACTCCTTTTGCCTCCTATTTAGTTAATAATTCCAATGGAAACACGTTGCTACAATGAACAAAACACACCCTGAATGTGTGACAAACGGACGAAAAGCTGGGAGCCGGGCGGTGCAGTCAAACATTGACTGCTATTTCATGCTAATGCCCGAGAAAGGAAAAAATCGATTGAAACGATGAGTTCGAGTAAAAAACATTGAGGATTTTTACAATTAATTTTACTAGAGAGAGGGCGCCGCTATCAAGTTTTGCCCCGGTTCCCAAAATCGTAGAACGGGGTCTGCAGTCTGCTCCAACAGTCCGTGTATGCAGCCTTTAGTTATGGTCTCGTTGGGTATAGATTTACCGAACTCTAAAACCGACTCTCAAACAAATCTGTCCGCTGCCTGTCTTCAGATAAGCTAAACATGCAAGCAACTTTTATTACGTAATGCAATAACGGATAATAACTCGTTATCAATTTCTCTTAGGATCTATTAGATCATATGACTGATATGAGATAACAAAAGGCATGCCTTGCTGTTAAATATAATTTAGATTTAATGACAAGATTGCTGGGTCCGTTGGCCGTTGCTTGGTGGCTTTTTATTAGCAAATGGGTTAAAAAACTGTTAAGTTTTTTTTTTATAGAATGTGTCTGTTATCAAACAAAAATGGCTGCCATTCCGAGGGGTTTGGGTTCCGACCCCACATGTAAAATAATTTTATTGAATTGAGCAAGGTACCTGGCCGTCAAGTTTGGACGGACTGAAGTTGGACATATAACCTACTTTTAAGGGGATTGGTCAGTAAAAATACGGTTTTTATTTTTTACTTTTCTTCGTACATATCTGGGCTACAGATCTTACAACTTGGAATATAGTTATTGACTATATGATCTAAATTCTCACAAAGTTGAAAACACGATTCAATTAAATTTTCTCGATACAAAAAAAATGCAAAGTTCGGTCTATGTTTTTTATTTTTTGGACTTTATGGAATAACTACTATGAGTTATTGAAAGGATGTTGTTTTAAATTGTAGAAAATACTAGTATCTAAATTCTGTAAAGACATTTTTTCAATTAATAACAATTTTAATTCATAAAAAGACGTCAATAAGTTTGGGTACATACGCCGTTTTATTCTGAGCACACATTCACTATCGTCCTCTCATCTTTTGCCTTTTAAAAGTAGTGTCATCACTTTCGTTCCTTGACGAATCAGTCAGCCAGCGTGGCTCTTACAGGCTAGACCTGCGACACTTTTTTTCAGATCGCGGCTGTCAGATTTTCGTAATAATAAAATTGGAAATGGATAAAAAGATCGAGAAAATAAAAACGAATGATACGTAGGCTTATAGATTATTCAAAACTATGTTTCGCTGTGTTCAATGGGACGTGATTAAACGGACATGACTGTAAATAAGTCACGCAAATTTTGTATTTTAAATAACACATTATTTTCATTAATAAATCAAGAATAAAATAAACCAAACTTACTGAAAATCATCGCATGAAATTCTTGACAACCCCTACAGAGAAAACAAGGGAAATGTTAGAATACGTATAATTCTATACATTACGAATTGTTCCTATCAATATAATAAATTACTCACAGTGATATTATATGAATGCTATCGTGTTATCGTACTATTGTTGTCGGATGGTTCCTCAGTGTCCATCCTCCTCTCATCTAATCTTTATGCATCTAAATACCATTTCACATGAACTAATGATAAATGCACCGATTTGCAGTCAACAGTTTGAGATAATTTATGTAACTGAAAACAACTTCTAATCGTATCAAACTGCGATATAGGATAAGAAGCACTTCACTTTTATTATTATTTATTTAGTTTCGTCACAGATTTACAACAATTTCGAAGAAACAGGATTAAAATAAATTAAATGAAAACTGCTGCTGTCATTTTGAATACTTCAAAATTACTTGTCAACTACAAATAAGGCATAGCACCCACCACCCTGTTAAATATCGCCTATAGTATAATGCTGCGACTACGATGAAAAATCGGTGGTCATTGCTGTCTTACCGCGTGTTCGGTACGAGTTGCTTCTCGCTCTATTTATTGCTTTGGAGTCAAAAAAGATCAGTACTGGGCTCATGCTTTTGGAGTCGATAGATAATATCTCTAAGGGTTTCATTTATCAGAAAAGTGATATTACAACCTTGTCCCAAAAAAAAATACTGTGGATAAGATATTATAAAATGAAGATTTAATTATAAAGAGGTCACTGACATTATATTATTGTACTATACCTGTACCTCATATGAGTAAAAAACTACTAAATCCACGCCGCGGCTCGACTAATGTCCATTTTACGCGGCGCTAGTCTGTCATTACATCAAAATGCATCAAAAAATAGTACCAACACCAGATGGTGGAGGACAGGGTGTCAAGCACCCTTAGCTTTCCACTCTCGAACATATAAAGATATCACGCAACCAGCTTTGTGAACGCCCCTAAGGGCTTTTTTTAGCGTGGTAAAATAATCAAATGAGTCCTCCTACCCAGGACAGGGCGGGAGGGACTGTCAGACTCGGAATACTTACTAAAATCTACGATGTATTTCAATAGCCCTTTACGTTCTGGGGTCACGGTATTCGTTAGTCCGTGACCCAGGTAGACTCTCTAAGGGGGAGCCCCGTTATTGTGCTGTCACTCTTTCAGGCGCGCGTGGAACACAACGCACATGCCCATGCCCGTGCGCGCGTGTGTTTGGGGCTTAACGATAATTGGGTATTGTCACTTTCGTAAGGTATGCCAATTATCATAAATTTTCTACCAAATAGTAGTTTTTTTCGTAATCTCGGGACGTCAAAATCTGTGTCAAAATGTTATAAAATAAATTTAAGACTGTGAATGATAAAAATATTTACAAAATATTTATCCACATCAATAAGTATTTCTATCATTTTGTTTTGGTAAATATTTCGACATCCTTATATTAAAATATTTCTACTAGAGTAATACATGTATTTTGCGTAAAGGGAACACTTTATGAAATGTTGAAGTTGACGAAATGAAATACATAAAACTTTGGATTGCAATCATTTCGCGATAGTGGCGCCTGCTGGTGGCGGTGCGTGGCAACTTTCCCGACTCATCAAACGATGCTTTCGCTTTGACACGCGGCCTTAAATAAAAAATATGTATATATTTTTAATGGCGATAGGTTTACTTTGACTCTAGTCTAAGTCAGGAACCTAGAAGGTTATTTCATAAAAATGCCGAGCAATGCATACCTTTACAAACTGGGACTATGTGACTGCAAATTTCTGAAGAGTAGGTAGGTACATAACCTAAAAAAACCACTAAAGAATAAGACAAGTTTAGAAATAGCATCATCTAAAACAGGAAAAAAACTTTTTGAAAAATCTTATCGTTGTTTCTTTGGGAAATCGGCTTGTCTCTAATAAAACACTACGTAATAAAACGCTACTAAAGCTGATCATGATGATACAAATATTCCAGCAACTAAATAATAATAACTATTATCATTTCATTTGTTTGAAAACTACCAACGTGAGTCTCGTTATAAAAGATTACTTACGTAAAATAACGTGTGTGACAATAAAATTAATAACGTGATAACCCTTAGAGCAGAGCATAATACATCATTATTAATTATGTTTAACACAGAAATTTACATTATCCGATTGAATGTGTACCTACTAAGCGTAAAATTAAGGTCGAAGGTGCTACAACATGGGTCGGGATCAACCCTTAGGCGATTGGCACACTGCACGGCATGCAGGGTAGGCATGCATGCAGAGTAGCGCGTGAATTCGTAATCTTACACTGCTTGAAAGTATCTCTCTTTGCTTAGAACAACACATAAAACGCATTCACGCGTGCAGTGATGCGGGGCAATGCGCCTATCGCTGTATGCGTACTGTTCTTAATTTGATTCCCGGGGCCAGAATTGTTAGTGGCATTTTTTTATTATGAATTTCTAATAACAGTCCGAAGTATACATTGTAGACTGAATAGTAATAATGTCCATATAAGGATATAACCGCATACAAGGCGAAACGAGAATCAAACACCTTATTAACTCTGTTTAGCCACCTCCACACGCGTCCTCACGTCCTGAGTGAAACAGAAGGGACTGTCAGACTCGTACTGTCTAAAAACCACCCTGTTTGTTCGATTGCCCAATGCGTTCCAGGGCCCGGGTAGCCTGTGTAGACAGTCCCACGACCCAACTCTATTTACGTCTTATTTTGTACTAATTACGGCGGCTCTCAATGTAGTAATGTGCGTTTAATTTATCTCCGTCCGATCTACATATAGCGTTTGTTGTGCGACCAGCTCAATGGCAAGTTTATCATTACAAGCAAATCTCATTGTACTGTATCTGTGACGTAAACTAAATAAGATATGCACTGATAAAACAATTGCTTCGAGTCATTGCTTTTAAATATCAATCTTACTTGTAATTTAAATGTGAGATTGTGAGGTTCGATGGATATTTGTTACTATTTTACACAAAAACTACTCAACGGATTAAGATGCTTTGGGATACAGATAGTTTATAACCTGGATTAACACCATGGTTTTTATAGTAGTATGACGTTCCCACAGGACAATAACAGAATTCTAAGGGGGGAATGCCGCAGGCATGAGCTAGTATTTTAGAATGATAACCCAAGCAACATAATAATATATGTTAGGGTCAGCATGATTCGGCGTTCTTTTTAATATTTAACTTTAGAGAAAAAGGGGGTAACCCATGCTGCAAATTAAAATTCTCCTGTATCGTAGGAGCCAACAACGTTTTAACTCGCAGACATGGCAAGACCCAGAAGAACCACCTGAGGTCAAATTAGCCTGTAGGTTATAGAAATATTTGTTTTATGCTGGAATCGAACACGGACCACGAAACGCAGTGGATGATTTGCAGTCCAAGCCGCTCTAGGCCCAACACCATGTGCCGCCCCTTTCTCAGCAACCATCATTAAACTTAATTATTAATGAATTTACTTTATTGTCCACTTTAAACTGATTAAGAAAATTGGTTAACATATACCGAAAGCTGCTAGTGTATAACATTTTCTGAGGTTTCTGGGATTATTGAACATTTAAAGAAAACGTTTAAAACGGTGTCAGGCTTTGTTTAACTTAAGTTAAACTAAACGTGCGAACTGTTTTGTAAGTACGGAATTATTTACTTTAATACGTAGGATATAGTGATTTAGAAAAATAAGGCACGCGACTGCGAGACTTTGATATATTGCATTTGATTATTTTTTTATATTGTTATATTATCAGTAATTTTTTTGCTACCGTTTGCCGTTTCTAATGTCTGGCCGCCCTAGGCGCGGGCCTACTGGGCCTTAGGGCAAATCCGCTACTGACGAAACGCAGACGCCAATCGCTGAGCCAGCGTATCAATGACTGAAAAAAAAACGTTCGTCAGTTAGGTTATCAAAATTATTTGACCCCTATTCTTAAAGATATAGGCGTCACGAGCCCCCCACGTCCGAGGTTTGATGCGTTTTATCTCTGTTGATATTAAAACAATGATTAACGGGCAAGGTTGTTTCGGGAGGTACCTCAGGGATTCGGCAACAGGCTAGGGGAATGGGGAGCAGTTGGAAAGAGTGAAGGAAAGGGCATCCTCTACCTCTCACCCCAGCCACTGCTGAAGACGCCCAAGGTGTCGGAAATTTCGGGTCATATTCCAGCCGCTTGCGGACGGGGAGTAATGGGTAGCTCGCCGTCCTTCCAAGGACAAGAACCGAGTCACAACGCGTCGTGTTCCACGCACTCCTTAAGGGAACTGATGGGGAAGAGAACATAGGGCCAACGCCTAACACGACGCGGGTGAAACCGCAGGCCGAAGCTAGTTGTATAATAAAAATATATTTATAACGCTAGCATTTTCTTATATAAAGTTCAAGGTCTAGGTGTAATATTGTTTATACATAAAGGCGAACAATGTATACCTATTAACTATAGAACTGTATGCTTTACAAAGTAGGTAAAGTCAACGACCTCGTCTAATATCACTGAGTGACGTCAGAGAATAATTATTATCAGATGTTTACTACTCAAACGTGGAATAGAAGCTGCGTACGAATTGTACAATGAAACACTGATATTTTTTTATTAAATGAGAACCATCTAATAAAAATACGTAGTAAGAATCATTCATGAACTTCCTATAGCTTGACATTATTTTGATATTGATGTTATGAGAATGATGTAATCATTAGTGTTTTTTTTTCCTTTAACGTTAAATCACATCATTTATTGTAACATAAATATTAGGAACTTCCCGATATCTAGCACTGGTGTCCTACCACCAAGGAAACCAGGAAAGGAGACCAGGAAGTATTTTAAAAATCTGTCTAGTATTTTTTTTAGTTTATCATTACAAGCAACCATACAGAAATTACTACGTCAAAACTGCTGAACATTGTTACTCAATTACTACGTCAAAACTGCTGAACGAATCTTGATGAAATGTGGCTCAGAGATAGGTTATAGTCTGGAGTAACAGAAGATACCGATATTACCCGTGTATGACGTTCCCGTGGGAATAATTATTGGGTTAAACGTGATGCCGCTAACAACAACATATTATGTTTAAAAATAACAACTTTCCTATTTCGCCTTCCAAATTATCTACCATGTGATCCTTCATGGTTTGTAATTACATGATTTAATTAAACCCCTGTTAAACAAGAACGTCCTAGAGATATAGCTATTTACATAATTATGTGCATTACATACCTATAAATCACGATACACGTGTCACCCATTAAGAGATACGTAATGAAAATAAATGACTCAGTATATATAAATCTAACCATAATGCACGTTCCTACTCTATGGTTGATGAGGAAAGTCCGATAGGAAATGAATATTATGCTTGTATCCCCGAATGGTGTAAACAGAGGTAGTTAATGCACTTACATTTCGATTTTATTAAAAAAAGGTCTTGCACTAGATATTTTGCCTGTATCGTGGATGCGTTTAAACACATTTGCAACTACACATACAACCAGCCAGATCTGGAAAGATGTTCCGGGTTAGGTTCAACTATAAGTGTGTAGACAACAAAAAAACTAGTGACCGACCGAAATTTCGGTTTCGGTTTCGGTTTCGGCCGGTTTCGGCCAATAAATCTAGTTTCGGCCTTAGTTTCGGTTTCGGCCAAAATATAGCCGAAACTTTCGGCCCTGCCGAAACTGAAGTGTTTGTGCATTTTAGTGCCACCTTCGTTTAAATTCGTAATTGCTTGCTCGACGGCGAGGCCCCGGCTCAGTTCGCCAGTTGAGGTTATATTTTTAACCGACTTCAAAAAGAAGGAGGTTATCAATTCGACGGTATGTTTTTTTTTTGTGTTTGTGTTTGTTACGCGACTACTCCGCCAATTGTGGACCGATTTTCAAAATTCTTTTTTTCTTCGAAAGGAGATAATTCAGGAGTGGTCCCATTGTCACCATGTCAGGATCTGATGGTTAGATCCTGGGGAAATCGAGGGCAACCCTCAAATTTTATAGGCCTACACATCGTTTTTCGCAAATTTTACGAAGTTATTTAAGTATTTGCGTATGGTAATCATCATCTCGTGTAGCTGAGCTGATGATGGAAGGTACAATTCCTCTAGTAAGGACTTGGCATCGACTGATTTAGTAAATTATGTTTGTGTTCGCATATCTCCCGAACTACAAGTCCGATTTAAGTAATTCTTTTTTTGTTGTACTAGGTATCGTTTAACTTAGGGAATACTGCAAGTTTCACCAAAATCGGTTCAGATGTGAGACGAGTGAAAAATTGAAAACGATGATTTTTTATAATTTTAAAAAGATTATGGCTCAGTAGAAGTTAAATAACATAGAAAAATATTTCTAGCAATTTCTTACGGTCTCTTTTTTTACGGCGCGTTGTGCCACGCGCGCCTCAAAAGGTGTCAGCGCTATGACGCGCCCCCTCTATAGAGGGTCAAAGCCTACCGGGGTCGCGGGACTAACGAGTTACCGTGACCCCGGAACTTAAAGTTTAGGGCTATTGAAGGACACCGTGGATTTTAGTCAGTACGAGTCTGACAGTCCCTCCCGCCCTGCCCAGGGTGGGAGGACTCATTTGATGATTTTACCACGATTTACCAAAATCTGCGGTTCCGATTCCTATCCAGGATTTTTGATTTTTCTAAAATCCAATGATACATTTTTAGTTTTTGTCAAAATCGGATTTCAGTTACTTTTTTTTATGTGTTAACAAATGTTAATTTTTTTTTTTTTGAAAATAATCGATATATTAATTGTGTTAAAAAGTTTCGTTTTCGGTTTCGGTTTCGGCCGAAACTGAGAGCAAGGCCGAAAGTTCGGTTTCGGTTTCGGTTTCGGCTGAAAAATCAGTTTCGGTCGGACACTAAAAAAAACATAACTGGCAAAATGTGGGTGTACTCAACATCTTTGCCTAACCTTTCTGTCTGTCTGTTAGCGACCTTATAAGTACCTTACTGTTCTCTGCGCTTTCACCCGCTGCTCGGTTCTTATTATTGGATGAAATTGGGCAATTTTTTTTTTAATGCCGTTCGGCTCTGTTTCATGTAAGGATCATTTCATTGTATCGCATCGGAAGAAAAAAATCAGGACGGCGGAAGTTGGTCTGCTACATATTTATGGGTGCTAATTAAGGCAGCTTCTTTAAAATGTCATTCTCGTCTGCAAATATATTTAGTTGTCTAATGAATTAATAGGTCAGCGACAAACTTTTAGCGTCTAATAAATGGTTTATAAGCGACCATATATTGTAAAACAAGCTACTGTTAATATGACGCAACATGGTGATAATTCTTAAGCAACTAAATTTGTGATATGTCTACTCATTGCCAGCTTCTAATAAGTGTATCAACTTCATCTATAAAATAATATCAACGTACTCTAATTTCATAGAGTCACCGTTATTTTTATACTTTAGCATAAGTAATTGATGAGTGAATCTACTATATTTGAACATAAAATTTCCTTAATATTGTCATCAAATAATGGTCAATAAAAGCTATAATTTCATGTATTCGCCTATCTATTTATAATGTTACCATAAGTAATAAATTGACTATGGATGGTATTTAAAAGTACTTCAATTTATTCCCATTTTATTTACCTAATTTTGTCTGTGTTCCACCAAATATACTGAATGTGCACCAAAATATGTTCATTAAAATATGTCATAACGAGGTCACAGAATATATAATAGTACCTAAAGGCACAGAAGCATTACTCCCAAAAAGAAAACAAACAAATGTAAAATCTATACACGAAAGAATAGAGTCCATTTTTACTTGCACCCGCATCACCCACCTACTTTTATAATAGCCTAAACTTCCCATTCGCAAGCAAAAATGAACTGAATAGTAACGCGCGAGAGTTCATTTTAGTTTATCTGACGCCAACGACATTAAAAGGTTACTGTCGGTCAAGCTCAATAGGGTTGCGACTCGCGAGTTTGGGCACAGTTAGGTAGGAATACGTATTTTATGCATTGTTTAATTACATTATTAATTAACATAAATATATATCACTCCTCATTACCTCCTTAAGTCCCTCAAGGAATTTTGTTTTTATCATCAGCCTATATCTTTTTTCTGTTTCGTCATCGATTACTTCATATTCATATCGATTGGTAGCACAGAATGTTAACAGTAGGTACCTACGGCACCTTACGTGAGGAATAATATCGATGCTTCCAAGCAATAACCCGGCAATCGAAAAATCAAAATTTTACAGGAAAAAAGATTTACTGATTCTGTCAAATATCTTTTCAACAAGTGGGACTACTGAAGTCATTGATGTACTAAATGAAAGCTAATTTTTTGCGAAGTCTATCTGTGCTATTATTATGAAAATCCTTTTATTCAAAACCTAGTAATTTATAAAAATAAATAATACCTAAAATCGTATGCATAAAATATTACAGTAATACCACTTACGGGGTTATTGCAGTAAATTTATGCATTAACATTGCATTATGGGCTTCTACCGGAGGTAATGTGGTAATGTCAAATAATTTTAAAAAAAGGTATTCATAAAAAACATTGTTAGTGCACATTACGGAACACGTACTTTAAACTTATTTCAACAAAAACCCCATGAACACGTTTACCAAAAACTTAATGAAAATGATATTTATGCCAATACCCCGGTAATCGCAACTTACAAAAATAAAAAATAAAATGATATTCACACCAAAAACCCGGTAATCGCAACTTACCAAAATAAAAAACAAACAGTTTTTTCGTATAGACCTATAAAAGGTTTTTTGCCGAAATATTATTTTGTCTAAACTCCCAACAATAAACACGTTTGTCATGATTTCTTTGCAAATATCATTAGGAAAAATCTGGAAAAAAATGCATAGGTGTATTTCAGTCCATAGATGCCGAATTTGACATAACAGCATAAAGCCCATAATAGTACATTACCGAGTTCTTGGTTGGGGGCATCGATATATACACCGTGACTTTTTAGTCGCCTTACAACGGCAGCCCAGTTCATGTATCCAATCACTAAAACACGTTTATAATATAAAATATGTATTTAAGAGATTTCAAAATTTAAAAATAAAATAATATAAAACCTGCGGTCTTTGCTTACATCAAATATCAAAGATTTTAAAACGTTGTCAGAAACAAAAAGATTAGTTCCGTTTCAATCCGTTCTGGCCAAGCTGTAGTCATAACTTTAAAGATCGATCGTTATCGTTTACGGCAAAATAGATAACTAGTCCTTATCATTTCATTCATTTCATTGTCACAGGCCCCGTGTTGCGTGTCTTTGTAGGTAAGTAGGTAAAAAAGTCGCGAAGAGAATTACGATCGCTGACCTTGAATGCGTAGTGTAGCCATTTTCTGAGTTTGAACGTGTCTAAACAATAACGTAAACATCTTCCTACTTTCTACCGGTCATAATTCGACCTACCTACGTATTCAGCTTAGGTGAGTGAGAGTGATGTCAGGTTTGATAATCGTCTATTTTATTTATCTTGGTCGTCTTGTAGGCCAAATTTGTAACCTACCTAATCATGATTACTAGCCGGTACTTGAATGACATTAATAAGCACGCCACAAGCAGGTAGATAGTTTTTTGATCATTATTAAATATGTACTACATAGATAAATATTCACTTTTTTTCTTACCTTTCGAAATCACGCGGTAGTGTGTGAAACGTGAGGCTCCTATCACTGTCATTATTTAAACAACCAAACGTTATGCAGTATTTTTTTTTCTTCATCATAATTATTATATTTTTTTTTTAAACTCATGCGTAAATTCAAC
Source organism: Agrotis clavis (assembly GCA_954870645.1). Classification (NCBI taxonomy): domain Eukaryota; kingdom Metazoa; phylum Arthropoda; class Insecta; order Lepidoptera; family Noctuidae; genus Agrotis; species Agrotis clavis. Next base: position 14,686,579 of record OX940919.1, on the reverse strand, counting down.
CAAACACCAAACTTAAATATTATTTAAGTAAGCGCGTGCGTAGTGGGCGGCGCGCGGCAACCGACTAAATGTCCACTCCGAAGTGGTCCCCGCCAATGCTTGCAGTTTTATACCTACACTGCGGAGTGAGCCAGGCCTGACGAGGTGTAATAAAAAAAATCTACCTAAGCAGGGTCGACGAAGCCCCGCTTCGCGGGGCTTCTATTTCTGTGTACAAGGTTTAAAGGAACCTAACCAAACCGAACTTCGGGGTGTCCCTGAAATCTTGCTAAAGCGAGTTTTAGATTTGGTGCACATTCAGTATATTTGGTGTATATAAGAATACGAGCACTCCTTAATCGTGTCATTAATGTAAACAAATACACGTGAACTCGTTGCTGCACGCACCGAATAGAGCTCGCTCATTGGTGCAAATGGCCGGTCGCGCCCCTCTGATTCCCAACGAGCGTCAGGTACACTCCCGCGCTTGTGTTGCAAACTTTCACGAAAAAAGAATATGATTTATTAATTTAGTTGTTGAATGAAAAACTTTGATTGCTAATTTTGAGGCTGGATTTTGATTTTATTAGCAGACAGATGTTGAATCTCTAAAATATATAAAGTAGCTCACTTACAACATTAGTCGCTGAGTTATCAAATCAGAAGTAAATATATTAGCTCGGAGTCATATTAATTTACGCTCGTAAATTGACGCTGGTTTCTTGATATTTTGTTGGAATAGTAAAGATGATGAATTAATATAATTGAAGCTGTTCTATTAACTCGTCGCTCACATATAAAAAAAGACGCTAGGTTGCAGGTGCTAAAGAAAACTTTTGTTGCCGCACATATAATTTCCCCATATTTATTCATACAAATTGTTTGAACGAAAAAATTAACACTTTTTTATGATGTAATTTGATTTAGTGTCTATAAAAGAACATTTCATTGTATGGGAAAGAAAATGTCTGGGCAACAGAAGTGGGTCAAATCTAATGAAATACTGACTACTACTGATAAACTTTATGCTGTTAGAAGAAACTTTACTGTTCTTTTGACCAACTTCTACTGTCCAGATATTTTCCTTCCCATACAACGAAATGATCCTCACATAATACTAAATCAAATAAAATCATAAAAAAATATTAGTAACTAATAAAAGTATGAAAAAATATTTTGCAAATTTTGACCAACTTCCGCCGTCCCGATTTTTTTCTTCCGATACAATGAAATGATCCTTACATGAAACCAGGGACTGAAAGCGGTTACGGTTAAAGGTTAAGATACCTCAAAAATATAACGGTACCGATTCAAAATAGAGGTTGAGCTATACCGGTACCCATATAAATAAAGGTTGGGATAAATTGTTATTTAACCTTTATACGATTTCGGTACCGAAAAACATGCGAGACGGCACGGCGCGGGTACAAGGGCGGGGGTATCTAACGCGTTGAAACTTTACCTTGTGTTTGCTTGCTGTACAATTCTTATTTTAATACATGCGTGCGAGCGAGATAGCGCGGGGCAGGACTTCGCGCGACGGTGGTGTGTAACGCATTAGTACATGTGTTTAAACACTGTATACAAATTCTTTTTCTCTTTCCCTGTATTTGTTTTGCTACCGACTGTGTGCCGGGTACGTGTTGATAGTTCGTCAACGTAATAAGCACTTATTATAAATAAACAAAATGGGAAGAAAAAATGCGTAAACTGCGTTTCTACCGCAGTTTACGCATTTTTTTCATTTTCGAAGGAAAATAATGCCTCTACTTGCCTAGTGGTTGGATGTTCAGCTGTTATAAAAGTAAGTAGGTACATACCGGCTTTCTTGGTTTACCTACCTATTGTCAAATTATTAAGGACTATGGTTAAACATTTATGTAGGCTGTGTAGAAAATGGAGTATGTACTACAGGCACATAGATTATTTAAGGTGCGTACAGACCATGCAACAATGTTATATAGGGGAAACTGAGGACACTTGATCCTTACGGGAGACTAGATACACTGGATTTACAGAGCTTCTGTGAATACTATTTAAATTAAGAGAGGCCACATTTGTAGCCTATGGTACGTCCTAACTTTCTAAAATTGGTACCCGTGTCAAATTTGGTAGTTGAGCAGATGGCGGATGATTTTGTGTTTCGTGTTGCAAGAAAATATTTTTCGTAAGTTTTTATTTGGATTAAATAGTTTGTTAGTAAACTTATTTTGGATGATTATCAATTTTAAACTAGTCATTATATAGGTGTTTATGAGTCTGTTTCATAGAAAAGTGTTAATAATGGTCGATTTTTTTACAATGTTTTTTTAAAACCTCGACATAGCTAGGGTACACATGGTACATTTCCTTATGGGATATATAATATAATTATGTTATTATGATGAATTATGATAAATATACACATTCCAAACTTTCGCCAGTCACCACAGATTTTGTGACAATAGGAACATTACGTGATATTTGCTGAAAACATACGTATATGTGTTTTATTATAACAGTGGATATGTTTTTATTGTTTCTGGTTTACCTATTTCTTTTTTTTTTTAGCGTGGTAAAATCATCAAATGAGTCCTCCCACCCCGGGCAGGGCGGGAGGGACTGTCAGACTTGTACTGACCAAAATCCACGGTGTCCTTCAATAGCCCTTTATGTTCCGGGGTCACGGTGAGGAAATAAAACCCCGGGACCCCGGCAGGCTTTGGCCCTCTGAGAGGGGGCCCCGTCATTATGCTGAATTGCTGACGCTCTTTGAGGCGCGCGTGGGACACAACCAGGGTTGGCATGATTAAAACAAGTTGTTTTAAAACACACTAGCTGACCCCGCAAACGTTGTTTTGCCATATAAATTTAAAAAAAATAGATAGTAGCCGATTCTCAGACCTACTGAATACGCATATAAAATTTGGTAAAAATCGGTAGAGCCGTTTCGGAGGAGTACGGTAACTAACATTGTGACACGGAAATTTTATAAATAAGATATATCAATCCGACGACACGTGGCGCCATCTGTTATCATAAGACCGTTTTATTGTTTTCCTCGGGCACAATTCTTTTTCTGTTTTTTGGAAGGATTTCCGTTCTGTACACCTGACAAAGTACACAATATGCAACATTCTAGGATGATCGGTTTTATAATGACTAAAGCGTGAAAAGTAACAACCCAATTTTTGCATTTATGATATTAGTTATGACTTTTTTTATCGTGGTAATTTGATTTTTAATTAAAACTAGCTGTGCCCGCGACTTCGTTCGCGTGGATGTCTTTTTTAGTGCGAAGCGGTGTGGGAGGATACCGATACAAATCATTTTCTTTATGCTTTTTTTTAGCGTTATAAAATCGTCAAATTAGTCTTCACACCCAGGGCTGGGCTAGAGGGATTGTCAGACTTGTATTGACTAAAATCCACGGCGTCCTTCAATAGCCCTTTACGTTCCGGGGTCACGGTAGCTCGTAAGTCCTACGACCCCGGCTGGCTTTGGCCCTCTAAGGGGTTTGGCCCCCGTCATTGTGCTGACGCTCTTTGAGGCGCGCGTGGAACACAACGTTGACGTCGACCCGGGCATGGTCCATGATTGGACAGCGAGTCGCCCATTACTCGTCGCCCAAATGCCCACGCCTATTGGCCAGAGATCGTCCTGCGACGTCCGTCACCGTGGACGTCTACCACGGCGGCTGGGTGTGGGTCGTGAGGTGGACGCTGTGCTCTTCCTCACGCGTCCCGCCTCCTCCTTCGCTGGCATGACTGTTTCGCAGAAAGAGGCGACCGGTTTCCACTCTATTTCACGTCAACCAATGCCGAGCGCGAGAGGTCGCCGCCTATCACCGTTGTGAGGACATGTGCGATGCTTTGCCCAAGCGGGGCAATTTTGCACCGTATGCTCACCGTGTCCTCTGGACGATCCTTGTAGTGGTGACACCCACGCGTTTCTTCCTTCCCCATCCGACATAGGTACCTCCCAAAACTTCCGTGTCCAGTGAGGATCTGCGTCAGGTGGTTGGTCAGGACGCCGTGACACCTTCCAGCCATACCTCAAAGAGAGGTCTTACCGCCGCGATTGAGGCGTGTCCGAACCTCGGTTTCGATAGTCGCTCCCTCCATACCGCCCCCTTTTTTTTATCGTGGCAAAATCATCAAATGAGTCCTCCCGGCCAGGGCGGGACAGAAGGGACTGTCAGACTTGTATCGACTAAAATCCACGGTGTTCCTTCAATAGCCCTTTATGTACCAGGGTCACGGTTATCGAGTGAGACAGTCCCGCGCCCCCGGCAGGCTCTGGCCCTCTTAGGGGGCCCAGTCAGATTGCTGACAGCTCTTTGAGGCGCGCGTGGAACACAACGCGCCGTCGATCCGGGCATGGTCCATGATCGGAGGGCGAGTCACCCGTTACTCGCCGCCCGCATGCCCGCGCCTATGGTGGCCGGAGATCGTCTTGCGACGTCCGTTGCCGTGGGCGTCTCCCGCGGCGGCTGCGTCGTGAGGTGGACGCTGTCCTCTCCCTCACGCGTTCCGCCTCCTCCTTTGTAGCATTACTGCTTCGCAGAAGGAGGTGACCGCTTCCCATTCCTTCTCGCCCCGCAGCATGGCCTCGACCAGTGCCTATCGCCGCTGTGAGGACACGGCGGTGCTATGCCCAAGCGGGGCAGTCCTGCACCGTATGTTCTACCGTGTCCTCCGGACGATCCTCGCAGTGGTGATACCCAGGCGTTTCTTCCTTCCCCATTCGATACAGGATCCATACCGCCCCCTGAGATGGCGCCGGAGCTCTTCCCGCCGCGCCTCGACTTGTCTATGCAGCGGGGATTGGCCAGTGCTTCTTTATAAATACATGCCGTCGGACGGTAAGCTACCCATTACTCTCCGTCCGTAAGCGGCTGGAATATGACCCACTATTTCCGGACGTCTTCAGCGGTGGCTCGGGTGGGAGGTAGAGGGTGCACTTTCCCTCACGCGCAATTATGATATGCTCAGTATTGCCCAGGCAGTATTAATTTTGTTGTGACATTATTTTGAAACTATGATATCTCCTAAGATATTCATTGAAATCAAACGATGTCAAGGGCAATTTTGTTCAAAATTAAATGCTTGTGATGATTAATGTATTTATTTTGATAAGGATTAATATCGTGTTAATGAAAATACCTTCGCAAATAATGCATTACTTTAAAACCAATTTGATTTCCATAAAAAAGGTTATAGTGACTTAATCTTAAAAGATAGATATATGCTCTCGCGGACTTTATTTTAGAACTTTTTATGAGGAATAATTCCGTAGTACATAATTTTTGCGTATCTTTAACCGTTTACGCAGCGCACGCAACGAAAGCTCTCGAAGAGGAATACATTTTCCTGATTTTGAAACATTTCTCATTGCTGCTCCGCTCCTTTTGGTGATAGCGTGATGTTATATAGCCTATAGCCTTCCTCGATAAATGGACTATCCAACACAAAAAGAATTTTTCAATTCCAACCAGTCGTTCCTGAGATTAGCGCGTTCAAACAAACAAACAAACAAACAAACAAACAAACAAACAAACTCTTCAGCTTTATAATATTAGTATAGATGTTTAAAACAGTGTTTAAAACAGTTTGAAATTAAACAGTGTTTTTTATTACATGTTTAAAAACAAAGATTAAAACAAGTTTAAAACATTGTATAAAACAGTACGAAAAAAAAACATGTTTTAAAACTACTTTTCATGTCGCAATAACTGAATATAAAATGAAAATAAAATAATAAGTAGGTATTTGAGTCTGAATAGTTCAACATAAAACCAATCGAGTCTCTATTGAACTACACACATCAAAAGTGTCTAGGGATCAACATATATTTTTGCAATAACTTTTCTCCTGATTGATATTAATTAAAATGTTCTTTAAGGATTCATCAAATAAAGTGTTATCGTTTGTCACAGTAACGATAAACCAAGTCACCTTTGCATTCATAAAGAAATTTGCCATTTTCCTAATAAAGGGATTTTTGACATTTGAACCACTAACATTAAAGTTCGAAAAAAAGACTGAAATAACAGTTTTCTTTAAAATTTTATTGGGTAACTTAAACAATTAATAATCCGTGTTTCTACCGCGAACACTAACAACACAAGAACATCGGTTTGGCATACTCAAAATGAGTTCATCCAAATCACGCTGTGGAACGGCCGCCCATGTTCGTTGCAACAACAAAAAAAGGTCTTCTTGCGACTGGATACCCTCCATATTCGGCAGAGCTCTTCTCTGTAGCATATCCCATGCATGCTCAATCGGGTTCAAGTCTGGCGACTGAGCAGGCCAGGGCAGGACATTGATGTTAGCTGCGGCGAGAGTCTGTCTTACAACTCTTGCGGTGTGCGGTCGTGCATTATCATGCATTAACTGAAATAAGGGACCGATTTGCACTTGTAGAAGAACGATGACGTCTGATACAATCGTCTCAGCATAAATTTGAGCGTTGAGGTTGCCTCTGATCCAAATCAACTCAGTTCTTCCGCCGATCCAAATACCCGCCCATACCATGATGGTTCCACCACTATAAGGATGGACTTCCTGGCAGGATTTTAATCGCTGTTGGCGTCCAGGGGTTCTCCAGTGTCGTATACGTGTTGTATCCGGTCTCATACCAAAACGAGACTCATCAGAAAAGCACACGAAACGCCATTGTTCTTCTGCCCAATTTCTGTGTTCAAGAGCCCATTGATATCGAATCCTACGATTGTGCATTGCTATAGGTGGTACCCGTAGCGGTTTTCGGGAATGAAGGTTCACTTCATGCAAGCGGTTTCTGACTGTTTGGTCGCTAATTAAGTTCCCTGAAGAGTGATGAAGCCTCACGGCTAACATCATGGCGGTTATTGTTGGAGCTCTTCGAGTTAAGATTTGAATGTATCGGTCTTGTCTCCGTGTGGTGCAGCGATACCGTCTTCCATGGCGCTCAGCCACGGTACCAGTGCTTCGGTAACGTGTCCAAAGTCGACTGATAACACTCTGACTTGTATTCAGAGCTAAAGCCACAGTACGTTGCCGGGAACCAGCTTCTATCATTCCCACGGCTCTGAGCATTTCTTCTCAATCTCAAGAAATCCGCATAAAAATGCTTGATCCCTAGACACTTTTGATGTGTGTATATTATATTTTGATATTTTTGAACTTTCAATGGCATTGTAATTAATATTTTTTTTTTACAAAACGTTGCCCCACTCTAGGAATTTCTACTGTGTCGTGGGTGCGTTTACAAACATATAAACTCAAACATGCCGCCTACATTATTTTTATGTTATGTAGGTATTTCATTCAATCAAACAAATATCTAAGTACCAGGATTTGTATGGGACAAGATAGCACCTATTTTTGAAACATTATCATAATAATTTCAAAACAATTAAAATTGTAACAATTTTAATTAATAAACAACATTAGTCATAAATAAAAAACGTAAACTTCGATCCCTAATGTCGGCTGTCGAAAGAAATTTGGTAATTCCCCTATTTTTTAGACACTTAAGTAGATCGGTGTTTCTCAGTCCATTGTTCATAAGGTAAAGCCCCGCACCGTGGCGCGGGGATATACCTTATGAACAATGAACTATTCTACGAACGAATAGGAGGCGCGCCGCCTGTCCCGCTAGGAAAGTCCCTACGTGTCGTCCAATATAAAATCAACATTAGAACATACCTACCGGGTGAATGTGAAGCGTTTGATTACGCAACATACAAATAAATGTTATCTATTGATCGTTTTTTTGTAACTATTTAATTTATTAGGGCGAATTTATAAAGATCTAGCCTAGAAAAGAAACATTGTCGAATTAATTTGAAATAATGCCCAGAACTAAAAAAAAACAAAAAAAACACTTGTTTAAAACATTTTGAACTGTTTGTTTTATATAATTTAAAAAAAACTGTTTTTTTTCCAACCCTGGACACAACGCACCGTCGACCCGGGCATGGTCCATGGTCGGGCAGCGAGTTGCACTTTGCTCGCTGCCCGCATGCCCGCGCCTACGGTGGCCGGAGATCGTCTGCCGACGTCCGACGCCGCGGGCGTCTAACACTGCGGTTGGAGCGGAGGGAGGACGCTGTCCTCTCCCTCTCGCGGCCCGCCTCCTCCTTCACGAGCATTACTGCTTCGCAGAAGGAGGCGACTGCTTCCCACTCCATCTCGCCCCGCAGCATGGCCGCAACCAATGCCGGGCGCGAGAGGTCTCCGCCTATCGCCGCCGTGAGGACACGTCGGTGCTCTGCCCAAGCGGGGCAGTCTTGCACCGTATGCTCTACTGTGTCCTCCGGACGATCTTCGCAGTGGTTACACCCGGGCGTTTCTTCCCTCCCTATCCGACACAGGTACCTCCCGAAACTTCCGTGTCCGGTGAGGACCTGCGTCATTCGATAGGTCAGGACGCCGTGACGTCTCTCCAGCCACTCCTCAAAGAGGGGTCTTACCGCCGCGATTGCGGCGAGCCCGAACCTCGGTTGCGACAGTCGTTGTCTCCATACTGCCCTGAGATCGCGCCGGACCTCTTCCCGCCGCGCCTCGACTTGTCGGGGCAGCGGGAAATCTCCCCGACGCTGCGCCTCCACGCGCCACTCATAGACGCGCTGGAGGGCAGTCGCCTCCAGATCCCAGGGCAGCAATGCGGCTAGGAGGTTGGCCGATTCGCCGGCGATCGTGCGGTATCCTCGGATCATCCGGATAGCCATGACCCTATGGCATGCAAACAGCTTCGCTGGTCGCGTCCGAATGCTCAGGGCCCACACTGGGGCTCCGTAGAGGGCCATGGACCGCACGACACCGTCGTACAGCCTCCGGCAGGAGGCGTTTGGCCCGCTGAGATTGCAGCAGCCGCCCTCAGGCGACTGCTGCCCGGTTCAGTTTTGGGGCCAAACGCAGGAAGTGCTCCCTGAAGTTCCATCGGCTGTCGAGGACGAGTCCCAGGTACTTCATCGTCGACTCGACGCCGATGCGAACCCCTCCCATCGTTATGTGGGACTCGGTCCGTGGCGCGTTCAGACGACCATGAAAAGACATGGCCTCTGTATGCGCCACCTCGAGTCCCAACTGCCGGATCCTCGCAACGACTGTCGCAACCGCTTGCGTCGCCAGGTCGGCCGCCGCCTGGTGCGACTCTCCCTCTGCCAGGACGAGCGTGTCATCGGCGTAACATATTACGCCGACGCCGTCAGGGAGGTCGCCGCGCAGCACATAGTCGTAACCGATGTTCCACAGGTGCGGCCCCAAGACCGAACCCTGTGGAACACCGCACGACATCTCTCGCCGGTTCCATTCTCCCCGGAGACCGGGGTAGATGACGGCTCTGTCCGTCAGGTAGTCCTCGACTATGCGACGGAGGTAGGTCCGACCCGGTGATACCGGAGTGCCTACCTGATGCAACTCCAGGGCAGGGTGTTAAAGGCGTTGGTGATGTCCAAGGACACCGCCAAGACGACCCTGCCCCGGGCCACTGCATCCCCCGTCGTGAGGGCTCTCAAGCGCATGATGGCATCCACCGTCGAGCGCCCCCTGCGGAAGCCAAACTGGCTCTCCGCAAGGTCCGGACCCACCCGATTCAGGTGCCCGACGAGGCGGTCTGCAATGACTCTCTCAAAGAGCTTGCCCACCTCGTCGAGCAGCACGATGGGCTGGAATGTGGACGGAGAGTCCGCAGGGCGCCCGGGCTACTGGATCAGGACCAGCTTCCCCGTCTTCCAGCGAAGCGGGTACTGGCCCCTCTCCAGGCACGCGCTGAAGAGCCCCCCCAGTCGAGGCCCGAGAGTCCCGGAGGCCAGGACCCAGGCTTTTCCTGGCAGGCCGTCGGGTCCTGGGGCGGTATTTTTGGCCTTTAGCCGTAGTAACGCCACTCTCAGGTCTACCTCGGTCACCTCTGGAGCGTCGTAGACGTCGTCGTCGCTGTAGTCCGCGTTTGCGTCAGGTTCCGTCGGTGGCGGAGCCATGGGTGGAGGAGTATGCTCCCCTCGCGATGGGAACAGGGCGCTCACCACTTCCTCCAGGGACTGAGGCCGGAGACTCTGCGTCAACGGGGGAGCCCAGGGGCGGAGCTTCGCTCTCGCCCACTTGTAGGGTCGGCCCCATGGGTCCCTGTCCAGAGACTCCAGCATCTCCTTGCGGGTCAATTCGTTGGCCCGCCAGATCTCGTCGCGGAGGACGGTCTTCGCTGCCCTGTAGCCCTCACGCAGCTCCGCCTCTACAGTCGCCGAATCCGGAGGTCGGGTGCGGCGCCTGCGGAACCTGGTGTACCGGCGTCGCGCGGCAACGCACGCCTCGCGCAGCACTGCCAGCTCGCCCGACCACCAGTACAGCTGACGCCGGGCGCGTCATTGCCGGACCCGGGGCATGGCCACGTCGCAGATTTCCGACATGGCCTCCTGGAACCACTCCGCCTCGTCGTTAACGTCGGCAGGCCTGTCCGGTGGTGACACCCAGGCCTGCACGATCGAGGCTTCCAGGAATAGCTTTCGGTCCAACTGCTTCAGCGCCCATCGCGGACCACTTGGGTTCCGTCCACTTGGGACCGGCGCGTCTGAGGTCTGGGCGGAGACGTCAAACCGGATATAGCGGTGATCGGAATAGGTCTCCACCTCTACCACAACGCGCCATCCGGTGACGCGCGGCGACAGGTCTGAGGTGGCGAACGTAACGTCCACCACCCACCCGCACGCACATGGGGACAGAACCCCGGTTCTCGATGACTAGGCCCAGTGCTCCAGCCTTCTGCCCCGCACAACGACCGTAAACCGGGAACCCCAAGCTACACTCTTGGCGTTGAAGTCCCCCAGGACGAGCGCGGGGAGAGAACCGAAGGCGACGACGACGTCTCCCAGCTCCGATAGGGAGTCCTGGAACTCGGCGAGAGTTTGGCTCGGGGAGAAATATACGCCTATCACGGCGATCTCCCTGATCCGTGCTGCGAAGATCCCGCGCCCTCTCTTGACGCGATCGAGGGGCGGGGTACCGGCGGCGGCCGACGAGATGAGGGTCACCGAGCCGTCCAAGTCCGTCACCCAGTCATTTCTGGGCACGACAAAGTACGGCTCGGCAACCACGGCGACGTTGATCAACCACTGCGCCATGCTCTGGAGAAAGAGATCCTGAGCAGCGGCGCAGTGGTTGATGTTCGCCTGGAGGAAGCGCAATGGGGCCATTAATTGGAATCCATTGCAGCCTCCTCCAGGGCCCCTCGCGGGGGTACGGCCGCGGCGGCGGCGGCAGCGGAAGCGGCGGCGGCGGCGGGAGTGGCTGTGACGGCGGCGGCAGAGGGCCTACCTCTGCCCCTGGCCTTGGTGGGTGGGGCGCAGGACCTGCCCATAGCCCGGTGATCGGCCGGCTTGCCAGCCGCCTCACATGCGAAGCAGTGAGGCGGGGCAGAGCACGAGCCGGCCTTGTGACCGGACTGGCCGCAGCGGAAGCACCTGTCGCTGCGGTCTACCTCCGAAGTGCAATTGCATGCCGCGTGGTTGCCCACTTGGCAGCGGAAGCACCTCAGGGGTCTGGGCTCCAGGACCTTCACCTGGGCAGACACCCAACCAACCAGGAGCCTTCGGCCCTCCTGCAGCTTTTTGGCCGCCGACACGGGGCAGCTAACTGTGACGGTCTGCAACCCCGCGAAGCCAGGACGGAGGGCGCCCAGCCTCACCTGATCGGTAGGGCACCCCCCAGTCCTGGCAACGGCAGCCACCGCTGGGGATCAAGTGTCCCCAGTTTCCCCTAGCATTGTTATATAACACGTCCACGCCATCTAACATTGTTATATAACATTGCAACATAAAACAATACCGTGCACATTAGTGTAACAATGTTATATGACATTGTTATATAACAATTGTCGTTTGTCGTTCTTCAGTGCTATCCACAATGTTATATAACATTCTGTGTCCACATCATCTGAAATATGTTATATAACAATGTTATATAACATGTTATGTTATATAGTCTGTACGCACCTTAAGTGGTCACTTGCAAAACGCACGTGCGGTCTAAGCAGCGGGCAAGCTACTTAGACCCCGCTGACGCGCGCGACAATATCAAACACGTGAGATATCTGTGTGTGTTCAAGTCAAACAAGCGGGAAGTGCGCGATTTACTCTCGACGTCAGGTAGGAAAGTTTAATCTGTATGAACTTGTCGCTCGCACAAACGCCTGGCGGCTAAAGAGACACACACAAACACCTCACGCCTTTGATACTGCCGCTAGCGCGCCGCGCACGTCAGACGTTAGCTTGCCCGTTACCGTGCTTTTCGTACGTGAACACTTGGATATTACGCCATAATTATGTTTCTTAAGTCGTGACCGCGCCCATCATGGCGCTCGCGAGCCCGCGAGTCAACCGCGAGTCAACGTGTTTGAGCACTTAGAAAGATAGACGATAAAAATATTACTCAACTGGGATTGTACAAAGCAGAACAAATGCAGCTCATTGACTTTTCCATTCTTATTTCAGACGCATAGAAGTAATTACGTACCTACCAATTAATTCAAAACACGAAACGAGCAAGTTTAAATAATTTCCGAATTAAGAAATGATAGTAGACGGTAACCGTAAAACAATATTATAAAAAACTATAGCAAAGGACATACGTTAGATCGATCCTAAGTAAATGCGTATGTATATTTACCTGCAAAGTACGCGCCTGCCGCCGCGCCGCCGCCCGCGCCACGCGCCGTTAGGCAGATAGCCCGCGTAAGTACATTGAGTGATTCAACAATCGCGAACGACAGAGACAGATAGAGTGGTGAGGCGGTATGTCAAAGAAAACCCTAATTTAAAAAGGTTAAGGTAACGGTACTGATATTATTATAAAGGTTATGGTACTTCTACCGAAATATACCGGTATAAATATTGTACCTTAAAATTCGGCTACTTAAAAAAATAACGATACCGTTATATGTATATCGATTATCGTTATTTAACGGTATGACGTCATACCGAAATTTAAAGGTACCTTTATTTTTGGGTTATTCAGTCCCTGCATGAAACAGGGTCGAACGGCATTAAAAAAATTTTTTCGAGCAAAAAAATAAAAAACGCCAAAATTGTCAAAATCAAAAAAGAGCTAAAGGTTCCTAAGAAAGTTTTCCTGTATCTCTTATGGATTCGGATTTCTCCCTTTTGGCAAATTTAAAAGAAACACCCTGTATAATAGCCTATGGCCTATACTTATAGTCTTCCTCGATAAATGGACTATCTATCTATTATACAACATTAGTTTTAGTATATGCGAAACCTGAATATAGTTTGTTCAGAATCAGCAACTGATTCGATTCCAATGATTTTTACACCATGTTGTATTTTTTTTTTTCAAAAATATTTTTATTTTATTTTATAACCAGTTAATTACAATACAATCACCGTACGGTTAAATACCTATTGCCAAACTATTATCACGAGTGTATAACACAGGAGACGCGGTTTACGCGGGTGTACTGCGAAATGAGCATGTTTTTGAACGGACAACCAGGTAATATACAAGCTTATAACTTTGTGAATTTTCATGATACGGTTTTAAAATTTTGTACATAGATTCTTTACACAAAAATATTGGACAGGTGTATCGGGTTTCGCATAAACAAAAAATAATGTTGTATATATTTTAGATTAGTGCGTGCGTTTTCCAAATAAACTCTTCAATTATAAATATAATATTGGTATACACAGTCCTATAAGATTGCTATTATTTTCATCTGTGTCAATCAATGAAGGAATTTGAGAGGAAGGCTGCATATAGAAAGAAAGAATCGTTATATTATGTTTTCATAGACAATTCAAAATCTACTTTAATCCTGGGACTTAACTGTTTTTTTTTAAATCTAGATATTGCTACGCGGGCCTAAGGAAAAAGATCAAGTTAGAAGTGCCGCAATTACCTGATTTGGGTGAAGCATCTAAGGTATGTTTTTAAATATTAAAACATAATCTCTTGTAATTTACTTATTCGATTATTGACCTACGTGTATTTTAAGTTGATTTTTAAGTAACCATTTGTAACCAACCACTTGTACCATTTGTAACGAAAAAGTCAAAAAAAATATTTTTTGCATTTTGAGCTCTATCATGTATGATGAAATTGGGTTTTTAGTTCCAAAACAAAACTTGACTAGTTCAGATTATAATAAAGTTTGGTTTTAGTTTCTTACAGTCGTATTATAATTTTTTTACAGGAACCAACTGCGGCATCAAGAGAAACCGAGAGGATAGTTTGTGATTGGGCCGAAACAAAATTAGGTTTGTAATATTGTCTGCACTTTTAACAGAAAATTATTTACATTTGGGACAAAGGTAGTAAATTTTAATGGTGTGGTACAACGCATCGAAATAAACAACATTTTCCATTGTTTTGGCATAGTATTCGTGAATAAAAATACAATAGGTACAACCACCAGCAGGTCAACCTGATGACAAGGTTAAAAATCTATTTAAAAAAATTGGCGGCTTGAGGTAGGTTGATGTGCTGGCATCTGTACAATCTGTATATTTTAAACTGCATTCTGCAGTTGTTAATGTTAAATTAATGTATTTATTTAGGTATATAATTATTAGGTTAACCTAATTAGGTTAAAATCTCTTTAAAACTATCGATTATTATCACTATACTGTTGTACTAAAAGTAAAGATGAGTACCTAATGCTGTATCTCATCTCTAACCAATATTTAAAAAAAATTATTTGCATGCTGAATAATAGTAAGCGGAATATGTTGAACTTTTTAACTTTAAGACCTATTGTACCATATTTCATGCAAATAAAGATTAGTATTATTATTATCGACAAAGGAGATCACCCAGATTGGGCTAATTTGTTTTTTGCCGGCCAACTAAAATAAACGCAAAAACTAAATAGAGGCCATCAAAATTGATATTTTTTATTAGGGCACCAAAGTTCTATACCCAAGTTTTAAGTTAGTAATAACGATTACAAAAAAAATGAAAAAACATCGACATAAACAGTACGGTGGCCGGAAATCGCCACATAACATCCGACGTTCTGACGCGAGATTGATGCAATATCGGCTGGGTCATGAGAATGTCCTCTCCCTCACGTGTTTCGCCTCCTCCTTCGCTAGCATTACTGCATCGCAGAAGGAGGTGACTGCTGTAAATTCCCCCTCTCCCCGCAGCATGACCTAAATATGAACTAAAGCCGGGCGCAAAAGGGGGGCCGTCCCCTAACGGCTCCCTGAGTGGACCTCCACCGTATGCTGCACTGTATTCTCTGGACGGTCCACACATTGGTGACACCCGGGCGTTTCCTTCCGCCCAATCTGACAGGTATCTCCCGAAACAACCGAGTCCGGAGAGCACCTGCGCCTGGAGGAAGGTGAGAACGCCGTGACACCACTCCACCCACTCCTCAAAGAGGGGTCTTACCGCTGCGATTGATGTGTGCCCGAACCAGCTGGGTTGCAACAGTTGCTCCCGCCATATCGTCATGAGATCGCACCGGAGCTCATTCCACAGTGCCTCAACTAGTCGAGGCAGCAAAGTTTTGCGTTGCGCTTCCACACGTCAGTGAAGTCGTCGTGGTCAATTAAGCAAAACGACGAAGTGCTGCTTGAAGTTCCACTAGCTGTCGAGGCAAGTCCCAGGTACTTCAACGTCGACTCGACGCCCATGTGAACCCCTTCGTTTAGTTGGGAACTCGACAGGAGCGCGTTCCCACGACTAAGGAAACACATGACCCCTGACTTGTGCAATGCCATTTCGAATCCCAAATGCCTGATCATCTCGACAAATTGACTCAACACGTTGCCTGGCTAAGTCGACTGCTACCCGGTGTGACTTTCCCTGCGATAGGACAAAAATGTTCTCAGAGTAGCAGACTACACTGACTCCGCTAAGGAGGTCGGCGTATTCAATATCCTACAGTAGGCCGCAAAACGATCATCGTGTCCTGTGTGACTCCGCATGACGTTTTTTGCCGGTTTCACGCCCCCGGGACCTGGGTACTACAGAAGTACGACTACACGACAGAGGTAATAATATAATAGTAATAAATGGTTTATTGTTTCTTATTGCATAGTATAAGTTAAAGAATACTAGTACTCGTAATGTGTTTGCCTCGGACTTCCCTTTGTTTCGAAAATAACAATTTTTTGGAGGTAGGTCGGCACTATGTGATATAGGAGTGCCTTTCTGATAAAATTCCAGAGCAGGGTGGTAAAGGGACAGGGCATTGGCAATGTCGAGAGAAACCGCCGAGACGATAATACCTCGGGATGCTGTATCCCTCGCCGTGAGGGATCTGACGCGCATAATAGCGTCCACCTTCAAGCGCTCGCTGCGGAAGCCAAACTAGCTCTTCACAAGATCTAGGCCCATCCCCACCAAGTGACTGATGAGGCAGTGTCATTACTCTTTCAAAGAGCTTCGTACGCCGCAATCGCGGCGGTAAGACCCTCTCTAAAGTATATTCATTACAGGTAGTAGGATACTCGATATTTAACTATGGGTTTATGTAATTATGTTATTTCCGACTCCTCCACTACTATTTTCTGATTAATTTCGTTGCGCGAGTACAGAAGCAGTTAAGTTCATTCTCCGGGACATCGTCGAGATTTATTGTCTCGGCGCTTTTCTTATGGATGTAGTTTGAGAATAGTTCGGCGATATTACCCGTGTTTTTTTTCTTTTTGTGGTTATGAATGTGTATGTTGTTGCAGGCATGAAATTTTCGAGTATATCGGAGCTGTCCCGGCACCTGATGTCGGCGGGCCCGCAGCACGCCGCGCCCGGACCCGCCAGCGCGTCGCCGCCGCCGCCGCTTGCGCAGACGCACGGTACGAGACATATTCATTATCTTAAAAGCGTGAACTAGAGTCGCAGGCAACGAATGTATGCAAGGTTTATACATTCGTTGCCTCCCCCTTAGCAAGGCTAAGGCTTATGTTTATCAAAGGTTGTCTTCCGACTGATGATGATGTAAACGCTCTTTACATCTTATTACTATGTATTATAAATACGAAAGTATATGAAGATGAATGGATACGTGCTTGTTTCTCTTTCGCACTGCTGTCAATGGGCTACTATGGCATTGCCATCTGCCAGTTTGAGCCCAGCAAAAACTGTTTAATTAATCATGTTAAAAAATGTAGTAGAAATATGACATTTTTGAAGGTGATTTCATGCCGACTTCAAAACTTCCATGTATAATTGTTTTTATTTGTTTCCTTTCAGCACCTGCAGATGACACAACAAGTCGACAGTTAATAAAACATCTAAAACGAAAAATACAGGTAAGTTATAATATAAGTACTGTTACTGTGTATTAAGAAGGTAAGGTCGAAGTTTATTAGTGAGAGGCTCATTTTACCTGTTAAATATTCGACAGACACAAGGAACTCCTGGACGGCCTAAAAAGAACAAGGGCCAAGAAGTGGCGGGAGAGTCCCCTCCGTCCACGTCGTACGCGGGCCACCACCAGCCCATGAAACACGAGAGCGAGCCCGCGCCCGACATGAGCTACGGCTACCCGCAGCCGCCTTACCCGCCCGTGTACGACCCGCGCCCGCCCATGCCGTACTCCGTGCCGCCGCGCGCGCACCCGCCGCCGCCACACGCGCCGCCCGCGCCGCTGCTGCCGCTGCACGACTACCGCGACCCGTACGCCTTCGAGCCCACGTACGCGCCGCGCGACCTCACGCGGCCGCCCGACGCCGCACACAACCTGCCCATCAACCTCAGCAGCGACGCGTCTCTGGACCTGTCCACCGAGCGCACGGAGTGGGCGCGCCGCCGGCCGCCCGAGCCGCCGCCGCGCCTGGCGCTGCCCGGCAAGAAGCTCATCCTGGAGGCCTACCACAGCGAGACGCGCGCCGCCAGCCCGCGCGCCCCCCCCGCGCCCGCGCCCGACGACTTCCCGCGCACCGAGTACCTGCCCAAGAAGATGCGCGCCGCCGAGATCCTGGGCGGCAAGCTGGCGGCCGCGCGCCACACGCTGGCAGCCGCTCCCCCCGCCCCCGCCCCGCCCGCGCCCGCGCCCGCTCCCGCTCCAGCTGCAGTGCCCGCGCCCGCTCCCGCAGATGCTCCCGTTCGTCCCGAGGTTGCTTTTTTAGAGGATCCAAAAAACTTAACGAGCCGGTCCAAAAGCACCGCCGCGGCGCTGGCCCGGGAGGAACAGGAGGCGGCGAGTCCCACACGGTCGGTGAAGGCTCCGACGTCTAAGTCTGAAATGCTGCGCAACAAACTAAGGAAACGGAGCAGCGGCCGAGCTAGTGGACCCTCGCCGGATCGCGCGGGATCGCCCGAGCGAACCGTGACGCCTGATTCGTGTTGTGGGTTAGATGGGATTAATATCAAAACGGGAATGATCTGTGAAGAGAAACATTCAGAAATTCTCAACAGGGAACGTGTGATAAGCATATGTAACATCGATAAGCATGATTTAGACGATTATTTGAACGAGGGTAACAGTCAGGAGCACGAAGAGGAGTTACTGCAGTATTTCCACCATCGCGCTAATCAGGCGCAGCAGCAGCAAGCCCAAGCGAGCGCCAGCACGTCTGATGACGCCCCTGCTTTTTTAGAACGAGGTCAGGACCCACACGACGACCATAGTCAGGGCAAAAATGAAAAGATATCACAGCTCAGAGAGTTATTAGCTAAAAACTTGAAGAATCAAAGTGGGTCTAGTACACAAAATATGCAAACTATCCCGGAGTCACAATGTTCTATGGAGAACTCACACGAGCCTCCGCCTATGAAGACTACTATATCTGAAGGCGCCTTTAGACCGCTTGGCACAAATGAACCAGATATGAATGAGCCAGCCATTACCAACCAAACTGCTATGAACAGCAACAAGCACAATAATACGATTCCGAACCAAAATGGCACGTCTTCTTTATCATATGCCAATGATACTGCATCCAATCAAATGCCTGGCAACATTGGAGGGCCACATCTGTATAATGGACATTGTCACAATGAACCGCAGAGTCCAACAACCAGAACACAACAATATGAGTTTGTACCAATTTCTGATGGATGCCATTCGCCAGGAAACTTTCATTCCAAGTCACCACTGGGATTCGGACAGAGAGGTCAGAGTCCAACTAAAGTGAATAAACAAATAGTAGTTGGAGGTTCGCTGCAGACGTCTCCCATATCGCACTCGCACAGCACTGCTGCGAGTCCTTTCGTGAGTCCGAGGAACACCCCGGTGCCGCGCTCGCGACTGTGTCCACGACCGATACCTAAACATAATGGACGGAAACGGCGGAACCCTCTGTCCCTCGGCGTGGCGGACCCCTGCTCCAAACAGTTTGCTATACCCAATGATCAAAAGTTTATGAGCAAAGCACAACTCTGCGGTCCCGTCAAGTACTGCCAGCCGATCTCCGCTCCGCCCTCGCCCAACATACTTACACAATATAAAAATCATATGTACACGTCGTGTCCCTCCGGAATGTCTAATGGCTCCAATAATCTTTGTTTGAATTTTTTACCCAACGCACCTTTTCGAGATCACATGAATGGAGACCAACCATTATCTGCTGATCCTTTGTCAAGTGAAGTTAGTCAGTTTTTCCAAGAGTCACAAGTGTATAGATCTGGGCCCGACACGTTTAGATCACAATCAGTACCACTGAAGCAGGGCATAGGAAATATGGGACTATTGAGTTATAACAACACTCCAGTAGGATCTGTGCCCCCGACACCCGTCCCCAATGAGTTTTGTGACTTCGGATCTCTCGCCGACGCTTGTGACATATCAAAAGCTGGACTTAATCGAGAAACGCTCGACAAAATATACGACGCCATCGACAGCAGTAACGACGTGCTCAGCACTAACGCCACACAAAGTATTCTCACCTCTAATGACACTCTGAGCAATGGTTGTGACCCCCTCCCCGAACATCAGATACTTTCGGATGAGCAATTGACTTCGATTATACCGAGTGGTGACGATTTGCTGGAGAGAAGCAATCAGTTTAACCAATCGTTCACTAACGACAGCGCCGCCGCTGACAACGTGGAAGATTTCCTCAAACGAGCGAACAGTATCGAGTTTGATTTATCGGAATTAGTTACGGAAAAAAATAAATACTACACATCACGATCGGTCCCGAGTACACCGCTTCCTTACAAACGTACCGCGCCTAATTTGCAGATAGATTCTCGCCGCTCCAGGGAGCTGTTCACCGCAGAAAATTACTCCAACGTATCGAACGGCATATCTTCGAAATCCGTGCCGTCGACTCCTCAGTTCGCGGAGGACAGGAGCGTGTTCAGCTACAGCAACAGAGACTTCCTGATCAACGGCAACTCGGTGTGCGGCGCGGCCATGCACGACAGCGTGGTGGACAGCTCGGCCGCGCTGGCGTCGCCGCTGCACGACATGCTGCGCGAGGAGCTGCTGGCCGAGCCGCTCACGCCCGCGCTGCTGGCCGACCTGGACAAGATGGACCCCGCGCCCTACGTCGACCTCTAGTCAGCCGTGCCGGTACGATATCACCACTTGTATATATGTACTATAATAATATAAGTTTTGATTTGTTTGTACAGATACCGATAAATTGGATATCTACAGAGTACAATGTATTTGTATGCCTTCAGTGAAGGCAAGTGCTAAGTTGTGCATACCTAGTTTAAATTCGGATCGCACACTCCCAAAAATTGAGTCAATAATCAATGCACTTTACTATTGTGATAATAATAAAAGCTATATGACAACAATTATTAGAGTAACCAAAAGCAAAACTCTAAATATTTTGTTTTACGGCTTTGTCTATGTTGCCTATTCGTTAAGCCACCAAGAAATTAATGGCAAAGTATCTTTTGCCAAAATATTTGACAATATAATTGGAGAAGTATTTCAAAGTGAACATACTCTATGAACTGAACTTTAAGTTACAGACGTGTATGTTGCTGTTATCTTAGCCCAATAAATTGGCATGTTTGACATAACATTGATGGAATTATAGTTGAATCATTATTATTTCTGCAATCATTTGTTATTTTATATTAACTTGAATGTGATTATTGCGCGTTGACCCGCGGCACCGCGGCACAGCTGTCGACATGCGCAGAATGCGTGTGATGCATCGGACCATATAATATTATATAATAAATATATATATAATTATATATTTTTACATAAGATGAAGATACAACTTTAAATATTAAATCAATAACGAAGACTAGACGTTCAGCCTGATGTGAAATTGAGAAATTATATACAAAGACACGCACTGTCGGTAGATACGTAATTATTGTTATTTGTACTAGCTAGGTTTAGGAAAGCTGTATTGATAATTTTAGTGTTTACCGACTGTATACGTTATTACAATATTAGGCATATACCACCGGCAAACAAACCTTAGGTAAAAAGTTCAATATGTATTACAAATTGAGCTTAACATTCATCAGTGTAAATAATAATTAGATAATCAATGTTATCAAATGTTATTGATCTTTTTATATGAATTTCAAGCCAAAATATAATTTTGTTAGTACATTCTTGTAAGCTTGCTATATGATTGCTTTTAATGTTATATGTATAAAGTCTGTAATGTATTCAATTAGATTGATTTTAGTAGTTCTTGCAGGTCTTCGGACAAAAAAATGTATTAGTTTAATATCTTCTTTGTGAAGTGTATGACATGTGCGCTCCTTAGAACTTAAGCTATAAGTTTTGTTGTGAAACAGATGTTCTGCTTGAAATGTTACATAAGTTTAAGAAGAAGGTGGTATGTGCCTCGTGACAATATCTGTACCCATACCATGAGTTCTCATTACGATACTCGCTTCTCGATATCAACCGCGTTTGGCGCTCTCATTGGCCCGCTCCAAGGTTGTATGAACGCTCAACCAATGAGATCGCCAAACGCGGCAATGCGTATGTTCGAGTATCGTAATGAAAACTCATGGTAGAGGCTCTGCGCTCATTGTTATCACAAGAAAACATCGAAGTTTTGATACCCATTTTATATGAAGTAGTGAGATACAGTCAATAGTGATACTAACTGACCAGTTCCATCACCAACGTCTTGCGGCAGTAGCTAATGTATGTAGTTATAGTGTTGAACCAGACCAATGCAGCGTGCCAAGCGCGCTTAGTAAATTAGAATTGGTTTTTCATAAGAAAAATGATAAAATAGTATATAGTTTATGAAAAATGAATTTATTGTAAGTTAGCACAAAGATTTAATATATTTTATTATCACATAGGAGTTTTACTGATATACTAAATTTACATTGATCGCATTAAATGCGGAGGGAGTTGAACCTGCCAATATGGTTGCAGTGAGCTTGTAAGGCGGAATATTACTATTATTTCATTAGTAACGAAGCCGGTCGCATCCATAGACCGAATAATTTTAAAAAAAAGAAACGCGAGTAGTGAAAATAAAACAACAGATTATTAAAATTAGTTATTTGATCATGAAATCACATTGTAGTTAGGTTATTTTAATTCTTCCGCCTTTTGCCTCTAATTTTACAATTTTCACTACACCTTTTTTTCTTAATTTTATTATTAGAGTAACATATTTTTTAGTATAACTTATAAATATTCAGATTAAAATAAAAAATCTGTAAAATATTATATTTGGTTTGAGATATCAAATATAATCTACAGTTAATGTATTTTAATGTGGGTCTTGCGAAATATATATTATTCATTTAAAAATTATTCACATTTAACAATTCATTTAACCAGTAATTCATATAAGCGCCATAAGACCGGCTTCACACTATAAATAAAGTTCAAAACTTGAAGGCCTAGCGAAATTGTTGTGTATTTTGTTGTGTTTGGCATCGTAGGTATTATTTCAACGATGCACTGTTTTCATTACTTTGTAAAAGAAATTATATTTCAATTAATTTCCTCAACCTGTGCCTCAATAACGAATGCTATAGTAAAATGTCCTTTAAAAGCTTAGTAGTTGGTTTGTTATAACGCTAGTACAAAACACACTGATTCGACAGGGATATACCTAGGTATATGTAAGTGAAACCGAAGACTGTTTAAAGTTTGTAGAATATTTTCAACACAAAGAAATAACTTGTCGTGATCACTTCGTCTCGAGGAACACTACACAACGAATAACCTCAGTGATCAGATCAGTGTTATTCCAATTTGGTACAACTTACCAAAATCGTCTAGTACCTAATTACTGTTAAGTTGTACATTTCGTTAAGGCTCGTCTCTCGTAAGTTAAGAGTTAACACATTCAAGCACTTTGTACATATTTTCAATGTTTATTCCATTTTTAAATGTATCGCCAACATCTAAATTAATTCACATTCATCAAACACCTAATTTTAGTGATTATATAGATGTGATGTCAGATTATAAATATGCACTTCAACTTCAAAATGACAATGTGTAATGAAAGAGAATTAATATGTGTTTATAGTATGGTAATAATTGTCTTCTCATTGTGTGTTGTGAATCAATTCGCATCTCTTGTATCTTTAACTAACTTTTATATTTGCTCTGTTTATGTACCCGATTTATAAGAAATACCTATATTATTCCGTCGGAATTGCAATGTATTTTGCAAATTATGTATATAATATTCTAAGTATAATCGCGAAGACGTTGATTAACATCACTTTAAACGAAATACCCACACCGATGTAACTAGTTTAAATAAACCATATACCAATTATGTTAAATTTAATCATATTGACGAATAACTCGATCGATCTACAATAATCAAGAATGTTGATTTAATGTATGAATAAATTCGTGTATACATTTTCGTTTCCTCACAAGTAAAATGAAATTAATATCCCGCAAATATTCATTATATAAATTATATTTAATTTTACTGTTCTTTCGTGCACATTGTTTGAGATTTGGAAACTGAGATAGATGTTTGCATACCTACTTGTTCGTATTAAAATAAAATGTTAATAATTATGTCATGATACACATTCTTATAAACTTTACTGAAAGCGTAATAGCGTCACACTGAGTTTGCAAAGATAAATTGTTTAAAACTGTTAAATATTGAAGTTACAGCATTCCTTTTTTGGGATGTGTTAGCTCTTACGCTGATGGTCGTTAGCACATCTTCAATCCATTTAATAACTCTCGGACATGTACGAAACCATTCCATTGCAAAACATTACCAAATCAATATAAAACAATCACTTTCACTATTTACTAGACAGCACTTTTATTTCGTAGCAAAAAGGGCGGTTTTCGCAGTTCAAGCGTTACTTCTGAAGTCTGGTTAATAATACTTTAAGGGCGCTCCCTCACCGCTAGCATTCACTTGTAATGTAACGTTACAGATTCGATCATTCGAAGACAATAGAGCATCAAATTTGCGCACTTTTATGTTACATTACAGGTTAAGGTGATTGCTTCGATGTAGCCCGCGAAATTCAAATTTTTTTACGTTTTTTGCAATTTGCAGGCCAGTGACATGTTGTAACTTTATAAATATATGTGTTGCGGTAATAACAAGTATAATTTTAAATATAAAAATTATCAAAAAATTCGCTCCATCAGCTCTCACATAGAAAAGGTGCATCGTAGGTAGATTTCGGAGATTTTAACATGATGCACCTTTTCTATGTGAGAGCTGATGGAGCGAGTTTTTTGATAATTTTTATATTTAAAATTATACTTGTTATTACCGCAACTCATATATTTATAAAGCTACAACATGTCACTGGCCTGCAAATTGCAAAAAACGTAAAAAAAATTGAATTTCGCGGGCTGGTTGGAGCATCCCCCTTAATGCTCGCGGTGAGGGAGCGCCTTTATAAATTAAAACCCCACATGATTTGGATATTATTGCAATGGATAATGGATTAAATGGTAATTCATTCACCTTTTTGAATACATTTTTAAAATCAATTTCTAACAAAAAAATATAATCAATGTTTTTAAGAATAGGAGTTATTTGTTTAAATATTAATGTGTACCTGTAGATAGTTATTATTTGTATTCGATGTCTTCATTCTAACGACACAACAAAATAAAAACTAAGTGTAAAATTATTTTTACTAAATTGATGACGAATTCAATATTTTTCCAATCCAAACATATTTTTCAGAACTGTATAAATAAAAATTTTGTATTTACTGAAATTCAAGATATACTTTAATGAAATTCAAGAATTGTAATAACATTTTTGTTTTAAACATAATTGTAAAAAAAATAATACATTATATTAGATGGTTTAATTTTAATTTTGTCTATGATTTATTTTAGGATTTTTGTTAAAATTTAAAATGTTTTTATAAAAAGTACCAAGTCCATGGACATAGAGGTTTTTTTTGCTAAAATAAATCATTGTTATTTAAATACAGCATTAACATTGGTTGACACGTATTAATACATGACACCATTTTATTTTTATTACAACTTTGTTGTTCTGTTAATTATTGTTTTTATTTTCTAAATATTTTTTATGAATGTATGATAATACATAATAGCTATATTAAGCATATCTAGTTGTAAGTGAAGATATCCATGTTGTTGATTAGTCTTTTATGGATGTTGATTTACACCATTTGCTATGCAGTGATAATAAATGGTACGATAGTAAATGCCATTTTTTTATTCAATACCTTATTTTTTTCTTCAGCTAAAAAGTATTAGGGTACCCTGTATAGAAGTGCAAAAAATAAACAGTCTTTAAATTGTAGTTTTTATAAAATTATATGCAAAATATCTAGTATTGATTCCATGAAATAGATCCAGGCTTGGATTTAGGATCCGGCACTAGCCTTGGGCAAAATAAGATGTGCATTGGACGTAAAAAATTAGCATGCCAACCTCCGACCATCGGAGGTCGAAGATTGGGATCAGACATAAAAGTGTCAATTAAATATTTTGCATATCATTATTTTCAAGGATTTTCTGATTCTATTTTTTGTTAATTGCGCCTCACTAGGAATTTCTCCTGTATCGTGGGTGCGTTTAAAAACAGAAACTCACATACACAAACACCCTGACCCCGAACAACTACTTGCATATCATACAAATATTTGTTCCGTGCGAGGATCGAACTCGCGACACGCTGCGCAGCAGTCGATCGCTCACCCACTGCGTCAACCGTGTCTTAACATAATTATATAAGACTACATATTCTAAGGGCCGAGTCACACCGAAATGGCAGCAGCCGGCAGTGACGCGGCGAGCACTTTCAGCGTGAAATAATTTTAAACTTTAACTACATACTTAAAAGACCAGTACCTATCGCTTGAAAAGGTCGCGAGGCCGCCCGCGGTGACGCGAGGCCGCTCGCTGCACCGCGGGCGGCTGCGCGCTCCTCACCCCCGCCCCCGCAACATTGACTGAGCGCACCATTTCTCTGTGGTCTAGCGACGGGATACTAGTCAAGAAGATACCAGGCGCGCGGGGTCTGGAGGTCGCCCGCGTCCGCTGCCGGTCGCTGCCATTTCGGTGTAGCTCGGCCCTTACTTAATATCTAAAGCCCGGTTTTCACTGCAAGCGGAGCGGACACATTAATGAGTCACCGGGTAAAAAGAGTAAAAATAAGCTCGCTCTGGGAACGCAAAAACTATTTGTTGGTGGAAATACAAGTATGCAGTTTGCGCTTGCGAGTTTAACGAAGTCATTAATGGGTCCGCTCCGCTTGCAGTGGAAACCGGGCTTAAGAAACTATTCTTAATTAAAATCACAACCTGATAAAGATTAACATTACACTTTCATTGCATACAACACCACAGAATACAACACAGTGCTCTGTATGACAACTGCATTAGAAACCTTGATTGCCAAGTGCAGTGTGTTACGTTCCAGGACCAGGGTTACCTGATGAGACAGTCCCGCGACCCCGGAAGGCTTTGGCCCTCTTAGAGGGCCCCGTCAGATTGCTGACAGCTCTTCGAGGCGCGCGTGGAACACAACGCGCCGCCGACCAGGGCATGGTACATGATCGGACGGCCCGCGCCTACGTTGGTCGGTAATCGTCTCGCGACGTGCATTGCCGTGGGCGTCTCCCGCGGCAGCAGGGTCGTCAGGTGGATGCTTTCCTCTCTCTTACGCGTCCCGCCTCCTTCTTTGCTAACATGTCTGTTTCGCAGTAAGAGGCGACCGCTTCCCATTCCGCATCGCCCCGCAGCGTGGCCTCGACAGGTTGCCGCCTATCGCCTCCGTAAGGAAGATACGAGTAGTGTCACTGACACTGGTTTAGGCCCCATCAGAGATTTAAATTTTTTTTTTTTTAACGTGGCAAAATCATCAAATGAGTCCTCCCACCCCGGGCAGGGCGGGAGGGACTGTCAGACTTCTACTGACTAAAATCCACGGTGTCCTTCAGTAGCCTGTTATGTTCCGGCGTCACGGTAAGGAAATAATCCCGCGACCCCGGATCAGAGATTTTAATTTAGATCACGCAAGAATTTTGTTGAAATTTGTCCCCAAATCTCAGAATTTGTCGGTCAATACTCGTAGTTAAAAAATGATAAGGGTATATTTGTGGCCGAGCTGGACTCAATTTCCCTAGCTTGACCCCATGTGAATTTCAGAAACCAGAGCAGAGAAGATCTGTTTTCTTTCAAATTTAGTCACTAGTTAATCGCACATTCACATTCTTTTTGGGTTTGAGTTAACACATTCACTGCGACCACAATTTTTTGAAGTTCATCTGCGATGCCGCCCTATAAAGCCACGCGAACACGCCAGGCCTTTCGGCGGCACTGCATTTTAATGTTAAACATGGACATACTAGAAGTTAAACAGTTAAAATTAGATTTTAATTTTGTGAATAAATAAATTTGAGCTACTTAGAGTTCAATTTTAAAGCTAGCTCAATTAAGGTAAATTCTAGCTTGATTTATAATTATAAGTCAGTGCCAGGTAGGTGACACCTTCAGATATCATGCGGCGTACATTCATTATGTGACATGATACGACCGTCCAGTAGCTCATGGCGATAATCAACTCTAGAGGGTTGTATTAGTAGTTACTTTACCATAATTATCTGTAAACCATGGCATTAGTATAGGATCATCTTGATGGGAATAGTTATCTGCCACCTGGACTGGCATGCCAGGGCTCCATTCAAACAGCAAACTTATCATTGGCAATTCTTGAAGTCTGTTTAATGCCTTCTCTCCATGTTTGTATTTTATATCTCTTGCCAAACATCGCTTCACATAAATCAAGAAATTATCTAAGAAGTTGAAGCAGACATCTGGATTCCAAAATCTCTGAAAAATAATAAAGAACTTTATTGTAAAAAAAATTAGGTACTTATTGCAATAATTGAAACCCTGAGAAAAGTATTCATAGTAGTGGGAGGTTTATGCCCTGTGGTGGTGGCACAGCATAGGTTCGTATTTATCAAATGATATTGAGCTTAACTTATAAGATCAGTCCATAAATGATTATTATCCTTGTTTATCATAAAGAAACAACTTACGCGGGAATTTTTGACTAAATCTTTAATGTTCCATGTTTTCAATTCTTCTACAATGCCATTGTCATTTCTGTATCCACATAGTATTGTGTCTACTCCAGCAAGGAATGATTGACACCACCATTTCTTTGACTTGAACCGTCTGCAAGATTAGGGAAATATAAAAAGGAATCCACACTAAGGGGATGGGATTTTTGTCAGTACAAGTCTGGGTTGAAGTACTCATTTGATCAAGAGGAAATGCTGTGACTCTAACATCCATTATAAAGATAATTTTTTTTTAGTGTGGTAATATCATCAAATGAGTCCCCACACCAAAGAGCAGAGCGGGAGGGACTGTCAGACTCGTACTGCGGCCCCGTCATAATGCTGCTGACACTCTTTTAGGCGCGCGTGGAACACAACGCGCCGTCGACCCGGGATAAACATTCATTATACCAAAGTAATGGGTTTTCCTGCAAGTGTGGGCCCAATAATATAGCCACATAATTTAAACAACATACTATATCAGAATAAGGTTACTAACATAGGGAAAAAAATGTGGAAAGTCACTCGATATTAATTTTAACAGATTCAAATTGCTTGTTGTGCTCAGGGGGGTATTACAATGTCTTAAAACCAGGCTTGTTCCGGCGAGTGAAAGTGACAGAGCTATACAAGTCGTCTAGCGCCATCTCATTCACTCACTGGAACCAGCCTGGTTTTAAGACGTTGTAATACCCCCCCTTGACTTCAAATAAAAGTACCTACATTAGTAACTGTCACTTAATAATATTATACATTTACGAACCTAAAGCTGGTCTCTTGTTTAGGATGTTCTATGTGTCTATTGGTCTTCAGTTCTATAAATTCTTTAGAAGCCAAATATTTAACTATAGCTTCTGGTCCTAGTTCCAAAGGAGGTTTAGAAACAGCTACCTTATCACATCTTATACCATCCATTTCAGCACCATAGACTATTGTATGGCGGTTCAGTTGTGTAGTGAAAACTAATGAGAATTCTTCGTTCTCATCCACAGGAACATCAGGATTTGGTTCAGAGTCTGGTTCATCTGTAATTTCAAATGGATCTCTAATTATTTTTTTTTGACTGGCCTTTTGGTCTAGTGGTTAGTGACCCTGACTGCTATGCCGGAGGTCGTGGGTTCGATTCCCACCCAGAACAAATGTTTGTGTGATGAGCACGATCATTTGTTCTGTGTCTGGGTGTAATTTATCTATAATATGTATGTATTTAGAAATATATAAGTATGTTTATCAGTTGTCTAGTACCCATAACACAAGCTCTGCTTAGCTTGGGACTAGATGGCGTTGTGTGATAGTTGTGGAATATTATTATTATTATTATTATTGTTTTTTTGTATTACAGCTACAACTTTTACTAGCAGTTTGCTTATACGTTGCACTTGGAGGTCTAAACTGCTGGTCTCATTGTGATGAATTTTGGCACAGAGATAGATGAGATCCTGGAGACTGTTATAGGCTAAAGAGAGGAAACAAATGAAGCCATGGGCAAAAGCTAGATATTTTTCTAAGGAAAACTTCAATTTTTCTGAATGGATGCTTACCAGATAAAAGGTACTGTTCAAACTTATAGCCCCATGAAGTAAACTGTTTATCCCTTTCTGTCATATTTCGTCTTCTGTTCAGTTTCTGTTCTGTATCTCTTGCACACAGATAGATGGTGCCTTTGAAAAGAATAGCAGCAATTTTCCATGGCTCCTGGTTCTCATATGGTGTGCAAGCCACGCAAGTCATAAGACCGCGGTAGCAAAAGAATTTTGCCTTTTCTAAAGTGTTCTCTAGTGGAAAATTCAAGCGACGTTCATGCTCCAACAAGAACTGGAGCAGATCCTTTAGCTTTACATCCAGGTCTTCAGGTTTACGTATGACCTGGTCTAAATGTAAATTCAAGTCAAAATTTACTCTTTCATTACCAATACGACGCGCATACTTCAGGTTCTCAAGACCAATGTAACCAATAACCATGGGACGATCAAAGCGAGGGAAAGGCCTCATGTAAATATTTGGATTAACGTGGAGTTCAGGCTGCATCTTTTCCACTACAATCACTATGTATAGAATTTGAAATAGTGGTTTTTTTTATGTAAATGTGAAATTTTAACCAATATTTGAGATAACAAACAAACAAAAAATAAACAACATAACCTAAAATCGGTTTACTGTTTACTGACACAGTGACACTGACAGCACTTATGACAGAAAATGTCAAAAACAGCTGATTTAAAGTATGGCATTATAAGGTACTAAGACTGTGAATCTAAATAAAAATAAATCAAAATAATGTTCTCATTGCTGGAAAACTGGACCTCGATGAAAGACAAATTATTGTAGATAATCCGTCGTTTAACGCAAAGGTGTTAAAATAAATGCTAAAGTGTCTGATAATCTGTCTTATCAAGGAATACCGTATATATAATGGGACAGTAAAATAAGTAGCCACTACCCAATCAAGTGCCCAAGGAGACCATGGTCTCCAAAAAAAAGTAGGTAGCTTCAAATGCCCCGGATATGCCCGAATCAAACTCGAAACTATTAAAAGAGATACCTACTGGAAAGCAGTGCTTCAAAATACATGTGTATCGGCTTTTGTTGCTGGCGTTACATTTCAGCCATGTAACGAATCTGTTAAATGTGTAAATTATTACGGGTCCAAAAAAGTAAAGATTTGTAGCTTTTTAAAATAAACACATGCAATGTTAATCAATACCTTTTATTTATTTCAATACTTATAAACATTATTTTTTTCATTTAATAGTCTCATTGCACTCTGAAACATAACTCCGACAAACGTTTCTCCGCCTCCGTAACGATTCGCCGACGCTACGTAACGATTCATTCCTGGACGGTTCGACGACAAAAACTTTCACCGCAGAACGATTCGTCGACAAAGACATGGTTTGACATTATAATACTAGTAACTAAATCCAACATCAGGGGCACCCCGAGGTTCGGTTAGTTTGGTTCCTTTAAACCCTGAACACAGAAATAGAAGCCCCGCGCAGCGGGGCTTCGTCTAAATGGCTTCATTTATACAATACTTCATGAAACACAATACTCATGACTTAATCGTTCTGTCGGCGAATCGTTAAGCGGAGAAACGTTTGTCGGAGTTATGTTTCAGAATCGTCTCATTGAGATTTTACAATATTGTTAACAACCATAAAGTGTGGTCAGTAGCATAAAGCAATAATTGAAAACATTACATTCCTATCATCCTATGTATATCAAATCTGAAAACTTTAGGAATGTTTTGATATTCTTAAAAACTTTTGTCTCTAGGTACAGTCAGCATCAAAAGTTGCTGACCACATTCAGATTTTCAAAATCGCTGTACACCGTATTAATACGTATTTCTATGGTGTACAGCGATTTTGAAAATCTGAATAATTATGGTCAGCAACTTTTGATGCTGACTGTACTCTTTGATTTTACAACTCACAACTTCAATTACGTTGGCCAAATTCATACATAGAAATTGGTTAGTAAAACCTTTTAAATATTTAGATAGGTACTTACACACTATTGGGAATACATGTCAAAATTATTGTAATAAAAAATATACCATTCTGGAAGAAATACATTCTAAAGAAAACTAATTTGAACGGTGACGGTTGTCCCGTAAGGCTAGAAATTTATTTAGTGATGAGTTATAGTACGCTACAAATAGATTTAAAAGAACCTATAGAGCGGGCATTGGAAAAATTGTCATAGACGGTACAAAATTGTTGATGCCGTGCGTCAGTAGCGCTATCTAAGCGTTGCATAGCAACGCGACTACTAGACTGAGGGACATTTTACCTATTGGTAAAAAGTTTTGGATCACAAATTTCTTCGTGATGTTCCGTCTATTGCTCATTTAGATAGTTTAATGTCTTTGGTACGCTATGACTTCTTGCACCAATGCAGTCACCACGCTTTTCGCCGATGGTCGAGTCCGCGCGACTGTAGCACTCCTGCAACACTTCTGTATTGCATCAGTAGCGATACACAGTTGTAATTATGCGGAAGACGGTATTATGACAGCATAGCGACTGGATCGCTGCAAAAAGTAACAGTCGTTCGCCCGCGTGATGTTTAGTAAGGCTGGTTTTATAGTTACGCGTTCCGGCGCCGTTGGAGGGCGCGTGTTTGGAGATAATTATATGGGATAGTAGTTGCATTCCAAAGTCGTGCGATTGAGCAGCACCGTTCAATAAACGCCCGTTGATCGCCGGGGCTGCCGAAGCGCGAGTCGCTCGTTCGCTTCTACGGGGCCATTATCAATAGAGCGCAATCCGTTGCGGCGATCTGATCTGGCGCAGCGATCTCTGTAATCTAATGGATGTCCATAATGTGCTTTCTCACTGCTGGCGTCAGATCGCATCGCGTTCTACCTTTACAAAACGAAAGTCGGAACGAATTGCGTTTTGTCGTCGGTAAAGGCCTTTTAGGCCGAGACTCCACCAAAGCTCTGCGAGTCGAGACGTGTTTTGAACAACCAATAGAATTGCGTTTCGGCACGGGTTGCGGAGTGGAGCTGTGTCAATAACGCAATTCTATTGGTTGTTCAAAACACGTCTCGACTCGCACAGCTTTGGTGGAGTCTCGGCCTAAGTGTGACGTCGCTCGTAGAGACGCGCCGTAAGATACTTGTTTACTGACTCTCACAGTAGCGGAACGCCCGATACTAATAATAATAAATGGAGTATCTATATCTATATAATGGAGTTTCTTGCGCGTTCTTCTCCATAGAGATTACGACTTGGAACGTGCATCTACGGTACTTTCACAGTTTTTATGTCTTGTGACTGGGACTGAAGCACCATAACTTTTTAGTGTTTAATACTTAATATTCCTTTAATTGTCTATGACAATTCAATAGTGCCTGTAACTGGCCTACTTGAAATAAATGCTTTGATTTTGATTTTAATCACGTTTCACAGTGCAAAATTTGTTCAAGTGCGTACTGTTTATCGTCTAGCAGCGTGACTATGAATCCAGCCTAATTATCCCACGGAGAAGTATTAGCGAAATAAAAAATATTCTATGTGTTAACTTTGGTCCCACTGCTGAGCAAAGGCCTCACCCAATTCCTTCCAGGAATTCTTTTCCTGGGCCGCTTCGAACCAGCTCTCATGGTGCGCGTCTAGTTCGTCTCGACAGTAGGTATATGCTAATAAAAAAAATAAAAAAATTCAGGTATAGACTGCCCGTGTACCAGTAATTAACCAACAAACCATCTAAATCGGTCCAGCCATATTTGCGTGAGTAATAAAAAAACAAACTTACGTTTCTAAGATTACATAAGATAATATTATTAATATTAGAAACTAGAATATCAGACGCGTTTTGTATGTAAACGTTCACACTTACGCTTCCCGTATAACTAAAATATTAAGCTAGAGGTATGTTACTTATATCTGCCACAGTAACCTCCCACCCGCTTACACATCTCACACAGATGCTGTGGATGTTCCAAGCGTTCGTTGTCTTCCCCGCGCTTGAAGTCCGAAGGGCGCAGCTCTCTCTGTGAATACGAAAACAACAAGTAAGATAAAAGCTTCAAAAAGGTATTCTTTAGCAGAAATAATGTTGTATGGTGTAGCCCAGCTGAGCTGAATTCTGAGGAATCGTTACATCATCGCCGCGTTTCTGGCGATCGCATTCATCGATTTGGCGTTGCGGTGGTTATGGTATTACAAACCACTGCAAGTCTTAAAAGCCGCCGTGGTTCCCAAAATAAGCCTTTTTTAGGGTTCCGTAGTCAACAAGGAACCCTTTAGTTTTGCTATGTCCGTCCGTCTGTCCGCAGCTTAGCTCAGAGACTCCCAGTACTAGAAAGCTGTAATTTGGCATAAATATACGGATTTGTTGCGCCGAAAAAGTGGTAAAATAAAATCTCGTAAAGTATTTTTTAGGGTAGGTACCTCCCGTACACGTAAAGTGAGGATGTATTTTTTTCTCGTTGTTGACAATAAAAACCTACCTATCCCCAAAACCTATCCACCTATTATAGCTGTAAAAATAAAGTTGACAAACTTACATTTGCAGTTGAAAAACATGTCCTCCGATACATTTTGTTTAGGAAAATATGTTATCCAAGTACGTTTTATAAGTTGGTCGACTATTACTCGTAAACTTGTAAAGCCTACTTAGTCATGATAATTTTCTTTTAAATTTCGCTATATATATTACTATCGTGAATTTTTTCACACCCCCAAACATAACCGTTCTGCTGGTAGAGGGGGGGACACTTGAGTCGAGCAAAAATTAGCATTATAGAGCTTAATATTACACAAACGAATCTTTTTATCAAAAAATTGTTAATGAAAACTATCAATATTTTTTAAAGGCCTTTTTAATGATACCCCACACTAAGGGGTACGCGAGAAAAAAAAAACATCCCCACTTAATGTGTACAGTAGGTACCCTAAAAAAAATATTTTAAAAGATTTTATTTTACCACTTTTTCGGCCCAACAAATCCGTATATTTACAACAAATTACAGCTTTCTAGTGCTGTGCGTCTCTGAGCTAAACTGCGGACAGACGGACAGACGGACGGACGGACGGACGGACGGACGGACGGACGGACGGACGGACGGACATGGCGAAACTATAAGGGTTCCTTGTTGACTACGGAACCCTAAAAAGGAGGAGGTTCTCAATTCGTCGTAATCTTTTTCTTTTTTTATGTATTTTCCCCGATTTCTCAAAGACGCCTGGACCGATTTTGAAAATTCTTCTTTTGATTGAAAGAGTACACCTTCCAATTGGTCCCATGATCATCAAGTCAGGATCTGATGATGGAATCCTGGAGAAATCGTGGGAACTCTTTAAATTTTAAATAATTCTTGAAGCGATTTGATAACAATTACTCAATCCCGTCGAGTTTCGGCTCGTTAGAGTCGTCTTTATTACATAGACATTGATACGTGATGATGTCCATGGTCTGATGATAGAGCTGGAAGGTAAACATGAGTTCTTTCTACAACAACTCAATCCTACTGAGCTTAGGGTCATTTGATTCGTCTCTAAATGGGCTTTTGTACTGGATGTTTTCCAGGCTCTTATGATGGAGCTGGAAGGTAGCCATGGAATCTTTGTAATACAATAACGCAATCCCATCGAGTTTGGGCTCATTTGATTCGTCTTTACATAGACTTTGGTGCTGGCAGTGCTGGTTAGACGTTATGAGTTGGCTACTGAATCACTTAGGTACCTAATAAATGTTAATGTACGTAAATTAAAATTAAATTCAGCGAATCAGTTTAGTTAGTTCGCATAAGTATTTTGATGGGCAACTTGATGGAAGCCTACACTGTGCGTGGCCCGACACGCACTTGGCCGGTTTTTTGGGTCTAACGTAAAATTACTCAGGTACTGCACGAATAGGTACTATTATTAATTTATGCCTGATAACCCGCGTCTCACTTTACGACGATTTCAGTCATTTCTTTGTAGACAATAATGTAAAAAGGCAAGGGAATACTCGTATACCTGATTTCTTGGGCGTACTTGTGCATGACAACGTTTGCATTCCTGGTATCTATCGCGCCAAGACAGGCGACTAGTCCAGAAGTAGCCGCAACGACACTTGTACTCCCCATACAGAGCTCCAGGTTTTGGCTGAAACGGTTACAAAACAATTAATCTTTCTTGCAGGCTTCAATCTATCTGCTGATTTCGGCGTAAAAGCGCAAAACAATTTTTTTTTAGCGTGGTAAAATCGTCAAATGAGTCCTCCCACCCCGGGCAGGGCGGGAGGGACTCACAAACTTGTAGGTACTGACTAAAATCCACGGTGTCCTTCAATAGCCCTTTATGTTCCGGGGTCACGGTGAGGAAATAAAATCCCGCGACCCCGGCAGGCTTTGGCCCTCTGAGAGGGGGTCACCGTCATTTTTGCTGACGCTCTTTGAGGCGCGCGTGGAACACGACGCGCCGTCGACCCGGGCATGGTCCATGGTCGGACAGCGAGTTGCCCTTTACTCGCTCTCCGCATGCCCGCGCCTACGGTGGCCGGAGATCGTCTGCCGACGTCCGACGCCGCAGCGCAAAACATTGCATTTATGTTAAAATGAGTAGGAATGAATTAATGCATTAAATATTCTGATTAAAACACACGCAGCGTTTTTAGAGGATTTTCAACTTTATGCCCTAAGAATAAAGTTGTTTTAGTTTCGACTTCATATTGGGGACAGACTGCAGTTGCAACGCTGTGTCAACGCTGCGTCCTTTAGAGAATAGCACTGCTTATCGAGCTTGTGAATTTGTGACATTTAAGCTGATTTAAAAATGGCGCCGGTAACTGAACAGTTCTGAGGTACTTAATACAAAATGTGGTATAAGAGAAGTAGGATAGAAGTAGCGATGGACTGTGTGAAAAAAGATTCATGAAATGTCTTGAAAGATTGAAGGAAACGTGCAGCGTACACCCTAAATATTTAAGTTGAGATAACGACAGAGAAAGATGATTTAGTTTTACGACTTGTTATTAGCACGGACACATCACACACACGAAAAGCGACTTAAATATTTATCACCTTTATTGATTGGTATAATTTTAGTAGATTTGAAGACTACCGCTCGTGCTTTTGGCTGCGGAACCCAATTAGGTACGGGCTCGCTGCGAAAGCTGGGAGGAGCAACAGGTGCAAGTGCAACAGTCTGAAATGCAGATTTGCCAGACATAATGCGCTTTCTCAACAAAAGCGCTCGTATGTTGTGAGCAGTAAGGGCGTTTTTCGTAGATCAATCATCACATAGATTAGTGTTGCTGAAAAAGGGGCAAAAGGGGCAAAATAGTCGTTCAGCGCACTACGCACTACATACTGGGCTGCGTGTCGCGTGCGTGTGTTCTATTCCCGCACTGATAAATTGTTTGTATGACCTACGAGTAGTTGTTCCGGGTCTGAATGTTTGTGTAATTGGATTTAGTTTTAGATGTTTGTAAACAAAGGCAAAAAAAAAATCCTTAGAAATATAGGTAAGATTTTTTTTTTTAATCTTTATTTTTGGTTTTATCACTCAGTGATAATGCCATAATAAACAAAAACATCTAAACATCTTACTTACGTATTATTATTATGAGATCTGGACTATTTTTACTCACAATCACAACTAGGTAGGTACTCACTAATTGACATTAGAACTTTAACTAACCTACTCTCAGCCTCCTTCGACAAAGGGGCAGCCAGGATGCTGTTACAGGCTCCCACTTCGCTTCCCTCCCCAGTCACATTATTTCTTTCGTGTACGTATATTTAAGACACCATACCTTGAAATGATTGCGATGCGGATCATGGTTGCTTCTTGTTGCTGTATACGCAGGCCCGGCTATCACATACACTGGCTGTGCGCGACGGGCATTAACATCATCTTCTTGCTACAAATTAAATATAACATAATTTTGCGGGGCTCCGTCGAGACATTTTGATAAAGTAGTAGGTAATGATTTATTTGACCTAGGATGCAAGAGCGAGCTCGGATCTTGGAGCACCCCGACACGGACAGGTTAGATTAGAAAGGGATAATGGCGGGGTCTGGGTGTTGCCTTTACATGAGAGTGATGCCAGGACACTCGGGGCACCTCCCTCCCTATGCTAAACGATACCAAGTTTTTGGAATCGATTCAAAGTCAACGCGGATTAGGTATAAATTACGTTGAGGGCATAGCAGATAATGAAATACCTAACTTACCTCATATGAATAGCAACATCCCATGTTTCAGAGTAGTGAACCACTGTTTTTCAAAATAAAACACGAAAAACTCACTTCGATATAACGGTTTACTTTTGTAAATAAACAACAAACGACTGCAACGCTTTGCCAATCACAAATACTGCATAGGCACCTACTTGAGGCACTTTTAATTAATTTGCGTTGTACCCACTAAGTATAACTTGTTATTACTTATTTACTTATTGAGTTAAAATCCACTACAGACCTAAGCTCTATGCTTAGTGCTTACTGAGAATGAGAGCGAGCCTGCAACAATTATGCAATGGCGAGCAGTAGAACTTCAAACTTGTAACTCAACACTTAATTCCGCTTATCGCGCACTTAATAAAACACTTAGGTATTATGAAGTCGGTTAAAGGTACAATTCCGAGACGGGCCGCAGACCGCAAACTGCAGCAGCAAACTGCAAGCGACAGCACTTGTTTCTATGAACATCTATGAAATTGATTCCAAGCGCGGCAACACTGCTGCCTGCAGACGCAACGCGCAGCGTGCGGCCGCGGCGCGCAGCGACCGCAGACTGCAGCGCAAGTCGTGTCGCGAACCGCAGAGACTTCACACGTATAATGTCGACTTTTTCGGATGACGATGAAGAAAAACTTATTAACATTGTAGCTGGTCATCCAGTTCTTAATAGAATAAAGGTACAATTCCGAGACGGGCCGCAGACTGCAACCGCAGGCGACACTGTGGCTACCGGCTGCGGTTACCGCAATGCTGCCTGCGGTCGCTATTCCAACTGCGGCTGCATGCCGTGGCTGCACAATGCACAGAACCGTGCCTCAGTTGTTCCAATAGCTTCATGCGAGACAGAATGTTAGATAACGCTACCGATAGTGTACTAATGTGTCTTTTACTAGAAGAGGAAGATGATGATGACTTGTTGTTATTGCCGTTATATGCCAAAAGAAAAAGAAAAGCACCTAATCTTTTTTTTTAAAGTCGAACCAAAGAAGGAAGTTATTCTATTAAGAACTGGATGACCAGCTACAATGTTAATAAGTTTTTCTTCATTGTCATCCGAAAAAGTCGACATTATACCTACGTGTGAAGTCTCTGCGGTTCGCGACACGCAGTGTTGCCGTTTTAGCCACTTTGTGGCTAGATCTAGCGGATTTTCAACGGTTCTAGCCAAACAGAAAACCATTTTAGCCACCAAAATAAATCTAGCCACTTTTGGCTGATTTTTCGATT
Organism: Agrotis clavis; assembly: GCA_954870645.1. Classification (NCBI taxonomy): domain Eukaryota; kingdom Metazoa; phylum Arthropoda; class Insecta; order Lepidoptera; family Noctuidae; genus Agrotis; species Agrotis clavis. The sequence goes on along the minus strand of OX940919.1, from coordinate 14,647,300 downwards.
GTTAAACTTTTACTAAATTACTATTAGAAGTCTACCGATTAATTAAACCAAACTACAAAAAAAAAACAATTAAAAATATTAAAAAAAGCTTGCCACAATATGTTTTGCCTGCTGAAGTTTTAAACAAAGTCACAAAAACGGTCAAATCGGTCAAACAAATTGAAATACCACCCACATCATCACCCATTGACGAAGAGATTAATGAATCTCCAGATGTCACTGTAGACTTAGGAATCGATTTATAATTTTAAACCAAATAATTGAGAATATTTTTCACTAGCTGAACGTTTATTAGCTTTTAATAATGTTAAATACTAAGTAGTATTAAAATTGTTTTATTTAACCCATTTATCACCGTGCCGAAATTGTAATACTTATCAATAGTAATTGGATGGATACCTAACAGTACCTGGCCAAAAGCACTTTAGCCACTTCTAGCCGAATTTTGAAAGAGATTTTTTTGCAAAACTGGCTACTTTTTACTTACATGTAGCCACAAACTACATTGTCCTAACGGCAACACTGGCGACACGACTTGCGCTGCAGTCTGCGGTCGCTGCGCGCCGCGGCCGCACGCTGCGCGTTGCGTCTGCAGGCAGCAGTGTTGCCGCGCTTGGAATCAATTTCATAGATGTTCATAGAAACAAGTGCTGTCGCTTGCAGTTTGCTGCTGCAGTTTGCGGTCTGCGGCCCGTCTCGGAAATGTACCTTAACTTCCTTCTTTGGTTCGACTTAAAAAAAAAAGATTAGGTGCTTTTCTTTTTCTTTTGGCATATAATAACAACAAGTTATCATCATCTTCCTCTTCTAGTAAAAGACACATTAGTACACTATCGGTAGCGTTAACTAACATTCTGTCTCGCATGAAGCTATTGGAACAACTGAGGCACGGTTCTGTGCATTGTGCAGCCACGGCATGCAGCCGCAGTTGGAATAGCGACCGCAGGCAGCATTGCGGTAACCGCAGCCGGTAGCCACAGTGTCGCCTGCGGTTGCAGTCTGCGGCCCGTCTCGGAATTGTACCTTAAAAACACGATGGAACTCTACACTCTATAATATAACTATTGTCAGTTGAGCAACGTGACTTGTGTGTCGAGGATTGTGAAAAAATCTTATGAAAATAATTCTGTTTCTCCCCTAATTCCGGAATCTGTGTTGCCATGAATAATTTTAGGAATGCCCTTGACTCACTGTGTAAATGTCAATGAGATTAAAATATAGGGAGCGCGTGCTTCTTACTAGAAAACCGGCCAAGTGCGAGTCGGACTCGCCCGTAAAGGGTTCCGTAGCAGCAAGTAACACAATGTAAAAGTAAATTGCGGTTTACGATTACGACGTATTAAAAAAAAAAAAACCGGCCAAGTGCGTGTCGGGCCACGCAAAGTGTAGGGTTCCGTAGTTGCCCATCAAAATACTTATGCGATCTAATTAAACTGATTCGCTGAATTTAATTTTAAAAAGAAGAATTTTCAAAATCGGTCCAGGCGTCTTTGAGAAATCGGGGAAAATACATAAAAAAAAGATTACGACGAATTGAGAACCTCCTCCTTTTTTTGAAGTTAGTTAAAAATAGTTGACAATAAAAACCTACCTATCCCCAAAACATACCCACCTATTATAGCTGTAAAAATAAAGTTTACAAACTTACATTTGCAGTTGAAGAACATGTTCTGCGATACATTTTGTTTAGGAAAATATGCTATCCAAGTACGTTTTATAAGTTGGTCGACTATTACTCGTAAACTTGTAAAGCCTACTTAGTCATGATAATTTTCCTTCAAACTTCGTTATATATACTACTATTGTGATTTTTTTCACACCCCCAAACATAACCGTTTAGCTGGTAGAGGGGGGGGGGACACTCGAGTCGAGCAAAAATTAGCACTTTAAAGCTTAATATTTCACAAACGAATCTTTTTATCAAAAAATTGTTAATGGAAACTGTCAATATTTTTTAAAGACCTATTTAATGATACCCCACACTAAGGGGTACGCGAGAAATAAAAAAAACATCCCCACTTTACGTGTACAGGAGGTACCCTAAAAAAAAATATTTTACGAGATTTTATATTACCACTTTTTCGCCACAACAAATCCGTATATTTACACCAAATTACAGCTTTCTAGTATTGGGCGTCTCTGAGCTAAACTGCGAACAGACGGACGGACGGACGGACGGACGGACATGGCGAAACTATAAGGGTTCCTTGTTGACTACGGAACCCTAAAAAACTGGCCAAGTGCGTGTCGGGCCACGCACAGTGTAGAGTTCCGTAGTTGCCCATCAAAATACTTATGCGAACTAACTAAACTGATTCGCTGAATTTAATTAAAAAAAAAAGAATTTTCAAAATCGGTCCAGGTGTCTTTGACAAATCGGGGAAAATACATAAAAAAAAGTATACGATGAATTGAGAACCAATCCTTGTTTTGAAGTTAGTTTTAAATAGTTGACAATAAAAACATACTGTTACGTCGGTCGAATTGCGAGACCTATCTATAAGCTTCTCGAAAGTTCCACAAGGTTCTCGACAATTCTACTAAAGATCGGTCAGGAAATTTCTAGAAAATTCTACCCTGTTCTAGATGTTTCGAGATGGTTCTGGAATGTTCCAGAAGGTATGGGACTATGTCGAAGTCTATGGATGTTTCCAGAACATTCGACCACCTTCTAGAAACATCTAGTGGGTCCGGCCGGGGTATAAAAAGGGCGTCGATCACCAACCTGAGTCAGTCTGGTTTTGACTACGATCGAGGTGACTCGAAGTGAACAAGCGATCTCTAAGTGACTTTTACGTGTGATTAAGGGTGTGTATAAGTGTTTAAGTGTTGAGTAGTGTTAAGTGTTTATTTTAGTTTGTGATTCGTGTGTGATTAAAGTTTATTTGGTTTTAATTGGTGTTAATTAATTTATCCCAATACCCAGCTCGTAACATTTGGTGTCAGAAGTGAGGGATAAAATGCCGATTTTACCAAAGGACGACACGGACGGTATTCGTACCAGGAGTCAGCGCCAGCAAGACATGGACCAGAGCCGGTTTGGAGGTTCCCCGATACAGACGCCGGGTGGTGCTCAGCCTACGACGGAACCAGCCGCTGGTCCATCTGCAGTCTCTTCAGCACCAGCGGGTCCAGACCTGTCTGCGCTTATGGCGCTTCTGCAGGAGCAGGCTCGTCGCCAGGAGGAGCAGGCTCGACGCCTGGAAGAGCAGCTACAAAAGGACAAGGAGGAGCAAGCCCGCCGCCAGGAGGAGCAAGCCCGCCGCCAGGAGGAGCAGGCTCGCCGCCTGGAAGAACAGCTACAAAAGGATAAGGAGGAGCAGGCCCGCCGCCAGGAGGAGCAAGCCCGCCGCCAGGAGGAGCAAGCCCGCCGCCAGGAGGAGCAGGCTCGCCGCCTGGAAGAACAGCTACAAAAGGATAAGGAGGAGCAGGCCCGCCGCCAGGAGGAACAGTCTCGCCGCCTGGAAGAACAGCTACAAAAGGATAAGGAGGAGCAGGCCCGCCGCCAAGAAGAGCAGATGTTCCTGATAAAAGACCTGCTCTCGACATTTGGCAAGGAGCTCAAAGTGGTTAAAGAGCAAGTCAATCAGCACGAGAACCGCATCTCTGAAGCTGAGGTCCAAATTGCCGGGGTGAAAAAGGCTTTGGGTGAACTTCGGTCTGGAGACGGGGTTGTGTGTCCAGTGATTGCTGCACCTTCGGCACGAGGGTTTAAGGTGCCACCATTCGACGGAACATCTTCATGGTCGGCGTACAGGATGCAGTTTGAGGCCGTTATGAAAGCGAATGGGTGGACCAAGGAGCAAGCTACGACCGCGCTCATCTTGGGTCTGCGAGACCAGGCTCTGACTGTACTTGAGGTTCTTGGCAAGGATGTGACATATGAGCAGCTGCTGGAAGCGTTGGAATCCAGGTACGGCGACGCGCACCTGGAGTACGTATTTCGTGCTAAGCTGAAGGATCGGGTTCAACGTAGTGCCGAGAACCTACAACAGTGGGCCCTAGAAATTGAGAAGATGGTCCGGAAAGCATATCGGTCCGTCCCGGCTCTCATCGATTGCAATCTGGTACAGGCTTTCATCGACGGGATACGTGACTTGGAAGTTAGAGCAGCCGTAAGACTTGGGCATCACGAGACCTTGAAGGGCGCCTTGGCCCATGCTTTGGAAGTGGAGGCAGTGAGGCAAGACCATCGAACTCAGCGTAGTAGGGAGGTTGTGCCATCTTCTGTACGCGACCGTTCGAGAGGGTACGGCCCTAGGTGCTATACTTGCGGAGAAAAGGGTCATCTTCGCTCAAGCTGTCCAAAGCGAAGGGCAGCTGATATGACTGCCCAGCATCGCAATTGGAGATCGCATGGTAACGCTGATACACCGTCTAGAAGACCTTGTTCTGCAGACAGTAAGCAAGAGCCTAAAGAAGAAGTGCTCGTGAGGACGCTAAAAGGAAGCACGGTTCTCGGTAATGAATGGAAGGAAACCCTACAGCCTGCGCAAGAAAATGACATGGACAACTGTGTGAAAAGACCCCAGACAAACGGTAGTGGTTTTGACGAAGCGTCACTTGTTGTGCATAGCCCAGTGCGCAGGAAAAGGAAGTCCCGTAAAGTAAAAGTAAAACGGGATGGACCATACCGAGATGTGACCAGGAGCAATGATGTTCCTTACCGCATACAGAGTGGTCAAGGTGGTGCGCCTAAATTTGACTACGTTAAAAAGTTGGCGCGATACAACAACGACTACGACGGACTGTGTATACTCGGGACTAACGATGCTCGGGACGAGCATGTCTAAGGAGGGGGCAGTGTTACGTCGGTCGAATTGCGAGACCTATCTATAAGCTTCTCGAAAGTTCCACAAGGTTCTCGACAATTCTACTAAAGATCGGTCAGGAAATTTCTAGAAAATTCTACCCTGTTCTAGATGTTTCGAGATGGTTCTGGAATGTTCCAGAAGGTATGGGACTATGTCGAAGTCTATGGATGTTTCCAGAACATTCGACCACCTTCTAGAAACATCTAGTGGGTCCGGCCGGGGTATAAAAAGGGCGTCGATCACCAACCTGAGTCAGTCTGGTTTTGACTACGATCGAGGTGACTCGAAGTGAACAAGCGATCTCTAAGTGACTTTTACGTGTGATTAAGGGTGTGTATAAGTGTTTAAGTGTTGAGTAGTGTTAAGTGTTTATTTTAGTTTGTGATTCGTGTGTGATTAAAGTTTATTTGGTTTTAATTGGTGTTAATTAATTTATCCCAATACCCAGCTCGTAACAATACCAATCCCCAAAACATTCCCACCTATTATAGCTATAAAAATAAAGTTGACAAACTTACATTTGCAGTTGAAGAACATGTTCTCCGATACATTTTGTTTAGGAAAATATGTTATCCAAGTAAAAAAATTAGCACTTTAGAGCTTAATATTTCACAAACGAATCTTTTTATCAAAAAATTGTTAATGGAAACTATCAATATTTTTTTAAGGCCTATTTAATGATACCCCACAATAAGGGGTACGCGAGAAAAACAAAAAACATCCCCACTGTACCTACGTGTACAGGAGGTACCCTTAAAAAAAAAAAGGTTGCACTCCAGGAGTGCCGGTAGAAGTGAAAACTTTTTTGTTACTATGTTTTATTTTTAATTTGAATGACGTCTTACTCATTTTCGATCAGGGTCACGTGACCCTGACGGTCACGTGACCCTGACGGTCACGTGACCCTGACGCGAGTTTTAAATTTTTTACCCATTACAGAAAAAGTGTACAACGCCGCTAAAGAAGTTTTCACTTCAAAAAAAAGGTTGCACTCCAGGAGTGCCGGTAGAAGTGAAAACTTTTTTGTTACTATGTTTTATTTTTAATTTGAATGACGTCTTACTCATTTTCGATCAGGGTCACGTGACCCTGACGGTCACGTGACCCTGACGGTCACGTGACCCTGACGCGAGTTTTAAATTTTTTACCCATTACAGAAAAAGTGTACAACGCCGCTAAAGAAGTTTTCACTTCAAAAAGGTTGCACTCCAGGAGTGCCGGTAGAAGTGAAAACTTTTTTGTTACTATGTTTTATTTTAAAACTGGAGTAGTACAGATATGAAATTAACTAATTTGAATGACGTCTTACTCATTTTCGATCAGGGTCACGTGACCCTGACGCGAGTTTTAAATTTTTTACCCATTACAGAAAAAGTGTACAACGCCGCTAAAGAAGTTTTCACTTCAAAAATATTTTACGAAATTTTATTTTACCACTTTTTCGGCACAACAATTCCGTATATTTACACCAAATTACAGCTTTCTAGTACTGGGCGTCTCTGAGCTACGCTGCGGACAGACGGACGGACGGACGGACATGGCGAAACTATAAGGGTTCCTTGTTGACTACGGAACCCTAAAAACTAATTACTTGATCTCCTTAAAACCAATTTTCAATTGAAGTGTGCATGGTAATGTACATCATATATTTTTGAAGTGAAAACTTCTTTAGCGGCGTTGTACACTTTTTCTGTAATGGGTAAAAAATTTAAAACTCGCGTCAGGGTCACGTGACCCTGATCGAAAATGAGTAAGACGTCATTCAAATTAGTTAATTTCATATCTGTACTACTCCAGTTTTAAAATAAAACATAGTAACAAAAAAGTTTTCACTTCTACCGGCACTCCTGGAGTGCAACCTTTTTTTTTTTTAGATTCATCATTCTCTTATTGAAGTGAAAACTTCTTTAGCGGCGTTGTACACTTTTTCTGTAATGGGTAAAAAATTTAAAACTCGCGTCAGGGTCACGTGACCGTCAGGGTCACGTGACCGTCAGGGTCACGTGACCCTGATCGAAAATGAGTAAGACGTCATTCAAATTAAAAATAAAACATAGTAACAAAAAAGTTTTCACTTCTACCGGCACTCCTGGAGTGCAACCTTTTTTTTAGAAGTTACAGGGGGGGACCAACATTTTACCACTTTGGAAGTATCTCTCGCGGAAACTGTTCATCATCAGCCTATAATGTTCCCACTGCTGGGACACAGGCCTCCTCTCTTGTGAGAGGGAGTGGGCCATAATCCACCACGCGGGCCCAATGCGGGTTGGCAGATGGCACATGTCTTCGAATTTTTGGTTCTAGGACATGCCGGTTTCCTCACGATGTTTTCCTTCACCGTTTTGAGAGCAGTGGTGATGAAACAAATTACACAAAGTAATGCGCCTGGCGGGGTTCGAACCCACGACCTACAACTTGTAAGTCGGGACCGATACCACTGGGCCACCACTGCTCTCCACTGGGCCACCACTGCTCTTGTAAAACTGTTCAGTAAAAAAAAAATGATAATAGTAACCTTCACATCATTTCTAAAGATCTATCCATAGATACCCCACACGTGTAGGTTCGGTGAAAAAAAATGTTTGAGTTTCAATTGTAAGTATGGGGGCAACCTCCAAAATTAGTTTTTTTTTTTTTAATTATTAATTAAAAAAAAAATGTGTGAAAACCTTAATGGGGTTCACATAATACATCTACTTACCGAGTTTCAACAGGATAGCTCTTATACTTTCGAAGAAAAGTGGCTGTGACATACGGACGGACAGACAGATATGATGAATCTGTAAGGATTCCGTTTTTTGCCTTTTCGCTACGGAACCCTAAAAATGATGCTGGTATCTATAAAGAACTATGCTATGAAATCACCACAATCATCGGGGTATAATCAAGATACACAAGATTTGCCTCTTTTAAAAAATAGGAACGACTACATATTAAATTATGTATGTACCTATACGACCTCCGCAGATAGCAATAGACAGCATTCAGAACTCATTTCGAATAAACGAACCAGATACCATCCCTCCTACTCAATGGTAATCACAGATGGTAATGTTGTACCTAATGTGTAAATGTAAAAATTTTACAGAAAAATTATAGTAAAGTAATAATGTTTCCGTTTATAGCTTCTTTTTGTAGTTGTGATGAACCAGAACTAAAACCTAATATAAATGATGATACGTTTCTCAGTTCCGATCAAATTTGGGGAATGGTAGGCACTATATTAGCAACAGTTGCATGTTGGCTTGTATATGCAAAGGTATGTATAATTGTGTACTTACGGTCAATCAGTTACATTCTAGTTTAAAGCGATGTTGTATTGCTAGTACGTGTAGGTGCGTAATAAGCCTAAATATCTACGATGTAAAACATGGTTGCGAAGTTTATTTAAACTATCCCGCCTCCTCCTTCGCGAGCATGACTGCTTCGCAGAAGGAGGCGACCGCTTCCCACTCCGTCTCGCCCCGCAGCATGGCCTCGACCAATGCTGGGCGCGAGAGGTCTCCGCCTATCGCCGCCCTGAGGACACGGCGACTCTGCCCAAGCGGGGCAGTCCTGCACCGTATGCTCCACCTCCACCTCCACCTGTCTTCCGGGCGATCCTCGCAGTGGACGTGACACCCAGCTTTTCCTCCCTCCTTATCAGACAGGTACCTCCCGAAATTTCCGTGTCCAGGGACCTGCGTCATGCGGACGCGGTAGGTCAGGACGCCGTGACGCCTATCTAGCCACTCCTCAAAGAGGGGTCTTACCGCCGCGATTGCGGCGTGTCCGATGACATTCAGCCTTAGGGTGGCAAACTATTTTCCCACGTTTTTATGCACTTATTTTTCTTTTTTGTTTGTCGTTCCGGTTGGACTTTTGCAACTCAATTTTGAGGCACTTCCCGATAAGCTAGCAGGCTGAAATTTTGCACACGCTTTGAGTTCTGATGACAATACATGACTAGCTAAGAAACGTCAAACAAATCCAATATTGTGGCCTCCCCAAGATGGCGGACGGACTGATTGAAATCCACCCCCATGATATGGGTATCAAATGAAAGGGTTTGCTGTCAGGAATACGAAAAAAAAGTCACGTGACTTAAATCCAATATGGCGGACGTCCAAGATGGCGGATTGGCGATTTGAAATGCATTAAAAAAAAATAACAAAATAACCCTACGGGGCTGAGAGAGGGGCCACTCAAAACGTGGGGGCGTATCTTTGCAAGTTACACCTACGATATATATACGTCATGTAAATATATTCCATAAATAATCCCATATATAATATAAGCCCCCACGTTTTGAGAGGCCCTAAAACTAAGCGTCTTTCTAAAACTGAACATAACAATTTCAACCTTAACTCCACAGCGTAACGCACACATTACTTCTAAGAGCCGCACGATTCACGATCAGCGTTGTTCACGCGCAGACGCTCGAATTCTGAAGAAAGCGCGCGACTTTTTAAAATCTTAGAAGTAATGTGTGCGTTACGCTGTGGAGTTAAGGTTGAAATTGTTATGTTCAGTTTTAGAAAGACGCTTCGATGCGCTTCGACTCTGCACTAGTATAAATTGACCCTAAGGGTTAATCAGGCCCTGCTCACGACAGTGAAGCACTTTCGCCACAACGTATACGTCGCAATGGTAATCTTTCTCGACAGCAAAATCACTTCTCAAAATGTTCCTTGTTTCCTTACAGGTAAGAATGGGCAGACAAAGGTATGAAGTACAAACAAATTAGTATGCACAACAAAACTCGCACCGGATAATATTTTAAATTAAACGAAATATTTTTTATAGAAATATATCTTTATTTCTTATAATAATATGGCTTTTTTTTGTATAAAATATATTTTTAATGTCGATTATATAAAATGTATAATGTCATTCTATCTACCCATACACCTTTGCAACAATAATAAAAACAACAAAAATATAGGAATTTCGATTCAACTAAGATAATTATAATATAGTAGACTAATAAGTATCGTTCAGTAAGAACATTGTTTCTTTTGCATATTTCTTGCAGTCTTGCAAAAGATACTTGTATTCGTCGTCTACTTGACCTCTCTTCAGTAGGTACACTAAAATGTATTGATACGGAAATACAGGGACGTTGTGACGTGCGAAAAACCGCAGTTTAACCCTTTCAATGATTTTCATGTCGACGAAACAGTAATCTGCGGTGCAGCAACTGCCTGGGGTCCTGTGGAAATAATTTTATTGAGTTACATGTGTTTGCTTATCGCATGCCTTTGTGCCAGGACCGGCGCACATCTGGTAGAGTCGCAGCGTGGTTCTTACTAGCGAAGAAATACCGACATTCGACAATTGAAATAAAGTTCAAAACAAACAAAAATCCTTTAGTTTGAGAGAGATGGCATGGACGCGTTATTTACGACTTTGGCTGGTACCTGCTATACTATATTGTTTAACAATACGCAGCGCGGCGCAAGTAATTTCAAGGAGACAAACAAAATAATCATAATGGAATGATAAAGGATGATTGACGCTACACCGGGCCCGTGAGCGAGCCGCAATCATCCTTAAATCATAGAGAATAAAGACCCATTTACAAGCAGCAAGAAATTGCACGCGACTATTAATGGACAATTCGGTTGATCAAATGAATACCGCTATGTAATGAAACTAGCATACCCGTCGCATGCAATTTCTTGCAGAATGCAAATGAAGAAGAAAAAAGCTCACAGACCTTGGATCATAGGTAACAGGCTTTGCCTTCAAGGTCTTGAATATCATCTGATAATATTGCCTGTACTTCCTCTTCATAATGAGAACGATTTGTTTCCCCTCGAAGGGGTACTTCGCACTCAGAGCATCAAGCTCCAAGTGCCAGTAAACGGCTGCTTTCGCGACTTCCACACTCGTCGAGTCTATTTCCAATATCTTTGGGTGCTTTAGCCACTCATACAGATATTCCTGTAATAAAAAGTGCGTTGATGACAAAGAGCAATTATTTTTTTGTGTACTAAATAAAAATGGTGAGAGAGCAAAGATTTCTTGGCAACTTGATCACAATTTTATTTCATCATCATCATAATCATCAGCCGGAAGACGTCCACTGCTGAACATAGGCCTCCCCCTTAGACCGCCACGCCGAACAACAATTCGCCACTTGCATCCATCCGATGCCCGCGACCCTCACGATGTCGTCGGTCCACCTAGTGGGAGGCCTGCCTACGCTGCGTCTTCCGGTCCGTGGTCGCCACTCGAGAACTTTTCTTCCCCATCGGTTATCAGTTCTACGAGCGAAGTGGCCCATTGCCACTTCAACTTGAGATTGACCTGTAGTTCTTCAACAAGGTGTTGTCACCCTTTTTGAAGAAAAGAACAACCACACTCCTGTGTCATGCTTCTGGCGTAGTACCTTCGAGTATGACGGAATTAAATAACTTCTGGAGGACTAGAAGTACCGGTTTTCCACCCGCTCAAAGAAGTTCTGTTGTGATTCCGTCCTCACCCGGCGCCTTGTTATTCTTGAGCTGTATAAGAGCCATTCTAATCTCATACAGGCTGATGTCCGGGATATCCTCAGTGTAGTGTCGAGTCAGTTTAGCTCTTGCATCTCGAGCTGTACTGACACTGGGTTGTCGTGTTGATGTGTATAACTGTCCGTAAAACCTCTCAAGCTCTCTCAGGATCTCCGGTTTCGTCGAAATGATGCTGCCGTCGTTAATCTTCAGCTTTGTCATTCGGCTTTGCCCAATAGACGAATTCTTTGCAAAGACTTTTGAGCCCTGGTTCCGCTCGATTGCCTCTTTGATCCGTGCCGCACTATAGGCACGCAGGTCACGTCGCATTGATTTAGAGATTCGTCTATTGAGTTTGCCATATTCCCACATATCAGCTGAAGATTGCAGCTTCATCTCGGTCTGGTCTTGCATCAACTTGATGGTTCCGTTCGAGAGCTTTTGAGGCTTGTTGCGGCGCGGGGTCTTATTGACACAGCTCCACTCCGCAACCCGTGCCGCAACGCAATTCTATTGGTTGTTCAAAACACGTCTCGACTCGCACAGCTTTGGTGGAGTCTCGGCCTTAAAGGTCTTGGACCCCACAGCTTGCGATAGTTTCCACCAACCCATTGTTAATCTCGTCCACAGTTTCGCATTCGGTTAGGCACTGGAAGCGATTGTGCAGTTCCGAGTTGAAAGTCTTCGGGGTTCTGGATGTGGGCAGGACCAGGTCAAGCTTCACATGGATATTCAATGTGCCTCTGTCGATTCGGTGATCGCTACCGGTATTTACCTTGGCGATCACAGAGACATCACTGAATATTCGCTTCTTGGTCGTCATGATGAAGTCGATCTCATTTCTGATAGTACCATTGGGGCTTATCCACGTCCACCTGCTGGATGGCCGCTTCTGGAAATAGGAGTTCATTAAATGGAGATCTTCCTTTTCCATGAAGTCGACCAGTCGCTGGCCCCTATGGTTTCGCTGCCCATACCCAAATGGCCCCACTCTCAACTCATCGCCATTCCGTGCGCGTACCTTCGCGTTGAAGTCCCCCATTACAACGGTTACATTTTATATATTTTTTATAAAAAGAAAAGCCGATTTACTTCATATTTACATGTTTATTCGAAGATGATACTTAATCCAATCGCATCAAGGCTTATTTCGCAAAACTACGGTGTAGCGGTAAAACAAAAATTGCGGCACGCGTACACAAGCCTTCGAAAATGACCGCAGCACGTCCCTGGGAATTTTAATTTGAACTTTATAGCATTCTAATACAGCCGAGTTAGCAATGATTGTCGGCGCGTTGTCAAACGAATCAAAACAAACAGGTGCCGATACCTGCCCGCGCCTTTGGTAGCGATGCGACATCACGCCAATTTAATCTTTAATTACGTATCTGTTTTAAGGCTGATTTCCCGTTGAAACAAAAGTTATTGTGTGAATTTAAAAAGAGTAGGAAAAGGAGTAGCCTTGCTTTGCTACCGCGCGCCCGGCGTAGACGCGTCGGCCATAACACGAGATCAGCCTAGGGTCTTTGAGAACGCCGGAATCAATGCATCTTTGGAGGTGTCGCACTAAAGCGCTCGGCGCCCCCTTAGAACCGGCGCCCGTGTGCGCCGCACACCCTGCACCATACCACCATAGGTAAAGACTCTGGATGCAAGTGGCGAATTGTCGTTCGGCGAGAAGATCTAAGGGGGAGGCCTGTTTTCAGCAGTGGACGTCTACCGGCTGATGATGATGATGAGTGGTGTACAAAATATCAACGTCATAATAGAACATCGTCGGTAAAAAATCAAAATACTTCTTCATCATGCTCAATGTCCGTTATAACATTTTAAATTCGTCGCCAAGTTTAATACATACCTGTAGGAATTTCTTGCATCTAAAACTGTCGTATATAAAGTTGACATGAATCAACCACTTGCCGGTAGCGAGGGCGCATACCATCATACCGGTGAATGTGTCGTTTGGCAACACTGCTATGAAATGTGTTGCCAACATCTCCATTTTTGTGTTCTCAGCGACAACTCCACCTAATTCGTTTATCATAGCTGCTATTCTTTCGCGGTTCTATAAAAGAAGATGATGAAGACAACAGGTATTATTATTAAAAAAAAAGGTTACACGCATTGCTATCCTATCATGTGGGAGTGGTAGTACATTGTGCGCTCTTTTCTACTTATGGGCCATTTAAAACATCCAGAATTTATTGATTTACCTTTCTCAAGAATAGGGATATCAAATGTAACATTATTTTTAATGGTTTTTCTAAGATAAACATGACTGCTGTAGTGTTTACTCTCAGCGCCACGGCAGCGCCGAAGCTACAGTTTGTCTTTACTGGATTTTCAACTTTATGTTCGAATACTTACTAACTCCTCATACGACTCTTATAGGATAACATAGCGGGTGTGAGAGCAAATGCGCTCTTTAGGTTAATTACATTGGTACAGTTTTTACTCACATTAATGCTCTCAGACAACATAAACACCTTCTTCTCGCAGGCACAGATTAAGTTCTGTTTCAACTTCCATGACTCTTCAGATGTGCCACTTGGTGAATGATAATCACTGTCTGTAATAACATATGATAATCAGCCTATAATATTCCCAATGCTGGGACACAGGCCACCTCGCTGTGAGAGGCTGTGATCCAACATACGGGCCCAGTGCTGTTCTAGGACTAAAATAGACTGTTTGTAATAGAATAATCTAGTTACATTTTATAAAATAATGTGGTCTCACAAGTGTTTTGGAAATGGTAAGATTTTTAGCTCAAAGCCGGTCAAAGTTTTGATGATGGATGAATGACCTGATTGAGTTCAATGGAGACGAAACTTGGCACAGAGGTAGATCATAGTCTGGATAAACACATACGTTTATCCCTGGACTATGGACAACTGACAAACTCAATGCGGAAACTCACTGACAGATAGTCTGAAGTAAAAATCATTCATATTCACCTGAAGTCAGTTCTTGAAGAGTGGCTTGAATTTTAGTGGACACCTGCATCTTCCCCTTTATTGGGCTATAACCTTGGCTGGAGTTCTTCTTCTTGAGCTTATAGTTCTGAATATACTTCTGGAATGGCAGGTAATTGGCAGTCTTCTCTTTGCCACTTTCTATTAACTTCCGGAAACTCACCTTCTTAGGTGTACTCTGCCTGCTGAAAGATCTGTAAACATAATTTAAAAATTGAATACCTACTGTGTTTACATGGTGAGTTGAGTTACAATAATTATTTTCACTATTGTTTTAAACAATAATCAGTTATTTTCAAATATTACCCAATTAAAAGCTACACCAAAGAACCTGGTATGTTAAATCTAGAAGAGCATACATATTATACTGAATAATAGTTGCAACTCGCGCAAATTAACACAACACCTTGCTCAGAACTAGATGCTCCCTCCACTACCAATGTGGTGTCCTACCGGAGTTTCAAGTTCCGAGTGTCATTCCAGTTGTTATGTTAATTCGCCCGGGTTGTAGCTAGATAGATGATAAAATTCTAAAGGTTAATTCCCATAGTAAAAGTCAGTGAAGGGAGGAAAGGCGCTGACTATCCTAGTACTGAGTAGTAGTAGATATTTTGGAGCAACAAAGCATTTATTTTCCCATTAGATAAAGCATGAAGTAATTAGTAAAAATATACAGATGAAAATATACTTAGGTAGATCCCAGACATGCCAATATTCAATTTGTAACTCACTCATTCCCCAATTTGGAAAAAAAAGTTTTAAAGGGACTTGACGTGGGAGTAACTTTCTCTTCAACCTTTTTGCAATCAATTTCTTGATAAATATCCTCAACAGACCAACCTATTTGACGACGCACAGCCTTCGGTTTCCTAGTCTTTTCTAATGATGGCACAAAATCAACACAATCCTCTCCAGGATCAACAAAGCCAGCCTTATAATGTACAACAGTCTCTCTTGAAGTTACTTTAAAGTGTTCAGCCTTAAGATGCTCCAAGTATGCCAGCTTTTCAGTATATATGTCATGGCATACTGGACAAACATAGTGGTGCAGCTTGACATTGGTAGTGCACCTGTTAAAATGTATGACATAGTTGTCATATTTGTCAAACTTTTCATCACACAGCACACAGGTGACATCCATGTCCTCAGGTATATCAGGCAGAGGCTGAGTGTGACGTGGAGGCAAGGACTGGGTGGCTCTAGCTGGCTGCTGATTAGGAGCTACATCTGAAGCCACAAGTGTTTCGTTACTGCTTGACCGTTGCAGTTGATTGCGCTCAATGGTGCATGTAGTGCGGCAGGTGTGGGTGCCCAACTTGCTATAGGACTCATTGCAACCTCCACATTTAATGGAATCAACATCACTGTCAGTCTCATCACTGATATCATGGAAGATATTGCTATCCTTGTTGTCTTTGAAAAAGTTTTCATGGTTTTCACCCTCAGCTGACACAAATTCTTCCACAGAACTATCCATAGTGCCATCATGCATGTGGAACTCTTTTTTGAAGAAGTCATTGTAGTCACTTACAGAGGATTTGTTTATATTGGTGTCTGATAAAAATAAATAAAAAATGTTATCAGCTGTCTTTTGGCTAATTTTGCACCTCTTGGTACTAATTCAACCATAATTATAATCTATAAAACATTAGAATATAAGATGATTATAGTACAAGAAAATTACCTGGACATTTTCTTATTAACTTATCAATTCTTTCGCACTGCTGTTTAAATAAATAAGCCGTGCTCAAATTCTCTATACATGATGAGCAGACACGATCCGATAATCCATCACCTTCATAAATCTAGAAGCAAAAAAACAGTCAGGGGATCATCTTAAAAATAAGTCGGACAGTATTTAGGATTCCAGTGTCAGACAAGCGCTTGATAACTCTTTGCTTAATAAGCACCATTGTCAGATGTCTTTAACAATCACTTACCTGAATGTTAGTAAAAGACATAACCATATCCGATAGTTTAATACACTCATCTTGCTCAAATATTGAACAAAAGTCACCCAATTTCAAGCATAGCCTGCATTTCTGAAATCGTGAATCCATTTTCTACAAACAAACTTCTGGTACAGAGTACCTTTAGCACCATTGCCTAATATTTACATAGAATTCACACCCTATACGGTACTGTAAAAGCGAAAACACGTTTAACAAAAACAAGAATCACAGCCACTGCATTTAACCGTCTTTTTTAAATTTGACAGTGACATTGGTGACACAGCAGGGCTGCGTTTAAATCATAGAGTACATTTGTATATAGTTTAAATCCTTTATCCAGTTTAAATTTATACTGACTAAATGTCGAACATCCCGTTTAAGTACACCGAGAGGTGAAAAATGATACCAATTAAAATTTAATCTGCCCCGTTTACGGTCGTCCGCTGGTCTATGTTTTTACTGAAAGGAATAAATTTTTGCGACCTTTTTACCACGCAAAATTTTATCCTGCTGTCAGATTGACATTAAGTTTTGTTATTTTGCTCGATTCTTGCCGTAAAAACGAATATTATTTTTATTTTAGAAAGTGAATATTATTTTTGGATAATGGATTTATAATACACCGGCAAATTGAATATTTGTTCAATAAACTGAGCTGTCAATTGAATTTGACAGCTACATTCCGCCGTAAAAAAATTATACTAGCGAGTGTTCTCTGAACGGAGTCATAAGTTTCTGTCAATGTTAGCAGTCAAATTCAATTGACAGCTCAGTTTATTAAACAAATAATCAATTTTCCGGTGTAATATTAATGAACTCCATAATCATAAAAATATTCGTTTTTACGGCGCGAATCGAGCAAAACAACAAAACTTAATGTCAATCTGACAGCAGGATAAAATTTTGCGAGGTAAAAAGGTCGCAAAAATTTATTCCTTTCAGTAAAAACATAGACCAGCGGACGACCATAAAACGGGGCAGATTAAATTTTAATTGGTATAATTTTTCACCTCTCGGTGTACTTAAACGGGCTGTTTGAAATTTAGTCAGTATAAATTTAAACTGGATAAAGGATTTTATCCAGTTTAAATTTATAGAGTAAATATTATTTTAGAGAGTAAATATTATTTGTGGATTATGGATTTATAATTATTTGTTCAATAAACTGAGCTGTCAATTGAATTTGACAACTAACATTGACAGAAACTTATGACTCCGTTCAGCGAACCCTCGCTAGTTTAATTTTTTACCGGCGAAATACCGCCGGAAGATTTAAACGCACCCCGGCTGGGCTGCGTTTAAATCCTTTATCCAGTTTAAATTTATACTGACTAAATGTCAAACACCCCGTTTAAGTACACCGCGAGGTAAAAAATGAAGCTAACTAAAATTTAATCTGCCCCGTTTACGGTCGTCCGCTGGTATAAGTTTTTACTAAATGGAATAAATTTTTGCGACCTTTTTACCACGCAAAATTTTATCCTGCTGTCAGATTGACATTAAGTTTTGTTGTTTTGCTCGATTCTTGCCGTAAAAACGAATATTATTTTTATTTTAGAGAGTGAATATTATTTTTGGATTATGGATTTATAATACACCGGCAAATTGATTATTTGTTCAATAAACTGAGCTGTCAATTGAATTTGGCAGCTAACATTGACAAAAAGATATGACTCCGTTCAGCGAACCCTCGCTAGTTTAATTTTTTTCCGGCGAAACATCGCTGGAAGATTTAAACGCACCCCAGTGTTGGCAGTGTGAAAACAATTCATAGATTTTCTTTTTAGTCTGGCAATAATCATTGAGATAAAGTTATATGGAGTTGCCCCAATGTTCTATACATACATTTTGCGTGATAAATGTGAGTCAAATACGAAACAACAATATTTCAGTTGTTGCTGAAAATGGGAATATTTTGTTGGCATATATACCTACGAATCAGAAACGTGCCGATTTCGCCATTTATTGTTACAAGCTCTGTGGTAGTTCTGCTGTCAAACAGTTGTTTACTTTTTGTTGAATGTAGATTTTTGAGTAAATTACGGAGTGTTTTCTTATAAAAGTGCGTGTTACAATTAAAAAAACTGTAATTCAACATGCCTGAATGTTCCATTGTGTCTTGTCGTGCCAGAAAAAAGAAAAATCAGACTAAATAGACTTTGCACAGGTTAGTTACAGTTTTTCATGCAAAACTTCATGATATAGAACAATTTCTGTAGAGAAATGATAAGTGATCATATTTTCATGGTTAGAGAATTACTATTTGGGGTTTATTTCCGTCCTACAGACAATATTCTTCATTTTATATTTTCGTTCGTTTGTTTACAATAATAATAGTGTTGTACCGTTCTGTATTAGTTCCCGATACTAGTCCCTTCGTTACACTGAAACTGTTACCAAATTTTATTATGATAATAATATATATTAATACAAAAATACTTATCTTTAATAGGTTTCCCGAAAATGAACGACTGAAGAAAAATTGGTTGGACTCTATTGTTGAGGAAAATATTAGTCCTCGAAGTAAAGACTGGAAATATTTTAACAGAACACTTTGATGGTATTAGGTTACATGAGAACTCTGTATCTACAATATTTTCGGTAAGTGACTGTTTTAGAATTATTGTTTAACAGCCTTTTTTAGCCTAAGTTATATAGATAGTAATGTGTATTTCATTCTTTTTCAGACGACCAACAAAAAACAACTTCATGAATCATTTCGACCTACAGCACAGATTACAGTCATTAGACAAAAAAAATATGGTAGGTAGAGTGGTGGTGGTAGTAGAAGTTGTCTACTGCGTAGATCTCTATGGAGAAGACACTCCATGGACAGGACAATAATTTTGAATCGTCATTTATACTGGACCTTTGTTACATCATTCATCTTGAGATGGGATTTTTAATAGACAATTTCGTGTGTAAAACAGTGTTACAAATTGTGCGGGACGAGTAAATAATCGTTTAATCGTGTACATAGTGAAGTAAATAGTGTAAAGTTGTAAACAAACTGATAAGGACAGTGTTACTTGATAGCCTTATAAGATTTTCATTCATCTTGAGATGGGATTTTTATTTTTTAATAGACAATCTCGTGTGTGAAAGAGTGTTACAAATAAATAATGCCATAATAAAAATATCAGAGATAGAATAGATGAATAAATTGTGTGAAAGTTAAAACTTTTTTTATTTAATAAATCTCGACTTTTTTATATGATCTAGTAAAGTAATTCCGGGATTTTGAATATATCTTTCACTGTATAATTATGTACATGAATAACTCTACCTAATTCCGACCTATGCTATCATTAGCATACAATATCGGATTTTAATTGTCATCAATTGAAAATGTATTTAACTGGCCTGCTTTAAGTAAATGATTTGAATTTTGTATTACATAAACAAAATTCAGATAAGCGTAATTTTTAAGTCATATTATTTTATTCAATAAACAAAACTTAAAAGACAACTTTCTTTTTATGTTACTTAATAATCATAATAATTATAAAAAATCACATTATTTTCACGTAACTACATGGATTATAATTCAATCATGTGAATCATTGTACAGCTTGGCCAGAACGGGTTGAAACGGAACTAAAATTTTTATTTCTGACAGCGTTTTAAAATCTTTGATATTTGATGGAAACGAAGACCGCAGGTTTGTTAGATTTATTATTGTGCCATTAAACTAACGTAATAAGTGAAAAAAAAAAAAAAAACATTCAAAGTATAGCGCGAAGACAGTGGCGACTTCCGGTTTTCTACATTTTTATGTCAAGCTGTATCTAGTCATAATACTATTATGATGTAATGCTAAAAGTACTAGGGATACTAGTATCGATACTCGTTACAGTGACACTATGTTTTTTGATTGGCACATCCCTATCATTGGCCGCCATTTATTGTCACAGGCGCAGGTATACACGTTTTTTGTGTAGGTATTTCTGGTCCATATCATTTTTGTCTATGGGCAATAAAAGCGAGAGAAATGATTTGGAAGTTTGGAGAATTGTGTCTCTTTTCCTCTACGCTTTTCCTCAATTGCCAGTAGATAAACATTGGTAGAAATGATAGAAAAATTTATAGTTTGGGGCTTATTTAATTTATTTGTAACTAGCTTCTGCCCGCGGTTTCACCCGCGTCATGTTAGGCGTTGGCCCCATGGTCCCATCCCCATGAGTTCCCTTGCGCGTGGAACACAACGCGTCGCGACTCGGTTTTCGTCTTGGTCGGACGGCGAGCTACCCGTCCGCAAGCGGCTGGAATATGACCCGCGATTTCCGACGCCCGCCCTATGGTAGAGGATGCCCTTTCCCTCACACGTTCCAATTGCTCCCCATTCCCCTCGCCTGTTGCCGAATCCCTTACGTACGTCCCGAAACAACCGTACCAGGGAGGACTTCGGATCGGACTTCGTCAGGTTGAAGGTGAGGACGCTGTAGCGCCTCTCCAACCACTCCTCAAACAGCGATCTTACCGCCCCGCAATTATGAAATTCCCAGGCAGTCATTATTTTATTTTGATATTATTTTGAAACCATATTATCTCCTTAGATATTCATTGAAATCAAACGATGTCAAGGGCAGTTTTGTTCAAAATTAAATGCTTGTGATGATTAACTTATTTTTTTTTCATAAGGATTTATATTATGTTAATGAAAATACCTTTGCAAATAAAGCATTACTTTAAAACCAATTTGATTTCCACAAAAATTGTTATAGTGACTTAACCTTAAAAGATAGCTAGATGCCCTCGCGGACTTTATTTGAGAACTTTTTATGAGGAACAATTCCGTAGTACTTAATTTTTGCGTATCTTTAATCGTTTACGCAGAGCACGCAACGGAAACTCTCAAAAAGGAATACATTTTCCCGATTTTGAAACATTTCTCGTTGCTGCTTCGCTCCTATTAGTGATAGCGTGATGTTATATAGCCTATACTATAGCCTTCCTCGATAAATGGTCTATTCAACACAAAAAGAATTTTTCAATTCCAACCAGTAGTTCCTGAGATTAGCGCGTTCAAACAAACAAACAAATAAACTCTTCAGCTTTATATTATTAGTATAGATTGTTATTTTTAAGCTACATACAAGTAAAATGAATTTGTAAGATTAATTTCAGAGAGGGTTGTGGAATATTATTATTATTATTATAATTAGACGCTTCAAATACTTATTCACAGTGTTGAGTCTCTGTAAAAATAAATAATTAAATTAAAGTAAAGCAAATATTGAAGGGAGCTTCAAATACAAAAAACGTGTTTTTGCGGTCTGTGGGTACTAAAACGGGATACAATGAAAATACTTTAATAAATTCTTAAAGTGGCGAAGGTTTGATTAGGCGATTATAGAATCGCCTAATCAAACCTTCGGGATCCTGTGGGATGTGCCAATAGTAGGCTGGTGGAACACCATGGGGTCATTGATCTTGAGGTAAAAGTCAAATCCTAAAGTCATGAACTCATGATTCGCGATTCTCGTGGAGTTAGTGACGTTAAGGTCAAGGTCAATATAGTGTCCTTAGAGTTAAGGTAAAATGACTTTGAAGTTAAAATCAAGTGATCCCGAGGAAAAGTTCTCGAGTGGCGACCTCGGACCGGAAGACGCAGCGTAGGCAGGCCTCCCACTAGGTGGACTGACGACATCGTGAGGGTCGCGGGCAACCGATGGATGCAAGTGGCGAATTGTTGTTCGGCGTGGCAGTTTAAGGGGGAGGCCTATGTTCAGCAGTGGACGTCTTCCGGCTGATGATGATGATGATGATCCCGAGGGCATTATAATATTTATATAGGTACCTCGAAGGTCAAGGTCAAGTGACTTTGGAATTCAGGTTCATGACCTTGAGACTCACAGTCAAGGTACTGGAACTGGAACTCCAGTTGACTTGACTTCAATTGCAATGATATATTTTTCCCTTCTTTTGTTTAAATCTCCAAAACAGTGTGTCCTGTCGCAAAAATAATGAAAAAAAAAAACACCTAAGTTAAAGCGGGAAAAATCTTGTTCCAGAATCTTATGGTCACCCTACTAGAAAGAGACGGTATTCTCTCTCCAAAGTTGCTCTCGGTGGCATGTTTTTCTATTTTTCGGCATGAGTGCTCGGTCGATGGACTCACTCAACTCGAAACCTTGCGCGAACATTCTAAAAATCCTGGTTAAGTACTTCTCTGCGCGCGCACGTGAGCTGTGAACTCGTTATTTTATGCACGCACATTGCTAGACTTAGTTCAGTGAAGATGTTCGCGCACAAATGTGCCGTGCCGGAGGACACGAGGCCAAACCCGATATCAGTTTAGTACGCGCACTGCTGAAGTTCGCGAACAAATGTGCCGCACATTCTTTCGGTTCCGGGGCCGCGGGACTGTCTAATCAGGTAACCGTGACCCCGGAACGTAAGGGCTATTGAAGGACGCCGAGGCTTTTGGTCAGTTCAAGTCTGACAGTCCCTCCCATCCTACTCCTCCACTATTCTTTTCTGATTAATTTCGTTGCAGGATCCAAGACAGGTAAATTCATTCTCCGGGACACGTCGAGCTTCATTGTCTCGGTGCTTTTCTGGTGGTTGCCACTGTTGATTCTGGCTTTTAGGAGTTGCAGTGGTTTGGGAATAGTGTGGTGGGTTTATCCTCCCATCCTGCTCTGGGTGGGAGACTCATTGGATGATTTTATATCGTAAATAAAAAAAAAACACTTTTTCGGTGGAATCATACTAACTTACTAGGTATTACAAAAGCGCGGACTCGCACGTTGTAAATGCGACCATGACATCTGCCAAAAGTAGCGATGCACACGCGTGTTCTCGAAACGCGTAGTGACTACATCGGTAGAAGTCGTCGTAGGCGACCGCCCTCATTCGATGCTGGAGTATCACGGTAATTCACATGTAATCGTTCTTTTTCAAATTTCTCTCTCGTCTAAATGAGCTCTATAAGTTCGTCTTCCAGAATATTATATTATTACAATAACTATTATTTTATTGCAATAATTTTGACATGTATTTCCATTACTGTATACGTAGGTACCTAAATTAAAAAAAAATAACCAATTTCTATGTATGAGTTTGGACAAAGTAATTTAATTGAAGGTGTAAGTCTGATTTCACAATCGAAGAATAAAGGCAAAAGTTGCATATTTTTTTATATTGAAGAATTTATAACAATCCTAAAAGTACTTAATAATTAGATTTGATATTAGCAATTTAATGTTTTCAAATGCTCTATGCCTCTGACCACTCTGTTGACCATTTGGGATTGGTTCAAAAAACCGGTTATAAACGCCCAAATGGTCGGTTCAACATTGCGCGGGAGGTTGACCATTGAAATTAATAAATGAAAACTGTATGTTTATAAGTACATACCTTTGAAAGAATAAATAAAAAATATTGATTCACATTGCATGTGTTTATTTGAAAAAGCGACAAATATTTACTTTTTTACCCGTAATAATTTACACATTCAACAGATTCGTTCCACAAAAAAAAATTAAATGTACCGCCAGCAACAAAAGCCGATGCACATTATTTTGAAGCACTGCTTTCCAGTATCTCTTTTAATACTTTCGAGTTTGGGTCGTTTTAGTTTTACCTATCTTCCGATTTTTTTACATGTTTCTTAATAATAAATAACAACTTGACTAACTGAAGTTTTAGTTAATCTACTTTTGTTGCTAACTGTACCAACGACAATCAAGGTCAAACTTGTACATGTTTTTATGTGTCATCACTAGCTTGGTTGTCATTTCCATTAAATGCTCTCGACACTAATTCATAATAATTTGTATTTTTGAAATAGCCGGGCACATTAGTTGTGTAGAGATTTTTCTTTTCGACCAAATAGGCGAATAATGGCATTAATCTCGATCCGATCTCATCAACATCTTCAGCATTGGTTTCTTTTAGAAATTTGGACAAACTGAACGCAGCGCTTAGGACTTGTCGATCCGTTAGCTGTCCTTGGAAGAATTTGTACTGAAAAAAGAAATACACATGATAATAACAGCCGATCTGTTTTTGTAGTAGATTTGCGCGTTTTGCTGCTAGTAGAACTTACCATACGTTCAGAAATTAAGAGAGCAATCGGCGAATTTTAAAATTGTTTTCATAATAAAAGTAGGTAGGTACGTTAAAATAGTTCTCGTCGATAATTCTTATTTTTTACTGAGCATATTAAGAAGTATCGGCGTATCACGATGTGCCTAGGCATATCACAATGTCGCTAATTCAACGATTGGCCTACGACATATCAACTCAAGTATTGCCGCCCCAAACTGGATAAAAATTAAAGTTGCCAAACAAATATCTAGGTTCAAAATCGAAAATTTCTAGATTTAAGTATCTCCTAGCTTATAAAGTGATTTAAATCATACCCGTATAATGTAGACTAGATTCTGGATGCAGTAGAACAAACAGGCTCTGGAAGCTGGAGTGCGGGTGCCCTCCACAGCCTTGGCGATCATTCGCAGCGCTTCGTGGAAGATACACAGTACATCTATGTCCTCGATGTGGCGGACTAGGTTGTCCCACACGACGCACCATTCTTCCTGGGTGCCTGAACTAAGGATCTGGAAACATTCGAAGGTTCTTTGTCAATTTCTTTTATGTCTTTTATTTTCAATTTACAGTTTCTACAAACAATTATCTGTATTTTTTGGTAAAAATACTTTTATTATTATGTATTATTAACTAGCTGTTTGTTCCCCGCGGTTTCACACTGTTGGCTACTTTTAGTCTAAGCGTGATGGCTTTCTCGATAAATGGACTATACAACACAAAAATTTAAATATAATTTCTCAATTGTTACCAGTTGTACCTAAGATTAGCGCATTCAATCAAACAAACAAACTCTTCAGCTGTATAATATCAGTATAGATATTCTTCCTAAGGTCGAAATACTTATGTTCTGCAATATCATAACTTGCACTCGCAACGCGAAACGCATCTGCGTAATTGCGTATACCAGGCAGTCAATGATATTTTAGTAAAAAGATGTTATGAGCGCGCAAAACGTGAAGACCAGAAAATGTCCTACGTGGGACAATTTGCTAGTCTATGATGCCGACGTGCGGGGGGAAGGGGATTGATGACGCGTGGCGCTGTTTGTTTATCTAGCTGTCACTTTTTTTCTTATTGCGTTTAATCAAGATATCTTTTTACTTGTAGTGAAATGTAATGTGTGAATAAAAAAGTGTGTATGTGTGCTGCCGCTCGACGCGGAAGTTTTTTCTGTTGTTTTGTAAGTGTATAACATATCTGTATATTAGAATATCATTGCAGGCAGTCGAATTAAATAAAACATGATTAAAGAAAGAATGGAAGACGCGAAAGTGCTCGTAGTATGTAAGGATCTTAGTAGGTGGGGGTTTAGTTTAGGTATGTATTACGTTCAAAATTCTATGTTATACATGGTTATACTTGGTAAAGGTAAAACATATTGAGTGTCCACATAACTCCACACATTTAAAGATACTTTGTGAAGATATTTCATTCTTTTATCTTACCTGGGTAACCCATATGGAAATTTCACTACGGTTCGAGTTCTTATCAACTTGCATACCACTGACAGCTTGAAAGAAATTTGAGCTTTGACCACCTAAAAACTTTCTAAAATAAAAATTATTTTGTGGCTGCATATTTTTTCTTTTCAGCCTTATTCTTAACCAGTCACTTTCATCATCTGAAAAAAAAAAACAAAATAGTAATAAGTACATATTTAAAAAAAATAAAATATATTTATACTATGTTTATTTAATGACTACAATCCAGCTTACTCACTTGGTATAGCACTGTCATATGTTTCTATTAAACATTTTTGGAAGTTCAAAGTAAGGTGCAGTGTTGTTGAAGCCTTCGGTACAAATGACTTGATGTTCCCCCAACGTACCACTTCTAAAACTTGACTCAACATTGCCAACATAGGCGCTCTGTATTCTAATAATTCGCTGATTGTATAGGCCTCATTTAAAAGTTGTATTTGAACATGTATCTTGCCAATATCCTTGTGCAGAAGTGCCTTGTGCATATTTGGCATTATAATCAGAAGTAGTAACTTCGTTCCTGGGATTATTTCAGACTTTTTCAATCCACTCAAAAACTTCACAATATTATCTTGCTTATTTTCCGTTTCTAACATATTATCAAGAATCTTTTTAATAATACCTATTACACAAGGCTCTGTCTCAGTAACGTAATAGTGATTGGAATACTCCTTCAGTAAGTCCATGACTTTCAACATTGTTTTTGTAAGGTGAGCATTTTCTTCTGCCATAATAAATATTTTATTAAAAACCTCTCTAGGATTCTGTAGAAATACATTCAAGACTTCTGTGTAGTCTGCACTAACGTCGGCAACAAATTTGTTGAACATTTCAGTTAAGGTATTATGAAACTCTTCATCATCTCTCAGGTCATGGAACTGCTTGTCAGTGAAATGCTCTTTGAGTAACTTATGTTTGTCTGACACACTGCATCGCTGAAATATTTTAATTGATAAAGACAGTACTATTTCTCTATTAACAGTGTTGCTTTTATAGTAATTTGTGAACATGTGGTATAACTTCAAACATTCCTGTTCATCAAACATGTCTATGTTTGCATCAACAGCAGTGATCAGATCAACATGCTGGCACAGTTGCTCTTTGTCTACTAATGCATGTATCCACGCTGCTTTGTCTTCATTACTGCTATTTATATTCTGTATTATTACATTGTTGTCTGTTATATTGATGATCTCGCTGATGACTGCTGGTTTACGAGCCATCTGTTGAATCATGCCAACAACTGGGTGCTCAGCGACACTGCTGACACTGAGTAGTTTTGTTCGAACTTTGTGACAGAGCTCACCTAAAGCCTGTTGCATACTTTTGCCATCCTCTTCAAATTCACTCCAGGCACAAAATATGTCCACACTGACATCCATTACTATTTCCTGGAAAATGTCTAGTAACAAAGTGTTACAGTTGTTCAAGCACTCTGACACTGAGTTGTTGGGACACTCACACACTTTGTTTGTGGGAGGGTTGTTTTTAAAACAGCCCTCCTTGTACGTAGACTTGTAGATCTCATTGGGACAACTAGAGTTTACTTCTAGAGTGAAATAATTGAAGCATTCATAAATCAATAGCAGAATTGATTTCAGACAACTTCCATTGTATGTGTACAACTCGTCTTTACTTAGTATGTTCAATCTATGACTATTAGGTGGGTTTGAGAAATATTTTAAACATTTTTGTAAAGTTTCATAACTAGTAGACAGTAAACTACTGAAAATCTCCTTCTCAAATTCAAAACAGTGTAGTCTGCAAATTAGTGAATAACATGCGGCTGACAAGTTCTGTAGTTTCAGGAGACCTTTTATAGGATTATAATACTTGTAGTTATCTGCAAAAGCTCCTGCCACCTCTATTGCTAGAGGGGGATAGCAATATGTTATTATTTCACATACAAAATCTTCCATATGCAGGTTCCACAACATTTCACACATGAGATATTTTGGTATTGTGGGAATTGAATGTATGACTAGAAACACTCCTTCTAGTTCTACCATTTCTTTCAAAGCTTTTAAGTCTGAGTTTAGAACAATATACATTGCAAATTTACGTATTTTTGACACCATTGTACCTATTACTCCATTTTCATCAATGTATTTTTCACTTCTTAGGAATCTGGATATGGTTTCAAGAACTGTTCTAACTTTTTCTTCATTGCCTGCAACACAAAAAAAATATTATAACATAGAAACCGTATGAATATGTGAGATCCTGTTAATCCAGACTTGAAAATATCCCCACAAAGTGGAAAGAGGTTAAGCAGAAGAGTCGCATTTGTAAAGATTCGGTCAGTGGGTCAGGGGATTCATGATACTGTAACATGAAGTAATAAACCAGATGGCAGTGTGCGCGCCTAAAATATTAAAATGCTTATTTTATCAGCGCTTACAGTGTCCACCACCCTCTGTCGGTGATATGTGGGATGGATTTTAGTAAAAGATAGGATCCACCTATCACCGTTAAAACTCTTCTATGTGATTGAAATCTAGTTCTAACTGCTAAAACATTTGAAAGATAGAGAGTCGACATTTTGTTTACCTCCCTTTGATGTTATTCTTGAAAAAGTGTGAGAGTGGTTTGCAGATACGATGAGGCCTTGAAATGCAGATAGTTCCGGCGTAAAATCCATTGTTAATTTGGCAAATCGTGTTCAAAATACTAAAGTTATTCAGTGTTTTCAACCATTCAACCGGCAAATCGATAAATTTTTCATTGACATTGTTTTTGTGACTTTGACATTGACACTTTGACAGCAACAATCCGCCGTGGTGCCCGTTGCATAGATACCTATCTTGCATAGACCGAACCTTCTGAAACCAAGGAGTTTAAAATATAGGGAGCGCGTGCTTCAAACTACAAAAACGATCCCAAATCGGTGACCTTGAAATAAATAAAAGGCACCGACACAGCATTCATTGCATTGACAGGCCTGTTGGTCTAATGGTTAGTGACCCTGACTGCTGTGCCGGAGGTCGTGGGTTCGATTCCCACCCAGGACAAATGTTTGTGTGATGAGCGACGATCATTAATTTGTTCTGTGTCTGGGTATAATTTATCTTTACATATAATAAAATCGTAGAGCTGTCATTCCTGTACATTGAATATTTTTTTCTTTTTGTATTTTTTTCGAGAGGGATCGATTCTTCCTCAAATATTTCTAATAATATGCTTCTGTTATTAGGCTATGTATTATTACGCTATTTGCCCTGGGAGACAAGCAATTTTGAATTTTGTTATTTTCAAGTGTTTGTTGGGAGTTGGAAGCTAAACCACTGGATATTATTTATTCAATTTTTCCTCAAATATTCCTTAAACTGCTCTTCAATTAATAGGATATGTATAATCACGCTATTCTCCTTGGGGGATTAGCAATGTTATAATATGTTGATTTTCAGTCATTGTTGACATTTGTATAAGAACCGCTATTTGAAAACTACTGTCAGCGTG
Source organism: Agrotis clavis (assembly GCA_954870645.1). Taxonomy (NCBI): domain Eukaryota; kingdom Metazoa; phylum Arthropoda; class Insecta; order Lepidoptera; family Noctuidae; genus Agrotis; species Agrotis clavis. Next base: position 14,618,088 of record OX940919.1, on the reverse strand, counting down.
CTAGCCAGTCTGGTTGGTAACCTGCTTGACTTTCGTGCAAGGGGTCTCAGGATCAAATCTTGCAATTTTCTTTTTCCCTTTTTGTGTTTCACTTTTTTGTTTTTAATTGTCTCAGAGTTTCAAATAATAAAAAAAAATGTGCATACTTTTACTTCAATATTATTCGCAATTTTAATTCATTACAATTTTTTTTCAATAGTTCTCTAGGATATAAATCTACAGCTTGACATAAAAATGTAGAAAACCGGAAGTCGCCACTTTCTTCGCGCTACCAGCACTTTGAATGTTTTTTTTTTTTTTTTTCACTTATTACGTTAGTTTTATGGCACAATAATAAATCTAACAAACCTGCGGTCTTTGTTTACATCAAATATCAAAGATTTTAAAACGCTGTCAGAAATAAAAATTTTAGTTCCGTTTCAATCCGTTCTGGCCAAGCTGTACACTGATTTTAAATTGTAGGTAGTAAGTTGGTTTTTTTTTAAACTGTAATTGTTTCGAGGCGTAAGAATTTGAAAGATTCGAAGGCAATCAGTGTTTCTATTATTTTGTGTTTAATTTATTTTTGTTTAATCGCGAATCAGAAAAAATAGTTCATTAATTGTCGATAGATGGTGCTTTTTATTTGAGATAATTTCTGAATCGCGGTCTTAAGATTCGCACGCCGATACATAAGTACTGTGGATGTATAAATTTTCGGCAACTCAGATCAACACACGGCAACCCTCTCCTCTTGCCACTATTGTAACGGGTCCTAGGGTGTAAGCACTGCATCTGTGGATAATAAACGTGGCTTGGGGTCATCAAACTGCTGGATCAGTGATCCACATCCACACCTATGAGTTCAAAACTTGACCTGGCTGTTTCAATTTCCCCCATCAAACACCTTGGGAGGAAGCCCAGGTAGTAGGTACCTACGTAGCTAAGACATTATTGATCTAAACTAATATTATGAATGCAAGTATAATTGTTTTTTACCTTTTCACGCAAACTACCTACTGAATCGATCGTCCCAAAATTTGCATATACGTTGTCAGCAGGGCTAGCATGCGCAAGGCGACATTATCTCTTATTTTGTCGTTCTCGATTCGTTTGTCACTTTTCATAACATGCGCACCACGCCACGCTCGAGAAGATATCTCGTCGTGACTTCGCCTTCACGACGCGAGATAACCGATGTTACCATTTCATGAAAACAAACCGTATTAGTTAAGTTACCTCGCAAAATTTTATCCTGCTGTCAGATTGACATTAAGTTTTGTTGTTTTGCTCGATTCGCGCCGTAAAAACGAATATTATTTTTATTTTAGAGAGTGAATATTATTTGTGGATTATGGATTTATATTAAACCGGCAAAATGATTATTTGTTCAATAAACTGAGCTGTCAATTGAATTTGACAACTAACATTGACATAAACTTATGACTCAATTCAGCGAATCCTCGCTAGTTTAATTTTTTTCCGGCGAAACATCGACGGAAGATTTAAACGCACCCCCTGTGGTTCGCTCGTGCTAAATATTTTCGAATTTTAAAATAATTGTTAGATGGCTTTGGCATCAAAGAAATTGTAAGTATTAGATCAAAATCCCGTTACAGATGGCGGAGATGCATAATTTAGTTTATTATCACCTATTCAATGATGGCCCAGAGCAGTGGTGGCCCAGTGGTATCGGTCCCGACTAACGAGTTGTAGGTCGTGGGTTCGAACCCCGCCAGGCGCATTACTTTGTGTAATTTATTTCATCACCACTGCTCTCAAAACGGTGAAGAAAAACATCGTGAGGAAACCGGCATGTCCTAGAACCAAAAATTCGAAGACATGTGACATCCACCAATCCGCACTGGGCCCACAGAAATATTAAAAACAGGAGAAGTGGCAAGGGGACGTGTCCGCTACCATGTGGTTCTGAGCGGTACGCTCAGAAAGTGAAAAAATGGCCGTCACCGCGAGTTAGTCTGTTGTCAACCGCATTCATGAAAAAAACGATTATGCCGTCTTGTTCGGTGCTTTTGTGCAAAAATAGAAACCAAAACAAATATTTTAGAAGTCATGGCATCGGGTTTCACATGTAATTACAAGTATTTTACAATATTTGTCTTAAAAATCACGAAAAACAACAAGCAGTAAAATATATCTGACTTGTACTACTGTACTTTTGTTTTCCTACATTACTCCGACGGTATTATTTTTGCAATAAATACATTGCTCTTTTACAACCACATCATTGCATCACATAGTGACTGAACAAGCAATGTAAAACTGACATAACGATACCTCAATCAGCTGTAATGTCGCATGGTACGGCCGCTGGCTAGTGACGTGCTCTTAGAAATCCGACAAAGTCTATCGACAAGAAAGTCGACTGCTAATTGCTATTTTTTTTTTTTTGAATTTTTTATCTTGTAATAAGGCTGGAAGGCCGATGTGGTTCATGGATTTTTACATTTTTTTATTATTTTACAGAGTATTAAATAAATGCGAAACCGAAGATGGTTAAGTAAATTAATTAATGTTTAGTTTAGTAATCTATGGACTAAATTAATAGTAATCTATACAATAAAGATAATAAAAACGGTTTCATATCGTTTTTTATTAATTTTATTTCCAAACCTTTATAATTTATCGATATATTTATCGTGAACTCTTCGATTTAGTCAAACACTCGAGTCCGCCCCCGTGTCCCGACGACACACAATGATAATTGTTTTAGTGTGAGTAAATTACACGGAAAAAGTACGCTGTGGTTTAAAGAATAAGGTTTATATTTAAATGACAGAGTTTTCGACGGCGCGTGTGTGCACTTGTTCGTAGTATTGTTTTGATATACTACATGCGTAATATTATCTTTATGGTGGGGCAGTTGTGGCTTCACCGGTTTTCTATACATTTTGAACTCCACGCCATATCTCCTTCTATAATATATCTATGGCCCACTCCCTCTCACAGAGTGAAGGCTCGTGTCCCAGCAGTGGGAACAATATAGGCTGATGATGATGATGATGAATGTTGTAATTGATTTACAAAACAAACCGTGTAAATAATGGATTTTTCAAAGTTCTAAGTTATGTAATCATAATACTATGTAACATTAAATTATCTCGATGAAATGTCCTAAATGTAATGTACAAAATAAACACTATGCCAACCATAAATCAAGATTGAATGTTGACTATTCATAAAGTACAAAGTTCTGAAATTGCTGCGAAACATTATTCGTAATACGAACGAAAGTTTACTTGTCGTGTGTGTACGTAGGTACTGTACAATAATAGTGCCCTTATTAATTGAAAGAGATAGATTGATAGTTACAAATTGAACTGTAAATAACTGTAAATGTAATCGGCTTGGAGCTTATCTATAACATAAATAGCCATAGGCTTTGTAATTCGCCAAAGGGACTGGAACTCGTTATCCCTTAGGTCAAATGGGTTGCAGACGTCGCGAATCACCTTCCTCTGTATTTTTCATGCTTCCCTCTCCTCATACACAGATAAATGATAATTGTAGTACGGCACCGCCATTATACTTAAAAGTTTACAGAACACTGTTTTCAGTTTTTAGTCACTGTTGTCGCGATTTCTCGTCTTCGAAAACCATCGACGAGAAACTTGTCATAGGAAAATGTCAAAATTCGACTAAATATAGCGCGCATGACGACAAAAACAGGTTTGACAGAACGACATGAGTTCTATGTCAGAACGACACGACATATAAGTGTCACCATGTTAGCTCCCATCGACAAACAGACATTATGTCCTCTCAGGACGAGATAATGTTGCGCATGTTAGCCCCTCCCATCGACAAACAGACATAAGTCGTCTCAGCACGAGATAATGTGTCGACAAAATTTTGTCGACTTGCGCATGCTAGGTTAAAGGGTCTTTCATCCCGAAAAATAGAAGAGCTGTTGCCGAGAAAAAAAAAACAAATACGTTCATATTCCAGATGGCGCCACTTAAATGATCCGTATTGTTTCTCAAATTCGAAATTAACGCAAGCGAAGCCGCGGGCAAACACTAGTCTATAATATGTATGTATTTACAAATATATAAGTATGTTTATCAGTTGTCTAGTACCCATAACACAAGCTCTGCTTAGCTTGAGACTAGATGGCGTTGTGTGATAGTTGTGGAATATTATTCTGTTTCTTTCTAATACAGTCTCCATGATTTTAAAACGCAAAAGAGAGTAGGTACATACCAAAAAGATATAATTTTCAACAATCAACCAATAGAACAGATCCATAGTACTAAATTTTTAGGCATTATAATAGACGAACACTTAACGTGGAAAGAACACACAGATAGCATTTGCAAATTGCCCTAAAGAAGGTCAGAGAAACAACTTCAAAAGTGCATTGGTGTATCATGCGTTATGTTTGTTCCATATAATCGGTATGTTATAGTTGTATGGGGATACACAGCTGAGCTTTCACGAATTTTAATAGCCCAAAAGAAATGCTATCCGCTTACGTTACGTGGTTACGTAAAGTGGACGACTGTTTGACGCCGAGCTGAGAAAAGGCGAGGCGGTGACGATCCCTTTCCGTTTCAATATGTGTGCTACGACCCTTACATACCAGCAGTTGGGTTGGATGTATCGGGGCCACGGCTATTAGTAAGTACCGTTATCGTTTATCAGCCACTTACCGATTTCATGATTGGGCAATGTGGTTGATCTGATATATCCCATTGAAACCGATTTCAGTAGATGTTGATGTACAGTCAGCATCAAAAGTTGCTGACCATATTCAGATTTTCAAAATCGCTGTACACCGTATCATTACGTATTATTACGGTGTACAGCGATTTTGAAAATCTAAATGTGGTCAGCAACTTTTGATGCTGACTGTACGGTCAGCCAAGAAAGTGGTGTACCAGTTTTTTCCCGGTCATCGAAAATTACAACAAGGTTCGTTATAAAAAGATATTACTGAAAGAGACAACATTATCATGACGTAAACCTATGTATTTAGTATTCATACGTCATATGTCACATATAAGTACATGACATTTTAACCTTTATTATAAATGAAAAGGACATTAGTTTCTACAAAGCAATTGAAATGTTTCCAAACAAAAGTAATAAAAACTATTTAAATAGACAACCGAATTCCATTTGAAAAAGAAAACTGACAATTGACATTTTGTCAAATATATGCAAAAAATCGATATATTTTCCGTGTTACTTTTCAATCAACTGCATATAAAATCATCTCAATGCCTGCCAACTTGACCATTGCCGAAAGAGCACAAATAATTGCCCAATTTAATGAGGGAAGCAGTATCAGTGCGATATCCCGGAATTTGAATATATCGAGGCGTTCTGTCCGCTTTTGGATTCCGTGAAGGAGAGGAGGGAAGTTTGTTGGATCACAGAAGAAGTGGTCGCCGGCCTGCACTCTCCAATAACGATAGAGAATTAATGAGACGGGAATATGAAATCAATGGTTTTAAGCCCACAAAACATTTTGCGGAGATGTTCGATGTGAGTGCCCAAACAATAAGGAATCATCTACATTACATGGGGTTGCACCACAGGCATTACGCCAGAAAAATATATTTGACGGATGCTCACAGACTTGCTCGTCTGAACTTCGCCAGAGAACACTTAGAGTTTGATTGGTCTAATACAGTGTTTTGTGATGAAAAAACGTTTAAATCCAGTCAGCATGGACGTCTTCACCTTTGGCGATATAATTCAACACGGTATAAAGATGATCATGTAATTCCAAATAGAGAATCAGGTCGAATTTCCGTAAATATTTGGGGCTGGATGAGTGCGGATGGTGTAGGAGAATTGTGTTCTCTACCTCCTCGAGCGACGGCTGTAAATTATATCAACGTGCTTCAGAATGCAATGCTACCGACAGTCCGTAATGTTTACCCGGAGAACGAAGTGCCACAATTTGATTTTGTTCAAGATAATTGTTCAATTCATAATGCGAGGATCGTAAGAGCCTGGTTTCGTTCACACACTGACGTAAGGGTAATTCAGTGGCCCTCAAGATCGCCGGACCTCAACCCGATAGAAAATCTTTGGGGCCTTATGGTCCAACGATGGTCGCATCAAAATGAAAGAACCAAACAAGCTCTTATTAGTCACTGTAATTATATTTGGGAGGAAATGCGGGGAACCGATATTTGCTCACGGCTTGTTGGTTCAATGAGGTCTCGTCTTTTAGAGGTTATAGAGGCCAACGGCGGTTACACCCGTTTCTAATTTTTAAAAATTTTCAATATCTTCTAAATATTACTATATATGCTATGTTTTTGTTTGTTATAAGTATTTTAAAATTGATTGTAGAAATTTAATAAAGAGGATAAATCTATTTTTAGCTTGTTTTTTATTGATATTGTAATTACAAGTTTACAGAAATTGTAGGTTTGTGGATTCGCCTTGTGCCTTTACAATTTTATGTAACTTGTTGATTACAATTCTGAATTTGTAGATACAATTTTGTCATCAAAATCTACAGCCCCCCGCCGTTGATTTTACGACGTCATTGGTTCCATCAAGTTCAAACTAAGAACAGCTGTCACGTTACAAACAGTAATAGTCGTTATCAATAATCAGATAAAGACAGCAATAGAAGTTGTCAGATCGATCTGCAAGCGAAACTAATCTTTATCACCTATGAATCTGCAAGCGATATTCAACCTTAGGGTGGTACACCACTTTCTTGGCCGACTGTACCACGAATGTCCTGTTAAATTGAAACCCCGAAAAAAAGGATGTAACTAGTACTTCGTCGAATAAAAAATACAAGCGTGAGTATAGCGGGGTTGTTGATACAATTTTTCACATCTAGTCTGTTAGCGGGATTGGGCAGCGGTCCGGATGACAGCAACCCCGATAAAGTTGCCATTATCAATATTTTAGATTGGTTGCACAAGGCGATTTAATTTTAGGTGATTTCTTGCCCATTCTTCTCCATACAAACCTACCCTTGTGTAGAATAAATCTCATCCCATCCCATTTCCTTCAAGTTTAATATTTGACGTTAAAATTTGCCTCTTGCAGTGGTCCGACCGGCGGCGAGAAAACGAGTCGATTGTCTCTCTCAAGAAACGCACAATGAATGTATACATTCCGTGTAAACGAAAGAGATGCATATATTAATAGTTGCTCTCTGACTGTTCACACTGCGTTCAGCTCAGCGATACTCGTTCAGCGATGTTAGCTCAGCTCGCTTGATTATTTCTTTAGGCCCTATAGCCAAACGGCAAGCGACAATCGCTAACGTTCAGCAGTCGCTAATACATTTTCAACTTTATACACCATTGCATAAAGTTGAAAATCTATCAAAGATAACAGATCGTTTTCGTTTGTTTCGTTCGCTAGATTTTCAACTTTATGCGATGGGTTATAAAGTTGAAAATGTATTAGCGACTGCTGAACGTTAACGATTGTCGCTTGCCGTTTAGCTACAGGCTCAGATGACTGAGCGACCGCGGGCGAGTGGCGCGAGTAAAGCCCGGTGACAAAACTATCGAAAGTACAGCTTGGCCAGAACGGATTGAAACGGAACTAAAATTTTTATTTCTGACAGTGTTTTAAAATCTTTGATATTTGATGTAAACAAAGACCGCAGGTTTGTTAGATTTATTACTGTGCCATAAAACTAACGTAATAAGTGAAAAAAAATAAAATAAAGTCATTCAAAGTGCTGGTAGCGCGAAGACAGTGGCGACTTCCGGTTTTCTACATTTTTATGTCAAGCTGCTACACTCGCTTTGCGCTTCCCGCTGATCGCCAACTCTTTTATAATTTCTAGTTCTACTCGTTACTCGTTCATCGTCGGCGGTCGGACCACTGCCCAATGGACTCTTTTTTAAGTGCATGACTTTCACTTTGTGATGGATGATTAATATTACCCTTTACGTTGTGAAAGAAAAAAGGTTAAATACTTAGTTCATTAATAATTTAATGTATACTTCAGTACTACTTACAATTATATTAATTAGCTAAAAATGAACAACTATTTCATTTGTTCTTAAGTTTTTGTAGACTGTCCAGATTTGTTTGAGCAGTCTTAAAATTAGAATCGATTTTCAGAGCATTTTTGTACATTTCTTCAGCTAACGTGTATTTTTTCCATCGATGATAAAGTACACCTGGAATACGATTGATTACATTATTACCAATAAATAATAAATATACTAGCAACACCTTTGAAGAAAATTTTTGCCAGAGAAATTTATTAAAAGCCTATAGTAATGGCAAGCGTTAAAATATCCTCCCGGCAGCGATGGGCCGCGACCTCACGCACCCGGCGCCCAGCATTGGTCGAAGCCATGCTGCTAGCGAGACGGAGTGGGAAACGGTCGTGTTCCTTCTACAAAGCAGTCATGCTAGCGAAGGAGAAGGCGGGACGCACGAGGGAGAGGACAGCATCAACCTCACGATCCAGCCGCAGTGGGAGACGCCCACGGCAACGGATGTCGCAGGCGCGGGCATGTGGACGGCGAGTAATGGGCGACTCGCTGTCCGATCATGGACCATGCCCGAGTCGACGGCGCGTCATAAAGAGCTGTTCACATAATGACGGGGCCTCCTTAGAGGGCCAAAGCCTGCCGGGGTCGCGGGACTAACGAGCTACAGTGGCCCCAGAATGTAAAGGGCTATTGAAGGAAACTGTGGATTTTAGTTAGTACAAGTCTGACAGTCCCTCCTGCCCTGCCCTGGGTGGGAGCTCTCTTTGATGATTTAAAACGTAAGTGTTCAAACAGTATCGTTATCTCACCAAGGTTTGCGTAGTGTATAGCTTTGACTTCATTATTAAACAATTTAATTGCTTTGATAAAGTGTGTCTCAGCCTCTTCGTATCTGTTTATTTTCCCGTACATGTTGGCTATTGCAAAATTGATTGACGGAGCTTCAGGAAGTTCCTTTAGTACATTTGGTATGATCTTCAATGCTCTATCGATTTGTCCTGAAATATATTTCGTTCATGAATCAACGTTCGAGGTCGCGGGACTAACGAATTACCGTGACCCCGGAACGTAAAGGGCTATTGAAGGACACCGTGGAGTTTAGTCTGTACAAATCTGACAGTCCCACGCACCATGCCCTGGATGGGAGGACTCATTTGATGATTATAGCAATATAGCAGTACAATCATAGTCATCCTTATTAAATGAAACACATAACTGTTTCGATAGGCAGTCTTTTTGAACGTATGTAACAATCCTATATTAGGTTCAGTGTACAGCCAGTTTAGAAATGTAAGATCGGTATAAAGGTTTCGGTATTTTGGTACAAGCATTAAACGGGTAGAAATATGGAATAATCGGTAGGTTCGAGACTACTGCGTTTACAAGAAAGAAGTAATAATTTTGCCAGCTTACCTGTGTTATCCATTAGTGCCATTAAATTAGTCCACGCTAAGACATGCTTGGGGTTCAGATTGATCGCTTGGAACCAACTATCTACGGCGTCTTCAGGTTTATTCATTTCCAGGTACTTTAAAATAAAATTGATTGAACAATGAATTAAAAACCGGCTAAGTGCGACTCGTCAATAAAGGGTTCCGTAGCAGCAAGTAACGTAATATAAAAGTTCTTGTAGTTGGTTGTAACTTTGAAAGGTAAATTGCGGTTCGTGTTGAAAAATAAATCGTGATTTATTTTTCAATTGAAGTCTGTATGTTAATGTACATCATATATTTTTTTTAGTTTTATCATTCTCTTATTTTAGAAGTTACAGGGCACACACATTTTACCACTTTGGAAGTGTCTCTCACGCAAACTGTCTAGTTAAGAAAAAAATGAATTATTAGTAACCTCATTATCATTTTTAAAGACCTATCCATAGATACGAGTAACACACACGTAATATGGGTTTGATGAACAATTTTTTTTTGAGTTTCAATTCGATGTATGGGGAACCCCCAAAATTTGTTTCTTTTTTTATTTTTGTGTGAAAATCCTAATGCGGTTCACATAGTACTAGTCTTCTTACCAAGTTTCAACAGGATAGCTCTTATACTTTCGAAAAAAAGTGGCTGTGACATACGGACGGACAGACAGACAGACAGATATGACGAATCTATAAGGGTTCCGTTTTTTGCCATTTGGCTACGGAACCCTAATAAAAAGAATGGAAATGACCTTACTTTGGGATGAATGATAGTAACAGCTACAATAATACGACTTGCAAGGCAACGCGAGTGTTGTGTGAAAATCAAAATAATAATATTATTACAAAGCCGGAGTTTGTTTGTTTGGTTGAATGTGCTTATCTTAAGAACTACTCTTTCGAATTCAAAAAATTCTTTTGAGTTTGATAGTCCATTTATCGAGGAAGGCTAAAAGCTATATAACATCACGCTACAATCAACAGAAGACAAGCAACAGTGGTGAAACCGCGAGAAACAAAATAGTGTGCAAAATAAAATTACATACCAGATTGCCCAAATTGTAGTAGCAATCAGGATACTTCTTGCGGTAGCTGAGAGCAGTTTTATAAGCTAATTCAGACTCTTCAAACCGTCGAGTAGTTGCTAGAAGTATTCCCAAATTCATCCACGCTGCTGGGAAATCTTCCCTAAAAATACAAAAAATTAAAAATATAAGATTTCGACTTTCATTGGATCAAACTTCCAATATTCAAGCATTTGTGACATTTTCTTATGCCGCATGCTAAATGGACTAAAATTATAATTTGATTACCTTTTTTTATCTACATACTAACAACGAAAATGTGTAAGTTGAGTCATACCTATGTTTCACAGCTAATCTTAAAAAATATTCAGCCTCATCAAATTCTTTTTGATTTTTAAGTAAATTCGCCAAATTATTCATCGCTTGGTAATATTCAGGGTACAACCTGAAAAATTGAAATTAATAGCCGTTTAATTTCAAGAAATACGCTACATGTGTATGCGAGGTACGTTTGCAAACGCCATTGTTAATTTGGCAGAACCTTCTTCGACCCAAAATCTTTGTTCCCTTTTTTGTTTGGCGGAGAAAATAACTCCGCTGCAGTTTGCCAAAGACCGCAGATAGCTCTTTTTCTTGACGGCACCTGAGTACAGCGTTGCGTGAAGTTCGCGACCAGCTGTCCGCTTTCTCCTCTTTAGTGACTTCGGGACCGATAGGACATTATCACCTGAACTCGTGTAATGCGAAAGCTAGCCTAATTTTCACCCGCAAAGGACATATTTTATTTATCTAATACTCCGTAAAACAAACTGTACCTTATCGCTTCTTTATATTCAGCTAAAGCCCAAGAAGTTCGGTTTTTTGCATCCGCAACTTTAGCAACATTATAATGTACTTTAGCATTCAAGGGACACACAGCCAACCCACTTATGAACAAACTGTATTCTGTTTGCCAGTCTTTAGACCGGTGCCAGCTCCTCAGGGCGAATGTCAGGATTAGCATAAAGAACATAAACACTCCAACCTGTAAAAATTAGAAACAACTTACTTCTGGAAATCCAGTTTTGTTAGAAGATACTTAAATTGAAGCCTTTAAGATCAGTGCCGAAAATAGGGTATCAATGGTGCCCAAGCATAGGCCGCAGAAATGGTCAGACCAGGACCACCATTGGCCAGACCCTGGTCCTCTGTTTCGGAATCGCGTATTTTCCGCACGATACGAGACATCAACTCGTATCAGTTTTGACACGGTTTTAACCTCATACCAACAAGCGCCCACTCATCTCGCGCGAGCATAGATACGAGTTTATACGCTGAGTGATAAACAACTAGTCTGCAATCGATTAGGTTCGCATTATCACATGGGATCTACCAAGAATCAATAACCAGTACCACCGGCTTTTAGAGGCATGAAGAAAATTCGGTATGCAGTGAATGCTCATTAATTAACAGACCGACCTATGCAAGCGCGATTTAATTATAACTTTCACGCAAAATAAAATTTTAGACTTACTTTACAGACTGCCAGCGATCTTCTATGCATCAGTTTTTTCAGCCCAATTCCAATCAAAAGACAGAAGCCAGCAGACGGTATGTATAAAATCCTCTCAGCAATTACAAAGCCTACTGGGTAGAACACATTACTGGCTGGTAGAAATGGTATGACTATTAAGGATGCTGCTAGAAACATCGCCCTGCAATGTTATTTGTACTGAGCCATTTAACAAATCTAAAGTATTTGAGCTAAAATATTCCAAAGATTAAAAATATAAAAGTAATAATATGAGGCAACAGAATGGGGCACAATATTAAACACACATAAAGGATTTTTTTAATTAACACCAATGGATGGTCAGTATAATCACCACTTCTCTGGCATTCACTAAGTATTGTAAATAGCAAAGTGATGATTATTTCGAGTGGAGGGAAGTGGTGATTATTTAGGGAAGTGGTGGTTATACAAACCTTCACATGACACTGATATTTATCATATTAGTTACTGACTATAGTCTGGTTTCAAGTATTCTGAACTAAATTCAATCTATTTGATAGAGGTGATGATTCAGAAAAACAGTTCTTCTGAAAGTCGAGAATGCAAAGATAAAAGAAGCTAAGCATCATTAGAAACAAAGTTATTGATAAATAAATATGTTTTAAAGGAAAGCAGTCCTTATAATTAGCTCCTTAAGTAATTAGTTACCTGTTAGTGGATTTGTGGTTCTTACCAGTACGAAAAATAGCTTTTAACAGATACAGACCATACAAGTAGATCATGGATATTAAAATCATTCTTTTATCAAGTACCTTCTCGATCAGCTGTACGCATCCCATTGACCAATCGTAACATAGCCATTGGGGCCAAATAAGTAACAGAAGATTTAGTGAATAAATATAGTTGTATGTTGCTATCTGTAACATTTTTAGAAAAATCTTGTTAAGTACTAAGACTTTTAATGAAATTATGAAGTCTGGAAAAATTATAGATTGTTTTAAACTTTACTAGCTCTTTCTTACAGTTCAACCGCACTCTCCCTTGCCATTTCAGCCCCTTAGTTTTTATGCAAAAATTAGTGTCTAGGGTCCCATCTATTTCTGCTAGTATCCAAATTGGTTCAGCAAGGGTGAAAGTATAACAAAAAATCGGCCAAGTGCGAGTCGGACTCGCCCATGAAGGGTTCCGTAGCAGCAAGTAACATAATATAAAAGTTCATGTAGTTGGTTGTAACTTTGAAAGGTAAATTGCGGTTACGATTAATGACGTATTAAAAAAAAAACTAATTATTCTGATCTCGTTCAAACCAAAAAAATTTTCAATTGAAGTTTGCATGGTAATGTACTTCATCATATATTTTTTTTAGTTTCATCTTCTCTTATTTTAGAAGTTACAGGGGGGGGGGGGGCAACTTTTTACCACTTTGGAAGCGTCTCTCGCGGAATCTGTTCAGTTTAGAAAAAAATGATTTTAGTAACCTCAACATCATTTTTAAAGACCTATCCATAGATATCCCACACATAAGGGTATGGTGAAAAAATTTTTTTGAGTTTCATTTGTAAGTATGGGGGCAACCTCCAAAATTAGTTTTATTTTTATTTTTGTATGAAAATCTTAATGCGGTTCACATAATACATCTACTTACCAAGTTTCAACTGGATAGCTCTTATACTTTCGAAGAACAGTGGCTGTGACATATGGACGGACAGACAGACAGACAGACATGACGAATCTATAAGGGTTCTGTTTTTTGCCATTTGGCTATGGAACCCTAACAAACAAATTGATTTAGGTACCACATTAGTTAGGTGGCACAAACAAACCTATTACCCTTCATCTGGGGTATTAAAGTAAATAAACAGGCAACAATAAATTACAAAAAAGTTACAAGTTATGAAAAGTGACTGTATAGAGGATGCCATGTATATTGTTCTTATTTTTTATGAATGACAAAAAAATGGAAAATGTTTTCTTAAATTAATAAAAAAAGTTAGAAAAATTTGGCATACCTTAGTGAAAGAAGAATTGGCAAAAGCAGCTGGATTATCAGTTGGTTTGAACTCAGGTTTGGTTCCGCCCATCACAAGCCACCTTGCGTACAACAGGACAGCTATACCAAATATGATGGTGGTAACTCTAAATATAGCACCTTTAGTGATATTATGAATGCTTAAGATTGTTGCATGCCTATTTTCTGTATGCTTCATCTTTAATGTTGTTGATACTTCGTAAACTAAACAGAACCCCTGAAATTAATTTAAAATTGTTTTAATATAATAACATGATGAGCAATATAGAATATTTTGATAGTTATATTTAACTTACCAAAACTGTAACACCATATTCCTTAGACAACATAGAGATCCCAGCTAAAACTACAGTTAAAAGTAAAAAGACAAAGCTACATCTTTGACTAGTCAGTGACTTATTGTAACTTAGAAATGCTAGAAAAAATGTTATAGCAGCCAGGATATCAGCCCGGCCAACAATGCCGGATACCGCTTCCACATGAACTGGGTGTACCGCAAATAATAATGTAGACAGAAATGCTGTGTCCTTCCACCATTTCATACTTCTGTTACCCTGGTAACTTGATTTCTTATTTGTGTTTGTTCCTGTATCTTGATTTGCCAATGTATGTTTTTCACCATTCAAAATAGTGTCATAGACAAGCCATACCAATAAGCAGCACAATGTATGGCATAATACTAGGTTTGTTACTTTGTAATTGAATGCAGAGACATTTTTATTTATTAAATAATCTAACCTGAAAGAAAAGTCAAATACAGAAAAAGACGGGCTTATTTTAATTTAGTTCAAGTTTCTGTAAATTAATATTAACAATTAACAAACCTGTAAGATAAAATCGTTATGGGTCGGTAGGATTTATGGCTTAAATTCGATTTAATATCAGCACCCCAAAAGTCATGGTGAAATGGGTCAGTCCAAGAGTCCGAGGTAACATCCTTGTTTTTTACTATTGCTTCTGAGTCGTCGAACACAAAATCACCGTTTAAAGTGAACAGAAACGGTAAACAAGAAGCACAGATGATTGCCAATTTTTTATAAGTCATTTTCCTCGTAATTCGTCAGTGTATTTTATTTCTGCCACTTTTTACACAGGGATGCAAAAATACTTTTATGGATTTAATTCACTATATTACATGTTTCATTAAATAAAGACTATAAATGTATATTTAAATAATCGGTAAGTATTGTTGACTGTGATTTGACTTTTGTGTTGACGTTGAGTTGGTTGAGTTCAGGAACTTCAGAGTTTGACGTTTCAAAAGAAAAAACTGCCGATAAAGCCCCTTATACACGAGGAGAATATATTAACTGGACGTAGTTACGCAAAAAGGATCCAATCCACACTTTCCCCGAAATTGAGTTACATATACCAAACGCATCCTCGGGGTGATATCTTTAATATCAAAAAAGATCCCAGTGACAAAACACTATTTTAAACGTATCTACAACTACCAGATACCAAGCCACATCTATGGGCTGCATCAGATATTTTTCATCAAAACAAATCCAAAGCGCTTGAATCATTCTTGAGAAATGGTAACTCTATGGAATAAGTGTTTTAGGAAAATCACAAAAATGCCCAAAACTGTTTGGATTGTTTTTGAGAAATACAGTTTATATACCCAACTAAATACCAGATTACTTGAATCCTTTTTGCTAAAAATAAATGTCTCATTAACCAGTAGGTATACCTAAATATCAAAAAGGATCCAAACAGTTTAGATCCTTTTTTATAAGTATTTGGTTACATTCAACAATGTACCAAAAGGCGCCTTCTTATCTATTATTATTTCAATGTAAACAAGTTACAAAAGAGATCTGACAGAAGACAGAAGAGATGTATTAATAATTTCGTCAAGGGCTACGGTAGACTCGATCGAAAGCTTACCAAAATAATAAAACATTAAAAAATAAAGATTTTGAGTCTACAACATATATTCGCAAATTCGGATTGTTGAGTATTTTGTAAAATTCTAATGGTTCTGACCGGACAGATCGCAGCTGCCATATTGGCCACTGACGCTAAACGTCATTGACATCGGATATCATGTTGAGAAATTTTTGTTTCTTTTCTTTCTTTTTGGCAACCGAGTTGATAGCACTGTAAGCATGCCAGTGTCATGTGGTGTATTAAGTAGTACTAAACCTCCTCAACAGTTTCTACTCTTCACTATTGATTTAAAAAAAAAACAATGAACTGTAACTTATGTCAGTGTCCGGCAGATGGGGAAAGCAAGTCAAGCAGTAGCAGCAGTAGTTTTTGAGTTTATTCATTACAAACTAACATGTACATTAAAAACATACACACAAAAATACAAATCTCTCTCCTCTTTATAATATTAGGTCCGAAACGTTTTACCAACAGTCGTTTGGTCCATGAACTGTTGGTACGGCGAATACCCGCTGATAAATAGATTCCCGCGGGATAGAGTGGGAAGCGGTCGCCTTCTTTTGCGAAGCAGTCATACTAGCGAAGGAGTAGGGAGGGGACAGCATGCAGCTCACGACCCAGGCGCAGTGGTAGACGCCCACGGCGATGAACGTCGCAGAACGATCTCCCGCCAACAGGCGCGGGCGACTCGCTGTCGGATCATGGACCATGCCCGGGTCGACGGCCCGTTGTGTTCCACGCGCGCCTCAAAGAGTGTCAGCACAAAGGGAGGCCCCCTTTGAGTCCATGTTTGATTTAATTCCTATAAATGATTGTTTGGAATTTTATGAGCAACTATTGCCTTTGGGCAATGCTCAAATTTTAGAAGACGTTGACGGATTCAACAGTTTAATGATTGACTTTGAAGTTGATGCAGATAGCCAAGTTTGATGTTAGCATTCCTACACCATTTTAACTGTAAGAAGGTTTTGATAGAAATAATTTTAAGTATATGGGAATCTAGATAAAATTATTTCTACTCACCACTCACTTCACCTGTTGGGAAAGTCAATCGAGTTACCTCAGTGCTTCAAATCTAAAGTTTTTGACTAATGCGTGTTACCAAGGATGACTTATGGCACTGAAACTTGGTCTCTTACTATATGGGCCTCATCAGTAAGCTCAAGATAGCCCAACAAGCTATGGAAAGGACTGTGCTTGGAGTCTCTCTGCGCGATCGAATCATAAAAATGGAGATTCGTAGACGAACCAAAGTTGCCGACATAAGCCCAGCAAATTAGCAAGTTGAAGTGGCAGTGGGCAGGCCACATAGCACCCAGAACTGGGGCCGTAAAGTTCTCGAATGGAGACCACGCAGCGATAAGGGCAACGTAGGATTTCCACCCGCAAGGTGGACAGACGATCCGATGAAGACCACAGGATCGCGCTGGATATGCAAGCCGCTTCCAACCGGTCCTATTGAAAATATATAGGGGAGGCCTATGTTCAGCAGTGGACGTCCTACGGCTGATATGGGAATGGTTTTCCTTTAAGTATACACACTCAAAGCCTGAACTTTCTTACAGTAAAAGTGGTATAGTGACAACTATTTTTTTTTATCTCTTTTCTTTGACAGTTTTTCATACAAAACTAGCAAGTTTCAACCAATTACATTGCGTGATATACTCTGTTAGCCTTAAGTTTGATAATAATTATTAATATTTAATAAAAAACTATTATTATACATTGATTTTTATTGAATAAGTTACTAAAATATTATGTGGATCGTTATTGATGAATGTACGTTGAGCAGCACCCTTACACTTATTTATTTAGCAAAAAGGATTCAGATCAACTTTTTCCTCATTATCTCTATAAAATTGTATTATTTTACTACAAAACTTAATACGAAATTAAATACGAAAAATTTGCTAAATAATCATTACAACACATATGATCTAAACATATCAAATGTTCAACTAAACTGCGTTACAACTTCATTGGCCTATAACTCAAAACTACCTTCTTGTGGATTGGATCCTTTTTGTGTAACTACGTCCAACTGATAGGCTGATAGCTTTTTTATCGAAAAGCAATAATTTTAGAAAATAAATTTTTGATACAACTAAAGTGGTGCGAGTGTGATTCAATGATAAGAAAATGTTATTAAGTCATTGTTATCGAACTGAGATCGAAACTGTTGATCCCTTTCTTCATCTTGCCCGGACCGAATCGAGAAAAACCCAAGATAACATAATAGTCGTGTAGTGGGTGGGTGCTTTATAATAAGCTAACATCGATATTGACATTCATTGACTGTTTCGTTCAAAAATGAAAATTATTGTGCTCCCCATGAAATATAATACAATAATTTGTCTTGATCATGATCTTCCCAGATTCGTGATTCTACTCAAGCCCGAGCTTAAAATCTTAAATACAAAAAGCATGAAAGATTTTCTACTAGCTTTTGCCCGCGACTTCGTACTCTAATCCTGTTGCTTATGCCAGCGACAACGGGGTCGTCAAAATCGAAGATCTGAAAGTACAGCTTGACATAAAAATGTAGAAAACCGGAAGTCGTCACTGTCTTCGCGCTACCAGCACTTTGAATGATTTTATTTTATTTTTTTTTCACTTTTTACGTTAGTTTTATGGCACAATAATAAATCTAGCAAACCTGCGGTCTTTGTTTACATCAAATATCAAAGATTTTAAAACGCGGTCAGAAATAAACATTTTAGTTCCGTTTCAATCCGTTCTGGCCAAGCTGTACCCAATTCCAAGAGCCCGGGTAAAAAAAATAATCGGAGTTTGGCCAGTAGAGTAACATTTTTATTCATTTATATTCATCGTCGTCGAAAATTAGTTCTAAACTGTTACCGCCGTCACTGCGTGGAGGTACTCCCAGCCCAGCTTATGATATTTTATAATTATACTGGCTTATACATCCAGGCTTCCAGGCTCGGATTAGTTCCATGATGAAAACAATGTCACTTATGATACGTGCGAGAGAACCAAGACTTTAAGGCCGGCCACATACATCAGTTTTCCTGATCAGGAATCCTGATCCGCTTTCTATCTGAACACAGTGATTTGATTTTCCGTACAAAAAAAAAAATAAACTGATGTATGTGGCCGGCCTAAACCACTGACTTTAAATTTAAAGCCGGGTACTCATTAGCGAAGCTATAACCGTTAACTTATGTGATACAGTAACGAGGTTCTAGAGGTGGATCCAGACTTGGCGAGGCATGCGCTCCGCACGGCGCACAACGCATGCCTCGCAAGGTGTGTACCTACCTATAAATTCGTGGCGAGGCATGAGCTACGCACGTGCGAGGGCGAGCCAACGTATGTCGGCAAATGCTTCAAGATCAAAGTGCCTCAGTGCGAGCATTACATTAGTTGTGGACGTAGCCGCGCATGCGTTGTGCGCCGTGCGGAGCGCATGCCTCGCCAAGTCTGGATCCACCTTAGTGTGTACGCGTTTTACAATTACGGCTCACGACGTCGCCGGAACGCTTCACCGAGCGTACTCATTTTGCGAGCTGTAACTGTAACCAGATACAGTAACGAGGTTCTAGTGTGTACGGGGAGCAGCTAGCAACAACTTCTCCTCTTGACGTCCACGAGCGCACTGCGAGCGCCCTTTGATCCGCGGCAACCAAAACCGACAATCGTCGGCTCGCTGCGAGTCGCTCGTGTAGCGTTCGTCGCAGGCTCGCGAACCACGTACACATTGTTTTTGGTAACAGTAACGGTTACAGTTACGTGCAACGTTACGGGTTTAGAAATGAGTACGTTGTAAACGTCGGGTCGCTGCAAGCCGCACGCGTACCACTCGTAGCAGGTTTGCGAACCACGTACACACTATGTTTTTGGTTACAGTACATGCAACGGTTACAGTTACGGCTCGCTAGTGAGTACCCGCCTTAAGCAAGCAGGCATGCTAGCGAAGGATGAGGCGGGACGCGTGAGAGAGTCGACAGCCTCCACCTCACAACCCAGCCGACGCGGCGTCGCCCACGGCATCGGACGTCGCAAGGAGATTCTCGGCCACCGTAAGAGCGGGCAGGCTCACAGGGAGTAATGAAGGACTCGCCGTCCGTTCATGGACCAGGACCATGCCCGGGTTGGAGCCGCCGGAGTGGTGATGAGCATGGCAGAAGGCGAATTTATAACATAATATGTACTATTTTAAAGTTACTTAAATAATTTTATTCATAAAAATTACATTTATTTTACATTTATGTTTATGGTCACTGGATCCGATAGGTAGGTAGCGCTTTGGGGAACGGAATGGTTTACAAAAACCACACAATTCAAAATAAGCAAATTGCACAGGAGCAACGACGATATATTACTAGACTCCTAATAACAGACGACCGATGTCTGCGGAGTCTATTATTATATCGTCGTTGTACAGGAGGGGCATTTGAAAAAATAATTTGGATCTTTTTTTGTATAAAATATGTATATTACGTAGGTTTTTTTGGTATCAAAAGATGCGTAAACGTAATCAAATAGCCTATTTTTGAATAAATCAATCCTAGCCATACCTCGAATGGACTCTCGAAAAAATGCTTATAAGTTAGTTTTGTATATACACTTTGACTACGAGAACATTAAAATTTTAAGAATTAAACCACCACAATGGGGTTGACAACTGGGGAACTAATGTCGGTAGTATATATTGTTCCAAGCATCGTCATTGGTTCAAATCTTATACTAGGTACCTCATTGATCGGATTAGGACTTACCTATGGTGGTGCCATCTACAATTAGCTTTGACCGGCCTTCCCCATTAGGAAAATTTGAGTTTATTTTCAAATATCAACCTCAGTAAACGTCTATTTAAGAAAAAAAAAATGACTAATCTTGCTAAGGGCAAACAAATAGTTACAATATCTTCTTCAAAGTCTTAAAATGTATAACTCTTTCTCGTGGTTAACCCCCGCTGCGCGTCTCCTATTGTTCATACCGTGATGTTATATAGCCTGTAGCCTTCCTCAATAGATGGACTATCGAACACAAAAAGAATTGTTCAATTCGAAGCAGTAGTTTTAGAGATTAGCGTGTTCAACCTAACAAACTCTTCTGCTTGCAGATTGGAAATAGTCCTACTACGAAAGTATGGATGTATGGATGTTTGTTACTCTTTCACGCAAAAACCTCTGAACGGATTTGGATAAAATTTGGTACACATATAGTTTATAACCTGGATTAACACATAGGATAGTTTTTATCCCGATTTGATGTTCCCGTGGGATAATTTTCGAGTTGCAGCGGGTGAAACCGCTGGCAACAGCTAGTTTAGCATAAAGACAAAATATTTTTTTTCTTTTTTTGTAAAAATAACTTAATTCAAAATATGTTAGACCAAATTTAAAGCAAATATCAAATTTAAAGTGCAAAACTAACCCATTTCGAAATATTGTACTATTGCACATAAAAATGATAAGATACTAATGTGTATGTGATCTGCAATACAAATATATCTTGGAATGTGGTAGTTTTATTTACAAAAAAGTGCGTGTGCTCGGAACTCAGTTACAGAAACGGTCAAAACAAAACTAACATGTGTGCGTGTACGCATGTTTCTGGTCGTAAAATGACGGGTGTTTTAGCGAAACATTAAAGTTTCATAGTTTAAGCTGCATTTTATGCAAAAAAATGTTCTTGAAATGTGTGGTTTTAGTTTTTATGGAGCGATATGTTTCCAGTTATACATAGTCAATGATGTATTTAAGTGCTATCCGTACAAAAATACCTATAGAATAAATATATCTCAGAAACACTGATATTGTTCTCATGGCGACAGATCTTCCTATCCATTATGATCTTTGATAAGTGCAGTATAAAACACATGTTCCTAGGCAATGATATTCTAATATTTACTAAAATATCATTGTTCCTAGGTTATATAGTAAGAAATATTTACACACCGCCCCCGTCGCTAGTAAGAGCTAAACAAAGGACGTATACTTCAACAAGGTTATTTTAGGGCGTGGCTTCAATGGCAAACAGCACCGCTTCTTTAATCTTCAAAACAGCTTCCAGAGACAAGCCCTGAGCATCAGGAGCCCAGCATCACTACATCACATCCTGGAGGTCTATTCTCTAATCACGAAACTTGTAGTTTCGGCCGAAGTTACGATCAATAAAGGCCTACTCCGTATTACTTTCGGACACGAGATTAGTAAGGTACCCGAACCAACACTGAATAACAGCACATCGAGAGTAGTTTCTACTTCTGACATTTTTCCATAATTCACGAATCCAAATAGGGGGTAAGTTTAATTTCAAATTTTCGAGCTATTCAGACGGTCTTGTATATTCGTTGTCGGATTTAGAGAGTAGCAGACCCCCAGACATCAGGGGTTAGTGAGTCATCGGAGTGTTATAACTGGGTCCCAGTGGTGTGAGCGTGTGTTTGATGTCCAGGGCTGTTCTCTGGTCTCGCAGGGCATTCGCAGCGTGCGCCAGTTGTAGTGCGCATTCAGAAGGCGCGTTTGGTGGTAACGCTGTGCATTCGCGTTCCAATGCGTTCCCGATCGCAGTCAGTAGTTCAGAGAAACCGAGGGAAATGGCTGCACGACGGAGTCTGTTCAGTTCCTGAGAAGGTGATATGATTATGTTATTAAACGGTGGAAGTAAGTGCGTTATTGGGAATGTTAAACAGTTTGAGCGATTGGGTGGCTTTTTTGTACAGTAAAAATTGTATAATGTGCATGGGATCGTTAACTTTTTATTTAATCGAGCGGATTTGCTCGAGATTTAAAATCAATGAATTCCCTAGATTATAAAAAAAAACCAATGTAAGGACTGAATCTATTCTGCGTCAAGGGCCCGCGCCCACGATGGAGTTCGTTAGAGACAGCACCCGCAGTGCGGGTATAGGCCTTCCTCTTCGCCAAATAGCCCTTTTGAAATTGAACGCAGTTTCAGCCTCAAGAACGTCAAAACTGCACTGTTGAATTTTCGATACTCGGCGCTAAGCCGTGGGTTTTTATCACTCACTGAATTTACACAGTGAGTGATAAAAATAATCGTGTTGACAGCTCACCAAGTCACCAGTACTAATTAGAGGTAAAATGCATAATGACAATTTGGCATACCTTAAAGAGATGTTGTGTCTTGTCAGGCAGTTTCCTGGCATGTCGCAGTACTTTCTGCACGTCAGCGAGCAGCGCGTGCGGACGTGCCCACGCGCACGCCGACCCGCCGCCGCTGTACGACCGCCATGAACGGATCGGGAATGTTTCCGCTGTTGATAAAAGATGAATGTTAGGATGGTAAACTGAAGTTAAGATGATGTGTTTTTGTTGTTTGTGAATTTCATATTTCTGTGATTTCTACAGCGGATCTAAAAGGAGCACTTTTATAGTCCCTCAAACTATTAGCGTCCCCACCACGTTACGGGGGTCAAACCCCGTCTCGGGACTGAAACAAGTAATTTTCACCCCTAGGATGACAATTTACTATTTCTTCATGCAAATATTACCTTAGTATGAACATGAGTCTGAGAAATCACAATCATACTAACGTCTTTATTCACATAAGCGAAACTTTAGAACGTCATCTGCTACAATCCTTATAAGTAAAAGAAGTATAAGTTACCAGGAGTAGTTCCCTCCTCAGCGGGCCCGAGCTGGTCGAGTGCTCCGAGCCAGGGCGCGGCGGAGGCCCCGGGCCGCATGACACTGAGCAGCAGGCACGAGCGGCGCCCGCGGGAGGCCTCGCACGACGCACTCAGGGTGCCCCACCAGTCCGCGCCCAGCAGGACCACGGCTGCCATACCTTCGACCTGGGTATGAGAAATACGATCGAAGATCCGTCAGTGCGACAAGGAAAGCATGTCGTTTCATGTCATTAAGGTCAAACAAGTCAACATTTTTTCCATAGAAACTTCGTTGGGGTTTTACTCCACTATTTGACAAAGTGCATCCAAAATTAAACATGGTATTGTTTTGTCTCATTATTAATTTTGTCTGTACGGAAGCAGAATTGTAAAATATGAAGCTATTAAAAAGTTACGAGCTTAGATTCGTTTTTTTGCTAATTTTAACACAACTTTAGGTGTAAATTAGAAGCTAAAGAAGCATCAAATTTCAAAAACGAAGTCCGTACCGACACAGCAAATTTATCGAAGAATTTAATAAATTTTATTTGAAATTAATTGGTGCAGTGGTTTTTTCATAAAACCCCAACAGCCAAAGGCTTTTTCGTATTTATTTACGCGCGCCTTTTACTCTGAATGATCGTGCATCTCACTGAATAAGTTTTCCCCTGTTTTCTCCACGGGGGGATGACGCTCGCGCACACATGAACAATATGGCTCGATTTCCGGTGAAATATCATGGTTTTTGACCATGCCTGCCAGTGAGTTCGAGCTCGCGACTAGCGCCGCCTTAAGCCTTCCTGCTTCCCAAAAAGTCGTTTCCGATAAAATGGCAAAAAAAAACGCACTTTTGTTACATTAAATATAGAAATTAGGTTTAATTTATTAACCTAATTTCTTGTTGGATGTTTTTTTTTGTTATTTATCCTAAATATGTATTTATTTTCGTGAAGAGCGAAAAAGGGTGGGCTTTGAAGTGATGGACTCGCTTTAGAAAAAGACTTCTTATTCAATCATCAAAAGAATGTGTGGTGTACCTACTGTTCTTTATGAAATTACCTTTATTACAATGATGAAATAAAGTTTTCAATATTTTGAATGTTTTCTGTTTCAATATTTTGAATGTTTCAAACTTTACCTTAACAACAATTATAAAAACAGAAAATCTCTTACCTTGAGTGCACCATGAAGCAGGACACAGAAATTAGGAACTTTGCTTGGGTCCGACATATCCTCCTCTGTGGCAGAACTATCTGTACTTGAACCTTCCTGCAAAATAATTAAGTGGTTATATGATATTCGTGAACAAGTTTCCTTTCAAACTAGTTCTACACTTTTTTTTGAAGTGCAGTATTGAATTTCGAACACGATACATTCACAAAATACCTGAAAAGACTACAAGGGCAATCCAACAAAATGGGGATGGCAACTGGGAAACGAATGGCGCTAGTATAGCAAGTGCCAAGCATCGTCATTGGTTCAAATCTTATAGGAACTTCAAAATAGTACTACCTCATTGGTCAGATTAGGACCTAGCTATGGTCGCGCCATCTACAATTAGTTTTGACCGGTCTTTCTCATTAGGCCATTAACCTTAGCCTAAACGCGCAATATTTTTAGAAAACTGGCGAAAATAAAGAGTACATTTATACATATTACATTGCACTTCATTGCAGTAAAAAAATATTGCCTCTTTAGTGTTTTACGAGTAGTACCTTAGTAGGAGTTTTAGAGCCATAATTTTCTCTCGGTCCCGTATTAGCTCCTGCTTGCGCCTGCGGTATCACCAAGTGTTTACTTATCGATATTGGAGTACCTGTTGCAAAGTAGAAGGATTAAAACACATGTCGGGTATTAAGATCAAAATGAGCTTTAGAAAGAAGAAGCGAATTCTTAAAATGAAACTTTACAATACATAATGAATCAACCAAATATCAGACGAGCTTTTGCCGCGGCTTGGCAAAGGCCACCTTCAATTCATACCAGGACCTATTTTCCTGTTCCATCTTGAGCCACCTATCGCAGGAGGCGTCCAAGTCTTCACGTCACTTGGGCGTCTTCAGCAGTACCATTCATTGGATCCTACTTTCACTTTTTTTCACTTACCTGATCTGTTCCACTCCTAGGCAGAGGCCTGTCTCCACTCTTTCCACCTTTCGAGACACTGCGTTCTCCTTTCATTTCAGTTGAAACTTATCCAATTTGTCCCACAATATCCTGCCACGATTTCGCCTCAGTGTCTTGGGGCACCACTTAGTGGCCATATTCTCACTTAAGTTATAAAAAAATAAACCAAGGTCTACTAAGTAACTAGTAACACAAGGAAACTTACTAAGTTCCTGCTGCTGAAGAAATCCAATGACATGTATCTGATTGGACAGTGTGTAGGTGGCAGCCAACTCCTCAAGAGAGATAGTCTGTGGCGGCGGGTAGAGTTGCACACGCGCTTCTAGCTGGCCACACTTCAGGGTGCACCAGAACTCTTGGTAGTGCTGTTCGCATAGCCTAGTCATTGCTGTTATCACCTTCAAACAAGTTATTGGGCTATAGTGTAGGAAGTCACCAATAGAGGCGCTAATGTAACAGGAGGTCTTCGAAATGTCAAATGAAATGTGGGCTATTTTTTTTGTTTATAAATTACATTATTTTTTTTTTGTGAATGTTTTGCCATATTTCAGATTGATTATGGCAAATATTACGGTGTTAATAAGGGTCAATGAATGTCGGCGCTATAAAAGTGGAGCTAAGAAAAAGTGAAAATAAGAGGCGACAACTATTGACCCAAAATAACGGTATATAATAAATTCGCCTGTTGGGCAGTGTCAGACACTATGAGGGCTCATAGTGTCTGACACTGCCCAGCAGACGAATTTTTCTAACATGAAGGGTGTGTACAGACTACAGACCTTTAATGAAGTTGAAATGAATGTTCTTCTCATTTTGTGGTGTAATTTTTGTTCTGGTTCTTACATATGGTAAATTATACTATATAAAGCTCGTCTATATACAGGGTGAAATTTTAATGGTTGTCTTTCCACGGCAGGACGATTAACCATCAGTAGTACTACCGAAACACAAAGTTAAACTTAAAAAAAAAGTTCTTTTTTTTTTTCAAATCTTTAAAAACGTATTCATAAACTCGAAAGAGCGAGAATCGATAGTAGTCAGCACTAGATATGACGTAGGTAGGTACCTTCACGAAACTCACGACGCGGCAAACTACAAAAGAAGAGTGAATAATAAATGTTCAGAGCAAAATAAGCTCTCTCGAGCCTGCACGAACGCGGCGGTGAGGGGGGGCCGCGGCCTCCCTCACCCGCGCCCGCGCCTCTGCGTTTACGTTTAAACCCCTTCTACACGGTCAGACCTGACCGCCTGACAGAGGTGACCTTGGTCAGGTCTGCGACCAAATATGGGCGGAGTCAGTCGGGAGCGCAGCCGTCCCGACAGGCTGCGTCCGCGGTGGGACCCGACCGTCAGCCGACAGCGTTCCAGACGGTGGGGTACTGTTGACACGACCAAGTTCACCTCTGTCAGGCGGTCAGGTCTGACCGTGTAGAAGGGGTTTTAGTTTAGTCCTTCCGCGAACGTCATAAGTGTAATACGTTATCCACATCTTTTCTGTGGTCTATCGTGGTCTGAGCTCAAACACCTGGTGTATAGTGAGGTATACATCAAACTCGTGACGTGTTGTTATGAGCGATAGTGGACGCTTTCAATATCGTGAGACTTGATAAAGACACTCTTATCAAACTGAAAGACAACCAGTTAAAACGTACTCGTTTGTGCATTGAACATAGTGGTTTGCATTTCGAACAATTACTCCGCTACCGGGAAATGTAAGTACTCACTCGTACTTCGTAAATAAACATTGTAAATAAGTTGATTCCATTTTTTTAATACGCCTCAAATACAATCAGACTTTTTAAAAGATAATTATTTATGACGGTCCTAAATCCGTAAAAGTATGAAGGGAAAATTGGAATAACTTATTAGGTTTTGTGTTCTAATAATAATTAAATTTAAGTCAGGACTCAACGTATGATCAGCTGATTTAAAAGTGCAACGACCCGTGCGGTCGATCGAGCCAACCACGCGGCCACTACTGTTGGTTCAAGTCACTTTCGAGTTTTGTTTATCACAATTGTAAATCTGCCATTTGTTGAGTCTAATTTTTTTTTTTATAAATATTAATAGATTGTATTACCGATACAAACTCATTTCGCTTCGGAAAAACAACCATGAGAATTTCACGCTGTATAATCCTCTAGTGCTAGTGTTTCAATAGACAGATATTTCAAATATAGAAGTTGAATCATTATAAAAAAAATCTGATTATTCAGAAAGATCCAAGTTATTTTAAAATTATCTTTGTTGTCTTTACTTACACCAGGCACAGTAAGTTGATCGGGGCAGTAGATAGAGCCTCGGGACATATTGCCATTGGAGTTACTAGTTGTGTTATTGGCTAGATCCACTATTTTCTGGTAGAGCGGCATTGCTGAAATTATAACATAACAATCAAATGATTTTCCCAGCATCACCCAAAATGCATGTCCTTGAAGTGGACCCTGGCTTGACATTTCTCTACATATTATGAAACTAACTAGCTTCCCACTATCTGTAAGCTTAGTTATTTAAAATGATGCAACGGATTTAATGATCCAGACGGAAGTTTCCTTGAATGTACTTACCCTGCTGTAAACACGATTCATGAGGGGAGACAATAGGCAGAACATGTATTTTGGCAGGGTATGACGGAGGTAATGGCAAAGCTTGTACCATTCGGTTTCTGCCAATAGAACCAACTCCACTGCTGCCATCGGTTATCTGTAATGACATCAAAATACATTACAGAGATCAACATTTATCAGTTAACAGATTTTCATGATAACTGGCAGAATTTTGAGTTTAAACTATTCTGGCATTTCATTTTTCACATGTTTTTTCCTACATTATGTTGTGGTCAATTTCCAGTCTTACAGCTGTCCTGACTACTTTCTCTTACAACACAATAAGGACACACAATCTGGAGACAACAATACCCCCTGCTCGGTCAGACTAAGACTAAGTCAGTAAGCAGGCTTTCAAGCTACTTATTTCATGTAAGAACTAGAAACACTAAAAAAGGTCAGCTAATGACAAGAGAGACCATTGGCTTGATATTGTTTCCGATGCATTGATAGAAAAAATTTGGTAAACAAATCATTGCATACCAACAGGTCTGAAGGTGAGAAAAAATCAATGAGCCCTCGATTGACCTGTGAAGATGTTATTATACAGCCCGGAGTACCCTGCATTAAATTTGATGTCCATATTTACCAAAATAATCTGCACAGGTGTTTGGCATCCTCCCCACTCGTTGAGCACCAGCTGATTCACACCAAGAAGTGCAGTGTCAATGCAGGTCTTGTCCCCTTCCTCCAACACCAATAGCTTGCTGCGTATACTATCAAAATCTCGTGTAAAAGGAACGGATACTGAAAAAGAGTAACAATGTTACTGTAACACGGAATTCAGCTATTTTTACGGAGATTTTAACTTGTTTGCTACCCTACCTTCGTACACGGATGAAAATGAAACCAATGCGACGTATTCCAGTTTAGCATGAACGCTTAGATAGTCTAAAAATGTGTTCACAGCTACTGTAGCTATCGTGTGCCGGGTATGAGTCTCTGTCGTGTCAGGGGTCGGCACAGGGCGCGACATGGACAGCGAAACATCCAATAGTATCACTGTAGGCATTTTTTATGTTGAAACCTATATTATCAACTCAATAAAACAAGCAATCGTTCATTATTTGTTTTGAAATTAACCACAGTATTCACTGAAGCAGTGAGGTGTTTCGTTTACATACTATGTTTAGTTTTACAACATTAAGATTAACCACTGTTTTGTAACATTTTAGAATAACGTTAGAGTGACTAGAAAAGCGTAAAAGTTAATGCAATAGAGTGCGATATATGCAAAAACTGGAACGCAATATCCTCAGAAATGTCCAAAATGACATTTCGTTTATGTTGACGGTTCACGTTGACAACATGTTTGACACATGTCATCGACATTACATCAACGAACTTTGCCATATTAAAAAAAAATGTAAAATATGGTCCTCTCCAAGGGGTAATAACTATATAGGGAGCGAGTGCTTGTGACATTAAAACCGTGCCTATTTTTCTAAGAAAGAGAGACACACACGTAGGTTTCTTTCTCTTTCCTTCTATTGTTGTTCGTACTTTGACCAATATTAGTTCGTACTTTGAACAATATTTTAGTCAAATAAAAAGTAATTTTAATTAACTTATTAAAGGAATAGTTTTAGTTGGTCCCGGCTTTCTACTCAGGAGCTAAGAAGTCCACCAGTGTTACCAAGGGGTACCTATCGTATATGGCAGTGTTTTTCAACCTGTGGGTCTCTTTTTGGGGGTCGCGAAGCTTCTATAGGGAGTTTAAAATGTTGAGAAAGCTACTGTAGTAAAATCAACAATTTAGTCTAAAAGATTTATTTGGAAAAATGATTAAATAAGGATACAAATCACAATATATTTTTTTTTAAACCAAATAACTATGTCGGATTGAATATTTGTCATAACATAAAAAAACCGGCCAAGTGCGTGTCGGGCCACGCACAGTGTAGGGTTCCGTAGTTGCCTATCAAAATACTTATGCGAACTAATTAAACTGATTCGCTGAATTTAATTTTAAAAAGAAGAATTTTCAAAATCGGTCCAGGCGTCTTTGAGAAATCGAGGATAATACATAAAAAAAAAGATTAGGACGAATTGAGAACCTCCTCCTTTTTTCGAAGTTAATTAAAAATAGTTGACAATAAAAACCTACCTATCCCCCACCCCACCTATTATAGCTGTAAAAATAAAGTTGACAAACTTACATTTGCAGTTGAAGAACAAGTTCTGCGATACATTTTGTTTAGGAAAATATATTGTCCAAGTACGTTTTATAAGTTGGTCGACTATTACTCGTAAACTTGTAAAGCCTACTTAGTCATGATAATTTTCCTTAAAATTTCGTTATATATACTACTATTGTGAATTTTTTCACACCCCCAAACATAACCGTTTAGCTGGTAGAGGGGGGGGGACACTCGAGTCGAGCAAAAATTAGCACTTTAAAGCTTAATATTTCACAAACGAATCTTTTTATCAAAAAATTGTTAATGAAAACTATCAATATTTTTTAAAGACCTATTTAATGATACCCCACACTAAGGGGTACGCGAGAAAAAAAAAAACATCCCCACTTTACGTGTACAGGAGGTACCCTAAAAAAAATATTTTACGAGATTTTATTTTACCACTTTTTCGGCACAACAAATCCTTATATTCACACCAAATTACAGCTTTCTAGTACTGGGCGTCTTTGAGCTAAGCTGCGGACAGACGGACGGACGGACGGACGGACGGACATGGCGAAACTATAAGGGTTCCTTGTTGACTACGGAACTCTAAAAACCGGGTAAGTTCGCGAAATATTTCTTCATGATCAAGTTAAGTTAATTTTCGTAGTGAGGTAATATAGTAATGAAAATAATAAACAGAGTTTAAAACATTGTCAGCCCATATTTAAAGGAATAAACCCATTTTGTAATACTATAAGTAGGTACTTTCAGTATAAAATAATATAATCCCCAAAATACTGTATCATGGACACACTATTAGAAAGAAACAGAATGTTGTGTCGGCGCCTTTCATTCAGTTCAAGGTCACCGATTTGGGATCGTTTTTCTATGAAGCACGCACTCCCTAAATTTTAAACTCATTGGTCTTCTCCTCGTAAAGCGGAATGAACAGTGGACTACCGACTACATAATTATTAGACTCTTAAAAAACCATCATTTTTTTCACATGTCCTTTGCATTCCAGGGCCGCAGTACTCTGCTTGGACAGTTTCGTGAATCACCCTAGACCTAAGCATAGATATAGAGCATGGGCCGAGTACATTTCGTAAATCTAGTAAACGCTTATTAATAGCAATAATTTCTTATGCTTAGCAAGTCCCAATAACTAGATTTTATGGGGAATGTTATAGATGCATGAGTTCCAAACTTTCAAACTCGAACCGACACAGACACATTTTTTGATTTATAAAATCATTAATTTGGTCAGCGCGTGAAGACTAGTGGTTTGTGCCATCGCGCTGTATCTTTTTAGATGCCTGAGTCTATAAAAGACTAAACAAAGAATACTGCTGTCAGTATTCGGGGTCTTTTGAGCCAGTAACGTTTCAGGATGATTTGTTCGAATAGTGCTTATTATTACTTTTTTTGAAGTGAAAACTTCTTTAGCGGCGTTGTACACTTTTTCTGTAATGGGTAAAAAATTTAAAACTCGCGTCAGGGTCACGTGACCCTGATCGAAAATGAGTAAGACGTCATTCAAATTAGTTAATTTCATATCTGTACTACTCCAGTTTTAAAATAAAACATAGTAACAAAAAAGTTTTCACTTCTACCGGCACTCCTGGAGTGCAACCTTTTTTTTTTGTAATATGGAAGAAGGTAAAAAGTAGGTGTACCTACAGTAGTGCGAAGCCAGAGCGGAACTCTAGTATTTTGTAAATCCAAAGTGTCTAAACACACTATGCCGAGGATACGCGACGGAAGTTCGGCATGATTACGCCTGCAATGCTATTTGAATTACTGGCGACACATTATGCCGAAATTACGTTGCGTTATAGCGTACAGCCGAACTTCAGTCGGGCGTAAGTTCAGCGGAAATTCGGCGGCAACGTATTCTGTAGAACACACATTATACGCGACCGAAGTTCGGTTCTCTGCAATTGCTATTACTGTAAAATAGTCAATTTTTCGGGTTTCGCACCTCAAAAGTAATAACGGAACCCTAACAGGATCACTTTATTTTGCATTTGCCTGTCCGGCTGTTTAGATAACACGACACGACGCCACGACAGCGCTCGAAACACTGAATATACACACAAAATTGCGCAACTGAATTTCTGCCGCGTAAGTTCAGCACTTATGGTGTGTCATATCAGCCGAATACGTTGGAACGTAAAATCAGCCGCGGAACTTCGGTCGCGTACAGCTTGACATAAAAATGTAGAAAACCGGAAGTCGCCACTGTCTTCGCGCTACCATGCGCTACCAGCACTTAGAATGATTTTATTTTATTTTTTTCACTTATGACGTTAGTTTTATGGCACAATAATAAATCTAACAAACCTGCAGTCTTTGTTTACATCAAATATCAAAGATTTTAAAACGCTGTCAGAAATAAAAATTTTAGTTCCGTTTCAATCCGTTCTGGCCAAGCTGTACGTTCGGCATAGTGTGTTTAGACACTAAGATTTAGATTTTTACTTCAACTATTGCTTCATAGATGTCGCTATATGTCTTTTTGTAGACAACTTGAATGGGGATGGCAACTCAAAGCTAATCGTAGATGGCGCTGAGATAGTTGGTCCCTACGTCAGATTACTGTCTACCTTGTACATAAAACAAACAACATTTATTGTTATAAAAGTTGAGTATAAATACAAAACAAATATGGAAAATTATTCGTCAATGCAAGTGCATACACTAAAAGAAGAATTAAGACGCCGCGATGCATCTACAAGAGGAAAAAAAGTGATTTAATTCAGTGGTAATACATTTGATTTTACCGTAATAAATCCACAATTACTTGTAGTTGAGGTTTCAATTTTTGAGTTTAGGTATGTTTTACCTGTCCTCTCCTATAACAAGAATATAATGCTGCTTCTGACTTTCTATTTTGATAAAATATCATAATGTTTTAAGTCAGTAATTTTACCCCTTTTTTCTATTTAGATTCGAGAAATATCACAATATATTTAATTTCTTAACACCACAACTATCACAAAACTCGTTCCAGGTGATAATTCTTCCACCAGATGAACCATTTCATGATTTATGGAGCGATGCAATACTGGTACTTAACCTCCAATAGAAAAGTAGATATTATTTTGAAAAGTTTATTCGATTGTTTAGTTATGGTATAATCATAGAATTTCATTAATAAACTCAACTAACGGCCTGTCTCGGCTTCGCAAGGCGGGATATTTGTTTATTATATAGCTTTTCCTTAGTTATAATTCAATTTTTGTTCTCAAGGCAGTCACAGCAGCTACCCATTATTTCTTGATAGTGTGAATTGTCGGAAATTTGTATGTTCCATCATTTTTACAGCTTATTACAAAACATCTAGTCATTTTACATCATTAATCGTTTTTTTTTCAGAAAATTCCTTTGGTTTGACAGTTCTTTTGGGACCAAACTGTCACTTGTCACTTTGACACTTGCCTTCCCCTAGCTACTTATTTTGACGAGTTTTCACTGGAACTAATGCCCGGGCTACACGAGGATAGTTTTTCAAGCTAGGACAGCAAGCTAGTGTCATTAAGCTAGCAAGATAGTACTTCTAGCTTCGTGTATACAAAACTAGCCATTTCTAAGTTAGTTAGGTAACTTCATGTCTAAGCTTAGAAATAAAGGTAGTTTTTTTCTACACGAAGCCAGAAGTACTAGCTTGCTAGCCTACTGGCACTAGCTTGCTGTCCTAGCTTGAAAAACTAGCCTCGTGTAGCCCGGGCATTAGCGATTCACAACCATTCACAACCCACAGAAAAACCACAGGCATTGAAAAACAATCGAATAGAGCCACATAGATTTTTCATAATATTGCGTCTCTTAGAACGGATTAATTTGTAATGGAAGAAAATGCTGATGATAACAAAATAATTGAAAACAATAATGAACAGGTCGATTTAGAGTACCGATATAATTTTATTAACACACCATGGGATGATCGATCGCGAAAAAGCAAAGTTGGAATTATAGTTTTGTTGTTTTCTATATTTTTCTTAACAATGGCTCTAGTCTTGAATAACTTTATAATGCATTTTAGAGGATTTCGCTCTATCAAATTATATGCTAAACCTAGTGACTCAGCTTGTTTTCGAGTAAAATTGGATGATTATCGTTTCGTTGCAAGAATTCATTCTGCAACGACGCAGCAGCTGTTATGTTTGGGTGCAGTGGTCAGCCCGACTTCGGTTCTCGCAAATGGTGTTTGCGTTAAGTCTGGACCTATACGAATGTATCTGGGAAACATGGCAAAGTAAATCACCATCAATATATCAGTAGCTCTAAGTGGAATGCTGTTTTCGTTTGTATGTGTGGCCCGTTTTCATGTCAAAATGACTGAACTAATTTTGATGACTTTTTCATAGATGGGGTGATGGGATGGCATTTTTTTTTTTTTTTTTTTAGCGTGGTAAAATCATCAAATGAGTCCTCCAACCCCGGGCAGGGCGGGAGGGACTGTCAGACTTCTACTGACTAAAATCCACGGTGTCCTTCGATAGCCTGTTATGTTCCGGGGTTACGGTAAGGGAATAATCCCGCGACCCCGGCAGGCTTTGGCCCTCTGAGAGGGGGGCCCCGTCATTATGCTGACGCTCTTTGAGGCGCGCGTGGGACACAACGCGCCGTCGACCCGGGCATGGTCCATGGTCGGGCAGCGAGTTGCCCTTTACTCGCTGCCCGCATGCCCGCGCCTACGGTGGCCGGAGATCATCAAGCGACGTCCGTCGCCGTGGGCGTCTACCACTGCGGGTGGGGCGGAGGGAGGACGCTGTCCTCTCTCGCTCGCGGCCCGCCTCCTCCTTCACGAGCATTACTGCCTCGCAGAAGGAGCAGACCGCTTCCCACTCCGTCTCGCCCCGCAGGGATGGGATGGCATAGATGGGGTACTAAAAATTATAGGCTATATAGGAAGAAGGGAGGAAGGAACGAAGCCGTGGGCAACAGCTAGTATCTAGACTAGAGTATTCTTGTTAGCATTAAACATTATAACTATGTAGCTTGTTTGTTTCCGTGGCTGCTGTCACCGTAATGTTTTCGATTTACTTGTTTGGTCTTTATTTTTCAGTCCTCGCTGCAAGAAGGGTTTTTCAGTCAGTATCATCGAATACGTACATCACGACGGAGTAATTTCCAAAAGGCTTGTCATCCTATCTAGTTACGAAAGTATAGAGAGCTGCTCAGAAACGGTAGTGATCGGAAAAAAATTAGACTGGAAACAAAAAGTTTTCATTCTCGGTCGCCCTTATTCTGCTGGAAGGTCGTTATCTCGACAGCACGTCGCTTTGGCTGGCAAAGACTATGGAAGCACGACTGTTCATAAACATTTGAAGTCGAATAGCACGATATGTGTGAAGGATGTGGCACGATGCCCTGTGCGAGCTGGTGATCTTATGATGCAGAACGGAAAATTGTTCGGGTTAGCATCCACGAGTGCCCAACGCTTCAGAGTCGCGTGTTTTGGCGATTTGAACATTGTCAAAGACGAATTTAAGATGATAGATCCAGATATCAAATTTTCCGATATTACAGAAATCTACCAACAAGAAGTTATGACGGATAATTATGATTACACGCGAACCACGCCCGAAAACGACAGTGTATTCTTGTACTAGCCTCACCTTCATGGTCCGGAATTGTATGATTGTTGTTCCGCGGTTTCTGTTTTAAAGCCACCTAGAAAAAAATCATGTTAGTGAGTTCATGAAAGTGATTTCCTCGCATTGTAGTATTTTAATTTATTCTTGCGTTTGCTTTTGACTTTTAAAAGAGAAGGGAGAAAGAGTCTAGGTCGGGTGCCATGTGATCAAAGGCTTACCCAGAAGAAGATTATGTTCACTATAACTTTAAACGAATTCGCGTTAAATGCATTACGATGCCAACGAGTATAATATTACCTTAATTATATTCATCATCTAATTTAATGAGAAAATCGCTTTTGAATTTCATTACGCGTTTATAAGCAGTGGTAACAGAGTTGTATATCAAGGGTTTGAACCCAGCCAGGCGTATTACTTAGTGTAATTAATTTTATTATCATTGTTTTCAAAACAGTGAAGGATAACATCGTGAGAAAACTGGCATGGCCAAAAATTTTAAGACAGGTGACATGTACCAAACCACCGTTGGCCAGGATTGTGGATTATCTAGAGAGGAAACTTCTGTCCCAGCACTGGGAACATAATGCTATGTGACTGCACCAGTGTACCTGCATTGTCCACGGAAGACACTGAAAGGCTAGCCGACTTGTTGTTTTTGTTCGTCGAATGCTATGAATATATTGGGTGTGCGCTGAATATTACAGTGACACATAGGTACTTTCTAGCGGTGTGCTGATCTTCATAGCATTGGAATGGGTGACAAAAAGTCGCCATGACAAAAAGTCACCAGTGAGCTAGCCTGTTCACGGGACTTATTGGTCGCGGGACTTATCCCATTACCGCCCAACTAGCAAAAAGTGGTTTTAATGCTATCCTAGAACCACATTTATCGAGGACTATATGAGACTTTATAAGTCTACTTTTACTTATAACGTATTTATATTAGTCCGCTGAAATGCCATCTACGCCCATATTGCTCCATAAATAGAATTACGTCAATACAATTACTCCTGTTAATCTCAATATAAGTAAGTTATAGTAGTAAATTTGATTAATACGCTCCTAGAAATGCTGCTGTAAGCTCATAATTAGAACAGTCGAAGAGACTATAGGAAGTTGTTGTGCGCTGTGAAAATATTTTTAACTTCTTGTGTTTAAGTATTTATATGAATCAGAATTTATTAATGTCAACCACAATAGAAAAAGTTATTGTTAGTCTTATAGTAGGTAGCTTATTCATAGGGGAATATGAATTTTCTGTGAAATCTGTGGTGGTTTGGGTTACAATTTTAAAGCGCCTCTTGAAATTTGCTTATTTACATTTTAGTATTAATAAATATTAAATTAATATTATGAAGGCAGCCGACATTTTCTTAGTAAGCATTTCCAAGTGTAACATAGTGCTAAAATAAGTATTTTTAGCATGTCCAAGTGTAATATAGGACCAATATAAGTATGTTGGTTCTATATTGGAATATCTCAAAACCGAAGCATATTCGCCATTGTTACCGATTAGGGTTCCGCAATGTGCCCAGATGAAATCGATTGATATTATATTGATAAGTTAAAAACATACTTTTAAACAGGTTTGTCCTACGTGCTAGGTTAAACATTGTTTAACTTAATTATATAATAGGTTACTGACGATTTAAACAAGACTATGCCGATGTTCCTGGATATCGATCGATTTTTAACCAAAAAAGATTTCAGATCTTTAAAGAACTTAAAATGGCCTTGGAATGTTACACATTTCTTGTTATCTGAGATATGTCCCGGTTGTCAAAGCCAAAACTCGAACTGTTGAAAACTGGTAATCCATCAACATTTATGTTTAGAAAAATTTCATTTGGTAAATGAAATTTTTCTTCAAAAAAATAAAATAAAATGACAATGTTTCTTACATTGTCATTTTATTTTTTTCAAACATTTGACCAAACCGATGTGCCAATAGTGCACTGGGGCTGAAACACTAATGTTTAGATTTTCTTTCTTGGTATCCAGTAATGTTCGTGCATCTTTAGGCAAAACATTGTTTAATCTGATATTTAAAATTTTAAGTAAGTTTAATGCAGAATGAGAAATATTGAAGTGTAAACCCAGTTTTTAATAGAATGACACAGTTCTAAATTTTTGTTATAATCCGAAAGTTCTTCATCACTTTCAATATCGCTCATAGACTTGGTACTTTCGTAGTTCTAACTTTTTCTAAATGTGCCATGTCCGAAACCCTCGCTAAAATTCGCAAAACGGTCGTCACACTGTTGTAATCAAAATGGCTGATGTCAAGTCCTACAATAGAATTTCTCAAAACTATATAAAGCGTGTTTTCGCCTGTACTGGTCGTTACAAGCAAAAGTGGCTTCATAAGAGTTTTAACCAGGATTGTTTGAGATTACTTAGACTATAACACTACTGTGGAATGCCAATATAAATATGTCTAGGTTTAAAACGGCATATGATAAAACTAAAAAAATATATAATACAGAAAATATTTTGTCATACCGAGTGCTGTTATAATCTTGGTGTTTATTATTCATAAAACGTGGATATGAAATTCATTTAACAGTTACTTCTAAGCTTATGTTGAACCATACCAGATACATAAATGACTTATAGTGATTTAACTTTAATTTACTTATATTGGCCACAAAATATTAGCTTATATTAGGCTTAAAGTAAAAATAACAAGAGCAATTGCTCCTCAGTCCATATCTTCCTGGTACATGCTTCTGCAAGAGTATGAGGATTTAAATAGCCCGCAGACGTTATCTTATAGGCGCATATAAGTCTAACTTACCGGAGTAATTACTCTTGAGTGTAACTACTCTTATTTCATGCTTTTATAGGAGTCCTGATCCTAAATATGTCAGGAAATATGGTTTTATATACGGATATAAGTACAAATTATCGGATAAAACGTACTTGAGTAAAAACAGCACGTATTTATGCTGTTAAAAGCGTAGTAGCAACTACCAAAACCTTCTCAGGAGCTTTATAAGTCCAGGTAGCAATATTTAAAAAAGTGACCTAGCCTAGACTTATGTAGTGGATATCCTAATGAGGATATTTATTTACGTAAGCTGCGTGATTGGTTAATGATCAAATGAAACTCCCGAGTTGCAGAACTGTTATCAAGGGACCGTAACCCTGAAACATAGAGGGCTATTGAAGGAACACTGAGGATTTCAGTCAGTGCAAACCTGAAAATCCTTTACGATACCCAGGGTGGGATTTTTTTTGTTTACGTGGTAAAGCATTAAATGAGTCCTCCCACTCAGGGCCGGTCGGGAGGGACTGTCAGACTTGACTAAAATCCACGGTGCCTTTCAATAGCCCCTTCACGTTCCGGGGCCAGGGTTGTTTCAATGGATGATTTATTACGTAAAAAAAGGACCATTCCATACATCACCCGAACCTTGAAAACTTAACGCTGAAGGCATCACCAAAGCTTGATTGCAGGCGAAATTAAATGAGGAAAAAAGAAACATCAAATTGCAGGTGAAATCATTTATTTTAAAATTATACGATTGTTACATGGTACAGAGGCCTTACCACGAGCTATTAACGCGATCCAGTTTAGGCTGTGGGAAAGAGATGATGCTAGACGACTTGTATAGCTCTGTCTCTTTCCCACAGTGTAACTATTCTCGCTTTAAGATGTCATGTGGAAAGCCCCGTAGTTGAATTATTTCATTATGAATAATGGTTATGAGTGTGTGTTCGAATCTGTGAGTGTTTACGGCGGCAAGGAGGTACGTTCACAGTTCCAAGGTCCACTTCTTCAGGACTTGTGTAGCCTTTCCAGTCTTTGGTGATGACGTACACAAGTAGAACTACGAACAAAGTGAGTGCGGTGTATACCAACAAATAATTATGGTAGAACTTGGAAAGGCCTTTGGTATCAAATGATACACTGATGGAGTTTCCTCGAGTTTTTGAAGACATGTTGATGCTGATTGATTTTAGTCTGTAAGAAAAATTATTACAGAGTTAAAATTAAAGTAAAAACGGTTGGCACATACTCGTAAATGTATTGTTTGATTGTTTTTTTCTGGCTTCAATCTTCGCAGAAATATGGAATGTGAACCGATTGATTAAAACGATAGAGACGTCGCCGCGCTGCCGTTGGCAAACACTAGTTAATAAATAATGTAAAACCTTGTTTTTATTTTCAATATAGAGATCAGTCCAGAAAAAAAAGCAAAGAAATTAAAATCCTATGTTAAATTGTAAATTGGGTTGTCAGTCTAACTAGAGTTAGATGATCACAGCCGCACCGACGTGCTTCCAATTTAACCTATCTGATAGAGGGTTGACGAAAATTATAATAACCCATTAAGTGCACGTCACACGCACGATTGGATGTCAACCGTTAACAGTGATTTTCCGGAGGGTAGACAACAACTAGTGTACCCGCACATGGCGTCCACAATTAAAATGTTAATTTGTCTCTCACACAGTGACACGAGTCACGGTTTTATTGGGACACGCTTCATTGATGAATACATTAAACATGTTTAAAGTTTTTGTTAGATCTTTGATTTTTAGGTTTTTTTTAATCATTGGGTCAAAGTCGAAGTCAAATCATTTATTTCAATTAGGCCATCGAAGAGGAAATGGGATAGGATTGATTCTACATGGGCGCTTTCATATTACGCGACACTGGCATAGCGTCCTATCTCGCTAATTTTCTCTAGAAATGTTTGAAGCTACCAAGGCCCCGATAAAGTTTCGTTACGGTTGTCGTCTAGTGGAAAAAAAAGCGTTCATTAATGACAGATTTCACAGAGTACAGAAACGCAATGACAGCAGCTGCTACAAGGTGCATGCGTTATTGTCTACCGATAACAATCATAATTATGTTATGTAGATAGCATAAATAAACCATGATTATGCACTTCTACATATTGAAATTGACAACATTAAAGACCGTGACCGTGCAACCATGGTACTTTCGGCTCCACTGCCGTCTTCAAACACTTGTTTTGTGGACACTTTGAGTCATTGACCCAAGTGGACAGAAGCGTAGGGTTTTCTCACAAGTGTCAATTATTTTTGTTACTTTTACCCCCAATGAAGGACAATCATGTCATATGTCACAAATCTGCATCTACTAATTTAATCAATGCTAATATCATCCAATTCTACCTATACCTACCTTTGGAAAATAAGGCAAAATCAAAAACTACACAGCTATTGAAGATTTGCTTTGTAAATACTTAGGTATATACTCGTAGTATAATTTTAAACCTTGACAAGCAGATCTCAAAAGCATACAATTGTACAATGAGTAACTGTAAGTTTACATGAATACCAACACTAAACCACTTAAGTCGGAGTCTTGTCGTGTACCCCGATCTATGTAAGTATTACATCAAGTAGGTACAATGAAGCGAAGCCGCCGTACTTAGGAATAATTTCATCATCATACTTATGGTAATGCAGACAATTTTATCTACTCTAAAAATCTCACTTGTAAAATGTGAGGTTTGAGAAACTTCTATGAGTTTCAGTCTTTCAGCTGTTCAGCGCGGTTTTGTTTTTTGTAAAGATGAGACGAGCGAAGCGGAGAGATGTGCGGGAATGAGAACGTTCGGGTAAGAATTCGCCGGTAGCCGCCGGCGCCGGTAGGTCACAGTTTAAAACCGACATCACGTCTCTTTATTGTTGTTTGGTGATTCTAAACATTAGAATCTCCACAAAGCTCCACTTATCTCTGCATAGCTCCGCCAGTTTCCGCTCGACTCCGTTTTGCCAGAAACCGGCCCGTTTTTACGTAGGAAGATAATTCTCATGAATTATAAATGACTGTCGCGTAAACCCCAGGTCAATAATTGTGGATAAAAAATTCCTTCTAATTCACAGCTTTTTATTTGCATCTAAGGGTGCATTTATTTCGGCTTTTTTTTAAGATTCATGTATTAACTTAGCTGAGTAATGCGTAGTAGGTAGGTACTCGTTTTCACGTAATGCATAGTTAAAGTAGTTCCCTAGATGAC
This sequence comes from Agrotis clavis, assembly GCA_954870645.1. Classification (NCBI taxonomy): domain Eukaryota; kingdom Metazoa; phylum Arthropoda; class Insecta; order Lepidoptera; family Noctuidae; genus Agrotis; species Agrotis clavis. The sequence continues at coordinate 14,576,225 of OX940919.1, read as the reverse complement.
AAAACGTCCCATCATTCAAGCATTCAAACTGACCGGTCAGAACCACACGTGAGCGGGCCACTGTTGGCGTACATGGCTCTCAGCCTCAGCCATGTTACTATACGCCAACCAACAGGCGTTTTGTCAACTTGGACGTATTACCTACCTAGTTTTACCCTAGAACTTTCACTTAAGTAGTACCTAAGTGCACTCTTCTTACTCACCCTCTGCATGAAGCAGGAGATGCTAAGATAAAGAGTAATTATTTGTAAGTAGGTACTTACAAACAGGAATGCCCAGATGAAGTTTTCAAAGGTTTTTGCATGAAGATACGCTTGTTTTTATTTGTTGGTCTACTTTTTAATCTTATTGTGTTATATTGAGATTTTACATTTTTTATGTATGGATTTCACTGCTTTTAGCTTTTTTGTATTTAAATCTAATTGTCAATGTGACATTAAAGCCACCATAGACATGCCATAGATCAAATTGTAGAAAGATGAAACCTTATCGATTTTAAAATTGCAACATTTCTTGCCATTCTACCAGTCATTAAAAAAACAGAGGTACTTACGTTTTTTTCTACTTTCTTTCTTTCTGATTAAAATTATATCAATGGCCAACTTAACAAAACTTTTAAATCAGGCAGCATGCTATGCAGTCGGAGGATACTATTGAACAAAACCATACAATGGCAGGCCCAGCACTGGGTGAATTCGGGTAGAAACTAAGATGGAGCGAACGTTTCTTCACGAGATTTTCACCTTTTGATTTTCCAATATGATTAAATATTACCTACATTATACTCCTTAATGCTACTTAAAGTTTAAATCTGTAACCTAAGTTGAGTATGATCCTTCATAATTTATTTACCTAGTCTTTCGAATCTTGAACCTACCTGGGCTACCTGGTTTAAGATTTGAAAGGCTAGGTATATACCTAGCTAAGCGACTACTAGGGATTTTTGTAAAAATTCAGGTAACCGCAGGAAATAGTAAGCTTTTAGAAAATGGTATGAACGTGACGTAGCCAATCTACTTTGTAAACACCCAGGATATTGCTTGAGAATTTCAGCTCCGTCGGAAAAAGAGACGCATTTCCTACTGTCCAAACTTTTAGAAATATATTTTTAAGATTCTGTAAAAGTGTCGCATGGTTCTTTGTGGAATTGCATCAGAAATTCACGAGCACCTTCTTGATTTTCAGGAAAACTGCAATGTTGTTACCAAAACTAGTTCTACAGGCAATTAGACACTAACACTACTCATTAACTCATGTACTTTTCCCTTTACATGGGCATGATAGTCACTATAATATTCTTTTATTAGTACACATTCCCATTTGGTGAGACGGTAGGCGCAGTGGCTGAGCCAAAGACTACTGCGCAGCGTGTCGCGGGTTCAATTCCCGCTCATCCTACTAATATTATAAATGCGAAAGTTTGTGAGGATGTATGTATGTGTATGTAGGTATGTTTGTTACTCTTTCACGCAAAAACCACTGAACGGATTTGGCTAAAATTTGGTACACAGATAGTTTATAACCTGGATTAACACATAGGATAGTTTTTATCCCGATTTTATGTTCTTGTGAGATAATTTTTGAGTTGTAGCGGGTGAAGCCGCTGGCAACAGCTAGTATTAATTATTTGTATAATCTACAAGTATAGTTGTTCCGGATCTGGGTGTGTGTATATGAGTTTAAATGTTTGTGAACAGGAAACATTCCTAGTGTCGGGCAATGTTTATCTATTTTAAAAACTAGCGATCCGTCCTGGCTCCGCACGGGTGTCATCTCAACTATATTGTGCATGTTATATACTCGTAAATATAAATCTTCCCCTTGACTCACTCTATCTAATAAAAAAAGTAGTTTTAAAGATCTAAGCAAGCAGGGACAGACAGACAGCGAGAAACGTCTTTTTTTACGTTCATTTTTTAAATTATGATATGAACGTAGAAATAATTAATCAAAACAACAAACTATAAACACTCATTTGAAGACGCTCTTACTGTCTGAAAACTACGCATAAATTAGTTATTTATCCTAAAGATTATAGAGGAAAATTCTTGTAACATAGCTGTGTAAAAATTAAGGAAAATTTCGGCAAGCTTAATTGCGATCAGTGGATAATGAAAAACATAAAGAATATCAATCTGAAGGAGCGTTTAATATTGATGAGCGGGTGTCGCGTCACTCAGGTCCGACGGAGGCCATCTATAAAAATATTAATTGCTGTCCTGTTCGCCTCGTAAACAATTCAGTGCACATGAAATATTTAGTGCCTAGAATACACGTTAAGTGTCACTTCTTTATTTTAACTAGAGAAAACAGCGGATATGCTCGTGATTTTCTGTTTGTGAACAATGTTTTTTATTAGGTATGCGATTTTGGGTCGCGGGACTGACTCATTAGGTAACCGTGACACTGAAATGTAAGAGGCTATTGAAGGACCAACCTAGATTTTCGTCAGTGCGAATCTGACAGTCCCTCCCGTCCAGACCTAGTCGGCAGGACTCAATGATTTTACCACGATAAAAAAGGTATGCGATAATCCTAATCCTTCTCCAATTGTACGTGACTTGTATGAAACCCGGTTATGACTAACCGCTCGGACAATGCGCGGAGTGAGATTCGCTCAACATAATTTTAATCAAATATTTAAGAATTATTAACCCGTAATGCAGACGTAACCAGATTTAAGCCAAAATGATTCATTGATTTGTCCGCATTTCAATTTGGTTTGGAAGCATCTAAATTACAGGTGAGCGAGAGATTAAAATGGCAATCTATTCCAAAAGTCATCTTCACAAATTGCAAAGTTAATGGCTTTGACATAAGGTTCGAGTTTCAATAGCTGGAGGGTGGTTTAAACAGACTTTATTCCGTATTTGGAGGGTGAGTAAGCAGATCAGTTCGGTAATAACGTTTCGGAAAACAGCAGCGCCAATGCACTGGAGACGTATTTGCATAGAGCAGAAATGGCGCCAACGTAGCCAACAATACTGGAATAGCATCATAGTAGCTTGGAACCACAAGCCAAGCACGTGTAGCCATTATAGATTAGATTTTGAGGGCGATTGCAACTCCACTCTACGTATTTTTCTGTGCTGTATTTTTAAGAGGCTGATGAATTTTTTCTGAGTGCACTAATTCTTTGAGAATGCGATTTTTGAACCGATGCACTCGTTTTAAAAGCTGCTACAATTTTGAAAGAAAAAATTAAGCAATGCATGATCATCTGCCTAGCCTACTCTCATCTGGAGCTATTGCCTTCTGATCTTCACAGTATTTGCTTACCTTTGGTAAGATTGGCATTTATTAGACTTTCTGGTTGCTGACTAGAGTCCGCGCCACCACTCATGATCTCTTTCCGCGGCGCTAGGGTTATGTCAGTTGCTTTAAAAACGTAGTACCTCGAATTCTTCGCTGCATGTTCACGAGTGGTGGCGCGGACTCTACCTGTAATGCATGTCAAAGATGTAAAAATGATAACCGAGACGACGGGACCAATGGCTTAACGTGCTTTTCGAGACACGGAAGAAAATAAGATCTATAGAATTGATATTGACAAATATCTACAATCCTATCCTCATCTGAATAATAACTAGGTATTTGTCAAAATTAAAAGCCTCAGATAAATGTTGGTCGCGGCCTATTGGACTTCTTCAATTAGTTTCCGTAAGGGTTAGAGTTGAAAGGGGAAAGCCGGGATATTAATGAAGCAGATGGGACGTTTCCGTCCATCGCTCTTTGTTATCTAAATTAATAGAATAATAATCACTATTACATAATGCCTCTTACTAACATTAGTGACAAGGAAAATTTACGGAATATCTGTATTGTTTGTCTGTCTGTACGAGCGGTTCTTCTTTGAAACTTGTTGAGGACCTAAGTAATGTGTAGGTGTCGTAATAGTATTATAAATCTTATATCACGAAATTTTAGGGCTTTTATTCAAGTTATTAGGTCTCCCTTCCCGGTCTAATTACGGTAGTATAGGTAATACCTACCTAACGATGAAAAGGAAGTACTTAAGTAATTTCAAGATGTAGGGTCGCCTATAACTAATAAAATAAACAGGTAAATCGTTTATTTAGAATTTTAGATTAACATTTATGTAATTAGGACTTAAACAGAATATTCATGAAAAAAATTAAAACTTTTGTGTATTCAAGTTTTTCGTTGAAGTCTTTAACATGGATACATTTCCAAGAATGCCTAAAGATGTCTTGTATTATTGTATGACTTTTTTATTACACATTAAATGCTTTAAATTTTAAATGTAATGTAAAAATGTCTTTTCACAAGTTCAAAACTCTAATACATTCTAGTCAGATTAGATATAGTATCTACGTCTCAGGTGAACAATTTATATCTTTTGATAGATCATTCTTTCTTCCAAGTTAAATTGTAGTCTTTTTAGCAATGTCTATTTGTCTAGAATTTTAGATAATTGGATACTTTTAGAAAGTTTTAAATAAAACCAATACAACCTGAAGAAAAATTTGCACAGACTCACTTAATTTTAATTTTGCTACTAGATTGGACTTGCTACGCCTTGTTTTTACTTATTACTTTTCAAAAAAGAACGTCATTACCTACAGTACATTATGCTACGTAGTCTATATTCTACTCTATAGTATATAAAGTACACAGGTAACACAGGTGAAGGCCTTGAAGGGTCATTGTCATTGGCAGTACTGATGATCGATACTTTGCCTAGCCGCATAAAAACTACGTAAACGTACTATCCTGCGCCATACACTCGTGACTAGCACACTATACTTTTTAAACTAAGAATAAAGGGTACAATGACCTCCAGTTTTCTTTCTCGTATAACGCTATTTTGTATGGAAAGCATTGTTTGCCGATTTTTCACAAGTAAACGAGCCAATGTTGTCGGGAGTGGGGGAGTACTTTTAATGGAGAACTTTAAATGTATTTACAGAGGTGCTGACGTAAGTATAAACTAGTTATTGTTATTGTTGGAATATATCGTTGCTGAAAGTTAGGTATTGTGTCTACAATTAAGGCATAATGCGGTTATCAATATTGACGATCAGAACTGGTGAGTGACTGTGAGAGAGTGCAGTACCTTTCCATGTCGTAGCCATATCGTGGAGTTGATCAATTCTACGATGTGGCTTACAACATAGATTACGGTTGTTAGATTACGTTACAGTTACCCTCACTAGTTTTATTACCAAATTAGTCCTCTCATCCTGGGTGGAACGGTAAAGACTGTCAGACTCCTACTGACTAAAATTCCACCCTATTCCTTCAATTAGGTAGTACCTAAAATCCCAGACAGAACGACGACGACAAGACGGCGAGAAGCTTGCGCAGGCAAAACTGTGCTGAAGCTTGTGCGTGTGGTAGGTCCATAACACGACGAACGGACGAGAAGCTTGCGCAGGCAAAATTGTGCTGAAGCTTGTGCATGTGGTAGGCTCATAACGCGCCGTCGACTAGGTTATGCATGGTCCATGACGGACGGTGAGTAACCGTAACTTGCGGTCCGCATGCATTTTATTACATTTCACTTTATTATTTGGTTATAAACACATGTTTACGCAGAAATTCTGACGAATTTGGATTTCATTTGGCACCCAGATGGTATAAAACCTGGATAAACAGTTTTTTTTCCTCTACTTTATTTCATTGACTTCTACGTCACCGACTTTTGAAAGAAAAGTTATTTTATAGGTTATTTTAAACTTTTTTGTGGTTTGTTTTGAAGTCGTTTGCATTTTTTTTGAAAAAGTTTTTTATTTCATCCTTTCAAGTTTAAATATTCAACCCAAATTCTTGTCAAATACATAATTTTCTTCCATGTGCACTAGAATTTTGTAATCCGTAGCACCGGTAATAACATCGCCCATGTACTCGTACTTACACAATGAGCTAAAAATAAAAAGACCGTTTTTGTCATGAACGCATGGAGGTACGAGTATCAAGCTGAAATTAAAATTGAATCCCGTCTGCACTACTATCAATAAATTAAAATCGAATCCCGTCTGCACTGCTATCAATAAATTAAAATCGAATCCCGTCTGCACTGCTATCAATAAATTAAATTCGAATCCCGTCTGCACTGCTATCAATAAATTAAAATCGAATCCCGTCTTCACTGCTATCAATAAACTAAAATGGAATCCCGTCTGCACTGCTATCAATAAATTAAAATCGAATCCCGTCTGCACTTCTATCAATAAATTTAAATCGAATCCCGTCTGCACTGCAATCAATAAATAAAATCGAATCCTGGTGCACTGCTATCAATAAATTAAAATCGAATCCCGTCTGCACTGCAATCAATAAATTAAAATCAAATCCCGTCTGCACTGTAATCAATAAATTGGAGCAGAAAAAAAACGCCTGTTTATGCTCTTTTACTCGTATGTTGCATATTTTGACAATGTTAATGCAAAAATAAACACGTATGCGGGTTCAGTACGTTAAAGGATAATTATCCTGTAATTTGTTTCCCATAATTTCGAATACCTTCTTGAAGTTTACATCCACCAGTCATCTCCAAAGACCCGGATAACGTTCTATGTTCAAGTTTAAATAATGAAGAAGGGTACCTTTTTATTACGAATGCAATAAGCGGAAAATTGGGTTACGTTGAGTTTCTGAAGTGTCCCGATAAATAATTTGGACTATTTATTGGAAAAACCTTTTCAGTATTATACCTTCTTATCTTAAAAAGGTGAACGGGGATAAAGTTATGAGACGAAATATATCTAAAGACCTACTAAAAAAATAGTAGTTTTTGAATGTAGTTTGTAAATGATGCACGAAAATTATAATAAATTAACATAGCTTTGTACTGGAGAATGAATTTTCAAACTCGGTCTTTTTGTTCCAGAGATTACTTCATACAAATAAACTTACAAACTTTACCTTTTAAGTGTAGATAAATAAAATGAAGGACCTGCTACGATCTATGTTAAGAAATCAGTAACCCCATACAATGGCTTTTATTTATCGTGGTAAAATCATCAAATGAGTCCTCCCACCCCGGGCAGGGCGGGTGACTGTCATACTCGTACTGACTAAAATCCACGGTGTCCTTCAATAGCCCTTTACGTTACATGGTCACGGTAATTTGGTAAGTCCCGCGACCACGGCAGGCTTTGGCCCTCTAAAGGGGGGGGGGCGTCATCATGCTGACACTCTTTGAGTCGCGCGTGGAACACAACGCGCCGTCGACCCGGGCATGTTCCATGGTCGGGCAGCGAGTCGCCCATTACTCGCCGCCCGCACCCCATACAATGGCTTGAGGAGACATTGAAGTTTTTTATGGGACTGTGGTTTAGGACATTTTGTTCGCAATTTTTTTGGTCTGTCCAATGGAGATAATTGAGGTTTAGCTAATGTCGATCTTAGACAGGCATATCTTTCTGATACATTTATAAGCAAAGGAATAAATTAATGTTTACCAAAAATCGGAAACAGAAATCAGGCCAACATAACAGTTATTGTCCATCAACAAGAGAGCTAATAACCCAGTATTTAAGTAACAGGGCTTTATATACCTACCTTCTAATAAAAGACTACGATGAAACGGACCCTTTTTATGTGAGTATTCATCAATAAGGAAAAATATTAAAAGATATATGTAAATATAGAAAGCAGGATCTTTAAAAATAGGTTTCTTTGGATCGTATTCGTATTTGAACGAACAGACATAAATCGCTCTGTATCTTTTGAGATTCGTATTCTTCGAGGAGTATAATATGGTTTTTAAATAATTTGTGTAATGACTGATGTGAAGGAAATGGTATCTACAGTCATCACAGTTATTTCTTTGCTTGCCTATAAAATTAATTGTTTTAAATAAATGTTAGAAATGCAGACTTGGTTGCATCATCCAAGCCTAGATTTTTGTCGCGGAATTAAAATTACTTAGATATTTTTCAGTTCATAACATTTAATGTCATGGATTTCGGTAAAGTAACGTCTGATTCTAAAATATTGTATTGAGTTCTCTATTGTTTGCTGCTTTAGAATTTCTATCATTAGTGTTGGACTAGATAGTTGAATAGTGGAGAAATGTTTATATGCCGGAAGAAACAGGATAGCCATAACACAATTGCGCCAAATATGAAGAGATTGGGAAGGGAAAGAAGATACTTCCATTCGTTGTATTTAGAACTTTTTCACTTATTGGAATAAACTTCCAGTCCGATCATGTGCAGGTGAATATACTTTATTTTTTACATAAGGCTAGGCTAGGCTATAGGCTTTCGAACACAACGCGACGTAATATCCGATACCTTACGGTTTTAGTATCCATTGACGGGTGCATGTATACGAACCTCAATGGATTTGTACTGGTACTGCTATAGGCTGCCTGGATACCAAAGTCGTGAAGTATACGAGACTTACGTTGCGTTGGGTATAAAGGGACCGCCACAATACGAAGGTAACTTTGATACGACGTTCTATTCTTAGTTCAAGAGTCATTCAAGTATAACGCAAAAACTTTCCCTCACAAAGTTTCACGCTGTACAAACATAATGGAGATACTTATAAACTGGTATAATTAAGTTAAGATAAATAAAACTCGTGTAATTTCACTGTTTACATTTACGAACGTTTTCATTTGCGACTCTTCTGTATGGGGCTGTAAACTTAAACACCGGTATTTATAATAAGCTTTGGCACACTGAGAACCATCTTTCTGTCACTTTCTTTCTTACTAAATGTTAAAAGTTGGAAAGAGAAGACAAATTAAATACTTAGTCGTGTGCTGTTTTAATTTTATGAATGCAGAGAAAACACATTGGCGTATTGATTCTAGATAGGTACTTAAGAGATTTTCGCGTAAGTTAGATACAAACTTCTAAAGGCATCAACAATTTTCCTTATTAGGTAGGACGACGTTACGAGTTTAATAATTAATAGCTGGTTGACCGAGCTTCGCTCGGTTTTTAAAATGTCTATATCTTGGGAACCGAGCTTTTCTCGAACCTGGGACCTTGATAAATCGATTCCTTGAGCCGAAAAACCCCTAATCTGTAACTTTCATGAAAATCCTTGGAGCCGTTTCCGAGATCCTGATTATATATACTCAATACTCAATACTCAATTATTTATTGCATTCCATAAGTTACATAGATGGTAAAAGAAAAAAGTTTAAGATACAATATGGACCCTGTCGGGCACGCAAAATTTAGGAGAGAGGAAGAGGGCTGAAATAGCAATTTAATTGTGTATAGTTATATATGTATGTGGGAGCGCGCGTATGGTCTACGGCAGAATCGGCATCAGGAGTGTTGCCCGCGTCAGACTCCGACATGGCGTAGGTGCTCGAGCAAGAAAATCACACGCACTCAAATCAATATTGTATTGCGTAATAATTAATCAGAACATTGCACTGTACAAAATACGTTAACACGAAAGTAGGTGAAGAGACAGTTTCAGAATGGTGCTGTCGCTTCGACAGTTCGTCTAAGACTGTTCGTCCCACACAGCGTCAAGCCCACTATGACTCTGTCCACGTGATCTAGTCACGTGCTTCACCAACCAACGTCACAATACAAATCAGCAACTATTAATTTTAAAATCAACCGAATATCCGACACGGCCAGAACTGACTATCAGACGTCCTCGTGTGGTGGTGGTATGGAACCTGTAAACAAGGAAAACACAACTTAAAGTTAACTGTTGACTCGGCCTACCTGACCAAGATTCAGGTCACTATCAAATTATGAAAGAAATCTGAATTTAAAGGTCCAATCGCATTAATTCAAAATAATTAAATCTCGCGTCAAACAGTGCATAGTCAAATAAAGCAACAGTACACTAATTGCACACACACTTGCAACCCGGCTACCCTAGGCAGCAAATTCTAGTGACACTGTCACCCGGGGCTTACGAAGCCCAAACACATAAGTCTCCATGACTTTCGGCTACCCTAGGCAGCAAATTCTAGTGACACTGTCACCCGGGGCTTACCAAGCCCAAACACATAAGTCTCCATGACTTTCGGGTCACTCCAAGTCGACCAAACACAATAGTCTCTACGAGACCCGGGCCCCCGCCACAACGTCTGCGCCCTGAACAGCCACGAGTGACTGCAGTTACAGCTACGACCAGACGTGCAGTGCGGCCAAATAGTTACAAGTGTGCATACAATCAAACAATGGAGCCTTCATTAGTCTCTTCATCACTCTTGGCAATAGAATCAAGCTCTGGAAGAACTCTACTTTGAGGCATTTTCCGAATGCGGTCATGAGCGAACTTGTACGTTCTATTTCTTGTCAGTGATTTTAAAATATAGCGATCGTTTTCGAGCAACTCAACAACTTTGAAAGGACCTTTAAATTTGGGTTCTAATTTTGTTTGGTTTCTCTCTTCAATTTTGATTAATACCAAATCGCCAACACTGAAATTAACTTCTTTCGCCTTAGTTTGCGTTTGAAATATCAAAATCAACATCATAAAAATCAATTGCGGGAGGTAATTCGCAACAACCTACATTTTGAATTTTCAAAATACGTAGGGTAGATTCAGTTAAATGTACCGCACAACCAAGTGTCAAAATATCGCGTCCGATCATAACATCGTATTTCATACAATCGTCAGGTAGTACGTAAAATAAAATTGACAGTTTGTTATTATTCACAACAACTTCGCTTTAAATTTGTTCTGTGGTTAAAAACATTCAAATTATTACCAATACCAAGTTTTTGAACTTTTAAAAGTGTACGTTTGCCCGAGAATTTAGAAGCTACACTTTGTTTAACAAGAGAACATTCGGCGCCGGAATCAAAACAAAATGAATACGACTCACCGGATTGTTGTAGCTGCCCAAGGACTCCGCGAACTTCACAGCTGTCCACGCATCACTGCGGGATGGTGTTCGGGCCGGAACCGCTGGCTTCGTGAGCGCCTGCGGTTGTGCTCGTTCCAGGTCGACTGCACTGCGAGATGTGACCTTTCTCGCCACATCGAAAGCAAGTGATGGGTTTCTTGAACGAAGAAGCCTGCCCAGAAGGCTTTGTAGTGGTTGCTGTTGTAGGAGGCATTGGCTTGTCGCCTCTCGTAGAATTAGACTGGCGGGCACGGCGGCGATCGCATGGGCTTAATCAGCTGCATCATGGAGCGATTTTGAGTTTCTAGTAAAGCCTGCCATAACACTGCGTTCGGACCTGGGAGTTGTGGTTGTGGTGCGGCGTGAGTAGATCCCAATTCTGATGTGGGAGCGCGCGTATGGTCTACGGCAGAATCGGCATCAGGAGTGTTGCCCGCGTCAGACTCCGACATGGCGTAGGTGCTCGAGCAAGAAAATCACACGCACTCAAATCAATATTGTATTGCGTAATAATTAATCAGAACATTGCACTGTACAAAATACGTTAACACGAAAGTAGGTGAAGAGACAGTTTCAGAATGGTGCTGTCGCTTCGACAGTTCGTCTAAGACTGTTCGTCCCACACAGCGTCAAGCCCACTATGACTCTGTCCACGTGATCTAGTCACGTGCTTCACCAACCAACGTCACAATACAAATCAGCAACTATTAATTTTAAAATCAACCGAATATCCGACATGTATATATTATTATGTTAGTGTGTGTATTTTAATGGAATGTGTAGATATATTATTTGTGTAAGTATTCATATTTATATTTGAATTACTGTATTCCTTATTACCTATTTATTTTTATAATGTTTTAGATAATTTCACTTTACAATCGTTTTATCATCTAGAACAGTGTTTCCCAACCTGTGGTCCGCGGACCCCTGGGGGTCCGCGTGTATTTGTGTGGGGGTCCGCGATGTCATCTCTGAACCATACATAAATGCTAAAGTCTCGTAATCGCTACGCTTAGTTAGCACGGCGAACGTGCGCCAACGTGCGGTGAGCGAGACTTAATGAATGATGAAACCTTCACATTACATTTTTTCATAATAAACAGTACGAGTACCTATTTTGTATCTGTCATAACTAATATAAATACCTAATCGGATTTTTTTTGCCTTCTATTTCATTAAGAGGGTCCGTGAAAACTGTTCATGATTTCATAGGGGTCCGTGGCTGAAAAAGGTTGGGAAACGCTGATCTAGAAACTCCTTTACTGAGTAATAAGCCTTGGATTCTAGAAATCTCTTCAATTTATTTATAAATATGTTTGTTTTGCTTACTTCTCTAATTTCATTTGGCAATTTATTGTAGATTTTGATGGACATTATTAGAGGGCTCGTTGAGTGCATTTTTATTCGGGATTGAGGTTTATTTATTTTGTTTTTGTTATGTCTAAAAGTGTATCTTTTTTGTGTCTCTTCGCAAGTGGTGTTGTACTCTTGATGTTTTCTGATAAATTTACATAATTCTAAAATATATAAACAGGGAAGTGTGAGGATTTTATGTTTTTGGAAGTGTGGTTTACAGCTGTCTGTTTGTTCTATGTTGGTTAGTATTCTGATTAACTTTTTTTGTAAGATGAATATGCTTTGTGAGTCTGTACTATATAAATAAATATACAAGAATTGCTCGTTTAAAGATATTAGATATCTGGTTGACCAAGCTTCGCTCGGTTTTTAAAATGTCTATATCTTGGGAACCGAGCTTTTCTCGAACCTGGGATAAATCGATTCCTTGAGCCGAAAAACCCCTAATCTGTAACTTTCATGAAAATCCTTGGAGCCGTTTCCGAGATCCTGATTATATTTATAAATATACAAGAATTGCTCCTTTAAAGATATTAGATTAGATAGAATAAACGTTGAACATTTAACGTCTGAAGTTACTTCTCTAAACTCACTGTTGTGGGCAGACTTACATTTTTGTGTCAATTTTGGAGTCAAAATAATGTCCGCTACTTGTCTGTCTGAGCCATTTGATGCTGTTTAAAGGTGGTTTCAGATAAGCGTCTTTGTTTTCGGCATACCTACAAATATACGCTCGCTTTTGGAATCATGTGTAGGGGCGTGCTCCTTAGGGCGGCCACATACAACAGTTTTTTTTCCGTTCGAAATTCGAAATTATGAATGAAATGTTCACATTTCATTTCATTCAACACATACAAAACATGCACACACATTTGTATAATTCACTGTGTTCGGTTCGGATAGAAAACGGATCAGGATTCCTGATCAGGAAAACTGATGTACCTATGTGGCCGCCCTTAAGGCGCTTCCTCACCGGGAGCATTCGCGTGTAATATAACATTATAGATTCGACTTTGAGCAATACATTACAATACTACCTCCCTGACTGACGAGCATTCGCGAGTATAGATTTGATACAAGGTGCGCATTGTGATGCTCGATTGTCTTCACTCGAATCCGTTACGTTACATTACAGGTGAATGTTCGCGGTGACGGAGCGCCCGGACATGATGATACACTGAATAAACCAAACGGTTCAAGCGCACACCGCACACACAGGAATAAGCGCGCGTACGCGCGTAATGAGCTTATAAAAAGAGAAATAAAGTTAATTTTTTTAAGCTGGCAGTTTTAAAAATAAATACACTTTTTTTCTCCTAAGCTCTCAAGAACTTATTTTCACAACTGTCAAAAACCATATTCAGATCCAGAAAAAACTGATATGCTTATTTATTCAAAGAGCCGACAGATTTAATCTAGGTAAGTGAAGTACCTACCTACTCTTCATCGTCACTTGTTACCTAATAAGTTGTATTAACTGAACTGAGCGATGATTTATTCAAGTTTCGTTATTACCCTTGAATTCAGGAGCTGAGCAAATCCCGCTTTACGAGTATAGGCTTACAAACTTTTATCGGCGATCCGCAAGTAGCATAAATCAGTTTTATCGTGTCGTTTGATACTTGCTTGTATCACTTTTGATACTTGTACGAGTAGGTATCACTTGTATGCATCGCGAATACCCTAGAACTTGGAAATTTGTGTGATCGATGTCTATTTGGTATTTTGGTGTACATTCATTTTTTTTTAAGTTATTATGCTACTGCTCCACCTGCGTCTTAACGCGTAAATTAGTACGTTAATTTGGGCGTTACGTAAATGTGGCCAACGTTTTAATGTGTTAAATTACAAACGGCATTATTAAGGCATTAAACGTTAAGCGATAGCTCGGGTGTCGGTTTTTTGGACACATCAAAGAGTTTTAGCGCGTAGTTCAGCGCGCTAAGCGATGTTGGCTACATTAACCTCTATCGTCCTGAGATACCAAATGTGGTTCCTAAACGGTCACCACCGTTGAGTCCTGAGGAACCATATGTGGTTCGCGCGCGGCACGCGCGTACAAGCCTATTTCAACCTTATTTATATTAAACACTATGGCTCAGAATTGCTTGAAAAAATTCATCCATAGAGCTCGATTTTAGTCGATTATTATTGTACCGAATAGTTACTGAAATCAACTGGGTGTCATTATAAAAAAAAAAAAAAAGAATCGCTCTTTGTCGATGTCAAAATGTCAAGTGATCAACCACTTGAAATGTTGTTTATGTCTTATTTTTTCCATGATAGGACTATAAGTGTACTGAAATTGATAAAGTGTCGTGTTTATGTTAGATTTCAACTAAAATTTTAATTGGAAAACGTAAATTATCGAGTAGAAATAGGTTTTTGTCCCTCGTATAGGCCAATTCGGTTGTCAACAATGTATTTCTAATACCATGGAATTTCCGTTGTTTATTTTTTCGATTCAAGGTTAGTAATCAGTTGAAGAAGGTTTATGTAGTATCCTAAAAAACATTTTATAGTGATACCTGTTCATAATAACACGGATGATCGTTTACAAAGTCGTGCATTGAACTGCGCATGGAAAAATTACAGCTCCATATAAATAAATGAATTTTAGAGTTGGAATCTTATAGGAATAGTGTATGTGAGAATTTTTTTATTAGAATACTTATGTATTCGTTATATTAGTTCTAAAGTTTCGTGTAAATTGATTCAGTAGTTTTATCAAAAATAAATAAGGTACGTCAACAGGTCTAGTTACGGCTGTGGTTACGGCGAGATCTCTTATCTACAGGATATTTTAATTCCGAAGTACTTATACAAGAGGTGTTTATATTGTAATACAAAGTCTCGTTACTAAGGAACACGAAACTTTTTACCGTTTGAGATAAGAGTCATTGTATCTCGAGTGATTACAATTATTGTGAGCGTCGGCCAGTGTTGACAGTCGCGCAATATTGACAAATAATAGCTCCATGTAAGTTGAATTTTGAGTTGGAATCTTATAACATTATATGTTGGAATTTTCTTATTAGATTACTTATATATTCGTTATATTAGTTCTAAAGTTTCGTGTAAATTGATTCAGTAGTGTTATCAAAAATAAATAAGATACGTCAACGGGTCTAGTTACGGCGAGATCTCTCCTATCTATGGGATATTTATAATACCAAAGTAGTCATACAAGAATTGTTTATGTTGTAATACAAAGACTCTTTATCAACGAATACGAAACTGTTTACAGTTGGCAATTTGAGTCATTCTAACTGGAGCGATAACGGTTAATGTAAGCGGCCGCCACTTGACGCGCGCGATGACGTAAGCGCTCGTAAATGTCAAGGACGGGACGGAGTTTACGATACGCGAGCGCGGTACCTGAGAGGTGCCCCGTCTCATTCTGCGGGACGCGCGCACACAGCTAGGACGAATGTACTTTGTTTTAGGCGGGAACTGCATTTACGAGAACGACAATGGAGTGGTCGAATGAGAAAGCTTTAGAGTTTTTAGAACTTTTTCAATCAGAGCCGTGCCTTTGGAATCCAAAGCTGCAATCACATAAGAATCGCTCGGCAGTTAGTGATGCGTGGCGACGTGTTATCCAGTCTTTGTCGTTTCCAGTGACAAAGGAAGAATTAAAATTTGCAACTAGTGTAGCTGCTGCAAGCTCCATTGTGTATCTTACTTTAACCACCATTTTGTGTGTAACGCGTGAATTCTCGAAGAATTAACTCTTAACGGCAGTGTAACCTAAATGTAGCCAACGCGCATTTTTAACGCCTTAAGTAAGTATCACGCAATTGGCCATTATCATTAACGTTAACGCTAACCCAGGTGGAGCAGTAGCATTACAATAAGGAGTGTTCGCGACGACAACGTCTCTAGTGACCACATTATTGGGGGCCATATATCTGTCAATTCTTGCCAACTAGATATTTTGGCAAACATTTTCGACTTCACCATAGCATATAGGCTTGCTTTTACCCTCACTCTAGCCCTCAAGCAAAGATGAGGCCTAAGATGTTATGAGCTCCGCCAGAAGGAACTTCGACCCCTGTGCGCCGACAGAGGACAGTAAAACCTATTTAGCACCGGACTCCGCCATGATGATGGTCGCGAGGAAGGCACTGGCGAGGATCCGCCGTGGTATTATTTAGCCCTTACCGCAGGATACGGTGGTTTGAGGTATCGCTGTCTAGGGTGGGCCAATTTATTGTTTGTTTCTTTTTTATGAAAGGCTCGCGTAAAGATCCCATGATTGTCGCCATCCATCAAGTAAATGAATGTTGATCATCGTAATTTTTCCCTTTGCTTCTTCTCCTTCAATAATTCCTCGCATAAGTCAATCTTTTCTTTTATGCTCTTTTGTACTGTATTCCTTTTTATCACCGTCTCTTGTCAGTCGACTCCATATGTGATGATTTAAATTAAATATAGGTAGTTTTCAGTGGCACAAGGCATAAAGTCCACCAACTTTATCAATAAGTAATAGACATGGTTTTGGAACTTCTCTCAGTACCCAGCCCGGTTCAAATAATTACCATGTCCAGTACTATGTCCAAACTTAGCCATTTGAGGTGAAACTATTTCAGGAATAGCCATTTTGAAGTAACCACGATACCGAGCAGACCCTCTAATAAGTCTAAATGGACTGTACCCCGATATAGTCAGGCAACGTTTGTATTCGTTAATAAGTTTTATATCTACTTACATACAAACTATTTTGTACGAAATACTTACAACCGTTTTCTACGAATGTTGGGACCTGTTGAACGTTGTTTATTTGATTCGCTTCTTCGTCACTTATTTCCAAAAATAATTATTGTATTTGTATTGCCGTCAGCAAACACGTGTTTGCAACGAATTTTACTGAACGACCCACAAAAATGCACGAACACTTGTGTTTCGGCGGTGCCGAAAGTTTCGGCTATATCCTGGGCGAAACCGAAACTAAGGCCGAAACTAGATTTTCTGGCCGTAACCGGCCGAAACCGAAACCGAAATTTTGGTCGGTCACTACTTTTTATTTTGTGAGTATTTTTTTGATTTCCGCTATGTCGATGATGTGATGATCTTTATTTTTTATGTGTTTCTTACACGATTACTCCGCCAATTGTGGACCGATTTTCAAAATTCTTCTATTTTTTGTTGTAAGTACTACGGATCGTTCACCACAGGGAATTCTGCAAGTTTCATCAAGATCGGTTCAGCAGTTTTTGAGATAGGGAATTTTTTAACCAATCACTTATTTTTTGTGAAAGTTGGTAAACTAATAATTGGCGACTGTGCAAGTCCTAGTAGTTTTATAATTGCAAAAGCTGTTGGTTAATCTTAATAAATAAATTTATGCTTTACTGAGGTAAGAGAGATAGGGGTGCGTAATCGCACGAGTGGCGTGTGGCGGCGTTTTGTGGCCCGTGTGTGGGAGCCCTTAGCGGTGTTATTCTCTTTAAACACAGCCTTGTAGCTACGCGACCGCAGCGCTCTCGCCACGCTGAGACTTAAATTTGCCATTCACTAAGCTCCTGACAGTCACACTATCCAATATTTGCACGATTGGACGATCTCCAAACCGTCTCATCGAAGAGCACACCGTTGAGTTCAGCGATGAGATTCCTTATAGAGGATAGCACATAATAGAGAATAGCATAGCTTGGCACCAGTTTTCTGCTATTTCGGTACATCCCATTTTACTGCATCTATGATATAGTTATCTAACAGTCGTTATACGTCATACGAAGAACAATAGGGCTGTGACGTATAATATTAGCCCTTAATCGAATCGAATTAGTCGTGCTAATCCGACATTATGCTAATTTACTGGTCTTGCTTCTGATGTACGTGCGGTCGTTACACATGCATAGCACTTACCTTAGGTAAGAGATTTGTACTCGAGATCAATTTATGTTGTTTCTTATTTTTGAATTATTCACTAAGTTAAGTTACATTTATTATCATAAATCAAGGAAAAAATAAAATTGTGTGCGTATCATGGCATCACCTATCAAATCTAAAAACTGTCCTATCAACATACACATTTTCGAAATTCCATTGAACTCTGTTGAGTGGTTACGGAGATTAGTGAGTACGAATATAGTGACTCGCCATTTCCATATATATTGGTCTGTACATGTTAAGAAAATATGTATAAAATTCTGCTAAATAAACAATAGCAAAAATGTCTGTTGTAATATTGGTTAAATTATGAAACTACGGAAAACTAACTTTAAATGAGGTAAAAAAACTTTAATGAGTGACACATCGTCTTTATTTCGTGTTTAGTATTTTAATCTACAATGAGGCAACGTTATTTGTTTAGTATCTAGATAATTTTAGAAGACAATAGTCATAAAAACGCATGAGTTTTATTTACGTACACGTTAGGTAAGGTATTACGTGCATTTACCTACGTGCAGTGTCAGAAAAAATGAGTCATGTGCAAAAAAGTACAGTCAGGTGATGATGATATGGATGACATAAAAATGATAATAATTAAAAGATGATGACGTGTGTAGGGGCGGTCATTGAAGAGAGTGACATGAATGGCAGTCGCGCATGCGCCTAGGCTCCGCTTTCCGAGAGATATAAGCACGGTGCCCGAACTCATCGACACACAACTTTGGCGCGCCCAAACGTTCCAACAAGAACTTGGCGACAACGGACAAGTATTAAAATCTCAATATTAATAAACACATTTAACTTAAAAACCATTTATTTTCCAACAACGACATTCTCCAGTGAGTTGTGACTAAGTTTTTTAAGTGAATTTTACTTTAGCTGAATATTTACCGCGGACTTTTAGTTAGTTTCGAAGTTTTCGTCGGCGCGACAACTCCGACTGTTGAAGGTGAGTGCACTATTATACTTTGAATTGTAATTGTAAACTATTACACGTTATTGAACTAAAAAACGTAGTACTAGTTATACAATTTAATATAGGTAAATAATGATATAAAAAACGGCTGAACTGTAAAAAAAATTGTAGGTAGTGGTACCTACCTACATACATGAATTACATTGTCTTTACTATATTTTAATTAATAAATTAAATATTATAATTTTGTAAAAAATACTTTTATCTAAAATCAAAATAAAATAAGTAGGTAGTATGACTGAACTGGCTAAAGTTTGTAACTAGGAAATACACGATTTTTTTTAACTAGACTTTTAAGCAGTAGAAGCTTTTAACTACACAAATGAGAATAAATAAGTAAATTGTATATAATATTTAAAACCCAAACCAAGTAAAAAAAACTCTTTTTACCCAACTGCGCCAGAAGCAGGGTTATTAAAATATTTGTTTCTTTGATATTATTAAATATTTACAAAAATATAAGAAACAAGAGGAAAATTAATAGACGATGTAAAATTCGCTATTATTTTTTTTAATACAAATTTCGATATTAATTGTTAACTTACCTATCTAAGGATTAATAAATAAGGTTAAAGTACTTAGTACACGTTAATATAAGCACTATACAATATCATAGCTTTATATGATCTATCCATAATCATAAGCTATATCCAAATATTAATATACAAAAAATACACAATGTTGACCGTAGTAAGCATTTCGGACATATTTATGAATAGATTACAGTCTTTATGATGTAATGTTCGACTTGATTGAAATAACACCAAAAGAGATAAGATAAACGAGGGTTTAACAATTATATGTAGGTACTACAATATTGTGGAACCGGGCCGTGTGCTAAATGTTAGAAAATTTCAACAAGTTTCCTCGTTAAAAACAGAATTATACAGATATGTTACACAATTTTTGGGACCGTCGGATTTGTTTTAACGTTAGGATTTAGTTTACGCAGAAAATGGCTTGATTTATTTGCTAAGCCAAACATTTTTTTTTTGTTGATGAGAAAGTGGAATTTTATACTTTTTATTATTACCTACTGTTAAACAATTTACAAAGTCAGCTATTGTGCAATTTCCTACAATTATTATTTAAAACTATAGATCATAATAAAACATATCGCATCATTAACCCGAACTTTACTAAAGACTCTATGTAATTGAGGGAACACGTAAAATAACGCAACTTTTCTCGTTTCCGTCTAAAGCTTAATTGTTTAATGTTTCCCGGCGCAATAAATTTAGAAATTATATTTAAATCAGAACATCATTTAAGTGGAACCCGAGACGAGTAAAATTAAACGGTTAAATAAACCGACGAATTGAAAAATATAGCGAAGGTTGAGGAAAAGGGGGAATTCAGACAGTTTGCGGCGGAAGGCTCTGGGGAAAGATTTTTGTCGTACAGACTGTTTTTGACTTCTTATTAAGACCATTGAAATTGCAAGATTCCGTTGTGCGTCATTTCTAATCTTCCGATATGATGCTTTGTATTATGTCTTTTAGATTTTTTCGAGCATGTTTGCTAACTTAACTTTATTCTTCAGTCAAATTATTTTTAACAGCATGCTGTAAGTATTCGCAAACTCTCCTTTCCGTAAAATTGTGTAAAAATTAATTTCTGGCCACGCCTCTAGTAAACGTCTACAGCTCAGTATCAGTATCTGCAGTTTAAATTACTTTTTTTGGTCATCAATTTATTACATTAATTAGTTAAATATTACACCAGATATAAACGCTCAATATATTTGAAATTATTGTGTTTGAATTATTGTAGTTTTTATCACTACATCATAGTTAAATTTTAATGTTATATAACAAGACATGGCATAAAATTATGTAAAACGAGTGTTGAGGAAAAACACGCAAGTTCAATCCATTCTTCGGTAAAATAAAACACCACATTAAAATAAAGTCCCGGGAGAAGCACGTTTCATCAAAAATAAAAAAAAACCGAATATGAAATGTCTCTCGAGATTAAAACGATGTAATTCAACATATTACCTACTCATAATAAGAGGAGATTCCCCTTTCAAAATAAATCTTTATTTCGCTAAGATAATGCTATCGGCTACTAAAAATAAGTACAGCAAAACACAGGTATGATTTGTCATGTAACGTCGCAGGGAATTCCTTGTCGGCTTATGTGTTTCAACTTTGATTACATGCTGTCTGTTGGGATCCAATTTTCCAGCCCACATTGGTTTTACGTAACGTACGTATACATTAAGAAAACTCTTAATTTCACATTGGGGCATCAGAAAGTGATTATCAACGTGATTTTCTATTATTTTGATTGGTCTAGATCTAATAAGGTGTAATTAGAACTTTCGAGGCCATAGATAATGTTTATTGGGCCTTATCACCATAGAACACTAAAAGCACATTTCAGCAGACTATCTGCTATTTTGAGTCAATTATTATTTATCTTTGTGCGCAATATTTGCGCGGATGATGACACATAGATAGGGGCTCCATCAGACAAGAGCAGATAAAATTATGAAAAAAAAAAGCTAGAAGAAAAACTTTAAAACTTAATAAAAATAACTGCCAAACTTTCTTGGTCAAAGTTCAAATTATTTAGTTATTTAAATTAAATTATGAATAACATAGCGAAGTCCTACCAAAGCAACATAAAGTCCTACATATTTAATACTGCCTCTTCAAAGGAAAGTGCAACTTTAATGGTCTCTTTTTATTATGATTGAGGCTTGTGCTCGCGTTACCCTGCAACTGAAGAAATACTGCATGAAATCTGGTTATGTGGGACACAAGATTTAAGATTAATTAAGAATTAAGGGAACAATATTTCCACTAATGATGCTACGAATATTCGTCCACTAGATATTCGGCGTACTCTCTGCTAATCGGAATTCGGCCGAATAATGCAATAGGTCCCCGAAAACCGAATCATCAGAAAAGAATGAACAACGTATTGTTTAGAATATTCGGCTGCGGACTGCCCAATAATCAGCTAGGCTCGAGGGCGAACATATTCGTCAAAATCCAAATTCGTGTCATCTCTATACACAATCTTAAATTACGGGTCTAGGAAGCTGACAAGCCGTGTTATCTGCTCTGAAAGCGGTGAATAGTACAGGCTGACTATTGTGTGTTCCTACACACTGTATACGTTTATTTTTCAACATTTCTGTATATTTTATAGTGTGTACTCGTATTTCTCTGGTTTCATGGGCTGTATAGTGCCTTTAACAATAAACAAAGAGCAAAGTTTGCAGTGGATGCGGAACCAACCGTTAAGGCTGCATATTCTGAAAGTTGGCAACGTCGCAAAAAGCTGTCAAATATTTACAAGTTTTAATTAATTTGGCAAATTTTCTGTATGAAAACAAGAAATATCGCTCTGTAGTGCACTAAAAAAATGATATAGGAATGCAATTAAAACACTGAATTTGATGTTGTAACCGTTTCAGGTGTATAAAAGGCATTTGGAAGGCTTCCAAATGCTTTTTTTACATCTAAAACTGTATATTCGGTGTTACGATATTAATTATTGTATTCCCTTATCATTTTTTTAGTGCACTACAGAGCCATATTTCTAATTTTCATACAGTAACAATGCTAAATTAATTAAAACTTGTTAATATTTGACAACCATTTGCGACGTTGCCAGCTTTCGGAATATACGCTCTTAAGTCAAAGTTAAGTGGAATGGGAAACAATAGGTGTTCTCGTGACGGTTTCTGAATAATTATTAACAGCAAACCGTCTTGTTGCGGCAGGTTATCAGTAAGTTATCTGATGATCTTTGTTTATTGGACGATGGAGTTGTCTATCGAGAATTCGAGATTTCATCTCATTTTTGGCATTTAATTGCGAAGGAAGTTTGATAACAATACAAAACGATAAATTATAGTTTGAATTAAAATTAGTAATACTATTTAATAAAATACAGCTTGGCCAGAACGGATTGAAACGGAACTAAAATTTTTATTTCTGACAGCGTTTTAAAATCTTTGATATTTGATGTAAACAAAGACCGCAGGCTTGTTAGATTTATTATTGTGCCATAAAACTAACGTAATAAGTGAAAAAAAATAAAATAAAATCATTCCAAGTGCTGGAGCGCGAAGACAGTGGCGACTTCCGGTTTTCTACATTTTTATGTCAAGCTGTAAGTAGGTATTATTATTATATCAACTGACACCAAAACTGGAAAATATAGGAACAAAACAACATAATATCAAAAACTTGCTCTAAAATTAAGATTCAAATTCACAATCGGTTTGTAGCTCTGACTTCTGAGGAGTCTTTGCCTACAGGCTCAAAACTTTACTATCAGTAAAGAGATTCCGCGTTCATAATTTACAAGGAGAATCTAAATCAAATGCCAGTCATAACTTGGAACGTCTTTTATTTAAATGTTGGTTTAGACTTCTAACTAGACGCTCGTTTGATCTTGGAGGCGAATGCACATTGTATTCTTTATACCAAATTCTTTTTGTGAAAACGGAGACCGAGCATTCTTACGTTGGTCTTTCCATTGCAAAATGTCTAGAAAAAATGCTCTTGTTCTCTGGTTTCACTTTCGTTTGGTCTAAAGCTGGAAATTTATAATCTATCTCGGTTGCTATCTTGTTGGATCTTTGTCTGTGCCTAACCAACGACCGAGTTTGCCTATCTGAGAAGTCCAATCAGGAACAACCGTCAACAACTAAGGAATGTGTTTTTTTTTTAGTGTGTGATAAAATCAAAATCTTCAAATAAGTCATCCCGCCCTGGGCGGGGCAGGACTATCAGAAGGCTAATTCACGTAATTTTATGACGCGCCGATGAAGTAGAAGTGCAGTTGCAGTTAAGTTCACGTTCGTAGTAAGTGATAAACGGTATGTAAATCTTTGAACTGCGCGTAAGCTGCGCGTGAACTGCACGTCAACTGTACGACAACCAAACCAGGAGAGAAAAATTATTGCCCACTGAATAATCGAATGGAATCGATTACATTTCAATGAATATGACATTAAAACTGCACGTTGATCGAATTGAAACTTGTTTACTGTCATTTTGAAACGTCAAACGAATAGTAGATTACCGATCATGTTGCGATCCAAAGATCCAAAATACGCACTCGTGACGCGAACTTGACGCGAGCGAGTCTGACAGCGACAGAGAATACGAAAAGCGTTGTTTTGATCGAAACTTAACTGCAACTGCACTGCAACAGCACTTCTTTAGTTACGTGAATTGCCCTACAGAACCGTACTGACTAAACGGTATTCTTTCAATAGTCCTTTACGTTTGAGGGTCAATATTGTTTTCTGTTTAGACAGCCTTCAGGCGTACTCTGCTTTAAAAAGATTATGTAAAGTTCATCTCTAAGGAGATTAATGCTCAAGTAGTTTTTAATCAAGTCGCGTACAATCTAGGGGGGAAGGAATCGTGACAGTACACGTAGGTGGTTATAAAAGCGCAACTTTTTGCTGCAGTAATCCTGCTAAGTTCGTTTAACACCACTTTTCCGCGCATACGACCAGTTCCCACCACTTTTGATACTTTGTAACACTTAGTGGTAACTTATGAAGGATCTACGAAATGAGGAAGAACACGGATCATTTTGTTGTATCCTTGAATCTTCTTAATAACTTATATCTCATAATATGTATCGTATCCTCGTCCGTCTTTCTACATTATTCCCATATTTATCTATTATTTGACATGAAAGTAAGGGAAAGGAATCCCGATATATGTATTTTGATTGTTTACACACAAATAACTACACAACTTTTTGAAAATATGTAGTTTTCATGGATTTTTAGTAAAGGTTACCCACAGAGCGCGACCCGTTCCGGCGATACGATACTGAACCCATACGATCTTTTGTAACTGAAGGATGTCCATAAATATGCGCTTTCATACTGCTGCATCAGATCGCAATGCGTTAAACCTTTACAGTAATTCTTCTCCATAAAGATTTATGCTTGTGGAATGGGCAACTACAGTTCATTCACAGTTATCATGCCTTGTGACTGGACATTATAAATAATTTTGTCTGTAATCACAGCCAGTAACTAAATAAGTTTCGTTCTTATGCCTAAATCTATAAATAAGTTACTAAGCTCGTGCAGACTTAGACAAGTTCCCAAGTTGCGATAGTGATAGGACGAAGACAAAGTCAAAGTACGAGCTAAGTGATGTTTATCGACTTTAGTACATAAGAATAGAGGAATGAAAAATTCGACTGCCCTCTTCCGGTTAAGTATTCCCAGATGCTTAACCATGGTTGGTTCAGAGCCATCGCAGCCCTGCTCAGCGAGCTCGAAGCTTTCATTCCATTGATAAACGTCTTTCGGCGAATTCAGTTGATTTTTTGGTTAATATACACACATCAAAAGTGTCTAGGGATCAAGCATTTTTATGCGGATTTCTTGAGATTGAGATGTGGCTTTGTAATAAATTTATGATTTTATAAATTTATATGGATCCTTTTTGGTGCATTTCATAATTTGAATCAGGAACTGTAAATCAAATTCGAGTAAAAGATGAAAATCAGCTGTCAATATTTTCCCTATAAAAACATACAACGCATTGAAGACATTATTAGTGCTACTGTTTCCCTACTACTGATTAAAACCAACGTTATTATGGAGCGGCGACGTCATTTAAGCAGGGAAGAAATGCTCAGAGCCGTGGGAATGATAGAAGCTGGTTCCCGGCAACGTACTGTGGCTTTAGCTCTGAATACAAGTCAGAGTGTTATCAGTCGACTTTGGACACGTTACCGAAGCACTGGTACCGTGGCTGAGCGCCATGGAGGACGGTATCGCTGCACCACACAGAGACAAGACCGATACATTCAAATCTTAACTCGAAGAGCTCCAACAATAACCGCCATGATGTTAGCCGTGAGGCTTCATCACTCTTCAGGGAACTTAATTAGCGACCAAACAGTCAGAAACCGCTTGCATGAAGTGAACCTTCATTCCCGAAGACCGCTACGGGTACCACCTATAGCAATGCACAATCGTAGGATTCGATATCAATGGGCTCTTGAACACAGAAATTGGGCAGAAGAACAATGGCGTTTCGTGTGCTTTTCTGATGAGTCTCGTTTTGGTATGAGACCGGATACAAGACGTATACGACACTGGAGAACCCCTGGACGCCAACAGCGATTAAAATCCTGCCAGGAAGTCCATCCTTATAGTGGTGGAACCATCATGGTATGGGCGGGTATTTGGATCGGCGGAAGAACTGAGTTGATTTGGATCAGAGGCAATCTCAACGCTCAAATTTATGCTGAGACGATTGTATCAGACGTCATCGTTCCTCTACAAGTGCAAATCGGTCCCTTATTTCAGTTAATGCATGATAATGCACGACCGCACACCGCAAGAGTTGTTAGACAGACTCTCGCCGCAGCTAACATCAATGTCCTGCCCTGGCCTGCTCAGTCGCCAGACTTGAACCCGATTGAGCATGCATGGGATATGCTACAGAGAAGAGCTCTGCCGAATATGGAGGGTATCCAGTCGCAAGAAGACCTTTTTTTGTTGTTGCAACGAACATGGGCGGCCATTCCACAGCGTGATTTGGATGAACTCATTTTGAGTATGCCAAACCGATGTTCTTGTGTTGTTAGTGTTCGCGGTAGAAACACGGATTATTAATTGTTTAAGTTACCCAATAAAATTTTAAAGAAAACTGTTATTTCAGTCTTTTTTCGAACTTTAATGTTAGTGGTTCAAATGTCAAAAATCCCTTTATTAGGAAAATGGCAAATTTCTTTATGAATGCAAAGGTGACTTGGTTTATCGTTACTGTGACAAACGATAACACTTTATTTGATGAATCCTTAAAGAACATTTTAATTAATATCAATCAGGAGAAAAGTTATTGCAAAAATATATGTTGATCCCTAGACACTTTTGATGTGTGTACTTATATTCATTTCGTAATAAATCAGCTTTATATTCGCAACGCAGGCGTTAATACGTTTAAAATATTTAAAACTTAACACCAATGTTACAGTGGACGTGTCGAATTCAGCTAACTGATATGTGTTATTCACTTCAAAATATGTGTTATTTAATAAATGTTGAAAGCTTTAAAATTGTGAACTGCAAATTCAGATTGACATGCTGGGGCACACCGTTGATAGCATTTCAATAACGTTTAATATTTTCCCTTGACATCAAACTTCTGGTCCAACTATCCGCCAACGTTGGCCATCAATCGGCCTTGTTGATTTGAATAGTCTTAAGGCGCGGAGCATTCACCTGTAATGTAACATAAAAGTGCGCAATTTGATGCTCTATTGTCTTCGAATGTTCGATTCTGTAACGTTACATAAAGTTTGTGAGGATGTGTGGATGCAAAAACTACTAAACGGATTTTTAGGTACATCACGGATAGTTTTTAATCTGGACTAACACATAGGATAGTTTTTATTCCGATTTTAAATTACTTTGGGAAAATAGTCGAGTTGTAGGGGAGGAAGCCGCTAGGAACAGCTAGTTTTTTTTCATACTTTAAACGTGTGCCAACAGTTGGAGCCAACATTTGGAACAGGGGTTCCACCGCTCTCCACACAGCATTTTGACAAGCATTCATACTTTAAAAGGTTTTTCATTTAATTATACCTAACATAAGATATTCGCATGTTTACGATTTTCAAGTTTGGATATTGAAAGGCAAATAACTGTTTTCAATATGCTAATGTGAAAACGAATAGAAATCGTATCAACTGAATCACTATTTTATTTAAAATATTCTAAAAAAAGATGGATTAAATGCTGGCACGACAGAAAAAAAAATCCAAAAGAAAAAAAAAATATGGTCTACCAAACAGCTTGTGGTAAAGTCCACATAAAAAGCAAGAAAGTTCCACATATGTATAATATAAAATAATAATATTTTTTTAGACACAGACACAGATAGAGGTATACAGTAGTGACCGACCGAAATTTCGGTTTCGGTTTCGGCCGGTTTCGGCCAAAAAATCTAGTTTCGGCCTTTGTTTCGGTTTCGGCCAAAATATAGCCGAAACTTTCGGCCCTGCCGAAACTGAAGTGTTCGTGCATTTTCGTGCGACGTCAAGGCAGTGACTGTATTTGAAACATAAATTAACGGTTTCTTCTTAGAAATAATGTTATTTTTTTTAACTCAGTAATTTCGTATTTCTGAATAAAGGGCGATTGTTGAGACTACAAATCCAGTGAAAATTTGAAAACGATAATTTTTATAATTTAGAATATGGGTCAGTAGAAGTTAAATAACATAGCAAAATAGTTTTATAGTAAGTTTTTTTTACGGCTCGTTGTGTTCCACGCGCGCCTCAAAGAGTGTCGGCATTATAACGGGGCCCCTCCTGGGGGCCAAAGCCTGCCGGGGTCGCGGGACTAACGAGTTACAGTGACCCCGGAACGTAAAGGGCTATTGAAGGACATCGTGGATTTTAGTCAGTACGAGTCGTGACAGTCTCTCCCGCCCTGCCCAGTGTGGGAGGACTCATTTGATGATTTTACCACGATAAAAAAATATGTACATAAGTTTTCCGTATTATCATTACTTTCCAGAATTTGATCCTTATTAGCAACACTATCGAATAGTGTAATAATACAGGCTGTGGTTTCTTTTCCAAAATCTGCGGTTTCGAATACTTCCCACGATATTTGTTTTTTTTTTTAATCCAATGATGCAGTTTTAGTTTTCGTCAAAATCGGTCTTCAGTCATCCTGTATATACACTTTTTCTTATGTGTTAAAAAATGTAAAAAAAAATTAGAAAATAATCGAAATTTTAAATGTGTTAAAAAGTTTCGGTTTCGGTTTCGGTTTCGGCCGAAGCTGAGAGCAAGGCCGAAAGTTCGGTTTCGGTTTCGGTTTCGGCTGAAAAATCAGTTTCGGTCGGACACTAGTATACAGTATATGTGGAACATAAAGTATGCATATTTTATTTATCGACATTGTGTACTTATTTAAATTGTTGGGTGACGCTCCTACCTGCTCCCATAACTACATAGATCACTAAGGTGCAGCGCAGACGGCACACTTTTTGTGTGATCGAGTCTGCGGCGCACAAAAAGTTTGCATGGCGGATTTTTTACAGCCTTCTTTTTCTGTACTTCATGTACAAAATAATACTTCGCGATCTCTGCACGATTTCCATAGCGTCTACGTCCCTACAGCTCTGCCGACAGAATGATCGAAGTCTATATGTGTCGTGTGCGTTGAGTCTGTGCAAAATCCGGGATCGACTTTTTGCGCGTCAAATATGTAGGGGCGTCAGCTCTGGTCTGCGTGTGCTCTTCAGGTTGGTGATGATGATGTTTGAAAATGATGTAGACGAGACTATTTTTGGTCGATATATAGATTTAATCTTCTTATTTAAATTACAATAATCTAATTTCGGAGTTAGGTGCGCGTACAAGAATGGTCGAGATCAAAATGGAATAAAAAAAAAAAACTGTTCTATTTTCACAGACTAAAAAGTGCGTCACGGATAGTCTGTCGTCTGCGCTGCACCTAAGTGATCTGTATTGAGGAGAAACAGTTTCGACCCGTATTTGGGTATTACAAAAACATATTTTTTGTGCTCCTAAAACTTACAAAAAATATTTCTCAAAATAAAATGAAAATAAAAGATAGTCAAAATAGAATATTCAAAGTAAATTATATTAACAGTGATAGAATAAAAATAGAAAAAATAACATTTCAAAGATATGCACATTGATCAATTAAATATTTGTCTAAGCGAATGTAAGTATGAGTGAGTGAATGTGAGTGTGATGTGAGCGTATGAGTATTTCGTTGTTGTGTGTGTTTAAATGGATTAATGAATGGATTAGTATTAGGTACTTTCATGTAGGTGTCAATAAGTAATCTTCAGTCTCGTCGTAACTTTTATTCTGAAGGAACCCATGTAAAATGAGTTTACATTTTCTGTATGGCAGATTATAAATATACAAAGAGGCGTTTATTTTATTGTTTAAGTAAGGTAAACATGTTTCACATACCTATGTAGTAAACCTACGAGTACTACAAGTGTGTGTAGTGTACTGCTTGATATTAACTTAGAGAAACTAATTGCACTCGTGCTAAGTTGCGGCCACGCGGTTTCGTTTCGTATAGGAAATGAGTCTTTAAAGGAAGCTAAAAGGAACAGTGGCGGTTGGGAAGTTTCTTAATGAGATTGTAAAACGTCTCTTTTTATGTTTTTTTTTTAATTTGCCAGGTTTTTTTCCGTATTGCGTCCCGTCGCAAGTTCGCTCGATTTGTTTAGATAGAATAAGCTTATTAACCATATATTTATCCTGATAGCTTAACATGCCGTCTTAAATTCTTAATACCTAGTAGTTCTAGTGAGTGAACGAGATGGCGCTAGACGACTTGTATAGCTCTGTCTCTTTCCCACAGTGGAACTACTCTCGCATTAAGACGGCATGGTAAGCCTCCTGGGGGCGTATTACAACGTCTTAAATCCAGGCTTGTTCCAGTGAGTGAACGAGATGGCGCTAGACGACTTGTATAGCTCTGTCACTTTAGTGTACATATGTAGTACATATGTCAAATGTAAATACAAAAACAAAAAAGTCATGCTCCTCCTCTTTGAACGAGAGACTTAGGCGGCCCCTACTCACGCTCATTTCAAGAACGCGAGTTTGTTTCGCGAGCTTTTGACAGCTAGAAGCAGATTTTATTATTCAGCCATAGATAATTTACATACCTACTTATTCGTAAATTAACATCAAGATATTAATAAATTATACTTATTAATGTTTTCCTTTGTTTCGTTCATAAAGATTTTACTAATGATCCAATTTATATGACAGAAGTCTAAATACTGAACAAAATACCAGTGAAATGAATATGTATCAGTGAGGCAATCATTATTATAATACTTACACAAATTGTTAATTAAATTGTGATATCTTTCGTGAATAGTTAGTCGATGGAGTCCCAAGTCCCCAGGATTTGGTAATATTAATTATGAACTAAGGAAAAGGGACACAGTCATATTCTCTTAAGATAGTGGATTTAATTAATTGTGATTCTCATCTGCGATTTAAAGCTGTTTCGTTCGATTTAATTGTATGAACCAACTAAATCAAAGTTTTACCAGAATCAAATTTTTACCAGATAAACACAGTAAGATATCGTCATAGTCTAAAAAGTTTGTAGTATTATTATTATTGTCTTAATATAAAAAGAAAACAGGAAAATTATGTTTACCTGAAAAAGAAAAACTGTTTTTATCTGGTTCACACAAAAACTGTTTTTTAGCTTTTATGAAAACAGCATATGGGTAGAAAGTTTCGGTGATCAGTCATGTCGGAGAGGACTTAATGAGTTCAAAGACTAAATAACAGGTTTATATGATATGTCTTTCGTACCGGCTCTGAAAGCGGAACCAAAATTTAATTTCTGATACTCCAAAATTTATCTAACAACGTAATAAGTTGCATATTAGTTACCATTAACGCTCTATCAAATACGACCGATACTGTCACTTACTTAATTGGTTCCTGATTAAATTCCCTCGTAAATTCCCTCGTTAAGCGCTTTGTGCATGAACGCAGCTGTTCTGCCTCAATATCCTCGCATTAAGCAATAAGTCCAAGCTCTTCACTTCATATTGCTTGCTAACATGACAAATAACAATAACATGTCTCCTTAAAATACTCATAGATATAACATGTCTCCATGTCTCCAGTACTTAATTATTTATTTGTGTATTTCATTAACTGTCTATGGTCGAGGCTTGTAAAAGTAGGTCGTAATCAGCTGTTATTCATCCTGGACTTGTATTTTTTTTTGGTTCTTTTTTTAAACTCCATTTGCTGTTAAAATGTGGAACCTGAACCTCTTTATTATGTGTACAAGAAAAACGTGTGTGTTTGTTTTTGTTTTCCTTAAAGTAAAACGATAACAAATTGGCAAAGTCTTGCTATGAACACTGCACCGTGTCAGGGCTTGAAAAACAATTTTAACCAAACTTGACTTACCTTTTAACGCCTTATCAATAAAATGACTGAATATCAGCTGAAGTCTCGTAGAAAGAAATGGAATGTATTGAGTCCAGTAGTATCGCATTGTATACTCAAATGTACCTACTAATAAATAGAATTCAAATTATTATACAGGGTGTAAGGGACAGCCCTCCACAAACTTTCAGGGCTTGCTCAGTAGACGAAACTGAACAACCCACCACAATTTTTTTTTCAGGAAATGAAAAAAATATCGGCCTCTCCATACAAACTGTCCAATCAAGTTTATAATTTTGTATGGTGAGGCCGACTTTTTTTTCTAGTCCTGAAAAAAAAAATTGTGGAAGATTGTTCAGTTTCGTCTACTGAGTAAGCCCTGAAAGTTTGTGGAGGACTGTCCTGTATATTAGAAAAATTCAAATTGTTATAAAAAATAGAACCAGAAATAAAGGAACAAATCTAGAACTTTTTGACAGGTACAAAAGTCTCATAGGTGCATAAACTACCACAAACTAACACATCGAGTTCCCGACACTCGTCGTCACTATCACGACGAAACTTACAAGGCTTGACGATGTGGACACACATAAAATACATTGTCAATGTCGTATTATCTCATATCAACTCAAATTAATCTTTTATGAGGTCAGTATGTCAGTTAGTTTGTCCCATAAGCTAAGGTTTTTGACGAACTGATTTCCTTGCTCCATGTAAAATAAATCTGGATTTCTGGATGTTCGTTATTCAATCACGCAAAAACGGCGAGAACGATTTGATTCAAAGGTACACAGATAGCTTACACTTTTTTTTTGTTGGTAGTAGTATTTAGATGTACAGACTAGCACATCAACCTACCTCAATCTGTCAGATTTCGCTAATAGATTCTCAACCTTATCACTATAGTGGAAGGTTAATGTTCCATTGGTAAAATTTGTCATATTCGGGTAGGTTGACCTACAATCCCGTAGATACATAAATTCACGGGGGCGATGCAGTGGGTAAATCTAATTACATTTATTAAATTTCTTTTTGGATGTCTATCCGTATTACATAAACGGCTCTAACACTGCGTGATTTGTGGTATTCAAAAACCATAGATTTGGTCCTCTCATCTTGATTTCCATGTCTGATGATTTTGAAATAAATTGTTTTGATTTTAAAAAGGTCATTAATATTATAACTTAAAAATAAAGATACTGGCTACTTCAGTATCCGTCCCAGCTTCCCACTCGAGGGTAACTGATAAAATTACCAGAACGAAGTTAAGGTCTGGCCTGATATTACGCGCGGATGCAACCCACTTCGGTAGACCACGAAAATGCATCGTTACCGACAATTATTATAACATTCTGTACATAAATAACATACGTATGTATGTACGAGCACTATACGTTCGACAAACCTCTTTCGAAGCAGGTGATTAAAAAGTTTTAATTAGAATATTTTCACGACCTAAGTATATTTGTATTCAAAATCCTGTTTCGAATATCATCTAAATTAAATACCGAACTTTTTTCATTTCCTTCCAGTGAGAAAACATTATAGACTTCGAAAAGGGAATGTGACCATTTTCCGTTGAGTTATTTTTAATTTTATGTTGGTCTGTATAGGTGCCTATTTGGGATGTCTGTTCCCGTTCCCGCAAAAATCAGACTGTTATTTATGTCTTTGCTCTTATTTTAGTCAGTTTTGTTTTAATATGATTACAAAGTATTTAAATTCTTCTTTCGCTTACAATTCTGGATTAAGCGGCGCGTTCTCTTAGTCAAAAGGACAAGGAAAAATGCTTTGACTAAATATACGAGATTTATTGTGAGTAAAAATAAAATAGTTTCAAAGGAAGTCTATGATTTACACACGATTTACGCGTCTTTGAGACGTCTTTTCAAAATACAGCAGATAAGTAAAATATAATAATAATTTTTATCTATAGACACACATAAATAAAAATCCGGTAATTCAATATAGACCGATGCAGCCTCGAAGATTAATTTTCATTTTTTATGAAGCACGTTTTCTCCCAAGAGAATTCCGAAGTTCTCACTCGCATCCGAGGAAGTATCTACGTGAGTTCCTAAATATACATGTTTTTGTTGTTGAACATGATATTTGTGACGTCACACAAGTTTTATAAACGTCACAGCGAGGTATTGTGCCGCGGGTGCACGCGTTACTGCCGCTCCTGCCGTGATTTATAGCTGTTTGCTCAGAAACAATAAATCAGTTCTATTGATTTATTCTAGCTTCCGATGGAGCTCTTCAAATAGGTTTATTAATAGTTATGCTATCGGAAAATTAACACTGTCCTTGATTGCAACTGCAATTTTACATGATGACTATTTTCAGAATAATATGACACATTACGGGGCGGACATAATGGAACGTGAGAAACAAAGCTATCGCGTTGGGTGATGTTTAACATTGAAATTCGGACGTCGTGTCCGTATTTAACCAATTAAGTTTCTGCGAAAAGTGAGATCATTTAAATAGATTCACAGTGAATAAAAATGTAAAGAAGTTGTCCACTGGCCGAAATTCGAGCATAATTAATTTAAATTTTAAGTTGGAACGGTTAAAGGATTTTAAATACTGTAACGTCTTTATTCGATGTTTAAATTCATCATGCGGCCAGCGGTCAAACACATGGCAGTGTACCTATTTAGTGGCACAATATTACAACATAAAAATTTTCACTTTCCGCACTTCTTCACATAAATTTTAAATGTGCCAAATTCCATAGTTTCCATCTGCGTAATTTTCGTAAAAACTGGTACAAAGATTTCCCTTCGCGTACATATTAGATAGATAGAAACTCAGTCTATTTTTTTTATCTGAGGATAGAAAGATATGCAAGATGCATAACATTACCTTCAAGTAAATGAAACAGTACCAAGTTAAAAAGAGGTCGAATATCTTAGAAAAAGGTAGTTACCGAAGGACAAGTTAACCTTTGAATATAACGGCTATATACATATATTATGTAATAAGCAAATCTTCGTGGTTTTATTTCTAACAATAACTGACATTGTCCTGTCAGTGAAGAGTGGGTGGTTCTGCAGAAGGCAGTTTTTCTTTCCGAGCGAGCACACATTTCGAAATATTGTGTCGTTTCTGTGACCTTCCGAACATTTTTTTCACTGTGGGAGAGCCTACAATGTATGATAGTCATAATGATAATATTTTGTATTTTATGCAAAGGTATAAATATCGCGATTTATGAAGACTATATATTAATAAATAATTATTTAGTTTTGTTACTTTTCCATAACTTTCCCAAGCAGTTTCGTGGCAAATCTTTTCTTCATTTAATAAAAAAAAAACATGTCTAATTATTGAGAACCTTTTTCCTTCAGTTAAAAATATGGAAGAATGTTCATGCAACGCCGACAGCGGATAAATTAGGATAATGGCACAGAATGGTGATGATGGCCGTGTCATTTTTACATTGTTTTCTATTCCAATATTTGGAAATGGTCATAAATCTAGCGCCATATTTTCCCTAATTACATAACATTTGTTGCCGTGGCAAACTTATAGGATGTCGGAAACCTTAATCTTTCAAATCAATTGACCCCTATTGTTTAATAATTGGATTTTTTGAACAAAGGAGTGGTCTCTTTGAACGAATGTTTTACCTTCTACCATTTTATCAGGACCAACCAATGTTTAAAGAGTACTAAAATTACTAACAACCTTCATTTTATTCAAGAAGGTGTCAATTTCTTGAAATTGAACCGAAAGTTTAGCGACAAAAAAGGTCAGAAGTTTTCAACTTATTATTAATATCCAAGTTTTATGATAATTTTGGAAAGCTTGGTTACTATTGAAGGACACCGTGGATTTTAGTCAAGTTAGTCATTTTAGTCAAGTTCAAGTCTGACAGTCCCTCCCGCCCTGCCCGGGATGGGAGGACTCATTTGATGTTTTTTTTTAAAGCTTGGTTACAAAACACTGTGAAAAATATTACTAAGAATTATCACTATTATTTTAAAAAAACTTTCAAGGGCTTTTTAATTTTTGATGGTCTCATGAGTCCGAATCCGAATCATCAAATGATAAAATTTACATTGTTCTTTGTCTTGCCCTTTGCCTTCCAAAGCCTTTTTTAAAACAATCCCGTGACCCCGGCACGAAACTTTGAAATTATGTACAGACGCCAGCAGGTCAACCTACCCGAATCTGTCAGATTTTACCAATCAAACATTAACCTTCTACTCTTGTGATAAGGTTGAAATTCAATTTAAGAAATCTGACAGATTGTGGTAGCTTGATGTGCTGGCGTCTGTACTTGCTTTATTTCTAAGCTCTCTTATCTCTAATTTACGATTAAATACGAGTACGCCGTAGGTTGCAGCAATTGCTTGCTGGCTAATTGGGTGTTAATTCCACTTCATTTGATAACGAACCAAGCAATACATTATGCTTTAAGTTAACTTGAATTGCTCGAGTTGTATGAGAATTCTTGGCGAGAAATTGCAGCTTTCCACTGAGTCCTGCATAACATAATTATATTGCAAAGGTATAAATACATAATTTCAACAAGCAATGAGTTGGTATAGTCATAGAAAATAGTATTTTTCTTTACGTATTTGTGGCATCATAGAGTTTCTGATTGAATGAACGCAGAGTTGCATCTGGAAACTCGCAAGTTCTTCTAGGTTACTTTATTCATGCCTGGAATAATAAAGTTTTTGAAAATAGAACCCGACTTATAATATTTTCTGCTACGCAATATCATTACCTGAAAAGAAATTCTAACTTGAAAATGTGTGGCCATTTCGCGCCAGTCCAATTTGGCGGATGTTTACCAGTGCCCGATTTGGCTCTCGCTCACAATTCTACTCTTTGTAGGTTATTTTTTTTTATTCGGTGATTAATTCCCCAGCCAGTATCGTATTTTTGACTACAGTCCAGAAACTCGTTTTATTTGACTTTACCTCTAATCGTGTCCGAGAAGCTTGAACTAAAACGAATTTTTGTATAAATTACTTAGGAATGATATTATAATTTATTTTCTAAAAATATTTAGCCGTTGTAAATATGATGGTTTTGTATTTGACTAGCTTATGTGCCGATGAGACCAAAGGCTTTGATCTCATGAAGATTAAAATCATCCTGTGTGCCACAACTAATCTAAATCCTATTAATAAGATTTCCGTGAAAGGCCCAAGACCTGAATAATTAGATGTTCTTCTTCCACCTTCATAATTTTTTGTTAATTATTGAAGTGAAAACTTCTTTAGCGGCGTTGTACACTTTTTCTGTAATGGGTAAAAAATTTAAAACTCGCGTCAGGGTCACGTGACCGTCAGGGTCACGTGACCGTCAGGGTCACGTGACCCTGATCGAAAATGAGTAAGACGTCATTCAAATTAAAAATAAAACATAGTAACAAAAAAGTTTTCACTTCTACCGGCACTCCTGGAGTGCAACCTTTTTTGAAGTGAAAACTTCTTTAGCGGCGTTGTACACTTTTTCTGTAATGGGTAAAAAATTTAAAACTCGCGTCAGGGTCACGTGACCGTCAGGGTCACGTGACCGTCAGGGTCACGTGACCCTGATCGAAAATGAGTAAGACGTCATTCAAATTAAAAATAAAACATAGTAACAAAAAAGTTTTCACTTCTACCGGCACTCCTGGAGTGCAACCTTTTTTGTTAAATACAGTATTTTATTCATATCAGGAGCTTTGTTATCAGGGAAATTTTATCAGGAGCTTGTGGCTAAATAATTACAGCCGCACAGGCCGATCTTCCGGGTTCAGCCGCGCTTGCCGAGGTTGGTCTGTGGATGGGTGACCATCTATCATAGCGAGTTTCCTCCGTGCCTCGGAAAGCACGTATAGCCGTTGGTCCCGGCTGTCATTTGTAGATCTTTGACAGTCGTTACTGTTAGTCAGAAGCTCTAAAGTCTGACAACCAGTCTTAACATGGGGTTTCGTATTACCCAGTTACTGGGTTGTGGAGGTCCGACAGGCAGTCGCTCCATGTAAAATACTGATATCCAGCTGAATCTGGTTTGACTGGAAGCCGATCCCAACATAGTTGGGAAAAGGCTAGGCAGATGATGACAGTATTTTATTCATGTGAAATGTACGAGTGTACGGACCCATTGGAACAGGTGGTCTACTACGAAAATACGAGCCCGTATGAAATTAACTCAAATTTTCGGATGTACATAATTCGAATATTCCCCGTCGGTACATCTAACTTGGTGGCGCTAGTCCCTATTATGGACATTCCAATAAAACTTTTTGATTTTCAATTCAGTGTTTATCTACTCCTCAACTAATTATTCACAATAGTGATTGTTCGGTTTACCACTTGTTGATCTAGATCATGATGACTGGAATATAGGTCACTCATAATCGGCGCTGAGCTCAGCATTGTATACAGTTAACATTGGCCGAGCAAATACAACCGACAACTGTTGTCTAAGTATTGTTTTATCACAACGTGCTTTGTTTTACGACAAAGAAATGTTTAACTAGTGAGCTTGTTTTCTCCTTTTGAATATAATTACAGTTTTACTATGAAAGTTGTACAGATGCGTTCATAATAATTTATCGACGGTTACAAAGTAAAAAAGCAGTTTTAAATTGCAAACAACATTGTATAGCTTCAGAGTAGCATATTAGAAAATGCAGAAAATTGAAGTAGAAGAAAATTGGCATTCATAACTCATTTCAACAAAAGTGTCGTTTACTTTGTTACCGTCGATATGTTTGAAATATAGATAGATGGACGACGAACCCTTCACTGGACACTAAAGTACCTACATTCATAGAACACACAGATATCGAACGCGAGATGATTGACATAAATAAAGTACAAGGATCGCCCCATATTATTTCCTCAGGTCAAAAACAAGAAAAACTAGAGGCTTGAGAAAAACACGAGGAAACTTTAAATGTCAGACATTCGTTGAGGCTAAAAGCCTTATTTCTTTGTGCCATTCTTTTAGCATAACAAGTTGATTGTTGCTTTATTTAAACCACTATCTCTTTCAAGAACGGGCTCCAAGATTGTTGGTCAAGATATCATTATACAACCTTTGATGCGCTAAGGAGCATTTTCGTGGCAAAATTTAATTTTAAAGTACTCCTATATATTCGTGGGCTGGAGGGTATTTAGTAAACTACGTTATCTAAGCATCACCCACAGCATTTTACCAGTTTTAACTAGGCGGCGGACCCACGCTTAATTTTCCGGGAAAGGTAATTTTCGTTTCCTATGCTTATAGGTTGGCGTTTTGAGATTCTTTATAAATATCGGTATTAGGAATTTCAAATAAGTTAATGCATTTTGGCCAACAATTCCAAGATTAGTTAGATTCTGTAAATATAATATTTTAGGTGTGACAAACCAAGTATATTTTAGTTTTCTGTAACATAATTATGTTTAGTTTATTTGCGTTTAAAACAATAAGCATTTCATTCATTAAGTTTCTGACCAAATTAGTGATGTAGCTGAAGCTGTTGTCACACAAAATGGCGGTGGCACGTTTTAACAGATCAAAAAAACTGTGTCATTGATTTGTGTATCCGCTACCCTTTTACATTTTCTTCGCATGTACACTCGCGAGCAAAAGTATAGAATCACTTACTGCGATTCTGTGTGATCTTGAGTACTTAATAACTAGGTAGTTAAGAATAATAAAAATTATACCATTTTAAAGGTTTAGCTATTACCTTTAATTTGATACAAAATTCATTCAAATCACGACATTATTAATGGAGCTATATCCCGGATCAATAAATTACAAGTCTTCCACTTTTGCTCGCTAGTGTAGTACAAATTAAAAAATGTGAATGTTTTATATCACATAGGCTTTATTAGGCACTTATAAAATGAAATAACAGTTGTATCAATCAGTGCCTGTTTAAAACTCGCAGGATTTATAAAAGTATGTCCAATAGGTTTTTAAATGACTGGCTTGTTGGTCTAGTGGTTAGTGACCCTAACTGCTATGCCGGAGGTCGTGGGTTCGATTCCCACCCAGGATAAATGTTTGTGTGATGAGCACGATCATTTGTTCTGTGTCTGGGTGTAGGTAATTTATCTATAATATTTATGTATTTAGAAATAAATAAGTAATAATAATAAATAATAATATTCCACAACTATCACACAACGCCATCTAGTCCCAAGCTAAGCAGAGCTTGTGTTATGGGTACTAGACAACTGATAAACATACATAAATATTTCTAAATACATACATATTATTATAGATAAATTACACCCAGACACAGAACAAATGATCGTGCTCATCACACAAACATTTGTCCTGGGTGGGAATCGAACCCACGACCTCCGGCATAGCAGTCAGGGTCACTAACCACTAGACCAACAGGCCAGTCGAAGTCGAAGTATGTTTATCATTTGTCTAGTACCCATAACACAAGCTCTGCTTGGCTTGGGACTAGATGGCGTTGTGTGATAGTTGTAGAATACTATAAAAAAAAATCTTTTACTAGGCATCCGATCAAAAATCTGTCGCAGTGTGACTGGTTTGTTATTTCCACTATCAATCATGTTCCGCCGGGTTGTTATTTCATTTCAATACCAGGAGACTTGTTCAGATTTATGGAAAGATCCTGGAATAATTGGATAAGAGGAAAACGTATAGTATTGTCTGTCTACTAGAGGCTTGCATCGGCTCCGCATAGATGCAACATTTTAACCTTAAGATTTATCAAATTTTACAAAGCTTTTGTAATTTTAATACAAAAAGACATTTTTCGTTAAAACAAAAAAATATATAAGTACAAACGTTTTCCCAACAATGACGAACATAACAAGCAAGCAATTGGTCGAGTAGTACTCAAGTGACGCTCGTCATATTTTTGTGACAGATGATTTTTATTTCGGTAATAAAACAATACTTATTGAATTGAGAACCTCCTCCTTTTTGAAGTCGGTTAAAAATGCTGGCTGACCCGTGCCCACTTCGTCATTTATTTTTGTTTGAAATACTTTACGACCTATTCTCAGTGAAGCCGTTTCGGAGGAGTGCAACCACAAATATCATGTCACGAGAGTATTAGAAATAGTGACCGACCGAAATTTCGGTTTCGGTTTCGGCCTGTTTCGGCCAAAAAATCTAGTTTCTGCCTTTGTTTCGGTTTCGGCCAAAATATACCCGAAACTTTCGGCCCCGCAGAAACTCAAGTGTTCGTGCATTTTCGTGCATGGTTCGGTAAAATTTGTAGCTAACGCGTGCTTGCTCGCCGGCGCTATCTCAGTTCGCCACCGTCCATTTAATCGTGAGTTGAGGTTATGTTTTTGAGTTTACTGCCAATAGTAAGTCTTGTATATTCATGTCATGATAAAATATAATTGTTAGGTACGTTAATGATTAAAAAACTTATCAATCGTCAAGGTAGTGATTGCATTCGAAACATTAGTAAACGGTTTCTTCTTTGAAATATTGCTATTTTCTTTTCAAAGCAGTAATTTTGAATTGATGAATATAGTGCGATTGTTGAGACTTCAAATCCAGTGAAACATTGAAAACAATGAAGTTTTATTATTACGAATAGATCACGGTCCAGTAGAAGTTAAATAACAAAGAAATATAGCAATTTCCTAAGATCTGCTATTTTCACATTTTTTTCGTATTTTACTTTCCAGAATTTGATCCTTATTAGTAACACTATCGAATGGTGTAATCATACTGGCTGTGTTTTTTTTTTACAAAATCAGCGGTTTCGATTCCTGGCCAGGATTATTAATTTATCTTAAATTCAATGATGCAGTTTTAGTTTACATCAAAATAGGTCTTGAGACTCCATTCAACGTTTTTCGATATTCCCCATAGTTGAGGATTAGATATCCACGCGCTGTTGAAAAATTCACCTCTACATATGACACTTTTTCTTATGTGTTACTAAATGTTAAAAAAAACAGTAAATATCAGAAAATAATCGAAATGTCAAATGTTTTATAAAGTTTCGGTTTCGGTTTCGGTCGAAACTGAGAGCAAGGCCGAAATTTCGGTTTCGGTTTCGGCTGAAAAATCAGTTTCGGTCGGACACTAATTAGAATGACAGGAGAAGATTTCTAAGAGATACCTAATAGATATGAGAGTAGTCAGGTTTAAGAGCTTTTAAAGTACTAGATAGTTCTTGTAGCTACTTCTAAAATATCTCAAAAGTTCCCTGTAAACCATCTCCATAGTTTTTAATCAAATTAAAACGTTCATGAGCTGGCTTCTTTGAACTTCTTACCGCAGCGGTTAGTGTACTACGTTTCGACTTTTTTTTTATTTGGATAGTTTTTATAACTAAAAGCTTTCCTTCGTTTTTCTTAACAGTACTTTAGCTGTTGAAAAAAGTTCTTTTTCATTACTTAATCATGCATTTTATCTGGAGTATTGTTAAAGTTATCTTCTGTTTACCTTTTTTTCAACTATGTTGGTGTCGGTTTGCAGTCAAATCGAATGCAGCTGAAATATCAGTACTGTCCATGGACCTATCGCCTATCTGAAGGCTAATTCACGTAATTTTATGACGCGCCGATGAAGTAGTAGTGCAGTTGCAGTTAAGTTCACGTTCGAGTGATAAACGGTATATAATCTTTGAACTGCGCGTAAGCTGCGCGTGAACTGCACGTCAACTGTACGACAACCAAACCAGGAGAGAAAAATTATTGCCCACTGAATAATCGAATGGAATCGATTACATTTCAAAGAATATGACATTAAAACTGCACGTTGATCGAATTGAAACTTGTATAGTTGTATACTGTCATTTTGAAACGTCAAACGAATAGTAGAATACCGATCATGTTGCGATCCAAAGATCCAAAACACGCACGCGTGACGCGAACTTGACGCGAGCGTGTCTGACAGCGGTAGAGAATACGAAAAGCGTTGTTTTGATCGAAACTTAACTGCAACTGCACTGCAACAGCACTTCTTTAGTTACGTGAATTGCCCTACAGACCTTTACAACCCAGTAACTGGGTAATACGATACCCCTTGGAAAGACTGTCACACTTTCGAGCTTTCTGACTGTGATTAACGACTGTCAAAGATCTACAAATGGCAGCTTAGACCAACGGCTTCACGTGCTTTCGAAGACACGGAGGAAACGGAAAAAATGATAAAGGCAAGCGCGGCTTACATTACAGATCGATCCACAGAAATATTATCTGTGGATCGATCTGTGCGGCTGTTGTTATTATTTGTTAAATTGTTCTTATCCGAATAAACATAATAAAACTTATTGATTTATCCGTTTTCA
Source organism: Agrotis clavis (assembly GCA_954870645.1). Classification (NCBI taxonomy): domain Eukaryota; kingdom Metazoa; phylum Arthropoda; class Insecta; order Lepidoptera; family Noctuidae; genus Agrotis; species Agrotis clavis. Next base: position 14,532,998 of record OX940919.1, on the reverse strand, counting down.
TATTTTATTGTAACAAAGAGTACTTATTCATTTAAATAGGAGTTCATAACAATTAAGTTACATCATAATGTACGTGTGCTTCGTTTGTTTTGTGACAAATAATAATGTTATCAACCGGCGCAGGTGTTAAAATAGCGAAGTGCTCGGTCACAGCATACACGGTACACTGCAAACCACAAACATTGACTAAACGGGTACGTAATCCAGTTATTAACAAAGGATTACTTCCACATTCCTACTACTTCACTGAAAAAATATGATTTTAGTGTTAAATATTTTTTTTAACCTTTCAATCCAATTCTGTGGACAATATCTCTAAGGATACCTACCCTGAAAGAGCATAAACCGCATTAAATATATTTTGTAGGTGTGCTATATAAAATTTCACACAAGTACTTCCCGAGGAATTTTCAATGTTTGTTGGAGTGAGCTTTGAGCTACGGGAAAAGGAGAAACGGTTTCCGTCAGATCTGCATTAAATTGCATTTGAAGAGCTAATAAAACTATGCAGATTTAAAGTTGAAATTGAGAAAAGCATCAACCCGGATTCACAGAGTAAAATATTAATGAGAAAGTCGACAGGAAATAATGAAAATAGTTCTCGAAAATGAGAACGAAATGTACAATGAAATGTTTTTTAAAGAAAAATACATTTGTTAGGATCGTAATATCGTTTTGAATTTAGCAATAATATAAGTTTAAATTTACCTAAAGTGCAGATGTCCTGATCGGAGAGACTGACTGCAGCGATTGTCGAGCAGTGTAGTGCGTTGGTTCCCGGGTCGGTCTACCGAAGCCGCTACCTATATTACGTTGACAAATCGGAAAAGCGTCGATACAAACCGATGGGACCCCAAAGACAACTGTTTCGCAAAGAAATTTACCCCTCGGGATCCCGAAATATCGAAACGAGAACAATGTGTGACTTGATTTAGGTAATTGAATCAAAATGACAAATATACAACGTGAACTTTGTATACCGTCTTTACCGATGAAGCTGAAAATAGCCTTATCCTATTTTGAACTGATACCTTTGACTGGATACATTTTTCCTCTTTTTTTGCTTTCTTAGTACCTACCTAAGTAAATTAACATCACGCATTTTGTAACGTGATAAAGAGAAAGACATGTGCAGTTAAAGTGTCTATTCGCTAGCATTATCTAATAAATAATGAAAACAAGCTTCAGACATTAATTTCGATGTTAACTCTAAGAATAGAACAAGTACTTATCAGATTTAACGCAAGATAAAAACGTTTTATCGGGCCTTAAAATGATATCGAAGATGTAAACCGTGTTACAGGTGGCACTTAATCGCAGGTTGTCGGCAATTCGTTCGTTAAATTGTTGAGCAGTTACTCTCGCCATTAATTTTTCCGACGACAGCCATTCGAAGTCATGACATAAACATCATTCTTCTAAAAGCTTTGAATGTTCCGAGACTTAAGGGATCAAGTGCTTTGAATCGTATGATAAATGTCTTTACGACGATGAATACTTACTTACCACCATTTTGTGGAAATCCGGATGCCTTTGTGAATGCGTGCTCGATAATGAGTTGTGAAAGGAGCGAGTTAAAAGTCGCTCACTTGAGCACGAGTAGAGGCGAGTCGAGTGTCTGTATTATCGGATCGTGATTGTTTTCTATTGAGTTTCATTTAATGAAGATTTATGTTTCACTAGCTGTTGCCAGCGGTTTCACCCGCTGCAACTTGAAAATTATCCCACGGGAACATAAAATCGGGATAAAAACTATCCTATGTGTTAATCCAGGTTATAAACTATCTGTATACCAAATTTTAGCCAAATCCGTTCAGTGGTTTTTGCGTGAAAGAGTAACAAACATCCATACATCCATACATCCATACATACAAACTGTTAGGGCCACAACGAATCACATATGTCACATATCGCGCGATCACGAGTGCGCCAATCGGAGCGCAGCGATGTGACGTGATATTTAAGGACCAATCAAATATATTGTTCCCACACACCCTCTTCCTCGAACGCTGTACATAATTTTTGAAAATACACACATTACGCTTTTCGACTTTTACCACGAACGTTGTTTTTATTTAAATCCATCACGAAACCCTCATAGTAGCAGAGCACAGCAGCAACCATACAAAACCATATGTAGCTATATCACGCCGCTACATATTTTGGTCCTTCGAGCCGGATCCTCATTAATTCGGAGCCACATCCTCGAGAATTTTGGAGCATCGAAGCTAATTCATCGAGATTCATCGAGAGAGCGACCTTTGGATTTGCTGCACCGCCGCTGTCACAAGGTGAAACAACGAGTCATCACAAGCGACGAGTCAAGGGCAGATATACGCAAGAGGCTTCAACAATTGGAGCACAAGAAAGAAGACCTGTTTCCCAGAGGAACAATTTACGGTGCGTTCATCAAGTTCCAGTCTTCAAGACCTGCCAAGCTTACAAGTCTAATGCCGTTTGTGATCTAATTCCAGTTGGTTGGTGAGGGTTGCCCACTGCGCAGAGCGTCACCGCGACTCCATACGCTTCATACGCGGTTACCTCCACACGTGAGTACTCCACTTTTTACAGGCCACTATAATGTCGTTAAGAGCTATGGATGGTGATAGTAGTAAATCCCGCGATAAATCTCCCTACAGGGACATGAACGAAAAAACTGAGCAAATTGTTCGCGATCTTATTAGAAAACGCGCTATCGTTAAGGGTAGATTGACTAAATTTAATACCTATTTGAATAATATAGACGTTACAAATATGACTAGTCAATCAAAAGTCGGTTTAAAGCTACGCGTGCAGGGCGCAGGTATTCTTTTCTCTGAGTTTAATGAGATTCAATCTAAAATAGAGGAAATCGTTCCCGACAGTGATATAGACGAGCAGCTAGATCAGCGTCAGCTGTTTGAAGATACGTACTATAGCACTCTTGCTCAGGCTGAATCTATACTTAGCGATATAGAAGGGATTACTAACGGTTCAAATACGTGTCAGCACGCTAAAAATCATTTATCCGTAAAATTACCCACTATTACATTGCCTACCTTCGACGGCTTATATGAACACTGGCTTGAATATAGGGATACTTATTTGTCGTTAGTGCATAATTCTACAGAAATCAGTGATATCCAAAAATTCCATTATTTAAAATCGTCACTAAAAGGAAGCGCCGAGTTAGTCATAAACGCACTTGAAATTTCGTCGAGTAACTACCCGGTTGCGTGGGAATTACTACTCAATAGGTACGATAATTCTAGGTTATTAGTGCACAGTCATGTTAAAGCATTATTCTCAATTCAAGTACTACCTAAAGAATCACCTTCACTAATTAGAAAACTTATTGATGTAGTGATTAACAATTTACGCGCGTTAAAAATCCTCGGTGAACCAACGCAATTTTGGGATACGCTCATCATTTACATTGTTGTTTCCAAGTTAGATAGGATAACCGAAAGAGAATGGGAAGAGCATAAAGGTTCTTTATTGTCCGATTCTAAAACTAATTTGAAGGTAGACCAATTATTAAAGTTCCTTAAACACCGTACTGATTTATTGGAAACGTTGGCACTTTCACATAGTAAAGACCGGCAAAGCAATTCCGATGTTGTTAAAAAACCTAATGCATCTGCTAAAACTCAAGTAACACATTGCAACACTTCTTCCAATAAAACAACGGCCCGTCCCTCGCATAGATTGTGTGTCGTATGCAACGGTAAACATCCACTTTACACATGTACTAAATTCACAAATATGGATTTACAAGCGAAACGAAAGATTGTTAATGATCACAATCTATGTGAAAACTGCCTACGTTCCGGACACACTATAGAAAATTGCTTATTCGGTCCCTGTAAACAATGTAATAAGAAGCACAACTCATTATTGCATCCTATAGATTCAAATCCTACTACTAGCTGCGCGGTGACGGCGGCGACTGAGACGAGCGATGCGCGCACGCCCCACTCGCCACCACTCTCGGATTCACTAAACAATCACAGTAACAAGGAAGTCGTCCTAGTTACTAATACGAAAACGCACACTTATACGAAATCCATTAACGTAGAACCAGTTTTGTTATCTACTGCTTTAGTCGAGATTCCCGATAGTCATAATAATTATCACACAGCGTGCGCGCTTCTTGACAGTGGTAGTCAAAGCTGTTTTATTACGCAATCGCTTTGCAAACGTTTAAATATTCCTTTAATACAGTCCACTCACGAGATACGAGGAATAGGCAATTCGATATCACATGCGTTGCAGTCCTGTGATATTGAAATTAAATCACGCAGTAATGCTTATTCAATGAACATTAAATGTTTTGTTTTAAAAGAAATCATGTCCTCATTGCCTCCTGTACAAGTCCAAGGCACACGTTTCAAGATTCCTGACAATGTACAGTTAGCAAATACGCAATTTTTAGGACAACAAAATATAGACGTTTTAATAGGTGCGGATCGATTTTGGGACTTGCTTATCGATGGCAAGATACGTTTACCAAACGGTCCGTTCCTTCAGAACACGAAGTTAGGTTGGATAATTTCGGGTCCTATAAATAATATTTCACGCGATGTAGGACATATCCAATGTAATTTCACTAAATCTATGGACAAACAGTTACGTCAGTTCTGGGAATTGGAAGAATTACCTAGCATTCGGGATACGCACACAGACGAAGAACGGGCCTGTGAGCACTCTTTCGCCACTACCACTACACGCGATAGTAGTGGTCGATTTTGTGTTCATATCCCGCTCAAAGAATCTGCCGATGCGTTGGGTGAGTCACTTCTCCAGGCTGAACGTCGGTTTCTGTCTTTAGAAAAACGATTATCACGCGCACCTATCAGTTATAAGAAATTATATACTGAGTTTATACACGAGTACATCAATTTAAATCACATGACTCGTGTTCATACTTACGCTAATTCACATTACTTTATGCCGCATCACGGTGTTTTTCGGGAGCACAGCACGACTACTAAGCTTCGCGTTGTGTTCGACGCCAGTGCTGCGACAAGTAATGGGAAATCATTTAATGATATCCAACTAGTAGGCCCTCCAATTCAAGGGGACCTGTTAGGAATATTATTGCGCTTTAGGCAATTTAGGTACACGGCTGTGGCCGACTGTGAAAAAATGTATAGACAGGTGACGGTAAACCCTTCTCAACGTGATTTGCAGTTGATCATATGGCGTGACGATCCTAATAAGCCACTTGAGTATTATAGGTTAAATACAGTTACGTACGGAACCGCATCGGCGCCTTTCCTAAGTGTAAGGTGCTTAAAGCAATTAGCGGCAGAGTGCACTGATCCTAGGGTCAAAAGAGTCATTATTGACGATTTTTACGTTGATGACCTTTTGACCTCATGCGAGGATAAGGTCGAGCTTCTGAATATTTGCAAGAAAACCGTAGATGTATTAAATTCGGGTTGCTTTCCGTTACGTAAGTGGAATTTTAACTTTGAACTCGACGATGAGTCATCATCTGTTCCTTTATCAGATAATCAGATGTTTCATAATTTAAATCTAGGCGAACACAGTCAGTGCAGGACACTCGGTCTAGGTTGGTGCAACGTCACTGATACTTTTAATTTTACCACTCAGATTCAAACCGGTAACACAACGGTCAGTAAACGTGTAATTTTGTCAACGGTTTCTCAAATATTCGACCCGTTGGGATTGTTATGTCCGTCTGTTATTATTGGCAAGGTATTGTTACAAAGTCTATGGTTATTAAAATTGGAATGGGACGATCCGGTTCCCACGGATATTGAACAAAAATGGCATCGATTCGTTAAGAGTTTAGGCTGTCTTCACACAATTACTATACCGCGACATGTTTATCAATGTAATTCTGTACGAACTGAGTTGCATATCTTTACAGACGCCTCACAGACAGCATACGGCGCCTGCGCCTATGTACGAACTATAAACGACAACAATGTGACGGTTAGGTTGCTAATTGCTAAGGGCAAAGTCGCACCCTTAAAACCAATAAGCATACCCAGGCTAGAATTGTGTGGCGCGCTGTTAGGTGCGAGGCTTTACGATAAGATTCGTAATTCACTGACCCGCTCGTTTGATAACGTCACATTCTGGTCAGACTCGACCATAGTATTAGGTTGGTTACGTATGGCACCTAATTTACTAAAGACTTTCGTTCAAAACAGAGTCGCTGAAATACACGAACTGACGACTGAGTTTCCATGGCGGCATGTGAGTGGCAAGGAGAACCCTGCTGACCTAGTTTCGCGCGGTGTCAACCTGGAAGACTTGTCGTCGTCACATTTATGGTGGACCGGTCCTCCATTCTTGCAGGACATAGACTTAAGTGATCATCTTAATTCATCGTCAAATATAAATAATGTTGCGGATCAATTACCAGAACTTAAGTCAAATAAAATGAATTCATTGAAAGTTCAATGCGATGATCACAATACGTATGAGTCATTCTTTCCGTTTAGCCGGTTCTCACAGTTTGGCAAAATGAATCGCGTCGCTGCTTATGTCTTTCGTTTTGTTTACAATATTAGTATTCGCGACAAATCACGATGGAGAAAAGGTGTAATCACCGCTTCTGAATTAAAACAAGCGAGTTATAAACTCGCTAGGCTGTCGCAAATGGAATCTTTTAAAGGTGAATACGATTTACTTGTAAATAGAAAAAACTTAAAGACAAATAATAAAATCGCAAGTTTAAATCCGTTCATTGATAACGAAAAAATAATTCGGGTAGGAGGTAGAATTAGCGCTTCGCCTACCTTCAACTTCAATAAGAAACATCCAATTATTTTATCTAGTAATCATATGTTTACACTTTTATTATTTCGACATGAACACGTCCAGTCTTTGCATGCCGGTCCGCAAGCGTTGTTGTACCGAGTGCGCGAGAATTGGTGGCCGCTGTCCGGTAGGAACTTAGCTCGGAAGGTGACTCATGACTGTGTTATCTGTAAACGTTTAAGAGGTAAAACTTTGACTCCACTCATGGGTGAGTTACCTAAAGAAAGAATTACTTCTTACTTTCCTTTCTACCGTGTAGGCGTAGACTATGCAGGGCCAGTGTTCATTTTAAGTCGGAAAGGCAGAGGAGCAAAATTAACTAAATCATACATTTGTTTATTCGTTTGTTTCGCGACGCGCGCTATTCACTTGGAACTCGTTAGTGATCTCTCTTCTGACGCATACGTACTATCACTAAAGCGTTTCATTGCACGCCGCGGAAAACCGGCAGAAATATTTTCAGACAATGGTCGTAACTTTGTAGGTGTAAAAAACGATTTTGCTCAGTTTTTGTCAAAATGCCATAAAGATATTGCTGATTTTGCAAAAAGTCAGAGTATCAGCTTCACCTTCATACCTCCATACTCTCCGCATTTTGGTGGCTTGTGGGAAGCTGGAGTAAAATCGTGCAAGTATCACTTACGCCGAGTGGTTGGCAACGCTCACCTCACCTTCGAGGAGTTGACTACGGTGTTGACACAGATTGAAGCTGTGTTGAATTCACGGCCACTGTCACCGATGTCTTCGGACGTTCACGACCTTCTGCCCCTCAGCCCTGGACATTTTTTGATCGGACGCCCACTTACCGCACCAGTAATCGACGATGATCTCCGTGATTTTCCTCTTCATCGACTGACGCGCTACCAACGGGTGGAGCAACTTCGGCAGCAGTTCTGGTCTCGCTGGGCTACTGAATACATCTCGGAGCTACAGACTCGAGCAAAATGGAAGGAAAACACAACCGATCTAAAACCAGACACGCTCGTTATCATTAAGGACATGAAACTTCCACCATTAAATTGGAAATTGGGTCGAATCGTTAAGACGATACCTGGTAGGGATGGTGTCGCGAGAGTAGCGGACATCCAGACGTCATCAGGGATCGTGAGACGCCCCTACGCGAAAATTTGCCCCTTAGTGGAAGAAATGAACACGTTGTAAGCTGGTACTTCCAAGGCCGCGGGTATGTTAGGGCCACAACGAATCACATATGTCACATATCGCGCGATCACGAGTGCGCCAATCGGAGCGCAGCGATGTGACGTGATATTTAAGGACCAATCAAATATATTGTTCCCACACACCCTCTTCCTCGAACGCTGTACATAATTTTTGAAAATACACGCATTACGCTTTTCGACTTTTACCACGAACGTTGTTTTTATTTAAATCCATCACGAAACCCTCATAGTAGCAGAGCACAGCAGCAACCATACAAAACCATATGTAGCTATATCACGCCGCTACACAAACTTTCGCCTTTATAATATTAGTAGGATGAGCGGAATATTTATAGAACACTATTTATAGCTATCAAGCATGTTAAGATTAGTTTATAACTTCGAAGTTTCAGTGTGAAGTGTCAGTGGTACTCAGGTGCTTAATTCTAAAACACCAAATTAACCAATCGTTAACATCTTAATCTAGGTATTAAACGAGTTTCGTAACATAAGTCAGTTCACTGCCTTATAAGCTTTTTTTTTTTTTTATTAATGATAGGTTCGCGTTTGACCATTAGCTTTAATTATAAACACTCTCGTCTCCATTTAAATTTTAAAGAGTATTATTTCAAAATGCTATTTTACAAGAAACGCTAATGACGTCAGATTTAAGGTTCGGCCATAAATCTTTTGAACGTTACCGTGCAAAGGAAACGAATTTTGACATTAAGGTTGGAATTACATTATGAAGGAAAATGAACAATAAAGGTACTTACAAAATAGGTTTTTGCACGGATACCTTTTTTTATAATATCATCAAATGAGTCCTCCAACTCTACGTGGAGCGGAAGTGACTGCCCAAGTAACAATAGGTTCTATAACCTAGGCGTTTTATCACCAAAGAGTGATATAGTACGCCTTTAACAGTAACCATTGTGACTGCATGTACTATAAAGGTTTATAACAAAGCATTTTGGTTCTATAAGATTAAAGAGCATTTAAGTTCTATTATTTAGCTCTTAGAACGCTTACAGGGCCATTCAAAAGAATCTTTAAAGTGTTGCACTGTAATAGAAATGAGAAAAACGATTTTGGTACTATTTAGTACTATAGACAACCTTACTGATACTTTTATGTATCTATTTTGCTCTAATAATGCGTCAAAATAATTTTTACAGTACTAGGACTGTAGCAGTATCGAAAACACTATTACAGGATCAATTTGCACTATAAAAGTACCATACACAACCATTACGTATTACAGGATCAATTTGCACTATAAAAGTAACTTACACAACCATTACGTAACCGTTTAGCTTCATAAAAGCTCCCTCAATATCGCTAAGGGGCTAGTTCTGTAAAAATCATGAAAACTCTTCTATAGTACTAAATAGTACCATAGCGACTCCTGGCGCAATTGCTAAATACTTAAATTCAAATAGCTCTTAAAGTGAGTTGGTGTTACTGAAACGAGACTAAAGCGTGACAAAAAAACACTAAAATTCATCATTAATGGACTAATTGGACCTTTAATGGCTTTTCAGTAACAATTACATCACTAGTATTTCTTAATGTCGATTGTGTTCTGGTAAAGTTTTAAGTAAAGGTTTGATAATGGATTTAAGATCGCTGCGTCAGTATAATGAGAGTGGTAGTTATAAAAAAAGGTAAAGAATCGATATACACAAGCATTATCATCAATACAACAGGCTCATGCTCAAAATGTAAATACTGGTCAAGCGGGTCCAGAAAATATAGCACATGGTTCTGCACAAAATATTTGTTTTAAATCACAACAGGGCTGTAGGAACATTAATACTACTATTAATGTTCCTTTTGCTCAAGGTTGTAATAAGGATGAAGAATACAGTGAGAGCACCTGTCTTCAAAGTTCCCAAACATCGGAATGTTCAGAGGAGGAGAGCAATGACCAATTATACAGTGACCTAAGAAGATGGTGCGTCACTTACAGTATACCAACTGCAATCCCAAATTATGCCCTAGTGTGTATTTAATGCAACTCCATGCAAAGAAATTTATTTTGACTACACTGTTTTATATTTGGACAAGGACCCCTAATTGGAAAATATGGCCGCTATTTTCTGCCGCGATAGCACATTAGTAGCACAGCTGGAGCCAATGTGTACTATAGGATCCGTATTCGGGACAAGTCCTTATTTTATTAATTAAAATTTAATTAAAACACGAAAATAATGAGGGCGCATTGTCAAATTCGAAATCAGCATATTGATTTTAACGATACAATTATTTTCGCAAGTGCAAGTTATGGCAGTTATGGCAGAGTTGCATGTCTTTTTTATTACAATGATACGTTAGGCAACATGGCAAATGACATGAGTCTTAAAACTTATCTTGAAGAACACGACTGACACAACACAAACAAAAAATTATGAATAATATAAGTGTCAAGAAAGATCTCTCAAATCGTTAACAGTGCAAAATAGCACTTTAAACATGTTTTGGTTACTTTTATAGTGCAAATTCGTGACATTATTGCACTTGTGGCACTATTTTAGTACTAAAAAGCGTTTCACTACACTTTTACATCTCAACTATCGAGCTGATTTATCACCGTGAGAGCCTTTATGTAATGTTTATAGAATAAATTAGTGATAAAACTCCGGCCTATTTGGGGTTTTGTAAACGTTTACAACACCATTATAGTACTATTGTTTTGTTATTGTGGAGCTTTTTAGCACGCTCCAAAACGTTCTCAGGTCTTTTATAGTACCAATTTTTGTTACTTGGGTGTTCGACTTGACTGATGAAAAACCAACCTGCGCCTTAATTTGTTGTTGGGTCCCAGAGCCGCAGTAAGTTCCTTGAGGTGCACAAGGAATACTCGTTCCCGGTCCATGAGCGGTGTCTATCAGCTAGCTCGAGACCTTCGTGGTTTTGATGTAAGGAGATCACCTCGCGATCCCTGATGGTCTGAGCGTTACCTGCGGCAGATGGGGTGTGAGGAGGAGGATTGCCTCGTCCTGACGCCTTCCACCTCCTACTTCGCTAGCATATCTGCTTCGCTGAAGGAGGTGACTGCTTCCCATTCCCTCTCGCTCCGTAATATAGCTTGGACCAGTAAAATGAACAATAAAGTAAGTTACAAAATAGGTTTTAGCCCAGAGACCCTGATTTATTACTGTAGAACAATTTTATTAGGGTAAACGAAATTTGTTTGACCTAAAACCGTTGTAGTGAAGGCATCAATGAAGTTCACTCAAGCAAAGTTTTAGTTCCACAACTTATAATGCGGGCTTTAGTTCACTCACACGGGTGGATTAAAATTTAATGTAAACTGAAATATATTTTATTAACATAAGACATGTTTATAAACATTTTCAGTTTACAAGTAAGTTATAATTCTAACATATTATTCTTATAATGTTTCCATTATTGGTACATAGGCCTCCTTTCCGTGGGAGGGAGCGGGCTGTGTGTATAATCCACCATGAGGGGCCAGTATGTGTTCGTATTTTTGGTTCTAAGACATGCCGGTTTCTCCACGATGTTTTTCTTCATCGTGTCGAGAGCGGTAGTGATGAAATAAATTGCACAAAGTAATGCGCCTCGCTGACTTCGAACCCACATGTTACAGATCGTAACGGAGCCGTTACCACTGGGCCATCACTGCTCCCAAATTATTGTACAAAATGCTTTATTTAAAATTGTGACAAATTCTAACATTCTTAAGTTACACTCCGCTTTCCAATACTTTTTTAACACAATTAATATAAAAATTTGAACTTGAAAACGTTTCAATTTTTGGTACCAATAAAATGTAAAATCACTAGTGAAATGAAGTTGAAAAATATTTATAAAATTTCACCTGCAAAACCAAAAGGCTTAAGCAAAGGTGAGGTTTAATAGTGCCCATATTTTGTCAGTTAAACCTATACTAATATAATAAGGCTGAAGATAGTTTGTTTGCTTACTAAAAACGCGCTAATCTCAGGAATTGCTGGTTGGAATTAAAAAATAAATTTTGTGTTGGATAGCTCATGTATCGAGGAAGGCTATATAATATCATGCTACGATAGCAGTCGCAGCGGGTAAAACCGCGTATATTTTATAAAATAAACATAAGTTAAAAAATACGCACAATATTGAATGCGACTCAGCAATAAAGATGAACTTGGAGACGACATGAAAAATTCTCGAAGCTTGTAGTCGGGCTCCGCAACAAATTGCTCGGGCCTATACATATAAAAACAAAAGATCAAGTATAAATGTTTCCCGCTTTATCGCGACTTGCTTCGGGCGAGCTAAGCCTGGCTGCACATTTAACGTATTGCCTTTTTGTCTAAGACTACTTCGAAATATTTTCAAAATGTCTTTGCTTAGGCAAAAATGTTTAAAAAATAAATCTTTTGGATCATGATAATTATGTGTAGGCGGTGTGACAATCTTATTTTATTGCGATAGCACAAATAAAGGAGTTTAGAAGGACACAGAGGTATGGCGTTTTCCCAGCAGGAAGCCAAGAAAGGAACCTAAAAATACATTTTAAGCGTGCCGTACAGAAGATAAGTAAATAAAAACAATAGACAATATTTAAATCTTCATCTTAATAACATTAAGATCAATATAGACTTAGGCAACGTTTTCTCGAACGTTCCTTTGTTGATCTGTTTGTAGGTCATACGACGGATTACCGTCTCAGTCCTGGTGGTAAACAAATTGTTTAGGAACGTAATAAATAAACTTAAAAAATGGTAGGAACGTGTTGCTAGTTACTTACGTTGCGAAGAAAGGTTTTAGGGTCTTACCCGACGACATGGATAAGGAGGGTTGTGTTTTAAGAGACTTTACTTAATATTTTGTTGCCATTACTATTCAAGTTTTCATTATGAAAACTTTTTCACATAGGAAAAGGACAAAGGACACATAAAATGTAAAAAAGGGTGCACGATCCGGTTTGGTCGTTTTCATGGAGAAGAACCGAAGAAACTCCATGGCTACTCTTTTATTCTCATCATCTGTCTAGAGTTTTCCCAATTATGTTTGGATATAAGCTTCCAGTCTAATCAGATGTAGTTGAATACCAGTGTTTTAATTTTTAGTACAGGGTAATACGAAAACCCTTGGTTATCATCCAAACTTCCAAACTAATATAATAAATGCGAAAGTAACTCTGTCTGTCTGTCTGTCTGTTACGCTTTCCCGCTTAAACCTCTCAACCGATTTTGATGAAATTTGGCACAGACAATCTTTAGACCCTGAGAAAGAACATAGGCTATCAAAAAACCACGCGGGCGAAGCCGCGGGCGGAAGCTAGTAATCTATATTTTCTAGAGTTTAAAATACAAGCTTTTAGCCCCCCCCTCCCTATTGTCTATGTCACTCAGGACCAAAGCAGCTTCATATTTGGTTGATGTTTTCCTCACTATTTTAGTAACATTTTGTTCATAGAGGCGTTTTTTGCATCTACGCTTCACGGAACCACACGAACGTAGCGGTAAGCAAAAGCCAGAACAACAAGCAATTCCATACTTTGTTCCCCTAGCGACCATTCTCGTGTTGACAACTACTTTTAAATCTATAAGCGGATTTTGCTCCTTCTGTTTTCCGTTATCTTGCAATGCTACGATGGCTTAGAGGTGACGTACGACACGACAGCTAACTTCAACTTATTATTTCATGCTTCCATTTTATAATAAATAGGTTTTTCTATCAAGAATTTCTCAGTTGCAACCACTGAGTCTGGATTTGTACGCGGTTGATGAAAATATACTCGTCCGCTATTATATGGACTTTAAAACATATGTAACTGACAAAATCTGAGTGTTATGTTGGGTACAACAGTCCCTTATCATTCAGGAATTAAAGGGTTGATATTATAGCGTAATCAGCCTATAATGTTTCTACTGCTGGCATACAGGTCTCCTCGTTTTTTTTTCCACCGGTTTGATATTAATGTAATACGCCTGGTTGTATTCCACGATATACAACCTAACTGTTACCACTCGGCCTCTTGCTCCTTTGATCTCTTATGTGACATAGTGCGCAATATTTGACTGAAGCAGTTTATCTGCATAACAGGACTCATAAAATTAATTCTTCAAAATAATATCTCTGAAATCGATTACGAAAGAAAAATATATTCAAATACATATTTCCCAAAGGCGAAAATACTCGGAAAGCGACAAATTACTAGAGCAAAATAACATGTTAAATAAACTGAACAGTGGGTCATAAAAACAAGTGACAGTACCCACGGGTGCCATGCAACAAGTAGTCGTTCAACCAATAGCAACGTCATATTTACAGACGAGAACGTTCACTGGCGTCCTTGTCCAATGTAAAAATTATACAAATTACTACTCTGTGGTACACATGAACATACATTGTTGTCATCGTTTTGTCCCGCTCCGATAATTTGCACTTTTACCCATCTTTTCGTAGAAGTTACAATAAAATTAACATACAAATGTGTCAGTGGTGAGTTGGTGACGCGACTACTACGGCCATGCGTTAATGGGGTGAATGGATACATATATTTTTATTGATGTTTTTATCAAAGCGTTTATTTTAGAAATGGTTAAGTAAAGAATTAGTGTCTCAAAAAAATTGAAAGGGAAATCACTGATTCGTACCTCATCCTTGCTTAAAGAAAATAATTTAAAGCTTTCTTGTCGCATTTCTTGGTGTTAAAATAATATTGAAATATGTAATTCGTATTAGTTTAATTTGGGATTAGCAAACTTTGATAGTCTGTCACGTTTTTGAACCGAAGGAAAAGCAACTTCATATTTTCTACTCATTGTTTTATTTCAATCTAACTTTCAAATAATAACGGTATTGATCATCATGTCTATTAATAAAAGTAAGTCTAATTTTTGAGAAAAGAAAGTAGTTAGGTAGGTAGGTATATGTTTAAAGTTTTTTAGATATAAAAATTCGAAGACATGTGACCAACCCGCATTGGGCCCGCGTGGTGGATTATGGTCCACTTCCTCTCAAAGAGAGGAACCCTATGCCCTAACAGTGGGAAAATTATAGGTTGATGATGATGATAACAGATGGCGCAACCTATTATGGATACGATCCAAATTCTAAATGAACGAGAGAGTCAATAAATAATAATTGAAGGCTAAACTTTATCCTATTTATCAGTTTAAATCGTCATTGAGACCGTTATCCTGCGTATCATACTGTTGATCGTTTAAGCAGTCGATCGGGCTATTAATCTCTGTACTGCAGAGTCATCAAGCTCCGATCAATTCTGCCCGCCTGGTACTCATTTGTAACGCAATGGACTCACTAATTTTTACCTTTCTTCTGTTTACATGGCTTTGGAATACAAAATTATATTTTTTAACACGTTATTAAAAACTAGTAGGTACTCCAATAGCGACTTCAACCGCGCAGTATTCAAAAATGATGCCTGTGTTACTTTTTTTTTTACGTTGTAAAATCATCAAATGAGTCCTCCCAACCCGGGCAGGGCGGAAGGGACTGTCAGACTTGTACTGACTAAAATCCACGGTGTCCTTCAATAGCCCTTTATGTTCCGGGATCACGGTGATGGAATAAGTCCCGCGACCATGCCTATGTCACTTAGGAATAATGTAGCTTTCTATTGGAGAAATAATTTTCAAAATCGGCTCAGAACTTCATCAGATGACTTCCTACAAAGTCAAATTCACGACAAACTTTACCTCTACTAAAAATTATAAGTAGCGCAGCTTCACTCGACTTAATATACTCGTAGAATTTGGGAAATCGAATTAAAATATGACAGATAGATTATTACTTCTTAATTTTTTTTCAAGATTTCCCACATTAGTATTTTGATCCGGAACACCTACTTGTAGGTACTAGGTACACACAAAATGTTTGTTAAGTACCGAGTCATTACTTATTAATTAGTAATCATTAGAGACGATCGTGATTAAAGCATTTCTGCCTAAGATGGATCTGATGTGATACAATTTACAATTAATTCTTGTTTGATGTTACATCGATCTCATTTATTAACTTCAAGTAAATTAATCGTTCAAAACTGAAATAACGTATAGACGCGGTGTAGACAGTTTGTTAATTATTTGAAACTAGCAAACCCGGCGAACTCCGTTTCGCCACTTTATGTGAAAAAAGATTTTCCCGCTTTTCTGTTGAATTTTTTCCTGAATTTTCTTTTCTATAAACCTCACGGAGCCCGAGACCTTTCCAACGAATGCAAAACCGTGGAAATCGGTTCGTGCGTTCTGGAGTTATAGCGTTAGGGAGGAAAAGCCGACTTATTTTTATATATTAGATGAGTATCTTCAGGCACTTCTGCGATCGACTTATTATAATTACTACTACTAATTACATTTCAATTAGTACTAGTTTAGAAATATTATCAAAATCTCGTGAAATATTCAAAATGCCTCTCTTTCAACATTCACACTGATGGAAAAAATAACGTTAATAATCTAAAGGACTATTTTTGTCTCCCTTGTAATATGTAAGCTGCGTTTTTGACAAATTAACTTTATTTCATTACTTATCCAGTTCCCAAAGTTTGATTACACTTATTAGGTAACTTGAACGTTTACTAATGCAGCTAATTAAGTTATTCACATATTTGTTTTTACATCTTTTCTTAAAATATTTAATAAATTTGTCGGGTACAACACAAGAATAAATAATTTTATGAAAGAAGAATTTTGCCACGATAAAAAAAGACGTTTCCAATATGACTCACACACAATATGTTACTTTATTTATCAATCGAGGGTCTCTAAAACTACCACTAAGTTGGCTATGTTGCAAGTGTCTATGCGGTTGCTTGGGAAGGCAAGGTGCGATCAAAGTTTTTGCGGAATATATGCTCTTTCTCGGCGGGGTATCTATCCTTTGCGTAATTTACATGGAATATTACTATTCCAATATGGGATAAATGTAAATGTGTAAAGAGGTTCGCAAAAATCGCTTATACTCTATAAATATCAATGATGATGCTTTTTCTTTCATTTTGTAAATAATAAAAATTTTACAGATTGTGGTAGCTTGATGTGCTGTCTGTACCTATCCGTCTCAAAATTAAGTATTTTACTTTGGTACTGAGAGATACAAAGTAATTTCAAAAAGTGCGGCATATGTATCTCGGTTTTGCCCTGTGTAGTGATATCGCTTACTTAGCTTTTAGTGGAAACCACTTCGCCACCGCATCGTAGAGGCCGCGTAGCAGTGGCGTAGCACCGTAGCCGCTACGAACTTGAGAGCTACGACTGCACTCATTTCATTTAAAATGAAAATGTATCTTGGCATTGCCTCTTATGTAACTAAAACCATTTGAATAACGCAATTTTATTACTTTTATGTTTGTGAGGATGGTTATTGGATTCATGTATTTTTTTTTTTAATATTGAGTTGGGATGAAATTTGGACACGAATAGTTTATCTCTAACTCAGATTAGTATGGGGTGACTTATATATACAGGGTGAATTTTTTATTATCTCTTTATTTATTTTTACACTTATAAATTACATTTTTAAATATTTTTACAAAAAAGAAACAAAAAACATTTAAAAATATAAAAAATAGCAGTCCACCAGCACCAGGAACAGGGTCCGGGCTACCGGTGGTCAGGGCTCTTGAGAGAGGAACCTCCTAACAATACGCGCCGTGTCCAAGAGTACTGCCTTCTGAATCAAGCGCTTGATCCAGCCACCCAGCGAGAGCCTCCTCAGGTGTTGGTCGAGGCTCTTGGCAATTAAGCCATTGGCAGATACGACTATCGGCACAATAACTGCCGTATTCACGTCCCACATGTCAACAACCTCGCGAGCCAGATCAAGATACTTGAATTGTTTATCTTTTTCTGCCTTCACGAGGTTCTCGTCATGTGGGACCGTGATATCAACAATTATTGCGCGACGCTCCAATCGATCCATCACCACAATGTCAGGCTTATTGGCAACAATAGTCCTGTCAGTGATGATAGGTCGATCCCAATACAACGAGATATTGCCATTTTCGAGAACTGGGTCGGGCGCATACCTATAGTACGGCACTTCCGATTCCACAAGATTGTACTTCAAAGCAAGTTGCTGGTGGATAATCCTGGCAACAAGGTTGTGTCTATGCAAATATTCGCCGTTAGCCAGACGAGAACACCCAGAAATAATGTGTCGGATCGATCAGGGTGAATTTATTATTATTATATATTACGCTATTCGATAGTTTTGCTAATAAGGATCATATTCTGGGAAGTAATCAAATACGGCAAACTTAAGGAAATAGTTGATTTTTATGAAATATATATTTTTCTATGTTACTTGTTTGGCGTCTCAACAATCCCACTATAATCAGCCATCAAAATTATTATTAATTAATTTCTCTTTATTATTCAGATCACATGAATCCATATTGTTAGTAAAATTATTAATCGTTATTAAGTTGAATAAAAAAAAATACTATTTCAACGAAGAAATGGTTAACTTATGTTTCGAAGACAGTTGTTACCTTGAAAACACAGTTTTGTTTTAAATAAACCTTTTCCATAATTTGCCGTAAATGATTACTTCCAGAATTCGATCCTTATTAGCAATACTATCGAATGGTGTAATAGTACAGGTTGTGATTATTTTTAATTCAGCGGGTTTGGTTCCTGACTAGGATTATTGATATTTTTAAAATCTAATGATGCAGTTTTAGTTTTCGTCAAAACCAGCCTCGAGACTCCTTTCAACGTTTTTTGATATTCCTCATAGCTTCGGATATAGCCATCTACGCCCAGTTAAAAAATTCATTCTGTATAAATATTATTAGTAGTACGTTCCTGAGACATGACTGATGCAGGCAAAAAGCTAGTACATTGTTTTACAAATTTAGTTCCTGTACAAAAAAAACCTTTTTATTAGAAGATTCATTGATCCCCAACGTTTTGAAATATCACCATTTCACGGCAGATTATTTCACCAACAAATGAAACGGAGTGGAATAATAAAACCTCATTTGTCAATTCTGATGAAACGTAGGTATATCAAAATTATGAATTCAGATTCTAAATATAAATGTAAATATTTATATTGAGGTATTAAAAGTCGAGTCGTTTGTTTATTTTTATTTTCCATTAGTGTTCTTTGAGCCACATTATAATCTGAATTGTGTTTCATTGCAAGAAATATTTAATGAATAGCTGTAATTGCCAGCGGCTTCACCCGCTACAACACGAAAAATATCCCACGGGAACATAAAATCGGGATAAAAACTATCCTATGTGTTAATCCAGGTTATAAACTACCTGTGTACCAAATTTTAGCCAAATCCGTTCAGTGGTTTTTGCGTGAAAGAGTAACAAACATACCTACATACACATACATACATCCTCACAAACTTTCGCATTTATAATATTAGTAGGATAGGATGGACTTATGGCAGGCCCATCAGAGGCATGCCTTTTACGTTTTTGTGACGTAAAGTGAACGGAAACTTTGACATTAATTTGATAGAAAAAATAGTTTCTCGTTATTACACTAGAGGCGCTTTTTCCATACAATAAACGTCGCCGTCGTACGTATACTTCAAGTGCACTGTAAATAAAAATACGCGAATCTTGTGCTACTGTCTCAGATGAGAGAAAATATTAAATGCATGTAAGTGCACAGCTAAGAGTGAAATTCCGTGTCGGCAAAGATCCCATGATTGGTAGCTAGCTCCAACCTTGGGGTATCTAAGGGAATAAACTTAAGTACCATCTTACCATCAGGCGACATGGTGGTCAATTGAGTTTACCGCTATACAAATGAAAATTGTTCATTAATTACAAAACGTATACAACTCTAATCTCTTCAAAGTTAGAGTGAACAGGCTTCTTCTGGATAAGCTCGCTCCATCGTGGCCCTTGTCTTACTCACTCCTGATCTAGACTGAGGTCAAGAGCAAACCCACACATAAAAAAATCCTTCCTTTGAATAATTTTCTTCATTAATTAAATGAGGATTTAACTACGGAAGATGAGAGTTTTTGTAGAAGTCCTTATTAATTTTATATTGCTCAAAATAAATGTTAATATAATCCACGTCGATATTAAATTAATATGCGCTGTAAGAGTGTAATAATCACAATAAAAGAATCCTTGTTTAACATGTAAACAGATTCCGTTTACGAAACCTTTTGTTTGAATCATGAGAATATAATATTGCCTTGTACAGTGAGACTGGATCTAATTCTATGAATTCTCGCTTAGTACGATTTATACTGAGATATATTTAATGATTTTTATAACGATATTAGTGTTAGGTAAACAGCAATTGATTAGTATAACCCTAACGGATTGAGCGCTTAATGAAATAAAAATATATATAATCGGATTCTTTTTTATTTAATAATACTATCTAACATTTATTTACTCATTGTACAGTATTTATTAGAATACAATATTTATATAAATAATATAACAAAAACTACGAATAAAGAAACAATAATGTATAGAGTACATTATTGTTTAGTTTTTAAAATAAGTTAAATTTATTTGTCTAAATGGTAATAGCAAAAAAACATAATCCTCCTTCTTCTGGAGTAAAAAGGGAAACGAACTGATAGAAATATGAGAGAGTCGAGGTATCCATAAACAGCAAAAGACAACAAACTTGGAATTTTGGACCAAACCCGAAAATACCTCCAATGTTTCCATGTAACCTCAACCTTTACCGATAGCCTTAAAAGTTCAGTTTACACAATCGACCCCGTTTACAAGATTCCTGAAAGCTCTCATTAACTTCGTTATAATTTTTCCGAACAGTTTAACACCGTGTAATCCGATCCTTATAAAGCTAATAGTTGGGCAAGTCTAAACCTTTGAGGGCACTCTATTAAAGAGTCCCGCTCTCGTTAAGAGTTATTAAATAAATTGCTCCCCGGATGATTAATTGAGCCTTAATTACGATATCGTTTAGCATCACCTCTGTTCATTACGCAAAACAAAGGTACCTGAAAATTAACAATTAATTTGAAATTGGTTTACAATTATGTATTAGCGGGATTAGTTTTGAATTGATGGTATCGGTACACAATATCGTAATTTAATATGTGAAACGGATAATTGGTGTTCATTTGTTTAGCTGGATTTGAAGGTTTGTTGTGATGTAGATTGGAACTGGAATTCAATAATCTATCTCTGTCTCTTTGTCAACAACTGAATTTGCCTACCTATCTATAAGAGTCCTTAAAATATCCAATAAGTTGTAACCGTTTTGACAGCAAAGGACTCTTTCCTTTGTTTAAGGATTGGTTGAAATATACAGTCTATTTTGTGGGCTACCCACCACAGTATTCCCAAATCACTGCAAAACTTGATAGCCAGAATCAACAGGGTCTCATTGATGCTTGACATATATTATCAGCTTATTGCCGTCCACTGCTAGACGTACGCCTCCCCAAAGAGCGTCAACCCTCCCGGTCCGGGCAGTCCGCATCAATCGCTCGATATGTCCCGCAGTTTTTATTTTTTATAGACTTGAAAGACATTACTGTCTTCATTCTATTGCAAAACTTCTTATGACATAATACAATAACAATATTTCTCGAAATGTTATGCAGAGGTATCGAATAATCTAATAAGTACAACCACGTTTCTTTAGTCAATTTAAATGTCACGTAAATATTTACATGATATTTATATTTACGACATATGACCGTCTTCATAAGATCCTTATAATGCCGGAAAGAAAATGTTTAGAAGCTGGAGGCAGTTGTTAGCTCCACACAAATCCGGTACAAATAGTTTCAGTTTTCAGAACAACCTCATGAATATTTACTCAAATAGTTTTTAAGTCCCTAACAAATGTAACCGCTTTTACTAACAAAATGATTATTAATTAATTTAAATTATTACAAAACTAAAAGCATTGAATCGGGTTACAATAAGGTCCTCTTTGGTTTTAATTAAGCACTTTATTTTTTTTAATGTGACAAAAGGTACGTTTAGTCTTTTGACAATGAATGTAAACGCTAGTAGTCAGCAATTTATGTGATACTCTCTGGGGACGATCAATCCAAAAAGATTAGCTAATTGTCTGGCAAGGCAGCAAAAAGAAAACTTTACAGTAATGACCAATTGACGAATAATAATGTGTTCTTCTCACTTTGATTTTTTTCAGTATCTTACACTAAAATTGATAAAAGGTGTTTATGCTCTAAATTTTCGACATGTTTTTAGTTAATTATTCAGTCTTTTAAATGTTGAATTCTTCACGCCGCTGTCGTCGCAGCCCCAGGTAGAAGTCCTCCAAAGACCGACATCTTACAAAGTACTTAAAGTTTACCATACAAACTTACTCAAGTCGACTTGTCAAATACATATTCGAATTTAAAATAAATACGGAGCGTGCTAAGAACAAATTGATCCCGCAGCTTCCACCCCACTTCTTAGAGTTTACTCTCAACTATAATTACGCGGTACTCCACCAACAGGGTCGGTTGAAGGCTTGGTCCTATTATAAAGTTCAATCGCTGTTCTAAACTACAGAACGGTGTGGGTTAAGGCTCCTTGCCCACGGCGACTTTTTGTAGCGATACTGTCGCGCATGCATATCGCTAGCTGTTTGCCTTCGCCCACACGATCCTCAGTCCCGATGCAAAACAATAGTGTCGCGGTAGTATAGCTTCTGTAGCGCTTACAAAAGCGACTAACGTGCCTTATAAGCGCGTTTAGGAATTGTGCGACAGCATCGCTACAAAAAGTCACCGTGAAAGGGTCCTAAGCAAAAATTGCGTAAACTTGCCACGTAATACCCCAAAAATTTGTATGTTCTAACAGGATAAAAGGGTTAGCGACGATTAAAAAGTATTATTGAGTATTTTTATCTATAGCTGAAAGATTTAAATTTGGAATGAAAAGGTATCATCAATCAAGAGTATTGATTTAAGTGGGCATAATGTAAATGGATCCAAGATGTAGTTTGTTTGGTTTTATGATAATATATACTATTTCTACAATTGGTAAGGTATAAGAAGTATATAAAACATCGGAAAGCATTTTGCTATGTAACCACGACAAGAACGAAAGTGTGTGCCATATTGTGAATAATATCTCATTCATAAATCAATAATATCATTTGATAAAAATAATATTAGCAACTTAATCACAATAAAAAATGTAATTGAAAAGTAATTTGCAAAACCACATGTATTTTAATAAAAAAGACGTTGCCACAAACTATGGGAATCACTTCTGTATCGTGGATGCGTTTACAAGTATAGAACCTAACATATACAAACACCTAGACCCATAACAAGTACTTGCAGTTCATACGAATATTTATTTATTTAGTGGTTGTGATTTGAAACTTGACTTATATACTAGAAGATATTATTAAGAGATTTTAATTCAATTTAACCCCATAAGTTCTCCATCAGTTAACTACAGTAGCCTAATCGTAAATAAACGATTTTCATGATGAATTAATTCTGTGCCTTCACAAACATCTATCATTTACTTTGTTCTTTGTTAAAGTAGATAACCCAAATTTCTGAGTAAGTAGTATTGTTGATGCTGGTAATTATAAACAGCTTTGTTTAGATTAAATATATTATTATAACGGACAATACTGACTGTTTGTTTGTTTAGTTACTGTCTACATGAAATGCTGATTTGGTTTTGTCGAAATAGTTGAATGAAGGGAGTTAAAGCGATCCGCCCTGGTTTCGTACAGATGCAATCTTAAATTAAAATATAGCATCCGACATTCGAGACTAAAGTAGCTTTATATCGGTGAAAGATTTTTTGAAATCAGTGCAATAGTTTATTAGGAGTTTACTGATTACAGACATTTAAAAATGCTAATTTTAATATTAGTTTAGGAATATTGCCACTTATATCAAGAACATTCTACACAGAAGTGCCAATTGTTTATTGACGTACTTAAACAAGACAAGTACGCACTTCAGCTCGTAGTTTAATGAACAAGCTCGCATTCAAGATCCTTTAATTAACTGAACTACACATTACTCATATCGCTTCATTTACTTTATGAACAGAACATGCGTGTTCATAAACATCAAATAGGTGAGTATACAACAATACGCGTGGGTTATCAATGATATTTCACTTTAATATTATTTCATTTATCAAGTAAGTATATCATTTTATATTGAATCTAATGATACTTATGATGTATTGAGAGGAATACAACAGATTATAATCGTGACTGTTCGAGTATTTTCGCCGAATTTCAATCACTGCTACGAGATTTTGTTATTGCTACGAATTCGTAGCCGTTTCGTAGAACGCTACGAATTTTGCTACGCAGATTTGAACTAGTGACTATGTTGAACGTTTTCAAGCGTTTAGTTTTAATTAATGTTTTAACTAAATCTGCTTAGATAATCTAGCTTTCACGACGTGAAAATAAACAAGCTGGTGTTTTAGAATCTGTTTATTCTAATTAAAATCAAAAAATATTCTTTCAAGTACGTGACCCATTTTTGTTTACGTGAGCAAAAATAATCATACGTATAAAATAAAACGTGTTTTGTAACCATTACCCAGTATTGCAATTAAGGTACCGTTTCCGAACGAAAGCTTCAACTTGCAAGTGAAATATTGCGTCTCAAAAACAAGGACAACTTTAGGAGTAATTATGCGTGGCGTGACACAGTAACACACTTTACAACTGGATAAAATAAAGGATTGCTTTGTTAGACCCTGTTTTCATATACTCGTATGATGAAGTTTTCAAAGAAACGGTTGAATTAATTGTCGCTGCAGCTCTGTTTCCCGAAATGTTTATGAAAATATGCTTTATTTCGTTGTTTCACACATAAATTAAATACATACACGGTTAGAATATTTAAATAATGGATACGCTGTAGCTCAGTAAAAAGTAGAATTTGACTGAAAAAATAAATAAGTAGGTATGTCAGATAAATTATCAAAAAATATTTCACAAAAGGTCTCATAATTTAGATCACACAAAGCGTTTACAAATCACAGTCTTAATTATCAACAATTTAATCTGGAACCATAACTTATACGAGTTTGGTCTATTGTCACAGATCTACACCTTGGCCGATAACTTTGAAGTTCCTGATGGTAAACCCCAATTCCAAATTGGTCACTGAACCAGAAGCAGTCGAATTAATTGAATTTTAGTTTATACTCGTAGTTTAGCGGTTCATAATTCTAATTAAAGTGCTTGGGACCCTTATCAGGCTTATCAAGTCATGCTGTCTTGTGTAGCTATTGTAAGTTGGTCTGTGTGTTACGAGTACCTATTTAAGAGGATCGTCAACCGAGCGCTCGTCCATACTAAAAGAGAAAACGTTTTCCTACCCCTAAATGTTATCCTATCTCAATGATTTTTTAGAATGCTTCTGACACAATAAAAAACTAGGTTTATAGGTTTTCTTTTTTTCAAAAGTAACTCTTAGGCGCCTGTAACTTTCAAACTATTACAAATTTCGAAAAAAAGAAAACCTTGTTTTTTACTATGTAGGAAGCATTCTAAAAAATCATTGAGATAGGATAACATTTAGGGGTAGACGATCCTCTCTTAAGGTGATTGCGTCGATGTAGCCCGCGAAATTCATTTTATTTTACGTTTTTTGCAATTTGCAGGCGACATGTTGTAATAGTAGTGACATGTTGTAACTTTATCAAAATATGAATTGCGGTAATAACAAGTATAATTTTAAATATAAAAATTATCAAAAAATTCGCTCCATCAGCTCTCACATAGAAAAGGTGCATCGTAGTTAAATTTCGGAGATTTTAACATGATGCACCTTTTCTATGTGAGAGCTGATGAATGAAAAATTTGAATTTCGCGTGCTGGTTGGAGCATCCCCCTTAATATAATGTCCTAGTACCAAAAATTTCGAAAACATGTGACTTCTACCAACCTTGTTTTGACAACTTAGACGACACGGTTAGTGTAGTGGCTGAGCGATTGGACTGTTGCGCAGCATGTCGCGGGTTCGATTCCCGCACGGAACAAATATTTGTATGACCTACAAATAGGTGTTTCGGACCTGGGTGTCAGTGTATGTGAGTTTATATGTTTGTAAATAGAAAGAAATTCCTAGTGTGTAAGAAAAAAAAAAAACCAGGAATACAATGAAAAAACACTAATCGCCAAGCCTCTGCGTCCTCAAGTATTGCTCCGTCATACATATATGTGGCAATTGGTTTACATATTTACATACTCAGATAGAATGCTGTGACAAAAAAGTCTTAGTTGTAACAGCTACGTACGCTACGTTTACTTAAATAGCTTTCAGCTTGTAATCAAGGTACAACACCTCAGCTAAATTATTTTGCTGATTCATTAAATTAAAACTCAAGTTAATTAATCAAACACAAGTAAAAAGGTAGGCTAGCCTTCGCGTTCGCACCTCTCAACATTCCACCTTAAATCTTTTTGTAGGTATAATGTGCGAAGGAAAGTCAAAAGCAATAGTCATTTACAAACGTTACGTAATTACTTACTATCATTTGTATAAGGTACAATCTTATTAGCATTGTACGCAACCCGCGTATAAATACGTAATTTGGTAGACAGAAGATGTCACATTTCGACTTCAGGTAGATTAGTCACCAACGTAAATAATCAAGGGGTTTGCCACATAAGAGGCACCCAGTTTATTTGAAGGATCATAATAACCAAGAAGTACACAACGAATTTTAAATTTCCGAACTTTTTTACACGAAACCAGAATTAATTTCATAAGTAACTAAATAATTTTCACGAGACTAATTTCTAACAAGAAAAATGAACATCTAAAAGAAAAAAAAAACATTTTGATGCTCGCGAATGAAATATTTTTCACTTGTATAAAATGAGTGAGTAGTCCACAACAGTTGTATTCATACGATCCGGTTGATGCACGTAACAGACCGCTTGAATGCCCGTGAATGTGATGAGCAACAAAACGATAAAAAGTACAGGTTGAACTGATACGAGAAAAAAATATACAGCTGAATAGAGTTACATGCATCGCAAGTGGTTCCACACAGTGTGGGCGTACCAATAGAGACTATTCTTTTAAATGCATTATACGTAGGGGAGACCGAGGAGAATTGTTACAGAGTAGAGTTGTGACAAACACGATTTCTCGGAACTTATGACCGTTAGCGTGCTGGCAACAGCGCACGACTGTTTGTTAAGAGACGCGTTACTTGACTCTGTACGCGCCAGAAGGGCACGACAAGCGGTTGCGTGTGTGCGACGTCCGCATAAAAAAAGAAACGAAAAGTAAGTTTTTTATTAAAACAATGATTGTATTTATATCTTCGTATATTATATTAACGTGGCTGTGCTATTTTTTCTTATATTGTGTGTTCTTTAGACTTTGAAAACGTGGCATTGTTTTGTTGTGTTTGCATCTTGTTTCCAAATTAAAAAATATTTTTTTGACCAGATCGCGATTTTTGGCACCTAGGAGAGTTGTGACACGCTGTCACAACTCTCCTATTTAGGTTTACTATGTGGGTAGCTTATTTTACACGCTTTTTGCAATGTTTTTTTTCTGTTTATATGTATTTTTGTATGCTTTGATCATTTCTTACTGTCTAATTTTAATATTAAAAGTATTTGGCAATTAAAGTCGTCTTAAAAATAACATTTTTTTCAGGAATTTACTTGCATGTGGTTTGGTATTGTGTGCTGAGTTGCTGTTTTTCTATTTCAGAATGCCAAATAAGTATACACGAAAGACTGATAGGGGTATGGCTAGTGTCGACATTTATAAACTAGCCTGTGCTGCCTAGCCATTTTTACCTGGGCTGCCTTGAACCTTATTCCAATAGCAGATCGAATGAGAAGTGGGTTCAGGTGCTTGGACTGTAAAGGCTGGTCGAAGGATGCACTGGGGGCGAGCTGCAATACGTCTGCCATAATTGTTTGTCTGATTAGGCTAAGACTATTGACTGATTTTGAAAGTATTGATCTCATAATGATACCATAATTGTTCAAAAAGTAATACTTTTATATTCATATTTTTTGTTATTAATATTATTATTATAATTCCTGCAATTATTCCAAATAATACTTAATTAAAGTTTCTTTATGCAAAAAAAAGTGTATTTTGTTTATAATTAAAGTAAAAGTAATTTTATTTATAAAATTTAATGTAAATACACAGCTGTCACAACTTACCTTGGTTCTTGTCACAACTTACCTCGGTGTTAGGAGAGTTGTGACAAAGGGAGTAGTTACAGTTTTGAAGGTTTTTTTTCAGAAACTTTATATTAAATGTTGGCTTTGATGATTAAATCTAAAAGAGTAAGGATTGAGCTATATCGTGACTAAAATTCAAAACGGTGGTATGTTTCTTTACTGAGATATGTACTTTTAAGTAAAAATTGTCACAACCTTCCTCGGTCTCCCCTATATTCCCTCTAATTGAACTATCCATTTTATCTGTGATATATAGGTACCAACTTTCA
Organism: Agrotis clavis; assembly: GCA_954870645.1. Taxonomy (NCBI): domain Eukaryota; kingdom Metazoa; phylum Arthropoda; class Insecta; order Lepidoptera; family Noctuidae; genus Agrotis; species Agrotis clavis. Next base: position 14,504,662 of record OX940919.1, on the reverse strand, counting down.
ATTTTATCACGGTCATGTCTTGACAAATACAGCCCGTTTATATCAGTAGGTTTTATCCACGAAAACATTCAATATCAAGTAACTGCATTCTTGAGTAAATTTTCATTAAGTAAAGCGGATGTAACTTTCAAGTTCATTTAAGCAGCTAAACCGTCATATTTTATCAAGTTCATTTGGTGAAAAATCTTAAATTTCGCATTAACATACATCTCATCTATCAGAGTAGTCTCTCGGGAGAAATTGCTGCACTTAACTTCAGAACATAATTTCTTTTGTACACTGAAAAAAAAGAATTGTTGAATGTACTAAAGTAGCGTAGGTTGAGTAATGAACTGCCATAGTCAACCCTTTTCATAGTTAATTTTACTATAACAAGAGTGAATTTAACAAAATCCACTTTGTTGATTTTACATAACAAAACAGATTGACTAAAACTATTTTAAGTATAGTAAAATTTATCGAACAAATATTTGAATACACTAAAGAAAGTTTGTAAAATACTTTCGTAAGAGTTCTCTAAATTTCCAACAGGTGACGCTACTAAATTTGTTCGTAACATTAACAAATAAGAAAGTTGATTTTACTTAACACAAATCATGAGATACGTTTAGTATAATTAACACTAGAGATATGTATATTTTACACGAGCTTGTCAATAAAATCAACAAAGAAGTTTTGTTTAAATAACAATACGAGTTTTGCAACACAGTTCTCCAGATATCCGATAGGTGTCGCTTGCTACTCTACTAAAGTTGTTCGTAAAAACTAATAAAGTGGAAAATTGATTTTACTTGACACAAATTATGACATATATTTAATGTAATTGACATTACAAATATGTACATTTTACACAAGCTTATCAATAAAATCAACAAAGAAGTTTTGTTTAAACAACAGTACGAGTTTCGCAACACAGTTCTCCAGATATCCGATAGGTGTCGCTTGCTACTCTACTAAAGTTGTTCGTAAAAACTAACAAAGTGGAAAATTGATTTTACTAAACACAAATCATGAGACATATTTAATATAATTGACATTACAAATATGTACATTTTACACAAGCTTGTCAATAAAATCAACAAAGAAGTTTTGTTTAAACAACAGTACGAGTTTCGCAACACAGTTCTCCAGATATCCGATAGGTGTCGCTTGCTACTCTACTAAGGTTGTTCGTAAAAACTAACAAAGTGGAAAATTGATTTTACTAAACACAAATTATGAGTTACATTTCATATAATTAACACTAGAAATATGTATATTTTACACGAGCTTGTCAATAAAATCAACAAAGAAGTTTTGTTTAAATAACAATACGAGTTTCGCAACACAGTTCTCCAGATATCCGATAGGTGTCGCTTGCTACTCTACTAAAGTTGTTCGTAAAAACTAACAAACTGGAAAATTGATTTTACTAAACACAAATTATGAGTTACATTTCATATAATTAACACTAGAAATATGTACATTTTACACAAGCTTGTCAATAAAATCAACAAAGAAGTTTTGTTTAAACAACAGTACGAGTTTCGCAACACAGTTCTCCAGATATCCGACAGGTGTCGCTTGCTACTCTACTAAAGTTGTTCGTAAAAACTAACAAAGTGGAAAATTGATTTTACTAAACACAAATTATGAGTTACATTTCATATAATTAACACTAGAAATATGTATATTTTACACGAGCTTGTCAATAAAATCAACAAAGAAGTTTTGTTTAAATAACAATACGAGTTTCGCAACACAGTTCTCCAGATATCCGATAGGTGTCGCTTGCTACTCTACTAAAGTTGTTCGTAAAAACTAATAAAGTGGGAAATTGATTTTACTTGACACTAATTATGAGATATATTATTTAATATAATTGACATTACAAATATGTACATTTTACACAAGCTTGTCAATAAAATCAACAAAGAAGTTTTGTTTAAACAACAGTACGAGTTTCGCAACACAGTTCTCCAGATATCCGACAGGTGTCGCTTGCTACTCTACTAAAGTTGTTCGTAAAAACTAACAAAGTGGAAAATTGATTTTACTTGACACAAGTTATGATATGCATTTCATATAATTGACATTAGAAATATGCTAATTTTACGCAAGCTTGTCAATAAAATCAACAAAGAACTTCTGTTTAAACAACAGTACAAGTTTAGCAAAACAGTTCTTCAGATATCCGATAGGTGTCGCTTGCTACTCTACTAAAGTTGTTCGTAAAAAACTTTTTAAAAAAAAGGGAACCGACTTCAAAACCAAACACAAAAAAACGATAAAATAACTTTTCTTTCGGAAGTCGGTGGCTTTGTTTTTTTTTTATTTCATTGAGTTATGGCCACCGACTTCCGAAAGAAAAGTTATTTTATCGTTTTTTTGTGTTTGGTTTTGAAGTCGGTTCCCTTTTTTTTAAAAAGTTTTTTATTTTTCCCTTTTTAGTTGCGATATTCAACAAAAATCTTCATAAAATCGGCTTCTTTGAAAATCTACAATCCTATTAAGCAACAAAAATGGATCTATGCGAGCAACTTCACGAGATATCCATTATTGTTATATACTCAAACCTTCCCCAGAATGTAACAAACACTTTTCTGAAAACTGCATCAAAATCGGTTCAGCCAAACGCGAGATAATCGCGGACAAACATGCAATCGTCCCTGAAAATCTACGATCCAAGTAAGCAAAACGGATCCACGCGGGCAACGTCACGGGATATCTATTAGTGTTATATATTTAAACCTTCTCCAGAATGTAACAAACACTTTCCTGAAACTGCATCAAAATCGGTTCAGCTAAACGCGAGATAATCGCGGACAAACATGCAATCGTCCCTGAAAATCTACGATCCAAGTAAGCAAAACGGATCCACGCGGGCAACGTCACGGGATATCTATTAGTGTTATATACTAAAACCTTCTCCAGAATGTAGAGAACACTTTCCTGAAAACTGCATCAAAATCCGTTCAGCCAAACGCGAGATAATCGCGGACAAACATACATACATACATACATACATACATACATACATACATACATACAGGTCGAACTGAGAACCTACTTTTTTTTTTGAAGTCGGTTAAAAACTAACAAAGTGGAAAATTGATTTTACTAAACACAAATTATGAGTTACATTTCATATAATTGACATTAGAAATATGCTGATTTTACGCAAGCTTGTAAATAAAATCTACAAAAAACTTTTGTTTAAACAACAGTACGAGTTTCGCAACACAGTTCTCCAGATATCCGATAGGTGTCGCTTGCTACTCTACTAAAGTTGTTCGTAAAAACTAACAAAGTGGGAAATTGATTTTACTTGACACAAATCATGAGATATATTTAATATAATTGACATAACAAATATGTACATTTTACACAAGCTTGTCAATAAAATCAACAAAGAAGTTTTGTTTAAACAACAGTACGAGTTTCGAAGTCAGTTCTTCCCGACAGGTGACGCTTGCTAATCTACAAATAGGTACTAGTTGTTTGTAAAAACTAACAAACTGGAAGATTGATTTTACTTGAATCAAAATATGAGATAAGAAATAAATACGTACATTTTATACAAGCTTGTCAATAAAATTTACAAAGAACTTTTGTTTAAGGTTAAACATTAGCCCGTGACATGACTCGCTATTGTAGGCACATAGCGTGGTTTCCATGAGTTTTAGCTTCTACATTATATATTTTAGCGTGTTCCGACAACTAACGGCAATTTGTTCACTATGAACTGTTATGTGTGTATGTTTTAGTATTTGCCGAATACCTACAAATTAATGTGTGCATATTCACTCTTTTGTACAAATCAAAGTTGTATTCGGCAAATACTACAAACATACCGAATACAACAGCATTTAATGAGATAATTTTGCTTTGTTATCATAGTTCATTCATAATTTATCCTAGTTGTATTTGGCAAGTACTACAAGCATACCGAATAAATACAACAGCATTTAATGAGATAATTTTGCTTTGATAACTTATCATAGTTCATTCATACTTTATCCTAGTTGTATTTGGCAAATACTACAAGCATACCGAATAGATACAACAGCATATAATGAGATAATTTTGCTTTGATAACATAGTTCATTCATACTTTATGTACCTAGGTATAGTTACAGGACATTGTTCCTATAAGACCATCCATAACTTTTTAAGATATTCTGAACTGCATTCACAGATTTCGGAAAAGTTTACAGTCACCAAAAAAAAAAATCTAAATACGAAAAAATGCCAATCTGTCCTATTTCATGTGAGGATCAAAAGACTCTATGGGGCCATTTAAGGTATGAGTACTAGAAATGACAGCAATCGCCAAAAACTTTTCCTATACATTTTGAACAGAAAAACGATAAATCAACGATAAATATTACATAATGCCAAAAATGATCCTATTTCATACTGTGATCAAAATACTCTATAATATAGAGGATGCTTATTTTTGACCTGACTAAGTATACAAATGAAATAAATCTTAAAATATAGCTTAATGAATTGTATATTGATTACGCCTATCACATTATTAAAAGAAACGCAGGATAAAAAGATTTTTTAACATTTATTTCTGTTAAGGGGGATGCTCCAACCAGCCCGCGAAATTCAATTTTTTTTACGTTTTTTGCAATTTGCAGGCCAGTGACATGTTGTAGCTTTATAAATATATGAGTTGCGGTAATAACAAGTATAATTTTAAATATAAAAAATATCAAAAAACTCGCTCCATCAGCTCTCACATAGAAAAGGTGCATCATGTTAAAATCTCCGAAATCTAACTACGATGCACCTTTTCTATGTGAGAGCTGATGGTGCGAATTTTTTGATAATTTTTATATTTAAAATTATACTTGTTATTACCGCAACACATATATTTATAAAGTTATAACATGTCACTGGCCTGCAAATTGCAAAAAACGTAAAAAAAATTGAATTTCGCGGGCTACATCGAAGCAATCACCTTAATTTCACGCACGCATTCAAATCGTCCTTTTTTACAACGTTCCATTTTAAACTTTGCTGCTTGACTTTTTTTACTCTGTTTCTGAGTTTTATGCATATTGTACGTTTAAGTTTACCAGTAAGTTTTTCTTTATTAATCATTGGATAAAATAAATTATTTTAAAATAAAACAATAATTAAATTAAATTAATTATGCAGTGTTTCATTGAGTGTGCGCAAGTGAAACGGATTTTTGACATTTGACAGTTCTGTGATTTGCATCGGCGCCAGTATTGCCAACTTAGTGGATTTTCCACTAAAACTGGTGGTTTCGACCCTTTAGTGGCGAAATATTGCTTTTAGTGGCTGGTGGTTTTTTCTAGTGGTTTAGTAGAATTTACTTTCAATAACTAAAATGCTATCACTCAACCACTAAGCTACTAAAACGTTACGAAATAATTATGTATTTTTACTTCATTTAATTGTCAGGAGAATTTTATTTTTATTTAAGAATACGCTTTGTTTTAAGATTGGAAGGAAAATGCTGCAAAGATTATGAAATTGCAATAAAGTTACAAAACAAATCGGGACCGAAGAATCATATAATATGTGAAATAGACGATGGGGTAGACAAAAATTCAATTGATGAAAACGAATTTTAGAATATCACTTTATTTTTGTAGTTATTGTTGTAATTAATTTTTGTGTTCCTCATTTTAACGTCTTTTTACTTAAATATTTTGTTCCGTAATGAAAATTAACATTTTAATTACATAATTAAATATAGTTTCTGTTTACTTTCGAAAAAAAATGTTTAGTGGAAAATAAAGCGATTTTTACAAGTGTAGGGGGAGTAGAGCCGATTTTTGTTAGTGGTTTTCTGGTGGTTTTAGAAGTTGAATCTGGTGGAGAGATTGTTTATCTGTTGGCAACACTGATCGGCGCAATCCTTCGCTGTTGTTGTTTTGTTGCGCTTGCGTCCTGTTGTGTTGTACTGTGCTATTTTGTATGGATTTCTTCTTATTACGGCCCTATTTACCGCCCGAAGACCCCAATATCTTCCTCATCTGACGACCTTTGCTTACCATACCATAAACCGTTGCAAATTGTGAACCTTGTAATGAACTCCTCATGAGAAGCATATACCAGCAATTAACAACAAGCTGCAACAAGCTCAAGCTTCCGGTTCACGATCCTTGCTCTTGTTATTGACAGTCCTTCAGAAGAGCAAAGACAGATTTATGCTGTTATACAAACAAGAATTGCACCACGTCAGGTATTTATGTTTCTTTATTGTTTATTATCATATTTCTTCTGGTTAAAATGATCATACCAGTCAGTGATTGATCCATGCTGTAATACTTTGAAACACAAAAAAAAAGTACATAATAATAATCATGAGAATAATAATAGGTTTTTTTTGGCCCTGAATGTAGTGATGTCTTTCTTTAATATCTTTTATTAATATATACACAAAATAAAATAACTGATATTAATTCAATGTTTTCTTTCATAGATATCATCATCATGATATCGATAAGTTGCAAGCATGCTGAAATAAATAATGAGCGTGGCGATGATGCCTGTGGAGTTTCTACTTCAGACCAAGTTGTAATTAAAACACTAATAAGTGGAAAAATTAAGTCTAGGATTATGTCAAAAAAGCAATTTATTAAGTCTATATTTTAAAAGAAGTTAATGTATTTGGCAGAACCAGGATAATTGAAATTGTTTGGCCGGTCAATGAATCATTGGATATTGCACTCACATGGTGACGGTAGTGTGGTACCTTTTATGGGCTCGGAACCCCGCCATTATTTTATCTGCTCCAGCAGAATTTCTGGATGACGTTGTAAAAGAATAAGATGAAAATGATGAGGATTAAACCATTCTATTGTAACAAAGTGTTTTGTTTATTTTCCCCGTTTCATTCAACAGGATGTAAGTTGGTAAATTATATAGTGTTTACTTTTGACAAGAATTGAATTAGACTTTCTAGAGGTAAGTATAGCAACTATCTAACTAGGTTTGATACCTATTGTTTTTAGGTTGTTTGGGTATTTTTTATGTACCTAAGTACTTTAGAGAACGTAGGTAAGTACCTACTTATTCTTGAACAGCTGTGTTATTTTCATAAATAAATCAATTGAGTTAGAATGTATGTACAGACGCCAGCAGGTCAACCTACCCGAATCTGTCAGATTATACCAATCAAATATTAACCTTCTACTCTTGTGATAAGGTTGAAATTCTATTAAAGAAATCTGACAGATTGTGGTAGCTTGATGTGCTGGCGTCTGTACCTATATTGGCAATCATCAAGTCTTAGCATCAACTTAGGGGCAGTTGGTTTCAAGGAATTAACAAAGTAAAAAAAAAGATGATTTAGACCATAGTCAGGTTAATATTCATATTTTAGATTAACAAGCATTATTAATTAAAGTCTGTTTTTTAATCTCGTAGACTGAATTGACAGGTGCAAATGGCAAACTGACATAAATTTCAATAGTATTTACGTCAGTTTTGATGTTATCATTTGTCAATGTGGTCTACGAGATTAAAAAACAAACTATAGTTTATGCACGTTGGTTTCATTATTTCCTATGACGGCAAATCCTAACCTAAAAACAACAGAATGTGGTCATATTGGGTCATCAGGATAAACAACTCGTGCTAGACGTCATTCCTTCCTGTAAGTAGGTATATGCTATAGTGTAGCTGGGCTCTGGGAGTTCCACATCAGGTGTTCCAGATCTTCAATATTTTTATACCTACATCAACAGAGAGTGCTCATCAGACTGAACAATTGTTGCTAAGAAGTAATTGTAAATCTTACATGATTGATAATTATACCTAATTACAACGACGATATAATACTAGACTCCGCATGCACGATCTAAGGAACAAAAATTATTCTGTCAACTCGCTGAGGTACTACGTAAGCGAGGGGGACGGGGTACTGCATTGTGATTGGCTAACTCATGGTCTGTTCTGTCTCAACGTATGTTTACGGCTCACAGGATTAATATAAGACTTTTTTGCCTAATGTGTTGACAGACATCGGTCGCCTGTTATTAGGAGTCTAGTATTATATCGTCGTTGCTTAATTATGATGCAATCAATAATTTGGTATGGGGATATCTTTTGTAGCGAATTAACGTTTTAAGTACATTAAATCCTGGAATGTATTTAAGCAAATAACTAACCCCACGCGTACAAAGTCGCGGGCGGCCGCTAGTATCCTATAACTAGAAGACAAATAAGACGCTTTTAACGTTACCTCATTTGTCAAATTACCTTTAAACAAGTAGCTTAGAAGTTAAGGAATTTAAGGCGACGATTACACGTAAGGTATTTACTGTGATCCATCAGTAAATAATGACGTATCGTGGTATTTAATTAACGTGTAAGTAACCTAATGTATTGATGTACCTATGTCATTATTTATTCATGGATTTCTAGATTTCTTGATTCTGTATTGATGATCCGTCGGATTATGATAAAATATTGATCGTGTAGCCTCCGTCAATATTTTTATCACGTCAGTAGGTACGCGTTACGCTAGCAATGGAGGAGGACGACTTTTTGGATCTTGTGGCGGCGACAGACGCACCGTCGTTGTCGCCGCCCCGCACCCTCTCGAAACTTTCTAAAGATCAGGAAGTTATAAAGCATTTATCCTAAATTTAGAAGTATTGCCAGAGATATGGGATAGTTCTTCAAAAGATTACAAAAATTTAATAAAAAAAAGGAGAAGCACTACAAAAATTACTGGAAATTTACAAAAAAATGAAAAGTGATGCCACGATTGATGATGTCAAGAAAAAAATTAACATTTTACGCTCAAATTACCGGAAGGAACTCAAAAAAATACAAGTATCCATGACTGCCTGGCATATTGAAGCCGGTGACATTATAGCCGAAAACTTTAAAGTTCCGTCCCGTTGCCAGGTAGGTAATGCAAAGTTAACGCTAATTTTTCTCTCGGGGTAATAGATTTTCTCATCACGGTATCTTGTTTGGTTAAAAAAGGTGTTACTATTGTCAGAAGTTCTTCAAAGCAGGGTTCAGGCATTCGAAAATAATTCTCGTAATCATTCATTTCACCATGTAATTTAATTTCTGCCATTAAATTCAAATGTGTGTAGGTACCTTTCCCTTTCTTGTAACCAATTCTTTCCCATCGCTTTCGCTTGACCTTTTTATTTAAACTAAGTGCTAAAATAATAGCCACGCAACCTTTAATTTTCAGCTCTGTTGACATTTTAGACGTTTAAACTGCAGGAGACCGAACACAATACTGACGTAATAAATATTGAACGTGTAGGCTGGTGTATTAATCCATCAGTAAAAACTGAAATCCATCAATAAATACCTACTATACTGACGGATCACAGTAAATACCTTACGTGTAACCGTCGCCTAAGGGAACAGAGGAACATGACACACAATCATACCGGTCAAAATCATAATATAGGTAGGTACCTATATTTTCGTTTTTTGCTTCGCCGTAATCGGGTAAAAAAGAAGAGACACGAAAATTGCTCTAAATACTTATAGATACCACTCACAGCTTATAAAGTTATGAATCATGATCGGTTTAGTAGATAAGATGTGAAGGCGTACAAACAAACGGACTTTCGATATTTTATTAAAGGTATTACAGCTTGGCCAGAACGGATTGAAACGGAACTAATCTTTTTATTTCTGACAAACGTTTTAATATCTTTGATATTTGATGTAAACAAAGACCGCAGGTTTGTTAGATTTATTATTGTGCCATAAAACTAACGAAATAAGTGAAGTAAAATAAAATAAAATCACTCAAAGTGCTGGTAGCGCGAAGACAGTGGCGACTTCCGGTTTTCTACAGTTTTTTGCCAAGCTGTAGGTACTAGCAGGCATCCGCGACTTCGTACGCGTGGGGTTGGATATTTGCACATATTCCGAGATTTAATATACCTAAACGTTAATTCGGCATGAAAGATATCCCCATACCAAATCTCTTTACTATTACGATTTTTATGGTTCTCACGGGGACCAATATTTTTTCAGATATAAAAAGTATCCTGTTAATCCAGATCATATTCTATATGTGTGCGAAATTCACTCTGAAACATAACTCCAACAAACGTTTCTCCGCTTAACGATTCGCCGACACAACGATTCATTCCTGGAGGAGGCCAATCGCGGACCTGGACGGTTTGACGACAAAAACTTTCACCGTAGAACGATTCGTCGACAAAGACATGGTTTGACATTATAATACTAGTAACTAAATCCGACATAAGAGCACGGGGTGCCCTTGATGTCGGATTTAGTTTCGGTTAGTTAGGTTCCTTTAAACCCTGAACACAGAAATAGAAGCCCCTCGCAGCGGGGCTTCGTCTAAATGGCTTCATTTCAATACTTCATGAAACACAATACTCATGACTCAATCGTTCTGTCGGCGAAACGTTCGTCGAGGAAAGTTTCTGTCGTCGAACCGTCCAGGAATGAATCGTTGTGTCGGCGAATCGTTAAGCGGAGAAGCGTTTGTCGGAGTTATGTTTCAGAATCGCGAAATTTCATCCAAATCCATTAAGCCGTTTACAGCTTGGCCAGAACGGATTGAAACGGAACTAATCTTTTTGTTTGTTGATAACGTTTAAAATCTTTGATATTTGATGTAAACAAAGAACGCAAGTTTGTTAGATTTATTATTGTGCCATAAAACTAACGTAATAAGTGAAAAATAATAAAATAAAATCATTCAAAGTGCTGGTAGCGAGAGCACAGTGGCGACTTCCGGTTTTCTACTGTTTTTTGCCAAGCTGTGTGATTGAGTCACAAACATCTAAACATCTTCACAAACTTTCGCATAATTATAATATTAGTAAGATTAAATATTAAAAAAGTAACGATTTACCTCTTTGTTTTGATCTATACCTATGTTACATAATTAAAATGTTGATTTTACGAAACATCTTTGAGATGTTACTAAACTTTAATGTTACTTGACGTGACGTCATACATTTTGTTCCACCATATTCGTGTTCCGTTCTCGACTCGACACGGCTTAGAGTTGCCAGATTAAAACCTCTCCGCCCTTTTTTCCGTTCGTTCGTTCCGTACCTAAAGGGTAAAAACGGGACCCTATTGCTATGACTTCACTGTCTGTCTGTCTATCACCAGGCTGTATCATAGGCTGCTGTATGATAGCTAGACAGTTGAAATTTTTGCAGATTATGTATTTCTGTTGCTGCTACAACAAATTCTAAAAACAGAATTTAAATAAATATATAAGGGTGGTTTCCATACATTAAACGTGTTTTTTAGCCGTTTTTGATCGATATGAATAACGATTGGTACGAAACCCTTTGTGCACAAGTCCGAATCGCACTTGCTTGGCCGATTTTTAGACATAATTGCGTACCTACTGATCATATAAATATCATGTCCGGACGTTTTAGCGTGACAAGTAGTATTTCTGTAGATTTTGGATGGTGTACCGTGTTTTCCCGTCCGCATAAGTTCTTTTTTCATTTTTATGATATTTTGACACTACTGAACAAGATAAGAAAGGGTGTCGCGCTGACACCCTTGAGCGTTTCGTATAAAACTCATAATTATGCCAAGAAGCTACCGCCAGCCATTAGACAAACTTCTGATTTTAAGATTTTTAATAACTATCATGAAAATAAAAAAAAAACCTTTTATGCGGACACGAAAACATGCTTCTCTCTCATTTGTTCCGAGCATCTACAGAAATAAGGTAAAATCTAAATAATTAAAATAAAGTACAGAAAATATGGCCATTAACATTTCTAAATACATTTTGGACTGAAATAAATGCCAAGGCATGTTACTCGTGCGATTTACCCGATGAAGTAATCGTAAAAAAAACTTAAATAATATAATATTTTTGGCGGAAAAATTCCAACTTGCACGGAATTCAAAATATCTCGTTGGCAACACTGTTCTTCAATTCTTTCTTTTGGTCGCTCGGCGCTTGGATATTATGACGTGCATGTGCGTGCGTGGTATTTATTTAAATAATTCATAGTTATCTATGAATTATACTCGCTCTGCTCACAGAACACTAATAACCTAGGTTAATTAGTACTATTAGTAGTAGTTCATAGTGAGTGAAAATGGACTCGACGTCACAAAGTACGGTGGAATTTACATTATGCTCCAACTTCGCCATAGCACTCCTCGATTCCTGGGGCGTCTCAAAAGACACACAAGCTGTATTTCAAGGTAAGTTTTAAGTTCCTACTTATTACCTATCAGTATCAACATAGAATGGTAGAATAGGTATCTGACGAGTTGCGTTTTTGACGAGATGCAGTCCTGACGAGTTGCGATTCTGTCTACATGCGTTTTCTGACGAGTTGCGAATCTGACGAGTTGCGTTTCTGTCGACATGAGAATGATCCGTACCTTCGTCCTAACAGGTCAGTCTTATCGTAAAGTAAGTCATTCTATGTGCCTTGCCTATTGCCACTCAAGCTAAGTTGGTAACCTGCAGATCTCCTTATTTCTGATTTCAACGCGCAATAACTCCAAACATAGCTCGTTAGATAGTCCTTGACCTTGAGCCTTTAATATGACATCCTAGTTAGCGAATATCTGTCTGATAACTAGCGGTGAGTAACTCCGGAGGTACCTACTGATCCGAAGGAAAACAAGTTTTTTTTTTATTGAAAACAAGATAGTTTATTAAACTTTCTAGCTATGAATGTGTAGTTAGCAAAACAAAAATTGTTACTTTGTTACTAAAGTATAAATTCATATAAATAAAGTCTGTAAACTGTTCAATTCAAAATGTGCCAAATGAGCCAACGAACCGAATGAATAAAATTTTCTGGTCAAACCGCAGAACCAGAATGACCAAATTAATGCCGGTGCCAAAGGAATAACTAAGGTGAACCGGAATTGGAGTCGGAATAAGTGAATCAATTCACTTTCCGGAATAAAGATAACCCACTCCTACTGATAACCACAAAATATTGTAGTTTTTTTGTATCTAAAGTATTTAACTACACACCGCATATTACTTGGTAGTGTATAAATATTAATATGTAATTTATCTAGGTAGATACTTTAAATAAATGTATTCCAAATTTTAATATCACTCCCTGGGCCCTGTTTAATAAATGCTACTAATTGTAATTGTATACAAGCTACAAATCTGCAAGTTTCTGTTTAGTAAATAATACAACTTACCTAAATAGCATTTGTAATATAAAATATTTTTAAGATTTTTATGTGCAAAATTCTCACTATTTTGTTGTGTTTATTAAACAGAACTTGTAGTACTATTCAACAACATTGTAGGATTGTAACATTTATTAAACAGGGCCCTGCCCTGCCACCAAATACAAAATTTTCTGATGTCAAGCTGGGAAATAACTAGATTATTGTTTTCTTCTCTTTTTAGAATATGACTTGGATGTATTTTGCATAGAAAATATTTCTGATACTGAAATAAATGAGCTGATTCCAAAATCAAGAATAAAGGATAGAATTAAATTCAAGGCTGGATTAGCTCAATTTAAAAATGAAAATAAATCCCTGGTGAGTATTTTGAAGTACATAAATATACCTATTATTGTACCAACTTTCCAGAATGTAGCAAAGGAGCCTTTAGGCTCGGTAATCTCAAGCACAGGCTTTGCTTGTTTTAAAATTGATTGATTTGTTCATATTATTTTGGTTTTGTACTTGAGAAAAAAAAGAAGTAAATAAACTACATATATATTACTAGCTTTTCGCCGTGGTTTCACTCGCATTAATTTGAAAATGTCCCACGGTTGTATGTAGCGTTCCTCAAATAATGGACTATCCAACACAAATAATTTTTCAATTCGAACCAGTAGTTCCTGAGATTAGCGCGTTCAAACATAGAAGCAATCAAACTCTTCAGCTTAATAATATTAGTAAAGATTATTATTTTAAAGATTTTGTGTATGTATCTCAGATCAAATGCTCGTAATAGTATGAGCACTGATCTAGCTGGAGTCAACTTGAAATTGTTTTTTCACATTAATAAAATAATAAGGAACATAGGTACAAATGAAGTTATGTGCTTACCTTATCTTAATTTTTACAGAGAACATGTTCTTTAGACACAGAATCAATAGAATCAGATAAGGATTCTATGGGGCATGTGGGCAGCGATTATAGTTCTGCGGCTAGTGGCTGTTCTTGTGCTACTTCGAACGAAGAGGTTAGTTTTTTACACTTTATTTTGGTCAGTGGGTAGCCTTAGGGGCGGATTTTTAGGAGTTGGAGTATATCCTTAGGGGCGCTATGAGAAGCAAAGAAAACGAAAAAAAAATTTTTTTGGTTAAAAAAATTTTTGGGACTTAGAAAATTTCTCTTTACTTTTCACCTTGAGTACGGTTAGGGGCAAACACTTAGAAAATTTTTCGAAAAAAATTTTTTTTTCGATTTGGTACCATACGCTTATAGGCACCATGAGCCGTGCAGAAAACAAAAAAAAAATTTTTGGGATAAAAAAATTTTTGGGACAGAAAATTTCTCCTTACTTTTCACCTTGAGTACGGTTATAATAGCTACAATTAATATCCCTGTTACGGTAGGATCATACAAACGTCGACGGAGCACCGCTTCGCGGTGCTCCTACTTCTGGGTGGTTTAAAAATAAATAACCACGAAGGGGATGGCGGGGTCTTTCAGACCCCGCCATCCCCTTCTAACCTAACCTGTCCGTGTCGGGGTGCCCCAAGTCGTTTTTATGAAAAAAATTCTCAAAGAAAATTTTTGAAATTTCCGGCAAAAAAAAATGCTTGGGGGGAGTTATATAAACCCCTCTCTACACCCCCCATGCATCAGAATACTCAAATTCGGGTAGCACGTTTCTAAAGTTGAGCCCAACATCATAACAATTATTATTTTTAAAAGTGTTTGCCCCTAACCGTACTCAAGGTGAAAAGTAAGGAGAAATTTTCTGTCCCAAAAATTTTTTTAACCCAAAATTTTTTTTTTGTTTTCTGCACGGCTCATGGTGCCTATAAGCGTATGGTACCAAATCGAAAAAAAAAATTTTTTCGAAAAATTTTCTAAGTCCCGCGCCATAGCGCCCCTAAGGCTACACTCCAACCTTTATTTTGAAATTGCCTTGTTAATAACCGATACCATAAATACCTACTACAAAATACTCGTATAAGTTATTGATTAAAAAGCCCGCCCTATGTTGTTCCTGCTACAAATGGCAATAATGCTAGAAGGATTTCCCTGCTGCAGGCGTAGCATGGCGCCGCAGAAAGGGGTTTTGTCGACGGAAGAAAAGACAAAATGACAGAACGTAGAAATAATTTTAGCGTTTTAAGCATGGTAATGTAAAAAATATAGAAAATAAACATTCTATTCTTCAATAGTGTACGAATGGTGTCAGATTTGTGCAAAAAAACAGTTGTACAGGAATAACAATAAAATAACTGTCTATTCTTGGTAAAATAGAGATGGAATCGTCCATGTCTGTAGTGAAATTAACTTTGATTTCATATCTTTTTTTATCCATATTTTTCCAATTGATAGTTTTATTGTTTTTTATTTAATTTACTTAGTGTTATTACAAATGATTTTTAAACACTTTAACTTAGATACCTGTTTAAATGTGATGTTGTCTCTTTCAAACAATATTGTCAAAAAACAGCATTGTTTAAAAATAATTGTAATAACACTGACTATTTTTACCATTTCTGTGTACATAAGTCCTATTTTTTTTCTCCCATTAGTCTTTTAATTTAAAAGAAATTCTGAAGACCACTAGTATCGGACAAATATGCCTTCAGTATATAAACAAGAAGATTGATGATACAACTATAAGAAACAATTTATCAAAATGTATTATAGAGTACTTCATAAAAAAGAAGGGTTCGATGGATGCAAAAAATTATGAGGACATGTCCAGTCAAATTGTTAAATTTTTCCCATTCGAGTCGAAGGTTATATTTTTATTGCAAAAATATTTTGGTATGGTAGATTAGATACTAGTATATTGGTACTACTATAGTAGTGTTATGGTAATATAGTAACAGTAGTTTTATAGTATATATGTAGATAGCGTACCATGTATAGTCTTGAATTTTCTCGAATTCTGCGCACTCTTCCCATTTGCAACTCGTCGCCAGGGCTCGAAAACGTTATTTAAAATAATGTTCTTAAATGTTTCAGTTTTTCCTTCAGTGTTCCAGATCAATAACCAGATTGTTGCAAGGAGCGCTTACACCGGCAATAGGGTATTTTCCAAATTTTTACAAACCGTTTATTTTATTCATCGGTTTCATGGAGAAAAATACATACATTAATTAATTTATTTTTCTGTTGGATTAAAGATTGGGACGAACACGTCCCAATCTTTAAATATAAGCGGTTTTCAAAAATTTGAAAACTACCCTATTAAAATTGCTGTGCTGCCTATCAGCAATTTTGGTCCATTGCAATATCAAGTAATGGGTAATATCTGAAAAAAAAAACAAATTGGAATTTACTACATTACAAACAATTTTTCAGGATGCATATTATGTACCTAGTAGAAAATATGGGAAGTCATATATTCCAGCAAGAGGGAAATTGGTAGACCGGTACCATAACCAAAGAAGGATTTTACGAAAATCAGGACTCATAAAGAAACACGAAACATCCACCATTACCATAACTGAAACTCATGAAGGTATATTATTCAACATTTCAACTTTGCACTGTCGGGTTTGAAAATCATTTTGCTTGTATGTAAAATCGTTTAGTCGCATTAAGTCCACTTTCCGAAAACACGTTTCTTTCGCAGTTGGTCCATTTCGCAGAAAGGCTCTATATTTTCAATCATTTTATAAATAATTATTTTTCTTCTTAGTACGTCGTCGTAGTAAAAAAAAAATCTGACATTTGTAGAATATGAAAAAAAATAACAAAAAACATTATTTACCTTTTCCCATATTTATGTGAAATATTATCAAATGGGAAATGACAATCTGCGAAATGGACCAAATGCGAAATGGACGTTTCCCGAACTGAAGCAAGTGGATCAAATGCGAAGTGGACGCGATGTGCCATGCCGCTCCGAACGGGCAACCAGTAGAATCGCTCGGACCGCGGTCATCCGCAGCCTCGGCGCTCCACCTCGGCGAGTTGCGCCCTCGCGCTATGCGATCATCGGTTGGCGGGCGACCGCGGTGGAACTCAACTAAACAATCTGCTTTGTGAGTTCTTATCTTAACGTCTCACATTCAGTTTTACGAGTTCAATTTCAATAGACATAGAATGTTATTTGTTTAAGAGTCCCAAAATGTATCACTTGAAGATCTTAATAATATGAAGCTATGGTTGAAATTTAATAAAGAGCCTTGGGTAGATGTTGTGGAGAAGTGGAAACTAACAAGGACATTGCGAAAAGAAGATTTATCTGGAAAAGATAAAACCATCCAGGACTTATTTAATGAGTGGCCTTCAATCAAAGCAAGCTTGGGCTACAAACTTGTTCGTATAATTTATTATTAAATATTTCATATATTTTTTTTAATATTTCAGTTTTTTGCAAATATGCCATTCGATACTTATGCTTGTCAAAATTCGGCCTTATTATATTATGCTTTTAGTATTTTTAATAATAAATATTATGCTAATTGATATTTATGCCATTTAACAGTAAAGGTTATGTTTAGGACAAAAAATTATGCGTAGGTAATCATTCAATTTTATTTTTTATTTTTTTAGGTTGAATTAGATTTTGATTTCATGTACCCAAACCATGACCTAGAATTGTTCAAAAAGTGGCCAATATTCATGGAAAAAGCATTGCCAATTTACAGTACAATAAAAAGTTGCGTGGATAATCTGAAAACTTTGAACGACGATAGTACCACACCAGGTCAGTAGGTGCTAAATTATTTTCATTATATTAAATAAAGATAATAGACAGTCCTCATTTTTTACAGGCTTAGCTTTGTAATAATTTTTAACTCCTTGCAGATGTGAGAGATTATGTTTACCTTAAACTGATGAGTTCGAAGATGCCACCCACCATTAAAATTCCAGTTAAAACCGAAGAAAATAAGAAAAAATATTATAAACCAAGCATTGCTGAATCAGAAAAGGCTTTCATTTTACATGTCGCGGTAAGTAAATAAAGTGCGCAAATAATTAATACAAAGTATTTACCTGTGGTAGAGAAGGAAGACATCTTGAGGAAATCAGCAAGTCTTAAGAACTCAACCCAATGAAGACTTGTGATATTAGTTTACAGGCAATGGGTTCAGTATTTAAGACCCAGGACATCTTGTATATTTGTATTTGTTCAACCTTGTTTCTTCTATTACAGAATCAGAGCGAAATAGTAACAAAGATCAAGCTGCGTCAGGATGAGCACTTGGCCAAAGGACTTACTTGCCAACCACTGATAGTCGTGGTAGGGTCATCGATAGAAGAAATAACCGATTACTATGTCCATTATGAATCAGTCATTTATAAGATCGACACCCTACTAAAAGCAGTAGATGTATGCTTTAAAATTTTCCATGTTTTCAATTTAGAGTACCCGACAGAGTGTGTTAACGTGTGGACCTTTATACAAAAATATTTTTACGGAATTGATTGCAAATCTGATAAAAAAATTTCAAGTGTAGTTTGCTTTATGGCGGATCTGTCTTAAAACCTTTTTAGATTGAAATTTCTATTTTGTGCCAAATATTTTATTTTGTACATAATCAAGACATTTTTAAGGATTTGGTGATAAAAAAGTCTAATTTGATTCCATCTAACCTATAGTTTATTTAAACATGTTTATTTGTTTTATGTGTTCGTCTGTGTTAAACGACTATAAATCATTTTTCTTACACTTGAAATTTAGCCATGACTTGCGACCTAACTCCACTTATTGCTGTAGACAGTTTAATTGTACCAGAATATTTTCAAATATACGTTCGTTTCGTCGTCATCTGACCAATGCTCATAATCTGAATCTACCTTCCGAAATATGCCTGTCAAACTGTAGAAACAACAATATTATTCAAGAACCGAGTACATCAAGTAGCCAACAAATAATTTTCAACTTGGACTGTAATAGTGATAATGATGAACGCCCTTTTGTTTTTGAACCTGAAAGTAACCAAGATCCCCAGAAAGATGAAATTTTTAATATCTCAACAGCCACTTTCGCTTTGTCTTTATACAGTAATCCTAACATTAATCGAAAATGTGCCAACGAAATAATTAATAATATATCAGAGCATATAACTGATGTTATTAGTAATATGTTAACTGATCTTTTATCTAGTGCTTCAGAAACAAATGTCGAAAAATTAAAAAAAGTAATTAAAACAATATCGCAACCTTTTGAAAATTTATCCACAGAGTATCAAGTAATGAATCATTTTTCTGAACTTGGCATTTATATACCTCCTAAAAAGTTTCTTATTGCTGAAGGTACATTTTCAAATACTGCCAATTCTTCTTCAATAAGACCAAATTCCGAGTATGGAGCTAGAGTACCTTTAAAATTAATATTTAAGAAAATTTTCGAATTACCCGGTTTTATTTCTGTTTTAAGAACATATAACGGTGCTGAACCTAATTCAATATCAAATTATACTCAAGGCAAGGTTTGGAAACATAAAATATCTGGAAAAGAAGGGTACTTATGCGTACCGTACTTTTTGTACAATGACGATTTTGAATGTAACAATCCATTGGGAAGTCATGCTGGGGTTCATTCTATTTCTGCCACATATTTCCAATTTCCAACTATGGGAAGTGAATACTTATCACTTTTAGAAAATATATTTGTTGCTATGTTGCATAAGTCGTCGTGTAGTAAAACTTACGGAAACGCGGCTACTTTTCACGAGCTTATTGAAGAAATTAAGTGTTTAGAGGAAAATGGCATTGATATAGCAACATCGGAAGGTAACTTCAGGGTATATTTTATACTTGCAATGGTCATCGGTGATAATTTGGGCCTTAATACTGTACTAGGATTCACAAAATCATTTTCAAGTAACTATTACTGTCGAATTTGTAAGGCCGATAAAACTATAATGAAAAAACAATCTAAACAAGATGACAACTTTCTAAGAAATCGAGAAAATTATTCCTGTGATGTTGAAACTAATGATGTATCAGTGACAGGTATTAATGAATCTTGTATATTTAACAACATTAATACTTATCACGTGGTAGACAATTTATGTGTTGATATAATGCATGACATATTTGAAGGTGTTTGTCATTATGACCTTGCTCATATTATTTTGTATTATACGGAAACCATAAAACTTTTCAATTTAGATACTCTCAATGACCGGCTACGACTATTTGACTATAAAGGAAATGAGTTAAATGACAAATGTACAAAAGTAAAACGGGAACATTTATTAAAGAACAAATTTAATATGTCAGCTTCTGAAATGATGTTGTTTGTACACATTTTCTCTCTATTAATAGGAGATTTAATCCCAGAAGATGATAAAGTATGGTTATTTTTTCTTACATTGCTTAAGATAATTGACATACTTTTTAGCAGGAATTTTGATTACAGTACAATTGCTTTACTTGAATCTTTAATCACCGAACACCATTATGGTTATGTAAAGCTATTTCGTGACACCTTAAAACCTAAACACCATTTTATGGTTCATTACCCTGACATTATTAAACAAGTTGGTCCCTTACGATTAATTTGATGCATGAGGTTTGAAGCCAAACATAAACAATTAAAAAACACTGCTTCAATAATAACCTCCAGAAAAAATTTAGCATTAACTTTGTTAATTAAAGAACAACTGTCATTTGCTCATAGACTTTATACCGTAAAAAGAGATGAAGCTAGAATAAAACTAAGTTCACGGGTAAACTTTATTCCCTCTAATATTAATGACATTGAAAATATTTTAATTCCTCAAGATGTAGAATTAACTGGTACATTTAACTGGGTTTCTTTCAATGGTATCAAATATATGCAACATGCTATTTTAATTATTTCCAACGAAGACAGGTACCAGTTTTTTGAAATAAATTTTATTTTTGTAACGGCTTCAGGAACGGATATTTATTTTCTGTGTAAAGAAATTAACTGTAACGGATTTAATGAACACCTACAAGCGTTTGAGCTCAACTCAGTTGAGGTTGACGCTTGGATATTTTTAAAACCTGAGGACCTTATCATAGCACCAACTTATTCGCATATAATGTGTAATGGAGATACATACTGTAGAATCAAGTACATGTAACTAGAGAGCCACCAAAGCAAATACAAAATCAAATCGAATTACATTCCATATTGTTTTCTTTGTTTTTGAGAAAAACTTTTACAATGTTTAAAGACACGAGACGGCATATTTTGGCAAACAACAACGACGCGTAGCTCGGTACGATGCGTAGCTTGGTACTGTCGCGAGTTGATATTCGTTTTTGATTTTGTATTTGCTTTGGTGGACACACTCGCGTGTTCTGAGCGCTCTATCTGCCTATTTCTTTGATCTGAGATTGATATAATATAAAGCCGAATTGTAACTGCGTTAGATGTAAACTTAGCAATGATGTTAAGTAATATAATATTTAGGTTTTGTATGGCGTTGGTATGCTGGACATTGTGGTTGGATAATTCTTTCTTTTTATTGCAGAATGTATCAGCATATCTAACCACCCTTAGAATCACATGATTGAAGATGATCCCTTCTGGACATCCTTTAAGACGAGCCTTTTGTAAGAGGTTACCGCAACCTTAGTTTTAAGTGCCTACATTTAAATATAAATATGTACATTAAGAAAAAAAAACTTATTTTGGGTTAAAGCAAATTTCAATTAAAATTATAATCTATTGATGTTGACAGATATTATTATGGTCTGTGTACGTTTTCCTTTTACTCTTTTTGGGTTTCTATCGCAGTATTGTTAATATGTTGTATTGTAAATGCTGTTCTTTTCCTTTATTCGCAACGAGTCGCACTGAATCGTGTCATACTGACTGGTTGAGAAAAAAATTCGCAACGAGTAACAGTGTGACTCAATGCGAATTTTTATTCTCATCTAGTAACACTTGTTAGTAAATGGTTCAGTTTATTCTTCTCCTTCATCTCCTTCATCATCTGAACGTGAATAAAAAACTTTTTATTTTACCCTTAAAAAGTTTTTTATTTTACCCTTTTTAGTTAAAATACTTATTGTTATTGTCAGTTCCCCTCGATTTTTCAGGTCTTCCATCATCAGACCTTGTTTTCCATATCATGGGACCACTTTAGAACTATCTTCTTTCCAATAAAAAAGGAATCATCAAAATCGGTTCATAAACGACGAAGTTATGCGCGAACAAACATAAAAAAACAAATATACGGTCGAATTGAGTAACCTCCTTTTTTAGAAGTCGGTTAAAAATATTCTTTAAGTAACGGTGTTAGGTAACTGCTCCAAGAGATAAATATGAACCATTTACTAACACATGTTACTAGACGAGAATAAAAATTCGCATCCAGTAAACCGTTTGTTACGCGTTGCAAATTTTTTCTCGATCAGTAACAGTATCACACAATTGGATGTCTGACTTGAGAATGGATACTTTTAAGGCTTAATAGAGCATTCTGCGATTAAAAAAATTTGTTCTTTTTTTTTACCAAATTTGAAATCTTAGAAATCATGGTAAAATTCGTCAAATTGAGCCAAAATTTCGCGTAGGGGTTAATTTTGCCATCCCTTTGCTCTTTTAAACCTTAAAACGTACAAACCATTCTCAAGTCAAATACCCAATTCAGTATGACTTGTTGCAAATAAGGGCTCTTTAATTGAAAGCACTGTGAACAATGAAACATCTGTTCAAATTGATACCTTTTTTCCTCCAGGTTCAAAATGTACACTTCCCATAATTTGCACAGGTTTCAAAAGGTACATTTCCTGAAATGTCCACTTCTCAAAAAGTACATTTCTCAAAATGCACCTTTCCCGGAATGTACATTTCCCTAAATGTAATTACCCAAAATGTACATTCTTAGAACAAAAAGTACTTAAATAAAAATAAGTTAACCTTCTCCATATTTATGTGATCCTGGTACTTTAAAATCTGTTCAGTCAGTTATTCCTATTAAGAATGTACATTTTGGGAAATGTGTACATTAAGGGAAAGTTGCATTTTGGAAAAAGTACTTTTTCGGGAGTTGTACCTACCTTTTGAAACCGGTGTTCACTATGGGAAGTGTTCATTTTGAACCTGAAAGCCGTTTTAAATAATTATTTTGTGCCACATTTGTTTTGTGACACACTAGTTGATTATTTCATGTGAAATTTCAGTTCTTACCTCGCCTGTAAGTGAATTGTTTAAGTTTTATTGTAAAAATAATTTGATAACAGTTATAATATACTCAATTTTATTCATTTAATATTTTGTTTTCTTTTACTATTTTAGTTATAACCCGAACAAAATTATTGTAACATTTTATCATACCATTCAGATTTAATTTGTTTAACATTTAAATGTGTGTTTTTAACAGTTAAAATTGGAGTACTTTTTGGTATATTTTGTTAAACATGATCTTTTTATATTTGATTTTGTCTTTCGTTTATTTTTTATTGGTAGTTTACTGATTTGTAAATTAGGCAGCTGACTACAAGTCTCTGGCGACAAAGTATACACGGTGACTTTATTAGTGCGCATAATTTTTGAGGATGTTCGTTCAGTCGGACCATTAGTTTGATGGTCTGAACATCCTTATAAGTTATGCGCACTAGTCACCCAGTATATTACGCTACGAGAGATTTTCAGTCAACTAATAATTTACAGCTTTCATGCATAATGGCGAAACATGTTTAATAGAATATACCTACATCCTGTTCGTACATTTTAGGAGAGCGCATTTTGTGTATTTTACTACTAAAAGTGAAGTAAAGTATACGAAATGTGCTCTCCTAAAATGTACGAAATGGTATGAGTAAATGTTACAATACTAATTTTACATATTTTATTACAATACCTTACGTAAAATATGCAATACTTATTTAATGTAATATACGAAATCATACGAGTAAATATCACAAAATTAGTTTTGCATATTTTAAGTAAAATATACTAAACCAACAAGAAGATATCTAATAAATTGTATGAAATTAATTTCACATTTTTTACCAAACACTTTTAGTTAAACATATTAAATCAACATCGTTAAATGGACGAAAGTAATATACGTGAAATATGCAGGACTCGATTAGCTGAATATACTAAATTAAATGAGTAAATGTAGCAAAATTAATTTCATATATTATACATAACACATTTAGTGACATTCATTAAATTTCATCGTGAAATATACAGGACTGGATTAGTTGAATATACAAAATGAAATTAGTAAATGTAGCGAAACCAATTTCACATGTTTTACCAAACACGTTTAGTTAAACATATTAAATCAACATCGTTAAATGGACGAAAGTAATATACGTGAAATATGCAGGACTCGATTAGCTGAAAATACTAAATTAAATGAGTAAATGTAGCAAAATTAATTTCATATATTATACATAACGCATTTATTGACATTCATTAAATCTCATCGTGAAATATACAGGACTGGATTAGTTGAATATACAAAATGAAATTAGTGAATGTAGCGAAACCAATTTCACATGTTTTACCAAACACTATTAGTTAAACATGTTAAATCAACATCGTTAAATGGACGAAAGTAATATACGTGAAATATGCAGGACTCGATTAGCTGAAAATACTAAATTAAATGAGTAAATGTAGCAAAATTAATTTCATATATTATACATAACACATTTATTGACATTCATTAAATCTCATCGTGAAATATACAGGACTAGATTAGTTGAATATACAAAATGACATTAATAAATGTAGCGAAATCAATTTCACATTGTTTACGTAACACGTTAAGTGGTATTTATTAAATCTCATCGTAAAAGATCAAAAGTAATCGACGTGAAATATACAGGACTTTTTAGTTGAATATACAAAATGAAATGAGTAAATGTAGCAACATTAATTTCACACATTTTACTTAACACGTTTAGTGACATTTATTAAATCTCATCGTAAAAGATCGAAAATAATGGAAGTGAAATATACAGGACTTTTTAGTTGAATATACAAAATGAAACGAGTAAATGTAGCAATATTAATTTCACATATTTTACATTACACGTTATGTGACATTTACTAAATCTTATCGTAAAATATCGAAAATAATCGATGTGAAATATACAGAACTTTTTAGTTGAATAAACAAAATGAAATGTGTAAATTTACTAAACGTATGGGTTACATAATCAACCAGTTCTATTTGGTAAAATCAACAATTTCGTGTGTAGGACCTATATTAACCCGCGGATTTGATAAAATTTACGCGGAATTTAGTAAAATCAATCATTCTTTTTTTTCAGTGTAATGTTACTCTGCGTGCTGTCTTTGCAGACATTTATTATTAAAACAAGTTAAAAATGTAGCGAAACATTACCGCTTGACAAATTGCCGTTCAAGACGAGCCCAAAATTGCCGGTACTTATAAAATGGAATAGCGAGAGCGCGGCGTTTAAAATTAATTTTAAATTGAGTAGGTAGGTACCTATCAGTTTATTTTGAGCCTAAAATCGGATAATGGAAATTATATTTCAGGGATCTGAAAGAAAAATATTACAATACCGATTTAATTTTTCTATTTCGATTTTTGCAATGAAAATCGTATTGCGGATTACATTTTATTTATTCGTTCAAAAACATTTTGCATAGCTACTGCTGTTCACACTTAATAAAACTAAAGTGAAAAAACTAACAAAACCATTGAAAAACTTCTCCTAAACACTGTCAGTTAAGTAATGTGTCCAAGAGACTGGCGGCGCACACTGGTCCCGATCCGGAAAATCAGGGACATAGGAACGAAAGTCCGAATTAAGGTTTCACATTTTAAATTTAGGGTCCTTGGATGATTCTAAGACACTTTTATCTCTTGGCATTTTTTGATATCGGGGCCCGTTTCCGAGAAAAAAAATGATCTTTTATTTTTTGTATGGAGAAATTTAGTTTTCCGTAAGTATTTAGTAAACGGGCAGAGATGTTAAAACGAAACCAACATATTATTATAGAAGGTATCATTCTCTACAATTTTTGTTCTGAACAATTTTTTGATATCTCTGCCCGTTTAGAAACGGCAGGCGTTCAAAACTTAAATTTCAAATTTCGCGGTTTGAAAGGTACCAAATGCTTTTTGACAATTAAAGAATATGTTTTATGGTCTTTAGGTGATTAAAAACCACTTTCAAAGAATAACTTATATTGATAGGACCCGTTTTCAAGAAAATTAATAATGTTAAAATTTTTGTAGTGTTTTTTGTAATGCTTTCGCAATTGGGCCGAAATGTTAAAAACAGACCTACAGGGGATTATAGAAATTATAATTTAAGATTTTTTTTATCACACATCCGTTCATTCAATTTGTAAAGTCGTAATAACGCGATTTGAAAGGTACTTACCAAAGGCTTATTCAACAAATTCTTATGTTTAAATGGAATTACCCACAAAATCTGCAGTAAGTTTCGTACTACCTAAGTACCTGGTAAATAAAATTTATCATCGACCCGCTATCATTCTCGGAAAATGGTACTTTATACCGCTTTGGCAGGTACTTGGCACTTTGAACTATCAATAATATGTCTCTGCTCACTTTAAAAATGTCTCAATTTAAAACAAATTTAGATATTTATTTGTTACTTAAAGCCAGTGGTTTTATAAAAAGTAGTAATTTATTGTACGATACGTTGTGAAAAGTTAGTGCAGAGGATCTCGATGTTTCAAAATCTTTTGTGTTAATATACGTGGCAAACTTCATCCAGAACATACAATGGTTGCATTTCGACATCATGTGGCCATCTCTAGGTTCTATAGATTTCGTGTCTGTATTCAGTCATGCGTGATATGGAAGTTCGAGAGCTAGATACTTCATTGGATACTTCTCTGGATACAGTGGCAACAACAACTAGTCCGTGTTCAGATGTGGCTACAGAGGCTCCCGTGCAAAAGAAAACTGTTTGATTTTTATCGAACAAACATAAAATAAGACGTATTTCATCACTTAAACAATACTTGGAAAAATAGCTAAGCACCAATATTTTATACATTTGCAAAGTAAATTCATGTAAAAAAATAGTTGGAAAGTGCCAAGTACCTGCCAAAGCGGTATAAAGTACCATTTTCTGAGAATAATAGCGGGTAGATGATAAATTTCATTTACCAAGTACTTGGGTATTACGAAACTTACTGCAGATTTTGTGGGTAATTCTATTTGAACATAAGAGTTTGTTGAATAAGCCTTTGGTAAGTACCTTTCAAATCGCGTAATTACGACTTTACGAATTGAATGAACGCATGTGTGATAAAAAAAGCTTAAATTATAATTTCTATAATGCCCTGTAGGTCTGTTTTTAACATTTCGGCCCAATTGCGAAAGCATTACAAAAAACACTGTACCTACAAAATTTTTAACATTATTAATTTTCTTGAAAACGGGTCCTCTCAATATATGTTATTCTTTTAAAGTGGTTTTTAATCACCCAAAGACCATAAAACATATCGTCAAGAAACGAAAAAGTTTTTGAAACATCGAGATCCTCTCCACTAACTTCTGTTTTTATGCGATTTCACAACGTATCGTACAATAAATTACTACTTTTTATAAAACAACTGGCTTTAAGTAACAAATAAATATCTAAATTTGTTATAAATTGAGACATTTTTAAAGTGAGCAGAGACGTATTGATAGTTTAAAGTGCCAAGTACCTGCCAAAGCGGTATAAAGTACCATTTTCTGAGAATAATAGCGGGTAGATGATAAACTTTATTTATCAGGTACTTAGGTAGTACGAAACTTACTGCAGATTTTGTGGGTAATTCCATTTAAACATAAGAATTTGTTGAATAAGCCTTTGGTAAGCACCTTTCAAATCGCGTAATTACGACTTTACAAATTGAAAGAACGGATGTGTGATAAAAAAAATCTTAAATTATAATTTCTATAATCCCCTGTAGGTCTGGTTTTAACATTTCGGCCCATTTGCGAAAGCATTACAATGAACACTACAAAAATTTTAACATTATTAATTTTCTTGAAAACGGGTCCTATCAATATAAGTTATTCTTTGAAAGTGGTTTTTAATCACCTAAAGACCATAAAACATGTTCTTTATTTGTCAAAAAGCATTTGGTACCTTTCGAACCGCGAAATTTGAAATTTAAGTTTTGAACGCCTGCCGTTTCTAAACGGGCAGAGATATCAAAAAATTGTTCAGAACAAAAATTGTAGAGAATGATGCCTTCTATAATAATATGTTGGTTTCGTTTTAACATCTCTGCCCGTTTACTAAATAATTACGGAAAACTAAATTTCTCCATACAAAAAATAAAAGATCATTTTTTTTCTCGGAAACGGGCCCCGATATCAAAAAATGCCAAGAGATAAAAGTGTCTTAGAATCATTCAAAGACCCTAAATTTAAAATATGAAACCTTAATTCGGACTTTTGTTCCTATGTCCCTGATTTTCCGGATCGGGACCAGTGTGCGGCGTTACTTCGTTGTAGGGCCATGCTAAAGCCGGAAACACATTATTAACACCCGACGCCACCCGATGAAACGTGATGCGTGTTGGGTCAAATCAAATGTATTGTTTTCTATGACCAGAATCACACTATGAACACCCGACGCGACGACACGCGCTCACTGCACATCGGGTGTCGACACGTTGCATCGCGTGGCGTGTTAAGTAATGTGTTTCCGGCTTAAACCTTAATGAAATGGACAATTGGACATACAACTAATCCTTGACATTGTCATGATATGTTTACATAGACAGAAGGAAGTAGATTATAACTGGTACAAAAAAAAAAAAAAAACATACTTATCATTTGACATTGTCTCTTTTTTATCTTTGAATGTTCACATTCACGAACGAGTGTAAAGAACATGACCCCATCACAAATCTGGGGGCACGGCACACATTGGTTCAAGGGCGGAAAAAAGTCCTTTGTTTCGACCTTGTTTAAAGTGTCTATAATTTGGTATACACATAATAATAATAATAATAATAAAGCCTTTATTTGATCCATAACTTACATGCAATTTTGGAACAAAGTTATACATTTTTTACAATTAAGTTTGGAGTAGTTTAGTATTAGAACAGAATATAAAATAAAAATAAAAAAAAATGTTTTTTAAGTTATGGCCCCGTCTCGGGTATAGGCCTCCTCCAACTTTTTCCACTGTTTCCTGTCTTTTGCGATATCTATCCAGTTCCCGCCTGTGGTTTTCTTTATATCGTCAGCCCAGCGGTCCATTGGTCTCCCTCTTGCTCTTTTCCCTTCTGGACCTTTCCACATTGTTGCCCGTTTTGTCCATCTGTTGTCTGTTAAGCGTGCTATGTGGCCAGCCCATTTCCACTTTAGGCGCTGAGCATGGTTTTTCGCGTCTATTACTTTGGTTATCTCCCGTATTTTGGTGCTCCTTTTTTTTATCTATAAGTTTGATACCTAGAACACTTCTCTCCATAGCACGCTGACATGATCGTATCTTTGTCTTGGTCGTTTTGTTAAAAATCCATGTTTGGGCACCATATGTTAAACAGGGGAGCAGGCATGAATCCATCACTTTCCTTTTTAACGTTATTGGTAAATTTGATTTAAATATCTCCTTCAAACTCCAATATTTTCGCCAAGTGAGATTTATTCTTCTGTCGATTTCATCTATGTGTCTGGTATTTCTGAATGACGTTTGTTTTCCGAGGTATATATATGTATCTACGTATTCTATAGGTGTTTGTTTTATAAGTATGGGTTCCTGCGTGCTGTTTGTAGCTATTTTTGTCTTTGAAGTATTTAGTTGTAGCCCGATGTTCTCGCTCACACTACTAAGTTCTTTTAGCATTTCTTGTAGTTGTTTTGCTGTTGATGAGTTTGATCCTGCGAGCCGCATCTACTACGAAGAACCACGAGAAGGTTACATCTGCTACGAAGAACGTTCGAGAAGGTCACATCTACTACGAAGAACATTCGAGAAGGTTACATCTGCTACGAAGAACATTCGAGAGGGTTACCATCTGCTACGAAGAACATTCGAGAGGGTCATCATCAGCCACGAAGAACGTTCGAGAAGGTCACCATCTCCTACGCAGAACATTCGAGAAGAACGCCATCTGCAGATAACGGTCAGGTCAAATTTCCCTTCCTAATTTCCATGCTGAGTTTGTGCTAATATTGTCTTATTTTTCGTAATTCCAGTGTTCGTAACGAGTGTGCATCAACCTACCTACATCGGTGCCTAAACCAGCAGATTTCAAACTGTAAGTACTTGATTTGTCTCTCACAACCACCATAATGACAAAAAAAAAGCATTCACTTGTAGATACAGAAAGTAATGAAGATATTATTCGGGATTTAGTGAAAAAACGCGGTTCCTTGAAATGCAAATTAACCTTGTTCTCAAAATTTGTTCAATCACTAGACGGTTCTAATCCAACAGAAATTCAAAAAACAGAATTACAGGAGCGCTTGCAAAAGGTACAAGTTTTATTCGATCAGTTTAGTAGCACTCAAGATGACATAGATTTATACGTTGCGGGTAGCCAGATAGATAACGAATTGCAAGAAAGGGAATCGTTTGAGAATCAATATTATACTATTGTGGCCAAATCTAAGTGTATTTTAAAAGATACTTCGACAGTTCAAAGCGCAAACAATAATAATTGTGAATCACACACACACGGTATCAAACTACCTACAATTACTTTGCCGAACTTCGACGGTTCTTATGATCAATGGCTCGAGTTTCGAGATACATTTTTATCAATCGTTCACAATAGTAATACTCTAGACAATATTCAAAAGTTCCATTATTTGCGTTCAGTTTTATCAGGTAATGCACTACAGGTTATTAAAGCTTTGGAATTTTCAGCTCAAAATTACATGGTTGCTTGGGATTTACTAGAGAATAGGTACAACAACAGCCGTTTGCTAGTTCATAATCACGTTAAAGCGTTATTTACTGCTCAGGCGATAACTAAAGAGTCGGCGTCTCATATACGCAAGCTTATGGATACTATTTGGCGTAATCTTCGTGCACTATCAACATTAGGCGAACCTACCGACACATGGGATACGTTAATAATTTATATCGTCGTTACAAAGTTAGATTCGTCGACCGAGCGCGAGTGGGAACTTTTCAAAGGCACCCTCACAAAAACGTCATCCAATAAAAAAACATCGCTATCCGACTTAATGACCTTTCTTAAGGACCGCGCGGATTTCCTAGAAACGGTTAAACCTTCTCATAGCAAACAATTAGAAAGTACTCGGAATAACGACACGAAAAATTCGTCGTCAATAAAAACGCATAGTCATGTTTCAACTCAGAAAGATGGAAAGAAATCGGCTAATCACACAAAATCGCCACGTTACAAGTGCAATATGTGCAACTCGAATCATCCTATTTATTCATGCGAGAAGTTCCTTATTTTATCATCTAAAGATAAATTAAAATTAACCGAAGAAAAGAATCTTTGCCGGAACTGTTTACGTGCCGGTCATGCATTGAATGAGTGTTGGTTCGGGCCGTGCAAACATTGTAACAAAAAGCATAATACATTATTACACAGTGAATTCGTTGACACTAACGAATCGTCTACTGTTTCACACACAGCACAAATAGTGGCTCAGCCAGAGTCCACTACGGAAGTCACACATACGGATATGTCTCGCACCGCATCTCACACGTCTCACACGCCTTATAAAGTCGATAGTATTGATACGCGCTATTTTTATGGTCAAATATTATTATCGACTGCATTAGTGGAGGTTGCGGATGACAAAAATAAATATCACACTACCCGCGCTCTTCTCGATAACGGGAGCCAGCATTGTTTTATATCCGAAAAACTATGCAAAACTCTAAACATTCCAACGATACAGTCCACTATGCAAGTCATTGGAGTAGGTAATTCCATTACTCAATCCACACAGTTATGTGAAATAAAAATGCGATCTAAAACAAGCTCATATAATACACACATCAATTGCTTAGTTTTGTCTCAAATCACATCACAGTTGCCGTCACTGGGCAGCAATCATGACATTAAAATTCCTAATAATATTCAATTAGCTGATCCTGACTTTCATTCAAGTAATGAAATTAATCTATTAATTGGTGCCGACAAGTTCTGGGACTTGCTAAATGATGGTCTAATACGTGTGCCTAAAGGTCCATATTTGCAAAATACAAAACTTGGTTGGGTCATCTCAGGTTCAGTTCAAGGAAATATAAAACGAAGTTCAAATAATACTCGAACACAATGTAATTTCACACAGACATTGGATTTAGACGCGGAGTTAAAACGGTTTTGGGAACTCGAAGAAATTAAGTGTAATAAACCAAATTTCACAAAAGACGAAGTTGCATGCGAAAATTTATTTAAAACCACCACTTTGCGTGACGATAAAGGTCGTTTTTCCGTGCGTATTCCGCTAAGTGAATCAGCTGATGAACTACACGATACATTCTCAATGGCCGAGAACCGGTTTTTGGCACTCGAACGCAAACTAATCCGAAGCGCGCCGAGCTATAGACAGATGTATTGTGATTTTATGGAAGAATACTTAAGGTTAGGACACATGAGCCGTATCACTGAATATTCGTCACCTTACTATTTCTTACCGCATCACGGTGTCTATAGAGAACACAGCTCGACCACAAAACTTAGAGTAGTGTTCGATGCGAGTGCTAAGTCGACGTCGGGCAAGTCTTTAAATGATATCCAGCTTGTTGGTCCGACGTTGCAGAATGATATATTCGCTATTTTATTAAGATTTCGGCAATTTAAATATGTCGCATGTGCCGACATCGAGAAGATGTATCGCCAGATATTAGTTCAACCAGATCAAAGACAATTACAATTAATTCTTTGGAGGGAGAAGCCGTCTGAACCCCTTGGCATATATCAACTTAACACCGTCACCTATGGGACGGCATCCGCACCTTATTTAAGTATTCGATGCATAAAACAACTCGCGTTGGAATGCGACGATGACGTCATCGCACGAGTCATTAGTGATGATTTTTACGTCGACGATCTGATAACGGGACATCAGGATTATCAAAAATTATTAGAGATATGTAGTGGTGTTTCTAAAGTTTTAGAATCGGCTTGTTTTCCGTTGAGAAAGTGGATCTTTAATTCGAAGCCTTCCCAAACACAATTTGAGTCTACCTTCAAGGAATTGTCACTAGGAGACTCGTGTCACACGAAAACGTTGGGATTGGGTTGGTTTAATTCTCCGGACGAACTGTATTTCAATACTAAATGTGATCATGATGTAACTCGTGCTAGTAAGCGTAACATTCTTTCCACTATAGCGCAAATATACGACCCTTTGGGTCTACTCACACCGATGATAATTAATGCAAAGATCATACTTCAAAAACTGTGGTTAGCAAAGATAGGTTGGGATGACCCAGTCCCTAAGCCGATTTTATTAGATTGGCAAAAATTTGTTGAGAAACTGCAATATTTACAACATTTACGCATACCTCGTTACGTAATAGGAGATAACGCGCACACAGTTGAGCTACACATTTTTTGTGACGCATCGCAAGACGCCTATGGGGCATGTGCGTATCTTCGTAGCTATACAGATACACTAATAACAGTGCGTTTGCTATGTGCGAAGAGCAAAGTAGCACCGGTGAAACCAGTTTCCATTCCGCGCTTGGAGTTGTGCGGCGCGGTAGTGGGCGCGAAACTGTATAAAAAAATAATTAGTTCGTTAAGATTAAACTTTGATAATGTATATTTATGGTCAGATTCTACCGTAGTATTAGGATGGCTTAAAATGCCACCGAATCAATTAAAACCATTCGTGCAAAACCGTGTTGTGGAAGTGAACGAACTAACGGGTGATAAGCCGTGGGTTCACGTAAATGGTAAACAAAACCCAGCTGATTTGTTATCGCGCGGAATGCCATTGGATGTTTTAAACTCGTCTGATTTATGGTGGCACGGACCGTCATTCTTACACGTTCACGGAATGGATGGTAGACATAATAAAGATTATAATATTAACTACGATGATTTACCAGAATTAAAATCAACTAAAATCGCATTAGTGAACCAAACAACATCAAGTTCTTTTCCTTTCGAAAGATTTTCTAATTTTAATCGTATGATACGAGTAACAGCCTATATTATACGTTTTGCGAATAATTGTCGACATAAAATAAAATCACATCGCGTCATAGGTAGTCTGTCGGTGGATGAACTACTTGTTTCAACTAAAACTTTAACGCGCATTTCACAGCAAGAGTCGTTCCCAACAATCTATGATGATTTAATAAACAAACAACCTTTAATAAAGTGTCCTCGTAATATCTCTAACTTAAACATATTTCTAGACGAGCGCAATATAATCAGAGTAGGGGGTAGACTGGAATATTCCGAATCATTCTCGTACGATAAAAAGCACCCGATGTTGCTATGCGGTAGACATAGGTTTACGCGTCTTTTATTTGAATATGAACACAGGGTATTATTCCATGCGGGACCCCAATTGTTACTTGCTACGATAAGAGAACGTTGGTGGCCTCTCAGAGGGCGGAACTTAGCTAAACAAGTGGTGCATACCTGTGTAAAATGTGCTCGTATGAAAGCTAAACCTTTAAGTATTCAGATGGGTAACTTACCAACCGAAAGACTAGACCCCGGGTACCCATTCATGTACTGTGGTGTCGACTATGCAGGACCATTGTTTATGTTGAACCGTTCAGGAAGGGGGGCAAAGTTAATTAAGTGCTACATATGTTTGTTCGTATGTTTTACAACACGGGCAGTACACTTGGAGTTGGTCACAAATCTCACGACTGAAGCATACTTACTGGCATTAAAACGCTTTATTTCCAGACGAGGTAAACCATTGCAGATCTATTCCGATAATGGTACAACATTCGTAGGGGCGCTCAAGGAATTCGCTAAATTTCTAGTAGATAAAGAGAGTGACATTCTAGATTATACCGCTAATAACTTAATTAAATTCACTTTTATTCCACCGTACTCTCCTCATTTTGGTGGTTTGTGGGAGGCAGGTATCAAGTCCTGCAAATTTCATTTAGCTCGTGTTGTGGGAAATGCACACTTGACTTATGAGGAATTAAGTACTGTGTTGGTACAAATCGAGGCTATCCTCAACTCCCGACCCATGTTTCCTTTGTCATCCGATTCCTTTGACCTTCTCCCTCTGACTCCTGCTCATTTTCTGATTGGCCGACCGTTCACTGCACCCGCCAGTCAGGACTTGACCACAACGACTACGCAGCGTCTACGTCGCTACGATCGTGTGGAACAGATGCGTCAGAACTTCTGGAGTCGATGGTCTAAAGAATATGTTTCAGAACTCCAGAAAAGAACAAAATGGCAGACCCAGCAGGACACCCTCGTTCCTAACACGCTTGTGCTAGTGAAAGAAGACAACCTGCCTCCTCTCAAGTGGCGCCTAGGCCGGGTGATAAAGACATTCCCGGGCAAAGACAGCGTAGCGCGCGTCGCAAGTATCAAAACAGCGACAGGTACAATTAAGCGCTCATTTTCAAAGATATGCCCGCTCCCACTTCCTGACGAGGACAACACCGCAACAGCTGCTCCATTGGAACCAGGTGTTTCCAAAGCCGGGGGCATGTTTACGAATTGAACGTACCTAACGCCACCTAGCGGACACCACGCCGAGCAACAACGTCACCGACATACAAATATTTAAAACCCTTCTTTCCTATGTCTATGGTCACCAAAAACGGCGACGTGGAGCCGACGACGTGGAGCCAGCGGGGGAAGCCAGCGCGGGAGGGGGGCTAACGCACGCTCCGCCACGGACCTGCTGCCAGCGGTCAAACCATTACCCTGACGACACCCGAGTACTCCACTCTAATTATTACAAAGCGAACTGTAATATTATTTTCAAAATACAAACCGTATATTCGTCACACCGAGACTTTTAATCAGCACATCCTCATCACGAAGATTGACCACCTCCTGCACATTATTTGGTGTACACATACTAGAATGTTAGTAGAAGCAAGTCTTAAAATTAATACGGATAAATAATTCTATAGTATTTAATTATATGATGCCAAAGTAGGATGATCGAAAATTAACAAATTTCGTGCAAAAAATATTGTTATTTCAAGTGTGAATAGAACCTAAATACTATAATCTACAACTTTTATTGTTAGTTTAGTCATATGTTCATTGTGTGTATTAATGAAATACGTGAATATAATGTCATGATATAATATATAATTACTTGCTATTGCATTTTTTGTGAAGAAGGTCATTTGGAACCCTTTGTTTTCAATCATGAGATCATAACTAATCTCCGTTATCGACCGTTGCGTAATAATATACCTTCGGTGATTAATTAGACCCTATAGATTAGGAATACATCAGTTTTGGCTGCGAAAACCTGCGATCTTGGAAATACCAGGTCCTTAACTAATGACGCTCCGTAGTTAAGAAAAAGTGCGTTATATTAATAAGTGTTTCTCACCCATCTCGAAAACTATGTCTTTTCTATATAATATTTAGTTTATTAGTATTTATTTATATAGAAATGCAAAAAGACTGTATATTTTGCATAAAATTTGGAATTGAATTCATGTGACAAAATGTGATGATGTGAATATATGATGAAAAAAAATACGTATTATAACTTTCTCTTTGTATACTGGTTCATTCATTATATAATTTTAACAAAGTATTATGAAGAAACGCAACGTATTTTCATTTAAAAATAATATTTTCCGCATGCACGTACTACCTGCACCACTGTGCGGCAGTGCCCCGCCAAGTCTCGAGCAAAACGGGCACGGCCGTACCATCTTTTCTCGAAGCGATTCGCGGCTGTTTCGACCCCCCTATATCTTCGACGTGGACAAAGCTAGGAGTTTAGGTTTCCGGTGAATAATAGTAGGCATTAAAACAAGCTTAAGTTCGAAATTACATGCCAATTGAATGAATAGTTTAGGAGTTACGGTCGATCAAAGTTACACCATTTTGTCACTCACTGACTGACTCACTGACCGATCATCAAAAATCTAAGGTACTTCTAGCAGACTTAGAAACTTCAAATTTTGCACCAAGATAGGTCATTAGCCACATATAAAGGAAAAATTATAAAAACATTAAAAAATAATATACCATAGAAAACAATTTTATATTTGCGGTTTGGCAAGAACATTATGTATGGATTTTGACTGCATTGTTAACTTTGTTCGTTGTTTAAGTATTCAATTGGATGAATACATACATAGAATAGAAAAGAATAATATAAATGTAATACATAGACTATAATTAATCTAAATTAATACATAAAGTTCATAATTCATTAAATTAATAAAGCTAAAACTCCATTGTATTGCGATAAATATTGTATGCGCGTTCGATAGATGGCATTGTACCTGTCTGAATCGCGCTATAATAATATAAGTCGCAGAGCGCAGTCTAAGTAGTACTTTAAAATAATTCAATAATTTTCATTTGATAGCGCCATCTATCTATGAACAACCATTTCGAAACTAAAAAAATATTGTAGCGATATTCAGAGAACTTAAGTTAGCCGGATTAGATAGTAGATTTATTATTGTTACTGAAACAGTTATTTAGGAAAATAGTTTATTAATATAACATAGACATAGTTACATAAATCTAGTTGTTTACGTGTTATTTAGTTTAGTTATATTTAGTTTGTAAGTTAGTAGATATATATTTATTTAGTTATTTGTTAGTTAGTTTAGTTCTATTTAGTTTGTTAGATAGATAATGGGTCCTAAGCAAAAAAGTAGCTGAAGTCCAAGAAATTATGAGGACACCTAAAAAAAAGAAAGAAATACACTTACAAAAAATAAATGAGATCCCACCAAAAACATTAAATGTAAAAAATGCCAAGTCTCTCGATGCAGTCTTTCCATCGTAAAAAGTTTTGAGATCTCACAGAAGCCAAGTCCTATTCAAATTATTTTGTAGTTATAAATCAACATTTAGTAATTATATCAATAGTTTTCTTTATATTATAACTATAGTGACTTGGCAATGAGCACAAGTAAAAACAAATAAAACGGCATATTTGGAGGAGTTGAAAGTTACACACACCGCATGCATAAACATTCTCTTTTACTTTATATATTCTCTTAACATTCATCATTTACTTTCATAAAGCGATGGTCCGTAAGGTATTCTTAATTATTGTATTGGGACATGTAGTCGGTAGTGATTCACACATAACAAATAATCTGATCACAGGTCTCGTCAGTAACATTTGCACATAATTCCAGGCAGCAAGCAGCTTTTAATTTGTGCTCATTGCCAAGTCACTATAGTTATAATATAAAGAAAACTATTGATATAATTACTAAATGTTGATTTATAACTACAAAATAATTTGAATAGGACTTGGCTTCTGTGAGATCTCAAAACTTTTTACGATGGAAAGACTGCATCGAGAGACTTGGCATTTTTTACATTTAATGTTTTTGGTGGGTTCATTTGTTCAGGAGACACCATTATGAATTCCATTCAACGACGTACAGGAAATGTTTCGTGATAAGTGACATCTTACTTTCTTGTATCGGCGAATACGAGACAAGACATTTAAAATGTAAGTGTTAAGGTCTGTTCACACCGAAACGCGACGCGACGTGATGCTACGTAACTGGAAATGTGTAAACTCAAACTCAAATTCTTTATTGCATTCATGTGTAGTACATAGGTCTTACAGAAATGTATAAGTATCAACATGAAACCCGGTTAGGGCACGGCAACATAATATGTATAATATTAATTACATTGACAATGCAAGGAACAATTAACAATTCTCAAGTAGGTAATAATTATACTCGTATTATAGTGTAGGTACTATTACTACTATTTTACTATACCTTTTTGTGTAGGTAGTATCTTTTTGTGTAGGTAGTAAATAAAGTTATAATTTGCGCGCATCATCGCAGTCTGACAAACTGTCGTACCATGGGGTTTAAGGGGTATCGTATTGCCCAGTTACTGGGCTGTGGAGGTCCGATAGGCAGTCGCTCCATGTAAAATACTGATATTTAGCTGCATCTGGTTCGACTGGAAGCCGACCCCAATAGGGTTGGGGAAAGGCTAGGTAGATGATGACGCAGTTCAGCATCGTGCCTCGATGTGAATTGGTCCTAAACGGTATGAAGGTATGAAGAAATAAAGTATTTACTAAGTTCACGGCTCCTTTGGGTAAAAATTGAAACAATATATCAAATCCAATAACGGCATAAAATATTCATAATACAAGGAAAATTATTTATCATAGTCATGTTTATGTAATAGATCTAAATACGAGGTAGGCGGTGATTTTATATGTAATTTTGCGTGTTTTTTTGTGTTACTATGTAAACTGCGCTAGGACCTTTAAACAGGTCGATATTCAATGTGAAGTTTCGCTTGACGAGGTTTGTCTGTGGATGGGTGACCACCAATTATAGCGAGTTTCCTCCGTGCTTCGGAAAACATTTTAAGCTGTTAGTCCCGGCTATCATTTGTAGATCTTTGACAGTCGATAGTAGAATCAATCGAGTCAGATAGGCCGACCCCAAGACAGTTGGGATAAGGCTTGGCAGGATGATATTGAACGTTGAATGTTGGGATCTTTGGCAAAATTCGCAGATGCTATTAATAATACTAGCCTATACATTTATAATGTAACTGACGGACTATGACACAGTAAACACATGAATAATTATTTGCTATCGATACGCTAATAAGAAGATTAGAATTTTCCGTCAGATACCCATCTGTTCATTACGTGTGCTGCACGCGTAGCATGGCGATTCTATCTCTATTCTACACAAATCGACTGTTTTTTGCGCAAATATGACACCATTCTTACACAATTGAAGAAAAGAACGTTTCACGTAAACATGCTTAAAACGCTAAAATTATTTCTACGTTCTGGCATTTTGTCTATTCTTGCGTCGACAAAACCCCTTTCTACGCCGCCATGCTACGCCTGCTGGTGGTAAGCGAGGATGTGGTCGATGGTGAGGCACCCTTATTTGAGTCGTGGTGTTATTTAGAAATTATATTATTCATCATAGATGAAGTTAAGATTAAAGATGCATGTCTTCAACCGAAAGGGTTTGTTCATGATAATAAGGGTTCTATTGACAAGACAGCCTGAAATATTTCAACTATAACATACAAGAGATACAATCTAGTAAATATTTGTAGATTAAATGTCTTATTTATATCAACTTATAAACTATATCTACGTACTCGTAACTGGCGAAGTTTCTAGTACTAGAAGTGTATGTATATGTCACATAAATATTTGTTTTTGATATATAGTGTACTTATTGTGGCATGTGATAGTAAAAGTTTTTCCTTTATTTCTATTTGCGAGCATAAGTTTTACTGGTGCCTAAGATATAATAAAAATAAAATATTTGTATTTTTGTTTGTTATGAATGAACAGTTCATTCATAACAAACAAAAATTTTGGAAATAGATTCAGTAGTTTTTAGTTCATTATGAACTAAAAACTACTGAATCTATTTCCAAAATTTATTTATTTATTTTAAACACGTAAATAAACACGTATAGAAATCTACTTTATCAGCGCGTATTCTAGGCTATATTTTCAAATTGAGAGTGGTTGACAGTCAACTTATAAACTAAATTCATAAGTTTCTTACAGTCAACAAAAGAATAACAATCACATAATGACGGACTTGCTGTTGCCAACGGTTTTATTGACTTATTATCCTAAAACGTAATACCGAGATGAAAAGTATTCTATGTGTTTGTTAATCTAGGTTATTTAAACTACATATAGTTTCATCAAAATCTAAATCATCATCAAATCATCATTCTGAATCCGTTCAGTAGTTTTTGTGTTAAAAGGAGTTACAAACATCTATCCATTCTTTAAATATTAAACGCATGTTAATGCGTAGCGAATTCTTTCCAAAGAATATCTATCCATTAATTCATTTGTTAAATTAGATATGCGACTGTTTTTTACTTGTGACATTTAACCAACTTCCCTTTCGTGTAACAATAATGAATTTTCATAAACGGCCCGTTAGTCGGGTCGACAGTGGGATTAAACTCCGGTTAGTACTTACTATGCGTTATTACGCCCTTAACAAACTGCAACACAAATTACAGAACGAATATAAAAGCCGGGACCCGTTAAGATTTTGACTTGGCACTAGATTTCCCAACCGAGTTGTAACTATAAAGGTTAGTGATAAAAAGCCGGCTTCAAAACTTTAAGTAGGTGTTAAAGTTATAGCTTAGTTAACCAAGGACAGTACGTAGAGGCTTTTAGGAATAGACATAAAGCTCGTTACACGATCTAGCCCCTCAGATATTTAATTCCTTTAGAGTGAGTAGTCTATCCCTTATATATCCATTAGTACTCCAACGGATAATATAATAAAGCTATTCAGACATTGTAAACAAAGGCCAGATTTTGTCAATAGACTCAAATCCAATATAATTGTTAGTAATTAGTGCTGTAATAACTCGATATCGAGATTATCTTGCGGCCATTAAACTTCACTATCACGTACCGGATTGTTCTCATAGTTCACGCGAAACACGTACGTTTGTCCAATAATTATTAAATTATTATGGTATTATACATCCCGTAATTGTATTATTACAGTCTACAGTTTATATTGTGTGGTTATCTAACGAATATTGTACAGTCATTGACTATTGATTAATTTGAACAATAGTTGTCGGTGACAACGGTAGAGAAGTACCATGTACCACTTACCTTATAAGGACTTCCACAGTTGGGTCACGAATCTAATCAATGGGTCGGGGTTAAAATC
Source organism: Agrotis clavis (assembly GCA_954870645.1). NCBI lineage: Eukaryota > Metazoa > Arthropoda > Insecta > Lepidoptera > Noctuidae > Agrotis > Agrotis clavis. Next base: position 14,462,830 of record OX940919.1, on the reverse strand, counting down.
TCGTTTTGGAGAAAATCGATTTACATATTTGGGCTTTTCCTACCTTAAGGCTCGAGTAATAACAACCATTCTTGCTTTTCTAAGCTGACATTATCGATAATTCTACATCTGCTCTAATCTGAGCAGACGGGCGATGATCACGAAAAATAACATTTAACCCTTAAAAAATTCTCTATATTTTTTTTTTTTGTTAATTTCATCTTATTTGTTTTCTTTATTAAAATCGGTGCGAACAGCTTTTTTAACCTTCATTTTCCCCCTTCAAAGTTTGAATGGCATAATATTTGGTTCGACTCGATAAGTTTTATCGAGGAAAATCAATTTCAGTGTTTAAAAGTTTTACGTGTACCGTGGCACTGCGGTAGATCACTTAGCGAACTGTTTTGTGAATATTTACATATACAATCTAACTTTTTATCGACATTGGTGCTGCATTGGTAAATCTATAACATGTTAAAGTGTCGTACATTTCTTGGAAAGTGTTTCTTTAAGGTACATGCTAGCTTGCTCGCTTTGTACAAATTCGCACTTACCGCGAGTGCTATGGGAACAAAAAGAAAGAGTTATATGTTTACATTCGCTTCATGGATATTGAAAAATAAAAGAAAGGTCTTGAAATCGAAATACGATATATGACAACGATATGTCTTTTCGATGATTATATCTTTTACATTTAAATTGGACCGTAGTTCATTCATAACCAATGATAAAACATTTATTCCGTGGCAAAAACCGCCGACCAAAATAAAATGACCTTTATTAACTCGTTCAAATAATATTAATAAGCAAATAAATTATCGGTGGGCGGAATAATTCGATCAACTAAATATCGCTAGGTGTAATTCGGCTCGTCAATTACATTTGAAGTGTTGACCGGGTGAGATCGATCACTCCGCGTGGGACAAAGCATTGTTCCCTTAATCAGCGCTCGTTGGTACTTACGCGTCGTTCGCATTCTCTTGGTGGTACCTCGACGTCGATACCCCTCTTAATTTATAGTTCACGTGTGACAGCGAAAAATGTTACAGAAGTTTGCGCAGTTTTGGATTCTCGATGTCGAACTATTTGCAAGTTGCAGTACCTATAACAGAAACTTGACCTATATTAAAGCTAATTTTTGACTATCGTCAAATAACACTTCCCACTCAGGGCAGAGCGGGAGGGACCGTCAGACTTGTACTGACTAAAATCCACGGTAATTCGTTCATCCCGCGACCCGGCAGGCTTTGGCCCTCTATAAAGGGGACCCCGTCATAGTGTTTAGAAATGTAGCGTTACCATTTTTATGCTGCATTTCTAAAGAATTATCATGGGGTCTGTAGCTAAATCTAAATGTTTATACTTGAAGGGAAAACTTTTTACCGCTTTTTACAAAAAATACGCAGACTCAGGCATGAAAGGTATAATTAAATTAATAATAGAGAAGAAGTGGCCATAGCAAATATTTTTATTCATATTATTTATGCCATATAATAAACAACATTGCCCACACTAACAACATTAAATTGATTATTGAGACGATTTGACACACACTGAATGTTAAAATGTCGTAATGAATTAGTTAACCAATGATTTAAAGTATTCATACATATGTTATCCCTAATTTGATTCTGCAGTTTACGAATTTTCGGTGTTTGCTTCTACATTTTTTACCAAACTTCACATTTATAACAAAAAAACACAAAACTACTTAGTTGAAACAACGCGTACCAGAGAAAATATCCCAATTTTTTCATGTTTACATCTTCTGTATATTTAAAGAAGTAGGTAACGTCAGTTATTTCTTATGCCTGTACGATACGTGACGTAAACCGCTTTAGGTAACACATGTTAGTACCACACCTGGTTCCCATCTTTTAGAAAATACAGAAAAGATCTCTGATTTCTTTATGATGATACTGGCGATGCGGCTTTAGTTACGAAAAGGTTAAACCTATTTCCAAACAAAATGTACTGCTGACTCTGGATTTTTTCTTTATAAAGTATATAAAACAATGACGTCTGTCTGTGTTTGTACGCACATAACTTCCGACCGATTGCACCAAATTGGATATTTTCTTTTATTGTGTTGATTGTTTTCAGAACAAGTTTTGTACACACATAAAAAAAGATTGCGATCACTTTGAAAAATCGAAATTTTTTTTTTCGCGGGTGAAGACGTAGGGTCTCGCTAGTGAAGAATAAATGCCAGATAGCACCTCATAGATAATATGTAATCTAATTGGTCATGTGTTCCAATATTGTACAGACTCACATAAACATTCCAATTTGTACTATAGTATTCTTTTCCAATCGAAATCAACCTTCCACTTTTGTGATAAAGTAGAAAACCTATATATGACAGATTGGGGCAGGTTGATGTGCTGGCATCTGTACCCATCTGCACATTAAATCATTTTCTATTTATATTCCCAAAAGATTGCGTGACTTACATCGCAAATACCTGGATCCTCCAGAAATCATTTCAGATATAATACTGCGCAAACAATGTTTCTGATTCGAAGAAACAAGTTTCCCCAACTATTCCTCTAAGCACAAAGGTGCTATTTGCGGAGCTATGCTTTTACAAAATTTCTAAAGATAATAGTGATAATAATACCGACATGCTTCGGCTTAAATAGGCGTCATTATCGTTTAGAACGGTACCTTCAAACGTGTTTGTGACGTTCATTAATCTGTTCCTACGGCAACGCTGATTGCTAATGTCAACAATATACTTAAAGGTACCTATTTCTAAAGGCAATTTATTTAAGCCAATCTCATTTATTGTTATAAATTACATATATAGACATTTAAAGAGAATTTTACTCAGTGAAAACTAGTAACAAACACACAAATACAAAAATTAGAACCGTAATTGCTAAAAGGGATTCTGCAACGCAAACTGGAAAATGCGACACGAGAAAGAAAAAACATAATGTACAATGCTTGCATACAAATACCTACAGACGGAACAGTACCTCGAAATGAAAAATTCAGTTGATCCAGCTCACAAAACGTAAACTTAGAACTGGGACATCAGAGATCTGCGGGCTAATCTAATAATCTTCATCTGGCCGCCATTGATGCAACTCCTCATGCGCCTGACATTTCAATTTTTTCCCAAACCATACGTCCTCATTCGAATGCTGCCCTGGTGCTCCGAATTTGGGTCATGTCGATCATTTCCCTTTACGCTGAATGCAACATGATATCGAATATTACATTATTCGTGACTGAATTCTACCTGAAAACGTACCGGAAAATTAATTAGGAAAACTTATTTAATTACTGTTTCATTAAAATTGATCTGACGCAGTAATGTGATGAGTAGATTAGTCTCTATCTGTTTAGTTTTGTATTATTATTTCACACACGTTCTCTTTCTAGTACTAATTGTATTTTATTTTGGTTACAGATTCATCCCGTATTCCGTTCACACACTTCTTTATCAAACATGGTAAGTTCTTACCTTCAGTGTGACCTAACCGCTCGTTCTCATAAAAATGCCATTGAAAGGCAGACATTTCAAACGACTCTAATTATTCGTCTTCAATAATCGTAAAATTTATATTTTTGCAAGAACAAAAGTACTTTTCTTAATTATTTGCTCTGTAGCGTCTGACAACTAATGTACCTACCTAATAGCTAAGTTTTAATACCAACTGCTTTTTTTATTCAATATTCTTACTTTACAAAAGCATGATTTTGAGAAATATATTTTGATAACAAATAAATATGATGGATTGGCTCTTTGATCACATTATGTGAGTATGTAATCACGAACATAATCATTATTTTCCATTGTTTACGAACATATTATTCTTTTGTTAATCTTTTGTAAGGAGACTCTAACAATACATTGTATGAATCTACTTTCATATTTCTTTTGTCCGATATTATGTTATTAAGTGAATCAGGATCATTTAATTTATTAGAGTTTCGTAACCTGACCAATAGAAATTACCTAACTCTTTTGTCCAAAACCACTGTGGGTTAGTTACAAAAAAGTTTCTCAACTTCTGTCGCTTTTGCAAGCCACGATAATGAAAACCACATCAAAGTAAGTTTGTCGGAATAAAACCACAAAAATATTTATGCATGAGCCGATAATCATTCATTTTACACATAGACTGCTGAAAACCTATTGATAGTCAATTTCGCGCTGATGACCCAATCAAATTATGATCAGCTACCTCTGCGGGATTGTTTCACCGTGCAAATAGGCCTGTGAATATAAAATAGGTTGCTTATACGAACCTTTTCGAATTTGCGGATCAAATAGTATTGGTACCGAGAAGTCGGGAGGACGAAAGGAAACGCCATTCGCTGCGTACTTCCGGTCCGGAGCAACGATGTCAATATTTGTCGTACCGAAGTTGTCTGTGACACTTGTTGCATTCTGTTTTATAGCCAGCTTCGGTTTTCAGAGTGCTGCGAATACGATTTCAGTGGAAACACGTGCTAAGCTGCTTATACCGATGTATCGCATGTATATGACAATACTTGGAAGAGGTTTTTCTGTCTGATGAAAATCAAGCTTCTTCTCTTCTTATCTTGATCCACAATCATACTTTATGTAAATTATTCTCCTATATTTTCGTCAACATCTATTTCCTCCATGTTTTGTTGTGAAATGACACACGAGACATAAGTCAACAGATGTAATCAAAAAGGGACTCTGTTTGCTGAAGAAAGTGGCCGCCACGCCGGGCACGCTGGCTTATCAGAAAATATATAGTGACCCACACCACAGTACCCACAAGCCATTCAGTCGTTGTGACTAAGCAAAACAATCTGCTATATTTCATTGACCAAGTTTCGCCTGTTGAAGTTGAGTTGAGTTGAGCACTTTAACTTGTGTTAAAGTGCTCCATTTTTGGATCAAAACGTGATCCTATTTATGGACCACTAAAAGCTCTGGTTACTATTTTTATAGAATAAGCTATTGCGTATGGTCCATGATTTAGCATTGTACAAAGTCGTATATTCTAAGCCAGTTTATGGTCTACATACAGTGATATTCACAGAACCCAATAATGGTATTTTTTTCCTTAATAATGATGTTATGGATTCTGAAAATATTACCTAATAAATGTTAGGTCATGTGGGAAAACTCTCTAAATTCTCTCCACCATACACCATTGCACAATTGTATTAGTCTGTAGTCATACACAAGTGGTCCGCATTTTCGTACTGTTTGGCAAAGACTTTCCATGTCTCCTTCCAAAGGGCCAAAGCCTGCCGGGCTCGCGGGACTTATCTCATTACCGTGACCCCGGATCATAAAGGGCTATTGAAGGACACCGTGGATTTTAGTCAGTACAAGTCTGACAGTCCCTCCCGCCCTGCCTGGGGTGGGAGGACTCATTTGATGATTTTACCACGCTAAAAAAAATGTCTCCTTCCAGGCGTTTTCATTTTGTGCAATTTCTGCCCATGTTTGTCCCACGAGTCTAATCAGGTCGTCACTCCACCTTAGGTGCGGTCAACTCCGAAGGCAGCTTCCTCCCTCAGATGCGACCTTTGCTTTGCCTACCTCACCGGTCGCATTCATGCGTGGCCTAAATAATTACAAAGACAAAATTCTATCTCATCTTTCTTACTAATATTGTATAATGAGAAAGTTTGTTGGGATGGATGTTTTTTGCTCTTTCACTCAAAAACTACTGAAAAGATTTGGATGAAATTCGATACATGGATAGTTTACAACCTAGACAACACATAGAAGCCGCTGACACAGTTATAGTTGATCATAGTTCTGTAACCTTTTGTTATAAATCGCAGTTCTTTTCCCAAGTCATAGGTTGAGTTAACGTTGTTTTATTCGAATATATTTGCATATTAATTTCCTGTCAATATCCGTTATAATATAAACAAACAATACAACATTAAAATCGATACTCGGGATAATAATATGTGAACGCACTTTACGCTTTATTTTGATTTTATGAATATGGTACAAAAATACATCTCATAGACAAGACTAGTCAAAAATCTTAAATTCGCTAGTAACACATAATCAAGTAGGTAATATAGAGGCATCAAGTTTGCTAAAGAACTTCTTATATAACAAAATCGAGTATCAGTGAAAGATTTTTGAAAATAACAGCTCATACGTAAGTTCATCTTAATTCTCGAAAATAAATGCCATTGGACGCACAAATCGTTTTAGTATTTCTTATGAAAGAAAAAAATATAGTGGTCTAGCAGAATGATTAATTAAAAACCAAAATTAATACATTTGTTGAACAAATATGTGTTAAAGCTCGAACCTAAACATAAAGGCGAACCATAATTACGATACGCAATAACTAATTACAATATTACGGATGTTGTAATAATAACCTTCACTCACATTGGCAACACAGATTAATATTATTACGAAACACCAAACTAACAACGGATATTAGGAAAATCACTGAACGATGTAACGTTGTAATTAATTGTCAAAATCGGTGAAGTAATAAAAGGGTTAGGCAATACAAACGTACGTACTTACTTCGAATCTCAGGAACTTGTAGCAGAAATGTTATAAAATTTAAGTGCACAGTTTCAGTTTATCGGAAATTGGCTAGAGCTCCAGGCTACAGCATCCGTGCCGAACTTGTGGCGGTCATTTTACAGAGAAACGGATAGCAATCTCCACGGGGCGTCCAGTTCAGCCGCCAAACAATGGGTCTCGGAGCTACGCCCTGATGGCGCGAAACAAACCTGCATTGTTCGTAAACTATCACTTGCCTCTACACTGTACACAGACCAGTTATAATGTCAATCTGAGCTCCAACTAACTGCCAATATACTTTATCCTGTTTAGACCTTCGTACGATGTTGATCCTTTCAGATTCCTGACACGCAATTTCTTGCAGATGTCTGTAACAAGGTTTTGCTCTAAGCCCACTAGCTACTAAAAAGGAATTAACGTTTAGGAACAGGTAAACACACTCGTACTTGTCTGTAGGGGAAACTGGGGACACTTGATCCCCCCTTTTGTTTTTTGGCCATTATTTCGCAAATATTAATCCGATTTTAAATATCTAAATATTGAAATACGTGGAATTTAATTGGCTATACTGAGTATAATAGCTAATGATATCGACATATAAATTTAGTAACCAGCCCACGAAAACTTCGTAAAGGGAATTATATCATGTGTCCCATATTTATGTCTGACTTGATCCCCACCCTCCGGAACACTTGATCCTGGGGGGAAAAGTACAGAAGGAAATGAAAATAATATGTGGAAATTGTTTATCATTGATTTATTTGCTAAGTAGGTAAACTAGAAACAATAAAAACATATCCACGGTTATAATAAAACACATATACCTATGTTTTCAGCAAATATCACGCAATGTTCCTATTGTCACAAAATCTGTGAAATTTGTGACTGGCGAAAGTTTGGAATGCGTATATTTTTAAACGTAGCATTTTCCTTTTATCATAATTCATCATAATAACATATATTATATCTCCAATAAGGAAGTGTACCATGTGTACCCTAGCTATGTCGAGGTTTTAAAAAAATATTGTAAAAAAAATCGACTGTTATTAACACATTCTATGAAGCAGACGCTTAAACACATAGATAATGACTAGTTTAAAATTGATAATTATCCAAAATAAGTTTTCTAACCAATTATTTAATCCAAATAAAAACTTACGAAAAATATATTCTTACAACACGAAACACAAAATCATCCACCACCTGCTCAACTATCAAATTTGACGCGGGTACCAATTTTAGAAAGTTAGGACGTACCATAGGCTACAAATGTGGCCTATCTAAAATTAAATAGTATTCACAAAAGCTCTGTAAATCCAGTGTATCTAGTCTCCCGTAAGGATCAAGTGTCCTCAGTTTCCCCTACATATTTTGAATAAGTCAGACTACGGTGGATTTATTTCGAAATTGTTTAAATTCATTGCTTTGTGAATACTTCAACAGAGTTTTCAGTTTTTATAATATTAACTACAACGTGTATAATTTTTCCAGTTATCATATTTCCCTTTGTGGGTCCAATTGTTGCGCAGCGCATAATATTTATATTTAATGTGATTTCATTGCTACATTACCATCTGCACCTGCTACAACGAGCACCTCTCATATTACTCAAATTATCTTTTATTTTCCACTTTTACATTTCGTTCATTTATACAAGCTCCTCTGTTTCGTATAAAAATATTATTCTCGGTGGTTTAACGTTTATATTTTCACTGTAATCTGCATATTTATAAATAACTTCTTCTTTGGAGACTTAATTACTTTAGTAGTACTTATTCAATGTTCAGAGTAAATAAACATTAATTAAATTGTGCAGTTGGATGTCTAACGAGTGTTTATCACTGCGGGACAGGTGGGTCAACCATAAACAGACCGAGTTCGTCCAGTTGTTGAAACAGATCCTACGTAAATAGAGTTCCCCCGTTTAGTTGGACACTTGGCCAAATCTCGAGTGGACAGCGCGATGACAAATTACGGGCACTTGGAACTAGGGCAGTCTGTTTGATTCGTGTCACGATTCAAAGCACCTACCTTACCTCACAAAATTATTCGTCACTCGGTTAGCCATCTTCATTGTACAAATAATTTAATATCTTTGTAAATTGACAAAAATATGAACGGTGATATTTCACTACAGAATTTCCGTTTACCATTCCTTCCTCGTTCTGCTTGTTTTATTCAAAAGCTCCTGTCATTTGCACAAAAACAACGCAACTGACGTGGAGATTTTTTCTACTTTTCTGAATTGACGTCATCCAAAAGCGAACCGAGTTACAGTTACTATCGAATTATTTTTTCATTTATAGTTTCTTCTTACAATTGGTGAAAATAAATGCTTAATAACCCTAATGATACAGTCGGTTAGACAGTCGATAAATAAGTTTTAAGAAACTTTTGGATGACGGAGCAAGTTACAATTTGTTATCATTATTTTATAAGAAAGAAACTTATATTTTCAAACAAATTCTAATTGCTTTCTTATAAGTAAGTAGTTTAGCTAGAAAGTTTTTATAAAGAACCGTTCAGAAAACCATCCTTATTTCAAGAAGCTAAGTTTTGTCTGTTCTGTTTATTTTAGTGAAAGATTACGTCCAAGTAAATGGATGTTTTTAATAAAAACTGTGCAAGATGAGCTAATCTCATGGCGGACAAATATCCGACGTCAGAGCAAAGCCGATAAGTCGCGCGTCTCAACCCGCGCCTGCAATCGCTTCGAATAAAACTCGTAAAACTAAAGCTCTTTTACTTTCTGATTTACAATATCTTTTACTTAGTTTTACACGTTTTCGCAGCATTTACGGACATTTGTAGGTAGTTTCTAGGGGTTTTTTATGTTATGTCTTTATTTTAAACTAGCGAAATAGCTCATGGTTTCGGTACGGCTTCAAATTTTCCATCAGCCCGGTGGATTTTACAATTTTTTTATACAAACCTTGTCCTCAAATACCGAAAACAAAAACAGTTTGTTAACATGGCGCGTAGAAATTATCTTAATTTTAACTTAGCACTAGGTATCAATTGTCAAAATATAATAAACATTATGCAGAAAACCGCAATATACGTTGTGTTCCACGCGCGCTGTATTTAGAGGGCCAAAGCCTGCCGGGGTCGCGGGACTTATCCAAATACCGTGACCCTGGAGCGTAAAGGGCTATTGAAGGACACCGTGGATTTTAGTCAGTATGAGTCTGACAGTTCCTCCCGCCCTGCCCTGGGTGGGAGGACTCATTTGATGATTTTACCACGTAAAAAAATATTTATAAAATACCTGAAAAAACTCACTTTTGTGTTGCCATATTTATTTTGACAACCTCATTTCTCTTTTGCGAATAAATAACTCAAATTCCATCAAAGTGTTGTTTTAAAAAGCCGTCAGAAGTTTGTTATCCAACAAATACCAATTGTTTAACAAAGTTATTTTAACATTAAATCCTTTGCGATCTGACAAAAAGTTTTTGATAATACAGTATTCGGTTACTTACTAAAATAATGGTATGGATCAAAATAGAATAGATAGACAGAAGATTGGATATAAATATTGTACACGAAAATTGTTAGACAACTGTTGTATAATTATTGCTAATTCTATGGATACAATGACGGTCATAACGCTAATAGCGATTTCCTCCAGACAATATAATCTCCAAATAGACTGTACAAATATAAAATAAAAAAGGGGAAGTAGTCAGTGGTGCACTGAAAATACTGCTATTGAATTCCAAGACAGCAATTTTCATTTCGAAAATAGTTAAAGCCACTGAATTTCTTAATCGTCATCTGAAGACGCTTGGCATGTCTATGAATCCAAATGCTCACCTAGTTATTTTGGTAAGGGAAGAAGCTTTGTCCTATTTTACCAACCTACTTCATTTTAGAAGCCGCTGATTGGAGAATCAACAACAATGAATGTCTCCTTACGTAATTACGAATTTGTATTAAGGGTTACTGTTACAGTTTCTGAGATCGGGTTAATGGGAGCCCCGGTTTAAAACTTAGCGGTTAGCGACGAGAAGCGTGATGGGAATAAATGCGAACTTCTGAATATTTATGAGAACACCTTCCAAAAATGCACACGAGGCTACGAAGCGAGCGTTTGGCTGCCATTGTCAAAGTCAAAGGAAATGATCGCTCTTACTAGAACGCTTAGTTTTGCATTTTAATATTCATAAACACATATAGAAAGAAAGTGTGAGTGAAAGAAAGTGAACTGTATCTAGTTTTTTGTTTCTTTTGATGTTGTTTCGACGTCGTTATTTTGTAACAATAAAGTTCACCAGCACTTAGTTATTTTGGGAACTTGAGACATGTCCATAACATTATAACTTCGGTAATTTCTTTATACCTATTAATACGTCAAGCAAAACTTTACACTCCTTTCTACGAAAATAACACTGACGCGAGAGGTATACAATTTGCCACAGTTAAGCTATTATGTCAAACAGACAGGCGTGACGAACGCGAAGCGAGGCGTTTTTGTTTGTAATGTACGCAATTGTTTGAAGCCCGTCACATAGACTATCGGATCGCTTTCGCTTTTTCTATCTGACCAGATTCAAATAATTGCTTATATTACAAACAAGAACGCCTCGCTTCGCGTTTGTCACGCCTGTCTGTTTGACAAAAGCTTTAAAGTTTGTAAGTAGAAGGAATCCAGAAGCTAATCTTTCTTATTTTTATAACTTAAATATTTAAATGACGGCACGGTTGGCGCAGTGGCTGAGCGATCGTCTGCTGTGCTGCGTGTCGCGGGTTCGATCCCCGCACAGAACAAATATTTGTATGTGTAAGTAAGTAAGTTTTAATTTCCTAAATGATAAAAAAATACAATTTCCTCAGAAAAGCCTGGGATTATTTCGACTGAAAGCTTGAATGTTTGACGTAGCAATTTGACGTTCCCGAAACAGCTTCCCTCGTGTTTGAACACGGTTGCCAAACCATACGATAAAGTTATTCTAAAATAATACTAGCTTACGACCTGGTTGCGCTCGCGTGTCAGCTTTGTCCGACGGGATCGTACGATCGGAATAAAAGTATGATAAGAATTAATACAGCCTATAAACTGACATGCATCATCATCATCATCAGCCTATAATGTTCCCACTGCTGGGACACAAGCCTCCTCTCTTGTGAGAGGGAGTGGGCCATAATCCACCACGCGGGCCCAGTGCGGGTTGGCAGATGTCACATGTCTTCGAATTTTTAGTTCTAGGACATGCCCGCTTTCCTCACGATGTTTTCCTTCACCTTTCTTACACTTTGTGTATTTTATTTCATCACCACTGCTCTCAAAAAGAGTAGTGGTGATGAAATAAATTACACAAAGCAATGCGCATGGTGGGGTTCGAACCCACGACCTACAACTTGTAAGTCGGGACTGGTACCACTGGGCCACCGCTGCTCAATTGACATGCAGATGGCGAATATTGGGTAACTCGCCGTCTGATTAGGAACTCCGGCACGTAGTCAAGGGTCAGACGGTTGCCAACCAACACACCGGTAACCGTGACCCTGGAACGTAAAGGGTAATTGGAGGAACATGGTGGATTCTAGTCAACACGAGTCTGATTGGAGCGGAATGGGGACTGTTTTTTTTTTTTTTATTTGGTAAAATCGTCAAATGAGTCCTCCCGCCCTGGGTGGGGCGGAAGGGACTGTCAGACTCTTACTGACTAAATTCCACCCGTGTTCCTTCGGATGCCCTTTACGTTCCGGGGCCACGGTACCTGGGGTTACGAAAAAACCCGCGACCCCAGCAGGCATTTGGCGCGAAACACGACGCGCCACCGACCCGGGCTTGGTCCTTGGTCGGACGGCGAGCTACCCATTACTCACCGTCCGCAAGCCCGCTCCGCCGCTGTGCCCTCTGCTATTCAGAGGGACACGCGTTGGAGCGTCCACCTGACAGGCTATTCGCATACGGGCAAAGAGACCCCTTAGGCACACAGTGCCTAAGGAAGAGTTTTTGCCCGCATCCCAGGGTGCACCGGCCCGAAAAACTGATCTTCTCCCCGGACGTATCCGAGGGAACTCCAGTCCACGGGCGCACGTGGAGGTTTCCTGTCTTAGCACCCCGAATGGGGACTGCTTCCGCTTCACACGAAAGAATAGGCTTGAGGACTCATTTGATGGTTTTTCCATAAAACGACGTGCATGTCAAATCTTATCTAAATCCCTTCAGTAGTTTTTGCCATCCTCACTAACACAATCTATGTTTTTGTTGTAGATGTGGTGGGCTCTCTGGTGCGCTGCGCTGGTGGCGGCGGGCTCCGGCGTCGCGGCGGCGCCTGCTCCCGACTCCCTCTCGCCTCTCGACATGGTACAGATGGACTCCTCCGCACCTGATGACGTAAGTTCTTAACAAGCCGAATGGAGATTACAAACCAGACCCTTTAGCCAAACAGCACACGACAGCAGACGACAATCGTTATCGCTCAGCAGTCACTAATACATTTTCAACTTTATACAGCAGCGCGTAAAGTTGAAAATCTATTAAATAGGTACTGCTGAGCGATAACGAACGAAACAAACGAAGACGAACTGTAAACTTCAAAAGATTTTCAACTTTACGCGCTGCTGTATAAAGTTGAAAATGTAATAGTGTCTGCTGAGCGATAACGATTGTCGTCTGCTGTCGTGTGCTGTTTGACTAAAGGGCTAGGGGCTTAGAACAACATATCCGTATTTTACCGTACAGCGCGCTGTTATTTACGGCGTTCTTTTATTGTATGGAAATAGTTATTTGTTATGCAAGGCTGCAAAGTTGATTTTTGGCGCGAGTACTTGAATTGAAAACTGAGCGAGCGAAGGATTCTAAGATTGAACCGCGAGAGAAACGAGCGGTTCAAATATAGAATCCTGAGCGATGCGAAGTTTTCAAAGGTACGAGACGCAGAAAAACTTTGCTGCCGAGTGCAACACACAACTTTTCACCTCACACAGCGAGGAAATGTAGTGGGGGCGGCTCGCCTGCCAGTGTAGAAAAGTAGAAAACAATTGAATACAAGACGTGTTCGAATTTTAAACAACACTTTGTGCTCTAGAGCACAAAATGGAGTTTTGCGCTCAGATTTTGAATGAGAAATAGAATCTTTCCGAGCGGGTGAGGTGAAAATGAATAAGCGCATCTATAGCGTACGACCGCGAAACTATATTGCCCATCAGATTAACGTCAAAGTCACCGTAACGTGACGCGTACTTTCATGAGGTCAGAACAAATTGAAAAAAAAAACACACTGTGATGAGGTCAAGTGACTACATAATCAACCTTCTTACAGTAATATTAAGGTTCTATATAAATTGGATACTGTTATCAGGTGGTGGTTTGCTCACGTGTTATCCGATTAGAATATTTACCCAAAAAATAAGACAGCGGTACAGACACCCACGCGGTTATTCGAAATGTTTGCACAAATATGAGCAAATGTACACACGATTTGTAGTAATCACAGGTCGATTGGCCGCCTATCTTATGGCTCAACGAATAAAAATATGATGAAATTAATAGTGTCAACATTGACGAATAATTGTGTCATCATTACACCCCACACGCACACGCTTTATAATTGACATTTTATAAAGACAAATGTGAATCCTTTATCCTTGAAAGTCAATAAGTCAGTACCAGAGAAATATTTAAGTAGTTTAATGGAACCAGGTAGATTTATTTAACTGTTAGGAAACTCATAAGCACTAACTACATTTCAAACATATAAAACAAAATAATATATATAGATTCATAAAAACCGGTCCAGAAATGTAAAATCATTCAGTATAACTAAGAACAATGTTTTCTCTGAAATCGTGAAAATTTGAAAATATCGGTATTACGGTATAAAATCTATTTCATATCGGTATTACTATTAAAAAGTTGATAGTTTGCTAGTCAAAATGTGACGTTAACTTTAAGGCTAGCTAAGTCAGTGCCTATGTTTCCAATCCAACCTTGTATAGGTTGGTAGGTATGTCATATCTATATTAATAATTTCGTGCAGGGCTACGGTAGACTCGATCAAAAGCTTGCCTGATTAATAAAACATTAAAAAATAAAGATTTCGAGTCGACAACATCATCATCATCAGCCTATAATGTTCCCACTGCTGGGACACAGGCCTCCTCTCTGTGAGAGGGAGTGGGCCATAATCCACCACGCGGGCCCAGTGCGGGTTGGCAGATGTCACATGTCTTCGAATTTTTGGTTCTAGGACATGCCGGTTTCCTCACGATGTTTTCCTTCACCGTTTTGAGAGCAGTGGTGATGAAATAAATTACACAAAGTAATGCGCCTGGCGGGGTTCGAACCCACGACCTACAATTCGTAAGTCGGGACCGATACCCTTGGGCCACCACTGCTCAACAACATATATCCACAAAATTCGGATTGTCGAGTATTTTGTACATTTCTAATGATTTTCTGACCAGACAGATCGCAGCCGCCATTTTTGACATCGGGTAACATGTTGAGAAGCTTTTTTAATTTTCTTTGTTTTTGGCAACCGAGTCGATAGCACTGTTAGCATGCCAGTGTCATGTGGTGTATTAAGTACTAAACCTCCTCGACACGTTGCGATATTATTTAGAAAAAAAACTATGAACTGTAAGGCCAGGTTCTCACGGCGATTATTTTCCCGTATACCGTATAAACGATTTTATCGAATAGAGGAGTGACAACAGAATATATGTGAAAACTTAAAAATTGTTTACACGGCGTTCATACGGGAAAATCCCGTGTTCGAGAAATATATTTTACCGTATACCGTGCGAAGTTGTCACCGGAACGCCGCGTCTCGAAACGATTTTATCGAATACGACTCGCAGTGGCGCTTATGTTCATGTTGTGTCGTTCACACGACTCGCCCATTCGAGAATCGTACGCACTCGCATGCGTGTTCCCGAAAAAATCGAATCGAATGGTTGCCGTGTGAACGACTGCATCGTATACGGTAAAACCGTATACGTGAAAAAATCGAATCGAATGGTCACCGTGTGAACCTGGCCTAACTTATGTCAGTGTCAAACAAACGTGTAGCCGTAAACAATGATGACAGTGGCAACCACGAATGCCTTTCTGATCGAGAACGATATTACCTCCGGCTTCTTCACGTCAAAGGGCCGACTTGCTTCAGAGAGGAAAGGACCTATGAAAATATTATTTACTGGCTTCCAGTCCCGGCTTCGCACGGGTGGACATGATATAATAATTATAGCCTATGTTACTCGCTGCGGCGCGCAGTATGGAGGGAGCGACTGTCGCAACCGAGCTCCGGGCATGCCGCAATCGCGTTTGTAAGACCCCTCTTTGATGAGTGGCTGGATAGGCGTCACGGCGTCCTGACCTTCTGCTTGACGCAGGTCTTCACCGGACACGGATTTTTCGGGAGGTACCCGTGTCTGATGACGAAGGAGGCAAGGTCTGGGTGTCACCAATGCGAGGATCGGCCGGAAGACACGGTGGAGCATACGGTGCAGGACTGCCCCGCGCGCAACAGAGCACCGCCGTGTCCTCACGACGGCAATAGGCGGAGACCTCTTGCGCCCTATCTCTGTCCGACCATGGACCAACGAATTATTCCCGTTGGATCCCACTTTTGAATCCCACTTGAATATTTTTCGACGGCGCGTTGTATTCCACGCGCGCCTCAAAGAGTGCAGTCAGCATTATGACGGGGCCCCTCTGTAGAGGACCAAAGCCTGCCAGGGTCGCGGGACCAACGAATTACTGTGACCCCTGAATGTAAAGGGCTATTGAAGGACACCGTGGATTTTAGTCAGTACGAGTCTGACAGCCCTGGGTGGGAGGACTTATTTGATGATGTTACACACTAAAAAAAACATACAAAAATACAAATCTTTCCTCTTCATAATAGATATTAGGAGTCTGAAAAGTGTTGGTATGGTGGTACATGCATGAACTGTGTTGGTACGGCGAATCCCCGCTGCCTCGACAAGTTTAGTGCGGCGGGAAGAGCTCCGGAGCGATCTCAGGGCGGTATGAAGGGAGCGACTGTCGCAAACGATCTCCGGCCAATAGGCGCGAACAATGGGCGAAAAACTGCAGTTTTTATTTAGGTACTATATTTATTAAACACAATGAATGAAGCTATACGAATCTATGCCTTGCATACCTTTAATACCCATTCCTTGAGAACCGATGACTACAGAAATATCTACCTACATTTTGTACCAGATCTGTAGTTATGAGTCATGTTTCACCCGAGCGAAGCCGGGTTTTCATCTAGTTATATACATATGACATAACAGTTTCACAAGTAAAATCTTCCGACGCACAAAATTAAGGTCGAGCCTCAGTTTCAGTCAGTTGTGATGCCAATGTTTACATGCGAAACCAATTAGTAGCCCGGTTAGTTCGAGTTAGACCACACGTTTTGTAACAACTCGACAACGTTGTCCAACGCGAAACTCTTTATGTTATAACCAAAACACGTACAATTTTTACGATTCTTTATTTGGAAAAATGTTTCAATAGGTACTTTTTTTACAAGCCGCAGGCAAACAGAAAGTCGGAAAACATTTTATTTACAATATTTTCTTATATGCCTTTCTCGCGAACGAGTATTGGGGATTTAATACGAATTTCCACTGTATCAACAAGTTCTTTAGGAGATGCCTATGGTTGGTTATGGTTTTAAATATAATAGGTATAATGTTGCCAAGTTAAAATACTAAATATGATGTTGCCATGAGCTTTTAAAATCAGCTTTAAAAGATTAAGTAATGAGATTACCCTTCAGTTAGGGATTTATACTATTACAGTAAAGATTAAGACAACACGCTCGATCGACTCAAAGTCCAAAGACTCAAAAAAAAAAGTAGAATTTTGTCTTTTATTAAAAAATAGCTAGTTTCCCGAGGTTTCACCCGCTGCTCAGCTCCTATTGCTAGTAGAGTGATGTTATACGGCCTATAGTCTTCCCCGACTATCCAACACAAAAATACTTTTTCAATTCGAACCAATAGGTACCTAGTAGTTAGTGAGATTAGCGCGTTGAACCAAATAAACTGTTCGGATTTATAATATTAGTATAGATTTAACCATTTTCTGAGCGTCTATTTAACTTGGGACTTTTGTTTGTTTGCTGTGGGTAGGCAGAAACCACATACCGTGACCTGCTATGATCCTTACGATTTCGGCCGCACACAAAAGTCTCTCTAAATCTCGCCAGCTTTTTACCAAAAAGTTCGTTCTTTAGAAAGCTAAATATCGAACACGACTCCGCATAATTATTGTATACCTACGTATATTAATGTACCAATATATTGACAGGAGGCCCTCTATGCGATGTCACCGATGGCCGCCCGCTACTCTGCTGGCGCGCCCTGGCTTTACCTCCTCGCTGATATGCCCCGGGACTCACAGGTAAATAAACTTCTTTGTTTTTTTTTTATATTATATGCCTAAGGAAAATGGTTAAGGGTGGTTTGTATCACCACGCGAAAACCTCATTGCACGAGATGCATAAGCGTACGAAGAATAAAAATTATGATACTTGGCTTAAGCTTAATTTGCCTTTAAGAATTTTGACAAAACGCTTCATTAGATTAACAGACTTATAAAGGTAATTTCAAAGCTCAAAATTGAAACTCGTTTGGTAAAACAATGCGTTCATATTACCTCAAAATCTCGAATCGTTGTCACTCTGCACAATTTTCTTAGTTTTGGACGCAAAATTCACTTTGTTAGGGCAAAAGTGTCCCTGTAATTACTAAAAACAAATTGAGGCAATTAGAGTTCTCCTGTCTTTCATTCACGGTCGATAATCGTTTAAGTTCTCCGTCTATTGTTGGATTTAAATTCGGAATAAATAAACACGTATGTTACTAACTCTTCAGTTTATACAGTAACATAACGAACGGAGCAAATAAGAAGTAAGTTAAATTACGGTACATAGACAATGTGTAAAATTAATACAGAATAAACGTGACATACATAAGTTACGTCAAAAGTTCTTATGAAAGAAAATACTCATATTCGTCTGCATATTTTATGAAGATAAATGTAGAAAATAATGTAAACAAAAATGGACATGTTTATAATAAACATTTTGTGGTAAAAGTTCAAACGTGAGAGTAACGTTTTACCACAGACAATATAATGTAGCTCGGACAGTGCTCCGCTCGAAACGGACTTTATTACAACCGTACACTGTGTAGTCGTTATGTCTAACGATGCATACTATTTAATTACGTTACCTGAACGTTAACTTTTATTCGCGCGATGGGGCCCTCTATATTTACTGTAACATTTAAACTATCACACGTAGGTAAATAGTTATATGGAAACATTAAGTACTCGTCTGGTACAAGTTTCTGCATTAACGAGCATTGACCGCAGCTTCTATTCAACTTTTGAGCAAATTATCTCTGCCATGCAGACTTCTAAATGTTGCCAGCAAGCGTGTGTGTAAACTTTAAAGTATTACCACTAAAAGAAAAAGCACTGGCGTACCGAGTACCACTAAAATTATAGTAATACTATACTAGATGATTTATTCAACGTGGCAATACTTTGAAGGAGTGAAGTAGTCGAAAAAGTAGAAGTTTTACACTCGGAGCAACGATTAAATATTGAAAATAAAATCAGCTGCTCCTTTTTGGTTTAACAACTCGAAAAAAAGAGGCTATTTAGTTTTCATACTTCTAAAATGGACTCGTAGTTAAAGTTGCTTATATTTTTGAGTACTTCATTCCCTGATTGCCTTTCACCAGTCACCCTGTATATCGTAGAAGAGAAACAAAAGTAACGAGACGGAGAGACACTCGCTTTACATACGCTTTCTACCTGGCAATGCAAACAATTTGAAAACAAGAGTGCTTCTCAAACAGTCACATGTTTTCTTCGTAACTTGAACCAACAGAATCTTGGCTTTTACGCTTTCCGTTTCTATTCAATTCGACGAGTTCTTTCCGAATTTCTAAGTATCTTGCTTGCTTATCCCATATATCAAGCGCACTTCGGGCTAAAGATTTGTACAGTGACTATAAACATGAGTGTATAACGAAGGTGGCAAGTAGCGACGCTGAGATGCGCACGCGCCGCTCGTTCTCCGTCAACCCCGCGGTGGAACTACTGCAGCGAGGAGCCTACAACAACTATATGGAGAGAGTAGCACACAACAACAGGAACTTCCTCGACAGAGTTGGAAAGCGAGGTTAGAATGAACTAATTTTTCAATTTCTAAATAAAAAACATAATGAAATATGCACGAGTTTACTTTGGAGAATGAAATAAATTCATAGATGGAGTAACTGTCTGTACAGTTTCCCAGGATTTGAGAAAATACCCGCATGATGCATGTAGTTTTTGATGAACGTGCATGATCCCTTATTTTATCCACTGTCGGCATAGTTCGGTGTGTAATATAGTTTTTTTTTTCTATTTTGTAGGATCCTGGAGGAGTCAAAACTGAAGTGGTTACCCTACCCTACTGTTGTTAGACCCCGTGTGATTGACTTGTAACCGCTATTCAAGTTACGCGCTTCCAATATAGATTTGTACAAATTTTACCCTTGTTATTAGCGTCTAACCACATTTATAATGTAGAGAATCTGTTGTGAGCAAAATAAAGATAATTCTTTTATAGAAATAGCTGTTTATTTTTATCATATTCCTTCTGAAAGTAGGCCAAATAACACTCATCGTATACCGTCTTAAGTAAGGGTACATATTCAGGGCCTTAAAGAATCTTTAGGGTAAATAATGTCCAGCCATTGTTTCATTAGGCTATTGGAAAACGTTCAAGGAATGCTAAGTCCCTAAGAGATTCCTGAAAACCAATGGCGTTAAGAATTGAGGGTACAACAGCTCATCTATTATTGACTGAAGTATCCGAAGTTTGACTGACATATTCACGAAAATGTCCAACAAAGTCATTGTTGTTTGGGAATATGTCAGTCAGAATTAGGTCACTGGGATATTTGGATTACAAAGCAAACTGTTTTCATGATGATAATAATTATATACTCCCATTGGCCCGTAGTAAATGATTAACTTATTTATAAGCTACGTTCTTATATCAGTAAACTGTATACCTTTAGTTTGCAACTAAAGGAATAAAGATTGCAGATATGAAAAGGATCCTTTGCTTTTCTTTTTTAACAATTGATGGTATTTCATCATTGTTCCATCGGGTGGCCTAGTCACATGTCTTTTGTCTTGACCTCCGCCATTTCATTAATCAAACCTTATCTTCCTTATATATCTTAACACACCCTAAAATTGGGATAACACTTGAGTGATATTTACCAACTTCTAAAATAAGCCCATAAATTAAAAAAAAATGACTGATCCTTGAGTTATACTTACTAATTTTCGAAATAACCCCACATACCCAAAAAATACTAATCCTAGTAGTAATTAGTAGTAGTAATACTAATCCGAAGAAATTAACAACTTCTAATATTATCCCAACAAACCCTAAAATAGGGCTAGACCCCGAAAATATTCACTTCTTAAATGCCCCCAACATACCCAAATACGGGTCAAGTCTTTGAGTGAAATAGTAGCTAATTTGACCTGGTGGTACGCGAAGACTGGCAGTGGTCGGGTGAAGCGGCGCATGCCTTCGCTGTCCATCGACCAGCCGATGTCGGTGCTGCGCCAGAAGCTGAGCCAGGAGATGGAACGCAAACAGCAGGCCTTCCGCGCTGCCGTCAACAGGAACTTCTTGAACGACATTGGTAAACGAGGTGGGTCGCATTTATTCTAGATGTTTATGGATCTTTTTGGTGTGTGATTAAATTTGGAACTACCAGTAGCACCGCCATATTGTTTGTTCAATTTAACACACCGAAACAGTTAAACAAAAGTTTCCTTCGGTACCTTCCGATTCTAATAAAACGCCAAAATATCCTTGTAGTCCCATGTTTGGCTATAAGCTTCATCCACGATAAAGTATTAAATCAATAGCATTTTACAGGTTAATGTAACGTCAATGTCAACTACAACTTTCAGTTTTCTGCCAATGGTCGAAGTTCGACGTTTTGAAATTTTAATTTATCACAATGTACAAAGTTTTTGGACTTGCGTATTAATAATCTATACATATAATAAAACTGTAGAAAAATAATTTTTGTACATTAAAAAAAAACTCAAAATATATAGCCAGCGTGTTTAAGGACAACCAATAGAACTCATTTCTAGCATTTTTAGAATTTTTGTCTGTTTGTCTGTATGTCTGTTTGTATGTTTATTTGTTCGGGCATCACGTAAAATGTACGAAAGCTATGTAGATAACTTTAATACATAACGACTGACCGTAACTTGAAGTAACATTTGGACTTCTGTGGGCAACACTGACCCGGTGACATGTCAAATTTTTGTTCCGTATTTTAAAATTAAATTTTATAAGTAATTAAGTAATATTACGGTGTAATTGTAAAAGTAAACCTATTATAAGTGTATAAATAGCCAGTAAAATTGTTTTCTAAACATTTGATAAAGTTTTCGGTAATACAAACTTACCGGTAACCTAAAAACATCAGCTGGCTGACTAATACGGATTTAAACGGGGAAGTATTGTTTATGTTATTTATTTAATCGCACACAAATATCATAAAATCAATTCTGTAACACGGACATCCCAATTCTTGTTATTCCTGTTAACTTTTTATTGGGTCATAATCACTTTGACATACCTACCAATGTCATAGAAGTAAAAGTTTGTGAATATTTCCTTAAAATTCGGATAATTTTTAAATTCTTAATAATAATTAATAAGAGTAATGATAATTTGTTTTAATTCTGAATATCTCTAAATATAATCCTGAAATTAAAGCTTCAATACAAGATTTTTTTTTTGTTTTGACAGTCTACCTACATACAAAATAAAAAGGAAGACTCAATTTCTTTTTTTTTGTTGTTTATATAATATTAACATTCTGAGGCTAAATATAGCAGCCCACCTCATTTCTTAAAATTAACTTAATATTTTCTCCTGTTTTCTCCCCCCTTTCATCTCTGTCTGTTCTTTAATAGTCTCTCCTATTAGTTCTCTCACTTTTTTTTTATATTTTTCAGTAAGTAACTACATCTTGAAATCATGCCTGTGATGACCCGTAAGGCTACTGCTCAGGATTTAGAGCTCAAATTGAGAACGGCCCTCCAAGAACTGAAGGACTCTAAACTCCAATGCCAACAACTGTTAAAGGAGATTGAAGAGAGCGAGGAGGAAGTCAATAATGTTAACAACAAAAACACGAGCTTAAAACGGGAGCTAGTTGACCTTCATCACCAATATTTACATGTTGTCGATGAACGGGATCGTCTGAGGGAAGTCACGGACGGATTCAATACATGTAGCAACTTATATGAGGAGGCTTTGTGTAAAATTAGGGATTTAGAGGATGAATTAATCCATGCAAACGCACAAATTACAACATTAGAAAAGGAGAACAAATATATTCAGGTTAAAGAAACTGAACATTTGTACAATGAATTATTAAATACTAATTGTAACCCTCAGCCTATTATAACAATAGACCTTACAGAGGACTCACTACTGAAGCAAAACTACTCTCATAAAACTAGTACAAATAAAATTAAGAAATATGCAAGATTAAATAAAATAATTAAGAAATGTAATAAATATAAGAAACAACAAAATTACTTTTCTAAAAACATTCAATTAAGGAAAGAGCGTGTTTCTTTGGTTAATAAATTAAATAACTATCAGATTAAATTGGAAGATAGTATAAATATTTATGAAATAGACACTCAGCGCTTACAATCAGAAATACAGATTTTGAATCAGTCGCTAAAATCTTTGACAAATAAATATGAAATTTCTAAAAACCAGATTAAAGATCATATTCTTGCTACAAATCATTTGGTGGACAAAGTAGACTTGCTTACCCTCAGCAACACTCAGTGTTCCTGTCACATGGGACCCACTCCAGATGCCCTCCAGCCTGAAGCAACGGAGGACCCGTCTCAAGCAGCGAGGGCTTCGGACAGTATCACCAGTCTGAACATAATATCTGACATTGTTCTTAATAATGTCATACAACCTGAGATGAATAGTTTTGGATCTTCAAAAAGTCTTAGTGACTGTCATTCAGTTATGTTCTCTGACAGTATAGGCAGAGGGCTAGGTAATTTATTGAGTAATCATTTAAGTTATTGTACTCTAAATCATTGCATGCCACATTCAAACTACAAACAGATAATGGCATCAGTCACAAAAAATGTGTGTTATCCTAATACCACCATTACTATATTTATTGGTAATAGTTCTAAGATTGGAAAACAAGACATCACTGACTGTGTAGCAGAGTTGTTAAAATTAGATTGTAAGAAAATTATTTTGTGTGCATTTCCCTATTTTGAGAAGTTATCAAATAGAAAAAACAATCATATACATAGGCTGAACGAGCATGTACAGTTCTTAGCAACTCATTATAGTGACAAACTTTTATTTTTAGACATCAACACTGTTGTTGATAAACTTAGGTCGACCCAGGATTCAGCATATCTGCCTATTAGATATAGACGTATAATAGCTAGTCTATTAAGTTTTAATATTCACTCAGACATAAGTAGTATGTCTTCGTCTTGTTGTGTACATATTGATAGTAGTAGTTTTAGTAATAGTTTTAGTAATAGTTTTAGTTGTATGAACGAGGATCCATGTGTCACCATGGAAGATTCCCAATCTCAAGGTGGGACTACTAGTAGTAGGATATTTTTGCCTGGTGATGGCATGGGAGTACCGGGGCTCCCTCCGGATAGTATTTATCTTTCTTTAAACTTGTAAGTAAGACAACAGAAGGTACCATTAGCAATATAGCATCTCGTAAAGACAATGTATCTTCTTGCAATCAATTATTTAGTTTAAAAAAAGGGCCTCAGAATACCTTGAAATTACTCCATCAGAACATTCAAGGTATTTCTTCGAAATTATTGGAAATCGAAATATTTTTAGAAAAAACCATGTTTGACATCATCTGTTTTACCGAACATTGGTTGAAGGATTACCAAATGTTAATTAATTATAATAACTACACTGTGGGCAGTTGTTTTACCCGTAAATCTATGCTGCGTGGAGGTTCCTTAATATTAATTAAAAAATGTATCAAATGTAAAGAACGTAATGACATAGTAGGTCTCTCTGTTGAACATTGTATCGAACTGTCCTGTGTTGAGCTAGATAGGCATGTAATAGTGTGTGTGTACAGACCCCCAAAATATCAAAATTTCTCCTTATTTGAATCAATAATGGAAGATGTCCTAGTAAAGCTTGCAGACAGTAATAAATCCGCAGTTATTTGTGGTGATTTTAATATCAATATTTTGGAAGAAAATTTAAATAGCAATAGATTATTAAATCTTTTTAAGTCATTTGATTTGACCAATATTTTTGTGGAACCTACTAGGGTGACTCCAACTTCTGCTACTTGTATTGATAATGTTTTCTGCAATTGTGATTATTTGGATAAAGCAATAGTTAGTTGTCTGCCGTCTGATCATAGTGGACAAACGGTAACTTTTAAGTGTAAATCAACTAAACAACAAGTTCAGATTTCATATAGACAAATAACAACTAACAAATTAAATAAATTTAATAATTCCGTATTCAATAGATTAAGTGTTATGAGCCCTAGTGTTGACGACATTAGAGTTAATCATTTTTATAATGGTTTCTTTTCAATAGTTCATACCGAATTCAATAAATCTTTTGAAAAGAAGACTAAAACTATTTGCCCTAAATTTGTGTTTAGTGACTGGGCGACTGCAGGTATAAGAAAAAGTAGGGAAAGACTATTTGAGCTCTATGGCCTTAAGCCTTACATCAACACTGAAACTTTTAACAAGTATGTTTCTACATACTCGAAAGTGTTCAGAAATACTTGCAAGGCTGCTAAAGCCATGTACATAAGTAATAAAATCAAAACATCAGATAATAAAATAAAAACAGTTTGGAAAGTAATAAATGATGAGACTGGCAGGAAAAAAACACGTAGCACCAAGTATACGTTGGAGACACCACATGGTCCCATAAGTTCAAATCGAGATGTAGCTCAAGAATTTGTAAATTTCTTTACTGATATACCATTAAAGACCACGGAGGCTCTAAACTCCTCTCCCGATATCGCAATTGCTTTATTGAAGGCAAACGTGTCTGGCTGCTCGGCTGAATTTGTATTTAAGCACATAAACCCCATGACGGTTATTAAAGCTTTTCGGCAAATCAAAATTAAGCTAACAGAAGATCTTTGGGGAATGTCAATCAAAGTTTGTACATCCATAGTAGAGACTATAGCACCATACTTGGCTTTAATTTTTAATTTGTGTGTAGACCAAGGAGTTTTTCCGGACTTAATGAAATTCAGTAAAGTCATACCTCTTTTTAAATCCGGAGACACTAAAGACACTAATAATTACAGACCTGTATCCGTGTTGCCCGTTTTTAGCAAGGTTTTTGAAAAGGTAATGCTTGATCAGATGCTTAATCACTTTAACACCAATAAAATTTTACATGATCAACAGTATGGTTTCACCAAGGGACGTTGTACAACTGACGCCGGTGTCACCCTATTGAAGCACATATTTACTGCATGGGAAGAGGCACAAGACGCCATAGGAATATTCTGTGACCTCTCCAAAGCATTTGATTGCGTAGATCACGATACTTTGCTTTTTAAACTTGAGCATTACGGTCTAGGTAAACTTGCAATTAGTTTGTTAAAATCTTATTTGTGTGATAGACAGCAGCAAGTTCAGATAAATGGTGTGAATTCAGAAGGTTTAAAGGTAAAAATGGGGGTTCCGCAAGGCTCAATATTGGGTCCTTTTCTCTTTCTTGTATATATCAATGATCTACCCTATTTATTAAAAAATCAACCTCACAATAACATGGTGTTATTTGCTGATGACACTTCCCTAATTTTTAAGATAAATAGACGGGCCCAAAATCTAGACCACGTAAATGATGCTTTACGTCAGGTCCATGATTGGTTTACTGCAAACAATTTAGTATTAAACGGAAAAAAGACCAAATGTATAAGATTTGCTTTACCAAATGTTAAAAGCACAAATTATGATATAGTATTGAACCAAGAGAAACTTGAATTTGTCGATAAAACAGTTTTCCTGGGGATTACTCTTGATGCACGGCTACAATGGAGTCCCCATTTAACAACTCTTGCGGGGCGGCTAAGTTCAGCAGCATACGCTGTTCGAAAAATCCGTCAATTTACCGATGTAGATACTGCTAGAATTGTCTATTTTAGTTACTTTCACAGTATCATGTCTTATGGCATTCTATTGTGGGGACGGGCTGCCGACATTGAATCTATTTTCATTCTGCAAAAGAGAGCCATCAGGGCCATATACAATCTCCGTAGACGCGATTCTCTCAGAGAACTGTTTAAAGAAATTAACATTATGACAGTACCTTGTCAATACATCTATGAAAATATAATGTACGTTAGGAAAAATCTGCATCTTTTTAGTAAGAGAGGTGACAGACACAACTATCACACTAGAAATAGGGATCAGTTAGTTCAGCCGGGCTTCAGACTCGCCAAAGTGGACTATTCTTTCATGGGGTACTGTTTAAAGTGCTATAATAAAATACCACAAAATGTTCTTGAATTGAATGAGACTAAATTTAAATCATGCATTAAACGCACACTATGTAAGCGGGCTTATTATAAACTAGGCGATTATATCGCTGATAATAATGCTTGGCTCCATGCTGGTCCTGCTCCACCTGACAGTGTAGGATAAATATTGATAGCGTTTATTTAGTATTCTTGTTGGAGCTGCTGAAGATTGTACAACTGGATTTGCATTGTATAGACTCAATCTTCCTAGTATTGTATAGTTTCATAGCCAGCATTGTGTGAGTACTATGTACCTCGGAGCTATCATTCACTGAGTACCTACGTATCTTATTGACTTGAATGACCCTGGCGGTTGAGAGTATGTCATGCTCACTCAAATGTCTCGCTGATAGTGGCGCGTGTGTCGGATCATTTAGTTCCCTTCAAAATGGTTGAGCTGAATGGTGCTGATATTTGCGTCATGTTCGTGAACGGGCGCTGTCAGTTGGGACTGGTCATCACTTAGCTGCCACGGTCTATTTTAATTATTGATAACTTTATTTTTGAATTGTCTTTTTTATATTTTCTATGGACACTAATAACTTGCCACATCGTTCTCACATAATGTACCATCTGATGATGAATGATGTAACAAAAGATCTGTAATAATTTTGGCGATTGAAAAAGAGTGTCCATGGAGTTTCTTGCTCATTCTTCTCCATAGAGATCTACGCTTTGGAATGAGCACCTACGGTACTTTCACAGTTTTTATGTCTTGTGACTGGGACTGTAGCACCATAACTTTTTAATGTTAAATTACATTTTTATTTGTCTATGACAATTCATAAGTGCCTGTAACTGGCCTACGTGAAATAAATGCTTTGATTTTGATTTTGATTTTGATTTAGTTTTTGTTTCATTGAAATCGGATCAGTCTATCAAAAGATATTTGAATTTAAAGTGTGCCAGAAGTAAAATTGCGGTCAGTTTACACCGAGACACGTAGCTCGCAGGTCAGTAGCGCGATCTAGCTTGGAATAGAAAAACAACATACCTATTCAAATATGGTGTGGACTGGAGTGGAGTGGTTTGGAGTGGAGTGGAGTGGAGTAGAGTAGAGTAGAGTGGAATGGAATAGAATGGGATGGAATGGAAAGAAAGAAAGAAAGAAAAGGTTTTTATTTGACTCACACTAGAAAGGGATGGAATGGGATGGAAGCGGATGGAGTGGGATGGAGTGGGATGGAGTGGGTTGGAGTGGGATAGAGTAGGATGGAGTAGGATGGAGTGGGATGGAGTGGGACGGAGTGGGCTGGAGTGGTGTGGAGTGGGATGGAGTGGGTTGGAGTGAGATGGTGTTGGATGGAATGGGATGGAGTGGGATGAAGTGGGATGGAGTGGTATGGAATGGGACAAGAGGGATGGAGTGGGATGGAGTGGCATAGAGCGGGATGGAGTGGGATGGAGTGAGATGGAGTGGGATGGGGTGGGATGGAGTGGGATGTAGTGGGATGGAGTGGGATGGAGTGGGCTGAAGTGGGATGGAGTGGTATGGAGTCGGATGGAGTGGGATGGAATGGGATGGAGTGGGATGGAGTGGGATGGAATGGGACGGAATGGGATGGAGTGGGATGGAGTGGGATAGAGTGGGATGGAATGGGATCGAGTGGGATGGAGTGGGATGGAGTGGGGTGGAGTGGGATGGAGTGGGATGGAGTGGTATGGAGTGGGATGGAGTGGGATGGAATGAGATGGAATGGGTGCTCTAATCCAGTAGCAATTGAATAGTACTGACTTTGAACGACAAGAGGGCGTTTATTACAAACACGTCAAATATTCTTGAAAAATCTAAATAAATTATAAATATAGAGTTTATATGAAAACGATTTTGTTTGGAGTGGAGTGGAGTGGAGTAGAGTAGAGTAGAGTAGAGTGGAATGGAATAGAATGGGATGGAATGGAAAGAAAGAAAGAAAAGGTTTTTATTTGACTCACACTAGAAAGGGATGGAATGGGATGGAAGCGGATGGAGTGGGATAGAGTGGGATGGAGTGGGTTGGAGTGGGACGGAGTGGGATGGAGTAGGATGGAGTAGGATGGAGTGGGATGGAGTGGGATGGAGTGGGATAGAGTGGGATGGAATGGGATCGAGTGGGATGGAGTGGGATGGAGTAGTATGGAATGGGATGGAGTGGTATGGAGTCGGATGGAGTGGGATGGAATGGGATGGAATGGGATGGGATGAGATGGAATGGGTGCTCTAATCCATTAGCAATTGAATAGTACTGCCTTTGAACGACAGAGGACGTTTATTACAAACACGTCAAATATTCTTGAAAAATCTAAATAAATTCTAAATATAGGGTTTATATGAAAACGATATGATTTATAAAAAACCTGGCGAGAATTAAGCACTTCGCACAAAAAATACATTGTTAAATTCCGACATCCAAGCGAACGAAGTCGCGGGCACAGCTAGTTTATTAAATAAAATTGAGTCCTAAACAGAAATCGTCTGAAAGTAGAAGGCCATATATCCGAACATTTTGTAACTTAGGTTCAGTTCATTGGGTTTATAAAGTTAATAACTTTGTCGTGGACGAAGACGAAGCAACGTAGATTGTTGAAGTTCTATCAATCAACTGCATGATGATATGTTTTTATTATTTCGTCATTATGTTGAGAAACATCGTCAAAAAGAAAACTGATTCGGGCGCTTGCCCCATTAGTTGTGAATATTGTACGCTGTAGTTGAATGTCCCATTAAGGATTCACTTTGCCTTTTAGTAAATCAAATGAAGGCAATTCGGGGAGGTTGCATGCGGTCTCTTTCTCGAGAACAATTTTTCCTTTTAAGTTAGCACAGTTATAATAATATGAGAAAACTGGAATATAAAAAGAAGAACAGATATTTCACTCATCAAGTTTTATCCTTGTATATTAAGCATGTTAGTATTTTCTTTTGTTATATTTTCTTTCTTTTTAAAGCATGAAGTTATAGAATTATATTTCAAAATATTGTCCAGTATATGTAAAATTTGCCGAATTAATATTAACTTTTGTATTGCAGGCTTCCAGTGGACTCCTTCGGTGCAAGCCGTCAGATACTTCTAAAATCTATATATCGCCAACCAAGAAATGCCTGCCCACGTAGACGTTATCCGAGACCTAAAAACTAAAGTATCTGTTAAAATAGCCACGTTTAAATATACTACATATAGCATATTCCATATAACTTGTTGAAAAGTAGAGTAGGAAGCATCGAGATATTAGAAAATGTTAAGTAAGTAGTCATTTTGAAATGTATAGTATTAAATGCGCATGATGATACATATTTACTGAAATTTTTTTGTAAGCTAAGCAAAGTACAAATCAATTATCTATTGGTTTGTAAATTAAATTGAATTTTATTTAGTAATCTAGATATAAAATAATTCTGACATTTGTTACAATAGTTATGCTAAATTATGTTAAATATGTAGTGTGATAGCTAGCAACATTCGCGTTTCTTTATTCATACATAAGCATTGTAATAGTATTAAATCATTGGCATAATAAGATGCAATAAACGTCTTTAAGATTACTAGTTGTTTCATTCATACACTCACCTCTGTCAGTACCTACTAATGTTTTTAATTATTCACCAAAATATCAAACTTTTAAGAGCCTATGCACACCACGTTTTTTAAACGCAACGGTGCAGCGCGTTTGACGCGATACAGACGCGATACGCAAGTCAGACGCAGCGTAAAACAAACGACAACAAATTGCTCTGATGAAAACGCGCCGTCGACGTGCGTTTCTAAAACTCGGTGCACCGGCGCGTTTAAAAAACGTGGTTTGCATAGGCTCTTAAACCAATCAACAAACCAAATCAACATTATATCCTTAGGTAATTGCCACCGTATCTTTACAACCGTAAAATACTATAACTAATATTTTTTTAAATTGATCGGAATAATTCCTCCGAAAGTAGCATTCGAAAACTACAAAAAAATGGGGTCAATGGCGTAATTTTCTAATATCTAAGGGTAGTTTTAAAAGAGAGACGTATAAAGTAGCTATTTTAGGGAGAACTTAGATAAAGAAAAGTAAATAATTGATAAGTTATTGCAGATTTAAGTGGGCTTCCGTACATATATGTAGAAGCATCAATCAAGCAAAATTTTATTGAATTCATGAACAAATCAATTGTTAGAAGTTATTTACGGAAATAATCGAAAGTTTTGTACTTAAATGGAAAACAAGCCGAGAATAATTATATTTACCTCGTACGCAGCTTGCCAGCAGACCTTTCAATTTAGGGATGGTTAGAAGATGTCACAAAGGCTCTGAAACGAGGTGGCGAGTGACTGTCGAGTACATAAATGTAGTGAGTGTTACGGAACCCAACACCTAGGAGTATTACAACAAGCATTTCACCCCTTTATTGGGAAATGAATCGCTCTCGTCCCATCGAGTCGCGAGATGGGAAGAGTAATTTAATATAATAGGCTGACAGTAAAATGTCTACATCTTTTATTTCGGAGACTACTCGGCCCATCTGTTCAGTCTATATTTATCTCTATCCCTAGATAGTTAACGTCTAAAATTAGTTACACGTATACACTTTGCCAATCATTCGATTTTCCTTCAAGCCACCTACGCAATTTTTTCGTAATTAGCCATATCAATTTCATAATACTCATGATGTTGTAATTAGCCTTGTCGGTGAAGAAAATTTGCTTGTATGTACCATTAGGGAAAATTATTACTGAATATTTCAATTTAATTAATTTATCAATACCTTCATGTACAGTCACGAGCAATAACATGTATACACTTAACAAAATTCAAACGCAATTTACTCGAGAAATACTGGTTTCCACTTTGAAATTAAGACCTATTTCGTAATAGTATTGCTTCCAAAATAGAAGACTAATAAAAAGGCAAAAGTTTAATCAATATGGTAGCAGAAAATCGCTTTTGAATACTGCTTGGTGTATACATACTATTGCTCGTGACTGTACACATTGAATGTTTAAATCAATGAGATCTTTGCTTATTGATAAAATTCTAGTTTAAATTTTGTTATAATTAGACCATCTTAATCATTAACTCACTCGTCAACTTTTTTCAATAATAAATGAAGTACTTTTATGGCTTAGTAAAAGAAGTTATTATCTGTAGTTATTCTTTCATCAAACAGAGTTGGTTACTCCTTCTTCCTGCCTTCTAGATGAGGAGAAGAAGAAGAAGCAGCCGCACGTAGTAGAGGTTTGCAGGTGGTGTAAAAGCGATGATATTTACTTAGACGGCACGTTTGGCGCAGTGGCTGAGCAATTGGACTGCTGCGCTATGTCGCGGGTTCGATCCCCGCACGGAACAAATATTTGTATGATCTACAAGTAGTTGTTCCGGGTCTGGGTGTTTGGGTATGTGAGTTTCTATGTTTGTAAACGCACTCACGATACGAAAGTGTGGAGAGAAAAGGAGAAATTCCGAGTGTGGGGCAACGTTTTTTTTTTTTAAATAATATATATCTAATATCTTTAAACGAGCAATTCTTGTATATTTATATATAATCAGGATCTCGGAAACGGCTCCAAGGATTTACATGAAAGTTACAGATTAGGGGTTTTTCGGCTCAAGGAATCGATTTATCAAGGTCCAAGGTTCGAGAAAAGCTCGGTTCCCAAGATATAGATATTTTAAAAATCGAGCGAAGCTCGGTCAACCAGATATTATATATATTAACTTGAGTACGTTAGCCTACAAATTACCAATATTTCCATCAATTCTCACGAATATAAAGAATCTTTAAAAAAAAAACTCTATTTGTGTCAAAGAAACGCACTATTTACCTGAACAGTGCCGTAGTTAGGGTTGAATTGAAGGTGGGCACCAATAGTTAAAAATAGAGCATTGGGAACTTAAGGGAAATTAAGTGTAACCGGGAGTGAATTATTGTGACAAGTGGTTCGTTCTACGTCGCCGTTAGAGTGCGCGTCACGACTGAAGCACTACGGAACATTCGTTTTAGTACATTTTTGAATGCAATTTGATGTAATGACATAGACACTAGCGCCGCGTCAAAAGGACCTCATCGCGGCGCGGACTCTAGTCTTTAGTTTGTTTTTCTTCGTCATATTGTATTTTACAAGCACTTAGCGTATTATGGTAGGGCATCTATTTTTAAAGGTAGGGCATTGCACCACGATCCCCCCTAGTTACGACCCTGTACCTGTACCATATCGTGAAGGTCCCACTGTTGTCTTGTCATTTACTAATATTCTACAAACTACAACAATATGAGTGGGGGTTGCCACAGAGGCTGGTCGACCCTGCGGATCTGCACGAAGGTCGCGCGCGGCCGAAGCGCAAGATGCCGTCGCTGTCCATCAACAACCCCATGGAGGTGCTGCGGCAGCGGCTGATCCTCGAGGTGGCTCGCAAGCAGATGCGTGAGGCCAACCAGCGGCAGGCCGTTGCCAACCGGCTGTTCCTGCAAAATGTTGGCAAACGAGGTACGTCTTTAACCAAAGTTCAATTCAATCAATTCAATTCAATCATAATGACGGCGTCAACAAATTCCGCAAATCTGTAGTCAGGGTCAGTTAGGGTATTGAAAAATAATGAAAACGTATTTTTTTTAATATTTACAAAGATTTGGAATTCAGAATTTTGGGGTTCTGATATGACCAAACGCCTCTCCTATTTCGAAAATCCTTTTATATGAAATCGGGTAGCAAATATCTGATGGCAAATTGTCATGGGCGGCTATGAATATACTGTAGGTACTACCATGACAACAGGAGATTATCTTAAAAATAGTACTGAGTAAATGTCTTAACACATATGATGGAAAAAAATTATATCCCCTTTTATTATAGAAATTGTCCAACCGAATCAGAATCTTCTTGCACGTAAAACCACTACCTAGGTGTGAAAATGTTCCTTTTTATATAAAACAGTAAAATCTCACGTATTCAGCACAAGTTACATTTACCTCGTTGACTTTTTGAACTTGTCCCGAATCATAAGTAGATAGCCAATATTTATTTTGTGGTTGGCTCTATTTTTCAACAGCCTTAGGTATATTGAAAACCTTAGGTTTTATTTCGACCTTTCTCCGCATTTTTTCAGACGTTCATTTTTTTTCTCTACAATATTGAGAAAATGAAGTGGTTGTCCGCTTGTTTATATAGTCTCTATCTACTGCTTAACTCCGCAGTGGTAGGCGCCCGCGGCGTCGGACGTCAGCAGATGATATCCGGCCACCGTAGGCGCGGCCATGCGGGCAGCGAGTAAAGGGCAACTCGCTGCCCGACCATGGACCATGCCCGGGTCGACGGCGCGTCGTGTCCCACGCGCGCCTCAAAGAGCGTCAGCATAATGACGGTGCCCCCCTTTCAGAGGGCCAAAGCCTGCCGGGGTCGCGGGATTATTTCCTTACCGTGACCCCGGAACAGAAAGGGCTATTGAAGGACACCGTGGATTTTAGTCAGTAAAAGTCTGACAGTCCCTCCCGCCCTGCCCGGGGTTGGAGGAATCATTTGATGATTTTACCACGCTAAAAAAAAAAAAAAAATTACTGCTTAACTAACTTAGGTGTGAAATTAACTGTTCCTTCTCTGTTCAGGATTCTGGGCCAACTCTGCTCCAACCCGCTACGACAACTAGAGCCTTCTGCGACTGACTCCTTTCATTTTCCGCGAGATGTCACCACTGCCTGGCTGGAAATAAGATATTACGTCAATACACTTAATAACAACCTCTTTGGACGTCTATTTTTTTATGAATGTAATTTTCGAATTCAAAGATGAAATCAAAAACTCATGTGGTTTTTCTTTTTTATATAGTTTGCCAAAATTGCGGTGGGTTTAGAAAATAATATAATTATAAATTTAATGTAGGTACCTATGTACCTTACCTTCTTTCCATCCGATATAGGTACGATACGAAGTTATATAATGTCCACCTACGTCGCGTCGTCCTCTGTCAATTTCATTCATTAACTTGAGCTAAATCATGAATATGTACATTCATCGCCAAAATGTACGATGTGTAAGTTATTTTAGTTAGTGGCGGCTTGAAAAATGTAACTTACTCTAGATTAGATCTTATCACAGTATCATTATAACTTAAAACGGGATATTTACCATGCTTAATATTGTTAATATTTCGAAAACAGAAGCATGGCGCGAATCACGTTTTAAATTATAATAGCAATGTCCAGTTTAAAAACTTGTCTGTGTTATCGATTCGTTTATTAAATATGTTGGATGGTCACCAATGGTATAGTGTATGTTATCCAGCTCAACATACACCCAGTAAGTTGTCGTAATACCTTGTTTGTGGTGAACACTGCTGTCCCTACTCCCCTACTCTCTATTGTAATTCCATTAGTATTTTTCTACGCTTGTTAACTGTTGTTACGAGTAATTCGAATGTTACATAACCTCAAAGTTACCACGACATTCCTACGTGTCTCCTTCCTAGATATTTTTCTTTTTTAATAGTATTTATTTGTGCCAAATGTCGCCATTATAGAATATCGAATAGAGTAATAGTAAATACTTTTTTTATTAAATATGCCATTTCCTAATTATGTTTACAATAAACGTATTACTTGTAAACGTATTAGACGTTTGCCTTTAGTCTCTACGTAATTTATATGTACAGAGTAGTCTAATGTACTTATATGTATTTTTACGTTACAAAATTGATCTCTTATAGCATATAAAATGGTAGGAAAAATGTAATAGTTCATACATTATAAATTACGTTCAATAAAAACGTTAAATTATTAATTTGTGTTTCATTAAACAAAGCATGTTATGTTGCGCCTTTAGTGGTCCTTTGGCCAAACTAAAGGGGTAAATTCGATTGAAATTCCTGTAAAATTACTATTTTGGGAATTATGTTGCGAGTATCAAAGAGACACTTTGATATAGTATCTGTGAGATAAAGGAATCCATAATTAAATACAGGCACAAAGAGGTTGAGATTCTGCAGGTACCATGGAATTTCGGGAACCTTTATAATTATTAGGTAATTTTGTTAGAAGGTGCACGCAATTAAGGAACTCTAGAGTAGCGTCCTAACTGCTAAATAAAAAGCTCAATCAAGTTCCGCGCGGTCACCGCGTTGACACCTGCCGCGACCCTTTGACCGACATTAATTAGTTTTTTTTTACACTTTTCCCTTAAAATGGTGGTCGAGATAAAATTACAGTACTAAGGTACTTTAAAAAAATGTGTCGGAACATTATCGAATAGAAACAGTGTCAGTTGAATGAGATCAATGAAATGATGATAAGCCCCTCTAAGTCTCATTTTAACGCAGCCATTTAAACACTTAAATAATCTACATCCTACAAGGAAATTCACCACTATGCTAAAGGTACTTAGGTCCTCTCAGAAATGCATGGCGCATTAAATATTACCTCCATTGCTAATTTCATGAGGGTTTCACGATAGATATACTTGGCGCGGTGCGGTAAGGCTGCGGTCGACCTAACCACACGCTGACGACCGACGATGTCACCAAAGGCGACTGATTGCTGTTATCTTACAGGAAGTTCTTCATTCATAAAATTGTAAAACTCAAGAACGGAAAGGAACGGTTTTTGCAAAAAAAAAACCGTTCCTTGGCAGTCGGATTAAAATAGAAAGTGCACTTCGAATTCGAATGCACAATAGTTCACACAAATTAAGTATAGCGATGTACATTTTAATTTGAAACGTAAAATACATGTTGTGCGTGTTGGCACTTTTATATTTTCCCACGTTTTTATAAACTCACTTTTCTTGTTCGTTTATTTGTTTGTTTGTTTGTCGTTCCGGTTGGACTTTTGCAACTCAATTTTGAGGCACTTCCCGATAAGCTAGAAGGCTGAAATTTTGCACACGCTCTGAATCCTGATGACAATACATGACTAGCTAACAAACGTCATAACAAATCCAATATGGCAGCCTCCCCAAGATGGCGGACTGACTGTTTGAAACCCACCCCCACGATATGGGTATTGATCAAATAAAAGGATTTGCTGTCAGAAATACGAAAAAAAATAGTCACGTGACTTAAATCCAACATGGCGGACGTCCAAGATGGCAGGCAGGCTATTTGAAATGCACCCTTATGATATGGATATCAAATGAAAGGGTTTGCTGTCAGGAAAACGAAAAAAATAGTCACGTGACTTAAATCCAATATGGCGGACGTCCAAGATGGCAGACAGGCTATTTGAAATGCACCCCTATGATATGGATATCAAATGAAAGGGTTTGCTGTCAGGAGTACGAAAAAAATTGTCATGACACTTAAATCTAATAAATATGGCGGACGTCCAAGATGGTGGACAGGCTATTTGAAATGCACCCGTATGATATAGATATCAAATGAAAGGGTTTGCTGTCAGGAGTACGAAAAAAATTGTCATGACACTTAAATCTAATATGGCGGACGTCCAAGATGGTGGACAGGCTTTGAGGCACTTCCCGATAAGCAAGCAGGCTGACATTTTCAAGGTAGCTGCAAACCCGAGGAACAAAGATAAAAATAATAAAATAATTAATAGATTTTAAAAAATCTAAAAACCCACGTTTTTCAATATCCTAAAAATAAAAAAATAACCCTACGGGGTTGAGAGAGGGGCCACTCAAAACGTGGGGGCGTATCTTTGCAAGTTACACCCACGATCTAGAGGTACACTTCATGTAAACATATCCCATAAATAATCCCTTAAATAATATACGCCCCCACGTTTTGAGTGGCCCCTCTCTCAACCCCGTAGGTTTATTTTTTTATTTTTAGGATATTTAAAAACGTGGGTTTTTAGATTTTTTTAAATCTATTAATTATTTCAGTTTCATATTTGGACGTAATTTTCTGATGACCATGGATTTTTTTAAAATAAACTTCACGGTCGCGACGGTCAAAGGTGTGGACATATTCGGTCCGTTTTCATGACGTCACCGCACCCTGTCGGTTGCCTCTGACGTTTTAAAGTGACCCTAGCCTAAGAGGGCCAAGAGCCCCGGGCTCCGTCTACGTGCGATAATTAACGTGATTTAATTTAAACCGACGCCTCCAGAGCCACGTGATTTCATTACTCTTCAACACATTTTCGGAACCGTGAGGAGGACGGAGCCAGGCGCTCAACTACGTCAGTGCCGGCAACATCATGTATTATTTAAACGAAATTCCTAGAGTTTGAAACGTTAAGGTATTTTGACTTTATTTATGGTTTCCTGGCTTTTGAGATCGTGTGTGCCTCTGATGTATAGCAGAGATTAAGAAAACTTCGGAATCAGGCGTTACTTAGCGGAAATTAATGACATTATGTCTCTGATCAGAATTAAAACTAAATAATTTATAAGATTTTACCCGAATTCTATTGTAGATAGGTATCTCAATCCAAATGTTGACCCATATTCTTTGACGGTTGCCTGTGATTGGACATCATAAAGCTTCAGATTGGCAAATTAGGACATTCATTAGTTACAAAGAGAGTTGAAGACAGACAAAGGTCAGGATGAAGAATCAGATACATTATTCATTTCACGCAGTAGTCAATCTGAACTAACATCGTGGTGCCAAGACAAGTGACAATCGTTTTCAAAACGTTTCATTTTTCTGTTGCGATATTCTATAATACTAGGGCTACACTGACGAGAAATGGCGTTAATTAACGTCTATACGAACATTTAATGATAATAATAATATTCAACAAGTATCACACAACGCCATCTAGTCCCAAGCTAAGCCGAGCTTGTGTTATGGGTACTAGACAACTGATAAACATACTTTTAAATTTCTAAATACATAAATATTATGATGTGTTCATCACACAAACATTTGTCCTGGGTGGAAATCGAACCCACGACCTTCGGCATAGCAGTCAGGTTCACTAACCACTAGACCAACAGGCCTGTCAATTAAAGACTTTTATCGCGAAAACCAACGGGAAATGCCTTTGTGACCCGATTATTATAAGATTGCCATTGGCTGCGTCTCGAAATGATTGGTAAGATTTCAGT
This sequence comes from Agrotis clavis, assembly GCA_954870645.1. Lineage (NCBI taxonomy): Eukaryota > Metazoa > Arthropoda > Insecta > Lepidoptera > Noctuidae > Agrotis > Agrotis clavis. Next base: position 14,423,764 of record OX940919.1, on the reverse strand, counting down.
GTGCCTAGTCCCTTAATGAAATGAAAGAAATATCTACAGGCTGATTCATTAAATGTAGTTTTCCAGGACAATTTGTTACCGAAGCTGCATCTCGTTAGACTACGAGTAAAATCGATTGTACATCCGAGGCTAAAATAATGAATGAAACTGATATTCCGTCTTGCAAAGGTACATCCTGAGATTTCATTATTGCTTTTTTCTTTTACTTTATTTTTCTACTCAATACAGTTTCTTTTCTATTGGAACCGTATAACCCGGAGCGGAAGTCCTTCCCTTTTATTTAGGTGGTAAATCATCAAATGAGTCCTTACTTGATGACACTTACAGCTAAGTAAGCATAAAGTATTTTTATAATTATTCTTTATGCTGATGCTATTCAAGTCGTAAGTACCAGTTTATATATTTTTCCAGACACTGATTTCAGCTATAACCTGTAGAAACCGACAATGGATAATAGTTCGACGCCAAAATAAACGAGTATTTATTCATCAGATAAGAGCAATTGGTGAAACAAGCCTTTTTACTTTTGCCGCCAAAATTATAATTTATCAGTGTTTCATTTATTTATCATAAACATAAAAGAGACAACGCAGACATTTAAAACTGTGACAATGTTAAAAAGTGTTGTCAACACCAAAAATAATTACAACAATCTGGTAAATATTTTGCGAAGTTAAAAACTGCAAAATCCTTTGACAAGTATTTAAAGGTCGTCAAAGTCCTGTGTAATTACTTAAACAGTTTTCTTAGAAAAGGGTCATAATAAATAATCCTTAACTTTTAATAATCTTTGTTTAAGAAGGATTTCTTTACATACGCCGTTTAAAATCAAAGTACCTACCTGCGAATTTTAAATAAATCACCCTGTTTCTATTCTCTATGTGCGGATTTGGTTGTGGGGACGGTGCACACCTGACGAATACGTAGATCGCAGCGCGCGATGTGGCAGAGATGTGAAATAACTCGGGACTGTCGGAAACTATGTGTTTGTACTTTTTTTTTTAAAAAAAAAGTAGGCTGAAAGAAAATATTGACAGATCTTTAGTACACAGAGAAAACCAATATCGGTTGGTAAGAATGGGAGATATTATATTTCTGAAAGTAATACAGAAACAGGGGGCTTTACGGCCGTTTTACGACCACTTTAACAGAATCATAATAGTATTAAAAAATCATAATAGCCCGAGCCTCATAACAAAGAAACAAAATAGTTATAAAAGTCATCGTCTATCGAATTTTTTAATTCTTTGATTTGTTCAGCTCGTGCTGTTTGAAACGATAAAAAAAGAATTGGCTTACAAAGCGCAAAAAAGTGAAGTTTACAGTCTTCTAATAAATCGTTTTTGTTTTCTAATCATGTCGTAATTGTTTTCTAATAAATCTATTACTTTTAATTTTCTTTGTACATATTTGGTGACCCGAGCTAAGCCTGGTCGACCAGATACTATTATATTATATACCTACATTGGTTTAAACCAACATTGAAAAAATCTGTTGTTTCTATTTTCATTAGTAAGTACTTTCACGTCACCCATGAAACGATGTTAATGTTTTTCAAATAGCCCTTATTTGTTAATATTGATTAATTGAAATACAAAAAATCGGCAGTAGGTACCTTTTTACCTATCCATATCGTCGTAAAAAGAAAGGTTTGATAGGTCGTTTCCTACAAAGGAGAATCGCAAGAAACTCGAAGGTTGATGAGATACAGCCGTAATGCGTTTGTTGTTCTTTTAATTCGAAGATCAGCGTGAGAATGAATAATGAATATCGAAGAATAGAAGCTAAGTAAAAATATAAGTTTCTAGCAAAGAGTTTAGTCGCGGCAGCATTTATCATGAAGTTAAAAAAACCGTCTGGACTGTTCTGTATTCACAACAGCCACCTTGTGAATGTGTTTTTTAAATTTCTCAGATCAGACATTGCATTGCATCGTCCTGTTTTTAAATATCCTTATAAAGTGGTGCGAATTCACACACAAATCACGACGTTCACATTCTTATCGCCGTGTTTAATGCCTTTATTGAAATTTCGTACACATTGGCACTTGCATCATTCTGCTTTAAAATTCAAGTCGATACAAATTAGTTCTTGAAGTACTTGTACACAATAAGAACTGATAAGTAACTTACTTCAAGGAAAAAGTGTTTGCTTATTGTTGAACGATAATCGTTCAACAATATGATTATCGATCATACAATAGAAGACCAGAGGTTGCTAGGACACGAAACATTTATTAAACATTGCTTTTATGTAGCAAGATACCAAAATACCACAAAAAGTGTTATAATTTTTTAAGCTTTCATTTATAGCTGAATATCTTCCAAATTATCTATTCGTGTACAACTCGAGATATGGAAGAAAATGAAAGGTAGGTTTAAAATATTTTTCACCTCACCCGCTCGGAAAGATTCTATTTCTCATTCAAAATCTGAGCGGAAAACTCCATTTTGTGCTCTAGAGCACAAAGTGTTGTTTAAAAATCGAACACGTCTTGTATTCAATTATTTTCTACACTGGCAGGTGAGCCGCCCCCACTGCATGTCAGTGCACCGGGTTGTTGCAACCTATTTTTTTTCTCTGAACATTAGTGTTATGTAGTAGATGTCGTAAGTTTGAGTTTTTAAAATTCGAGAAAATCGTCTCGAACCGCCTTATATCTGTCTCTGTCTCCAACATTCACAATGGAATCCAATGAATTTGAGCAATTTTCCGCAAATTTACGTAATAATAACACACAAGTGACAAACACAAGTATTAATGTTCCAAAAAAACATTTAACTTTCAAGATTAACAATTTTAGTAATTTTACTTTTAATTTCTAAAAAGAATAATTAAATACTTATATAGTAAATTGTTTAAGCTGTTTCTCTTACACCTACCATTTCCTCGCTGTGTGAGGTGAAAAGTTGTGTGTTGCACTCGGCAGCAAAGTTTTTCTGCGTCTCGTACTTTTGAAAACTTCGCATCGCTCAGGATTCTATATTTGAACCGCTCGTTTCTCTCGCGGTTCAATCTTAGAATCCTTCGCTCTCTCAGTTTTCAATTCAAGTACTCGCGCACAAAAATCAACTTTGCAGCCTTGCATAACAAATAACTATTTCACCTCACCCGCTCGGAAAGATTCTATTTCTTATTCAAAATCTGAGCGCAAAACTCCATTTTGTGCTCTAGAGCACAAAGTGTTGTTTAAAAATCGAACACGTCTTGTATTCAATTATTTTCTACACTGGCAGGTGAGCCGCCCCCACTGCATGTCAGTGCACCAACCAATTTTTTTTTTTTCTGAACATTAGTGTTAAGTAGTAGATATCGTAAGTTTGAGTTTTTAAAATTCGAGAAAATTGTCTCGAACCGCCTTATATCTGTCTCTGTCTCCAACATTCACAATGGAATCCAATGAATTTGAGCATTTTTCCGCAAATTTACGTAATAATAACACACAAGTGACAAACACAAGTATTAATGTTCCAAAAAAACATTTAACTTTCAATATTAACAATTGTAGTAATTTTACTTTTAATTTCTAAAATGAATAAATAAATACTTATATATAGTAAATTGTTTAAGCTGTTTCTCTTACACCTACCATTTCCTCGCTGTGTGAGGTGAAAAGTTGTGTGTTGCACTCGGCAGCAAAGTTTTTCTGCGTCTCGTACTTTTGAAAACTTCGCATCGCTCAGGATTCTATATTTGAACCGCTCGTTTCTCTCGCGGTTCAATCTTAGAATCCTTCGCTCTCTCAGTTTTCAATTCAAGCACTCGCGCACAAAAATCAACTTTGCAGCCTTGCATAACAAATAACTATTTTAAGGGTTTTATCAACGTTATCCTGAGTAGATTTATTTAACTTTGTCTATAACCTAAGCTCTAAGGTTTGTTTAGTTCTAATAACGCGTGCAGGAAAATGAATAATGTTTATTGTTGAAGAAAGTGTCCAAGAATATGAATAAGTTGTTGATAGGCCTTTACTTAGAACCTATAAAATTCCCCAGTATTTAGTTACCACAAAGGTACTGGGGAATTTCTATGCTTCAAAAATTGTATAGCACCTTTGCTCACCCTATTAAAAAAAAAGAATTCAGACGGTTTTTCATTTGTGAATAAAAGCAAATTTAAATCTTTTTGCACTCTTTTTATTTTAAACTAGTGTACTATTATCTCCCTAGATGCTTACAAACGTTCAAATCTAATAGAATTTAAAATTTAAGTACATACTTTTTTCTTACAATGTCGGACTATTATTTCTTTTCATGTTAGACTATTCTTTGTTAAACCTAGTCTATGGTTGTTTTGTCCAATCTGGCGGAATGAGAATTAAAAAAGGAAAACCGACAAACGGGTATCGGGCCAGGATTAATGAACATAACATAATGAAAATAACATTATTAATAAAATAATTTTCAATGTTATTATTAATTATAATAATATATTATTGCTATTGCCAGCGGTTTCACCCGCTACAACTCAAAAGTCATCCCGTGGGAACAATCGTTATAAAAACTATCATATGTGTTAATCCAGGTTATAAACTATCTGTGTACCGAATTTCAACCAAATCAGCTCAGTGGTTTCTGAGGGAAAGTGGAACAAACATCCATCCATCCATCCAAACAAACTTTCATGTTTATAATAATACTAGCTGTTGCCAGCGGCTTCACCCGCTACAACTCGAAAATTATCTCACGGGAATCCATTCAGTGGTTTTTTCGTGAAAGAGTAACAAACATACCTACATACACATACACATACATACATCCTCACAAACTTTCGCATTTATAATATTAGTAGGATAAGTTTGTCGATTAAAGTGTTCGTCGTAATCTTGTAAAGCCTACTTAGCTGTGATAGTTTTCCTTTTAACTTCATTATGAGTTGAGTTTGAGCACGTTAATAATATGATTTGAGTTTGAATTATAAACAGAGGTCGGAATTAGGTAGAGTTATTTTAGTTGCGATGACAACTTGTCCGATCTCATTTGCTATTTCGTCTCTATCCCTATTACGTCACATTCACTGATACGTCACCTTGTGCATCGATGCTCTATTTCGTCTCTTTCCCAACTCGTCCGACGCAAATGTACAGACGCCAGCACACCAATCTACCCCAAGCTGTCAACATTTTAATAGATTTCATCTTTATCACCAACAAGTTTCTGCCCGTGCCTTCACCGGTGTGGTGGGCCGTGGGCATATAGTTTATTATCACACGGGGACGTATTGACCAGATAAAGTTATCCTAGTCCTGTTCGGCCATGGTGTACTGATGTGTCCAACTGTCCATTCAAATCCATACAGTCGTTTTAACCTGAGAACGCGAGTATAATAAAATATTAGTTTTGATAGAGTTTGCCCCCGAATTCGTCCGCATGAAATTGCTTATTCCCCAATCCACCGCGACGCATCGCAAGGGGGTATCGGTATTTTACAGTCTGATATTTTTGACGTTGACTGTACGTTGTCATATGCGTCGGACGAGTTGGGAAAGAGACGAAATAGAGCATGAGACGAGTTAGTAAAAATGACCAGATGCACAAGGTGACGTATTAGTGAATGTGACGGAATAGGGATAGAGACGAAATAACTAATGAGAGGAGATGTCATCGCAACCGTTATTTTAATACATACTAATTGCATCGAAATTAATATGGATCTTTCCGGGATTTCTTATGGACAATCTCGTCTGCAAAACAGTATTACAAAAAATAAATAATAATAAAAACATCAGAGATAAATGTGACAAATAAATTGTGGAAAAGTAAACAACTTTTTATTTAATAAATCACGGGATGTTTCTGGTCTAAGTAAGTCCAGGTTCGGGGCATTTCCACTTTATTCTTTCACTGTATGAAATCAGTGTACGTACTTACATGAATGACTCTACCTAATAACGACCTATGATTATAAAGGAGACAGAGTTCTACAATTAGTTCCTATCTACATTTTTTCGTTATTATTAGAATAGATAGCCAATTCCACTAGCCCGTGACATTTGCTCAAACGGGGCTCATTAGACTGTCCTGACAGGTTCTTACTACTCCATTGTTAGGCGATTCTCACACTGCCCCGCATGATGTTGCATGTTGCGTGTCGACGCACCTACGCGCGTTCCTGCGGGAGTGCAGATCTGCATCATCGTGCGGGTTTTTCACGCACTCACGCGCGTAGGTGCGTTTTGTAGATTCACGCATGGCGGCTTCATTTATTTATTCGCCGTTCTCTGTGGTGGTCGTGCAGTACTGAGCATTCAAAATCACGCGCGGCACTGCGGGATTCGGTGTGCCATACCTTGCGTCTCGCCCCGCACCTACGCGCGGGGGTGCATGTTTCTCCGCGTGTACGCGCGTGATCCGCATGAACGCGCGTGGATGCATTTTCAGTGTGTTGGACTGTGCGTGTTTTCCATACAAACGGAGATACTTACAAGCAACGGAAGAACACGCATCCACGCGCTACGCTGCATCATGCGGGGCAGTGTGAGAATCGCCTTAGGAACGATTGACCACAGACAATATTGTGACGGATATTAAATTACTCTTCCCTCTTCATTAAAACTCTACCGTCTATGGACTGCGGACCTCATCCAGTCCATAGACGGTAGAGTTTATTCAATTTCATTCAAATTATTAAAAGATTTGGTTTCCATTTTCCAATAAGTCTTATTTTTAGTTCATTGATACCTTAGTGTACTGAGTTAGACTTACGCTTCTATTAGATATAGCTTCTGCCCGCGACTTCGTACGCGGATCCTGTTGCTTATGCCAGCAGTCGGGGTCGTCAAAATCGAAGATCTGAAACGTCTGATGTCGAATTCTAGGAGCCTGGGGACGGGAAAACAACGGGATGCGCGAGACGATTCCAGACGTTCCAGATCTTTCATTTTTGTAAGACAACAGGAAATGCCCATCAGAATAAACAACTCTTGCTAAGACGTCATTCTTGTATAGGTATAATATAGTATAGCTGGGCTCTTAGAGTTCCGCATCAGGTGTTCCAGATCTTCAATTTTTATACGATGACAGATAGTACTCATCAGGCTGAATAACTCTTGCTAAGACGTCATTCCCTTATATGTTATAGTGTAGCTGGGCTCTTGGAGTTCCACATCAGGTGTTCCAGATCTTCAATTTTTATACATCAATAGAAGGTGCTCATCAGGTTGAACAACTCTTGCTAAGACGTCATTCCTGTATAATATGTTATAGTGTAGCTGGGCTCTTGAAGTTCCACATCAGGTGTCCAGGATCTTCAATTTTATTCTCTCAACAGAAATTGCTCATCACGTGGAACAATTTTTGCTGAGGCATCATTTTTGTATCTCTTATAGTTTAGCAGGTCTGTTGCAGTTCTGCATCAGGTGTTCAAGTTTCCAAGATAAATTATAGCCTATATGTTAATCGAACTTAATACCTATACAACAAAAAAAATCATTCAAATCCGTCCAGTAGTTCCGAAGATTAGCGTGCACAAACACACAGACAAACAGACAAAAAAAAATTTAATTACAGTTTCGGATTCGGCATCGATAAAATAACAACCCCTGCTACTTTTTTTTGTATATTTCCATTGTACAGACACCACTTTTCTACAAATTTATTATATGTTTATATGGAGAATAATAAAGAGGTAGAGTTTTTAATTTGAACATTCGTCTTCCCCTTCGTCTTCTTGAGCTCCCGATTTGTAAATTGTTTAATTTATAAATGGCCATGTCTCAATATTCCTACCCTAGTATCATCGGCTCTTTTTAAAATCAATAACAAAAGTCACAGGCAAAATCTAGTTTCAAGGTAGGTGTTTAATAAATTAGAAATACCTTATTAAAATAACTTAATTATGACTATGTGCTTAAGTAAAAGTAAGCACTGTACTCACAGAATCAACTTGATTAAAACTTTCAGACGAAAACTGGAATCTAATATAACAGCATTAAAAGGTAAGGTTATCGTTTGATTTGCCATGTAATCTACTTGGTCCTAAGTATACAATCCTCTCTGCCACAGCCACACATCCTTTGCGTCAAGGATAAATGTTATGTCACTTAGTTAAAAGAGAGAGGGGATTTGTACACGTGACTTTGCAGGCTGAAAAATGTGTTTCAGCCGGCAAAGTCACTATTATTTATTTTTTGTAAATCGGGTGGGTTATAATTTGTAAATCGGGTGGGTTTACAAAACACATTTTTCATTTTAGTTACCTTTTTTACTTCAATAGAAAACTTTTGATTTTGGTCAAATTAAACAAAAACTAGGTAGGTACGCTAAAAAGTTACTAAACTAAATTATCTACAAGCTATACATAAAGTAATAATAAAAACATTTACTAGTAACAAAAAGGAAGAGAATATTGACAGGTCGTCAAAAAATTTACAGGTTCGCAACACTGACAACGGAAAGTGCCCAGTAGGCTGGCAGCAGTGCCACATGGAATAACGATGCTGATTCGCTTTAACCATAAAAAAGGCAGTCGACATTCTCGGCTTAGTTACTTTAATTTACAGACGTCATCTTGGTTTGGTTAACAGAATTAGGTATAACCCTTATTCTCTTTATTCGTAATTAATCAGGGTTTTATGTCAAATTCCAAACATGACCTAATTTTATTCTGGCGGCCCTAAGGTCTGACCGTCTCGACTGTTGCCACAACTATTACTGTAAACATGAAATTTCAAAATTTCTAATATGAATATATTGGGCACTGGTTAACTTAAGATAACGGGATCATGGTTGGTAAATAGAGCCAGGACCGCCTTAACCTGTTGGAGGCACTGGGTAACCGTTTGTAGGCCCTGGGCACTTTAGGACAATGAGACACACCCCACCCATCTTGGTATAAGTTAGGTTTTCTTTAACACTCGACTTATACATATTATTACGTGCGTAAGTTTCGATAGCGAGCTTAAGAGCTTGAAATTTTTGTATAAGTCGTGGAGTAATTCAAGTTGTCAATTTATGTCGATAGTTACTACCATGTTGCTTACAGCAAATCGGGCTCCTAAGGATAGTAGGGCTATGGGTAACAACCTCAGAGTGCCCATTGGAAAGGACGGCCCTGGCTCAAGCTAAAAGGGATGGCAAAGGAATCCTGCCGCGAGAAGATCTCGACCCTTCGCTAGGTATTCAACTATTCTACTACATAAGTAGGTACATATTATATTCCGTAAACTAAACTTCATACATACCTACTATTTATACACTCTAAGCTAAATCTATACTAGATTGTTATAGGCAATGTGTACAATGCAGGCATTCTATACAATACCTAGGAAATGTATAGAATGCCGGGGTCGTTCAGGCAATGTATGAAATGATGTTCAATGTTTAAACTATTTAACCGACTTCAAAAAAAAAGTAGGTTCTCAGTTCGACCTGTATGTATGTATGTATGTATGTATGTTTGTCCGCGATTATCTCGCGTTTGGCTTAACGGATTTTGATGCAGTTTTCAGGAAAGTGTTCATTACATTCTGGAGAAGGTTTTAGTATGTAACACTAATAGATATCCTGTGACGTTGCCCGCGTGGATCCGATTTGCTTACTTGGATCGTGGATTTTGAGGGACGATTGCATGTTTGTCCGCAATTATCTCGCGTTTGGCTGAACGGATTTTGATGCAGTTTTCAGGAAAGTGTTTATTACATTCTGGAGAAGGTTTTAATATATAACACTAATAGATATCCCGTGACATTGCCAGCCTGGATCCGTTTTGCTTACTTGGATCGTAGATTTTCAGGGACGATTGCATGTTTGTCGGCAATTATCTCGCGTTTGGCTGAACCAATTTTGATGCAGTTTTCAGAAAAGTGTTTGTTACATTCTGGGGAAAGTTCTGGTATATAACAATAATGGATATCTCGTAAAGTTGCTTACATAGATCCGTTTTGCTTAATAGGATTGTAGATTTTCAAAGACGCCGATTTTATGAAGATTTTTGTTGTTGATTATCTCAACTAAAAAGGGAAAAATAAAAAACTTTTTGAAAAAAAGGGAACCTACTTCAAAACCAAACACAAAAAAACTATAAAATAACTTTTCTTTCGGAAGTCGGTGGCCATATTATGTCAATGAAATAAAAAAAAACAAAGCCACCGACTTCCGAAAGAAAAGTTATTTTATAGTTTTTTTGTGTTTGGTTTTGAAGTCGGTTCCCTTTTTTTTACACTTTACCTAGGAAATGTATAAAATACCAAGGCATTGCATAGAATGCCAGTTGAAGCACAGGCAATGTAATAATGATATCGATTTTTCTTCTCTATGATTTAGTTAGATAGGTAGGTACTGATCTTTTGAGAGCTAATCCTAATTTCAACTTCCGAGTAGAGCTAATCCTAATTTCAACTTCCTGGATCCTTGTCGAGTAGAGGCTCACTAGCTATATGAGTAAATTTACCTCGGAATTTAACTTTTTTTACTTTCACCCCGACTTGGACAGGTTAGGTTAGAAGGGGATGGAGGGGTCTTTCAGACCCCGCCATCCCCTGGCCTGGCCTGCCCCCCTAGCCAAGTCACAACAAGTCGCAAACGATAATCGTAAACGCTCGGTACTCCCCAATAGATTTTCAACTTTATAACCTAAAGCCTAAAGTTGAAAATCCATTTTAGATTTCTGAGCGTTAGCGACAGGAAAGATCGAAAACGATAAGCGATCTTCACTAGATCTTCAACGTTATACCCAAGCACATAAGGTTGAATATCTATTAAAGCCTACTCAGCGTTAGCGTTTATCGTTTGTTACATGGCTACAGGGCCTGGTCTGGGTATTTTTTTTAAAACACCCAGAAGTAGGAGCACCGCGAAGCGGTGCTCCGTCGACGTTTTCTGACATTTTACTTAGTTTAGTGAAATGACATGATCTGTGATCATGTCTCCTTCTCGTGGTCGTTCATTATACACATTGCCTGATGCGCTTTGGGCATTTTATACAATACCTAGGCAATGTATGAAATGAATCGTATTATTATACATTGCCTGAACGTTTTAGGCAATATATATAAAGCCTAGGCATTCTATACAATGCCGAATTATACACATTGCCTATAACATATACATACTCGTATCAGTGCCACTTTTCGTTGTAATTTTATAACTCAAGAACGGGCTCACCTATCCAAACCAAATGTTGAGGCTTAGTACGGACTATTTAGTAGATGGTTTATGTGAAGTTTGCACAAAATCGGTAGAGCGGTTCTTCATTTATCACATTTTTTGTCACAAATGAATTCAATAAATGACGGATTATTTTGTTAATGGGGATTTTGCTGTCAAAGTAGCGAAGCACGAACCGGGCTGCTAGTTTATTCATAAATGAGACTTTTTTAAAACCAGGTACAATCATCACTTAATTTTTATGGTTATTGTGTCTGTCACATTACATTTTACGAAGAATTTCCATTTGTAAGTATCTACCCGACGTCAAATTAAGTTCAGTAAAAAAGATATTTCATTATTATCTAAAATAAAATATGGTGTGATACACCTCCTAGCGGTCCAACACGGGCGGCTCACGGGCTAGCTGTAACCTGCGTAATGCGTTGACTGCAGCTGAGCAATCCTACTGGCTGTGGTAGGTTTTAGCGGTGCTATCTTTACATAAGTATGTATAATTTGTAATGGTAGGAAAGTCAAAACTGCCCATTAATTTTTTTTTTAAAGAGTACATGGGTTGTGATTTTGTGAAGCCAAAAATATAGTTTTTAGAATTTTTGTCTTTTTTTGTCTGTATGTAAATGTATGTCCGGGATAAACTCAAAAAGTACTGCATGGATTTACTTTAAATTTGGCACGAATAATATTAAGAAGTCGGGTTAACATAATAGGCTACATATTATCACGCTATCACCTACGGGGAACGTGTAGTGAACCTTTATTTCTTTAACGCATTCACGCAGAGGACGTGGTGGGCAGCAGCTAGTACCTTAATACACACAGCTCTGTGACAGCGCACAACCGTACCTACTTAAGTTTTCTATTCACTAATAATAAGCTACTCACAGCGACACTAGCGCTCACCGCTTGCATAGCACGATCAGACGATCTCAAAGCTGCTGGCTGCTGCATCGAAGAGTCCAGCGATGATTTGAGAATTTCATAAAGGGATAGCATAACAGCTATTAGGCGGCCTATTTTCGATCACCATTCTGCCAGTGTGTTCCTTCTGTCTGGCTGAGATCGCTTCATCTTAGAACCCCTTTAGGCCAAGAGCAAACGAACCTAAATGAAAAAAAAAACTAAATTATTGTACTACCTTATACCGTGTTTTGTAGCAGGATCAGTGAAATGGACGCGCTGCTCTTTGCGTTGTCATTCGAAGTGGTTTTACTGCAAATGAGGATTGTAGGTAAGTAGATACCTAAACCTATCCATTCTCTATTTTTTACTTTTAAAAATTTAGACTAGTGTGGTGCTCGTTTACAATTACACACACATTGATAAAATTGCGATCACTGAAAAATCGAATCTTTTTTGGGACGATAGATTTTAAGGGTTGATGTGACCAACGTCGTGCGTTCAGGCTAGCCCTGAAATGTAAAACCGTATTATTAAGGGGGATGCTCCAACCAGCCCGCGAAATTCAATTTTTTTTACGTTTTTTGCAATTTGCAGGCCAGTGACATGTTGTAACTTTATAAATATATGTGTTGCGGTAATAACAAGTATAATTTTAAATATAAAAATTATCAAAAAACTCGCTCCATCAGCTCTCACATAGAAAAGGTGCATCATGTTAAAATCTCCGAAATCTAACTACGATGCACCTTTTCTATGTGAGAGCTGATGGAGCGAATTTTTTGATAATTTTTATATTTAAAATTATACTTGTTATTACCGCAACACATATATTTATAAAGTTACAACATGTCACTGGCCTGCAAATTGCAAAAAACGTAAAAAAATTTGAATTTCGCGGGCTACATCGAAGCAATCACCTTAAATGATAATTTCGCCCACTCATAAGTATTTTTAAATACCTCCTCCATAAAGTACCTAGTTATAAATAGGTAGGTATGTAGTTAACTAGCTAGCTTACTTTACTTACAAAATGACAGTGTTCGCCTACGATATTATACTCGTAACTTATGTTAATCTAATGTGGGTGCACTAGAAAATTGCTCATTGGAATAAAACTAGCTAAACAAGATTGTTTATATATCACAGAAAATTATAAACCTAACAATGTTGTACACAAATCTAAAGAATGCCAGTAAGTTATATATATGGTCAGGAATATAAGACCGATTTTTTTTACGTTGTAAAATCATCAAAATGAGTCCCCCGCCCAAGGCGGATCGGGAGCAACTGTTAGACTCGTACCGACTAAAATCCACGGTGATCCTTTAATAGCCCTTTACGTTCCGGGGCCACGATTACCAGCGACCCCGGCGGGCTGACAGCTTCTTGAGACGCGCCGACGACCCGGCCAATGCCGTGGGCATAACCTAGTATTTTATAATCAGAGATGAAAATTTAAACTAAGATTTAGCTTCTTACAAAAGAGTCGAGTAGTAAAAAAAATACTGCCTACGAAAACTTTCATCCCGGGACTTACAGCGCCATCTATCGCTTTTTTGTGAATCTTTACAGAGGGCAGTGTGAAGGTGAGGCTAGCGGACTGGAGCCCTATGAACGAAATCGAGGAACTTCAGCAAGATAAGCTAGACAAGGACCGGTGAGTTGCGCCCTACTGTATGGAGATGGCGTTACGGTGACGTCAATGACCTGCTGGGGAACTAAATTCAAAATTAAGGGGCCACTTTAGCAATTTTGCTAAAAGAATTACGATAAAAGAGTTCTTTATCAGCTACTTTTGTCCATTTGTGCATTTTACAATGTTTATCACAAATCATGATGTTGCTAAAGTGGGCTTTTTAATACTCAATACTCAACACTTTTATTTCATTCCACATGCAAGTATTCTTAGGTTATTCTTAGGTGGTAAAACTTATAATTAGATCATAACATGAACCCTGTCGGGCACAGAGAAGCTTATTATTGACTATATCATATTATACACATAATTATATATTAGGTATACAAATTTAATTTAACATAAAATAGTTGTGTATTTATACCCGCAGTATTATCATACTCCCTTTTACAGATGCTTTTTTTATAATTGACAAATAAGAATTTAGCTAGCTTACTCAGTTTTGGTTGTCATTGAATTATTATTTTCACTACTTACCCCAACGGCCCAACCTCGTAAAAGATTCATCTGGCCGCGTCATCTTATCGCCTCATAGAGTACTATTATATGTATATTCTGTGGTCATAGTCACTGGCGGATGGTTTGACAACGACCAGTGGTCCACTCTGGCCCTGAATCGAGGAACCTGGAAGTCAGTGGGACAATTCAGGCCAGCTGTAACAGTAGATACGCTTACCGGTGAAAAGAGCAATGTGAAAATAACCAGATAAATAATCCTTTAATATAGAAATCCTTTCAAATGTTTCAGATACTTCGTGAAAGACGTGATAAGACGAACTCTCATTGAGGTGTTGGAGTCAGGCACCTGGCAATCATTAAAAGATGGTGTGGAGCTGCTCAAGCATTCAGAATGTGATGTTGAATCACTGCGACTCAGGAATGAGCAACTGAAGACGTAAGTGTCAACTAACGCCCGAAATTCGAATTATTCCCGTTGGATCCCACTTTTGGATCCCATTTTTAGGGTTCCGTAGTCAACAAGGAACCCTTATAGTTTCGCCATGTCCGTCCGTCCGTCCGTCCGTCCGTCCGTCCGTCCGTCTGTCCGCAGTTTAGCTCAGAGACGCACAGTACTAGAGGGCTGTAATTTGGTGTAAATATACGGATTTGTTGTGCCAAAAAAGTGGTAAAATAAAATATCGTAAAATATTTTTTTTAAGGGTACCTCCAGTACTTACACGTAAAGTGAGGATTTTTTTTTTCTCGCGTACCCCTTAGTGTGGGGTATCATTAAATAGGCCTTTAAAAAATAATTATAGTTTCCATTAACAGTTTTTTGATAAAAAAAATCGTTTGTGAAATATTAAGCTTTAAAGTGCTAAATTTTGCTCGATTCGAGTGTCCCCCCCCTCTACCAGCTAAACGGTTATGTTTGGGGGTGTGAAAAAATTCACAATAGTAGCATATATAACGAAGTTTAAAAGAAAATTATCATGACTAAGTAGGCTTTACAACTTTACGAGTAATAGTCGACCAACTTATAAAATGTACTTGAATAATATGTTTTCTTAAACAAAATGTATCGGAGAACATGCTCTTCAACTGCAAATGTAAGTTTGTCAACTTTATTTTACAGCTTTAATAGGTATGTTTTTACGGTATGTTTTTTGGGGATAGGTAGGTTTTTATCGTCAACTATTTTTAACTAACTTCAAAAAAAGGAGGAGGTTCTAAATTCGTCGTAATCTTTTTTCTTATGTATTTTTCCTGATTTCTCAAAGACTCCTGGAGCGATTTTGAAAATTCTTCTTTTTAAAATTAATTTCAGCGAATCAGTTTAATTAGTTTTTTGATGGGCAACTACGGAACCCTACACTGTGCGTGGCCCGACACGCACTTGGCCGGTTTTTTAGGTATTCCCGATGGATCCCATTTTTAATTCCCGTTGAATCCCACTTTTTGACAACATGAGTACATATAAGTAGAAAAGTGTTACCGTTATTTTAAAGATGTATCTTCTTCGTTACATGAATTTTACTGAAAAAAGAAGTTCTACGAGATCCGGCCACCATAGGCGCGGGCGGACGGCGAGTAATGTCACTTGCCGGAACAATTACCTGCACATCATACAATTAATTTATTTGTTCCGTGAGGTCGAATACGCGACGCGCTGCACATTACTTACCAGCTAATATATTCTAGGCTAGCATAAGTTTATGGTGGCATATATTTATGCTATGTACCTGACTGGTTTCGTCCTTTTTGTTAGACTAGTGTAATGGCAGATTTACATTGAGTGACGAAGTAACCGTCAGTGCTGGCGCCAAAAACTGACTCGTGCTATTTATACGCAGTCAGTATGTCGTCAGTAGACGAGGATATTTATTTGGTGTACACACGTTCATAAAGTCAGTGCGGAAAAATAAATTCTCGAAAACAGCAAAAAATCTTGCACGCATTTCTCTATTTCTATAATTTTACGATTTGAGATCTCACAGGCATTCATTATCGCGGTATAGTTGAACAAGTTTTAAGTTTTCCGTGTCGTTCAGTTTTCGCGTAATTTTGTGTTGCGGTGCGAGGAAGCGTGGTCACCATACCCCAAGCAAGGCTCGAACCCGCAGTGGTAGACGCCCACGGCGAAGAAAGTCGCCAGACGATCTCCGGCCACCTTAGGCGCGGAGCTCTCCCCGCCGCGCCTCGACTAGCGGCTTGTCGAGGCAGCGGGGATTCGCCCCGGCGCTGCGCCTCCGAGCGCCACTCATAGACGCGCTGAAGGGCAGTCGCCTCCAGATCCAAGGGCAGCAGCACTTTTGCACATAGAAAATTAACCAAGATATCCAGATAATTATAATAGTTTGAAAATAATACCACAACAAAATAATGACTGCCTGGAAATGTCATAATTACGGCGGTAAGATCCCTCTTTGAGGAGTGATTGGGGAGGCGCTACGGCGTGGACGCCGTCAACCTAACGCAAATCCTCCCAGACACGGTTGTTTCGGAAAATACTTCAGCAATTAGGCGGCAGGCGAGAGGATAAGGGAGCAGTCGGAACGCGTGAGGGAAAAGACATCGTCTACCTCTCGCCCCAGCCAGCGCTGATGACGTCCAGGGCGTCGGAAATAGCGGGTCATTTTCCAGCCGTTTCTGGACGGGGAGTCCGGGAGCCGTCCGACCAAGGACAGGCCCGAGTCACGGCGCGTCGTGTTTCACGCTTTCCTCAAGAGAACTGATGGAGACTGGATCATGGGGCCATACGCCTAACATGACGCGGGCGAAACCGCAAGCAGAAGCTAGTTTTATGATAGCAATTTTGACGTTGAAAGTACTCGCATTCAGATTTTTTAAAGCATGTGGGGTCCAACGGGAATTGTTTTTGGGATTCAACGGGAATAAAACGTTTTTCTTTTGTTGTGGGATTCAACGGGAATTAATTTAATTTTTGTGGGATCCAACGGGAAAAATATTCAAGTGGGATTCAAAAGTGGGATCCAACGGGAATAATTCCGAAATTCATATTCATTCTCAATTTAAAACTTGTTCAGATTAAAGAAACAGTTTCTTTCACTGTTTCTTTGATCTGAGCTTGTTCCTTTGATTTTGACGGTTGTTTCTGATTGGATATCATAAAGGCTCTAATGGGCAAATTAGGTCGTTCATTGGTTATAATTATACCTACAGATAAATATCCAACTGGAGATAACAACCGACATAGTTTACCTACCTATTAATTTCCAGCGTTCATAGTTAGATACTTAGGAGATCGCACATTGTAACACATTATCTGCCTGTCCTTATCCATTTTTACTTGGGATCTTAATTATTAATAATGTGAATATAACATAATAATATCAATAATTTGTTATTATTTTGGTAACGTTAAACAGTAGACTGATGTACTACAGTTACTGTTAAGAAGTATGACGATAGATCATTTAGATCTCTAGTTACCTAATTAAATGTTTTTATACAAGAGAGATACACAAGCACTTTGTAACAGTAAAATAATTTCAAGCTAATGCGCAAACCTCCTCTCATCCTATTTCAAAAAAGATTTAATTCTAAGATTAGCAAATTACATAATTCCTCCTTCCCTTCGCCTTTCTATTCCTCCCAGGAAGTTAAGTAGATACTTAGTGTTGAAGTTAAGTTAATACTTTATTTGTGTAAATTAATGTTGAATTGAATGAATTTAATTGATGGAAAAAACATTTTTCAGTTCTCGCAAAACGCTAAAAGCGGAATTGGACGCCAGAAGAAATCAATGGGCGACGGAGCTGAACAGTGCAGATCAGAAAGTAGCAGTTCTAAGGGACAAAATGAGTGTACGACGTACATGTTTATTTCTATGAAAGTGATAATTACTGGCAACTCATAAACATGCTGATGCTGCTACTTCTTGGCAGTACGAGCAGTGGCGTAGCTAGGTCAGAAGGGAAGGGCCCCGTATCAAAACTTGTTTGGGGCCCTTGTAATCTAAGTTAATAAGAAAATAGCATTAGGATGCTATTTTCTATAGTATAATTAGCTATACTATAACTAATGATAAATTTAAAAGGCGGCTACAAAATTGAGGATACTGATCGACTGATCGAGGTTCATATAACCAGGGTTGCGAGACTGCCTAAACAGGTAACTGTGACCTTGGGACGTACGTGTTACGTGTACGTGTCATCAATCAATGTGTCTTCCCACCCAGAGTGGAACGTAAGGTACTGTCAGACTGTTACTGACTAAAATCGACGGTGTGCCTTCAATAGCCCTTTACACTTACAGTCCCGTAGTTTAAGGTCACGGTTACCTCAAAAGACAGTCTCTTGGGGGCCCTGTATCATTGATACGGCTGAAAAGGCGATAGTACGCCCCTGCTTGTCAGTAAAGTGCTGTTTACAATGCAACAATTATGAGATCACCGAGGCGTTACCGAGAGCGTGGAAAAGGCGGTTCTAAGAAAATTTGTGAGAAAGAGTTATGTACAATAGCTAGGCAAAGTCCGTGCAACTGGATTAAATTGGACTTTGTAGTTAGTTATAGAGTTAATAAGTACCTACCTACTATAATCACTTCAAACTCGTATCCTAGTGGTATCTAGAAAATCTTGTTTCAAAATCTCTATCTAAATAAGTAGTTTAAAACAGAGTCGCTTCGTCGAGTTCGTACTCTTAGGGTACTTATTTGAAACTCCGCAATCATTACAGACACAGTGATTCAATAGTTAGGTTTATTGTAATAATGTATGCGAAGCCGCGGCGGGAAGTCAGTTAAAAAAATAATAATAACCTAAATAATAATAAATAAGAAATAATCACCTAAGAATTTTTACAGCGTATAACAATAAACATCACAAATTATTTGGATTTAATTACAAGTAGTAAGTAGTGCAGTAGTTGCACCCACATTTCCCCAATTATGTTTAGTCACATGTAAACTATTCGTAAACGAGACTATCGCCGACCTATTAAGGTTTCTTGGTACCTAACGGAAAACCCAATAACAGTTTTCCCGACCCAGAAACTGAATTTAAGCTCCGCAGTCGCCCAATTGCGATTAGGTACTAGACTAACTGTAAGAAATTAAGTACTTAATTCGATTGACGTCGGCAGTGCAGTAGTAGAAAATTCCACTAAATTGATGCACCGGAAACTTATTAGGTATATAAGAAGTAGGTATCATACCATATTGCTTTTTCTTAACGTCAGTAAAACGCCCTGGATTGACGTATTTCGTTTCGTAGGAACCGGCTAAAAGACTGTAAATTCGACATTATAAAATAATTCAGATACCTACCTAATTTTAGAGATTTTCCTGTAATTAAATGTAAAAGCCAGAATCCAAAATGAATCTCCCAAGAAATATAGTAGGTATTAGAGGACCTAGTCAGTGTTCATCCAAAATCAGTGGCGTTGCTTGGCCGAAAACTATAGTTTTCTAACAAGATAGTAACATATATATAGCGTCCTGTTTCGTGAAACTAATGCTATCTAGGGAGCTAGAAAATTGAGAATGCTGATCGACTGATCGTATTAGCTCATTTATCACAACTACTTATTTCAAAATTAAGCTATGTTAGGAGCCTTTTTGAGGCCTTTTTGAAAATTGAGCTATGTTAGGGGTTTGATAGTTGAAGCTTTATGGCCGCGATAAGTTTTCATATAATAGCAACATTTTATGTTTTTATTTTTATTCAAATCATCGGGGGCCCTTGACACTTGGGGGTCCCGTATAACTGATACTGCGGTAGCTACGCCTCTTTCCAAAATCAACACTCCATCTTACAATTTATTGCAGGACGATCTGCACAACGCGAACGCACGCTTGTCTTACGCAGAAAAATGGCTGTTCGCGCGCTTTGAGTCTCTGGAGATAAAGCTGAGTGCTCCACAGGCACCTTTGCCTCGTCCCGACCACGAGCAGCGAGTGCATGACGAGCTGCTCAAAGCTTTTGAATTGCAGATCAAGGTATTGCTGAGCTGCATCTGTTTTGACTAGACCACAGAATATATAATAGTACTAGACTAGAAGCTAATCCAAAAGATAATTGAGAAAAGACAAAGGTTGATAATTTTGTAGGTAGCCAGACTCAGATTGGTCAAAGCAAAGAATGCACCTGCTAAGCTGGAAATAAATTGATGAAGAGCGGCGAGCAGTGTTAGCCAACAGCTAAGTCTAATATAAAATCAAAAACCAGATCCCGTGGAAATCTCAATAAGAAAATATTCCTTCACAAATCATAACTTAATAACACTTGAATATTTTTGAAATAGGTCAATGGATCAATAACTTATATAGAGACCGGTATGCTACCGGTATGATATGCATTTGCATATTTGCTCGCTAGTTTTTCAATTACTGCTTAATTTTACCTAAAATCAGCTAATTTTCCATTAATTGGGCGGATTCTATAACAGACTTCTATGTTGCATGTTGCATAAAGGTATTTTCGCCAATTTTAAGTTGCATGTAATCCGGTCTCAATCAATAACCTTCTTCCAAGTAGCAGAATTCTTACGAATTGAATTTCACCCTTCCTACGCAACAGTTATTTAAGTTCTGAGAATTTTGTTAAAGGAACTTGAGAAGAACTTGGAATATTGGCGCCAGCGTTACGACACCGACATTGCCGAAATAAGCGCGAGGAGTCAGAGGAGATTGGAACAACTGCTTGTAGCTAGCAGTAAGAGACAAGAGTTACAAGCTTTGGTAAGTTTTCGGTAATCAAATTATTCCAATAGCTATGAAGAAAATTATGACCATGTATCAAGTCCAATTCCATTTTATAACATGTTGGTTTTTTTACCAGTCAACTTTTAAATAGGTAGGGTATCGATCTACCTAAAAAAGCTCAGATAATAAAATAAATATTTAAAATAACAAAAAACCCGACTGCGTAATAAAACTAAAAAGAAAGAAACAAGCCCAGTAGTTTAGAATTCACTCATTCACACTCACAGTCGGAGCCCATTCAAATTATACCAATCAAATCTTCCCAAGGGGCCCCGACTGTGAGTGTGAATGAGTGAATTCTAAACTACTGGGCTTGTTTCTTTCTTTTTAGTTTTATTACGCAGTCGGGTTTTTTGTTTTTTTAAATATTTATTTTATTTTACTATTTTTAGTTTTTGTTAGCATTTATCAGTCCAAATTAAATTGAAACATATAAGTTACTAGCTTCTGCCCGCGACTTCGTACGCGGATCCTGTTGCTTATGCCAGCAGTCGGGGTCGTCAAAATCGAAGATCTGAAACGTCTGATGTCGAATTCTAGGAGCCTGGGGACGGGAAATCAACGGGATGCGCGAGACGATTCCAGACGTTCCAGATCTTTCATTTTTGTGAGTCAACAGGAAATGCCCATCAGACTAAACAACTCTTGCTAAGACGTCATTCTTGTATATATTATAGTGTAGCTGGGCTCTTAGAGTTCCGCATCAGGTGTTCCAGATCTGCAATTTTTATACGATGACAGAGAGTACTCATCAGGCTGAATAACTCTTGCTAAGACGTCATTCCCTTATATGTTATAGTGTAGCTGGGCTCTTGGAGTTCCACATCAGGTGTTCCAGATCTTCAATTTTTATACATCATTAGAAGGTGCTCATCAGGTTGATCAACTCTTGCTAAGACGTCATTCCTGTATATTTTATAGTATAGCTGGGCTCTTGAAGTTCCACATCAGGTGTTCCAGATCTTCAATTTTTATACATCAACAGTAGGTGCTCATCAGGCTGAACAACTCTTGCTAAGACGTCATTCCTGTATATGTTATAGTGTAGCTGAGCTCTTGAAGTTCCACATCAGGTGTCCAGGATCTTCAATTTTATTCTCTCAACAGAAAATGCTCATCACGTGGAACAATTTTTGCTATGGCATCATTTTTGTATCTCTTATAGTTTAGCAGGTCTGTTGCAGTTCTGCATCAGGTGTTCAAGTTTCCAAGATAAATTATAGCCTATATGTTAACCGAACTTAATACCTATACAACAAAAAAAAATCATTCAAATCCGTCCAGTAGTTCCGAAGATTAGCGTGCACAAACACACAGACAAACAGACAAACAGACAAACAGACAAACAGACAAACCGACAAACAGACAAACAGACAAAAAAAAATTTAATTACAGTTTCGGGTTCGGCATCGATAAAATAACAACCCCTGCTACTTTTTTTTTGTATATTTCCATTGTACAGACACCACTTTTCTACAAATTTATTATATGTATAGAATATATTTTGGTAAACCATTCTTTAATTTGATACCCCACTTGATAGAATGTGAGAGATTTAAAAAAAATATTTTTAGTTCGGAACCCTTTGCACGCGAGTTTGACTCGCCAGTTTTATGTACCCAGTGATACTCTCACGTTTAAGACGAATCTAACGACACCTCTCAAGTTAAAATCCATCAAGCCGTTTAGGCTGCAGAGCAACACAACGAAACATACATACATACATACATACACTCGAAAAACATAACCCTCCTGGCGCAGTCGGGTAAAAATTTCTATAAGTATCTATATTTAAGTATGTATCAATAATAATAATAATAATAATAATATTCCACAACTATCACACAACGCCATCTAGTCCCAAGCTAAGCAGAGCTTGTGTTATGGGTACTAGACAGCTGATAAACATACTTATATATTTCTAAATACATACATATTATAGATAAATTACACCCAGACACAGAACAAATGATCGTGCTCATCACACAAACATTTGTCCTGGGTGGGAATCGAACCCACGACCTCCGGCATAGCAGTCAGGGTCGCTAACCACTAGACCAACAGGCCAGTCAACCGATTCAATTTTATCTATATTCATATTTCTATAATTGGAATTACAGTTGACTAAACTTTCGTTGTTATGGTAGCCATAAACCATCCGGCCTATCGAACGATCGATTTGACGCTTGCAATTGTTTCAAATTGGCAGTTCGTCCATATACACCATACACCATACTGCCTATCGTACGATCGATTTGACACAACGTCAAATCTGCAGCAGCGATGCCAACTTAGCAACTTTATAGCTAGATCTAGCTATTATTCGGTGACCGATAGCTACAAATTTATAAAATTGTGGCTGTCGTCACCGAATAATAGGTAGCCAAATGCATCACTGCTGCCGATTTGACGTTGTGTCAAATCGATTTGATGACCTATCAAATTGGCATGTCATGCCATCAAATTGGCATTTTTAAACAATTGCAATTTGAAACAATTGCAAGCGTCAAATCGATCGTCGATAGGCAGGATAGTGTATGGCTACTATTACGCTACTACGGTCAGAAAACTAAGTTTTGATTTATTTCAGTACGATCTACATGAAGGTGAAATGCGTGGCTGGTTAACATTTAAACGGGAACGTGCTGCCCGCTTAGCAAGAGAAGAGAAATTACGCCTTTCCGCCATGCGCATACAAGCGTGGTGGCGTGGTGTCATGGTTCGCCGGGCACTAGGACAATTCAAATTTCTGAGACATACCAAGGGGAAAGGCAAGAAGAAATAAAACAATATATTTAAGTTATTCATAAGAATTAATTAATAAAAAAATGAAATAGATCACTAAAAAATAAAAAATCATTAATATCAAAACTGCGGATATTTTTTCATCTCCCGGAACAGTACCTACATGTTATCAAACACAATCATGCAGTCATTATAAATCTGTTTTACTTGTCTGTTTATCACCAAATTATGTTTCACTTGCCTAAACCATTAGTCCAAGAGCTACTGAACCCTGCAAGTAACGGTCTTCCTGTAAGGTTAGAAATTTGTACACGTAATATTTATAGCATGCTAAGAGCAATAGCGACGACCTGGCAGGCGTCAGCCGTGCACATCATTAGACAATTTAATTTTCAAAGTGAAAAAAAAAATTGAAAAAAAAACTTGTTCCTGTAAGCTTGAAAATTTAACAGGATGTAGTTTATTTATTGTAAATCTTGGGAAAAAAATGACAGGCGATTACAAGGTGCACAAGTATGTGACAGGCGAATTGAAAAGTGCAAAGTTGATGAGGAAAAATAAACTTTCTCCTGTAAGATCAAAATTATCTCGCGTTTGGCTGAACTGATTTTTATGCCTATTTCAGAAAAGTGTGCGTTACATTCCGAGAAAGGTTTTAATATACAGGGTGAATTTTTCAACTGGGCGTGGATGGCTATCTCCGAAACAATGAGGAATATCGAAAAACGTTGAAAGGAATCTCGAGGCCGATTTTGACGAAAATAAAACTGCATCGTTGGATTTTAGAAAAATCAATAATCCTGGCCAGGAATCGAACCCGCTGATTTTGGAAAAAAAATCACAGCCTATATTATTACACCATTCGATAGTGTTGCTAATTAAGATCAAATTCTGGGAATTGATCATATAAGGCAAACTTAAGGAAATAGCGGATTTTCATGAAATTGCTATATTCTATGTTAATATGTTCTACAAAGCCATAATTTATTTAAATTGTTTTCAATAATTCAGTGGATTTGATGTCTCAACAATCCCAGTGTATTCAGCAATGCGAAATCATTGAGTTGAACAAAAATAAGTATTATTTCAAAGAAGAAACGGTTAACTTATGTTCCGAATACAGTTATCGTCTTGAACATTCATCAGTTTCTTTTTTCAATTATACGTTTTCCTAAAGTTTGCCGCATATGATTACTTCCCAGAATTTGATCCTTATTAGCAACACTATCGAATGGTGTAATAATACAGGCTGTGATTTTTTTTCCAAAATCAGTGGGTTCGATTCCTGGCCAGGATTATTGATTTTTCTAAAATCCAACGATGCAGTTTTATTTTCGTCAAAATCGGCCTCGAGATTCCTTTCAACGTTTTTCGATATTCCTCATTGTTTCGGAGATAGCCATCCACGCCCAGTTGAAAAATTCACCCTGTATATTAAAACCTTTCTCGGAATGTAACGCACACTTTTCTGAAATAGGCATTAAAATCAGTTCAGCCAAACGCGAGATAATTTTGATCTTACAGGAGAAAGTTTATTTTTCCTCATCAACTTTGCACTTTTCAATTCGCCTGTCACATACTTGTGCACCTTGTAATCGCCTGTCATTTTTTTCCCAAGATTTACAATAAATAAACTACATGCTGTTAAATTTTCAAGCTTACAGGAACAAGTTTTTTTTTCAATTTTTTTTACACTTTGAAAATTAAATTGTCTAATGATGTGCACGGCTGACGCCTGCCAGGTCGTCGCTATTGCTCTTAGCATGCTATAAATATTACGTGTACAAATTTCTAACCTTACAGGAAGACCGTTACTTGCAGGGTTCAGTAGCTCTCCAGCTACATAGAGATACAGCTTGGCCAGAACGGATTGAAACGGAACTAAAATTTTTATTTCTGACAGCGTTTTAAAATCTTTGATATTTGAGGTAAACAAAGACCGCAGGTTTGTTAGATTTATTATTGTGCCATAAAACTAACGTAATAAGTGAAAAAAAATGAAATAAAATCATTCAAAGTGCTGGTAGCGCGAAGACAGTGGCGACTTCCGGTTTTCTACATTTTTATGTCGAGCTGTACTTTATCTCAATCCCTAAAACGAAACGCATGCCGCCGACCGTTGAATTTGACAGACGTCAAACCGGTTGTCAGTGGCGCGCCGCTGTCAAAGCTGTCAGCAGTGTTGCCGTTTTAGCCACTTTGTGGCTAGATCTAGCGGATTTTCAACGGTTCTAGCCAAACAGAAAACCATTTTAGCCACCAAAATAAATCTAGCCACTTCTGGCTGATTTTTCGATTGTTAAACTTTTACTAAATTACTATTAGATGTCTACCGATTAATTAAACCAAACTACAAAAAAAAACAATTAAAAATATTAAAAATAGCTTGCCACAATTATGTTTTGCCTGCTGAAGTTTTAAACAAAGTCACAAAAACGGTCAAATCGGTTAAACAAATTTAAATACCACCCACATCATCACCCATTGACGAAGAGATTAATGAATCTCCAGATGTCACTGTAGACTTAGGAATTGATTTTTAATTTTAAACCAAATAATTGAGAATATTTTTCACTAGCTGCACGTTTATAAGCTTTTAATAATGTTAAATACTAATTAGAATTAAAATTGTTTTATTTAACCCATTTATCACCATGCCGAAATTGTAATACTTATCAATAATAATTGGATACCTAACAGTATCTGGCCAAAAGCACTTTAGCCACTTCTAGCCGAATTTTGAAAGAGATTTTTTTGCAAAACTGGCTACTTTTTACTAACATGTGGCTACAAACTACATTGTCCTAACTCCTAACGGCAACACTGGCTGTCAGCCGCCAGTCGCATGCGTTTGCTCGTGGGGATCGGTGAGATTTGTGATTTTTCCAATAAATGGAAATTAAAGTTACCGATGTAGATATTACTATAAAACCAATTAATTTATTAAATAAATATACGAACTGTTAAAAGAGTGTGGTGTAATACATCGAACTGTGATAAATACTGTCTACTGAGAGTTAGCAGTATTTTTCAATTCTTGGAAAGTTGGACTGTCATTCCGCAGATTCGGTGAGTAATGCCATATATTTTTTATTTGTAAAAGATTTAGATTACAAGCCTTGTGTGTAACGTTAATTGCACATGACCGTATTTAGGAAAAAATGTTTTACATTATAAAATAGCCGTGGAGTACAAACCATCAGCTTATTCATTCGCTGATGCATTTTCGGCAATTTCGCTTAGATTCGTGCAATAACATACTTTCACTTGCGGTGATTGAGCATGGTTAGTGCTGACTAAATCACGGTACTTTTAATACTTTCCTCAGTTACACTTCCCTGTTATTCAAATATAGATTTTGAAATTATTAGTTGTGGTTTATTTGTGGTAAAAAACTAAGTATATAATTTTGAATCTGTCTTTGTTTAGCACTCTTGTTTTTGCTTCAACATGACCAGCATTTTGTTTTAATCTTCCATCTAATTGCAAATTACTGAACCCGTTTGTGGTTTTAATAGTGAGGATTTCCCCTTGTCTGTGTTTCTTAGAATCTCATAATGCAATGTACTGTTCTGATTGGTTTTCTTTGTATGTGCATGTTGCTCTTTATTATGTATTTTTATCAGTTACCTCTCTTGTTACTGGATTGATTAATTTCTACATGTTTATACTTGTTCCGATGCATCATTGTTTTTAACTTAATGTGTGTGAAAAATGGATTATCCTCTTGGACAAGAATCTCAAGATACCCTAACATTGCATAATATATCTAAAGTAGTACTATTATTATACTGTCAGTTGACGTCGCTCCAAAATGATAAACAGAATAACTGGATATTATGTGGTAAAACCCAGGAATTTAAGAAAATAATTGAAAATTAATATAATCTAATATAATATGTGGTCACAGTAGGTATGTGTACCTCACAAAATCCCCTGCTTCTTGCATTAAGAAAAAAATGTGTCATCTTAGGACAGACTGAATCATTGAAATACACGCAAATGGAAAAGATTAATTTTTTGCATTAGGGTAAGCAAAATACCAAGCAACTAGAATACAAATGTTGAGGTAAACTCATGAATGGCTGGTTAAGAATTAAGCACATTTAGATTCTATACATACTGCACTGCAGCCTTGGGCAAAGATATACTGTCTGTCTGTGACATTAGCAATAAATAGTTACCTGACAAATACTTTATTACATTATACAATAAAAATTGAACATCAAAAGGATGTTACTCAGGAAAGGACAAATTACAATAACTGTAAAACCTGAGTTGCAGTCATAATAACCGAAAAAAAGCCAGCAATTAAAAAAGCAAATGGGCAGTGTTTTTGCGTGTTCGTCATATCACCGAAAGAGGTGGTAAATGTGGTCGGCACGGCAGAGCACGGAGGCGGCTGCGCGCGGTAATTAGTGCGTTAATCGCACAGTCGCACTAACCGGGTACACAGTTGATGCAAGTGCGTTTCCGAGAAGCCGATCAGCGGAGCTCGCGGGAGGAGCGGCAAATTGCCGACAGATATGTGTGCCGCCTGTCGGTAATTGCAAAAATCACTCGCCTCACCGTGGAACGAGCTTGTGGTCCTTGTATTACAAGTACAACTCGTGTGTGCGACTACTGCATCACACGTAGGTAGGTACATACCTGTGTATAGCAAATTAGCAACCTAATCTCACCTGGGGCGTGTTGTCGGATGCTGCCGACTCCGATATTGGGTTCAATTGAGCACGTAAGCTAAGCGACATGTTTCGTTTATCGCGTATTATCGTTTCCATGTTATTGCCGATCCCATTCTCAGTAAACTTGATAGCTTTGAAGTCGCAGAAACGTGCGATATAGCGGCATTCTACCTTTTACGTATAAATTATGTTTGGAATGGTTGTATTTGCGATTTATTCATTAATTCCAATAAAATTGTGTGTGAATAACTTGTGTACCGTTCCTATCTACTTTAGGGAATTAGGATTTCTCTATAAAAAAATACTGAAGCTTGCATATTTAGGTGCCAAACTCGGTTATCTACATCTCGAGTTCTGCAGTAATCAGGGGCCTTACCACGAGCTCTTAACGCGATCCAGTTTAGGCTGTGGGAAAGAGACAAGAGCTATACCAGTCGTCTAGCGCCATCTCTTTCCCACAGCCTAAAATGGATCGCGTTAAGAGCTCGTGGTAAGGCCTCTGTTGTCTCTACTCAATCTCGCTCGACCCAATTACAACTAGGGACGTAAACTAATTCATTGTTTTCTATATTATATACCTAGGTACCTATTCATCTGATCATTTAATTTTGCATGCAAACTATGAAGAGCAAACATTAAAGCGATATTGTTGACTCAAGATAATAATTATATTATGAGCATGTATGCAGTTACAGTACATTTAATTTTCATACAAACTGTGAAGTCCGTATTTTACGAAATGGCTGAGCCGATTTTGAAAATTGATCATAACATGTTTGACATGTTTCCAAAGAATAATGTTACAGGTCATATTATATCGATTCTGTATGTCCGTAGAAACAGAGATACTACCTACCTAGAGATATCTATCCAAATATTAATTCATTTCGGAAATTTTGTCCGATAATTACCTATTTAGAACTTATTCAGATACCTACTTATTCTGTATAAACTTTCGTTAAAATTGTATTAGTGATTTCAATAAAGTTGAACCGTGAAAGTTTGCATGATGTGATATGCCGTAAGGCGAAGTATTTAAAGCGCGCTTCAACCACGAAATCTTAATAAAGTAACTTCAGAAAATTACCTTTGACCTTTCCAAATAAGAACGAGTCTATAACTGTGCTATAACTTAGGTCGTCTATAGCCTTATCAAAGCGCGGCCCGCAAACCACCTCAAAACAACCTAATAAAATTCAATTAAATCCAATCCAATTCCGTTTTCATTTCAAAAAAACTTGAGAGGTGTCAAGGGACACCCAGATGGAACGAAGTTACTGTATACACTCAACAAAAATAATCGTCGCGACTCCACTCCACTCCGCTCCGCTCCAATCCGCTCCAATCCGCTCCGATCTGCTCCGCTCCAATCCGCTCCGCTCAGCTCTTCTCCACTCCACTCCACTCCACTCCACTCCACTCCAGTCCATTCCATTCCATTCCATGGTAATAAACACATTACCCTCCTTTGCGTCGCGCAGTTGGATAAAAGTGTCGTGCCAACTTTTCGTAAGAATTTTTTTCGTCCAGCCCCCTTTCACAACGCGCGATAAAGAACTTCGTTCCAAAATTGCGGCCCGCCGTAGTTTGATTTAGCCACATTGTGGCCCTTGCCTACCAAAAGATTGCCGTCCGCTGGTCTACGTAACTCTGTAGGATGTAGTACATACTGATGTACCTAGCTACATCAAACATCCATTGCATTGATTGATTCCCATTACACACAGCGCGACACACCCTCACTGTCCTACTATCTTAAGTTAGACATGATTGACATTTCCGTCGAAACTCCCAGCAACTCCAAACGGATACACCGACGATGGAATATTCCTAATTAAACTCCATTTTGATCAGCGTGTAATTAGTACACGATAATTTTACATAATTAAATACCTACGTAGGTATTTCAGCGTAGTCATATACCAAAAAACTAGTGACTGCATTGCCATTAGTATTGCTTTTCTAGGAACGACTGGGTTAGGGCCCCGTCACTCGCGCAGTTGGCAATTCGTAGAAATACCTACTTATATTTCTACCTAGGTCATTTTATTTAGTAATTCATTCCTTGGAAAATTGTATTCAATGACTTAATCATGGTACGAATTATGTAAATTAAAAAAATATTTATATTTCTGTTCGTCATATTACATAAAAAAAAAACATTTTGTCAAAAAAAACGTTAACACTAAAGTTTGCATCCGTATAAAGCAAAACATTTTCTAACGAACATCCATACAAAAACAAAGCATCTTCAAATAAATCAGAAGCACCGAGCAACAAAAACAATAGACTTAACTTGTTCAGCTCCCGGATTATATCTCTCTGTTATCTAAATAACAGGTGAACCGTTCACTCTTCTAATCTTTTACTTTTTTTAAATACCTCGGCTTACGGTATTTTAGCTGACTTTTAAATGAAGAATAATGACAATAATGGCTGACTATTATTCAAATTAATCCTTGTACTTTCCGTCGAGGTCGAGCTGTCGTCCTTTCATGCCCTTGTTTGAAACCCGTTCAATTTTCCATGAAACAGAATTACGTAGGTACCTACGTTTAATTTCTATTGTATTTCGGGAAACAGCGAAACAACAGACCGGCGCTACTTTAATGTCAACTTATGAATTACATAAGTGCTTGTGACTGTTTGTTTGAATGTTCCTAGAATCTACATTTAAGTTTGTACGTGACATTCACTTGCCTCTACTCGTATAGTCCATTTACTATGCCGGTGTGTTTTACTATTTCAATTACCTTAGTCAGTACGAAAATAATACTCATTGCGTCATGTGTTGATGTCCGATTGAAATACCGTATGAATGGATCACTTTTAAGGAAAATAATAGCAGCGTCACCACATGATGTTTCTGAGAGTGGAAAAAGTGCGTGGTAATGGCAAAATTTAGATATTGTCCTCAATTTTCCTTTCGCATCATAAAATTAAAGAAGAAACAAATTGATCATTACCTGAAAACGCTTCAATTTCCATTCAGTATTTTATGCCACGAATAATATAAAGTGTAAATATCAATTTGTGCTACGATAATAAACTCTTTACGGGTTTATAATTGCATAAAAATGAATAGGTATTTGGTTAGCAATTAATGTTTTTCTCTTTACCATACCAACTGTTTACCTAGTTATATTATTAAAAGTAAGTTTCTTTATATATTTCTAGAGAAACCTTTTTTAATCCAATGCGCAGTACGATCCTTGGAAAATGACTCACTTGAACTTACTTTGCGTAGTGTTTAAGAATTAATGGGTTACGAGTTTACGTCATAAATGTGTCCAAATGGGAAAATAAGAACCACGACTAAAATATTTCGCAGTCGCTGGTTTCCCAACTTTAGACGTGATAAAATTGACTAACCTCAGTTGTAGTTGAGAGATTTGCCATATCGAAAGGGTATTCCTGAGCTTCTGATTAACCAATAGGCATACAGTAGGCAACTAAGCTAGATATGATATAATTGCCTTTCATCTTGAACAGCATGTTCTGTCACCTGAACATTGACGTTGAATCGCAACAGTCTGCGAAAATCACGTCACTATATTTTGGGCCAAACATAATATTTAAAACATTTTGCCATCGACACGCTAAGAAGAAGCTTGGGGGTGGGATCACGGGGTATTCCCATTTGAGCAACTATTTCCTACTAATATTAGAAATGCTTCTATGAAAATAGTTGCTCAGATGGGAATACCCCGGGATCACTACAGGTTATCCGTAGCCGGCTGACGGATGGCTGATGAGCAATCCCTCTGGTGTAGTGGACCTCACCAGGGCTGACTGCTCGCGACCACCGTCCTATCGGAGTCCGGTGACTAATATTTTTTACTGTGCTGTGGTTCGTCTTTGTACAGTATTTCCAGTTCCTTCTGGGACCACACTGCATCATAGCCCTCATGTTTGCTTCTGGGAAGATTGAGGCCATAAGGAAACCCATTAAAAAAAAAAAACGAAAAATCACTATTTTCATCGAAAATCTTAACACATTATTATATTTTCTGAAACTAAACTAGTTCGTTTTAATCAAAAAGAGACGGACAAGTCTAGACTATTATTTACCTGTCTACAAAGATATCGTGCCGTTTAATTAAGTATTTTATTTTCTTCAATTTAAAATACAATATTCATTCGATCATTTGATTAACATCTTATCAGCTATTATTTACTTATATTAACCTACTTACGTGCAAGAATAAAAAAGATAGATTTACGTCATTAGTAGAAACAACAAAAAACTTGTACTTGCACAGGTATTTCCCTACCCACATGATTCATAGTGTATTTATACTATGAATGCTTTGTAAGAAGTAACAGAAAATTTTGATTAACAACTTTGTAAGATAATTTCTTACAAGCACTTTATCCTCTACGTGATTTTATAAAAATATTTGCAGTTTTATGTGGACTTTGATTTTGAGCCTAGAAACTGCATTTTATCTATAAATCTGCATATTTTATCTAAATTTTAACTATCAGTCGTGTTATAAGGTCAGTTTATTTAATTTTATTTAATGTTTCGTATAGTTTAAAAGTTTTAGCCAGCCATCATGAGGTTGTCAGCTTACGAGGCTGAAGTTGCCATTCACGGTGTCCACTTTATTGTGTTTGGATCTAAAGCATAGATAATGTAGAATCTGTATTGTATAGGCCAACCATAGACAGAAAATTGAATTTTTAGGATGATTCCGACATTCATACTTTTTGTCTCTCCCCAGGGAATCATTAATCACCTTCCTGCCATTATTGCATTAGACTCGCGATCGACGCAACACGTTTTCTTCTAGAAAACCGTCAAGTAGGAACGTCATATCGGCTTGAAAAACACCTTGGCTTGTAAAAACGGCTGTGTATATATTTTTTAATATTATGTACAATCTTTCTCCCTATCTATCTTGACCGAATACAAATTGAATTCTTTTTTTTTTGCAGGATGCTACAATAGATCAAAATGTGTACACGGACAGTGTGGTGTGGCCTCCTTGGCTTGCTGGCTATGTCAGGCATGGCTTCTTCACAAGGAGCCAGCTACTGCTCCCACAACACCTTCACCACCAACTCCTCATGGATGCAGTTCACTAAGGAGCCGGTGCCTTACGAGTTCGGCTTCGAAGACAAGTTCAAGAGCATCCACTGCTGCGTGAAGGGATATAGGAGTATTGAATGGTAAGTTTTTGTTTTTATTCTGATAATGTTTCTCGTGGTTTCCCCCGCTGCTCGCCTCCTGTTGGTCATAGCGTGATATTATGTAGCCTATAGCTTTCCTCGATAAATGGACTATGTAAACTCTTCAGCTTCATAATATTAGTATAGATAAAAATTCGGCTGGAATAGACCTCATCGCATGTGGACAAACCGTCCGGACACAATCCAAACAGATAATGTACTTAGTACATTATTTTGTCCTCATATTTCAGTAGTTCTTACTGAAATATCTATTCTATTTATTATACTGTCGTGTCCGCAGCCAGTCCGGATTCCCGTCCTATTTATTTGACATCTTGAACACGTTTCCAATTCATCAATTGATTCAACCACCAACGATGTTACAAGTTCATTTCAACGAATAATTTATTCACTTCCATTTCCCGCAAGCTCCGATATTACTATGATATCCTAGAACAAAGGCAGTCGTGGTATCAAACAGTAATGGTTTTCAGAAGCCGTTACAAACCTACATACAATAGATGTTTAGTAAACTGCAAGCGCATTTGAAAGAATGAAATGAATTTGTTTTTTAAACGTGTGAACTATTTCATCATTGTATGATCTATTGAATCAAAATTTTATCAACATGTACCTATGCTATTCATTAAAAAAAAAAATTAAATGTTTTGTTTTTTCTTCTATATTTACATGTAACTAAAGAACATGCTTTGAATTTATCAAATATAATACGAAAGATTTTCCAGTTATTCCACTGATTCTCAATTTGGTTTCATAAAAGGTCATTTAATGACTGCATTTTAAAATTAAAACTTCGGTATAAGCCGGCTTCTCAATGAATTTACACAGGCATAACCGAGTTCAGTGGACCCATCTACCCTTCGTAATAAATGCCTAAAACAGAGGAAGGCGACATTCATATGTAAAAATATCAAGTTTCCGACATAGAACCTATCCTAAACGAGCGCAGCGTGTATATTTTAGTTAGCAAGAACTTTTTTTCTTGTTGCCGGAAACCTGCCAATTGAATACCGCCTGTGGCGATGTTTCATTCATTTTATGTATCTCGATAATAATATTCCATCTATTGTCTACTTCTATTGAAACATTAATCGGGTAAGTTTATAATGGAAACGGAACTTCAGCACAAATGGAAGTCCATGTTTCAACTAAAGTATCGAATAATAAGTATGGTATAGCACCAATATGATATCATTCAAGGTTTCGGGTCTTAGAGACAAGCAGGTGTGCGCTACCGCTCCTAGCGATAAGCACAACGCTTCTACGAAATAAAGTCCATTGTGTGCGCAAAAATAATTGATAATCGCCTGGTGTGACAATGGCCATTGCCCCCGTCATCCGTGCCTATGCTGCGCTATGGTACGCCGGCGCCCGACTCGCGACAGCATCGTCCACAAAATACTAATGACACAGCCGTGAGAAAAAAAAAAGAAAAAAAATGATATCGACGAATGTGGCACAACCATGAGAATCTAGTTAAATATGACGTCATTGAAACCGAAGTTAATCAAACAGAATTTTGGCTGATACTGTATTGACTTTATAGATTGAGTGGTTTATTAATAGGCGTGTGATACGTTGCTAATAATAGAATTCCTCATCATTCTTTCAATACATGATAGAAATTAGACGATGAGAAAGGATCAAAAAGTATGAATAGAAAGCGAACATGTGTACGCTGATAAAATTATTAGAATGACTGGGATAAATCTACTAGAATTCCCGGAACAGGAAAAGCCGTACATAAAAGAAACAATTTCCAGGAATGAAGGCTTTGTCTGCCCCCGAATTATATCTAGTAACGTGGAGAATGGTGCCGACTCAGTGGCACTAATGGGAATTACTTTTTAACATCTTTTAGGTACTTTTGGCCTAATATTATCACTAAAGTAGTAGGTCTTTGGGACCAAAGGGACTTAAGTTATTTGACGATCGTGTTTCCTTTACCATGCAACCACTTTATTTATCAGCAGAATCAGACTGAGAAATGAAATTGCACTTAGATAGGTACTATAAAGACTTTACCATTCACCGTAACATGGTTTTTCAAGATAATGAAATAGGTACACTTTCACAAAACTTCGGTATGCAAACATGAAACATCCCTAAGAGCCAGTTGTTTAATTGAGTTACAATTTATAACCATTCGTTACATTATATTATTATGGTTTACTTAATTGCTTTAATATGCTTTTTTTTCACATCTTACCTTTTAATTAAATATAACTAACCTATGAATTGGTTTGATGATAAACTTTCACATAACTTAAGTAACAGAAATCCACGATTGATTGAAATATGAATACATATTTTAAACTGGTAAAATCATCAAATGAGTCCCCACCCAGGGCAGGATGGGACCAGGACACGTTTGTATTGACTAAAATCTATGGTGTCCTTCAATAGCCCTTTACGTTCCGGGTCCACGATGACCTGATGAGACAGTCCTTTGACCGATGAATACATAATTGGAATGACGATTGAACAAACTGGTAGAGCATGCCATTCGTGGTATCGTTTCCAAAATTACAAAATGAATGTATGTAAAAAGCAGATACAAACTATGATGTTATGTATTATGTAGATATTACAGGAAAGTCCAATTAATTCCATGCAGTATGCCTTCCACATGCCAACGTAGTTCTCGGTAGAAATTTCAACAATTAAGCCCGTGATGAACAAATTGTTGTTCCAGTAACTGCACTTTAGCTTCCCTGTAGGCAAAGTAAAAAAACCAATTGGTAGTGCGATTTCATCGAATTGCCTCGTCACTCACGCGGTATGCGGTATTTCAAAGTAACTGTGTTGCATTGTTTGTGCACTCTCTGCTACATTTACTTTAATAATGGAAAATTAATTTCCTGCTGAACATTTACTATTAAAACGTTGTACGAGTACGATGCGACCATAGATAATTATGCGACAGTCGAGCAGCTCGACGGTGCTCGTTTCACCAAAATCAATTAGCTTTATTACCCATTAATGATCATATTTGATTCTGATCGTTACTGTATCTATAGGATTATCAGTTATATATTCATACATTGTTCTACTGCTCTACCCGGATATTCCCAAACGACGACCACTTAAAAACTCGTTACACTAACACCCAATTTATAACTATATTTATGCTTTTAGGTAAACTATTGCCAAATAATGTCAGTCCGCACTTATCTATACTTATTGTTTAGAAAAGAATTATTTGACTGAGCATAAATCGACGGAGGTGTTATTTATCAATATGTACGGCATGAGTGCACCTGGTGCGAAAACAAGTACGATTCTGAGAAGTAGTGATTGCTACTCGTTACTCCGCCCGCTCCCCGCCCTACCGCCGTCACCACCAGCATCCATCTTTGATGTGAACACTAACATTATAACCGGGAAAAATGCATATTATTTTGCTGCTGAACACAATCATATTGAAACTTGCAACGATGAAAATGAAACCAATAGAAAAACAGGTATAAAAGGAAAGCATTTCGCCGATAAATCTTTATAATTTCCTACTTCTAGATCAGTTAATAATTATGTATATGTATATCGTGGATAGTAAATATGTATTGATACAACAATCTCAACAAAGCCCGAATGGACTACATAAAACATATTTGCGTGACTCACAACGCTTGTGATATGAAACTCTATGCCGTTGGACCAATGGATTATGTCATTATCCACTTGTAACAACTTGTTAAATTGCAAACCTTCCATAACATCATCACGCACTACATGAAAGTTCTCAGAAATGTTTTTAAATTTGCAATTATTTTTTTAAATGCATTCACTAGGTATCTATTTAAGTTGGAATAACCTGTCATTGCTTTGCAAGAACCGTAAGTACCACCTTCAACACAATCTATTCAGTATTGCAGTTCTATTTCTTTTGCGTTATATTGCAATAGTTTTCAAATGACTATCGCGATTACACTTCTGTTGTTATCACATTTAATGAATCACGTCTTAATCAAATTAGCGATTACAATGTGCGACATTCCCTCTTGTTTGTCATCACACTCAATAGGAATATTGCTAATAATATCCGCACCTAGCGATTCTAATTTAAGATTTCCCTTTTTGCTTAGTTCATCCTGACGTAGGAGAGCTGAGAAGGGCATTAAATGTCCGTGAACTGTACTTTGCTAAAGAAGCTTAGCTTTTGCTCATGCAAATCTAAGTAGTTTGTAATGTTAGGTGCATTTGTCGATAGGTAGGTGTTTTGGCTTTCCTTCAGATGATTTTTAAATTTATCTACTTTATTGAACTTCAAATATTTCCATTGGCGGTACTGGAGCCTTACAATATGCCTCATGACATTTTCTACTACCAGTTTACCTCAGAGTTAAGTGGTTTTGTTTGACATCGTTTATGTTAAAGCAATTCGTTTCTTTTACTCATTTAACCCCAAACTGAACGGCACCATTGGCGTTCATGGCTGACGGAAAAGAGTAATTTTTCTGCCGTATATGCTGCAATATCGTCAACTTTACACTTCATTGCTTCTAAACGAGATGCCTGCATACATTGATTATTATCTACCTTAGGATTAAAACATGATTATATATATGTATGTAAAATGGTCATGTACAACATGTTCTACGTGGGCACTATTCCATATGCATGCTTGAATGTATATTTGCGAATTGTCGTAGTTGTGCCAACGTCACAGTGATTTCGCCATAAAATATCGACACGACTACGCACGTGGTAGGTACTCGCCTACCGGAGACAATTCCGAGAAATCAGTAAGTAAATAGTTTCATAACACTCGTGGCGTGTTAGTGCTCGAATCAATAAATTAATATGCATAATGCCAAGCTATAAACTACGTATAAATCTACAAGTACTTTAGATTTAAATTTCAAGGATTCTTATGTCATTAAATCTGCCTTTGTATATCTGGCTGCAGCACTTTGTGAAAGGAGATACGTTGAAGTAGAGTTAGTAGACACCATGGCGTGGCACTTCACGTTAATTCAAGATAACAAATTGCAACTGTTGACGTTTGTGCACAGATTAGCAGACCCGTCGCCTCTGACGGCGCTGACGGTGGAATGAGTAAGCAGCTAGTTAGTACTCAGCACAAATTAATGCGGGAAATTACAATTAGTACGCTTGACACTAGCGATAACTGTAATCATGTTATAGAAGGCTTCAATTTTTTTGAATTGACGGGAATTTTTATTGCTTATGGCACCTCAATGAAGTTTTCCTTTTTTGTGCCTTAAACGTTTGTCTCTTGTATCACTAAGTAGGTATTTTTCTACTTCAGTAGTTGAGTTGATCTATTTCTTGCTTCAAACCTCGCATAGCGGTTTACTCGAGCGTTTCTGCGCAAAAATTGTGGGACGTTTTTATCTTTACGTGTATTCTTATACCAAATCTTATTACAAGATAACCAGCACCATATGTAACACTCATCGCAATAGCCTTCAATATGACTGTTCATGTTGTTCATTGACTCCTTGAAAATTGTTAATCTGTTTCAAGCTTGTTCGATAAATTAATAAGCTGCGAATTTTAAAAGCTGCGCGTCCATGTTGGTCATTGCAACATTGATCGTATTAGTGTCTATCGGTATCAAAGGCGATAAATCACGTGGAGTTGCTGAACAGGCTCGCTGGTGGCTCACGAGGGCACAGCGAGAGTGACATGTGCATGTCAGTCTTGTAATAAATCCACCGCCGACGGCGCTCACGCCGGAACGGGTTCGACGCTGGCAATTTTATTTTATTACCCCACTTTTACTTTTATGCTAAACCGCTTCCCACTGATTCAACCCTTTATTTTATTCAATTCGACGCCTGTACATTAAAGAATTAGATGTTGTCATCGTTCACGTGGTTTTATTGATTTCGCCCTGCTGTGTTGGGATTAAAAGTGCTTCATAAGTCATATTCGTTTCAATCACGTAGTCTGCTTTTCTTTTTACCCGACTGCGCGACGCAAAGGAGAGTCATGTGTTTATCAGTCTATGTATGTAGGTATTTATGTTTGTTTTTTTCAAATCTTTTTATCCATCAGTGCCTTGATTGAGTGCCCAAACTTTGTGCATTGAAAATGTTCTTTCTTGCACTTCGATTATCTACATGTTTTAACTTGTTAACATCGAACCTTATCAATATTCGTGTCATACGCACAAAAAATTCTCGGTACAGAGTCGTGCTAAGTCAATGTTTGCAATTTTTTTCATGTCTGATTGCTATCAGGCCGATAATGATTAGCGAGAAACCACGATCTTGATATTACTTGTGGCGGATGTTCAATTCAAGTGCTGTGAAGTTGTCTGTTGTGTCGCGTTGGGTTCTGAAGTGTACCGTTGGGTCCCCATTCTTATTTAGTTGACAAAAGGCCTGGTGTCGTTGTGAATAGTGTGCGGGTGTAGTTGGTCGGTCGCCGGTCGCGGCCGGTATCTGCGAAGGTATCGCACGTCGCCGCAAACCTGTATTGTGGCGGTTCCCGGAAGGCTCTTTGTTGCGCGCCGCCTCGCCCCGCGCCCCCCGCCATGCATCGTCCCCCGCTGCTGCCTGCACCGCTGCTGTGGGAACGATGAACGATCTCTCCTGCTCTTTACCCCACTCGTAGCTTGTAAATATCACCGATAAAATTTAAATGTCACGCATTGACTCTTATTCACATTGTTTTAGTACCTACCTACCTCCCTCCCGCAAATTCGTTTCTTTATTTTCTCTCTCGAAAAAGCTATTTTAATAATACTTACAAATTACATCTGAACCTGACTTTAGTATTTTTTATGCGAAACTCGTTATCTTTAAAAGTCAACAAACCATTCAGAACGAGCTCTGTTTGTAGTTAATATTGCAACGACGATATAATACTAGACTACGCATTGCACGATCTAACGAACAAAACTATTCTGCCAACTCGCTGAGGTACTACGTAAGCGAGGGAGGCGGGGTACTGCGTTGTGATTGGCTAACTCAAGGTCGGTTCTGTCTCAACGTATGTTTACGGCTCACAGGATTGGTCGAAATGAGACGGATATAAGACTTTTTTGCCTAATGTGTTGGCAGACATCGGTCGCCTGTTATTACGAGTCTAGTATTATATCGTCGTTGTAATATTGTGAAAAAAAAAAAACGATATTGCACGTTTGCACACTGTACCGTAAGCAATCGTCAAAACGGTTTTTACACTTTCTGCTTTCATAAATATGTAACGTAAAGCTTGATACGAGATCATTAATTACTGCGCATGACTCCGATTGAATATCGGCCGCATCAGTGAATAATTAATTAGCAATATCGAATAGCTTATTTATTGATAAGTTCAGAATTAACACCTTGCACTCAATTGACATGTCAATAGAGATAGAGCTCCTCAAAGTAAGTATCGGATACTGTTAATGAAGTGGCCATAAAATACACAAAACGACCATGGACAACCCACTGGGCCCAAATAAAAACCGACAGCATGTCCTGACACGTTCCAATGACTCGATTTGTTGAACCGATTATTTTTAAAGAGCGGCTTTATAACCGTTCTCAGGTAGTAGGCTTCACTTTGTTTTACAAATTCGGTGATTGTTGTTATCTACTTAACATCTTGTAAAAGATTATTTGAAATTGATATTGTTTGTGCTCGCACTTTAGCTACCTCGTTCACTATAACATGAGTTTTATCATTTGAATAAAACGGAAACACGATTAAGGTGAAAGCTACAATTTCCTGAGCGACAAGATCCGGCTAAATGCCACCTAAATATCCCATATTTCTTGTTACTATTTTCCGTCCATTATTTCATTAACTTTCTTGGGAAAAAATACAAAGTTGGATTGGATTGGATCATTATCAAAATTCTTCTAACGGATACTGGTCATTATGTAGAACTGCGTGAATTCTCAACTCGAAATTCCCAGACAAAACGTTCGCGATTGGTGTGTGTTGATGAATCAGCCAAGAGCCAGGTCATTTCTTTTTGTTCGCGTATGCTCTAGCGCAGCGCACGGGACGCGAGGTCGAGCCGCCGAGAGGGTGCTCGCATGCGCACGCCAGCGTAGCCTTCACAATGGACCGTTTTATTTATCTACAATATTGATCTCCTTCAAGTTATTCTTTTATTTCTCCCTTCCAAAGTAGGTAACAATTCCTTTGTAAATATTTTTTGTTCACATATTTCACCGTGGTTGTTGTAGCAGACAAGGAGGTGTTCCGTGTGAATAGAACCCTCAATTATAATGTATTGTCGTAGAAGATTGCTCCCGCCGTGGACTTCTGTGAAGGGTGTTTGCGTAACATTTGTGACGCTCCATTATTCGCCACTTGATACTCAAAGAATTTAATCTTCAACAGCGTTTGATCCGTGGAATTCATGAATAATTATTTAATAGATCGGAATACAGCCCTATTAAGGATCTTTTTGAAATCGTTTCGCGACTAGTCTAGTCAGATGTCAGACGATTTCAAAACGGCTCAGTCTGCTCATACCTTATGAATTTATCTGTTCCTACAATTTATATTTCACAAGGTCCTTCAATAAATTAAACAATTTGCTTGGAACTAAGCTCTAAGCACTTGACCCAATTAAATACCTACTCTAAAAATTTTAATGTTAGAGTGATCGTTGAAACTTTCTGGCTTCTATAGAAGCCTAGGGGCAAGTCGAGTTCAGTTTGGAGACGGTCGTCGAATGCCTCACAAATTAGTTATGATGAGCGGCGGCTACCTGGGAGGCTGGGTGACTGTATCTCACGATCATTAAATGTCTCTCAACGTCTGTTGTGACACTCGTGTCACATTGATGTGCCACACTTTTTACCACAACTACACTGGCACTTTTTATCCTACTAAGTTACTTTTGAAACGTAATGAAATTCGATAAATTACAATTTGTAATATGATCGATGCGACCACGTCCATGTTTAAAACACTATTGCGTTTATTTTCTCGGAACAAATAGTCAAAGACCTCATCGCGATGTGTACCACAGAAACGCGTGACTTTACCGGTACGCGTAATTTAAGCGACTTCATTCTTTGGAAAGCTAGTGAACGGTAATGATTTCGAACGGAAATGTCAGTTTGCTGAGATCCGACGGTGGGGCTCCGGACCGCGGCCACCACCGGCCCCGGTCCGTTCACACGCCGGTGTTTTTACTTCACAAATACATTCTATTCCAATAACCAATATTGACATGACATGGATCGTCGAGTGCGTTCCCCATTCTCTATTTTTTGTCAACCATTGAGCGTTTAATAAGCGTGTAATGCTCTCTAATCTACTCGTCGACGTTTGGATTACTAATGCATATCACAATTATAGTAGTTTTTCAAACGATTTGGTCTTTTATTAAGTAGTCATGCAGTGTTAACGCTAAAAAAGTTCATTGTAAGACCACCGTGTCGAACATTAGCGAGGAATGTCGCTCGCATGGGAAACCCGATATTGAGTCGGGAGCACGAGACGGGGAGATACATATTAAACGCTTCATTGTGAACGCGGTGTCATGATAAAAATGAATGTCACATATTAGCTTCTGAAGTGAGAATATTAAACGTAAGGAATGCGATTTTTTGCTGCGTCGCGTCGATACGCATACTGAATCTGTAAATCGATCGGTAGTCGGGCTTGCCTCTGCGTTGAGCGCTTAATTCTCGGCCGCATAATTCATGCAACAATAGACATTGCACAGTCGTCGAATCGTATGGGTTTCGAGAAATGTGGCGCGGGCTCGTTATGACGCCGCTGCACGTCCAACAAATGGCTTCATCGTGAAAATTAACATTCGACCAGCATCTCGCAGGCGCGGTCGCCGCCCCTCGCGCCTCCTCCGAGCAAATATTGAATCGTGGCCGTCCTGGGACCTCCGCCGACGTGTCGCCTTCTCGGTACACACGACA
The DNA here is from genome assembly GCA_954870645.1 of Agrotis clavis. NCBI lineage: Eukaryota > Metazoa > Arthropoda > Insecta > Lepidoptera > Noctuidae > Agrotis > Agrotis clavis. Next base: position 14,380,407 of record OX940919.1, on the reverse strand, counting down.
ACACTTTTTTACTCATTGTTAAAGAGAATTCGAATTCATTCATGCTAGCTGCTAGTAGATACATTGACACTATGCTAGGTAACGTGTAATTGAACACGTGGTGTCAGTTTGATGTAGAATCATTTTCGATTTAGTAGTTAGTACAATGTGTTGATATCATAGCTATACTCATCATATTTCATATTAATTTGCAATAGTTTAGAGGTCTTTAACCCAAACCTTAGAGATTTTTTAATTGACGGAGATACGAGGCTTTATAAATTGGCGAAACGTCACAATTCAACACATTTTTATTGAATACGAGTACTGACGCCAGGGGCTCGTACACTCGAGTTTTGATGCGTTATTTATTAGGTTGGTAAATATTCATGTTTGTACAGACGCCAGCACATCAAGCTACCACAATCTGTCAGATTTCTTTAATAGAATTTCAACCTTATTATAAGAGTAGAAGGTTAATGTTTGATTGGTAAAATCTGACAGATTCGGGTAGGTTGACCTGCTGGCGTCTGTACAAAAGAAAAAAATACGTGTCCTATCAAATAGCCAATTATAATTGGATCGCTAAAATCTGTGAGCGAATATTCGGTTGACTCGTTCTCCAAAATCGGAACCGTTTGACGAAATATGGAATCTGCAAATATAAATAACTGATGATTGTGAGGGTGGTGCGCAATCGTGCTAGCGGATAAATAACCCTCTGAAACGCAAAACAAAAACTAAAGAACTCGTTTCGTTCCTTGATTGCATAGTTTTTTCAAAGCGCTTTTGTACATTTAAAAAGCATCCATATCCGAAGTGAACGATCAAAGAATTTTTAACTGTTCTGGAACCCTTTAGCTCTCTAGTGGTATATTGTGGTGCTTTTCAATTAGGAAACGTTTGGCAAACATCATATTTTCTCGTAGATAATTGAGAGTTTTTGAAGAAAATATAGCAATTAGCGATGAATATAAATGCACTTGAATAAAAACATGAAACTAAAATAGGTCCTCGGAAATAATAATATAACATTTAACTGTTTCAAGTTTCAACGTTATGCATAATATAATGGATTTTAATCCATTATAACAAGCATAACGTTCGCGCGCCGTAGACGTAACTCCGTAGCCGCTGCTACGACGCCTACGCGGCTTCTACGTAGCGTAGGTATAGCCTGTGCTACGAGCGTCCTCTACGCAAGTCTACGCGCGCTCAACGTCTACGCGCTACGCCGCGCCGCCCGATCAAAACACACTGAACTATCAGTTATTCAGAAATATGCTTTATTTAAACAAATTGTTTCTTTCATAATGTTTAAAAGATAATATAAATGTTTTGTATTTTGAAGAAATATTACAAAGACAATAACAATAGATACTGATAGGGAAAGTTTAGAGGATTTTTCAGAAAGCATTTTCATCATGAAAACTTGAGCTGAGTAGGTAGAGTGTGATAAAGGAACGCCAAAACTTTCAAATAGGAGCCCTGCGAGCAGGGCCCACTTTCATGAAAAAAAGTTTCGGCACATTCAGCATTGATATTCGACTTCTATTACTGTGATTTAAGTACGTTTAGAATTTAGTTATGCTTACTAAATCTGTCAACTTTTGCCGGTTCCGCATCATTCATCATCTTCCTTCAACACAGCATTTCATCGTTTTAGTGAAAGTCTCACTATGAGTCTTCAAGACTTCTATACATACCTACCTACTTAGTGTCTAATTCTGAACATTTGTCGCCCAATGAGTCATAAACACGTGTGTCAACGGTTAGGTCTAGTTTTTGTGCTAACCGTTCTTATTGCATCATTTTCAGTCACGTAGAGCGTATATTAAACTAAAAGCTCCTTCACAAAATGACCAAGGAAGTAGTCCGTCGGATATTGATATAATATCGGTATTTTGTACACGTCTCCTTCCAGACCTCTCTACTTAGTGCAATTTCTATGTTTGCTCTGCGAATTAATATGTCATTTCTAATTACATCCTACACAACGGAATACCTACGAGAAAAAAAGAAACCATACTTTATATTTATAAAGGAGAAGTTACCCTAAAAATATGTACGAGTATTGCGAGAGTTATTTCACCCTATGTCGGCGTGTCGTGGTCGCGGGACTTATTCCATCACCGTGACCCCGGAACATAAAGGGTTATTGAAGGACACCGATTTTAGTCAGTACAAGTCTGACAGTACCTCCCGCCCTGCCCGGGGTGGGAGGTCTCATTTGATGATTTTATCACGTTAAAAAAAATGTCGGCGTTTCGTGTCAACTTATCTGTATACAGTACCTATATTCATGCGAAATTACAGCTTTCTAGTACTAAACAGCTCTGGTGGCCTACCATGAACTGTTAACGCGATCCAGTTTAGGCTGTTGGAAAGAGATGGCGCTAGACGACTTGTATAGCTCTGTCTCTTTCCCTCAGCCTAAACTGGATTGCGTTAAGAGCTCGTGGTAAGGCCTCTGAGCTAAGCGGCGGACGGACGGACAGACGGACGGACATTGTGAAACTACACTAGCGAGCAAAAGTATGGAATCAGTTACTCCGATTCCGCGATTAAATCATCATCATCATCATCATCTCAGCCATAGGACGTCCACTGCTGAACATAGGCCTCCCCTTTTGATCTCCACAGATACCGGTTGGAAGCGACCTGCATCCAGCGTCTTCCGGCGACCTTTATAAGGTCGTCTGTCCACCTTGCTGGTGGACGTCCTACGCTGCGCTTGCTAGTCCGTGGTCTCCACTCTAGTACTTTTCGACCCCATCGGCCGTCTGCTCTGCGAGCAATATGGCCTGCCCATTGCCACTTCAGCTTGCTAATCCGGTGGGCTATATCGGTGACTTTAGTTCGTCTACGGATCTCCTCATTTCGGATTCGATCACGTAGAGAAACACCTAGCATAGCCCTCTCCATAGCTCGTTGAGCGACTTTGAGCTTTGAGATGAGGCCGATAGTGAAAGACCACGTTTCGGTGCCGTAACTCATCACTGGTAACACACATTGGTTGAAGACTTTCGTCTTGAGGCACTGAGGGATGTCGGACGAAAAGACATTGCGTAGTTTCCCGAACGCTGCCCAACCGAGTTGGATTCGGCGGTTGACCTCTTTCTCGAAGTTGGACCTACCTAACTGGACTACTTGTCCTAAGTAGATATATGAGTCAACAACTTCGAGTACCGAGTTTCCAACAGAGACTGGGGTGGGCACAACATTGGCATTTGACAATTAAATAATTAAATTGGCGATTAAATAGTTCAGAATAATAAAAATAGAACCATTTTCAAGATTAAACCGTTAACTTTAAAATACCAAATTCATGATTAAATGGCGATTTGCGAACAATCGTAACTACTTAATATTGTGAATGCGAAAGAGATTTTAATTCTTATGATTTCACGAACGACTTTTGCAAAGATAGATGGGACGTTACAGGTGGTTAAAAACTACTTCTTTCTGTCTCCTGAAATACAGGCTAATTACTTAAATTTACGTTTTCTAAAATTGAAGGGTAAGTGGTTGCCGCGGACAAAGTTAGTTACAATTAAACTAGCGATATAATTAGTAACAGTCATACACGGCTTCTCTTATTCAATTTCTTACATACAAGTAAATTAAAATAATTGATGTTGTGTGTCATTTTAATTCTGGCCGGGCTGTCTACCATTTTATTGTTTAGGTGTTAGTTAGCTTTGAGTTCATATTATATTCTTAACATATAAAAGTAGTCGATTAAAAAATCTTTCCTCATCTACTTTCTAACATTTATTTGTTTTAATTTAGAGTAAAATCCAAATCACAAAAATTAAAATTTTGATCACACTAAAGGAGGTAGATCTATATCAATATTACTATCATAATTTAAGCCAAATTAAAAGTTATTCAATAACAAAATTTTCTTCGAAGTAATTGTTAGGTAGCTTTTTGTCAGATTTTTCCTTACGAACTCACCCCTACTTGCGTAGGCATTGAGACTTACACTCGTAACCCAAAATTCGTATCAAGTCTACTGCTTAATATTATCGGTTGCTATGGAAGCTGTTCAAAACTCCCACCAAATCGTATTATTAGCCACACTTGGCCTATCCTCACGTTTTACAAATAATGATTTATGATAAACTCCAATCTATGCGTTTCGTTTTTCAATTCATAAGCAAAGTAGTTTTTGCCCGCAGATTCACTCGCGTTAATTTTTAATCAATTTGGCGACATGTGGCTCCATCTATTATGATAAGAGAGTTATTTTCGTTTTCCTCTAGAAAAGTACTTTTTTCGTGATTAAATTTTTCATAAGGGAAAAATCCCTATGTTCGTTTCTGTACACCTGACAACGAATGTGCAAAATTTCAAAAGGATCCGTTCTTAGCCGTGAAAAGGTAATAAATAAACTTGCTCTCATATCCATAATAATAATTAGAAAGAAAGTTCGCTATTAAGCTAATGGGGCGAATTTTTGTGGTGTCGAGCTTGTCTTGAGCTGAGTCAGCCACTAAGAATACAAGTGTAAGGGTGACAAATCAACATCGAGCTTTGCTGCGCTGTACTGCGCTGTGCTATGTTTGGTCAACTCGCTCGTCTTATATTTTAATGAGGATACAAACAAACCATGCTGTGCTGCGCTGTGTGAGGCTACGCTCTGTTTAAAAACGCAGCAGTCTCGTGCGAGGCGCACTAACCGCCGTGCTGAGCCGCGCTGTGCCGAACTGTGCTATGTTTTTTATGAAGCTCTGCCATCTTCATCGGATTCAACTATGTCGTAATGTTTACATTTTTTTGAAAATAAAGTCATTTTTGACGAGGATAAACGACGACAGCAGCACAGCTTGATGTTGATTGTTAAAAAAACGTAGCTTAAGAAACGCAGCACAGCACAGCGCAGTACAGCGCAGCATAGCTCGATGTTAATTTGTCACCCTTAGTTACCGTTTCATTAAGATCGGTTAGAAAGTTTCAATATAAATGCATACAAAGACCTTTAAAATTATCCTTTGATTGATTTTACAACATTGTGCGTGATTAATGATTATATCAACACCAACTATTAATGTCAATTTTATTATAATATAGTAATATGTTGCCTAAGTATAGATAGATGTATTTGTGTAGTATTTAATGATGACTACTGTTATCACTACATAGTATAAAACAAAGTCGTGTCCTGTGTCTGTTTGTCCCTATTAGAGATGTTGCGAATATTCACATTCGCATCCGCATAAATTCATGCGAATATAATGCGAATACGAACGAGTGAAATATACCAATATTTGGAACTCCTACACATTTCATTCATTCTTATCTGGCGTCTTCCTCTCCATTCATCTTTTACTCAGTCTGCCTTTATCTCGCCATTCATCAATGTAATGTTCACCAAATTAATCACAAACATCAATCATAAAAATTACCATGTGCTAAGATAAACGTGTTTCATTCTGCTTTTCTTTCACTGACTGACGCTCTTAGAGCTACTCTTACATACTTTTTCCATACTCATTACAGACAGGAAGTAAAAAAGCTGTAAATATAAAAATTCTAAATTTAAAATTAGGCTATGAAGTTCGATCATTTTAAAGTGTTTTAATCAAACGTGATTGATTTTAAACTGAATATTCGCAAGAAGCCGACTTTACGGTAATACGTCAAAACTCAATATGTGGATATTCATGATACGTCCAGGGAAAACATGATTGTACAGTTGTCCCGGCTCCCGATGTGTTGTCAGGACTAATGGATTCAAAAAAAATAGGGTTCAGTCAATAGTTTCGACTTTTCGAGTTACTTTCGTTCGGGCACGTATCTTCATTGACGGACTTAGAGAGTAGACCCCCAGACGTGGGCCGCTGTCAATTAAATGAGTTTATGAAACTTTTTATTAGTGGTCCATTAAGCGAGCTTATATCTAAGGAAGTATTGATGCTTGATATGATTGCTCTATGAAGTGGTAGTTGGTTTCAGTAAAATCCATACAATTATTTATAAACCAAACTATGAGAATAAGTGTCACTTCACCACATGATTTGAGGTATACAGCAACAAATAACAATTAAGGGACGATTAATTTCTTTTTATTTTAAAGTATGGTAGGTACTCGTTTTCCAATTTAAGCTAAATCAATACGCGGCTTTTACATCCACGCGTTACAAAAGCATACAAAACCCTTTTCAATGAATATTAAATAACGTGAAACTAAAGCTTATGAACCAGTCAATCAAATACTGAAATAATGGCAACTTTGAATGTGTAACGTTTTCAAAGAATAAAATAATTTGTATTTCAATGAAATAAGGTTCACAAAGAATGTCGCTGAAGGTTAGACAGAGAGTCGTTAAATGAATCGCGTAGGTGACTTCTTGGTATCTCACTTAATTGCCACTCAGTTATTTAATAATACTCACAATGTCATGTTCGCAATTTACATAAGCTTTTTGCCGGAGATATAATTGTTCATTATAATGTCTGTGTAACTCGAGCCTGTTGGCCAGTGCTAGGGAATTATCCTAATTCAAGGTTACACGCTGCATGCAAACCTTTTCTATTACAATAACACTCACTAGTGTTTCACTCGATACTGCATACCAACCTGATCCTGCACTGTACGGCAGAGCCTTATAAATAATTCTACGACGCATGTCGATGTAACGAACGATATTGAACATCCTGATGTAAGTCGATGCATGTGGCTGACATGGCGATGTTCTCAATCACATAGCCGCATGCTAGTTGCTGGGATTATTAGGTATCGCTGGCTACCAGGAAGACTAATTGCACCAGTATGTTTGCCGATATATGGGCCGATTAGCGAGAAGATGGTTGCGTGCGTGTAAGATCCGCCGGCCCTGCGCCCGCCTGCTGTTGACCACCACACGCAATCACGCACATGAGCTTCCTAGCCGCTCATATTACATTTTCCACGTAGCGACAACTGCAGTATCCATGTCAATTTCCTATACTAAATGTATGATAATGTGGCATCTCTGCACCGATGAAATAATATCGTAAATCGAATATAAACGTTATCGCACGTGCATCTTGGCAGCGATGCTCGCTGGAACTTATTATGCTGTCACCGTGTGTCGTGCGTCCGTCGGTCGCGACTATCTACAGAGGTGGCCAACGTATATTACGACCAGCACACACATTATGTCGGAATAATTTTATAATAACTACTATTTGCCAGTGTTTTCGCACTATATTACTCACGTTTACTCCATTTAATAAACGTTTTCTGCAAAGCTACAGCTGCATATGTAAACCTACAAACGATATTGTTGCATGTTTACGACTTCATTTAAACACTAAAACACTTGATTATGCTTACGAAAAACTGGCAACATAATAAATTGAATAAAGAGAGTGATTCAGTCATTACTTAGAAGTGTTCGGCCGACTAACCTTTGTTAAATGCATTTGAATCGTTAGGAACGTCCGCTGCTCTAAGAACGATCTTTATCAGGAATTGTGCGAATTTGAGAAGAGCAGCGGTCGGGCGGCAGCCGGCGGGCAGGGCCCGGTGCCATCCAAATCGATCATTTTACGCACCCGACGCGCATAATGAAACAGTCATTTCCGGCCGTTTCGCGGAATTGAATATTTAATATTTCGCACAATCGAGTGGTCGCCGTCGGGGCACGCACGGACGACACTGCCTGCTGGCTGCCACTACCCTTGTTAGTATTCGTCGCGTGACTCCCAACAATAATAAATTCTTGTGCACTTGCAGTTTCACGTAGTGCCAAGAAACCGCGATCGGCTACCGAATGCTAAAATGGGTATTGTTTGAATAAATACCATCAACTGTTTCGAGGAAAATGATAAATGGCGTATTTTTAAACACTTTACAAATAAAATTGCGGTTAGTCGAGACGGTAAATGCAGACGTTATTAGTCGAAAGCTACTGTCCTTGCTGCGAGACACTAAGCTCGTAGCCAGTGGTCATTCGCACGGCGACAGTGCCGTTGTATTCAATAGACACATTTATAAAGTGATAGACTCCTATAGTTGGTGGATGGTTCCTGTTTCCGATTACGCGATACACTCACTTCATTTAAATACAAAGCGTATCTGTAGGTACGTTGAACACCGGTAGCTGCTGGGTGTGTGTCCGCCCGAAATTAACTACTATTCAGGCGCCCGCGAGTGTGCACCGGCCTTATTATGTAGTCTGTGCACACGAGTGTTTCACGTCGCATTGAAATTCGTAGTACCTAGCAAGTATGCTTTTTATGAACATTCGCGGCTTATTAATCCATTAGTCACATCATAATTACACTTTGTGAACTTACACTAATTGTAATGAACGAATGCTTAGGGGAGGCTTTTTATTCCAGTCCGCTGGTTCCGCAAATAGATTGATGTACATATTAATCACTACTGTAATAGCCCGTAATAGACTGATTAATTTTAAAAGCTAATGCAACCATTTGTATGAGGATTTATTTAGTGTTTGTGTGTGTGTGTGTGTGTGTGTGCTTTGTGTCATTTATATTGAATTCAGGACAATGGAAGCTTTCACAGCTAAACCGAAAACTTAACATCCCGCACGAATGCAATAATGAACTCAATAAAATTACACTAGGAAAGAAAACAGCTGACCAAGTTCAATCAACATGCAATAATACCATTTGATAAGCCAACTAGAGAAAGCAAAAACATCCGCGCACAACAAGTTTTATATAATTTCACGGTAACAAGTAACATGTTAGGAAAAGCAGTTACCGTGGCTGAATCGGGCTCGTACAGATGTGTCGCGGACGTCGGCAGCCAATGTTCCCAGGCGTGGCGAAGCTGCGTCGGCATTCTTTGCCCATACGCAGCCGGCTGAACCACCTGGCTGTTCCGGGACGCGTCATTACCTGCCCACAGACTACATTCCCAGGACACCAGGAACGCAAATACAAACTACCGCCTTCCTCTCCAAACTTTTTCTTCCCGCTCATGAACATGACAGGTATGACAAACGTTCTCCCGATGTAATTATTAAGCTCGATACGTTTTTCATACGGATAATTCTATTGATGTAGTTCAAAGCCGTTTTGCCTTATTGCTTCTTCTTGTTGTAGGTATAAGAAGACTATAAACTAATCGGTTCTAAGGCTGGGTACGTTGTATATTATACGCCTTGCGAGCTTAAATTAGATGAACTAGAACTTAGAAGACCGTCGAGAGTGCTAATCGTGTTTCGTGCCCGTCATGCATTCAAGACTTGGCCCTCGATTATCTTATCTACTATTGTTTTGTGTTATACATTTATAAAACTAAAATATTACTAGATAACAAAGGAATCAAGCATGCTGTATGATTCCTTTGTGTCTTTATAATAGGTTCAAACATCTAACTCCCCCAAATTCTATAGAACTCTTGGTTCCTAGAACCATAACTGCCGCGATCGATCATTATCGTTTCTGTATGATTACGGTTATCACGAAATTACTTGAAAGACAGCTGTGACGTAATAACTTCGAGGAAACTGTTAAAATATTGCAAATGTAACTATTTGGGTTATGGTCAGCCAGTGACGCATCCGCTGTATCAAGTCTGAATCATTTTCTAATAAACTGCATCATGTAGGACAAGGTGGCCACGAATACAGTTTATTACGTTTTTTGTGGCCGCCACGCCCCTTTGTCGTTCGTGCACTCAATAGTAACATCGCAATGTGCGGTTCGAGCGGTCGCATAACTTCATCCTGTCACTTTATAGCGATCGTTAGATCACCATCTATCGTATCGTCGGTCGAGATGGCACCGTGGTATATGTACAGTTGTCGCGGTACGAGGAACGAGCTGTGTCGTCGCCGGGAGATACCGCCGGTTTCTCGCTCACCTGTTATACGATCAAGTTTTTGCTCCGCACCCGGTACTTTGCGGTTTTTCTAAGCGCAGCATTCAAGTATTCCCGACGCGCATCCCTAAACCGCACTAACTGTATGAAATTGCTACACTTGTTGCTTGCAACGTTGGTTTCCGATGTTCCATGTTATTGGCGCATCACTGTCATTAATATTATAGGAACTCAAACACTAACGTGTACTTACACTTGTACATAAGTAATATAATTACATGTACCGCAAAAACGAGCCGGTGTGCGTCTTATTCTCATTACTCCTGTACAGCTGTTGCCTGTCAGAATAAATGGCTGTATTTAGATTTATCACTAAGCGAAATGTATCCGTTGACATTCGAAAATTGCATCGCATGAAATTCATTGGAAATTGTTATGCAAGTGTAGGATTTATAACGAGTTTGGAGGCAGGCGGGCGGCCGGGCTCAGCGGCCCAGGCGTGGTGTGGGCGTGGCGAGCACGGCTGGCGTGAGGCGTGCGCGACGGTAGTAGCCGCTCCACGCATTACTTTTCTGCTTGTTAGCTTTACAATTACGAGCAATAGCACCGTTAGGGAAAATGAGATCATATTTTCTGGTCTAAAGCATGCTTATTCACTTTACCAATAAATACTAATGCGCTTCCATTATTCTAATAGAAACATTTTCATATTTCCAGTATCTAGGCACTCTATCAAATTTTCTGACAGAGTGAAGTATAATTCCGCTAAAAACAATAATTCTATCGACTCTAAATATACCTGCACCTGTATGAAAAGTGTTGTTCCTGGAAAATGTGTGCGTAATAGAGATTGGCGTGAATTATGAAAAAGCAGATCAGATAGGCTTTTTTGTGTTTTACTTTTGATAAATATATCAATTGTTGAATGTGAGGTTTTCCATTTCCCACAACATATAGAGATTATTATTATTGTCATCGGTGCGTGACGGAGTGGCGGAGTGGCGGGGCAGGCATGCGATTACACTGTAATGCAGGGGAGCGACGTCATTACGAGGCGTGTGTGTGTGTCAACTGTTCGCCAGAGAAGTATAATTGCGGTTGTTTCACAGAAACGATCAGCATGCGAATGGCTCCGCCAACAAAGGGTTTAACCACGTAGAGAGTACACCGCGCCGCCGGTTCCTCCGGGCGGTGTCAATTTGGCGTCCGCGCCGGCCGCGGCCGCTGCTAGCCTAATTACTTCGAGGAACTGATGCAACGTGCGCTTCTCATTAGCTGCTCTCTTTGTCTCTTCATAAAACTCTAGTAATCGTATCGTCTTTCAAATGATGTCATCAAAGTCATAACACGGAATGAGTTCGCCCTTTACTCACACGGTGTGCAGCATTATTATGTTAACAAAGTACGTATGCCGTGTTGTAGGACCATTCATGAATTAACATTCCTCCGTATGATCTATTCAGTACGATGTTGGCGTTATATTCATTGACATTTGTTACAAATTCTTAAGAAGCCATTGATCGAGGGAATATAAACATTATACATTTATAGATGTGAGGTGGATGATTGAGGTCATTATAGAACAATTCGGAAATACACAGGCATAAATATTTCAACCATACGTAACGATTTTTTGTTCCAACTCTAATTCGGGTATTGTTTACAACTCAAAATTACTATGCTCTTGTTCAACCTCATTAAGATGATATTCCTTTGGATTTGTTTAATTCGAGATGGACTGAGGAATCCACTTGTTAATAGTCTGTTATAAAGATAACAAACAGTTCGTTCACCTTCAAATCATTAGTTATATCTTTGACTAATTCCCCGTTTTTTGTTAAACTAGGTACGCTTCGTTGAGGTGACGTGATCGCTCTCCCGCAAAAAGCCGGATACATTGCATAGATTATAAATAACAATGAGAATTCGCTTATCAGTTCTTTGAGAAGTATCATTAGAAGTCCGACGTCACTTCTTACGCTGATTACTTCATTAATCTAAATAGATTTTCCGAAAGAAAAATTTGCATTAAAACGGCTCGTATCAAAAATGATAAGTGCATACTTTCTCAATAGTGAGTCTATAATTTGAAAATACTAGTTCGTCGGGTTTTGCCGATGTACCGATGTATCTGATTACAGTAATTTTGGAGCTGACATCAATACCACATTATCGGACAAGGCGGACAAAAAAGGAAGTCCGGCTTTGGTTGCATTTTGTGGTTACCTACCGGTATATAAGTTTAATGTACAAGGAACATTAATATTGATAGTTGCTGTGGTCTGTTATTTTCCTCCCAGGTCAAAATTTACTGAAATCCGTAGTTGTTTAGCTTATTTTTTTAGTCTCTTTATTTTTAGTTCTGTATTGACCGTGTATGGATTTAATGTCTGAAATAAATAAAATATAAAAAATAATAATAAGCGAAAATAAAATGTTGTAAAAAGTGGGATAAACCAATCTTATGCCGAAGTAAAATGAAAGAAGCCTTAAGATGAAGACGTTTTAATCAAAACTTTCTGCTTTGAGAAATAGCTGACACCAAAAAGATATTTAAAAAAAAAGGTTGCACTCCAGGAGTGCCGGTAGAAGTGAAAACTTTTTTGTTACTATGTTTTATTTTTAATTTGAATGACGTCTTACTCATTTTCGATCAGGGTCACGTGACCCTGACGGTCACGTGACCCTGACGGTCACGTGACCCTGACGCGAGTTTTAAATTTTTTACCCATTACAGAAAAAGTGTACAACGCCGCTAAAGAAGTTTTCACTTCAAAAAACTTTTACGTTTCGTCTGAATTCATAAACGCGAGTAATATCAAGTAAATCGAATAGAAAAGAAAACAAACCGGATGGCGAGTCAGACGCGCGAACAAAGGATCCCGTATCATTATGTATATAAAAAACGACAAAAAAAATGTATTTTATAGGAGCCCCCTTTATTATTTATTTTATTCTGTTTTTGTAGTTTTTGATCTTATAACCGCAACAGAAATACATCATCTGAGAAAGTTTCAACTTTGAAACTAGCACGGTTTATGAGATACAGCCTGGTGACAGACGGTCGGACAGTCTTAGTACGGAACCCTAAAAACGTGTTGCGCCAACTCAAGTAGAATGGAATGGAGATGATAAAACTGTGATTCCAAATTATAGTAGTTTTAGGAAAAATCGGTTACTAGGTAACAGTTGGTGCTTCAGTACTGAAACACATTTCGTTCAAATGTTCAGTACTCGTAAAAATAATATAAATGCAGGAGTTCATCTGACCATTGGTAAAAAATAGTGAAGTATACAAGAAGTAAATGAAGTGTTTTCGGTTGCATTTTGCTCTGTTATTTTCCGTTGCCATTCCGCTCTTACTGAATTCTGTTATGATAACAAAGCAGGTAGATCAAACACTTTTAACTGTAACTGAGTGTAGTTAGGTTTACTGTAACTGAAGTTTCTGGCGCGTATTTTGTTAGTCTGTTTTGTGTTATAATACTATTTGTAATAAGTGAAATCCTGTTGTATTTGTGCTAAGGAAATCTGAGAAGTGATTATATTATTTGAGCCTGCGGGTTTAAAACGGCCATCTTAAGCAACATTCCTAAAAAGTGATTCACTTCGTGAATTTCCAACAACGTCATTAGCAATTTTAATATTCGTGAATAGCGCTAAAAATTATATATGACTGAATTATATATGAATTATAGATGTAATACACAGAAATAAAGCATGGACTGAACATAAGCTGGTTAAAATTGCCATATTCTCTAAGAAAAGCCAAAGTGAAAAGTAAGTGTAGGAACTCCTATCTCTTTCTGGTATAATATACAGGGTCTTTCTTTTAAATTGGCCAAAAGGGAGAAATCCGAGAACCTTTAGCTGTTTTTGATGTTGACGATTTTGGCGTTTTTACTTTTTTGGCAAGTGTGAGTTGTCCACAGAAATGAGTGAAATTGGCCAAATTTTTTTTTTAATGCCGTTCGACTCTGTTTCATGTAAGGATAATTTCATTGTATCGGAAAAAAAAATCGGGACGGTGGAAGTTGGTCAAATTTTGCAAAATTATACATTTTCCCGATATTGAAACATTTCTCATTGCTGCTTCGCTCCTATTGGTGATAGCGTGATGTTATAAAGCCTATAGCCTTTCTCGATAAATGGACTATACAACACAAAAATATTTTTTCAATTCCAACCAGTGTTTCCTGAGATTAGCGCGTTCAACCAAACAAACAAACTCTTCTGCTTTATAATATTAGTTATAGATTTTGGTATAGATTTTGCTAGGGAACGTTCAGTCTTTGTTCAGCCAATGTTGTAGGTCTATGTTCAGATATGACATGCAATTATTCTGCTTGTGCCGTTTTATGAATTTTATATAAGAATTGCTAATTGACGTTGTTGGAAATTCACGAATGTTGCATAGCGGTCGTTGTAGACCCCCTCGTTCCTTCTCCAATATATTACTTCGCATAGCCATATATCATGCGCTATAGGTATGTTTCTGTGTTCGCAAGGAGGCTGCATGCGAATGATTTGTGGTGAGCGGTGAGGGAGTGCAACCCGACACGGTCAAAGACCGGTTCGCGTTATTTCGGAAATATTCGGAGCTTTTTACAGGAGAGGCCGACGACGCCCGCCGGAGGATGACCTCATCGGGGATCTCTTTTTGTTTTAACTTTTAAAATAACGACGTTTTCCTCCTACAAGACAGAGCACATTAATTATACTTAACGGATTACTTACATGCTTTTTGATATCGCTGTCGATACGTCAGAATATCAAGTGAACTATGAGTCAAGGCGCATATTCCAATAAAGTTGATTGCAAAGAAACGTTCTAGCTTGGACCGCATGGCCACGCGTATTGTACGCCACATTTGTCCACGCTCCGTCTCGAAACATGAAGAAAACAAAATACTGCTGTTTTTATCGAACACTTGTTACTAATTAAATTAAACGATCTCTGTCAGAATGGTAAACGATGTCATAATGAGTATCATTACATTTGTGTTTTGCTCTTTTACATGGAATAGTTGTAATAATTGGTGGTACTAATAGATCGATGTGCAGACGTAGTCAGGCTCTATTTGCTGCAGGTGCGCGGCGCGGGCGCAAGAAACATGCAGTTTCTGCCCGTAGCTAGGTACAGCTACAACAACAGAGCGTTGCATACACAGAACTATATGATAAAATAGCAATACTATTGCAGCAATTTACTTGATGCCTACTTAATATGAATCATGAACAATAACGAACATAAATTACAATCAGCGACCTACGTAGGAGATTACACAAATTCTAAACAAATACGTAGGTCGTTTGTAAACGCGCCTCCAACTGAGGTTTATTTTAAAAACAGCGCATGTCAATAGTTTCCATACATCGTCATAAATTCCATATCAATATAATTTAATGCGTGCGTTGCGTGAGTCATTACTTTGAAAAAAGTTAAAAATATTCGCATCGTTCTCCCAGGGACACTGGAAAGTGGAATGAAGATTGTAAACATGCGCTCTTGATATGTTTTCTCGGAAATTGACACGACTCTAGTGCAAATAATAGCTATGAACAACACCAACGGCACCGTGCACACTGTGCATTAGCTTCATAATATTTGCTCTGCGTGTGTACTCACAGAAAATACCTACTTAAATTATGGGATTAAGATACGGCGATGTTCACCTGCGTGTGACTAGTGCGAATTTGTATATTCCCTTATACGTGTTCTATTAACAGAGGATATTCACCAGATAACACTCACCGTCGCTTCTAAGAAACAATTCCAAGGCGGCCTTGCGATGAAACATCGCTCAAATGTTTGTTTTCCTTTCAAACGATTCAAAAACGGCTCCCGCAAAATTTTACTGTTCACGGGAATCGGTAGCCCCGCGACGTTTTGTTTGCATAAGCCGGAATCGCTGAACAAATTACAGCTGTTCGATTTCGCCTAAAGCGAATGTGTGGTTTTAAATAATTTATATTGATTGCGTATGAAAATATGTGGTACCTGGTCTACGTGGATTTCAGTTTGTCACCACTGCGCATTTACCAATTTGTGGAATATTAGAGAGTCGTGATTTCTCCGTTGACGAGTGACTGCAATGCAGTGTTTCGCAGAATCACTTAGCTGTCATCGACGGCGGCTACATTACGCCACCAGTCACCACCCCGCTCTGGCGGAATGGCGCTCCATTAGTCGCGTATAGTACTGGGAATCATTTCCTGCTTTGTACACATGCCCGCTGATCTCGTCGCGCAATCACAATGGCGCAGCATTACAACCGTGTATCTCACAAAACGATCAATTCACAGAACGCGATAATTTCCTTGTTAACTACGCGTTACGCTAATACTGCTTTGAAATGCGGTATTTCCATAACGCTTGAGTAAACAATCATAAAAAGTTGAAGTCTTCATTTCGGACAAGTCCAAAACTTTCCGAACATGAGTATTTGAGGAATAAAAAAAGTGTTTAAGTATGAGCAATTGGTGGAAATGTTCGAAAAGTTTGCGTGCAAAGTCAACATGGTTTTTTACTTTTCATTTTTCCGTAGCCTTAGCTTATCGTCTAGAATGCTAAAGATAAGCATAGCAAGCGTCTTCCTTTCTGGTAATTTGCTGTGTCTAAATACAATATTCTCATGTAAATACGAGTAAGTTTTACTGTAAAACAACTACACGGTTTCGCCACGTAAGATTGGGTTTTACCATTTACCATTGCAAAATCCAATAACGGGAACTGTAAACTGCGCCATCTTATTTGTAATGCATCGTTTATTGAGTATAATTTTGTCAGAAAGTTACTGAATGTGTATGAATATGTTTACTCGAGAACCCTGCTCCTCGGAGGTCCTAAAACCCAATTGTCAGCTCATATATCCCAAGGACATCTTAATAAATGCCACCTTTTCTTCCAGGTTCAAAGATGGTGTCGCCTACCCGTGGTCAGCCGGGGTGTCGAACCTCATTCTGTACCCCGAGGCTGCCAATCAGACGCTGTACGCGCGACGGGCCGCAAGGGCTGACTCCGGCAACTACACCTGTCGCCTCTCCAATGAGACTTACTCCGTGACACATACTGTCCAACTCAATATTTTAGGTAAATATTATTTAAAATTATTTTGAAATTTTATCATGACATCTATCTCAATTATATTATTACCTAACTGTATTTGTATCCACAAGCACAACTCCAAAGCGTCGTATCTTTTATTTGATGCAGCAGTTAATAATTATGCTAACTTAAGATAGGCCACCTGCTGTCAATTTCTGGGTATTTAAACCCTTTTGCAATAATGGCAAATGTTAATAATATATCTAGCATCTCCAATATTTAGGGTATACATTTTCAACTACCTTAGTGTGCACCTTCGTAGCCTTTGTGGGAAATAGGAGCTTAAATGAATTTAAGGTTAAATAGAAATCCTCTCCTTTGATTAAATCTTTCAGTTCCATACAGCAGATATGACTGTGAAGTAACTCAGTATATTGAGAAATAAAACGCGGAAAAGCTCTTATGTTCAGCCATTAAGCACAGCGGGAGGTCCAGACTTATATTATATCGGGTCATAAATGTACGCACATTTATATTTATATTATTATAGTAGTCTTTATGATACGTCGACTGTAAACAGCCATCCCATAACACTTCAGCTGAGCTAGAATAGATCCTCATGATGCAAATGACCACGGTTATTAAAATTACGACTTACACATAACCTATAACAGTTATTTTGCTCGTTTCACAACATTACGTGTGACCTAACATCTTTAGTTAAATAAAACGTTTTATTTTAAGTAAAATAACCGTTCTTCATTGAGTGAGCGGTGCGGTTCCGTACAAGGAAAATATGTATCAGCTAACAATTCGATTCACAGAAAAACCGACGGACGCACCGAGAACAATGTTCATTTCGAAAGATCAGTGGGTGGAGGTGGGGGGCGAGCTGCGACTGTACTGCGAGGCTCTCATCGGTAAGTAATACGCCTACATTACTTTAAACTTTAAAGGCTTGGAGGATAAAGAAATGGAGCGGCACCTGGCAAATGAAAGTGGCACTCTTGACTTGCGGTTCACAGTTCACGACGTGGACCTGCGGCGTTAGACGTTTTGATGCGTGGCTTTGAATCCGTAGAACCATCGAAAGTATAAAAGTACCTATGGATTTAATATTTCTTTTACATTTTTCAAAAGCGACTGAAGCTGATGGAGTCTATCATTAAACTTCTAGCAACTAAAGCGTTTGAAATCTATAATTAAACCTCTAATTTCATGTAATCTTCCCTCGTTACAACCCTACAGTACTCACTTTTGCTGAATACCATAAAATCAAATCCAATTTCATTTCAGAGTAATGATCACCTATTGTTACTTTCATCCTATCAATACAAGCTATCATAATATCCAATTTTTAGCTCCATTTCTATGAAAAGATACTATGTACAATGATCTAATCAGGATCTGATAATCCTTAATCATGTGTTTTGTGCAGGTCGGTCGTTATTGGCCGACGCCCGCAGTGACCTCCGGTGGCGGAAAGTGTGGCCGAACAACACTGAGGGAGACCTGCTACCCACACAGACTGAAATTAAGACCACCAGGTGAGTACCTCCTTCTGATTAATACGTCAATATTTACTTTGAATAATATGAAATAAGACAGACAAGAGTTTGTGGGCGGAAAGAGAAAATGCCTTAAGAAATGATATCAATCCGCCCCTTCAATAGATTTCCAACTTTATCACAGAATTATTTAGGTTTATATTCAACTGGAAAAAGTTTGGCACAGACAAGTAGTGCGTACTTATCCTTTTCTCGATATTAATTGGCCAGATGCTATACCTAACTTCTCTGCCCTACGTATTTCATTGTTTCACTTATATAATTACCCTCTTGTATATTTACAAGAGGGTAAGCATTATTCGAAGAGGCTTTCAACAGAAGAGATTCGTCTTTATTATTTCTTGAGCAAACGTGAGGCACTACAAAGTTCGATAGATTCCCGATATAATAAGCAATAAGCGTAGGTACATCTGCAAGCTAGAGGGCAAACGTTGACCTTTTAATATGACTGTCGCTTTTACAGAGAAAACGTTTATATTTCAAACATTACATAATAGTTTATACACGCTGTAAGCACGGTAATATACTGTGCTGTAAGCGCGATGATTTCTTGACAAATTCCCAATTAGATATAAACATTTTCGTGTCCTACTCCGCCGCGGAGCCACCATGTTAAAAACCGATGAATTATATCTTAAAATGATGTACGTTAGACGTACATAAAGTACGTAAACTGTTATTGATGTACGAGTGTCAGGTATTGATAAAATATGCATTGATAGTGGCTCTGCTGGGGAGCATACTCTCTAGCAGAGCCACCTAGAATACATACTCAGGAATGTGAAACCTTACTGTTTTTCGATGAAAGCCGTTGTACGTATAGTGCTTATAACGTACGTATTGAAAAATATTATTATTAGTTAGGGGTTTTTTTATTTTATTTTTTACAAAATGTTTAAATAAAAAGCGCCTGCTTTTGTCGTGTCTTGTCCACGACACCACAAAGGTGTGGTTTTAGGGTTCCGTAGTCAACAAGGAACCCTTATATATCCGTCTGTTTGTCTGTATCTAGCTCAGAAACAATTACCTCCTGTACACCTCAAATGGGATGTAATTTTTTCTCTTGAAATTTTTAGTGTGCGATGCCGTTAGATAGGTCTATAAGAAAGCCGCTGTGATGTCACAAGACGAGTCAATCACATGAGTTATTTTGTATCAGCAATAGTTGTATAGAATCTGCCTTTCAGTTAAATTGTAAAGATAACTTAAATAACATTTGGTTTACAAAAAAAAATACTGGGTAATACATAAATTTTCCTTAAACTGAACATTAATACCTAATTTACAAAACTTAAAAAACTTGACTTAATTTATTTGTGGAAAGAAAAAATAATTCCGGACAGGACTTGAACTTGCGACCTTCCTATTCAGTACACTAAATGCTTCGGAAAGTTGCAGGTTCAAGTCCTGTCTGGAGTCAATTTTTTTTTCACAAAAATGCTTTACCTATTGCGACAAAGGCGGTTAATGCACATAAAAAAAATCTGTTTAAAAATTAAACTTTTGCAAAAACCACCACAAAAATGTAAAAAGTAACTTTTCACCTCACACGCTCGGAAAGATCCTAAGGCTGCTCGGAAAGATCCTAAGATTTCCACTGAGGCGGAGCGGAGCAAATCGGAGGGCGGTCACCGATAACAAGGCTTGAAATCCACATCTCTTCTCCACTCAAGCCATGTGATTGGTGAATCGCACTCCGCTCTGCTCCGCTCCGCCTCAGTGGAAACGCAGCCTATTTCTCATTCAAAATCTGAGCGCAAAACTCCATTTTGCGCGCTAGGGCGCAAAGTGTTTTCAAAATTCGAACACGAGTTGTGTTTGGGTGTGTGAAAAAAACACGGTCATAGTTGATAAAACGAAGTTTCACGGAATTCTAACACAGCTAAGTAGACTTTCCATGTTTACGAGTTCTAGTCGACCAATTTACAAAATGTACTTGAATAGGCTCAGGCGCAAAATGTCCCTTTCGCAAAATGTCCACAGGTAGCAAAATGTCCCGTTCGCAGAATGTCCCTTTCGCAAAATGTACCTTTCGCAGAATGTCCCATTTCTCAAAATGTTCCTTTCGCAAAATGTCCCTTTCGCAGAATGTACCCTTCTTCAAACATTCATAGACTTTTACCATCAGAGAAGAAACTGGTCAAGAGCTAGGAGGTGTAGAGCACAAAAACCGGTACTGTTGTGATGTTGTAAGGTGCGTACAGACCATGTAACAATGTTATATAACATTATAACAATGTTACATAACATGACCACTGTATGAAAAATGTTATAATTATAACATGTTATGTTACATAGTCTGTACGCACCGTTATAGGAAAATTTTAAACAACTGTCTCAAATAATAAAAAAAAATTACATTCATACAAAATGTAACAAAAATAGTATTAGACTGGCCTGTTGGTCTAGTGGTTAGTGACCCTGACTGCTATGCCGGAGGTCGTGGGTTCGATTCCCACTCAGGACAAATGTTTGTGTGATGAGCACGATCATTTGTTCTGTGTCTGGGTGTAATTTATCTATAATACCTATGTATGTATTTAGAAATATATATGTATGTTTCTCAGTTGTCTAGTATCCATAACACAAGCTCTGCTTAGCTTGGGACTAGATGGCGTTGTGTGATAGTTGTGGAATATTATTATTATTATTGCAGACGGTTTTTGTGTTCTACACCTCCTGGCTCTTGACTAGTTTTTTTCACTGATGCAAAAAGTCTATGAATGAATGAAGAAGGGTACATTCTGCGAATGGAACATTTTGCGAAAGGAACATTTTGCGAAATGGGACATTCCGCGAAAGGTACATTTTGCGAAAGGGACATTCTGGGAACGGGACATTTTGCTACCTGTGGACATTTTGCGAAAGGGACATTTTGCGCCTGAGCCTATTCAAGTACATTTTGTAAATTGGTCGACTAGAACTCGTAAACTTGGATAATCTATTTAGCTGTGTTAGAATTCCGTGAAACTTCGTTTTATCAACTATGACCGTGTTCGAATTTTGAAAACACTTTGCGCCCTAGCGCGCAAAATGGAGTTTTGCGCTCAGATTTTGAATGAGAAATAGGCTGCGTTTCCACTGAGGCGGAGCGGAGCAGAGCGGAGTGCGATTCACCAATCACATGGCTTGAGTGAAGAAGAGATGTGGATTTCAAGCCTTGTTATCGGTGACCGCCCTCCGATTTGCTCCACTCCGCCTCAGTGGAAACGCAGCCTTAGGATCTTTCCGAGCGTGTGAGTTGAAAAGTTACTTTTTACATTTTTGTGGTGGTTTTTGCAAAAGTTTAATTTTTAAACAGATTTTTTTTATGTGCATTAACCGCCTTTGTCGCAATAGGTAAAGCATTTTTGTGAAAAAAAAATTGACTCCAGACAGGACCTGAACCTGCAACTTTCCGAAGCATTTAGTGTACTGAAAAGGAAGGTCGCAAGTTCAAGTCCTGTCCGGAATTATTTTTTCTTTCCACAAATAAATTAAGTCAAGTTTTTTAAGTTTTGTAAATTAGGTATTAATGCTCAGTTTAAGAAAAATTTATGTATTACCCAGTATTTTTTTTTGTAAACCAAATGTTATTTAAGTTATGTTTACAATTTAACTGAAAGGCAGATTCTATACAACTATTGCTGATACAAAATAACTCATGTGATTGACTCGTCTTGTGACATCACAGCGGCTTTCTTATAGACCTGTCTAACGGCATCGCACACTAAAAATTTCAAGAGAAAAAATTACATCCCATTTGAGGTGTACAGGAGGTAATTGTTTCTGAGCTAGATACAGACAAACAGACGGATATATAAGGGTTCCTTGTTGACTACGGAACCCTAAAACCACACCTTTGTGGTGTCGTGGACAAGACAAGGCAAAAGCAGGCGCTTTTTATTAGAACATTTTGTAAAAAATAAAATAAAAAAAACCCCTAACTAATAGGTAATAATATTTTTCAACACGTACGTTATAAGCACTATACGTACAACGGCTTTCATCGAAAAACAGTAAGGTTTCACATTCCTGAGTATGTATTCTAGGTGGCTCTGCTAGAGAGTATGCTCCCCAGCAGAGCCACTATCAATGCATATTTTATCAATACCTGACACTCGTACATCAATAACAGTTTACGTACATTATGTACGTCTGACGTACATCATTTTAAGATATAATTGATCGGTTTTTAACATGGTGGCTCCGCGGCGGAGTAGGACACACATTTTCGGCTTGTTTCTAATAAATATAAAAAATAAAATAAAAAAAAAACATAATCTATACATATAATAAATTTGTAGAAAAGTGGTGTCTGTACAATGAAAATATACAAAAAAAAAATAGCAGGGGTTGTTATTTTATCGATGCCGAACCCGAAACTGTAATTAAATTTTTTTTTGTCTGTTTGTCTGTTTGTCTATTTGTCTGTGTGTTTGTGCACGCTAATCTTCGGAACTACTGGACGGATTTGAATGATTTTTTTTTTGTTGTATAGGTATTAAGTTCGATTAACATATAGGCTATAATTTATCTTGGAAACTTGAACACCTGATGCAGAACTGCAACAGACCTGCTAAACTATAAGAGATACAAAAATGATGCCATAGCAAAAATTGTTCCACGTGATGAGCATTTTCTGCTGAGAGAATAAAATTGAAGATCCTGGACACCTGATGTGGAACTTCAAGAGCCCAGCTACACTATAACATAAACAGGAATGACGTCTTAGCAAGAGTTGTTCAGCCTGATGAGCACCTTCTGTTGATGTATAAAAATTGAAGATCTGGAACGCCTGATGTGGAACTTCAAGAGCCCAGCTACACTATAACATATACAAGAATGACGTCTTAGTAAGAATTGTTCAACCTGATGAGCACCTTCTGCTGATGTATAAAAATTGAAGATCTGGAACACCTGATGTGGAACTCCAAGAGCCCAGCTATACTATAACATAATAAGGGAATGACGTCTTAGCAAGAGTTATTTAGTCTGATGGGCATTTCCTGGGTGTCGAGTCTGCTAATTATTAGTCAGAATGGCGCCACAATGGCGTTTCAATTGTAGTGCTTATTCGAACCATTTTTTACTGCTGGTTCGAATAAGCATCTACAATTATTTGTCAGAATGGCGCCATAATGGCGTTTCAATTGTAGTGCTTATTCGAACCATTTTTAACTCCTGGTTCGAATAAGCACTACAATTGAAACGCCATTGTGGCGCCATTCTGACTAATAATTAGCAGACTCGACGCCCTGTTGTCTTACAAAAATGAAAGATCTGGAACGTCTGGAATCGTCTCGCGCATCCCGTTGTTTTCCCGTCCCCAGGCTCCTAGAATTCGATATCAGACGTTTCAGATCTTCGATTTTGACGACCCCGACTACTGCATAAGCAACAGGATCCGCGTACGAAGTCGCGGGCAGAAGCTAGTGCATAATAAAGTTGACACTTAACTACGCGCGTGCGCCCAATGAGACACATCTCTGTCACGTCGCGTGCTGCGATCGATTTGATAGTATCCACCACCGACTTAGCACATATAATATAGCCTATACCTAGGTTGATGTTTTCCCGGAAAGGTGAGAGGTCTCCGTTTCCTGGAAATGTAATAAGCACCTGCTGAACTATGTATAATTTGATTGGGAGTTGCTAGGTGAATTCATCTAATAGAGGCGAAAGTTTCTAAATAAATGATAATAATATACCTAATTATGTATTCGTAAGTGGATTGGTCTCATATTAATATAAACTATAATTATCTATTGCTAGCGGCTTCACTCCCCCTATACATAAATAGCCAATAACCTTTTCTAGGGTCCCAATCCCATTTACCTCTGAAAATACACATCTTCATATTTATGATATTAAAGTACTTTATTATTGACCGGGTATTTAAAAGCAATACGGTTTGATCAGCCATAAGAAAACATCTTAGAAGGATCACCATTACCGAATTATAGAGGCTACTTGAACTTTTCTCTGTTTTATGGAATGCTTGTCTAGAAAGATTGGCATCATATAAACAAACTAGCTGTTACTAGCGCTTTTACCCTTTACTCGAAAATTATCCCCCAAAAGGGTAAAATCGGGATAAAAACTGTCCTATGTGTTAATCCAACTTATAAAATAGTTGTGTACCAAATGTAATCCAAATCCGTTCAGTAGTTTTTCCGTAAAAGAGTAACATTCATTAAAAAAAAAACTTTTACGTTTTTAATATTAGTAGGATTAGTATTGTTAACATTTATGTTAATCATGAATCTTTAAATCTTGATAATCTACAAGAATACCTAAAAAGATTTCAAATAAAAATTCTGGTTAGTCATATAAGGAGCGAAGATAATGATCTTTATGATTCCAAACCGTTTCAGTGACACAAATTATTTATGACCCGGTTAATGAATCAAAAATAATTTATTTATATCAAAGGTTTCGCAAAAGTTTTTACGGTAAGGTTCATTCATCAATGGCAAATTATTTAATTTGCCATTGATTTTCCCTTCTAACCTTCGTTCAAATTAAGATCGTTGAAATTAAGGCATATATTTACATTTGTAAATCTTCTATTACGCCTTAATTTCAACGATCTTGATCAATACGATCAACGATCTTGCCGAGGGTTATAGTAATTAGTTGGTGAAAGTTAAAAAAATACATTTTTCTTAAACTCCTGGAGAGACCCATTCGAAATTAGAAAGACAAAGATGCTGTGCATAATGCTCCTTTTCTACTATTTTCACACCCTAGAAATGTGTAACTGTCGATGAAACTATTTTTTCCATCCACAGGCAGGGGGCATGGGTAATTTAAGTATTCTATTAGATAGATAGGTAATTAAACTACTATTAAAAAAGTATAAAAATTCCAGACGTATTAGGCTGTAAAGTGTCCGTATGAGAGTCGAGTTGGAATTGTCCGGACAAATCCGGACTTCTGGAATAATAGAATTACGCAATTAAGTTTTCAAGCCTCATCGCCGCCAGTTCACATTAGGCCTCTACCATATATAGACATTGCTTCCTGTCGACCAATAAGGAAGTAGTAAAACTATTGAATTATTGATTGCAGGGACTGTCTCGTCTGTCTAGTAGTCGCAGGCCTTACTACTGAGCATAGGTTTGATCCCGGGTTGGCTAAAGTTTAATTGAGGTTATTCCACCGAGAGTTTCTTAGGTAGAAGTTTGTTTTATGCATTTTATTGGTACTTTATGAGAATTAAACATAACTAGCGGAATGTGCTGATAAACAAACCAAACTGGGTCCCGGTCTGGCAGCGAAAACCGGACTTTTCCACACTAATTTCTAACGTCTTATGTTCTGATAGCAGATGACGCCAGACTTTAGCACACTATTTTCTAACTCTTCTCGGCTACTTTTGTAGCGTCATGTTAAATAGCCTGTAGCATTCCTTGATAAGTGGCCTATTGGACACCATTTGTTATTTAATTCGAACCAGTCGTTCCTGAGATTAGCGCGTTAAACTTTTGACATTTGTAATATTAGTATAGAGTATAGATTCCGGCCGGTTTAGTTCATCTGCCGGTTCCAGAGGTTCGAGGGTTACAGAGGTTTTCGGCAGGTGGTACTGTCTGACTTGTACTGACTAAAATCCACGGTGTCCTTCAATAGCCACGGTTGGTCGTTAATCCCGCGACCCGGGATTGCAGATTACTTAATTAAATCCCCTTTGTCCCCTATAACGGGGTCATGGCTTCGGGGACAACGGGCATACAGGGTTATATCATGTTGTTATGCTTACAGGGAGGATGTAGAAGATATAATCGGCTCATACCTGACGGTGGACCGCGTGTCCGCGCAGGACTACGGCGCGTACGTCTGCGTAGTGCACAGCAATGACGTCGTGTCTAAGAACTACGTCACAGTACACTACAGATGTGAGTATTGAGTATATCCTTGTTTAATTGTTTAGTGTTTATGTGTTATGTGCCCATTAATATATTTAGGCTGAATAAGGTAAATATACAACGTATTACTCATAGTTTTATTACTATTATTTTTTAGGGTTTCGTACCCAAAGGAAAAACGGCCGGGTCCCTATTACTAAGACTGCTGTCTGTCTGTCCGCATGTCACCTGGCTGTATCTCATGAACCGTAATAGTGAGACGGTTGAAATTTTCACAGATGATAAATGTATTTCTGTTGCCGCTGCACCGATGTGTATTACGTTCTCTTTAAATTATATACATACTTTTTTTTACGTGGTAAAATCATCAATGAGTCCTCCCACCCAGGGCAGAGCGGGAGGGACTGTCAGACACGTATTGACTAAAATCCACGGTGGGTGTGCTACAGTAGCCCTTTACGTTCCAGCGTCGCGGTAATTTGATAAGTCCCGCGACCCCGGCAGGTTTTGGCCCTCTAGGGGGGGGGGGGGGGCAGTCATCATGCTGACACTCTTTGAGGCGCGCGTGGAACACAACGCGCCGTCGACCCGGGCATGGTCCATGGTCGGACAGCGAGTCGCCCATTACTCGCCGCCCGCATGCCCGCGCCTACGGTAGCCGGAGATCGCCTGCCGACAATTTCTCATTCAAAATCTGAGCGCAAAACTCCATTTTGTGCTCTAGAGCACAAAGTGTTGTTCAAAATTCGAACACGTCCGTCGTCAGAATTCTAAGATTGAACCGCTCGTTTCTCTCGCGATTCAATCTTAGTATCCTTCGCTCGCTCAGTTCTCAATTCAAGTACTCGTGCCAAAAATCAACTTTGCAGCCTTGCATAACAAATAACTATTAATGTTCATGTAGATCCGAGTTAACAAAGAGTTTTCACTTAGATATTGAATTTGATGACGTAAATAGATGGACATAATAATTATTAATAATAAAATGAAGTTATGTCTATTGCGGTCACCAACCACAATTATTATGACGACACGATTGGTGCAGTGGCTCAGCGATCGACTGCCGCGCCGTGTGTCGCGGGTTCGATTCCCGCACGGAACAAATATTTGTATGATCTACAAATAGTTGTTTCGGGTCTAGTTGTTTGTGTTCATGTGAGATTCCATGTTTGTAAACGCACCCACGATACAGGAAGAAATTCCTAGTGTGGGGCAATGTTTAAAAAAAAATGTGATTGTGGTAGGTCTGATGAGATAAACAAAGTCATTCAAATGTTTATGGCTAGTCGCCTGACTAAGCCATCATTTTTGAGTCTTAACAATGAACGAATGAAAACAACTCAAAGCGACGAATAAAGAAAACCTATACAGGCTGAATGGTCTATAGATCGATGCCTGCCTTTTTAAAGGCGAATGAAAAAAAAAAAAGAAAACCTATACATGTATCAGTGAAGGAGAACAAAGAAAATTTGGTGGAAATGGAGGAAGCCTTTGCCCAACAGTGGGTTAGAACAGGCTAAATAAAAATACCAATCGCGGTTCGAATTTTTCCTTCCTTATAAAATCTTTAAATAAAAAAGGTGAATAATGCACTATAATATAATATTAAATAGTGAACAAGTAATCTTTCGCTAATTTTATAGCATTTCTTTTTATGGTTCTGTTAAAGTGTATTTTTAGACCCCCAGAGTGGTCCTACAAGTAAAAGTATTTGTATGTACTGTGTACTTTAACCCTGAGTGAGCACAAACGGTGCGTAGGCAGACATTGTTGATGTCTAGATAGTAACAGTGTCTAGTCAAAACATTGATGTATCACATAGCTGTTATGAGAGGTCGGGAGAGATGTTGCCGTTGGCATCACGCCCTTGGAGGTCGAGTCTTGTCTACTAAAAAAATAACTAATCAGTCCCTTTGTTACAATAACAAAAAATATGTTACCCGTATTTTGTGCGTTTTTAGGGTTCCGTAGTCAACAAGGAACCCTTATAGTTTCGCCATGTCCGTCCGTCCGTCTGTCCGCAGCTTAGCTCAGAGACGCCCACTACTAGAAAGCTGTAAATTGGTGTAAATATACGAATTTGTTGTGCCGAAAAAGTGGTAAAATAAAATCTCGTAAAATATTTTTTTTTTTAGGGTACCTCCTGTACACGTAAAATGGGGATGTTTTTTTTTTTTTCTCGCGTTCCCCTTAGTGTGGGGTATCATTAAAAAGGTCTTTAAAAAATATTGATAGTTTCCATTAACAATTTTTTGATAAAAAGATTCGTTTGTGAAATATTAAGCTTTAATGCGCAAATTTTTGCTCGACTCGAGTGTCCCCCCCCTCTACCAGCTAAACGCTTATGTTTGAGGGTGTGAAAAAATTCACAATAGTAGCATATATAACGAAGTTTAAAAGAAAATTATCATGACTAAGTAGGCTTTACAAGTTTACGAGTAATAGTCGACCAACTTATAAAACGTACTTGGATAACATATTTTCCTAAACGAAATGTATCGGAGAACATGTACTTCAACTGCAAATGTAAGTTTGTCAACTTTATTTTTACAGCTATAATAGGTGGGTATGTTTTGGGGATAGGTAGGTTTTTATTGTCAACTATTTTTAACTAATTTCAAAAAAGGAGGAGGTTCTCAATTCGTCGTAATCTTTTTTTTTAATGTATTTTCCCCGATTTCTCAAAGACGCCTGGACCGATTTTGAAAATTCTTCTTTTTAAAATTAAATTCAGCGAATCAGTTTAGTTAGTTCGCATAAGTATTTTGATGGGCAACTACGGAACCCTACACTGTGCGTGGCCCGACACGCACTTGGCCGGTTTTTTTATATTTCGTTTGTGCGTTCTATGTCACGAGCTTATTGCAATATTCATTGGTTTAAGTATAAATGTTCAATTAAAAAGCTGGAAACCAGCCTATTAAAGAAGAACTAGTATTCTTTTCATAGCCCAGGATTAATCTGAATAAAAAATTTTTTCGAACGCGTTCAGTTATTAAGGCGTCGACAAAAAAAAACACAAATCACTTTTATATTACCTAGCTAAGAAGAAATTTAAAGTCAATATTAAATTAAGATCATTCTAAAAAAGATTTTAAAATAGGTTGCATTTGGTTCAATTTTGTATAAATTGACGAAAGTCCAGTTGCGTGCAAAATCTCAGCTTATCATGTGACTGCTAATAAAAGTTATTGTAGGTAATAGCAATTTGGATAATTCGGGTATCACTAATAGCCTGCGCACGATGATTCTATTTACATATACATATCATAAAAAACATATCAATTACGTCGTATATTTTGCTACTGCTATATACATAATATTAAATTCAAGCAATAGGTTATAACATGTTAGATATATTTTAAAATAATGAATATTACTGATATAAAATTATGAAGGAAAACATCGTGAGGAAACCGGCATGTCCTAGAACCAAAAAAATCGAAGACATGTGACATCTACCAACCCGCAATGGGCCCGCGTGGTGGATGAGGCCTGTCTCAGAAGTGGGAACATTATAATAATAATGATGATGTTTAACAATTACTTTCTATCAAACAGATGGCGGTGCAGAAGACGGTTCGAACTCATCATGGTGCGGCAGTGGCGCAGTTCCTTGGCGGGCGCTGGCACTAGGCGCCGCTGCCGGAGCCCTAGCGCTCGTGTCAGCCGCAGCCCTACACCGACGGTGCACCCCCCGGCTACTGCTCGCGGCGAGACATGCGAGGGCGAGGGCTCAGCCCACCGCCAGGAGGGCACGAGGTCAGTCATTACGTCATTTGAATATATACGATAGTTATTTATGGCACGATACCTTTTTTCCACGACCTTTTCGAAAGTAAATTAAGCCCCATTTAGACAAATGTAAGAAATGGAAGGTAAGTTTGAACACATTGCGGTATTTGTTTGATCAACTCATTGTCCGTTTATAGTCCGCAATGTAGTCAAACTTGCATGAAGTTCTTCAATCGTCCAAATGAGGCTTTACTGAAGCGAATTTATTGAAAAAAAACAAAAACTTGCGTCTGGTAGACCAAGTCATGTTGCGCCAATCGCAAATAAATAATAATAGGGGGAGTTAAATGATGCTCGAACACGCGATTTCTTCGAAGTAAGTTAAATTTAAACTTAAATTGTCTCCTCAATAAGTAATTGCTAAATACTCGCCGGGTGTATAGTACTCGCTACCGGCCATGCTTGTAGAACAGATGTATAAATGCGGACGAAGCGAAACGAATATATAAGGATTGAAGACTCTGAGTGAGATCTTGTACTTAAAAACAATACTGATACAGTCCTTTATTCATTGACATTAAACAAAACTGTGCTTAGATTTTACCGTTTGGTGGAAAAGTCTAAAATGTTCGTCTTCTTATCTATTTAGGTACTTGAAAATATTGGCTTACATAAAAGCAAACTACATTTCTAAGCTAGTATAAAATGACTGTCGAAATTAATACCACGATTATCTAACTTCAATTATATACGTGCGTCATTAAGACAAATATTACTGTTGATGACACCATATCCATTGCTTCGAAAAAACAGTCTCACTCGACTTCAATTCTGAGTATTTTTCTTTAGTACAGACAATTTAATTTAACATAGACAGACGTGCATGTTACTTTATTTGACAGATTAACAGGTTCAAAGGTTGTAAAAAAAGGTCTGTAATAAAATAAAAAAAATTAAAGAAAAAACAAACAGTTTACTTGTTTTCAGTAGGTAATAGTAGTTGCATAAATGCACGATCTCGGCGTTAACGACTTGAAAATATAACAGAGCACAGGTTTCACTGTGGAAACGAGATGGCGCTAGACGACTTGTATAGCTCTGTCACTTTCCCACATGTGCTGCATGGTAGGCCAAGTAGTACAAAAGAAAAAAAAAGGAGTAAATGATACTGTGACGTTTGATAGGGGAGAATGGAAGAAAAAAACGTGTTGCGCCGACCACAAGTAAAAAGGGATAAGGGCAGGAAGATGATGGTAGGCCCCAAGTACTGCTATTCTATAACGTTTATGAGCTTTTATGAGATTTTTTAGTCACCATCCAAATTTTAAAATATTAATCTTTGGCGAAAATCATTGAATACGTGTTTTTTCTTTTTGTATCACTCATACAAAAATATCGAGATATCACGTCTCAATGTTATCTATAAAAAGTTGATGAACCTGGACACCGCGCTGTGATGTGTCGCACAGGTGTAGCGGGGCGGGGCGGGGGGTCGGCGGGGTGCGCTCTGCCCGTTTCATGCGTCGGCAAGTGTATATTAATAACGTTTAGCTTAGTGACCACGCAGAGCGGATGAGAAAATGATTTAATATGACAATTTGACGTATCGATTTTTTTTCAAAAATGGGCTTAGTGATTGATACCTAACGCCTAGAAAAATTTTGGACGGTGCTAAAAAAGTCACCCTGTATAGGGTGACTGGTAATTAGTGTACGATACTTAAACACGTGATTGAGAGTGAACACGAGATTCTCATGATAACCAACAACTTTTGCTTAAAAAATTAGCTGTTCAGTACATTTATGTTTGCTTAATGTACTGAACAACTGATATTTTTTTCACGATTTCGGCTTTGCTCTCATAATAAAAATTGTTTGTTATCATGAGCACAATCACGTGTTTAAGTATCGTACACTAATTACCAGTCACTCTATATACTTCATCTGAGTGAGTGGACAATGTAACTCGTTTGTTTTATAATGGCGATGGTCGCCTTGCTCTCGACCACCATCCTGTCCGTGTCCTGAGCCATCCCTTTAAAGTTTGTGGTGTCCTGTGCCAAACAGTTTTTACTGTGTCAAAAAGTAACTTATGGCAGATGCTGAGCGAGTACATAAATATCATAAACTTCAAGTTCGAAATTCGGACGTTTATTTCGCGATGTTTTACTTTAAAAACAAACTACTCAGTCACTTACTTGGATTTGATCCGGGATAACTCCTTAAGCCTGCTCTACACTACTCGCGAAGTTGGTCGAAGTTGACCGAATACGATAGTGTAGAAGTGCACTTCGCTTCGCTTCGTGCAACTTCGGCTCGCTTCGGGCGACTTCCATTTAATTTTGTTGTCGGTTTTTGCGACCGAGTCAAAGGGCACAATGATGACACAGGCAACTTCGCGAGTAGTGTAGTCACATACTTCGGGACTTCGATCAACTTCGACGAGTACTTCGTCGAGGCAACTTCGCGAGTAGTATAAAGCAGGCTTTAAATAATGGCGTGATTTCAATGAATTTGGTATTAATTTAAAGTTGACAGTTAAACCTATAAAATGGTACCATTTTTTATTATTCTTTACTAGTTATTAAGTACTCAAGATCGCACGGAATTCAAGTAAGTGATTCAATACTTTTGCTCGCTAGTTGGATTGTGCTTGCTTGCTAGCTTATTAACGTTATATACAGAATCGCACTTACTGAGCGCTCTTATTTAGGAATTATTCTACGACGACGGTTGAAATAAGTCAAGTCAGATGAAAATTCAAACATTTACCAGAGTTCTTTGCACTTATTCATGACAATAATACAAACAGTGTATCATTTATGTTTCACTGTTTAAATAAAAATTAAGGAATGCTAGTAAAAGTGAATAATACTTTTCTTGTTATCTATGCATAAATGTGTCATTTTATTGGCGAAATTTATCATGACACAAACATTTATTACTTTTCTCGTCGTTTTTTTCTCGACAACTTAAACAATTTCGACTTTGAATTTTGCAAGTAAAAAAAATAAAGATTCTGTGTAACGGTACGGTTGGCGCTGTTCGTCGCGGGTTCGATTTCCGCACAGAACATACATTTGTACAATCTACAAGACAAGTAGTTGTTCCAAGTTTGGACGTTTGTGTATGTGAGTTTAAATGTTTTTTAGCGCACCCAAGATACAAGAGCAGTGCCTAGTATGGGGCATCGTTTTCTTTTTACAGGAAAATAAGGAAGAAAGTTATTAATAGACTTCGAAAAATTCCACTGATGAAATTATCCTGTTTTCTATTGAGAGAGCTTGTTACCGTGCGCAATATTAATCTACTTCCAATTGAAATTAGCTGGTCGGTATTGAAATCAAAACTGCCTTAATAGAGATTCACTAAGTAGGTACTTTTAATTATGCCTATTGCTATCAAACTGACAAATCTAGACTCCATAACTACTAAGAGATTCCTGATTGAAAAATCCTATACATTTTGCCAGACCTAGGCAGATAAACCAAGCTTTTTTTGGGTAGTAAAATCATCAAATGAGTCCCCCGGTCTGGGAAGAGCGTAAGAGACTCTCAGATTTATACTGCCCTGTTCCTTCAGTTGCCCTTCACGTTCCGGTCAGCGGTTACCTTCATAGACGATCCCGCGACCCTGACAGGCATTTGGTCCTATGGGGGTCCCGTCAATTTACTGAAAGCTCCTTGAGGCTCGCTTCGCCCTGGACCTGATTCTTGATCGGGCGGCGAGCTTTCATTACTCGCAAGCCCACACCTACTATAACAGGAAATCGCCACGCGATGTTGGACACTCTGGGCGTCTCCATGGCAGTAACAAAAACTTAACCTTCTATATTTGTCCACAGTATTAGAGAAGGAATTCGACGTGCTTGTATGTTGGACGGCTGTGGACGGGGAGTTGGTCCGCGGCGCCTTACTGCCCACACTCGCGCTCAAATACAAGTACAGGGTCCACGCCGTACCGCTCTCCACGCAGCCAGATACTTGTAAGTATTATATTTTTTACCTATTTTAATAACTGCGGTTCGTCACGCTTATGGGGTCAATTTTCGACAAAGAAGTGACCAAGACGTAACGCGGTTGGGACTCATCGTGCAAACCAACTAAGAAGGAGACCTTCTTCTGCAGGCACACCTGTCAAATCGTAAAAGTTTTATAGGGACAGCATTAAAGTTTCCAGGATAATAAAACACCATTGTTAAGTTAGTATTATTATGTTTTTAAAATTATTATTAAGTTAATTAAATATGATTACTGCAATAAATAAAAATTTCTTCAGAAATGATTTTAAAATTCAATTCCTAAGCAATTTATATTTTTGTTTAAGCTATTTCTAAGACTATTTTTGCCATTATTGTGTCAATGAAAATTAATGTGATCTAGCGAGACGGAAAATTAAAAACTGCTCATATCCGAGTTGGCAAAAGCACCGAAATTAATTTGTAATATTATTGAAAATTGATTTGCACAGAGTAATTCTTTTGGTAACCGTACTTTTGAAGTGTCAGTTGGTTCAACCTTCTTAGTTCGAGCGCATTATACCTACGACAAACGTGTTTAGGTATATATAAAATAATGGGTTAAATGATATCATCATCAGCTTGATGCGTCCATTGACTCAAGATAAGATATGCTAGTTATAATAAATTCAAATAAAAACAAAATTAGCTTTTGATTAACAACACGAAAGAAAAGATGACAACTTTACAACACTTTGTGATTTAGTGGAAACAAAAATACCACGTGCTTGTTTATATAGTTATAAAAACTTTTGTTTGTAGTACTTATTCTAATCTTTTTATTCTTAACTGAAATAAACTAAATAAGTTACGATGCTAAAATAACAGTAAAGTTGTAAAAGGATTTTAGTTTGCTAGAACAAAGAGGTGAAACTTTGCCAACTGTTTATTCAGCATTCCAAGTCTGATTCAATGAGTTACCATTCCAGAAAATAATTATTCTAAAAACACTTTTGTAGGCAAAGATAGATAATGTATGTTGATAAATTATAGGCATTTCAAAGAAATAAAAAATACAGGCCGAATTGATCGATTAGGTTATATACGTTTGAAAACATGTCATCTACCAGCCCCCACTAGGCCCGCATGGATTAAATCTTTCTCTCACGGAGGAGGCCTTTGTCCCAGCAGTGGGAACATTATAGGCTGTAGTATGTTGTAAAAGACAAAAAAAAATATAAGTTCAACGTATTATAGAGAACATGTTAAACGTACAGGCAATTA
Source organism: Agrotis clavis (assembly GCA_954870645.1). Classification (NCBI taxonomy): domain Eukaryota; kingdom Metazoa; phylum Arthropoda; class Insecta; order Lepidoptera; family Noctuidae; genus Agrotis; species Agrotis clavis. Next base: position 14,345,200 of record OX940919.1, on the reverse strand, counting down.
TCAGACTAACATGAAATGAAAAATCAATAAAAATACGAAACAATACGTATTTAATAAGTCTTTCTAACGATCGCTACTTGGCGGCAAATTCAGAGAAGCAGTTGTTCATTCGAACGTGGGTGAGTAACGAGAAATCAGTGATTATTGTGAAGTTGAAGAAGGAATGTTGAATTTCTGTAGACTTCCACTTAAGGAAAAAAACAGTAACATTTCTATGAATATTATTATTGATTTTCCGTTCATAGTCTATGAAATGTCGATTGCAATTGAGGTAAATAATTACATAGCTTCGAAAAACACTCCCTTCACATTTTTTCAATACAAAAAAAAACGTATTATTTACTTATTAAACGCAAGGATTTAAATAAGCTTAGGAGACTTTCAGGCACAACTACATATTTGTAACGACTAGCAAAATGTCTCGTGATGACATAACCCGCCATCTCTTCCTCGCGGATCATCTCATCACCATCATTTACCCCGGGATCATACACTACTGGGCATAAGCCTCCCCCCTTCTCTGCTATAGATACCTCTTGGTTCTGTGCATCCAACAAACAAATTATTTTTTTCTTAAAAAAAATATTGCCCCGTAGAAGTAATTTCTCCTGTTTCACATATATTTAATCTCACATATTTGTATCGTGCGGGGATCGAAACCGCGATACGCTGCGCAGCAGTCGATCGCGTCATCCTCGCGGATATTATCATCATCATCATCATCAGCCTATAATGTTCCCACTGCTGGGACACAGGCCTCCTATCTTGTGAGAGGGAGTGGGCCTTAATCCACCACGCGGGCCCAGTGCGGATTGGGAGATTCACATGTCTTCGAATTTTCCGTTCTAGGACATGCCGGTTTCCTCACGATGTTTTGCTTCACCGTTTTGAGAGCAGTGGTCATGAAATAAATTACGCAAAGTAATGCGCCTAGCGGGGTTCGAATCCACGTCCTACAACTCGTAATTCGGGACCGATACCACTGGGCCACCACTGCTCTTACCTCCTTTGCCTCGCGGATATGCTGTTCTATTTCCAACGTTGGTCAATAGCCTTATCATTGCTCTTTTTCTTATATCCACCATGTCTGATCGTCCTCAGGGTATAGCGAGCTAGTAGGCGAGGCGGCCCGGTGTCGCTCGCTGGTGGCCGTGCTGTCTCCCGCGCAGCACTCGCCGCAGCAACTCCTCACGGCTCTCCGGCAACTGCGAGCGCTCCCTCTACCGCCCGTTGTTGTCTTACTACAGGTTTGTGATTATTCATTTAGAGTTTTAATTTTTCCTTGTGTTTGACCATTACAGGCATGTATGTTAAAAAAAAATTCGGCCCTCATTTAGTACCAAAAGTTGTTTCTCCAAGGTTCAGTTTTCGACTTATATTTGGTCGAAAACTATGAAAGCGCTATGAAACTATGAAGGCGCTTAAGGAAATTATGTCCATTATGTACAAATATGGCTTAATATATAAAAAAACGTGGGAAAATATAACTTTCGCAATGCACCGCGATTCTGAAAAGACTTTTCTTATGCAATCGAATAAGGAGCAAGGTGCGACAAATAACGCAGGCCTCTTCTGATTGTACAAACACAGCGACGTCATATGGATTGAACCTATGTCTTATTACAAAAATATTCTCTAGTCTAGAAGCTAGAGTCTCGGACATGTTTGAACAAGTGTGCCTTAGGCGCGGGCCACATAGAAAAGACGTAAGACGCAGACGGGGCGGAGAGGGAGACCTAATTATGTCTCTTCGACGTCTCTTTCATACAAAATGTATAGAAGCGTCGTGACGTAAAACACACAGAAGAGACGGGGCGCGTGCGCGACTCTCATACATTTTCGCACGTCCGCGACGCGTCTTCGTCGCACGTCTTTTCTATGTGGCCCGCGCCTTATAGGGAAAAAAATGGCTTAAGAAATGAAAAGGGAGAAACCTCATTTCATATAATCGAAAGTACAAACAACTTCCTAGAACTTTGTTGTTTACGTCACATGGTAAATTATGGACAGGAAAATTAACGTTTTCCCGACATTATTCTTGATCCTCTATTTATAAGATTATAAGTAGGAGGAAAGAATCCCAACATAGGTATTTTGTAACAAAGACGGCTCGATGCGTAAGAAGTATCTTTTTTAAGCATGACACATTTCTTGAGGCAGATGTTACTGCATATTCCTTGTTTTGTCTCGGTTTCTTAGTAGTCTGTTTTTTGCGACAACTCTATATTACGTTTTAGAGGCTTTTAATGGAGTTACTAATTGCATCTCTTAGTAAATATGAGGCTATAATATAAGCCTATAGTATACCTACATACTTGTTCGTGTAGTCAAGTATATTAAAATGGTGTTAGTATATACAAAATAATTAAATCTGGTTTAAATTCATTCTGGTGTAATTTTTAGTTTATGGTAACCTTATTTTTAGATTATACCGTTTGTTTTTTGTGAAATTATAAATGATACATTAGAAAGAAGCTTATAGCAATTTTGTTGAAATGATATTGATCCACAAGAAGTTAATTTGATCTCAGTATTTTTCACGCTACCCTCATTTTGTTTTTTGTTTGTGTACGTTACCCCAGCAAGAAAGTATCTCCTAGAGTTATAAGAGTAGAACGTAAAGTTGGTGCCTTATCTGCTGTAAATGTGCCCCCACATAAAAAATGTGTGCCCCCTGCCGTTTTGAAAAAAATACGAAAAAACGATTCTTGCTAGGGTAACGTTTTTCTAGCAGGAAAATTCTAAACGAGTGATCGGAGAGAGAAAAATTGTGCATGGCCAGAGAGCTTATATGTGTGCCACAATGTGCCCTCAAAAATAAAATCTGTGCCCCTTCAGATTTTCGAGTTATTGCGTTTCCTGCTGGAGTAATGTTTTGATGAATCGTATATCTCTAAAACAATTGCATGTGCCCCTGTAGAATAAACATACACGAGTAGCTCTTAATGTGTGCCCATATGTGCCCCAATTAGATTTAAGAAAATATTTATAGTTTTCAAGTTATCGCGGTTTTATGAAAACCCGAAAAAACATCGCAGCGCCTAAATGAGACAACGTATAAGTTTGCTGGAAACTGTATTCGGTCTTTCTTGACGCTAATAATAACCATACAAAGTTTCAAAACGCTTCATGCATGCGTTTTTGAATAATCTTGCTAAAAGTCAAAACGATGGTGTCATAACTTTGACGGCAAAATACAAGGAACTGGCTCAATCTCGGATGTGTAGGTGTAAACCAAAATCATGTGCCTTTAGTCAAAAATATATGGTGAAAATATTGAGCTTGGAATATTTCGCAATAAGTAAATATAAACAAAAAACCAAATAAGTAAACAACGGCTGGTTATCCGACCAAATTTGAATGACTACTAAAAAGCGACGGATTCATACATATCGATGACCTTCTTTACTTTACTCACTAACCGGTTCACACGTGTTGTGCCTGAGTACACTGAAGTAGAAAAGTAATAAATAATAAAATAAAATTGTTATTGGATTATGTTCTACTAGCTGTCTTTTACGACCTTACACATGATTAAGTACATTATAAATAGTAGACTAAGTGCTATTCCAAGGTAAGCTATCTTCTCCATTCTAAATTTCATTATAATACATCCAGTATAAATATGTGTGAACGAAAGAAATACATCCAGATATTTGCCAGGTCTTTGACCAAAAATTTGATTGGTCCCGATGTTTAAAAGAAATATAGTTCATGAAATGTATGATGAATACCTACTACTAAAAAGAAGTGGCTCTTTTTGTATATAAATAAAAAGCCCGTATTTGTCTTTATATGTATATATTTATTGTCTTTATTGATAAGCCGTAGGTTAGATAAATTAACAGTAACTTTTTCATCATTAAGGGGAATGCTCCAACCAGCCCGCGAAATTCAAAATTTCTTGCCTTATTTGCAATTTGCAGGCTAGTGCTAGGTTGTATGTTGATTAAAATATTATTCGCGGCTGTAAGACGTATGTAGTTACAAGGTTAATATAGTCACAAGATGCATTTAATATATTTTTTTAATTCGCCCCCAAAACTTTTGAACGCAACTGTACGGACAACAGCTTAGGTATAATACGTCCAATAAAGAAGGTCATCGATAAGTATGAATCCGTCGCTTTTTAGTAGTCATTCAAATTTGGTCGGATAACCAGCCGTTGTTTACATAATTTGGTTTTTTGTTTATATTTACTTATTGCGAAACATTCCAAGCTCAATATTTTCACCATATATTTTTGACTATAGGCACATGATTTTGGTTTACACCTACACATCTGAGATTGAGCCAGTTCCTTGTATTTTGCCATCAAAGTTATGACACCATCGTTTTGACTTTTAGCAAGATTATTCAAAAACGCATGCATGAAGCGTTTTGAAACTTTGTATGGTTATTATTAGCGTCAAGAAGGACCGAATACAGTTTTCAGCAAACTTATACGTTGTCTCATTTAGGCGCTGCGATGTTTTTTCGGGTTTTCATAAAACCGCGATAACTTGAAAACTACAAATATTTTCTTAAATCTAATTGGGGCACATATGGGCACACATTAAGAGCTACTCGTGTATGTTTATTCTACAGGGGCACATGCAATGGTTTTAGAGATATACGATTCATCAAAACGTTACTCCAGCAGGAAACGCAACGCACTCCAACTCGAAAATCTGAAGGGGCACAGATTTTATTTTTGAGGGCACATTGTGGCACACATATAAGCTCTCTGGCCATGCACAATTTTTCTCTCTCCGATCACTCGTTTAGAATTTTCCTTCTAGAAAAACGTTACCCTAGCAAGAATCGTTTTTTCGTATTTTTTTCAAAACGGCAGGGGGCACACATTTTTTATGTGGAGGCACATTTACAGCAGATAAGGCACCAACTTTACGTTCTACTCTTATAACTCTAGGAGATACTTTCTTGCTGGGGTAACGTACACTTTTTGTTTCAACCTTGAGTTAGTTGTATTTTTTGGATCCAACGGTCAGTCTGGCTTGCGCCTCGTTGTGGAAAGGTCGCATTATATAATATTTGAGCCTTAAGATGTGTAAATTAATCAAATAATACTACGGCTACTTCGGTCCGTCATTTTTTCTCCGAAACGGAGATTCTCGGATGACGGAGATCGGATCTAGTGCGTAAATTACCATAGAAATAGTTCTACGGCTACGACGGACCGTATTTTCACGGGTTCGGATCGGATTCGGATCGGACGTAGTGCGTAAACGCCCTTAGGATGGGGCCTGTACTAACATAAAAAGGAGGAAATACTGTGGTGTAAGACTAATAAAAAAAGTTACATTACCTACTGCGGCAGTCCCAGTAGGCAAAATGTATCATTTATTTTTACACGAATGGCGAAAAAAGTTTTGCTTTATCGCATGTGTTCTTGTTTTTTTCCAGGACCTGCCCAAACTAAAACGCGAGGCTAAAGAAGGCGGCGAGAGCCTGGTGACGACCCTGCGCGGCACGCGGCTGGTGGCGTGGCGCCACGTGCACGAGCGCGCCTTCTGGACAGCGCTGCGGCTGGCGCTGCCGCTGCCGCCCGCGCTCAACGATGTATGTACACGTTACTGAGGTAACACGATGCACTTACTAACTACACGCTGGATTCGAAGATGTTTGCACTACTTTTTAATATGCTTCTTTATAATTATTTTAATAAATCAACACTATTTCTTATTTCGGGATTCTTTTTTGCACTCTGTTTTACATTTATCAACTTGCACAACATGTTAACAATGTGATATTTACCATTATTAGTTTTAGGGTCAATTTAGTTTTTCAAGAAATGGAATGGAAGCAGATTTTCTTATTTCCCATGGCTTCAAGGTCTTACCTAGTATGTCGTTTCATAATAAAAATAAATGCAAAATATCATTATGTTATGTGCCTTTTAATGTGCCGAATAAACATATTTATTTTTAACCGACTTCAAAAAAAGGAGGAGGTTCTCAATTCGGTCGATATGTTTTTTTTTATGTATGTATATCGATTACTCCGAGGTTTCTAGTCCGATTAGTGTGATTCTTTTTTTGTTCGATGCAGTATACTTGCAGTGTGGTCCCATAAAAATTTCATCCAATTTGGTTCAGTACTTTTTATTTTGTGAGCATTTTTATTGATTTCGGCTACTTGGATGACATTACTTTTTGCGTGTTTGTTACGCGATTACTCCGCCAATTGTGGACTGATTTTCAAAATTCTTTTTTTGTTGTACTAGGGATCGTTCACCTTAGGGAATACTGCAAGTTTCATCAAAATCTGTTGAGCAGTTTTTGAGATAGGGAATTTTATTAGCATGTGTACATGAGCGATGTTAATACCGGTGCCACGGATTACAAATTCTAGTGCACTTGTAAGGAAATGATGTATTTGACAAGAATTTGGGTTGAATATTTAAACTAAAAAGAGTAAAATAAAAAACTTTTTTCAAAAAAAAATTAACCGACTTCAAAAACAACCACAAAAAAGGGTAAAATAACCTACAAAATAACTTTTCTTTCGGAAGTCGGTGGCAAAGAGACAACGAAATAAAAAAATAAATGCGTATACCTTCCGACTTTAATTCAAATATTCGCTTCCATTCCGTTTTACAGCAATCTAAATTGAGGCTTGAGATTAACTTATGGTACCTATGGTATTAAAAAGTGGTGCAAAATTCTTTTAGCTAGTGTACTATGCACCATTCGATTCATCTCTGAAAAAACTAATATCACTACATTTAATTACAGACGAAGCCAATCCCAACTGAAACAGAAGACAACAAATACTCTCGCTCGGGGAGCCTCACGGCGCTCGTGTAGACGCGCAGCTCGTGTCAGCTGGCCGGCAGCTACTGTGTGACAGTGACAGTGCTTGACAGTTGACAGTGACACTCGACAGTAACCGCGTGAACACTACCCGCACGGTCCCACACGCTCCCGCGCTGCCAATTTATTATTCGTACGAAGACTGTGAGTAGTTATTAGTTATTTGTAATATCCAATATCACATTATCGTCGTAGTTAGCTAATAAGTCCATTTGATGAAACCTGTATACAGTTTTCTAAGATCTCAGTATCTTTCTTTCGTCTGATTACATTAACATCGTTTTGTTTTCCATTTCTCTTGTGCCAATGGAAAGCTATCATGACAATTTGTTTTAAGTTTTGCGGTTGTATTCTACTATTTATTTTATTTATCTTTTTGTCTTACTTTTTCGTTTGTGTATTTTTCTCTTTCAAGTATTATTAACGGATGGATTCCGTGTTGTCGACATGTCAGCCTGCTCATGATTGTCGGCAACGATTTAGTTTAGTTAAAAGAAATTCTTAATTTATCTTCTTTTATTATTGTAATAATTTATGTTGTTTGGAAACAGCGGAGTGTAGAATGTGTTGCGACGATTCAGGGTTCTGTGATATCGAAGTGTGGATGTTGTAAAGAGACGGTAGTATATAAAAACCATTTCAAACCAAAACAATGTTAAGACTCTAGAACACAATTTAAGTTTGGTGTTTTGTACACTGCTGGCTCTTACTGATCTTATGTTTTTTTTTTACATTTTTATATTAGTGTGTTGTAAGTACTATTGATGTAAATATTATTATAAACAAGAGTATTTTTACATGTGTTTAGTTGTATGAAGAAGCTGAGCAGGTTACTGATTAATGTAAACATTTAGTATTATAGTTTAAACGATACATTCCGTAAAAAATATTATTACTTAGTTTGTTTTTAGTTTACTTAAACCGATGCTGAAGGTTCAAAACAAAAAGGAGTTCTTCAATAAGAATCTATTTTCTTATCTGAAATGTTGTATGTAAATAAAACAAATGCTATTGATACGTAAAAACTGTTTTACTTTTGTTGCAATATTCCAACATTTAACAAGTTCTTACATATTATTGGCGCACATTACGTTTTCACTAATCATTGTATCATCACATTCAAAATTAACAATAACGTTTCAAATTATAATTGGATAAAAATTACGTGATATTCATAAAAATATAAGTTCTCAAAATTAAGCACTTCGGTATCGATACTTTAAGTATCTAAGTATATAATTCACAAGATTGATTTCGAATAGTAAGTACATAGTTGAGAGCTCGTCACGTGACGTCACAGTCGCCGATCACTTACCATAAGTACAAGATACAAATATAGCACCTCGTAACTAATTGTTAAAGCTCAAAAGTTATTGGACCGTTAATTTATTTAATTATCTATCTATTTTAATGGTATTCGAGATTACATTTGGCATTGAATGCAAACATGTTTCATAAATTATTCAGTTTTCCACAAACACACCTGAATGCAATTTGTTATAATAATCTAAAATAAACTTGTAAATCTCACTTGTCGTTTAAAACATAATTATTAGCTAAGTCACATAATAAAACATATTCTTAAAAATTATTTCAATTAAAAAAAAAAAACCTAATACATTTTGTGACATTTGACCAACACTTCCAATTCTAAAGTACTAGGAACAGCGTAGTTACAGTTTTATTACCTAAAGTACTGGCGAGTTCATGTTAACATTAACACAGTAATTTGGCATACCTCCACACACTAACTGCTGCAATTATGTCATACTTCGTGAGAGGCCTTATAAGTGTATGTTGTAAAAAACGTTTCACGTTACTAATTATTGCAAATGGGTCTTTACTGAGAACCATTTTTCAATAATAATTCATTGTTGAGAAATAAAGCTATAAAAAGTACCTTGCGAAACAAATACCGTGAAATATTTTTATACTTTCGCGCGGTTCGATGCAGTTATGTTTCTGCATCGGCGCACGAAACGAGTTCCTCATTCAAACCCTATAATCGTGGAAGTGTTGATCATATTTTTTTTTCATAAATTAAAAGTAATCATTTCACTTATGTGGACATAATCGTGATGTATCGCATGCGTCCCTCAATCAACTCATGCACCTTATCACCAGATCCTTTGTACAATATTTCGATTGTAGGAACAATTAATTCATAGCCTATTAATATTAATTTGTATCAATCTGAGGTGCCCGCCGGTGGCTGCCCCATTTTAAGTTCATAGGCCTGAAATAAAAGAAAATATATTAGTAAGCGACTCCTTACACCTGATTCCTTTTATGATTAAAAAAAGCCTTTTTAGAGCAATCTGTATCTACAAAATAATGATGTCATGTCAAACATTCCTAACTGACCCGAGACTGTCTTTTAATCAGCACCTCGGTAGTTTTCAAATGGGTTGGTTTCATACGGTCCACTAGCTCTGCCCCAACATAGGGATAGATGGAAAAAAAATTACCATCGAGCCCGCTAATGTCGTCGTCATGTGGCGGGGTGAACTTTGACTTGGTCCTATCCTTCCCACTGCCCTGTCTCGTCGGCAGCGGGCCGGATTAGACCAACCCTTTTTACCCGACTGCGCGACGCAAAGGAGGGTAATGTGTTTAATGGACAATTCCATCATATTATTATTGCTGCTCTATGAACACTAGCACTAACGTGTCCAAAAAACACCAGTGACATTTAGATAGTAACCCTTGAAACTGTAATAAAATAAGCCCTACGTACCGTTTTGGCTACTTTACACAGCGTCTCCGCCATGGCGCGTCCAGTCTGGTCGACCATGCCGCGCAGAATGCCGTCAGAGTTCTGCAGCAAAATGTGAGGGTGGTCGAACTCCACCATGCGGCCCGCGTCCATTACCAGCACCTGTGGGTAAAGAGTAAGTGTTAATGTATGTGGAAGAAGAACAGCCACAGCCAGCAATATTCCTAATGATTAACTCTGCATTTCTATCAACGTCTTTGCCTTATTGGCTATTCTTCTATTAGATTCACGAAGTGAATTAGGAATATTGCTAAGTCGCCGTTTTAGACCCGCTGATAAACAGAGAAGTTAATCGGTTCAAGGCTGCTGTTCGTGCAATTCGTTGTGCAGTTTGGAAATTAATCTGTGGAAGTCCATTATGCTCACAGCTATACAGTAGAATTCCCTGCCGTAGTGTGTGTTTCCTGATCGCTATACCTACGGGCAGGGTTGGCATGATTAAAACAAGTTGTTTTAAAAACAGTGTTTAAAACAGTTTGAAATTAAACAGTGTTTTTTATTACCCGTTTCAACTACTTTTCAAGTTGGATGAATGCACATAAAATGAAAATAAATTAATATTCAGGAGTCTAAATAGCTTGTCATAAAATCATTTGAGTCTATGCCATTGCTATGTCATATATTTTAACTTTTATCTGCATGGTTAAGAAATAATTCTTAAAAATATTAGAAAAAAAACATCACATGTTTTTTTTCAGTTGATCATTTTTCGTAAAAAATTCATTACAAAGGACGAATTTATTTGAAAAGATGTAGTCTAGAAATGAAACATAATTGATTTATACGTTTAGACATCGACAAATAACGTGGAAAAAAAGCCAGAAATTAAAAAAAAAAAAAAACAAAAAAAAACACTTGTATAAAACATTTTGAACTGTTTGTTTTATAAATTAAAAAAAAAACTGTTTTTTTTCCAACCCTGCCTATGGGTATTGAAGTCAAGAGAGAATAGGGTCCTTCTAGGCAAGTTACCGTCAACCACGTCATTGCTAACCAACAGGCGAGATGCTGGTCAACCACCACCTATCACATATAACAACATCTCGTAAATATTTCTTGCTGATATGATGTTCGCTAGATGTGGCTTTACTTTGCTTGCAATTATAAAATGCGGTGGAATGATTATGTGAGTTTCTTCATATTTACCTTATCTGAATCCATGACGGTGTGAAGACGATGTGCGATCGTAAGTACGGTGCACTCCGCGAATTTGCTTCTAATTGTAGTTTGTATAAGTGCATCAGTCCTGAAGGAAAGAGGTATATTAGGAGATACAAATAATTAACGCGTATTTTTTTAAGAGTAGCTCGCGTTATTAGCTAAATGGATTTGAGATTTTATCTAAAAAAGCCTGAAAGCCGAAAGACGAAATATGAAGTATACGTTTGAGAATGACCACCACCATTTTGGGAAGTTGTCGTTTTGAACCGAAAGGCTACAAAGTTGACGCGGTGAAAGTCCTGATTCGAGGATCTCAAATGGCCACTTGGCAATATCCCAAATGATTCACCTTCGTGACTGAATAGCCAATGGCGTTGCGGGAAATGCACGAACTTGATTTCCAGCAACGTCATTGGCTATTCTTGTATTATTCATTCAAGAAGTGAATCATTTGGAATACTGCTATGTGGCCGTTTTAGACCCTCTGTTCGAACTGCGAAAATCTTTCACTGATAAAAATATAAATAACATTTCCGAGTGACATAGTACCAACGACGATATAATACTAGACTACTCATTGCACGATCTAACGAACAAAACTATTCTGCCAACTCGCTGAGGTAATACGTAAGCGAGGGGGGCGGGGTACTGCGTTGTGATTGGCTAACTCAAGGTCTGTTCTGTCTCAACGTATGTTTACGGCTCACAGGATTGGTCGAAATGAGACGGTTATAAGACTTTTTTGCCTAATGTGTTGGCAGACATCGGTCGCCTGTTATTACGAGTCTAGTATTATATCGTCGTTGCATAGTACAGACGCCAGCACATCAAGCTACCACAACCTGTCAGATTTTTTTGATAGATTTTCAATCTTATCACAACAGTGGAAGGTTTTTTTTCGATTGGTAAAATTTGGCAGATTCGGGTAGGTTGACCTGCTGGCGTCTGTACATAATGTCCGATACCCGACGACTTTATTTAGTCTAGAAAACTTTACTATTGCAGTACAAAACCGACATTTAAACAATATAAACTCACGGTTCAAGTGAGAATCCAGCAATTCAATAACTAATAACTCACTGCGGGTCTACGTTAGCGGTGGCCTCGTCCAGCACCAGCAGTCGGTTCCTCCTGACGATGGCCCGCGCGAGGCACACGAGCTGCCGCTGTCCCACCGAGAAGTTCCCGCCGCCCTCCGACATGCGCGACGACAGGCCTGCTGGGAGCTCCGTCACTGCCTCTTTTAGTTCCACCTGGGTAAACCATGTTTAACTTATAATATAGCATCAATTTTTCGTTAAGAATCTTTTTGTCGAACGGAACAACGAACAGAGCCAAGCACAGAGGGCTTGCGGGCAGCGAGTAAATGGGTGACGCGCTGTCGACTCCGTCCATGCCCGGGTCGACTGCGCGTTGTGTTCCACGCGCGCCTCAAAGAGTGTCAGCACAATGACGGGACCCCCCTTTAGATGGTCAGTCAATGGGGTAGCGGGACTAACCCATTACCGTGACCTCGGAAAGTAAAGGGCCATTAAAGGACACCGTGGATTTTAGACAGTACAAGTATGACAGTCCCTCCGGTCCAGCCCTGTGTGGGAGGACTCATTTGATGATTTTACCACGATAAAAGTAAAGCTAAGCATAGAGCCAAACATCGCTACGAACATTTTCACGACCTTCTTGCGAACGCTTTAGTTGATGGTCGTCTAAAATTTTTCTTCGTGAAGATGTAACTCGACAGTCGACTCGGTAAAAAGGTCGCAACGCTCGCTAAAACACATTTATAGGAGCGACATTACTTACCTCTTCAAGTGCTCTCCATAGCACTTGATCAGGGTACTCGTCGAAGGGGTCGAGGTTGTGTCTCATGGTGCCTGAGAACAGCACGGGCTCCTGCGGGATGATGGACAGCCGACTGCGCAGCTCGTGCAGGCCCAACTTCGACGTCTCGCGACCGTCGATAATGATCTCGCCATCTAGTGTTGCTAGCCTGGTGAGCGTAGTACTTTAGTGGGACTTTGTTTAATGCTGAATTGACGGGAAAAGAATAAAGAAAAAAATATAGTACTGGAACGGTTTACTTAGACTCGGTAGAATAGCCCATAACCCACTTTCGGTTTAAAAACGAGTTTTCAGATCTTTGCCTGTACTGTACTGATCTATACGAGACGCAATAAATAGTGCTTGCGATTGCGGAACACTAAAATAACTAAGTATAAATAATCATATAATGTCGAATCGAGAACCTCCTGTTTTTTTTTTTCGTCTGCTAAGAATCCCTACCTAATTAGTTTATATTTCGACATTACATTTTTTCAACACATAATAAACAGTCACAATTTCTAATTGCAATTCCTAATGAAAAAGATTATTGCCACCCCTTTTTAGGGTTCCGTAGCCAAATGGCAAAAAACGGAACCCATATAGGTTCGTCATGTCTGTCTGTCTGTCTGTCCGTCCGTATGTCACAGCTACTTTTCTTCGAAAGTATAAGAGCTATCTTGTTGAAACTTGGTTAGTAGATTATGTGAACCACATCCACACAAACTGATTTTGGAGGTTGCCCCCATACTTATAATTGAAACTCAAAAAAAATGTTTTCACCGAACCCATACGTGTGGGGTATCTATGGATAGGTCTTTAAAAATGATGTTGAGGTTGCTGATATATTTTTTTTCTAAACTGAACAGTTTTCGTAAGAGACACTTCCAAAGTGGTAAAATGTTGGTCCCCCCCCCCCTGTAACTTCTAAAATAAGAGAATGATGAAACTAAAAAAATATATGATGTACATTACCATGCAAACTTCAATAAAATTGATAATTGGTTTGAACGAGATCAAGTTATTAGTTGTTTTTTAATACGTCATTACGTACAACCAATTACATGAACTTTAATATTATGTTACTTGCTGCTACGGAACCCTTTATGGGCGAGTCCGACTCGCACTTCGCCGGTTTTAAATTTATTTGCCAGATTACTCATAAAGTCATTGCACCATAGGTATTTCTTAACAATATAATGTTTGCTTACCTAAACAGAGCATTGATAAGCGAAGATTTCCCAGCGCCAGTTCTGCCGACGATGCCGACTTTCTCTTTAGGCTCGACTACGAAGCACAGGTCGTTCAGCACGGGCGGGTCGTCGGGCGAGTAGTACAGCGACACGTGACGGAACTCCACGCGACCTGACTCCGGCCAGGACGGAGGGGGCTTCTTGTCCGGGGCTGACTGGAGGGGTGGCTCCGACTCTATGTTGGAGTACTCTTGTATTCTGGGGAGAAAATCATATATGTTAGAAGTCGGGCACTCGAGCTCGCGCGGCAGTTTAGATGTGCGGCTCGCGAGGCAGCCCGGAAACTCAGGCTCGCGTGTCAGGTCGAGCCATCAGAAGTTCTCGAGATTCATAATGGACAATGCCGTTCACACCGAACTAACAGCGAATATTTAGGCACTTTTAAGCACGTCCCGTTTACTGATAGCTGATATCTGGGCCTCGAGGAACGCTCAACGATTATTTTAAGTTATTGAAATAAATAAAAACATTTATTTACCTTTCAACACTGGTCATTTGGTTTTCCAACTCAGTAGACTGTCGCATGCCCCACTGGAACATTCCCGTGAGACCCATCGCTTGTGTGATGGCTAGACCTACGTTACCTCCGTACTCGCCTGTAACATAGTTAACTTGGCTTTAGAGACATATCAGTCGAAACACCAAATTAATTCGTTGGCGATCTAAAAAGAGTGTCCATGGAGTTTCTTGCACGTTCTTCTCCATAGAGATCTACTTCTTGGAACGGGCATCTACGGTACTTTCACAGTTTTTATGTCTTGTGACTGGGACTGTAGCACCATAACTTTTGTAGTGTTTAATAATATTCCTTTGATTGTCTATGACAATTCAAAAAAGCCTGTAACTGGCTTACTTGAAATGAATGCTTTGATTTTGATTCGTTTGGCTGTTTCTATTTATTACGGACGGGCGACGCGGTTGGCGTTGTGGTTAAGCGAGAATTCGTTGAGCTGTTTAAATAATTATAATTTATGACGGACGCGGTATGGTTGGCGTGGTGGTTAACAGATTGATTGCCGCGATGCAATTCCCGGATGGAACAAATATTTGTATGATCTATTATTTTGTTCCCAATCTGGGTGATAATGTTTACGGACGCACCCACGATTTAGGAGAAATTCCTAGTGAAGGGCAATGTTTAATAGAAAATAGAATTTTAATTTATAATTGTATATAATTTATTGTTATTAAACTTATTACAAGAAATGCTTATGCTTAATCCTTAGACTTGAAGACTCCAATTATCACTACAAAGTTTAAAATAAAGTTGCTTGCCGCTGTCTGCCCCCATGTATGCTTAAATCTTTAAAACTACGCAACGGATTTGGATGCAGATTTTTTTTAATAGATAGTGATTCAAAAGGAGGGTTTGTTTATATGTATAAAACATGCATAATATAATATCATATTGCACCCGTGCGGAGTTACATAATTTAAAAAAATGAAGTTGAGCATATTTTCAGGGAACCGATAAAGAATTGACAGTGGACCTACAAAAGAAAAAGTTGAAATAATGAAATATGCAACTTACTTTGCCCGAAGACGAGGAAACTGAGCGTAACCATGGCGATGTAGACCACGCACACGAGGTCCAGCCAGAAGCCGAACGCTCTCGAACTGGCGATGAATAAGTACCTGGAATCAAAGGACAGAACAATATTGAGAAACGAGCGATAGTAAGTTCTGTATGCATAATGAACGCGGAATGTTATGTGAAACATTTGTATTTGTTTGTAAGGATTTAGCCGGGTATCAGAATATATTTGCAAATACTTAACAGCAAATAAATCTACACTATTACCGCTATCCTATAAGTTTATGACTAATTAATATAATGTAGGTACCTGGTACATATTTAATATAACCGACTACTTCTGCCCGCCTGCCGCCTACGGTTTCGCTGGCGTTTTAATCGAATATTTTTTCAGGGCAACCTTATCACACTACAACTATATTGCAATTTTTCCCATAGAAAATTTAGCTCAGAAACATTTCCGAAGGCGAGAGTAGGCTAATACAGACGCCAGCATATCAACCTACCTCAATCTATCAAATTTCTTTAAAAGATTTACAACCTTATCACAATACTGGAAGGTTAATGTTCGAATGGTAAAATTTGACAGATTCAGGTACGTTAACCTGAGCTGGCGTCTGTACCACATTTTTTTTAACGTTGACTTACCACGAAGAACTATGCAGATCCTGATGATTGTCGAACTCTCGTATTAGAGCCTCTTGCGCTCCAAACGCACGGATGGTCGTGATGCCTTGTAGCGACGCGTTCAAGTGAGAGAATACCGGGCTGCGAGCTGTGGAGGTAACAAAAGCACTGTATTAAATTACGATAGTTTATAGTAATCATGATGCCCTGGGTTTTAGTAAGGCCGAGACTCCACCTGCTGCCACAAGCTGTGTCGAGCTGCGCGGAGTCGAGACGTGTTTTGAACAACCAATAGAATTGCGTTATTGACACAGCTCCACTCCGCAACGCAATTCTATTGGTTGTTCAAAACACGTCTCGACTTGCACAGCTTTGGTGGAGTCTCGGCCTAATGGTCAAGAGAATGGAGTGAGACTAAGTATGCTTAGTGCTAGTTTTTTTCATCTTGACACGCACGTTTAACCGCGTCTGGCGCTCTTATTGGCCCGCTACAAGGTCGTGAGAACTCTCAACCAATGCACTAAGCATACAGTATAATGCGTCTATAAATGTTTGAGGAAATAACTACAAAAAAATGTGAAATGATGGCGATAAGGTTAGCTTGAGTGAATGCTTGGTTTATGGGTATGGTTGTTCCAAAACAGTTTTGTAACGAGTTAGGACAAGGTATTCCGATGTTATCCGAAGGTAAAGAAATTGTCTCTCGAACTTTTGCAACTGTAGGACAGCGGCATTATTATGACGTGTTAAAACCAGGCTTGTTCCAGTGAGTGAAAGAGACAGAGCTATACAAGTCGTCTAGCAGCATCTCGTTCACTCACTGGAACAAGACTGATTTAAGATGTCATAATTCGGCCTATAGAAGTTGCGCAGCCCGTAGAACACGAAACATTCCGATTAGTTCCGATGTTATCCGAGGGTTAGTCCAAAGAAATGGTCGCGCTAGGCGTCAGAGATGACTCACTCACACCCTCGAGGCGCTTGATGCTGCGCGAGGAGGAGATGTAGAAGATGCGCAGACCGTAGAACACGAAGCCGATGGCGAAGGTCGGTACTAGCAGCCAGTAGTTCACCATGGCTACTACTACCACGATACCGATTAGGGAGAGCCCGATCTGGAACAGGCAAGTAGGTTTACTTATCACGTGATTGCTGTACACACTAATATTAAAAACAGGAAAGATTTGTATTTTTGTGTGTGTGTGTATGTTTGTATTGAATAAACTCAAAAACTACTGTGGTGATTTCAATTTTTTTTTCGCCATTACAAACCCACATTCACTCTTTATTCATTTATTTTGACCTAACATAGGTCAAGTTTTCTTTTAACTTTACATCATACTATGACTTTTTACTGTATTATGCTCATGGGTACGTTTACATATATTTAGGCCCGTATTACAGAACGTCACTAAATACTCAAGCATGACTTAAAACTATATTCAAGGCATTTGATTGGTTGCAATCTAGATTTAAATAGAGATCAGTGCTTGAGTTAGTTCTGTAATACGGGCCTTAAACTCACATAAATTCGAGAATCACAGAAATCGAACCAGAAACTTCGGAGTAATCGGTGTACAAACAAACAAAAAAATATACCAACCGAATTGAGAACCTGGAGGAGGTTTTTTTTTCCAAGTCGGTTAGAACGCTTCTACATAGCTTTGCGTATTGTGAAAAATCAAACATATTTACTTTAGTGACCACTACATTATTAGTTTATGTATTTGGCTCGCTTTCCCACCTCGGCTCCACGTGCCTCCTCGGATTGACGGTTCGAAAACAACTAAGCGACAGAATACTTTATACTCTACACCCACCGCTCGCACCTTGTCACTTATGCGCCCGAGACAAATCCCAAATAGTTCCTTAAATACCCTACATGTGTAATATCCAAATATTTACAGTACAATGTCCAAATATTACTTTGAACTAACCTGTAGCACATCCAGCAGTGCAGATGGCAGCACTTCATCAACGGCTCCCATATCCTTAGAGAACCTGTTCAGGATCCGGCCTGAAGGGTTGGTGTGGAAGAACCTCATTGGAGCCCGCGTTATGGACGAGAACATATTGTTGTGTAGCCGAGTGGACGCGCGCATCGCCATCGTGAAGAACATGAAGGAACGGAGTAGAGACACCACGACCAGCGCTATCACCATCGCTGGAATAGAAATGACAAGGTTTATCAACTGATATCATTGCCCCGGTACGAGGGTCTGAGGTCATGTTGGTGGCCAAACAGTCTGGGGCAACGGAAGTTGCATTAAGCTGGGAACATATTATCGGACGCTCCGTCAGCCGCGGCTGAGGGACGCGGCTTAGCAGTGGGCACGGTAGTTCGGACGACAGCCGGCCATATTCTGTTCGGACGTCCGAACGTTCAAGGTCACGTCCGCGTCTCACGTCCGGCAGTTTGCACAGTGTAGTATAAAATGTACTGGCTAGGTAATAAATAAGCCGCGTCCCTCAGCCGCGGCTGACGGACGCGTCCGATTATTTGTTCGCAGCTTTAAATCCCACTGTCCCGTGACGTAAGGGAACACCGGGGTGGGTTAGGTCAGTACGATACTGATAGATCACTCCATAAATGCGGGGGCCACACTAAGGTGATATGCCGTTAATAAAATTATCGCGATGATGGACGTTTATACGAACATTGAAGACGCGACTCTAAGAAAAAAGGGTCATGGGAAGTTAATGGATGTTCTAATTAAGGATTTTATTAGGCACAAACCCTTACCCTTAATGCTACATTTTTAAATAAGGAATCATCACTATGTCAACGAAAAGTAAGACGGTGTATTCTGTAATTAGGATGTAAGAGTGTTAAGTATTTTAAAAGGAAATGGTGTCTCCGCCCCTTTATGGATTGTGATCATGGGTGCTTCCTACACTTCCCGGTCTACTGCTCAAAAACCGGCTGCCATTTGAACATTTCCCTAATCACAACAAACAAGGTTCAGACTAGCAATGTGACTAAAATCAAAACAAGATATTAAAAAACATAACCCTGCTTGTGGGGCAGTCGGGTAAAATGGTAGGTAAATACAAAATCTCACCTGAATAAATATAAATGCAGTCATATCGACTGATGCCCGCAGTCTCGAAGTACGTGTTCTCAATGAGATGGCTGGTGTAGTTGTTGGCGTCCTGCAGCGCGAACGTTTCATTCCTTTCAGTCAGCGGGATTTTTAGCCCATGCTGGACCGGATGGGCTTCTTCTAGAATAACCCTGCAAAGAAATATTGATATTAGTGAAGAAGACATAAGTTTCGTTTTGGGTTCGTAGCAATGGGAGTTCAATCACCAATGCATATCGATTTTTGGAAAGAGATTATCGGCTAGTTTCGGTTTCCTAGAGCGCTATCTCTGTTACTCACTGTACGTATGGCCATTGCATCGAAATGTTGATATCAATATGGATCTTCCCGGGATTTCTAAAAGACAATCTTGTATGGAAAACAGTATTACAAATAAATAATAATAATAAAAACATCAGATAGATTAGACAAATAAATTGTGTAAAAGTTAACTTTATTTTAATAAATCACGGGCTTTTATGATAGTATGATTTTATGAAATCAATGTAAGAACATGAAACTCTACCTAATTTCGACATACATTTAACCAGAGGTCGGAATTAGGTAAGAAGCAGGTATTATGCATGTATGGAGTACTGACCAGTAGCTCGTCCACCAGTCCGAGGCCGAGCCCAGCAGCTGCGCGAGCGTGGCCACCAGCAGCATGAGCAGCACGAGGCACGCGTGCCCGGCCGCTCCCAGGTACGCGCCGTACACCTTACATCCCACCGCACCTTGACTCCTAGTTTCTGCTTCGCCCGCAGGAGGCGCCGTTGCCGTTAAATTGTCCACAGAACTCACCTAAACAGGGATAAAGAAATGATATTTCATACAGGTATCCTTCAAAAATTTCTAGTCTTTGGGGGTAAATCACCCGAGTTGACGGCGCGTTGAGCTTCACGTGCGCCTTAAGAGGCCATACCTCCAATGGCTTGGCAGAATCCTTTGATACGTCGAAAATACTGAAGCATTACTTTTGAAATAAATATAATATATGATAAAGTTGAGGATTAATGTTAGGTCTTATGTTTGGCGAAAATCGTCCATAAAATTTTCTCGATAGAAAAAAATCCCAAAGTTACCTCTAAACTGAACAATAAACCACTGGCAATCATAAAATACTTAAAATTAGATCATGAAACTTTTTATACTAACTGAACTAATTATAAAGCAGGTCTTATGTTATTTATTTTTTGAATTTCCTGTTTTTTCGTCGTAAAATAAATAGATTTGCACGTAGACAGCTTTAAGAAAGAGTGCGTGGTAAGTGCAAGTAAGATATATATTGAAATACTGTGCAGCCTTAAAGAGCTGTCAGGAATCTGACAGGGGTCAAAGCCTGCCGTTGTCGCGGTATCTAAACAAGTAACCGTGACCCTGGCTCGTAAAGGGCTACTGAAGGCACGCCGTGTATTTTCATCAGTACGAGTCTAACAGTCCCTTCTGCTCCACCCACCGTGGAACGACTCATTGGATGATTTTGTCAAGTTAAAAATGGGAGTAAAAGATGGTCCAACATTAATGGAACACCGATTATGGCATTAGATCAGACATAATTAATAACTCGTTATTAGCTAGATCCTGCTCACGGGACGGTTTTTAAAAGAACACTGTGGCCCTAGAACGCAAAGAGCTACAGAAGAATCGCATTTACAGTCAGTGAGGCTGCGTTTCCACTGAGGCGGAGCGGAGAGCGATTCACCAATCACATGGCTTGAAATTCACATCTCTTCTCCACTCAAGCCGTGTGATTGGTGAATCGCTCTCCGCTACGCTCCGCCTCGCGCCTCAATGGAAATGCAGCCTAACATTCTGACTATAAAATAATGTGTCCTTCTGTCAGACCTAATCCAAACTAATATTATAAATGCGAAAGTAACTCTGTCTGTCTGTCTGTCTGTTACGCTTTCCCGCTTAAACCTCTCAACCGATTTTGATGAAATTTGGCACAGACAATCTTTAGACCCTGAGAAAGAACATAGGCTATCAAAACACCACGCGGGCGAAGCCGCGGGCGGAAGCTAGTTGATAATAATTTACAATGCACTTTCTCGAAAACTGCTTCTTATCGCCAGCGTCAGGTTCAACATGAAACGTTTTCACATTCCCAGGTCAACGCGCTCTCTTTCTCATTTGTCAGCACATGAGCAGTAACAAAAACTTCCACAGATAATCTAAGTACAAATTGGTTCAATGACTATTAGTCCAAGAGCTACTGAACCCTGCGACTAACGGTCTTCCTGTAAGGTTGTAAATTTGTACACGTAATATTTATAGCATGCTAAGAGCAATAGCGACGACCTGGCAGGCGTCAGCCGTGCACATCATTGGACAATTTAATTTTCAAAGTGTAAAAAAAAAAATAAAAAAAAACTTGTTCCTGTAAGCTTAAAAATTTAACAGGATGTAGTTTATTTATTGTAAATCTTGGAAAAAAAATGACAGGCGATTACAAGGTGCACAAGTATGTGACAGGCGAATTGAAAAGTGCAAAGTTGATGGGGAAAAATAAACTTTCTCCTGTAAGATCAAAATTATCTCGCGTTTGGATGAACTGATTTTGATGCCGTTTTCAGAAAAGTGTGCGTTACATTCCGAGAAAGGTTTAAATACATGATGAATTTTTCAACTGGGCGTGGATGGCTATCTCCGAAACAATGAGTAATATCGAAAAACGTTGAAAGGAATCTCGAGGCCGATTTTGACGAAAATAAAACTGCATCGTTGGATGTTAGAAAAATCAATAATCCTGGCCAGGAATCGAACCCGCTGATTTTGGAAAAAAAATCACATCCTGTATTATTACACCATTCGATAGTGTTGCTAATAAGGATTAAATTCTGGGAAGTAATCATATACGGCAAACCTTAGGAAAACGTATAATTTAAAAAAAACTGATGAATGTTCAAGACAATAACTGTATTCGGAACATAAGTTAACCGTTTCTTCTTTGAAATAACGCTTATTTTTGTTCAACTCAATAATTTCGCATTGCTGAATACACTGGGATTGTTGAGACATCAAATCCACTGAATTATTGAAAACAATAATAAATAAATTATGGCTCAGTAGAACATAGTAACATAGAAATATGGCAATTTCATGAAAATCTGCTATTTCCTTAAGTTTGCCTTATATGATCACTTCCCAGAATTTGATCCTTATTAGCAACACTATCGAATGGTGTAATAATACAGGCTGTGATTTTTTTTTTCCAAAATCAGCGGGTTCGATTCCTGGCCAGGATTATTGATTTTTCTAAAATCCAACGATGCAGTTTTATTTTCGTCAAAATCGGCCTCGAGATTCCTTTCAACGTTTTTCGATATTACTTATTGTTTCGGAGATAGCCATCCACGCCCAGTTGAAAAATTCACCCTGTATATTAAAACCTTTCTCGGAATGTAACGCACACTTTTCTGAAAACGGCATCAAAATCAGTTCAGCCAAACGCGAGATAATTTTGATCTTACATGAGAAAGTTTATTTTTCCTCATCAAATTTGCACTTTTCAATTCGCCTGTCACACACTTGTGCACCTTGTAATCGCCTGTCATTTTTTTTCCTAGATTTACAATAAATTTAAATTTTTAAGCTTACAGGAACAAGTTTTTTTTTTCATTTTTTTTTACACTTTGAAAATTAAATTGTCTAATGATGTGCACGGCTGACGCCTGCCAGGTCGTCGCTATTGCTCTTAGCATGCTATAAATATTACGTGTACAAATTTCTAACCTTACAGGAAGACCGTTAGTCGCAGGGTTCAGTAGCTCTCCAGCTATATAGTCGGCAGCGACTTTTTTTAGACCAAAGATATCGGGGTCAATAATTAAAAGAAATATTTAGTTTTTGAACAAAATTATCATTCATTTATGTTCTAAATTCTAAAATATTAAAAGTTCTATTTTTCATATTCGGCTGTATAGCAGTTTCATACCTTTGCTTCTCCTTCAATCTGGCGAATTCGAAAGCAAAGCGTCGTAAGAAAAAAAAAAGGAAATTAGAACCACGATATTAATAATCATTTTGTTTGTCTAAGTAATTTTCTACCGGTCTACCTTATAGTGATTGTCTCTTCCTTACCGAGTGTATGCTCATCTGTCTCTTCCGGAAGCTGCCCTGCAGCATGGACTCAGTGTCAGCCTCAGTCGCGTTAGGGTCAGGCGCGGGTTTTTCCTCCTCCGGGTCTCTCGCCAGCAGGGTCGCGAAGTCCAGGCCAGACGCACTCAGGGTGTCGAAGTTACCCGCCGCTGCTATCGCGCCGTTCTTTAGGATTACTATCTAGGGAAATAATATAAAGTTTATTAGAAGATAAGTGTGTTTTAGTGTTTAATAGGTATGTAGATCTTTTTTGCAGTCGTCTTCTATCCTGGACGGCACAGCTAAATACCAGTATTTTGCATAGAGCGACAGCCTTACTAAGTTACTTTCACTTAGGACTGGGTACTTAGTACTCGGGGCACTCACAGCCGGGACCAACGGGTTAACGTACTTTGTTGCAAACAGTAATGCCCCTTGATATCCCTTGTTAAGTTGACAGTCAGGCGTTCTGGTCTAAGACATCCAGGACTTCATGCTTTTTGGAAAGCGCGGCTTAGACATGAAGATCGACCTGTGCGACTATTATTAAGTACCCAGGAGCTCCTCAAGATGTATACTTTGTTGACTCCAAAAAAAAAAAATCATTACTTGTTTTTATTTTGTTTCACTTGTCCAGCTGTCAGTAATCAAACCTTGCAAGTTATATTTGAGAACTTTCCGGTTTCAAATTGAGCTGATGTTTTGCATGCATATGTATATCGCGTGGCAAAGCCATATTATGATATAATATGAAGGTGGTCTGATGATCGAACTGGAAGGTAACCGTAGGTTCTATTCAATTCGTAGCATAACAGTGTTGCTAAGAACTTTCATCAAGCCTAAAATCTTACATCTACATTCCAAGTATGATCTGCCATTCGGCTTAGTTTGAATTTGAAGGTCTCTGAACAGTCAGTGCCTTACCTGATCGACGTCTCTGAGGAACTGTAGCTGATGTGTGACGAGGATCCGAGTAGTGTTGCGCAGGTACCCGATGAGACACGACTCGAACAGGTGCCTTCCAACGTGTGCGTCTACTGCTGAGAGTGGGTCGTCTAGTAGATAGATGTCGGCGCGCTTGTAGACTGCGCGGGCGAGGGATATGCGGGCACGTTGACCTGGGGACGTGGAAATTAGAGTTAGGGACTTACCCATGGCGTGACGTGATACAAAATTGTATCGATTGTCGATATCGTTCAGATATCACACAAGCGTCCGGCGGAAGAAAATGTATGGGCAATCGCTAGTGTTTGCTAATGGACTCGCACGGATTGACGATATCGCTCACAGATCTGCTCAATATCGAATTGCATGCGTGCTAATGACAATGCACATGATGCTCTGTTCGAAATTCGATTGCGCAACTACTCGTCACTGGCGAAATCTTTGGTATTTGGTTTGCAGCGCCTTTATGTCGTAGAAGTAAGGTGGATTTTTGAAGTTCACGGTCAAATTGCATCGCATCACTCCATTAGTAAATACGTGCGACTTAAATCGGCAATCGACTCGATATCGCACGAATCGCGTCGCGTCGCATAGTGCCATGGGTAAAGTCCCTTAGAACCTAGTCAAGACTTGGTCCTCAACTACTTCTTTTGATTGCAAATTTTAGATCGGCACAAGTGCCATTTGTAAAAGCCAGGTTCGAACCTTTTATAATCATACATACGTCTTCTGTTGGTTCTATAGTTGACTGCCAAAGCCCAAAAAAACTTTTATTTGGTTGTTTAAAACCTAACCCTTTGGAGTGGAGCGGATGTAATATCTGAGTAAAACCCAACCTATTCTTTCAGTTACCCTTTGCGATCACGTAAAATACGCGCATATGACGTGGAGTCGCGGATACCAGCCTATTAAACAATACAATGGGGATGGCAACTGGGGAACTAATGGCGCTAGTATAGCTTGTTCCAAGCATCATCATTGGTTCAAATCTTAAAGGTACTTCAAAATAGTTCTACGTCATTGGTCGGATTAGGACTAAGCTATGGTGGCGCCATCTACAATTAGCTTTGACTTGCCTTCCCCATTCCCTTTGCGATCCGCCCCGCAACTGCTACGGCCCTCTAATCGAAAAAAACGGCCTTTATGCAGTTTTGTCGTTTTTCGTCGTGACTTTATGAATAGAATGTTCTCGATAACTTTTAACGCTTACCTCCACTGAGACTGACACCCCTCTCGCCGACGATAGTCTTGTCCCCGTGCGGGAACAGGGCGAAGTCCCTGTCGAGAGCACAGCGCCGTACTACTGTGTTGTACCGTGGACGGTCCATCGCCTGGCCGAATAAAATGTTCTGACGGACGCTGCCTGTGGAATTAGTACCGATACAATATTGTTTTGACAGTGCACGTAAATAGACAGACGAAACTTCAAAGACTGCAGCTGAGATGTGTTCGTTGTTAAGAACATATTGACTCGATTCGTGCAATTTGCAATTTCTACTAACTAAAAATGAAAAACGTCCTTACTACTACGATATAATGATGCAATTCGGCTAACGTCGTCGTGGCGAGCGTGTTTTGTTTTTCATCTACCCGTAGAAATCACGAACAAAAAACCGCACGTTTTATTTCATATTATCGTAGTGGTAAGGGTTATTTTCACTTTTAGTTGGAATCGTTCGAATTGCGTCGCATCGCGTCAGCATTAAGCTCCTATAATGTAAATGCGAGTGATCATTTCATAAATATATGTTCATAGAGTCGGAAAAAAAACGACATTGTGTGAGTGCTATGTACTTCAGAGCTGTCATTCACTGAGTACCTACGTCTCTTGTTGACTTGAATAACCCTGGCGGTTGAGAGTGTGTCATGCTCACTCAAATGTCTCGCTGATGGTGGCGCGTGTGTCGGATCATTTGGCTCCCTTCAAAATGGTTGCGCCGAATGGTGCTGATGCATGTGTCATGTTCGTGAACGGGCGCTGTCAGTTGCGACTGGTCATCTCTTAGCTGCCACGGTTTATTTTAATTTATTGATTTATTTTTTTCTGAATTGTCTTTGTTTTAAATTTTACTATAGACACTTTTAAACTTGCTACATCGTTTTCACATAATGTACCATCTAAGAATGAATGATGTAACAATGATTCTGTAATAATTTTGGCGATCTGAAAAGAGTTTCCATGGAGTTTCTTGCACGTTCTTCTCCATAGAGATCTACGACTTGGAACGTGCATCTACGGTACTTTCACAGTTTTTATGTCTTGTGACTGGGACTGTAGCACCATAACTTTTTAGTGTTTAATACTTAATATTACTTTAATTGTCTATGACAATTCAAAAGTGCCTGTAGCTGGCCTACTTGAAATAAATGCTTTGATTTTGAAAAAAAAAAAAAACAGAAGGGTTGATATTAAAAATATGTTATGTTTACCGTACCGGGCACGCCGCAATCGCGGCGGTAAGACCCCTCTTTGAGGAGTGGCTGGAGAGACGTCACGGCGTCCTGACCTATCGGATGACGCAGGTCCTCACCGGACACGGAAGTTTCGGGAGGTTCCTGTGTCTGATAGGGAAGGAGGAAACGCCCGGGTGCCACCACTGCGAAGATCGCCCGGAGGACACAGTAGAGCATACGGTGCAAGACTGCCCAGCTTGGGCAGAGCACCGACGTGTCCTCACGGCGGCGACCTCTCGCGCCCGGCATTGGTCGCAGCCATGCTGCGGGGCGAGACGGAGTGGGAAGCGGTCGCCTCCTTCTGCGAAGCAGTAATGCTCGTGAAGGAGGAGGCGGGCCGCGAGAGAGAGAGGACAGCGTCCTCCCTCCGCCCCAACCGCAGTGGTAGGCCCCCGCGGCGTCGGACGTCAGCAGACGATCTCCGGCCACCATAGGCGCGGGCATGCGGGCAGCGAGTAAAGGGCAACTCGCTGCCCGACCATGGACCATGCCCGGGTCGACGGCGCGTTGTGTCCCACGCGCGCCTCAAAGAGCGTCAGCATAATGACGGGGCCCCCTCTCAGAGGGCCAAAGCCTGCCGGGGTCGCGGGATTGTTTCATTACCGTGACCCCGGAACATAACAGGCTACTGAAGGACACCGTGGATTTTAGTCAGTAGAAGTCTGACAGTCCCTCCCGCCCTGCCCGGGGTTGGAGGACTCATTTGATGATTTTGCCACGTAAAAAAAAAAAAAAAAAAAATGTTTACCGTACGAAAGTGTTTTTTGCAAGGAATCTACAAAAAACAAATACTGTTTCATTAATTTAAATAACTAATACCTACTTAAGCTTGTGTACACATTATATAAAAAATGTACTCACAAAAACTTAGTATATAAAATGCTTACCAGCAAAGAGCCATGGTTCCTGACTAGCATAGGAGACGTTACCACCGACATGGACGGAACCTGATAGTAGAGGCAGTTCTCTTAGTAATACGTGTAGCAGCGAAGACTTGCCAGCGCCTACTGGCCCGATCACTGCAATTATCCTGATGAACAAATACGAATACATAAGATTTTTCGGTCTCCCCCAACTGTGAAGTGTGTGGAGTTATAGAGGACATACATCACTTGATGCTGGAATGTGTTCGATATGAGGCTGATAGGAACAGGTTGTTCAGGACTATAAAATTGAACAAGAACGACATAGGTACATTCCACCGATTACAAGCTAAACCGAGTTCAGATGAAGCAAGAAAGTTGTTCGACTTTATGGCCCTGATACATTGATCTCTTTTTTTTATATTGTTATTGTTTTAGGTTACGATGGGACTGACATGCGCTGTGCGTTATAAAAGTCCCTAAAATTAAAAGAAATAAAAAAAAAAGTTTTTTCGGTAATGTTGCTGATTTATCGATGTCACATTGAGAGAAATTACAATTGAATTTATTTCTTCGATGCCTTTAATCCAACATATGTGAGCCCGAACACAATGGTTGACGAAACAAAGAATGGTAAAAGTAACTCTGGTCAATGGGGATTGCAACTGGGGAACTAATGGCGCTAGTATAGCTTGTTCCAAGCATCGTCATTGGTTCAAATCAGTTCAAATCTTAAAGGTACTTCAAAATAGTACTACGTCATTGGTCGGATATGGTTTAAGCTATGGTGGCGCCATCTACAATTAGCTTTGACTTGCCTTTCCCATTTACAAACAGAGGGATGACAACCAGCACACTTAGAAGAAACAGTTCCATCTCTTCAACAAGAATCGACAAAGTTATTTCTATTAAATACGGCATTTTTTTTTTGCCTGAGTGTAGCACGACTGTTAAACGACTGAAGAATAAAAACATTTATTTTCTACATTTTAAACATCGCCGTTCTTAGAAATATTTCTGAATTCTGTCAGTGTGTTGAATCTTCCATCGAAAAAACCCGTTCGTTTCTACGGTGCTACGCGTGCAGAAGATCGAAACACTAGTACTAGATCTCCATGGACTAGGAAAACATGGCACAAAAGGGCTGTATACTAAGTAGAGGCTGGGACAAGATAGCCAGTGATAATTTCACATTGAACTTGAAGCAACAAGAGTTCGCTGCTCTTGTAGATCAACAGCATCTACGACTTTGGTCAAAGACATTTAAAGATAGAACTTACTTGCCAGGCTTGATGGTGAGCGACAGATCTGTAAGCGTGTTCTCCGGATGCGACACGATCCACTTGGCAGTCGCATGTTTTAGTCGCACCCCCCGCGCGTCTTCCTCCACCCGCGCTGCCAACTCATGGTCTTCTTCTTCCTCAGATTCCAGTGGAGCGAGTGTTGCGTTTCCTGGGTGGTGATAATGAAAAGTGGTGGTTAATTTTTGATTGAGGTTGAAACCGAGGCCCGCAGTGTAGCGTGAATAAAATTCATCCTGTACAACGTGCCAGGGCCGGACCGTGCCGGAGCCGGGAAACACTATCCATCGACATTTCCGGACCACGTCCGGGCCACGGACGAGCCACGGTCAGGCATGAATCACTTCAAACAAAAAGTATACCATAATGTTTGAAAGTGCCCCTGCCGGGGCTCGGCCCGGACACGGCACGGTGTAGCGTGAATCATCTTTTAATAATTCAATCTATTTGCAGTTGTTTCGCCCGGGTGTATAAGGTTTACGACGGAAAATTGCTAGTTTGCTACTGGGAAAAATAAGTACCATATCCTTTAGGATTTTGTTTACCAAATGAGAAATTATAGCCTCAAGCTAATAATTTGTATACTTGGGTCACAATAACGGGAAATGCCATTGACAATCGCGTTAACAGACATTTATACGAACATTTAAAGACTATTTATAATCGCGAAAATCAACAGGAAATGCCGTTAGTGGGGCCCAGCTATTACTGAGACTAGATTGTTTAACAAACAAATATATTACTTTCCGAACAGATAATCTTAGAGAAATACGAATGACTTTAAATTTTCCAGTCAAAAAGCCAATGCGATGAATATCATAGGTACAACATCCAACTGTACTCACCATTTCCTTTAGCCTCTTCTTCTTTCGTAGGCTCAGGCGAGGCCCCTCCGCTCTTTTCCTCAAGAACTTCTTTGATGACGTCATCAGACTTGCGCGGCAAGCCCTTACGTTTGGTGGAAGTCTGTATCTCTGCTAGACCGGGCACTGGTTTGCTCGTGTCCTCGTAAAGCATAAAATTCTGCAACCGCTTTATTGATATCGTTGCTTCTGCTACTTGGGCGATACCTGGGTGATGAAAAAAAGGTTTTACTTATAAACTTCTGAAATAAAGTCAGAATTAGGCAGATTAACTATCCAACACAACGAGTGACACATCGAGAGAGCACTGCAGGATTCATAGTGCTATAAGTCTATGAATTGACTCGAAAGTTACCCATTTAGCACTTTCTTAATAGACGACTCGAGATCGGTAGTTTTATTACTTTTTAGGGAAAAAAAATACAGTCGAATTGATAACCTCCTCCTTTTTTTGAAGTCGGTTAATGAGCGAGAGCGTACGATATTTCAGTGTCGTATTTCTACCTTTATCGTCTAGTGTGTGGGCACCCGTTAGTTACAAATAAATGGTGATAAACCCCACACTATGTGACCACATTATTGGGGGCCATAAAATCTGCTAATTCTTGACCACTAGATATTTTGATAAACATTTTTGGCTTGTTTTTCATTAAATAATTGTAAAAAGGAACTTTAAAGTTACTTAAAAAGGTAGTGGTGCGTTTTAAAATCGCACTTTACTCTGCGCGTGCGCCCCTGTTGCTCATCTCAACCACATCGCGCGCTGCGATCGATTTGATAGTCTCCACCACCGACTTTTGCACACATCATATAATAGTAGTTTATCTACTCTCATATCGTAAAATTCGAAATACAAAACTCAAAACGAGTTTATAATGACATACTTTATACCATAGAGTATCGCAATGACATTAAAAAATTAAATTATAACACTGTTTCTCTAACAAAACAATGTTATAATTTAATTTTTTTTCATTATGATACAGGTTACTGATCATAGATACATCTATTTCATTTTTTATCTGTGGCTGCGCGCGCTTTAAATGGGAATGTTGGAATTTTGACGTTTGTATTTCGGTGGATGAATATTAGTGTTTATTAATTTTTATCTTTTATTTGATATGTTCGTGTTCAATGAGAGTAGATAAAGTAGTGTATGAAACTGTACATAACTAGGTATTATACCACTCGTGTAATACTATTAAAAAACTCGCTTCGCTCGTTTTTTAAACTCACACTCGTGTATAATACCCCTCATTATGTACCAGTTACATAAACTACTATTATGTAACTGGTACATAATGAGGGGTATTATACACGAGTGTGAGTTTAAAAAACGAGCGAAGCGAGTTTTTTAATAGTATCACACGAGTGGTATAATACCTAGTTATGTACAGTTTCATACACTACTTTATCTACTCTCATTGAACACGAACTTATCAAATAAAAGATAAAAATTAATAAACACTAATAATCATCCACCATGTCATCTACCGAAACACAAACGTTAAAATTCCAACATTCCCATTTAAAGCGCACGCAACCACAGATAAAAAAGTAAATAGATGTATCTATGATCTGTAAACTGTATCATAATGAAAAAAAATTATATTATAACATTTTTTTGTTAGAGAAACAGTGTTATAATTTAATTTTTTAATTTCATTTCGATACTCTATGGTATAAAGTACGTCTTTATAAAATCGTTTAGAGTTTTGTATTTCGAATTTTACGACATGAGAGTAGATAAACTATATTAATCCAATCTAAATACATATAACTCAAAGGTGACTGACTGACATAGTGATCTATCAACGCACAGCCCAAACCACTGGACGGATCGGGCTGAAATTTGGCATGCAGGTAGATGTTATGACGTAGGCATCCGTTAAGAAAGGATTTTCATTGATCAATTCTACCCCCAAGGGGATAAAATAGGGGATGAAAGTTTGTATGAAACTTTGTCAATTTGATAAAAATTACATTGTTAAAGTGCCGACATCCACGCGAACGAAGTCGCGGGCACAGCTAGTTTCACAATATAAACTCACCTTGTGGAAAGAACACAGTCATAGTCTGCCTCAGTATATTGTAGAAGCTGGTGACGACGAACACCTGCTTAGCTGTGATCTTGTTATACGTCAGCACGTACGCGAGGATCGAGCAGAACAGACAGATCCTCGTCGTGAACATGATGAAGGAGGTCAGTACTCCGCGGATGTATGATGTCGCACGGATCTGCTTTATTTCTCGTCTGGTGATAAAAGGGGGAGAGAATTAGGGTAAGAAAATGAAGAATTAATTAATTACAAGTCTACATTAATCATAACATAAAATGTTCTTTCTTTTTTTTAATCATACTGTGTGCTCTAAAAAGAAAGAAAATAATTTACCACGCTATCAAAAAAAGAGTATGATCTAGGAATTTCTCCTGTATTGTGGGTGCGTTCACAAACAATTAAACTCGTATACGCAAACTCCCAAATGTAATGCGACTTTTCAATAATTATTGTTAAAAAAAAATATACTTACTTTCTCGCTTTGGCGACAAGGTCCGCAAACGGCTTCTCCCAAGTGTACATTTTGATGACCTGTATTCCGGATAAGATTTCGTTCATGAGACGCACGCGCTCGTCCGTCCGCAGCGCCGTTTTTAATCGCAGCACTGATGTGCGCTTGCCCAAATAAGCTGTCAAACAAAATAAATATTGGAAAGTGTTAGTCTTCATACTAATATTTATTATTTAAGCCAGAATCATTGGCTTAAAAATATAACTTGGCTAATTTGTAGATTATATTAGGAATATAAAATTGGGTCAAGGTTGTCACGCATAGGAACTATACTGAGAGACGAGACGCGCTGTCACGACGACTGATTTTGGATTATAAATTGGCCAGAAAATGCAAAAGATACCTTGTGTAACGAAGCTTTTTGACGTAAGATAAATTATCATCAGCCTAATGTAGCCACTGCTGGGACACAGGCCTCCTGACTGTGAGAGGGAGTGGACCATAATCCACCACGCGGGCCGAGTGCGGGTTGGTAGATGTCAAATATGTTCGAATTTTTGGTTCTAGGACATGCAGTATGCTCAAAATGTTTTCCTTTTCACCGTTGTTGAAAGCAGTAGTGATGTAATAAATCATACAAAGTAATGCACCTGGCTAGGTGCGAACCCACGACCTACAACTAGTAAGTCACGGCCAATACCACTCGGCCACCACTGTTCTAAACATAAGATGCAGAACAAACAAATATCGTATAAATAAGTGTTTTCTGGTCACTGGGGTGCCTAACGATGTACGTTGTACTCGCGTTTACGATTGTCATAAAATTTGTATAATTTCGTCGTTACGAGTGTGATACCCGAAGGACCTTCAGATTCAGTGGGCAATAAAGGAATTTGAATTCGAAGAAATGTGTACTAAGTAGATCAGCTTAGAATTGTGGATGGTTCGTTTGATAGGGATTTCAATCTGAATTTCGAATATTAATAGTTTAGAAAGAAATTATTATTACTAGCTGTTCTATTTTATTCTTATCTAGTTCTATTGCTGGCTATTGCACAAATAGCGTGATGTTTTAAGCGGAGCCTATAGCCTCAATAAATGGACTATCAAACACGATAAGATTTTTTCACTTCAGTAGCTCAAACATGTAGGTTTTGCTGCCTGAAATCAGTTCAGATGCATTTGTCTCACTTAGTGAGCAAAATCGCATTTTGCACTTAGTGAGCATAATGCGATTTTGCTCACTAAGTGAGACAAAGTAACTTCTTAATTTTTGTATTCAGAAAGCCGCGAATATCTTATTCAGCCTTGGGTTAATCATACAATTCGAAAAATCGAAAAATTTACAATCTATCTCTTTCCCGCCATTACAAAGAGAGAGATACAAAGACCAGCCCTTTCGAAGTTCCGATTTTGAATTCGACCTCAAAAACAAACACGTTCGGTACTAACTAATGATGCAAAAAGATAATTACGTCTTTTAATGTAATTTATTGAATTTTTAACTTATTGTTGTATTTTAACGAAAATAAGTATTTACTGCAAATGAAACTGATATTTAACCTGTAAATATTTATTATCTCCTAAAGTGTTCTCGCTGATGAAGTGAAAAGTTATGTGTGTTATACGAGAGCAAAGTTTTTTGCAACTCGTGCCTTTGAATCCCTCGCCACACTCAGGATTCAAAATCAGCACTCGCAGCAAAAAACGACTTTGCTCTCTTGTTGCACAAATAACTATTTTAATTAGAATAGTTCCCGAGCGCGTTCTACTAATCAAAACTCTTGAGTTTTATAATATTAGTATAGATTAGACATAATTAGTCTGTACTGCCCCAAAGCTGGGCAAGGGCCTCCCTCCATGCTATCTAACGATCATGACTCTGTACAACCTCTTTCCAATTCTTAAGGAAGATAATTATCCAGTTCGTATCTTCATCTGCTTTGTGGTCTGTGTGAGTACGCGTCGCCAATCTTTTTTTTTATAATAAAAAAAATACTGAATAGTTGAATCGTTGGAATAATAAATTATGTTAGTTTAATATCTCAGGCACACTATATGAGTCAACAAAATAAGAAATGTTTGAAGATGGCAAACAAACTTGTTAATGAAAGTTTATATAAATTGACCTATTTCTTGCACACGTGAACAAACAAGCATTTACTGTGCGTCAAATGTTTCTTGATACTTAAGAGTGGTACTACTTGTCAAAGAATACTTGAAAAATAGGGGACTACATAGCTTTATAAGGATACCGCTTGGAATTACAATTGTTGGATATCGGTCTAAACTATAGAGTAGAAATCAATTAATCATCCTATAATTAATATTGACGACGACAGACGTTTTAGTCATTTGTACATACGTTTCAGAATACTACGTTTTACTGTCAAAATTGATAGTCCCTATTTATATTTCTTTGTGGCCAGGAGCATTAGGCAGCACGCTATGTTATTCCATATAAGACACAGTGCCGCGGTGGCGCTGAAGCTACGGTTTGTCTTCAATACATTTCCAACTTTATTTTCTGGAGCATAGATAAATGTGAAATAATAGGCGGTCGTATTATTTCACGGTAGACGAGACAGCGTCTTGCCTTATGCTCGCACAATGATATACGAAATTATATCATGGAAGAACTAGTTGCTTACGGCACCCAGGCTTGACTTGGCCGACTAATGCACTGGGGCACTTACAGGTTAAATTCTGGATAAAATGATGATACATACTATAAAGTTCGACTGTGAAGGATGATGATGATGAAAATGACATTCATCTGTCAACTGTCACTTGAACGTTAAACAATAAAATACTTGACGATAATGTATGACGTCACAATACGGTGACAGCAAATTAACCTTCATAGTTGAATCGCATAGTAGATACTTTTTAAATATCTTACCTTGTAAAGGTATGAATGCCAGCATGAACCCGACTCCGACGACTGCTGCCCAGCTGATCTCGTACCACATGAAGTACGTAATGATGACAGTGGCCAGTGGCCCGATCCATAGATAATGTATGAAGATAATGGCCACGTCGAATCTGTTCACGTCGTTCGAAAGGAGGTTCACTACCTGGCCCACTGTTGTCTCGCCCAGCGCTGTTTTTGATAGCCGTAGTGACTGGAAAAAGTGAATAATTTAATGTTATATTATGTATTATTATCAAAGTTTGGATGAATGGATGGATGCTGGGTCGCGGGACTGTCTAAGCACCTGCCTGCGTGACCCTGAAACGTGATCTAAATTCATCACAATCGATTCTCAGTCTGTCTTAAAAAGACACCATGGCCCTAAAAATAAAGGGCAAGTGAAAAAACAGGCTGGATTTTTAGTCAGTAAGTAAATTAAATCCCATCAAAAACATAAATGTGAAATGAGAGCCAAGCACAATATTATGATATAGGTATGCCTTGGTTGTTGACTTCAAAGAAAAAAGAAGTAAAATCTAAATGGGTGCCAAGTTCAATGGTCAGTCCTGAAATTTATTTATAACAACATAAAATATATTTCTTCTTATAACTAAGGATCATACATTGTAGCCTAACTTTTGGCTTGGCTAGTTCTCATATAGTGGGTGGCAAAAAAGACAATGAAATTAATAAAAAAGTTACCGACTTCCGAAAGAAAAGTTTTATAGGTTATTTTACCCTTTTTCTGGTTGTTTTCGAAGGCGGTTACATTTTTTGCAAATAATAATGTAAAAATTGTCATACAAAGTAATGTTTCATGTGAGCAAACAGAGTATTGTCAAGGCTTTAATAATTAAATGCTTAGCGAACCGTAAAGATCTCAAGGTGAAGATCTCCCATGTTTAACCAAACTATTTCTGTACATTGTATCAGAATTTGACTAAGGAAACTCTCACGAATTATATTGAGTCTAGAGGCAAATAATCTATCTTCTATCTAAAAATTAAATGTTGTTTGGTAGTAAACGAAGCACTTAGACTCGGATGGACCGATGGTTGAATAAGTTTTTGGAAATACATATCTGCAGTTATTCAGAAAATTGAAAAACACGATCGGATGAGACAATCCTTCAAGTTTTATTTTTTTGATTTTGCATTTAATACACTAGGTATCAATATTGGACCGATTAGACTATAAGACCACGAATTAGACCGTCTGTTTGCCAGCACCTTGGTATTTATAAGTCGAAAATTAAATCCACGACAACGAAATAACCTGGATAAGGTTACAAACCATTTGTGTAGAAACATCCCGACAATATTTCGCATTTTAGTATAAGTTATATTTGACTCTGCTGCTTGCATCTTCAGAATCTATCCAGTTGTTTGTAAAACTTCAGTTTATTAAACGAACTAACATTATGTTTTCAATATTAGTTTAGAGCTTCTACTGTACAGATAAGTAATCCGTAAAGTACACATTATTTAACAATTTTAACAGATAAAATAAACAATCATTTACAACAAAACAGAAGAACTTCTGACAATTACTGTACTGTATGAATGAATACTGTATGAATGTCAATAAATAAGGTCTAGAATGTAGTGAAACTAAAGATAAAGTATCAGACACGCGAAAATGCTGTAAACCTGTGAAACTGAGGACTGATAACAACGACGGTACTATTTAACTACAATTTGTAATACTGCCAATAGGAGAAAAATATATTTGTGAACGAACTAACCTGACATTTGCTAAGGGTACAATAAATAAAATTACTTATAGGTATTAGCACTAAAAACTGCTAAATCAACATTTTGTGAAATTAAATTCGGTAAAGTGAAAAGGTACTCGGCTAAACACAAGTGCTGAGGGATTAATGCAATCACCTGAACGAAGGACTCACAGAACCGAAAACTGTTATAGAAGTGGCGTATACCTACCTAACAGTGCGTGATTTCGGGATAAAATGATTACGAACACCGTCCCCGTCTTGTATAATCAAATAATTTCTTACATAAAAACATGCGCCGTAACTCACCTTTCTATAAATAAGTGAACAGCAAGCGACTCGGAACTTCATGCCCATATGCAGGATGGCCATCATATACGGATGCACGACGAACACGTTGAGGGCAGAGCACAGAACCACGGCGCCCGCGTACATGTAGGCCTCCTCTTGTTTCATGTTGTTCCCAGGGCTGTAGTACTCCACCAGCTTGCCCAGGAACACTGGCTGTGCAATCCTGGTGTTGTAATACAAGCATTTTGTTGAATTTCGTTGGATATTAACAGGTAACGAAATGTGCAGTGTGCACATTACAGGGGTATCGGGCTGACTTCGATGCGGAAAAGTGTGGTACGCCAACAATTGTTTTTTTTTTTAATATTAAGTAGGGTCAATCAGGGTAATTGTAAACTGGGGTGATTGGAAACAACTCCCATTAAACTTTTAATAATGTATTTAGGT
This sequence comes from Agrotis clavis, assembly GCA_954870645.1. Lineage (NCBI taxonomy): Eukaryota > Metazoa > Arthropoda > Insecta > Lepidoptera > Noctuidae > Agrotis > Agrotis clavis. Next base: position 14,307,729 of record OX940919.1, on the reverse strand, counting down.
TGACGGTCATGAAACAGAACGTTATTTTAATCTGTTGTCCATCACTACAAAGAGCAATTTATTCATTTTTCAGAAAATTAATCTCAATTTCAGTGTTACGAAAAGTTGTCTGCAGAAAAATTGTTTTCAAGTTTTTGCACGAAGTTGATAGTAAAATATTTTGTAAGAAAAGTTGATAGATAAGTTGTTGATTGTTTTTTTCGCTTTGATTTAATGGAATTATCTTTGCATTTTTCAAGCTTTCCATCAATAACATCAATATAACAAGCAGCAAAGTAGTGTTTACATTTTCCCATACGATATACTGGGTGGAGGTAATTGTAAACAGGTTAGGGGGTAATTGTAAACAGTGGGGTAATTGTAAACTCTTATCATTTCTGCTACTAACATAGTGATGGGTAAACGTAAACATTTCTTTTCAAGTACTTTTTCAAAATGCCACGCGTTTACATCCAAAAAAGAGACAAAATATAGGTACCTTAACGGACTTAAAAAATGCTGTTAGGATGTAAAGGAAAACAAGAAGATTTTTGCCATATTGCCAGCTCGCGTGGAAGAACACATAGCTGCTTGCCTTAAAACTCGGGCACAAATGGGCCTTCCGGCCTTCCTGTTATAAAAGAAGAACTAAAAAACCTCGTTAAGGAGTATTTTGACACTATACCAGCTACTATGATTGTGAAAAACGTAAATTTGCTTACTTTGAATGAAAAAGAAACAGAGTTTATATTGATGGATGATGAAGACTATGTTTGTTTTGATTACTAAGGCATTATGTACCATATCCATCTCATGGTTGCAGTTAATTTAAAAACAAATAATAGACAGCGCTCCTACATATTTTGTTTTCTTTTACCCCCTTTAAAAATGTATGGGTTTCCATAATTCGTTTACAATTACCCGTAAAACAATTAAATGTTTCCAATCACCCCGTAATTTAGTCAATGCAAAATATCGAATCTATATGATTTGTTTACATTTACCCCTGTATATTGGTAGACGCTCAGAACAAAATCTTTTGCATTTATGAGACTCAAAACAGTGAAAACGAGTTAGCGGAATTATAATGCTTATCACGTAGGCTTACCTTTGATGTTCACATTTACCCCAAAATATCATTTTTTCTTTTAAAGTCAGGGTAAAATGTAAACACTTCATTTTCAAAGCCGCTAATGATGCAGTTCAAATGGTTGATGTTGCGGCTCTTAGATAAATTACTATACAATCAAAGTAATTAACTCTTCTTTTCTAACTACCAATATTTTTTTTTACAAAGCCAAAAGTTTATTAGTTCAAAAGGTATTTTTCAAAAACGTTTACAATTACCCTGATTGACCCTATACTATTTTTCAACACTTTAGTATCATAATGTATTTTAAATAAAAGTTAATCTCTTTGTAATATTTGTGTATAATGATATATTGATAATCTCTCAATATTATGGTAATATTTACAATAATATTGAGAGATTTCAGGTAAGGAAAAAAAAGGAAAAGGTAGGTAGCCCGCCGTAGACCCTCACTATTAAACCGTTTAAATACATTTACAAGGTAGATAGCATTACTGATTTACCAGTATCTAAATAAATAAATCGAATTAAATTATGTAAAATATCTAAATACACTACCTATCACTCACCCACCCACAAGGAAGTCAATTTAATTTTTAAGACCTGATAAGATTAAATTGATATTTCAATGAGATAACATTAAAATCTCTTTGCGTAACAGGCAAACCCTGTCATACTAACTCTACGTATAATCTCAAATTAAGAAATTTCCGCCATCAGAAAAACAAGGTGTTTTCATCAAAGATTACTCGGCTATTGCTATGTCAACATCTACTATGCCAATAAGCTATACTTTTTTTTTAGCATGGTAATATCATCATTATGAGTCCTCCCACCCAGAGCAGAGCAGGAGGTACTGTCAGACTTGTACTGCCTAAAATCCTCGGTGTCCTTCAATAGCTCCTTAAATTCCAGAGTCATCGGTTGCTGTTTAGTCCGGCGACCCCGGCAGGCTTTGGCCCTCTAAAGGGGCCCGTCATTGTGCTGACACTCTTTGTGGCGCGTGTTGAACATGGCCGGAGATCCGTCTTGCGACATCCGTCGCCGTGGGCGTCTACCACTGCGGCTTAGTTGTGAGGTGGACGCTGTTCTCTCCCTCACGCGTCCCACCTTCTCCTTCGCTGGCATGACAGCTTCGCAGAAGGAGGCGACCGCTTCCCACTCCCAATAAGCTGTACTTACAAATATTCTACAACTACCCACAACTTAACGCTATATTTTCTCTCACTTGTCAGTGTTGGCCACCTGATCACGGAGTAACATCAGACGCTTGTGCATTTCCTCGTGAGAAGACCGCCCGAAGGAGCTCAAAAAGGAACCTAACATGCGTGGCTGTTGGATCCTGTGGGAAGGAAGGAGGGGTTAGGATAGGAAAGGATTAAAGGTTAAATAGGATAGATTCTGGGTTCTGTAAGTTTGTCGGCTTACGGATCCTTCAGGAATGGTTGTTTCAGGAATGTCTGCAGGTGGCTTTATTTATTTTGGTTGTCATTAAAAAAATTAACTCAGGTTTGTTTTTTTACATTCATTAGATTCAAACTGATGGATGATATTATCTCTTGCCATTTCCTATACATCATCATCATACTCCATCACTCCATCAAACCAGGAGTTTGATCTGGGTTTGTTTGGGGTCTGCCTAAAATATTATCTCCTTGCATGCTAGCCTATTACTCGTAATGTAAGGCTTGTTATGGGTCATATCATCCTTTATACAGTTCATCCATTGGCCTATTCTCCTATGATTTTCCTTAGAAATACATTTTTTATTTTTGCATTGCAACAAACCAAGTTCAAATTACATAGTTAATTAAAATCATACCGCTATTTAACTGCTTTATATAAACTATTCACAAGTCAAATTTTTCGCAACTCTATCTTTAAAATAATTCAAACACAAGATACCGCCATTTAAAAAATAAATGGTAGGTACTACTTATTTATAAAGATGCATACAATTAGGATTTATTGTTTCAAGGCGCCGTTTTACATACGAACGTGTGAAATTACTGTCTTTAACTCAAGCGTTTATGTAATACCTAATAATTTATTGATACTTAAAATGATAAGAGCCCATAGCTATTATTACATCCGTCGATATGAAACCAGATTGCTTCAGATGCAGTAAAAAGTGTGATATCTTATCAAAACAGATTGAAGATTGTAATTGTTTATACTACTGTGTAATAGCTCATAATACGATTACTATTGTTTGATTGTTGCGATAATGTCAGTCAAATAGATGGAGATAGACAGATGTTTATTTTTTCTTTTTACTAGCTGTTTATTTTATTTTTAAGCGACTTCAAAAAAAAAACTAGGTTCTCAGTTCGACCTATATGTATGTATGTTTGTCCGCAATTATCTCGCGTTAGGCTGAACCGATTTTGATGCGGTTTTCAGAAAAATGTTCGTTACATTCTGGGGAAGGTTTTAGTATACATATAACAATAATGGATAACTCGTGAAGTTGCCTGCATAGATCCGTTTTTGTTGCTTACTAGGATTGTAGAACCTAAACTGGTTCAGTGAAATGACAAAAATTTCAGAAAATGAAAGAAATTTTTTGTCGTTTCACTGAACCAGTTTAGGGATTTGATCAAACAAAGGAAATGATAAAACCGTGTTGTTATTTTAACGTCATCCGTTGTAAATTGATCAAAAACCTAGATTTTTTTATCAAAAACCTAATTTGATGAAAAACTACGACAAATACACACGCGAACACGTCTCGTTACGAACGTTCCGAATGGGGGCTTTTCCGTTCACGACTTTACACAATTTTACACGTCGTCGCCAAATAGGGTAGTCTTTGATAAAGAAAAGATAGTCCTTGACTTAGAGAACATAGTAGACATGCTGTAGACTTGTTTTCTTTATGATTTATTTTATCTATAAAACGGTTTCACAAAAGTTTGATAAAAAAAAACATAACATCACGCCAGTATTCACCGAAGGGTTAGGCAGAGGTGTGCCTCACACCACATTTCGCCAGGTTATGTATTGCAACAGAGGGGTCAATAACAAAAATAAATATGTCAGTTGGACGAGGGTTTGACATCCGCCAATTCCTGATAAACACGCAGTTAAAGCGAATAATGTTCTCTTCCATTAGTAATGTTACGAGCTGGGTATAGGGATAAATTAATTAACACCAATTAAAACCAAATAAACTTTAATCACACACGAATCACAAACTAAAATAAACACTTAACACTACTCAACACTTAAACACTTATACACACTCTTAATCACACGTAAAAGTCACTTAGAGATCGCTTGTTCACTTCGAGTCGCCTCGATCGTAGTCAAAACCAGACTGAGTCAGGTTGGTGATCGACGCCCTTTTTATACCCCGGCCGGACCCACTAGATGTTTCTAGAAGGTGGTCGAATGTTCTGGAAACATCCATAGACTTCGACATAGTCCCATACCTTCTGGAACATTCCAGAACCATCTCGAAACATCTAGAACAGGGTAGAATTTTCTAGAAATTTCCTGACCGATCTTTAGTAGAATTGTCGAGAACCTTGTGGAACTTTCGAGAAGATTATAGATAGGTCTCGCAATTCGATCGACGTAACACTGCCCCCTCCTTAGACATGCTCGTCCCGAGCATCGTTAGTCCCGTTGTATCGCGCCAAACGGTCAACATGGACAATCTTGGGCGCGCCACGTAGACCCTTTTGTATCCGGTAGGTGACGTCGTTAATCCTGGTCACGACTCGGTATGGTCCTTCCCATTTTGCTTGTAATTTAGGAGACTTCCCTTTGCTACGCACTGGGTTATGCAACCACACAAGTGACCCCTCGTCGAAACCTCCATTGTCTGTCTTCCGGTCGTATCGGGTCTTCATCTTCTCAGACATTTGTTGGCCGGATTGTCTGATATGCTCATACACATCATTCAACTTGTTACGCAAGTCATTTGCATAATCAGTTACACTGCGTGGAACATCAGGAGGGGTTCCGGTGATCAAATCAGCAGGCAACCGTAATTCCCTTCCAAAGTTCGCGAAGGCTGGTGTCACAGCGGTACTTTCGTGAACTGCACTACGGTATGACAGAAGAAATGGCTGTATGTGCTTATCCCAATCTCTTTGTCTGCTATCCACAACCTTTGCCAGATATCTCTCCAACGTTTGGTTGAAACGCTCCACCATTCCATCAGATTGTGGATGGTAGGAAGTCGTTCTAGTCTTGTGAGTACCCATCAGCCGACAAGTCTCCTGGAATACTTGTGATTCAAAATTCCTTCCTTGGTCGCTGTGTATTTCCAAGGGTACTCCAAAACGACAGAAGACCTCCTGAACCAATTTATCTGCGACTGTTGTAGCTTCCTGGTTAGGAATGGCGAAGACTTCTGGCCACTTTGTGAAGTAATCCATGACAACCATGAAGTACTTGTTACCGTTTTCACTTTCTGGAAATGGTCCTGCCACGTCTAGTGCTATCCGTTCCCACGGGGCTCCAACGTTGTATATCTGCAAAGCACCTCTGCTGCGTGTCTGGGGTCCCTTCACAGCCGCACAACTGGTACATTTCCGACACCAGTCCTCCACATCTTCACGACAATGGATCCAGTAAAATCGCTCACGTATTTTCAGTAGGGTCCTTTTTACACCCATATGTCCACCTGAACATCCGTCGTGGTAGAGCCGCAACACATCCGGTACTTTGGCTTTGGGGACAACCATTTGTAAGTGACAGTGGTCTCCTCGAGCGTTTTCCCATTTACGGCACAAGACTCCTTCCTGGATAACCAAGCTTTTCCATTGCGCCCAATAACTCTTAGTGATGGAACTCATCGCAGCTACATCACTCCACTTGGGTTTAGGAGCACCAGCTTTAATCCAGTCAAAAATTGGTTTAATGTCTGCGTCATTTTGCTGAGCACGCTGTAAGGTTTCCTTCCATTCGTTACTGATATCCGTTCTTAGCATTCTTACAGGCACAACCTCCTTGGCCTCTTGCCTGTTGCAGTGCTTACAGTCTTCAGGGCAAGGTCTTCTAGACAGTGCATCTGCGTTACCATGTGCCCTCCCACTACGATGTTCAGTTACGAAGTCGAACTCTTGTAGTAGCTCAATCCACCTCGCCACCTGTCCCTCTGGATTCTTGAATTGCAATAGCCACTTTAATGCGGCATGGTCCGTTCGCAATAAGAATTTTCGTCCCAGCAGATACTTACTGAAGTGCTGCAAAGTCTTTACTACGGCAAGTAATTCCCTTCTCGTAACGCAGTAATTTCTTTCCGGTTTCGATAGAGATTTGCTGTAGTAAGCTATAACAACTTCCTGATTTCCTTTCCGTTGAGACAACACGCCACCAATTCCAGTATTACTTGCGTCTGTGTCAACTATGAAGTCATTTTCAGTGTCAGGATAGTCAAGAATGGGTGAATTGCACAGACGTTTCTTTAATTCCTGGAATGCGATGTCACAGTTCTCGTCCCAACAGAATTGTTGCTTCTCCTCAGTAAGTTTGTGTAGGGGTTTTGCAATGTCAGCAAAATTCTTGACAAACCGTCGATAGTAGGAGCATAAACCTAAAAATGCTCTGACCTCCGTCTTGTCTTTCGGAACTGGCCATTCCTTGACGGCGACGATTTTCTCCGGGTCTGTCTGAACACCTTCCTCCGAAACTATGTGTCCTAAAAAGTTCACTTGTCTCCTGAAAAATGAACACTTTTCCGGACTTAACTTAAGATTTGCCGTCCGGATTTTCGACAGCACTTTAATTAGGTTTTGAAGGTGATCTTCAAATGTTCGGCCCACGATGATGATGTCATCTAAATAGACAAGACATGCGTCTCCAATCAATCCAGCAAGTACTTGCTCCATCAACCTTTCAAATGTCGCAGGAGCATTGCACAATCCAAATGGCATGACTTTAAACTGCCATAGGCCCTTTCCTGTGGAAAATGCAGTTTTCTCCTTGTCTTTAGGGTCTATTTCCACTTGCCAGTAGCCGCTTTTCAGGTCTAACGTTGTGAACCACCTCATTCCTGTCAGCGTATCCAATGTGTCATCGATCCTAGGCAGTGGATAACTGTCTTTTTTCGTGACGTCGTTTAGCCGTCGATAATCCACACAAAACCGCGTGTTGCCGTCTTTTTTCTTCACTAGGACCACAGGAGAACACCACGGGCTAGATGAAGGCTCTATAAAACTGTTCTTCACCATGCGCTCAATCATCTCCTTCACTTCCTTTTCGCGAGCAACCGGCACCCTTCTTGGTCGTTGTCGGATTGGTAACTCATTGCCAGTGTTAATTTTGTGCTGAACCAGTCCTGTTCTACCTATGTCAGCATCATCTGTAGAGAACATGTCGGCATACTGGAGTAACGTTTTCTTAGCCTTATCCATTTCTACTCCAGTTAGATCGCAGTTTTCCAGAAGTGTTGACACGTCAAATTTCAAGCGAAGCACTTTTTCTGACGGTGTACTTTCCATTAAGATCTCTTCTTTACCACATTTCAAGACTCCTCGATCAACATCGATCTCACAACGATATTTCCTCATAAAGTCCAAGCCCAAGATGCAATCGTCTACTATGTCGGCCACGATGACATTATGCCAATATGCTTTATGACCTAGTTTTAACTTCACCTCCTTCTTGCCTCGGACGGTTATGTGCTGACAGGTAGCTGTCAGTAATTGTATGCGGTCGTGGTTGTTGAAGAAGTCCCCAAGGAACCGACTTGCTAGGTTTGAATTGACGACCGTGTGAGAAGCTCCTGTATCGAGTGTCAATTTGCATGGTTTTCCGTTGACTTCACCTTTGATGATCAGGCTGTTTCCGTCATGGGCCTGTGAGATCGAGATCCTCGGGGCTCTTTCCATACCAGCCAGCACCCGCCCCTCAGTCCTGGCATTTACTCGTTTCCCTGCTGTTGCTGGGCAGTCTTATCGGTCCCTCTTCCCTGCTGGGATTGATCTTCCCTTGGTGTATTTCGCTTGGGACAGCTGGACCGAAGATGACCTTTTTCCCCACAAGTATAGCACCTGGGACTGTACCCTTGTGGTCGGTCGCGTACAGGTGATTCCACAACTTCTCTGACGCGATGCGTGCGATGATCTTGCCTCACTGCTTCTACTTCCAACGCATGAGCCAAGGCGTCCTTTAATGTTTCGTGATGCCCAAGTCTTACGGCGGCTCTGACTTCCAAGTCACGTATTCCGTCGACGAATGCCTGTACGAGATTACCATTGATCAGGGCAGGAGCAGACTGGTATGCCTTTCGGACCATCTTTTCAATTTCCAGGGCCCACTGCTGTAGGCCCTCAGCACTACGTTGAACACGATCCTTTAGCTTAGCGCGAAATACGTGCTCCAAGTGCGCGTCGCCGTACCTGGATTCCAACGCTTCCAGCAGCTGATCGTAAGTCACATCCTTGCCAAGAGCCTCAAGTACGGTCAGGGCCTGGTCTCGTAGGCCTAAGGTGAGCGCGGTCATTGCTTGCTCTTTCGTCCACCCATTCGCCTTCATAACGGCCTCAAACTGCATCCTGTATGCCGACCATGAAGATGTTCCGTCGAATGGTGGCACCTTAAACCCTCGTGCCGAAGGTGCAGCAATCACTGGACACACAACCCCGTCTCCAGACCGAAGTTCACCCAAAGCTTTTTTCACCCCGGCAATTTGGACCTCAGCTTCAGAGATGCGGTTCTCGTGCTGATTGACTTGCTCTTTAACCACTTTGAGCTCCTTGCCAAATGTCGAGTGCAGGTCTTTTATCAGGAACATCTGCTCTTCTTGGCGGCGGGCCTGCTCCTCCTTATCCTTTTGTAGCTGTTCTTCCAGGCGGCGAGACTGTTCCTCCTGGCGGCGGGTCTGCTCCTCCTTATCCTTTTGTAGCTGTTCTTCCAGGCGGCGAGCCTGCTCCTCCTGGCGGCGGGCTTGCTCCTCCTGGCGGCGGGCTTGCTCCTCCTGGCGGCGGGCTTGCTCCTCCTTGTCCTTTTGTAGCTGTTCTTCCAGGCGACGAGCCTGCTCCTCCTGGCGGCGGGCTTGCTCCTCCTGGCGGCGGGCTTGCTCCTCCTTGTCCTTTTGTAGCTGCTCTTCCAGGCGTCGAGCCTGCTCCTCCTGGCGGCGAGCCTGCTCCTGCAGAAGCGCCATAAGCGCAGACAGGTCTGGACCCGCTGGTGCTGAAGAGACTGCAGATGGACCAGCGGCTGGTTCCGTCGTAGGCTGAGCACCACCCGGCGTCTGTATCGGGGAACCTCCAAACCGCCTCTGGTCCATGTCTTGCTGGCGCTGACTCCTGGTACGAATACCGTCCGTGTCGTCCTTTGGTAAAATCGGCATTTTATCCCTCACTTCTGACACCAAATGTTACGAGCTGGGTATAGGGATAAATTAATTAACACCAATTAAAACCAAATAAACTTTAATCACACACGAATCACAAACTAAAATAAACACTTAACACTACTCAACACTTAAACACTTATACACACTCTTAATCACACGTAAAAGTCACTTAGAGATCGCTTGTTCACTTCGAGTCGCCTCGATCGTAGTCAAAACCAGACTGAGTCAGGTTGGTGATCGACGCCCTTTTTATACCCCGGCCGGACCCACTAGATGTTTCTAGAAGGTGGTCGAATGTTCTGGAAACATCCATAGACTTCGACATAGTCCCATACCTTCTGGAACATTCCAGAACCATCTCGAAACATCTAGAACAGGGTAGAATTTTCTAGAAATTTCCTGACCGATCTTTAGTAGAATTGTCGAGAACCTTGTGGAACTTTCGAGAAGATTATAGATAGGTCTCGCAATTCTATCGACGTAACAGTAACATAACTAATTGTGATATCAAATACTTGGGGGTCAGGAGTAGGGACCTAACCTACAAAAAAGTAAGGGGAAAACCGCAAACCATGACAGATAATCGGAGCGCAAGGCGCCTTATTATTGTGTTAAAAGTATTAGTCATTGAGCAGTGGTAACAGTGGTATCGGCCCCAATCGTAGTTCGTGGATTTGGACTTTGAACCCAGCAGTTTCGGCGGAAGAAAACATTGTGATCAAATCAGCATTCAAAATCAGGACTGAATAGGTTACTTCTGGGCAATCGTGACACGCAAGACAAGATAGTGGTCAAAGGCGAGCTTACCATGCGAAAAAACAATCAATTTGCCTATTTATTTGGGAATGTGGGTGAAAGTTTTCTTGCATCTATTGTTATAATATTACATTAAGACAGTAAGTACGACTAATATCATTTGGTGCAACCATATTATGTCATAAAGAAACAGATTAAAACTGCATGCTGTATTTCCATGTTTTAGAAGCAAATTCAGAATCTATCAACGCCCACTAATCCCACTGTCATAAAGGGCCTGTGCCGTGTCTCAGCAGAGTAGGTGCATTATCGGCCATTTTCGTTAAACTATGCTTAGGTCAGAAACATTTTGGCATGACAATACGCCGGATATTACGAAGTACACAGTCACACAGGAAGGAGGTATTGATTGTATACAATTGTGGATTGCATGGACGCTTCTCATTGCATAGAAGTGATGTTAGCATTTAATATTCAAACAATAGAGATAAGACAGTAGGTTGCGATGAATCATTTTATTGCTATTCTATATAAACTGTAAAAAATCTTTGTAATAGTTTATTGTATGATTTGCACGAACATGAAAATGCGCGAATCGACCAAAATGTGAATTCTAAATAAAAACAATCTGTAGTAAATGGGGTAGGCTGAAAAATCTAAGTATTCCGTCAGTAAGAATTCTACTTACTTAAAATTATGGCTGATAGGTGGATAAACCGTGAACTGTAATTTTCATCTGGTTATATGATTGCATTCAGAGCAAAATTTGTTCACGTAAAGGTCACATTTAATTTAAATTAAAAAAGATAAGTCAAGTTTTTATCTTCAATTTTGGAGTTTGGACTTAGGATTCGTCTGTAAACAAAAATTGTTAGACCAATAAAATTGCTAATCAATACAATGACTGAACTTAGCACCCAAGAACCTGTTTTTTAGACGCCTTTCAAAGTTCACTTAATTTCATTCGATTTCGTTCAATGTTATTTAAATAAGAAATACAGCGTTATTCTTTTAAATTGGTCGATCCGTATCGTATCTGTCCGAGGAAAATCCGTATCTAATAAATCCGCGAATTTCCAAAATTCTGTGAACAAACATTGTTCAATAACATGGGCTGAGTTACCCCACAAGAGGTTTTGCGCTATAACGTTACACGTTGTATAGATATAGATGATACATGCAAGGAAAATATAGTACCGACACAGGTACGTATAATAAAATGCTATAACTACAACACTAAACATAATATTCAATTGGGACTTAAATACAGTTAACAGAGTGGATAAACTCAAAATAGACCAAGATTGAATAGACTATTTAATAAATATTCGCTCTTTTCTTAACACTGAAAAACATGGTATTGTAAAAGAAACTTGAAGAGGAAACAATATCGTATCGATCAATGGGAAATTGGCAAGTACCGTGGCTTCATACATTACAACCACGGACATACGTAATAGTGGAAATCTTAGGTTATTAATAGCTCAATTTATTTTTATATGTATTATGAAATGGTTAGTTGCGTGTAGAATACGTAGAAAAAATGCTATACGAGACAAAGGTCAAAGATTTTGCTCCAAATGGCCAGTGTGCTGCGATGAATCAATTGCTGGACAAAATCATAATTTTAAATAATAATTGTGCAACGTAGATAGTCAAAACAAAAGCAGTTCACAAGTTTATCGTAGTAAGATGCAAGAACCGTCGAATCCACCTACGGTCGAAGGATTAATGACCTGTTTGGCTCGCGTCTTTCGTCGGTTTGCGATAGACGTGTAAGCTGTTAGATAATACAGACATTACACGGCCGAGGTCACGAGCAAACAACGGTGACGTATAAAGGCTATGTTGTTTGCCAGTTGCCTGTATTTTTGAGCATACGTTTAACGCGAATTTATCTTCATTATATTTTGTCTAACCTTCAAATTTTTACTTCGTATCGATGGTCCGTCTTATCGACAACTGTCAACCATAAATGCAAGTAGGTTCCATTTTTAGGGTTCCGTAGTCAACAAGGAACCCTTATAGTTTCGCCATGTCCGTCCGTCCGTCCGTCCGTCCGTCCGTCCGTCTGTCCGCAGTTTAGCTCAGAGACGCACAGTACTAGAGAGCTGTAATTTGGTGTAAATATACGGATCTGTTGTGCCGAAAAAGTGGTAAAATAAAATCTCGTAAAATATTTTTTTTTAGGGTACCTCCTGTACACGTAAAGTGAGGATGTTTTTTTTTTTTCTCGCGTACCCCTTAGTGTGGGTTATCATTAAATAGGTCTTTAAAAAATATTGATAGTTTCCATTAACAATTTTTTGATAAAAAAATTCGTTTGTGAAATATGAAGCTTTAAAGTGCTAAATTTTGCTCGACTCGAGTGTCCCCCCCCTCTACCAGCTAAACGGTTATGTTTGGGGGTGTGAAAAAATTCACAATAGTAGTATATATAACGAAGTTTAAAAGAAAATTGTCATGACTAAGTAGGCTTTACAACTTTACGAGTAATAGTCGACCAACTTATAAAATGTACTTGGATAACATATTTTCTTAAACAAAATGTATCGGAGAACATCTTATTCAACTGCAAATGTAAGTTTGTCAACTTTATTTTTACAGCTTTATTCTGTATGTTTTTACGGTATGTTTTTTGGGGATAGGTAGGTTTTTATCGTCAACTATTTTTAACTAACTTCAAAAAAAGGAGGAGGTTCTAAATTCGTCGTAATCTTTTTTTTTAATGTATTTTCCCCGATTTCTCAAAGACTCCTGGACCGATTTTGAAAATTCTTCTTTTTAAAATTAAATTCAGTGAATCAGTTTAGTTAGTTCGCATAAGTATTTTGATGAGCAACTACGGAACCCTACACTGTGCGTGGCCCGACACGCACTTGGCCGGTTTTTTATGTTTATTTTCTTTTTTTAAAGGGCAGCTGTCTAACAAGGCCACTTTGCAATATTCCTAATCATTCACACATACACTTCGTGAATGAATAATACACTTCTCATCAAAAAAATCGAAACACCTCGCAGTTTATGATTTGATAAGGATTATCAGAAAAATGTGTATATTTAGGAATAAATGTAAAATGTCATTTAATAGTGAGTAGTATGAGGTTTTTAAATCCTAATGTTAATGTTCTAAATTCAAATTAAGTCTTCATAGGTTTCGTATTTTGTATAAGAGTAATTTTTACCCTGTATGGAATATGAAGGAAATGGGTAAAACAACACGCGTAAATGAAAAAAAAATGTAAGAAACGTTTATTTAATAACTTGTATTCCCTCCGCGAGCTCTTATTACTGCTTCCATACGGTTCTTCATCGATCGGATGAGAGTCACGATCACATGTTGTGGTATATTATCCCATTCCTCTTGGATTGCATTTTGCAGCTGGCTAAGTGTTTCTGGGGCTGGATCTCTTGCTCGAATTCGTCTCTTTAATTCATCCCATAGATGTTCAATGGGATTCATGTCCGGGCTTCTTGCTGGCCATACCATAATGGAGATACCGACTTCGGTAAGATAATCTCGTACGACGCCCGCGGTGTGAGCTCTAGCATTGTCGTGCATGAATATGAAGTCGTTGCCAATAAAATGTGCATAGGGCATCACATGAGGTTCAAGACACTGTTCGATGTACCGATGAGAGTTTAGTGCAGGCAGCCGTGGCCCAGACACAAAGGCAAGTTCTGTCTTACCGTCGGCGCTGATTCCTCCCCAAACCGTCCACGAACCGCCACCATAGCTGACCTTTTCTTCAATGCAGCATTGTGCAAAGCGTTCTCCATCTCTTCTGTAGACCTTGTTCCTTCCGTCGTTACCATACAGCATAATTTTACACTCATCAGAAAACAGTACTTTGCTCCACTGAAGGTATGACCAAGTTAGGTGCTCGCGTGCAAAGTTAAGGCGCGCTCTTCGATGGTCTGCAGTTAATTTCGGCCCATTCGCTGGCTTATGCGGTGCCAATCCGCGTTCCTTCAACCTTCTTCTTATTGTAGAGTCACTTACAGCTACTCTTCGTACAACGCGAAGCTGCTGCTGCAGTTGAAAAGCGTTAAGGCGTCGATTTCGTAAAGAAGTTGTTACAATAAATCGATCATCTCGCTCAGAAGTGACCCGATTCCTGCCAGATCCTGAACGGCGCGTGAACGAACCAGTCTCCCGATAGCGTTTGTAGACTCTATGAACAGATGATAAGCTTAGATGCAATCTTGCAGCCACAACACGCTGACTAAGTCCAGAATCCAGCAATGCCACCACTTGGGCGGCTTCTGCGGGCGAAGTATCCATATGTTTTAGAAAAAAAAGTTTTTTCAGACGTCCCAAAGTCACAGTAAATGAAATAAGAAACAGAAAGTTTAAAGACAAGCGCTAATTTTTAGTTTTTAAACGAGAAACGTACTCCAACCCTAAATACACATTTGTCTCAAAACAGTGATTAATTTCATTTATAGGATAAACAAATGAAATTATTTCGAATTTTGATTTTTTTCTTCTTACTGTAATGACCAAACTGCCAGCTACACAGTAATGTTTTTTTTTCATGGAATTAATTCTCTTTTGTAAAAAATTAGGACAAAAACAATAAAAACGAAAGTGTTTCGATTTTTTTGATGAGAAGTGTAGAAGAAAAGCCAATCACGTTGTGGTGCGAATCATTTAGAATATTGCATCATACTTATTGGCCGTTTCAGACACTCAGGTATAAGAACACATTTCTGCAAATACTAATGGCTACATTCGACTAGGAAACAGAATAAATCAATATAATATGAATAAATCAGGTGAGGTGTTTCCCCAGAAACCATGACCTCTCGTATCGAAAGATAGTAATTATGTTAATTTTAGGCCATCAAAGTTTTATAACGACCGATAAACCTGTCATCGAATTTCAATTCGATCGAGACACATGGCGATTGTGGTAAACATGCTCCCCACACTAATTGTTGCAGATTGTCAGTCCAATCTATTTGCACAACAAAGTCGGTCAATAAAAGTGGGGGCAAGAAACATTTACACGTGTTTAAAAAACAAGGTGATGTGTATTTCAAAGATTGATCGTACGTCGATAAGAAACTGGCTGCATGTAATATTGTTTAATTACTCCGCATACTTTTATTATGGCTGTAACTGAGCTGTTTTTATATAAAATCTACGAAATAGGCTAATATCTTTCCTTAATTATGAAGAGATAAAGCTAGAATGTTTTAAGGGATAATCACCGGAACAACTGATCCTATTTCGAAAATTCTTTCACAAATGAGAAGCTAAATTATCCCCAAATGTCCTTAAAAACTTCCTCATGTAATAATTTCTACTGTAACAGGAGTAAACTCAAAGGCAAAAGATAGTTATTTATGTACCAAAAATTTGGTTCTATTCATACAAGAATTAACTTTACTCATAATTGATTTACAACCATAGTTAACGGTGTTATTGCTACACTTAAGACGAATAAAATAATGACAGAACATCTGAATATTCTTGGGACTTCGCAAAAAAAGGACAACGATTAACGTCGCACATGTTAATTAGGTTGTCATGGCAACACAATAACAAGCCAATGCCGCACAGTTAGAAATTATGTAACACAGCTGGACGTTTTCTTATTAATTTATCACTCGATGTTTACATGTTTGCCTCCATTACTTACTTAGTGAAGTAATAGCGGGTAATTCTTTTAATGGCCTTTCTTGTAGACTTGTCCATCATTATCATATGTGATATACAATCTTGAACAAGAAATTAGATTGATCAACTTCTTATACAAGTAGTTTTAATTTAATTGACTAAGATAGATCAAGGACTTCGGAATTTGATTGTCTAATTTATCCAGTAAAATGTATTTTACTAGCAACGTTGGTCTTTAAGTAACTTTAAGTGTTAAAGGACTTTATTTCTCTCATTTTTTGTAATGTATTTCTGTGTCACTGTTTCACAGGTATATAATGTCACGTGATGTTATGACTTAAGTCCACCTTATGTAAGAAATACCCCACTGTGCACATTTTTTTAGTACCTACCCGTTTTAAAAAATAAGCTGGATGACTGAACAGTATTTACACGTACAATGCAAGTTAGATTATCTCTATAGATTTTCTTTAGGACAGAAAAATTCGATCCGCGGGCAGGATTCGAACCCGCGGCCTTCGGATTCAGTACATCCGACGCTTATTTCCAACCGAGCCACCGCGGATCGAATTCTGTCCTAAAGAAAATCTTTGAAATTCGCTACGCATGCGTTAATGCGTTTAATATTTATAAAATATCTCTATAGAGTTTAAAATAGGCAAAACAAACAATACGAGTGACTTAGCATGATGATTGTTGATTTTTTACGTCACCGTAGCGACCGACGACTACTAGAAACTGGGTACTGGGCGGGACCGCGGGACATTTCCCAGTACGATGATCGATGCCATGTCAACATTGCTCACATGTGTTTGAAGGAAAATTAATTATTTAAAGAAAAGAAGAAAAGTTTTTTTGTGTGTTTATGTTTCTTTTTTAGAAAACTTAGCAATATTTAATGTTCTCATGATTGTTTTAAGGAAATATTCACGAAACTCACGATTTTGGTGATAACTGTTGGAATTTGCGTTACGCAGGACATGCGATCGTACAAGGACGATTGTCAACCTGATCATAACATTTTTGAAGGAGGGTTTTTACTACAAAAATGTCACGATCAGATTACTAAAGGCGTAAGTATTCCAAAACTCAGTGCGATAAAGAGTTGATCTCTGCTCAGCTCTGAGTCAATTTATTTTTTTCTGAAAACTTTCTTACAAGAATACTCTCCAATTTATTGTTTCTCTCTATTACACATGTATCGTATGTCAACTTCCTGCGATTTTATGTTCATGACTGTAACGATACTATTTATCATTCTCACGTGACAGAACATTGAATTGTCACGTTCCTTTTGTTATCATGGAAACAACTATCCTCTTTGTACCTTAATAGCTATATAAACTAACTATTGAAGTACAAATGTGTAATCGAACCCACGACACGCAGCGCAGGAGTCGATGGGTCAGCCACTGAACCAATCGTTTTTCTTTTTTTTATATCGGTAAAATCATTAAATGAGTCCTCCTACCCAGCGAGGGACGGGAGCGACTGTCAGACTCGGATCGGATACCGGATACCGTGGATTTTAGTCAGTACGAGTGGAACGTAAAGAGCGTACGTTCCAGGGTCACATTCACTTTGACTTTATGCAAAACGAGTATTTCTAATGTAAACAATGTTATTTTATTACTTTAATTTATAACTTTTTTCAGACTAGTATTACAGCTTGGCCAGAACGTCTTGAAACGGAACTAATCTTTTTGTTTGCTGACAACGTTTAAAATCTTTGATATTTGATGTAAATAAAGAACGCAGGTTTGTTAGATTTATTATTGTGCCATAAAACTAACGTAATAAGTGAAAAAAAAAACATTCAAAGTGCTGGTAGCGAGAGCACAGTGGCGACTTCCGGTTTTCTACTCTAATTTGCCAAGCTGTACAGACTTTTGGGAATGTAGACTAGAATCTCACGTATTGAATGGACGCCCTCAACCTTGAAGAGTAACAGGAAAAACTATTTTGAACACTGTAAAAACCGCACGATGATCAGTCATTTCCTAAAAATTGAAAATATGTGTTAATTTTTTAGAATGCCCAGTCAATACGTTGCGGCGGCGGCGGCGGCGTTCAGATGACAATGCGGAAATGTAAGAAGATACTAGGTAATTGAGTTATCATTAAAATTATGAAGGCTATAATAATTATGTCGCGGAATAGACTCTATCAATTAAAACTTGTGTCTTCACATAGATCTTCCATGGTCACCTAGCACAGTCGCGGGACTAACGAATTATCATGACCCCGGAACGTAAAGGGCTATTGAAGGAAACCGTGGATTTTAGTCAGTACGAGTCTGACAGTCTCTCCCGCCCTGCCCGGGGTGGGGGGACTCATTTGATGATTTTACCACGCTAAAAAAATGGTAACCTAGCACAGACAGAATTTATTAGAAGTATCAATTTTATTAAAACACACAAAATTATATTTATTGATTTCAACGCAAGGCAAAATTTGATTTTACATAGTTAATGATGTCAGGTACCCAAATAAGCAACAGTTTCGCAATAGGTAACAAAGCTGCGTTTTTTTTAAATAAATATGTTTTAATGTGTGATACTAAAACTTTTTTTCTATGTACCCAAAAATCCATTATTTTTTATGAATTTTGTACAAATTTTGACCACTGTGCGACCCCTAGTTCAAATAATTTAGTAGTAAAGTAAGCTAACCAAATTCTTTCATAAAACCGACGCAGAATATATCGACACGCGACACACCAAAGATCTATGACCGCATGCTGATGCTTTATGAATGCTAATTTCAATTTAAGAATACCACCTACCAAGGCCTGGGCAAAAGCCAGGATATAGACGTTTTTATGGAAATATTTTTGCTCTGGCTCTCCTCTATTAATATAATGATTTTCTTTTTTTATATGATCTCCAGAAAAAAGAAAATGTGAAAGAAAAAGCATCACACAGAAACGTGGTGTTTTTAGGGCAAGTTATTCTATCAGCAGTTAAACTATTTGTTAAAAAAAATGTATGAGATTTTAACAATATATAGTTAGTTTAATTATCGATCAAACAACTGGCCATTTCTAACTTACCAACTCCTCGTTATTTTTTGAGGGATGTCAGAAATAGGTCATGGAAACATCTTTGGTACTCAAACCTTGACAGATGCCTAGCCCAATACTCGTACATAGATAACCGTTTATACATAGATTATAAAAAGATCAAAAGGTCTCCAATATAACAGGACAAAATCACAACATAACAGTGTCAATAATCTCTCAACACTTTCACCTTATTTATCTTAGAAATTTTACTAATATTATTTCACAAAAACATGTGATTCATAGTGTTAATCACCTTTAATTATAAACAAATTGGTAATATTATGCTCTGTGAACACATCTAATGTAAATATGCAACAAATGTGGTGAAGATGGAAAGATTACATTTTCACACAAAAACTACTGAACGGATTTGGATAGACCTGTCGTATTGTATGGATCGGAATGCTGAGCTGTGAAAAAGGTGGATGAGAAACGATTACATGTAGCGGAGATGAGGATGTTGAGATGGATGTATGGACTGACAAGAATGTTATATGTTGATGGATGGAGAGGAAGAGGAAGGCCAAAGAAAAGATGGAGGGATTGTCTAAGGAATGATATGAATGAAAAAACCGGCCAAGTGCGAGTCGGACTCGCCCATGAAGGGTTCCGTAGCAGCAAGTAGCATAATATAAACGTTCTTGTAGTCGGTTGTAACTTTGAAAAGTAAATTGCGGTTTACGATTTATGACGCTTAAAAAAAACTAATTACTCGATCTCGTTTAAACCAATTCTCAATTGAAGTTTACATGGTAATAATGTACATCATATATTTTTTTAGTTTTATCATTCTCTTATTTTAGAAGTTACAGGGGGGGGGGACACATTTTACCACTTTGGAAGCGTTTAGAAAAAAATGATGTTAGTAACCTCAATATCATTTTTCAAGACCTATTCACAGATAACCCACACGTATGGGTCAGGCGAAAAAAAATGTTTTGAGTTTCAATTCTAAGTACGGGGGTACCCCCGGTTTTTGTTTTATTTTTGTGTGAAAATCCTAATGCGGTTTACATAATACATTTTCTTACCTAGTTTCAACAGGATAGCTCTTATACTTTCGTCAAAAAGGGCTGTGACATGGGACAGACAGACAGACAGACATGCCGAATCTATAAGGGTTCCGTTTTTTGCCATTTGGCTACGGAACCCTAAAAAGGAGTGACTGATGCTGTGACGTCTGATAGGGGAGAATGGAAGAAGAAAACGTGTTGCGCAGACCCCAAGTAGAATGGGATAGGGGCAGGACGGTGATGATGATGACACAGATAGTTTATAACCAGCATTAACACATAGGATAATTTTTATCCCAGTATTATGTGCTCGTGGGATAACTTTCGACATAAACAAGGACGAAGCCGCTGGTAATGCCTAGTGTGACAAACATAAGTTTGTTTGTCTTTATTCAATGACTCGACAAAAACTTGATGGTGAGTCAGTCACTGGGTCATGTCATTGGATATACATATTGGTATTAGTAGCAAGCTTCATGGTTTCCTTGTTTTATTATCGCCCACTATCCTGTAAATGTCAATTTTGACGACATGATAGTGTGTGACTAACTGATTCTTTTTTTTTTGCATGATACACCGATAAAATTATTGCACGTGTATGAAAAAAAACACTGAGCAACTAGTTAAGCAATAGTGCTACTAGGGTGCCAAAAGGAGATTTTCAGTTCAAAATTGGGACTGAAAACCCACTTACAAGTCGATATTGAAAAAAAAAAACGAAAATTGTGTACCTACGTAAATGTTTGTTAAAAAAGTCTATCTTAAAGTTAAAATCTGATCCGAATTATTTCGCACAATTTAACTATAGTAAAGACTAGCTGTTGCCAGCGGCTTCACCCGCTACAACTCCAAAATTATCCCACGGGAACATAAAATCGGGATAAAAACTATCCTATGTGTTAATCCAGGTTATAAACTATCTGTATACCAAATTTTAGCCAAATCCGTTCAGTGGTTTTTGCGTGAAAGAGTAACAAACATATCTACATACACATACACATACATACATCCTCACAAACTTTCGCATTTATAATATTAGTAGGATAATGTTAATCTAGTATTTAAATGCTATATACATACAGTTACATTAATGTACATCTACTTTCCTTGCAATATATCACGTGAGGCATCTATCAAAGCAAACAGGTAGGTAATTTTGGCGCATATGCATTATTATTTAAGTAGGTATACCTACATATAATATTGATCGTAGCTCCTATCTTATCATTGTTACATGTCTACCATTACAGGAAAAACGAATATGACCCCGTAACAGCAATCTGCTATTATTAGAACATACTGAAATAACGCAATCAGTTTATTTTTATATGGCATCTGAATATGCGTCCTTGAACGAATTTTGTTTAGGCTCGTGTACATTGCGTTTTAGCCTGATGTCTAAGGCGTACTAGAAGCAAGTTCGGGTCGGCATAACCGGGCTGGAAAATACAGACAGTACGAGCAATAAAATGTAACTAGAAAATGCACTTAGTAAAATGCGAAAGCGATTTTCATAAAGGTACTGTATTGATTACCGTTTTACCTTTTCACGAAAGTATTTTGGTAAATCGTGTTACGTAGGTAAGTAAAATAAAAACAGTGTTACGAAATAGGTTTTAAGGAAAAGAAGAAACGTGATTTCACGAGCTAATCGTCATGTTTATATATATTTTGTTTGTTTATAAGTATACGAGTATATTTCATTACTCTTGACGAGGTATTAGTTTTGCCGCCTGTGCCGATGACTCGAATGCACAATAAGTTCGAGTTTCGAACTCTCGGGTCATAGTACTCCTTATTGATCAAACAGTATAAGTCAGTTGTATGGGTTTCCCCGTTCCCTAAATAATTTGACTTCTATGGTTTCTTTTCGAGAATGTTTTCATTCATTCAGGGAAAATAATTTGGATTTTTTATTAAAATACGATGGAGAAGATGAAAACAATGATGAAACAATAGTTTCCAAATAAACAGCCCGTCTTTTAGAGTCCGGGTCACAAGTGCCACAAGTCCTTTTGACGCGACGCGGCGGTAGTGTCCATGTTACAACAAATTACATTACAAAAATGTAGTTAAAAAAATCTCAGGAAAACTTTTAGGAAATTTTAAAAACCCACGTTTTTAAATTTCCTAAAATTAAGAAAATAACCCTACGGGGCTGAGAGGGGCCACTCAAAACGTGGGGGCGTATATTATTTAAAGGATTATATGTGATATATTTACATGACACTAGATCGTGGGTGTAAATCGTAAAGATACGCCCCCACGTTTTGAGTGGCCCTTCTCTCAGCCCCGTAGGGTTATTTTCTTATTTTAAGGAAATATAAAAAATCAAAATCTTTCATCATCATCATCATCATCTCAGCCATAGGACGTCCACTGCTGAACATAGGCCTCCCCTTTTGATCTCCACAGATACCGGTTGGAAGCGACCTGCATCCAGCGTCTTCCGGCGACCTTTATAAGATCGTCTGTCCACCTTGCTGGTGGACGTCCTACGCTGCGCTTGCTAGTCCGTGGTCTCCACTCTAGTACTTTTCGACCCCATCGGCCATCTGCTCTGCGAGCAATATGGCCTGCCCATTGCCACTTCAGCTTGCTAATCCGGTGGGCTATATCGGTGACTTTAGTTCGTCTACGGATCTCCTCATTTCGGATTCGATCACGTAGAGAAACACCGAGCATAGCCCTCTCCATAGCTCGTTGAGCGACTTTGAGCTTTGAGATGAGGCCGATAGTGAAAGACCACGTTTCGGTGCCGTAACTCATCACTGGTAACACACATTGGTTGAAGACTTTCGTCTTGAGGCACTGAGGTATGTCGGACGAAAAGACATTGCGTAGTTTCCCGAACGCTGCCCAACCGAGTTGGATTCGGCGGTTGACCTCTTTCTCGAAGTTGGACCTACCTAACTGGACTACTTGTCCTAAGTAGATATATGAGTCAACAACTTCGAGTACCGAGTTTCCAACAGAGACTGGGGTGGGCACAACATTGGCATTTGACATAATTTTCGTCTTGTCCATGTTCATTTTCAAGCCCACCCGTTGTGAAACTCGGTCGAGGCCAACGAGCATCATGCTGAGTTCCTCCATCGACTTTGCCATGACTACGATGTCGTCGGCAAACCGAAGGTGAGTGATGTATTCGCCGTTGATGTTGATGCCAAGTCCTTGCCATTCCAGGAGCTTGAAGGCGTCTTCCATTGCGGCAGTAAACAGTTTCGGGGAGATAACGTCCCCCTGTCTTACGCCTCTTCTCAATGGAATCGCCTTCGTGCTCTGCTCCTGTACTCGGACCGACATGGTGGCGTTATTATACAAGCACTTCAACACCTCGATGTACCGATAGTCAATACGGCATCGCTGGAGTGACTCAAGTACCGCCCATGTTTCCACCGAATCGAAGGCTTTCTCATAGTCCACAAACGCTAAGCACAATGGCAAGCTATACTCTTCGGTCTTCTGTATAACTTGCCGCAGCGTATGGATGTGGTCTATGGTACTATAGCCTCTTCGGAAACCGGCTTGTTCGGGAGGCTGGAAGTCATCAAGTCTGTGCTCGAGACGGTTCGTGATAACCCTTGAAAACAGCTTATAAACATGACTTAGAAGCGTGATGGGTCTGTAGTTCTTCAATAGGCTGTTATCACCTTTTTTGAAGAACAGCACCACCTCACCTCTACTCCATGTTTCAGGCGTTTTGCCCTCGAAGAGGACGGAATTAAAGAGTTTCTGGAGGACCTTAAGTACCGGTGTTCCACCCGCTCTCAGAAGCTCTGAAGTGATTCCGTCCTCGCCCGGCGCCTTGTTGTTCTTAAGCTGCTTCAGGGCCATCCTAATCTCGTACAGACTGATGTCCGGGATATCTTCGGTATAATGTCGGGACAGCTTGGCTCTTGGATCTCCTACCAAGCTGTCAACGGGCTTTGCGACCGAAGTGTATAACTGTCCATAGAACCTCTCGATCTCGCCTAAAACCTCTGCTTTGGTCGACGCTATGCTGCCATCCTCCCGTTTCAGCTTTGTCATCTGGCTTTGCCCAATAGACTTGTCCTTTGCGAACACTTTAGAGCCTTGGTTTCGCTGTATGGTCTCTTTAACACGATTCGTATTAAAGAGACGCAGATCGTGTCGCAAGGACTTAGATATACGTCTATTGAGCTGCCTATATGACTTCGCGTCATCGGAAGACTGCAACTGTAGCAAACGTCGTTCAGCCATGAGGTTTAAGGTTTGCTCGGTCAATTTCTGAGGTCTATCTTTACGACAGGGTCTAAAAAACTTAGACCCTACCGTGCGGACAGTTTCCACTAGCCCGTCGTTGATCTCGTCCACTGACACTAAGTTCTCAAGGCAAGCAAAGCGATTAGAGAGCTCGAGTTGAAAGCTTTCGGGGTTTTGAATATGGGGCCGAGTAGGTCGGAGCGTAGACTTCATCAGGCTGGACCTTTCAAGTTTAACATTGATATTCAGCGAGCCTCTTACGATTCGGTGATCGCTACCGGTTTTTACCCTGTTGATCACAGAGACATCGCTGAATATCCGTTTCTTGTCGGTCATGAAGAAGTCTATCTCGTTTCTCGTGAAACCATCGGGACTCAGCCAGGTCCATTTCCTGTGAGGCGGCTTCTGGAAGAAAGAGTTCATCATAAAGAGTTCCTCTTTCTCCAGAAAGTCGGCCAGCCTCTGTCCCCTAGGGTTCCGTTGCCCATACCCAAATTGCCCCACTCTCAACTCATCACCGCTTTTCTTACCCAACTTTGCGTTAAAGTCCCCCATAACAACAGTGAAGTGGGTTTTGGAGCTATGTATGGCCCTACTTACGTCCTCATACATAGTCTCCACTTCATCATCGGAGTGTGACGAGGTCGGTGCGTATACCTGAATGACCTTCAGCGAATATCTTTTGGATATTCTGAGTATTAGGTATACCACCCTGCTCGACACACTGTCGATGGTTATTATGTTGTTTACGAGGGACTTGTGAACGAGAAACCCGACACCACCTTGGGACTGTTGGTCGCCCTCCCGGTAGTAGAGCAAGTTACCAGACTTCAGGGTTACGGTGTCCTCCCCCTCTCTACGGACTTCGCATAACCCCATAATGTCCCAGTGTAACTTGCTCAGCTCCTCTTCCAGCTCGCAGATCTTTTCGTCAGTCCTCAATGTGCGTATGTTGTGTGTTACCAGGGCCAGTCGTCGTGGGGGTGGGTAGCCGGATCTCTTCCGGAGATTCTTAGCACCCCCTGCTCCGCCGTTACCTTGACCGCTACCCGCGCCAGGGATAGCGGAGCTGCCGGGGACTGGGGGCCTGGTTTCTGTGGTTTTCATTGTAGGGGGTTATTTGCCTTAATCGCCACGCTTGGCAGGCGGGTTGGCGATCGCAGTGAGGATGTGCAGTACACGGAGGACGCTGCTGCCCGACCTCCGGTTTGTCCCTTAGTCGCCTCTTACGACACCCACGGGAGGATTTGGGGAAGCGCAATTCTAAGCCGGCGCCCCACGGCAAAATCTTTAGATTTTCTAAATCTATTAATTATTTTTTTTCATATTCCTGACAGAAAACCCTTTCATTTGATACCCATATCATGGGGGTGCATTTCAAATAGCCTGTCCGCCATCTTGGACGTCCGCCATATTAGATTTAAGTCACGTGACTATTTTTTTCGTATTCCTGACAGCAAACCCTTTCATTTGATAACTATATCATGGGGGTGAATTTCAAACTTATTTAAATATTTTATGATTTGTTATGACGTTTCTTAGCTAGTCGTGTATTGTCGTCAGAACTAGGAGCGTGTGCAAAATTTCAGCCTGCTAGCTTATCGGGAAGTGCCTCAAAATTGAGTTGCAAAAATCCAACCGGAACGACAAACAAGAAAAGTGAGTGTATAAAACGTAGGAAAATGCACTTTTAATTACTAGATTGACACCCAAGATTTTGTAAAGCTAAAAATACCGTTATTACTACAAGATAAAAAAAAAAAACTGTAATAGGCATCAGTTGCACAGTTAAATCGATCCAGCTTTTCAAGGAAGGCCAGATAGCCACCGGTAGGCCATAAAAGGCTTAGTACCTACCTACCACTGATAAACGATGACATAACACAAATGTGTTTAATTTAAAGCTTCCCGTTTGATATTGAGTGTCAAATTATTTATCTGGAGGAGACTTATTGAGCGCCATGATAATTATACGTAATTACGTATACGTCTGAATGTGCAGAAGCCAGAACGTCAACCTAAAGTTTAATATTTTCACAATCGAATATGAACCTTCTACTTTTGTGATAAAGTTGAAAACCTATTTAACAATTTTTACAGATTGGGGTAGGTTGAGGTGCTGGCATCTGTACAGAAACCAGTTTTTTTTTAATAACCAGTATCTCACTGCTGGTCAAAGGTCTCCCCATTTTCTTTCCAAATTTCTTTACTTTGGAATATTTCTAGCAATTTTTACCCCGCGAACATATTAATCGTCGCCAGAGAACATTGACAAGTGAAAAAGAAGTGTTCTTACCTTATCCCACACTCCATCACTAGCAGAACGAATCCATACAGCATACATCTGGCCGCATAAGCTCTTAATATTACTCGTAACAGGCTGGGTTTTCTCTTCCCTCCTGCTCTTTGCACCTCCTCCTCCCACAATCTTGCGAATTTGTCACCTAATGGTCCTGGTAACAGAGTACATTATCATTTGTTAGTTGATTTTTCATTGAAGTTCCTCAGAAGTCATTAAAAGGACACACAAATGCCTTAGCGAGTAGCGGTAGCTGCAATCTTGAGGTTTATAAACATTCTAATTGCGTAACGGAATGGCTTGAATACGATCGCTCGGCAAGTTGTCCATCATATCTTTGTGAATATCTGCTTCATCCTCAATCAGGGTTCAAGGCCTTGGACTATAAATCGTTAAGCGTTAAATGCCTTATTCTTTCTCCCAAATCTTCAAAGGATTTGACAGTAACAGTACGAACGGACCACTTTTTAAGTCGATTGGCGTTGAATGTGTTGTTAGCGATTTGTTGTTTGAGCATGAGCAGTCGTAAGACTGGACTTAAGCTACAATATAGATGATTGATTTGATATTATGTAGTAGGAGAAATAAAAGAAACAAAATTATTTTATGAAAATAATGAGCTCGAACTCTCCAATGACTGAGATTTTGCAAGATTGATTAGTACCTATATTTTATAATGAGTTCTTTTTTACTACATTCATGAAGTATGACTTTGATGTTTTTTTTGCATGAACATTGTCCCGTCCTATAGGAATTTCTTAAGTGTTGTGGACACAGGAGAAATTTCACGTACACCGACACCCAGACCCGGAACAACTACTTGTAGGTCATACAAATTCCGTGCGGGACTCGAACCCGCGACACACTGCACAGCAGTCACTGCGACAACCGTGCACTCAAATTTTATGTTCATGATAAATGGAAATTAAAATCTATACAGAAACAGAATCTAGGCATGACTTAGGCCGAGACTCCACCAAAGCTGTGCAAGTCGAGACGTGTTTTGAACAACCAATAGAATTGCGTTGCGGAATGGAGCTGTGTCAATAACACAATTCTATCGGTTGTTCAAAACAAGTCTCGACACCGCACAGCTCGACAAAGCTTTGGTGGAGTCTCGGCCTTATCATTGTGAACAGAGTCATCTTGTCCTATTATGCACGCGCCGGTAGATAAGTATAGCTTCATTTATATTGCAACATGACTTACACAAGTACTTTGTGTATCTTTATATTTCTCAATAGTACCTACCCGCCTATTATATCAAAGCAGTTAATTCAAGCTATAGACTCTGCCCTTTTTATAACAACTAGGTATGTATAATCATTGGACTTTGATTTGGACCTTTTATTACTGTAATGAAAATACTCGTATATTTAATTCCTAATGTATTTTTTGTTAATAGAGCTATGAGCTATGAGCGAATCCGTTTATTAGCTGGCAAACGAGAAATTTGAGATTTCCTACCGAAACATCATTTAAAGTTATATTACGAGTATTTATCATCATCAGCCAGCCGGAAGACGTCCACTGCTGAACATAGGCCTCCCCCTTAGACCGCCACGCCGAACGACAATTCGCCACTTGCATCCATCCGTTGCCCGCGACCCTCACGATGTCGTCGGTCCACCTAGTGGGAGGCCTGCCTACGCTGCGCCTTCCGGTCCGTGGTCGCCACTCGAGAACTTTTCTTCCCCATCGGTTGTCAGTTCTACGGGCGATGTGGCCTGCCCATTGCCACTTCAACTTGCAAGTTTTATAAGCTATGTCGGTGACTCTGGTTCTTCGCCGAATATCCATGTTCCGGATTTTATCCCACAAAGAAACTCCGAGCATAGCTCTTTCCATTGCTCGTTGAGTGAGTCTCAGTCTCTCTAAAAGGCCAGCAGTCAAAGACGAGTATTTATAATGACACATAAATCCGGAAGTGTCTAGAAATCACTGATACATATTGGTCGAGGGGATAAAAGGCTCGCAAAGGCCTAGCTATGCGAAGAATTTTCAGCAAGTGCATCGTAGTATTGCAATGCAATATAAATTCATGTGCCTCATAGCATAGTCATACATATGGGTTATTTGAAAGAGAATCTTGAGTTATGTAGGAATCTATCTGATGTGATTAGAGTAACGTCACTGGGACGAATTTTACTAAGGAAATTAATTTTATTATATAATATCAATAGTATTGAGACGAATAGTCATCTAAACGCCATTAATTTATTATATTTATTTTTGTTTACTCTCTGATCGGTCTGACTCTTAACTTTCTGATCGGGTTCATGGGATCCGGGACTTTTGGAGGACGTGCCAGGAGCCGAACCCATCTATGTGTATTATTATTATTTCTATAATTATGAATAGCGTTAAGTTTCATTGGATAAACTCGCTCAAAAACGTAGGTATCACATTTTTGATTTTGCTTAGTTTATGGACAGATTAACCTATAAAACTAAATCAATTGTAGACGCAAACATTTTTTTTATCTTTATATTAGTATGTTGTACTAGCAAACATGCAAATACTATGTAAATAAGATTACATGAGATTGAAAAGGTTTGTTTAACTGTTTAATGACCAATGTTTCTTATCAGTTTATTAACACTGCATTATTTTGTTTTGTTAAGGACTAAAGCGCAATTTGTATTTAAAGTCTATGTTATTATGTCCGAAAGTAAATAAACGAAAGAGGTAGGTAATAAAATGGACATTGAACGGGTATATGCGTCATAGTGTGGTATGCAATGATATTCTCCAATATGAATCATGAAATACATTTATTAAATGTAGGTACCTACTATCGAATGCCCGCGGCTTCGTTCACGGGAAATTATATCCGTAGAAAAACTATCCTAGCTCAAGACTTGTAAATTATCATTATGACAATTTTATCTAAATTGTCGCTGTAACAACAAATACTAAAATAACAGAATAAAATCAATATTTAAGGGGACTCCTACACAACAAACGTGATTTTTTTGCTCGATAACGGCAACAGGTAGACGCTTGAGATATTCACAGCATATTTTGTTTTAAATTCACTTTAAAAACGAATAATTAAAATAAAATAAAATTAAAGGAGGGATGCCCATGCAAAAACTGTCTTTAGGGATAATGGTACGGATACTATACGTTCGTACGCGAGTCCGACTCGCACTTGGCCGGTTTTTTATAAACATAATTATGTCCCATAGATTACTCTATTTCCCGAAATAAATACGACAAATCATCATGAGTTCCGAAACAAAATGATTCATTTGAAGCCAAGACGAAGTAAATGATTGATATTTCCGGAATTTTATAGAACTATGTTTTTTTGTAGTTTTCCCTGAAAATATAAACAAGCTGCGGTACAGACGCTAACATTCCCCAATTTGTCACTAAAGAAGATTCATGTTAGTTCGATTAGGAAAATGAATGAATGACAGATTGGGATAGGTTGATATGCTGGCGTCTGTACATGCGGCCACATAACTTAAAAGTGACTAATTTGTAACATAAAGCAGATACGTACTATTTTAGTTTATTTTAGTTTTCCTTACTTTCCAGATGAGCATGAAAATGAAATGATGATATTTATAAGTACTTATTGAAATAATATATAGTCCACTTATAAGATCACGTGCTAACAGCATCTACCCGCGTCTTCGGCCGTATAATTAGGAACAAAAGACACACATTCGGCAAAAGTGTAACTCAATCAGTGAAGGTTTTTTGGAATCGGACGAGCAGTTTTGGATATTAATTCCTGCCTTCAAACTTACAAACTTTACCTTCTTAATTTAGTGAAGATGCAGATATATTATACTGAATTATTGAAGGTCCTTGAGACCATAAACTAAGTAGTTTGTGGTAGAGTCCCTAATTTAATGTCGTTTCAAAATAAGACTCATTAACAACATTCGACAGTAAAATTCATCCATAAAGTCAATGCTCTTTCTGTAAGTATCTCGCCTTACCATCGAGAACTTCTTTTTTATCGTCAAGGTTCATCGATTTCTTGAGCTTAGAATGAACTTAGCCTTACTGTTAATTCTAAAAATAACTTTTGTCAAGCTTTAACTATGAATAATTGCGGTGATGCGGAAAATTGCTTAAAAATTAGCTTCGAAGGAATGTGGGCTTATAGAATCCCAAAAAGTTCCTATTTAATTTCGTGAGCCAGTATTAATTTTTAATAAATTATTATTTACTTATGGAGTTAATTACTATTAATAGAATGAGGGTAGATCGCAAGCTATGTTTTTACGTTTACAAACATAACTTTCTGACTTCTGCGTTAAGTTCTTAGTTCAAACATGGCTTAATAAAACCATGTTTACGTCGACAATTGGTCTGCCAACACAGTTCAATTGTGCTTACTAAATTGCCTGATTGTAGTTGAAGCGTAATGCGTCCGCTCCGCTACGAGTGATTCACGAGACATTGATTCCACACATGATTTAAGCAAACACAATGTGGGTGGTGCATCTATACCTATACAATTAGGTATACACTCACGTTGGAATCATTTAATCCGGTAAGTTAACAATTATAAACTAACTACTTTTTTATACCACAAATATGAGAAACAAGCATAGGATTTGCCTGGTGGATAAAGGTATCGCCTGCGCATTTTTTCAGGGTGTGAAGAAAGTAGGAAGGAGCGTTGTTCCATCAGTTAGAGACAATCTTTTCAGTGAAATATGTTTACACCGTCGTCGTCGGTGCCCCAGCACTCGGCACAATGACTATGAGAACTGGCTCACTGGCATCCGCAACAACCAGTGATCAGTGATGGGATATCAAAATCTAAAAATACGATGTTCGAGCCATTCTGGAATGACCTTCGGCAAAGGAGCCGAGGACTGCAGACGGCCGAATTGAAATATTTGATACAGATTTCAAGTAAGCTAGTGCTAAATATTTCAAGTAAGCTAGTGATACCTATTACAAGTAAACTAGTGCTACCTATTTCAAGTAAGCTAGCGCTAAATATTTCAAGTAAGCTAGTGATACCTATTACAAGTAAGCTAGCTTATTTCAAGTAAGCTAGTGCTACCTATTCAAGAAATTCGCTAGTGTAAACTTTATACATGTTAACGTGTCCAATAAAAACTATTAATGTTTGATGGACTGGATAGATTGCGTAGAGTCGTAGACGATTAAACCAAGCATCAAACTTTGTCAAATAACGCATTTTGAGTGTTACAATTTGATAGTTTATGTACGTAAATCTGACAAATAATTTAGTCTTAAAATGGTACCGGTAAAATACCTATATAAAATTTCTGGACAATAACAATGATTACATTATTATTTTTTATCTGCTAATTAATTCTAACTGTTTCAGGCAAAAAACTGCCTTGAACTTGGATACGTAATTGTATTAGATAAAATCAGTGGGACGCGTTAATTTGTTTATTGTGACCAAGACCAGTTATTTGAAAGTTTGAAAAGTGAACATTTGGAATGTAGGTAATAGTTTTTAAAGATGGTCGTGCATAAAAAGGTTTTACCTGATTTCGAAAAAGCGCGTTTATTATTAGGTAGCGGATTATCTTCTTTTTGGGGTTGAAGTTTTAACTGTGAGTAGGTACGCATTTTTTTGTATGAATGACACCACGAAGTTTGGCGGCGCAAAAAAAAAAAAAACAATGAATGGCCCACATGTTGAAGTTATTCGGAATTCGCAGGTAGGTACTAGTTTTAAATGACGAACGACTGCAGTATTTTAGGATAGGTACGCTTTTCTTCACGCAGTCACAACACTGTGTAAACAAATGAGTGACATTTAAGTTTTTACATCTCTCATATTCGGTAAGTAGGTCCTTATTACCCCCAAATGGGGCTTGTAAGTAATCAATTACCGCTCTAGGGTAATAATGTAGCTAGCAAAAGCCCTAGGGCGCTAAGTTATTAAAAAAAAAAACTCTTCACTCTTTCAAAAAGTTCGCGTACATCTAACCATCATACTGGCAAATTGGCAATAGACATCATGCATTCAGCCTAATGACAAAAGAGTTCGCTTCGCTATTCAGCCTTGTCTTCGAGTATAATAGTCATCAATTTTAAATATCGAACGGAGAGCTCAAACTCCGTTCTTGAAAAAAAAAGATGAAAAAAGGCGGGAATAGAAAACTTTTACTTTAAGAGCGTATATTCCGAAAGCTCGCAACGTCGCAAATGGTTGTCAAATATTAACAAGTTTTAATTAATTTAGCATTGTTACTGTATGAAAATAAGAAATATGGCTCTGTAGTGCACTAAAAAATTGATAAGGGAATGCAATAATTAATATCGTAACACCGAATATATAGTTTTAGATGTAAAAAAAGCATTTGGAAGCTTTCCAAATGCCTTTTATACACCTGAAACGGTTACAACATCAAATTCAGTGTTTAAATTGCATTCCTATATCATTTTTTAGTGCACTACAGAGCGATATTTCTTGTTTTCATACAGAAAATTTGCCAAATTAATTGAAACTTGTAAATATTTGACAGCATTTTGCGACGTTGCCAACTTTCAGAATATGCAGCCTTAAATATAATATTGTTTGTTTTTGGGATGATTTTAATTACGTGATAATTAGGAAAAAAAAACATGAGTTCTGCAAGGCTTCCCCTTGGCTACTAATCTACTATTATCATTTGAATTTACTAAGATTTTTGCTTATCTAGTTTTAAGGTTTCATGTAAACATTTTGTTCTAGTTATATAAATTATTCAATAGGTATTAATATAGTCAGATCTAGATGACATAACATTGTGAAACATCATAGATATATTGGACTTTACTTATAAGGTCTAAAGTTTAATCATTCTCAAAACAAGACTTGCACTGCTTTTATTGATTTAAGCAAATTATATTCAGGTTAAAAATGAACCACACAGTCAAAACACATTTCCCTTGTTGAATAATATGTTGTTTTTTTGTAAAATATTTTGTCATTTCGTGTTGTTGTTAATAGTAGTTATTACTCTGTCTGTGATTATTTTCAAAGGGAACAATATTGTAGCCAAAAGAAATCTTTATTGTATTCTGCCTAAGCATTTTTCATTTTTTTAATGCCCTTGACCAACCATCTATATTTAAAATGATTTTTATTTTATAGGCAACTGTTAAATAGGTAAAATAAGTTTCTTCATTCCTTAATATGGTATTCAGGTTTAATTAATATTTAAACTTACCTGATGAATGTTCTGCTAATGGTTCATAAAGGTCATGTTCTTCCATTTCTCTTTTTATTCCACTCCAGAAAATGGGCAGTGTCCATCTAAAAATGTAAATAGGAATTAAGCACACATTATTATGTATGTATCAATATTGACTAATGGATATACAGGCATCTAAATACAGATTCGGAATAACTAGCCATATCAGTTTTTTTTTTGTTATTATCTGCTTTTATGATATTTTTAGTCTACGGAATCATTTTTTTTTTACAAATGCACTTATTTGGCTTTAAGATGTCTGTGAGGGTACTGCTTATTATTGAAATTACTTAAGAAATGAATAATTAGTGGTAGGTTCTTGGATGAAGATCACTTAGCTATACTTTATTAGATTTTTTTTTGTAATTTTCAAATGAAGGTAGAAGCATGCAACTTTTGATTTAATTCAGGAAATAAAAAAAAATCTGTTAAATTAAATATAATTCTTTACTTACGCAAATGTTAGGGCAGACAGTGGATTTGCTTTAGCCCTGGGATGTGGAGGGCGGCCTTTTTTATCTAAGGACTCCATGTTTCAGGGGGTACCTGCAAAAAGCAATTTAGAGTACATATTTTTTAAATCTAAGTTTCACAGAATAAACCTTTATTTAATGCAACAAGGCTACATGATATACATCTTGTCTTTAACATTATTTTTAGTTTCTTCTAATTATTAGATAGAAAAAGATAAATCAAAGAAGCTAAAATTTCAAGGGTAACTTTAAATATTTCGTGCATACAAGCTCATGGGGATGCTATAAATACTTACCGCAGCAGTCTTCGACAGTCGGTATGGTTTTGTAACCTTATAGTGCGGGCAACCGCATGACCTGTGCACCGGCACACAACTCCACTTCGACACGGTTACACAGCCAATTCAAATGTGCACTACCTACTTATTATTTATTGTATACCCACACGACAGGTAAGATCTTTTTTCTATCGTACCCGTCGGTGTTAATTCAAATTGTAAATCACTGTTATGTACTTCGGTAATGTTGCTAATAGATTTACCAAACTATTAACTAAGATCAACAATAGGAAACCATTCCACTTTTGAATATGGCACGTACAATTTTATTATTGTGTCTTCTTATCAAAAACACTCTGTTCACGACCACCGCTAATTTTTTACTGATAAAATTACGATCCGAACAACGCAACGTGAATGAAAACAGATAATGTCAAAGCATTGTCAAAGTCAATGGGGAAGGCAAGTGTCAAAGTGAAAATGACAGTTTGGTCCCCAAAGAACTGTAAAATCAAAGGAATTTTCAGAAAAAAAAAAACATTTATTGATGTAAAATGACTAGATGTTGTGTAATAAGCTGTAAAAATGATGGAATACACTTTTCAAAATAATATCTACTTTTCTTTTGGAGGTTATGTACCAGTATTGCATCGCTCGAAAATCGAAGAATTATCACCTGGAACGAGTTTTGTAATAGTTGTGGTGTTAAGAAATTAAATATATTGTGATATTTCTCGAATCTAAATAGAAAAAAAGGTTAAAATTACTGACTTAAAACATTATGATATTTTATCAAAATAGAAAGTCAAAAGCAGCATTATATTCTTGATAAAGGAGAGGACAGGTTAAACATACCTAAACTCAAAAATTGAAACCTCAACTACAAGTAATTGTGGATTTATTACGGTAAAATCAAATGTATAACCACTCAATTAAATCACTTTTTTTCTCTTGTAGATGCGCCGCGGCGTCTTAATTCTTCTTTTAGTATATAGTACTTGCATGGACGAATAATTTTCCATATTTGTTTTGTATTTATACTCAATTTTTATAACAAATAATCTTGTTTGTTTTTTTGTACAAGGTAGACGTGGGGACCAACTATCGCAGCGCCATCTACGATTAGCTTTGAGTTGCCATCCCCATTCGATTTGACAGCACTTTGACAGTGACATAAGATGAGAATGTTTTTGTTCTCCCGTTACATGCCTAACTTCAAGTTGGTTCTTGACTGATATTCTCGTATGCTTAACTAATCTCACATATTTCTCGAATTGAAAAGAGCCATTGAATGATCCGGATTGGTAACTAGCACAGTAACTAGAGATCTATGTGGCAATTTTGCTTGCTTTATGATGACAAAAAAAAAACTAATGATGAAGAAATGAGCAAGTTTTTTTTTTGGGCTTTGCTCTATTCTTGCTTGTTGCCCAGTATATACAAATGTACTCTATGGCCCAGATGTTCATATGTTCGTCTTTGTAGGTAGCAAGTGAGTTGACATCTGTGGTTGACATGGGGTTGACGTGCTGATCTATATGCTCTAAGAAGTCTGTGGGAGTGGGTTGCAGTGTTGCCGTTTTAGCCATTTTGTGACTAGATCTAGCGGATTTTCAACGGTTCTAGCCAAATAGAACACCATTTTAGCCACCAAAATAAATCTAGCCACTTCTGGCTGTTTTTTCGATTGTTAAACTTTTACTAAATTACTATTAGAAGTCTACCGATTAATTAAACCTAACTACAAAAAAAACAATTAAAAATATCAAAAAAGCTTGCCACAATTATGTTTTGCCTACTGAAGTTTTAAACTAAGTCACAAAAACGGTCAAATAGGTCAAACAAATTGAAATACACCATCCATTGACGTAGAAATTAATGAATCTCCAGAGGTCACTGTAGACTTTGGAATTGATTTTTAATTTTATACCAAATAATTGAGAATATTTTTCACTAGCTGAACGTTTATTTTAATCAGCTTTTAATAAATGTTAAATACTAAGTATTAAAATTGTTTTATTTAACCCATAATATTCACCATGCCGAAATTGTAATATTTATCAATAGTAATTGGATAACAGTAACAGGCCAAAAGCACTTTAGCCACTTCTAGCCGAATTTTGAAAGAGATTTTTTTGCAAAACTGGCTATATACTTTTTTCTTACATGTGGCCACAAACTCGATTGTCCTAACGGCAACACTGGTGGGTTGACGATTTTTGACAGTAAAAAAAAGTAACCTTTGTGTTCAATCAAAACAGTTTGCGTTCAAGTTCAAATAGATCGTTGTTTTGAGTCAAGAGTTGTAGTTAAATAATGTAGTTCTGTGGATTTAAATAGATGAGCCCTTGTTATAATGGTGCCTTATTTTAGTATCTTGAGTCATGACTGTGTTTGTTGAAGTTTAACTCAAACCTAGTGTTATCTTGAACCTAATCGGGCTAACCAAACAGTTTTTCAGCGTTCCAGTTGTATTTTCATATTGTTTCATTATATACAAGAATGAAATATTCAGTCCTGTTCTGAATATCTTTAAAAATGTACGTGTCTATAATACGGAAATACAAAAGTATGATCCTCGCCAGTATATTCTTTTTTTACATTGGTTGTGGTATAACACTGAGCTTGTTACGTCTCGAGTGTGCTGATGCTCTGGCTGCCAAAGATTTGAGTGATGGTAGAAATTCTTTAGATAAGTTTGAATATGCTGTGTTAGTTTTAAGTGGTCCAGATAATGAAGCCAAGAGGGATGCAATTAGAGCGACATGGATGAAATTATCAAAAAATATATTTGTGGAGAATGGAGAGAAGCTATACAAGTGGAACCACACATGGACCGAACAACACACTACACATGAATTCATAAAGTTTTATTTTGTAATTGGTACTCAAGGTCTTAGTGAAACACAGCTAACAAGGTTAAATACTGAAAATAACAGAAGCAATGACCTTTTATTATTAGACAGCTTTGAAGATAGCTACAAGAATCTGGCTATGAAAATGTTACATTCATTAAAATGGTTAAAAAATAATATGAGGAGATTGAAATACTTGATAAAGTGTGATGATGATTCTTTTGTGAGAGTTGATCTGATCATCAAAGATCTGGAAGCATTTGCACCTGAAATGAATGCTCATGAAATAAGTGACTATGTTACTTATAAGGTAAAATTACTTGAAAAAAAAAAATTATCAATTTTATGGTAGCTTCACAGAAAGAAGGCCTGCATCCCAGCAGTGGAAATTATTATAGGCTAGCCAGCTGGCAAGCTTTGGCTATACCTTACCTCACATGAGGATATTATCAGCATAAAAAGCACCCCCTGACCATTATAATTCTGTTTGCCAAACTGTTGAGTTGTAAAATGTTAATGAAAGAATTTTTTACATTATTTTACTATAAAAAATGGATGGCTTTTATTTTTTGTGTTGTATAGCTTGTAAGACACTGTAAATAAGCCAATCTTCTATTTATTATTTTAATTATAATATTTCAGAAAGATCTCCCTTCGTACAAAGGCCTTTATTGGGGCTATTTTGATGGGAGAGCCCGTGTGTACTTGAACGGGAAATGGCAAGAGAAGGACTGGTTCCTATGTGACAACTACTTACCCTACGCGTTAGGTGGTGGCTATGTCATATCTCGCAGCATAGTTGACTATGTTGGGAAAAATGCTGATATTTTAGGGTGAGAATATATTTTATTTCAAACAATTAGTGTTCTAGGAAAGCATAGAGAATTATTTTATTCATGTTTTTCTTTGAATTTTACAATGAAAAGATTTTTTTTAGCTTTTTAAAATATGCTGTATTAGTAACTGATTATGCGCTGAAAGCTTAAGATTAATTTAATATGAACTAATATTCTATTTTCGTGGTACCAAAGTTCATCATCAGCTTGATCTCCATACCCCAAACCCAATAATATGGAATTGACTTCTAGTTTTGGCTTATTCAGGAATATAGCTGATTGGCTAGTTTATTAATGTAGGTCTAAAGCAATAGTTTAATTTGTTTCAGACATTACAAATCCGAAGATGTCTCAATGGGTGTATGGACTGCTTCTTTAGATGGTATGAACAGAGTACATGATGTCAGATTCGATACTGAATGGAAATCAAGAGGCTGCCAAACTATGATGTTGGTGAGACACAAACAGTCACCAAGTGACATGTTCCAACTGTATAAAACATTGGTACACTCGCACGGAGAAAGACTTTGTAAGACTGAATCTATTTTAAGAAAATCATATCTTTATAAGTGGGATGTTTTGCCAAGTATGTGCTGTAAATAGTTTGCAGATGATTGTAGAATGTGCTAGAAATTCTAGGCTTGATTGTGTACAAAGATTTAAATCTTTAAATGTATGCTTGGGTTGTGCAAAATAGTATTTGCATCAAGAGTCAAGACAAGTGAGTTGGCATTTCGAAAGATACGTTTTTTTGTATGATTGAGTAAAATATTACAGTTGAAATGCTATTGTCAACAGATTTTTATTAATTTATGACAAACAAACTTAACACTTGTTAAGTTACATGAAGATATGGTTAGGTGAATCTAAATGATTTAAATCTTTTTGATTTTTGGTTGTGCAGGCTAAGTTTACTTGATCAAGAGCAATTCCAATGTGGGCACAGTCCTAACAGTGTGTTCACTTATTGTATAATTAAATCATATTCAGTATTTCATTAATTGTGAAAAGTTACATAATAGTTAAGGAATGTATGAAACTAATATGGAATAAATGTAGTGTAAATATTTCTTGATTATAATTATCTGATTTGTATTAGTGAATATGGATGTAAGACCAAGTTATTATAACTAGCAGTAAATTTTTTTGAGATCATTTTACATAAATATTCCGTAGGTCAATAAGTTCTAGTCAATTGTACATCTTTGCTTTGATAATAAAACGCAATATTTTTGAACATTACGAGAAATGTGCAGTTTTAATTTTTATTTTAACTAAACAAATGAATATAAATAAGATATACAACATATTTTTGTCATTTAGGGGTAACCATGTAAACATTGTGTCACAAATAACAAAAAGTGGGAATTATTTAACAAAATTTATGATTTCTTATTGTTATTCATACACTCCCGCACAGGCACCCGAATATCACATTATTTTTAACAAATTCTAAAACTATAAAATTTAATTATGACTTTTCATATTCATGTAGGTTTGATTGTTTTGAAATGTTGTCCTTGACAACTCTTCTTTAAAGTAGTCAATGGTTCTTTGCAGACCTTCTTGTAATGACACCTGAAATTAAAAACAGATTTTAATAAGATGATACTTGTGGTTGCCATGATTAGTAACAACTCAGCAGAACTTCACTGGTTTCATAACTTGATAGCAATATGGTTTAGTGATCAACTAATATTATAAGGAAGCTGTCTCGTGTCATGGGATTAGCTTAGCCATTAATTTATTTGTCTAGGACACTTAGATTCAAGGCAACCTGAGAGAATCGTTGTGTTATCAATTACAACCAAGCGTGAGGAGCACCTAACACAGTATGACTTCATCCATGGCTGAATAAGCCTCGCTTTGCTTACCGTGGCCCTGGAACGCAAAGGGCAACCGAAGGAACAGGGTGAGTTTTTAGTCAGAGTCTGGTAGTCCCTTCCGCTATTAATAACAACATTTTGAATTTAATAAAAGAATTTGTCTTACCTTAGGTTCCCAATTTAAATGCTCCCTAGCCACCGTGATGTCGGGGCGCCGTCGCTGTGGGTCATCCTCCACGGGCGCGCCTTTGGCCACCATGCTGCGACACCCTGGCACTTGATTCTTGATTATCATGGCGAATTCTGGAGGATAAAAGAGATATTTAGACAGGAGTCAAGTAGCGTTGGCGTAACATGGACCCGACGATCTTAGAAAGTGTTAGATGGACTCAAAGTGGAATGTAGTGTGTTGTAATGCAGTTTGAAAACAAGTCTCTGACCAGCATCGCTGTTCTCTAACCCCCTTATTAATAAACGTGGACTAAAGTTACGCCAAGGTTAATCCTTAAAAAATGTATGGTTAATCCGATTATCCTGGTTGTAACTTTAGTCCACGTTTATTAATAAGGGGGTAAAAGACTACGACGAGCTTGTAATAGAATTTCAATTTTATGCTCTACTAGATAAAGCATAAAGTCAGATCTTTAAAACTAATTTTGTTCTTGGTCATACGAAGTTTTTTTTTGTCGAAATCATCAGTCAGAGTCAGGATTAAAAATATTTGTATGACCTACAATTAGTTGTTCCGGATATTTGGGAGTTTCGTTGTTGTTGTAGTTGTAATGCAATAAGTACATTAACAAAAACATCAGTCAAATGCAAGTCGGACTCAATAGGGTACCGTTTTACCCTTTGGGTATGGAACCCTAAAAAGTAATAATAATTTCTGTGCTCCTCGATACGGCTCACACTGTGAGGAGGTTCCTGTATCTGGACTGGAGCCCTAACCACCGGTAGCTTGGACCCTGCTCGGCCTGCTCCCACGCCGGCAAACTACTAATTTTATGTTTTATTTTTTTTGAGAAATATTTAAAAATGTAATAATATGTACAAAAAATAAATAAACGACGTAATCATTTCGCTAACTCTACGTATGAATCATAATGACGGAGAGGCCTCTTGAGGGCCAAAGCCTGCCGGGGTCGCGGGACTTATCGAATTACCGTGACCCTGGAATGTAACGGGCTATTGAAGGACACCTTATCAGTACGAGTCTGACAGTCCCTCCTGCCCTGCCTCGGGTGGTGTATGAGTCCTTCATATGATGATTTTACCACGTGAAAATAAAACTCTACGTATGAATAAATTAGGTACCTATCCAGTCTTTCAAGAACGGGTTATTTGAATACATAGTAGGTATAAACCTACCTAATAGTATATTTATCGACATGTTAAAGGAAGCCGAACAGTAAAGTAAGTGATAATTTTCGATAAGCATTATCATTATGTGCACCGATTTTGAGATAAGCAGAGTTCAACGAATTGAAACCATGTCGATTTAGTGTATAATTGCTGGTTTCTGGGTACTTACATTAATTCGAAAATATGATTTTTTTAAGCAAGTTTTGCTTTGCTCAATTTTTTATATGCACTCGTTTAGAAGTTAATAGGGAAGTAATAAAAAACAATTTTGTCCTGCACGCGTAGCTTGGCGCCGTAGAAACAGGTTTTGTCGACGTAAGAAAAAACAAAACGACAGAACGTAGAAAGATTTTTACCGATTTAAGCATAGCAATGTTTAAAATATAGAAAATAAATGTTTATATTCTTGAGTGGTAGGTATCCGAATCGTTTTATACTTTTCCAAAAAACAGTCGATTTAATAACGATGAATTAACTTTGTCTATTGTTGGTAGAATAGAGATAGAATTGTCATGCTACGCGTGCAGGAGCGCAGTTTAGCCAATTAGCAGTTTGAAATTGTAGAACAATGGACAAAAGTCCGCAACTGTTGCTTGAGCTGTCTGACGAAAATATCATCTTTATGTATGGGAGTAGGTAGGTACATAATTGCTTCTAAAATTTTGCGTAGGATGGCATTTTGTTTCATTTTCCACAAAAACGTCGCAATTTACCGTCGTTATTTACCTGCCAGTGGCATATCGTGGGTTTTTACCAATCGGAAGTTCGCTACTACCAGTTTTTACAACATATCTCAAAAAAGGTCTACAGTTTTCAACCCGATAGTATTCTACTTATTGCAATCTGAAACTTATGCCCAAGTACCTTGTATAGTATTTTCTACGGGGTTCCCGATGTTGACAGGCAGTGTGTAGTTGGCCGCCATCAGAGACAGCAGCCCATCAACGAGATCAGATACGTAACAGAATGAGCGGGTTTGTTTACCGTTGCCATATACCTGGAAATGAAATACCAAAAAAAATTAGTTCGAAGGCATAATGTATATCACTTTTACCAAACGGCACGGGGCTCGCGTAGTTGATTACAGCCCACTGTGCCTGGCCCATTCAAGTATGGTCGCGGGACTTAACTAAACGAACTGAACGTAAAGGGCTATTGGAGGACACCGTGGATTTTAGTCAGTACGAGTCTGACAGTCCCCCCGCTCTGCCTAGGGTGGGAGGACTTATTTGATGATTTTACCACGATAAAAAAGCAGATTTTTAATTGGAAGCGCATCACTTATATTGTCCTTGTTATAATATGTAAAATTGCATGATGCCAGCAAAAGTAAGCAAAGTTCTTACCCAATGCTTATGTAAAAACATGAGTGTATCCATTTTTCTAATAATGTAAGTATCCTGTTTTTTCATGGATTCATGAGCAGCAGTTATAATTTGTGCGTACATGCCGTATATGTAATGTAAAAACAAAATAATTACTGCTGACGTAATCACATCTAGACTTCCCCACCCCCAATGTCATCAAAAATAAGCAAAGTATGGACCCGCCCCGCCCCTCCCGTAGTGCTAACGTAATACTTGAACTCCTCACAGAGAGGCCTGTGTCCCAGCAGTGGGTACATTATAGACTATTTTATTCTTTTTTTCCCTTATTCTTTAGATATTTTGATAAAACAAAAAAATATATACCTATTTAAAAATATAACCAATGTAGTCTATTTATTATTACGCTAGAAAGTGCTCTTAATTAGATCTATCTCACAATTTCTCACATTTATATTTATTACTATTGTAAGAAAGATTGAAGTTATTAAAATATTAGTGTAATGAATATGAAATTAACAGCCTTGACAATTGCTTCATGACTTGTTGCTTCAACTTCCATTTGATAATTACTATTCATTTATTTTATTGAAGTATGTATGTTAAGAGATGTAGCTTAATTAACTTCATACGCGGTTGGATTCGTAGAAATCTTTTGTGTTAATGTGAGATATTTTATATTTGCTTTTAAGCATAAATACTTAATTGAAAAACCATTTAAGAATTAAATGGTTTTAGAATAAATTTTCCACTTGTTTTGTGATAGAAAACAGGTTCTCTTACAATCGCTAATAAAATTACAGACGTGTGTAGATACTACTGGTTTTCCAAAAGTAGAGAGAAAAAGTTTAATTATAATACATATTTAAAAAACATTGGTTGTGGATTGTGTACTTTATCAATTGTTTTTTTTTTTTCGGAAATAAATTATAGAAAAAAAGTGACCACAAAAAGAAAATTAATTCAAGTAAAACTCTACACAAAAAAAAAATCAAAGAAATTCAGAACACGATTCTACATGCATTGACAAAATGCAAAAAAAACACGTGTTTTGTTTAAAAACGCAATACTTTTTTAATATGTTTAAACCAACCGATGTTATGACAAATAATAATATTTTCGTACCACTTGCTCAAAAAAGTGACATTCTATGCCACAAAAAGCGTACATAACAATAGTCATTTTTAATCTGTTAAAAACAGGGAAAGAAAGTTGTTCTGAATTTCATTCATCCTCTAGGGAGAGAATGTGATTTACTAATACTTACCGATACTGAACTACATCAGTCTGTCTTTACAACATTGAGTTTGTTTAAATAAAGCATTATACAACTTTTTGAAAAAGGAATACGCATTTATTATGCAGTTATGATTATTCAATAAAATTATGAAAACCGAAGAGGC
Organism: Agrotis clavis; assembly: GCA_954870645.1. Classification (NCBI taxonomy): domain Eukaryota; kingdom Metazoa; phylum Arthropoda; class Insecta; order Lepidoptera; family Noctuidae; genus Agrotis; species Agrotis clavis. The sequence goes on along the minus strand of OX940919.1, from coordinate 14,263,810 downwards.
CGTATGAGCTTGATGCCTTTGCTTTTCCGACAAAAAAATATTAGGAATTTGCCGCATTTTTGTTTTCTTCAAATACATAAACGTTAAGTTTATTTTAATTTATTTTTATAAATAAGTTAATGTTAATGTTTAATAAATGCTTATCTCATATTATTATTGTGTTATTTTTTTCGCAAATGGTACGAAAAGTAGAGTATTTTCCTCGGTGATAAAGCTGTCTTACTCTTGGGTGAACTTAAATCCCTTGCTACACTCAGGACACGTCTTAAATCCCTCGCTTTGCTCGTGATTTAAGTTTTTAACACCCTCGCTACGCTCAGGAGTAAACCTCGAGTCCTTCGTTAAGCTCGAGATTTAAATTGTCACCCGCGACAGAAGACACTGCTTTATCCCCTTGGTTAATAATCTACTATTACTGTCCCATTATGGTAAATGCTTGTTTTGAAACAAAGAAGGGACACCACACTTGCGCTGACGCAAGAAGGATGGGTAATTGATAAAAATGAAAGGTGTAAAAAGAGACCTATCAGAAAGCCAAGCCTTCGTCGCGGGACTATCTTAACAAGGCACCGCGGCTCTGGAACGCAAATGACAACTGAATGAACACGTTGTTTTTTAGTCAATCAAGGCCCTTCCGCACCACGCAAGGTGGGGCAACTCATTTGATGATGCGCAAATAGTACGTTTCGATACAGATGGGGAGGTTCTCTATTGTGTTACCTAACTTTTTTATCTATAATATAATGTGCCATAATTTCTTTTGATCTAATCATCATTTGTCCGAATGATTACTTATCCGAACTTATTTCACATAATATCGCATGCCATAACATTTAAATTCCTAAATACTGTATGTCCTAAATTCGTTTGTCATAAAATATGTATAACAATCTATAATATACAAAATACATAAAACCAATTAATTGGCATAAAATATATAAGTCCTAAATCAAAATTATTAAAAATTTCATCAAGTAACTAAAAATTATTTTGTTACTGATCATTACCACTCAACAGGGAATCTCGACGGAGCCCCACTTCGCTTCGCGGGGCTCCTATTTCTGCGTGCAAGGTTTAAAGTAACCTAACACGAAGGGGATGGCGGGGTCTTTCAGACCCCGCCATCCCCTTCGAACCTAACCTGTCCGTGTCGGGGTGCCCACAAGTCCCGAGCTCGCTTCGCTCGCTCTTGGATCCCAAGATCTCCGGTTTCTAAACATTTAATGAAATATCAGTTTTACTATAGGTACCTAATTGAACATTCGGAATAATACACATTATGTAATACAATACTTAGGACATATGACTTTATTTCATACTAAATTAGGAGATTCAATTATTATGATACTCGATATTATGTCAGAACAGCGTTAGAAGTGAAGATAATTTTGTAAAACAAAATTTAGTTTTTTTGATGATTATGGTTACTGAATTTTATAGCAAACGTGTTATGGCTAATGATTTTCGGACAAACAGTTTTAGGTGACGAAAAGGGATACCAGATGGAGAAAGAGAGACAGAAAAAAAAGTTTTTGAAATAAAAATAAAGACAGAGACAATTAATTTAATTAACAAATTGATTAAATTTACTATTATGTAAAAGAGGGTGCAGGGTGGTAGTCCATAAATGACTGCTAACCTAGTAGTACAAAAAATTATAACAACAACGTGAAAAACAATTGCCTTATAGCATATTATAAAAAAAAAAAAACTTACAGTAATAGTCAAATTCTGCAATGCTTGCATGATGAAGTTGGAGACGACGCGTCCGTCTGAAACGTGCATCCTCGGGCCATACGTGTTGAAGATCCGGGCCACCCTGACAGCCACCTTCTCCTGCTTGGCGTAGGAATACGCCAGCGTCTCCGCCACTCTCTTGCCTTCATCGTAACAGGCGCGCGGCCCTGGAATGTACGGAGGTATTTGTGTAAAAAGATTGTATTACTTGATACGTCCATATTCCATAAGAATATGTAAAGTCATTGAGCTGTATTGAAACAGGATGAAACTGATGCCGCGCCGTACAGAATGAAATGACCAAATTTACCCTGGAAATTGTCAGAAAATCAAAAAAACGACTTTGGGGCGCACCATTTTTTACGGCACTGCACGCTTTCTTATTATTTTTCATGGATCTATCGATGGTAAAAATGCCGTACAAAAATATAGTGATTTGGTCATGTATTCACTCTACCTGCACTTTTGAATTCTCACCAGCACTCAGTTGGACAGCTTACAAGTGACGGCATAGTGCTGAATCTTATTATTTTATGCTCTTATATCATCCTATATACGTCACCAGGTGGTTCATATGACCCATCCTTTTTGGACATGGGCCTGTAGTCTAATAGTGGTTTACGAACACTTGCAAAGAACATGGGACCTCATACCGCAGCAAGACATTGACAATCTAATTTTAAGCATGAACAATCGATGTCGATGTGTAATTAATGTAAGAGGTGGCAACACTGATTATTAATGATTAGATTTTATAAGATTTTTTGAATTTTCATTAAAATTAATAGCTTTATAGGAAGAAATGAAGTTTTTTACCAAATTAATTTGCTACGGCGATTAAAAAAATAAACATTTTTATTTAAAACAAAAAAAAAAACACGAAATTATTTTTTATTTTTTACTATAGACCATAAAATAACCTATCATTCTTCCATTTACTATATCAGAAAATTCTTCATAGATTTTTAGATATTTGATGAAATATAAAATATCCCTAGATTCTGTTGATGTGTGTATAATTCTGCGCGGCTCCCGGTTTGCAAAATGAATTCTAGTGTACGAGACGGCACGGTGGCGCAGTGGGTGAGCGATCGACTGCTGCGCAGCGTGTCGCGGGTTCGATCCCCGCACGGAACAAATATTTGTATGATGATCTTTAAGAAGTTGTTCCGGGTCTGGGTATGTAAACCCGCGCAGTTTGATCAACGTTAAAAAAAGGTAGAAATATCTATTAAAATAAACTTGGATATTGTACACCTTGAAAATTGACGAAAAACTACACGATTATTGAATACTGCGTCCGCGATTTGCTCCCAAGCAAGTAATAGGTAAATTAATGTATTTTTGGAAAAATAACTTTACACAAAAAGGTCACTTCACTTTGCTGTTTGCACTACGTCACTTTTGGTATTTGTCAATCTGATATAAACTTAATTTGCTCTTGTATAAAGTTGATATTCGTAACTGCAAATAGAAAATAATATCAATTGGAAACAGGTGAAGTACACTTTAGTTGCATTACTTTCTATTATCTATGGATTATTTCAGGTAATAGAGAATGTACTATTCAACCGTAAAGGCATTGTTCCATGTCTTATCAATATTGAAAATGTGTCTCATTTGCACCCTGTGGGTTTTGTAAAAGGCTTACAAACTTGGGTGAAATTTTATTCTACTTTGTTGTTATAGTTATTTGTTATGCAAGGCTGCAAAGTTGATTTTTGGCGCGAGTACTTGAATTGAAAACTGAGCGAGCGAAGGATTCTAAGATTGAACCGCGAGAGAAACGAGCGGTTCAAATATAGAATCCTGAGCGATGCGAAGTTTTCAAAGGTACGAGACGCAGAAAAACTTTGCTGCCGAGTGCAACACACAACTTTTCACCTCACAAAGCGAGGAAATGTAGTGGGGGCATTGACCTATACAGGGGGCGGCTCGCCTGGCAGTGTAGAAAACAATTGAATACAAGACGTGTTCGAATTTTAAACAACACTTTGTGCTCTAGAGCACAAAATGGAGTTTTGCGCTCAGATTTTGAATGAGAAATAGAATCTTTCCGAGCGTGTGAGGTGAAAAATAATTTACACCCAAGTTTTCAAATATTGTATTTATGATACTCTGGAATTTTCGGAATGACGTCAGGAGTTCTGAAGATTACCTTTTATGTATGCGCTATGAGCGAAGTCGGTGATGGGGACTACCTATCAAATCGATCGCAGCGCATGATGTGGCAGAGATTTGTATTACTAGGGGCACCCGCGGAGTGAAGTACGTGTCAAGTTGAATATGCACCACTACCTTTTTAAGTAATTTTTAGGTTTTATTTAATTTTTAAAGAACAAGCCGTTAATATTTACCAAAATTTGTAGTTGGCAAGAACTGCAGATATTATCGCGCACATAGCGTATTATTATTCAAACAATGAAATACCTCTTTATAATAGTATAAGTATTGGTGTAGAATTCTTTAAAAACAGAACATCATGATGTAGTATTTTCTAAGCCAAATTAACATAATTTATGCAGACAGGTTTCGCTATTTGTTCTATTTTGTTAAAGGTCGCATATTTGGACAACCTGCATAGTAAGATCACCATACCTATAGTCATGTGAATTTCTGAGAAATGCTAATTGAGATATAAAAACATTTATTATAGCTATATGAAGCGCCAATATATTTTTTATAGAAAAATGTCGTGTCATATATTATATTGCTATTGTAATTTGTAGACAATAAAAACCATCATTTTTGAAAGCCAGTAAAACAATATTTCGAGTGTTTTTAGGCACATAGTTCAGTCACAGTTCAACAAGTTACTAGTGGACCCCAGTCCACCCTGGGCACTTTAAGTAAATATGTATTTGTAAAATTCTTCATGAAATTGAATGTGTTGTAGAGAAAGATGGCGGTATTGATTCGTATTTTAAACATAGCCAAAACATCCATATTCCTACCGAAATAATCATAATGTAATTATCATAAAAGCTTGGTTGTGCAATTCGCGACGCAAGGGGTATACTTAGGGTTAAGGCCACATTAGGCAGTAATTTGCGAGGCGACTGGAATAGAAAAACTAGTTATACATGGTATCGCTGATGTAAGGTGTAGCCATTTACGTGAGCATTCGCTTATTTGTTTAAAACGCTCGTGTGTCGCAGATCGCATCGCGGCCTAGTGTAGCATCAGTCTAATGCGACGAGTGAATATAAAAAAAATGGTTTTAGCAACTACAGTAGCCTACTTTTTTAGGACAAACCCACTACACTGTTCCCAAACTACTGCATCTCCTGAAAGCCAAAATCAACAGTGGCAACCACCAGCACGCGTGGCATGACCAATTCTATCTCTATTCTACCAAGAATAGACAAAGTTATTTTATCGTTTTTTCTATACAAATGACTGTTTTTTGCACAAAAATGACACGATTCGTACACCACTGAAGAATAGAAATATTTCTTTTCTATATTTAAACATTGCCATGCTTAAAACGGTCAAAATCTTTCTACGATCTGTTATTTTCTCTTTTCTTCCTTCGACAAAATCTGTTTCTAGGGCGCCATGCTACGCGTGCAGAAAAGCGCCGAGACAATGTAGCTAGCTACTTAAAAATAAAAGTATAAGTACGAACCTATTGGATTAACATGTCCCCAGTAAGATTCAGGCTGTGGGTGCACCATTGGGTCTCCATACACTTCAGAAGTGCTTGCTATCAGTATCTTCGCTCCAACTCGCCGTGCTAAACCTGGAATTTGATGACGTCACATTTTATATTATTACCTTTTATATAAATTGATTCAGATACATCTTTCGTTCGTCAACGATGTTGTAGTTAAAAATGGAATTGATTTTAAGCTGTAAAACATTTTATTTATTTTTCTTTAGAAATTAAGCCTATTCGACTACCTTTGCTTTCCTTCCGGTTTATGATTCACAATAATTATTTGGTAATTGCTTTTTAGCTTTCAGAGTACACTTTCTTAGGTAGTCTCAAAACTACTGTACTTGTAATGAAAGAAGTAGAGTTTTATGAAAAACGCGAGTTAACTGTTGTATGAGAAAGGTATTCATAACAAACAATCAAACGACTTCGGCCCCAATAAAGCAAATAGTACGTACAAAGTAGGCAAACAATTATTTTCTTTGCTGTTATCATTATGATTGTGTTGAGTGTGTACACTCGGCTACACATCAAGCTATACATAACCAGTTTGTCTTGGACTCACTTTATATGATCTTTCCGCACATTGAACGCTCAGCTTATACTAGTTTTGCATAGCCGTGTGTACTGCCAATACCCACTTACTTAGTGTCCTGAATAGCTCAACTAATTATTCATCTTCTATACATATAAATAAAATTGGAGTGTCTGTTTGTAATATTGAAATAACCGTTTTTGACTATGTACAATCGACAAAGTGGAATTATGACCCACCATAAGCTTATTTTCCTACAAACATTCAAATAAAATTAGGTCCACATTCGCGTAAACATACATATCCATGGTAACGACTTTGATCTTTGTCAATTTGACGGATTCAAACGATTTATTGTCAAAATGAGTCATGATTCCACTTTGTCGATTGTACATGCATACGAATATATTTACGGTACATTTAATAAAATAACATTTTTTACAATGTTTGTCTGTCTGTAATGACTAATCTCTGAAATGGCTGGGGGCCGATTTTGACAGGACTTCTATTGGCAGGTAGCTGATGTAGCTTAGGCTACCGATTAGGAATAACTGAGGCTACTTTTGTTTTAGAAAATATCCTTTATTTTAATAAAATATACATTGTTTACTTCCGACAAACACGCGAACGAAGTCGCGGGCACAGCTAGTGTTACATAAAGCTTTTTTTTTTTTTTTAGCTTGGTAAAATCGTCAAATGAGTCCTCCCACCCCGGGCAGGGCGGGAGGGACTGTCAGACTCGTACTAACTAAAATCCACGGTGTCCTTCAATAGCCCTTTATGTTCCGGGTTCACGGTGATCGAATAAGTCCCGCTTGTAATGTTACATAAAGCTAGATAATTATTTAAATTGTGGGTATATCTATCAATATCATATGTAATTTTATAAAATAAAACAAAATATATTGTATGCATACAGTCGAAATTCAATTAACAATTTCAATTGTTAATTGTAAATGTCAAATGATTAATCGACCGTAAAAATCGTGAACATACGAGTAGTTGTTAAAAGTTTTTATTGCCTTTGATTTGTTTTCATAAAAAAAAAAAAACTACTTGCGTTGCAACTGCATTGCAGTAGAAGAGCCTTATAAATATTACGTTTTAATACTGCTCGTAACAGTGTAGGCCAATGGAAGCGGTGTTTTATTAGAATTTATGAAGAACTTTATGCCATTGAAATAAGATTCAATATTCGATTGTATTCCAAGGGAGCAAATAACAACTTCAAAGGCGAGAATGCAATATACACATTCTTCATTCGAATTACTTTTACCTACTCCCTGCTTAAAATTGAGGGAGAAAAGGCTATTTTGCTCCCTATTTACGAGGAATAAACTAACTCTTTTTGAATAAAAGTGATAAAAAAATAATAATCATATAATACTCACCTAACATATTGATTGTTCCTAAAGTATTAGTTTTAATTGTTTTTACAGGATTTTGCATGTAGTGAGGTGGACTCGCAGGACTAGCTAAGTGGTATATTTCATCTGCCTAAAAAAAAACATTATGATATAGTGTTTATTAGAACCTCAACCTCTTATGGTGCATCCCAAATTGACATGAGACCAGTGTGAATATCAGCACATCAAACATAAAAAAATCTATAAGACTGTTCACCTTAATGGCAACACTTCACCATTTCTTACTGTAACATGACCAATTCTCTCTTTATTCTACCAAGAATAGACTAAGTTATTTCATGCTTTGCATGAGTATGGTGCAATCCATCCAAGACCATTGAAGAACAATTTCATTGTAAAAATCTATCTAAATTCTGTTATTTTGTATTTTTTCCGTGGACAAAATCCGTATCTATGGTGCCATGCTATGCCTGCTAGTCTCTAAGCTTGGATAATTCAGGTGGCAATTAAAAATTGCAGTCATTGATGTATTAAAAAGGAGGTAGATACGGGACTTGCCACAGCACCTGGTCCTGACCAACTAAGTGATTGCCCGTAGTTGGTACTCAGTCGCCATGGCCCGTAGTCTTGGACGCACGGAACAAAATGATTTCTTGTGTAGCTAAACAGATCAATGATTGCAGTACATGTTTCTGATTAAATGTGGATGCAGCTGCGACTACTGATTTAGAAATGAATACAATGCCATACCTCTACATAAAGTGGGTTAACTATATCATGATGGATCATCTCGAAATTGCGGTGACCGAACCAGTGTTCCACATTACGCTTGCGGCCAGTGAAGAAGTTGTCCACAACAATGACCTCATGGCCTTGCGTCATAAGTACGTCTACCAAATGCGAGCCGACGAAGCCTGCGCCGCCTGTCACCTGAAATTATGAGACTTTAATTCTTCGATTCTTTATTTCCAAACATAGTTGTACACTGTCGGACCCATACATGCATACAGTGGCGGATTAAGAGCTTCCGAGGCCCTAAGCACAGAGCCTGTGTAGGCCCTCTATTGCTTAAATTGGGAAGGTAGAAACTATAAAATGAAAGTTTCATCAAAATAGAAACTGTAGTAAGTAGGTATAATTTAAAACTTAAAACATTTATTTTCTCTTCTCCTATCTTAGAGAAGACAAATTTAAATTTTTGTAGACCAAGACAAGATTAACTAACATTAGAAGCATTTGCTATTGAAAAATGAGCTATCAAAAACGAAGCCATGAAAAGCGAATGTCAACCATATTTGAAGCGCGAGCGTAGCGAGCTCGAAAATTTTAGCTTTTTAACCGACTTCAAAAAAAAAGTAGGTTCTCAGTTCGACCTGTATGTAAATTTGTCCGCGATTATCTCGCGTTTGGCTGAACGGATTTTGATGCAGTTTTCAGGAAAGTGTTCATTACATTCTGGAGAAGGTTTTAGTATATAACACTAATAGATATCCCGTGACGTTGCCCGCGTGGATCCGTTTTGCTTACTTGGATCGTAGATTTAAAGGGGCGATTGCATGTTTGTCCGCAATTATCTCGCGTTTGGCTGAACCGATTTTGATGCAGTTTTCAGGAAAGTGTTCATTACATTCTGGAGAAGGTTTTAGTATATAACACTAATAGCTACCCGTGACGTTGCCCGCGTGGATCCGTTTTGCTTAATAGGGTTGTAGATTTTCAAAGACGCCGATTTTATGAAGATTTTTGTTGATTATCTCAACTAAAAAGGGAAAAATAAAAAACTTTTTGAAAAAAAGGGAACCGACTTCAATACCAAAAAACTATAAAATAACTCTTCTTTCGGAAATCGGTGGCCACATGTCAATGAAATAAAAAAAACAATTATTGTTTATTTCAAAAAGTTTTTAGAATAGGACACGGCAATTCTTCATAGTAGTAGTTTAATGTTTCCGGACTTCAAGTTTTAATTTAAACGTGAGATCAAACATTTGAAGTCTTTAGTAGGTACTTAAACCTAATCCTGTTTAGTTTTGGATTTTTTTCATTTTTTTTTGAGGCTTTGGCGCCCCTAAAGGATGGCGCCCGTGTGCATTGCACACTTTGCACATATGGTAGCGGGGGCCCTACATACACTTACGAAATTTTGCACATTTGTTCAGACGCTGATATAGACTAAAATATCCGAAAACTGGGCAGTTCTAGAAATATTACATACATACGGGTCGAATTGATAACCTCTTTTTTTTTTAAGTCGGTAAAAATGAAACGCCAGCAGAGGATGGAGGCCCCTGGAGAACAGGGGCCCCAAGCACGTGCTTGTAGTGCTTATACGTTAATCCGCCACTGCATGCATAGCATTAAAATGCTAAGAAGAAAAAGGGGTCATACTGTAATGACTAATGTGTGATGGTTCATACAAAAAGGTACAGAAGTAATAAAGATTTTACACCTTCTACAAAGCCAAACATTACATTGTTATCAAATTTTAATTAAAGTGATGTAACACACACACTTTGTATTATCTTAGCCTTAAATAATAATATAATAGTTTACTTTTTTTTATTTCCCTTATATCTATATCTAAAATAAGGGCAACTAGTTAAGTAATATGTTTGAACAAGCATAATTACGATGAAGCATTGTCATTGTTTGTTATCTGTCTTCGTAAAAGATAAGGTTTTAAACATTTTCTATGACTAATATCAATACAGAAAATTTGTTGTTATTTTTTTTACAGATAATATGTATTGATAAACTGGTTGCTAACCTAACCAAGTACGTTTATCTTATTTTTAAAGATTCTGTAACATGATGCATTCATGATCAGACCATTGTGTCTGTGGTACTGGTCTATAATCTACCAAGTGGGTCCAACGCGGCTTGCTGGGTGTCACATATGACTAATTTCATTTTTTTCAAAGTAAAGTTGATTACGAGAATGTATAATGTCTTACCAATATCCTCTTCCTCTCCTTGTAGCCTAGGAACTTAACTTCTGGATACTTCTGTGGCACTCTTCCTTCCAATATAGCTATTTTCTTTTCTAATTGATCTATCCTTGACTTAGCTTCAAGCAGTTCTCGCTTTGTACCTTCATTATCACTGTTTTGTTGTATTTTGTCCTCCATTATAACAGTTTCAGAATATTTAAGCTTCTTTGGCAGATCAATAAAATCTCTGTTAAGTTTTTGTACAACCTCTTGTTCTACTCTTTGGTGCACTCCACTGTTACGTTTTGTAATTATTAAAAATATTAGGAGAACTGAAAACAGGTTTCGAATATTAGATATTTAGATCAGCTTCCTGATTGAAATAATAATAAAAATGTTTTAGTTCACAATATACTTAAATGTTGTTTTATTTATATGCCGAAATTATTGTGTAGTTGGAATATTATTTGTTTTATTAGGTACCTTGACCTTTTACCGAAAAAAAAGTATGTACATTGTTATGATCAATCCAGTACTAAACTATCGATTGATGACTGTAACAATTTCGAGTTGGGGGAAAGTAAAGCGATAAACTAGCAGTGCAACTGCTGTATTAACTAGGAGAGTTCGATAAAACCTCTGCTACTTACGTGTAAAGGACACAGAAGCATTAAAATCACTCGGCGAAGGAAAAACAACACAAAAATGCGGCAATCATTGTGTAAACTTATAAACAGATTGTACTGTACTCACATAAAGAAAGTATGCCCAAGACTGTAAGTGTCTTCCTCAATTTCAGAGATTGTCTTATCATTTCTGAGTTTACTTTAATTCTGTTTCTGTTCACATTGCTAACTTTATATTAGAATTGATGTTGTACGTGGTTTTACAGCGAAAAATTGAAAATACCTAGTTTTTCAACAAAAATGTCATATCCCTCCTGACAGCGTCACTTCCAGCTGACTGTCACTGTCAGATTTTTATTTTTTAAACTCAGGTTGAGCAACTTGTCTTTTGAGTATTTTATTTTTATGTGACTACCACAGTGATTATGACTACGTGGGTGGTGACCATGGACTTATAAAAAAAGGCGGACGGAACTTCACTAAGAAACAATTGAAGCACCCATAGTAAGTCAGTGCGCTAATGTGGACAAGCCAGCACGCACACATTCACACCATAGTACAGCTTGGCCAGAACGGATTGAAACGGAACTAAAATTTTTATTTCTGACAGCGTTTTAAAATCTTTGATATTTGATGTAAACAAAGACCGCAGGTTTGTTAGATTTATTATTGTGCCATAAAACTAACGTAATAAGTGAAGAAAAATAAAATAAAATCATTCAAAGTGCTGGTAGCGCGAAGACAGTGGCGACTTCCGGTTTTCTACATTTTTATGTCAAGCTGTAAGTCAGCCGTCGGCCATTACGCTTCGAACGACACTCGCGGTTTTATACGGTGTTATTTTGTCTAATAAAAATCAAAGTATGCCGTCATGTGTTGCAAAAAGTTGTCTAAACCATAGTAGTTCAATTAAAAAAGCCAGGGGATCACTTTTCATAGTTAAGCATGTCAATTTGAAGCTTATTTCTCGATTTTACGTCAATAAATTTAATAAACATCTCGAAATCAATCAGTGTTGCAACTACACACATCAAAAGTGTCTAGGGATCAACATATATTTTTGCAATAACTTTTCTCCTGATTGATATTAATTAAAATGTTCTTTAAGGATTCATCAAATAAAGTGTTATCGTTTGTCACAGTAACGATAAACCAAGTCACCTTTGCATTCATAAAGAAATTTGCCATTTTCCTAATAAATAACAGTTTTCTTTAAAATTTTATTGGGTAACTTAAACAATTAATAATCCGTGTTTCTACCGCGAACACTAACAACACAAGAACATCGGTTTGGCATACTCAAAATGAGTTCATCCAAATCACGCTGTGGAATGGCCGCCCATGTTCGTTGCAACAACAAAAAAAGGTCTTCTTGCGACTGGATACCCTCCATATTCGGCAGAGCTCTTCTCTGTAGCATATCCCATGCATGCTCAATCGGGTTCAAGTCTGGCGACTGAGCAGGCCAGGGCAGGACATTGATGTTAGCTGCGGCGAGAGTCTGTCTTACAACTCTTGCGGTGTGCGGTCGTGCATTATCATGCATTAACTGAAATAAGGGACCGATTTGCACTTGTAGAGGAACGATGACGTCTGATACAATCGTCTCAGCATAAATTTGAGCGTTGAGGTTGCCTCTGATCCAAATCAACTCAGTTCTTCCGCCGATCCAAATACCCGCCCATACCATGATGGTTCCACCACTATAAGGATGGACTTCCTGGCAGGATTTTAATCGCTGTTGGCGTCCAAGGGTTCTCCAGTGTCGTATACGTCTTGTATCCGGCCTCATACCAAAACGAGACTCATCAGAAAAGCACACGAAACGCCATTGTTCTTCTGCCCAATTTCTGTGTTCAAGAGCCCATTGATATCGAATCCTACGATTGTGCATTGCTATAGGTGGTACCCGTAGCGGTCTTCGGGAATGAAGGTTCACTTCATGCAAGCGGTTTCTGACTGTTTGGTCGCTAATTAAGTTCCCTGAAGAGTGATGAAGCCTCACGGCTAACATCATGGTGGTTATTGTTGGAGCTCTTCGAGTTAAGATTTGAATGTATCGGTCTTGTCTCCGTGTGGTGCAGCGATACCGTCCTCCATGGCGCTCAGCCACGGTACCAGTGCTTCGGTAACGTGTCCAAAGTCGACTGATAACACTCTGACTTGTATTCAGAGCTAAAGCCACAGTACGTTGCCGGGAACCAGCTTCTATCATTCCCACGGCTCTGAGCATTTCTTCCCTGCTTAAATGACGTCGCCGCTCCATAATAACGTTGGTTTTAATCAGTAGTAGGGAAACAGTAGCACTAATAATGTCTTCAATGCGTTGTATGTTTTTATAGGGAAAATATTGACAGCTGATTTTCATCTTTTACTCGAATTTGATTTACAGTTCCTGATTCAAATTATGAAATGCACCAAAAAGGATCCATATAAATTTATAAAATCATAAATTTATTACAAAGCCACATCTCAATCTCAAGAAATCCGCATAAAAATGCTTGATCCCTAGACACTTTTGATGTGTGTATTTCAAGGTTCAAATTATTTTAAAATTGGGAGATTTATATTTTTTGTTACTATTTATCGTTATTGTATTCTTCTATATTTTTACAGATTTCCCACGGCAAATGATGCATGGAAAAACGATTGTATAAAAATAATAAGGGAGTGTAGACATGGAATAGGAATGTAGACGTGTAGGAATGGAACATAAAATAGCTTTAATTAAATATTTATAGCCGAAAAATACTTAAACATTCGTTTTCACCACTTAAGTAAATTAGAAGGGATTTCTAGATGTGTCGATAGCAAAAGAAGTCTACAAAAAGAATCACCAAAAGGGATTGTAAAACTTTATTAACATTAAACGAGTTGTAAATATTTTAATATCCAATGTGCTTAAATTATTTTACCTTTATATTAAAAATAGGTATCCGTCACAAAAAAATTGTAATTAAACTTAAGTTCAAGGGAGATCTTAATTAAATATTGTTTAAAAATGGGTAATTTTTTCCTTCATCTGGCATCCCTATACACACGCACACATATTTACGCCGCCGCCATTGTGGTGCTTCAATCGTTTCTTAGTGAAGTTCCGTCCGCCTTTTTTTTTAGGTCCATGGTGGTGACTACCAATACCAAATTACTAGAAAATGTGAAACCTCAGAAAATCAATAATAATTAATAATAAATAAATCAGCCTTATCATGAAAAGTAGAATTAATTGTTTTTGAGGCAAAGTGTCTGCTCACCGTACAGTCTGTCTATATAATCGTGAAAATCGATGAGGGCGCTGCGGAAGTCATCGACTCGTTATCAATTGCATTTTTATTCCTTTTTAGGTTTACGGTGATAACGAGTCGCAAAACAAGTCGATGACATAGTACGACGATGTATATACCTCGATTTAGTGCTGCCCTACTTTAAATAATTTTAGTTCCCTCAAACATCGCTTTCATGATTTTATAGACAGACTGTACCTACTGGTCTGTACCTACGCAATTAATTACATTATTATTTTTGGTAGTGTCGTGTATGTCACAACGCTCTATTAATGTTAATTCAAGCCAACTATACGAGTTCCCCTCACCTTTTTGTTCACTGATTAAACAGACTGACAGCAATGATCGTTTGGTGTGAGTTGCCGGGTGTTGCTCAGTACGCATAGATCGTGTCACTTGATCGGTCCCGACAGAAAATCTGAAATAAATATTCAATGAAGGCCCTGAAAACATTACGTGAATGGTATTTGGGTACCGTCTACTTGGTCTGAGGGGTACCGCAAACAACATTATTATTCCACCTTGTCAGAGACCATGTCAATACAATAGAATATATTAGAAAAATAATTTTATCAGTATTTCCACAAAATAGCTTTAAGAAGTAACCAATTAAAATATTTACCTACAGGATCCTTATCTAAAATACCTCTATCTTATATTAATGTTTAAATCAGTTTTGAGGGTACAGAACTCTAAGCGCTTAAATTCTATTCGCTCTTGCCGCGCTTTGTTTTTGCCATGACAAAAGACGGTTTTAAACGGTGATAATACCACATTAATTACGTCACATATTTGCAAAGGCCAATCGTATCAGGGGGGGTATTACAACATCTTATAACCAGGCATGTTCCAGTGAGTGAACGAGATGGCGCTAGACGACTTGTATAGCTCTGTCACTTTCACTCGCCGGAATAAGCTTGGTTTTAAGACGTTGTAATACCCCCCCCCCCAGGCTAATATTTAGTAATCTGCGTTAGTTCAGCGGGTAGTATCATGGCGTCCTAAAACCCAGGCTTGTTCCAGTGAGTGAACGAGATGGCGCTAGACAACTTGTATAGATCTGTCACTTTCACTCGCCGGAATAAGCCTGGTTTTAAGATGTTGTAATACCCCCCCAGGCTAATAATTAGTAATCTGCGTTAGTTCAGCGGGTAGTATCATGGCGTCCTAAAACCCAGGCTTGTGTTCCAGTGAGTGAACGTGATGGCGCTAGACGACATGTATAGGTCTGTGTCTTTCACTCACTGGAACAAGCCTGGTTTTAAGACTTCATAAATACGGTCGCTGTATATGTAAACAACTGAGCGTTTTGTCCTTGGGGAATGAGGAATGGGTCATTGGAGCATTTTCGTCTTTCGAGATGGTTACGCTGGCTTTTGCATTTTACCTTCTCATGTTTAGGTTTCAAGTCCATATTCTACGTAAATATTTTTGTATGAATAACTAAAAGAAAACCTAAGGTGACTCAGAGGGTGAGCTCTCTGTACCAAAGTGCCCAGGACCTTTGCATAGGTGACCATAGGTCACTGGGCTCAGTTGATAAATTTGGGGTCACTCCCATCATGCAGTGACGGATTAAGACTAGGTACTTGATGCTCTATGCAATCGAAGCCTTCGGTGCCCCCTTATCCAAAGGTTTTTTTTTCGTTGTTAAATACATCAAATGGGTCCTCCCACCCACTTCGGGACGGGAGGGACTGTCAGACCCGTACTGACTAAAATCCACGGTGTCCTTCAATAGCCCTTTACGTTCCAGGGTCACGGTTACTTGATAGTATAGTCCCGCGACCCTGGCAGTCTTTGGCCCTCTAAAGGTGCCCCCCTTTAGAGGGCCAAAGACTGCCGTCAGTTTGCTGACAGCTCTTTGAGGTGCGCGTGGAACACGACGCGCCGTCGACCCGGGAATGGTCCATGATCGGACGGCGAGTCACCCATTACTAGCTATCTGCATGCCCACGCCTACGGTGCGGTGGTGGCGCGAAATCGCCTCGCGACGCGACGTCCGTTGCCGCGAGCGTCTCCCCTCGATCCACGGTATTTAACTGTATACACGGTATTTTTTTTTTTTTTTAACGTACGAGTATTAATTGGTGATAAGGGAGAGGTGTTATGTAGGGAACTACTTCGTTTAGTAGGTAAAACAGAGTCCTTTCGAGAACTAGGGGAAAGCAAGAGCGAGCGAAGCGAGGTCGATTTTTTTTAGAAAATTTAAGCTGTTTCAATTAGTTTTTAGTGACGTGAGAGTGAGACATGATGCCATAAGGACGGATTTTTTCGTGCTTCATCTGGAGCCCCCCCAGACGTGACGCCCTAAGCAATTGCTTAATTTGATTAAGGGTTAATCCGTCACTGCCATCATGATAATATGAGGGACTTTAACATTCATACAAAATCCACGTGTTGAGTCACACAGTACTGAATCGTCATACTTCTTCAAGTGCGGTTAGCTTCTTTTGCATCGATGATACGTTGATACTTATTCCTTGGCTCATCGGGTAGCCATAAGTAAACCAGTTATTAGTTGTTAGCGTGGTCAAATCATCAAATGAGTCAATGAGTCCTCCCACCCAGGGCAGGGCAGGAGGGACTGTCGGACTTGTACTGACTAAAACCCACGGTGTCCTTCAATAGCCTTTTACGTTTCGATACTTTGGTGGTGAGTAACGCACATACAGTGGGTTCCGGACAGAGGAGTATGAAATAATATCGACATTTTTTTAGCTTACTCCTTGAATAAATCGGCAGTGCCGGAGACTAGACAAAAATGTCATAATGAAACTATGTGTGTCCACACACATGTGTCTCACGCGATCAAACGTGGACTACAGAACAACAACAGGTTTTCTTACAACAATATTTAGGCAACACGCTACGATGTGCTCCACAGCATTTACTACTTACTGCCTGACGGCTAGCTTAGCTACGTCCAGTCGTCGCTGTCAGTATAGCTTAGTGAATACCAAAATGTAGCTTTAATTCAACCCTGGGGTATCGCTGCAATAGAGCCTTAGCACTGCAGTTTCCCGCAGGTTACGCTCCATTGGCAGATGTTCCATAGGAAGTCGGGAGTTGATTATTGTAGCTTGTGCTTCGGGTTAAAAAGGTAGTACTTACGTTTTTCAAAAGTTAAAATCGATAATGTGAAATAATCATACTTAGTTTATGACAAAAATAAATGTAATGAAGGTGCTGTATTTACAAAAGTCTATATAAAATTAAATAAGTAGGAGGTAAGTACATGTCAATGTTTGTATGCCATTAGTAAAAATAAAATAAAATTAATAGATTTACCTATCCTTGAAGAATGCTAGTAGTCTGGTGCTATATGTTGTACTGCGGTTATTTTTGTACTCATTAATATACGTAACATATTTTCGTTACTACACAGCTTCAACAACAGGTAAACACAGTATTGTGGTAGAACGACAGTCTTCATTATCTTACCTTGCCCTTATCTCAACTGATTTGGGGCCGTGCACAATATTTTAAACCTACTTTTATAAAGACTCCTTATATCTATAAATTGTACTTCCGCAGGACCTTATAGGGTAGTCTAGAGGTCAACTAGTTACCTTATGCTTTATTTAATAACTAGATGATAAACTAGACCGTTATCTTTCTAGGGACCAGCTCTTTCTGTTTACAAGCTTCTCGCAGTCGCACAGGAACATCGGGCTGATCGCTGAAGAGACCATCAATTCCAGCGGCAAAATAAGCGCTAATCTCAGCAGATAAGTCACCCAGAACAGTTGGCGTGTCTGGGTTGATACTGCTGTGGAACTCTCTTGGCAAGAAGTTGTTCTCAGCTCGGAAAGTATACGGATGTACCTTCAAGCCTGCAGCATGTGCATCTCTTACAAATGTAGTCACATTACCAAGATTATTGTTTTCATCAACAGGAATGATGTAGCTCTTGTCTGGACCCACCGCGTAGGCATACTTCGCCACTTCTATGAGCCCCTCAGGAGTAGCCATCTGACCATACGTCAGCCCATTACCAATTTGATCGAAAGGTGACAAATTCTTACTGTCAAATAGTTGCAGAAGCCGAAGCTGAGTCATGGTTTTCAGTTTTTTCAAATTATTGACTTCGAACGACTGTATATAAATTGGTGCTTGAGGGCCCTCGTACCCGTAGCTATGAAGCATATCTACTACCAATTTTTCCATTGGTAATCCAATTGACTCAAAATAGCTGCTGTGCTTAATTTCTGGGTAAATTCCTATAAGTCTGTTTTGACTGGTTTGTAGACTTTTAACCATTTCAATGATTTCTCGGAACGTTGGGATTTCAAAAGCCCCGTCCATGCGGGCGTTTCCGGGTCTTATATTTGGAATGCGTTCTATAGCACGTAAGGTCTTTATTTCTGCTAGAGTAAAGTCTTCTGAGAACCAGCCGCTTATAACATTGCCATCTATAGTTTTATTGCGATAGCGACAAGCGAACTCGGGGTGTAGGAACACATCTGTGGTTAGACCTAATTCGTTATCGTGTCGTGCTATTAGTCGGCCGTCTTTTGTCATGACTAAATCAGGCTCCACGTAGTCTGCACCCATGAGTGCAGCCATTGCGTATGACCCGAGGGTGTGCTCCGGGGTATACCCGCTTGCTCCACGATGTCCTATTACCAGCGGGTGACAGAACTCAGTGTCATATTCAGGTGTTGTCCTCACAACTGGATCTGCTACAGTTTGTTTCTTTGTCGGCACCGCAAGTGCGGCTCCCAATACAATACATAACATAATCCACACGCTGCGATCCATCTTCATTTTCCTGTAAATAATCGGAAATCGTTTTATTGTTGTTATGTGTATAAAACGTTCATAATTTTCCTACTTAGTGGAGTGCCGTTAGGAAAAAAAAAAAAACTTCGGAATCCAAGGCCGGTCAATGAATCTTCATACAATTTTTTTTTAATGTGTTGTTAACAGCATTTATAGAAATATGTTAAAAAAAATTTTTTGCCCGATCTCATTTTTTTAATTATTTATTTTAAATAATTAATTATACAGATACCTACTCTCTTTTAAATTGGTCAAAAGTGAGAAATCAGGATCCATAAGAGATACGAGAAAACTTTCTTGGGAACCTAACTATTTTTTGATGTTGACAATCATTAGATTTGACCCACTTCTGTTGCACAGACATTTTCCTTCCTTATATATATATATACAATATATGTATACAATAAAATGATCCTTACATGAAACTTAAACAAATAACATCATAAAAAAAAAATGGAAGAATTTTTTTCGTTCATAAGTACAATTTTTTTTTTAACATTTCTCTATAAGTTGTTAAAAACACATTTCAAAAATTTATAATTGAAGATTCATTGACTGGTCCTGGATTCCGAGGTATAAACTCTATAAACTTTGAAACCATAACATTAGTAACGGTAATACCTGGTTTAATCACGAAATTTTCTTCAACAGTAGGTATTACAATGAGAAGATTATAACTTTAGGTCTCCTAATAATTTGCACTGCAGCTTAATATAAAGGCGACGAACCTTATATGTACTATCTAATGGGTAAGTTTATAGGTTTTTATTTTTATTACATGATAGGTTTATCATCAAAGTCACATTAGTTGTTATGTTGAATAACCAGTTCTTGTAGATAGGCGAACACTTAATAAAAGTCTATCTCCTAATTTGCATGGAAGCTTGTTTTTTAGTAGGTACACCTAAGTGAACAGGCTTGACATTTTACACTTTAAAATAAATAAAGAAATTACTTACATGCTGGTCGATGTCAACTTCGTAACTCGTAAACATTTACGATATTATATACACAGATACGGGAAGTGTGTGACAAGAGGCTAAACACAATGTACAGACAAGAACTAAATCGTTACACCAAAAATATAATTATGTCTACCGTCTATGACGAACAGGAAAATGTAGGTACTGCTTTACTCTTGACGTAACTTAATTACGTTACTTGACTTGTATAGCGAAGTAGGTATTCGGTATGAACTTGATTTTACATATTAGCCAATGACATCGCAAGACGATAACAACACATTAGAATGCCAACCACAGATAGTGCACGAGTTGAAATATCCACGTAAATGACGCCTTGTAATAAAGACAAAGCGAAATAAACAAAGATTTAGTCTCATATTATGTACCTATTGACATGCAGATAAAGTATGTAAAATGTATTCTCGCTGATTTAACTCTTTAATTGGGTGGAACGTATAAAACAATAACTTATTAATTTTTTGTTTCGTTATAGCGGTTAAAATTTTAGTCCACAGAGGCCTTACCACGAGTTCTTAACGCGATCTAGTTTAGGCTGTGGGAAAGAGACAGACGCTAGACGACTTGTGTAGCTACACAAGTCGTCTAGCGCCATCTCTTTCCCACAGCCTAAAGACTCAGGCTTTAAGAGTTCACGGTAGGCCACCAGATATCAATGGACATTCTGTTTCTGATAATGTTGTTTGATTGTATAAAACAGACGATTCTAAGGCCAAGAGTGCATTTCAAACTGAATTTCTTTGTACACCATCTAAGCAAAAATACTGTGCAACTTATTGTAAAATACTAGACAGGTAAACTTTTCGTACAAAATAGTGTTTTATTGGTCATTGTACACACTTGAGATAAATCATAAAACTGGGTGTATCTTATTGTTATCATTTATCATATCACTTCAGGAGAGTTTGGAATAGGGTAACCCAGTGTAAAGTATTCTTCGGATAAGTGATGCTGATGTCTCATCATCTGAAATTTATACTTAACTCTTTGCTCTGCTTACACCGGACGACTGATTATGTGAAAAAAAACCCTTTTTATCGTGGTAAAATCGAAAATGAGTCCTCTGGCCCAGAGTGGGACAAGAGGGACTGTCAGAATCGAACTGACTAAAATCCACGGTGTTAATAGCCCTTTGCGTTACAGGGTCATGGTTATCTGTTTGTCTCAACAGGTCCCGCTAGCCCGGTAGGTTTTGGCCCCTCTGGGGGCCCCTTACACTTATTTTCCCTTTATCCGTTTAACTTTTCTCGCGGCCAAACAGATTTTTTTTTGTAATGGGGAAGACCGGTTAAAGCTAATTGTAGATGGCGCCACCATACCTAGGTCCTAATCCATCCAATGAGGTAGTACTATTTTGAAGTACCTCTAAGATTTGAACCAATGACGATAATGGGAACTAGCTATGCTAGCGCCATTAGTTCCCCAGTGGCCATCCCCATTCTTTTAACATTCACCTATATCCTTACTTCAAGCACTATCGAAAAGAGTAAATTTCTAAAAAATCCAATTACGTGGTGTTATCAACTTCATTTTATCGGAACCGACAATCAAAACTTCGGAAGAAGTATGGCCATGATCATATTATGTAGCGTTAGCGTCTATTAAATACAAAAGATAAAAATCATTAACATTTCCTTGATGCTGATGATTTTTGTATATAAAATAGCTTGCTGTTTGCTAAAGGGATTTCCTATCGGTATGAAAAGCAAAATCACTAGGAAAAGAAAAAGCACTAAGTAGGAATTTTTATTGTATCGTAGGCGCGTTTAAAAACAGAAAGTCACATACATCACCCATACCCGCAAAAACTACTTGCAGATAACAGAAATTTTTGTTCCGTGTGGGGATCGAACCCGTGACACGCTACACAAGAGTCGATAGCTCAGCCACGGGGCCAACCGTGCCGTCACGCCGTCGATGAAGGATTATAACAAAATTGATTTTATTGTAATCCTATATGCCCTCTGTTAAGAGGATCGTCTACCGAGCGCTCGTCCATACTAAAAGAGAAAACGTTTTCCTACCCCTAAATGTTATATTAAAATCCTATCTCAATGATTTTTTAGAATGCTTCCTACATAGTAAAAAACTAGGTTTATAGGTTTCTTTTTTTCATAATTTATAATAGTTTGAAAGTTACAGGCGCCTAAGAGTAACTTTTGAAAAAAAGAAAACCTATAAACCTAGTTTTTTACTGTGTCAGAAGCATTCTAAAAAATCATTGAGATTAGGATAACATTAAGGGGTAGGAAACCGTTTTTTCTTTTAGATGGACGAGCGCTCGGTAGACGATCCTCTTAAACGTCCATGGGTCTCCCCCAATGTAGATCCAGTATTTATAGTTTTGAGTCTATTCCTATGACCTCCATACCATCGAGTCTACTCCTCTGACCTTCATCAGTTCTACCTTTCAATTAGTAAACTGTATATTTTTTGCCAATTATATTGTAGAAATAGAAGATTTCCTGGCATTCTAATAAAAAGATATCTTGTCAATTAATTTTGTGGGATTAAAGGGTATCAGGTATTCAGCAGTAAAGATTAAAGCATTTATTATTTAGTACACTGGCATTGTAAAATACATTATCATCTTTACTAATACTAGAATAAATTAATAATTATATAAAATAAAATTATAATATCGGTAGAGCACCTAAAACTACATAAACTACAATAGGTAATACTTGTAAAGGCGTAACGTGGTCACTGTTCAGATAGTAATTGACCATTAATTTTACGATTTGACGTATGAGGTTTTTATGATCTACATTGACGTTTTTGTCTTTATCACAATAAATAATAGTTAGGAGCAGTTAATTGTCACAATTACCTCGAACGCGCACTAAGTCATCTGGGTGATCAGTGAACAAACCATCTATTCCTGCAGCGGGAAATGCTTTTAGTTCACCTTCAGCGTCTCCGAGGGCGTCAGGAGAAGTATCATCACTCCGAAACTCAGCTGGCAGGTATACGTTCTCCGACCGGAATGTATAAGGATGTACTTTTAATCCTGCTGCGTGAGCGTCTTTCACAAAACTCGTCTCAGCACCCAGTTTGCTCTCAGCATTGCGAGGAATTATGTAACCTTTATCAGGACCCACTGCATAAGCGTAAGTAGCGATCTCACGTAATCCTTCAGGAGTAGCCATTTGACCATAAGTGAGATCTGTCCCCGCCACAAATTGATCGAACGGTGGAAGATTAGAATTACCCGCAAAAAGCTGAATCAATCGAAGATCAGTCATATTTTTCAGTTCTTTCAAGTTGCTCACTTCAAAAGACTGAATATAAATATGTGCTTCAGGACCTCTGTAACCATTGTTATGTAGCAAATCCACTAGAGGACGTTCCATTGCTAGTCCCAAACGTTGGAAGTGAGTGCTGTGTTTGATCTCAGGATAAATTCCTATAGGTCGATGTAGACTGATTTCCAGACCTTTGGTCAAGTCTATAATTTCTTGCATGGTCGGAACATCAAAAGCTATATCCATTCTAGCATTGCCAGGTCTTACATTGGGTATTCGTTCAATCGCACGTAGAGTTTTAATCTCTGCGAGAGTGAAATCTTCAGTGAACCATCCGCTAACGTTTCTGCCGTCAACTAATTGAGTACGATAGCGGTTGGCGAATTCTGGATGTTGGGCTACATCTGTGGTTAAGCCGAGTTCGTTATCATGTCGGGCGATGATTTGACCATCTTTGGTGATGACTACATCAGGTTCTAGATAGTCAGAGCCCATGGTGGCTGCGAGGGCATATGCTCCTAGGGTGTGTTCGGGGACGTAGCCGCTGGCTCCTCTGTGCGCTATCACCAGCGGGTGGCACATATCGAGGTCGTACTCCTGTTGTATGCCATTGGGGTCTTCTGATCTTGTGCGTGTAACAAGCAACGCGATGGAAGTACTCAAGCCTGCGACACCGATGACTGTCAGCAGCAGTAACATACGCGTGCGACTGTTCATCTTTGCTCTTTCTGTAAAATAAATTTTACTAAGTGCTTCATACTAAATGTATGCAATGGTTGCGATCATTAGCTACACAGTAGGTCGCAAAATAATACCGTTGAAATAAATAAAAGAAAACACATTTGTTTGTCGCAAGTAGGTACATGACGTGCATTTAAAACAAAATAAAAAAATACAATGCGACTGAAAACATGCGGACCGCAAAACAAATACAAAAACAGATTTTTATCAAAAG
This sequence comes from Agrotis clavis, assembly GCA_954870645.1. Taxonomy (NCBI): domain Eukaryota; kingdom Metazoa; phylum Arthropoda; class Insecta; order Lepidoptera; family Noctuidae; genus Agrotis; species Agrotis clavis. The sequence continues at coordinate 14,239,705 of OX940919.1, read as the reverse complement.
AAGCATGAAGAAAGATACAGAAAGAAGGAGACTCCCGAGATGATATTAAAGAAGTATTGAAGAAAATATGCTGGTTATGTGCAGAAAAATGATGATGATGATCAAACTAAACAATTGATACTCACGTCAACAATACTCTTATTTTTGAAGTAGAAACTACACGTCTACTTACACTACAACTTAACAAATAAATAGTAATTGGTACTCATAAAACGTTTCAACTTTGTGATAGCACCAGTTAAGAAATTAATGCTCCTTTAGATAAGGCTAGATAATATTAATTTAAATATGTTGCTAAATTATAATATTTTTGCCATAGTGTTACACTACGGGCACGCCGCACTTGCGGCGGTAAGACCCCTCTTTGAGGAGGGACTGGAAAGTCGTCACGGCGTCCGGACCTTCCGCCTGACTCAGGTCCTCACCGGTCACGGATGTTTCGGGAGGTACCTGTGTCTGATGAGGATTCGAAGGAGGAAACGTCTGGGTGTCACCACTGCGAGGATCGAGGAGGACACGGTGGAGCATACGGTGCAGGACTGCCCCACTTGGGCAGAGGACCGCCGTGTCCTCACGACGGCGCGCGGCGATAGGCGGAGAACTCCCGCGCCCAGCATTGGTCGAGGCCATGCTGCGGGGCAAGACGGAGTGGGAAGCGGTCGCCTCCTTCTGCGAAGGCGCGCCACGTGAGGGAGAGGACAGCGTCCTCCCTCCAACCCAGCCGCAGTGAAAGACGCCCATGGCGACGGACGTCGGCAGACGAGCTTCGGCCACCGTAGGCGCGGGGCATGCAGGCAGCGAGGGCGACTCGCTGTCCGACCATGGGCCATGCCCGGGTCGACGGCGCGTTGTGTTCCACGCGAGCCTCAAAGAGTGTCAGCATTATGACGGGGCACCTCTATAGAGGGCCAAAGCCTGCCGGGGTCGCGGGACTAACGAATTACGTAAGGGCTATTGAAGGACACCATGGATTTAAGTCAGTACGAGTTTGACAGTCGGAGGGACTGTCAGACTCGTACTGACTAAAAATCCACGCTCTACCCTGGGTGGGAGGACTCATTTGACGATTTTAACACGCTAAAAAAACATGGTGTTACACTAAGAGGTACACAGGCCTACTCTCTATGATAGGGAGTGGGCTGTAAATCATCACGCGGGATTGGTCACATGTCCTACTACTACTACTGGTGGCATACCACGACGTCTACGCGAGAGTAGTTCCAGTGAGTGAACGAGGTGGCGCTAGACGACTTGTATAGCTCTGTCTCGTTCCCTCACTAAAACTCAGGCTTTAAGACGTAATGGTGGCCATACCTAAGTCATCACTTACTTAAGTCATCACTACAGTACCCTGCTTGGCTGCGTCTAGTTGAAATGATGCTGTCCATTTACTCGATTACGTAGGTTCTGTTCCGTTCTGCATCCGGATTTTCCGGACATTCTGTCGGGATCAGTCTGTCTATTTTTGTCAGTAGTTTTCGAGTAAAGATGTGTTTTTTAGAAATTAAGCAGAGTAACTGAAGGCAATTCTGTGGAGAAAAGTGATAATTTTTAAATTGCTGAAAAAGATTTAAACATTTCTGAAAAAGCCGTCCTTAAAGATTAAAAAAAAACACCGATAAAAAATGGTGACATAAACAATTCATCTAGTATCACCCTGTATAATACACAAATCAGATAATCATTTTATGGGCAGTGAAATCTATCACGATTATTCACGATACAGTATTGTGTCACAATATTAGTGTGTGATGTGTGTTATCATCATGCAAACTCATGCAAATTCGTCGTGTAAGCCATGTTAGTAGGGTGACGGGTGGGCAGTTATTACAAGCAAGATACAGTAGGTACAGCATACTCAGTACCTATACGTTGATAGATTAGTTTTATCATAATAGAGTATTTATTAATTTATCACATGATGGGCGTTACTTAGTTGGAAAAAAATAGCCCACCTGAGTGTAGATCATAGCCAGGGTTGGCATGATTAAAACAAGTTGTTTTAAAACACTTGTTTAAAACAGTGTTTAAAACAGTTTGAAATTAAACAGTGTTTTTTATTACATGTTTAAAAACAAAGATTAAAACAAGTTTTAAACATTGTATAAAACAATACGAAAAAAAACATGTATTAAAACTACTTTTCATGGCGCTTAACTGAATATAAAATGAAAATAAAATAATATTTGAGTGAATAGTTCAACATAAAACCAATCGAGTCTCTATTACTGTTACATTTTTGAACTTTCATTGGAATTGTAATTAACTTAATCATTTTTTTAATAAAACGTTGCCCCACACTAGGAATTTTTACGGGTGTCTTGGGTGCGTTTACAAACATATTAACTCACACGCAAAAACTCCCAGCCCCGACAACATTATTTTTATGTTGTGTATTTCATTCAATCAAACAAATAAGTAGATATGTAAGTACCTACCAGGATTTGTATGGGACAAGATAGCACCTATTTTTGAAACATTATCATAATTCATAATAATTTCAAAACAATTAAAATTGTAACAATTTGTATTAAAAAACAACATTAAGTACCTAGTCATATAAAAAACGTAAACTTCGATCCCTAATGTCAGCTAACGAAAGAAAGTAATTTAAAGGATTATTGGTTATTCCCCTATTTTTTAAAGTAGGTCGGTGTTTCTTCGGTGGTTCATTGTTCATAAGGTGAATCCCCGCGCGCGGGGAATCACCTCATGAACAATGAACTATTTCTACGAATAGGAGTCGCTCAATATAAAATCAACATTAGAACATACCTACCGGGTGAATGTGAAGAGTTTGATTACGCAACATACAAATAAATGTTAGGTATCTATTGTCTATTGATCGTTTTTTTGTTATTATTTAATTTATTATGGCGAGTTTATAAAGATCTAGTCTAGAAAAGAAACATAGTCGAATTAATTTGAAATAATGCCCTAAACTAAAAAAAAACAAAAAAAACACTTGTTTAAAACATTTTGAACTGTTTGTTTTATAAAATTTAAAAAAAACTGTTTTTTTTCCAACCCTGATCATAGCTAACTTACCGCCTGTGCTACATAGGGAATTCCGTTGACAAACTGCCTAAACAAAACAAAAAATATAGCGCTTTTTTCTTATTAAATAACTGGTCAGACGTAGCATATAAATTGCATACTGGTAATTGTTTACATAAAGATTTGTGTATCGTAGTTGCCATTATTGCAGAATAAAAACTTTTAATAAAAACAAACGCATCCCTCGGGGTGCACAACCCTCGCGCTGGTATGTTGACACTGAGATTTTGTTGTTAGGGCTATCACTAGTGTTTTTTTTTTGTTTTCTTTTAAAATATAGCATTTATTTACGTATTTGCAACTATTTTCTAAATGAGATGTTAGTTTTTGAGGATATAGGTATGTATAATTATATATTTTTTATTATAAATAATTAGCGCAACTTTTTTGTTGAGTTTGCTTGTTTTATGTTTAATTAGCTTCAATTAATATAATATGCATATAATTTATGAAAATAAAAATAATCAAGAAATTATAAAACGAATGTAAGATTTTATTCTACAATAAAAAAATCAAAAATGCTTGCCTTATAAATTAATTAATAACATTTTTTATTGTTCTTGATTTTTTTTAGTTTCTTAAAACAATACCTACCGGAATCTGAGTAAAATTTTATTAGGCACGTCTTATTTAGCTGTTAATCACAATATAAGTAACTAATTAGGTATTTTTAGATTATCCTTAAATCTACCTACTTATTGTTATTTAATCTGGTAAGTCAAGGCTAAGACTACAGTAATAGGTACATACCTAATTGTATTCATTTCTAAACAAGATAAGATTGGACATACCTAACTTCCTTACATTTTTTTGTCTACACATTTATGATCAAAATACAGTATAATTAGGTCATGTAAAATGAGAACCCCATTTTTTTTCTATACAGTTCAATTACACTCATTTATAAAAGTGGTAGTGGACAGGCTACATAGTACACATAGATTCATAAAAAAAAAACTAAAAAAGACAGAACTGACAGCCGAATGCTGTCGATCGCCAATGTTGTCGAATAAAGAAAACGCACCGGCAAGCACAGCGTAAGATGGCCGGTACAAGATGGACAGACGTTCTGACGAAGACCACTCCCACTGGTTCCTGCTGGATGCAAGCTGCTTCCAATCGGTCCTATTGGAAATCTATTAGGGAGACCTTTGTTTAGTATAGACCATTATTATTTTAAACATGGGTAGCAGCCCGCCCGCGGATCTACTTTTGAATTTTCCACTTTTGTTTACATGTAAATATTATTTTAACGATCACAACAAATTTAATATCCAATTTGGGAGGTATTATACATACAGTTTTCCGAAAGTTATGCGCGTGGAGACAGAATATACGACTTTGTTTCATACTATTTAAATGAAACAGTGTGTAAAAGAAGAATATAAAATATGATAAAAAAAAACATAAAAAGACTTTTATTTGAAAAACATTATATTTTTTATCTTTATCCGTCCGCTGGATGCATGTGTTTTTTTGTAGGCGCCTAGTATATAAAAAAGGAACAGATAAAAATCGGTTAAAATTGATGCCAACTTCTAAAGAAATGTCTTCCAGCAAACCTGCAAAATGAGAGAAGATATAAAAGAGATGTGGAAACAGTGTGTAAAAGAAGAAGAAAAATATGATTAAAAAAAAAGAAAACAAAAAGACTTTTATTTGAAAAACATTACAGTTTTTATCTTTATCCGTCCGCTGGTATGCATGTAATTTTTTGTAGGCGCCTAGCGTTTCCTTCACACTTCTAAAAAAAAACTTTTATTTGGAAATTATTGTAAGAGAAAGTCTACTGTAATAATAATAATATTTTAAATTATTTTATAATCATTTTAATTATTTTCTTGATTTTTTTATAGTAAGGTTATTTTTAACTTGACAGCCCTGATGAATTGTCGTTTAAAGGGATAGTCCCGGAGGTATCCCTTTGCGAAATTCGTTTGTTTTTTCCGTGTTCCCTCTGCCACAGTGTGGAGCCTCTAATCCTAGCTGATCGAATTAATAAAGTTCCTCGTTAATCATTATCGTAAGCTACGAATACGTATTAGACATTGATTACAGTAGGGTGAATGGATAAGTCGACTTTATTACGCTAAAAGACTTAGTTCCAGACAAAGGAGTTTATTATTTTTTATTTGTTTTTTTTTTTTTGTTAAATTGGATTTTAGGGGAAGGAAAAACGTTTAATTAGCTACTGCTTACATAAAAAAAAAACCGGCCAAGTGCATGTCGGGCCACGCACAGTGTAGGGTTCCGTAGTTGCCCAACAAAATACTTATGCGAACTAACTAAACTGATTCGCTGAATTTAATTTTAAAAAGAAGAATTTTCAAAATCGGTCCAGGAGTCTTTGAGAAATCGGGGACAATACATAAAAAAAAAGATTACGACGAATTTAGAACCTCTTCCTTTTTTTGAAGTTATTTAAAAATAGTTGACGATAAAAACCTACCTATCCCCAAAAAACATACCTATAAAAGCTGTAAAAATAAAGTTGACAAACTTACATTTGCAGTTGAAAAGCATGTTCTCCGATACATTTTGTTTAAGAAAATATGATATCCAAGTACATTTTATAAGTTGGTGGACTATTACTCGTAAAGTTGTAAAGCCTACTCAGTCATGATAATTTTCTTTTAAATTTCGTTATATATACTACTATTGTGAATTTTTTCACACCCCCAAACATAACCGTTTAGCTGGTAGAGGGGGGGGACACTCGAGTCGAGCAAAATTTAGCATTTTAAAGCTTAATATTTCACAAACGAATTTTTTTATCAAAAAATTGTTAATGGAAACTCACATTATTTTTTAAAGACCTATTTATTGATACCCCACACTAAGGGGTACGCGAGAAAGAAAAAAAACATCCCCACTTTACGTGTACAGGAGGTACCCTAAAAAAAAATATTTTTCGAGATTTTATTTTACCACTTTTTCGGCACAACAAATCCGTATATTTACACCAAATTACAGCTCTCTAGTACTGTGCGTCTCTGAGCTAAACTGCGGACAGACGGACGGACGGACGGACGGACGGACGGACGGACATAGCGAAACTATAAGGGTTCCTTGTTGACTACGGAACCCTAAAAAAGGAGAAGTACCTATAAAAAGGAGAACAAAGTGTTTTCTGCACTTTTTTTATTAGATATTTTTTTTTATCTCATGCAATAAAATAAACTAATAAAAGCAACTAACTAAAACCTATTTGATAAAACAGCAGTCCTAAAATGACAGTATCTAAAACATTCCCACGCAAAATACCCTTTGGGAGATGTAAAAGTAAGTGAACTTGAATTGCAATCTCCCCAGAGACAACTGTATGAAGGGGCTGCAATGTTCTGTTGTGGTTTGATTCAATAAACATGGCTTCCTTCTTGTCTATTACCGGATCCCTTTCAGAAATCGAATAACATGAGGTGATTGCACTTAGCCTTTTCTTTAAGTGTGAAGGGGTCGAATTAGGTAATTAAGTAAGTTATCATTAATACAAATACAAGTGCTTTTGCTTTACTGAAAGGTGATACTTTTCGTTGCAATTTTTATGGCTTTGTGACAGTAATGCAAATATTATGAAGAAAATGTTCCCTGAAAACTTTTTGGACGTATTGTATCTTCTTGCTCATGTATACCTACTTATTTTCATTAAAATTGGTTAAGTTATTTCAAAATAAGAACTAAGGCTTGTATAAAATGTTTGTTTGATGTACATACCTACCTACAAGCTTTTAAATTATTAAATCAATTTCAGCTCACTGAGGTCTTATCAAGCCGCTCCACCACACCCCGTCTACCATTAGACACCTTTTACGAGTACATCCAGCAAGCTGCAAAATCCCAAACACAATCATTGAACACAATTTTATTCGACACTTTCTTCTAGGTCGTCAGGGTGAACTTGAAATTGGAACTCACCTTATCTATGCAATGGAAGAATAATCAATACCTATACAAAAATGTACTCTAAGAGAATAATTATCTTCTGAGTTTAAATTTTTAAAATCCGTCAGCGTTTTTTTTAAATGTGCTAGCCTTCTATTCTAATTTCAAATATTATATAGAAAGAACTTTCAAAAATACCCATAAAAGTTAAGATAAAAATATTTCGCACAGAAGTGATGTGTTTAAGTGGATAATAACCGGGTTTTGTGATCCCGGGCGGGGCTGCCCCGCCCACCAACATGGGTTGCCTTTTATTTATAACAATAAGTGGACACAAATCAATGGTTTCTCAAGACAAATATTAAAAGATAAATGAAGACAATGCTGTGTCAAGTGGAATAAAGAATTTATATCCTTAAAAGCTCGTGTTTAAAAAAACGTGATTTACTCCAATTATAATATCATAAGTATACCTACCTACTGCAATCAATTGAAGTGAGTACCTATTAAATTATGGCTATACCTAGCACTATGCCTACTACATCAGTGTTTATTTAGACTAAATGTTCGTGAATAAATTGTCTTGTTATGAAATCTTATTATGCGAAAGCGCCGACTAAAACGATTGTCATAATTCTATTAACTCTTCAAACCTACCACGAAGTTGTTACAAAACCTATCAACAGGTCAATCACTACAAGTTTCGCAAAAATATCGAATGAGTTCAGGGGTCGTGGCCTTATTAAATTTCTTTAGAAGATAACATCGGTCGTCACTCCCGACAGATGTGTAAGCTCGGCGCCACAAAAATGCTATTCGATTGAACAATATCGATGTTGTCTCGGGCAATTGTCCGGCGAGTGGCCCGTAAAGGCCCAACGGACCCCGGCCCACCATATCGGTGCCATCAACACTAGCCACAATAATGCTATTGACGAAATACTATAAACATAAAAAAAGACAACATCAGTTCTTCGAAAGCGTATCGACCATAGACCAAATTAAAATTACATTAATAGTATTATAAGCGTGAATTATTAATTTGGGAGGCATTGTCCCGGAGAAGCATTGTGAATGGATAGCTAGTACCTACTCTATGACAGAGTGATTGTATCCAATTGCTATGTAGAACTAATGAGCCGTTATATTCGGCTAAATGTTCAGTTTTGTGAGTACCTAATTCGTAATTGAATATATTGTTTGGTGGAACAAAAAAAGGGAATTATTAGCAGTTTTTTAGATTAAAGTGATTGTCCGATGAATTGATTAGGTATTATTAGATCCTGAAACGCTCCTTTAGAGTCATACTCATACCTACATACGGAATTACTTACCCGCCAAAAAAGCGTTCAGGGTTGCTTGATAAATAAAGCACAAAATTAAACATTTCCAAAGCACTTGATTAACTGTGACAATAAGCTATCAATCATCCAAACCTTGCAAAACAATAATCACATTATCATTCTCCCATAATAACAAAATGTTGGCCCCAAATGCATAAAGATTCCGCTTTGAAAGTTTTTCGAGATACATTTTGAGAAATATCGTCGCAAGGCTGCGGCCGACGAGACCGAACAATGTAAACTTATGAGTGAACGTATTATTTATTGAAAAAAAGAAAAGTAAAACGGTTTGACATATTGTTAAGGGTCCTTATAAAATTATTTGCTATCACGCCATCCAAGCCTTGTAACGAAGAAGCAATCTTTAAAATGAAACAAGAGTATACGACTCGAGGAGTCGCGGTACATTTACGAGAGGCATGTCGGACAATAAAACAATGACGTACTAACCGAAACATCGACTGGATTAATGGTTGGCGTGGATTTTGTCTAAGGATAAGTAATTGCTGTCTTCTCATTTTAATAATCATATGGAGGGACCCACTTCAAGAGCGCTATTAATAATGCTTAGAATGAATTTTTCGAATTCCCAAATGTCATCCAGCTTATTAACCGGCTTCGTTTTTTGTTTATGTTTTATTTGTTTTGGATTGGACAGAACGTTTTGGTTTTGGCGCGGTCATTCCGACCTTTCGTTTTTTGTCTCGCATCATGCAATCTCGGCAGATGAAATATTGTTTAGAGTTAATTAGTTATACGCTGATAAAGTCTTTTTCTATGGAACTACTCAATTATTTGTGGGTTTTTGTTAATTTGTTGTACATTCTGATTTGTTTAGTCATGTTTGGCAATGTCTTTATTTCGCAATTTAGGGTCGGACCTAGGAATCTGCTTATTTTCTTCTGTCATTTTCTCTTTTAAATTGGGCTCCTTGGATGATCTTTCATTTCAATCTTAAAAATCAAGTCATGAGAACATGAGCAGGTAAACAATCACCTCTGAACCAAATAATTAAAATTAGACACGTTGATTGAAACTATAATTTAAGCATAAACACGAACGATTTATCACGGGCTCCATACGTCAAAAATCATCTGCAAAAAGATGCCACTAAATGAATAAATTTAGATTCCAATGCGCGTGATCGATAGACTCTTAGATCGGATCTATAGATCATATCGACTTCGAAAATGGAATGCGTGAGTAAGACAAAATATAATTAATGATCGTCCTTCTAAATTCGAATCGGTCTGGTGCAGACATGTTGGCGTCGTCGCATAAACAAAAGGCAAAAAGTTTTGTTTCATTTTTTCACAATATATTTTTTATTTGTGCATATAAAACGTTAGTAGATGTGCACGATTAATCATTCGTCGGCGTATTGTTGCATCTGTCGTGTCGGCGTATTGTTGCCGATGGACCTTTGTACGATTTGATAATTCCAAAAACATCTACCTATTGCGCCACCTGTGCCAGGCCATAACGGTTTAATTCTTTTGTATTGAACTAAATGTAAAATAGATTATGTTATTCAGTATTTAATAAACTCTGAACTGTGTGTCGATATTGAGTTAATGACATCAACAACATTTTTATTGACCGATCTTTGTATTTACGGTATGCGTTTACGATGAATGCTATAATATATCTAAACTGTATCCGTCAATTAATTACGGAGAGCACTTGTATCAATGATGTATAAGATCTAATCTTTAACTACCTACCTACAAGTTAATACGTTTCTTTCGACTACGATTAAATCTTGTATTTAAATACAATACATCTGTCGTCGATTGTCATGTAGATAATTTAATTAGATCTAGCCAACATTCTTTTGACACGCAGGGAATTCTTCGTTAAATTACAATAACAATTAAGTACGTTATTTGAAACTTACTGCATTAGGTACATGATTATCTTAACCTAGTTCATTTAAATTATCTCGTTAAATTAAATAGATACCTGTTCGTTGAAGATAACAATGTGAATAAAAGGTCTTTATTTTTATATCTTTGTTAGATACCTATCATTTTAAGTATTTTTGGTTGACTGGCAGGGCATTCTAAGAATACTTACTTGGAAAATATACCATAAACCTCACTCCTCCCATATCATGAAGGAATTGGAGTTATCCATAAAGTTGGGTTTGAAGTAAAACGTCAGTTAGTACCTAGGCTAAATGTTTTTTAGCACGCAGCCTTAGGTGTTACCTACACCACCATCATACAAGGACCTGCAGGGAGTAGTAACCTGAGCGGTTACCTGCGACCACAATCAATCGCGGCACAGACGGTTATGACAGATAACGTGTCCTGTCGTGGAGCAATCCGTCACGGTCGGCGGCGCGGGCGCAGGTCGGGCGCCGAGCTTTGTTTGACGTGGGAAAACTGTAATATTCAACAAGTATTCGAGTGCTCAGATGGTCGTTTTTGCTGTGTATGCAAACGAGTACCGTGTGTAATTAATCTTAGGTCCTTAGCCTTTTAAGTACTGGATATTTTTACCATAACACTGACTCGTATGAACTTCGGCTATCTTAATAAAATGTGAAGGGAATAAGTAGATGCTGTAAAGTAATGCCTAACCCTTTCAGAATCACAGTCGTGACGTTTTTACGTTGAGAAATCAATATAATTAAGTAAATTATAGATTCAGTAAAAAAAAAGTTAGAAAAGACACAAAAACTCTGAAAGCTTCAAATCTTAACGAATGTTTAATTCGCCTTGTGCTTGGAATGAGATAGTATTTGCAAAACTTTAACAATTTTTTTCTTGTTGAGTGTTCATAGTTTAAAAGGTCCTATTCTCTTCTCATTATGAAGAATACGACAATCATTCTAAGGAATAAGTATATTTTATTGCTTTTAGGCTCTAAGCTCTGTCAACGATTTCCATAACACTGTACAAGTATTGAAGTACGACCTCTAAGTAAAAAAAAGGTAAAAATTCTATGAATCGCCAAATTCATCAGGCCTTAATACTGGCATTTTAGTTAGTTCTAGCCATAAAATCAGTAGTTTATTTGCTCTATCCTTTCAATAAGTTTCGAAGTTATCGATAAATATTATATGTAGGTATATTCGTCATAATTAGTTTGAGACATTTAGCTCTCCTTTGGCCATCCACCTTTGAGTTATGATACTGTTCTAAGAACACACCTCATTTTTCTATTCCATACCACCAAACAGTTTTGAGGGTTATCTCGTAAAAAAAGAAACAAACGAATGTGCGACCGGCTTTTTTTTCACCTGACAACACCGCACGTTAGTTTTTATGTACACCATTTTGAAAATTAAATTATAGGTTATAATTTTAATATGATAGGTGTGTAATATATTTCTTGAAGGGATGTTTTGTTGAGATTTTTATCTTATAATAGTATTTATTTTATTCGAATCTAAACCATTTTTATATTAAATCGTCCCTTTTTTATTTGTATAAATTACGTTAAGCAGTTAATGAGTAAGTTATACAGTTTTTTTATGTTTCTTGGTGTTACGATTGGTTAGTGTCTTCTACAAGCTGTTTTCAACAAACTTCTTAAAATAATGTTCTCATAAATATTAATTGTATTCATTTATCTTCAAAAATTCAAATCTAATTATCTCAAGCGAGAGGTTGGTATGTTGGCAGATATATGTTTTATACCTAATCATACCTAAACAATCATTTTTAGTCTCCATTTTTTCTAAGTCCCTATCAAACAGAAGGTAGGTAAGTACTTACCTACTGGAAATTTTATTTATATACATAATTTACAACTGTAACAAGATTATGATATTATGATTATTATTATTACTTACCTACTTGTATGTTTTCATTACCTCTGCAGTCTGCAGAAAGTATAGGCACTACAGCAATACATTTTCCATAAAATCAAACAGTCTGAAACAATAACTTTTTTGAACCAGCGGCTCAAAACAAAAGCTTATCTCATCAAATATCAGCATATAGACAAGCTATAAAGATGGCATCTACAAAGAAATCGGCACAGATTACAGTTAAACGACCATCGCAATTGGACGATACATTTTTAACGACGGTGTTTTTTGGCGCGCACAAAAAAATGCGGCAGCGACAAAAGACGATCGTCACAAAGATCCTCCTTGCAGTTATAGAGACCATAAATAACACCATAGTTTTATATATTGTTTTTATGGAGTCAGGACGATTCCTATAAGTTGCTGTCATTTGTCAATAAACGTGTATTATATTTTTTTTTCTTAATTTTTATCGATGATAAACTAGGGCTGAATTGATCTTACCTGTTCATGGCATATTGTGTATCAGTTATAGGTTGGTGAAGCGACAAAACTGCCAATAATTATGGAAAACTGGGATCTTTTGTATTGCTTGCGTTTATAATAAAAATCATCCTTAATGGAGGAGAATTTGAGTTACCTATTTCAAACGGCACCTTAGCATCATCAATGTTCCCTTGTTTTGTGCACATTAGGTCTTCTTCTTCATCTGATTTACAGACAAATGGAACGGGACTTGCCATTTAGGTTGTTATTATAATAATATTCGCTAAACATAACATTACAAAAAACTTAATCCATGAGACATACTTATTTACCAAACGAAATTCAATATGTTTCCCAGTTTAAACACAACACGACCATCGTAGTCCACCCAAATCCAAACATCAGTAACGCTAGAAAAAGTGTTACCGTAATCAAAATTGTGGTAGTTGCCAATGTTGCCATATAATGAGGGATCGCTCCCCGGAAAGTTTATTAAATCTTCCTTAGAATTCATTACGGGCCTGTTTCTAAATTAAGTTTCGTACCCCACGTTTCACTTAACATTTTATGAGTTGTTTTCTCTTAGTACACTGATTTAATTTTAAACGTGTAACATGATTTATCGCTGTTTATTAGGATTTGGACCATGTATTATGTGTGGATGCAGCGTATGCCACAAGTTTAGCAAGCTGAAGAAAATACTATCCGAATATGTTGAACTTTCTTGATTTCTCATAGTACTAAAGCCTGTATTATGGTATCATTGTACTTACCCGCGTTTAGACCAACCAAAATAACTCGAAGGTGAGGTTATTTATTTGATTGCCAAAAAAACTTACAGTCCAGCCTCTTGGACCCAAACAGTGGAAGTTTTGTATTCCTATAATAATTTTTAACCTGTTTCATAAGTATACTTTAGTGTATTTCTAAACTAATCTATATATATAAAATTCAAAACTGACTGACTGATCTGACAACGCACAGCCCAAACCGCTGGGCCTAGAAACTTGAAATTTGGCACAAGCCCTCCTTATACCACGTAGGTGAGCACTAAGAACGGATTTTGCGAAATTTGGCCCCTAAGGGGTGGTTTTTGGGGTTGACAGTTTGTATGAAACTTCGTCATTACAGGTGCTAGGAATTTCAAGTTTTGCATGAGGTTTCTTTTTAGGACGTAGATGGTCACCATGACGGGATTTTGCGAAATTCGACCCCTAAGGGGTTTATTTTTTGGGTTGATAGTTTGTATGGAACTTTGTTACTTCAAGTGCTAGAAGTCTCTAATTTTGCACGGGGGTTCTTTCTAAGACGTAAAGGCTCACCACGGTGGTATTTTGCGAAATTCGACCCCTGAGGGGTTGTTTCTGGGGTTGATAGTTTGGAGACTCCAATTTTGCATAGAGGTTATTTTTTGGACGTAAATGCTACACGATACGAGAATTTGGTGAAACTCGACCCCTTAGGGGTGTGTTTTTGGGGTTGATAATTTATATGAAACTTTGTTACTACAAGTGCTAGGAGTTTCAACTCTTGCATGGAGTTTATTTTCGGACGTAGATGATCACTGAGACGAGTTTTTGCCCTAACGGGTTGTCTTTGGTGGTGATAGTTAGATGTCTTAAATTTTGCAGGAGAGTTCTATTTAGGACATAGGTTTTCACTAAGAGAGGATGTTGTAAAATTCGACCCGTAAGGGGTTGTTTTGGGGTTGATACTTAGGAGTTCCAAATTTTGCAATGGGGTTATTTTTAGAACGTAGGTGCTACATATAACGGGATATTGCGGATTGATTGAATTTTTGTTGTATATTGAAGCGATTTTCCAATAGTATCCCAAAAAGAGGGTGTCCGGTAGTAGAAATTCACAAAGGCAAAGTTCTAAAATCACGCGGACGAAGTCGCGGGCGGAGTGCTAGTATAATATAATTTTATCGATAAGATCAAACATTTCCAGTTTAGTACCTATATATGCAATTCAGGATTACTCACAGTTATTTATACCTAAACAAGGAAACCAAAGTCCCTTACAAAACATTCCCCATTGCCACTGAAAATGCCGTGAAAGCCGTAGGGAAACTGAAAGTGCGTGCTAAGAAGACGTTTGCCGACGGCCGGGGCGGCGGCAGGGCGGGAGCGTCGCGTTGCTAGGCGACGCGCCGCGGGAGGGCGTGGCAATCGATACCACCCTTACCTCACCCGGTCACCTCCAGGCCTCACGTGATAGCACTGATAACCCTTATCGGGACAGGAGAGCTGAGAGCCTAGATAAAGTGACAGAGTGATAGATACATAGAACACATCGTGCCTATATGGTAAGTTAGCTACACCAAGAATTTAAATACATATAAGATAAGACTATATTTTATGATTAATATTCTATCTGAGATAACGATAAAAGTGTACATAGATTGAATTGACATTAGGTAGTGTATGTCTAGAGCCAGCGGCGCTACGACTAAAGTCCTTTTGACGCGGCGCTAGTGTTTATGTAATTACATGAAATTGCATTACAAAAAAACAGTAGGTACGACGAATTTTCGGTAATGCTAATGAAAGTTACACAAGGAACAAGTCTATTTTACAATATTTCATCTGGGATACACAGAATGTATTGGATAGCCACAGAAAAGTGTATTTTTTTTTAGATAGTGTTGTAAGTCATTCTAGAAATAAGAAATGTTTTGATAGTGAAGCGATTGTCACTTGTTAACGCTAGAATTTTCAGGGTCAGTACCCTTAGCACGAGTTTTCAGTATTTGAGACGTAAAGTACTGGACTTTGACAATTCCAAATTGTCAATTTTCAAGGAAAAAATTAATTCCTTCTTCGCACACCAGAGGCGCTGTTCCATTTTTTCATAGAAGAAACGCTGTAAATACTGGAAAGACGCTGTAAAGTAAAATAGTGAAAACTCGTGCTAAGGGCACTGGTTTAACTTTTAATTTATGAGTAGTGCTTGTCTGTCGTGGAATCTCTTCAGATATCTTTTAGGTTCCTACTTATGTACAGATGAGATGGTTGCCTTTTTCTATAAACTTTTTTTGGTCTATAAACTTTTTCAGTTGTCTTGCAATTTCAGTACCTACTTAAACTTTTTCATGAGTTTGCAATGTAAGCGTATGAATTCAGTTGTTAATCTTGTTAGGCGACCAAAGTATCTAATTTTATGCACAATCGGCATTGGCTTGCAGATTGTTCAATATTGTCTGTCACTTCTCTTTTTTTTTATAAAAATAACCAATCGATTCAAGATTGGTAGTAGTAGCTTTTACAAAAAACATTGACTTTTACAATGATTTCATATAAAAATGATGTAACTACGTAATTGGTTCAGTGGGGTAATTTTTAGTACCTTCTCAATCCTAAATTAAAAGGAAACACAGATACCAATTGAAACGGTTTAGTTTTTTTTTTTTGCTCGCGTTTGACTACTGTCTTGAAGCGAAGCTATATGGTCGACGGTGAAGAATGTATTCCTAGAAGTAATCTATTCACTTTTGACTTAAAGACGCCAAAGAACTTTTATGAAGATCACCACAGTGCGACTGCGTTGTTCTTCTAAAGTTTCCCGCGGCTTTTGAAGTGCTATATTATATTATACATAAGCCAGTGTTTTCAGTATTAATTCTAGAAGGTTTATATATAACGATTCTCCATCTTTTAAGAGTATTGCAAAACAGAGGCGGTACCCAGAACCTAATAGATAGAAAGGAAATTGTAGCAAACAACACACGCCATAGTTTATTAAGAGGCCTGATTTTACAAATTCATCAAGTCTTTTAATGTTGCTGTCAAAAAGAAATTGAGTTTCCCTTCTCAGTGGGGGAGTGCGTCGGACAGGCTCCGTCGACACTGTACCTACTATTAGTACACAAAGGTTGGCTGTCGGGCACATCCCTAGTCGGCGAACTTGCGTACTACGCCGGTGGGGGCGCGAATTATGACCTGTCAACAACAGATCAAGACTACTCTCTGACTATACCTGATGCTAATTTGGATATACACGGTGTTTAACGGTGGGGATTTTAGTGACATCGATGGTATTCATGATTTTGGTATTGTAGCTTTTTTGAAAACACAACGAAAGGAAAAGAAGGATAAAGTCAGTATTTTTCATAAAATTAGGAAACACATAAAATATCAATGTCATTAAAAAATCGGTATGAAGAAAATCCTAGGTACTTACCCACTTGACAAACCATGAATTTTCCTGGCTTTTTTTTATTAAAACATGCTATAAGAAGCTTTTGTGGCTCATTGCTTTGATTCGTTTTGTGGTGATTTTCATCACTTGCCATAACCTAGATTTTATGTACTTATGTTTTTTTTTTAATATTTATCAATATTTGTTTTCTTGCAAACTATCTCCCATTGGCTGTGATCTTGCTTCCCTTTAAGTACCCTTCAAATAAAGCAGTCTTCGAGATGTTCAAAAAATCCTAATATAAGAAAAAAAGCAAATGAAAATAAAAAAGCCGTTTGTTTTTCGAAACGTATGTAAACACAGCCCATCCCTGTTGTCTTGGCAACTAATTAATACAAATGGTAAAGTTCTCTCCACGAGATGAATCCTGACAGGCGTCCCTTCAAATATATGGTCCATAAAACTACGATTACGTTTTATAAACACTACATTTATAACTACTTCATGATTGTATTATTTATTTTATGTAATATATTATGCTGTGGTGGAGATTTTGATTTTTTTCTAAACTGTGCTTTTAAATATTTAAAATTCTCTGGCACAGTACACTCGATTAATTTATAGTATTCGACCATGTGGACTAACATGGAGAGGACTTTTATTATGCCCTAAGTTTTATAGTCATATTTTATTCTATAAGTTATGTTTTGGAGTTTATGGGTGTTTATTTAATGAGGTTTATATTTGTTTTAAGGTTGGCTTCCTTTTATAAAGAGGAGGGACTAAAATTATTGCTCATGTTTAATTGTAACTTTATGTACTGTAACTTATTCCCCATTTAAAGTGGTAAGAAAAAAGTACATAGTAGTATTTAATTAGGCAGCAGTAAATTAATTATTCATTATTATTTATATTTACAGTTCTTTATAATATTGTAGAACACTCAAATTAAGGAAAAAGGTTTGACCAGTTTTGATATGCTTCAGAGATCAAGCTAACTTAAAAACACTGTGAGACTGCATAAGGCGCGGGCCACATAGAAAGACGTAAGACGAGGACGCGTCGCGGACGTGCGAAAATGTATGAGAGAGTCGCGTCCGCGTCCCGTCTATTCTGTGTGTTCTACGTCGCGATGCTTCTATACATTTTGTATGAAAAAGACGCCGAAGAGACATAGGTACAGAGGCGTCTCTAGCCCTTGTGGCGCCTGTGTGCAACCAGTACCCTGGCGCCCTCTAGTCTAGTAGGAGCGGGGTCAAAATGGAACCAATACTAACAGTTATAATTTTCAAACGGAAATTCGGATGCAAATGGTGCAATTTTAAATGATGTCGAGAAACAAACAGTTTTTAGGAAGGAAACAGGACACAAATATATAAAAATAAACACATTACCCTCTTTTGCGTCGCACAGTCGGGTAAAAAGTAGTTCGTTGTTCAAAGGTAAGGTATATGTAAGACCTAAATAAATACCTAAGTATATTCGTACTAGTTGGTCGGGCACGTCGCATTCGCAGCGGTGGGACCCCTCTTTGAGGAGTACGTGGCTAGATAGGCGTCACGGCGTCCTGACCTACCGCATAACGCAGGTCCTCACCGGACACGGAAGTTTTGGGAGTACCTGTGTCAGATGGGGAAGGAGGAAACGAATGGGTGTCACCACTGTGAGGTCCGCCCGGAGGACACGGTGGAGCATACGGTGCAGGACTGCCCCGCTAGGGCAGAGCACCGCCGTGTCCTCACGGCGGCGACAGGCGGAGACCTCTCGCGCCCGGCATTGGTCGTGGCCATGCTGCTGGGCGAGACAGAGTGGGAAGCGGTCGCCTCCTTCTACGAAGCAGTCATGCTCGCGAAGGAGGAGGCGGGCTGAGTGAGGGAGAGGACAGCGCCCGTCCTCCACCACAGCCGCAGTGGGAGACGCCCACGGCGCCAGACGTCGGTTGACGATCTCCGGCCACCGTAGGCGCGGGCATGCGGGCGGTGAGTTATGTGCGACTCGTTGTCCGACCATAGATCATGCCTGGGTCAACGGCGCGTTGTGTTCCACGCGCATCAAAGAGTGTCAGCATGATGAATTCTTTGATTGGCGTTACTTCATATTTACATGTTTATTCAAAGATGATACTTAATCCAATTGCATCAAGGCTTATTTCGCAAAACTACAGTGTAGCGGTAAAACAAAAATTGCGGCACGCGTACACAAGCCTTTGAAAATGACCGCCGCACGTCCTTGTCGTTTTAATTTGAACTTTATAGCACTTATACAGCCGAGCCCGAGCTAGCAATGATTGTCGACGGGTTGTCAAACGAATCAAAACAAATAGGTGCCGATGCCGGCACGCGTCTTTGTTAGCGATGCGACTTTACCCCAATCTAATCTTTAATTATCTGTTTTAAGGCTGATTTCACGTTGAAACAAAAGTTATCGTGTATAAAATAGAGTAGGAAAAGGAGCCTTGCTTTGCTACCGGACGCCCGGCCAGGGCCATACCACCAGCGCAGGGTCTTTGAGAGCGCCGGCATCGATGCATCTTTGGAGGTGTCGCACTATGGGGCGCTCGGCGCCCCCTTAGACCCGGCGCCCGTGTGCGCCGCACACCCTGCACTATAGGTAAAGACGCCTCTGCATAGGTATGTCTCCGCCCCGTCTGCGTCTTACGTCTTTTCTATGTGGCCCGCGCCTAATGATGAAGTGCGGGCTTTTTATTGACGTTTGATGTGCAACATGATTCTATTTTAAATAAATGGCTTTTAATCTATTAGTTGTGTAACTAAGTCGAAAACGAAACGATTTACCAAGCGCAAGCGCATATTGTATATCCAGTATGTGTCTCCTGGTTCTAAGCTACCTCCCCAAAATTTTCAGCCAAATCGGTTCAGTCGTTCTTGAGTTATAAATAGTGTTATTTTTCTTTGAGTTTCGTCGCGTAAATCACACTGTTCATCAATTTACTTACTACCAAAGGCGTTCCGTAGCACAGATTATGGTTGGTTTATGTTTCGAAGCATGATTACTACGGAGCCAACCTTAAGTCGTAAATTTTGCGGTGGTAAGCCAGCCACATCCAAAGAATTTAAAAATTCAATCGGATAGCTGGTGGATTCATCTTCATTTGTTACCGGTCAATAGATTTGAATGAACGCAGTTTACCAATGATCTCATGCTGAATTATGCTCAGTATTGCCTATAGAGCGGAACAGAGTTCGCCAGGTCAGCTAGTTTTAAATAAAAACTGATTTCCAAATATTTTTGAGAAACTTCGAGACTATTCATTTTTCAAACTAGGAGGATTCCTAAATCTAATGTATATAAGGTACGGTTGTTCAAAAGGTCCTATTCCACATTAAATGAGCAGTGTGCTCCGTAGCTCATGGACCGTGGCCGGCGCTCGCCGTGCCCGGCCCGGGACGCGCCCGCACTAAATTTAAATATTTTAATCCTTAATTTAAATTTTTGACATTTTTATTTTATGTTGGTATTCGTGTAGTTTCATTTTTAATGTTATTTGTCATATTCAGGAGACGGTGCAACTCGTGACTGGCGCCTCGGAACACCATTTGTTGGTAAAATATCGTCGATGAGACAGACTGACTCAGGACAATTTGTTCGAACATTACCTGCCCTTCGATAGCGAAACGTTATTTGAAATGAATATTGTGTATATAAATAGGATAGCTGTTATCATATTATCTACTAGCCGTAACTAGCCTTTTATGCGTTCAGTGTAAGCTTCTTGATCTGCACCCCTGGTTTGGCCAATTGCTCTGGTCTGGCTATGCCTGCGCCCTGTGGCTAGGCACCTTTGGCACACTCCTATTTTCAGCACTGACTATGCTATGCATACGTTCCTACATACAAGTATAGCTTCATCATAAGTTTAGTATTATTTCCAGGGTCTCGAACGAAATTCGTTCATTACCGGTTCTGCAATTTAGACTTAAACAAACTTATTTTGCATGGAGGTTTGATATTATTCTAGGTACTGTCTGTGGGATGTATTAGATACACACATCAACAAAATCTAGGGATATTTTATATTTCATCAAATATCTAAAAATCTATGAAGAATTTTCTGATATAGTAAATGGAAGAATGATAGGTTATTTTATGGTCTATAGTAAAAAATAAAAAACATTTCATGTTTTTTTTTTTTTAAATAAAAATGTTTATTTTTTTAATCGCCGTAGCAAATTAATAAGGTAAAAAATTCATTTCTTCTTATAAAGCTATTAATTTTAATGAAAATTGAAAAAATCTTATAAAATCTAATTATTAATAATCAGTGTTGCCACCTCTTACATTAATTACACATAGACATCGATTGTTCATGCTTAAAATTAGATTGTCAATGTCTTGCTGCGGTATGAGGTCCCATGTTCTTTGCAAGTGTTCGTAAAGTTGTTGTTCTGTCATCTAATTTGGCGGGAAATCTCTCAAAGCTTTTCGTTGGAGATGTAGCTGAACGGCACACGGGCAGTGGCGGGCCTAGGGTTGCAAAATAAGGCAAGCCCAATAAAATTTTAACAGATTTCAAAAAAAAAAAAAAAATTCAGTTGTCGACTGAGTATGTAGGTATATCATCGCAGTTTTCTCATAAACTACTGGTTAGGTACAATAAATTAAAAGAGAATTCATCCATCTTCTTCTTTCCTCTTCTTTCTTCAATTTCACTCTTGCTTGTCGTGCGGTGAATGAGGTAACCAAAGCAGAAAGCTCACTGAAGGCTTGCTAGTGCTAGATTGAATATAATAACTGACTGGCCTGTTGGTCTAGTGGTTAGTGACACTGACTGCTATGCCGGAGGTCGTGGGTTCGATTCCCACCCCGGACAAATGTTTGTGTGATGAGCACGATCATTTGTTCTGTGTCTGGGTGTAATTTATCTATAATATGTATGAATTTAGAAATATATAAGTTATGTTTATCAGTTGTCTAGTACCCATAACACAAGCTCTGCTTAGCTTGGGACTAGATGGCGTTATGTGATAGTTGTGGAATATTATTATTTATTATAATAAACATATCAGCAATTGCATACCTCCGGTGGCTTTGAAAAAAGCCGTTTGGTTTGCTTCATTGCTTGAGGGAACAAAGTTACGAGTATGGTAAATAGTTGCTTGCTTCGTAACGTAACAGAACTAATAGTTTACAGACAAAAAACAAAACAGAAAGTTACAAAACGAAAGTTAAAAAATAGCTAGATAGAATGTAATAAGGAATTTAAATACTTAAATTATTTATATTCTAATTGCAATCGTCTATCTTTCTTAGGAAATTATTTAATTACATCAGAGTAAAATGTTGGTGATCGTTTTAATTCTACCAACAACTGTTTTTCAATAGCTATCATTGATAATTCGGAAAGACGCTCTTGACCTTGTGTATTTCTCAGATAGGTATTGATACGTTATGAGACGAAAAAGCACTTTCCGCGGAAGAACTTGTAGCCGGAATAGATACAACAAGATACGCTAACTTTAACAGCTCGGGAAAGGCATCTTCGAGGTTATTCTCATGAATGAAATCAATTACTTCGAACAGCCAACAATCCAACTAGTTTTATACACTGATCTATTAAATTTTCGTTTATGCGATTTACTGGTCTGAGAAATACACAGAATAAGCGTCGGTTCTAATTAAGAAATTAACTGTTTTTTCTGAGCAAAGTTTAAAGATTTTACCTTATCTTCGCCAATCAAAACTTGAACGCATTTTAAATCCTCACAAGGTACTATTACTTCCATGGTTGTAGGTAAGTCACTAAAACAATTGTATCACTGAGAAAATCTAAGAAAACACACAAAAAACTTTAACAACAAAACTTTTTCCCACTCAAGCAAACGAAACTGAAGTGAGTTGCACTCGGGTGTCGGGAAATAATTACGCAGAGTTGCAGTGTTGTCATTTAGGCAAAAAAAGTCCCCAGGTATATGAAAAATCTAGCTAGAAGTCGCAATTTTGTATATTTATGATATTGCTTGAATATTTAATTTCGTTATTTAAGTTATTTTAGTCGCTAGTTTTTATTGTTGCTAAATCTTAAAGTCTAAACTTTTTAAAAATCTCCAAGATCTCACAACGGTCGCTAAAACGGCAACACTGCAGAGTTTGCAAAGTGACAATACGCGTACAACTTCATACGCATGCAGGGCTTAAATCTTCATACAGATCGATTTGTAAACGCACAAGGTCATAACTCGTGACACGGCACATCGCTAAAGTGCGAAAGAGACGAGAGATAGTATTTGAAAGCCCGGTAAAAGCCCGGTACGTGTAAGCGTGATAGCTATATTTATGTAGATGCTGCAAATGCGAAACTTTGCGCGCGATCATTCGACCAATCGCGATGCGTAGTAGTGTGGCATAGGTAGATACTTTGTGTTATTTTGATGAGAATTAAGCGCGCGAACTTTTAAATAGTTCGGGTTTGATATTGATTCTCTATCGAGCATTTTTAACGCATGCCGGGCTTTTGGGCTTGTATGAAAAGATCGCCACTGCACACGGGTAGATATCGCGTTACTACGCAGAGACAGGATCGATTTCTCCAAATGACCGCTAGAAGACAACCCAATATCACAGCGATGCCAACTAGTACAAAGGCTCCAGGAGGTCCACCAGCTGCTGGCAAGCGACCAAACCGTGCGAAGGAGGTTGCATGAAGTTGGTCTTCTTGCTCGAAGACCGCTACGTGATCCAGCATTGCGACGTGGCAATCGCGGTCGGCGGCTTTCGTGGGCTCGGGAGCATTTACCATGGAGTGACGAACAATGGTCTTTGGTGCTGTTCACCGACTTGTCCCGGTTTGGGTTTCATCTGGATTCACGAAGAACACGCGTTTGGAGAACTCCAGGGAGAGTTAGCCGTCTACGGCACCCTCAGGAGGTCCACTCATACCAAGGCGGGACAATCAGGTGTGGGCAGGAAATCGTCTTGGCGGACGAACCCAGCTCATTTGGATCCAATGTAGCATGACTGCACAAAAATACCACGAGGAGGTAGTAGAGCCTGTTATTGTCCCACACAGAATCCAAATGGGCCAAGAATTTCTACTCATGCACGATAATGCTCCTTCCCATACGGCGCGGCTGGTGTCGGCCGCTCTCCGAGACCACGATATTCAAGTTTTGGATTGGCCTGCACAGTCGCCCGACTTAAATCCTATCGAGCATGCCAGGGACATGTTACAACGAAAATCTTTGAGAGATTTCTCGCCAAATTAGACGACAGAACAAAACTTTACAAACACTTGCAAAGAACATGGGACCTCATACCGCAGCAAGACATTGACAATCTAATTTTAAGCATGAACAATCGATGTCGATGTGTAATTAATGTAAGAGGTGGCAACACTGATTATTAATAATTAGATTTTATAAGAATTTTTCAATTTTCATTAAAATTAATAGTTTTCTAAGAAGAAATGAATTTTTTTACCATATTAATTTGCTACGGCGATAAAAAAAATAAACATTTTCATTAAAAAAAAAAAAAAATTACAAGCGATGTAAAAGTATTAGATATACCTAGCATTTAGTCCGATCAACGAGGATTTTTTTTATGAAGACTTTCGAAAAATTCCTCCGGTACTGACATTTGGCATAATGATGAAAGAAGGTGATACAGATTACACCCACTAAACATGAAACTTACAAGAAGTTTCAGTAAGTTTGTTTATCACGCATTTGGAAGTTACAAAACAAATGTACCGATAATATTGTGGTAATTGTCAAATATTAGCTAAGACCTTATTTTCGAAACTTATTGAAATTTATATTTATAATGTAACTATTAAATTACAATTGAAAGTTTTAATTTTCATTTTGCAACAACCTAAGTCACTTAACTTTGTGAAACGTTAAATTATAACATCGCTACAACCATTTAATTATAACGTTCCTAAATACGTGTTGCAACAACGTTACTCTTTTAACATCATTATTTAATATTTGCCTCTACCTTGCTGGTGAAAGCTACTGAAATGTTAATTAGTGAAATTGCATCAAAACGTCTTTTGTAATATAACTTTTTTCATTTATTGACAACGTACAAGTGATCGTTCTGTAAAGTTAGCTTAAAAATTTTGCTGGAATCATATATTTGTAATTGCTGGAAAAGTTTTTTGGTACGGTACCTAACATTGGTTAGATTGGTACCTAAGTACATATACTAGCACCCGAGTTTGTACTTATAAAAATGATATTATGATGGCTGTCCTAAATTAAATGTATTAAGTACAAGAACAATTTTAATAATAAGTAAATTAAGTGACTCCGCGGACCTGAATGACGGTCAGAACGACGGGTGTACATAGACGATGGATAAGAAGTGTATGAGGAACTTGTACCTACTTACTTAATAGTAGATGTCATAATTAATGTTAATTATATATCTACCTTATATTTTTACCACAGAAATGTGCATGCCTTCAAATGTACCATAGGCTTATACACCTAAGTACCAACCTAATTTAACCTCCCAAAAATATTATAATAACAATAATAGGTAATTATTTTTTTGGCTGGTTTGAGGTGGAGATCGCAAGAGGAAAGAAGTATTATCTTAAGTACCTCATACAGAGCCTTAACACACTACACATGCCCTCACATACGCTATCACATGCTTTAAAAAACCCACCAAACTTAACACCTGTCGTATCACCCGGAAGTTTCTGACTTCTTCGACAATATCACTAACTTCTCAATATATTAAACTTCCCTTTACACACTGGCCCGTGTGTAAAGTCTCTAACTTTATAACAAGAGAAGAATAAGAACTTGAAATAATAATCAGAAAATATAATGCGACGAGTACTATACCTACCTATGAAAACTTTTGACGCCTACCAATTTTTTCATAGCAATAATTATGTCGAGTACCTAATTTTGCTCTGCTTCATACTTTTTCCCCCAGTTTTTTTTTAATGCGCCAACCGTGCCAAATGCCTCTACTTTTATATTGGTGTACAGAAACAAATTAAGGTGAAGGCTAGGCTCCAACCAGACCGCGATATTCAAAATTTCGTACGTTTTTTGCAATTTGCAGGCCAGTGCTAGTTTGTATGTTGATTATAATGTTAATTGCGGCTGTAAGACGTATGTAGTTACAGAATTAGAATCATCAATACAAGCTTCCAAGTTCATAGAGGTGTAAAAATGACTTTTTCAAGTTCCTGCACCTTTTTATGTAGTATAAGTAAACACGATTGCGTTCGAAAATAGTAGATAAATAGCTAAGATAATTTATCCGCAAGCCAGCAAATACGGGAGCTGACTGCCGTTGCATATTTTTCCGTTGGCCGCACCCACGGTTGTCTACTACCACAGTATAATATTACCGTGCTACTACCGTTCGCGATCAAACTGATCAAACGCGAATATTTTAATTTGGAGTGGGGATCGCTTTGCGCATCGTTCGACAAATGAAACGCACAATAAAAGGCACAAACATTGCGCACAAAACAACGAATCCCGAGTGGCGGCTATGACGCGATGCCAATGGGCCAATCACTACACTTTCCCCCAATGAGGTTTTACCAATAGAGACGTCATACACATTGTAAAGAAATAAAAACATGGCGATATTTTAGAAACATATTGTTGACATGGCAATTGTCAACGACAGACAATGACGTTTCATCGGCTCCCAGCTAGAGTGAAATGGGGAAAAATAGGCATAGAAGGCAGAATGAAGAAAATAAACAGTTTTTTTTTAAATAAAAATGTTTATTTACAAATTTTATTCAAAATCAAATCAAAAGCATTTAATTCGAGTAGACCAGTTACAGGCACTTTTGAATTGTCAAAGACATAAAAAATATAATTAATCATTACAAAGTTATGGTGCTACAGTCCCAGTCACAAGACATAAAAACTGTGAAAGTACAGTAGATGCCTATTCCAAGAAGTAGATCTCTATGGAGAAGAACGGGCAAGAAACTTCATGGGCACACTCTACTTTGGTTGTGCACCACGATTCTGAAAAAAAAAAACAAAATGGCGAGTGACCGATAGGCTCACCCTCCATAATAAAATCTGCTATCCCCTTTGTATAATAGCTTATTTTCTTAAAATTTTATTATTCTCTAATATAAAAGTCGGTGACAAAAAGTCAATGAAACAAAAAATAAAGTCACCGACTTTCGAAACAAAAGTTTTTTTATAGGTATTATTTATATATTTTGAAGTTTTTTTGTGGTTGTTTTGAAGTCGGTTACATTTTTTTTTGAAAAAGTTTTTTTTTTTGTAACGTACCTACTTGTCTCTTTCCACAAAGTGTTGAGAACAAATAGTTGAGTAGGTATGTCGTTGGCATCCATTAATCTTCTCGTCGTTGTTTTCTTACCACTTGTGTCCATTTTTCTTTTATTAAACCGTCTTTAGGAAATCTAAATCAAAATAGAAATTAATTTGGAAAGTCAATTAATGTTGTTGATTCTGTTGTTGATTGTTGTGTTGTTGTTGTTGTGTTTACCTACAATGGAAATACCAGTAGTGAAAAATAATATTGGAGTCGTACGGCCATATGGGGCCATAATTATGGCCGTACGACCCCAACATCCTCTAGCATCGTTCAAACTGACAACACCGCGCGCCATTTTCTCGTTCTCTCTGTCACTCATACATGCAACGCACTATTTGTCTCGTTCGTGTAGGTGGCAAAACGGCAACAGCGCGACAGTAGTGATTTTTGAGTAAAATAAAATTTTTGATTTTCCGTTCTAAATAGATTAGACGATACTTAACAAATGAAAAGACACATCCTTCTTGCTTTTTACAGCCGGCCCAGTATAAGTATTGCAGTTTCGAAAAACACAAGTAGGCATCTTTGTTTATTTTTTACCTATCAAACCCGCTGACATAAATTGGCATCGCAGCCAGACGCAGGACGGACTGAGTTGACTCGAGATAATTAGCTTGTATTTGTATCGCCACGCAGACGTCAGTAAGACGTATCTACCTCAGATTATATATAATATATCATTGCTTTCCCCGACCCTTCCTCACTTCATCTACCAAAGGGACCTAATAACTCACAGGGCTGCGTTCAAATCAATTATCCAGTCTTTTATACTGACTAAATGTCAAACACCCCGTTCAAGCACACCGAGAGGTGAAAAATAAAACTAACCAAAATTTAATCTGCCCCCTTTACGGTCGTCCGCTGGTTAAGTTTTTGGTGAAAGGAATTAAGCTGGAAACACATTATTAACACCGACGCCACCCGATGAAACGTGATGCGTGTTGGGTCAAATCAAATGTATTGTTTTCTATGACCAGAGTCACACTATGAACACCCGACGCGACGACAGGACGACACGCGCTCACTGCACATCGGGTGTCGACACGTTGCGTCGCCTGGCGTGTTAAATAATGTGTTTCCGGCCTAAATTTTTGCGACCTTTAAGTGTCGAGAAGAGTCGAAAAGAAAGCAACAAGAAAAGACAAAACGCTAGAAAACTATGGAGGTAAGTACTAAATTGAAAGTAAAATTATGTAGTAAGTAGTTGTAAGTATCCATAGCAAGTAGAACTTTTTAATTATGTTCTTCTTCTTGTCTCTTGAATAACCTCCAAATCGAATGTCCAAGCGTAGGTAGTGATTAAATCTGTGGTGCGAGTTCAGTCCGTCACTGCCAGCGTTGCCAGACCGTAGTACGGTTTTCCGTACTATTCATCACACAATCGTACCACAACCGTACCTCAGAGTAGACCGTACCTTTTTCGTACCTTTTCTATACTAGTTATTTATTTTTCACTACACAGGGGAAAAAAAAAAAACGCTTTTTCCTGTTTTTATCAGCATTTTGAATTTGCGTTTAAAAAACTTTTTTCTTCCAACCAAATAAGACTTGGCTGTTTGGGTTCCCTTTCATTTGACACTGAAATTTATACACAAATTACTTAAATGTTTTTTTTTAGTTCCTTGAACATTATTTTCATATTTTTATGAAAAACAACTTGTTTCCGCTGTAGAATTTGAGTGGACGGAGTCGACCATAGCATTTGCCAAAATTCTAGCAAAACCGTACGGGTCGGAATACTTTTGCAAGAATTAGATCAGTTTTTTCTTCTTCGAGTTGCGATTGATTCAAACTTCGACTAAAAAAAATAGATGTAATTTGATGTTTTTAGACCTAAAAATATCAAATTACCTAAATCTAACTTTGTTTTTCCGGTATTTTAATTCAATTAAACAACATTATTATTGTAATTTCTTTTCAAGCACATACTCGATAAGGATTCAAGTTTCTGATAGGTATGTAAACAGCAGAATTTTGCACACCCAACTCGAAGAAGTAAAAAACTGAGTATCCCGAATTCTCGAGCCAACCGTACCTTGAAGTTAAAAACCGTACCGAAAGCCAACCGTACTTTTTTGGGAAATCATACTGGCAACACTGGTCACTGCGTTGTATAACCCCGTCGGGCGTCGACTGTTAATTACATATTACTGTCCTGTATCTATAATGTCTGGCTACAATTAAACATTGAAGATCAAGAATCATCTCCATAATAATTCCCCACATAAGCTGTCAGAAGTCCATTAAAAGAAATCGAAGAAAGTCTGAAGATTGTCGAAAAAATGCTAAATCAAGGTGACGTCGTCCTTAATCAAGATGGCGAAGGAGAAAAAAGTTTAAATTCTCAAATAAAGCAACTGAATATTTCGTCAGATCCAGCTAAAAACAATGCCGAGTCGTGGAAACGCTGGTGGCAGCAGCTAGAACTTTATTTGCTAGCTACAGGCCTGGACAAGTCTAGCGAGAAACGGGAAATCGCAATTTTACTCCATTTTAATTGGTGAACGTGGATTATATATATTTATTAAGATCAATTTAAAACTCGATGGGAGCACGCTCAACGAAGTCAAATCCAAATTCGACAATTACTTCGAGTCGCGAAGAAATGTGACCATGTGCAGATATACATTCTTCACACGTCGGCAGGGAAGTAGTGGAGATCAAAAGTAAAAATTGTGAGTTTGGCACAGTCAGAGAAGGGCTCATCAAATATATTTTTATTGCAAATTTAAATACATGACTTGTCACATGTTCGTCAAAGATTGCTGCAAGAACCTGATCTGACATATCAGAGGATGTAAGAGCTAACAAAAACGCTCATAGTCGCTCAGCAGGATGCTGAAAGAATCATCAAAGACAGCAGTGTCCCTGGTGAAAATGTCATGCAGTCGGAGGAGCCGTGGTCGAAGAGACAGTCGACAGCGAGCTTCCAATGCAGGTCATGTAAATCTTTTGGTCATTTTGCTAAATATTGTCTCAAGAATAAAAAAGTCAGTCAGTTACAACCATTGCATTATATGGCATTATATTTTCAGCGCAATTATATGGTGGTAATTTTTACCGCCCAAGGGGAAGAATTTGTGTCAGCTGCACCATCAAAATGGCTTCTTGAAGACACAAAACTGATGTGGCCACCTGCAAAAAATATGGAGAGAAAAGCCTGAAATGATTGGATATGTTACAATGACGTTCGAGTAGTGGGATATTATGGTAAGTATGATTCACGTTTCATTTCCAGAGGAAGAGGCAGAGACTTATAAAAGTATAATAATAACATTAACTTTTAATTATTATTAAACTAGCGACCCGCCCCGGCTCCGCACGGGTGCAATATAGATGTGTAAACCTTCCTCTTCACTCTAATGTATTGATGAAAAGTTGAAAACCTCATTTAAATCCGTTGCGGAGCTTGAAAGATCTAAGCATACATAGGGACAGATACGGCAGGAAGTAACTTTGTTTTATAATATTGTAGTGATAAAGTTGAATATTTACAGCAACGTTAACAGAAGCCAATGTGGAAAAAGACAAACAAAACAGTACCACTTGCAGCGAGGCAGAAGTCAGAGAATCAGAAGTCAGAGGAAAAGAAAAAAGAAAAATAATCCTCCACCTGCAGTTGACGGTAAGTATTATTGTCACACGTTTAGGCTGTAGTGCGGAGTGCAAAGATTTCATATTTTGGCCAATTTTTAGTTGTTTGTATTCGGTTCACGTGCGAAGTATCTAGGTACACATGATATACATCTCATGTAGCACATGAGAATTTGTCATTTGCAAGTTGAGACAGTTATGTGAATTGAAAAGAAACGGTTCAAAGATTTCTCTCATTTACCTAGGCGGTTGTGTATTTTTTAATTTTTCTAAGTCTGACAATGAAAAAGCTGTAGTTGTTTAAAAAAAATCTCCGTTGAACCTCCTGTAAATATTAATATGTTCTTGTATAAATTACATCATACTGTACTGTACCTACATGTTTTTAGGGTTCCTTACCTCAAGAGGAATAAAAACTTTTTCAAAAAAGTAACCGACTTCAAAAACAACAACAAAACAAAAAAGGGTGAAATAACCTAATTAATAACTTCTTTCGGATGTCGATGGCTTTATTTTTTATTTCACAGATTTTTAGCCACCGACTTCCGAAAGAAGTTTACTTTTAAGGTTACTTTTTTGAAAATATTTTATTTTACCCTTTTTAGTTTATTTATTAAATATTCAACCCAAATTCTTGTAAAATACAAAATTTTCTTACTATGCACTAATCTTGTAATCCGTCACAACATAAAAAAATCCATATCTCTAAAACTACTGAACCGATTTTGATGAAACTTGCAGTGTACCCTAAGTTGAACAATACCTAGTACAACAAAAAAGAATTACTTAAATCGAAATTTGGCACATTTGTTCGGACGCTGATATAGACTAACATATATGAAAACTGGGCGAATTGATAACCTCCTTTTTTTTGAAGTCGGTTAAAATGGAACCCTTATGGGATCACTCACCTGTCCGTCTGTCTGTCTGATTAGTATATTAACCTATATTCATAATACCTGCTTATAATGATTATTATTTATGTTTTTGCAGAAACAGATTTTCCTACTGTAAAAGACATAATCAACGCGAAAATTTTACTGGAGCCCCCTCCAGCAGTCGTCTTGGAAATTGAAGGACATGAAGAAAATACAAAAAAATCAGAAGATTGCATTGTCATTTCTGAAGCAAGCGGTTCAAACTTTTTTGGAAATGATAATAATATGGCGAGCTCATCTGTCGACGTAATGCAACAATCTCCATCAATTAACAATTTAAAAAAAACACCGAGTGACACAGAAAGTCTTCAAAGCGATTCTGCAAAAGGCGGTTCAAGTTTTTCTGGAAACAGCTCTATAGGTATTGTTATTTAACTGTATTCTTCTTTAATTCTAGATTGTTTACTTATAGTCAACTTGGAGTATTCCCGTTTGAACAACTATTTATTGAGCACCTATGCATTAACCTATGGGAATACTTTGGTGCTAAATGCATAGGTGCTCAAAAAATAGGTACTCAAACAGGAATACTCCGTCAATTTATGTGCTTAAGTAGGTACTAAGTGTTTTTATTTCTTATTAATGCAGATGAACTTGTATCGGAGATGAAACAGATAAAACATTTTGTAATGTATACTATGCGCAAAGTTGAATCATTGGAAATAACTCTGGCCAAGTACAAACCAGTTCCGTCACTTGAGCCACAAAAATCTCTCTTACCAAAACTCCCATTAATGGAAATTGCGCAGCTTCGTACCCTAGAAGACAATCTCGAAAATGAGAGCATTCGGAGAGAATTGGTACGTGATTTATAGTATAGCCTACCTACTAATAATTACACAAAAGAGACAAAGGAATGTGACACAAAACAGTAGACACTGATAATAATATTTATCATATAATAATTGAATAAATATTGTTTTTTAATTTTAGTTTGACATGCTGAGACACACCGGAGGAGCAAAAGAACGTGACTGTGTCACTCGATGCTTAGAAAAATTATTTTCTAATTACCTAGGGCAATACTGCTCATGGACTGGAAAAAAGAACAATTACAAACTGTCATCAATGAATTTGATGACTACATTAAAACGTAAGTATTTATAACGTTATTTTTAAGCATTATCATAATAATATTATACTGGTATTAGTTACCGCGCCTACGGTGGCCGGAGATCATCTAGCGACGTCCGTCGCCGTGGGCGTCTACTACCGCGGATGGGGCGGAGGGAGGACTCTGTCCTCTCTCGCTCGCGGCCCGCCTCCTCCTTCGCGAGCATTACTGCTTCGCAGAAGGAGGCGACCGCTTCCCACTCCGTCTCGCCCCGCAGCATGGCCGCGACCAATGCTGGGCGCGAGAGGTCTCCGCCTATCGCAGCCGTGAGGACACGTCGGTGCTCCGCCCAAGCTGGGCAGTCTTGCACCGTATGCTCCACCGTGTCCTCCGGGCGATCTTCGCAGTGGTGACACCCAGGCGTCTCCTCCTTTCGCATCAGACACAGGTACCTCCCGAAACTTCCGTGTCCGGTGAGGACCTGCGTCAAGCGGTAGGTCAGGACGCCATGACTTCTCTCCAGCCACTCCTCAAAGAGGGGTCTTACCGCCGCAATTGCGGCGTGCCCGATGTATACAAGTTTAAAAATTAATGTTATTATTGTTTTAATTTAAGGGGGATGCTCCAACCAGCCCGCGAAATTCAAATTTTTTTACGTTTTTTGCAATTTGCAGGCCAGTGACATGTTGTAGCTTTATAAATATATGAGTTGCGCTAATAACAAGTATAATTTTAAATATAAAAATTATCAAAAAACTCGCTCCATCAGCTCTCACATAGAAAAGGTGCATCATGTTAAAATCTCCGAAATCTAACTACGATGCACCTTTTCTATGTGAGAGCTGATGGAGCGAATTTTTTGATAATTTTTATATTTAAAATTATACTTGTTATTAGCGCAACACATATATTTATAAAGTTACAACATGTCACTGGCCTGCAAATTGCAAAAAACGTAAAAAAAATTGAATTTCGCGGGCTACATCGAAGCAATCACCTTAAATGCTTTTGTTGCTTAAATAAAATTCTTATGGCATTTCTCTTTTCTAACAGTTGCCGTTAGGGAGACATTCCCTAATATTACCGACAATAGCTTCGAGCGTCACGTTATGGGGTGGTTCCAGCACGCCGGTAAGAGACTGAAGCGTGAAAATTAGTCGCTGTTTTATATTCCAAATAAGATTGTATTTTTTAAGGATTTTTACTATGTATAGGTTATATATTCTGTGGTATAGGTATATGTTTGAATATGATGTTATTCATAAGTCTTTTGATCAAACGCTGCCACCGTCTAAGCGTGATTGCTCCAATGGTGAAAAATAACAAATTCGCGATTAGTCCAATTTGCAATTGTTCCAAAATAAAAGGATTTATCCAAAATTAAACAAAGGAGGTCATATAATTGTATGCATTTTAATTGTACATAATTATAAGTATCTTGAAGCCATTAATTAAAAACTAGTTTCGTATTGTTTATCGTTTATAATTATGTAGGTATAATTATAATGCATCCAAATAAATCACCTCCTTTGTTTAATTTTGGATATCCTTTTATTTTGGACCAATTGCGAATTGGACTAATCGCCACCCTAAGCTGGATACTCGGAAAACGCTTGTCCATCTATCCACCCCATCATACTATCGAATCAAGTACGATGGGGTGGATAGACACGCGTTTTCCGAGTATCCAGCTTAGGGTGGCTGTCTCAGGGTGGATAAACGATATAAGCCCTCATTCTCAATGGTGTATCTTTTTTGCTGTTTCCAATGAAAGTGTATACCCATCTATCATTGTACTCACCAATCTCACTATATCTATTTTCGATGTCAAATATTGTCTGAATGGAAACATTAGAATTTGACATAGTTTCCCTATTGAATACAAATGACATAGTTTAATAGTGAATACATGTATATTTTTTTTAAACCAAAGTAAATGCTTTGGTAGCATAATCCACTTGTAGAAGTTCCTATTGGTTCAGATTTAAAATGCACCTGCAAGCCTGATATCAGGCTAGCCACTCACTTTGTTTCTAACTATTTGGATCTGAAGTTGTGCATTTGTGACCATTCTGTCAAGCCAAATTACAACGTAGGTTACAAAAATAGGATAAATATCAATAATTCTATTGTAATAATAAATATAAGGATAATGATAAAGATAATTATTATAAATTGTTTTTTTTTAATAAATGTATGGGCACTGTATTACCTCTTATTATTTAATTCCTATAATTATATAATAATTTGAATTTTTGTATTTACTATTCGTTTTTAAATGTTTATTTTTTAGTTCTGTTTTATAAGTGTTTGATTTCCTAGTATGATTATTAATAATAAGTTCCATGGAAGTTTCCTTAGCAAGCTACCAATAATGTTACGATTATAACATGCCATGAATTGCAGCTTGTTGCAGCTGAAAGAATACAAGGATATACATACAACACGAAGGTCCATTGTAAAAATCCAGGAACTATCTGGAATTAGAGCATTATTTTGTCTTTCGAAAATATATAAATAATATTATCAAAAGATAAAATAATTCTCGTAATCAGGTAGTTCCTGGATTTTTACAATTGATCTTCGTGTTGTATGTATCCTTGTATTCTTTCTGCTGCAGCAAACTGCAATTCATGGCATGTTATAATCGTAACATTATTGGTAGCTTGCTATGGAAACTTCATGAAACTTTTATTTGCAACATTGCCGAAACAACAAAAATTCAAGTTACTGGAACCTTACAACTGAAACTTTGATGCAATATATCTAGATAAACTTACACACAACTTTTAAATACAACTTTGCAGCAACTTACTGTACGCATATAACTGGAAACTTACATTTGCAACATTAATGCAACTTACTATTTGCAAGTTACTTGAAAGTTATTTAGAAAATATTAATGCAATGTTAAAGGAGATGGATATCGTTCCCATACAAGTCTGGCTTAGGCATGGCCAAAAATTTAACAACGTATACCGTAAAGGATTAAGTTTATTTAATAGCCTGATATATGTTTCATTACTCTAAAACTCGTTAGGTACGAGATAATTAACTTAAGACGAAGTGAACATTGTTGGTAGGTATGTCATTTTGACATATTATAAACACAAGATAAACACATGAAAACGAATGCGTATTACGGATCTTCCACAATTTATACACACATGACGATGCCCGATTCTAAGGCTGGACGACTGGCTTGTACCAGACTGCGATAAAGTCTGCCTAACTAATAAATAACAGGCATCGCACACATGATCAGATGCAGTGATCTAAAACAATAAGATTAACATTTTTAATAAGGATGAATAAATATATGGTAAGCAGTCCTCAGAAGACGGTCTAAAAATACTAAGACTAACCAATCTCGGAGAAATCCACCGTCTTAGAACAGATCGAATTTCATCCGAATCTGCTAGATGGCTTCTTATACGAAACGTCCTTATTCCACAATTAATGCAGCAGGTTTTCCATTATTAATAACCAAAATAAGTTTTCCAAAGTCTGAGTACTAGGAGATTGGAAGTTCGTGCAAGCAGGGGTCGGGACAGCAGATTAGAGTACGGGTAAGCAGAGGGCAGTTTGAAAAGCAACTCATAGAAGATACAGAGTCATTAGACACAATAGATAATGCAAAGTCCAAGAAAATAGGGGTCAGTCAGAAAACAACTAAATAGTAAGAATAAATTCACGATGCGAGCCGTAAAAACATTTTGATTGCACAAAGTAATTTTATCCTGAATTACTTTAATTGTCATGTCAGTTATGACACATGACAGAAATGTCTTTACTGGAAATAAAACCTGTAAACCTGTAGCACATGTACTAACATAATATATTTAAACTTATTTATGTGAAATTGTGTATATTTCTATATATTATCATGTTTTCACGAGAAAATGACTGAAATTATTTTTGTGACTTTTGGTACAGAGATAGATGATATTATCCTATTGACGCTAATAGGCTATATGGGTGGGAGGCAAGCGAGGAACAACGGATAGTGATTCATATTTTTTTAAGTATGTATTTACTTACTTACACACACCACTTTTCCCATGGTGATGGGCTGAAGCTACAGAATTGTTGGTTCTCGTTTTCCTTTACATCCAACTTCATACATTCGCATCGCGCGTCGTTTTAATAGCACAAATAAGTATATAATATCGTTGTAGAAACATGCGGTGCCTAAGTCTATTGCCGATCTTTGAGGATAAGCAGTGACTGCTAAGACCATTGCTGTATTTGTTAAAAAGTTCCTCTAGTACCTAGAACAACATGCAATAATATAGAATGGGCATGCAGACGGCGAGTATTGAGCGACTCGTTGTCCAACCATGGACCATGCCCGGGCCGGGTTGACGGCGCGTTGTGTTCCACGAGCGCCTCAAAGTGTGGAATGAAATAAATAATTGAGTATTGATTCGAGTATTGTGTCAGCATAATGATGGGGCCTCCCTTTAGAGGGCCAAAGCCTGCCGGGGTCGCGGGACTAAGGAATTACCTTGATCCCGGAACTTAAAGGGCTATTGAAGGACACCCTGGATCAGTCAGTATGAGTCTGAGTCTGACAGTCCCTTCCGCTCTGCCATGGGTGAGAGGACTCAATTGATGATTTTACCATGATAAAAAGGGAGTCCCTGGAACAGCACGTTAAACCCAATAAACTCGTTTGGCTGACGTATTATAACGAATAATAATAAAGTAACTAAATACACCTACCAAAATATGTATACATATTTTATAACTTCATGTGTAGTTGTCTTTAAAAAGAAGACAATGTTTCCATTACATAGACAAACCATTTAATCTATTCCTTATTTAATGAAAGACATGCATATATTACTTATAGTTTCCTTATACTTTAGTTTTCACTAAAACTACATTATCATATTTTTTTAAATTGAGCTACCATCTTATAAATGGGTAAAAAAAGAATTATGCAATGAAGATTAAAGATTACTTCCTACCATTTTATTTCCAACAATTGCAACACTAGTTAATTCTTAAAAGCTTATGGTTGGCATAAAGGCCTCGAGCCATGCCAGAAACATTAAAAAAAAACATGACAGCTTATGGACTCTAACCAAAATAAAATAATCATAACAATACTCCTTATAATTGATTTCTTTCCACATACCGTTGCGGGAAAATGAATATCAGTATAAGATTTCAAATATTATTAGCTTTTATTTAAACACTATCGGGTCTCTGGCCGCGCCCAAGCCATGGATTATCCATGTCCTTTGCGACGTCCATGTAAGTTACATTTGCAACATTAATGCAACGTACTATTTGGAAGTTACTTTAAAGTAATTTACGAAATATAAACGCAATGTTAGATCTGAAGCATCCATGTAACTTACATTTGCAACATCAATGCAACGTTAATGACATTACTTACATAAAAATTATAAATGTTAAGTTGTGACAATGTAACACTCAAAAGTTTTTGAAACTTTACCTAGATACTTATTGAAAATTTCAGCTGTAATATTACCGTGACATTGCGTTTGAACGTTACTGAAAGTTTTATAGATTAGGGCTGGGTAAGTTACGGGGTATATATAATGGGTGGCCGTTAGGGCTTTGCGTCAACATTGCTCACACATTGCAGGGGCTTTGCGTGCTCCCGTTTGTGACGTTCAGCAATATTGCTGCGATTTCTGCTTGCTTAGCGGGCAGATGCACAATAATCCAACTTTTTTTTTCGAGACGAAAATATGAAAATTGCTTATAACTCTCTGCGAAAAATTCCTTATTAGCTGGGATACAGGCGCCCTCTTTGTCTCAAAGAATGGATTGTAATCCACAGGGCCCAACGCTGGTAAATGGTTGACACAATGTCTTCGATTTTTTGGCTACAAATACCTAACTTACGTTGCGTTTATAAGTTGAGGGAGTTTTTACAACCCGATTATTATTGTCGTCTTTTGTAGCAAAAAACCTGTCTCCCATCTACCACCTAGTGAGGGTTCTTCTCTTAGTGATTCACTTGGAGGTCCAACCTAGTAAACTGAGGCTAACTCGACATAATAGCTGCGAGGCATAGCAGTTGGGCCGTGTGTCGAGTTATACTCCGTGCTTGACTGAAAAAAAAAACCGTGTAAGAATATCATCCCCTCTAAGGAAATAATGTTAACTTGACACTGTATCTATTACCTATCCAAAATGTATCTATTACCTATCACTATTCATCATCATCAGCCTATAATGTTCCCACTGCTGGGACACAGGCCTCCTCTCTGTGAGAGGGAGTGGGCCATAATCCACCACGCGGGCCCAGTGCGGGTTGGTAGATGTCACATGTCTTCTAATTTTTTTTTCTAGGACATGCCGGTTTCCTCACGATGTTTTCCTTCACCGTTTTGAGAGCAGTGGTGAGGAAATAAATTACACAAAGTAATGCCTATCACTATTACCTATCACTATTACCTATCCAAAAAAGAAAAGAAAAGAAATTTCCAATTATATTGACGTCAGCTTTCAGCTTATGTCAACCATGTCGGCCAGTATATATGTATAATATTTATATTGTGTGTGTTCCGGCAGCGTGCTTTCCGAGCCACGGGGCTATATTACCATCAACTTCCAAACTTCGCTACTGAGAAATTCCTGATGGGATAACCTAACAAACAATACTTCGCGAAACCCAGGAAACAAACCCACCTGACATTACATTCAGTTATCGCGGTTGCTACCAAGACACCTACGAAGAAGCGACTTTGTTTTATAATAGACATTGAGAAAATCTATATGAATCAGCCTCACAGCTTGATGGATCTATCTCGATTAATATTTGGCACAATCGATCCTTTTTTTTCTAGAGCTCACATATTTTTGTTCACCGTCTACCATTGGTTTTGATTTCGTATGCCATCGCAGCAAGGAGAATAAATGACCCTTGTAAGATCATTATAATACTTTTGTAGATCATTAGTCATCGGGCGGCGCTAGAGTCGAGCTATTACACAGTATTTTAATATTTTATTCTAATGTCCAACGTATTGTGAATGTTTGAACACAAACGTTGTAACATATACTTCAATTTGTTAAGAGATTTAGCTTTTTTTCGGATATAATGGTGGACAAGCAATCTTTGAACTGAAATTAATAACATTGGTCTACAGTGTACTTGAATTGAATATTTTGAGACATCTATTTCCTTTTGCAATACAGTAGATTTTGTAGTGTCTGAATATAACATAGGAAGTAAGTAAAAAAATATCATAATGGCTTCAATAGCTTGCTGGGAAAATGTGGTAAACATTGTTCTGTCCACCACAGTGTTAAGATTAGGTTAAAATTGGTAATCTAACCCAGCACATTTTGCCTGCCGGTGGCGCTTGTGGCCACTAAACTAATGAGACAGCTATTTTTTCATAGAACTATGATATGATTAAGGCCACCTTTTCGTTGGAAAATCATCAAATGAGTAGGTGGAGCGGAAGGGACTAAAAACAAACCTGGTGGCCTATCATGACCTCTTTACGCGATCCAGTCTAGGCTGTGGGAAAGAGATGGCGCTAGAAGACTTATATAGCTCTGTCTCTTGGTAAGGCTTCTGTTCCTTCAGTTGTCTTCCAGAGAGTTCCGCTACTTCGGTAGACATTTGGCCCTATCGGGCTTCGCCAGCCAGCTCTATGAACATGACGCCCCTTTAACTCGGCCTAGACCATGATCAGACGGGAAGCTACACATTGCTCGCCGTCCGCAAGCCCGCGTTGACGGTGGCCGGAGGTCGCCTCGCGACTCCTGAGCGTACATATACAGGGTGGAATTTTGTAATGCCACTTGGAGGGAAAGAACTCTTAATACTGCAGATAGAAAATTTTACTCAAAGGAAACATTTCTTTATTTTTGAATAGAAAGCAAACTGCATTCAAAGATTTTCGAAAATTCTCTTCTCCCACACCCGG
Organism: Agrotis clavis; assembly: GCA_954870645.1. Lineage (NCBI taxonomy): Eukaryota > Metazoa > Arthropoda > Insecta > Lepidoptera > Noctuidae > Agrotis > Agrotis clavis. The sequence goes on along the minus strand of OX940919.1, from coordinate 14,199,224 downwards.
GAATCGAACCTTAGTTTACCATTTTTTGTAAATAATTAAATTAATTTAAGATTTCCTGGCTTTCCTTTCATTTAATTTATTATGTTTGTAAGTGAAATTTCATCCTTATAATTGACCCTAACGATCGATGCAATAAAAGTACAGGGTATATTTTTTTTTTCAGATTTTAGCCGGTTCGATTCCCGGGTGTGGGAGAAGAGAATTTTCGAAAATCTTTGAATGCAGTTTGCTTTCTATTCAAAAATAAAGGAATGTTTCCTTTGAGTAAAATTTTCTATCTGCACTTCTGCAGTATTAAGGTCAAACAAGTCAACATTTATTCCATAGAAACTTCGTTGGGGTTTTACTCAACTATTTGACAAGGTACATCCAAAATTAAACATGCTATCGTTTTGTCTCATTATTAATTTTGTCTGTACGGAAGCAAAATTGTAAAATATGAAGCTATTAAAAAGTTACGAGCTTCTAAAGATTCTTTTCTTTTTGCTAATTTTAACACAACTTTAGGTGTAAAAAGAAGAACGAAGAATTTAATAAATTTTATTTGAAATTAATTGGTGCAGTGGATTTTTCATAAAACCCCTTCTTCCAAAGGCTTTTTCGTATTTTTTTACGCGCGCCTTTTACTCTGAGTGATCGTGCATCTCACTGAATAATTTTTTCCCCTGTTTTCTCCACGTGAGTTCGAGCTCGCGACTAGCGCCGCCTTAAAAGTACTACGAGTACTTTCCCTCCAGGTGGCATTACAAAATTCCACCCGGTATAGTTTTTAACCAGTATGATGGATATAACACGAAGTCTGCAAATTATAGTAAAGTTTTAGTAGGTAATTAGACCTATTGTAATCATTATCAACAAAAGATTTATAATTGAAAATTACGGTCAACAAAACAGCGTAACATTTGCCAATCACCTTTTACAATGTAGGTATGCGTTACTTCCATTGTTTTGCAGAATTTTATGTGTATGTTTACTGTTTATTCTAATTAGATGCTTATTGATTTATTATGGTAATTATGGTAAACAATCATGATTTAAATACGAAGTGTGCAAATAGGAAGCATTTATCAATCGATACTGACCTAAATAAAACTTTTGAACCATACATAGGTAAACTACTTAAACCTATAAATGAAACTAAATCGAGCTATCCGAGTTCTTACTTAATATTTTGAAAATATGGAAGAATGGATAAACAGATAGATGTATTGATGGATATTTATTACTCAATCACCTCAGAATGACTTGACCGATCTGGATGAAATTTAATACTGGAATTACCAATTAATAGGATATATTTTTATCCCGATATTAATGTTCCCGTGGGGTTAATTTTCGAGTAACACACACGCGGGTGAAGCCGCGGGTAAAACATAGTTTCATTTCGTTTCATTCAGTTCATAGGATGACGGGTCCAGTATATAATGAAACCCCACAAATAAAATGGGATCAAGAAATAAATAAAATTAAACTTACTTTGTGGATAATTTTGTAACTATTTGTAAGTGATGTAGTGATACGTAGGTACAGGTAGGTAACTGAAAAATACCGTTAGAGAAATTAATTCACTTAGCAACACAAATTATGCATTTTATTTTATCTGTTTATTATAAATAGTAAATAATTAGAAGTATTTATGAAAACCTACAAACATCTGAAATATAAGTCCAATATGAATTCTCAACAATTTTAATAGAATTTCAATGCTATTCATGGTCAGCGTTAACCAACAACATTAGGGGTCAACGTTCGATAAAAGCGGATGACGTCACAATTCATTGCGAACTCGACTCTTTTTATTTTACTCATCTAAAAAGTGGCAGGTGACTCTTCAAAGAACGTGTTACGTAATTTCGCGGCTTCCAAACATGACGAGGTGGCCGAGTGGTTAAGGCGTTGGACTGCTAATCCAATGTGCTCTGCACGCGTGGGTTCGAATCCCATCCTCGTCGGATCTTTTTGTTGATGTTATCCATTTGTTAATTGTATACGTATGTGTAAATCATGATTATAAATTGTGTATTGTGAGTTATTATTACATTAAAATTAGATAAATGTTTTTATTTGTTTACTTTATATGAAAGTACCTAATCTTTTTTTTTTGTTTTTCCTTTCATGTCAATCGATACCTAGTTTAATATTCCACATTATTACAATTTAAATTAATTAAAACCCCATGCACGCTACAATAACACCCCTAACATATCAAAGCAAGTCATTAAATCATTTTCCATCAAATAAGTTTTCATTTACACTCGACTTAACTAAAGTTTGCGTATGGTTTTACCGCCGAACGCCGTCGGCTATGGGTTATTTCACTTGCACTCGCTAGGGGGACTAGATGAACACAGATTATATTTGAAAGGGCATGAATAAGTAAACATACTCCTTGTTTATGGTACGAACCAATGAATGTTCGATATTTGAATTACTTTTTTTCTCATTCGAATTAGAAAGTAGTGTCTATTTGTTTTGGCTTTATTTTTGGTTTTATGTCTTTGGGTAGTATTTAAATGAGCGTTCATTATTATTTTTATATGATTTTCTATATTAAGTTACATAATGTTTATTTTTATTTTTTAACGTTCGTCGTTAAGCCACAGATTAAGTTAAGCTATGAGCAAGGTGTCTAATAAAACATGAAACTACTAACTTCCTTAGTTTGTATTAGTATGATTGTAAAAAAAAAAGTATTAGAAAATAAATAATTAGACAAATATTTAGATGTTTGAAATTGATGGTTTGGGAAAAGTTTTCCAATTAGAAACATTGACATTTTGCAATTATTTTTTCTTTATAATACTTTTTCATATTTTTACTAGTTAGTAATTAATGTAGACATGAATAGCTATAATGAACATTGAATGTAAAAAAAAAGATAGAAACACAGGAGGCAAGATCTTTACAAAGTCGAAGTCTATCTATACGCACATGACTTCCAATACACTGCACAAAATTCGATTCTTTTTGAAGTATCTATTCGTTATTTTCGGACAAGATTTGTCATGTAAACAAAGGTTGTGAAAATTCCACAAGATACATAGGTCAGTTTACACACAAGATGGACACAGTTTTACGGGTTTATCGTCTATGAAACACGTGAGGACCGCTAGTATTTTATACGTAAAAACATGATATCAATTACTTGTCTAAGCTGATATTTGTTGCTTCAGTACCTAGCTTTATATCCCTATAAATACATATTTATTCCTAGATATTTATTTAAACAGATATTTCGCATTCCGCAGAGTTGCTGGTACCATATCTTCGTTTCCGCTTTTCCTGACATTCTTGGCTGCTAGTACCAAGCGATCTGACAGATCCACTTCCGAGGATATTTATTATTATAAATATTTAAAGATACAAATACATGAAACAGCGACGCACACTCAAATTTTATTAAATTTTTATTCGTAAAAGTTATATTTATTTTAAAACAAATTTCAAAACTAGAAACAGCCTGTATTTCTTGGTGATGTTAATAACAGACTGTAAAAAATGTCCTAATTGAAGAAGAACCTTATTTTTGTTTATTAAAGCTGAAAAGCGAAACCTATCAAAGTTTGACAGATTATAGGGGCAGGTTCATGTGCTGACCTCTGTACTTACTTACAATAAAAAGTAAATAAAATTAAAAAAGTGAATGTAACCGACTTCAAAAACAAACACAAAAAAGTGAAAAATTACTTTTTTTTTCGGAAGTCGGTTGCTTCGTTTTTATTTCATTGACTTTTTTGCCACCGACTTCCGAAAGTAAAAACTAAAAGCAAGAAAATGATCGGACGAGAAACGTCGGAGTAATCCTGTATAAAATAATTGACCAAACCTTGTCCTTTTTGAAATCGGTTAAAAACTTGTTTATAATTAAATAGTCTTCCGACCCCCTTCATAAAAGCTTTCATTACTTTGTAAGTGCGTGACCAAATCCAAGATCATAATTAGATTTATCCACGTTATGGCGATGTTTTTCCTGGGGCGGATACTTGTGGTCAATGGGGGCAATCTTTCATTCCACTCTTGGATAAAACATAGTAATGTTTAAGGTGAATATTTTGTGTACCTAATAATAAAAATGTAAACAATAAATAATTCTTTTTGACACATTCATTCACAGGTCTTACTGACCCAGTATGACTAACGTAGGCACAATTACGTATACTCAGCCTAAGTTACAGACAAAACTTTAGACCCTTTTTTTAGGTTGCAAATATCATCAAATGAGTCCTCCCACCCTCAGTGGAGAGAAAGGGACTGTCTGATTTTTACTGAATATTAACCGCCCTGTATACCTTCATAAGCTCTTTGCGTTCCAGGGCCACGGTATCCTGCTTAAACAGTGCCGCCACCCTCAACTCTAGACTCAGCTGATCCCTAGCACAGTTCTTTATTAAACTCATCCACAACACTTTGATGAACATTTATGTGGGTATGTGCAAATAATTAGATGTGGCGTTAGGCTAGGAGCACACGTGCTGGCCACGCGGCCACACTATTGTAACCAGCATTATTTATGAATATTGTTCGCGCGGCCGTCGAGTGCTTCGCCTCATCGCCGACACGCGACTACTGTCCTATGATTGATGTGCACACGGCTTTATGAGCTCCTGGTAATCTGCATGGGTTTTTGTGTCAATGAGAAGGTGTAATCCGGTCTTTATATGGGGATGGTGACATTATGCGTAATTGATAAGTTAAGTGATCCTTTTAAAATTCATATTTTGTTCAGAGTATCAGCCATTGCATAACTTTTCGCGTTTTAGTGACGTTAAGTTAACCATTATGTTAATTTAATTGAAAAAAAATTCCTCGTTCGTACACTACAAGTGATTTTTCATTTACCATGTAGTTATTCGCCGTAAATACTTCAAGCAGGTATGTTGTATACAAAATACGGAAATCTTTAACTAATAAGGCTTCAGTTATTTCATTGGGTATTTTTCCTCTATGGACCATTACATTTACTCATACCTAACAATATGTACCTGTAAGATTCTTATAATGATGGTTATTTTCTGCCACAGAATTATAAATTCATATTGGTAAATTAAATTTTCTCCATAATTTCTATTAAAAGTCCCCGTAAGATGAATTTAATTTCAAGGCATTGGAGAACAAATACAATAACACGATGGAAAGCACTCTGTCCGGTTGCTCGTGCGGCAGGGATGAACAGTGATGTACTTAGTTTCAGTTACTAACCCTTAGTTGATGGTCGCGGGATTATTTCCTTACCGTGACCCCGAAACAGAAAGGGCTATTGAAGGACACCGTGGATTTTAGTCAGTAAAAGTCTGACAGTCCCTCCCGCCCTGCCCGGGGTTGGAGGACTCATTTGATGATTTTACCACGCTAAAAAATAAATAAAAAAAAACCCTTAGTTGATAAGTATTTTCCTAACCAGTGGGCCAATGTTGCCAAATTAATTCAATAAATTATTATTATAATGTAAAACGAATCTTTTATTTATTATGCAACTCATACTTACAAGACTAAATTATCTTAGAGTGACTTCAGATATTATACGATCTCATCTATCTATCTATACTTATAATAAATCTGTAGAGAGGTCAATTCTGTACATGAAATATATTTCCAAAATAACTATCAGGGGGTGATTAGGGATCGATACTGATGCCAAAAATGCAATTAATAAAATTATTGTCTGTCTGTCTGTCTGTCGGTCTGTCTGTCTGTCTGTCTGTCTGTCTGTCTGTCTGTCTGTCTGTATAACCGTTATAGAAACAGAAACTACTCGACGGATTTTGACGAAACTTGGTACAATTATTTTTCATACTCCTGGGCAGGTTATAGTATACTTTTCATTACGCTACAATCAATAGGAGCAGAGCAGTGAAGGGAAATGTTAGGAAAACGGGAGAAGTTACTCCATACACGCTAATCTTCGGAACTACTGGACGGATTTGATTGTTTTTTTTTTTTTGTATAGCTATTAAGTCTGGGCAACATATAGGCTATAATTTATCTTGGAAACTTGAACACCTGATGCAGGACTGCAATAGATCAGCTAAACTATAAGAGATACAAAAATAGCGCCATAGCAAAAATTGTTCCGCGTGATGAGCATTTTCTGCTAAGAAAATAAATTTGAAGATATTGAAGACCTGATGTGGAACTCCAAGAGCCCAGCTACACTATTACATATACAGTAATGACGTCCTAGCAAGAGTTGTTCAGCCTGATGAGCACTCCCTGTTGTCGTATAAAAACTGAAGATCTAGAACACCTGATGTGGAACTCCAAGAGCCCAGCTACACTATAACATACAGGGTGACTTTTTTACCACCGTCCAAAATTTTTCTATGCATTAGGTATCAATCACTAAACACATTTTTGAAAAAAAATCGATACGTCAAATTGTCATATTAAATCATTTTCTCATCCGCTCTGTGTGGTCACTAAGCTAAACGTTAATAATATACACTTGCCGACGCATAAAACGGGCAGAGCGCACCCCGCTGACCCCCCGCCCCGCCCCGCTACACCTGTGCGACACATCACAGCGCGGTGTCCAGATTCATCAACTTTTTATAGATAACATTGAGACGTGATATCTCGATATTTTTGTATTGATTGATACAAAAAGAAAAAACACGTATTCAATGATTTTCGCCAAAGATTAATATATTAAAATTTGGATGGTGACTAAAAAATCACCCTGTATATAGGAATGACGTCTTAGCAAGAGTTGTTCAGCCTAATGAGCACTCTCTGTTGACGTATGAAAATTGAGATCTGGAACAACTGATGTGGAATTCCAAGAGCCCAGTTACACTAAAACATATCTGTGAATAACATCTTAGCAAGAGTTGTTTAGTCTGATGGGCATTTCCTGTTGACTTACAAAAATGAAAGGAATCGTCATGCGCGTCCCGTTGTTTTCCCGTCCCAAGGCTCTAAGAATTCGACATCAGACGTTTCAGATCTTCGATTTTGACGACCCCATTGTCGCTGGCATAAGCAACAGGATCCGCGTACGAAGTCGCTGGCAGAAGCTAGTATAAGGATATGAGCTTACCAATTCTGCTTCATTTCTTTCCCAACAATTCAAACATTCCTCCTAACACCCTATAACAATCACAATCTTGCGAAATTGTCAATAAATTATGAAATACGCATAGTGTTAGCGAAGCCCGATTGGTATCGGAAGTGAGGCGGGATGACGCAGAGCGGAGGGGTGACTTCCGGGTTCCGGGAATCCGGCGACCCCGGCCGTGCCAGTAACTCATCATCAGGGCTCCGCGGGGCGCCGGCCACTCTCCCCCGCACAAAGAAATATAAAGATTTGCGTGAATTATTCCCTGCGCCTGCAAAAGGGGAAACGCATAAAAATGTTGCTATGGATACTAGATAACACATTTTTAAAAGGAACTTGAGATCTCCTTTTGTTCTTTTTTTTATGGGTGAACTTGCGAATTATATTCAAATCGAGCTATTTTACTTTAACGTGGAAAGGACGGCAATAATTTTGGTGTACAATAAAATTGTATTCTATCGACCTTTAAATAGGTACGTAGATTTTAGTATTTTTCAACCATATGAATTTCAAATTAGAAGATGTATTAATATCTAATTATGGGAATAGAACATTACTATCAACAAACCGAAGCGTTTTAGTCAGGACTACGTATCGTAGCAGTCTACGTCTACGGATGGTCGGAAACTCGTAGCGGTTGCGCGGCGTCTACGCAGTGTAGCAGTTTGATCATCTACTCATTGCTACGTTTTGCCTACGGAACTCCGACGATGATGTAGCGGCTACAGCGTAGGCGATACAATTCGTAGCGTGTTCACAACGTCTACGCAGCGTAGCAGCTGTGTGTAGCTACGAGTATTACGCTGCATTGTATTGCTATGTTAATAATGTAAGTAGTACGCTTTACCACTATATGGAACCCCAGGTGTTGATGTTTTGTCTAATGCACGGAAATTATTTATGAATTTTGATGTATCTAATTAGAATGCAATGAAATCAAACCCTTTAGATCTTGTTAGATTTGCAAGATTGTTATTATACATATACAATACTGTGGGTTCTAAAATAAATAAATAAGGAACATAACCTCATATAATAAGATAAGAACATACCTAATCCAAATGCCAATTTAAAAATAACTTAACGTACTTAAGTAGTCCCGTACATTTTACTTACGTTTCGTATAATTTCCATGTCCGTATTACTTATGATAATCAGCCACTAGGTGGCGCCGCGAACACTTGTCTCGCCCCGATAATGGAACAATGCGGTTCCCACTGGCCGCCGCCTGCGCCGCTTCCGCACCGAGCGCATTTCAATTCAGAACACGAACTGAGATGGTTACAAATAGTTACAATTATTTAAATTTCGAAAGGAAGTGTAACGAACGAAGTATAGATAACACGTTACTCACTTTTAACTTTGAATTCCGATATTCCGGCCACCTTTTGAAAAGTTTACTGTTTGCGACCGTTTTGACTGTTCTTGCTTATAGCCAGGATAACTTAAAAAAATCAAATTGGTCCGTAAGTAAGATTATCAAGAAGTAATAATTTGACCCGAAAAAAAAAACCTAAGTACACGATGCTTTTGATACCGACGTAAGACGAATTGACGAAGATACGGTGCTTTTAAAACTCGCCATATATACTTCTCTCCTATATACCTATATAATTTATAATTCCTACCATTTCCCTATTTCTAACGTCGCGAGCTACTACTATAACTCTCGAATTTTGGATGGATTTCAATGGAATAAAAAAATACGCGTTTTTAAGACTCGAACTGAGAGACTTATTGATTTACAATTTACCGATGCTGTCATCATTATTACTGGGAATGAAGACGGTATACACATAGGTAAGGGTTGATTCTCAAGGTTAATCATAAAGTGAATCCTCTCGCCCAGGGTGAGACTCGTACTGACTAAAATCCACGGTGTTTCTTTATCATCATCATCATCATTAGTCGGAAGACGTCCACTGGCTGAACATAGGCCTCCCCCTTAAACAGCCACGCCGAACGACAATTCGCCACTTGCATCCATCCGTTGCCCGCGACCCTCACAATATCGTCGGTCCACCTAGTGGGAGGCCTGCCTACGCTGCGCCTTCCGGTCCGTGGTCGCCACTCGAGAACTTTTCTTCCCCATCGGTTGTCAGTTCTACGAGCGATGTGGCCTGCCCATTGCCACTTCAACTTGCAAATTTTTGACGGTGTTTCTTCAACAGCCCTTTATGTTTCAGGGTCACGGTTACTTGTTGAGAGAATCCAGCGACCCCTGGCTATAACGGCTGAGTGGTAGACCTGACCAGGATCGCGAGTTAGCGACCACCATCCTGTGTCGCATTCAAACAGTTTTTACTCTGTTCCCTTCTGGGTGAGTTCTTGGGTCTTATCTTTGCTTCTAGACTGATTGAGGACAAGAGCAATATAAAATTACATTTTTTTTTCTTCTAGTTGGTGCAGTGGTTGAGCAATCGACTGCAGCGCAGCGTGCGGGGGTTCCATCCCCGCAGAAATCGTATTTGTATAACCTAGCAATAGTTGTTCCGGGTCTGAGTGTTGTATATGTGAGTTTCTATATTTGTATAGGAGAAATTCCTAGTGCCCTAAACGTTGCGCGTTTAAAAAAAAAGAGAATACGATGATGCGAATTTTTGATTCTTCACCTTGTTGTCTATGAAGTTTCTAATAATAATATAATGATCGCTCGCAATATGTAATAACGAAGCCATCTCAGCGACCTGGGTGTTTCCATAGGCGGCTTAGCAAACTGTGACACCAGAGGGCCCGAGGGTTATCACATACCTCCCACGAAAAAGACAGAATCGCTCGGAGAATATCTATTCAGATAAAGTTTTGATCTAAGCAAAAACAAAAAAATGTGTATCATAGCTTAATTTCTCTCCCCAATTTATAATCTATGGGTCCACCGATTAGTTTTTGTTTCCCATCAATAACAATGCGACCGACATAAAACACTGGACATTTATAATTTACCGCTTCTAATAAATAAAGATTTCAGTCCTTACAGAACGGGGCCACACGAAAAACGACCGCCCGGGTTGCATGCATTAGAATCTCAACTCTATTGTATTTTACCATACATTCTTTTTTGCACCTCGTTCGAATACATTTGCAATTTTCATTCAGACTATATTACCATGGGCCTATGGGTTCGGGCCACTTTTTGTGTAGCTCTGATTGTCTCTTCTATGATGGGCTAGTGTTTACTTAGACTGTATTTGATGACAAGTTAAATAAAAATACTTTTGGTGAAGTTATTTGCAAAATAAGTGACAAAGTAGCAGTTGTATAAATATGTTTACTGATATTATACAGAGAGTTTAAAAGTAACGATAAGATAGTTGTGTCAATCAAGTGGTTGAATGTAATGTTGTAAACTTATCTGTTAACTGTCCCGATGACGGCGTCGATAACAGAGCATTTGGTATTGAAATTAATGAAGTTTTCAAATTGGAGGCTAATTTTGCAATTCGTTAGGTACAGCGAATTCGATGGTAATTATACAACGTGTAACGTTAAATGCGCAAAACCTCTCGTGGGGTAACTCAGCCCATGTTACTGAACAATGTTTGTTCTAAGACCTTTAGAAATTCGCAAAAAAAAATTTTGGTTTTTCATACAAAATGAGAAATTGATCGGGTCCATAATAATTTCCAAACTTTTAGGACAAACATTGTTTAGTAACATGGACTGAGTTACCCCACGAGAGGTTTTGCGCATTTAACCTTACACCTTGTATAAAAGCATAACGTTTGGAAAGTGGCAAAAGTGAAATACATACCTAATTCGACAGCACTTACATCCCTTTCAGAAACACAAGAAAGTCACCTTATATGATGCTTACATACCCCTATCGTAATCCCAACTTTTATATCATAAATGCGAGAGTGAGTTTGTTTGTTACGCCTAAATCGCTGAACTGGTTTTAAATTTTGTAACTAGTTTCATATAAACAACAAACCAATTTTGTACTAAACCAATTTTTTTTATCCCAATAATCGAGTTCAGTAATTATTTATACTTAGAACATCATGTAAATACTCTCTCCCTTTTACAAACAAAAAAGGGGATTGCCATACGTCGGGGTGCTGTGGGCGGAGCCAGGTGTCACTCGCAGGCTGCAGATCTTATCTTTAACTGGGGATGCACGGCCCGAGGTCTCTCCTACCGGGATACACAGCCCTCATAACAATATCTCACCCCTGACTATAAACTTGCGCACTAACGCACTGTTCAGGGACGCATTTTGAACCTTTATTTTATAGTACTATTTTATTCCCGTCGCTTCGCTTGGGAACTGTATCACAAGATTTCCATATTGCTAATCCAAGTTTTTATTCATTCAGGATTTTTCTCAAACTTTCGGATGTTGAGTTCTGTGATATTATCTAAGCTTTTCTGTGTTTGGTAAAAGCGACTATCGTCAGTCTACAGCCACGGAATTTGTTAATATTATGTTTCTTAATATTTCTGATTTTTTTGAACAATTGTAGTATTCAAGAGCTACATAAAGTACTAATTTCAACAAGATGTTAAATCAAACGAAGGGCAGGTACTGAGTAAACTAATAAGGTGTATGTTCATATCTGGCCCTGGCCTGTATGTTCCCTATTTGGAATGTCAGGTAGGATGGTAACTTAAATTTTGATAATATTGCGTATTGCACAAAATAATTTATACCAAAAGGCTGTACTTCAATTGATACTAAAATAAAACACGCATTACAATGGGTATTAATGTCATAATCAATTATTTGTATAGAAAAGTCGGGCGGCGGACTGCGCATGCGGCGAGCACGGCGTCCGTGCGCCGGCGCATTAACTTAGCCAGCCAATTACCTGCAGTGTTCTCGGTGCACTCGGGTCCGTTCGTTCATCCAACAGCGCAATATGTTAACATATTTTTTAATTTCTCCAACGGACAGCTAAAGAGGCAATCGCGAGTTCATGCGCAGGAGTGAGATTTATAATAAGAAAACGCTCCTACCGCGCATGCACCATAAGGATCTATAAATCTTTTAAGTACTGGATCGGCCAATCCCTGTTGAGAAACGATAAATCATCCCCTCGGACAGTAAAGTCGAATCGAATAGTATTACTTGCTCGCTCGCTCTTGAAGGTGCTTATGCCCTTTAGATCATTTATCATTTCTTTCTCTCGTTTCTTCTCAATGATAAATTCAATTCTCTTTTGGAATATGATTGTTCCTCGTTTTGTTATTGTGTGGTGTTTTATTGTGGGTATCGTCACGGACTTAGGTTTTTTGATCGGAATCCGATCGAAATGATCGCGAGAATTGGATTTCCATTTTAGATTTCGTGACTCGAGTGATCAATCTTTCGACTTCGGATTCGGAATATGGACTCTTGTTTACGGCCAAGCTCATGAGAAAAAACGTTAACAAATTACATTGCCATTTTAAATTCATGATTAATAAAATTACTTTTCGGTGTAATTTATTCATGTATCTTAAAAAAAAGGCTTAGGTAAGTATAGGGAAATGATAGAGAACAATTTATTCAAGGGCCACATTAGTGGTGAAGAATGAATTTTTTATTATTTATATTACATAGTCTCATGTATTTACGAATGCACTATGTAAGGCCAAGTTTAAGTCTGTTATTTTTAAACTCATAAAAACTAGCATTTAATGAAGAAAATAATGCAATAAAATAAGTGACAATTTCAAGTTTATAGGGAGTTCAGGTGGCCTACCATTAACTCTTAACGCGATCCAGTCTAGGCTGTGAGAAAGAGATGGCGCTAGACGACTTGTATAGCTCTGTCTCTTTCCCATAGCCTAAACTGGGTCGCGTTAAGAGCTCATGGTAAGGCCTCTGGTCGTTAATATAAAGTAAGCTCTATGAAATCGAAATATTTGTTTATTTTATTTCTGCTATTTACAGGGCTGTAGAAAAGACAACAATTTCTTCTTAAAATAACTTAAAATACGTAATGTTTTCTCAGTCAAATAGGTAGGTAATATAGGTACACTTTTAACTTCTTTCACTATCTAAAATGTCGGTCCGTGAAAAAATAGCACTATGTTCGATATAAATATACATAATATAGTTCAAGAGTCCATAGCACGATGAAGAGCAACACTTGTGTGAATGTACAAAGAAATCAAACCCTTATCTCTACTATCACTGGGCATTTCCTTAAATATATATTTTACAGCGTACTATCTAACTTAAAACTATTAATTTACATACATTTTACAACCTATAAAATCGTAGTTTTATTAGACTTCGGTGCTTTGGCCATGCTGATCATTATAATTTTATGTTACAAGTCTCGTTTAATATTTATTTTGCTCTAATAGGTATCTTCTGCCGCTGACATTGTTACTGTATCAATATTTATGTATATCTGCCTGTTACTGATTCAATATATTAAGGTAATTGTATTTAGCGTTCACGGTATAAATACTCATCTATAAGTACTCGTAAAGCTGAAATGTATGAATATTTAATTATTCTCGTTTCGCAAAACCAATACATTTAACAATACATCTGTTTGTACGTATCTCTATGCTACACAAAGGCTGTAATAAATCACTGTCAACAATTGCTGCAAGTTGACAAAACTGTTCGTCGTACAGAGACAGTGTCCCTTGCCATCACAAATGCATCCAACACACAATACTTATTTAATAAAGAAATCGTGTTCCAAAAAATAATAAGACACTTTACGTCGTTAAAATGTTTACAGGAAATATATGACATGCTGTAAAGCATTCAACTAGCGGTCATTGTTTACAACTCCGTTGTTTTACTGCAGACAACAGAACCTGTTACATAAGGTTCTATTGTCCACAGTGCACATTGTCACCACTCTCTCAAATAACTCTTTTCTTAACAGTACACCCAAATATTAAATATCTCTCGGACGGCTGACGTTTGGCGATGATTTAGAAATGGTCGGATTGACTATGGACTAATTAGATTTATAATAAGCGTAACACATTGAAAACAATACTATTCCGGAGCGCATTAGTGAACTTTTCATTCCACGTCGTGGGTCGTGGCGGACACGCTCGAGTACCAATCGGCTCACAATACAATTGTTTCATTAAGGTACACAAGCACAATTAGTCATGTAATTAACTCGTCGTTGGTGCTCACATCAGCAGGAGTTCGTCGAATGAAGAGTTCGCTAAGCGCGGTGCGGTCAGTAGGCGGCAGCGGCGCCCGAGTGGTGCATGAGGTGGTGGTGGTGGTAGGAGTCCTGCGTGGGGCACCACCATTCTGGCACGCCGTGCGTCATGGCGGGAGCAGGCTGCTGGAACTGCGTCCAGTGCCCGCCAAAGCCCAGCTTGTTGTCCATGACGCCGTTCCCACCGATGTTGGTGAGGTGTGGGGGCTGGTTGTGGTGGGGCGGCGCCGGCGGTCGCTCGTAAGGTTTCTGGTCGTGCGGGTTGAGGTATTTCTCGTTGAGGCTCTCTAGTTTATCCGTGATGGAGGGGTGATGATGTGGGTGATGCTGAGGCGCGGGCGCGGGAGGCGGGGGGAGGGGTGCAGCGGGACTGGCAGCTCCGGCAGTCACGCTGACACTGCCTGCTGACGAGGAGTCGTCTCCGTCGCTGTCGTACCGCGGGGAGGCGTCGCCGGCCGCCCCGTGCACCTTCATGTGCTTGCGCAGCGAGGACGGGTGCGTGTACGACTTGTCACAGCCGTGCACGCGGCAGTTGTACGGCTTGTCCGACGTGTGCACGTGCGAGTGCTTCTTCCTGTCCGAAGAGTTCGCGAACCGACGGTCGCAGCCCGCATACTCGCATTTGAACGGTTTTTCTCCTGATGAAAAAAAAAAAATATAACGTTAGTAAATAAGCATGTGCCAATGTGGGTGGATAGCGGTTAGACAACATCGAATGTTGGACAGGAAACTATAAAATTGATTTGGAATACTTTTGTGACATGTTGCTCTTCATTTTTTGTTCCTTAACAGGGTCAACCATTTCTACGTAGTGAAGGTGCTCTACTTTGTTACCTCAGCCTCTCAAACAAGCATCAAAAATCCCTACACAGCCATAAGTACAAGATTTTGAATCACATCTAGCATCCCAACAATTATGTAGCAACATCGCTGCACTAAATCCACAGTTAACAAAAACATCGAGCACATCCAAATACGCGAATGTCCAATCACGTCGTAAATAACCAGATTTGCTCGTTGTTTATAGTTTACGAGCATAAATAAATATTCACAACAATTGCACGGGATACTTAACACGGCCATAAATCATATTTATAAGACGACTTTGTCACATTCCCGTAACAAAGCCTGGAGTAGCAGACCGCATGCCATTTTAAACCTTATTGTTGGGATAAATGATATATTTTTGTGTTGACGTCTCAATAAGTCCTGGAGCCCTGTGACAAAGGCAGCTCAACATCCGTTTTACTCCTGATAACTCGATGATGATCGTGAACAATGGAGATAATCTCCTCAAAATGGTGTTTTCACACATGGTATCTTATTTACTGATATTTGTTCTGAATTCCCTGATTAATTTCAGCTTTTTGCGTTAATGCTGCCGTATATTTTAAAATATGCAAGAAGTTTTAAGAGAATAGGAAATAGTTACATGTCTTATAAAAAACGCATCGTTTATCAGAAATTGATAGATGAGCCTGCGGTTAGCAAGAATATTGAAGACGCAGCCCATCGTAAGACAACAATAGAAAACACGAATTTTCCACCATGTGATTCCACGGTGACCCTAATTTTTTGCCCATTTTTTGCTCCTCCACCATATTGATCCTCACAAGTTCACCGAATCGTATGAGATGATATTCAATAAAATACATTACAAGTAGGCAGACGCTTTGGTGACCGCATCACAATGTAGCGTTACTATTGTATTGTCGTGTTTACAAATAAACCTCTTCGGTTGTAATCCTGTGTATTGTGTTTGAAATATGAAGATTTTTGAGGAGCCACAGATGCTAATCTCAAGTGTCTGTTAACGCTACAATAATACAGCTCTTTAGAAGTTCCCTTGCCACGATTTTTGTATACCAATGTATGAACGGATCGCACGTTTTCAATGGATTGATACTTCCTTTCTTATTCAGTGTGCCAGTACAAAATATTTACGCTTTATTCTCTATCATTCGGGGTGCGTATAGAGCCAATTCATGCGAGGAATGTGAACATTGGATATTTTCAAGTTGAACTTCATTAGAAATATGAATGAATAACTTTAGACAGGAATATTGATAAGAATTTATTGGATTATAACACCAATTAAATAGATTTGTTTTTATTGGAAGAAGTCCAGTGCACTTTTCCAAATTAATGCAACTCCTGAAAGCCAGAATCAATAGTGGTGACCACAAGAATAGTGCTGAGAAAACGAAGCATGGTGTAGTCCTGGAAGAAATTGAACTTTCTAGGACTATGATGCAAAGAAATGTTTAAGAAAAGAATAGCGGAAGAGTAGTTTCCACTTCAATAGAATTGTATGACTATGACATTGTTTATCACGAAATAATTATGCATAAAACAACCAAAAAAAATATAGGTACAAGAAATCTGAAACCAAGACAAAAGACGGTTCCAAAGCCGAACATCAAGCAAAACAAAAACAAAATATAGAAACGAAAATCACGACAGAACCATGATCGAACAATAAAAACGCCTCGGATCTTCTAATGAGGCTAATACAAGATAAAAGAGTCCAAAACATGTGTCGCCCGTCTAATTACTAATCGGGCGTCTCATCTCCGAAACTGTTCGAAACAAAAAACGATCGGTCACAAATTCTATTACAATTTGATGCATATCCTGCGCACGCGCTTGTGATGTCTATTAGAGATCATTTCTGAGATTCTGATGTTGGATTGATTATAGAGAGCAAATGGATGTCGATATTTGATTTTTACTGGATTTCCTTTAAATATTATAAATACGAAAGTTTTGTTTGTTTATCTATTTGTTACGCTTTCATACCTAAACCACTGGACCGTTTTCGATTGATTTTGGCACAGAGAAAGATGTTATCTTGATTAAGATCAGGTTGTAGAGGCGAGGGGCACGGGCATAATCTAGTTTAAATATGATGACCATAATTTGAAAGCAATTTACCACCTTTATTTTAAAAGATAAGAACAATTTTTTGCATGCTCAAACGTTATTGATAGCCACCTAAACAAAAATCATGTACAAAATGGTTTCTTTGAACATTTAGTGTCAAAACAAAAACAAATCGAACAACAGTTGGGAATGCACTTCGTGAATTCGTCGCGTTCCACGTCGAGACACCACGCAGCACCGACTAGGGTCAGATATTTATCTTAAACGGCTGTATCACCCACAGGAGACACTTTTTTCTTACTATATTATTATCGATGTGAAACTTTATCCCATCATGTTTTTTGTACTGAGTCACTTTTTTGACGGATTAAACCCGTGTTAAGATTACGGTTTACATTTCGTTAATTCCGCGAACGATTTTGTTAAACAAGATGTGATTTTATGCTACGGATTTATATTTTTAATTACGTTAAATGGTGTGCAAGTAAAGGTGCTGTTAGACTTGCGCATTCACTTGTAATAGAACATTTAGCATTTGCCGTTTTTAATTTTGCCGAACTGAATAACGAACAGAGCTAAACATAGCTATGAACATTTTCATGATATTTCTAGCGAACGCTCTATAGTAGATGATCGTCAAATAATATTTATTACTTCTTGAAGATGTCAGACTTGACAGTTGACTCGGCAAAAAAGCTCGGCAGAATGCTCGTTAGAATGTTCGCTAAAACGCTCTCGTTTGGTAACATTCGCAATAATGTACTTTACAAGTGAATGCTCAAGTTTATCAGCACCTTTAGAAAAACACAGTTGGCACATCGCCTAGCCCGATTTACTCTGTAGTATTGAGTTACAAATCGCTACTTAAGAGCGCTCCGCTGAGAAAACAAGCTTTTTAGAAATAGCACGTTTGTCTTGAAACCTGACCCCGCGGCCTTTGCACCCAAATTGTGGTAAATGGCTTTAGGTGAGTTGTGAGAAAAAACAATACTAAATATCAGGTTGCGGAATGAAAAAACAAAAAAGTTGTCATACAAAACGGTATTTAATCCTAGCTTTAAATGAGTTTGTTTGTTTGTTCCGCTTTCATGCTTAAATTGCGAAACCGAACTTGATAATTTTGTTTTACAGAAATAGATGCTGTTATCCTAAAGACGGTGACAGGCTATTACAGTTTTGGATTTGCATAAACTTGTTGCATAAAATAGGGGACAAGTGAATACAAAAAGTGAATGCAAAATAGAGTAATATTTTTAATGCGAAAGTGAATTTGTTTGTGTGTAAATGTTTGTTACGTTTTCACGCCTACACTACTGAACCGATTTTAATGAATTTTGGCACAGAGCTGCAAGGAATGGCGAGAAAAAAATTAAAATATAATGAAATAAATGTTTATCATCTCAGTGACCGACTACTGGCTTGTCAACACCTTGAATAATAATTGGGCGACATTTGATATCCGTGCACCTGTTGCTCGAGACATAAATTCAGTGGACACTAATGCGGAATTATCTTAAATCAGCGTGACGCTAATATTTCTAATAAGAATTTTGGAGGAAACGAGCTTAATTTTATTGACAAAAAAAACACTTTGGCACTATGAATTTCTGGTGTGTCGTGGGTGCATTTACAAACTAGGCGAAACTTAGCAATAAATGGCTTATAATATGTTGATATGGAATATGGATCTAATGAATGCTATGACTGGTATGTCTTCCACAGGATTTCTTAATTTCCTATCAACAAGCTTTTGAAACACTCCTTGCAGCGACAACGCCAACTTAATATGCCTGGTTTAATTAATAACATTAATCATCAATTCATCATTCAAGGCTCAAGTGTGCCGCGCATTGTTTCAGTCTTTATTAAATGTTACATATCGAAGCTAATTCAATCTCGATGGAGAGGCTAATAAGCGGCGGATGACTGGCCGATTGCCGACACAGCCGCCACAGCCCGGCCGACATGAACACGCGCCATGTTGTGTCTGGCCCACAATACTAATCGCTACATTCAATACACCATATCTAGAACACCGGCCATATTCAATTAAAACATTTCAAACACGAACTATCAATCCGAAGACTTTGAAGAGCTTTTCAATAGTGTCACGATACCAACTGATTGACGACGCACGGCAGTACGACACTTCCTCGAAAACCGTTTTCTCTCGCATATTTAAACGCAGTTTCGTACAATGTGCATAATGATTTATGATGTACCTTTTATCCGAAACGTATTTCGAATTAGAAAGATATATTAATATCTTCATTTTTTCCACTTCTCGGAGAATACGGCCCCTCGTCCGGGGAGCACAAAAAGAATAGTCTCGGGGTCGGGCGAGCGCATTCGGCGCCCAACGACCGTGTGACAAGGTGCTTTATGCGGACGATTATGAGCAGACCGAATAATGTTCCGATACCCGATAAATATCTGCCAACTCATACAAAAGCATCCCAATAAAAATATAATAGTAAATGTAGCAACAACACGGGCCACAAACTGCACAGTCATATCTCGCTGATAAATATAAATTAAAATGAAAACGTATAGCTCGGGAGAACAGGGACGGCGATCGTCCGTGAACGAAAACAAATTAAAACTGATATAACATTCAAATGTGCACGCGCAGGTTAGTCGAAGGCTTGTGGAAAATCGAACATGTAGCGAGCACCGGGCACTGGGCAAGTGGGCATGGCCACTCTGCCAGGCTTCGTATGAGGCCTTTTTTGTCGCGCTGGAGTCCCGTGATTCACGACGACGGCTCGTGAGACCGGCCGCTTTCATTACCTATTACAATAATTCACTCATTGAACCTCATTTTATAATGTTTGTTATTTTGCGCCAATTAAAAATGCGGACTGAATAAAATAACCATTTTAATTGATCCTTGTATTGCCATAAGTGTCGGACAAGTCATATTGACTGTCATCATAACTCGTAAAGAACTATTTGCGAATTCAATTCATGATGTTGTAGTGCCAGAAATAGTAGTAAGTGAAACAGATAATGACTGCTATAGATAGTATCTAGAAGTGATCATGTTTTTGCTGGTTGTGCTGATAATTTATTATGGCTTGACATTTTTATGTTGTTTCCAGGGTTAGATGAAATAATGGCACATTTTCCCGTCTGGCCGTGTACCCGTGAATTAAAGCGTCTTCCCATTGTTCGCTCTGCGACGGAGAGCGCTCCATCCGTCTTGCTCTGATAGGTATCTGCTGAGAGAGCGCAACAAGGACTAGAAAAGTATCTCTCGCGTTGTTTTAGGAGAAATGTGAGAGTTGTCCCATAAACATTACCGTTTCTCTCTTTATTGGTAGCGCTTTAGGATTATGACTCTTATAGCAGTTCCCTTTTTGAAATAGTAGATATTATTATCTCGTAGCAAAAGATTCGGATTGATTTGTCTAGACTGTTTTTATCAGAGGTTAAACTTTAAACATTTAGATTGTAATCTAATCCAAGAGATTCGAATCTAAGACAAGTTAAGAAACATTATTATGACCTCTAGTTATTTTCTCATCGTGGCTTTGATCATTTCGTTCCCAGACGATTTTGTAGATAAACAATATTGTACAAGGCTGAATATAAAAAGTACAAAACACCTAAGCAGGCAGGGCACGCTCGTCAATCCTTACGTCAAGAGTTTTGACAGCCCTAACCGGCATCATCGTTCCTCTCGGATAAAAAAATACAAGAAATAATATCAGAATCTCGACTTCTCAAAAAATTAGGCGGATGTATAAAACTTATTCAGATTTTCCGTATAAGTTTAAATGAGATCCGTTTAAAGTAAGGCGAAATAAATTTAAGAATTTATGATTTCCTTCTTATGTTTAGCGAAATTACATTTGCCTTTTAATGAGAACTGGAAAAGTGATTTAATTACCTACATCAATGTTATAAATACATATTTGTAACTAACATCATCGAATTGACAAGAATCTTCGCCGTAAACTAAAACAATCCACCGCAAACCCTCGTAAAGGTTACAATCAAGAATAACTAATTAAAAAATTATGACATTTCACCTCATAAACCACTTGAAGATTACGTGAAAGCCGTAAAAGAAATGTTTATACAATAACCTACAGGATTTAAGGTAGGCGCCGTCAACGATGCTGCGTCGTGTCATGAGATCGCTGATAACTTATCAATGCGTTAAAATCTACAGAGAGATCGACGGGCACGCGAGCTTTTTAATAAAATACTTGGTAAGCTGATGCTGGGAATTGAGAAAATCTTGTCTTTAAACGGGTGGTTTGAAACGATTGCTATGGTGAACGTAGAAGGAACAAATACCTAGTTCCGTAATTGTGCTGTTTAAAGAAATTCTACAGACCATTAAATAGAGTAAGGACGATATCAAGATTTGCAAATGAAAGGTGCTGCACATATTGTTAAAAAAATGACAGGATTCACGATACTGAATATTGATGAAACATAACGTATTGAGTAATGAGATAAACGAAGATGATCAAAGCGAATAAGTTATGACGATAAAATGCATACTCTTAGTAGGTACTAATATTTCAATGACAGGACCAAAGTACATCGTAAAATGTATAAATTCTAAATCAATCGACTTTTATAAACTTTAAACAACAATTTACTTCGCATGAAGTTCCAAAGGGTTCACAAAAGGAATGATATAGAGAAAATGAAGATACGTCGTGGACACAAGGGAATCGTTTTATTAATTGAGCATGTTAGTATCGTATTTCTTGGTATTCGGGCTTCACATACAGGGGAGACCTTAACGTACGATACTGATACCCAATGTCAAAAGTATGGACCTGATTTGTGTACCAATTTATTAATGAGAATAATATTAATGAATGATTGTAAATCATTTAAAATGAATCTTGTTAAATGTTGACTTGAAGTTATTTATGAGTTACCATCGACAAAAATCATTAATCGTCGGAAAAATGAACGAGTAAATAAACTTTGCCTTTTATGTTTTGTCACTAAAAACGGCTCGACCGTAAATTAAAACGTTATTAACTTCAACAGAATTCTTTAGCGCAACTAAGCTAAGTTTGCAATCATTGTCGGTCCGTTACTTGCTCCATGAATATTAATAAGTTCACAAATCATAAATATTATAATTTTGCGGAGTGTCGTACGCAAGTCGCCCGATAAATCGGTTAGGTTATGTATTTGTTCGGGCCGTGTCCACTCAACACCCACGCGGGATCGTGTTTCAGCCCCCGGGCACATTTTTGGGACAAACCAATATTTCTAACGAATATTAATAGTCTGTTTTTGTTTTTATTTGTAACGTGTTTAATTTTTATTTCGGACGCGCCCACATTCTTTGCATGCCAAACATTCCAGCGGGAACGAATTTTTGATTTGTGTGGTGGATGGTTTAGCAATTGATCGTAGTCCATAAATTCAGCGACCGTAGGTAGATATTAAATTAGCAAACTTGGCTATGAAATATGTAAGGAAGAGCAAGCTACATACCAATGCATGAGTCATCACTATTTCGTTTCAGTGACTCCGAACTCATCACTTTGATCGAGCCTAGCTTCATTAATTACTCTCATCACGTTTCCATTTTACATCTACTTTTGCAGATAAATAACTGAGTATATCAGCATCACAAAGCTACAAGTGTTCCAAAAACCATTGAAATACAACTTTTTGTCGTCGTGTTAACATTTCGATTGTTGTCTGATCCTGTCGATGCGTTCTATCGAGATTTTTTCGCGAGCGGTGTTAAATGCAAGGAATTCTAAAGGCTGTCGACATAAACATAGCTTATTCAGTCACTTTTTATGATGTTTGGACCACAGGTGCGATTTAAAGGGAATTGTAATGATATGGCAACTTGAAGTATGCTTTAATGTTGCCATAAAATTTCAAGCTCGTGTAAACACTGAATCTGATGAGCACGTATAGTGCTTACACTTAAGTGTTCTATTTTAAGTCAGAAGTTGCTTTGTATTCTTTAAGGACAGTCTCCTACAGTCCCGGGCGAGGTGTGAAAATAAACATCAGAGCTAGTTCAGCGTTTGTCTCAGCCATGTTGTCGGCGATATCACACACTCCCATACATATTGATACGAATGAGGTGTCGGCGAAAAAACGCATGAATGATGCAGTGAGACCCTCCGCGGTCGCCCTACAAGACGAAAGAATTTCGCACACTTGCGAACCTCAAAGCGCAAAATGTTTTTCTTAACGCATTGAAAACGGCTGATAGCTCATTTAATTTAATGAGCCACCTATTTGATGGGACAGAAAAAGCAATGCCCTACGAGTCACACAACTTACCTGAGACTGATATAACTTAGCCCACTCATGCTCCTAATAAAAATATTTAAGTAATATAATCAACAGGCTAATATAATCAACAGGCTAAGCGAGTAGGAGGCTAGTTAATATTATAACAAGTGTAAGACTGGTTTGCATAAATTAATCGATGACGTAATCATTTGCTGTTGTACCTACCTATGCCTAGAGGAAAACATAGAAACATAAGCGCATCAATTATCTCATGGAATTTTGCATAAATTAACACTTGTTTGATAGGATATAAATTATAAACTTGACCACTATTTTCTCTAGATCCGATTTTGTTTGTAGTCAAATAAATCATTTCTATTAACATTGAATTTACAAAAAAGGGTCTGTCACTATAAAATGCGCGCATAGATAGTAAAGTGTCAGAGAAAACGATTGTAATAAGATAGTAAGGGCGAGGAGCAGGCGAGCAGTCGAGGCAGAAGGCGTAGGCAGGCAACACTAGTGCTTCCCGCGGCTTCCAAGCTATTGTTATGTTGCAATTTATGTTATCCTGGTACCGAGACTTGTTACAAAACACATGGCAAAACAAGTTGCCTATAAAATAGTGGATGGTACAACTACATTTCGTATGGGCATTTGATGTGTGATATACGTGACAGGTAATAAATTAACAGGAAATTGCAAA
Organism: Agrotis clavis; assembly: GCA_954870645.1. NCBI lineage: Eukaryota > Metazoa > Arthropoda > Insecta > Lepidoptera > Noctuidae > Agrotis > Agrotis clavis. The sequence continues at coordinate 14,175,214 of OX940919.1, read as the reverse complement.
AATACCGAAAGAAATGTCTCACTCAGAAACATAGGAAGCAAACGTTTAACCTTTGTTTCGATTAACTGTAACACAGCCCAGTAAACGCCCAATAAAGAAAAAGGTGTAATAACAGCCAAATTGAATCCCAACACTCAAGATTGTTTGTTAATAGAATGTAAACAAAATCATTTCCAATAATTAGGACGTCAGTAAATGGCGTCGATGTTCCATGACGAAATGATTCGAGGAGGGCGTGGCGGACGGATATTAGTAATAGTTCGGATGTGTTCCCGATTAGCCGAGTATAACCCGACCAGGTGAAACCACAACCACCCATTTGATTGATTGCCCCACCAAGATACTTATCTCGTCTGAACAAAACAGACTCTTGATCGAATTTAAGATATAATTTCATTACCGAATTGTTTATAAATCAAATCGAAAATGTGGTTTTGAATGTTGAAGATCGAAATTGTTTAATGTTAATTCGTGTTGGTTGAATCGTGATAGGGCAATTTACATTACAATAGTTTACGATTGTCAAAAGCAGAACAACATTATTATTGTAATGAAAATTATGTAGGTATCAATTATTCAGTCCCTTAAATTAAACATGTTCATATAATCAGTGCCGGATAAAGCCGGTGCGGGGCCCGTAGCAAATGTAGCCATGGGGCCCTAGAGTTACATTGCCTCTTTTTTTAGCGGTAAATCCACGGTGTCCTTTAGTAGCCCTTTACGTTCCGGGGTCACGGTAATGAGATAAGTCTCGCGACCCCCGTACGTTTGGCCCTCGAGAGGGGGGCCCCGTCATCATGTTGACACTCTTTGACGCCGGCGTATAGCCTCCTTGCATGAGGCGTTTGGCTCACTGAAATTGGGCAGTGAGGGCGGCCGCTGGAGGTTTTGGAGCAAAACTCTCAATACGAAATGCCTCAATGTGGATTACATTGCTTCGATGTAGCCATGTAATGATTTATACAAAGCGTATCCAGTCTTGAAGACGACTGTAACGAGGCGTTAGCAGTGACAGTGTGGCCAATCGCTCACTTTAAGAATAGCCAAGGTGTATAACATTATTTGTGATTTTTTTTTGGGCACAGGCGCGGGGCCCCCTAAGGCGCGGGGCCCGTAGCATTTGCTGCCTCCTGCTATATGGCTAATCCGGCACTGCATATAATAAAACTACACAAAATTGGATTGTTGTCACCGCAGTCGTTCCAATTAGTGTTTTTGTCTATTAACTAATAATTGCTCAAATTAGCGTTGTCAGATACGCATCGATGTGACGGCATTCGATCCTGTCTAATAGAATTCAGTAAGGAATCGTTGGCTGCAGGCCGATGCGTTCCGATTCACGTATCGAGGTGCGGTTAAACCGTTTTTGTTCGCACTCCGATACCCTGTTCTCAGTTTCGCACTATCTCTTTGACGTTTAGCGAAATTCTTCAACAGATAAAAACAATTTTCACGTTTGCAGGAATGCTCGAGTTTCTGCAAGACGTGTCTTTGCTCTGACGTGCAATTTTTTTATACCAATAGCCAATGTTTCTCGTTCATTGACGCTCTTGGGATGCTTTATTTATTCAAGAAAAACTTTGAATTTCAATGTTTTGTGTACTTAGTGGCATTATATGCAATGTGGCGGCTGTATTCACTTCAACATCGTGTCAATGCGATGAGGGGAGGTCGTGAGTTGACAAAGAGATAAAAAATAAAGCGCTTAACGCTTTCATTGTCTACATGTGTACAGTATCAGTATCGTGGTGTGGGGTATCAAGTGTGTTCACGACATGGAGATTTGTGCACGTGTGTGTGTGCCGAGGGTTGTAATGTTGCTACTGACAAGGGCAGGCCACGCCCATCAAATTATCGCTTGTTTCAACACAATAAATTGATTCTGATGCAATTAATTTTGCTGAATACCTACTTCTTGTTTTGCGGTGTCGAAATCGATAACTCATTTTGGATTAATCGTTGAATATTTTGTCACCAGTCTAGCTTAAGATTAATGTTGTCTGCGTTAGTTAAAAGTGCATTTGCAATTTTAATTAAAAAGTTACTTAAGCATCAGACCTTTCTAAAACTTCTAAAAAAATAAAAGCTTATTTTTAGTAAAAGATAATTAAATTTTGCTATTCAACACAATTTTTTTTTTTAAAGTAACGATACACCATAACCGCTGACAGTAAAGCAAAGTTTTAGAAATACTGGCAACATTAAATCCCCCATTTTACAGACAAGTAACGCACACAAACGCATCAACTATTGTGTTCAACATTTTTTATACAATTTATCAATCCGGGGCAGATGGTCCCGGATCATATAGACACCTTTGAAAAGCACCCAGCTATTATAGGGTTACAACATTATCATATGGACATAAAATGGCCGATTCTACGTAGGATTATGTATGGATGCGTTCAGAAATTTTCAATAAGGTTACGCGTTCGAAAAGTGATATTGATTGAATGTAAAAATTAGCAATGTTGATAGCTTGATAGATTATGTTGCTTATTGTAGACAAATTATTTGTAATACTAGCTGTTGCCCTCGGTTTTTATAGAATCTACCTCTCTACCAAAATTCACTCAAATCGGTTCAGCCGGTTTTGACGTGAAAGTAGAACATACAATGTAAAAAAAACGTGTGCGTTTTCTCATTTAAAATATTAGCAGGATTAGTTACCCAATTATTTAACTAACTAAATAATAATCTATACATAATTATAATAAAACTGTAGAAAAATCGTTTTTGTACATCAAAATAAAATCCAAAAAAAATAGCTAGGGTGTTGAAGGACAACCAACAGAACCCATTTCCAGCATTTTTAGAATTTTTGTCTGTTTGTCTGTTTGTCGGTTTGTCTGTTTATTTGTGGCTCCATCACGTAAAATGTACGAAGGCAATGTAGATAACCTTTATACACAACGATCGAGCGTAACTTGAGGACTAATTTAGTTTTTGTTTCATTGCAATCGGTTAAGTCTATCAAAAGATATTTGAATTTAAAGTGTTCCAGACCCAGAAGTAAAATTACGGTCAGTTTACACCGAGATGCGCAGTTCAGTAGCGCGATCTAGCTTGGAATACAAAAACTACATACCTATTCAAATATGGTGTGGACTGGAGTGGAGTGGTTTGGAGTGGAGTAGAGTAGAGTAGAGTAGAGTAGAGTGTAATGGAATAGAATGGGATGGTTTGGGATGGAATGGAAAGAAAGAAAAGGTTTTTATTAGACTCACACTAGAATGGGAATGAGTGGGATGGAGTGGGATGGAGTAGGATGGAGTGGGATGGAGTGGGAGGGAGTGGGATGGAGTGGGATAGAATCGGATGGAGTGGGATGGATTAGAATGGAGTGCGATGTAGTGAGATGGAGTGGGATGGAGTGGGATGGAGTGGGATGGAGTGGGATGGAGTGGGATGGAGTGGGATGGAGTGGGATGGATTAGGATAGAGTGGGATGTAGTGGAATGGAGTGGGTTGGAGTGGGTTGGAGTGGGTTGGAGTGGGATGGAGTGGGTTGGAGTGGGATGGAGTGGGATGCAGTGGGATGGAGAGGGATGGAGTGGGATGGAGTGGGATGTAGTGGGATGGAGTGGGATGGAGTGGGATGTAGTGGGATGGAGTGGGTTGGAGTGGGATGGAGTGGGTTGGAGTGGATTGGAGTGGGATGGAATGGGTTGGAGTGGGATGTAGTGGGAAAGAGTGGGACTGAGTGGGATGGAGTGGGATGGATTAGGATGGAGTGGGACTGAGTGGGATGGAGTGAGATGGAGTGGGATGTTGTGGGATGGAGTGGGATGGATTAGGATGGAGTGGGATGGAGTAGGATGAAATGGGCTGGAGGGGGATGGAGTGGGATGGAGTGGGATTGAGTGGGATGGAGTGGGATGAAGTGGGATGTAGTGGGATGGAGTGGGTTGGAGTGGGATGGAGTGGGTTGTAGTGGGATGGAGTGGGACTGAGTGGGATGGAGTGGGATGGATTAGGATGGAGTGGGACTAAGTGGGATGGATTAGGATGGAGTGGGATGTAGTGGGATGGAGTAGGATGAAATGGGCTGGAGTGGGATGGAGTGGGATTGAGTGGGATGGAGTGGGACTGAGTGGGATGGAATGGGATGGAGTCGGATGGAGTGGGATGGAGTGGGATGGAGTAGGATGGAGTGGGATGGAGTAGGATGGAGTGGGATGGAGGGGATGGAGTGGGATGGAATGAGATAGAATGTTTGCTCTAATCCAGTAGCAATTCTTCTGAATCTGAACGACAGAGGGCGTTTATTATAATCACCTCAAATATTCTTGAAAAATAAATTCTAAATACAGGGATTATATGAAAACGATATGATTTATAAAAAACGTGGCGAGAATTAAGCGATTCGCACTAAAAAATACAATGTTAAATTCCGACATACACGCGAACGAAGTCGCGGGCACAGCTAGTTCAGAATAAAGTCTGCAATTTATGAATGGGAAATGTGTAGTATTTCCTGCCGTCACATTTTACAGTAATGCATGCAGTCCGATGTTTAAACTTTTTCCGTGTCTTTAATCACATGCACTTAATGATGATCAACAAAAAGGTTTGTATACAAATTATCTATCTATCTATACTTATAATAAATCTGTAGAGAGATCAATTCTGTTAATAAATCTGTAGAGAGATCAATTCTGTACATGAAATATATTTCCAAAATAACTATCAGGGGGTGATTAGGGATCGATACTGATGCCAAAAATGCAATTAAAAAAATTATTGTCTGTCTGTCTGTCTGTCTGTCTGTATAACCGTTATAGAAACAAAAACTACTCGACGGATTTTGACGAAACTTGGTACAATTATTTTTCATACTCCTGGGCAGGTTATAGAATACTTTTCATCACGCTACAATCAATAGGAGCAGAGCAGTGAAGGGAAATGTTAGGAAAACGGGAGAAGTTACTCCATGCACGCTAATCTTCGGAACTACTGGACGTATTTGATTGTTTTTTTTTTTATGTATAGCTATTAAGTCTGGGCAACATAATATAGGCAAAAATTTATCTTGGAAACTTGAACACCTGATGCAGAACTGCAATAGATCAGCTAAACTATAAGAGATACATAAATAGCGCAACAGCAAAAAATGTTCCACGTGATGAGCACTTTCTGCTGAGAAAATATATTTGAAGATATGGAACACCTGATGTGGAACTCCAAGAGCCCAGCTAAACTATTACATATACAATAATGACGTCTTAGCAAGAGATGTTCAGCCTGATGAGCACTCCCTGTTGTCGTATAAAAACTGAAGATCTGGAACACCTGATGTGGAACTCCAAGAGCCCAGCTACACTATTACATATACAGTAATAACGTCTTAGCAAGAGTTGTTCAGCCTGATGAGCACTCCCTGTTGTCGTATAAAAACTGAAGATCTGGAACACCTGATGTGGAACTCCAAGAGCCCAGCTACACTATTACATATACAGTAATAACGTCTTAGCAAGAGTTGTTCAGCCTGATGAGCACTCCCTGTTGTCGTATAAAAACTGAAGATCTGGAACACGTGATGTAGAACTCCAAGAGCCCAGCTACACTATAACATATATAGGAATGACGTCTTAGCAAGAGTTGTTCAGCCTAATGAGCATTCTCTGTTGACGTATGAAAATTGAGATCTGGAACAACTGATGTGGAATTCCAAGAACCCAGCTACACTATAACATAAATATGAATAATATCTTAGCAAGAGTTGTTTACTTTGATGGGCATTTCCTGATGACTTACAAAAATTAAGGATCTGGAACGTCTGGAATCGGCATGCGCGTCCCGTTGTTTTCCCGTCCCCAGGCTCTAAGAATTCGACATCAGACGTTTTAGATCTTCAATTTTGACGACCCCATTGTCGCTGGCATAAGCAACAGGATCTGCGTACGAAGTCGCTGGCAGAAGCTAGTCCATAATAATTGAACTAAGCAAAAAAAAAAAATACACATAATTAGGCCACATACAATTCTACGGCTTTTTATTGACTTATTCTCTTTCAGACGGAATGCGAAGGATCAGTAATTCTATTTCTTTTGACTTATACAGGTGTCTGAAAACTAGTTAGGTAAATGCGCAGGCATCAATTACCAAGTAATTCTAATTGTTATGTGTCGACCACAGTTTAATTATTTAACATCTTCCAAGAACATTTATATCTAGTACATGTTTTCTGTAAACTATTATTGCATTAGCACCAGTTTACTTAACACTCTTGAGAGTAATGCTAGTTTTTTATTAAAAAAACATCATGTTCATCATGTTCCCACTGCTGGGACGCCTTTATCGTAAAGAAGGGAATGGTCTGAAATTCACTACAGTTGCCCCAGTGGGTAATGGTACTGATGTAACATCCATTCGACTTTTCAGTTTTAGGACATGTCAATTACTCGCACATAATATTTTCTTATAGTTTTGAAATCAATTATACTGTCTTTTTCGCTTATTTAAGTGATTTATTAAAAGTGTGATTCTAAAATCACACTTTTGAGTTCTAAACCTAAGCTTAGAACCCAGTTCTAAAGTTTAGAACTCTTCATAGAAGCACCGATATTCGAAAATACAAAAGAACAGAGACTCTCTGTTTCGTTTAGGTAATCAATTTTTGCATTATAATTTAGTAGGCTCTTAAAAACTAGTAGGTATTATGTATTAATGTTGATGGTCTCCTTTTAAGTATTGTAGATAATTAATCAAAAGTATTATTATGTTGACACAAACATGCACACACATCGTTTTGAAAGCCAAACCTACACCGGTTTTATATCATTATTATCCTATTTAAAAATGCATTCAAAACTCGCTCTTATTACAACCGGTTCAAAGTATAACAGGTGGTGATTGAATTCCAAACTCTCACACACCAGTCTGACAACCTAGAACTTCGTCTAATTTCTACTTTCGTTGTTTTTTTATAAAATTGTATCCCTCCCTAGGAATTTCCAATGTGTCCTGGGTGCGCTTACAAACATTTAAATTAAGTACGCAAACAGCAAGACCAAGAACCAATACTTTTACGTCATACATATACTTATTTGTTCTGTGTACAATCAGGCCAGGCCTGTTGGTCTAGTGGTTAGTGACCCTAACTGCTATGCCGGAGGTCGTGGATTCGATTCCCACCCAGAACAAATGTTTGTGTGATGAGCACGATCATTTGTTCTGTGTCTGGGTGTAATTTATCTATAATATTTATGTATTTAGAAATATATAAGTATGTTTATCAGTTGTCTACTACCCATAACACAAGCTCTGCTTAGCTTGGGACTAGATGGCGTTGTGTGATAGTTGTGGAATATTAAAAAAAAAACAAAGCTACGAATATAGCGCAGCAATTGATCGTACAGCCATTGCGTCAATCGTGCGTCCGCGTCGGCGTCAAAAAACCTTTTTGCTTTTGAACACACTCATTCATAACTAAATAATATTTCCTTATTTATGCATAGAGCTGAAGTAGTATCTATTTTAAGATAACACGACTCAAACTGAATTCAAACTATCATTTACAGGATATCCCACGATCATGGCGCTTGTAACAGCGTCGACGTAATATCGGGAGTTTAAACAATGAACAATCACGGAAGATCCCGAGACAGTTAAATTCTGAAGTAGTAAGTACCTGTTCATTTGCAAGTACACAAAACAAAACAGTAACATGAGCATATTAAGTGTTTGATGTTGACGAGTGTATTACATGTTTGTTTGCCCAGACCCACAAGTGCTGCAGCCGACAGCTCCGGGCAAAGCGGGAGCGGGCACAATGGCGCGGGCGCAGGGGCGAGGGCACACCGACGAAGGGTTCCGTATTGTTTGCAAAATATTTTGAAAGCGTCATTTTATACGGCATATTAGCTCGGTACTGCATTTGATAGCAGGGGACGTCTTCACCGGATCGAATCATACCATCATTAAAGTATTGTGCCCACCCCTCTGCGGTGCTGAAGTGACGATGTAGAAACTATTGAATTTTAATATTGGGCAACCGGTACTCGTTTATTGGGCTGGTACTGTGAATTTAATGATCGAATATACATTTATTTGCACTTGCGAAAATGCATTGAGTGCAATATCGTTATAAACCGTATAATTATATTGGTATATGTAAAATTAAATGCTTACTTAAAGTTTCACTAAAAGTATGCCACTAAAAAATAATTATCAAAAATGACTATTCGACCAAAATAGTCGTAGCACATCGCGTAGCGTTTCGTAGCACAAGCCTACGCCGATTTTATAGTTTGAAATTGCAGTATATAAACAAATATATCAAAGGATAATTTTGCACAGGTGTTTAGTTATAACTAAAGTGTTTTATAAAGTGATTGGGTGATAGTGGGCGGAATCACCGGCGGCATTTTGACGCCGACGCGTGCTATGGTACCCTCGGGGTTCGGGCCAGGCTAAATCTCATTGAGGTGACTCAAGAACAATATATTAATCCTTAATAAAGATTTGTGATTAATAAATAAGACAATGAGGAATTTGGATTGGGGTCTAAAGATTTGATGTTATGTTCTTTGACTAGTAACTGACAAAAGTCTCTTTGTGATTTTTCTTGATACTTCTGTTAGTTTCAGAAGTTCGGTTGTTGAAACGATAACATATTCTTTAAAAACGGCAGTATGTTAAAGAATTTATTGTTTTGACCGTTTTTTTTAGTGTGCTAAAATCATCGAATGAGTCCTCCCCACCCAGGGCAGAGCGGGAAGGACTGTCAGACTCGTATTGACTAAAATCTACGGTATCCTTCAATAGCCCTTTACGTTCCGGGGTCACGGTAATTCGTGAGTCCCGCGATCAGTTGTTTTAACCTGGGAAATCTACACTTTGAGTTACCTATACCTTCAGAATTAGGTTTCATCTTTGATTTTGGACTAGATTAAATTGAGAACAAAAGCAAACCCATTTCAAATTAAATGAAAAATTACTTTGTAAACAGTTTTCAGTAGGTACAGATAGAAATACATTACCATAGTAATATAATAACTTAGAAAATAAATAGTGGAACTTATGTGCGTATTAGCTCCGGTTAATATGATTTTATAGTGGCGACTAAATTTAATACACCATAAATCTTTAAAAAGCATGTACAGTATCAGTTACATTAACTTCTTATAATTGATTTTTTTTTTTCAAATAATTTGAGATACTACAACCGCAGCATTAGAAATGCCTCATTACAGTGAATCTCATATTACCCTGGTTAACAATTGTTTTTGATAACCATAAAAGAAAAATACGAGTAATATTTAATTGTATTTCAGTGAATCGAGCTACCGATCAACCGAGTATCAGTTTACAAAGGTAATAACGATATATTTTCAAAAGTAGGTATACCTTAGCATGCTCCTGGCCTGATGATTTGTAGTACAGGTGAATATTTTATGAGAGTCATGGGATTTTGAATTTTGTGTGTTTTGTTAAATGTTTTTATTTCCGTGTAATTCATTTGTAATTCATTTCCAATTTAACCAAAAAAGATTTACACGTCACTGTAACATTTTTATGAAACATTAGCTTCTACAGCGGGTTAGATCGCGAAACCAATTCGGTGAAAAGTGGCGCTATCTATGATCACATTATCTCTATGTATGTACTTTTTTTCGGGATGAAAGTACTGTATGTCAAATTCTGTACAAGTAATAACAAATATGCAATTGCAGGATGATCGAATCAATGGTTTAGATGTGAAAAGGTAACAAACAAACTTACTTTCCCATTTATAATGAATAATATTTATTATGATATTTATGTTTCGCTAAAACACGACCACACAACATAAGAAAAACCGGATTGTCTAAACTAGACCAAACTCTTAAATAGAAGATTAAGTAACTATCCTAACATTCCACAGATGAGTTCCGAGATTAAACCGATTCCAAAAGCTGTTAAATAGCCTTTAAAATTGTGTGGGCTGTCTGTCATAAATATATTATTAACCTATTTGAAGGTGAAGAGGCCTCACCTCCCCGGTATTTGCTCTGGGCTAATTAAATATATAATGATCGGGAGCAGACCCCAGCTCACTATGGTTTCACAGCCTCCAGAGTAATTTATAGCCACCCATAAAACAATTCTTCAAACTTCCCCACAAAAAGGTCTCCTCTATTCAAAGGCCCGTATAAGATAATAGAGGACGGGGGCACAGGACAAAAGTCTGGATGCAACACTAAACAGTGACGAAGAAAAAAAAGCATAAAAGCAGATGGCTACGTCCGTGTCCCCGACGCCATACAAATTCCTGGACCGTTCCCTTAAAAATCGATATTTAAAGTTAAGTACCAATACTTTACCAATAACAATGGTCCGGCGTGCGACAGAGACAAGACACGAGGAACCCAGCACCCGAGCCCAACTGGACATTCTAATTTACGAGCGCTTTTTTTTATCTAACATACGCAGTTCAGATGAATCTTTCAACTTTTGTAATGAATTGAAAAATGGAGTTTCGAGTTAAATGGCTTTTTGTCCTTGCTTACTGAGAAATAGACTTCACAAGTCGACGTGGACATTTATAGGACGGCCGTTAGCTCCGTTGTTTGTGCTCACGATCGTGTTACAAGGATATTCTTTGATAGTTTGTTGTGTGTCAGTTGTCATTGTGTCGGTTATTGGCGAGGCGTGCTCCGGGTATCGCAACAGTGGCCATCAGTCAGCCGCAGGCGCTGCCGACTGCGGGGGGCGGTTCATTATGAATTAATGAGAATCGAAATGTTTCGCCAGATCAACACTCGTCCGCTTGAATGGAGCTGACGTCTTACTACACCAGTCTACTACCGGACGTGAAACACTTCGTTTGGACGTGACGTGACGAATCAATTTCGCCTGAGATGAAGTAACTAGTATAGATACACTTCCGACTAACCACGTACAGGATGTAAATGTTTCAAGGCCATTCAAAGTTCTAAGTTTAAACCTGCTTACTGAATGCTATTAGGAAAAGCAGACATAAAAAAATAAACTTACCGGTGTGTGTTCTTTTGTGTATTTTGAGGTTTTCTGATCTCGCGAACACCTTGCCGCAGCCGGGGAAGGGGCAGGGGAAGGGCTTCTCTCCAGTGTGCACACGGATGTGATTCACCAGCTTGTATTTCGCTTTGAATGGTCGTCCGTTCCTCGAGCAACCCTGCCAGAAGCAGGCGTGCGTGGTACACTCGGGCCCGCCCACGTGCTCCACTGTAAGGTGCGTCACGATCTCGTGCATGCTGGAGAACAACTTGTTGCACATTTTTCTAGGAGGAGGCTGTTCAGGATCTAGCCACTGACACCGCATGTCTCTTCGGGGAGGTGCTCGCACGTATCGTAGGAAGGCATGGGGAGCATGTGCGTGCGTGTGGGGTACTAGCGGGGGAGCGGTGCCCTGATAGTGCACGGCGTCGCCACGCCAGTCCCAGCTCTGCTCGAGCGGCTGCTGAGGGAACAGCTCGCCGCAGCCGCTGTAGTCGCGCAGGTAGCCCGGCTGGTAGGAGTGCAGCGGGTAGGGCTGGTAGTGCGGCGCGTGGTGCGGCGGGGGGTGGGGGGCGGCGGCGCGGTGCTGGGCGCCCACGCCGCACGCCGGCTGCGGGGACATCTTCAGCCCGTAGGATGCCAGGTGCGCGTGGTTGGTCTCCAGGAAGGCATTCATGGCGGGGGTGGCCGACGCCGGCGCATAGCCCCATTCGCCCGCCACCATCCACGCGGCGGGGTATTCCCCGCTGATGACGGTTTTGGAAACTGCGTCGTCTCCGACGCTCAACGAGGCTGCTGATGTTGAGCTAAACTCACTTCAGCTAATACTCTCGCTTTATAACCTTCTCTTGGTTAAACAGTTTCAGCAGTTTGTGACCTGTTGAAGATGATAAAATGTAATTAAAAATCGTGCAGCTTTTAAAATATTCAAGGGCTTCCAATCTTCCGAGCAAAATGTAAAAAAATGAACCCTAAAGTATCATAACCTTCTGAGACAAATTCAAAACCATTTCTCAAAATAATAACACACATTCGTGCAGCCATAACCGGCGACGAACATTTATTTATAATAAAAAAATGTGAAGCAGGTACTTTTGGACATTAAATTAAACTGTGGGTAAATTTATAGGACATTTTTATACGCCTGAGACAAAAATTTCGATTGTGTTCGTGTATATTTAATTTTAGTTTATTTGTTAGGCTGGCTCCAATCTCTTTTATGGCCGAGGTTTAGCATCGATAATTTATTAAAATAGTTTTATGAATGATAAAACCTGTTTCATCGTAGACAGCGTGCAACGACGGCCATTTTATTGCTAACTACACGTTTTATAATTAATTTGAAGGCACCTGTAATAATAATAACACTTGACAAAATAAGCCTATCCTAAGGCCTAGAATATAAAACGCTATCGTGAAAAATCTATCTCTGTTTATTAAATAAAGCTTGATAAGATCTGCCGAGGTAAATCAATATTAAAAATATTATTTCATCTTTTTAAACGAACATGTCATACTGTATAAATTTTGAATCGTTTTATGAATGAGAAAGAATTTTGTGATTCTATCTTATAATTTTATATTTCCATACATCACCGATACATCATTTCATTCAGGCAGACATTCATGACGGCTCTAATAATGATATGTATGTAGGTAATGATTATATCTTTTTGTGGTTTCATTCTTTATACATAACGTCATAAAGATAACTTATTGAGTGTTGAAGAAAATAAAAATTGAGTGAGAAAATTCAATATCCACTAATCCCCCGCATCACTCCGCCAATACAGTAAAGTCAGAGTTCTGTCAATCAAACAGAACTGTAAATTTTTTGTGGGCGTCTACATAATCGCATTATTTGAAAATAATGTTGTTTATGTATTGTTTGACACAGTCGAGTGGGACCGGCTTTACCTGAGACTGACTTAAACAATGTCGAACCTCAGATCTCCATCTAATCTGAACATTATCTGCGCTGCTCCCCGCGGCGTGGTCGCATCTCCACAAAGCAATGGGTTGACACATCTCAACAGACGCTCATGGACTAATAGGATTACAAAAATAACCCTTTTTATATCAATAATCAGCTGTCAAAGCATTTTGCATCTTAATGCCGCTACGATAAAATCCTCGTAAGAGGTTTTGAACGGTAAATATCATGTTTGTTACAATTTGCAGCTGTTTGAGGAAGGATCCCACAGTTTTAAGGAATTAGTCATAATCACATTAGTGCGAGCTATTGATTTGCTTCGGCTATCTGTTTAAAGGATATGTGTTAACGGGGAGACGAGCCTTGCAAGATTTTGCACGAGGATCGAGAATATCTATAATTAATTTATTTGTGAGTGAGCCAAACGAAAAAAAGTGCTGAAGAATGAAAAAAAGTTTCTAGTTTCCGTTTGATTTTTTATTTCCGCAGATAAATTATGAAGAATCAATATTGTAATATTGATTCTTGTAAATTCTTGTCAATTCTTGTTCTTGTGAATTGTAATACAAGTTTTTAATGTAATATGGTCACAAATACTATCATTAGAAGATGAAAACGATGAAGAAAAGATGAAGAAAACGGATGATCACTGATGTGATATTAGAACACTTGCAAAAGTGCTTTTTAGCAAGTGAAGTGATTTGCAATTTGTTTTGAGTGTCCGACATTTTTGTCGGATACTCAAAACAAATTGCAAATCATATTTCATGCATGTATTCAGATGAAAGATGACTTTCGAATCTGAATTATATGATTCATTTTGCTGTATTTGCACAATCGTATAGTAATTAATTTAGAATGTGTGTTCACTAAAATGCCACAATATTTATTATTGTGCAAGTTATAGTTAATAATCCTGTAATATACGAATATCTATTGAATAAAATGTGTAATTGAATGCTGATTAATGAGGTGTTGAAGATTTTAAACATAACCTACTTGTACTTAATTGTGAGGAAATCTTTAAACATTGCTAGCTGTAAAATCTCTTTGCTGACGCAAAAAACTTTTAGTGATTCTAATACGGCTGGAAATAACATTTTAAAATGGTAGGCGACGTCGAATTAGGGTACCTATAGTAGAGTTAATGGATTGATTGAAAGGACATAACCTAGAGTCGAACTGGGCCGTTCTGCGCATGAAATGAAATGATGAAATAATATTTATTTATGCAGGTACATAAGTGAAGAAGAAAGTAGATTATAAGGCCGGTGTTTCGTTCTTGACTACTCTGAGAAGAAACAGCCAAAAACAAACTTTCTTGTTTTTAGGTTTACCTCCAATAACACTCAACCGATTTCAATGCAATTTTGTGAATGAATTTATGTATGTACTTGGTTCAAGCTTAAAATAACGTACAAATTTTTTAAAAGTCTTTAACAATGCTTGTTATGTAATTTTAATTAAATAAAAAGTACTTGAATATTATTTCAAATTATGGCAAAAAATATTGTTGAATAAGTAGTGCCCAACGACGATATAATACTAGACTCCTAATAACAGGCGACCGATGTCTGCCAACACATTAGGCAAAAAAGTCTTATATCCGTCTCATTTCGACCAATCCTGTGAGCCGTAAACATACGTTGAGACAGAACAGACCTTGAGTTAGCCAATCACAACGCAGTACCCCGCCCCCCTCGCTTACGTAGTACCTCAGCGAGTTGGCAGAATAGTTTTGTTCGTTAGATCGTGCAATGCGTGGTCTAGTATTATATCGTCGTTGGTAGTGCCTATATTTTGCAAAAATGCTGCCAAGAACATTTTTGAATGCCTGCAAAAATGTTTATTGAAAGTCAATTCGGTTTGCGATCATATTTCAGTCCCGGTAAACAAATTCATGGGAACTGCTTGTAAAAACGGTTTATTAGGCCGCATAAGCGTAATATGATATTGCTACCATAATTTATTTTCAAGTAGTTAATCGTTAAGCCTTTTCATTTATTTATTTACGTTGTACCTACCTGTGGTTTTAGTTGAGTGGAAGTCAATAATTGTCCGTTATAATAACGGAACTAAGTCCACCCCGAAGTGCGTTCAAAATATTGGAGAAAATATTTTTAATTCGGATGAGTAGTTTCAGAAATGTACAGGTTGTAATCCACAAACCCTCAGTAGGTATAATATTTAAATAATAAATAAAATAAAATGCCTTTAATTGTTCATAAAGTACTGTAACTGTATTTCTCCCTGGAGTATCATTTACCATGAACCCCACTACAGGACCTAATTAAACTTAAACCTATTTAAGTTACACTAATTTACTTTTACATTACATAATGCCTATTTTTTTTATCTTTTGATAACTGATTAATCGGCAAGGACAATGAAATAATTAAGCTCGGTATTCAAAAGGGGAATAATTAACTCAGTACGGACCAGCCTTTATCGTAATATCATCAGTAGGTACCCTTAGCACGAGTTTTCACTCTTTTACTTTACAGCGTCTATCCAGTATTTACAGCGTTTCTTGTGTGAAAAAATGGAACAGCGCCTCTGGTGTGCGAAGAAGGAACTAATTTTTTCCTTGAAAATTGTCAAAGTTCCAGTTTACTTTACCAACGTCTCAAATACTGAAAACTCGTGCTAAGGGTACTGGTAAGTGTTACATTTGTATCGAGTAACTTATTTTGATAAAGGCAATCACGCAAAACACACGCATCTTTAAAGATGCCTTTGCTTTCAATACCAACAAAGCTCGTTAAATAAAATGAAATTAAGCTATTGTAAGTACAGTTAACGAAAGAGAAATGTATCCCGATGAAAAGTTTTAAACAGTTTTCTAAAGAACATATTTATTCTCTATATTATTTCTCTTACTTCTACTATTCTGAATAACTTATGAACTTTGTAGTCGTCTCTTTTCTAACCATGTCATCCTTCACTAATCCTTCAAGCACTAAATTGGATGATACCTACTTTTTTATGCTCGTTAGGTCAAGACAATATTTATTGTAAAGAAAGTTTTCGAAGAACCAATAAGGTTGAAAATATGTGACGCCAGGACGGACCATTAAGTACTTGAGTAGATATTATTATGTAGTAGGTATGTACATACATTACAAACCTTCCGTTTGATTACTCTAATTGATAAAAACTGCATTTAATTCGGATGAGCTTTATCTATTAACATTCTAAGCATTCTGTATTTTAGCTACAGCGTTATAAAAGAATTTACGTTGTAAAATGAAATAGTGCCTTATGTGTACGAAAGAAGAACTATCTTTTCCATAAAATTCACGTCAAAGTTCCCGTTTACTTTACGTCACAAACACGTGAAAAGTCATGCTAGGGCCTCAGAGGGGCCGACATACTTTGTTATAAATGCCATGTAAATATATGTGTAATGTAAAGATAAGATCAATATTAAGATCGTAATGAAATCAGTGTAAATGTTTCAAATCAATGCAATGCCGCCGCCTACGCTTGCTTTCAGCATTGCTTGTGATAGAATTATGACCTCTTAGTTCTGAGAGCCCAACTAATTTAATCTGTTGTATAATCACAAGGCAATTAATACGATTAGTTTGTAAACTGGGGCCTATGTAGTGAGATTATGGCCGGTGTCTCAGTTATGGTTTTATCGGCTGATTTATTTAAGACTATCGTCTACCGAGCGCTCGTCCATACTAAAAGAGAAAACGTTTTCCTGCCCCTAAATCTCAATGAGTTTTTAGAATGCTTCTGACACTGTAAAAAACTAGGTTTATAGGTTTTCTTTTCTACAAAATTTATAACAGTTTGAAAGTAACAGGCGCCTAAAAGTTACTATTTTTATGTCAAAATCTTCATTGAAGTAAAACCTTTGTATTTTAAAAACAAAGAAGTTTTAGAAAGAAAGCAAAACCTACAAACCTAGAATATAATATGCTGAATCGATTGACACTAGAATCTAAGAGATTGGACGTGATTTAGTATGTGAAAAACGTTTTCTCCCGAGAGACAAATTTCATATAAAAAATACTCACAGTCAGTCGCGAGCTGCAACGCTCTCTATCGCACGATCGGGGGTTTTTCAACGAGCGAGAGGGACAGCACGAGTTTTTCTAAATACCTATTTTTTGAAAAGGCAGTCGCTATACAATCCTCTTAATACATATTTCTGCTTCCTAGGAGGTTTTTTTTGTGGAATGCAAGGCTATTTTTATTCTAAATTATAAAAGTAGGTCGCGGGACTTACCGAATTACCGAGGCCCTGGAACGTAAAGAGCTATTGAAGAACACCTTGAATTTTAGTCAGTACGAGTCTGACAGTCCCTCCCGCCCTGCCTTGGGTGGGAGGACTCATTTGATGATTTTACCATGATAAAAAAAAATATAAGTAGACCGACAGTATTTAAGCACACACACTACACACACTAGACTAGTGCACAGTGAAGTGAAGTGTTTACTAACATAGGCTTAAGTTTCTATTGTTTCTATTTACTAACACAAGTTGTTTTTATAAAATTATGTATGTTAGTTTGTAAGGTATATGTCTATGGGCCAATGTAGCCTGATATAAATAAATAAATAAATAAATAAATAAATAAATAAGCAATTCTAGTATAAGATGACCGTTCAACGTGTGGAAAGACCATTTTGTATGAGACCACGATAAGCTGGTTTTGTATAGCTTGATGTGTAGCCGTTAACTTCATTAGGAAAATAGTTACCTTATTGCAATGATAGGTAATCAGTAAATCTGGCTAAATGCAAAGAGATGGAGGAGTAAGGTTTGATCAGAACGGTGACCAAGTTTGGGACAAAGAAAATAGGGCCGTCCAAAGGGTTGTTGGGTTGAGGACATCATCAAAATTGCTACGAACTGAAAGATGAGGGATGCACAGAAGAACCGATATACATATATTTTTATTTGATTTGGGCTTTTTCTTAACTCTAGTCTAGATCAGAATTGTAAGAGACAAAGTCTACGATGGATCAGCCTAACCCAGAAGAAGCCTGATCACTGCTCCTTCTGAACTGAGCCCTGATTATTATCGTTCAATCTCAGAAGATCTATTCAGATCATTGTCGATGATGAACAAGTAGTACCTACCTAAACAGGAGATTTAGTATAAGCCGCAGTGCCTGAAAAGCCGGGTGTTCAATCAGTGCGTCCTTCCAGTCCTAACCTACGGAGCCGAAACGTGGAACATGTCAGTCAAGCTGGCCCACCTACTTCATGTCACGCAGCGTGCTATGGAAAGGTCTATGCTTGGGGTCTCACTAAGGAATGGAATCCGGAATGGGGTCTTACGGCATAAGACCAAAGTTACAGATATTGTCCAAATCTGTAGCAAGCTGAAGTGGCAGTGGGCTGGTCATGTCTGCCGCAGAACCAACGATAGGTGGAGTAGGAAGATTCTCTAATGGAGACCGCGTGTAGGTAAGCGTAGGGTGGGACGACCCCCGGCAAGATGGACCGATGACCTGAAGAAGGTGGCTGGCAGTGGCTGGATGGAAAAAAACAGGAGATCGTGCGCTGTGGCGCTCCCTGGGAGAGGCCTATGTCCAGCAGTGGACTGCAATAGGATGAAATGATGAAGTGCAACTTTTTTCTAACAAACAATATCATGGATGCAATAAAAACTATAAGTTCCTACATTAACCATAGAATTACGATAATGTTTATATTAAACAAGCAATTACCTATATCTTCCGTACGCCGTAATTAACAATTAATAGCAACACAATGACGTTGTGAAGTTGCATCAATCAATTACGGAAACATTACATTTGGTAGGTATTATAGTTTGTTAGGCTTCTGTTCTTGTGTTACAGCTTGCCTGAATATAAAGGTCTGGATTTTTAATTTTTATTCTTTTCATTCATAACAAATACATTCTACTGTATAAACATTGGTAAAAACCAAAGATGATTGCATAAATTAAGTAGGTTAGTACCTACAGTTCGGTCCTCTTGCATGGATGAATGTGTTTAGGTCCATAATAAAGTATGTTTATTTTCTCAAAATTAGACTACCCTGCTCTATAGTTATAAAAATCAGTGATCACTGGGATTTATTTAGTATTTTATCTTCTAGATGTCTACTTGCTTACTGAGAATCAACGCTTATTTTAATTTTGCTATAAGCCATTTAGGTTCCTAGATTATTAAAAAGTGTATTTAGTTTTAAGTTAACCCAAATAGTAATGTATCCATCTTGGACTATTATATTTGCTACAGCATTTGACTAACATTGCTTAAAACAAAGCTTTATCCATTGAACTTTAAATAGACGTTTTAATTGATGTCTGTAACCACTTGATTATTCACTGGCCGTAATCATTCTATACTAGCACTACAGCAAAAATTCAGGACAGGAACTTCGATAAGTCCTTTTTTATGAGAACTTCGATAAGTCCTTTTTTGTGAGAACTTTAATAGGTACTTTTTTGAACTCTTTTGTTAGACCTCTAAAGACTGGCTATCTTATTAATGCTGAATGCTATTCTTTTATTATCCTGTTCAGTATATTTTAGCATTTTCTATTTACCGAAAAACAAATTACCTACTCACTATGACTAGGTAGAGGAATAAACTTAAAATAATTTTGTAATATAGGTAATTAATATTTAATTTATTATTGTGAAAGAAAATTTGAAATAAAAAACAAAGCTTTTATTCTACAACATCGATAGTGCGCTCACATGCCCGCAATGTGCGAAGATCTTTACAAAGATTGGATACATAAGGTTAAGGATCGCAAGAACGACAATAACGGCAGAGCTGAATCAAACGCCCTGACTGAAATCGGTCGGACCACATTATCACCACCAAAAGCTTCAAAATAAATGAGCAAAAGCTCTCACAGAGAGGAGGCCTGTGTCCCAGCAGTGAGAACATTATAGGCTGATGATGATGATGATGAAATGAGCAAAAAGGAGACAACTGCTGACATGACGAGTGATAAGAGGAGTCCTTGTACCTCCTATACGAGCTATGGTCCATCTAAAATTTCATGTTCGCTTCTAGGCTTGATTGAGGTCTAGAGCAAAAACAAAATGAAGTAAGAAGAAGACCTTAATTTATGAATAAATGAATTGTGAATAGAGATGATGAACAGTAAACCTCGTTTCAGGCGCCATGTGCCTTAGCCTTCCCAGATGCTGCATTAATTTAGAATAGGTAAGAAAAGCTTTGAATAGGTAAGATAAGTTTTTATATTTTAGCATAGATGCCAAGTGATGAAATGTCTTTTGCGTCACATCGCATGCTTCATCTCATTTCTAGTGAGCAAACAACTTCAAAATAAGTGTATTGTTATGGCCTCGAATACTAAGGTAGTTAAATACCGCATTTGCAAAGTTAAGATTCCTGAACAAATGACGAATAGAAAATAATACGTTAGGGTTCATTTTTCCATAAACACAAGAAAAGCTTACCTACTTGTTTTATTAGTAGAAATCCA
Organism: Agrotis clavis; assembly: GCA_954870645.1. NCBI lineage: Eukaryota > Metazoa > Arthropoda > Insecta > Lepidoptera > Noctuidae > Agrotis > Agrotis clavis. The sequence continues at coordinate 14,154,866 of OX940919.1, read as the reverse complement.
GTCTTCAGTTCATCGATGTACTCATGAAAAATAATCACTTAGTTTTATCTATTAGCACAAGAAAATATCAAAAAAACACTTCACTGAACATATACTTGTATCTAAAATAAATTTTCAGTATCCTCATGTAACTAGAGCAATTAATATCACAGGTGTTGGCGCGTCGTTATAACAATGTCGTGTCGATTTCACAGCCGCATTCTACGTAAACAGGCCGTTTCGTCGGTAACATAAGTTTTTTGGACAAATTGTCACGCAACGATTTTTTCTCGTAACGTTGAAAGGCTTCGCGACGTGTGTCCACTGACTCCGCTGAGGTTCTCAGCATGACTGCGGGCTCCCGCGTCGCCGCCCCTCGACACAGCAGACATACTGCTTCTTAGAAAATATTTTGTGCGGAGCGGGCCCGAGGCGCGAACGCAGCCCTGCACGCTGAGAAAAGGGCGGGACACCGTAAACTTTTTCACCCAATGGTGCCGGTTTTGACGGCAACGTTTTCAATGGCCATCCGTCCCGCTCTGGTGCACACGAAACAGTGATGTTCGAAAGGGAGACACGATACTCGGCAGCTCATAACGATGGTATAACGAAGAAAATTTCTTTGTGTTTGTGTCGTAATGTGTTCGCTTTATCAGATTTACGTTGAAAGCTCGCTGTTAGCTTTCGAGGGCGCCATATCGGGGCTCTCTTTCAGATGGAGCGCATGTTGCGTTAGTGCGAAAGGGACGCATGATACCCGGGAAATGTTTCGGCTAATGTATTTTCCTGTGGGAAGGAAAACACATGTCGTCGCTTTTAATTTAATACGCGTCACGCTGCGTTGTCGTGTCGTGTGGACCAAGTACCTCGTTTTGTTTTTCGAAGCATTTTATTTCGGTTATAAAAGTTGGTGTTAAATTAAAGGGTTCTTATTTCGAAATCTATGTACTAAAAATATGTTTAAAGTTTCATTGTAGTTATGCAATTTTGAATTATTCTTTAATGTCTGTTAACCTCTGTTGTTTCTTTTGTATAATGTATATTACACATAAAGCTTCATTTTTTTTAGTAAAATTGCCTTTCTGATTTAAAATTTAGTTTTATAAATATTAAATATAATGTCGTTTTTTAACTTCTTTTTTCTTTTTTGTTGCAATTTTCTAATTTGATTCTAATAAGTTCACAATTTACAAAAAATAAACTTTATGGACACATCTCACATATACAAATATAAAACTAACTGTTTATAAAATACAAATAATATTCCAATTTAAAATCATACAACACCACGAGTCCACGTCCATCACCAATTAAATTTAAAATCTACTGCAGTAGTTTAAGGCGCGCCAAATATAATTAACGTAATTAATTTGACATACCGCGAACGCACTTGGTAATTATTTTAGTAAAAAGTCGCATGCGCACGGCGGGGGCGGGGTTCCACGGTCCTATTGGTCAGCGGGCAGGCTGTCACGCGCGCGCCCCGCCCCCCGCACTCCTGCGCACGCTTTTATTTTTATCAACATTTATTTTCATCCGCAGCACGAACGCTCGTGATTAATTTAATATTATTTTTATCGACTAACTTTTCTCACGCAATACGCTTTTTGCTATATTTACCTGTATCGATTCGTTACATCTTACAAAATCGTTTTTGTTCGCATGATCTTCGTCTTCGTTGGAATTAAATCAACGTTTTGTGAGTGGAACAACATTCTTCCTATTAGTGGCGTAGAGATACCAATAAGAAAAACCTTTAGACCACATCCGCTTCGTAACAGCCTGAAGGAAGTAACGACCATTTATAAACATTTAATTAGTGCTGGAAAAACAGAGAATTTATTGCAGCAAGTGTTAAGAGAAAAAACATCTAACTGCAAAATTACTCGAGTTCTTGTAATAATTACGTGATTTAAAATTACAGCCCTAACACAAGGTTGGCACAGTAGGGCTCCAGGTACCCACAATATACCCTCCCAGACCCTCGTATGGAGGACTGGTAGATATTTCATTAAAATAAATAACGTTATTATTTATTTGGGTGTTTTTCGGCAGCGTTGCAAGCTACAAATTATCGGGACAATGCCTCCGCGGGACATCGCTTTTATTAAATGAAGTCCACCAGATGGCGCTGTGCTCCCCTGCTTTCTAGACCTCTGTGAACAATATTAAAAATTCGTTCTATTAATCCCTAAATTAGTAAAACATCGCAGCTTTCATTAAGGATTAGTGTTAATTAATTCAAAATGGGTGGAAATTTTAAACGGATTTTATGAAGGTACCTAATATGAATTAAGTACCTACTTTCGTAATTAGATTCAATTTGTTTAAAAAAAAAATCCATTCTTGTGAAATACAAGAATAGGTCCAGATGTTTGATCAGTAGTTAAGTAAAGTAATTGTTAAAAATTTAAAATGCTAGAAATTCTTCTTTAACTATTTGTTAAAAAAATATTTAATTGGCTAAAGAAACTAAATGTACCTATACTTACTTGCTTTGGAGTCTCGTTTTCTTTGGACATAGTACTTCAAGTACTTATTAAACTTTCTATTAAATTCTAAGATTTTTAAAGTTCATAATTCTATGGGAACCATCGTTCCGCTCTACCTACCTCATGATTGCGTTAAACTGTAATATCTTCTCTTGAATCCTCTTCTCGCTACTCTATTTAATCTGCGATGTTTCTACTATTTTTGAAAGAAAACTAAGTAATGAAACAAGTAATTAGTTTCAATCTTTTGGCAAATAAAAGCAAAGGATAATTAATTTGTGATATATGACAATTCAGATAGATATTTAGAGTACTTTGAAGTACTCGCTTTATTAAAGTTATATATAAAAAAGCAGGAATAGTAGTTTATTATTTATTTTATCACTACTGCTTTCAAAACGGTGAAGGAAAACGTGAAAAATATGCAAATCATAGAGCCAAAAATTTGACATCTAGGTAACACTTCTCACATGGATAGGTCATTTCACCACTTTCTTTACGTGATAAAATCATTAAATAAGTTCTCCCGCCCTGGGTGCAGCGGAAGGGACTGTCAGAGTCGTACTGTGTATGACGGGGCCCCCTCTCAGAGGGCCAAAGCCTGCCGGGGACGCGGGACTTATTCCATCACCGTGACCCCGGAACATAAAGGACTATTGAAGGACACCGTGGATTTTAGTCAGTACGAGTCTGACAGTCCCTCCCACCCTGCCCGGGGTGGGAGGACTCATTTGATGATTTTAGCACGTTAAAAAACAAAAAAAAAAAAAGAGTCGTGCTGTGGGGGGGGTATTACAACGTCTTAAAACCAGGTTTATTCCGGCGAGTGAAAGTGACAAAGCCATACAAGTCGTCTAGCGCCATCTCGTTCACTCACTGGAATAAGCTTGGTTTTAAGACGTTTTAATACCCCCCCCCCCTGACTTATAAAGTCCACGGTGATCCTCCAATAGCCCTTTACGTTACGTGTTAAGACAGTCCGATACGCTATTTTGTACCCTGCAGTGGCAACATTAAAACTCTTTTTATAACCGAAGTCACAACTTTTTTGTTCGGACGTTGATGTCTAATGTTTGCGAGAAACTGCTACAAAGCGTAGCACGTAGACTACGTAGAGGTCACAAACGTTCAAAATGATTTTTTATTTAAAAATGTTGACATACCTGCGTGTTTTTAAATACTAAGTGATGGTTATTTTTAAGTGTAATACATTATGTTCATGCATTAAATATGTGCGTTGCGTCAATGCGTTTTTTTTATAGGCGTAGACAAAGTGCTACGAATTTGACGTAGCCGTTAAAACTCTTTTTCTTGATTTTTTTGCATACATTTATAACTTTGTCTTGTTATGTCTTATGGCTGTAAGTAAACTAAATGCCATTTTTAGCATATAACAAAAACAATAAAGTCAAAAATAATGTACTGCACTAAAAAAATAAATCAATACATACACTTGTATAGCATTTAAAATCCCCACTACCCAGGGTATAGTAATAAGGTATAGGAGAATAAGCAGTCCCGGGCTACTACAAAATAATTTTCTTGCATATTTTACTAGTGTTCATTCTTTTAAGATTTTAATAAATATATAACACACGTGTAAACAGCAGAAAAACAACACATGCACACACCAAATCTAATGACAAGACTTCACGCCCAAAAAACGAATTAATATTAAAATACAAAATAGAAGTAAAAAAATCCACCTGTTCACCTCTAGCCCCTAACTGTATCAGTAATTAATTCGATTCGAAGTCAAACGTCAGTGGGATTCGATGACTATTGATATCGAGTCGGCAACTCGATACATCTCGTATGAAAAGCCGACACAAGCCGATGTGATCGACTTTTTTGCCGCATCCATTCAAAAGAAATTAGATTCGTAACGTTTTCCATTTGATTGTACCTACGTGTGTAGGTATTTTTAGGTACAGTCACACACGCTTATGTTTATGCACTTAGCAAAATCGTATAGTGATTTGACTCTTTGAATATCGTTTAAGACTTTAGTATAAATAAATCAAAATAGCATACTTGGATTACGAAATATTATAGATTTAGTTATTTATAAAATAACATAAACGCATGCGTCGCGTATAAAAAAAAAACTTTAGGAAATATAAAGTAAATATATGAAGATATAATACAAAGTTCATTTTTAATTCCACGATGTATGGTAAGATATCTAAATGAGAACTTATTACTTAAGAGGTGGTTTTATACGGAATTTGTTAAGAAAAATGCAGAACAATGTTAACGTAGCAAATAATTATCAATTAGCGATGTTGTTAGTGACAGCTGTTATGTTAGTGTAATATAAATAAACATCGAATAGATGGATATGTAAGACAACACTCTCATCAATTAATTGCTCTTTCTTAATAGAACACAAAGTGTAATTAACTCAAGATAATTAGAAAACTATTTCATTTCAGAACCAAAAAATCGTCAAATGACACATTGGGAACGTTTTAGCCTGATTATGTAAATCTTAATGATTATCTTCCTTCGTATCTTACTAATATCACAAATTCTACTATTTCTAAGGATTGAGGACTTTTCCACAAAAACTCATAACGGATTTGGTTGAAATTTGGTACACAGATGGTTTTTAACCTGGATATAAGATTTTTAACCCGATTTTATGTTCCCATGCGATAGTTTATGAGTTGTAGCGGTCGAAGTTTCAAAAGGTTGTTTTACTTATTTTGTATCCTGTTATCATGGCTGAAGTCAAAACTACAAAAATGTATTCAGTTCCAACGACAGCATTGATGACAAACACAAACAGACAAATTGGATTCCTTTATATCTAAAAGAGGCTTATCATATTCCGCAGTCATCACAGTAATACTAGTTAATTTCAGAGCATATTCGCTAGCCGGCCCCCGCGGAGGCGAGCGTACGGAGGTAGCTGAACAACCCACATACATGATAAGCGATAATAATTTAATATGCCGTTTGCTCCGGACCAAATTGAGCAATTTATACACGTCCGGTGCAAGCGCATGATCCGTGCACTGCTCCACAGTACAGATGTTAGTAGAACATGCAGTATTTCAACTTTAACAAACGGTAGAGCATTTGACAACGATACCGTTGTGTTGCTTGCTGGTTAGAGAAATTGATGGAGGCTACTGGCTCTAATCGGGTTTAATCGGCCATGAATACGCTAACTTTTCAACTAGAAATCGGTGCTGTGCAAAAATCTGCAGTGGTGTATGCTAATCGTTTAAGCACACACGAATTCTAGGCATTCTTCAGGTAAATCATACGAGTAAGTCAAGGCATGTGCATCTAGACAAATGGTAACATTTTAACAGTGTAGCACAAAATAAAAAAAAACAACAATCGATGTCGTAAACCAACGTTTATTTTCTTTAAAAGATATTGCTAATTTTAAATACGAGTACGATATGGTGTGCATAACAAAGAGTATGCTATTCTATTTACTAAAAATCATTACGAATTAAATTACGCTGTTACATGCAAACTTTTTGAAAATCTTTATGACATGTTACCAAACGTCCAGCTTTGTCTCACCATCTGGGGAGAAGTTTTTTTTTGGGAACAAAATCCCCAGAAAAACGAAAATGGCTTTGTTGATTTACTGGTGATCTTTCAACTGTGCCCCCAGACTTGCGTGCACGCAGCCCAATGAATTCTTATTATTACAGTACCAGGTAGTGCTCGAGTAATTAACATTAACTCGTCCTGTTATTGATTTCCTTACTCGACGTACTGTTTATTGTGGATCACGACTTGTACTTATTAAAAGAAATTGATGAGTGTATGGTCCAGCTACTGTTATGAGAGGCTGAAGTTGGCACGAATTGCTTATTAAAATCAGGAGGTAAGTAAATAAAGTAAATCGGTACATTAATATTGATTTACATCAATTTTTAAGCCACGAGGGTCTTTTTTTATGTACAGTATGGGTTTGCGCTTGACTAGTATGGGTTTGTCTACGACTGGGGTAATAGAAACGAGGTCAACGATGGAGCGAACTTACTTAGGAGAAGCCTATCCGCTTTAACTTTGAAAATATTAGGGTTGTATGCGTTCGGAAATACAGACACAGGCAAAGAGTTCCACTCCTTTGCTGAACGCATAACAAATACGTTTGGAAACGCTCTCGGTCTCTCAAAGCCACTGTCACGCTTTTCTCTACGTATTGTCGAGTTATACGAACATATATTAATAGAGATGATGGTTTTTGGCGATTTCATCGCTGATCCCATTGTTAAAGCAGTTGATTCGCATGAGTACTACCCCCCTTAGAATATGTATGCCCCTTAAACCAGGGACATAAACTGTAAGTTAATCACAGTCAACAACATTAATTATCGTACTCCAGATAACGATAAGAGCACCAAAACTTTCTACTCAATAATCCTAAGTTTATATCAACACAATAAAACATAGATACAAACGTACAAATTGATGCTGACTCAGTACCGGCTTTTAACACGATATCACTCATTATGTCCATCTATTATTTAGATATTTTAATCAAGACGATCGATTGTTACGCGTAGATATAAAGGAAGGTAATTAATAATAAAAGATGGAGAGAGCGGTCTTTGGCCACATGCCGTAGCAAAAACAGAATTGAAACGGCCCGATTAGAAACGGATTCTATACAATCCAATGACGTTTGTGCCTCTCAGCCCTTTTTGCTTTGTATTCTAACGTATTTTTGATGATTTGCAGGACACAACAGACACCAAACAAAAGAGAAATTCGAATAAACAAGTCATCAATTTATAGAAATAAAATTCATCGATTAACCAAAAGGTTTTTAGTAACCGAATTTATTAGAGCTGCAGGTTCGCGGAAGTTGTTCATAAATTCGTGGAGGTATCTTGGCAGCTCGTTTTTTATTTCACAAAATGATTAATACCATGTTTATTTCATTATCTGCCTTTTTGATTTATATCATTCTGAATTGGGACTGAGAGATATCTAATGATATTTACGGCTGGCGAAGTGGCTCAGCCGATGGATGCAAGTGGCGAATTGTCGTTCGGCGTGGCGGTCTAAGGGGGAGGCCTATTTTCAGCAGTGGACGTCTTCCGGCTGATGATGATGTAGTGGCTCAGCGATTGATTGCTGAACTGTGTGTCGCGGGCTCGATACCCGCACGGAACAATTTACATGAATGTTTAATTAAATGTTATGAAAAATATCTAGTTTTAATTCCGCGACAAAAATCCAGGCTTGTTGCAGGATGCAATCCCACCCTATGCAATCATGCATATGCACATGCAGCAAAGGACCCACCCTCCCGCCCACATGCATATGCACAAGTGCAAGAAACAGAAAAACATGCCATGCAATCAAACCTATACTCGACACGTGTTTCGCCCCTCCACGGGGCATCCTCAGGAGATGTTGACTCGACAAGCGCTCGGCCTCGAATGAGCCAGTTTGACAGCTCTCGCCTCTTTATATAGCGTGGTGATGACGCATTAGTAACGGTCGATACAACCGTTATAAAGACGTTTGTCTATATCTACCTGTAATCATACTTAAAAGAGGTGATGTAATTAAGTTTGTTTGTTCATTCAACAGTGTATTATTATTATTATTATGTTTAGAGATTTCTAACTGCTCCAACACACACAACCGGAAGTTTTTATCACAAACATGGAGAATCTTATACGTGTTATTGTCGCTTAAGGAATGGCCGGTATCGATTAAATGTTTTGCGAAATGTGATTTGTCTGGATGGCCATTCCTATAAGCGGCAACATGCTCCCTATATCTAACCTCGAAATTACGGCCTGTCTGACCCACATAGACCCCGTTGCAATCGTTGCATACTAATTTATAAACACCGGATTTTTTTTTGAATTTTCTAATTTATCTTTACCGTTACAAAGATTACGTAAGTTGTGATCTGATCGAAAAGTAACGAAAACATTGTGTTTTTTAAGAATATTCGCGATTTTATCGGAAATGGGGCCTATGTAAGACAGACTACCGACATACTTGTCAATTCGTTCGGGGGTACATGCATAAAGTAGTGAGCGAACCCTGTCATTCTGTTTTTTCTGAATTATATTATCGATAACTTGTTTTGAATACCCGTTTGAAATCGCGATTTGATATATTATTTTAAGTTCTTTGACGTAATTATCCGTGGACAGTGGGACTGACATTAAACGATGGACATAGCTGCGGAAGGCTGCTAGTTTGTGTTGTGATGGGTGACATGAGAAGGCGGGAATTGTTGTGTCGGTGTGAGTGGGTTTTCGATAAATTTGGAAATCGAGTTTGTTATTAACTCTAGTGATTGTTAGATCCAAAAAATTGAGGGATTGGTTGGATTCTAATTCTAATTTGAATTTAATTTTGGGGTGGAAAGTGTTAAGTTTATTAACAAAAATGTCTAATTGACGAATAGTACCCGTCCAACAGATAATTACGTCATCCACGTATCTATAATAAAACAGAATGTTGGGCTCGCCCACCACATATTTACATTCAAAGTAGTCCATAAATATTTCCGCCATTAAAGGACTTAAAGGTGATCCCATTGCTAACCCCTCTTTTTGGCGAAAATATTCGTTATTGAAACGAAAATAATTTTGTTGCATGCAAATACGCGTGAGGTCAAGAAGGTCATGCATTTCTCCAGGATGTAAACGTTGTCTCTCCAAATGGTTCCCCAAAATACGTAAGCACTCTTCAAATGGAATATTTGTAAATAAACTGTCAACATCCAAAGATAATAATTTTGAATTGTGAGGAATGTTGACATTTTTTATTTTTTCAATTAAATCTAAACTATTTTTTAAACTGTATTTTGGTGAAAAAGAAAACTTAGTTTTTAATAAATTGTTGAGATGTTTAGCTAAATCGTATGTTGGGGCACCAATGTAAGAGACAACGGGGCGAATTGGGATATTATCTTTATGAGTTTTGGGTAAACCATACAAAAAAGGAGAACGCGGGTTCATAGGGATTTTATATTTTAATTGATCTGGAGAAATACATGACATGTTACTAATAGCATTCTTCAACTCTACGGTAAATTTTTTGGTGGGGTCGGAACTAAGACGTTCGAAATCCTCCCCCTGGATAACGTCGTTAACCTTCTGGTGGTAAGCAGTTTTATCCAAAATGACTACAGAACGTCTTAGTTCCGACCCCACCAAAAAATTTACCGTAGAGTTGAAGAATGCTATTAGTAACATGTCATGTATTTCTCCAGATCAATTAAAATATAAAATCCCTATGAACCCGCGTTCTCCTTTTTTGTATGGTTTACCCAAAACTCATAAAGATAATATCCCAATTCGCCCCGTTGTCTCTTACATTGGTGCCCCAACATACGATTTAGCTAAACATCTCAACAATTTATTAAAAACTAAGTCTTCTTTTTCACCAAAATACAGTTTAAAAAATAGTTTAGATTTAATTGAAAAAATAAAAAATGTCAACATTCCTCACAATTCAAAATTATTATCTTTGGATGTTGACAGTTTATTTACAAATATTCCATTTGAAGAGTGCTTACGTATTTTGGGGAACCATTTGGAGAGACAACGTTTACATCCTGGAGAAATGCATGACCTTCTTGACCTCACGCGTATTTGCATGCAACAAAATTATTTTCGTTTCAATAACGAATATTTTCGCCAAAAAGAGGGGTTAGCAATGGGATCACCTTTAAGTCCTTTAATGGCGGAAATATTTATGGACTACTTTGAATGTAAATATGTGGTGGGCGAGCCCAACATTCTGTTTTATTATAGATACGTGGATGACGTAATTATCTGTTGGACGGGTACTATTCGTCAATTAGACATTTTTGTTAATAAACTTAACACTTTCCACCCCAAAATTAAATTCAAATTAGAATTAGAATCCAACCAATCCCTCAATTTTTTGGATCTAACAATCACTAGAGTTAATAACAAACTCGATTTCCAAATTTATCGAAAACCCACTCACACCGACACAACAATTCCCGCCTTCTCATGTCACCCATCACAACACAAACTAGCAGCCTTCCGCAGCTATGTCCATCGTTTAATGTCAGTCCCACTGTCCACGGATAATTACGTCAAAGAACTTAAAATAATATATCAAATCGCGATTTCAAACGGGTATTCAAAACAAGTTATCGATAATATAATTCAGAAAAAACAGAATGACAGGGTTCGCTCACTACTTTATGCATGTACCCCCGAACGAATTGACAAGTATGTCGGTAGTCTGTCTTACATAGGCCCCATTTCCGATAAAATCGCGAATATTCTTAAAAAACACAATGTTTTCGTTACTTTTCGATCAGATCACAACTTACGTAATCTTTGTAACGGTAAAGATAAATTAGAAAATTCAAAAAAATCCGGTGTTTATAAATTAGTATGCAACGATTGCAACGGGGTCTATGTGGGTCAGACAGGCCGTAATTTCGAGGTTAGATATAGGGAGCATGTTGCCGCTTATAGGAATGGCCATCCAGACAAATCACATTTCGCAAAACATTTAATCGATACCGGCCATTCCTTAAGCGACAATAACACGTATAAGATTCTCCATGTTTGTGATAAAAACTTCCGGTTGTGTGTGTTGGAGCAGTTAGAAATCTCTAAACATAATAATAATAATAATACACTGTTGAATGAACAAACAAACTTAATTACATCACCTCTTTTAAGTATGATTACAGGTAGATATAGACAAACGTCTTTATAACGGTTGTATCGACCGTTACTAATGCGTCATCACCACGCTATATAAAGAGGCGAGAGCTGTCAAACTGGCTCATTCGAGGCCGAGCGCTTGTCGAGTCAACATCTCCTGAGGATGCCCCGTGGAGGGGCGAAACACGTGTCGAGTATAGGTTTGATTGCATGGCATGTTTTTCTGTTTCTTGCACTTGTGCATATGCATGTGGGCGGGAGGGTGGGTCCTTTGCTGCATGTGCATATGCATGATTGCATAGGGTGGGATTGCATCCTGCAACAAGCCTGGATTTTTGTCGCGGAATTAAAACTAGATATTTTTCATAACATTTAATGTCATGGATTTCCGCAAAGTAACGCCTGATTCCATAATTTATGAATGTTTAATTAATCCGGGTCTGGGTCATGTGTATGTGAGTTTAAATGTCTGTAAACGCACTGTCGATACAGAAATTCCTAGTGAAGGGAAGTGTTTAAGAAAAAGGAATTAAGATGAATTGTGTGTTAGAGAAGAATTTTTGACAGGCCTGTTGGTCTAGTGATTAGTTGACCCTTACTGCTATGCCGGAGGTCGTGGGTTCGATTCCCACCCAGGACAAATGTTTGTGTGATGAGCACGATCATTTGTTCTGTGCCTGGGTGTAATTTATCTATGATAGTTAGAAATCTAATATATAAAATTCTCGTGTCACAGTGTTAGTTACCATACTCCTCTGAAACGACACGACTGATTTTTATGAAATTTTGTATGCATATTCAGTAGGTCTGAGAATAGGCTACTATCTATTTTTTTTTAAATTTATATGGCAAAACAACCTTTGCAGGGTCAGCTAGTATATGTATATAAGTATGTTTATCAGTTGTCTAGTACCCATAACACAAGCTCTGCTTGGCTTGGGACTAGATGGTGTTGTGTAATAGTTGTGGAATATTATTAAAAAAAAAAAACCAACCGATAAAAGTTTGTGCCTTAACAGATGTCATCTTCATTCATCATCTGCTATTTCTTAGCTTGCTTGTATTGCTATACAAGCCCAGTAGTCAAAAAATTAATAGACTGATTTTTACTAAAGCACGTTTTGAATTATAACGAAACATGCTAAAAATATTCTATCGGCTTAATCGTGACTGAAAAAAGGTCAAAAGGTTTGTTCGAAACTGCAAAATCGCACGATTTGCCCGGCGTTCACTGTTCACTTTCAAAAATTACAGTTTCATCATCATTTTTCATGATCTCCAGCCTATCTACGTTGGAAGATCTACATTGTGTTTCTGCATACATCAAAGAATTTTATTGATGTCCTTTATCGATTTTTTTAACATGCACTATATTTTTTTATTAATTTTTGACATTGGCAGAATGGTCGACATCGCCTTTAAAAATAGAATATAAGTTGGTAGCCATTTTTGCAACTTTACATAAAAAAAATTCAAAAAAAAATGTAACCGCCTTCAAAAACAACCACAAAAAATGGTAAAATAACCTACAAAACTTTTTCTTCGGAATTCGGTGACTTTTTTTTAAAAGTTTCATTGTGTTTTTTGCCACCGACTTCCGAAAGAAAAGTTTTGTAGGTTATTTTACCATTTTTTGTGGTTGTTTTTGAAGGCGGTTACATTTTTTTTTGAAAAAATTTTACATTACTCTTTTTAGTTTAAATATTTAACCACAATTCTTGTCAAATACCTACATCATTTTCTTACATACATATGTAAGAAATCCGTAGCACCGGTAATAACATCGTTAATATCTCTTTCATTCCTTCCCTATCTCAAAAACTACTGAACCGATAATGACGAAAGTTGCAGTATTCCTTAATTTGAACGATACCTAGTACAAAATAAAAAGAATTACTTAAATCGGACTTGTAGTTCCGGAGATATGCGAACACAAACATAATTTACTAAATCAGTCGATGCCGACTCCTTACTAGAGGAGTTGTACCTTCCATCATCAGCTCATCCACCTGAGATGATGATTATCAGATGCAAATACTTGAACAGCTTTAGAAAATATATGAAAATGGTACTATGTGCCTATAAAATTTGAAGGTTGCCCTCGATTTCCCTGGGATTCCATCATCAGATCCTGACCTGATGATTATGGGACCAATTGGAAAGTATACCCTTTCAAACCAAAGAAAAATTTTCTAAATCGGTCCAGGCGTCTTCGAGAAATCGGGGAACATACATAAAAAAAAAAAAAAAAATATTCCGACGAATTGAGAACCTCCACCTTTTTTTGAAGTCAGTTAAAAACCCGGTTTTATTTCCCGACTCAGCACCAACTCAGCTAGTTCTACGACCATCTAAGCGGCCTCTAATAGCTTTAAACGATGTAACACAAGTACTTCAGTTGCGACCGCAGCCAATCGCCGCCATACCGCCCAGAAAAACCGATCAAAGTCGCCGCGCCACCACGAATCAAACGCGACAAATTGCTTCCATTTTCAAAATAGACCAATCGTTTTAAAAAAAACGAAGTAGGAGTGCGGCCTCACGAGTAACCGAACCACGACTAATTGGACATTTTAGAGAGGAAAGCATCGACTTGGTAGTACTTAGGCTTACATGTGGATTCTGTGGAAGGCATATGGTATAGGTATACTTGTGCAAACACATGACAGTGACAATGTTAGCAATTTGTGCAAGTATCTTGCCACGCAACGTTTCAGTATACTTGCGCAAGTCGGGATTTGCGCAAGTATACATGAACGTGTGTGGCCGGCATTAGATAACTTATTAACAGTTTTTGACCGCGGCGCGTCGCTCATAAATGAACTTCTGTCAAAGTAAAATTGATTAGAACGTCAAACCGGGATAAAATGATAAAAGGGCCGAAACACATAACCGCGTTGCGTCGCCGCAACGCTAAAATCGGCAGTTTGCGTTGCGGAGTCGTGAAAAAGAGCGTTTTGTTGTCGTTCGGTAGGGTAACCAGTTCGTAACAAGGGCGAACCTCAACCAAAGATATAAATAAATCGAAGTCAACGTCAGACATGTTAATTTTTGATTGATTGACGTGTTGTTTGCAAGAGTGACAGAAAAAAACTGAATCATTGTCAACAAGTATGATACCATAACGCTGGAACGAGCGCCGCGTTGCGGCGCCGCGCCGCGCTACTGTCGATTCTAGCGGGGCGCGGCGCCGCAACGCCGTTATGTGGTTTGGCCCTTAGTTAATCTAGGTAAACTACTTATTTGTGTACCTAATTTTATCCAAATCCATTAAGTAGTTTATGGTGTGAAAGAGCAACCAACATCCATCCGTCCGTCCATCCTTACATACTTTCGCATTTATTATGATACTAAGGCGCAGGGCTCAAAGTGTGATCAAGCTGTTTTGAATTCATACGAAGTGAAGTTTCAATCGTGTAATCAAGATATACACACATCAAAAGTGTCTAGGGATCAACATATATTTTTGCAATAACTTTTCTCCTGATTGATATTAATTAAAATGTTCTTTAAGGATTCATCAAATAAAGTGTTATCGTTTGTCACAGTAACGATAAACCATGTCACCTTTGCATTCATAAAGAAATTTGCCATTTTCCTAATAAAGGGATTTTTGACATTTGAACGACTAACATTAAAGTTCGAAAAAAAGACTGAAATAACAGTTTTCTTTAAAATTTTATTGGGTAACTTAAACAATTAATAATCCGTGTTTCTACCGCGAACACTAACAACACAAGAACATCGGTTTGGCATACTCAAAATGAGTTCATCCAAATCACGCTGTGGAATGGCCGCCCATGTTCGTTGCAACAACAAAAAAAGGTCTTCTTGCGACTAGATACCCTCCATATTCGGCAGAGCTCTTCTCTGTAGCATATCCCATGCATGCTCAATCGGGTTCAAGTCTGGCGACTGAGCAGGCCAGGGCAGGACATTGATGTTAGCTGCGGCGAGAGTCTGTCTTACAACTCTTGCGGTGTGCGGTCGTGCATTATCATGCATTAACTGAAATAAGGGACCGATTTGCACTTGTTGAGGAACGATGACGTCTGATACAATCGTCTCAGCATAAATTTGAGCGTTGAGGTTGCCTCTGATCCAAATCAACTCAGTTCTTCCGCCGATCCAAATACCCGCCCATACCATGATGGTTCCACCACTATAAGGATGGACTTCCTGGCAGGATTTTAATCGCTGTTCGCGTCCAGGGGTTCTCCAGTGTCGTATACGTCTTGTATCCGGTCTCATACCAAAACGAGACTCATCAGAAAAGCACTCGAAACGCCATTGTTCTTCTGCCCAATTTCTGTGTTCAAGAGCCCATTGATATCGAATCCTACGATTGTGCATTGCTATAGGTGGTACCCGTAGCGGTCTTCGGGAATGAAGGTTCACTTCATGCAAGCGGTTTCTGACTGTTTGGTCGCTAATTAAGTTCCCTGAAGAGTGATGAAGCCTCACGGCTAACATCATGGCGGTTATTGTTGGAGCTCTTCGAGTTAAGATTTGAATGTATCGGTCTTGTCTCCGTGTGGTGCAGCGATACCGTCCTCCATGGCGCTCAGCCACGGTACCAGTGCTTCGGTAACGTGTCCAAAGTCGACTGATAACACTCTGACTTGTATTCAGAGCTAAAGCCACAGTACGTTGCCGGGAACCAGCTTCTATCATTCCCACGGCTCTGAGCATTTCTTCCCTGCTTAAATGACGTCGCCGCTCCATAATAACGTTGGTTTTAATCAGTAGTAGGGAAACAGTAGCACTAATAATGTCTTCAATGCGTTGTATGTTTTTATAGGGAAAATATTGACAGCTGATTTTCATCTTTTACTCGAATTTGATTTACAGTTCCTGATTCAAATTATGAAATGCACCAAAAAGGATCCATATAAATTTATAAAATCATAAATTTATTACAAAGCCACATCTCAAACTCAAGAAATCCGCATAAAAATGCTTGATCCCTAGACACTTTTGATGTGTGTATTTAACAAGAATTGCTTTCTTTGTCTCTGCCTGTGTTAGGACTTATTTTTGTACTACTAGTTGTATCTTTCCATCCAGCATCTACTTGCAAAGGTGAAGATAGAAATTATAGTAATGTATTAATTATGAAGAAAAACAATAAGGAAATAATCTTGACAAAACCTGGACTTAAACATGTATAAATCTAAAGCTGTTGGGCCTGTGTAACTTCCAGACACGGCTGAGTTAATTCCGACACCAGAGATGGCGACAGCCCACCCGAAAAAAATGTCCATAAAGCAGGAAGCACCAAAATACGTTGTGTTATGCTAAAATACTCTTAAATAAACCTTCATAAAGACTATTTTATAATGAACAAGTAAGGTCAATGTAAGAATTACTACTCTTATATAAAAGCAGCTACTACATAAAAAAATATTCCATTGATATACCTACATTAAACCATTGTGGCGATAATCTCGTAAAAATACCGGCAAGCAAACGAACTGTGGATCTCATTAAATGTATATAAAATACATAATGTGCGTAGTAAAGTAGGAAGTTAACGCGTATTTTGCCTTCTAAAGTATTAATAAAACCACTCAAATGATCAGAACATGTATTTTTGTTGGGGCATTAACTTTTTAAATACATAGGTTAAAATACTCCGTAAAAAAGATTTCTCTATAATTTGTGTACCAAAAGGAATGAACCTTCGGGACTCAACTTAGTATTTGTATATTTAAAATTATTGTTTATCTTATTTCTGTTATTACATAATAAAAAAAAGAAGATAAGATCAAATCAAGGACCTAATAATTATGAATCCTTGATGATTTCGTCGTATTACTAGTTATTCACATTTTCAGAATTCCAAAGATTGATATTCCAAATAAATTTTATAAATACGGCAACCAACAACCGATTTCGCTCTTTATCAATCCGAGATACAGTTCAGTTTCCTTTAAAATTATTTTTAATAGAAATAGTAATAATCAATTATTCTATAGATTTGCAGAAAAATACGCATAATGAGAAGAAATTGATGGAATTATCGATATTTGTGTGGCAAACAAGGAGGGTGATCAGACCATAAGGGATATAATCAGTAAGTTAGAGTTGTTGCCATTATATTTCTGTTTGTTGCAAATGACTGCAAGGGGTCGTTATCAAGATTTGGGCAATCAGTGCTATTGAGCAGTCCGCGGATTTAAATAATGCCTAATAATGATACTGATCTCTTTCACGATAAATTTCATGATATTGCAGTTTTTTTTTTTTGGAATAAACCGTTATCTGAGGTGCCTGTGTTAATTTGTTAATTATTTATGACTCAATAGCATTACGTTTCGTATTTTGTGATATAAAGATTTAGAATACAGATTGACTTAGACTGCGTCTTCGCTCGGATATCGGAGGTCGAAACTAATCTACGGGAATAATATATTATATTTGAACAAAAAGTACCTATCATAAGTGTTTTCCCATGTTATAAACTGTAGTATCTAAGTTACTACTAAGTCATGGATAAAAATAAGATAAACCATACAATCATAAACTTATTTTATTATAACTTTTAAACCGATCGAAGAATAAATCGTTCTATGAAGTGAAGAAGGAGGAAATTCTCCCATGGTAGTTTGAATAGCACCAAAATTTAATTATTATAATTTAAAGTCAAATATTAACATAACTTTCGTATGAAATTGTCAGTGCGTCGAGTCATATTTGAGTAACAAGAAAAATACATTCATAAACGTAAAATTCGATACCTACACAATTATTAAGTACCTACATTGTTATACTTTATGTGAATAAACAGTCTCTCAAGATTATGATTACTTTCCTGTTTGAAAATAAATTACGATGCATGGGAAAATTAATAAACTCTATGTAGCAACCCTGCTCAACATTAAAGCGATATCTTACATGATCAACATCTCGACAGATATTAAGCAATCGACGTTTAAATACTAGTTGTTGGTTTTACGAAGAAATATGTGATATTAATAACCGTGGATGTGTTAATGGGGTAGCACCACGCCTTATCACGCCCCCAACGCCCATGCTACGGGGTCATTATTTTCTTTAAAAGGTATCCACTTTACTTTCAATATGGAAGCGAGCTTGATTAAGGCTACTTTTTGAAATGCAAATAGCAATTGGTGTATTCATTCCAGAATAAACTGTTAATAAGCAAAACCAATAGAAAGAAGGTAAGGACAATTTTATAAATGGGCCAGTTTACTTTCTTATTATGATTGCATCACATTTATTTAAAGAGTATTGAGTAATAAAGTTTTCTGCGTTCGTTCAATTTATTTATCAATATAAAAATAAGGCCGCATACACAATGAAACGTGTCTATGGTAAAAGATGGCTGCGGCGCGCGGGGAAGTGAAAAAAAAGAATCAAATATTTATTTATAGTAAGATGAATGTGTTTTCTCCAGAGATTTGGTACCGTATCGTAATTCAAATGTTTTTCTTAAAACAGGTCGAAAGCTTACGTTTAACTAATTTATTAGTTTCTCATTGATTTACCGTGTTCGTAAATATGTCAAGAGAGCAGTCGCCATGTCGATTTCGATTAAGTTTTTTACATCGCCATCAAGAGTAGTGAACAAGCAATATTTTTTTCTTTTTAAGGTCAAGGATACAAGTTTATAGCCTTCGAATCTGTCGTTTGATCGACCGCTTTAAATTGTATTTAGCGCGTTTTATGAATAGTGAAGCATTGCCCATTTGCCAGGTACTGATAGATCAAGGTTGCCTATTTGTCATTCTTTATTGAAACGTTTCTACAATTTCGACGTTTCGCCAATGGATTCTGACATTTAGATAAAAACAAAATATAAATGGTTTCCTTATAATTATGTCTATGCCTTTAATTGTATTTGTGCGTTATGACACAGCAGCAGTGTCGAAAATAGGGGTGAGCCAAACGGTGCACAGGCACAAGGTGCAGACCCTGGACGCAGGAATGGCCAGACCACGGCCACAATCAGCAAATACGGGGCGCTCGCACAGTACGCATAAAAGGCTACACGGCACTGCTCAGCACTCAGATCAAAAAAACAGGCAGATAGAGCGCTCAGAACACGCGAGTGGGTCCACCAAAGTTAATACAAAATCAAAAGTTACTACAAACTCGCGACAGTACCAAGCTACGCATCGTCTCGCTCACACGTCACTAGTGATTTGCCATTTTATGTCAAAACATGCCGTCTTGTGTGTTTAAACACTGCAAAAGTTGTTCACAAAAACAAAGAAAACAAGATGGAATATCTTTCCACAGGTAACTCTTGTTATTTTTATTGTTTTGGTATTTATTTTCCATAAAATATTTTCGGCTCACTTGAAACACAAAACCTTAACAGTAAATCGTCTGTGTTGCTAGTTTATGACGGGTAAATTACCCTGAATTAGGGGAATGTGTACTGTGCATAAAAATATCGATCAAATTCGTCAAAACAACTGCACAGTCATAATCTATAGTACCTATACAACATTAGTCTTAACTTTTTAAATAATTTTGGGACAAAATATAACATGGTGTAAAAATTATTGGAATCGATTCAGTTATTGATTCTGAACAAACTATATTCAGGTTTCGCATATAGGTACTAAAAATAATGTTGTATGGTCTATGGTCGTAATGACACAAGGTCACTAGTTAGTTCCGTCCGGGTCGTAAAGACTTCGGGTCTCGGGAGGGGCCCCCGCGCGCGGGGCTGTATTTGTATTTTTGCGTGAGAAAGTGGGACGGAGAGCATGCCTTTGAGCTATTCGGTACTTGTAAGGATGTGCCGCCCTCGCGCCGCTGGATTTTTTTTATTATTTTCGTCGTTTACTTTTCGTTCCGCGTGCGGTGTACTGCGCTTTAAAATTTTTATATTTCAAGACTTATTGGGGTTTATGAAGTATTTTATTATTACTTTTAGTATTTAATTGCAACAATTAGGCTTTGCCATGTGACATTATAGAGGTTTCCATACTTTCATTAGTGATATTTTTCATTTTCGAATTATTAGTTGCAATGCAATCAGTATCGTTAGTAGTGCTGGTAGGGCCTTTTCAATTGGCCGATAAATCGTTTTGATTTTGCAAAAAAAAGCAAAATCGCGTTTCCAATTTTAAACATTAATAGTACTTAGATGTTTGTTTGCACAATATAATTGGTGCAGAACTAAAGCATGATTGCGTGTAAAATAATTATGATTTTAATAAAAATGTGATTGTGTGTAAAATAATTAATATTTTAATAAATATGTTGATTGTTATAACAAATTCTTTATCTTTTTAAACTAAAAAACCTATCCTTAAATAGTTTATTAAACAAATTACCAAAAAGCGTTATAAAGTGTTATCTGGTCTGATATAAATTAATTAAATAGGTACTAAGTAATTACGCATATTAACTTTTATTCCTTATTATTATTCTGTTAAATAATAAATACTACATGCTTATGCTCTCTGGGTATAACCATAAAGCAAAATCGCGTTTCTAATTGTAAAAAAATATTAGTACAATATTTGGGAACAATTTAACTGAACAAAAATATGGGAGTATTTCTCAATATCTGGCAACCGTAAACGCACACAGATGCACGTGTCCGTACACGGCGCCACTTATCTGCCGCGCACACATAAATAACGACTGGCACCACGTTGTTGTTCGCGCACGTTCTATCTGCCTATTTCTTTGATCTGAGGCTCAGCAGACTTCGGAATCTTGTGCGAATAAAAAATTCGAAGCCAACATTAAAAAAAGGAAGCTTTCGGACTGGTAAACTCGAATATTCTTGAAAAAACAACAGTTTATTAAATAATATTTTGTTAGTCATCAATTTACCGTGAACACATCCTGCAACCCTTATACCGAGGTAATATAGCGTTGCTAGTGTTGTAGAAAGGCACTTATGGGCCCGGCGCGTTTTTCCCGGCGTTATGGCGGCTCCCGCGGGGCGCTGCGGGGTGCTCCGCCCCCACTTAACGCAATTTATTGCGCGACCCTTTAATAAACAAATAAATAACCGAGGAAAATTCAATGATATACAACCGAGCGTGCTGCTCGCTTGTTCTTCCAGTCTCGAAGAAACAATCTCGTGAAAAATTGCCGCAATTTCGGAAAATGGATTTTTATTATATTTTGATGTAAAGAGCGGAGAAGGAATTACATCGAGAAGAAAATTTTATCCTTGTAGCTTGATATAAGCTCTAGGTTACGGCAATTTATTAATGGACAAACTCCTCTTTTCATAGCATAACTTCGGTTCTCGTGTAGTGTGTATTGGTATTTGGTAGTTATTTCTGGTGATCTTCTGTTTTTTTTTTATCTGTGCGAGAATTTGCGACGAGAGCGTTTGCAAAGATGTAAAACTGTTATAAAATGCAATAAATATTACTATGGTCAATTTTAAGTGTTTGATAACAGTACCTAAACGTAAGTAACGTTCTAACTATACGAGAAATAACAACAGGATCATTTGCTTTAATTTTTTTAGCAAATCAGATAGTACCTAATCGATCTTTTTTCACCAAAAATGATCATTCAACCATCACGAATTCACGAATCAAAATCATGAATTCTTTTCGTGAACTCACTGCTATGTGGGTACCTAAACTGATTTAATTTTATATCCGCTCACGATTGATTCGTTTATTTGGCAGCTTAACTTAAGCCTGGAACTGCTTACCATGAGGTTCTGGGTATTTACATACCTAAATATTAAATGTTTTTTTTTCTTTCTTTCTTTTCTATTATATGTTTTAAGAGTGTCCCAGTTGTTTTTTAACAAGACGAATTTGTTTATTTTCTTTTCCATCAGATTTTCCACTTTTATGCATTCTTCAGTAATCGATATAATTTAACTGAACAGAATATGAAATACACTCGAATGGCACCTGTATAATTTATATTTATTATTTTATGTGGGTATCATAAGTTAATTGTATTAGCACTACGTCACCCACTGCTAAAATGTTAATTCGATCCAAGCAAGAATGTCACATAGGAATTATTAAAATATTTAAATATTCTATTTAATCTTAACCGAACACCCATTATGATATGGAAATAAGAAACTTTAAAAACCTCCGTAATGTTTATTATTTTCAAGTTAAGATGATCGTTTAGATATTTTTGACAATTTAATCGACGAACGTCGAAGTTTAACACTCGTCTCATAAAGTTGTTTTGATTAGATATTATTAAAATATTAATATTGATGTAAATGTTAATAAATTATTCACTGTAACGTATACTAATTATTATCAAATTCATTACCTACATAGTACCTACATACTTATCTCTTACAAAAACATCTCACGTTCTGGACAAAATTATTCTATTCTATTTAGTAACTGGGCCATATTTGATGTTAGGTAACATCCTATCGAATTAATCAATGTATTCACAGCATCCCAGCATAAGTACAGATATCGGTTCATTTCCTGGTCGCTGGGACGCGATATTTTACATAAACAGCAGACAATCGGGTCTCGATACCGACGGAGCGCACAAAAAGTACAAACTCATTAGTAAGGCCCGACCGGGAGCACAGGAATTAATGAAGGTGAACAATAATTTAGGGTTTAATTAAAAGTGCAGCCCCCCGCAGCGCCACCTCCGCACCCCGCGCGCCCCGTACTCCCCGCCACACAATTATTATTTCTATATAATTTGTGAAAGCTGTAATTTAATAAAACTCACTACCAACCTCGTCTAAGATGGTTGGGAATTTAAAATTTTGTTAATAAGGAGTTATGAGACCTGCTTGTCTTTTGCAGCCTGCTTCTACGATGAAATATTATTCTTCTTGTTGATAGATCTTGTTGATTTATTGAATTAAGAGATGGTTTTCATGTTTTTCATCTCATTTGAGATTTGTATTTCTTCAGATAGAAAAAGATATAAATAAGACAATTGGAAAAGCAAGCAAACAATATCTGTTCAAAGGACAAAGATCTGTTTTGTGTGATGGTTTTATGTTACGTCCTTTCCGAACAAACGCGTTGTATAGATAAATAAATATTTTATGAACCCCTCATCCCAAAGGCTACCTGTACATTGGTTATTTACAGCCCAGCTTAGAACAACAAGTGATTTACAATTACCGAAAATACTTGAATAAACAAGCATTTTGAGTGTCAACGTCTTTTCTCACCGGTATCGAGTTGAACAATACGTATTGAGCTCGCTGCTCGACCCCGAACTAAAAGAATGGTGATTATTTTACAAATCACTGTTATTACGGCACCACAATGGACTTGATGAACAAGGGGGATAAATAATAGCTACGCTCCAGTGATCGAGATGGATCTACTTTATTTCTTATTTTATGAAGAAATACCTACTTACGCTCTAAACATTTCTCGACATTAAATATCTCCATGCATTCAGAGTAGTACCTAAATTAATTAAATACAAAAAATATAAAATATTTATTCTCGGATTTGATCTTTAAAGTCGTAAAATAAATATTTCTGTATAATAGACTCAGCATGTTGTACGCACACCGAGCAATTACGAGTTCTTTATCGACATCCCATGAATGAGTTAAATAATGTTTCAGATACCAGCCCATTAAGAAACACGTGTCCTCTGAAGTTTTTCCTGCGTCTGTAACATTTCCCGGACACTTGCAGGTGCAAAAAGTAATATTGATCACAAATAACAATGCGTCCGCGACACTATGTCAGGGCTGTGCGCGCGCGCACCACCCTTGACGCACGAAACAATGGCGCTGCGACGAAACCCGAAACCGAACGGAAGTGCGCGGACCCCCGGGATGCGGCGATTTTCTTGCGCTCGCGCTCTTAAAACTTTCAACGGTGGCAAAGAGGGCTAATGGGCAATAGCATTTTTGTTATCGGCGATGCATTGAAGTCAACTCGCGACGCTCATTGTTCAGGCGTATAATTATCCGCACATTCTTTTATTGTTGCGCATAAAATCAAAGAATATGTTATATTCATTTTCCCCTGACTTTTGACTCGGAGCGTATTGAGCAAACTCAATGGAAGACGGTTAAATGTTCTCACGATTTAATGCGTTTTAAGGACTGTTAGGGCTAAGACGCAATATACTTGTAAATTAATTGACTGAAGTTCTAAAGCAATTGTTTACACATTGTAAAAGAAACGTTAAGCCTTGTACGTTTTACCGTAGATAATTTTAAATGACAAACAGAAAATTTTTAAATGAATCAGTCTGTCTATATTTATACCATATCGGTGACATTACCGTCATTAATTTATACTTAGGTACTTATTAAGATAATTATACGACTCCGTTTTAGTGTCAACAACTTTATCTAATAATTTAATCCTATAAGAAACGGCGCTCTTACATTATTTGTTTAAATTTTTCATCACCAAACGTAATAATAGCGCGAGTCTAACTAACAGTTAGAGGTGCTCAACTCAAGTGGGTGAGGTCCATATGTCGGTGTTGAACAACGTTTTGTCACCAAGTGGCAAGTACTTACTCCCCTAAGTTCTATAAGGAGGTTATAGTCACGTGCGCGAACGTCAAGAGGTTAGATAATGCCTCCTTGTGTGACCATTTCATCATTACTCTAATCGTTCATTGAATCATTGAGTATTAAAAAGCTCTTGTAATGTCGTCGTTGTGTTAACACGTGCCGTTTGGTAATTTATGAATAAGTAGAGTAGGTATTTTCTATGGGCTAGGAAAACTGAATGCAAATCCTTAAATGTCGATACACGCAGTGGGATGCGCGGGCGTTGTAAAAATATGCTCACATCCTTTACCTTTGGGCCCGACTGCGTTTAGGGTTACGGGACTGTCATAAAAGGGGTATTGCGGCCCTAGGATGCTAAGTAGGAGGACTGTTTTCTTAGTCCCTTCCGCTCCACCTGGGCAGGTGGACTCATTTGGTGAATTTAACGCACCAAAAATAAGTGTCTGACTGCATTAAACTAGCGCCCCTTATGACTAAATTGTAGATAATATTTACTAAGAAAATAAAATAATACTTTTAGGTATTAACTAATCGATAAGAACACGATAGAGAATGTAAATAACGTCACATCACACCTGTTTTATGATAGTCTGATAAAGTTCCTTATCAATGAATGTATTTCTAAATTAACGTCAACGATGATTGTTAGAAATGATTGAAGTCTGTGTTTCTTTGATAGCAAATGGGTATTAATCACGAGGTTTATTTTTAAATATTTAATTGTATAAAATGTAAGCATCTTGGTTGGTTATGGTCTTATGTTAGACTTTTACTGACATACTATATAATTATAGCTCAATAGCATTATTAAAATTGAAGTGCGAATTACTAATGATTGATGACTACTATGATTTTTGTCCACCTCAAAAAGGTTAGTGAAACAACCACTTGCCGTGTCATCACGTTTTTTCGTATAGTCCTTTGCTACTTTGCTAACTTTTATGAAGAAAGCAATAAGTAAAGTTTAAAAGGCTCTAGTATACTCATACGCTTATTCTAATAATTATTAGGCTGAAAAACCTTGAAGTTCAGTAAAAAAAATCTATTAAAAAACGAATACACGTGTTTTTGTAACAAAGGCTTGCCTAACAAAAAACAACAGTTGATTCATATTTACAACAAAAGTGTTTGCATCTGTCAACTGGTAACACATTGTCTACATAATTTCCGATTTGTATATAGAGATATAATAAAATGCCATAACCATGGGCGGTTTAACCAGGGTCGAAGAGTAGTGGACTTTTTTCAACAAATATAATTTGTTTGATTTGTAAAGAGTGAATGGAGTTGGCAGTAGGTCTGTATTACGTTCCGTGGCTCAGTAGTCATTGTTTGGTGCTCGCGGGTGTCCGTGGTACCCCGCCATTTTCCCCGCAGGGTTCTGCTAAAGACCCAATGCTATGTTAATTCTGAAGTCACCAAATGCCCCGTTAAATTTGTCAGCAAAGAATGGACTCTTGCCCTTTGAACGTCATTATTCGCGGACTTGACAATGTGCCGTGAAATGTTGGTATTATGATTCGACACGATTTGGTTTTCGAACCGTTTTTACTGAGCTATTTAGTTGCGATTCTGCAGTTTGGTGTTTTGTTTTAGCTGTGTTACAGTGATTAAGATCGATTGCTGAGTTTTTGCAGAAAGTTTCGGAAAAAGTATGGACTATTTTGGGAAAGGTCTTTTGGTAAATAGCTTACGCAAGTAGGCACTAGCCAAGTCTTTCCAGTTTTCGTTTATTTGATGATGTCTTATTTCTTTAACGGAAACAGAATAAGATCTGTAGATAATTTGGGGAGATATTTTGGACTGTTATGTTCAATTAAAACGAAATGATCGGTGTTATGGTCGAGGGTGTGACCGATCGGCGGACGGACGTGTCCCCACGGAGCCGTGCTCAGCTGCTCAGTGGTCACAGCGTGACTCTCTTGTCACTCCCACCGAGAATAACAGTTATCATTTTAAGTAATACGTTTTTTACTTGTTGTTTTAAAATCATTGGGACTATTTGAAATCTCTCTGAAAACAATAACGGGGCCAGTTAGATGTAGGTAGTGATTTCGCTTTTTTTACTTGGAAACATCGATAAATGTGGTTCCTAAATGACTTATCCTTTCCTTCCGATAAGTCATTAAAACGTTTGAACAGTTTAGTTTTAAGGCAGAAGAGTTTAAAACTGCATTGGGTTGTTATGTAAGTATCATGAATCCGTTTCAAACAATGAATGGCATCATCATTTAATTATGTAAAGCAGCAGTTACAAATGATGCTGAAGTCATACAAAAACATAAGAATCAAGGAAAATTCCTGATTCTGAGAGGTGTATCAAAAGTAGAACCAAAGAAAAGAAAAGTTAAGCTATTACTTCTAAACCTTATAGGTACTTAAGTTTCAAGCTGCTTTATTATAACATCTGTCTATATTTAGAATGAAATTTAAATACTAATTTGTTAAAATACGATTGTCTTTAACTGTATCACGTTGTTGTAAATTATTTAGTTTTTACATTGATACAAAAGTGGTCGCGGCGAGTGCGCGGGCGCAGTGCCGCCGGACGGCCAGCGGGGCGCCACCGGCGCAGGCCCCTGCATAAATACAACAAATATCGGAAAATACATTTGAATACGTATGTGTTATTTACTAAAATTAATTTATTCATCCTTTCGGATGAAATCTCTGGCGCTTCCAATAACTGATATCTGAACGCCGATAACAGGTAGATATCTTATGATTCATTCAACTTGATCCTTGTTTCTGCCTGCTTTTAATTATGAAAGTTCTTGTATCTGTTATTAAGTTCTGAGTACGAATACCCAGTAATTTTATTAATTAGTACAGGAAGGCTGACTAGTATTTTTCACTTAAATCAGTTTCGAGTTGCATTTCAGTTTCTTAACATCAGAAACTAAAATGTGTTTGTTGAAAGTTAATCAGTCAGGAAAGGACGAATGAAAATATCTATGGATCGCTGATTCTCACACGAACTAAGTCAATCTTGTAGCACTGCTTTATACTGAATTCCCGTTGATAAATCTAATAAAAACTTTGTTTCATGAAAAATTTAAAACCTGCCCCGTGTTCTGTGAACACTGTGTTGAATAAATTATTCTCTACACTTATAGGTTCCATTCGAGGTAAGTTTATCGAATCTACACTAATTACGCCTGTTATTTGAAGTTCTTGATCTTGTGATCTTGTGATGTTATCACATTGAGGATTGAAAAAAGTTAGCCTTATCTAAAGAGATAGGGACTATTTGTATTTTGAAGAACCGTAACAAGTTTTTTTTTGTGAAGTGAAGGTTGTTTTAATTCATTTTGCCTAATGACATTAGTCTAATAGGTATAGATTACATCCTTGCAATTTACTTGTGTCATTAACCAATAGAGTTACTCGTATATTCAGAATACGATCTCCACTAATTTTAAAAGCTACGCGCCCGAAGCTCTGGGTCAACTGCAGGACAAGTCAAATTCGATAATGACGTCTTTTTTATTTACCACACAGTAGTTTTCTTCAACGAAGAACTCCTGGAGAACCTGAAATTTTCGGTGGAACATGTCGGTTTCCCTTGGCATTTTCCGCAATTGAATGCCTACCGCATCATAAACTTGTACGCTGTTGGAAGGTGCTAAGTACAGGTGAATTGAACTAAGTTAAATACATAAAGCTCATAGAGAACAAATACAACAATTATGATCGCGAAAAAAAAGGCCAAAAAGAAAATCGATGTTAATATAATTTTGATCATTGAGCTTTTTGACCCATAAAGCTTATTTACCAAAGTACTTGTGTAAATTGTAAATCTTGTTAATAGTATTTTTTCAAGACATATAAAACAAGTTATTACACTTATTACTCTGTACATAATTTATGATCGAAGTTAATGTTCAGTTTCCGCACTTGGCCGTCCCTGTTGAGACAAATTGGTCAATTAATCATTGTTTAATGTCGCTTCCACCGTCTTATCTGTGGAGGTACACGCTTGTTCGTGTAATGGTTTGTTTGCGTCTGTTTTAAGCGATAGAATAATAAGTTATAATAATATATTGTTTTAATTACGTAAAACAGTTTTCGCAATATAATAGGAATGTCTATCTCGTGTGACCAGCCCGAAAAAGAACAAGCGCTTTTCCTAGGTTACCCATACTTTTCGGAGCATCTATACATATAATAAAATAGTAGGAAAGTCAAAACTGTACATTGAATATTTTTTGAAAAGAATACTTGGGGTGTGATCTACAATCGATACCGAAGCCAAAAATATAGTTTTTAGAATTTTTGTCTGTTTGTCTGTATGTATGTCCGGGATAAACTCAAAAAGTACTGGACGGATTTGAATGATTTTTTTTTTGTTGTATAGGTATTAAGTCTGGCCAACACATAGGCTATAATTTATCTTGGAAACTTGAACACCTGGTGTAGAACCGCAACGGACCAGCTAAACTATAAGAGATACAAAAATGTGATGAGCATTTTCCTCTGAGGGAATAAATTTGAAGATCTGGAACACCTGATGTGGAACTCCAAGAGCCCAGCTACACTATAACATATACAGGAATGACGTTTTAGCAAAGTTGTTCACCCTGATGAGCACTTTCTGTTGACATATAAACATTGAAGATCTGGAATACCTGATGTGGAACACCAAGAGCCCAGCTACACTATTACAAATACAGGAATGACGTTTTTGCAAAGTTGTTCAGCCTGACAAGCACTCTCTGTTGACATACAAAAATTGAAGTGCTCTGGAACACCTGATGTGGAACACCAAAAGCCCATCTAAACTATAACATATATGTATAGGAATGAAGTCTTAGCATGAGTTGCTCAGCCTGATGAGCATTCTCTGTTGACGTATAAAAATTGAAGATCTGGAACACCTGTTGTGAAACTCCAAGAGCCCAGCTACTCTATAACATGTAAAGGAATGACGTCTTAGCAAAGTTGTTCAGCCTGATGAGCAGTCTCTGTTGACGTATAAAAATTGAAGAACTGGAACACCTGATGTGGAACACCAAGAGCCCAGCTACACTATTACATATACAGGAATGACGTCTTTGCAAAGTTGTTCAACCTGATGAGCACTTTCTGTTGACATATAAAAATTGAAGATCTGGAATACCTGATGTGGAACACCAAGAGCCCAGCTACACTATTACAAATACAGGAATGACGTTTTTGCAAAGTTGTTCAGCCTGACAAGCACTCTCTGTTGACATACAAAAATTGAAGTGCTCTGGAACACCTGATGTGGAACACCAAAAGCCCATCTAAACTATAACATATATGTATAGGAATGAAATCTTAGCATGAGTTGCTCAGCCTGATGAGCATTCTCTGTTGACGTATAAAAATTGAAGATCTGGAACACCTGTTGTGAAACTCCAAGAGCCCAGCTACTCAATAACATGTAAAGGAATGACGTCTTTGCAAAGTTGTTCAGCCTGATGAGCAGTCTCTGTTGACGTATAAAAATTGAAGAACTGGAACACCTGATGTGGAACACTAAGAGCCCAGCTACACTATAACATATATAGGAATGACGTCTTAGCAAGAAATGCTCAGCCTTATGAGCACTCTCTGTTGACGTATAAAAATTGAAGATCTGGAACACCTGTTGTGGAACTCCAAGAGCCCAGCTACAAAGGAATGACGTCTTAGCAAAGTTGTTCAGCCTGATGAGCAGTCTCTGTTGTAGGTACGTCACTAACAAAGTAAGATGCGTATTTTTTTTTTGTTTTTTGTTGTTTAAAATCCCATTTGACTAAGACAACACTGCAACACTCAACGTGTTCGTAGTCATGAAACTGTGACAAAGCAAAGGTGTTTCAGGATTGTAGTCGTCTTCCCCTGGAGGCGATGGCCCTCCACCGCGTCTATCGAGGCGCATCGCCAGGAGAATGATCATCTCATCCGCACGCAAAATACGCGCATATGACGTAGAGTTGCGGATACCAGCCTGCTATACAATACAATACAATCGCCAGGATGAATCCCAGGAAAGAGCTCTGGCGCGATCACAGGGCAATATGTAGAGAGCGACTGTCGCAACCGAGTTCCGGGCACGCCCCAACTAGGGTTGCCAACATTTTTTTGTCAGAATATAGTATTTTCTTTGAAAAAGCCATAAAAAAATATAGTACGCTTCAAAAAAATATAGTATTTTAGTAGGAAAGAATAAAAAATAGACTTAAGTTATATTTTTACTTATTTATTTTTTTTAAACTATGTTTTTTTGCACTTCTTCCATATTTTTTATATACGTGTTCGTAAATTGCAGGAAGTTTTTTTATTTTACTAATTTTAGTAATGCAATAGAAACGCAAAATATAAACATTTAGCTATTGTACGGAAATATAGTATTTTCGCGTACCATATGTATATTTCTTCAAAAGTATATAGTACGGAGACCCTAAATATAGTACAATAGGTACTATATATTATAGTACGGTTGGCAACCCTAGCCCCAACCGCGGTGGTAAGACCCCTCTTTAAGGAGTGGCTGGATAGGCGTCACGGCGTCCCGCCTGACCTACCACATGACGTAGGTCCTCAACGAACACGAAAGTTTCGGGAGGTAGCAGTGTCGGATAGGGAAGGAAGAATCGCCTGGGTGTCACCACTGCGTGGATCGCCAGTG
This sequence comes from Agrotis clavis, assembly GCA_954870645.1. Lineage (NCBI taxonomy): Eukaryota > Metazoa > Arthropoda > Insecta > Lepidoptera > Noctuidae > Agrotis > Agrotis clavis. The sequence goes on along the minus strand of OX940919.1, from coordinate 14,123,642 downwards.
GGACAGGACAGGTGGAGCATACGGTGCAGGACTACCCACTTGGGTAGAGAACCGCCGTGTCCTCACTACGACGATAATCGGTGACCTCTTGTGCTTAGTATTGGTCGAGACCATGATGCTGAGGGGCGAGACAGAATGGGAAGCAGTCGCCTCCTTCTGCGAAGCAGTCATGCTAGCGAAGAAGGAGGCGGGACGCATGAGGGAGAGGACAATGTCCACCTCCAGCCCAGCCGCAGCGGTAGACGCCGATGGCGACAGACGTCGCTACACGATCTCCAGCCACTGTAGGCGCGGCCATGCGGGCGGCGAGTAAGAGTGCACGTTGTGTTCCATGTGATATATATTACCACGCTAAAAAAAATGTAATCGTCTGAATGTACCATGTCGAACAAAAAAGCCGTCGAGGCCGTGGACAGTACACTTTGAGACATTCGCCATGATGATAGACCCATGGACAATATCACGGTAGGTACTGTTCTCTGGAAAATTCCGGCAGACACTGCCCGTTGTAAGAAGAATTGATAAGTTACGTATTCGGAGTCCCGTCAAGTATAACACTTCAGGAAAATTCTTGGCTATTTGATCGTGCGATACTAAAAAAATGACCGAACCGCTGCAATAAACGAAAACATATTAGCCGAAATTGTTGGGAATGATGTGGTTCACACGTCATACAATAACGTCGTCAATCAGGATGATGCCAGCAACTACCCACTCGAGATTTTAAATTCATTAACTGCCTGTGGTCCTCGAGCTCATAAAATAACCTAAAATTTTATTTATTTTTTTATTTTATAAATTTATTTATAAAGGGCATTGTCTGAACTTGGCCATTTTTGTACGCGATGCTATACAAAAAAGTAATTTACCAATATTTTAAATTCTATTTTAGTAAACATCTGGTGCAAATAACTTTGTATCAATTGGCATTATAAACAATAACCTTTTTTAAGTATTTGATTTGATGCTACACACGAACCCGGCGGATTTGGTTTCAGTGTTGCCAAATCAAAACTCCATAAACCAACAAATTCAAATCGATTTAAAAAACAATGCAATCTCTCCACTATATTGAAATATAGTTTTCATAAGATAATATATAAATAACATTCTAATAAACGATATAATTAATAGGACTTCAAAAATGATAAAACTGAGGTTTTATGCATCATTTCTGGAGAAATCATAGCAGTAGAATCGATTTCTTAAGAATCGATATACAATTGTTTTTTTTACGCGATGCTTAAAAATTGTTGTGTTGAATTCAAAATGACAGTTGTCATTTTGAAATTGCATCGTGATTGATTGATGATTTTGTGAGTTTTATAAGGAACACTATTTTTTTGTAATGGATTTCGATTCTTCTTTTCTTGGCGACCCCGGCACTTCTTTGGAAAATAACATTGAAGGGAGGTCAGGTCAGCAATAAAACAATATTGCTGCAACTGTATGGTGGGCCGTAGAACAGTAGGTTGCTGTGCACATAATTATGACAATTATTTGGTTTTTAAGTTGGGAAAGATATCAGGAACATATTAATCCACCTGCTAAGTTCCTTGACAATGTTCTTATAACTTATGAATCTGACTAATAAATATAATTATATATAAAAAAAACAAGTTTTATTTCATAGATAACCTGTTTCAATTAAATGTTAAAAAAACATCTAAATAAAAATCTTGATACAAAACTTGCTGTAGATCCTCATTCTTACTGATTTGAGCTAATAAATCAATCACATATTATTAGCTGAACTGTTTGTTTAAGAGTGGCCAAAGTCCCATAGACATTGGACAATTCCCTTTATTTATAAATCTTTTACAAAGAAGGGTGTAGAAAGCCACAAAACAATACTTAATCATTTAGGTATAGTAAAAATTAATGCCTACATAGAGATAGTGTATAACTAAAATTATAATAAGTACAAAATATTGACATGAGAATTTAAAGTACATGTAGCGACCTGCCTGAACTAAGTTTATAAAAACTTGTGTTTCAGGTCATCACTTCATCGCAATTTAAATGGGACAGTATAATTTAAGTTTTCAGGATTAATATAAAAATACATAGAATACTTTATCGACTAACAAAATAAGCATACTTTACAAATATTATAAAACTATTTTAAACTACATATTAAGCAATTATCGAGGAAATATTTGTTTTACTTGAATTAAAACTAGGTCAAAATTTAGCACATAGGTATGACATTTTCAATGTTTCACATATGTTTCACACAACTGTAGCATAGCTACGCGTGCATTTTTTTTCTAGGTAGATGGTGACATACATAATTATTTGCAATGTTGATGATAGAGACCCAAGAGCAGAGTTAGTAACAAAGTATTGGGTTGGTTTATTACATTTCATGCGGAAATAATCGAAACAACTAGATACAGATTGGCTGATTCGTCATTCTAAACTACATACATAAAATTAATAATAATGCTTCTAAGAAATCTAACTCCACCAAAATTGTGCAATGGAACGCGACTAATACATAGTTACTGCAATACACAGAAATTTAAGCGAAGCTGAAATTCTCACCGGATGTGGCTCTTTTTTTTTTTTTTTTTTTTTACGTGGCAAAATCATCAAATGAGTCCTCCCACCCCGGGCAGGGCGGGAGGGACTGTCAGACTTGTACTGACTAAAATCCACGGTGTCCTTCGTTAGCCCTTTGTGTGCCGGAGTCGCGGTATACGTATGTCCCGCAACCCCGGCAGGACTAGGGATGAGCGTTGAATCAACGAACTAGTTGAATCAACCGTTGATCTCCTTTCAACGAATTAACGTTAACTGTATATGAATCAACTAGTTGAATTCGTCAACGGCGTTTATGAGTTAATTCAACGAGACGAACGCAACGAGTTCAACTCGTTCGTCTCGTTGAATTAACGATTTGCGTTCTCGTTAATTCAACGAGACGAACGAGTTGAACTCGTTGCGTTCGTCTCGTTGATTCGCGCAACGAGCTGAGCAATTTACAAAACTTACGTTGATTTCAACGTTGAGTTTTTTGCTTCGTTATTTTTAACGTCATAGATTGAGACTTTGCGAGCGGTTGAAAGAGTTGATTTTCGAAATATTTATTTTAAGAATAGTAATTTGGTGCAATTTGTTTACATACGTTTACCACAGATACAGATACCTAATCCCAATGTATTATTTGAAATGTACTATTATTTAAGACGCAAAGGTATGGCGAACTCTATGAAAAATTGAAATAATAACTTTGATTTCACACAATTATGGATGATAGTTTGTACATAAAAAAAAATTACGTATACGTTGCAAGTTGACAGTTAAATTCGTCAACGAGACGAACACGTTCAAGTCGTTCAACTCGTTGACGAATTTAACTAGTTGATCAACTAGTTGACAAACGTGAATCAACGTTAACGTTTCGTTGACGGAAAAACCGTCAACGACCCATCGCTAGGCAGGACTGTGGCCCTCTATAGGGGGGCCCCGTCATCATGCTGACGCTCCTTGAGGCGCGCGTGGGACACAACGCGCCGTCGACCCGGGCATGGTCCATGGTCGGACAGCGAGTTGCCCTTTACTCGCCGCCCGCATGCCCGCGCCTACGGTGGCCGGAGATCGTCCCGCGACATCCGTCGCCGTGGGCGTCTACCACTGCGTCTCGGGCGGAGGGAGGACGGTATCCTCTCCCTCAAGCGGCCCGCCTCCTCCTTCGCGAGCATGACTGCTTCGCAGAAGGAGGCGACCGCCTCCCACTCCGTCTCGCCCCGCAGCATGGCCGCAACCAATGCCGGGCGCGAGAGGTCTCCGCCTATCGCAGCCGTGAGGACACGACGGTGCTCTGCCCAAGCGGGGCAGTCTTGCACCGTATGCTCCACCGTGTCCTCCGGGCGATCTAACTATCACCGTGTCTCCGGGCGATCTAAGTATAACACTTCAGGAAAATTCTTGGCTATTTGATCGTGCGATACTAAAAAAATGACCGAACCGCTGCAATAAACGAAAACATATTAGCCGAAATTGTTGGGAATGATGTGGTTCACACGTCATACAATAACGTCGTCAATCAGGATGATGCCAGCAACTACCCACTCGAGATTTTAAATTCATTAACTGCCTGTGGTCCTCGAGCTCATAAAATAACCTAAAAGTAATAATAATGCTTCTAAGAAATCTAACTCCACCAAAATTGTGCAATGGAACGCGACTAATAGTTACTGCAATACACAGAAATTTAAGCGAAGCTGAAATTCTCACCGGATGTGGCTCAGGGGAAACTGCATTGATACCGTGAATACCACTCATCTCCAACAATTTCCCTTTCCAGTTCAAACTCACACAATTCCCGGTAGCCGCTTACTTCGCGATGACCATAAATAAGTCCCAAGGACAGACCCTGAAGGAAGCTGATGTCGACCTAAGGTCCAACTGTTTTTCCCACGGCCAACTATATATAACCCATGCTCGCCTGTCAGTAATGCTGACCAGCTTTTTATTTTAGCACCAGAGGGAAAAACTACCAATGTCGTATGAAAGTGTTGTGTCTGGAAGTTTTCATTTCATTTGCTTTAAAGTTTGTTATAGATTCTATAACAAACTTTAAAGTGGGACATCAGGTACCCTCACTTTCTCAACGAATTAAAAAAGAGAATATTGGTATAGGTGCCATAAAACCAAATACAATGCGGACGAAGTCGCGGGCAACAGCTAGTGAAAAAATATACCTTTAGAAAGAAGTATACTGAAAATCTAAGATCACTAATCAACTTAGATACCAGTACTAAAGAAATGAGATTTTTTGTGTTGTGTTAGTGAAATATTTTAGTTTAAGACTTATAAATAAGTTCATGTGTCTGATGCTTAGAATAATTGATGTCTACTTACAGGAACTGGTGAATCGTAGGATACTTTACAAAAGAATTAAAAGTAAGTACTTATTTATAATATTACCTAGGTAGTTATCGTAGTTACCTAGGTAGTAAAGGTATAGGATAATAATCGGAAACCTATAGGATACTTTACAAAAAAATAGAAGTAAATACACTTATTTATAATATTAGGTAGATTTATTTCCGAGTTGCTAAGTAAACTTTAGCAACTCGGAAATAAATCGGAAATAATATTATAAATAAGTACTTACTTCTAATTCTTTTGTAAAGTATCCTACGTTACAACGTTAGGTAAAATATCCGCTCATGAAACCCAACCCAGTACATAATGAACGCTATCTATTTACCTCTTTTATTATGTACTACACGAAGGTATAAAGGCCAGTAATTGCAATCATAAATATCTCGCCAGCGCCATTTATAACGAAGCTGGGTCCATCTATTAGATGGGCTGTCGGTACCCTATTTTCACTTGGGATGTTATTTATTTGCCTTTACTTATCTGTGGGTGTGAGCAATTGTTTCTTGGTTTCTGTGACTGTGGGGAAATGAACAACTGTTACAATAAAATGGTCTTTATGATGGTAGGTAATCGAATCTGAAGTTTTGCTTTCATTGTTAGATGTAGACCAAGGACAAGGAGCTTGCCCTACCAATTAATCTATCAGCATATTAAGTACTAGCTGTTGCCAGCGGCTTCACCCGCTACAACTTGAAAATTATCCCACGGGAACATAAAATCGGCATAAATACTATCCTATGTGTTAATCCAGGTTTTAAACTATCTGTGTACCAAATTTTAGCCAAATTCGTTCAGTGTTTTTTGCGTGAAAGAGTAACAAACATACCTACATTCACACAAACTTTCGCATTTATAATATTAGTAGGATAATGTTTTGAGTGTGATAAATTTAGCTCTGCAATAAACACCAAAAAGAAAAGTCTTTTCTCAACAATGCATTTATAATACTGTATTACTTGGTGCAGTGACGGTGGAGTAAAGCTGTGACAGAGTGGCGTCCAAGGAATGGAAAAAGAAGTGTTGGTTGTCCGGCGGCGAGATGGACAGACGACATTGTTGCCATTGCGGGAGTGTCCTGGATGAGGCTGGCACAAGACCATGGAGCTTGGCACAAACAAAGAGAGGCCTATAACCAGCAGTGGGTGAAGACGGGCTGTGGATGATAATGATGATTACTTGGTTGAGACAAATAGTGAAGGATCATGAAACACGCATGTGACAGGAAGAGAAAGCCCATATGTATTTAGATCACTTGTGAGGAATGATATGAAAGAAAACAGAAATAAGTAATGTCGTGATGTTTGACAGGGGAGAATGGAAGAAGCCGGCTTTGTTAAAACATCTTTATGACGAGTATCTATTAGGTACGGTACTAACCATGAAGATCTCAAATTAAACTGTTAGTTAAATATATGTTTGTATTTGTCGGTGGTACCTACACTTGTTGGAAGTGGTGTCAGCGTTTTTGGTCTATTTTTGCTCAGATCTGCAGCTGCTGTTGGCTTATTTCATTAATTTAGGCATTAGCGTTTAAGTACTACCTACCTACAACTTGTACACTCATTACCTAATCTTTTTACTACGTCTACAGCTAATCTTATATTTTCGTATCTAAAGGTCGATTCGTATCTACTTACAATAAAACAAGATACAGAACGGATGTGTTCCAATCCATCCGAATCCTTTAATAAAGTCACTATGTCTGTGTGTTACAGTCAACCACAGCTTACCTATTTGGTGGGCACTCATTCTTACTTTGTATTTGAAAAAATGGCACAGTAAAATCATCACGTGCAGCTTTTTTTTAAATCGTTATGTAAAATCATTAAATGGGTCCTCCCAGGGCACGGCTGGAGGGACTATCAGACTTGTGCTGACTCAAATCCACGGTGTCCTTCATAAGCCCTTTACGTTCCGGGGTCTCGGTAATTCGTTCAGTCCCGCGACCTCGGCAGGCTTTGGCCCTCCAAAGGCCGCCCCGTCATTGTGCTGCCACACTCTTTGAGGCGCGCGTGGAACACAACGCGCTGTCGACCCGGGGTGACGTGCAGCTTGGCACAAAAACGATGAACCTATATATCTCCCCAGCAGTGAATGAGGTCAAGCTGTGATCATGATCATCATGATGATCATACCATTTTGGTTCGCTTGGACTAAGTAAAGAATCAAGTGATTTAAACTGTGTAAAGAAAAGTCAACACTGAGACGATACAGCAGTTCCAATCCACTTTTATTACTTAACCCTTTAACTTAACAACTTATACTTATAATATTTGAGTATATATCTACAGTTTATGTATCATACAAACATAAATATTTTGCTAAAGTGGGCGGTCGTTAAGGCGTGGCAATCCGGAGCCCCTCCTAAGATACACACCCACTATGAAACAGGTTCGCAATAACACATCGCTGTGAGTATAATATTATGTTCTATAGGTACCTACTTTATTAGGTAGGTGGTATTAGGTAGGTACTTAACCTACGATTGTAAGAGAAAAGCATACCTATTATGTTACTGTAACAAACAGTGTAATGTCGTGTTATCATTACTTTCTTGCTACTGATAACGAATATAGAATAGAATAGAATAGAATACTCTTTATTATGTACACCATACAAATTACAGAAAACATCCAATCGACAATCTTATAAATAGGGTGACACAATGGGCGGTCTTATCGCTAAAAGCGATCTTTTCAAGACAACCTTTGGATGGATTAGAAAAATAAAGGAGAAACAATACTGTAGGTAGTCTACGGTGTCCTGTCAACTACCCACAGGGAAGTCTTTTATAAGTAGTACAGCCCTAAGCTATAAGCCCCTTTGTACAATAGGTGACGCAAGTCTTCATTACCTTACGACTTTGGTGTCCAGGCGATTATCGTAATACAAATCCATAGACATTCGTACACAGGAATGGATACCAAAGTCGTAAGGTCGTCCATAGCTTCACTCATCACCGCAAAGTTGCCTGCCTGTGAGTCTTCTACAGATTGTACTTCGGAGAGTGTGCCCAAGAACTCCACGACCTCATCCCACCAGCCCCCTTCTATCATCGCACATCTAGACGCACAGCAAATTACCATCCTTACCTTATTGCTATACTTACCACCAATTCGCACTAAGCGTTTCCAAACGTCTTTTATAATGCGGACAGCGAAGGAGTGGAACTCTCTGCCTGCGTCTGTGTTTCAGAACGCATACAATACAGTCAATACAACCCTAATCTCTTCAAAGTTATTCTTCTGGGTAAGCTCGCTCCATCGTCGACCTTGTCTTAGTCGTTCCTGACCTAGACTAAGGTCAAGAGCAAACCCATCTCACATTAAAAAAAAATCGGAGAATTGTTTCGCCTATAAGTGTACGAAGATATTGACAGCACAGTTGGCGTCGGTAAAGGCTGAGCGTGTTATAAATTACTTCCAAAGACATAAATAAACCGGTCGCGGGACTTATCGCATTACCGTGACCTTGGAACGTAAAGGGCTATTGAAGGACACCGTGGATTTTAGTCAGTACGAGTCTGACAGTCCCTCCCGCTCTGCCCTGGGTGGGAGGACCGCCGTCGGGCATGGTCCATGGTCGAACAGCGAGTCGCCCATTACTCGCCGCCCGCATGGCGCGCCTACGGTGGCCGGAGATCATCTGCCGCAATGTACATACTCCGTCAGTTTTAAGTAAATTTCTTGATCAATTTTCAAAATAAGTGAAATGAAAATAACATGAAATATTTTGAAAATTGATCAAGTTATTTACTTAAAACTGACTTTCGTGACCGCACGATTTCAATAATGTCGGCTATTTTTCGCATTATCATTAACACAATAAGATACCCGAGAGAGTGAGGACTTTATTTTTTTATTATTTAACGATAGGTACGCGTCTGATCATTATCTCGCCTATAATCAAATATATAGTCAAAGGTGAAGCTAGCTTGCGTAGACGTAACCAAGGCTTTGCCAAGGCACTATTGTGTGGAAGTACTGGCTACCAACTACCATCCTTAGTTAGAATTGATTACCTGCCTACCAAAGACGAGGCTAATAATTATCCAATATCCCTTTAGCCTATCTTTTCTGTATGCTAAAGGAAGTTCAATTGAGTGTTGTTCCTATACATTTGATCAATGGTCAATACTCGTATTCCAAAGTATTGAGTCTGCATACAAGACAGCTGTTTGCTCTCCTATTCAGTATTTATTTACAAAAGACCGCAAAAATGTCTGCTCCATTTAAATCCTTTTTTATCAACGATATCACTTATTTGCACATCTAGTCGGCATAAATGCTCATTCGTTGAGAGCGCGTGCGACGACGGGAGATCTCTATATGTGGTCGCGACCACCGCAGCGCAAGTCACCGCGCGCCGTCAATGATCCTTCACAACTATGCGCGCACGCAGCTGTCATGGGCGACGACGGGCGTACGACTCAATGAATGTTATTGGCCGTAATAATAATAAATCTTATGTAAGACTTTCAATTATACATTGCACTGTAAACTATTGTAGCTGACATGGTAGTGACATGTTTCACTTTCGCAGTACATAGAACTTACGTGGAAAGAACCGTTATCAACCTGGCTGCCTGTGTGGCTGCGGCGATAATACCCCTCTTTGACGAGTAACTAAAGTTACCAAGGGAGACGCCCCGAACGTCCTGGATTGCGAGGCGATTTCCAGTCGCTGAAGGCGCGGGCTTGCGAACGGCGAGCTGTGCGTAGCTCGTTGCCGAATAGGGACAAGCATTTTTTTTTATTAGTGTAAAATCGTTAATAGAGTCCTCTCCCTAAAATCCACGATGATCCTACAATAGACCCTTTGCGTTCCAGGGTCACGGTTTACCTGATGAGACAGTCTAAGCCACCGTGTGTTGATTCATATCAACACACAGCGGCGCGTCGTAAAGTTCCACGCACGCTTTAAGGGGCTGTTAGCATACTAAAGGGGCACCACAGCCCACAGGCCATTCGCCTGCCGCCGGGGAAACGGGGCTGTCTAAAAAGAACACCGTCGGCCGGGAACTCAAAAAGCAACTGAAGGAACAAGGTCATTTTTAGTCAGTCAAGTCGACAGCCCCTTCCGCTCCAACCAACGCGAGAAACCTGTCACTCCTAAAAAAAGAGGTAAGTATTGTGGTTTTTCTCTTACTATCTCTCGGTCTAAATCTTCGATCATTAGTAACGTCTGTTTTTTTTATTGAGGTAAAATCATCAAATGTCATCAAATCCTCCTACCCAGGGAGGGGCGGGAGGGACTACATGGTGATACTTGATACTTCAATTGCCTTTTACGTTACAGGGTCACGGTTATATGATGAGTCAGTCCCACGAACCCTATAACAGCGTCTGAATACATGAATTTGGAACTCTAACTGCTAGACATCTGAGACATGCGTAGACTTTTAAGTAAACTGCACTTCATTTCCGCTGGAGCTTAGCACAATGGTACAGACGCCAGAACATCGAATTACCCTAATTGGGTTACTTGTGGAAGTTGATGTTCTGGTATGTGTAATTGTGTACAATATCAGCCAGTAATTAATGTCAAAAATCCTTTTTAAGAGTTAAAAAATAATTACCATTCACTTTTGATGTTGACTGTACTTAATCTGAATTCAACCAGGCTCATTAGGATATTTTGTTCAAACTACTAGCTTCTGCCCGCGACTTCGTACGTGGATCCTGTTGCTTATGCCAGCAACAACGGGGTCGTCAACTAACAATAAATAAAACTATAAATAAAAGAGTCTATTCATAGGCTACATTTTTCATACCCTTTCTTTGGCACAGCTATAGCAATTTCATGTTTGCAGGATTTTCTCATATGTGTATTTACGTTTCTTGATATTGTTTATAAAGCAATGATATCCAAATAATAATGTTAATTTTTATCTCACTATGGAATTTAAAATTTATTTTTGTAGGGGCAACCCTAATCTTCACCTTTAGCGAGAGTCCACACGGCGCGTTGCGTCAGCGTTGCGTCGACGCAGCGCTTCCGTTGCGTTGTTTTACATACAAATAACCAAGGTGTTCACACGGCGGATTAGGCGCACAATGCCACATTCGCAAAATGACATATTGACGCAAAATGACACATTCGCAAAATGTCATTTCTCAATATGCCACATTAGCAAAATGCCACATTAGCAAAATGACACATTCGCAAAATGTCATTTCTCAAAATGACACATTCTCAAAATGACACATTCTTAAAAGTTAAAGACTTCTGAGTCGATGTTTTATAGATAATTTAATTACGTATTTAATCTCATGTTTTATTAATTCTCATTTATTTTAACATAAAATAAATTAAAAATGTGAACTGAAATACTTATTATCGATAATACACAAATAGTCTAATTATTGTCATTACACTAATACTATTTTCCATATTTAATTTCTGTCTACCTATTTCTGTCTATCTTTCTATTCCATATCTACCTTCGCTCATTCTTAATTTTTTTAAACAATTTAATCATTAACAATGATTAGATGCATTGTAATACAATGATATAATACATACAGGGTGGTCCAGGCCAAATGGATATAATTTTTTTTAGGTAGTTTGTTCAGGGACCTATTTGTAACCGCCAGGAAAATTAAAATGAAAAAGGATTTTTTAAAGTTTTTTTTTTTTTAAGTTGGAGTTTATGAAAAATCTGTCGATTCTTGCATTGATTTGAAATTAAATGCACTTCTTTGCAGATACCTCTGATTTTTTTTCTTTCTGAGAGAGTGCAATGTGTAAGTAAACACCTAAAATAAAAATATACTTAATATAATTTTTCATTTTAAAAGTAAATAAAAATCATGAAAACATTAAAAGTGGTGATATTATATTTTATATAATTATTATATCTATCATCATCATCATCATCAGCCGGAAGACGTCCACTGCTGAACATAGGCCTCCCCCTTAGACCGCCACGCCGAACGACAATTCGCCACTTGCATCCATCCGTTCCATTTATATATTATATATATGTATATAAAAAATCATATCTTGTACGGGTGACAAGCGATTTTTTCCTGGCGGGTACAAATAGGTCCCAAAGCCGACTTTAAAAAAAATATCCATCTGGCCTGGACCACTCTGTATAATTAATGTCAGAAGAATAATTAGAATTATAACTCCATCAAAGTATTTTTCCCGATAAGGCATTTTGCGAATATGACATTTTGCAAAAATGGCATTTTGCTAATGTGACGTTTTGCGATGCGGCGTTTTCGGAATATGACAATTTGAGAATGTGGCATTTTGCGAAATTTGAAAATGTCATTTTGCGAATGTGGCATTGTGCGCCTAATCCCACACGGCGCGCTGCGTCGTCGCAACGCACACATGACGGACAGCAGCCCCCGAGACGAAGCGGGAGGGGGTGTACTCATTGCGGCGACGGAGAGGCAGCGCTCAGTTGCTTGTGCGTTGATACGCAAGCTCATTTCATTTTTTACCTACGTACTTTTGTATTCAGATTTATTTGCAGGGTAAAATGAGTACCATTGAAGAAATTGATATGGATTACTTCATTACATTGATTCAGGAAAGGGCTTGCCGCAACTGTGCGTCACCGCTGCGTCGACCGAACGTTAAGACTGCGTCGTAGTAACGCTACGACGACGCAGCGCCTGTGTGGCCGGCTATGCGTCAAAATATTTGCGTTGCGACGACGCAACGCGCCGTGTGGACTGGCTCTTAGCCATGGCCCTGTGAATCATTTGGCAATCTATTAACTTTTGAAACAACTTTTTAACTAGCCCAATGCTGGGCGAATTAAAAAAAACCTTTTTAATTATTTTTATTAAAAAATAAAAAATATCTTATTAAATAAATCCAAATGAATTAAAACTACATAATTTGAAAAATATATTTTAATACAACTAATGAAGTATAGTTACTACTTACTGTATTTCAGTATTTCATAATATTTGGTAAGTAAAATTATAATAAATAGGCTTCTTTTTTACCCGACTGCGCCAGGAGGGTTATGTTTTTCTTTTAGCATAAAGGAGATCGGACATTTTTGTATGGGCTCTGGCCCAAGTGGCGTCGGAGCATGACACTTATATTGTTTGAAAGTTCATTAACTAAGCTTACTTTTTTTACGAGTACAAAAAAATCTATCCTGGGAAAAAAAAAGTTATGCAAATTCAAATACTTCAACGGTTAACGCAACATATATGGCAGTTCTGTCAGATTTGCAGCTGACTCACTCTCTCCGCTCGCTGCTGATTGGTGTGATAGTGTTGTGTTTGAACGGCGTTATCTATTCTGTTATTCCTCTATTCTTAATCGGCTGTGTTGTATTGATGTGTTAGATTTCTTCCTGACGATGTTTTTTTAGCTTTGTAAAATCATCAAATGCGTACCCTAGTCCCACCTAGGGCAAGGCAGGAGGGACTGTCCGACTTGTACTGACTAAAATTCACGGTGTCCTTCAATAGCCCTTTACGTTCCGGGGTCACGGTATTTGGTAGATCCGCGACCCCGGGAGGCTTTGTTTCGTCATTGTGCTGACACTCTTTGAGGCGCGCCTGGAACACAACAAACCGTCGACCCGGGCATTGTTTATGGTCGGACTACATCGAGTCGTCCATAATTAAAGCCCGTATGCTCGCGCCTACGGTGGCCGGAGATCGTCTTGAGACATCCGTCACCCCCACGTCTACCACTGCGGCTGGGGCAGGGGGAGGACGCTGTCCTCTCCCTCACGCGTCCCACTTCCTCCTTCGCTAGCATTACTGCTTCACAGAAGGAGGCGACCGCTGCCCACTCCGTCTCGCCACGCAGATTGGCCTCGACCTATGCCAGCCGCGAGAGGTCGCCGCCAATCGCTGTCGTCAGGACACGGTGGTGATCTGCCCAAGCGGGGCATTCCTGCACCGTGTGCTCCACCGTGTCCTCTGGGTGATCCTCTCAGTGGTGACACCAATGCGTTTCTTAATATCCTATCCGACACAGATACCTCCCGAAACTTCCGTGTCCGGTAAGAACCTGCGTCAGGTGGTAAGTCAGGACGCCGTGACGCCTATCCAGCCACTCATTAAAGATGGTCTTACCGCCGCGATAGCGGCTTGCCCGAACCTCGGTTGTGACAGTCGTTCCGTTCCCTTCTTACTGCCCTGAGATCGCGCTGGAGTTATAGCGGGGATTCGCCCCAGCGATGCGCCTCCGCACGCCATTAATATACGCGCAGGAGGGTCGTCGCCTCTAGATCCCAGGGCAGCAATCCGGCAAGAAGGTCGGGCGATTCGCCGGCGATCGTACGGTATCCTCGGATCATTCGGATAGCCATGACCCTCTGGCATGCGACCAGCTTTGCCGGTTATAAAGTCAGTTAAACACTTTTAAATCGTTTCTCAAAAAAAGTATTTTATTCAAACATTATAACTTAGCCTCGTCTTCAAACACTTGAACCAGAATCCTTACAACAATGTTGTTACATATTTCTAAAGTAGATACCACGTCGGGTGGTAAGACCCCCTCTTTGAGGAGTAGCTGTATAGGCGTCACGGCGTCCTGACCTACCACATGACGCAGGTCCTCACGGGACACGGAAGTTTCGGGAGGTACCTGTATCGGATGGGGAAGGAAGAAACACCTGAGTGTCACCACTGCGAGGATCGCCCGGAGGACACGGTGGAGCATACGGTGCAGGACTGCCCAGCGTGGGCGAAGCACCTCTCGCACCCGGCATTGGTCGAGGCCATGCTGCAGGGCGAGAAGTAATGAGAAGCGGTCGCCTCTTTCTGCGAAGCAGTCATGCTGGCAAAGGAGAAGGCGGGCCGCGTGAGGGAAAGGACAGCGTCCTCCCTCCACCCCAGCCGCAGTGGTAGACGGCGACGGACGTCGGCAGACGATCTCCGGCCGCGGTGGGCGCGGGCATGCGGGCGGCGAGTAATGGGCGACTCGCTGTCCCAACATGGACCATGCCCGAGTCGACGACGCGTTGTGTAAAGAGCGTCAGCATAATGACGGGGCCCCCCTTTAGAGGGCCAACTAGCCTGCCGGGGTCGCGGGACTTACCGAATTACCGTGACCCTGGAACGTAAAGAGCTATTGAAGGACACTGTGGATTTTAGTCAGTATGAGTCTGACAGTTCCTCCCGCTCTGTCCTGGGTGGGAGGACTCATTTGATGACTTTACCAAGATAAAAAAAATAAGTAGACACCACGGGTAAGAGTCATCATGAATATTAGATAATAGCAAACATAACATATTAAGTTAAAATAATTAGATTTAATTGAATAAATAGTTGAAAGCTCTATAAATGCGTATTTCTTTATAACGCTATAACTTTTTTCTCCCGGGATAGATTTTTTTGTACCTATACAAAAAAAGTAAGCTTAGGTAGGGAACTTTCAAATAAAATGAACGTCATGCTCCGCCGCCACTTGGGCCACACCCGCCCGATCTCCTTTTTTCATTGTCAAAAAAACATAATTTTTCATAATTATAACTGTTCTACAACCTATTACCTAGTATAGGATTTTTAACGAACTAAGCCTGGCCGCATACATCAGTTTTCCTGATCAGGAATCCTGATCCGTTTTCTATCCGTACACAGTGAATTCATACAAATGTGTGTGCATGTCGTCGGATCAGGATTCCTGATCAGGAAAACTGATGTATGCGGCCAAGCTAAAACACTTGAGTTGTATTCGTTGACACTGTTGAGTGCTGACAGATCTTAGATTTTTGTTCCGACGTCATACTTATGACGTCATAGGCCAAAGCATTTTTTTTTTTTTTTTTTTTTTAGCGTGGTAAAATCATCAAATGAGTCCTCCAACCCCGGGCAGGGCGGGAGGGACTGTCAGACTTCTACTGACTAAAATCCACGGTGTCCTTCATAGCCTGTTATGTTCCGGGGTCACGGTAAGGGAATAATCCCGCGACCCCGGCAGGCTTTGGCCCTCTGAGAGGGGGGCCCCGTCATTATGCTGACGCTCTTTGAGGCGCGCGTGGGACACAACGCGCCGTCGACCCGGGCATGGTCCTTGGTCGGGCAGCGAGTTGCCCTTTACTCGCTGCCCGCATGCCCGCGCCTACGGTGGCCGGAGATCGTCTCGCGACGTCCGTCGCCGTGGGCGTCCTACACCGCGGTTGGGGCGGAGGGAGGACTCTGTCCTCTCTCGCTCGCGGCGCGCCTCCTCCTTCGCGAGCATTACTGCTTCGCAGAAGGAGGCGACCGCTTCCCACTCCGTCTCGCCCCGCAGCATGGCCGCAACCAATGCCGGGCGCGAGAGGTCTCCGCCTATCGCAGCCGTGAGGACACGTCGGTGCACTGCCCAAGCTGGGCAGTCCTGCACCGTATGCTCCACCGTGTCCTCCGGGCGATCTTCGCAGTGGTGACACCCAGACGTTTCCTCCTTCCGCATTAGACACAGGTACCTCCCGAAGCACCCGTGCCCGGTGAGGACCTGCGTCAGGCGGAAGGTAAGGACGCCATGACTTCTCTCCAGCCACTCCTCAAAGAGGGGTCTTACCGCCGCAATTGCGGCGTGCCCGATAGGCCAAAGCATAGAAAATGTGCGTCTATTACATCTTTGATTACATCTACACGTCTATTACGCGCACATTCGACCGTGATTCGAGGAAACTCGGTCGACGTCATGCTTCTCATCCAAGGCCAAGATTATGGCATTAGCAAAAACCATTTAAACAAATAAACGCGGATTTGAATTACTCTCAAATATGGCCAAGTAAGCAGTCTCATTTATTTATCAACTACTTAATTATTTACGTAGGTAACTTAAACTCGATTACTTATTAATATTAATTACTCGATTAGTTACATAATTATAGTAGGTACCCACTTAGAATGAAAGTGAAAAATAGTTATTTGTTATGCAAGGCTGCAAAGTTGATTTTTGGCGCGAGTACTTGAATTGAAAACTGAGCGAGCGAAGGATTCTAAGATTGAACCGCGAGAGAAACGAGCGGTTCAAATATAGAATCCTGAGCGATGCGAAGTTTTCAAAGGTACGAGACGCAGAAAAACTTTGCTGCCGAGTGCAACACACGACTTTTCACCTCACACAGCGAGGAAATGTAGTGGGGGCGGCTCGCCTGCCAGTGTAGAAAAGTTGAAAACAATTGAATACAAGACGTGTTCGAATTTTAAACAACACTTTGTGCTCTAGAGCACAAAATTGAGTTTTGCGCTCAGATTTTGAATGAGAAATAGAATCTTTCCGAGCGGGTGAGGTGAAATAGTTATTTGTTATGCAAGGCTGCAAAGTTGATTTTTGGCGCGAGTACTTGAATTGAAAACTGAGCGAGCGAAGGATTCTAAGATTGAACCGCGAGAGAAACGAGCGGTTCAAATATAGAATCCTGAGCGATGCGAAGTTTTCAAAGGTACGAGGACGCAGAAAAACTTTGCTGCCGAGTGCAACACACAACTTTTCACCTCACACAGCGAGGAAATGAAGTGGGGACATTGACCTATACAGGGGGCGGCTCGCCTGGCAGTGTAGAAAACAATTGAATACAAGACGTGTTCGAATTTTAAACAACACTTTGTGCTCTAGAGCACAAAATGGAGTTTTGCGCTCAGATTTTGAATGAGAAATAGAATCTTTCCGAGCGGGTGAGGTGAAAAAAACATTGTGTGAAAACTTCATACCCACATCGCGTAGGTAGTTACCCAAAGACGAACAGAAGATACTGAATCATCACAATAACAGTTTTTTGGTCGTATTCGGTGACCGCTAAGTGGATGGCCCCATACAGATACATTCGTACCAAGCCCATATACTCATACAATATGAGCACAATCATTTCGCGAGTGTATTGTTAGTTAGTTTAATGATTTGCGAGGAGTGGCCGGTGTCCAGTGGATCGTGCAGTGAATTTAGTCAAAATGTTTCAGCCTCGGGTTATGTTAACATTCATGGAGGTGCCGAAGAAAAGAAATATGGAATATGAGAACCCCGAGGAGCGGTTCAAGTTGATACCCTCTGCACCAGGAAAGGTAATTTTTAGCTTAACATTTTAAAATTATTCGTATTTCGCGGGCTAATTGTACCTACTTACCTACATCCTGTGTTGAATTTTCCCGCGAAATTTAAATTTACGGAAATGTTTGCAGTTTTTCTACTATCCTGATATATTTTTATCATTCCAACGTTCAGTGAGTAAATATTAAATCTTTTTTGCAAAAATGCGACTGTTTAAAGAATTTTATTTCAAAACCTAAAAGAAAGTACGACCCTTCAAAAACCGTAAATGATAGTAATGACAAAAAAAAGTTTATACTCTTCTCTTCAAAAACGAACATTTAAAACAAAACTATTCAATCAATAGCTGGAATTTATAGATATCTGTCACTCAAACATTAGTTACGTCCAACTAAAATGTAACAAGGCTTTTGTCAAAATTATCACTGCGAGTGAAAAAAACTGTGACAAAATAGGAAGAATAAGAACTATGTGCGCGCCCAACGTCTTGTTTACGAAACAATCTTTAGCAAAATAATAGTGTAGTGAAACCTGTGGCCCACCGTGACGGAACTTCGTGACATAATAGAGGCAGCTCATAAATCACTAACATAATGAATATTGTCCTTGGTCAGTCATTCCTTTTTATACAACAACATAATTTAAAATTGGAATAATAAGAAATTGGTGACGTTCTTAGAAATTGTGAGGTTTTGTCGAATCATTTTTAAATGGTCAGAAGATCCGTTATGTTTTGTCTTTTATTAAAAAAATTTATTAATAGCTAAAATATACAGTTTAAGGCGTGGTGTTACCTCATAAATTATGCCCAATCAAGCGAATTTATTTCGCTTTCGCTTTGTAACGTCTACAAACGCAAAGGTAATTTTTAACACTACTCTTTTTAGGTAGTGTAAGCAATTACGTAAGTATCTAATTATGGAAATTCTAATTGATTACCTAGTGCAAATTAAAAGCATAGATTACAAATTAATGTAGATAGTACCCATAGAATAGATAGACGGATAACAACCCTCTTTTTGCGTCAGAGCATGAAAAACAGGTCAAGGGCTTTGGATTACATTACACTAATGCCATGTTGATTGTCCTTAGGGTACGGATTGTGATATTCAAGGAGCGAGGAGCGACAGAACGGGGCGGTTTCATGGAATTGATAAATATAATAGATAGGGAAAATACAGTTATTACTTGTGTATGAACTAAACAAGAGGGTAGTAAACTACATGAATCTAACTTAGTGAAAGGAACAAAAATATTTTTGGAGCTTTAACTCTTTTCTTTTCAAATCTTTTCGTATTAAAGAACACTACAGATTCTGGTGACTTTTTGTCGCGGAGTGTTTTTGTTTCCCTGTCAAATGTATGGGCAGTAGAAACTACGTATTTGTCACCAATTACAATGAAATGATCCTTACATGAAACAGAGTCAAACGGCATTAAAAAAATATTTGGCCAATTTCATTCATTTCTGTGGACAACTCACACTTGACCAAAAAATAATAAACGCCAAAATTGTCAACATCAAAAAAGAGCTAAAGGTTCCTAAGAAAATTTTCCCGTATCTCTTATGGATTCGGATTTCTCCCTCTTGGCCAATTTAAATGAAACACCCTGTATATTTAGATAGAGGAAACTTAGAGAAACAAAAAAAACTACATTATGTCCTAAAGCGTCAGGTTTCGTAGCTATTCCCCGAAATATAAGTCATAAACTGAATCTTGCAGAAAAAAACTGAACCGTGGCGGATGACCGATAGGGCCACCCTCCATACTAAAATCTTCTAACCCCTTTGTTTTTGATTTGTCTTTTCCGCATTCCTTTTAAATGTTACAAGTTGTCAATTGTCATGAGTCCATCTGTCATTGACAAGCCACTAAAACGCACTGGTCCTAAGTCATCTTTGTATTATTCACTGCATAAGAGAAACAAGTGAATGTGCGGTAGGTTGGTTGATCAGTCCACCAAACATTGGGTGCTTTCACAATAGACGATACTGGTGAAACAAACAACGTTACCTACTTTCATTATTTTTCAGGGAAAATGAGCTATATAGAGAGGACAATTTCGATTTACTTATTTAATTGATTTACCAACCATTGCTACATCTATGCATAATTAAGTAGAACACATGTCAGTGACGTGTCGTTACCATCATCATCATGATCAGCCTGTATTTGTCCACTGTTGGACATAGACATCTCCCAATGTAGGTACGCCACTGAGCTCAATCTTGAGCTTTCCTCATCCAGTCTCTCGGGATGTACAGACGTACTGGAAATGCATATTCGAACAACAACCGAACAACCTGTCTACTGTAAACCTTATCGTCTTTCGTACAAGGAAAATGAGATAGTGAATGGAAATGTTCAGGACTTAATTGAAGCAGGTATTGTGAGGGAATCTATGTCCGACTATGCAAGCCCAGTAGTCCTTGTAAATAAAAAGGGCGGTGATATAGGCTATGCATAGATTACAGAGCACTCAATTCACGTACCAACAAAGATCGATATCCATTGCCCCATATAGATGATCAGGTAACGCGATTGGCAGGAAAAGTTTTATTTACCACACTAGACCTCGCACAAGGCTATTATCAGGTAAAAATATCTGAAGACTCTGTTCACAAAACCGCATTCGTAACACCTTCCGGACAATACGAGTTTTTGAAAATGCCATTCGGTCTAGCAAACGTGCCTTTCGCAGGTCGTCGCTCCACCTGGCCGGCGGGCGTCCTACATCGTAGCCTACTTACCGGTAGCGTAGTACTACATCGTAGCCTACTTACCGGTAGCGTAGTACTAATAGCGTAGTACTACATCGTAGCCTACTTACCGGTAGCGTAGTACTAATAGCGTAGTTCTACATCGTAGCCTACTTACCGGTAGCGTAGTACTAATAGCGTAGTACTACATCGTAGCCTACTTACCGGTAGCGTAGTACTAATGTAAAAACACCCATCCACTCGTTTCTCGCTTAAAGCTTTGCTCGACACAGTATCTCACCCTTAAACCAGCTGTTTGCACAATCGATAAGACTGAGGTGTGGAGACAGCAAACACTCGCCCCTCGCCGAGCTTTACTCGTTTTCAGGCGAAACATTCAGCACTCTGAAAGTTCCCTTCACTCGGAGGGGAAGTGAACTTAATTATAAGCCTTCTAACTCGTTTTTTTTAACTTTTTTTACGCTAGGCCGTAGAAGACCGTGACCGTAGTAGACCGTGGGAAATAAATATTATGGTATCTTAGCAACCATTACTAAACAAAACAGGAGCTGACGTTTAAAAACAGTGTGTAAAGTGTGAAAGTGTGCACTTCGAAATTATTTAGAACTTCACTAATAGTGACCGCACCAGACTTGGCACTATAGATTTCAGAATAGCTCCCGTTCACAATTTGAAATCGACCTGATTTTTCTATGCAATTTTGGGTTCGCACTTCGTCACCAAATAATTTTAAGTAGTTAATAATATTCTATCTTTAATCCGAGTTTAATAAAGATCTTTTCATATTTTACGTAGCACCTGACGACAAACTAGACATGAACATGCGATTGATGTATTAGATTATAGAAAGATAATAGATCCATTAAAGAGGAAAATAACACACTTAAACGCGTATACTTAGTTACCTGTAATGCAGAATTTCATTTAGAAACGCCAGATGTTTCGTAAAACAAATATTTTACGCCGCTTTTAGAGTTTCAGACTATTTGTAGCTATCCCGTTCAAAGTCAAGGCGCTCATTGACGTACACACACGGTTATGAATCAAACGTTTTTTTTTTTTATTATTATAATCAACTTTTTGTTATACCTTTCATGTATCATGTTTATCGAACTGATAAATTGATAACGTATCATGGATACGTTAGTCTCGAGTAGGACGACCACGGATAAACGTTGCATCGTATATATAAATTTCACACGTTAAATATTAGTATAATGAGTGTTAATACACAGTAACCAACGTGTTTGTGTAGTTCCTAAATTCGTGTAACAGTTAATAAGTTAATTTATTTATAATGTCAAAGGACCGAGAAGGAAACGGGTGGCAACTAAAACCCGGGGAAAAGGATAATAAGAACAAATTGCCCGACCCGTTAAATGGAGATTTTCAACAAACTCCGGAATCAGACACGTAAGTATACCATTGTAGTCATAATTTCTATATGAATAAGGAGTAAAATCGTAAACACAATCACGAATGACACTGAACACAAATTGTTTCAATTGATCAACAATTCTTAGTAATGAAGAAGTCAGACGCGCACTTCTGTTTTAATACCATAGATACTGTACACATTATAAATATTATCATGATAAAACTAGGCCCGTTATGAAACATACTAATTCGCCGGGACTGATTTAAAATGATCTCATCGTGGCACTGGCCGGTACGCTCTCCCATTTTTCGGTGATACCACCACCTCTAACCATGAGTTAAAAATAAACGAATATTCTATAATTAACAAATGTCCGGTTCTATTCACCATTTTTAAATGAGTTTCGATTTTCTATTCCGGAACGTTACGTGATATGATAAAACATAGTTTTTAAAGATAAATTATACATTTTATTAGGCCTTTATCAAAATTCTTATCTACAAGCGTGTTCCTGCGTGAAAATTGTTTGGGATTAAGCAAATAATGTCCCTTTGTTTCTGATAGCAAAATACCATTTCATAAACAAAATGTATGCATCTATTGGAACGAAGTTCCTTATCGCGCGTTGTGAAAGGGGGCTGGACGGAAATTCTTACGAAAAGTTGTCACGACACTTTTGCCCGACTGCGCGATGCAAAGGAGGGTAATGTGTTTATTACCATGGAATGGAATGGACTGGACTGGACTGGACTGGACTGGACTGGACTGGACTGGACTGGACCGGACCGGACCGGACCGGACCGTACCGGACCGGACTGGACCGGACCGGACCGGACCGGACCGGACCGGACCGGACTGGACCAGACCAGACCGGACTGGACTGGACTGGACTGGAGTAGAGTCGCGACGATTATTTTTGTTGAGTGTATACAGTAACTTCGTTCCATCCGGGTGTCCCTTGACACCTCTCAAGTTTTTTTTTTATCATTGTTTTAACATGGTAGTACCTCTAGTAGTACTTACATATGAATCTGCGTAGTGCGTATCTATGTAGACTATAGGTAAGAGTGCACATGGCTACACATCAATCTATACAAAACCAGTTGGTTTGACTTTCCTTTTATAATCTTTCCGCACATTTAATGGTAAGCGTATACTAGTTTTGCTTAACTTGATGTATAGCCGTGTGTACTACGATGTCTATAATCCGAGCATCCGACATGAAAAATTGACCCTTTATACTAAAATATATAATATATAATAATATAATATAATATTCCACAACTATCACACAACGCCATCTAGTCCCAAGCTAAGCAGAGCTTGTGTTATGGGTACTAGACAACTGATAAACATACTTATATATTTCTAAATACATACATATTATAGATAAATTACACCCAGACACAGAACAAATGATCGTGCTCATCACACAAACATTTGTCCTGGGTGGGAATCGAACCCACGACCTCCGGCATAGCAGTCAGGGTCACTAACCACTAGACCAACAGGCCAGTCAAAAAAATCCTTGTAAACCCAGAGTTATGCTCATACTATAAACTCTCCATATAATGAACGATTCCGGGATATACCGTAGCCTTGATCCGAACCTTGGTCAGTGCAAACATCACGGAACCGAGTACCTATATTCATTGTGAGACACATCCACAAACAATGTAAATCAATCTTTTTATGTTAAAATAGATTTAATTTTGTTTCGGACCGTATTTTCGGCCCACATTCTAAACGATTCTCGATTCGGCCCATATCACTATTGTCCTATTGAAGTTGCGTTTCGTCGCAAATTACAAGTAGGTACCTACTTCAAAGGTTCAGTTTACAAAATTGCGTTCTTATTCATTGATAAAATGTGAAGAAAGAACAAATTAATTTTGTAGCAATTAACTACTAATTTAAATTTAAGTTCAATGTGATGCAAAAGAAATAGAACTTTCTTTTTTTATCGAATAAACGCATAATCAGTTATTCAACCAAATACATAAATGCTCGTCCTCGTCCCTATCAACGTATACAAATGAGCTCATCGCGGCGTAAAGCCAATAAATTCAAGAAAGGGCAATTTGGATTTCTTCATAATATGCTAATGGGCTTTGTCAGTCTGTCACAGAAAATCCTTATTTTGATATGTCCTGTTTTTATCGGGAGATATGAACGTTCTTTCCTACAAAAAGACATGATGTGTTTCCGAGTATTTCCAACACTTGCAGCGTTGAACTATAAAACAATTAATCTTAATCCTCTTTTGTTTCTTGCTTTGTACAACTACATAATATTATATAGCTACCTATAGGTTATTACCTGGCTTAGAAATAATACTTATCTGCTATAACGTCAAGCAGTCCTACATAATTAGCAGTTCTAGACAAGATTCACGCATACTAGCACAGATTGCAGTTAACAAAAACTAAATCTTGTATGAAATAAAGTTTTTGTTGCAACATAAGTAGCTTAATCATAAGCCATGAAAGTTTATCGGAGTGGATATTAAGCGCGACCGCATTCTATAAGAAATTTCTGTCATAAAATTTCTGATGCTCACCGAAAGGCACTCGCTGCACAAATTTTGTATTTGAAACAGCAAACTGTAAGAAAATTGAGACGCCAAGTCTGCTTCTGATGTTCGCTGGAAAGCACAATTTGTATTGAAAGAATTGCCGGATCATAATTTCTGATAGCATGCGGGAAGCATCCGGCAATCATCAGAATTTATCTAACAGAAACTTATAGAATATGTTCGCGCTAATGCAGAGATGACAACTTTTTAGTATTGACATCTACAATAATAAATCTAAAGCAACTTATCTTCTTTATGGTAACCTAATGCTTGTATGTATCTATTGCAGAAGTTCAGAACCAGACACAAAGAAAGATGAGGTCCCAAGTATACCTTTTATTACACTGGTGAGTACCCATGCCTATGTATCATAAATCATGCCATAACCATACTATACCTAACTACATTATCTCTTTCCATTCAAATCTCCGAAATGGTACAAGCTACACATCAATTTAAGCTATGCAAAAGTAGTATAAGCAAACCGTTGAATATGCAGAAAGATCACGCAAAGCAAGTCCATTAAAAACTGGTGAAATTCAATGTTGTGAACTTCTGATAGACGTGCTTGCAGTCCAAACTTTGAAAACTAGTTTTGCCTTTGTTTGATTGATTATAAAATAGTGAAGCGCTCTATAATGAATCGTAATTCACTTACGCTGTTCCACAACACCCAGTACCTAGGTATAATTACCAAGCCGCGAATGATTATCAACACAAATCGCCATCCACGCGTTTGTATTTCTTAGCTTTGATAAACAATAAGTATGTAAGTGTCGCAAAGAATTGTGATATTTCCTATCATTATGTAAAATTCCGCCCGGACCATAGGCTTCCTGGCCTCTCCGTAAAGGGGAATGGCCAGTGCGGATTGGTAGACGTCACAAGTCATCCATTTTTTGTTTTAAGATATAGTATACCTACCCATTTTCCTCCACTATTTTTTCTCTTTACTTACGTTTCATTGTCACGGTCACCTGTTTAGGACAGTCCCGCGAACCTCCTCCACAATTTCATCATCATCATCAGCCTCTAAATGTTCCCACTGCTTGGACACAGGCCCACTCTCTGTGAGAGGGAGTGGGCCATAATCCACCACTAAAGCCCAGTGCGGGTTGATAGATGTCACATCATCATCATCTGCCTAGCCTTTTCCCAACTATATTGGGGTCGGCTTCCAGTCGAACCAGATGCAGCTGAATATCGTATTTTACATGGAGCGACTGCCTGTCGGACCTCCACAACCCAGTAACTGGGCAATACGATACCCCATGGTAAGACTGGTTGTCAGACTTTACAGCTTGTGACTAACAGTAACGACTGTCAAATATTTACAAATGACAGCCGAGACCAACGGCTTTACGTGCTTTCCGAGGCACGGAGGAAACTCGCTATGACAGATGGTCACCCATCCACAGACCAACCTCGGCAAGCACGGCTTGACCCGGAAGATCGGCCTGTGCGGCTAAGAGCACAGGAGGTGCTCGATAGATGTCACATGTCTTCGAATTTTTGGTTCTAGGACATGCCGGTTCCTCACGATGTTTTCCTTCACGCGTTTTGAGAGCAGATTGGTGATGATATAAATTACACAAAGTAATGCGCCTGCGTGGGTTCAAACCCACGACCTCCGTCATTTATTTTGAAGTAAATCATTACTTTGATCTCTCATCTGTTTTGTATTTGCGATTTTGCGTACAAAACCTACTTTTATCTTTTGAAAGGTATCGATATTCTCACCTCATGCTTTTACCTAATTAACTTCCAAGCCATGAAACAGACACTTCACGCGATTTGTAAGTTAAGGTAGTAATTTAAATGGAATGTTCATGTCGTCATTACGGTTTATCTGGTAAGCTCGAACGTGTTTAGGTTACGGAATCATACGGATTGAAATATGACGAAAATGTGTCACTGGGTTTCTGTTTCTCCAAAATAAGCTAAAATGTAAATGGAAAAAGCTACAATGATAATAATTGTGAGAATTTAAAAAAAAAATGAACTTTCTCTTACATAATTAGCTGTACGCTGTAAGATATTTATAGCTTCACCTTTCTCAAGAATTGGGCTATCAAAATTTGCAAAAACAATTTCTCTAATCCTACTGGTAGTTCCTGAAGTAGGTTCTCACGTACACGTTCAAACAATCTTGAATTTGATCATATTTATCATTTAGTAGTATTTAGCATTAGCCCTTAACCCTCCGTTTATACACTAATTTCTTGTTTTATCAATTTGGGTTACCACATCCTTCCTAAATCATTCCCATTTTTCTTTTCTCCTTTTTTTTTAAGAACTTTGCCCCACACCAGGAATTTCTCCTGTATTGTGGGTGCGTTTACAAACATAGAAACTCACATACACAAACACCCAAACCCGGAACAAATATTTGAAGATCATACAAATATTTGTTCCGTGCGGGGATCAAACCCGCGACACCCTGCGCCAATCGTGTCGTCCAATTTTATCACTACTGTAGAACAAAGTCGCTTAATTCTGTCTTAACTCGCATAACTTCCAAACGACTGCGCCCAATCGTATAATTACTCTTTCTTTGTTGTGTTCTTTGCTATCAGGACTAAGTTTATATGTCGGAATTTTTTTGGAAAATCCACCCTGTAGGTGGAAAATGAGACGCCATTTTTGTGTAATTCAAAAATCTACCCAAATTTTCTCTTTTCAGTTCAGATTTGCGACCGTTAAGGATAAAATTTTCATAACCTTAGCGTTAATATTCTCGGCGGTGGCTGCGGTATCGACGCCTATCAACACTCTGCTACTAGCATACCTTTTGGACGCTATGGTAGACTATGGGATATCCCTGCGAAATCCTGCGATAACAAATGAACAGGCTGGAGAAGACTTCCTGGATGCAATATTCTTCTTTGCTATTTACAACGTGATTGTTGGCGTGTTACTTATTACTTTAACGTATGCTGCTACTACGTTGATGAATATTGCTGCGTATAACCAAGTAAGTGTTAACTTAGGGGGTCTGAAAAGGCCACTTTGGGAATTCATAAACATGAATTGCGATGGAATTTATTATTATTTTTGTACACTTAATACAATTATTTATTATATTAACTGTGTTTGCGACTATTCAACGAATTCTAAAACAGTTAAGATTATGATGGCATTTTTAGGACCCCGTGCCTTTAACAATGTTAACTATTTTTTTAGAAAAAAAAATGACAGCTAGCATGACTCAAACCTGCGTCCGTGTCATTGATATATAAAATATATCAATGGTCCTTGTGGATAAAAGTACTCCAGATGCCTTACCAACTAAGTAGGATAATTATCGCAATCCTGCCCGGCGAAGCCGAATCTTTCATTCCATTGTTAATCTTTCCTTAATTATCTTACTTTACTGAAACAGAAAAATTTGATTTGAATTTGATTTTCCTATGATTTTTCCATATATTTCGTGCATCAACAATTTTAACCTTTATTCCTCAGGTTTATGTGATAAGACAAGAATATCTAAAAGCAGCTCTAAATCAAGATTTTGGGTATTTCGATGTTCATAAAAATGGAGACATAGCTTCTAAAATAAACAGGTAAGCTAAATACAGACAGAGTGGAAATGTTGGAGTATGAGCGCCCCGGGTGGACATTCCATGCTAATCAGCTAAAGTATAAACGAGATAGCAAACTTCTAGTATAGGTGTGGCCGTATACTAGAAGGCTGCTCGATAGGAAAATATAAGCATGATGTTATTTCGTATTCCTGTCCTAATTGGGCACCATGGCCCCATAGCCCTGGAACGCAAAGGACAACCGAAAGAAAAGGGTGGGTTTTTAGACAGTACGTGTCTTACAGTCCGTTCTGCTCACTCATTTGATGATATTACCAGCCAAAGTAAAAGAAATATGGTCGTGACGCTCAAGTTAACCTGAACATTTATTTGCAGTGACGTTGTGAAACTAGAAGATGGTATCGGTGAGAAGCTGTCGACATTCCTGTTCTATCAGGCGTCCTTCTTAAGTAGCATCATCATGGCTCTTGTCAAGGGCTGGAAGCTTGCACTGCTGTGTCTCATATCATTCCCTGTTACTATGACCTTGGTGGGAGTCGCTGGCCTGGTAAGTTACGTTTGATTTTCTTTAAAAAAACATTTTTATCAAATATCGAATCTATTGTCCTTTTGACTGTCGGCACAACGTTCCTTCCGACTTTCATCATGCTCAAAAAAGGTGTGCAAAAGGACATAGGCTACGGTGACCGCTATCCATTAAATGGGCCGTATAAGCATAGGTACGCTTTTTTTAATTGGGACAAACCAACCGCACTATTCCCAAACCACTACAACTCCTGAAAGCCATAATCAACAACCACCAGAAAAACGCCGAGACAATGAAGCTCGAAGCATACGCTTGTATACTTGTCACATTCATGGTCTAAAAGTATTTGTTCGTATTGAGTTGACAATCACCATCTTTTGACACTTGTATAATGTGACGATCTCCCAAAGTACCTGTGAACCACTCACATCTCTCCAAAGGAATAAAAATGTCTACAAGATTTATCGCTATCGGCAGTTAGACCGCCATGGAGGCTTACAATGGAGGCTTCCATTGTAATGTTAAAATTAGCGAAATTGTGAAACAGTTGCGTATCAATTTTGATGTAAACCGTAACACACTGCTGGTTCCATACTTCAAATAACGTCCTCCGCGTGATACAAGTTTTGCTAAAATCAATAATTAAGCGTTCTATCCACTGAGATATCTAAATTGACGTAGACGGACAGATACTCTAATGACTAAACATCGTCCAACCTGATGCAACTTATCGGCCGTTATCGAACATCGATCGACACAGATTTCATCGAAATTATAAATATCTACAAAGTTTTGTGTTGACCGCATTTGCCAGCCAACGACTTTTAGTTGCAGACTAGAGTATTTTAAAGAGATCACACAGTTATTAGTAACATATAGGGACTCACTAGGGAATAAGTTATTATAAACCGCAGAGGAGTAAGCTTGAAAGTGGCAACAATGACTGAAAAATTGTGTAATCAATTGTATGAAAGACGACAATGTGGTGGGCAACATTTTGATTATGGACGACAATAAGAATAGGGGAACACTAAAGAAATCACGAATGGATTATGTGACGGATGATAAGTACTATGTTTTGATAGAACTACATGCGCAATACATATTATCGTTATGGTGGGGCTGTTGCGGCTTCACTGGTTTTCTCTACATTTTAAACTCCACGCCATATCTCCTTCTTTAAGATATCTGTGCCAACAACAAATGAACTAGGATAGGGACAAGAGAAATAAGATAAGACACTATTTAAGAAAAACTGTTTTATGATAGTCGTATCGCATTATAAAAATAGGTAGCCCAAGGCAGGTAGGTAGGGTCCAAGTTGCCATTGGTCAAGGTTCTTCAGAGATCAATCTCCTAACGAAGTTAGGTACAGCTTTCCGAAACAAGCGTTTGATCCAGCTGCCATGTAAGCCTCCTCATATTATGTTGATCGAGACTTTGGCAACTAAATCTAACTATCCGTCCCACATGTCAATCCACGAAATTCGAAGAGTGTAGCATAGTGATAAATTGCCATTGGTAAACCAATAACTCTCTCATTCGTCCCAATTAACTGAATGTCGTAGGCAATTAATACTTGACTAGGTACATCAAACAATTTACTGAATTGTTCTTTAATCCTAAAACAATAATGAAATATTGTCGCCAATGATAATTGTAATCCTAAAGAAATAAGTTGTATTGTTGCGTAATTCGTGTTAGGTCCGTGTAAGTACTGTGATAATTATGAAGCGGCAATAAAATACTCGAAACTGTTTGCATAGGAACTGATAGGATAGAGTACGAAGTTTATCGATAATACACAGATGTTCAACTATTTGGATTAGCCTCGAATACTTCCTGGTTCAAGTAATTATATTCATCTTATGTGGAGAGGAAATAAGATGAAGTATGGACATATTATGGCGTTTTCTACTTCGCTTAATGGTAGCCATACACCATACTGCCTATTTGTCAAATCGGCATGATACGGCCAATTTGATCAAATAAAATTGACCGTGTATGGGCGTTTCATGCCAATTTGATGGCATGACATGCGAATTTTGATAGGTCATCAAATCGTTTTGACACAACGTCAAATTGGCAGCAGTGATGCCATCTTAGCAACTTCATAGCTAGTTAGCTAATTTTATAAAGGTGCTAGAAAAAAAGCTAAAAAGTGTAACTTGTGGCTAAACTTTTTAGCTAATTTTCTACAGGGACGGTTAGGCCACGTTCACACGGCGATTATTTTCCCGTATACCGTACACGAGATTTTATCGAATAGAGTTGACCACTTTTAGGACAACTTCGCACGGTACACGGTAAAATATTATATTTCTCGAACACGGGATTTTCCCGTATGAACGCCGTTTAAACTATTTTTAAGTTTTCATTTGTAAACTGTTATTACTGCTCTATTCGATAAAATCTTGTATACAGTATACGGGAAAATAATCGCCATGTGAACGTGGCCTTACCAGGAAAAATGAGGCTTTTCGCACATGGATCGCATGTACACTCGTAAAAAAAAGAGTGTTATTCATTTTATTTTAAACCAAAATACGATTGAAAACTTGAGAGGTGTCAAGGGACCACGAAAGCAAGTTAAAAAAAGGTTCATGCGATTTTCGACCTTATTGACATGAATGCAAACACCTGATTTTAATGAAGGAGCAATGTTAACGAATGAGAATGTGAGAAAAACAAACTAAATTTTTGTGCCACTTTTTTTAACTTGCTATCGTTAAGCAAATGTTTTCCGACCTTCAAGCGATTTTCGACCTTATTGACAATGATGCAAACACCGGATTTGAATGAAGGAGCAATGTTAACGAATGAGAATGTGAGAAAAACAAACTAATTTTTTAATGTCGATAAGGTCGAAAATCGCTTGCACCAATTTTTTTAACTTGCTATCGTTAAGCAAATGTTTTCCGACCTTCAAGCGATTTTCGACCTTATTGACAATGATGCAAACACCGGATTTTAATAAAGGAGCAAAGTTAGCTAACGAGAATGTGAGAAAAAGCAAACTAAATTATAATGTCGATGAGGTCGAAAATTATTCGTTCTTTTCGGTCTGTTATTCATCCTTCGTTACCTATTTACTGGTCTGTACTTGTACCTACAGTACTAAATTGCGAACTTTCGTAATGAAAGAAAATGGGGGTGGCCGGTGGCGGCGACCGACAATTTTGTAACTAAATTACATCGCGATTTAGCGCCACCTACCGACATCGTTAGAAAGAAATAGGCATATAAATTACCGGTATAATATGTATTGTTACTTTTACCGATACTCATTTTAGTTATTAGGTAACGGATAGGCAGTATGGTGTATGGGGTATATGGACGAACTGCCGATTTGAAACAATTGCAAGCGTCAAATCTATCGTTCGATAGGCAGGATGGTGTATGGCTACTATAAGACAATCGTCTACCGAGCGTCCATAATAAAAGAGAAAACGTTTTCCTGCCCCTAAATGTTATCCTATCGTATCAATATCAATTTACCCCAGACACCTTTTTAGATGGATGGTCCATTTAGTATCACAGTATGCCTATCGAAAAAAATGTCTCAATGTTATTATATTAAACAGGTAGCCGCGGGATTATCTAAAAAAGAAGCTATAGCATCAGGCAAGGCTGGTGCCATTGCTGAAGAGGTGATCTCAGCCATACGCACTGTGTATGCCTTCAGTGGGCAGAAACAGGAGCTGGACAGGTACGAAAGACATCTGGAAGTCGCCAGGAAAATCAACATTAAAAAAGGTAAGCGAACTTTGTTTTTGGGTGAAAGATTTATCTATTGAGTCCTCCTGTCTTAGGGCCAAATCTTCGAATCGAACTTAGTCTTACCTCAAGCTAACATGAGTTACGAGTCATCCTAAAATAAACCTTGTTAGTGGAGCAGTGGTGGCCCAGTGGTATCGGTCCCGACATGACATTACTTTGTGTAATTTATTTCATCACCAGTGCTCTCAAAACGGTGAACGAAAACATCGTGAGGAAACCGGCATGTCCAAAAACAAAAATTCGACACGAAGACATGTGACATCTACCGACCCGCACTGGGCCCGCGTGGTGGATTATGGCCCACTCCCTCTCACAGAGAGGAGGCCTATGTCACAGCAGTGGGAACATTATAGGCTAATGATACTGATGATGATGAGTAGAAAGTTTAGTTGCATATTCCGATAGACGACTGTGCCCAAGCTAGTTCCAAGTTTAGTACCAAGAAGTTATCTTATTACCCAGTTCCGGGTTGTGGAGATCAGAAAGGCAGTTTTGACACATAGTAGTTTTGATCAGATTTGTGCCCGACTCGCCGTCTGTTACACGTGACAAACACATAGTTAAATGCAGATGTTCAATGAGGTTACCTCTGCCTAACTTACTATTTTTTTCCTTACTGTGGTGACTATTTCAGCTTTGTTCAACGGCCTGGCTATGGGATTGTTGTTCTTCTGCATCTTCTGCGCCTACGCCCTCTCCTTCTGGTTCGGCTACCAATTGATGACCACCGATGAGAACTACGACGTCTCCACCATGATTGCTGTAAGTTTATTTATTTTTCTTGGTGTGTGTTGCCACGAGTATTCTCTAAAGAATCAGCGCCGCGGCAGCGATGAAACTACGGTTTGTCTTTAGCATGGGTTCCCAACCAGTGGGGCGCGCCCCACTTGGGGGGCGTAGGGTGATCCGAAGCGGGGGGCGACGAGCGGCTTAAAAAAATTGTTAATTTTGGATAAAATATAATGCTATTTATTTTGTTGTCCGCAAGGAAACACTGCGTATTCTTTTACCGTTTTCGACTACCTATTTTTGTGAATGGGGTTTTTCGACCCTCGTGGGTATAAAAACGAAGCAAAGAAATAGACTTCATGTCGAAAGTGATCTACGCTGTGCATTGACCAACATGAAGCCTACAATTGATAAATCGTGTAGGCCCAACGTTCTCACCGGTCATTATTATATGTTGTACACGATTAATAAAGTCCATTAAAGTTTTCATCGTAGGAGCATAGTATACTAGTATTTTAGCGTAAACTTTAGGGAGGCGCATAGGGTAATAGGTTGGGAACCCCTGGTCTTAGTATTTTCAAATCTTATGTTCTAAAGCATAAAGTTGAAATCTATCACAAGCTCATCGACGATTCGTCATAGATTCTTTTAGAAAATAGCATAGAAGTACGAATAAGCTAAGCTTAATTATTCACTCTGTGATCTCTGCCTAAAAGTTCGCGTTTACATTTTATAATATGGCAGTAATTAGAAATGTCACACGTGACAGTACGATATTCAACTTCGGGCGCTAAACCGAATGTTTAAAATTGAAGAGCGCAATGTTGGCCCGTTATAGGGCCTTTCCACTTTCAACTGTCGATAAGCGAAAAATATCCGGACCGAATATAGTTTGTACGGCTATCACCCACTTAAGGGTTTTCTGTTGTAATTTTGTCCAACGAAAGATAACATAGATAACGTTTGTTTTGAGAGGCAACACGTATATGTGCTAAAATAAAACTACATAAATATAATTTATAATATATGTCAATTTGCTTAAATATAATTATCTAATCGTTCCTAATACTCGTATAGTACGTACCGAATATAGGTATGCATAGGTAATATAGATAGCAACAATTTGAGGTGAACTTGCATCAGCATTGTAGGTAATAATAATTATTTCACCCGAATAAACGAGTGTGCGAGCGCGTAAAACGTAGCGTCGTAAGTAGGTAGTAGCGTGTACTAGCTTTTACGAGCGTCGAAAAACGCTAGTGTGGAACCACTACAAAACAAAAGAAAGACGACTTATCTTGCTTCTCTTTTTTTGCATCAACATCATTACCCTAAAACACATGGCCTCCTTAGGTATTCTTCGGTGTGATGACGGGTTCGGCCAACTTCGGTATCTCGTCGACTCTGATGGAGGTGTTCGGCTCGGCCCGCGGCGCCGGCGCACAGATCTTCAACATGATCGATAACATACCCTCGATCAACCCACTGCTGAACAGGGGAACTGTGCCCAAGGATATTGAAGGAAACATCGAGTTGAAGAATGTTGTCTTCCACTATCCGTCGAGAACTGATGTGCCGGTGAGTACAATTTTCATAAATCAATAAGCTGTTTTCTGATATTTGTAGATACCTGCACCCCTAGACGAGAGATAAACGTAAACGTTCAGTAGTCTTTAGTAAATTTTTAACTGTATGCTGCAGCACATAAAGATGAAAGTCAATTTTTGCGTTTTTGTTCATTGCTGTCGATAACACTCAGTAGTCTTTAATCGATTTTTAACTTTATGCTCTAGGGTTTAAAGTTGATAATTTATTAAAGACTACTGAGCGTTAACGTTTATCGCTTGCCTAGGGGGTCTACAGCCTTTCGTTTTAACAGCTTAGTTGTTACGAAAAAAAAAAGTTTTAAATTAATGGTTTTTTATTCAATTCTCACTGCTGGCGGCTCGGAACACAGCACCATCGGCCATAAAGTATACCTGCTAGAACTAATTTAGTTTGCATTTCCTCTGATATTATTTTAGTCAAGTAATGATGATAATTCTTTGATGGCATAGATCACTCTTCCACACAAGGAATCTAAAAAGTTTTACGATCTTAGAATTTCCCCAAACCCATGTATTTCATTATTAGAGTACTTACATTTTATCATTAGAGTAGTCCCCTAGATAGTGTTTCCAAAACACAAATTGTTTTGACGCATGGATGTCTCCAAACATCTTGCAATAATTTGCTAATAACAATGTGACTCATTGATTTGCGCGAAGACATAACATTTAAATTGATTTGCGTCTTGTTGTGACGTATCAGTTATGCGCCACGTTGTTATCGCTTCAATAATGCGAAGATACTTTGACCGCTAAATTATCGAATGATTAAATTTTTGTGTTGTTTAGAAAATTATGTCGCATATTTGATGCAGGATCATTAATTTTAAGCTGTTTGAATCTATTTTGAATATCGTATTAATTCATTTTTAATTGTAATTAATTATTGTGCGCAGCTTCGCTGGCGTTACCCGGATAAAAGATGCCATTTAGTCTAGATAACATGAGTTATTGTTTTAAATAGGATAATTTGTAACCACAACTCAAGGAATTACCACTGGCAGCAAACCCAAGTAGAAAAACTTTTTAAAAACATATACATAATACCTAATAATACATAAAAGAGCTGTCGTTCCGAAGATTAATCTCCAAAATATGAACTTCACAAAATTGGCACTTTTTCTTCATGTCTCGTGGTCTTTAAGATTGTGGTACCTATATGAAACGTTGATTCTATTTGTTGAATTGTCTTCTTATTCAACACGTTTCAATACAATCAATTTTAAAAATATAATATGACATATTTCTCAAGAACTCTAGTAGTATCTAACATACCTCATAAAAAAAAACAAGATTATTTAGATTAGGAGGGTAATTCCCGTTTATCTATTTCATTCATTAGACATGTGATATTCGTGTGAAATTCGCAATTATTCATGATTTTTATTAATTACTAGCTGACCCCGCAAACGTTGTTTTGCCATATAAATTAAAAAAAAAATAGATAGTAGCCGATTCTCAGACCTACTGAATACGCATATAAAATTTGGTAAAAATCGGTAGAGCCGTTTCGGAGGAGTACGGTAACTAACATTGTGACACGGAAATTTTATATATAAGAAGATGTATTATTTATATTTATGATCGATATGACACGGAAGACAAAAATGTCAAATAAAAAAATACTTACTCGCACACTTATCTATATATATAAATAAATAAAAATGAATTGTTGTTCGTTAGTCTGATTAAAACTCGAGAACGGCTGGGCCGATTGAGCTGATTTTGGTTTTAAAATGTTTGTCGTAGTCCAGGGTAGGTCTAAAGGGTTTTTTTTTTATTGTTTCTGAGGCGGTACGAAGTTTGCCGGGTCAGCTAGTATATATATAAATAAAAATGAATTGTTGTTCGTTAGTCTGATTAAAACTCGAGAACGGCTGGGCCGATAAAGCTGATTTTGGTTTTAAAATGTTTGTCGTAGTCCAGGGTAGGTCTAAAGGGTTTTTTTTTTATTGTTTCTGAGGCGGTACGAAGTTTGCCGGGTCAGCTAGTTTTATTATATAATTAAAAGCTTTTATCTTAACATGAAACATGTCTACTTATTGCACGATGTCGATGAAACATAACATTAACATGTTAGCTTGCTCATGACGCCATTCGTCCGTACGTCGTCGTGGCTAGAGTGTTTTGTTTTCCCCTACGTTTTATGTCATATATGTCGTAGTGGTAAGGATGATTTTCACTTGCATGTTGAAATCGGCCGAATTGCGTCGCACCGCAACACCAGCAAGCTCGCTAATGGCTGCTACATACCTTACGTTATATCGTTACGATTAGTAGGTATAGTTCAAACTGCAACGTTATATCGACAAGTGTGTATGAGAAAAACTGTACAGTTTGTTCGATTTTTCTCATACACACTTGTCGATTTATCGTTGCAGTTTGAACTGTACCGACTTATCGTAAGGTGTGTAGCAGCCATTATGTGTAGCTGGATGTGGACTGGACCAGCGTGACGATACAGCCCACTCCCTCTCACAAAGAGGATGCTTGTTTTCCAGCAGTGGAAACATTATAGGCTGATGATGCTATGCTTATTCCACACAGGTGCTGAAGGGTGTCAATATCACAGTAAAACGTGGTCAGTCTGTGGCGCTAGTGGGCCACTCTGGATGCGGCAAGTCCACCATCATACAGCTGATATCCAGATTCTATGACGTCATCGATGGCAGCGTAAGTACCTTCTTATAATTTTAAGGTTTTATTAAATTAGTTACCAAAACTTAGGAGTCGTGGCGAATATTACATAATTATTATAATACGATATCCCTACTTTTTATATGAAAAAAAAATGCTGGTATTCTGGGTGTAAGGGACAGCCTTCCGCAAACTTTCAGGGCTTGCTCAGTAGACGAAACTGAACAATCTTCCACAATTATCTTTTCAGGATATGAAAAAAAAATCGGCCTCATCATAGAAAAATATAAACTTGATTGGACAGTTTGTATGGAGAAGCTGATTTTTTTTTTATTTCCTGGAAAAAAAATTGTGGAAGTTTTTCAGTTTCGTCTACTGAGCAAGCCCTGAAAGTTTGCGGAGGGCTGTCCCTTACACCCAGTATTTAAAGTTAAGGTTAATCTACGTGCGGTACGTTGGCCTCTCAAAAAGAGATCAAATCTTTGTTTCATGTTGATCATGCGAAGTTCCGCTAATTTATTTATTTTACCTTATCTACTTTTATTTCATTTTGTGTATTTCTACTGTTTATTTGCATTTCAAAACTACGTTAAGAAACCGCTCTATGGCGAGCCGTGATAGTTTATTAAACAACATAACTTGCTTTTGGGGTTCCCCTCAGTCGGGTAAAAATACAATACATGACCACTGACATAATATCATTTCCACGTTATCTACATCCTTACCTGATACTTTATACCCTTTTATTTCATCAGCTTAACCAAAGTTATCTAGCTGCGTATTTTATATTTCGCAAAAAATAACACGTTATCGCTCACTAGTCATTAATTCATTTTCAACTTTATGTGCTTGAGTATGAAGTTGAAAATCCATTAAAGACTACTGAGCGATTATCGCTTGCCTCTTGTCTGCAGGGCAAGTTCTTCTAGCTGGAGGTGTATTCGTTACCTTACTTACACTAAACTTACTGTCTAGAACTCATTTGCTCCATCTTCGTGTTGTTCTCAGACCGACATAGCAAATCAACTACAATTTCATTTTCAACTATGCATTTCGAAGAACATCGATAGAAAAATAGCTTTGCCACCCCGCTGTACTTTTCTGACTTTCCCAAAGAAGAAGGATTTAACATTCCATTGAACACTCATAGGTGCATATCGACGGCCACGATGTCCGTGACCTATCCATCCGCTGGCTCCGCGACCAGATCGGTCTGGTGGGACAGGAGCCCGTGCTTTTCAACACCACGGTCCGGGAGAACATCCGCTATGGACGCGAGGACGCGACCAATGAGGAGATCGAGAGGTGCGCCAGGCAGGCTAATGCGCATCAGTTTATTATGAGATTGCCGAAGGTAGGTATCACCTTCTTCCATGGCTTCCTCCAGAACATTTTTGAATCCATCCCTATCCGGTTCGAAACGAAAAGATGCGTTTTTATTTTCGAACTGTATACATTATCAAATCATATAAAAACCGGCCAAGTGCGTGTCGGGCCACGCACAGTGTAGGGTTCCGTAGTTGCCCATCAAAATACTTATGCGAACTAACTAAACTAATTCGCTGTTTTTAATTTTAAAAAGAAGAATTTTCAAAATCGGTCCAGGAGTCTTTGAGAAATCAGGGAAAATTCATAAGAAAAAAGATTACGACGAATTTAGAACCTCCTCTTTTTTTTGAAGTTACCTATCCCCAAAAAACATACTGTAAAAACATACCTATTAAAGCTGTGAAAATAAAGTTGACAAACTTACATTTGCAGTTGAAGAACATGTTCTCCGATACATTTTGTTTAAGAAAACATATTATCCAAGTACATTTTATAAGTTGGTCGACTATTACTCGTAAAGTTGTAAAGCCTACTTAGGCATGATAATTTTCTTTTAAACTTCGTTATATATACTACTATTGTGAATTTTTTCACACCGCCAAACATAACCGTTTAGCTGGTAGAGGGGGGGGACACACGAATCGAGCAAAATTTAGCACTTTAAAGCTTAATATTTCACAAACGAATTTTTTTATCAAAAAACTGTTAATGGAAACTATCATTATTTTTTAAAGGCCTATTTAATGATACCCCACACTAAGGGGTACGCGAGAAAAAAAAATCCTCACTTTACGTGTAAGTACAGGAGGTACCCTAAAAAAAAATATTTTACGAGATTTTATTTTACCACTTTTTTGGCACAACAAATTCGTATATTTACACCAAATTACAGCTCTCTAGTACTGTGCGTCTCTGAGCTAAACTGCGGACAGACGGACGGACGGACGGACGGACGGACATGGCGAAACTATAAGGGTTCCTTGTTGACTACGGAACCCTAAAAATGATGAACATTTTAAACTTACACTTAAAACTAATACGTTACGATGTTACTCATTTTCTTTTCTTGCCTGTACTAGTCCAGAAAAGCATATATGCTAATTATGCCTGTCTTGCAGTTTGTATTTCGCAGGACTTGCCATAAGGCATTCTCTACCAGCAAAGTCTTTATAATACTTAGTCATCATTCTTGGACACAGGGTTACGACACTCTTGTCGGAGAGCGAGGTGCTTCACTGTCAGGTGGACAAAAGCAGCGCATAGCCATCGCACGTGCACTTGTACGGAACCCGAAGATACTGCTGTTGGATGAAGCCACCAGCGCGCTGGACACATCCTCTGAAGCTAGGGTGCAGAAGGCTCTCGATAAGGTAAGGTTTTACTTTAGATTACGATTTTTTATTATGGTAATGTAAGAAAGTGAGCTTCAGCACATCTCCACAATCGAT
Organism: Agrotis clavis; assembly: GCA_954870645.1. Lineage (NCBI taxonomy): Eukaryota > Metazoa > Arthropoda > Insecta > Lepidoptera > Noctuidae > Agrotis > Agrotis clavis. The sequence goes on along the minus strand of OX940919.1, from coordinate 14,083,505 downwards.
GTTTTTTTGGCTGAATATTGTACTTTTGACTAGGTACTTATCTTGACTTATCACCATTTGGTTATACCCAAAACCTTACCAGCAAAAAAAGTTGAAGACTGTTGCAAAACGGATTTTCGCAAGACAGTGGCACTGCAATATTATGTAAATGTTACTTTCCAGCCAAAAAAAAATCGTTGCGTGATCATAGTTTTCTGTGAGATTTGAAGGTACAGAAAAATACGACTAGAATTGTTGATTAGAAGCCCACCAGACACAACAATCAATCTGCATGCGTAGCATGGCGATTCTATCTCTATTCTACGAAGAAAAGACAAAGTTATTTCTTCGTTATTCCTATACAAATCGACTGTTTTTTTTGTACAAGTATGACACGATTCGTACACCATTAAAGAATAGAAACATATTATCTCTTCTATATTTTAAACATTGCTATGCTTAAATCGATAAAAATCTTTTACGTTCTGTCATTTTGTCTATTCTCGCGTCGATAAAACCCGTTTCTACGGCGCCAGAGAAGATACTCCGACCAGCACGCGTAGCGCTACGCGTGCTGTTCGGAGTATCTTCTCTATCGGGGGCAACAGACAATAGGTTGAATTTTGTAAACTAGTTAACGTTGGTACTTAAATCCTATCAATAAGTTATCTAATCAAAAAAATGACTAAACATAGGATTTCTATAGCGGTATCGGGGACACTAACTGTTTGTCCTTATTTCTACGCTTCTGTGCCAGGCCATTTGTGTAATGTTTCTTTACTTTCGCAGGCTCAAGAAGGTCGCACAACGCTAGTGGTAGCCCACAGGCTGTCAACCATCCGGAACGTGGACTTGATCTACGTGTTCAAGAGCGGAGTGGTTGTGGAGAGCGGCAGCCACGACGACCTCATCGCGAAGAAGGGACACTACTACGACATGGTCATGTTGCAGACCATGCCGGGATCTATGGAGAAGAGTGGTACTTAATAATCTATCTATTGCAGGAGGCTTAGACAAGCAAATCAAGAAAAACTACCGACACGAACGAACGAAAACGCGCTGTAATCTTCAATAGATTTTCAACTTTATACACTAGAAAATAAAGTTGAAAATTTATTACAGACTACAGAGCTTTTTCGTTTATTATTTGCCACTTGTAGGACCTCTGACCCAGTAACGTATCTGTTCCGATGACGGCAATACTGGTGGAGAATCTGGTGTTGAAGATAATGACGTTTTCAAAAAACAGATATTACTTCGTCGGATTCTTTTAGATTTTTACCTAAGTAGGTATAACTTATTCGGAAAAATGGTTTGAATGTAGCAGAAGTAGCAAACTATGTAAGACTGAAAAGACTTCAGATTCCAATTTTGACAGCGTCGAACACAGCGGCGTAGCTACTAATATCACATTAGGTAGTGGCCATTTTAGGCCCCTTAGATAATTATTTTGAATAAAAACTTTTTTAAAAAAAGTACCGACTTCAAAAACAAATACAAAAAAGTTTAAAATAACCTTTCTTTCGGAAGTCGGTGGCTTTGATTTTTATTTCATTGACTATTGCCACCGACTTCCGAAAGAAAGGCTATTTGAAACTTTTTTGTATTTGTTCTTGAAGTCGGTACTTTTTTTAAAAAAGTTTTTATTTTACCCTTTTTAGTTTATTTATTAAATATTCAACCCAAATTCTTGTAAAATACAAAGTTTTCTTACATGATGTGCACTAATCTTGTAATCCGTCACAACAAAAAATCCATATCTCTAAAACTACTGAACCGATTTTGATGAAACTTGCAGTGTACCCTAAGTTGAACAATACCTAGTACAACAAAAAAAGAATTACTTAAATCGGACTTGTAGTTCCGGAGATATGCGTGCACAAACATAAAAACATACATACATACATACATACATACATACATACATACACTTATGAAATTTGGTACATTTGTTCAGACGCTGATATAGACTAACATATACGAAAACTGGGCAGTTCTGATAATATTACATACATACGGGTCGAATTGATAACCTCCTTTTTTTTGAAGTCGGTAAAAAGAAATCTTATTATTACAGAAAAGTCAAAACTAAGCCGTGAAGTTTCAATAATAAGTGAAAAGGATGACGAAGACGACTTTTTGGAGTTTAAATCTGGTGTAAGTATTCTCACATTGACCGGGCGTAGTAGGTACACTATCTTCGGTCCTTATTTGGGACATGGAAGTCCCTCGAAAAGTGATATATAGTAGATAGTCTAAGTAATTAACCCACGCGGTGTCAATTTCGTCTACAATGGCCACATCAATGATAATAAGCAATAATGATACGAGTACGAGTATTCCAGACTTATTTGGCGGTGACTATAGTATACCTTCTATAACCAAAGACCTATCTATCTATAAATACAGGACGGTGAGGAAGATGAAGACAAGGCGCTGGACGTCTCGTTCCTCAGGGTGCTGAAGCTGAACAAGCCAGAGTGGAAGAGTGTCACACTCGCCAGCATCTGTTCCTTGATGAGCGGCTTCTGCATGCCACTGTTCGCTGTCATCTTTGCAGACTTTGCTGGTGTGAGTAATTTCACAACTTTGTTTTTCACTCTACCATCATTCATCCACTAGAACATCACAAGGATGTTCTGGTGACGTGCCGAGAGGATAATGTAAGCCAATTGGTCGCGGGAATTTCTTAAGTGGTTACCGCGGTCCTGGAATACAAATGGCAAGATTTTTGGTCAATTCTTATAGTCCCTTCTGCTCCATTCGAGGCGAGAGTACTCATTTGATGATTTTTCAAGTTATAATTAAAAAAAAAACCCACACTAAACCAGATTTGAATATCATCTAATTGTTACAGATTCTGTCCGACGAAGACGAAGAGAAGGTTTTGCGAGAAGTTCGTAAATTCTCGTTAATATTCGTCGGCGTTGGTATCTTCTCGGGAATAACTAACTTTATCACGGTATGTACTTACATACAATATATTATGTACGTTTTATATTTTGACTAAATCTTTTGGATATTGACACAGTTAAGTCAATGGTTACTATTGGTTATTTGTGGAAGAGATCCACTTCTTAGGCCTGTATCACTCAATATTCGAGCATTATTTGATTGGATGAAACTAGTTTTAAGTAACACTGTTGAGGTGTTTTCTGTTATACGGGCCTTAGTAATCCACTTCGGACAAGCAACGACACGAATCTTTAAAAATAATGGACACTTAATTTTTTCTTTTATATCTCTAAATATAATTACAAACATAAAACGCATCAAAACTTGAGACATCAGAAGCAAATATAAGTTCTACTTGCTTGTGACGCACCAATTTTAGAAGTGTCATATCTTCAATTTTGGTTTAATTTTTTTTTTACCCACGACGGAACGGAGCCGGTATAATTATGCGTTTAGGGTGAGAGATGTTTGTGTGTGCGTTTTTTTTATAATACAATAATAATGCGTTAAAAAAAAACACAGGTATTCTTCTACGGGATAGCAGGCGAGCACTTGACACAAAGACTGCGACTATCCATGTTCCACAAGCTGCTGGAGCAGGAGATCGGCTTCTACGACGACAAGAATAACGCCACGGGCGCGCTCTGTGCCAGACTGTCCGGGGAGGCTGCTACTGTACAAGGGGTGAGGTTAACTATGATTATGAAGGATACCTGGAATGTAAAGTCCAACGATACTGAACGAACAGATAGCTTGTCAAGTCTGACAGTCCTTACCAAAAAATACAGTCGAAATGAGATACTCCTCCTTTTTTTGAATAAATTACAAAAAAAGGTAAAAATATATGGCCATAATCACAGGGCATTTACATAAATCAAATTGGACTTTGAATATCACAGCGAGATAAGGTTCAAATTCGTAAAAAAACCTTTTAATATTTGGAACAGTGCATAAACAGTACGGTTCAATGAATTTTGCCATAAGCAAAACTTAGTAACAAGAAAATTTCTATTGTTTATTCAAAGAGAGCAGTGGTGGCTCAGTGCATGAAAACTAAATTGTAAAAATGTAAAATTTCATCACTATTGTCACGCGGTGAAGAAAAACATCATGAGAAAACTGGCATTTCTTAAAACCAATAATCGGCTGACCTTATTTTTTTAATCTTGTTAAAGTCATCAAATGAATCCTCCCACCCAGGGCATTATGGGATTGGGAAGGCCTGTCAGACTTGTACGGACTAAAACACACGGCCCTATATCCAAACGGCAATCGACAATCGCTAACATTCAGTAGTCGCTAATAAATTTTCAACTTTATAGGCCTTATTAGACCACCCAATTTTGAGGGACCCTAACCCTAACTAAGAGTGGTGTAATAAGACTTAGGGAGTTAGTAATAAGCGTCGCACTAACTAGGGTACACGCCCACCCTGGATGCAGGGCCCTTCATATCGGGTTGTGTAATAAGCGTTTATACCCTATTGCATAAAGTTGAAAATCTAATAAAGATTACAGATCGTTTTCGTTTGTTTCGTTCGCTATCGCTCAGCAGTCTTTACTAGATTTTCAACTTTATACGATAGGGTATAAAGTTGAAAATGTATTAGCGACTGCTGAACTATTAAGTTAACGATTGTCGCTTGCCGTTTGGCTACAGGCCACGGTGATCTTTCGACAGCCCTTTACGTTCCAGAGTCAAGTTGACCAGTATCGGTTCGTACCAGGCCTTAAGAGCCCATACTACCTCAAATGGCTTAGCAGAATCCTGTGATACGTCGAAAATACTACAGCATTAATTTTGAAATAAATATATGGTAAAGTTGAGGATTAATGTTAGGTCTTATGTTTGGCGAAAACATGATTCCATAAAATTTTCTCGACAGAAAAAAATCCCAAAGTTACCTCTAAATTGAACAATAAACCGCTGGCAATCATAAAATACTTAAAATTAGATCATGAAACTTTTTATACTAACTGAACTAACTATAAAGCAGGTCTTATGTTATTTATTTTTTTGAATTTCCTTTTTTTTCGCCGTAAAATAAATAGATTTGCGTGTAGACAGCTAAAAGAAAGAGCAAGCAATAGTGCGTGGTACGTGCAAGTGCGAGCGAGTAAGATTATATTGAAGTACTATGGAGCCTTAAACACTGTAATCTCCAAAATCTCTCGCAGGCCACAGGTCAAAGAATAGGTACAGTAGTCCAAGCGGTGGGCACATTCGGCTTCTCCCTGGTGCTGTCCCTGATCTTCGAGTGGCGAGTGGGGCTGGTGGCGCTGACGTTCGTGCCCATCATCGTCTTCGTACTCTACAAGGAAGGAAGGATGACTTATATGTCGTCTGCCGGCACTGCGAAGACTATGGAGTCCAGTTCGAAGGTAAAGACTAAATATTCTTATGTTGTTCGTTTTTATGTTGATTTTTAAAGAATTATAAACTTGTTTGAGTGTCTCATTTCACTCCTCTCCGGGACAGTACCCTCTGTTTCGCTATTTATTTGTAACGGGCAAAATTGTGTTTGTTACGGGCAAAATTCATTAGAAAAATTATTATTAAAAGCAAAAAATTGTACTGGATTGATGAATTATACTAGTCCGGAGTAGTCAGGAGTGTTATGGATGAAATCAGCTATTACTCTACACATCCCTGCCATCAAGTACGTAACCCATCGTATAGCAAAACGCTCGTCTATCCAAGATGCATCGTTGGTCCGTGAATGACCGCGGCCGTTTGCAGACGTTAAGTTTCATTTGCAAAAAAAAATTGTTTGTATTTAAGATATTATATTGACGTGAAAACTTCGGTGACCATGCCAGTTAGGCCGCGACTCCACCAAAGAAGAAACGAGAGGAGATAATATTATGTTTGAATAACTAATCAGAAATCTAAATCTTCTTTCCGCTTAGCTTCGGTTGAAATCTGATTGATTATTCAAACAGGTCCAGTTGAAAACCAGCGTCGAGTACCAGCTACTCGACAATTCGCTGAAGTGGACCAATTTGGCGTAGCCGTGGGACACACAATGTTATTATTTGCTATATTTCGTTGTATGTACATGTTTTACTATCTTGTTATTTTTTTCTTTTTCTTCATTTATATGTTTATATTGTGTGTACCGCCGCGGTTACCCAAATAAACGTTTTTTTCTTTCTTTCTTTCTTTCAAACATACCCCTCTCGTCTCCGCTTTGGTGGAGTCCCGGCCTTATAGTGAGTACATCTCTCTCGCTCCGACTTGAGCCGAACAATAACTGAAATAACGTTATACAGGATGACTTTTTTAGCACCGTCCAAAATTTTTCTAGGCATTAGGTATCAATCACTAACCCCATTTTTGAAAAAAAATCGGTACTTCAAATTGTCATATTAAATCATTTTCTCGTCCGCTCTGCGTGGTCACTAAGCTAAACGTTAATAATATACACTTGCCGACGCATGAAACGGGCAGAGCGCACCCCGCTGACCCCCCGCCCCGCCCCGCTACACCTGAGCGACACAGAGACATTGACATCGACATTGAGACGTGAAATCTCGATATTCTTGTATTGAGTGATAAAAAGAAAAAACACGTACCTATTCAATGATTTTCGCCAAAGATTAATATATTAAAATTTGGATGGTGACTAAAAAATCACCCTGTATAGTCGACCGTCACTCTCATTCAATACCCACAAAATCACCCACTCAAAAGTTTTTCCTTCAAAAATCCTTATTAACCACCAGATAGCAGTTGAAGCCGTAGCCAACGTGCGAACAGTAGCTTCCCTGGGTCGCGAAGAAACATTCCGCAAAGAGTACGCCAAGCAACTGCACCCCGCCCTGGTCACCGCCAGGAAAGCGTCCCACTACCGAGGCATAGTCTTTGGACTCTCCAGGGGTGTCTTCAACTTCGTCATCGCTTCCTCACTGTACTACGGAGGAACGTTGATTGTGAATGAGGGGATTGCCTATGAGGAAGTTTTCAAGTAAGTTTAGATTTTCTGTTTTATTTTTTAAGTAGGTACAGGCGGTTATCCCGATCTGTTTTTCTTTAATAATTTTGAATTTTATAACACTAGTAGAAGATTCCTTTTTGATTGGGATTTGACAGATTGGTGTACTTGTTGGCGTCTGTGGCATTTTCAAAATTACATGTATACCTATGTTGACTTGGTTGAAAAACGAGATGACTTGTTGTCTGTGTCTGGACTTAGGAGGAGTTTTCTTTTCATTTTGACGATCAATCAAGATTATTAGTTTGATATTGAACCAAAACAGTAGCGTAGGCAATATAGCTTGTCATTAAGTAGGTAAGTACAAGAAAAACACAGTAGTCCTGGTCGAACGCACTGCAATTTCGATGTCTGACAGTGCTTTTATAGAAAAGAAATTCGGTACTGATCAGTATGCGTTTATGATGTACGCATAAGATAACATGGGTCTATTTTGTCTGCACCGCGACCATTACCATCATCATCATCGCGATCCATGCCGACCTGCCTGTACTGACAACCTGCTTCTTTATAAAAGCATCCTGGGTCTTGAGTCGAGGAAGGTGTCAAAAACTACCAATTACAGATAATAAAACAGTGGTCTACAATATCATCATTCCTCACCCAGGTCAGCTCAAGTGCTACTAATGGGAGCGTCATCAGCTGCGCAGGCGTTTGCGTTCGCGCCGAACTTCCAGAAGGGTATCAAGGCAGCCGGCCGAGTCATCACACTGCTCAACCGACAGTCCAAGATCACAGACCCCGACACACCTGCTGTTAAACATTTTGTAAGTTTTATTCAATAGTTGTTCTGGTTTCCTAAATCGAATTCCCTCAGCTATATGCTTTTTTTTAGGTAGTAATATCATGAAATTACTCCTTGGCCGTCCATGAGGGTCCCGTCACATTGCTGACAAAATCAAAATCAAAGCATTTATTTCAAGTAGGCCAGTTACAGGCACTTTTGAATTGTCATAGACAATCAAAGGAATATTATTAAACACTACAAAAGTTATGGTGCTACAGTCCCAGTCACAAGACATAAAAACTGTGAAAGTACCGTAGATGCCCGTTCCAAGAAGTAGATCTCTATGGAGAAGAACATGCAAGAAACTCACACAGCTCTCTCTCTCAGACAGCACTTTGAGAAGTGCGTGGAATACGACGCGTCCATGATCGGACGGCGAGTCACCCGTTAAAAGCGAGCGCGCTGTACTTGGAGTTTTTAAGGATAAAATCACCGCTATAGCCTGCAGAGTTAGCAAATTGCAGTGGCAGTGGGCTGGCCACGTTTGTCGAAGGACCGATGGCCAGTGGAGCTCTTTAAGACTCGTTAGTACTGTAGTGGAGACCGCGACCTGCGTATGAGCAAGCGTAGTTATAATATTTTGTAGGGATTTCGGGCCTTTAAAAATCATTCTTATCTCCTCACAGGCCGGAACAGGTGAAGCAAGTCTGCAAGCCGTACAGTTCAGGTATCCAACCAGGCCGATCGTGCAGGTACTCAAGAGCTTAGACCTGGAGATACAACGTGGCAAGACGTTGGCACTGGTCGGTGCCAGCGGCTGCGGGAAGAGTACTGTCATACAGCTGCTCGAGCGATACTATGATCCTGAAGATGGAGTTGTGGTAAGTAAACATGTTGCTAACTAATGCAGGTGTAACCTGTAAGACCTGGAGATACAGCACAGTAAGACTGGTGCTGAATTAGTACTACATATGCTAAGATTACCATCAGATTATCATCATTGCCTGCATGGTCCTTGTATAAACTGTTCTACATTTATGATGTCTGGACTTTAAAAGAGACTGACCTCTGAGTTTGTTTCGGATGTTTCTTCTCAGAGTAGTCAGGTACGAAACACCGGCCCCTCCTAGTTTTATGAAAAGACGTGTAAAAATGTTGATATAACCTAATTGCATAAATAAACATCATTTCATCATATCGAAAAGTACTTAGGTCTACGCCTAGAATGGTTTCTCAGTCGACTCAACTTTCTTTAATCGCCAAAGTCAAGCAAAAGCAAAAACCAATTTCAACCCCACAGGCGCAATAGTGTAGTTTACTGCATAAATAAATTGAAAAACTGTTTATTCCGCCAGTTAGAGTATTGGAAAATAACGGACACGTTTTTTTTTATAAGTATTTTAAATCAATGAATATTCACAAAAATTATCGGGAAGTGCCTCAAAATTGAGTTGCAAAAATCCAACCGGAACGACAAACAAACAAGAAAAGTGAGTGTATAAAACGTGGAAAATGAAACGCTTCGAAATCCGGGAGTGGGGCTTGTGACGTCATAAGGCAAGTCATAAGGCAGCCTCTATCATGAGTTGTCGTTACGATACTCGATCCTACGCATCGACCGCGTTTGGCGCTCGAGCGTTCATACTTGGAGCGGGCCAATGAGAGCGCCAAACGCGGTCGATATCGATGATCGAGTATCGTAATGACAACTCATGGTATGGGTAACCGAGTCACGTTTTATGATTTATAGAAGCGTAGTATTTTCATCGTTTTTGGTTGAGTAATAATAGACAAAACACGGGTCAAATATCTTTTGATAATGTAACTTTCGGACCAATTAAACTTTTTGAGTAAAATAGATTATTGCCTATGCCTAGTCTACAAGTTTCCATAGTAAAACCCCTATTTTTACTCTTTCCAACCCCTCAGGCTCAAGACGGCATCCCGCTCCCGAAGCTCCGCCTCATCGACTCCCGGCGCGCCATCGGCTTCGTCCAGCAGGAGCCGATCCTGTTCGACCGCACCATCGGGGAGAACATCGCGTACGGGAACAACGAGGTCATGCCGTCCCCTGATGACGTCATCGAGGCCGCTAAGCAGGCCAACATACACAACTTTATTACGTCGTTGCCTTTGGTAAGAGGACTTTTTGGTTTTGTAATGGTTTTTTAAACTAAAGTTAAATTTTGGGAGGGGTGGTTAGTAAAAATACAAAAGGGAGCGACGCGAGATCTCTGAACCCTTGAAACTGGAGCCCGGGGCAAGAGACCAGCTTGTCCCCACTAGATCCGGCCCTGCTTCCAGGTGGGGCTGTTCATAAAAATATTTGTTTGGTGCCAATGATATTCTAAATACAGATATTACTTACAAAACAACAGAAAAAACTGTTCCGCGCCGAGCGGCAGCACACACACACACACTTTTTTATTCACATATTACATTTCACTCCAAGTAAAAAGGATAGCTTGATAAAACGTAATAAGAAAAAAAAGTGACAGCTAGATAAACAAACAGCGCCACGCGTCATCAATGCCCCCGCACGTCGGCATCATAGACTAGCAAATTGTACCATCACGTAGGACATTTTCTGGTCTTCACGTTTTGCGCGCTCATAACTTGTATGTTTACTAAAATATCATTGTTTGGTGCGGAGTAAACCTGCGATATGCATCAGTCGTTCAGCCACTGCGGCAGTGGCTTAAGCACCTACGGGGTTAAATTTTGCTAGCAAAACTCCGCAGTAATGGCAAGTATCGATCGTATTGGACATCTAAATAAACGGAAAGAAACCAGAACAACTATCTATAGGTAGCAAATCTATTGTTTATTTTATTATAGTTTCATAGTGTAGTTTTATTTTATCTTTTTTAACTATCCGTTCGCCAGGTTTGGTTGCCGAGTTTAACCAGCTAGAATGCTTTTTTTTTAGCGTGGTAAAATCATCAAATGAGTCCTCCCACCCCCTTACTGTCAGACTTGTACTGACTAAAATCCACGGTGTTCTTCAATAGCCCTTTATGTTCCGGGGTCACGGTAAGGAAATAAGTCCCGCGACCCCAGTAGGCTTTGGCCCTCTGAGGCTCTTTGAGGCGCGCGTGGAACACCACGCGCCGTGTCGACCCGGGCATGGTCCATGGTCGGGCAGCGAGTTGCACTTTACTCGCTGTCCGCATGGCCGCGCCTACGGTGGCCGGAGATCGTCTGCCGCAGCTAGAATGCTTTGAAAACAGTTTGATTCAGAAAAAAGAAGACCTAAAGTTACTTTGAGCAGATTTTTTGTTACATAAAACCTAGACGATTGTTTATCGAGAATGTTTTAATTTCCGCGACGCATTCCGAGATTGATTCTTGATTATAGTGATTCACGACTCACTTCGTATTTGGTTAGGTAATCGAACTACATTTCAATAGAAAAACATATTGGTAAGACACCAAATAAACCTCACCCAGCTTTGTAAGTAAAATGACTCATAACACGACCACTGCAGATCACCCAAAGTACTCGAGAAGTACAGGTAGGTAAAAACTATCACGACGTCTTAAAGCAAGAAGAGTAATTCCAGTGTGGGAAAGTGACAGACAGAGCTATACAAGTCGTCTAGCACCACCTCGTTCCGGAATTATTTTCGCTATACGCTGTATGGGCGTAGCGCAAGCGCCATCAGAGGCCTTACCACGAGCTCTTAACGCGATCCAGTTTAGGTTGTGGGAAAGAGATGGCGCTAAACGACTTGTATTGCTCTGTCTCTTTCCCACAGCCTGAACTGGATCGCGTTAAGAGCTCGTGGTAAGGCCTCAGGACGTCATTTCCAAGTGGCCATTAAGAAATGGCGTCCTGTTGGCATTTCCCGTCATACCTCGCGTCCCCGTCATATACACTGTTCCCCTATATCTAATTTTGCTAGCTCGTGCGGAATAATAACTACCTTCAGTATTTGTAAGAGTTCGACAGAGATCAAATAAAGATTTTAGAGGCCTTACCACGAGCTCTAACGCGATCCAGTTTAGGCTGTGGGGAAGAGATGGCGCTAGACGACTTGTACCTATAGCTCTGTGGTAAGGCCTCTGTTCGTGCTTACAATTTTTTTATTCATTAATATTGTAGAGGTTTAATCTTTAAATCTTACAAAATATGTTTCTTCGATCTTCGGCATTAAAATAGCAGAGAACCTTTTTAGACCTTTTTTGCACTGACGGTGAAAATCACCCGTTTGCCACAGAAACCACACAGTGCCACCAGCACGGCGGGCAATTTTTATGTTTCTTTGCCGTGTTAATTGATCTGCATTTTATTAAATGACCAGGGCTACCAGACGAACATCGGATCTAAAGGCACGCAGCTATCAGGCGGACAGAAGCAGAGAGTGGCCATCGCGAGGGCGCTCATCAGGAGACCCAAGATGTTGCTGCTTGATGAGGCAACCAGTGCCTTGGATACTGAGAGTGAAAAGGTAATTAAGATAAAAAATTAAAATAGTGATTTATGGACTCGTAGCAAAATTGCTATGGCGCAAACCTGTTCTACGAGATTGGCAAAGGACATTGGGATAAAAATTGTATGGGCTTGTAAAAGCTTGTGAGTTAGTATTTAGCAACATAACGTTCTTTAAGTAGTACCATCTTATTAAACAGACTAAGTATTCAGATCAGTGATATCAGATCTCATAAGAGGATGCTTTGCACAATGCCTTTTAATACAAAAATGCCGTTACTGGAAGTTAGGAAGATCCTTCTAAACTGCTGGATCATTTTGGATCTTAATTTACTAACTTTCCTATTAGTCCAGTCATTAAAGCCTAAACCCGAAAATAATTAGTAACTTGCTGAAATTTTAAGGGGTTCTTAAGGAAGGTAAAATAAGATACCAGGTGATTTTGCAGCGTTCTGGGGTGTACGGAAAGGGTTGAAAAGGGCTGAAAAGGGGTTTTTTGCTAATAACATTGCCAACAAAATTAGTAACACGCTGCAAATTTGGAATAAGGTTGTTCTTACGGTTTTGTAACGTGTATTAAATTTGCAGCGTTTTGCAAAATATGGAACATTGTCTATTATTAAAAAAACAATGAAATTATTTAATCACACGGGTGAAAAAAAATTGTAACTCGCTCTAAATTTGTAATTAAGTTGTTTTTACCGTTTCGTAAGGTATATCAAATTTGCAGCGTTTTACAACAAATTGAACATTGTTTATTATTAAAAAAACAGTGCGATATACGTTACGAAACGGTAAAAACAACTTAATTACAAATTTACAGCGAGTTACAATTTTTTTTCACCCGTGTGATTAAATAATTTCATTGTTTTTTCAATAATAGACAATGTTCCGTATGTTGCAAAACGCTGCAAATTTGATACACGTTACAAACCGGTAAGAACAACCTAATTCCAAATTTGCAGCGTGTTACTAATTTTCTTACCCCTGTTTTTAACTAATTGCACTGTTTTTAAAAAAACAATGTTCCGTATGTTGCAAAACGCTGCAAATTTAATACACGTTACAAAACCGTAAGAACAACCTTATTCCAAATTTGCAGCGTGTTACTAATTTTTTTGGCAATGTTATTAGCAAAAAACACCTTTTCACCCCTTTTCAACCCTTTCCGTACACCCCAGAACGCTGCAAAATCACCCGGTATGTTATTTTACCTTCCTTAAGAACCCCCTAAAATTTCAGCAAGTTACTAATTATTTTCGGGTTTGGGCTTTAATGACTGGACTATATGAGCTGTGTTACTTTTCGTAAATACTTTACACTGTTTCCTTTCCGACAAAATTCCTCTATGACACTTTATTTTTCTTTAATTCCAGGTCGTGCAAGAAGCCCTTGACAAGGCTAAGGCAGGTCGTACGTGTGTAATGATCGCTCACCGGCTGAGTACGGTACGGGATGCTGACGTCATTTGCGTCATACATGACGGACAAGTGGCCGAAATGGGCACACACAGCGAACTGCTCGAGATGAAAGGACTATACTATAACTTAAATAGGAGAGGATATGCTTAAGTAAAAAAAAATATAGTAACTTTAAAAAAAAACTTATCAAGAAGACGCATAGCATCGAGAAAATTGGAAAGGATGAGGGGAGGTCTTCACCTAGATGGTAGACAAAATATGATAGGACATGGCTCTGGTAAACGTTTTTGACACTAATTGTGCAGATTAGTTATTTATATGTTAGCAGTCGAAGATAATGAAACCTACTTTCATAAGTCAAAGACATTAAACTATATTAAAGAAAAGTCAGTTTCCGAACCCCACACATTATCCGTAGGTACTTACCAGTTCATCTGATCCTGAATTTAGTAAATAATTGTACATTACAATTGTGTCAATTCTACACACAAACTGCCTCCAAGACGGTCTAACGATGGATACAAAATTTGAACAAAATTCGTTCAGTAATATTTGAGATGAACGCTGTCAAACAGACATGGTGAGCTGAATGTATGTACTAAATAGTGATAAATATGTAAGCTATGTGATCGTAATGCTGTACTTAGCTATAAGAAAAAGTGTCTTAAATACTTACGACCTACTTTTTTTGTAAATAAATGACCAAAGCTATTATTATATTATATGTAGTGTACCTAAAAGTACCAAATAACTGTTCCAATTTGAAATTTGAATGTAGCAAACTTATTTAAAAAATGCCTTAATCCACCAGTGATTATAAACCTAGATTTATTTATTTTTATACAAATTATGTGAGATTTATTAAATATATGTACTTACTTACTTATAATTATGTAGTGTAAATTAAACATATTTTTGTTATAAATTGGCCGTTTATTTGTTTATTATATCAGAATGACTTAAAGCTAAAAATCAGATTAACGTAATATTTTTTTCATCCCCCCATCTCGGAAAGTCTATTTTTCCTCTTCGATTTCTGAGCGTAAAAGCCGTTTTTATCCTCTAGTGGATAAAGTAAATTGAATTTAGAACATGGTGTGCATTATAGAGTTGTACCAGTAATGGCGCCCGCTGACCCCAACAGCTGATCGCTTGCTGTGGTGCCCACTTGACGTTCGAAGGTTGTCGTACCACATCAGATTTCAAAAATAGAATTTGGTGCCTCGCATTAGGTGTGAAAAGCATGAGTACGGTCCTCGGGAGTAAAGCTGCGTTGCCTTGGGCTAACTTGAATCCCGAACCCAAATCCTTTGGTGCGTAATCTACTATTATTTTGTTACAATCTCAGACTCGGAACCTTCTTGACTCAGAGCTTTTTTCAACCTTTTTCTTTAATTTGCTTTGTGCGGTTTTCTTTTCACGTCATGTTCTTAAGACAAACCAATATAAAATAAGAAACTTGAAAACATACCAACTACCTAAGTATTATTTGTTATAATTTAATAGTAGTTTATGTAACTGGTACATAATGAGGGGTATTATACATTAGTGTGAGTTTAAAAAACGAGCGAAGCGAGTTTTTTAATAGTATCACACGAGTGGTATAATACCTAATTATGTACAGTTTCATACACTACTTTATCTACTCTCATTGAACACGAACATATCAAATAAAAGATAAAAAAACCCACGTTTTTAAATGTCCTAAAAATAAGAAAATAACCCTGCGGGGCTGAGAGACGGGCCACTCAAAACGTGGGGGCGTATTTTATTTAAGGTATTATTATGGGATAATTAACATGAAGTGTATAGATCGTGCGTGTAACTTGCAAAGATACGCCCCCACGTTTTGAACGGGTGGGTTTCAAACAGTCAGTCCGCCATCTTGGGGAGGCCGCCATTTTGGATTTGTTAAAACGTTTGTTAGCTAGTCATGTATTGTCATCAGAACACAGAGCGTGTGCAAAATTTCAGTCTGCTAGCTTATCGGGAAGTGCCTCAAAATTAAGTTGCAAAAGTCCAACCGGAACGACAAACAAACAAACATATAAACAAACAAGAAAAGTGAGTTTATAAAAACGTGGGAAAATTAATAAACACTAATAAACATCCACCATGTCATCCACCGAAACACAAACGTCAAAATTCCAACATTCCCATCTAGAGCGCGCGCAGCCACAGATAAAAAATGAAATAGATGTATCTATGATCTGTAATCTGTATCATAATGAAAAAAAATAGTAGTTTATGTAACTGGTACATAATGAGGGGCATTATACACGAGTGTGAGTTTAAAAAACGAGCGAAGCGAGTTTTTTAATAGTATCACACGAGTGGTATAATACCTAGTTATGTACAGTTTCATACACTACTTTATCTACTCTCATTGAATACGAACATATCAAATAAAAGATAAAAATTAATTAACACTAATATTCATCCACCGAAATACAAACTTCAAAATTCCAACATTCCTATTTGAAGCGCGCGCAGCCACAGATAAAAAATGAAATAGATGTATCTATGGTCAGTAATCTGTATCATAATGAAAAAAATAGTAGATTACGCACCAAGGGAATAAAGCAGTGCCTTACGTCACGGGCGTATTGAATCCCGAAGCGACACTAAGGATTCTGGGGGTGAACCTCCGGAGCGCAGCGAGGAGGTTCAAGTGTTAATTCCCGAGTGAAACGAGGGAATTAAGTTAAGAATCCTTAGTGTAGCGAGGGATTTAAGTTAGCCCAAGACAAAGGCAGCTTTATTCCTGAGGTGAGTACTCTGCTTTTCACACCACCTGCGAGGAAATAAATAATTCGAATTTTGAAATTTGATGTGGTTCGACAACCTTCGAACGTGAGCATGCTGTGGTGCCCACCTCAGCAAGCGATCAGCTGTTGCAGTGGGGACTGCCGGGGGGCAGCCGCCGCTGCTTCAATTCCTTCGTTTAAAGTTTTCATACTATGTTTTGTTTGAGGTTCCAAATTCAAATCACATTATTCCCACGGGAATAATGAAATTCAGTACATATATTATTGCCCGGCTCGAGCGTGGGGAACAATGCCTTGCTTTACGGCCGGTTAGCAGACATATAATTTGACATTTACGAGCAGGTGGTGTGAAAAAAATATTATGTAATACTTGCCTATAATAATGTAGTACCCTACATACTTTTATTTCAGTTTAGGTATTGACACCTAAACTGAAATAAAAGTTTGTAGGGTAAAACACCCAACTATTGACCCCTTAAGCGGTTTTCCTTGCTTCTTTCGCAAAATAAACTAATGTACGAATTGCAAGTGGAAATGAATGTGTTTGGAAGATAAAATAAACATTGGAGAATGTAACTAAAACATTATTTACAGTCATACAAAGGTAAAAAGTGTTTTTTTTCTCGAGTTTACAAAGAACAGGCCATTTGACCAGTTATCAACATGCTTGTACCAAATTTTCATCATGCAAATGACCAATTTTTGACCTCCTGTAGTATAAGAATAAACTCAAATATTATTTATTATGAATGTGATACGAGGTTTTATTTGATAAAAACAAACAAAGCTAGTCTAATAGCCCTTCTCATTTTCTTTTTTCACACTATTTAGGTCTTCAGTCTTCAAACGCCGTCAATGATATTCTTGCACTTATTATTGAAATTTTGTAGTTTTTATCACTTTTTGTTGTAGTTTTTATCACTTTTTGTCCAATTTTTCTTCTTGATTAGTAGTTATTTCACTGTTCTGTATTATGCATCAGATATAAAAATAGTCGCCGGCAAAATAAATTGAAAGAACACGGCTTTAGTTTTACAAAGTGAGTTTAAAAATCTTTGAATTAATATTTTCCTAATTACATAAGACGGTTTTAACTTTTTAAACTTATGTAAAAGACCTCACAAATGAAGAGAACATAGATAATAAAAAACTAGCTCACACTTTGCCTCGGAAATGATTTAAGTCAGTTTGTTCAAACATGCAGGTTAGGGTATATTTTGTCATTTTATGCATTAAACCAACCTGTGGCTGAGGCATTGCTCGTGTTATATTCTGCAATTGTCCCACGGGATCATATACCGACATAAAAAGTATCCTGCGTCCAGGTACACCCACATAACCAGGTTTTAAAATAATCTGCTTGCCAAATTGTGTCAAAATCCATTCAGCCGTTCACTTTTCCTATAATATTAGTAAGTCTAAAATATTCAGGAGGATCCAGAATGTGACAGTAGACCGAAAATTTAAGTACCTCACTCAAATTATGCTAGGTTCTCAGGTTACTACGTAAGGTATTTTTTATGTTTGTGATTATGCAGATACACACCTTTAGGGGTGCCAACGCCCATGGGCGTCATACAGATGCATTAAAGTTAAGCTACTTCACCATTAAAAATGAACTATACGTACACACCGTGGTGTCAGTAGCTGGTATTCTCGTACATTTGGTTAATTACCAGCTATTGACATGCCATGTTAAAAAAATGGTTATTCATACATTTGAGTGTACCAGATATTGACCACATCATTTCAACAAGTTAACGCTCATTAAAACTTGAAAATCATGTGGAAAAGCATTGTGTCTGTCTTAAATAACCAAAAAATACCAAACTCTAAGGAAACTATCGTGTAAAACTGAAATAAAATGACATTGAAAACAACCGTCAGCTTAGGGAATTGTTAAATTTCTTGATGATTTTAGCAGGGTATTTTGTTATCATAGGTTTACGGACGCAATATTGCTTTATTTAAATTTTCTGTGACGCCAATATATTACAAGATAAATTATATTTCATTTTCTGTATTCTTTATGCAGCACTGCAAGAAGATTTATTATTATTTTTGATAAAAACTGTTATGCGGTCAATAGTTGGTGGGAGGTCAGCAGTTGGGTACTTTACCCTACATCTTTTTTTTTGCATTTAGACATTTCCTCGCTGAGGTGGGATGAAAAGTTACGTGTTGCACTCGAGTGCAAAGATTTTTCACCTTGTGCTCTTTTGATTCCGTCGCTACCGCTCATGATTCTAATGTTTGAATCACTCGTTGCACTCGTGATTCAATTTTAGAATCATTCGCTTGCTCAGTCATCAAAATTGAGCACGCGGTTAAAAAGCAACTTTGCACTCTTGTATAACAAATAACTATTTTGGAATTTACAAAAAGCACCCATAACCCTTTATTTTTGCGAAGACTTCTAAAATTCTAAAATAAAACACCCATCGTTCATTATTTTGCTAAACTTCGTAGTTTCCTAAGTAATTTTCAGATTCCACAATGTTAAAAAAAAAACCTGTAAATCACGTTTAAAACAACTAAGTTTTAGGCGAGGGTTAATGACCCGTAATAAATTACAACAGTTCTACTTCTGTACAGAGGACACTATTGATTTACTACTTATTGTGTTTGTGCACAAAACAAGCTGAAACAATATTGTTTTTCTTTCACTCTATTACAAAAGTTTGACCAGTAAAGTTATTGTTTCAATTTATTGTGGGGAAGTATTCTGTTTTATGGACTTTGCTAAAGAAATGTATTGGATCTGGGGACATATTTGTTGTAAGCTAAGTATAATTACAAAAGCGTTTTATGATATAAGTACAAAAGTAAGTGAGGAAAACACTGGGGATATCTTTTTTGTAAAATAAAATAAAATTAGGTACCTAATTACCATAGCCCGCATAGATAGATTAATTTTATGTAGACTACTTAAGTCTTCTTCTTAAGTTAAGTCTTTTTCCCAGGATTTCATTTCAGTATTTACGGGATTGAATGGAAATACACGAGGGCGAAGCCGCAGTCAACAGCGAGTGATTATAATATATCATCATGTTCCTAACAATTTTAAAAGACAAGAATTTTTTTTAAAATCCCGCAATTCCGGAGGCATGTCCATATTAATACATACGTTTCAGGTTGTTGACCCCAAATCAATCTACCTGCTCCGGACTTTGGTAATTACCTACCTATTGTATTTGTTTTAACCATATAACAGAGTATTACTCACAGTTCCCGCATGATAACACAATATGTGAGTGTTCCGAGTACCATTCCCATCAAAGAGCAATTAATAAAAATTACTTGTTACATCAAACAATTAACGTCCAGCGGAGCGGCGCACGCCGGCGATAAACTGATCGGAACCATCTCAACGAACGATCATAAATTAATTGTTTTATTATGTCACATCCAGACGTGATAAAAAACAGACAAATTACCAAATTGAGACATCCCGCTATCTACCCCATAGACACGTGAAGCTCTTTAACGAATAACACCCGTCATAAGATAAAATAGATCCTATCGAGAAACCAAAATGACCGAGGCCTCCATTTTTTTTCCACCCCAGCGTGAGCTTTATGCTAATGAAACCCAAAAACAAACATTGTTATAAGCCAAATGTGTAACATACGATAAAAATAAATTAAATAATAAAGGGAATCGTTAAAATGGAAGAAATGTCCGTAATTTATCCACGAGTCACCTTTTAGGCATTCCGTGGATGCCATCGCGGCGGGGTCCCGTGGGCCGCCTGCTCTAGACGCGATCTCCAAATAAAAAGGCGCCACAAAAAGACAATTGACAAAAAAATTCAATAAGCCGTTGGCCATTACCGGACGTAATCGATGAGATAAATTAGTTATAATAAAATCTGTGGAGCCGCAGACAGGCACAGTGCGTTAGCTGAATGTCTGACCAGTGCTAGCGACACACATGGAGTCGTGGGCAAAAACATAATGAATACTTGTCTATATTTGGTCTAGCCACGTTTCTTTATAGCCAAAAAAATAGCTTTACTGTTTGTGGACAATGGATTCTATGACAGATACCAAGATGGTTATAACTATGTTATTCGATGCACATTATACCAATCCAGGCAGAACTTATGACGGTCACGTAGGTACTCTTTGGTGTGCCACCCAGAGCCAATGTTCCCATCGTGGCAAGTTACACATGGAATCAAATGTCTCAAATTTGAATAATAGAGGTACCTACTGTTCAATCCACTATTATGCATGTACGAATAGTGAAATTTCCATATTTAGAACTTACTATACGACCCGTCCGCAGTCCGCACGGGCTACTTATTTGTTAGGATAAAATTTAGCCACTCAGATAAAATAATTATGTACTACCTATAGCTATTTATTAATAAAAGATTTTTTTAAATCGATTCAGTAGTTACGGAGATGGCTTTCTACAAACAAACCGATGGTCCCTATACGTACTAATTTCTATAACAGCCGTGAGCCGTGATAGGCTTTACTTTTAAGACTATCACTGAGTTACCTGTCTCATAAAATAATCTCTCTTTACCCTAATTTAAAGCACTCGTGTACTTGTCACAAAAAAAAGAACATCAGACATCAAATTAAATCCGCTGCTGGTGGTTGTATTAAATTCTGGTCAAGGTTGTTCTTCATTTGCACGATCCTCTATCGAGCCAACGCCGATTTTGGCATCCGTAAAGACGGTAGTAATCGGTGAAAACTAGAAGATGAAGAATAGGCAAGAAATTATTCAACATAAATATTATTTTTAGTTTAGGATCAATCTCTGCTAACTTGTCCGACTACAGAGAGCAGCGTTTCATTGACCGAGATTAATACTATCGTATGTATAGGAAAGAGGCGCCTCATTTACATGTAAAAAGAAAATAACTAAAGACATTTTTGAGAAACAGGGTTATAGAGACACTATTTTTTAATGCATCCCGTGCTTTACTAATGAATCATTTTCATTGATTAATTAATCACTGTATTTTACGGGAACACCAGCGTTAATTACTATTCGATTACAGATAATAAACTGCATTAACTATCAAAACAATAATAGGTACAGGAAAGAGATAGATAATACAATAAATTGTTTTCCTCTTTTCCTAGAAAGTATGATATAGGTATGGTCTATATTATACAGATCATGCGCAGTCCATCCTCTGAGTCCTAGTTTAAACAATAATACAAAATTCGCAAGAAAATATTTAATGATTCTAATTCGATAATAAATAATAATCGATAATCGAAGATCTTCTCTATGTGTTATTATCTAGGGTGAGTGGGGGTAAGATGAAAAACGGGGAAAGATAAAAAAGATAAAATAACGCCGAATATAAAGGAAATCTTTTAATGCTGGCAACATCATTGTAGACACCGTTTTATCTTGCCCCACACCGCAGTCTGCGTCAGTCGGTAAGTGAGAGCATTTGTGTGTTTTTTGACATTTTCCGTACGAGCACATTATCCGCGTAAAATTGAAATTTTAGTCTTCCATCAAGCGGGGTAAGAATAAAAACGTACTTATGGTCATAACCATAAGGACTATTTTAGTCACTATTTCAGTCTTACCCCTTGGGCATTTCGTCTTACCCCTACATCTTTTCTTAATTAAGACCAATTTTATTTACAGTTTTTTCATAAATAATTGTTTCACAAAGATTTCTTTCAACATTATAGAAACAAGTTGACCATGCTTTTTTACCCAAAACAATTTTTTTTTGCATTTGCATTGAATCCCTTTGTGTGACAACAGTTTCAAATCAACACTGTTCATCTCATCAATTTTTCATTCCAACTACCCCCACTCACCCTATGCATTTTTTTTTCGCGCGTCATTGGAACTTCTATGTTTGACAGTTGGGTCTATGGTTGATTCCCGCGTTTTTGAATGTTGCCATTGTGCGTGAAAAAAGTGCTTTTGGTCAGTTTAGGTTTATTCAAGTAGTAGTAAATTGTGTTTAGTAGTATAATCAGCATAGAACATGGTTCCAGCCCAACTTGAAGATATGTAGGTTTTTTTTGCACTATCTGCTTCGACCTGAGTTTGACAAAAAAGTGTTGAAACGGATTTTTTTTTTGTTTGCTGGCAATGTTTAAAAATCTTTGACTTTTGATGTAAAAATGATCGAAGACTAGGTATCTTGTGAATTTACGGCAACTTATTTTTTTACGATCGCAACACTTTACCGCGCCAACTTCAGTCTTCACAATGCTTAGGTTTGGCGCGAACAGGCGCCAACAAATTGAATTTGAGTTGTTTTTATTTGCTTTAAAATAATATCGAATATTATCTAGTGCTTGTGGGCCTGCTTGATTATGGTGTCAAATAAGTACTTGTGAACTATAATAAGAATTTAAACTAACCCAGTGCACCTACATAAATTAGTAGATATATTATGTACATTGAAAATAGTGGCTAGTCTGGAATCAATACTAGGTAGGTACTTTTGACATCATTACTTAATTTATTTTAATTAACTATTATTTCAAAATACTGTATAAATTCACTAATAAGTACTTATTATTACTTTACCTTAATAATGTAAAACACGTCAGGTGTGACGTTATTTCCTTTTGGTGTTTCACATAAATAGCGGGTGGATTGGGGTGGATGTATTTTTTTGAGGATTTATTTCGACCAAAAAATTAAGAATCGCGCGGTTGGCATAGTGGCTGAACGATTGTAAAACGAATTTTCTTGTCGCGGGTTCGATCCCGCACGGAGAAAATATTTTGTATAATCTACAAGTACCTACATAGTTGATGTTCTGGGTCTGGGCTTGGAGTTTCGAGTTTCTGTTTACTTCAAGCAGTACCAGCATACAGGAGAGAAGAAAGAGGCTGACTCAATGGTTGCTTCCGATTTTCGTGAGTTATTTATTTTTACTATAATTTTTATTGCTTTCTTGAATTTGGGGTAGGTATATCGATATAATTTTATCATTCATTTAAATTGTTATCTACGTATCTCGAAATGATGGGGCATCTCATATTATACCGTAGGTACTACTCTGTTTTTAAAAAAAAAAACAAAATTAAAAAAAAATGTCGTAGGTGGTAATAGCGTATGCGATCTTGACCTTATATTTTATTTTGAAATTCGAACGATGCATTATTAGGATCAATGGCCTTTTAGACCAGGCCGCCAGAAGACATATTATCCGTATGCAAAATATGAGGACTGAGTTTTGAGTTTTGTAATATATTTTTAGGATTGTCAAGATATATATTTTTGATGTTGCCAGCAATTATCGTTGTCCAAAAAAAAAAAATCCGCACTGTGGTCTCAGATCAATAAAACGTTGATATTTGTGGGTTTTGATCTGAATAAATTTCATATGATATGGCATTACATACTAATTATCATAATATATATAAATCTCGTGTCACAATGTTTGTCCTCAATGGACTCCTAAACCACTTAACCGATTATAATAAAATTCGCACACCATGTGCAGTTCGATCCAACTTGAGAGATAGGATAGTTTAAATCTCAAATTATAGTCGCAATTTTAATAATATTATAAAGATTGCACCCGTGCGGAGCCGGGGCGGGTCGCTAGTACTTTATTATGACGAGACCTTGATAAAATGATTGGAAAATATAGTAGAAATAGTAGATTATTAACCAAGGGGATAAAGCAGTGTCTTCTGTCGCGGGTGACGATTTAAAACGCGAGCTTAACGAAGGACACGAGGTTTACTCCCGAGCGTAGCGAGGGTGTTAAAAACTTAAATCACGAGCGAAGCGAGGGATTTAAGACGTGTCCTGAGTGTAGCGAGGGATTTAAGTTCACCCAAGACTAAGACAGCTCTAACACCGCGGAAAATACTCTACTTTTCGTACCATTTGCGAAAAAATTAACACAATAATAATAGGGGTTAAGCTTATTAATCATTAACATTTAACATTAACTTGTTTATAAAAATAAATTAAAATAAACTTAACGTTTATGTATTTGAAGAAAATAAAAATGCGGCAAATTCCTCGACTAATATTTTTTTGTCGGAAAAGCAAAGGCATCAAGCTCATACGGCCTCTTCGGTTTTCGTAATTTTATTGAATAATCATAACTGCATAATAAATGCGTATTCCTTTTTCAAAAAGTTGTATAATGCTTTTTAATACAGACTCAATGTTGTAAGGACAGACTGATGTAGTTCAGTATCGGTAAGTATTCCAAATTTAAATCACATTCTCTCCCTAGAGGATGAATGAAATTCAGTACAATTTTCTTTCCCTGTTTTTAACAGATTAAAAATGACTATTGTTATGTACGCTTTTTGTGGCATAGAATGTCACTTTTTTGAGCAAGTGGTACGAAAAACATATTTAAAAGAACAGGGTTTTTTATTAAGACTCGACTACAGCCGAAACCGCTAAACGTAGAAACTTGAATTTTGGACAGCAGTTGCAGTCTACCGTGTAGGGTAGCAATAATACGGGATTTTGCGAAAATCCTCCTCTAAGGGGTGAAAATGTTTGTATGAAAAATCTTATTCCTTGGGTTTATAAACTTGAAACTTACCACTAATAAGAACACAAGTAAATAAAAAAGAGTAGCACTATTAGTTTTTTAAAACTACCCTCCATTAGTGATCTAGTCGATGTTAAAGTTTGTATGGAAAAATCATAACGCGTGATCCGAACGAATCGAACGATCCATTACTTTGAAAATCAGTATTTATATACGAAAACAGAAATTATCAAACACGTGTTTTTGGATTTTTCGAAAATTACCCCCAAAGTTAGTAAAAGGGGTATTCAAATTTAAAGGGAAGGATTTTAAAGCGCTAAACGTTTAACCTGAATTTTGGATGGTAGTTGCAATTTATCATGTAGGTGAGCACCAAGAAAGAATTTCACCTTTGAGGGGGTGACAACGGGCATTATTAG
Organism: Agrotis clavis; assembly: GCA_954870645.1. NCBI lineage: Eukaryota > Metazoa > Arthropoda > Insecta > Lepidoptera > Noctuidae > Agrotis > Agrotis clavis. The sequence continues at coordinate 14,058,334 of OX940919.1, read as the reverse complement.
TTTTTTAAAACTACCCTCCAATGATACTCTAGACGATGTTAAAGTTTGTATAGGAAAATCATAACGTGCTAACCGATGAATTTGAAACCCGGTATATGGAAATTAGATCAAACATAATCAAACACCTGCTTTTGGGTTTTTCAAAAATCGCCCCCTAAATTGGTGAAAAGGGGTGATTAAGTTTTAAGGGAAGGATTTTACTACGTGTAGTGCGCTAGTATTTTACAAATTTCTGGACCACTCCATACACTGGCAACATGCATTTTTAAATAGTCCAAGAACCCATTTGCATACTTCATAAAACAGATTGCGGTCCTCATATTTTGCAAACGAAATTCCTTCTGCGACCTGCACTATTTATTCCAGACTTTTTTGTGCTGTAACAGAGTGATGGGTAATTTTCACCAGAGCTTCATCTAAGTACTTATGCTCACAATCATAACTCTTTTTTTTTCGCGGATCCTCAATGCGACATCGCTCCAATTTCGAACGTGATGCTTCGTGAATTTCTTGTTTTTCGTCAGAATCTCTTGGGTGGGTGAAGTGAACTCGAGGGCGGGCACACAGGTGTGGTAATATCGGTCTAATAATATCGTATGCGTTTTTCTAACACAACACAAAAATCAATATTTGAAAAGTATCCTTTTTACTCACCCTGGGCTGCAGGAGAAGGTACTAGGGATAGGTACTTTTTAAATATTGTTTTTTTGAGTGATATTCTCTATAGTCATTGTAGTTTGTATTGCAAAATGACAACGTAAATCAATCTAATGAGTAATGAAACGCCTAATTTAATAACTTATATTGACAGTACACGATCAACAATTGATTGTTGTTCTATTGTAATTTTATTCTAAACTAGCTGTGCTCGCGACTTCGTTCGTGTGGATGTCGGACTCAACAATGTATACCTATATTTTTTTTAAATAAGTGCATTCTAAAATAAAAGTAGTAGCTAGTAAACCTACTCCATATTACATCAGCTACCTGAAAATAGAAATCCCGTCAAAATAGGCCCAGCCATTTCAGAGAATAGCCATTACAGGCAGATAGACAAAAATTGTGAAAATGGTATTTTGGTGTATGTACCGTTTAAATTAGTATACATGTAGTAAAAAACGGTTATTTCAATATTACACTCCAATTTTTTTTTAGGTATATGCACTTAGTATGTATGTAATGTGTGCTATTATGTGTGTATAGATGTAAAGATTATTGTTCCTCGTTTATATTAATTCGAAGACATGTGACATCTACCAACCCGCACTAGGCCCGCGTGGTGGATTATGGCCCACTCCCTCTCACAGAGAGGAGGCCTAGGTGTCCCAGCAGTGGGAACATTATAGGCTGATGATGATGAATCGTTTATATTGTTATTTATTTTTATCATGGTGAAATCATGAAAATATAATGTCCCCAGGGCGTAACGGACGGGAGGGACTAAGACTCCTATGTACTGACTTAAATCCAATCCAAGGTATTCCTTCAATAGCCTTACGTAGTGGCGTAGTGTAGCTAGGCCAAAAGGGGCCCAGTAACAAAACTTGTTTCGGTTGGGACCCTTCTAATCGAAGTATAATAGTTTTGCAGAATAAAGATAATACCATCCAGACTCGTGTAAATAAGCTCTCACTGATGTCAGTAAAATAATTTTGAAGTAAGCTAGAAAATTTAGAATACTGATCGTAACTCAATTTGTGACAACTACTAAATTATATAGCCTCTTTGAAAATTGAGCTGTGCTAGGAGTTCGAGATTTGGAGCTTTATGCCCGCGATAAGTCTTTAGTTTGCTCTTAAAGCAACATTTTATATTTTTATTCCAATCCTCGTTCGGGGGCCCTGGACACTTGGGGGCCCTGTATAATTGACACGGATGATACTGCGATAGCTCTACGCCTCTGCTTTTACGTTTCAGCGTCCCGGTTACCCGATAAGACAGTTCTTCGATTACTGTGACTACTTTAATTGACTTTTACTACCACTAAGGCAATTGCTCGTATATATTTTAATGTCTTTGGGTAACAACCATGTTTCTATAACTAAGAAGGTTCAACCTTCACGGAAGTCACGTCGGAAACAAAAACGCTGTTAAACAACTCGCTGAAACGAACACGTTGGCAGCAATACGTGGGAAAACAAAGCGACTGCCCCTACGTATTACAAGTGTAAATCATCTGCATCGTAAGATCATGTATCTTGGTACGTAGAGAGCGACTGCTGGGAACAAACGTTGCCAGAAAACATGGGATACGTAAGCGATGGAAACGTAGCGATGGGAACGCAAGACGCGTGTAGCAAACATGGTGGAGTCTTATAAGAGTAGATTACCTACTAGACGTCACAAAGTTCTTTATGTCCTGTCATTCAATCCTCGTGCCCGTTAGGCAAAGAAATGTAACTCAAATATTTCCATTCATTCAGATTCAACCTTAGTGGATGATAAAGCATTGTCGTGGAACTGTCTGTAAAGGTAACCCTGACCGAACAACGCAAAAGGCAACTTTAGGAACAGAGGAACATAAAATAATAAAGATGTAAGTTTATTAAATTGACATAAGCTCCGCCCGGAGAACAGACCACGGTGGAAATATGCCCCGCGGTTGCTCGGAGCATTTCCGTGTGAGGTTCAGCAGCGGCAGCTTTTGACGACCGGCTCTGATACAGTTAAGGAGTGGGGAAACGGGAGCTCTTCCTTGTCCTCACCGGACACGGGTGCTTCGGTAGGTTCCTGTCGGCCGGATCCGGTGGGAGGAAACTCCTGGGTATCATCACTACGAGGATCGGCTGGAGGACACAGTCGAGCAAACGGAAGAGGTACGTGCCCAGCTTTTTTTTTTGGCGTGGTTATATCATCAAATGAGTCCTCCCCACCCATGGCAGGGCGGGAGGGACTGTCAGACTTGTACTGACTAAAATCCCTTTACGTTCCGGGGTCACGGTAATGGGATAAGTCCCGCGACGCAGGCTTTGGCCCTCTAGAGGGGCCACGTCATCTTGCTGGCGCTCTTTGAGGCGCGCTTGGAACACAACGCGCCCTCGACCCGGGCATGGTCCATGGACGGGCGGCGAGTTGCCCATTGCTCGCCGCCCGCATGCCCGCGCGCTACGGTGGGCGGAAATTGCTCTTACGACGTCAGTCGCCGTGGGCGTCTACCACTGCAGCTGGGGCGGAGGGAGGACGCTATCCTCTCCCTCTCACGTCCCGCCTCCTCCTTCGCGAGCTTGACTGCTTCGCAGAAGGAGGCGACCGCTTCCCACTCCGTCTCGCCCCGCAGTATGACCTCGACCAATGCCGGGCGCGAGAGCTTAGGTCGCTGCCGCCTATCGCCTCGTGATTCGCCCAAGCTGGGCACGTCGGGCACGCCGCAATCGCAGCCTGCCCGATGTGAGAAGCAGTCACCTCCTTTTGCAAAGCTGTCATGCTACAGAAGAAGGCGGAATACGGTAAGGGATAGGATATAGCGTCCACCTATCCTATCCCTTACCGTAGCCACGACGCAGCTGCCGCGGGACATGCTCACGTCATCGGACGTAGCGGGGCGTTTTCCAGCCACCGCTAGACGCGGGCATGCGGACGGCGAGTAAGGTGACTTCCGTGCGCGTTCCCCGGGCGTATGATTAGCGCGGGTGCAGCGAGTAGTGCGCTGCGCGAGTGACGCGTTTAGCTGCCCTGCGGCGTGTGTGGAGAGTGCAAGCACCGCGCTCTGCACCACGCACACGGCGGCAACACGCGACGGTTACGCAGCGCGCTCGCGGCGCCTGCGTCGCTCACATGCCCGCCTAATGTGGGGAACGCTTAATGGGCCACTCGTCGTCCCATCATGGACCATGCCAGGGTCGACGGACGGCCCAACCCTGCCGGGGTCACGGGACTGTCTAACGGTAACCATGGCCCTGGAACGTAAAGGGCTATTGAAGGAAGACGGATGACTAGGCTAAGCTAGTGTCAGGGATACAACAAATTCTGCTATTTAAATAGCAGAATTTGTTTTAATTTGCTACTTCTTTTTTCTAACGAATATGCTTTTCAATCCATAGAACAATATTTTAATTATTTTATCGACATTTATACATAAAAAAATGTAACCGCCTTCAAAAACAACCACAAAAAAGTGTAAAATAATCTACAAAATAACTTTTCTTTCGGAAGTAGGTGCCTTTGTTTTTTTTCTTTTCATTGTCTTTTTAGCCACCGACTTCCGAAAGAAAATTTATTTTGTAGATTATTTTACACTTTTTTGTGGTTGTTTTTGAAGGCGGTTACATTTTTTTTGAAAAAGTTTTTATTTTACTCTTTTTAGTTTAAATATTCAACCCGAATTCTTGTCAAGAACATTATTCTCTTACATGTGCACTAGAATTTTGTAATTCTTCGCAACATCACTCATGTACACATTAAGCTAATAAAATTCCATATCTCAAAAATTACTGAACCGATTTTGATGAAACTTGCAGTATTCTCTTAGTTAAATGATACCTAGTACAACAAAAAAAGAATTACTTAAATCGGACTTGTAGTTCCGGAGATATGCGAACACAAAGTAAATCAATCGATGCCTACTCCTTACTGTTAAGGAGTTGTACCTTCCATCGTCAGGCCACCTGAGATGATGATTATCAGATGCAAATACTTGAACAGCTTTAGAAAATATATGAAAATGGTACTATGTGCCTATAAAATTTGAAGGTTGCCCTCGATTTCCCTAGGATCCCATCATCAGATCCTGACCTGGTGATCATGGGACCAATTGGAAAGTATACCCTTTCAAACAAAAGAAAAAATTTCCACATCGGTCCAGGCGTCTTCGAGAAATCGGGGAACATACATAAAAAAAAAAAGATTCCGACGAATTGAGAACCTCCTCCTTTTATTGAAGTCGGTTAAAAAGTACAGTTAACAAGAGGCAGCAGAGACAGGCAGCAACGGTTTTCTAAGGCCCATATTTCATACGACAAAGAGTCGATTTCCGATTTAAGTCGCACGTATTTACTAATGGAGTGATGCAATGCAATTAGACCGTGCACTTCAAAAACTTTTTCTAAAAAAATTTATCGCCTTCAAAAACAACCACAAAACGGTAAAATTACCTACAAAACTTTTCTTTCGGAAGTTTGTGACTTTTTTACTAATTTCATTGTCTCTTTTGCCACCGACTTCCGAAAGAAAAGTTTTGTAGGTAATTTTACCCTTTTTTGTGGTTGTTTATGAAGACGGTCAATTTTTTTAGAAAGTTTTTATTTACTCTTTTAAGTTTAAATATTCCACCACAATTGTCAAATTCATCATTTTCTTACATGTGCACTAGAAGTTTGTAATCCGTAGCACCGGTAATAACATCGTTAACATCTCTTTCATTCATTCCCTACTATCTCAAAAACTACTGAACCTATTTTGATGAAACTGCAGTATTCCCTCAGTTGAACGATACCTAATACAACAAAAAAAGAATTACTTAATTCGGACTTGTAGTTCCGGAGATATGCGAACACAAACATAATTTACTTAATCAGTCGATGCCGAGTCCGTACTAGAGTTGTACCTTCCATCATCAGCTCAGCTACATGAGATGATGATTTCCATACGCAAGTACTTAAATTGCTTCATAAGATTTCCGAAAAACTATGTCTGAGCCAATAAAATTTGAGGGTTGCCCTCGATTTCTCCAAGATCCAATCATCAGATCCTGAAATGGCAATGGGACCACACGGGAAGCACCAGCTTTCAAATAAAAAAAGAATCATGAAAATCGGTGCACCCAGTCGCAAGTTGAGGTAACAAACATAAAAAAATAATAAAAAATACAGTCGAATTGATAAACTCCTCCTTTTTTTGAAGTCGGTTAAAAATCCACCTTACTACTACGACGTATAGGCTCTGCAAACCAAAGACAAAAGATGTCGCACGAGACGAGTAGTTGCGTAATCGAATTTCGAACACAGAATCATGTGCATTGTCATTAGGACGTACAAGCAATTCGATATCGAGATCTGTGTGCTTAGTGCGAGTTTTTTTACGTAGACGCGAAAGTAACGTTTAACCGCGTTTGGCGCTCTCATTGGCCTGCTCCAAGGTCGTGAGAACTTTCAACCAATGAGAGCTCCAAACGCGGTTAAACGTTACTATTGCGTCAACGTAAAAAAACTCGCACTAAGCACACTGTGAGCGATATCGTCAATCCGTGCGACTCCATTAGCAAACACTAGCGATTGTCCATACATTTTCTTCGGCCGGACGCTTGTGTGCCATCTGACCGATATTGTCAATCGATGCAATTCGATATCGCATCGCGCCATGTGTCCCGTACTTGCCAAGGTCTAGGTGCTAAGCTAAAAATAACATATAACATAACTCTGTTTCTTAATTTTTATTGGTAAATTCACATTCAAATAATAGATCACGTCGAAGACAGATATTACATTATGGGATTTCTACTGACAAAATTTAGTAATTATTTGCTATGATACTGTATCGGTACTTCTCAATTTCTAAATCTACTGCTTCATTAGCTACATCGATTTTAGAGTGCGTAAATGCTTCAAAATTCCAGTGTCATGAGTGAGTCAGCTATGAGACTGTCAGAAAGTAGAAAATCGAAAATACACAATTACATTGTTCACTTACGAATTCACGATACAGACCGGACATCAAAAATATTTCTATATTAATAAACTACATTCACATAATCGTCACTAAAAAAGACAAAACGCGTGCGAGTCACGACGCGCGTGACGCAAACGATACATGTGATCAAAATTTAATCAAGTCGATTACTTCCATTAATGATCGCGAACTACCATTCTCGCTGAATATATTCACAGACATTTGTTAAGCATGCCCATGGTGATAGTATGAAGTTAAGAAACAAGACGCGTCCGCGCCTGCGGGCATCGCACCTGAGATTCAGCGCCCGCGGCCGAACGCGCCCAAACACATCTCTCTGTCGCACCGCTCTCCTCTATTGTACAAACATTACCGTATTAAATAGTCACAGGTCAATTTCAGTCCAACTATCAGTTTACGAATTAAAATAAAATATATTAATCTAGAACGTTTCACATCGCTTAAGTTACGAATGAGGGCGAGCGAGCGCATCGCGTGCGGTGCGAGCTGCGGGTGCGGGTCGGGGCCTACGAGTCCCACCAGTCGGGGCCGCCGCCGCTGCTGCCGCCGCCGCCGCCGCCGTACGACCCGCCGTAGTTGCCGCCATATGACCCGCCGCCATACCCGAATCCTGTAAGTGCAACGCACACGGTTAGTGGAGCTATCAACAAAACAATGGACGATCTAAAACTTAGATTAGAAAACAAAAATCTTACCAGAGCCAATCGTAGAAGGCCCTGCGGATCGTGGAGTCTGACGGGACTGCGTACGGAAGTCCCTCGCCCCGAAGCCGCTGCCGCTGCTCGCAAACCGTCCGCCTCCTCCGGAGCGACTGCCGCCCGTGCGACGCCCGCCGCCACCCACTCGGCCGTCAGCTGCCGTGCTCGTCAGCCAGCTGGAAAATGTACATGAGTTTTAGTTATTATCAAGAATTAAATAAACATACTTGTTTGCGTCGACTCTGAAGAGGGTTATTGTTTCAAAATTCAATTAGGTTCCAGGTACATTTATCTAGATGTTCGCACCAAGTTCAATAAACCCTGTTTTTAACAGACTTCTAATCAAACAACACCTTCGAAAAACTAGATAAAAAACGAGTCCCACTCGGCGAACTTGAAATCCAAATAAACGACATTTGGCGGGCAAGCGCACTGCCCCACAGTCGGGCAAAAGCTTCCTGCCTACTCCATAAAAGATGAGAGGTTGTCAGTATTTCATCAATACTATACAAGTATACTCACTTGGGCACATCCTGCTTGGCCTCAACGAGGAGCTCGACGAGGTCCCGCGCGAGGCCGCGGTTAGTGTCGTTGAAGAAGGACGTGGCCACGCCCAGGTTACCCATTCGGCCGGTACGACCGATACGGTGCACGTACTCCTCAACGTCCGACGGCAAATCAAAGTTAATCACGTGACGCACGTGAGGTATGTCCAAACCTGGAAAGATTTCATTATATTAAATACCATACCTTTTATATTATTATGGAGTTTTTTTGCTTATTCTTCTCCACCTTTGCGAATCGTTACATCAATCTTTCGTAGATGTCGCAAAAGACATTGCGCGCGACACGTTTTTTTTTTGTATCGACCACCAGAGTCGCGGGACTAATGTGTCTAGTGAAAATGAGGCTTATTTCCTCATCTTTTTTATGTTTTAAACATTCGAATGTATAAATACTACAATGTAAATGAAATCCAAAACAGCGTCTTTTCGCAAGCTCTTGTAGCAGCTGTTTGTGCTCACCTCTGGCCGCGACGGCAGTAGCGACGAGGATCGGAGTCTGTCCGGTACGGAACCGACGCAGGGCCTCCTCGCGCTCACGCTGTGTACGGTCGCCGTGGATGGACGTCACTGGATAGCCGAGATTGTCCAAGTATTCCTCAAGTTGGTCGGCACCTGAATAACGAAGAAAAATCATTTATCACTCTTGTAAAGAACACGTAGCTTCCCGGCGCAAAATTTTCAAGTTAAATAAATACGAACTTTACTTTTTTAAAGATTAAGTCGACATTAGAATTTCTAGTAAAAAGGTCATAAAAATTAAGTTCTAACTTTATTCATATGTTTTTATAGTTGCTTTTCACAAATCACTTAAACTGGAAGCTAAATAATCGTAAACGTAGAAGGTATGTTATGCGAGAATAATTTATCTGCAACATAAATAATGTGATAACCAAAACTATTTACTACAATTACTTCCGCTGGAACTTTATATTTTCCTGAAATATGCTGCTATGTTCAGACCAAGTTTAAAGATTGATGATGAACAGTTATATTTACCCTTCTTGGTTTCGACGAATACAAGAATAAGTTGATCCTCTTCGGGATGTGCACGCTGCAGCAAGTTGGAAGCATTCAGCAAATCCAACAAGAAAGAACGCTTGTCCATTTCCTCCACCCATACCACCTGGAAGTTTACAATTATATTTTAAAGATGCAAGATGTTATGATGTAAATACTTACAATGCTGATAACAGTTTCATTTTATTATTTACCTTCTGGGTGATATTCTCGGATGTGGAACCGACGCGTCCAACGGCAAGGAAAACGTAATTAAACAAGAAATCCTGCGCCAACACCTGGATCTGTTTAGGGAAAGTCGCAGAGAACATGAGCGTCTGGCGCTCGCCAGTCTTTGGCATCGTGTGGCTCTCAACGATCTTGCGTATCTGGGGTTCGAAACCCATGTCCAACATGCGGTCGGCCTCGTCCAGTACCAGATGCCGGCAGTGGTCGAGTGCGACGCGGCCGCGCGCCAGCATGTCCACCAGCCGACCGGGCGTCGCCACTAGCAGGTGGCAGCCACGCTCCAACTCGCGGAACTGTTCGTGTATCGGGGAACCGCCGTATCTGATCATAAAACATTCTCATTATTACTCTTACTTCAACTTTAAACAATATGAAAAAAGGCTCGCTCTCTAACGTAATACTCACACGACACATGGTCGCACACGGGAGCGGTAGGCGAATTTCCTAGCCTCATCAAAAATCTGTGTAGCCAGCTCGCGCGTCGGAGCCAACACCAATCCCAGCGGGTACTGCTTGCGCCGGTTGTAAGGTCTGAGAAACGAGAACATGTTTCCATAACTCAATTATGTGGAGAGGAGAAGTATTTATTGGCAGCAAATACTCACCCCATGTGCTTAACGGGTCCAGCTTCGTACATCTGATTGAGGATGGGCACAAGGAATGCAGCCGTCTTGCCTGAACCAGTCTGTGCGCACGCCATGACATCTCTTCTGCCCAATACAATCGGAATTGCATACTTCTGGACCGGCGTCGGCTTGTCGTAACGAGCCGAGGCGATATTCTGGCGCATTATTTCCGTCAGGTTAACATCCTCAAACTGCGAACAATATTTCAATTATGAATATGACAAACAAGAGTTATATTGTTGAATAAACCAAGCATATGGGTAGTATTACTTACACTGGTGATAAAATCTGGGACGCGGTCGCCACTGGCCTCAACGGGTATATCCTCATATTTCGAGAAGTTGATGCCTGTGTTGCCAGTGCCAAACAACTCCAACTCCGTCCGCTCGTCGCGAGGTAGCGGAACCGTCCAATCATTCTGTAAAAAGCAAACATTTTTATCGTCTGTCATGTGACTGCATAATATTATCTATCTATTGAGGGTGAGTTAATGAAAACAAAAAGGAAAATTTTTAATTTCAAAAAGGTAATATGATCTGCTTTTACTAATAACTGCTATTAAACAGTTTTTTGTCCTGCCCCTGTTTGTATATCCCCTGGCCCTGCCCGGTGTTTTAGTATCAAAAGTGCTACTGACTGAGTTGCTTTCATGGCCACCCTCGTCCCTGCGGTTGCGGCGCACGTCGTCGGAGGGCCAGCGCGAGTTGTTCCGGTCGTCCGCGCGCGGCTCCGGCTCCTTCCAGCGGTCGTTGCGTGGCGGCGGCGGCTCGTCGCGATTGAAGTCCTCATCGCGGCGGATGTCGCGCGACTCGCGGCTGGATGAGCCGCCCGCGGCGCCGCCCGACGCACGCCCCCCGCCACCCGACGCGCCCCATCTCTCGCCAGACGACTCTGACCAGCGTTGTGGTTCTGAGTCGCCATTCTGGTATCCTGAGTCACGACCTAAACCAACACACAGTATTATAATAACAGGAAAAAGACTCCACTTGCATATTCATCTTCTCCACAGCAGCCTCTTCACCCCAAAGCGGGTTCAGCATACCGCCATGTACTTCAGTGGCAAAGCAAACTCTTTTTATGTACTGCATTCGTTCCAAACTATAATATTTGATCTAGCTAAGTGCAAATGATTGGATGGGTATATCGCCATTAACGGAACGCTAGATCGGTATTCAACACAAGGTGCACCAAGTCAAGTCGCAATTGGCGATTTGACGAAAGCCGGATCTGTGCACTTCTCCATATAATATCCAAATTGACTACCCATTACATAAAAACAATTTACAAATATGATCTCCAGCACTTCTAATAATCTAATAAACGTAAATATAGTGCTTCGTATTTTGCTATTATCTACTTAGGAACGAATACCAATCAATACATTGATAACAACGGAAACTGAGATAAGATCGTAGATACTGTAAGTCTGGAGAGTTGACAACTATGCATATGAGATACATAAGTAGTTCAAGACGGTGACATACCGCGGTCCCTGCGCGGGTATCGCGAATCGTTGCCGCGATCGCTTTCACGTTCGCGGTCACGGTCGCGGTCGTCGCGCCGACCACCACGGTCGTAGGTTCTAGAGTTGCCTCCGAATGATGAACGGTTGTCCCGTTGTTCGTTTGAACGGGCGTCTAAGCTTGGGCGCTTAGACTCTTCCCCTGCACAAATGAATTGTTTAGTAATCTACAGAACCAATAGCACGAGAGTTGTGTGTGGAATTGTGGATACTGCTCGACCTTTCTCTATCAGTACCTGATAACACTTTTTAATTGAAAAAGGAAAGTTTAGAGACAACCATTTCTGAAATATTTTCTATTGACAGATTTGAATCAAATGAAATGCCAGATTATTACTGCATGTGAGAGGTGAGTATCAGCGCTTTCAAAAAAAGACAGCACATCATCAGTAAAGTTTTCATTTAATCACAAGTTCGAGAGACCATACCATTTTTTGAATAAGTGTTTGAGTTCATGTTAACTGTTTTGAAATCTGGTGGAACAAACACGAAATGTATGAAACAATGACGTCAACTAGAGGTATTCAAATGCATGTAAATATGATATTTATGAATCAGGTGACGTGAATAAATCCATAAGTGATAACAACCGATCCTGAATCACCATCTCATAAACAATGCAGAAAGCACATTTGTCTCATATTTAGGACTATTGATCTAACTCTGAATAGAGATAGGTACCTGCACTATCACAGCAGCGCAATAAACACGGCGACGACAATCCAGATAAGACGAATATGAAAGAATTGATAAAAATCAATGCTTTAATAATAATTTTATCGCTATGTCCTAGTTTCCAGAAATAATATATTGTCAGAATTCAGAACGAAACTATCATGATGTCGTACAACGTTCCTGTTTTACAAATCAGAGAATAGGGACATGATATCACGTTGACCTCTACTCAACTCAACAAGACAAAGCTGAATAATGATGCAGGAACTACAACGATAAATTATTTATGCTTGTGTTTTAGAAAACACTTCCATGTTTGGATTGATAATATTGAATGAGAAATTGGGCGTTTTTCCATTAGACGGCACGGCACCGGCGTAGTGCCGGTGCGGGGAAGCAAAAATGTATGAACGCCAGGCCGGCGCCGGTAAGTGCAAAAGCGAGCCATACGTTTTCATACATTTTTGCTTCCCCGGCACCGGCACGGCGCCGTCGCCGTCGCCGGTGCTGGTGCCGTGCCGTCTAATGGAAAAACGCCCATTCGCGTCGATTTGATTCACAGGGGAAAATTGGCGATGAGTCATTGTTAATTGGTTAAGTCAAGCAGGTTGTGTTGACCTTCACAATATTTAAGTGAATATTTCTTGAGTCTCTTTAGACTCACTCTTGCTTCGGGCAACAGGTCATGTTCTCATAAGCAACCATGTCGCGCGCAGATTAATGCTTCACGTAACTGTGTCCGTTTCGACCGCGCGGCCATGACGTTTTTTTTAAATAAAAACCATCCCAAGTTTTTGTAAAAAAATGTAAAAGTCGATTCCCAAAAACCATAAATTTGTCAAAGCAATGGTTAAAAAGTTATAAGGGTTTAAACGTGGCCGCGCCATCGAAACTTTCCGAACCGCGCGGCCATGGAGATCTTTAAAACTAAGAGTCGCAGAGACCTGAAATTTTGGGAAATAGTAGATTGAATTTGTAAACCAAATGTAAAAATATAGAAAAAAATCCTGTGTTTGTATTTTAGGAGTTGTAAGGATAAAACCTCATGGCCGCGCCATTGAAACGGTGTCAAAAACGTTATAGCCGATATCTCACTGAAAAAGAATCTCAGACGTCTGAAATTTTTTGTAAAACACAGATTTGAATTTGTCGAAACTAGTAAAAATACAACAAAAAATCCTAGGTTTATATTTCAGGAGCTGTAAGACTAAAACGCCATGGCCGCGCCATCGAAACGTTGAAAATTTCGTTTTTCGCCAATATCTCGCTGAAAAAGCATCGCAGAGGTCTGAAGTTTTTTGTAAAACACAGATTTGAATTTGTCAAAACTAGTAAAAATACAACAAAAAATCCTAGGTTTATATTTGAGGAGCTGTTGAAGAAAATCTTCAATGCGTCTTGAATATGTCGATTAGGGTGACCACGGATTATTATTTACAGAGAAATTTCCACCTTTTTTATAAAAAATGATATCCCAAGGATTCGTCGAACAATGAGGAGCAATAATATGGCTATATCTTTAAAAATCACATAATTTAGAGATTGTTCTATGTTGAGTGCTCCACTTATTCTCACTATAGTTTTTAAAATTCTCCTGTTGTTTAATATCTTAATAGTCATCGATTAAACCATATGTTAAATTATGTATCGTCTTACACCGACCTGAAACCGACCTGATTTTTTTATTTAATAATTACTTTTTTTTAAAACATATATGTACCAACAATCGAACAATCTCTAATTTATGTGATTTTTAAAAATTTTGTTCAACGAATCCTTGGGATATCATTTTTTATAAAAAAGGTGGAAATTTCTCTGTAAATAATAATCCGTGGTCACCCTAATCGACATATTCAAGACGCATTGAAGATTTTCTTCAACAGCTCCTCAAATATAAACCTAGGATTTTTTGTTGTATTTTTACTAGTTTTGACAAATTCAAATCTATGTTTTACAAAAAACTTCAGACCTCTGCGATGCTTTCTCAGCGAGATATTGGCGAAAAACGAAATTTTCAACGTTTCGATGGCGCGGCCATGGCGTTTTAGTCTTACAGCTCCTGAAATATAAACCTAGGATTTTTTGTTGTATTTTTACTAGTTTCGACAAATTCAAATCTGTGTTTTACAAAAAATTTCAGACGTCTGAGATTATTTTTCAGTGAGATATCGGCTATAACGTTTTTGACACCGTTTCAATGGCGCGGCCATGAGGTTTTATCCTTACAACTCCTAAAATACAAACACAGGATTTTTTTCTATATTTTTACATTTGGTTTACAAATTCAATCTACTATTTCCCAAAATTTCAGGTCTCTGCGACTCTTAGTTTTAAAGATCTCCATGGCCGCGCGGTTCGGAAAGTTTCGATGGCGCGGCCACGTTCAAACCCTTATAACTTTTTAACCATTGCTTTGACAAATTTATGGTTTTTGGGAATCGACTTTTACATTTTTTTACAAAAACTTGGGATGGTTTTTATTTAAAAAAAACGTCATGGCCGCGCGGTCGAAACGGATACCACGTAACTTACAGCATGCAGGCATTAGTATAGCCTATCTAAATGATGAATGAGAAGAGCATACACAATAGATACCATGACGTTTGATTCCCTGTAATGTTTAGTCCACCTACTTTCTTCCTGCGGGTGTTGCAAAAGTCAACAGACGTTTTGGCTAGGCAACAACGATGCGGGAACAACTTGGTCAAGTTATTTTCCCAGGTTTCTCGGACCATACAAATACCTCGATATTAGATGTCTTATCGTTGAAATAGTAGTTGAGTTTCTCATTGCAAAATGCGACACCCGTCATAAAATTATTCGCAAATATCATCTATATACGCGATTTAAGTCATTATGTGAAGACCACCAGTATCATTTTCCTCTGCTAAAACTCGACGTGAAAATCAAGTCACCACTTACCCTAATTGGTTGTACCCTACAATAGATACATGAATAATGGATGTTAACAATGGCTGATATGATGTCATGTGGGATGTCAAGTGCAGTTGCTACTTTCTAGAACTAAATTGATGCCATAAAGATGCTGTGAAGTCAAAGTCCTTTGTTGGGAACTGTGAAGCTATCATTCTATACACAAATAGTTATAGGGATGAGGAATCCAAGCATACAAATACACAGGATTATGATTATTTTTTTGTATCTTTTATTAAATTTCTATATTTTATTTAAATAACTTAATAATAATAATAATAATATTCCACAACTATCACACAACGCCATCTAGTCCCAAGCTAAGCAGAGCTTGTGTTATGGGTACTAGACAACTGATAAACATACTTATATATTTCTAAATACATACATATTATAGATAAATTACACCCAGACACAGAACAAATGATCATGCTCATCACACAAACATTTGTCCTGGGTGGGAATCGAACCCACGACCCCCGGCATAGCAGTCAGGGTCACTAACCACTAGACCAACAGGCCAGTTAATCTAACTCTAACTCTAATTTGCTGAAAGTAAAATTAAATCTAAGACCATGCTTTTTTGCAGGAAGCGTGTGGCTTCTTTGTAACCTATATCATGTTTATGAATCTCCATACTTCAAGTTTGTTACATCGTCAATTAGAGAAAGTCAAGTGACAGATACTCATTATTCTTCAATCTCAAAATGCACACACAGTTGATACCAATTTGTTTGTTGTATTGTTATATTATCTGATATCATAATGGAAATGGAATTATGATCATCTACAAAACAATCATTGAATGTAGTACTTGGAATGATATTGAAGTACTTTAAAAATATTCCACCTTTATCAATATTTTAGATATGTTTAGGGTATTCCCAGACATAATATTTAATGCTTCTTTTTTTTTTGTTTAAATTCTATCTCATAGCTCATCTCACAATCTGGCTCTAAAGATTTGTTTACTAAACTGTTCACTTGGAACATAGTGCTGTTAGTAAAATCATAGTGCATTTGCTATTTTGAACATCTGTGCAATATTATAAATAGCCAGGATTTTAAAAGACCCTTAGTTTTATATCCAAATATTTGAAACCACCAATTTTTTTAAATAATGCAGAAATGCAAACCTAGTACTTAATCAATTCAAAAGCTATTAATTACTCCTACTAAATTATCATATAATATTAGCATTCTTATTAGGCCAAGAGGAAGGATATAAGCCAAGGACATGACGACAAAGGCATAAAAGTGTAAATAAAGTAAATTATTGACTTACCTTGTGAAGGACTGGCCTGCAACTGCCTGCGCAGATGCGGGGGGATGTAGCGGCCAGCACTCTTGTTAGCCTGAGGCTGCAAGTCCAGACCAGCAAGCTGCAAGATCAATTTAAAAAATAAGAATCTAAAATTAGAATTCTGTAAGCGGCTGTCTGTAAGAATCTAGGTATTAAAAATAGTATAATTATCTAAGATAAATTTTATTGTTTCATTTTTATGCTTGGTTAAAAGTAAATGACAGTGAGAACTGTTAATAAACTTGCTGACTCCAGCCTGTTTTGGGACAAATCAACCCTTTAGTTTGTAACAGCTGATACCGACAATTAGTTTTTTTCTGCAACAATAACAGTGTTCTCAAGAAGAATGGTGTTTTTTATTAACTTCCAGTAAAAATACCGATCAAAAAAATAAATCAGTAATACCTATCTAGGTTTCAGTTTAAAAAAAAATATTTCTAGTGAGAATCATTCTGACTTTAGCGAACAGTTTTTTGTGATTTCCACAATGTTTTTTATAAATACATTCTGGTAATTTGATACTGTACATTTTACAGTGTTGATATTTTCTTATTTTTATATAAACCTAGTGTGTGATTAGAACTATAAGCCCTATAATTTCAATGTGAATGTAACTAGTCATCAAATAACCTTGTGCATTGAGTGTTACACCTGATTGATAGCCACAAAACTTTCCATGTCGTAAAAACATGACTCAAGTAAATTTCGAGATAACTTATTGGTTAGCTAACCAACATCAGCACCGTTGCTACATATCGCCATCCAACTAAAGAGAATTAGACATGCTAACTTGACCATGCAAGCATGACAAAATACTGCGTGTTATACCCTTGAACCAAACATACATTAGCTACAAAGATCATCAAATTACAGCTACCCTCTTGAATATCTCCTCAAGTGCGTATTCCGGTATAGGTACAAAACATACAAAACGTATAGGTGCAAAACCTTTTATTTCCTCCCGCCATGACACGCAAATATAGCATGACAATGACCTCACTCGTGAGTGCCTTTGGAAAACTACTGCAATATCTAAGTTCGTGTTGATGCTACATATATCATGAAATTTTCACAAAATCAATGAAATAGATACCATAAAAGTGGAAGAACTAAGTCGCCATGTTGGTTAATTTAAGACACGTAAAGCATTGCGATTTTATGATCGATGGTTCTAACAAGAAAGGAGATCGATTCATGAAATAAAGGCGTTTCACATTAAAGGCATAAATCTTTGAATAGTGTCTTTTCTAGGTATATTTCCATCACATTTTGTAAAAATCAATACTAAGTGCATTGTAGTACATGAGGTACAGACCTGCTGCTCTAGACCTGTTCCATTTTGGTTGGTAACATTACTCATATTACTACCAAGCGGTACGTTTTTTTGGGAACTTTGCTCCAAAAATATTATACAAACACAGTCTACAATGAATTTTGCACAAACACAAATTCACAAAATCACATGAAAAGGCTTCAATTTTTCTCTCCGAAATCACTTTTCATTCGTAGTTTTTGTTCTTCACTGATATTTAGCATCTCGCTTCAATTCTCATTCGTTCACTCACACTGTCATGCCTTCGTTCAATATTGCCATAACTAAATCGAAAAAACCACCTTGAATGCTATGGTGTTACTTTTAGTAGGTCAGTCAGCATGATGTTTCAAATACATTTTTAAAATATAATATTTAATTGTTCAACATTCTTTAGAAAAGGATTTAATATTTACTGTTAGAAAGTAACATCTAAGGTTAACATTTATTGAACAAAAACCAAAAATAGTGGGAAATGATATAAGCTAGCAACATTTTCATCAGTAATGTAATTTTAGATGAATTCTGTTTTATCATCAGAGCACTTCCGCTTCTGTTTTTTTTTCTTGCCAACAGATGTCACTTTTTCCTGTGAGAGCACAGATTATGTAGAATAAAAGAAAACTTTATAAAGCATAGTTTACATTAACTACATTCATTTAATCTTATTTATTTTGAAATGCTAAAAACCTATCCATTAGTCCTCAATCCCTTCGTTATCCCCTATACTATGGGCGTCTACCGTAACAGCTATGGAGTAAGGAAGAGGATGGCCTCGCCTACCAATGTTCGGCCTCTTTCTTCACTTGCAATATTTCTCAAAAGGAGGCACGAAGGAAGTGACAAGAGGTTGCTCTTTGAGGGGTCGGACGCGAACGGGTCATGGTCGCCTGTCACCTCCATGAGTGGTGCACCCAAGTGAGAGTCCGTCAGACTTCCACCATGTTCACCGGGGGTCCACACGGTCCACACTTTCGTGACACTCGTGCGTATCCTGCCACCGAATTTAGAATCTCCTCACTCCTGAAACAACCGTGTTCGATGAGAACCTGAGAAGGAGTTATGGAAATGCTGCAGTTATGATTCGGAACCCAAAAACCACAGACTACTTATAGATATGCCCAATAACAGGCATCGCCGTATTTTCGGGCACATGAACATTTTAGTTTTGAGAATGATTCAATGTTTTATTTCTCCATTTCCTTACCGCATTGGTACACATATGATGTACTTATTTTCAAACGTTCAGAAGTAAAAAATAAACTACATAATATTATATGCATGACACAAATTATTGTGCTTCAAAGAAGAGTATTGAAAACTCCCAAAACACTAAAAATATGTAAAGCATGCTAAAGGACGAGAGCATTATGCTACTTTTAAGCAAATGCTACTTAGTAGCATGTGTATCGAAACCATTTGCTAATAATGAGCATGCTAATTTAAATGTAAACTATTTTTAGGGTTCCGTAGTCAACAAGGAACCCTTATAGTTTCGCCATGTCCGTCCGTCCGTCCGTCCGTCCGTCTGTCCGCAGTTTAGCTCAGAGACGCCCAGTACTAGAAAGCTGTAATTTGGTGTAAATATACGGATTTGTTGCGCCGAAAAAGTGGTAAAATAAAATCTCGTAAAATATTTTTTTTTAGGGTACCCCCTGTACACGTAAAGTGGGGATGTTTTTTTTATTTCTCGCGTACCCCTTAGTGTGGGGTATCATTAAATAGGTCTTTAAAAAATATTGATAGTTTTCATTAACAATTTTTTGATAAAAAGATTCGTTTGTGAAATATTAAGCTTTAAAGTGCTAATTTTTGCTCGACTCGAGTGTCCCCCCCCTCTACCAGCTAAACGGTTATGTTTGGGGGTGTGAAAAAATTCACAATAGTAGTATACATATATAACGAAGTTTGAAGGAAAATTATCATGACTAAGTAGGCTTTGCAAGTTTACGAGTAATAGTCGACCAACTTATAAAACGTACTTGGATAGCATATTTTCCTAAACAAAATGTATCGCAGAACATGTTCTTCAACTGCAAATGTAAGTTTGTAAACTTTATTTTTACAGCTATAATAGGTGGGTATGTTTTGGGGATAGGTAGGTTTTTATTGTCAACTATTTTTAACTAACTTCAAAAAAAGGAGGAGGTTCTCAATTCGTCGTAATCTTTTTCTTTATGTATTTTCCCCGATTTCTCAAAGACGCCTCGACCGATTTTGAAAATTCTTCTTTTTAAAATTAAATTCAGCGAATCAGTTTAATTAGTTCGCATAAGTATTTTGGTGGGCAACTACGGAACCCTACACTGTGGGTGGCCCGACACGCACTTGGTCGGTTTTTTCGAATGAAGCATGCTCATAAGCATGCTCTTTTAACCCTCTTTTGGTTACGCTCACAACTCGTCTCATTAGCTATTTCGTCTCTTTCCCTATTACGTCTCATTCACTATTACGTCACCTTGTGCATCTGGTCATTTTTATTAACTCGTCTCGTGCTCTATTTCGTCTCTTTCCCAACTCATCCGACGCTTATGACGACGTACAGTCAACGTCAAAGATATCGGGAAGAACAGACTGTAGGTATAAAAATATCGGGCACGCCGCAATCGCGGCGGTAAGACCCCTCTTTGAGGAGTAGCTGGAGAGGCGTCACGGCGTCCTCACCTTCCGTCTGACGCAGGTCCTCACCGGGCATGGATGTTTCGGGAGGTTCCTGTGTCGTATGGGAAGGAAGAAACGCCTGGGTGTCACCACTGCGAGGATCGCCCAGAGGACACGGTAGAGCATACGGTGCAGGACTGCCCCGCTTAGGCAGAGCACCGCCGTGTCCTCACAGTGGTGATAGGCGGCGACCTCTCGCGCCCGGCACTGGTCGAGGCCATGCTGCGGGGCGAGACGGACTGGGAAGCGGTCGCCTCCTTCTGCGAAGCAGTAATGCTAGTAAAAGAGGAGGCGGGCCGTGTGAGGGAGAGGATAGCGTCCTCCCTCCACCCCAGCCGCAGTGGTAGACGCTCACGGCGCCGGAAATCGGCAGATGATCTCCGGCCACCGCAGGCGCGGGCGAGTAAAAGGGTGTCCGTTTCGACCGCGCGGCCATGACGTTTTTTTTAAATAAAGACCATCCCAAGTTTTTGTAAAAAAATGTAAAAGTCGATTCCTAAAAACCATAAATTTGTCAAAGCAATGGTTAAAAAGTTATAAGGGTTTGAACGTGGCCGCGCCATCGAAACGTTCCGAACCGCGCGGCCATGGAGATCTTTAAAACTAAGAGTCGCAGAGATCTGAAATTTTGGGAAATAGTAGATTGAATTTGTAAACCAAATGTAAAAATATAGAAAAAAATCCTGTGTTTGTATTTTAGGAGTTGTAAGGATAAAACCTCATGGCCGCGCCATTGAAACGGTGACAAAAACATTATCACCGATATCTCGCTGAAAAAGCATCTCAGACGTCTGAATTTTTTTGTAAAACACAGATTTGCATTTGTCAAAACTAGTAAAAATACAACAAAAAATCCTAGGTTTATATTTCAGGAGCTGTAAGACTAAAACGCCATGGCCGCGCCATCGAAACGTTGAAAATTTAGTGTTTCGCCAATATCTCACTGAAAAAGCATCGCAAAGGTCTGAAGGTTTTTGTAAAACACAGATTTGAATTTGTCAAAACTAGTAAAAATACAACAAAAAATCCTAGGTTTATATTTGAGGAGCTGCTGAACGAAATCTTCAATGCGTCTTGTATATGTCGATTAGGGTGACCACGGATTATTATTTACAGAGAAATTTCCACCTTTTTTATTAGAAATGATATCCCAAGGATTCGTCGAACAATGAGGAGCAATAATATGGCTTTATCTTTAAAAATCACATAAATTAGAGATTGTTCGATGTTGAGTGCTCCATTTTAAGAGGGCGGCTTTAAATGGAGCTTATTCTCACTATATAGTTTTTAAAATTCTTCTGTTTTATATCTTAATAGTCATCGATTAAACCATATGTTAAATTATGTATCGTCTTAACCTGACACTGACCTGAATTTTAAATTCAATAATGAATTTTTAAAAACATATACCAACAATCTACTACACACATCAAAAGTGTCTAGGGATCAAGCATTTTTATGCGGATTTCTTGAGATTGAGATGTGGCTTTGTAATAAATTTATGATTTTATAAATTTATATGGATCCTTTTTGGTGCATTTCATAATTTGAATCAGGAACTGTAAATCAAATTCGAGTAAAAGATGAAAATCAGCTGTCAATATTTTCCCTATAAAAACATACAACGCATTGAAGACATTATTAGTGCTACTGTTTCCCTACTACTGATTAAAACCAACGTTATTATGGAGCGGCGACGTCATTTAAGCAGGGAAGAAATGCTCAGAGCCGTGGGAATGATAGAAGCTGGTTCCCGGCAACGTACTGTGGCTTTAGCTCTGAATACAAGTCAGAGTGTTATCAGTCGACTTTGGACACGTTACCGAAGCACTGGTACCGTGGCTGAGCGCCATGGAGGACGGTATCGCTGCACCACACGGAGACAAGACCGATACATTCAAATCTTAACTCGAAGAGCTCCAACAATAACCGCCATGATGTTAGCCGTGAGGCTTCATCACTCTTCAGGAAACTTAATTAGCGACCAAACAGTCAGAAACCGCTTGCATGAAGTGAACCTTCATTCCCGAAGACCGCTACGGGTACCACCTATAGCAATGCACAATCGGAAAGGATTCGATATCAATGGGCTCTTGAACACAGAAATTGGGCAGAAGAACAATGGCGTTTCGTGTGCTTTTCTGATGAGTCTCGTTTTGGTATGAGACCGGATACAAGACGTATACGACACTGGAGAACCCCTGGACGCCAACAGCGATTAAAATCCTGCCAGGAAGTCCATCCTTATAGTGGTGGAACCATCATGGTATGGGCGGGTATTTGGATCGGCGGAAGAACTGAGTTGATTTGGATCAGAGGCAACCTCAACGCTCAAATTTATGCTGAGACGATTGTATCAGACGTCATCGTTCCTCTACAAGTGCAAATCGGTCCCTTATTTCAGTTAATGCATGATAATGCACGACCGCACACCGCAAGAGTTGTAAGACAGACTCTCGCCGCAGCTAACATCAATGTCCTGCCCTGGCCTGCTCAGTCGCCAGACTTGAACCCGATTTAGCATGCATGGGATATGCTACAGAGAAGAGCTCTGCCGAATATGGAGGGTATCCAGTCACAAGAAGACCTTTTTTTGCTGTTGCAACGAACATGGGCGGCCATTCCACAGCGTGATTTGGATGAACTCATTTTGAGTATGCCAAACCGATGTTCTTGTGTTGTTAGTGTTCGCGGTAGAAACACGGATTATTAATTGTTTAAGTTACCCAATAAAATTTTAAAGAAAACTGTTATTTCAGTCTTTTTTTCGAACTTTAATGTTAGTGGTTCAAATGTCAAAAATCCCTTTATTAGGAAAATGGCAAATTTCTTTATGAATGCAAAGGTGACTTGGTTTATCGTTACTGTGACAAACGATAACACTTTATTTGATGAATCCTTAAAGAACATTTTAATTAATATCAATCAGGAGAAAAGTTATTGCAAAAATATATGTTGATCCCTAGACACTTTTGATGTGTGTATTTCCCAAAATTTAAGGTCTCTGCGACTCTTAGTTTAAAAGATCTCCATGGCCGCGCGGTTCGGAGCGTTTCGATGGCGCGGCCACGTTCAAACTCTCATAACTTTTTAACCATTGCTTTGACAAATTTATGGTTTTTGGGAATCGACTTTTACATTTTTTTACAAAAACATGGGATGGTTTTTATTTAAAAAAAAACGTCATGGCCGCGCGGTCGAAACGGACACAGTAAAAGGCAACTCGCTGTCCGACCATGGACCATGCCCGGGTCGACGGCGCGCTGTTTTCCACGCATGCCTCAACCAACGTCAGCATGATGACGGGCCTCTAGAGGGCCAAAGCCAGCCGGGGTCGCGGGACTTATCTCATTATCGTGACCCCGGAACATGAAGGGCTATTGAAGGACACCGTGGCTTTTAGTCAGTACAAGTCTGACAGACCCTCCCGCCCTGCCCGGGATGGGAGGACTCATTTGATGATTTTACTACCCAAAAAAAAAACCAGTAACTAGTACAAATCAAAAGTTTTGCTTAACCGCGGCGCAGCCGCGGGCAGAAGCCACTTTGTTATAAAGATGAAAAACTACGAAAAACAGATTGAGATATATTGATGTGCATGTTTGTACATAATATGCGTCGGACGAGTTGGGAAAGGGACGAATTAGAGCACGAGACGAGTTAGAAAATGACTAGATGCACAAGGTGACGTACATGGACCTAAAAAAAAGGCGGACGGAACTTCACTAAGAAACAATTGAAGCACCCATAGTAAGTCAGTGCGCTAATGTGGACAAGCCAGCACGCACACATTCACACCATAGTAAGTCAGCCGTCGGCCATTACGCTTCGAACGACACTCGCGGTTTTATACGGTGTTATTTTGTCTAATAAAGATCAAAGTATGCCGTCATGTGTTGCAAAAAGTTGTCTAAACCATAGTAGTTCAATTAAAAAAGCCAGGGGATCACTTTTCATAGTTAAGCATGTCAATTTGAAGCTTATTTCTCGATTTTACGTCAATAAATTTAATAAACATCTCGAAATCAATCAGTGTTGCAACTATTTCAAGGTTCAAATTATTTTAAAATTGGGAGATTTATATTTTATGTTACTATTTATCGTTATTGTATTCTTCTATATTTTTACAGATTTCCCACGGCAAATGATGCATGGAAAAATGATTGTATAAAAATAATAAGGGAGTGTAGACATGGAATAGGAATGTAGACTTGTAGGAATGGAACATAAAATAGCTTTAATTAAATATTTGTAGCCGAAAAATACTTAAACAAATTCGTTTTCACCACTTAAGTAAATTGGAAGGGATTTCTAGATGTGTCGATAGCAAAAGACAAGTCTACAAAAATTTGAATCACCAAAAGGGATTGTAAAACTTTATTAACATTAAACGAGTTGTAAATATTTTAGTATCCAATGTGCTTAAATTATTTTACCTTTATTTTAAAAATAGTTATCCGTCACAAAAAAATTGTAATTAAACTTAAGTTCAAGGGAGATCTTAATTAAATATTGTTTAAAAATGGGTAATTTTTTCCTTCATCTGGCATCCCTATACACACGCACACATATTTACGCCGCCGCCATTGTGGTGCTTCAATCGTTTCTTAAGGTGATTGCTTCGATGTAGCCCGCGAAATTCAAATTTTTTTACGTTTTTTGCAATTTGCAGGCCAGTGACATGGTGTAGCTTTATAAATATATGTGTTGCGCTAATAACAAGTATAATTTTAAATATAAAAATTATCAAAAAATTCGCTCCATCAGCTCTCACATAGAAAAGGTGCATCGTAGTTAGATTTCGGAGATTTTAACATGATGCACCTTTTCTATGTGAGAGCTGATGGAGCGAGTTTTTTAATTTTTATATTTAAAATTATACTTGTTATTAGCGCAACTCATATATTTATAAAGCTACAACATGTCACTGGCCTGCAAATTGCAAAAAACGTAAAAAAATTTGAATTTCGCGGGCTGGTTGGAGCATCCCCCTTAAGCTGCGAACATATTATCGGACGCGTCCGTCAGCCGCGGCTGAGGGACGCGGCTTATTCATTATCTAGCCAGTACATTTAATACTACACTGTGCAAACTATCGGTCGTAAGACGCGGACGTGACCTTGAACGTTCGGACGTCCGAACAGAATCTGGCCTTCTGTCGTCCGAACTACCGTGCACACTGCTAAGCCGCGTCCCTCAGCCGCGGCTGACGGACGCGTCCGATAATTTGTTCGCAGCTTTAGTGAAGTTCCGTCCGCCTTTTTTTTTAGGTCCATGGTGACGTATTAGTGAAAGTGACGGAATAGGGATAGAGACGAAATAACAAATGAGACGAGTTGTTAACGTAAAACGTAACCGCTCTTTTTTAGCATGCTAGTTTAAAGCATGTGTATCAGTAACTTTACTACAAAGATATAGTTTAGCGACAATCATGCCACATCCATCATGCCAAACTTAAACGTGACAGATCTGGAATATTATGAAATACCACCTAAATCTTATCTGGCATTGCATGCATTCGTTGCGATTTTGGATTGTCTCCAGACTTGGCAGTAAACGCAGTTTCACAATATTTGTTTTTTCTCTGACAAAATAAATCCCAATTTTTTTTTCTTGAAATAGGTACCGAATGATAGCGTAGATGAGTCGATGTATGTAGTCGGCTACGAACTCGTACCTTAAAAAGTGAATATTGGGTTGCACCACGGTTGCGCCGCTGATTATTTCTTTTTGAAACATTATTCAGGACCTATTAGTAGTGGCAATGTTGCTGCAAAACACTAGATCCAAATGCTGCAACGTTGCAGCATCAGTATTACACCGGGAATTTGGGATATAGTTGTTCGCAGTAAAATACTTATCTGATAAACTTGACCTCACGTCGGAAATACTGGAAGCGCTATTTGTATGTTCCAAGGTTAAAGCCTGCTCTACACCACTCGCGAAGTTGCCTCGACGAAGTAATCGTCGAAGATGATCGAACTCGCGAAGTTGCCTGTGTCATCATTGTGCCCTTCTTTGACTCGGTCGCAAAAACCGACAACAAATGGAAGTCGACCGAAGCGAGCCGAAGTTGTACGAAGCGAAGCGAAGTGCCCTTCTACATTATCGTATCCGGTCAACTTCGACCAACTTCGCGAGTAGTGTAGAGCAGGCTTAAGAATTTGATTACTTGACTCAATCGGGGGATTCACAGCGTGTTATAAAGGATTAAAAAACGGTGTCAGAATCTGACATTATGACATGATTGACAATTGACATGAGCATTGAGTGAGCTCAGTGAGCTGTGACATGAGTCACATTAAAAAAAATCAAGTGTTTAGAAAATGATCTGTTAAATATTTAATTTTTTGTACCTACCGACTTCTTGCGTAAGTATTTTAATTTTGTTTGTTTATTTACCAAGGTAGCATTCCAATTAGCATTGCCTCAACACGAATTCTCCTGGATTCTTTCCTGGGATCTATACATTGCAACGCAACCATCCTGGAATCAACTGAATGCTTTATCCGGGATCACCAAGATCATTAATTTACGACTCCCAGCTACCAGCACCTAGGTACTAGCCTTAGCAAACATGGCCTGTAAGTTGTCTAGTGGTTAGTGACCCTGACTGCTATGCCGGAGGTGATGGGTTTGATTCCCACCCAGGACAAATGTTTGTGTGATGAGCACGATCATTTCGTACCCTTATTACAAAAACCGATTATCTGCATTTTTAAACCAATTTTTAGTTAAATATAGAAATCGAATCCTCAAGTGACGACGAAGCTACAGGTAAAACCCATTATCGCTCGTTTTTTTAGGCAGATAATCGCTTTTTATTTAATTTAATTTAATAATGAGGGTACGATTCATTCTGTGTCTGGGTGTAATTTATCTATATGTATGAATTTAGAAATATATAAGTAATTATATATAAAAAAAATTAGAAATTTATATACAGTGGTGGTCACATAATTAAAGACACCCTTCATGTTGACCACATACAACAAAATAAATGATATTTATGGACCCAAGATAGGTATCAATTCCATTTTAATTGTCATTATTGTGTACACTAAAGTCGTATTTTTAAGAATTAAAACAGTATTAAGTTATAATAACAAGAGTTTAGTCATAGTTCGTGTTTCAAATTTGATACAAACTTTTTTGTACATTTTCCGCTGGTCATCTAATTAAAGACAGTGCGTATTTTAACTTTTTTCTTTTAAAGAAGCACTCATTTTTTACCATATTATGCCACGAATTTTCGTCACAGCAAAAAATAGCTCAGTTTAAACCTTCCTTTAACTTCGATTGTGAAATTTAAATTGAATTAGTATGTGGGAAAAGCAGAAGTTGCGATCCTTCTGCAAGGAAGATAATTCTCAATTTTTATGACAAGGGTTGGTCATTAAATAAAATTGCAGATTACTTACGATTCTCTAAAGAAATAGTTAAAACGCCATCCGGCATTTTAAGAAGTTTAATACTACGGGAAATGTGCCTAGGATACCTAGACCCCGAAAAACAACCCAGCGAGAAGACTCTAGAATAACATCGCTGGCTAAAAAGAACCTTTCAAAGGATCAGAAGTGATTCGCTTAGTAGTATTTGGTGCACAGGGGTCTAGAGAAGAGTCTGCTAGAACGATTAGAAGACGATTATGAGAATTAAACTTCTTTGGGAGAATTTCTCATAACATCCCACTTTTGAAGAAAGAAAATATCAGAACAAGATTTCAATTTGCCAAAAAATATGCACACTGGACAGAACGACAGTGGAAAAATATGCTTTTTTTCGACGTAACTAATATTAAAATGGATAACTCTGATGTAAGAGTAAAAGTGAGTAGCCCTGCAAAAAAAGCAATTGACCAAAATGCACAAAGAAAACAGTCAAACATGGAGGAGTAATAACGCAGTTTAGGTATAATTTTCTGGTCACAGTGTAAGACCTATTAAAAAAATAGAAAGTAACATGGATACATTTCAATAAAAGAATATTTCAGAAGAAAGCATGTTACCTTATGCCGAGGATCATTTGCAGGTGATACGAGCCTTTCGGCATGATAACGATCCAAAGAACACTTGAGCAGTGGTCAAAGAACTTCTTAGAAGCAATCAGTAACAGTTTTAGATTAGCCATCGTACAGTCCCTACACTAACCTGATCGAAGTCTTGTGGTCCCGTGTGAAGAAAATAGTTGCAAAAAACGTACAAGTATTGTGCATCAACATAACACGACATTTAAAAAGGCATGGGAGCAGATTTCGATTGAAATCTGCAATAATTTGATCGCTTCAATGCCTAAACGGTGTCGGGCTGTCGTTGATGCTAAAGGACGTGCGACAAAATATTAATAAGGTGGTTTTATGTTTTCATTACACATCTAAAAGTAATTATAGTTAAGTTCGTCCCAAGATTCGAAACATTTATTTTTTTATAGTTGCTTAATTTGTGTGTCTTTAATTAGTTGGCCAAGTTTTTCTATTAATTTGAACTGCTTGCAATAAAGTAAACTTGATAAAAATTTAAAATACGACACTTTGATCTCTTTACTTAATTTCAAACATTTCACGATAGCCTTTAGAATAATTTAAATAATATCGCAAGGTCCTATTGCATTATAATAAAAAAATATAGGGTAGGTAAACTTTGAAAAAATTATATCCTATCAAGTGTCTTTAATTATGTGACCACCACTGTATATAATATGTTTATCAGTTGTCTAGTACCCATAACAAGCTATGCTTAGCTTGGGACTAGATGGTGTTGTGTGATAGTTGTAGAATATTATTATATTATTTATTATTTAACATGTAAATAAATAACTAGCTGTTCCCTGCTGTTTCACCCCCTTTGCTTTGCTCCTATTTTTTTATTAGTTGTGTTGGTCGTAGCTTGATCTTAGGTATATTTAGCCTCTATCCTTCCTCGATAAATGGAATATACAACACACAAGTATTTTTTTTTTATTCGAACTCTCAGTTCCTGAGATTAGCGCATTCAACCAAACAAACTCATCAGCTTTATAATATTAGTAGGTACTTATAGATTTCGTCATACTGTTGATTCTGTATCTGATCTACAGAACAGGAATTGAAATGGATAGTGTGTTGTGACCTACATTGTTTTCTGTTGTGTGAGCTACAGTGTTGTATTTACCTACCTTTCATCAATTTCTCATTTCAATAATGCAATGCTACCAACCACCACTCTGTGAATTGAATGGTGGTCAGTCTACTTGGTATGAGCTCATCAGGTTGACCAAAAGCTGATGAGCTAAGGCTTGGTAGCTGTGCTTTTAAGTGTGTGACCTTTATATAAATATTATCAAGTAAATTATTTATTTCTTGCAAATATATGAAATATAAGTAGATTAAAAATATCCCTCAAAATTCAAGCAGTTCCTTTCATCATTGTAAAAATGGATGTGTTAATATTACAGAATGGAAACTGCACCTGTGGCACATATAACGCCTCAGCCTCGGGAGCGTCGGCCGCCGCCAGAGCCGCGTGCTCGGCAGTCTCCGCCGGAGCCGCGTGCTCGGCACCCTCCGCCGGAGCCGCGTGTTCGGCAGCCTCCGCCCGCCCCGAGCCGCGCCACCGCGCATCCTCCACCACAACCGCGGGAACGCCGCGCCCCTCCCGCTCCCCGCGAGCGAATACCACCACCAGCACCAAAGCACTGAAGTTTTGATCAAGCTACTGTGGAAATATCTGGGGACTATCACATTGGGAGACGAGACAAGGAAACTGTACCTCCTCTCACTCCCCTACCAACCACTCAAATATTTTGGTTCTGGCAGCCACAGTAGACTTTACAATCTATTCAAATTTGACCTCAAATTTTGCATCAA
Organism: Agrotis clavis; assembly: GCA_954870645.1. Taxonomy (NCBI): domain Eukaryota; kingdom Metazoa; phylum Arthropoda; class Insecta; order Lepidoptera; family Noctuidae; genus Agrotis; species Agrotis clavis. Next base: position 14,028,324 of record OX940919.1, on the reverse strand, counting down.
AAATCACATTGATTTTTATGCTCATAGCAATAAGATTATTTTTAGATTGCCATCACTGACAGATTTGTCAAAATAAGTGTTTTTTTTTGTAACAATTGACTGTTGGTCATAGCAGGTAAAATAATTGTTGGAAAAATACTCAACATAAAGTAAAGTATCTGTCAGAATTTACACAATAATGTCCCTAGATGTAACAGCTATTCCGATATAAGCAGCTAAAGAACTTGAAACCTGTAATCTTGGTGTTAATGAAAGCATGCTTTTGTTATAGAAGATGTCTCAATATTGAGATGCTCATAGACTTAACATGTTGAAAATTATAGTTACTGTTTCATAAAAGTATTGTGTATAATGTGACTTAGTTTAGGAAAATTATGATTTAAATTGCCAAAAAACATTGTGTTAATTATTGTAGCATAGATTGATACATAATGTTGTGTAAGATAACTAAATTAGTGAACCTAGATGACTTGCATTATGGCCTTATTATTTAGTTTATCTATGGTCTTTAAGAAGTAGAATTTCTAAATGACTTTTTTATAATGGTAGAAAAAGTTGGCTAGCAAACATACAGCCCACCTGCTGGAAAGCGTTCAGACAATACCAGAGGTCACGTTGACGACCTTGTAATTTTTTCACGCCCCTTTTGAGACTATAGAAAGACTTATTTAGAGTAGGTACACATGGCTACATATCAAGCAATGCAAAACTAGTATAAGCTCACCATAAAATGTGCGGAAAGATCATATAGAGCAAGTCCAAGACAAACTGATTGGCATATTAAATGCACATATTACAATCCTCATAGACTTTTTGTTTACAAAATAAACTTCCTGAATCTTTCCAGTAAGGGAAATTCAACTTCTAATGTCTGTTGTTTAAGTTGATTTGAGAATGACTAGAAAATAAAAATTATATAAAATTTTAGTTTTAAGTAAACTGAACTTTATTAGGATAAGTGTTGCTTAAAAAAATAGTTTTGTTAAATTTAAAAATTTTTATGTAGGTATATGATAATATTGTGTTGAAATTGATGACAAATGGTTGTGGTAATCAAGCCAAAGGTATGGAACAAATGTAAATCTAAAAATACATACTGACGGTTAAAAGGTAATAAGCGACAAAAAACATTTTTTTTTGGAGATCAGTTTGAAGTAGCACAATAGTGGACTTACAGCGCAGTAAATGAATGTCGCTCATTACACTTTAACTGGACTGCTAAAATCTCTTTTGATTTTGTCGAAGTTTAAAGAAAAAATCTTGTCAATTTAAATTGAGATCTAAAACTGGGCTACCAGCTATGTTATTTTCTATAAGACTCGGAGCCAAAGCACAGGCCAAAGGTAGTGCTGAAGCTGCAGTTTGTCTTCAATGGATTTTCAACTTTATGCTTTAAAGTATAAAGTTCAAAATCCACTAAAGACAAACCGTAGGTAGCTTCAGTGATGCCTTATAGCTTGGCACCTTCTGTAGCGTTCAACATTTTTTATTCTTATTACCTATTTTATTCTTACTTTTGTAATCCTTTAAAATTAAAAAGTTACTTGTCTGGTATTGTGATAATAACGACTATTTTTGTCCTATAAACTATATTTGTGAAGAGAGTTACTGCCATAATTGTCTTTGTTATTATACCTGTTAAAATAGTTTATACGACAAAGGAATAAAACGGAGTATATTTTAATTCCAACTATGTTTTATTTAAGACCACTGACCTGCAGCGATGAGCCCGCGTGTTGAGCACCCGCTCCAACAAAGAGAGAAGGTACCTATAATTGTTTGATCATTGGGAAACTTAATTGTATTAAAAACTATAGTTCTTTATTCCGTGACGTCTAAAATTTCGCAAGGTCCGGTTAGTGAACTGACCGTTGAAGACGAGCAAAACTTATCATGAAAAAATGCCGGCTTCTCACCTGATTTTATCCGCCCACTGTAGGACTGGGTCTGTAGTTTGTTTTGAATTCTTTGCACAATCGTGTAATATGCATTATCAAAGAAAATATGATACTAGCGTAGTATTATGTAGGTACATTGCACAATGTAAAAGTGCGGCTATCTGCTGTGTTTATCTCGGCTCGATGCATACGTCATAAAATTTCTACAAACCTACTAATCAAAAAACTGGCTGTATGACTAAGGCAATGGATGATTAAGAATTAACCAAGAAACGAAGATTTCCTTAATATTATGTGCGTAGTACTATTAAACAGGGTGATTTTTTCAACTGGGCGTGGATGGCTATTTTCGAAACTATGAGGAATATCGAAAAACGTTGAAAGGAGTCTCGAGGCCGATTTTGACGAAAACTAAAACTGCATCATTGGATTTTAGAAAAATCAATCATCCTGGCCGTGGCCAGGAATCGAACCCGCTGATTTTGGAAAAAAATCACACCCTGTATTAATACACCATTCGATAGTGTTGCTGATAAGGATCAAATTCTGGGAAGTAATCATATACGGCAAACTTAAGGGGGATGCTCCAACCAGCCCGCGAAATTCAAATTTTTTTACGTTTTTTGCAATTTGCAGGCCAGTGACATGTTGTAACTTTATAAATATTTGTGTTGCGCAAATAACAAGTATAATTTTAAATATAAAAAATATCAAAAAACTCGCTCCATCAGCTCTCACATAGAAAAGGTGCATCATGTTAAAATCTCCGAAATCTAACTACGATGCACCTTTTCTATGTGAGAGCTGATGGAGCGAGTTTTTTTGATATTTTTTATATTTAAAATTATACTTGTTATTTGCGCAACACAAATATTTATAAAGTTACAACATGTCACTGGCCTGCAAATTGCAAAAAACGTAAAAAAAATTGAATTTCGCGGGCTACATCGAAGCAATCACCTTAAGGAAAACGTATAATTACAAAAAAAACTGATCAACCATCAAGGCAATGACTGTATTTGAAACATAAGTTACCATTTCTTCTTTAAGGGGGATGCTCCAACCAGCCCGCGAAATTCAATTTTTTTTACGTTTTTTGCAATTTGCAGGCCAGTGACATGTTGTAGCTTTATAAATGTATGAGTTGCGGTAATAACAAGTATAATTTTAAATATAAAAATTATCAAAAAACTCGCTCCATCAGCTCTCACATAGAAAAGGTGCATCATGTTAAAATCTCCGAAATCTAACTACGATGCACCTTTGCTATGTGAGAGCTGATGGAGCGAATTTTTTGATAATTTTTATATTTAAAATTATACTTGTTATTACTGCAACACATATATTTGTAAAGTTACAACATGTCACTGGCCTGCAAATTGCAAAAAACGTAAAAAAAATTGAATTTCGCGGGCTACATCGAAGCAATCACCTTAAAATAATGCTATTTTTAGTTCAACTCCATAATTTCGTATTGCTAAGTACAGCGGGATTGTTGAGACGTCAAATCCAGTGAAACATTGAAAAAAATTAAATTTTATTCGGTTAATTTTTTTTTCCAAAATCAGCGGGTTCGATTCCTGGCTAGGATGATTGATTTTTCTAAAATCCAATAATGCAGTTTTAGTTTTCGTCAAAATCGGCCTCGAGACTCCTTTCAACGTTTTTCGATATTCCTCATAGTTTCGAAAATAGCCATCCACGCCCAGTTGAAAAATTCATCCTGTATATTCTATGTTATTATATTATATAGTTTAAATACCTACATATATTATAACGAATCGTTTTAATCAAAATGACTACGAAATAAAAAAATATTGGGCACATCCGTGTCTCATTTTAGATAATGATATTTCATTAACATCCAGACTAGCGTGGGTGAAGGAAGCAAGTACAATAATCTGTTCGTGATAAACTGCCAAAATCCGCAGTCCATTCGCTTGTCTCCGAGTAAGTAGCTTGTGTTGTGATAGACAAACATACAAAATGTACCGAAGTATGGTCCTGATTTTATTCTTGTTCGTGTGCTCTGTGCTTACTCGTCCAAACGTTGCGAAGCATGGAAAACTTGTGCTTCCACAAGCTAAGAAGAGTGATGCTTTGTTCTCCATCTCTGAAGACTCGCCAGTGTGGGGCACGTGCCCTGACGGATTCAAAATTGACCTCTATGGACGCTGCCGTGAGGTGTGGTTCGATGACGACGATATAAATTGGTAATCGTTACGTAAAGAAGATTTTCAATTATTATATTGATTTTATTAAAAAATATTGGAGATGTCTACTGGAAATTGTATATTGTTCCACTGCCTATTTATGTTTTAATAAAATTGTCAACATTTTATTGCCAACTGGTAACAGTTCTCATGTTTTATATTAAAGGTGCTTTGATATCCGTGTCGTTTTAATTAAGTATTATCATATTCAGTCACTTATTATTTATTGATAGCTAAGCCTGCGTAGATCTACGTAACGTGGAATACCTACATACGGTATGTACCTACCTACAATATACAACCACAGAATATATAGATACAACTCATTTAGTCAGGTTGATAATTTAAATTGATTTTAAAAATGTTGATTAAATGCTAATCTGTTTTATCAAATGATAAATATTAGGTGCAATAGGTACCTATATCAGAGCTTGTTGAATTGAAAGAGCGGTACAAGTAATCTTAGCGAATTTATGATTTTGATAATGTTCCTACCTATAAGGCTGTAAGCTATAAGTACGTTGAGAACTATGTCCCCAACCCTAACCAGAAGGAGACAAACCAGAAGATAATAAAAAAAAAAAAAAAAAACAAAAAAACAAAAAACCCGACTGCGTGAAAAAATGTGAAATAACTGAAAAGATAAAAACAAGCAAAGAAATATATTTTTTTGGTTTTTAAGCGATCGTGGTGGACAATTTTCACAAACGCAGTCGGAGGCATCAAATTTAATGTTCACACCATGACAATAATGGTGTACCTAGAGTTACCACTGCTGAGTCATCGTGATGGATTACACTTACAAAGAAAGACATGCGGCCGTTGATAGAACGTATTGTGTAAGTATATTTGATGCCTCCGACTGCGTTTGTGAAAATTGTCCACCACGATCGCTTAAAAACCAAAAAAAATCTTAGCTTGTTTTTATCTTTTCAGTTATTTCACATTTTTTCACGCAGTTGGGTTTTTGTTTTTTTTAATATATTTTTTATTTTACTATTTTTAGTTTTTTTTAGCATTTATCAGTCCAAATTAAATTAAAACATATAAGTTATATATTTTGGTAAACCATTTTTAAAATCCTTTATTTTGATACCCCACTTGATAGAATGTGAGATAGGTATTTTAAAAAAATATTTATAGTTCGGAACCCTTTGCACGCAACTTCGACTCGCACTTGGCCAGTTTTATGTATCCAGTGATACTCTCACGTTTAAGACGAATCTAACGACACCTCTCAAGTTAAAATCCATCAAGCCGTTTAGGCTGCAGAGCGTGCCAAAGAAATATACCCACATACATACATACACTCGAAAAACATAACCCTCCTTCTGGCGCAGTCGGGTAAAAAGAAAATCATCTTTTTCTGAAGCCGGTAGATAAAGATATAGGTAATAAAACGTAAAATGATTTAATGTCATAATATCATATTGGAACTTGTTCACTAAAAAACAAGTTATAGTTTAATATCTCACTGGAACACGTCGATCTGGTCATTTGGTATGCCTAAGTATTATTTACAAAAAAGTCTGTTATTCTCATAAACTTAAGGGCGAGGTAGGAGCACGGCTATGTAGGCCCAGGTGTCGAGCTGGTCTAAGAGGGGGTTCAGTCCTGAGATGAGCAGCTTGGAAGCTTGATCGGCGATGGCAGCCTCGAACCTGTTCACGTAGTCAATGATCACCTCATCGATCATAGAGTTGACGATATTGTCGATTTCTCCTCCGCCGATAGCTCCGGTCAAAGCGGACTGGAAATAAAAATAATGCATTTTATTCATTCTATTGTAATATAGGTACAAGCGCGAGTTGCACTCACGCGCGGAGGGTACCATAGCTTTTATCTTTAAAAACGGCAAAAAAAAACATGTCTGTCGTAATGGCCCCCTTAAATATTGTTTTTTAGTATTTGTTGTTTAGCGGCAACAGAAATACATCATCTGTTTTTTAATTAAAAATTTGTTATAAAGCTTAATTGAGTCCGAGTCCGAGAGTACCTATCTAATAATTATTTCAAACTTAGTCTTACCTTGAAACTAGGAATCTCGAAGGAAGTATTTTCTATCCTGTCAATGAGTACAGATTTCTCGTCATCGGATTGTTTAAGGTACAATTTCGCTTGGAACCTGAAGCCTTCTGCGAGGAAGCTGAAAAAGGGAAAATACTTGTAAATCACGATGCTTCATGCATTTAAATTGAAAGGGAATTTGACGGTAAAGTGTTAAGCTGGACTCCCACGGTGCGTGATATTGCGGATGGACGCGTAACAGCTAAGTATACTATTCTCTATAAGACTCACCGCCGTAACAGCGCTGAAACTGCAGTTATAGTCATCAATAGACTTTCAACTTTAGAGTAGAAAGTTTAAAATCCACTATGGACAAACCAGTTCATAGCTGCCTCGGCGTTGAGTCTTGTAGACTGTAGAGGATAGCACTACAGCCGGAACCAACGCACCATGATAAGAGTATCGGCCGTGGCAGCACAAAAATATGTCGGTTGAAGAGAAAGAGCCGTTGCGGAGCGGTGTCGTCCGGATTTTCGATCCAACCGCAATATCACGCAGCGTGTGTACCTAGCTTTAATTGGTACATCAAGCTGCTCCATGAAACCAATTTTGTAGTCGTGAAAGAATATTACGATGTCCATAAGATTTTTATAAACATTTTTGATTATTTCCTAAATTAGTGATAATTAAGTATTCTAATGACTGAATGAAGAACTCACTTTGCTTTTCCTTTTCCGTAAAGTGGGATAGCGGTGAAGAAATCTCCGATTAGGTCGTACTCCTCTGTGAAAAAAAACAGGTGTTAGGTAATGAACAGACCATACATACCATACAGTATATTATTATATTAATGTTTATCGATCAGACAGACTTAAGTAACATCAAAATACTCGAAGTATACGACGAACTCGGATACTCGTATGTGCAACGCAGTGCAATAAATATGGACGTATTTACACGAAATGGGCCCAATGTACAATCCATATAGTATATATATAAAGTTGAATCATGGCCCATTTTGACAGTAAATCGTTTGAATCCGTCGAATTGATAAAGGTCAAAGTCGTTACCATGGATTATGTTTACGCGAAAGCGGACCTAATTGTATTTGAATGTCTGCAAGAAAATAAGCTTATGGTGCGTCATGAAGGGTCGCGGGGCTGTCTCACTCGGTAACCGTGACCCTGGTACATACATAAAGGGCTATTGAAGGAACACCGTGGATTTTAGTCAGTACAAGTCTGACAGTCCCTCCTGTCCCGCCCTGGACCGGAGTACTCATTTGATGAAAAAATGGTGGGTCATGAATGAACTTTGTCGATTGTAGGTACATTAAGCTTAAGTTTGATGGTTTGGGTCCTGCTTGTTAAACCTCACCATCACGACAGCACAAGGTTGCTGCCGTGAGAGACGTGGTGTATCGCCCTTATAGAGGACTTTCATGGGTCGATTGTTCCGACCGGTAATAAATGTCCCATTAAAGTAACTAGGTATATACCATAGATATAATAAAGAAGGTATATACCTACTTAGAATACTTCTATTTGGGGTCTATCGAAGATCTTTTCACCCTGTTACTCATACAGTCCGCGCCACGACTGAAATCTTGCGGAACATTCGTGGTAGGTAGGTACTATGTTTTTTAACCCAGATTATGCGACCAGGTGTTATAACGCCGCGAAAAAATATTTTAAAATACCCGCGTAAAAAAGTTATTATTATCGAAAAACCGCCATTTTTTTAACTGTCATTTAGTTGTTTGCTAAGTTTGGCTTGATACAGTACAGAATTCGTTTCGAATTTCTTGTTATTTTAGTATTTTTCCATAATTTAAAGTGAACAGTGTTTATATTTTGGAGAATGACTTCCCAAAGGTAAGATTTTAAGTAATAATTATTTATTTTTACGCACCATTTTTATTTGAATTATAAACTAAGGACATTAAACAATAAAAGTAGTAATTATGATTCTAATGCTTAGTAATATTACGTGGTGTTTTTCGAGTTCGAATGTCACAGGCGTTATAACGCCTGGTCGCATAATCGGTGTCCAACTCATCTATTTCTTTATTTTTAGAATAAGACATGGAAAAACACTTAGACTTTATGAAATAATAGAAGAACTGGAACAATCGGATGATAACGATGACACACCCTACTCTGTGGCTATTTTACCACCTGAAAACGCTAATGCCTAAGTAGGTAACTGACGAAGACTCAGGCGACGAAGAAGTTGTAAACTTGCATAATCTACCAGGTATTAGATAGGCTCATTTTATTTTATGCATCTTGATAATTTTGTTTTTTATTACTACGTTAGGTTCACAGCTGAGAGCTTATGCCGAGGTGGAGTTCATCAATGATGAGTCATCCGATGAAGAAGATAACATTCCCCTGATAAATTTGGCTAAAAGATTACACAACGAGGAAGCACTGGAGGCTAGCAACTTATCTGATGTATCTGAAACTAAAATGCCGATTGTGCCTAAAAATCAACAATATACTTGGAGGAACCGTCATAATCCTAAAAACTTTCCCAAATGGCAAGATGTTCAAAATCCTAATAACTTACAATCTCCTATATATTACTTTGATACAATGTTTGATGATAATATCATTCAATTACTAGTCCAGTATACAAATACATATGCAAGTCAAAAAAATAAAATAGGTAATGTTTCTACAAGCGAAATGAAATGTTTTCTAGCCATTTTATTATACAGTGGATATGTTGTTGTCCATCGAAGAAGTATGTACTGGGAGAAATCTTCAGATACTAATTTTGACTTGGTACATAATGCTATGTCTCGTGATAGGTTCAACTTCATAATGGCTCACGTGCACTGCTGTGATAACACAATAATACAACAAAGCAGTGACAAATTTTCAAAGTTGAGACCGTTATTTGATTTACTGAACAAAAACTTTATAGATATGGCTCCTCTCGAAGAAAAATACAGCGTAGATGAGGCCATGGTGCCGTACTATGACGGTCACAGCTGTAAGCAGTTTATCAGACTGGCCTGTTGGTCTAGTGGTTAGTGACCCTGACCGCTATGCCGGAGGTCGTGGGTTCGATTCCCACCCAGGACAAATGTTTGTGTGATGAGTACGATCATTTGTTCTGTGTCTGGGTGTAATTTATCTATAATATGTATGTATTTAGAAATATATAAAGTATGTATATCAGTTGTCTAGTACCCATAACACAAGCTCTGCTTAGCTTGGGACTAGATGGCGTTGTGTGATAGTCGTGGAATATTATTATTATTATTATTATCAGAGGTAAACCTATTCGATGGGGGTATAAATTTTGGGTAGGCGCAACAAGGCTAGGATATATTTTGTGGTTTGATCCCTACCAAGGCCAGGCTGCAATGATACCCTCAGCGTATAAGCAGTTTGGTCTGGGTGGAAGTGTAATTCTACGGTTCGCCGACATCATACAGAAACGTGAGCCGACACTGCATTTTCACCTATTTTTTGATAATTTCTTTACCTCTGTCAGAAATGTGGGCTACATTTACATCTTAAACTCTGTTTTGCCGCCTTCCATAGTCCTAGTAATTAAAAAAATATTTTATATTACGCTTGTAATGCTGATAATTATGCTCTTGGTCTTTACAATAAATAAAAAGATATAAATCAATCACATGTTTGTATTATTCTACATTACTCCTAATTACCTATAGTTTTAATTACTTAAATGATAGTTACTCGTGATAGTAGTAGATTATCCGACCAGGCGTTATAACGCCACCCATTTTCCGAGTTTTCCTTAACTCTGGTATTTTTTTTAATAATTTTCCAGGACTTTAGGGGGGGTAAGTAGCAACATATAAAAAAATCAGAAAGATCGGTTATGTAAAAAAGTTTCAGGATAATCTGGGTTTGAAAGATGTAATGACATGACACTAAAGCCGCGTCAAAAGGACCAGAAGGAGTTACTTCTTAGGCCGAGACTCCACCAAAGCTGTGCGAGTCGAGACATGTTTTGAACAACCAATAGAATTGCGTTGCGGCACGGGTTGCGGAGTGGAGCTGTGTCAATAACGCAATTCTATTGGTTGTTCAAAACACGTCTCGACTCGCACAGCTTTGGTGGAGTCTCGGCCTTACTTCAGTCACTTCAGTCGTGGCGCGGACTCTACTTCTAGGTAGGTACTTTGAAGTCTTACATAAAGGTGCGTTTCCATTATGCAAGTCTTGTATACAAGTATGACGACACATTGGTAAATAAATAAACTGCATGAATTGAAAAAAAAAACACAATCTACAGTTTACACTACCTACTTGCAACTTATATATGCAGGTTTGTTCAAGTCGTATACAATTTGCAATTTGTATACCTACAAGTAACTTGTACTTTTAATCGAAATGCGGCCTAATTGTAAGTTGGTAGGTACATACCAGCGGAAGCTTCGAACCTAGGCACAGAGACGTCCAGGTCGAAGGTCAGGTCGCGCAGGTCTAGGTTACTCTTGTGCACCACGAAACCGCCGATGCCGGTCACTAAGATTTTATTCAGCTGCAAGTCCAAGCTGTTAAGAATATAGTTAGTAAAATTATAAGTATTTTCATTTTTTGAATTGAGACAAGTACCGTATCGAGTGCCGAATTCGAGCACCCTAGTTCCGAAGACGGATAACGACCAAGTGTTGAACGAGATAACTATTTATTTTAGTTACCAATAACGAGCTCTAAATAAGTGGTTAAGGTGATTGCGTCGATGTTGCCCGCGAAATTCAAATTTTCTTACGTTTTTTGCAATTTGCAGGCCAGTGACATGTTGTAACTTTATCAAAATATGAATTGCGGTAATAGTAAGTATAATTTTAAATATAAAAATTATCAAAATATTCGCTCCATCAGCTCTCACATAGAAAAGCTGCATCAAAGTTAGATTTCGAAGATTTTAACAAGATGCAGCTTTTCTATGTGAGAGCTGATGGAGCGAATGTTTTGATAATTTTTATATTTAAAATTATACTTACTATTACCGCAATTCATATTTTGATAAAGTTACAACATGTCACTGGCCTGCAAATTGCAAAAAACGTAAGAAAATTTGAATTTCGCGGGCTGGTTGGAGCATTCCCCTTAAATAATAACAGGCGCACAGGTTGATCTTTAAGGTTAAGTTGCGCTTGGCGAGGTTGGTCTGTGGGTGGGTGACCATTTATCATAGCGAGTTTCCTCCATGCCTCCGAAAGCATGTAAAGCCGGACCGGCAGTCATTTGTAAATGTTTAACCGTCGTTAATCGCAGTCAGAAACTCGAAAGTCTGACAACCGGTCTTTCCGAGAGGTATTGTATTAGTCAGTTACTAGGTTGTCGAGGTCCAATAGGCAGTCCAACGACGATAAAATACTAGACTCCGCATGCACGATCTAATGGCTGCTACACACCTTACGATAAATCGTTACGATTAGTCTGTACAGTTCAAACTGCAACGATAAATCGACAAGTGTGTATGAGGAAATCTGTACAGTTTGTTCGATTTTTCTCATATGGCTGCTACACACCTTACGATAAATCGTTACGATTAATCGGTACAGTTCAAACTGCAACGATAAATCGACAAGTGTGTATGAGAAAAACTGTACAGTTTGTTCGATTTTTCTCATACACACTTGTCGATTTGTCGTTGCAGTTTGAACTGTACCGACTAATCGTAACGATTTATCGTAAGGTGTGTAGCAGCCATTACACACTTGTCGATTTATCGTTGCAGTTTGAACTGTACAGACTAATCGTAACGATTTATCGTAAGGTGTGTAGCAGCCATAAGGAACAAAAATTATTCTGCCAACTCGCGAGGGGGACGGGGTACTGCGTTGTGATTGGCTAACTCAAGGTCTGTTCTGTCTCAACGTATGTTTACGGCTCACAGGATTGGTCGAAATGAGACGATTATTAGGAGTCTATTATCGTCGTTGAGGCAGTCACTCCATGTAAAATAGGTACCTACTGATATTCAGCTGCATACGGTTTGACTGGAAGCCGATCCTAATATAGTTGGGAAAAGGCTAGGTAGGCAGGATGATGATAACTTACTTAATAAGTCCGGCGGGGACGTTGAGGTGGTAGTCTTCTAACTCCAGGGGGTCTAAGGGGGGGAGCCCGAAGATGTTGGATCCATTGTTGATCACCCGACGAATGTACGCTATCAGCTGACGGATGAGGGCGTCGACCAGGATGTTGCGACCTTCCGCAGTTGTGGCTAGCGACGAGGGGCCTGTAAGTGATGGTCACAATTAAGTATTCACTTTTTAGGGATAATCTAGGACTCCGCCTGCGACTTTATCAGTGTATATTAAAAAAAATCTCTATGTCACTCGCTAATAAGTAATTAACATTGGTGAAAGAATTTTAAAATCCATAGGTACAGTTGTTTCTAAATTTCTACATTACAAACAAAAAAAAACTTTCCTCTTTGTAATACAGGTAATAGTGTGGATTTAGTATAGATTCCTGCACTGATGTAGATGGCTTAGCTTTCAAGTTTTGGAACATTGACCAAAAATTACCGCGTAAATCTTCTGAGGCCCTGTCTAAGATCTTTTAGCACTTCCAGAAATGAACATTTTTCATTTCATGGATTCTGGTCCTAAACTACAAAAAAGGTACCCAATCCCATGACGCTCTTGATTAACTCCCGAAAGATCTGTTGAATAAACTAACACACCAAATAATGTTTACTTATTGATGTCCCAAAATGACGCAAAATTGTAATGTCACTATTATTGTGCTATAATTATTTTTACACAAGCAAAAATTTGATCTCGTTCTATTAACAACGCAAAATTAATCTATAATATATGAATTATGATGCACCAAAACAAAGGCTATAGGTACTTACTTTGGGCAGGACCTGGTAGTTTTCCAGACTTAGGAGCCGCAGCCGCCAAGGCGCACAGCATCAACACAAGTACAAGTTTCATTCTGAAACGGAAAACATCACATAATGGCATACGTACATAATGATGGTCATAATTTAGCGTGATTATATATTTGAAATATAGATCCTATCATTGATGGCAAATCATAAACATATTACGTGCTTGGATTTCAATTTTAGTTCGGAAGCTTATTATAGTTTGTGGTAGACGCATATCCCTTTGGTAGTAATATATAATTGGTAAAATCGTCATTTCTAGATGCTGGATTGGACAAAGAATGCATTAGATACCAGCCCTAAAGACATACCATTATAGCTTGGAATGAGTTAAAAGAAATCAAAGTTAATAATACCAGTAACCTAGCTACGTCTGAAGGTTGCTATAAGCGGACGGCCAAGAATTGACACAGCCGGGCGGTAAAATAGAAATGTAAATGAAGGTCAGAGAAAATGCCACTCAGTTTTTGTAATCGGCAAACCCCAATGATATACCTACTGAACGTTATGTTTGAAATTGCTACGGATAGGCATTTTCGTTCTACAAAATACTGACGAATTGGATAACGTATAAATCTTAATAAACTAGCCGAGCGGCAAGCATAATCAAATCGAATTTAAGTAATGCAAGAAGAAAAGATGTTGCGAAGCATCTAAAAAGGTTGAGATAAAGGCAGGAAAATGATGATGATGCTTCGAAAGAGATTCAGATAGTATCGTTGTGATCTAATGTGCATTTTTTGTTGCCAGTACCTTCATTTATCGGTTAATGAGATAATAATTATTATATTTGAAGTCAAAATAGGTAATGTTTCGAAACATTATGTAGGTACTTGCATCTCCTATAAAAGCCATGCATGATGTATTTGTTGCTTCTTCTGCCACGCAAAAGATTTGTTGAAGTTTATAGTTGTTTATTGATGTGAAATCAGTTGGTTTGAGAAATAAAAAAAGTAATGTTAATTGATTCAAAGTATTCGTCTTCAAGTTTGTAAAGCGGTACAAGTAACGTGAGTAGTACCTACTTAATTAAAAACTTTTGGACAAAGTAATGTTTTAATAGAAGTTGGAGGAGTCAAAATTGAAATTGGTAAAGATTTTGCTACCAAAAAACCAATCTCAACGAATGAACTCTTTTAAGCTAGAGTTAATTCGTTGGATCGACTGTTTGGTAGCAAAATCATTTCAATATTGCTAAATATAAGGTACCGTGTGATAAATTATAGAATTTTAAGTAACCTAATTATATGCGGTAAAATTCTAGTAGGTCCATTGGCAACAGTTGGTGTTTTTCTATTACGAAAAAATCAATGCAGTAAAGTTGTTTATGAACTCACCTAGTAGTTTTTTCGACTCACAGATGGCTACTGGCCATGTAATTTCACGGACACCTGGTTAAGACACTTAATCTCAAAGATCAAGCCCTGATTTATTCCATCAATCACTAATATCTACCAGTAAATAATGAGATTATTAGTAATCAGTGTCGCATTATAATAATTATCTAGTTTTAATCTCTATTTACGTCCGCAGTTGGCTACCTTCAATATAATTGTTAATACAACATAATTTGTGTAATTACTATCAATCACACAAAGAGACCTCTAATCGTTTAAGAAGCAAATTTTTAGATAATAGTATACTATATCAATGTAATGACTTTGATTTAATGAGTTATCTCATTCGATTTACATACCTAAGGAGGTATTCGAAAACAATTTGTAAACTAGGCAATTAGGCACCTGTTATAGGATAAATGATAATATGCTGCAAACAATGATATTACTTATAATATCATTGGCTGCAAGTAACAGTTTTGCGTACAACATTGCAATATACTCAAAACTACCTACATAATTATTACTCTCTACGCCGCTCGTAGCTCGTAGCACGTAGCACGTAGCACCTTCTTGCTACGCGTAGCAAGCAGTACGCCCCGTTAGTTTAAGGCCAATTTTATTGTCCACGTAACCGCACGTCCACGCTTTCGTTTTGTAGGTTACATGCATCCTACGAAAGACGACTGCGTGGACAGTAGGTCTAACAACATTAGGTAATATTCTTGAATGTAACTTGTCAAATTTTCTTTAGGTTTATAGTACAGGATCCGTATATAGAACGACCTTCACCGATCGAGTAACCGGACGAAATGTGTTTTTTATGAATTAAAATATATTGAAGAATATGACGGTGATGGGTTGCCTCATAAAATCCTGTCAAGGATATTTTTAATTAATTTTAGAAAAGGTTATTTTTTTTCAATACCTTCACCGATAGAGTAACCAAAGAAAATTAACACCAATTGAAAGTCCGAAGTCTATAGAATATGCTAACGTAGGGTTGCCTACCTTTTTCTTGTCAAGGGTATAGGGTTGCCTAATTTGAACAGGTGATAAAAAAATGCTACCTTCACCGATCGAGTAACCAAATAAATTATATATCAAAATAAAGACATTTTTTTTACGAATACGATGGTATACGGTTGCCTATGAAAAACTTGTCAGAAATTAGGGTTGCCAAGCGTTGAAGTTTGAAAATTTTAGACGGTTGGAAGCACATGAGTAGATAAACGGACTAAGCTTCTTAAGAACGAGCAAAATTGTTACCTATTTTGGTAGGGTTGTCACAATAGGGTAGACAAATTAAACAAAAATATATTAAATAGCTTTATTATTCAGTATGATAGAATCGAATCAAATAATTTAATTCAACTAAGCCAATTACAGGCAATTTTGAATTGTCAAAAGACATTTTTAAAGGTGTTTGGTCACCAATATATTAGAGACCAAACACCTACCTTCAAGAGGGCGCGCGTTGTCAAATAGACCGCGCTTCGTACCACTTTATATACCGCCCGTTCTTACCTTATAAACACCTACCTTCGAGAGGGCGCGCGTTGTCAAATAGACCGCGCTTCGTACCACTTTATATACCGCCCGTTCTTACCTTATAGTAGCCATACACCATCCTGCCTATCGTACGATCGCGGATCGATTTGACGCTTGTAATTGTTTCAAATTGGCAGTTCGTCCATATACACCATACACTATACTGCCTATCGTACGATCGATTTGACACAACTTCAAATCTGCAGCAGTGATGCCAACTCAGCAACTTTATAGCTAGATCTGGCTATTATTCGGTGACGACAGCTACAATTTTATAAAATTTGTGGCTAAACTTTTTAGCTACTTTTTCTAGCACCATTTCATTTGTATTTCCATACAAGTACAGACCAGTAAATAGGCAACGAAGGATGAATAACAGACCGAACAGACCGAATAATTTTCGACCTTATCGACATTTAAAATTTAGTTTGTTTTTCTCACATTCTCGTTAGCTAACATTGCTCCTTCATTAAAATCAGGTGTTTGCATAAATGTCAATAAGGTCGAAAATCGCTTGAACCTTTTTTTAACTTGCTATCGTGGTCCCTTGACACCTCTCAAGTTTTCAATCGTATTTTGGTTTAAAATAAAATGAATAACACTTCTTTTTTTATAAAAAAAAATCCTAGAACTAAAACTATTAAAGTTCATCATCATCATCAGCCGGAAGACGTCCACTGCTGAACATAGGCCTCCCGATGTCGTCGGTCCACCTAGTGGGAGGCCTGCCTACGCTGCGTTTTCCGGTCCGTGGTCGCCACTCGAGAACTTTTCTTCCCCATCGGTTGTCAGTAAACTTTTAAAGTTACACAAAAACAAAAGTTTGATTTCACAAAAATTGCAATAACTTGAAAACTACTAGACCGATCTTCATGAAACAACTTGTGAATCTATTTTTGTAATGAAACACAGCCCTTTTAAATACTTTAATTGAAAAACATACATAAACAAAAAAGTGAGTTTTCCGTAATAATCTAAGTTTTAAACTTTTACAATTTTCCACTAAAAAACTTATCTAATTAGAATCTAATAAGAACGTACAAGATAATCTAATAAGAATCGAATATATACACAACACAATCACTGGATTCTGATTAGAAAACACTTGTCTTAAAAAAATCACCTTACAAATCACACTTGCACCCCTTGTCGTTGCGTGGGTCTCGTCGCCGACAATCACCTTCATCATATGCCAAATTTCAGTTCCAGAGGAGGAATTTTTCGGACCACATATGCCTCGTTGACTGGACTATTGGAATGGGTATCTACGGTACTTTCACAGTTATTATTTCTTGTGACTGGGCACCATAACTATTTTTGTACTAACTTTATTTTATGTCTTTTGACAATTCGAAATTGCCTGTAATTGGCTTAGTTCAATTAAATTATTTGATTCGATTCTATCATACTGAATAATAAAGCTATTTAATATTTTTTTGTTTAATTTGTCTACCCTATTGTGACAACCCTACCAAAATAGGTAACAATTTTGCTCGTTCTTAAGAAGCTTAGTCCGTTTATCTACTCATGTGCTTCCAAATCGTCTAAAATTTTCAAACTTCAACGCTTGGCAACCCTAATTTCTGACAAGTTTTTCATAGGCAACCGTATTCGTAAAAAAATGTCTTTATTTTGATACATAACTTATTTGGTTACTCGATCGGTGAAGGTAGCATTTTTTTATCACCTGTTCAAATTAGGCAACCCTATAACCTTGACAAGAAAAAGGTAGGCAACCCTACGTTAGCATATTCTGTAGACTTCGGACTTTCAATTGGTGTTAATTTTCTTTGGTTACACTATCGGTGAAGGTATTGAAAAAAAATAACCTTTTAAAAATTAATTAAAAATATTCTTGACAGGATTTTATGAGGCAACCCATCACCGTCACATTCTTCAACATATTTTAATTCATAGTAAACACATTTCGTCCGGTTACTCGATCGGTGAAGGTCGTTCTATATACGTATCTTAGACTATTAGAAAAGTTAGGTATAGGCCTGTGGGTATAAGTGTTGCTACCTAGTAGTTTTTGTCTTTCTAGCTTCAACGAGAAAGGGTTTTTTTAGGCCAGCTGCTCAAAGGTGACTTCTTGTTGCGGAGATGTTTGTAGCCCCGTCGAGCATGCTACGGCGAAATAACTATGGGAGTGCGCTGATACTGATTATAGTAACAAGACAAATAATTTCTAGGGGCCGGTACATTTGTCAGGGAAACAAAGTGTCCGGGACATAAGTTTCCACTTTCCAGTGAGCGGCAGCTCTTGAAGCCTATGCACACCACGTTTTTTAAACGCGCCGGTGCAGCACGTTCTTGAAACGCGCGTCGACGGCGACGGCGAGTTTTTATCAGAGCAGTTTGTTGTCGTTTGTTTTAGGCTGCGTCTGACTTGCGTACGTATCGCGTCAAACGCGCTGCACTTGCGCGTTTAAAAAACGTGGTATGCATAGGCTGTTTATCACTGCTATTCTTTCTCAATCGAACAATTTAGAAATTCGTAACTATGATAATTATTATCACGAGGGTGACTATTTTTTGAGACTTGCGTTCCATAGAACAGCATGCCTGCCGGGGTCGCAAGACAGTCTTTTCAGGTAACCTGGCCCTGGCTATTGAAGGAAACCGTGGATTTTAGTCAGAACCCTCCCGCCCAGGATAGGAGCACATAGATGATTTTACGAATTAAAAAAGGAAAAAAAAAATTGAACAGCATATACAACGTGTAACGTTAATAGCGCAAAACCTCTCGTGGGGTAACTCAGCCCATGTTACTGAACAATGTTTGTTCTAAAATTTTTTGAAAAAAAAAATGATTTTTCATACAAAATGAGAAATTAATCGAGCCCATCATGTATGAAAAATCAATTTTTTTTTTCTCCAAAAGTTTTAGTACAAACATTGTTCAGTAACATGGGCTGAGTTACCCCACGAGAGATTTTGCGCTATTAACGTTACACGTTGTATACATAAGGCCTGGCTCTTATTAGTAGACCGTTGATAGTCGCTAAAAATAGTCACCAGCAGGAAGTCTGAAAAAAGATTTTTCACATTGATGGGCTCGATCAATTTTCTCATTTTGTATGAAAAATCATTTTTTTTCCCCAAAAGTTTTAGAACAAACATTGTTCAGTAACATGGGCTGAGTTACCCCACGAGAGGTTTTGCGCTATTAACGTTACACGTTGTATAAAGAAGAAAGATAGAACTGTCATTATCATTATCCATTTTTATTACGAGTAATTCAATAATCATAGAGTAAAGTACCAAGCAGGTTCCAGTTGTCATAGTTATCCAGCGTTGGGTTCAGGTATGATGGGATATAGCCACTGTATGTTGAAGCTATGTACTTATTGAAGCGATTCAGGTAATCAGCCAGGAGGTCTTCTACCATAGAGCTGATGATATTGTCTATGTTGTCGTCGAACTGGGTTCGGGACTGGAATAGAGAATAGGTCTTTATTTGCTTAGAATGTAGAGTCTTTATAAAAATAATTTGTAAAATTATAAAATGGGATTCTAGAAAAATTTTAACAGAGAAAGAATAGCTTTATTGGATAAATGTTCACCAACCGCAACCACATGAGAATTTTCAAAAATTTTTAGGTATAGAATTTTATAAATCAGTCCACTCACCACAATACGTTCCACACTGAACTCCGGATCTTCAATTTTGTCCAGCAATATGGATTTACCATCTGTCGACTGTTTCATGTATACTTTTCCCCATAGCGACAAGTTTTGTATTTCAATGCTAAAAAACACAAGTTTTCAAATAAATAAAAAAAATGTTAGGTAAGTACATCGTGGGTCACTACTTTACACAAACAGCCAGACTGGGAATAGTTGCTGAAGGCCATATAATATTTGTTTTGTCTGGGAATAGATCCAGTGACACGCAGGTCAGTACAAAATTGATCAGCTACTACGCCAACCGCGCCGACGAAGTTTGTCTCTATTATATTGCTTAAAGAATTAATATTGTAGGTAAGTGTTGAAACTTTTTGGTATACTCACTCGGCAATGCCTCGTCCTTTTATAGGTATCGCGTCATAAATAGTTCCATCCAACTCGTAAAACTCTGTAAAGAGAAACTGAATATAGCATATGTTGTACCAGAAAGGTTTCGTCATATTCCAAGGCGTGGTATAGATATTACAGACTATTCAACATTTCTGTGAGAGTCAATAGAGATGTTCGGCACCTGGCCCTATAGACAAACAGACGATGACAAGACGACAATCGTTATCGCTTAGCAGTCACTAATACATTTTCAACTTAATACCCCAGCGCGTAAAGTTAAAAATCTATTGAAGTTCACAGTTCCTTTTCGTTTGTTTCGTTCGTTATTGCGCAGCAGTCTTTAATAGATTTTTAACTTAATGTGCTAGGATATAAAGTTGAAAATATATTAGTGACTGCTAGCGATAACGATTGTCGTCTGCTGTCGTCGTCTGTTTGTCTATGAGGCCAGTCCTGTGTGTTATTCCAGTAAAATAAATTTGTAAGAAAAAAAATGTGCGCAAAAACAAAAGTTGTCAAATATCTACTTATAAATTTTGGTTATGATATTGGCCCCACGAAGAAAACTGTTCAATTTTATGACCTAGCTTTGTCACACAGGTATTTAGAATAACTTATGCTAACATAGAAAATGGTTTTTATAGGTAGAGGTACCTGAATAGAACTTCAAAGAAGGAACATCAATGTTTAGCTCTACAGAAATTTCACTTTTAGTAAAGTTTATTTTTTGTAGTCGGTAGTTGCTCAAACCCGTAAATTTTCCGTCAGTTATGTTCACAGTGGCGCTGAAACTAAAAGAATTACGTCCATTTATTTTTTAAATAACGTTGCCTTCATCGCGTCAACCCTGCATTCACATTAGACATTTCTTCAGTATCGTGGGTAAACAAATACTTATAGAAATATCTGTTCCTACCGTGATTACGTGCGGGAAACGAACCCGCAACACGCAGCGCAGTAGTCAATCACTAAAAAAACCACTGCGCCATCAACCGTGTCATCAATCCACCCATACATACACTCTACAGGATGTTTTTGAAATCGTGGGCAATACTTTTATAGCGGCTTGTAGTACTTGTGAAAATGAACAATTTTTACTATGGGACCAACCATGAAATTACGAAACTAAAATCATCTGTTCCATATATCTTTTCGAGATATGACACCATAAATGTATGAAGCAGCTGATTTTAGTTTCGAAATTTCATGGTTGGTCCCACAGTAAAAATTGTTCATTTTCACGAGTACTACAAGCCCCTAAAGTATTGCCCACGATTTCAAAAACATCCTGTATAAAAAACTGAGATATTGGTACGGCTATCAATATTTAAGCCCAGAGCATCATTTCCTGTGTTCTTTTAAAATGAGTTATAGCAATATTATGTTGGAACAAAAAAAAGACTAGGTTTTGATGAGTAGGTACTAGATAGGTACTTCAACTTTTCTCCAACTGCAAAATTCTTCTCTCTCCACTGAAATTCGTAAGGATCTAAAACTGGTACTCCGTTGTCAGCATCACCGTTCATGATCAGGTTTCTGATTTGTTCTGAGAGCAGGTGGAATATTGCCTCTGGAGTAAACTGCCTGTTGGTGGTAGGACTGGTTTCTGAAAAATAAAGATTTTGAAGGTCAATTTTTACATAAGAGTGTCTCCCATAGCGCCCCCCTTCGACACAATTCCTAGTGTTTTAGCTGGGAAGAAGAAGTGGCGGAACAAAATAGCCAGTACCTGTCTATACAATAAAAAGGAATTAAGTATTGTTACTGATTCTTCTTTAAAAAAAACACTAGCTATTACTAGCAGCTTTCCCCACTGGTATATCGAAAATTGTCCCACGGGAATATACCAGGATAAAAGGTTTCTTGTCTGTTATCAGAGCTACACCTCTTTTATCCAAATAAATTCAGCTGTTCTGGCGCCAATGGACGATAAACATCCATCCTGGGCCTCAAGTCCGCTAATTTTATTTAACTCACATGCTATTGATATTCAATTGAGACTCAATCACGACTCCATTACGATTAGAACAAATTTGGTATTCTGCAAAAAACTTGTATAAGCTCAATAGAGTCGTAATGGAATCGTAGTGTAATTGTAATTGACTCTCAGTTGAACAGATAAAAGTATTGCCATTAGAGAGTAGAATACCGATAAAGTCCGCAATCGATTTACAATTGTAACACGATTGAAGAGCAGGCTAGCAAATATTCTGATCGCAGTTCAATGGAATGTCACTGGAAAACCATTGGTCTTAAATTAGTAGCAGAATACCAAATGTAGTTAAAACTGCTACTGAAATCCAATTGATATTCAATTGAGTCATTACTAAATTAGCAGAATTGGGGCCCAGATTTGTAGGAGCTATTCTCCAATTTTGGATGCTATCGTGTGACGATTATATACCGCATGATTAAAAATCGTGTGATCTTAATATTCAGTCACGTTTTTCTTTTCATAATGTATAAATTAATATATTAAGACACACCGCTCTAACACGCTCTGAATCAACAATTATCACACGCTCGAAATTGTTATATTACGTAAAAATTTAGTTTCTGTTAGAGCTTGTTAGAAATGACGGTAAAAATATCGCAATTAATTATGGACATATAAGCTTGACTAACAATCAATTTGACCTTTACTCATGATAGTTAATAGCTACCATAGACATTATGTGGTCATAAATTAAACGAGGATATAAATGATGTACTTACCGCTACCGTTACAACTGACGTTTCCATTTAGAACAAACAATACTAAAAATAAGACAAAAATATTCATTTTCATACGAAGCACTTTGAAAATATGTTTAAAAAAAAAAGGAGGTAATGCCTCAACAGTGAGATTAAAAAAAACTGCAATAATAATTTAAAATAATAGATAATTGTAGGTACAAATTAATGTTTTTTTTAGAAAACTTGAAGTTAAATGAAACGTCTATTTATAGAATGCCATGTTTAACCTGAAAACGTTATCGTTGCGGTTTTGAAATCCGGATTTTACTATCTGATTAAACTTATTTTTATACAGTTTAATTTGTTTGTTTTAGATTAGCATTGAGCAACAGTTTTATTTGATTAAACAATTGTGACATGCGTGGCGGGTACGGTACCTACCTGGCAACAGGCTGTGCTCGTAAGACATGTCGTTTTAAGGCACCAAAGGCAGCAAAGATAATTTTGTTAAAAATTCTGTATTATTCTTTTCGGTGTCGATATTATTACAAATTGAAAGGGGAATACAATACCTAGTTGCTATAAACATAATTATAAAACATAGGTATCTAACATCGTTGCTCAAACAGGAGCAGGCACAATAAGTAGGGGGTAGGTACCTCTATATAATTATCCCAGTTCTCTAGCACCAGATCTCTCACTGAGACAGAAAGGACTATATTTATCTATCCGTTAGAAAAATATACATTGAATAAGCAGTTCAGTATTGTACCAAAATCTGTTATTATTCGACAGAGTTCAATGTCTTTCACGGTCAACATAGAACTCAATCAACTGGTTATACCTACCTCCACCATGCTTTGTCGAATCGTATATGAAACGGATCTAAACTAATTCAATTAATTTTCCCATGAGGAATAGATCATTGTAGTTTGTGCCATGTCCTTGACACATTTTAAGATGAAAACGGTTTTATATGCATATCTGTGAGTTGATCCGTTGTTCGGCACACCCGTCTTCGTAAGCCTACGACAGAGATAGCCAACTTGTGGCCAAAATTGTAACGTTGGAAATGTTTCAATAAATATGCGTTTTTTTTTTGGGAATACAGACCAAACACCAAGGTAATTGTAATTTATTTTAAACGCTGTCAAACAGACAAAAGGAATTGATTAGGAGGAAATACATATTTTCAAAATCTTTGAGAGAATATCAACCTTTCCCAACTACACACATCAAAAGTGTCTAGGGATCAACATATATTTTTGCAATAACTTTTCTCCTGATTGATATTAATTAAAATGTTCTTTAAGGATTCATCAAATAAAGTGTTATCGTTTGTCACAGTAACGATAAACCAAGTCACCTTTGCACTCATAAAGAAATTTGCCATTTTCCTAATAAAGGGATTTTTGACATTTGAACCACTAACATTAAAGTTCGAAAAAAAGACTGAAATAACAGTTTTCTTTAAAATTTTATTGGGTAACTTAAACAATTAATAATCCGTGTTTCTACCGCGAACACTAACAACACAAGAACATCGTTTTGGCATACTCAAAATGAGTTCATCCAAATCACGCTGTGGAATGGCCGCCCATGTTCGTTGCAACAACAAAAAAAGGTCTTCTTGCGACTGGATACCCTCCATATTCGGCAGAGCTCTTCTCTGTAGCATATCCCATGCATGCTCAATCGGGTTCAAGTCTGGCGACTGAGCAGGCCAGGGCAGGACATTGATGTTAGCTGCGGCGAGAGTCTGTCTTACAACTCTTGCGGTGTGCGGTCGTGCATTATCATGCATTAACTGAAATAAGGGACCGATTTGCACTTGTAGAGGAACGATGACGTCTGATACAATCGTCTCAGCATAAATTTGAGCGTTGAGGTTGCCTCTGATCCAAATCAACTCAGTTCTTCCGCCGATCCAAATACCCGCCCATACCATGATGGTTCCACCACTATAAGGATGGACTTCCTGGCAGGATTTTAATCGCTGTTGGCGTCCAGGGGTTCTCCAGTGTCGTATACGTCTTGTATCCGGTCTCATACCAAAACGAGACTCATCAGAAAAGCACACGAAACGCCATTGTTCTTCTGCCCAATTTCTGTGTTCAAGAGCCCATTGATATCGAATCCTACGATTGTGCATTGCTATAGGTGGTACCCGTAGCGGTCTTCGGGAATGAAGGTTCACTTCATGCAAGCGGTTTCTGACTGTTTGGTCGCTAATTAAGTTCCCTGAAGAGTGATGAAGCCTCACGGCTAACATCATGGCGGTTATTGTTGGAGCTCTTCGAGTTAAGATTTGAATGTATCGGTCTTGTCTCCGTGTGGTGCAGCGATACCGTCCTCCATGGCGCTCAGCCACGGTACCAGTGCTTCGGTAACGTGTCCAAAGTCGACTGATAACACTCTGACTTGTATTCAGAGCTAAAGCCACAGTACGTTGCCGGGAACCAGCTTCTATCATTCCCACGGCTCTGAGCATTTCTTCCCTGCTTAAATGACGTCGCCGCTCCATAATAACGTTGGTTTTAATCAGTAGTAGGGAAACAGTAGCACTAATAATGTCTTCAATGCGTTGTATGTTTTTATAGGGAAAATATTGACAGCTGATTTTCATCTTTTACTCGAATTTGATTTACAGTTCCTGATTCAAATTATGAAATGCACCAAAAAGGATCCATAAAAATTTATAAAATCATAAATTTATTACAAAGCCACATCTCAATCTCAAGAAATCCGCATAAAAATGCTTGATCCCTAGACACTTTTGATGTGTGTATAACAATATATTGAAATCGTAAATAAGCAATACAATTTTGTTTTGGTAAAAATATTAAAAAAAACTTACGGTATGGAAGTATACCTACTTTTTTTTTTTTAGCGTGGTAAAATCATCCAATGAGTCCTCCCACCCCGGGCAGGGCGGGAGGGACTGTCAGACTTGTACTGACTAAAATCCACGGTGTCTTTCAATAGCCCTTTATGTTCCGGGGTCACGGTAATGAAATAAGTCCCGCGACCCCGGCAGGCTCGACGCTCTTTGAGGCGCGCGTGGAACACAACGCGCCGTCGACCCGGGCATGGTCCATGGTCGGACAGCGAGTTGCCCTTTACTCGCTGTCCGCGACGGTATACTACATAAAATAATAAAACTGTAACGCAGGTGAATTTGCAAACATTTAATTTAAACTCACACGCATAAACAATTAAACACGGAAAACTACCTGTAGGCTTGCGGAACTCGCCTGGGTGTCACCACTGCGAAGATCGCCCGGAGGACACGGTGGAGCATACGGTGCAAGACTGCCCAGCTTGGGCGGAGCACCGACGTGTCCTCACGGCTGCGATAGGCGGAGACCTCTCGCGCCCGGCATTGGTTGCGGCCATGCTGCGGGGCGAGACGGAGTGGGAAGCGGTCAGCTCCTTCTGCGAGGCAGTAATGCTCGTAAAGGAGGAGGCAGGCCGCGAGCGAGAGAGGACAGCGTCCTCCCTCCGCCCCAGCCGCAGTGGTAGGCGCCCACGGCGACGGACGTCGCTAGATGATCTCCGGCCACCGTAGGCGCGGGCATGCGGGCAGCGAGTAAAGGGCAACTCGCTGCCCGACCAAGGACCATGCCCGGGTCGACGGCGCGTTGTGTCCCACGCGCGCCTCAAAGAGCGTCAGCATAATGACGGGGCCCCCCTCTCAGAGGGCCAAAGCCTGCCGGGGTCGCGGGATTATTCCCTTACCGTAACCCCGGAACTTAACAGGCTATGAAGGACACCGTGGATTTTAGTCAGTAGAAGTCTGACAGTCCCTCCCGCCCTGCCCGGGGTTGGAGGACTCATTTGATGATTTTACCACGCTAAAAAAAAAAAAAAAAAAGGCTTGCGGAACTCGAACCCGTGTCACGCAGTAAAGCAGCCAAGCGCTCCTATACCAAACATGACGTCAAACATTGATACGCAACTGTGAAAAGGTTCACCATCCCTGTCTTAGGATTTTATAGCACTATTGTAGAGTGTGATATTGCATAAGGTTCCACCATAAAAGTCGAGACAGATTGTGTTCGCTGAAAAGGCAATCTAATTTATGGTGCACATGAGTCACTCGTGTCGAAAACTACGATAGACATTAAAGGTTTAGAGCGTTGACCTGAACGGCCTAGAAAATATATAGGTATACTTTTCAGGGTTCCCTACCTAAAAGGTAAAATGGTACCCTATTACAAGACTTTTGTGCGTCCGTCCATATCAGGAACCGCGATAGTTAGACAGTTGAAATTAACACAGATGATGTATTTCTGTTGCAGCTAAAAGTAGGTACTAAAAAAACAGATTATAAGATATACACCATTTTTGATAAATGCTCGTCTTAACTCGATATTGATAACGGCAACAGGTAGACACTTCAAATGCCGTTTTTAAAATAATAGTACGGAATCATTTCCTGCTCGACCCGGCTCACACTTCGCCGGTTTTTTTAGAACTAACAATTAAAGATTCGCCCACCACGCCCGTCTGGTTGAGAGTTACGAGTATTTACTCATTTGTTTACATTCGGAGCGGAGTATAGAGTCTAAAAATAAAGTTCAGTAGATTTCGAACACATAACGTTGGAAAATTTTCGTCCTTGTAATTATATTACATACCTTATGACATTAGTTTCTAAAATCTAGAACACGCTTACGCATAGGTTTATTAGTAAACTTGTCCCATTTTGACTAGCTGTAAACATTTTGTTCAGGCAATCATCATTTGAAATGACATTCGTTAAAATTGTTAAATATAATTATAGAGTGTTTACATTCCAAATCAGCACTTCTCGATCAATTAATTGCCACTTTTCTCCTCTCCTCTCTTCTCGTTTGAGCATATTTAGGCCAATACAATATGCTCAAACGAGAGCATTCAATCAAGTGTATAAATTCTTTCAACATACGGTTTTTACCAAACTTATTATCGAAGTCACAAAATGACAAACAATTCGTTTAAATCCGTTATTATATTTTGGTGAAATGCCACTTTGTCTAGCATAGGTCTTCAGTTCCGGGGTAGCACGACTGTCATAACAGGTTAAAGTGACCCTGGAACTTAAAGGGCTTTTAAAGGATCACCGTGGATTTTAGCCGATACGAGTCTGACAGACCCTCCTGCTGCACCTGGGCGAGGACTCATTGGATGTTTTTACGGTTGGGGCTAATAAGAGTCAAGGGTTTCTGGAATATCCTCGAGCATCGAATCGCGTGTCAGTCTATTGAAACCAATAAAGTTTGATAGAAAGCCTCGAAAGCAAGCTCTCGTCCGACAATTTTCCGATATCGAAAACCATCATTAGGTACACTCGTTACACAGACGTAGCTGCAAGCTCAATTAGTGACGGGCAAGGATCAACACACTCAGTGGCGTAGCTAGGCGGGGGCGAAGCGGATCCTAGCCCCCGGCCTCGCACCCGGAGGGGCCTCGCCCTCAGAGAAAAAAGAATAAATATATTAACAACAGTGATCACCAGTTAGTAACGCAGTATATACAACTTAACTTCTACTAAGAACTTAACATGACCTACAATTATATAATTCTGATATCTGATGAGTGATAGATAACTGAAAGAACTACTACTACTACTAAGAGGATTTGCAGTGCTGATGTCGCTGACGATCACGTTTAGGTCAAGTGCAGCCCACTGCACGCGCGAGGCCCCATGTTGCAAAATAACTTGTATTTTTTACTGGGAACTGAAAGAGTCCATGAGCTGATGTCACATAATGAATCACATTTGCTATAGATGACATATGGGACAAGTAATAAAGGGGCCACGCACATGCGTCTTGCCCCTTCTTATAGATTTGGTCTCGCTAGTACGCCACTGGACACACTGTTGGGTACTAATAGACATAGGGACATAGGTACTATAGTTACCGATGCTGAAAGTACTTTACTAAACTAATCAAATCATGTCAACACAGGATATACGCATCTGTCAAATCCGTCCACCTTTGAGTGATATCGATGCATCCATACAAACGTCGACTCGATTGCTTAATCGATAGTTACGACTTTGATTTATAGCTCTTCGTGTTTCGATTCGGCGCACGCGACGCCAGATGTCAAAAAAACATCATGGCGGACAAAGAGCCGTTGACATTTGTAATAGTTTGAGAGTTGAGACTGATGGAAGTCATAAATCAATTAGAAAATTACTCTTAGACAGTAAAATTATTTTTTATGCCCAATCTGGCGTTGGTGATCGGTTCTGGGGCTCCTAAATAGCGGTCACCTAGATCTGCATTTAGGGCGTAACAGAAAGATATGGCTATTGAAGTTAAAAGTACTGTACCAAGGAAACTAACTAAACTACACTATTTTAGTAAAAAAAATGATAAACGCATCGTATTTTAAACGGAAACGGAACTTTCGAGAACCTAATACCTTATTGACACTGTGTTACGAAAGTATGTTACTGTAACATGTTTGCTTGGGATGCATTATTTAAAACTTTATACGAAGAGTCCAAGTAGACGTCAGAAAATGGTTCTAATTTAGTTAGCGTTAGGGAAACCGTGATCCTGGATCGTGAATGAGGGCAAGTGAAGGAACAGGGCGGTGTTTTAGTCAGTAAGAGTCTGACAAACCCTCTGTTCCACGCAAGAAGGATTCATTTGATGAATTTACAACGATAAAAAAAAAAATACTTGGTACAATAAATATTTTTCATTTCTCATACTCGGAAAGTAGTGTTTGTTTGATCAGAGCAGCGGGTCGAAAACGATGCTTCCCTCCCTTGGGCGGGAAAGACTCATAGTAATTGCTTCCCTCCCTAGGGCGGGAATGAATTTTAAAAATAGAACTAAAATTGGTTATTTAGTCGGCTATAATTTTTTTTACATAATTAAGAAAAACCTCGATTAAAAAAAAGAACGCTGCGGTCTTGTGAGTGTATACGGCCAATGTGAATTAAAAAAAATACCTATTAAAGTGGGAAGGCCCGCGGCGGTGACGCGGGCGGTGTGTTCCATATTTGAAATTTAAATTAAAAAAGACTAATAAATAGGTACTACTCATGTTATTACTATCAATAAAAAATATTTTAGAAAAACTACTATTTTTTACTTTCCTTATATTTGAAATGAAAAGTAGTGTTTAACACGGGTGAAAGTCATCAATTCCCACTCGGACTATAGCCGCCCTCGCTTCGCTCGTGCGTCTAAATACCTCGTATGGGAATTGCTTTCTTTCCACCCTTGTATAAAAATCTACTATTTTGGTAGGTATACCAATGTCAAACGTGCCTGTAAAGAAACGTCCAAAAACGGTCGACTTCGTCATTATTTTAATAGTGGCGCCAACATTCTGTACCTACTAAGTAAATTTTTTTATTGTTTTGTTTGTTTACCTACTTGCTCAAGACAGATCAAGAAGCTGTACGATAATTAAAATATCGTCCGACTTAGTTAATAATATTATCATCCATAACACTTTAAAATTATTTATATCAATCGCGAGGATAACGATACTAAAAAAAATACAAAACGGTTGAGATGCAGGGTATAGACATAATTTTATTATCATCGCGTTTAAAAAATTAATAAAGTACCCAATTGATTTGATTTGATTAATCTTGCTGCAGTACCTACCTAAGTATCTCATCACCTCTTGTTTCATTGTTCATGCCTCCGATAAGGAGTTATTGAAATATTCATCATTTTTTCAACACGGAAGGTCAAGTGTAATTAAAAAAAGCCAATCAGCATGCTAGGCTTAATTACAGGTGTGTTCTCATTTACCTAAGGATTTTAATAAAGTGATGGAAACTTAAAACGTAGGTACTTCTATGCTAATTCTACAGAAAGACAAGTTTTAGCTTTGAAAGCAGTAACCACTTTAAACCTTTAGCATAATCGTGCTTTAGATCTCGTGTATCTCCCACAATTTAAAAAAAGGTACCTACCTAGGTATTTACAGTATTTTTTGCTTAGTGATACTAATGAACTGCTTATTAGACAATGAACCCGCTACTGCTTACTTGTGCAGAAGAACATGCAGTCATTCCCGTGCCTTAATCGTATACCTACTTAATATTTTATATTGAAAGGTGCTAGACGCTGTACTAGGGTTCGAGCATATTTAAAGTTTTCGTATTCAAACTGTTATTTAGATTATGTAGATGTCTATGCAACAAACATAAAAAAAAACCTGAGTTCAATTTACAATTAATCAGCTTAAACGCTTTTTAAAGATCGCTGTTTTCAGCAGATGTTGGGGCAACAATAAATTCTTCTATTTCGTGTATGTTTCCCGTATCCGAGCTATTTTGGTTGAGGCCGGTTGTTGCCGGGCCCTTAGTTATTGATAGATAGGTATTTGTTTATTGAGACGAGAGCTGTGACTACGCCGTAGAGTCCGCCGCGCCGGGGAAAATTATTACCGTAACAATGATACGTAACTAATAAGGAAAAAGTGCTACGAATTAGTGCTACGAATGTCGTAGCAATTATGTACTTGATTGTCACGTCGATGAATATAAGCTCTATTTCTTAATACAATTATTTAGCGTCACATATTATACCTAGGTAAATAATTGTTTCAGCAACAGGAAGGAAGTTTCAGATTGTTTTTGTGACTCAATCTTTCAGATAATATAAAAAGATACCTACTCCTTGAATTAGACTACAGATTTTTTTCATTCATAAAATGTTTTTTTGAAATAACATTAAGTAGGTACCTACTTCCTATAGCAAAATAGACACGTTTCGCGAATTTGTGTTAACGATGTACTTTTGTGGTCAACTTTACAAAGAGACAAACATGAAACTTTTGTAGTCTTTGAATAAGTTTAACCGGATTGCAATTGCATTAACATTATAGAAGTCATAATAGTAGCTGGTTGGCTATTCAAGTTCAATAATAAAACTAATAGAAATACATAATATATTAGATAGATCATTCACCCCTATGGCCTAGACAGCTATAGACCACATGCACTCAAAAGTTATTAAATCTAGTCTATTGTAATACTTTTGGACAATAATTTTCGTTCAATGTATAGGCTACTATTTATTCTCAGCGAGCCCACTTCATCTCATGCAGTACACGTTGATCAGTGATACCATAGAGTCCGACTCTCTATATATGAACGCGCGAAACGAATTCGAAATTTAAACTGAAAAAAGTTTTGTTACTTAAGACTTTTTGGTGAAAAAAGTTTATTAATATTTTTGGTGATTTAGTTTTTTTTTAATCTAAATGTGGCGAGCTGTTTTGGGCCTTTCCGTTTTCTTGTATGCGATAGTTTCGCATGTAACTACAGCGCCGGCGTATTATCAACATGGTGGTAAGTATTTTCTTTTGATTTAGGTATTACTTTATCAAGATCATCTGCGGTTTTGAAGATACTCATAGTATAACCAATAAACCCGTTTTTGCTTTTAAAAAGTCAATGGTTTGTTTACTTTTACATAATCTTAAGATTTGAAAGAGATTGAAGCAAAAATTTGATCCCCCTGCACAAAATTTTAGAATGCTGAACTCGGAGTGAACCAAGCCGGCCGGCTGGCAGAAGTTTACTTTCCCATTCTTAATGTAGAAAGTTTTGAACAATTGATAGATTTTATTTTTTACAGTGCATTTAAGAAGTCAATCATAGAATCAGTCTTGTAGTCTTCCTTGTTTATTGTCTTCCTTTAAAAAATATTAGTGACACTCAAAACAATGATAAATAATGATTGTTTAACAGCTTTATAATTATAGTGTTCTTGACTCCACACACGATAATGTTCAAGAGCGTAACAAATAGGTGTCTATTATTCTTATCCACAACGAATTCAGGACCAATTTACAGATGTCTGTTAAATGATTGACCTATTTTTTTATCTAACTATGTTTTGGAGATCATTTAGAACACTGTACATACTTTATTTTATTTAAAAAGAGCACTTGTCTTTTCGCATGATGAAGTACAAAGTCTTAAAGTTAGTTACATACTTAGATGGTAATACTTTCCAACATAGTTTTAATTACATTTTGTTGTGAAAGAACGTTTTAATAAATTAAACAAAAGACAGTGCAATACAATTTAAGTAAGGTAACCAAAACTAAGATAAGTTTTGAAACCCAAGCTTTTGAAGACCTTGTAGGGAACATACAATGGTACTCGTACTTACATTATATTATAATTATGCTTGGAAGACCTAAGTTAGGTGAGGAGAATATTTAACCGCAAATGCAGATGCTTCAAAATATAATTATTTCTACGGTTTTCATGTAAAAAGGTACCTACCTACCCATACTTAATTTTTTAATTATTTCTACGAACCTTACCTTTCATGAATCAAAGTGTGATGAAACTATACAAGGTGTAGGTCTCTGGCATAGGTACCTAGTAATGCCTCTTCGGCGGGTAGTAAGCAGTTTTCAAAGATTTTAATGTTATCGAACTAATTACTGCCTAGTAACTAAAATGTGTGTAGATTATGTGCTTACCTACAGTGAGCAGTTATAATATAGGCTACCTATTTAAGTTTTGTAACAAATTTCACAGCACGCGGCCCAAGTTATACGCTGACGAACGTCCCAGAACAGCTGCAGCGCAAGCCTTACATCGAGGTCCACAACTCGACGTACCACGGCAGCGGGCCACGCGAGGAGGCGCGAGCCATGTGTTCTGTCAAGACGCAAGAAGTCAATGCCACGGCCAACGCTACTATCACTAGGAGACTGCATGGAGTTGTTACTTCAAGTAAGTTTTATTTATACTTATGAATCCTCGTCTTCCTAGCTGCGTCCCATTCTTACTAGGGTGAGTGCTGATCATAGGCCTAAATTTTAATTTAATATCATAGTAGGGTTAGGGGCCTATTACGAAAATGGGTATATTCTGAAAGTGCAAAAATCTACCAAACGCAGCAATATATTCCTGCTGGGAACATTAGGCAAAGTTCCATCCTAGATTTACTTGTCGCGATAGACGCCGCGAGTCTTACGCGAGTCGCGAGTGTCGTCAAATTATTTAGGAGAAGTGATTTCGCGCCAAATTTGGTGATTCGTAATAACTCCAAGATAGTTTTAAACTCTGGCTGAAAACATTATACGGCGACTTTTGAGCTCTTCCGGAATTACCCCGCGATAGTTCGCAATTATCCCTTTGACCCAAAAATATGGCTTTTATTTAAAAAAACTTTCTTTAGCAAATCCAACGATACATTTAAAAATATAATTTATGCTTTTCAATATATAGGCAGATCTAAAACGGTAAGACTCGTAAAATACCTAGAGCATAATCCCGAATAATCAAATGAAATGTTCACCTCTACATTTTCTCGCAGTTTCTAACGGAATTGCCCCAATGCACCCTATGAACTTATTTAATTTCTATTTTTTTTGCTTTAATTATATTGGTCACAATATTTCAAAAAGGGTAGTAATACAAGTACCAACAAAAAATTAAGAATTTACCTTTCTCAAAATACTAAATCTACTGCCTAAAATACTGTCATATCGACTACGTTTGTCCGAATAAAAATGACGAAACGACCGAATGAGATTACTACTGAAACTAAACGTGACTGTTATGCTTCAATACTTTTCTACCAGCATAAATTACGTCGTCCTTATGGGTTAGATCAAAACTTTTTCTTCTTCAATTTTTACGTCACCTCAGCCGTAACGGTATACATATTTCACAACGTTTTCTTTCGTGATTCTGTACATAACAGGGCGTTTATCCTGAAGGAGTTGAGCCGAACCTCATCTAATTTTAGGCGGAATAGAGAGCAATCTCAGTGAATATTAAGATTTCTTTTTACGCAAGAATTTGTTCGATTTTCTACACAACTGGGAAATTAATGGATGCCCCTTAAGCCATATTTTCTCTGGACTTCCTTGCCAACATATACCTATAATACGTGACACTGATGGTCACATGACTGTTTTGTCTTAGTATGTCATCTTCGCCATAAATCATAATGTTGTATGGTAGACGGTTTTTTTCTGGAGAGAACATGACTTTCCATTGATTGGACATGAAACGGAATTTAAGATTGGCCTCAGTAAAAAAGACGAGGTCAGTGCCACTGACTGTAAAATTTTGTTTGCACCCACGTGAAATACCGTGGATTTGTAATGCTTTTTCTATTTTATTTCAGAATTTTTTTGATTTAATAATAATAAACACAACAAATAATCGTTGAATAAAACACGCTTTAGTTTCCACGGGTTTGATTTCCGCATGGTGTTGTTTTTCTGAAGGTATAGGTAGTCCTAAAAGGTAGTATACGCGGGTTAATGTACTGCAAACAGACCCTTCCGTTCTAATAATGGTGATTTTTCTACCTAAAAAAAAGTGCAGTCAAGTTAAGTTTAAACACTTTCGTCGTAGAGATTATTGCAGGTACAGACAGCATCAAAAGTTGCTGACCACATTCACATTTTCAATATCGCTGTACACCTTAATAACATGGTGTACAGCGATTTTTTACTCCGTCCCTCTTTTTGTAATGTAACATATAACAGGTAATAATAGTAGATTAGTAGCCAAGGGCTGTAAGGTATCAATTGCAGCCCGAGATATTTAGGCGCACGAGCGCAGCGAGGGCGCCTATAGTTCGAGGGTGCAATTGATGCTTACACCCGAGCTAACTACTCTGCTTTACATCTCGATTGTGAGGTAAGTAGAAAAAACCGGCATTGCAAGAATAAAACATTTTATTAGTTAATTGCTGCTTCAGCTTCCATTTTCATTGATTCGGGAGTGCAGCTTAATTAAATCTTCATCACTTGCAGTACTCATGTTTTTTTCCTAATTATCACGTAATTATAAAAAAGTCCCAAAAACAAACAATATAATAAATATATTATAATTATATTTAAAGTAAAAGTTTTCTATTCCCGCCTTTTTTCATCTTTTTTTTTTCAAGAACGGGATTTGAGCTTCGCCGTTCGATATTTAAAATTAATGACTATTAAACTCGAAGACAAGGCTGAATAGCGAAGCGACCTCTTTTGTCATTAGGCTGAATGCATGATGTCTATTGCCAATATGATGGTTAGATGTACGCAAACTTTTTTTTTAATTACTTACCGCCCTAGGGCCTTTTCTAGCTACATTACTACCCTAGAGCGCTAATTGGTTACTTACAAGCCCCATTTGGGGGTAATAAGGACCTACTTACCGAACATGAGAGATGTAAATTATTAAACACATGTTTTCCATTTTCAGGAGAGCTCCACAATTCAATCCAGCGCCTGGAAGTGATAATCTTCGGCCAAATGCAGCAGTTGTGGCAGAGTTTGGACGCACTTCGGGCAAGCGTCACCAGCAGGGTCGCACGCTCCAATACTAACAATGTTTACCCGTCAAGGAACACTGTGTCCTTCAGATACCAACCTCCACATTCATACCAACATCATCAGCAACTGTGATTTTTAGAAATTAGTTACTTTTATAAGTTTATGCACTTTTCTAAATTTGAGTTACCTACGGCTCGTTCACGACCTTGAGCGGTGACTTCGAGCGGTAAGATCAAATGTAAGACAATCGTCTACCGAGCGCTCGTTCATATCTACTAAAAGAGAAAACGTTTTCGTAATGTTATCCTATCTCAATGATTTTTTAGAATGCAAAATTTATAGTAGTTTGAAAGTAACAGGCGCCTAAGAGTTACTATTTTTATGACAAAATCTTCATTGAAGTAAAACTTTTGTATTTCAAAAACAAAGAAGTTTAAAAAAAAAAAGCAAAACCTACAAACCTAGAATATAATAATTATGCCAGAATCTAAGAGATTGGTCGTGATTTAGTATGTGAAAAAAGTTTTCTCCCGAGAGACAAATTTCATGTCGCGAGCTGCAACGCTCTCTATCGCACGATCGGGGGTTTTTTCAACGCGCGAGAGGGACAGCACGAGTTTTTTTAAATACCTATTTTTTGAAATGGCAGCCGCTATACTTTCCTCTTAACAAAGTAACCACTGTTTTATGCCCCCCGCCCCACTCACTGCTTAGTCCAACGTCGTGCACGGGCTGTCAGGCAGTTCTGGCGGAATCAAGGTCAAATCACTGACAAATCGACATAGAAACACATCTTTTTCGTTTGGAGGAGAAATGCTGAGTGTAATTGGTCATTCCCTTAATGTCGATTACAGTAGTCATAACGATTTGCATTAAATTCTAGAATATCTGACAACAGGGGACTTGTTTTATTTGTTAAAAAACAAAAACGTTTTTTCGATTTTTATGCCAGTTTTAGAATCATACCTTTTTCTGAATAATTCCATTACAGATGTTTATCTCAAAGTCATTGCACTTCGATGTATTAACAAGAAGGTTATCTAGAATCTAATTAGAGTTCTACTAATGGAATTATAACGATTAGAGCAATGTACTCTGTTTCTAACTATAACCACCGAGATTAATATGGACAGGTACTGCGAGAAATCGCGTACCAGAAGTAGTATGTACTTAAGTTGTAAATTCAGTTTAATAATTATGATACTGTTTTAATAATGTACCTTTATAGTATTTCAAGAAATGTTTCACACACCACAAAAAGGAATTAGAAAGTGAACCAAAAACATTTAATCTTATATCCATTTTAGGGAACTTCAATGATATTGAGCAATATCTATTGCAACTATAGCCGCGTCAGTCGCAATTTTATACTTTTTATTTGTAGCTTATACGACTACTATAGACTACTATGGACTAGTGGGAAAGTTTTCACATGATTTTTACAAAAACAACAGCATTTTATAAATTTCAATTTATTAACAATTAGTAACTGAATAATTCAGCAGCTTACGGGCTCCAGCTCACACGGTGTGGTTATCAAACTGGAGACCGCAATAACAATAAACAAACACTTCGTTAGTTACAAGTTAAGTTATAATGATGTAAAACTAAATGTCATTATTAATAAATATTAACAAAACAAATTATTATGCATTTATCTCTAAAATTACATTTAGAATTTTGCATTAGAATGTATGTACTTATAAAAAATACAGAGATTCTTTTAGACTATTATATTATTATAATTTAAATACCTTTATTCCGATAATGGCGCCGTTTTTTATAGAAAATCGTACAACTGAAGGAATGATTGGTTTACCTACACTACCTTATAAACAATACATGGACGGATTATTACATTTGTAGAAAAGTAATTCATTATGTTACTGATAAAATGTTAATAAATAAAACATCACTTTACTTGCGATATGAAATGTTTTGTTCGTTCAGATTTAATCGTAAATGCGTATGATTCGGATTATAACGTCCATTTGCGCGTTAGATAAGTTTTTTGACGATTTACATTAAAAATGTTAGATTAAATCAATCGTATCTATCTTTTTATGGAAAAGAAACATTTTGTATTAAAATCTAAATTAGAATAAGGCATTTCATTTGTTGAAGACAATACTTGTGAATTAACAGTATAATCATCAGGAAAGTAAAAGAATTAATGTGAAAACACAACTACCCATTTTTTGGTAGTTTTTATTTGTTTTCAGCTGTTGTTATGGGACCGGAGCACTGCAATGTAAATAACTAGGTACTCCTTATTACAAGGGACTAAAACACAAATTGGCGAAACGTGTGTAAACTGTTGGTACACCTGTCTGTCCTTTTGGGGATTACAGGCGTAATGCTACAATATTGGAATAATAGGTATTAAAAAAATGTATAGGTATTTTTACCCAACAATGGGGCAGTAGAGGCTATATCAAAAAGGGGTACCCAACTTTCAGAACACACCATGATATAAAAAAAACAATTGAAAGTTGTCAAAAATGCCGTCTTCTTACCATTCAAAGCTTTTACTTCCCTGAATCACAAAAAATAGGCTAGCAAGTTAGGTAGGTGCAAGTAGTGGGTGGTGTAGCGTTCAAGCGGCGGAAGCCTGCATATAGCGGCGCAGCTCCTCCTGCGTGTCGAAGATCATGACGGGGAAGGGCGAGCCGGGCACGTGACGACCAGCCCACCGCACCTCCACGCGGTAGTCGCCAGGCTCGGTGGGAGAGAACTGTGGACAATGAGTTTCTAAATAGTTTGCAAATAACACATTACATAAAATATCCTTGTTATTATTTCAATGCTACTAATTTAAAATTTATATGAAGACCTATGTATAATTTGGAGTAACACATGGGATACTTTTTATCTCGGTAGTAGAATCCCGCGGGAAAATATAACATAGCCTAAAACAAGTACAGGATATCTTAATCCTCTGTATACTGGGTGTAATAGTCCAAGAGCTACTGAACCCTGCGACTAACGGTCTTCCTGTAAGGTTAGAAATTTGTACACGTAATATTTATAGCATGCTAAGAGCAATAGCGACGACCTGGCAGGCGTCAGCCGTGCACATCATTAGACAATTTAATTTTCAAAGTGTAAAAAAAAATGAAAAAAAAAAACTTGTTCCTGTAAGCTTAAAAATTTAACAGGATGTAGTTTATTTATTGTAAATCTTGGAAAAAAAATGACAGGCGATTACAAGGTGCACAAGTATGTGACAGGCGAATGGGGATTGTCTTAATTTTTCAAACATTCGATTTTATTTTATTTTCTGCAAATATAGAGCATTTTGAGAAACTAATTTGAATATTTTTATGATTGGCTCAATAGTTTTTTTATTTTTAATATTTTAATTTTTGAGGTAGCTGACGTCACCATTGACCAAAAAGTTGTGCCGTTGCCTCACCAGTGAATAATTTAAAAAACTGCCTGACAACACAACGTCACTTTCTCCTGATAGTAGACGTCAGTTAACATCCTTAGTCGGGGAGCCCAGGGAGGGAATTTTAATGTGACTCCAGCGCATCAGATTATCATAAAGGAGAAATCTTGCACCCTTTAATGTACCTGTACCAAGTATCAACCCTTCATATGGTCCCCACCATTGGTTGTGTGGGAGAACCCGCCAGATTAGTAAAAAAAAATCGATCCACAGAAATACTTGAGCGAGTCAGATTACGAAAAGGTAGATTAATTACGTTCAAAAAATTGTATATGATTATGTACATTGAAGATGGCGGACATTAAATCACGACCGATACTTGCGAACTAACAAGTAGTTCACCTTTTCTCCGCGAGTCTACCGACATCGCCCCATGGAAAACGTCAGATTATTAGTGAGTATGATTTTTACAGTGTTAGTTTCAATTTAAAAAAAATGGAACGCCCTCGAGTATTTCAAGATTACGTTTTTTTACCAATAGAAATATGAATTATTACTTTGTGCCACATCCAAATCGTCAGACATTTTAATACGACACTTTTTAAGGTCTACTTTACATACACTTTGAATATCTGACGCGCTTGATTAACTTTTTTTTTTTGGATTTTCAACCGCTTGCCACGGACAGCCCCCTCGAGTTAATCGTCCGATTAATATGTATTGGTTATCAGAAATAGAAAAGCGCGTTTACACTGTAAATAGCTGACGCGCTCGAGTACTTCTGTGCAACTGTTTTTTTTACAGTTTTAAAACTGTTTACACCCCCTCCCCCCCCACTAAAATAGAAAACTTGTCAGAAACTTTTTTCTTTTTAGAACATATTCTTTCAAATCCAATAGGTCGCCATGATGCTCGAGTAACTGCAAATTAGAATCCTCGCCTCCCCTACTATAAAAATACAATAAATTTTTGAAATCGGTTTTTATTTTTGTTTTTTAAAACGGAAAGTCGTCGACGAGGTGACATTATTGTTCGTTTTCCTGAGCAATACTTTAGCATTAACTTAATGAATGTACAAAGGTATCTAAAGCTTTGATATCTTACTTACATCAAAATGATCTTCGCAACAGTAGGTACATTTTATAAACCTTGCAATATTACACGCCTACATCACGGCATCACTTTTCTCGCAAATCTTATAAAGAGATTATGAGGCATGTTGCAGAAATAATCATAAAATATATAAAAAAACTAAACATTATTATTTGTTTACATTTTTGACATTTTTAATTTGACACTTGACAGATTGTTGAAAATACTTGCCACTTACTTTTTATTGTCTGAGGCAACGATACTAAACGGTACAGCCAATAATAACGTCACTTGAAGGGCAAGGAAGGTCAAGCGT
Organism: Agrotis clavis; assembly: GCA_954870645.1. Classification (NCBI taxonomy): domain Eukaryota; kingdom Metazoa; phylum Arthropoda; class Insecta; order Lepidoptera; family Noctuidae; genus Agrotis; species Agrotis clavis. The sequence continues at coordinate 13,987,654 of OX940919.1, read as the reverse complement.
ATTTTATCAAAAATATCAATCAAATATGAACATTTTTCATTTTTGATTGGTTACTAATGATTAGTAACGCTATTCCTAGAAATGGTTTTTCAATTACAACATATTGAAAAAAATGAACAATGCCCATTGAAAAGTGCAAAGTTGATAAGGAAAAATAAACTTTCTCCTGTAAGATCAAAATTATCTCGCGTTTGGCTGAACTGATCTTGATGCCGTTTTCAGAAAAGTGAGCGTTACATTCCGAGAAAGGTTTTAATATACAGGGTGAATTTTTCAACTGGGCGTGGATGGCTATCTCCGAAATAATGAGGAATATCGAAAAAAGTTGAAAGGAATCTCGAGGCCGATTTTGACGAAAATAAAACTGCATCGTTGGATTTTAGAAAAATCAATAATCCTGGCCAGGAATCGAACCCGCTGATTTTGGAAAAAAAAACACAGCCTGTATTATTACACCATTCGATAGTGTTGCTAATAAGGATCAAATTCTGGGAAGTAATCATATACGGCAAACTTTAGGAAAACGTATAATTGAAAAAACCGGCCAAGTGCGTGTCGGGCCACGCACAGTGTAGGGTTCCGTAGTTGCCCATCAAAATACTTATGCGAATTAACTAAACTGATTCGCTGAATTTAATTTTAAAGAGAAGAATTTTCAAAATCGGTCCAGGAGTCTTTGAGAAATCGGAGAAAATACATAAAAAAAAGATTACGACGAATTTAGAACCTCCCCCTTTTTTTGAAGTAAGTTAAAAATAGTTGACGATAAAAACCTACCTATCCCCAAAAAACATACCGTAAAAACATACCTATTACAGCAGTAAAAATAAAGTTGACAAACTTACATTTGCAGTTGAAGAGCATGTTCTCCGATACATTTTGTTTAGGAAAATATGTTATCCAAGTACATTTTATAAGTTGGTCGACTATTACTCGTAAAGTTGTAAAGCCTACTTAGTCATGATAATTTTCTTTTAAACTTCGTTATATACATATACTACTACTGTGAATTTTTTCACACCCCCAAACATAACCGTTTAGCTGGTAGAGGGGGTGGACACTCGAGTCGAGCAAAATTTAGCACTTTAAAGCTTATTATTTAACAAACGAATTTTTTTATCAAAAAATTGTTTATGGAAACTATCAATATTTTTTAAAGACCTATTTAATGATACCCCACACTAAGGGGTACGCGAGAAAAAAAAAAACATCCCCTCTTTACGTGTACAGGAGGTACCCTAAAAAAAAATATTTACGAGATTTTATTTTACCACTTTTTCGGCACAACAAATCTGTATATTTACACCAAATTACAGCTCTCTAGTACTGTGCGTCTCTGAGCTAAACTGCGGACAGACGGACGGACGGACGGACGGACGGACGGACGGACGGACGGACGGACGGACGGACGGACGGACGGACGGACATGGCGAAACTATACGGGTTCCTTGTTGACTACGGAACCCTAAAAAGAAACTGATGAATGTTCAAGACGATAACTGTATTCGGAACATAAGTTAACCGTTTCTTCTTTGAAATAACGCTTATTTTTGTTCAACTCTATAATTTCGCATTGCTGAATACACTGGGATTGTTGAGACATCAAATCCACTGAATTATTGAAAACAATTATAAAATAAATTATGGCTCAGTAGAACATAGTAACATAGAAATATAGCAATTTCATGAAAATCTGCTATTTCCTTAAGTTTGCCTTATATGATCACTTGCCAGAATTTGATCCTTATTAGCAACACTATCGAATGGTGTAATAATACAGGCTGTGATTTTTTTTCCAAAATCAGCGGGTTCGATTCCTGGCCAGGATTATTGATTTTTCTAAAATTCAACGATGCAGTTTTATTTTCGTCAAAATCGGCCTCGAGATTCCTTTCAACGTTTTTCGATATTCCTCATAGTTTCGGAGATAGCCATTTATGCCCAGTTGAAAAATTCACCCTGTATATTAAAACCTTTCTCGGAATGTAACGCACACTTTTCTGAAAACGGCATCAAAATCAGTTTAGCCAAACGCGAGATAATTTTGATCTTACAGGAGAAAGTTTATTTTTCCTTATCAACTTTGCACTTTTCAATTCGCCTGTCACATACTTGTGCACCTTGTAATCGCCTGTCATTTTTTTTTTCAAGATTTACAATAAATAAACTACATCCTGTTAAATTTTTAAGCTTACAGGAACAAGTTTTTTTTTTCAACTTTTTTTACACTTTGAAAATTAAATTGTCTAATGATGTGCACGGCTGACGCCTGCCAGGTCGTCGCTATTGCTCTTAGCATGCTATAAATATTACGTGTAAAAATTTCTAACCTTACAGGAAGACCGTTAGTCGCAGGGTTCAGTAGCTCTCCAGCTATAAGGGACAGCCCTCCACAAACTTTCAGGGCTTGCTCAGTAGACGAAACCGAACAATCTTTCACAAATATTTTTTCAGGAAGTGAAAAAAAATCAGCCTCTCCATACAAACTGTCCTTGATTATTTTTCCCATTTCCTGAAAAAAAAAATTGTGGAAGATTGTTCAGTTACGTCTACTGATCAAGCCCTGAAAGTTTATGGAGGGCTGTCCCTTACACCCCGTATAAAAGACTGTCATAAAAGGACACCGCGGCCTTGGGACGCAAATGGACAACAGTCTCTTTCAGTCCACACAGAGTGATGTCATTTGATGATTTTCCTCCCAAAATACCTCTGTGAGACTGGTTTTAAAATATTAATACAATGATAAAATAAGTTTAGGATAACGATATGAAATAAATAAAAAAGTTAAACGTATTCATAATATTTTACGCAGTAGGAATGCATTACTCTGCATTATCGCCACGTGATAAAATAATGTTTGCGGTAAACGACGCAATCACACGTTGAATACTGTAATAATAACAAATTATAATCCGGGAGATAAAAACATTGACAGGCTTAGTAGATCATTATCGAAATTATTTAGGATTTACTTCACAACTATCATCATTTCTAACGTAAATCTGTTTTATCTTCTTTATAAAGACGTCATAGACAACAGATTTATTGTAAACAACTATTTGACGTAAAAACACTGAGGAACATTTTCCCATGATTGTTAATAATCGCGGAAATCGATTGCTAAGTTATGCCGAGAGGACATTTTTTGTACACGACATTTTGAGTATTTATGTAGAGCTATAGCTTAACGCCATGGCGTTGACAGCATTAAGTTCCGTAATTATTTGACGGGGAAGATATCCAATTTATATTGGATATTTTTTTAATGTCCAGGTTACAAACTGTGTACAATCTACAAAGTTGAATCATGAACCACTTTGAAGATACATCGCATCGTTTGAAACCGTCAAAATAACATATAACAAGGTCTTTACCATGGAATAATATATAATAGTATGTTAACTTTTGTTTAGTAGTCGCTATCTAATACAACATTGATTTGGCTGTGTCAGACGTGTTGGTTGGAAGTAGTTTGAAACTCTTCCAATAAGCGTGTATTCACACGTACCACAACCACACCACGTCGCAGCGACAAAATGTGGTCAAGCTGTGGTTACGTGTGAATAGTATCGCAGCGGCTTTTTGCAGTTGCATTGTGGTCCCTACAAAATGTCGATGTGGTTGCGTTGTCGCTGTCGTTGCGATGCAGTAACCACGTGGTCATGTGCAGTTATACTCCGGCTTTCGTAGAGGAAACACGGCTTGACTGAACGTAGTCATGGAGGAAAGATTGTTGTTGCGATGTGGCCGCGGTGCCGCCGCGCCGCCGGTGGTGGCGTTGCCGTCGCGATGTGGTTGCGATGTGGTCGTATTACACAGGTGGACGATAACAACGGCAAAATGTGGTACGTTTAAATTGTAATATTCATATTCAATACAAAATATACGCCCGACCACATGGCGTGTTGTGGTGTGGTTGTGGCTGTGGTGTGGTTGTGGTACGTGTGAATAGACCCTAACTTGCGCAACATGTAAAACGATCAAAAACAAGGAAATTAAAGATTCAGCTTCAAACGAGTGCGTTGCGATGGCCTAACTTTTAAGGCGTCTGGAGTACTCATCCAGAAGATGCTGGTTCGAGTCCCACTCGAAGCTGAATTTTTCTTTCCCCAAAAATCTTTGTTTACATGAATGTCGAATTGTATTTGAATTATTTATGAAAATAAAATTATGGTGGGTCATGATGGTTCTTTGTCGATTGTAACATCCATCTCTTCATTGCGCAATTAGAGTAGGCGGAAAACAAATTTAGATATACCTACGTAAGTAATGGCTAAAAGGCATAAATAAATACAAAAAAGGACATATTATTTTCACCCCAAATGAAAATGGGCAGAAAGAAGAAAATGCCATTCAGAATAATTATGTAGATGTATTAGATTTGCAGCCACAGCAACAGTTGACTTGCTCTGTTTAAAAAATAAACACCTTTTTATCTGTACATGTAATCGACTCGTCTCGTCTCTTTCCCACACTGGAACTGCTCTAGTTTTAAGACGTCATGGTAGGCCATTTGGGGGGGTATTACAACGTCTTAAAATCAGGCTTATTCCAGTGAGTGAATGAGATGGCGCTAGACGACTTGTATAGCTCTGTCACTTTCACTCGCCGGAATAAGCCTGGTTACTTTTAAAAACATAAAAACTCACTTTGCATAGTATAGTGCGGTCCTTTTGGCTCTCTCGTTGCATCTCAACGCGGAAGGCGCCCTTGGGTCCGCGCACGCGCACCGTCAGCTGACCTGCGCCGGCGCCGCGCGTGTCGCACAGGAATCGTGACTGGAACGTCGCTAGTACACCTGGTTCTACGCCTGGGCCGTAAACACGGACCTGGATGGAAAATGTAAATTAGAGAAAGCAAGTAAAAGTAAGCTTGCAAAGTAAGGCATTGGGGAAATAAATGTTAAGAAGGTCAGTAAGAAGTGTCATCATCATCTGCCTAGCCTTTTCCCAACTATATTGGGGTCGGCTTCCAATCGAACCAGATGCAGCTGGTTATCAGTATTTTACATGGAGCGACTGCCTGTCGGACCTCCACAACCCAGGAACTGGGCAATACGATACCCCATGGTAAGACTGGTTGTCAGACTTTACAGCTTCTGACTAGCAGTAACGACTGTCAAAGATCTACAAATGACAGCCGGGACCAACGGCTTTACGTGCTTTCCGAGGCACGGAGGAAACTCGCTATGACAGATGGTCAATCATCCAAAGACCAACCTCGGCAAGCATGGCTTAACCCGGAAGATCGGCCTGTGCGACTGTAATTATTTAGCCACGAGCTCCTCTTGAGTATGAAAAAGAAGTGAGTATGTCGTGAGTATGAAGTAGAAAAATAAGGTAGACTGGGAATAATGTCACAGGCAGGGCAGATAAGAGACATTACCTGTTCTGTGTTAAAAACTGACTATTATTACATGCATTGATTTATTTAATGAGTAGAATCATCCATGCAGTATCACGAACTATTAGCAATTGTCGTTATATCGATAAATATTCAAAATTATTAAGAAAAAATTCAATTGAATCATGAAAGTGTTAGCAAATACAAGTTGGCTCTTGTAAATCACAACACTCGCTTGAGAAATATGGCAAAAAAAAACACAGTTTTCCGAATTTAATTTTTAGTCGGCGTTCGTGAATACGGAGCAGTGGTGGCCCAGTGGTATCGGTCCCGACTTACGAGTTGTAGGTGCGCATTACTTTGTGTAATTTATTTCATCACCACTGCTCTCAAAACGGTGAAGGAAAACATCGTGAGGAAACCGGCATGTCCTAGAACCAAAAATTCGAAGACATGTGACATCCACCAATCCGCACTGGGCCCGCGTGGTGGATTATGGCCCACTCCCTCTCACAGAGAGGAGGCCTGTGTCCCAGCAGTGGGAACATTATAGGCTGATGATGATGTTCGTGAATACGGGGGATAGACTGTTGTGTGTCTATAAAATCCCTTCTACACGATCCAACCCGACCGCCCGACAGAGGTGACCTTGCTCCAGTTGGTGTGAAAATCTACCGTGTAGACGTTGGTCGGTCGACCAGATATGGGCGGAGTCAAACGACCTTTGGATGACCTTGGTCGGGAGCGTATCCATTGCGACAGGCTGCGTCGGGGGTCGGTCCCAACCGTCGGCCGACAGCGTTCCAGACGGTTGGGTACGGTTGACGCGACCAAGGTCACCTCTGTCAGCGGTCGGTTTGGATCGTGTAGAAGGGGTTTTAGTGACAACCTAAATAAAATCGTACCTTGGAAGGGTCGGGTGCGCCGGCCACTTTGAGTACAAATGGCGACCCGGGCACGTGTTCCCCCGCAAACTGTATGCTCAGCATGTGTCGGCCCGCTTCCGCTGGCTTCACGTTCAGCGTGAACGTGCCGTCTCCATGCTCGTATAGTTCACAGTACGCGACCTGGAATGAATTTGATATTGTTTTTTTGTTTTTTTTTTGGGTATGGGATACTTGATTAGTATATTCGGACGTGGATCTGGTAAAAAGACAGGCTAGATGTGAACGTATTTTTTTATTAGTTTGTATGTGTGGACACATCTTTTTTGCATGTGGAATAAACTATGCTTTATTTAGCGTTATAAAATTATCAAATGAGTCCTCCCACCCCGGGCAAGGCAGGAGGGACTCTCAGACTTGTACTGACTAAAATCCACGGTATCCTCCAATAGCCCTTTACGTTCCGGGGTCACGGTATTCGTTAGTCCTGCAACCAGAATACTAAAACAATGTTTGGAGATTCTTTGAGACATTGAATATAAAACCCCCAGTTCGTTTTATATTCAATGTCTCAAAGAATCTTAAGTATTACAACGTCTTAAAACCAGGCTTATTCTGGCAAGTGAAAGTGACATAGCTATACAAGTCGTCTAGCGCCATCTCGTTCACTCACTGGAACAAGCCTGGTTTTCAGACGTTGTAATACTCCCCCTGATCGATTGATTCAACTGCGGGAAAGAGACAGAGCTATACAAGTCGTCTAGCGCCATCTCGATCCCACGAGAACACGGTGGCGCTAGACGACTTACTTGTATAGCTCTTATCTTTTTCACTCACTGGAACTACTTTGGCTTTAAAAATTAAAATAAAATAAAATACTCTTTATTTCGGATAAGTAACATCCATAGTGGGTTAGTAAACAATTTAAGAATCATAAAACTATGTTATAAGTTTGTTACGTATTAAGGTGACACTGATTATAGTTAGCAGGTCCGTTGCTACATCGTTGAACAGTACCCATACTATGAGTTGTCAATACGATACTCGATCATACGCATCGACAGCGTTTGGCGCTCTCATTGGTTGAGAGTTCATACAATATACACTTCTCATCAAAAAAATCGAAACACCTCGCAGTTTATGATTTGATAAGGATTATCAGAAAAATGTGTATATTTAGGAATAAATGTAAAATGTCATTTAATAGTGAGTAGTATGAGGTTTTTAAATCCTAATGTTAATGTTCTAAATTCAAATTAAGTCTTCATAGGTTTCGTATTTTGTATAATGAGTAATTTTTACCCTGTATGGAATATGAAGGAAATGGGTAAAACAACACGCGTAAATGAAAAAAAAATGTAAGAAACGTTTATTTAATAACTTGTATTCCCTCCGCGAGCTCTTATTACTGCTTCCATACGGTTCTTCATCGATCGGATGAGAGTCACGATCACATGTTGTGGTATATTATCCCATTCCTCTTGGATTGCATTTTGCAGCTGGCTAAGTGTTTCTGGGGCTGGATCTCTTGCTCGAATTCGTCTCTTTAATTCATCCCATAGATGTTCAATGGGATTCATGTCCGGGCTTCTTGCTGGCCATACCATAATGGAGATACCGACTTCGGTAAGATAATCTCGTACGACGCCCGCGGTGTGAGCTCTAGCATTGTCGTGCATGAATATGAAGTCGTTGCCAATAAAATGTGCATAGGGCATCACATGAGGTTCAAGACACTGTTCGATGTACCGATGAGAGTTTAGTGCAGGCAGCCGTGGCCCAGACACAAAGGCAAGTTCTGTCTTACCGTCGGCGCTGATTCCTCCCCAAACCGTCCACGAACCGCCACCATAGCTGACCTTTTCTTCAATGCAGCATTGTGCAAAGCGTTCTCCATCTCTTCTGTAGACCTTGTTCCTTCCGTCGTTACCATACAGCATAATTTTACACTCATCAGAAAACAGTACTTTGCTCCACTGAAGGTATGACCAAGTTAGGTGCTCGCGTGCAAAGTTAAGGCGCGCTCTTCGATGGTCTGCAGTTAATTTCGGCCCATTCGCTGGCTTATGCGGTGCCAATCCGCGTTCCTTCAACCTTCTTCTTATTGTAGAGTCACTTACAGCTACTCTTCGTACAACTCGAAGCTGCTGCTGCAGTTGAAAAGCGTTAAGGCGTCGATTTCGTAAAGAAGTTGTTACAATAAATCGATCATCTCGCTCAGAAGTGACCCGATTCCTGCCAGATCCTGAACGGCGCGTGAACGAACCAGTCTCCCGATAGCGTTTGTAGACTCTATGAACAGATGATAAGCTTAGATGCAATCTTGCAGCCACAACACGCTGACTAAGTCCAGAATCCAGCAATGCCACCACTTGGGCGGCTTCTGCGGGCGAAGTATCCATATGTTTTAGAAAAAAAAGTTTTTTCAGACGTCCCAAAGTCACAGTAAATGAAATAAGAAACAGAAAGTTTAAAGACAAGCGCTAATTTTTAGTTTTTAAACGAGAAACGTACTCCAACCCTAAATACACATTTGTCTCAAAACAGTGATTAATTTCATTTATAGGATAAACAAATGAAATTATTTCGAATTTTGATTTTTTTCTTCTTACTGTAATGACCAAACTGCCAGCTACACAGTAATGTTTTTTTTTCATGGAATTAATTCTCTTTTGTAAAAAATTAGGACAAAAACAATAAAAACGAAAGTGTTTCGATTTTTTTGATGAGAAGTGTATGTATAACGACGTAAGTCGTTATCGATCATTATATCATAGGAATGACGATTTTAATTTTTAGTTAGTAGAAATTACAAATCGCACGAATCGCGTTATGAAAACTTCCTTAGTGTGTATGCGTCCTCGGTGGAGTGGTATCCCATCAACCCACCACACTATTCCCAAACCACTGCAAATCCTGAGAGCCAGAATCAACAGTGGCAACCACCAGAAAAGAGCCGAGACAATGAAGCTCGACGTGTCCCGGAGAATGAATTTACCTGTCTTGGATCCTGCAACGAAATTTATCAGAAAAGAATAGTGGAGGAGTAGGAAAAATATGTGTGGTATACCTTGTTGGGTCCGGTGCAGTGCGCGGTGAGCTCCCCGGGCCCCGCGCGGCGCGTGTCGAGCCAGGCGCGGATGTCGCGGCCCAGCACGCCGCCCGCCAGCCCCGCGCCCGAGCACACCACGAGCGACGCGTCGCCGCTCTCGGAGCCCGCCGACACCTTCACTGTTAGTGGACATCCTGTATGGACAATCATAATAATGACTTTCACTTCAAAAAATAGGGGGAAAAATAGAGGAGGTCCTGGATAAATAATTACAGCCGCACAGGCCGATCTCCCGGGTAAAGCCGCGCTTGCAGAGGTTTATCTGTGGATGGGTGACCATCTCTCATAGAGTTTCCTCCGTGTCTCGGAAAGCACGTAAAACCGTTGGTCCCGGCTGTCGTTTGTAGATCTTTGACAGTCGTTACTGTTAGTCAGAAGCACGCTGGGGTATTGTATGGCTCAGTTACTGGGTTGTGGAGGTCCGATAGGCAGTAGCTCCAGTCCAGTCTTAGTGTAAAGCACTGATATTCAACTGCATCCGGCTTGACTGGAAACCGACCCCAATATAGTTGGGAAAAGGCTAGGCAGATGATGTCTTCAAAAATAACGATGAGGAATGTTGGCGACACTTCATATGGTCTGCAATATTAGAGAGAACCGCGTCATGTGAAGGCAATGACTCGGCGCAGTTCGGGCTGGCGCATCCGATCCGTAGATGTCGGATCGACGAGTACGATCCAACATCTACGCATGCTTGGCTTGGTGTGGCTCACGATATACAATAATATAATCGGTTAGGGAGCGGAGAAGCTTGTTTGACGTTTGACTGTTTTGACAGGCCTGTTGGTCTAGTGGTTAGTGACCCTGACTGCAATGCCGGAGGTCGTGGGTTCGATTCCCACCCAGGACAAATGTTTGTGTGATGAGCACGATCATTTGTTCTGTGTCTGGGTGTAATTTATCTATAATATGTATGTATTTAGATATTTAAGTATGTTTATCAGTTATCTAGTACCCATAACACAAGCTCTGTTTAGCTTGGGACTATATGGCGTTGTATGATAGTTGTGGAATATTATTATATTATTATTACTGTAATATTATAGTTTGGTAGTAGTAGTGGTAGTAAATTATAAGGTTTGTTTATTGTTACTTTTTCACGCCCATACCGATCTTGAAATTTTGCATTTACCTCGGCCAAGCCCGGCCCGGCCGCAGACAGCGCCACGGGGATGTTGTCGTCCGCTGATGTCAGTAAGATGTTACCTTTAACAAGCCGGCCTGCCCACAGCACGCGCAGCTGATGGTCTCCGGCGCGGCGCGGCGTGTAGCTGGCGCGCCACAGGCCCGGCCCGGCCGCAGACAGCGCCACGGGGATGTTGTCGCCGTCCGCTGATGTCAGTAAGATGTTACCTTTAACAAGCCGGCCTGCCCACAGCACGCGCAGCTGATGGTCTCCGGCGCGGCGCGGCGTGTAGCTGGCGCGCCACAGGCCCGGCCCGGCCGCAGACAGCGCCACGGGGATGTTGTCGCCGTCCGCTGATGTCAGTAAGATGTTACCTTTAACAAGCCGGCCTGCCCACAGCACGCGCAGCTGATGGTCTCCGGCGCGGCGCGGCGTGTAGCTGGCGCGCCACAGGCCCGGCCCGGCCGCAGACAGCGCCACGGGGATGTTGTCGCCGTCCGCTGATGTTAGTAAGATGTTACCTTTAACAAGCCGGCCTGCCCACAGCACGCGCAGCTGATGGTCTCCGGCGCGGCGCGGCGTGTAGCTGGCGCGCCACAGGCCCGGCCCGGCCGCAGACAGCGCCACGGGGATGTTGTCGCCGTCCGCTGATGTTAGTAAGATGTTACCTTTAACAAGCCGGCCTGCCCACAGCACGCGCAGCTGATGGTCTCCGGCGCGGCGCGGCGTGTAGCTGGCGCGCCACAGGCCCGGCCCGGCCGCAGACAGCGCCACGGGGATGTTGTCGCCGTCCGCTGATGTTAGCGACGCTTCTGGAGCACCGGGACCGGCTGCGCTGCCGTCTGAAGGGAAAAGATATTATTCATTTCACTATGCTCATCAATAGAGACCAGATTATAAATGCAAATGCATATTTGCATATGCAATTGCATATTATGGCTAGTTCCTCTTTATTGGATACTATCCCTTGCCAGCGGTTTCACCCGATACAACTCGAAAATTATCCCACGGGAAAATCGAGATAAAACTATCATAATTATGTGTTTATCCAGATCCAGATTATAAAAATATCTGTGTACCAAATTTCATCCAACTTCCGTTCAGTAGTTTTTGTGTCAAATAGTAACAAACATCCATCCAAACAAACTGTCACGTTTACATTAGTAGGATAATAAGACAAGAAAAATGTGCCAGATACGATCTTGCAAATGGATGTAGAACAAAAGCTTTCAGTTTCAGTACTCCGATAAAAATAAAGTTTAACAAAGAGCCAAATAACAACTTGTTGAAGTGTAGTAGGGGCAAAATATTTATTTCTCTTAGTATTACATTTTAGTGTTTAATTTTTTGATTACAATGTAAGGAAAACAATGAAAGGAAATGCAAGAGACAATAACAGTCACTAAAATATTTAATACTAGCTATGCCCGCGACTTCGTTCGCGTGGATGTCGGAATTTAACAATGTATTTTTTAGTGCGAAGAATCATATCGTTTTCATATAAACCCTATATTTAGAATTTATTTAGATTTTTCAAGAATATTTGACGTGTTTGTAATAAACGCCCTCTGTCGTTCAAAGGCAGTACTATTCAATTTCTACTGGATTAGAGCACCCATTCCATCTCATTCCATCCCACTCCATCCCACTCTATCCCACACCATCCCAGTCCATACCACTCCATCCCACTCCATCCCATTCCAACCCTTCCATCCCACTCCATCCCACTCCATACCACTTCATCCCATTCCATCCCACTCCATCCTACTCCAACCAACTCCATCCCACTCAATCCCACTCCATGCTACTCCATCCCACTTCATCCCACTCCATACCACTCCATCCCACTCCAACTCACGCCATCCCACTTCATCCCACTCAATCCCACTCATTCCCACTCAATCCCACTCCATCACACTCCATTCCACTCCATCCCACTCCATCCCACTCTATCCCACTTCATCTCACTCCATCCTACTCCATCACAGTCCATCCCACTCCATCCCACACCATCCTACTCCATCCCACTCCATACCACTCCATCCCATTCCATCCCACTCCATCCTACTCCAACCACCTCCATCCCACTCAATCCCATTCCATCCTACTTCATCCCACTCCATCACACTCCATTCCACTCCATCCCACTCCATACCACTCCATCCCACTCCATCTCATTCCATCCAACCCACTCCATCCCACTTCATCCCACTCCATCACACTCCATCCCACTCCATCCCACACCATCCTACTCCATCCCACTCAATCCCACTCCATCCCACTCCATCCCCTTCAATCCCATTCTAGTGTGAGTCTAATAAAAACCTTTTCTTACTTTCTTTCTTTCTTTCCATTCCATCCCATTCCATCCAATTCTATTCCATACCACTCTACTCTACTCTACTCTATTCTACTCCACTCCAAACCACTCCACTCCAGTCCACACCATATTTGAATAGGTAGGTATGTAGTTTTTCTATTCCAAGCTAGATCGCGCTACTGAACTGCGTGTCTCGGTGTAAACTGACCGTAATTTTACTTCTGGAACACTTTAAATTCAAATATCTTTTGATAGGCTGATCCGATTTCAATGAAACAAAAACTAAATTTTACTTCAAGTTACGGTCAGTCATTGTGTATTAAAGTTATATACATAGCTTTCGTACATTTTACGTGATGCCCGCACAAATAAACATACAAACAGACATACAGACAAACAGACAAAAATTCTAAAAATGCTAGAAATGGGTTCTATTGGTTGTCCTTTAGCACGCTGGCTATATTTTTTGAGTTTTTTTTTAATGTACAAAAATTATTTTTCTACAGTTTTATTATATGTATAGATAGATAGATAAAATTTTATATTGCGAACGTCCACATGTAAAACAGGTACATACAATTTTAGTTTTCATCAAAAGTGGCTCCTGACTACTTGAGAGTATTTATTGCAATTGTTCATAGTTTCGGATTAACATCATCTTTTTCATAATTTCATAAACTATAGAGATTTGAAATATTCCACTAGTTATTTTTGCACACGTGTAAGCAATGGCAGGTGTTAACAAGATAATCTCATAATAGCTTATACCTTATAATCTTGTAAAGATTTCTTAATTACGATAACATTGATAACTTTTCAATTTTAAACACCTTATAAGATAAGAATAGGTATGATAATATTAAATTAATGTAAAAAACATTATAAGAAAAAAATAAATTCACAAAAAGAACAGTGTGACCCCGACGTGATTTGAACACGCAACCTTCTGATCTGGAGTCAGACGCGCTACCGTTGCGCCACGGAGTCTTGAAGATTGCATCTGAATTTACAGAACGGTATCTATGAGAGCAGTTTTCAAGCAAAAATCGGCGTCTGGAGAGTCCGATTGTCAATTTTTTTATTTATTGTGTTGGTATACATGCTCCTAAAGTGTGATATTCAGCTTTAATCAATGTTTACTTTGTCTGTGGTAGTTGCTAAGGTTCGACGTTTTTTATGAGCTCGGCGATTTTTGCTTGTTTACTGTTTTTTACGTTGCTTACTGTTTTCTTCGATTATAATGGCATGTGCATCAAGAGTTCTTACCATAAGGTCGTACGGTTAATAAGGAGTATTACCTTGAAGTTATGCGACGTTTGCGTGAAACAATCCGAAAAAAAAAACGCCCCGATTTATGGAAAAGGCTTTTGCACCACGATAACGCACCTGCTCACTCGTCGTTGCTTGTTCGTTATTTTTTGGCCAAAAACAATACCGTAGTCATGCGGGTCATGCCCTAACTTCCATATTCACCAGATATGGCTCCGTGTGACTTTTTCCTGTTCCCAAAGTTGAAGAGATCCATGAAAGGACTGCGTTTTTCTCGATTGAAGTGATAAAGGCCGAATCGATGAGAGTGGTCAAGGACATACCAAAAAGTGAATATCAAGAGTGCTTCGAAGATTGGAAAAAACGCTGGCATAAGTGTATTATATCTGGGGGGGGGGCACTAATTTGGGGACCGCATTGATGTAAACGAATATATAAATATTTTTTTTGTAAAAAAAAACGAAAATTTCGGGTACTTTTTGAACACACCTCGTATTTGCCAACAATTTAAAGAAATAAGTAACATGAGGATAAACCTACATATAAAACCCCAGTATAGTTTCTAAGTTCCGAAACAAAGCTGATACAATAGAAGAAGATGTTAGTATTATCCATAATTAACTTCCTTTCATGTATTTAAGGCAATAGACAAGTTAACTGAACAATTAATGCCCATATTTTTCCACCCTTCTTCTAAAATTTATTAAAAATTTATCGCTTTGATTTGCGATTTATTGATGTTGCCGAAATATTTATTTCGATTACACATAGAATTATAAAAATTGAAAGGCGGAAAATTCGAATGTTTTGACTATTTACAGTGTGTAAAGTTATTTTCAATTTACCGCATATGAATGTATGGCCAATTTAAATAAACAGGGTGAATTTTCAAACTGGGCGTGAATGGCTATATCTGTAACTACGAGACATATCGAAAATGCTGAAAGGAGTCTTGGGGTCGATTTTGATGAAAACTAAAACTGCATCATTGGATTTTAGAAAAATCAATTAACCAGGCCAGGAATCGAACCAGCTGATTTGGAAAAAAAATCACACCCTATATCGCCATTCAATAGCGTCGCTTATAAGGTTCAAATTCTGGTAAGTGATCGTAAAGGCAAACTTTGGGTTTCGATTTCCGCACGGATTTTTGCACGGAGCAAATATTTGAATAATCTACAATGGTTGCTCCGAGTTTGGGCGTTTGTATGTAAGTTTATTTTATTTGTTTATTTTTATTCTTAAAAAACGTTGCCCCACACTAGATTTTTCTCCTGTCTCGTGGGTGCGTTTACAAACATATAAACTCATACTGTACCGGCGTTAGGGTAAGGCGCGGTTAGGCGACCGCCCAGGGGGCGCCGAATGCGAAGGGGCGCCGCAGGCCTACTTACTCGTAAATTTCCCAATTTCTTTTATCCCATTTTTATGGGATAAACCCAAAACCTGTCTAAAGAAAACACAAAACTTACATAATTTAAGGAACGTTTGTGAAAAATTACATGCTTTTCGTCACTCAATTGAGTAAAACGCCATCTCATCATCATCAGAGAGTCACGTTAGTTTCTTTTAATAACTGGTAATTTCATTAAATCCTTTTCCTTTTTTCATATGGGTTTGTATTGCAGTTAGGGGGCGCCGTAGAAAATCTCGCGGCAGTGAACTCACATACACAAACGCCCAGACCCGGAACAACTACTTGTAGATCATAGAAATATTTGCTCCATGCGGGAATCGAACCCGCGACATGCAGCGCAGCAGTCCGATCTCTCAGCCACTGCACCAACTGTACCGTGCGTTTACCGTACCGTGTTAACGCACTCACAATACAGGAGAAATTCCTAGTGTGGGGCAAATACACTTCTTTCTTTTTTTTGAAGGAATAGTACATTACGATATTAGTGTGTAAAGATGGTTATAACATACGAGGCGGAATTTCAGCCCGAGCCGAAGGCGAGGGCGTAATTGAGCCGAGCATGTTATAACCAATACGCACGTATATCGTAATGTACTATTGTATGGACTATAACTTAACTATTTGCTTTGATAACACACGCGTTTTTTATGACCCGCTTTACATATTTAAAACTGGTGGAATTACATCAGCTTTACGAGCAAGGGTGTTAAGAAGAAGTGTAAATCGGTTATTACGACACAATTTGAACTCACCGATGGTGAAGGCCGCAGGAGTGTGCGGCGCGGCATGCGCCAGCCCGCGGCCCGCGAGCGTGACGCGGTCGGCGCTGGCGGGCGCGGCCAGCAGCGCGCGGCGCGGCGCCCCGCCCAGCAGCGCGCCGTTGTACGTGAGCTCCAGCTCGGCCTCGCCGCCCGAGTTGCCTTCCACGCCTGTCAGTGTTACTACTGCACGCCCTGATACTGTTTCTACACCTGTAAGGGAGGTAGTATGTTGAATGGGGAAGGCCGGTCAAAGCTAATTGTGATGGCGCGATCATAGCTAAGTCCTAATCCGACCAATGAGGTAGTACTATTTTGAAGTACCTATAAGATTGAACCAATGATGATGCTTGGAACTAGCTATACTAGCGCCATTCGTTTCCCAGTTGCCATCCCCATTGCGTTCTAGGATTGAAGATGAGGCACATGAATGTTAATATTGTATTATACTACGCAACCACGATAAGGTTTAAACTGAGATGTTATGAACGGTTTTTTGGCATTTGTATTTTATTAAGTAAACAATAATCATGAAAATAAAACTCACAAAATGAAATCGTTGCTACGAATACAATATTGTGATATATATATTTTTTTGTAATCAAATGTTATTTCCAGGAAATGACATTTTGATGAAGGTCAATGACGTGTTGACCTTTATCATGGTGGCAATACTACACATATCAGCTAGAATTAAACCGCCATAGTCGGATAGAAAAATGGAATAATGTTTAATTAAGAAGATATCCGTTTGGGAAAATATCGCATCGGCTTAGCTTGAATTGTACCGAGCCGACTGTACTGATTTCTTCGGGTCGGCTTTGTTATTCAATACACTACAATATCAGAAAGCACACAATATATACAACATTATTTTTTGTTTATGCGAAACCCGATAAATATTTTGCTGTAAAGAATCTATGTACAAAATATTAAAACTGTATCATAAAAAATCACAAAGTTTTAAGCTTGTATATTACCTGGTTGTCCGTTCAAAAACATGCTCATTTCGCGGTACACCCGCGTAAACCACATCTCCTATGTTATACACTCTTGATAATAATTTGACAATAGGTAGGTACCTAACCATACGGTGATTGTATTGTAGTTAACTGGTAATATAATAAAAATATTTTTGAAAATAAATATAACCTGGTGAAAAAATTATTGGAATCGAATCAGTTACTGATTCTGAACAAACTATATTCAGGTTTCGCATATACTAAAAATAATGTTGTATACGTGATATGTAACTAAAACAACAAAAACGTAAAAACGAATAGGTACTGTCATAATTATTACAATGACTTACATTCTAGTGGACCGATAGCAAGTGATGGTAAGTGATACAAATGTTAAGTGGTGGTAGTCATTCTCAAAAATATTCTTTTTGACAATGACAATTCTAATTTAAAAGTGAGTTGTAACTCACGTTGATGCCTGCCCGCTAGTAGACACTCCAGCGTGCCCGGGCCCGCGCCGCTGGTGTCCAGCACTAGCTTGGAAGGAGCGCGCACGCGACCCGCGTTGTCAGTGCCCCAACCTCCCACTGGCACGATTGCTGATGTGTCTATCACCTGGTAGTTTAAGAAAATGTGTTGTTGTGTCTATTACGTGCTGTTAACAGTTTTTAACGTATTCATCAAATAAACCATCCTGTCTCGGAATTTAGTTTTAGCATTTGGTAATTTATCTCGAATCGTCTCGCCCAAAAGTTCGATGACTTTCAGCTGCCGGAGCAGGCCGGGTGGACAACAGGTTTTTTTTCTGGAGCATACTTGACTTTTAGAGCTAAAAAATGGATCTACATGTATCCGTACATCTCTGCAGTATATGAAAGCATTGCTCACCTTAACAGAGAAGGGGCTCCCCGGCAGTGGTCCGGACGAGGTGAATATCCTCACTTCATACAAGCCCACCACGAGCGGGATGTACGCACACAGCCACTCTCTAGGCGCGCCCGCTACTACCCGACACTCTAGGAGACCAGTCTCTGTGCTATCTTCTTTGTCATCTGTTGTTAGTCTTTCAACCTGAAAGGAATATTTTTGAGTTAGAAATATAGGTTCAGTGGTTCTATTTTCTTAATAAGTCTCAATAAGATCTTGTGCCTGTTAAGGACAGTTTATACGAAAAGAGACCAGTAGGCGGCCTCCTTGCCCACGTGCGGTGTGCCAGACCGTATCCGCACGCTATACTGTTCTCTGCCACGTTGTGATAGAGTAGTATATTGTCTTACCTGCACGACGGGCGGCGAGTCCTCAGTACAGTGTATAGTGAAGGCAGCCTCCTTGCCCACGTGCGCGTGCGCCAGGCCCGTGCCCGCACAACGTGCTATGCTACTGCTTCTACCGCTAAGGACTCCTAGCGATACTGGACTCCCTGATACGTTTGCCCCTGTAATAGTGTATTATAGCGTTAGTGTTTTGTTAATTAAAAAAATATATAGGACATAGTTTCTGCCTCTAAACCAGGTTAACATTAGATGGAGCTAGTGTAACTCAAGAATGATTATCAGCTACTCCGACAACGTCTTCCGATTACATTATTGGGCGCAATAAAATCTCCCAATTCTTCTCAACAGCATTTTTAATAAAAACATTTTCGGCTTGTGTTTCATTAAACATATCCTAACAGTACTTAAAAGGTTGTGGTGCCCATTATAGTTGACACGTACTTCAATCTGCCCCGAGTAATTCAAATCTCTGCCACATCGCGCACTGCGATCGATTTGATAGACCCCGCCACCGACTTCGCACATAGCGTATTGACTATGTGCGAAGTGGGTGGTGGGGAACGGCAAATCGATCGTAGCGCACGACGTGGCAATAATGTGAATTAATTCTGGGCTGTCATGTGTCAAGTTGCTTTATTTTCATAACTTTCTTTATAATTTAATACGAAAACTTTAACTTTAACTTTTCCCGTTCGTTCTAAGCTCTTCCACTTCTCTCACATGCTGTGCTAATACTAATTTTTTCCCTTTTTGCTCAGTTTGAGGTTGGAAATGTATTTTATGCTTAACCGATTCAAATCCCGTGCGTATTATAATATCCATATTTTCCATCATCATCATCATCATCAGCCGGAAGACGTCCACTGCTGAACATAGGCCTCCCCCTTAGACCGCCACGCCGAACGACAATTCGCCACTTGCATCCATCGGTTGCCCGCGACCCTCACGATGTCGTCGGTCCATATTTTCCACGAGGAAGAAAATCGCTAGGTATAATATACACACTCACTTTTTACACTATTTTTTCAATTTCGTTGAAAAACTAGTCGAAATTTAATATCACAAAGATATCTTATCATCTAGTTGACATGATTTGACAGATGACAAGTCCTGAATAGTTGCGGCCACTAGGGGCGCTGTCATCGCGCACACAACGAATATGTGACGGCTTATACCCGAAGTGCGGTTACACATAGTTTTAACCGGCTAAAAATAGGTGTAACTGACCACATGCGGTTAAACCTAGATGTATCTTTCCTTCACAGGAGTAAGTCGACGGAGGCCCGCTTCACGGATCTCCTACTTCTGGGTGGTTTAAAAAAAATAAAAAACGAAGAGGAGATGGACTCTTCTAACCTAAATTGTCCGAATCGGGGTACTAGCAAGTCCCGAGGCTGCACCTAGTTCTAACCGGCTAGACCTAGTTCTAACCGAAGATAAGTAGGATACATCTAGGTTTAACCGCATGTGGTCGGTTACACCTAGTTTTAGCCGGTTTAAACATCGGGTACTAGCCGTAACAATATATACACGTTAAATGGACGTAGAGTGTTTAACTTGCTTAAAATGAACACAAGTTTATTTTTTAAACGCCTAGTAGCAATTCTGCTAGTTTTTGGTTACGTTAAGCTGGTAATTATCAAAACACAATTAAATCTCCAATCAATATAGTTACCTCCATAAGTGATATAGATCCTGTAGTGCGCTGGCACTGAGGGTCGTAATCGAACTCTGTAGGTATTGCCGTCCTCTCTGATATCGACCGGTAGACGAATACGACGCTCGCCCATAGCTTCACAAATCACTTCTAGTTCCGCTACACCTGCGTCTTTTGTGTCAACTGGAAAATAATGAATAAATATTCAAGTGATTTTGTTTTTGTCCGAAAATGTCTCTAAAATAATTAGAAAGGTACTGAAAATATTTGTCAATAAAGGGAAAAGTTGTGCCTTATATTTTGGGGTTCAAGAATAGGATCAACAAATTGGAAAGTAATTAGGTATGTTCTGTATAGCTCTTTGTTTCACAGAGGGCAGGAACAATGACAAGGTTTAGTTATTTTTCATACGAATCTCTATAATAAGCGAGTTTCTGGCGATAATTCTAAGAAATCGCGAAGAGCGGAATATTTTGACGTTCAAATACTGCTGATTCTCATCTGATCTAATCCTCTCACGTTGTTTTTTATTTACCTGTGAAATTGATGGGTGTTTGTGCGATAATATTCCCAGTAGGTAACCCAGATATGATGACTCTGTTGGAATCAAACGATTCGCAGGTGTAAGGACTTCCAGATACCGGTTTTGATAAGTGTAGTACCTCTGAAAAGAAATAAAACACAATCAGCTATAACCAGTTCCTAAACGATGCTGTCGACGTGTTGGCAAGGCGTTTGTCAACTTATCGCTGCATAATCGCAGCTCTAACGCTATTCAAACGCAACTTTAATGCTGCGTAAACGTAATACCATCGTTGCGTAAAACTGATACTGATGCTGTTTTAATACAAAGTTGTTATTGATACCGTAGGATGTAGCGTGCGGCGTGAAAGTTTTGCCTAGCAATTCTAAACTTTAAAGGACCTTAAACCCTACTGTATACGAACCTATAGTGCTCTGTCCAACATCGGTGATGGTATACTCCGCTTGCAATAACCCTGATTTGGTCTGATAGCAGCGCACGGGCAGAGCTCTAGAGCCAGGCCCCGACACTACGACGTCGAATTCTCTGGCTGGTCGGCCGAGTGTGTCGATACTGAAGGATGCTACTCTGTTCACTTGAGCCTGGTAGAGGCCGAGGCCGGAGGCTGCTACCTGGAGAGGGAAATTTGTTGTTCAGTAATATATAAGGTTAGATTTAATTTGTTGGTGGAACTTTACAGATGTGATGGATATTAATCAACGACGATATAATACTAGACTCCTAATAACAGGCGACCGATGTTTGTCAACACATTAGGCAAAAAAGTCTTATATCATTTCGACCACTCGTGTGAGCCGTAAACATACGTTGAGACAGAACAGACCTTGAGTTAGCCAATCAACGCAGTACCCCGTCCCCCTCGCTTACGTAGTACCTCAGCGAGTTGGCAGAATAGTTTTTGTTCCTTAGATCGTGCATTCGGAGTCTAGTATTATATCGTCGTTGATATTAATCTATACTAACATCATAAAGCAGAAGAGTTTGTTTGTTTGTTTGGTTGAACGCGCTTATCTCAGGAACTACTGGTTGGAAAGTTGGAATTGAAAAAAATATTTTTGTGTTGGATAATCCATTTATCGAGGAAGGCTATAGGCTATATAACATCACGCTATCACCCATAGGAGCGGAGCAGCAATGAGAAATGTTTCAAAATCGGGAAAATGTATTTGTTTCGAGAGCTTCCGTTGCGTGCGCTGCGTAAATGGTCAGATACGCAAAAATTATGTACTACGGAATTACCTACTCCTGATAAAAGTTTAAAATAAATTCTGCGAGAGCAGGACTTATTTTTGATGATTTTCGAATATATGAATAAAAATTTGACTATACGGGCCAAAACTCTCATAATTTTTTTACCCGGGCTCTTGGAATTAGGCATCAGACGTTTCAAATCTTCGATTTTGACGATATGTAAGCAACATGATCCGCATACGAAGTCGCGAGCAGAAACTAATTATATTGATAAAAAAAAAAAAAAGTTGTAGGACCAAAGGGTGATGGAACTGTAGGTACAACTTGTAATGACGAATACAGTTTATTATTTATACTCATGGAGTGCATCTGTACACTATTCATATTGTGATTCATATTATAAGTGAATACGCAGTGTGCGCGGTGACAGCGGCTCCTAGGGACCAAAATTTGGGGCGGAGATTTGTCAATTATTGGCAACTAGATACCTATTAAAAAACATTTTCGACTTGTTTTTCATCAAAAATTTAAAAAAAAGTAATTTTTAAAATACTTTCTTTTTTAAATTTGTTTGTGGTGCGGTTGTGGTGCATTATAAACTTGAATGTCCCGAATTATTACATGTCTTTGCCACATTGTACGCTGCGATCTGTTTCAGTCCTCACCACCGAGTTTGTACAGACGCCAGCAGGTCAACCTACCCGAATCTATAAAATTTTACCAATCGAACATTAACCTTCCACTTTTGTGACAAGGTTGAAAATCCATTAAAGAAATTTGACAGATTAAAGTAGGTTGACGTGCTGGCGCCTGTACATAACGTATACCATTTCATTAGATACTAGACTAGACTATTACCTCTTGTCCATGATGCGCAGGCTGCACGTCAACAATGAGCGGCTCCTTGGACACGGGCGCGCCGCTCCACAGTAAGGTGAGTCTGTGCGGCGCGGCGCGCGCGGGGTGCCACACCAGCTCCTGCCGCGCACCGCCGCGGCGACGCACCGAGTGCGGCACGGCCGCGCCGCCGCACGTCACGCGCCCGGACAGACGACCGTTGCCGGCGCCGTTGGTGCTTACTGAACAGATTAATAAAATTGATAGCTAAAATTATAAAGCTTTTTGTAGTTTTTTTTTTTTGCTAGGTGTAATCACCAACGTGAGTCCTCCCACCCCGGGCAGGGCGGGAGGGACTGTCAGACTTTTACTGACTAAAATCCACGGTGTCTTTCAATAGCCCTTTATGTTCCGGGGTCACGGTAATGAGATAAGTCCCGCGATCCCGGCAGGCTTTGGCCCTCTGAGAGGGGGCCCCGTCATTTTGCTGACGCTCTTTGAGGCGCGCGTGGAACTCGACGCGCCGTCGACCCGGGCATGGTCCATGGTCGGACAGCGAGTTGCCCTTTACTCGCTGCCCGCGCCTACGGTGGCCGGAGATCGTCTGACGAAGCTTTTTGTAGTAAGAAAAAATCGAGGATTGTAACGCCTTCAATGAATGCTCTTGCCAATCGAGCTTTCGCAGTCATGCTCGTCTTAAGCGCATTTCACACAGAGAGCGGGCGCGGGTCGGGCGCGTTTCGGGGCGGGAGTACGGCGGGTCTAGTTCTTTGTATTTAAATGGAAGACTTCACAATGAAAGCGTGCGCGGGTCGGGCGCGGGGCGGGCCGTACTCCCGCCCCGAAACGCGCCCGACCCGCGCCCGCTCTCTGTGTGAAATGCGCTTTATAGTCTCACAGTATCATTTAAATTGATATTAAAACTTCACAGTTGGACTACTTTAAACTTTAGCTTGATTTATGTGATGTATATGGAGACGCGATATCATTATGATGACACGGTTGGCGTAGCGGCTGAACGATCGACTGGTGTGCAGTGTCGCGTGTTCGATCCCCGCGCGGAACAAATATTTGCATTATCTACAAGTAGTTGTTTCGGTTCTTAGTGTTTGAGTATGTACAGGAAAGAAATCCTTGATGGGGCAACGAATTTTTCGTTTTTTTTTTAAAGCCATAAAGACATAAAAATGATGTCAAAACTTTTTTGTAAAAAGGAACAATCAAGGATTTGTCCTCTTCACTGGACGCTCTTGCCAATCGAGCTATAGCAGTCATGCTCGTCTTACAGTCAGGTATCAGGCCCGGAATCCACCAAAGCGGAGAGGAGAGATGTGTTTGAATAACCAACCAGATGTCCACATCTCTCCTCCGCTTAGCTTTAGTGGACATCTGATTGGTTATTCAAACACATCTCCTCTCCTCTCCGCTTTGGTGGATGACCGGGCCTTATGAGCAGTACACCCCTTTAAATGAGCCTTTAGACAGGTTGGCAGTTTGTGAAAAGATCTGCCACTTATGATCACACTCGCTCACTTTTAATAACGTATTTATCGAAATAAAATTATCAAGCGTCATCTAAAAGAATTTTAGCTACGTAAGTCACTCAATCACAACAGGTATTCTTATAAAAACCCGTATTCCTACCAAAAATTCAATAGTAGGTACAGCTTGGCCAGAACGTCTTGAAATGGAACTAATCTTATTGTTTGCTGAAAACGTTTGAAATTTTTGATATTTGATGTAAACAAAGAACGCAGGTTTGTTAGATTTATTATTGTGCCATAAAACTAACGTAATAAGTGAAAAAAAAAACATTTAAGTGCTGGTAGCGAGAGCACAGTGGCGACTTCCGGTTTTCTACTCTAATTTGCCAAGCTGTTAATCTACACTCACCAGTAAGTATGGCTGGTCGATGCGCCACAGCGTCTCCAATAGACAGTACTTTGACCGCAGATGCGTCCAACGCCTCCACATCAGCGACAGGACCTCTAGCACTGCGCACCACGTATCTGCCCACACGACTAGCAGGGAAGGTCAGTAAGCCAGTGTCTTCTAGATGTGCTTCAGCCACGCGAGCACCGGTTGGAGAGATGACTTCCACGTCTGATAGGTTCTCGTCTATTTCTACTGTTGCTACTCCGCCTGGAGGGAGAAAAAATAATAAATAAAATACTATTACTTTAATTCTTTTACTTCAATACGGATATGTAACATCCACAGTGGGTTATAAGTAAACAAGAATCTTATAACTATGTAAGTAATGATGTAATGATAAAACAACCAAAAATCTAAATTAAATAAAATCAAATCAAAATTAAAACAAAATTAATGCAAATTAAATTAAACTAAAATGAAATCAAAATTAAATAAATTGCAATGCCTTACAGCCCTTGGCTACTAATCTACTATTAAACCGAAAACAGAAGAACTTCTTACCAATTTGCACATAAGTGTGTGGCTCGCTGACTCGGCAGACGAAGGGACTGCCGGGCACTGCTTGTTCGTTGAACGTGACGGACACGCGGTGTGGCTCGCGCGACACCGGGACGAACGTCACGTCGTACAGGCCGCGGGCTACGGCTACCACCTGTTATGTAGGAAAAGCCAAATTATATTAGCTTGTCAAACTTAGTAAAACTAGTAACTAGTCAAACGGAGCAGAGGTAGCCCAGTGGTATCGGCCCCGACTTACGAGTTGTAGGTCGTGGGTTCGAACCCCGCCAGGCGCATTACTTTGTGTAATTTATTTTATCACCACTGTTCTCAAAACGGTGAAGGAAAACATCGTGAGGAAACCGGCATGTCCTAGAACCAAAAATTCGAAGACATGTGACATCTACCAATCCGCACTGGGCCCGCGTGGTGGATTATGGTCCACTCCCTCTCACAGAGAGGAGGCCTGTGTCCCAGCAGTGGGAACATTATAGGCTGATGATGATGATGATGAGTGGATGAGTCAAACTTCACAGACGGCTTTTTAAGAACGAATTTGTTGATGATACAAAATTATGATAGTCTTTGGACTTTGATACGTTTATTCTCAATTTTCAAATTCTTCAGAAGTACGGCTGATTGCTAAAAGTAGTGCCGCGACCGAGCATTTTTGGTACTTTTCAGGGTCGTGAATGAAAAGCGAACAACACTAGAGAAAACAATGTACGGTCAGCCAAGAAAGTGGTGTACCAGTTTTGATCTAGTTTCCCGGTCATCGAAAATTACAACAAGGTTCGTTATAAAAAGATATTACTGAAAGAGACAACATTATCATGACGTAAACCTATGTATTTAGTATTCATACGTCATATGTCACATATAAGTACATGACATTTTAACCTTTAGTATAAATGAAAAGGACATTAGTTTCTACAAAGCAATTGAAATGTTTCCAAACAAAAGTAATAAAAACTATTTAAATAGACAACCGAATTCCATTTGAACAAGAGAACTGACAATTGACATTTTGTCAAATATATGCAAAAAATCGATATATTTTCCGTGTTATTTTTCAATCAACTGCATATAAAATCATCTCAATGCCTGCCAACTTGACCATTGCCGAAAGAGCACAAATAATTGCCCAATTTAATGAGGGAAGCAGTATCAGTGCGATATCCCGGAATTTGAATATATCGAGGCGTTCTGTCCGGCGCTCGTCTGAACTTCGCCAGAGAGCACTTAGAGTTTGATTGGTCTAATACAGTGTTTTGTGATGAAAAAATGTTTAAATCCAGTCAGCATGGACGTCTTCACCTTTGGCGATATAATTCAACACGGTATAAAGATGATCATGTAATTCCAAATAGAGAATCAGGTCGAATTTCCGTAAATATTTGGGGCTGGATGAGTGCGGATGGTGTAGGAGAATTGTGTTCTCTACCTCCTCGAGCGACGGCTGTAAATTATATCGACGTGCTTCAGAATGCAATGCTACCGACAGTCCGTAATGTTTACCCGGAGAACGAAGTGCCACAATTTGATTTTGTTCAAGATAATTGTTCAATTCATAATGCGAGGATCGTAAGAGCCTGGTTTCGTTCACACACTGACGTAAGGGTAATTCAGTGGCCCTCAAGATCGCCGGACCTCAACCCGATAGAAAATCTTTGGGGCCTTATGGTCCAACGATGGTCGCATCAAAATGAAAGAACCAAACAAGCTCTTATTAGTCACTGTAATTATATTTGGGAGGAAATGCGGGGAACCGATATTTGCTCACGGCTTGTTGGTTCAATGAGGTCTCGTCTTTTAGAGGTTATAGAGGCCAACGGCGGTTACACCCGTTTCTAATTTTTAAAAATTTTCAATATCTTCTAAATATTACTATATATGCTATGTTTTTGTTTGTTATAAGTATTTTAAAATTGATTGTAGAAATTTAATAAAAGGATAAATCTATTTTTAGCTTGTTTTTTATTGATATTGTAATTACAAGTTTACAGAAATTGTAGGTTTGTGGATTCGCCTTGTGCCTTTACAATTTTATGTAACTTGTTGATTACAATTCTGAATTTGTAGATACAATTTTGTCATCAAAATCTACAGCCCCCCGCCGTTGATTTTACGACGTCATTGGTTCCATCAAGTTCAAACTAAGAACAGCTGTCACGTTACAAACAGTAATAGTCGTTATCAATAATCAGATAAAGACAGCAATAGAAGTTGTCAGATCGATCTGCAAGCGAAACTAATCTTTATCACCTATGAATCTGCAAGCGATATTCAACCTTACGGTGGTACACCACTTTCTTGGCCGACTGTACCAAGCGCTATCTCGCGTCAAAGATAACTCAATAAAAGTAAGGGTCAGCACAGACCGATACGTGACGCTGAGCGCACAATTCAATACAGCTACTCAAAATTTGACTCTATTATTCGAAAAGATACACATTTGAAGTATCGTTGCGCCACGTCGCGCCGCGTCGCGTCTCGGTGTGAACTTACCGTAATAAACACATAGCGACATCTACATTACTTTAATCTTAAATGTGTTGCAAGAAGGTGCTAAGGTAATTTTTTTTTATAAGACTATCAATAACCTTGATTGAACAGTGGGACATTACAAGTTTTTTTTGCTGCTATAATATTTTTATTTAAATGTGCCTAATTTCCTGTGTAAGGGTGCTTGTACACGGCGCATGTAACCCGCGCAAGTAGAGGTGCGGGTTACCCGTGTGAGTAACATGCGCAAGCTACTTGATCAAGCTACCCGCAAGGTACTTGTACACGGCGCATGTAGTTTGAGCATGTTGAGGCACTTGCGCGGGTTACATGCACAGTGTACAAGCACTTTAAGTCCAACAAACACTTGATTTCTATCTTTCATTTTTTCTTCCTATTATTTTGATCAACAGAGCCACAGTGATTCATTACACGTGCTACGTACCTCAGCCTTCACAGTAGTAGACGGCGTAGACACGACTAGCTCGAGAGTACCCTCCCCCGCGCCGGCCGCGTCCACACTGAACGTCACCGGCTTGCCTACTTCCACTCCTCGCTCTTCGTCCACTCCCTCATCTAAGCTGAGACCTTCTAGCGTGCCTTCTAGTTCTGTGAAGAGAAAATGTTTAATGTTATTTTCATGTTTTTATAACAGTTAGAGAAACATAAAGTGGTAAGGGAAGTGCCCGGGCACGCCGCAATCGTGGCGGTAAGACCCTTCTTTGAGGAGTGACGTCACGGCGCGGCGTCCTGACCTATCGGATGACGCAGGTCCTCACCGGACACGGAAGTTTCGGGAGGTACCTGTGTTGGATAGGGAGGGAAGAAACGCCCGGGTGTCACCACTGCGAAGATCGCCCACAGGACACGGTGGAGCATACGGTGCAGGACTGCCCCGCTTGGGCAGAGCACCGCCGTGTCCTCACGGAGGCGATAGGCGGAGACCTCTCGCGCCCGGCATTGGTCGAGGCCATGCTGCGGGGCGAGACGGAGTGGGAAGCCGTCGCCTCCTTCTGCGAAGCAGTTATGATCGCGAAGGAGGAGGCGGGCCGTGAGACAGAGAGAGGACTCATTTCATGAATTTACCACGCCAAAAAAAAAAGGGAAAGTGCTGGAAAAGCTGGCGTGAAGACTGAAGGTATTTGTGAAATAGGGCCACACATGGGGAGAATAAATGCTTTGATTTTCATGGTGTCCCATTTCTGGGTATAGGTCACTGCCACTGTTACGTTAACGCTATCGATGTTGGACTATAAAATCGATCGCAGCGCGGGATGTAAAATAAAGGGCGCACCCGCGTTCATATTATAGCGGCTCCACATTAGTGCCGTGAATTCACGCCGCGAATTCTCGCCGTGAATTCTTGGCACAATAAACGAACAAAAACGAACGCGCGTGAACCCCGCGAAAACCATCCACATTCTCGTTCGCGCCTTTTCACGGGGGTTCACGGCACTAATGTGGAGTCGCCATTAAACTTGACACGTGTATACTTCGTGTCAAGTTTGAATATTTGCACTACACCTTTTAGGTTTTAATTATTTTTTTATTGAAAAATGAGCTGAAAATATTTTTCTAGACTAGTTGGTAAAAATTTACAGATTTTATAGTCCCCAATAATTTGTTTACAAAGAGCCGCTGTTATCGTGCACAGCGTGTACCCGATATTGGAAAACTTACATTTAAGATACTAAAGAAAACATTTTAATAAAAAAATAACATAGCTGTCATTACTACATACCTCCAGGTCCCAATCCCGTCACCCTGACTCGTCTAACATCATACACGTTACAAGTGAACGGTGATCCGGGCACGTGCCGGCCCGCGCACGTCACTTGCACGGTATGTCGTCCCACAGCTTCCGGAGTGTACGTCGCAGTGTACCGGCCCTCGCTGGTGGACGACAGCCGGGAACGGACCGTGGTGCCGCCCGGACCTGCTACGTACACTGTCGGTTCGCCTGCTGAGGATAAAGGATTTATGGTGTTTTTGAATTTATTGGGATTTTTTTAGGAGGTAAAAGTGTATATGAATGTATAAAAGTAATGATACGATTCCATCAGAAAAAATGTGTGGCTCATTTGTTCGCGCACATTTTGTGGTCTTTAGCAGTGCGCGTACTAAAGTGGTTTCGCGTTTAGCCTTCTTTTAATTTATTTTTTCTTTTTGTAAAAATCGTGGTAAAATCATCTAATTAGTCATACCACCCAGGGCGGGACGGGACGGACTGTCAGACTTGTACTGATTAAAATCCACGGTAACCCTTCAATAGCCCTTTAGGTTCCAGGGCCACGGTTACCTAAAGAGACAGTCCCGCGACCCCGGCATCGCGTTTAGCCTGTTTCCTCCAGTAAGGCTCTACGTAAGCAATGTGCGCGTACAAAAGTATCCAGGTAAATTGTTCGTGTTAGCTTGAGAGCACCGGCGGAAAAGCATCCTTTTTATGATCCAGACTGGCTTTAAGTTTGCTAAAATCGCTTTTTCAATACTATTTTTATTTAACTTAAAAAGGAGGACATTCTCAAATGGTTTGTGTTTTTTTTTTTAATTTTTATTAAGTTTTGGAACGGTAGTTTTGTAATATCACATACTTTCTACTGCTACTGCTACTTCGTTGAGGGGCCTAGGATCTTTCATTTTCAAAACTAACTTGTATAAAGCAACGTACAGCGACATTTTAAACAACCCCAAAAATATTCACTAAAACGACGTCGAACGCGCGTCGACATTTCACTGCTACTATTTGACTGGGCATGCTCCCAAATAATAAACATTCTCTAAGACAATGCTGGGCACAAACAATGAATGCTTGTGGGTATTCAATCTATTTGCTAAACATAAACTATATTTACAAAGGAATAATTTACAATTTAAGAGTAGGTATTGGTTTGTATTTGATGATGGTGATATTTATTACCTTTCTAAATATGAAAGGAATAGTAACATAACTGAAGTAGTCGTGTTTTAGAAAATCGGCTATTTGACACAATTTATGAATTGCAAATCTAATTAGTTCATAATCTAAAGTTTTGAAATACAATGAATACGTTTTTTTTTCTTTTGATACCGCATTGAAAAGTTACCAAGTTATAACACATCAAAAGTAGAAAGTGGGGGCTCGGGACGCCGGAACTCACAAAAAATTGTACGTTAAAGGTCTATCCGCACACAACAGTGCCGACACGTACCGTTCCTTGACGTGCTATTCATATTATACGAGTGAACGAACACCACTGAACGGCACTGACACTGATGAGTATGGATAGCGTCGTACAATATGTATGGTACAATATCGTTTTTCACTGACACTGGTCGATACGGCACTGATCACTGTTGTCTGCGGATAGGCCCTTAATCTCGGACTTGGTCTACGTAAAATGCAACCACTACCACGGAACACTCTTAATACCTAACCTGATTCACACAATCTTAAATGAAACTTACTATGAAAGCCAGTGAGCTGTATCTCTGCAGGCTCAGCCCTGGGCGTGGACACGAGCCCCGGGCCCGACGCACGCGCATCCGCCGCCGCGGCCGGCGCGGACACGGCGCATGTGAACGGAGAACCGGGGACGGCCTGACCGTTGAACCGGACGGAGAGGGTGTGTGGGGCTGCTTCTACTGGCTTGAAGTTTACCTGGACACAAGATGAAGGGTTAGTTAGGCCCACTTGCACGAACCCGAGTTATCTTTTAACTCAGAGTTAGTTGCTAACACAAGGTTAAATTGACAGTTTGTCATACAATATTGTCAATTTAACCTCGTGTTAGCAACTAACTCTGAGTTTAAAAGATAACTCGGGTTCGTGCAAGTGGGCCTTAATGTAATAGGATTTCTGGTATAATTATTGACTGGCCTGTTGGTCCACTGGTTAGTGACCCTGACTGCTATGCCGAGGGTAGTGGGTTCGATTCCCACCCAGGACAAATGTTTGTGTGATGAGCAATCATTCGTTCTGTCTCTGGGTGGAATTTATCTATAATATGTATGTATTTAGAAATATATAAGTATGTTTATCAGTTGTCTAGTACCTATAACACAAGCTCTGCTTAGCTTGCGTTGTGTGTTGGCGTTGACTAGATGGCGTTGTGTGATAGTTGTGGAATATTATTATTATAATAATGCTTTGATGTTCAAATTGCTGTGCTCTTAAAAACATTTGGAAGTTACCCTTAATGCTATGATTGAAAGGTTGCTGCAATGTTATTTTTTTTTATTATAGACCACGATTTTTTTTTAAAACTCATGCCCTATACTAGGGATTTCTCCCGTATTATGGGTGCATTTACAAACATAATAAACTCACATCCACAAACGCCCAATCGTACAAATATTTGTTCCGCGCGGGAATCGAACCCGCGACTCGCAGTGCAGCGGTCCAACCACTCTGCCACTACGCCAATTGTGTCACTATCGTAATTGTGACAGTACTGGTTCTTTGGATCTTACTATCGCTTATAAGCGGGATATTTTTCTTTACGACGCTCTAGAAAATGATCACCAAGTGTGATTTTCTTACGGTCAGTTTAATTTTACAGAAAAGGTTACAGTTAGTGACTTGAATTAAAACGTGGAGACTTACTTTGAACCTTGCATTTCCTTCACTTTGTACATAATTTGGCACATTCCTCCCATTAACAGCTACAATTATTTCTAAGTTACCGGCACCTGAAACAAAAATATACATAGGTATTTAATTATGCTGCTATTACAATCAACAGTGGAGCATAACTCCGCTGTTGTACAGTTTATCAAAAATACTTAAAAAAAGTTTCTCACCAGCATGAGAAGCGTTGATAGTAAAAGACACAGGTCTTCCGACGATTCCGGGCGAGATATCTGTGACGTTGACTCGAGCCGCGCTGTATGCCTTCACTAAAAACGGACTGCCTTCTACGTGGCCACCCATGGCTCCAGCTCGCACCTATAAACAAAGTATAGTTAGAACTGTTTTGTATGATACATTAGTATATTTTTAATGTTTTGATTGAAAAGATAAGATAAATTAGTATCTTTTCACAATAACTTTGAACTGACCATTGAAGATAAGAAAACACAATGGTTCAATTTAAAACTTTCTATCACTGAACTTCAAGACGTATACGACAATACGCCATCGGAACATAGTGG
Source organism: Agrotis clavis (assembly GCA_954870645.1). Classification (NCBI taxonomy): domain Eukaryota; kingdom Metazoa; phylum Arthropoda; class Insecta; order Lepidoptera; family Noctuidae; genus Agrotis; species Agrotis clavis. The sequence goes on along the minus strand of OX940919.1, from coordinate 13,954,892 downwards.
ACATTTGTTATGCAAAATACTTTTATTGTGCTGAAATCTAAGAAGAGGAACGGAATCTGTGTTTCCTGTACCCTTTACACGAGTTTTCAGTATTTGAGAAACAAGAACTTTGACAATTCCAAATTGACAATTTTCAAGGAAAAAAATAGTTCCTTCTTCGCACACAAGAGGCGCTGTTCCATTTGTTCATACATGATTCGCCTTAAATACTGGATAGACGCTGTAAAGTAAAAGAGTGAAAACTCTTGCTAAGGGTACTGATAGCTATAACTTTGGGATGTTCAGGTCACAAGTGAAACACACACACGAGCCTATAGCTAAATAAAATATAAAATAGAGTACTTACCTCAATACTGTGGTCACCAACGTCGACTGGTACGAAGGAGATTGTATACCTCTTACTGGCCTCATTCTCACTAATGGTTTCTTCCGCAGATACCTACAACAAATTTTAATAAATGTTTATGCGAAAACTCTTTAATAATTACACAAAATTGTTGAAACAATTTAGTTTGTCATTTCTTTTGCTTCAGTTTGTCAAGACCCGAAAACGATAGACGAATAGAATAGATTTCTGAGGCCTTACCTTGTGGTAAGGCCTTAAACTGGATCGCATTAAGAGCTTGTGCTCTTAATGCGATCCAGTTTAGGCTGTGTGAAAGAGACAGAGCTATACAAGTCGTCTAGCGCCATCTCTTTCCCACAGTCTAAAGACTCACGCTTCAAGAGTTCATGGTAGGCCACCTGGTATTACAACGTCTTAAAACCAGGCTTGTTCCAGTGAGTGAACGAGATGGCGCTAGACTACTTGTATAGCTCTGTCACTTTCACTCGCCGGAATGAGCCTGGTTTTAAGACGTTGTAATACCCCCCCTGATCCTTAATCTAGAGCTATTATTGATCGTAAGTACAAACCTGCACAGGTACGGGTCGTCGTGCAGGTCCGAGCACCTCAACGTGCGGCGAGGTGGGCGAGTCCACGCTGAAGGTGTACGCCTCTCCCACAGACACCTTGTCCGGAGACTCGCCTGAACCAGCGCCGATGACTCGCGCTGGAGCTGACACGTGGCACACGAAGGGACTGCCTGTAGGGGGGAAGAGATGTGGTTTAGACAGGGATTATCATCAGCCTATAACACCGGTCGACAAATGAAAAAAAAAAATTTTTGCGCATGGGTTTTACTTATCATATTCTGATTATACAAGCATATTTATTTAAAAAAATGTGATAACAAATCAAAAATATTTGCTTTAAGAGTTTTTTTTCCAAAGCTGTCAAAGGCGAAAATTTAAGCTGGACTGTGGTGGGCGCTCTAATAAAAAAAAACTAATTGTGATATTTTCTTGAAGTTAACTAGCATTGAAGAGGAAGAAGCCAGGGACAGTTTTAAGGCAGTAGTTCATGGTTAAATTGTAAACCCTAGAGCTGAAAGTTATGACGAGCTGATCACTGACACAACTACCAAAGGCCATTGCCCAAATCAGGCCCACAGTGAACAGTACACTAGAGAAAAAATACTATATGCATTAATTTTGCCATAAAAAAATAGGTATTTATGTGTTTTCAAAGAACCGCCACTACAATCTACAATAATTCGTTAAAAAAAGTAACCCAATTGAAAAAAACGGAAGTTTTCTTGATTTCAACGCTGGTAAAATATTGCCAGCATCTAATCACATGTCAACTATTTTCATTAATTAATCGATTAGAATCGATTATACAAAAATATAATAACCTCACCGGCATACCCATTTGGCTTTTCTTGTATTGTAATAAAAAAGAACTACAATAAAACATGAATATACAAAGCAATGTGTGCTTGTAAAAAAAGAATTTAAATAATAATAAAAAATCATTCATTTAAAAAGGAATCGATAAATCGGTTCATAGTTTTAATTTTTTTGTGATAGTGACAACACTTATTTTAATTCTGACACTTACACTGACTGACACTGTCATGTTGCGCTCAATGTGAATGTATTTTGATTTTTCTTCAATTTCTTTTACTGCGACCTGGCTTTATATGGACTTGTTTCGGATTTTGGATATCGATTTATAACGTTTTCTACAGTGACTGAAAAACATTGTGTGAATTGTGGTTTTAACCTAACCGAATTTCAAAATCATAGGTACGTTAAAACCTGAATAAAAAAATCATACATACAGCAGTTGGTTGTATTGTACCACGGCAGGTAAATAAACTAATCATAAAATGATTTTGCTATTGCCTACGCCATCATCCAATTATTTACGGATAATAATATATCAGGTATCAAGAGACAATCTTGTTTGCCACAACCGCTGGTTGGTAGTGACTTAAGCCTTGTTCTGCAACAACACTTGGAAGGATATGTACGTCAAGGCAGCTGCACTAATTGTGGACATTCTGTTAGACGGATAAGAAAAGAAGACACTTAATAAGAACAGATACAGATAGATAGAGAAGTCTCATTAGAAATGTCATTATTAAATGGATTCATTGATTGATTGATTTTTATACCCTACTGCCTATAATAATAAGACAAAAGTATATTAGAAACTCTCCTCTACTATCATTATCAATAAACCAGTATTAAAAAAAGAAAACTTCTTGTATCTCACCGTTTCCACACTTTTGCACATAGAAAATTAACCCCAAAACATTTGCTTTTTTTAACATTTCTAAAATAGTGGCCTCACTTTAAATGTACTTTTCAGATATCCTATGTTATTAAGATTCTATAACACTGCATTTTTAGACTAATATTTGATGTCCGTTCTGGGCCTGGGGCACTATGGACCGTGGGCATTTCCCTTTTTTCATCATCGGAAGTGGAAAGTCTCTAAAGACACACTAAAGATGCTTATGCTACATTCTCATTTGGATAAATTTAAAGATAACATGGAAGCTTGTACGGAAGAACAAGAGGAACGCTTCCATTAAGACAATTTGAGATTTGACAAGCATTTGAGAGACGTTACCAAGGCCAGTACTGAAAGGGAAATGATGGGAGACTATATTTGGGGGTTATAAGAGAAACTTCTACTGAAAATAGCAGGAAAACTAAAACTATTGTTTACTTAATAGTTAAACTTTATTAGTGACCGACCGAAATTTCGGTTTCGGTTTCGGTTTCGGCCAAAAAATCTAGTTTCGGCCTTAGTTTCGGTTTCGGCCAAAATATAGCCGAAACTTTCGGCCCCGCCGAAACTAGTGTTCGTTCAGTAAAATTCGTAGCTAACACGTGCTTGCTCGCACATTTAATGGACGGTGGCAAACGGGGCCGGGGCCGGGGCCCCGGCTCCGTTTGCCACCGTCCATTTAATGTGAGTTGAGGTTACGTTTTTGAGTTTGCTGCCAAGAGTAAGTCTTGTTTATTCATGTCATAATAAACTATATTTGTTACGTACGTTAATGATTAAAAAACTTATTAATTAGGATTAGGCGGTATTCGAAACATAATTAAGTTAACGATTTTTTCTATGAAATAATGCATTTTTTTTTCAACTCAGTAATTTCGTAATGCTAAATTAATATAGTGCGATTGTTGAGACTTCAAATCTAGTGAAACATTGGAAACCTTACTAGTAACACTATCAAATGGTGTAATAAATTAATAATACAGTTTGTGATTTTTTTCCAAAATTAGCGGGTTCGATTCCTGGCTAGGGTTATTGATTTTTCTAAAAACCAATGATGCAGTTTTAGTTTTCGGCAAAATCGGTCTCGAGACTCTATTCAACGTTTTTCGATATTCCTCATAGGCAAGAATATAGCCGTCCACGCCCAGTTGAAAAATTCGCCCTGTATATTTGGCACTTCTTCTAATTGTGTTAATAAAGTAAAAAAAAAACACTAAATTTCAGAAAAAAATCGAAATTTTAAATGTTTTAAAAAGTTTCGGTTTCGGTTTCGGCCGAAACTGAGAGCAAGGCCGAAGGTTCGGTTTCGGTTTCGGCTGAAAAAACAGTTTCGGTCGGACACTACTTTATTTTAAAACTTATTTTGTAAAAATTAAACATGAATGGATGTACGGTTTCCTGTGTAATAACTCATCTCTGTGTAATTTTTTAGGTATTTTCATTGATTTTCATTTTCCCATTTTTTACTCATAAAAGCAAATTCAAAACTTTTTTTTGTTCATTTTCTTATTTCTAGATATACAAGCAATAAAAATAACTTAGGTAGAATCCGTGCGCAAAAATGCTGTAGACCAGTGTAATGTTCCCACTGCTGGGACACAGGCCTCCTCTCTGTGAGAGGGAGTGGGCCATAATCCACCACGCGGGCCCAGTGCGGATTGGTGGATGACACATGTCTTCGCACTTTTGGGCAGGACATGCCGGTTTCCTCACGATGTTTTCCTTCACCGTTTTGAGAGCAGTGGTGATGAAATAAATTACACAAACTAATGCGCCTGGCGGGGTTCGAACCCACGACCTACAACTCTTAAGTCGGGACCGATACCACTTGGCCACCACAGCTCTAGAGACAGGGATGACAACAAATATTAAAAAAAAACGTTGCCTCACACTAGGGATTTTTCCTGTATCGTGGGTGCGTTTACAAACATAGAAACTCACATACACAAACGCCCAGACCCGGAACAACTACTTGTAGATCATACAAATATTTGCTCCGTGCGGGTATCGAACCCGCGACACGGAGTGCAACAGTTCAATCGCTCAGCCACTGCGCTAACCGTGCCATAAATACTCTAGTGGGGGTAATGATAACGAATATGGCGACAGCAATGATATTATAAGTAAAAAAGGTGTAGATACGTCATACGAGCTCAATAACGTATGCGCTCAAATGAGGCTGATTCACACATCTTGATCTCAGTGCGACGTTGCCAGCGGCACTTCACATACCACAGACTGAATCAAAAGTAAAAGTGACTCAAAACTACCGAAAATGCCGTCGTGTGTGATGAGACTTCTAAAAGTCAAGGAATCACATAACATTCGTAAATATACTATTTATCTTTAATATTTTCACAAATAAAACATTACGTTTTTATAAATATGGCGTCGTAAAAGAAAGAGTGCGAGCACGGGTGCGAGTGAGAGGAGACGCTGACGTGCGGGGGGATTGATGACGCGTGGCGCTGTTTGTTTATCTAGCTGTCACTTTTTTTCATAATTGCGTTTTATCAAGCTATCCTTTTTACTTGTAGTGAAATGTAATGTGTGAATAAAAACGTGTGTATCTGTGTTGCCGCTCGGCGCGGAACAGTTTTTTACGCTGCTTTTTACGTGTATAACATATCTATGACTTTATAATATCATTGGGCGACAGCGAGTCTGTTGGAGTGGCAAGGACTTGGCATCAACATCAACGGAGTGTCAGCATTATGACGGGGCCTCTCTAAAGGGCCAAAGCCTGCCGGGGTCGCAGAACTAACGAATTACCGTGACCCCGGAACGTAAAGGGCTATTGAAGGACACCGTGGATTTTAGTCAGTACAAGTCTGACAGTCCCTTCCGCCCTGCCCGGGGTGGGAAGGACACATTTGATGATTTTACAACGCTAAAAAAAAACAGGCCACCTGAAGTAAACTGCCAGAACTTACCAGGCACATGATCTCCATTGAACCGTAACTCCACAGTATGAGGTCTTGGATCCCGCGGCGTGAAGCTGATGGCGTACGTGTGCGCGCCCTGCGCGGCCGCGGCAGTGGGCACGCGGCCTCCGTTCACCGTCACCTCCAGGTTGCCGGGACCAGCTGCCATTGTTTCCACTGCGGACCGATGTAGAACATTACTAAATCTTTGTAATATAAACGGAGTGTTTTACAGTTAAACCTGGATAACAGGGACCTAGGGGGGTATTACAACTTCTTACTTCTTCTTCAATGATAACAATTAGAGTACCTATTCTTTATATAGTCGGTTTATAGAACTTTTCTGTAAATAGTCTTGAGTAAAAGTGTTTAAATACACAGTTTTAATTAAAGAGGTAAATCTGGGATAAAGTGTCGAGACCCCAGCATATTTAGCTACAGAGGTTTCTGACTTATCCATGTCCTTTTTATTTACGTTTCATTGTATTAATGAATACGGAATCTCGATTTTATGGTGATACAAATTAGGTCTATTTTTTGTCTTACCCAAAAATGTGACGGGTTTTCCAACCGTGCCATGTGTGACATCCTTAACTCTAATGGCGGTGACGTCGTACACCTGAAAAAGGATTGACATTTTTAGCCGTTAAGGATTGCAGAAAGAAATGGCGGCACTATCGCTTGTGCCATATTTGTCTTTTACGTAGTTACAAACGTCTGATAAGATGTATTACTTGATAATAAATTGTACGACTTACTTTCAAATGAAACGGGCTCGCAGGTATCGGCACGGAGTCCACGAGCACATTGAGCCGATGTTCCCCGACGGCCCTCGGCACGAACTCGGCCCGGAACACGCCGGCGCCGGCCGCGGCCACGGCCGCCGGCACGGACGCTCCGTTGGGCCCTGCAGCGCACGGCAGTCAGCTCTCCGCCCGCCCTAACTACCCCACGACCCCACTCGACAACAGACGTGGATGTTAGGAGTTAGGGCGAAGCGGATGAGCTTACAAAATATGAATGTTACGTTTACGTCGTCATGTTATTATTGAGTATTCTCTGTAAACTGAAATCTTATTACTTGTCTCTTATGAACTTACTTCACTACTCGTTAGTTTATTCTATTTAAAAATAATAATTCATGTTAGTTTAGTTAGTACTAATAACTAGGCTGTATAAGTGAATTTGTTAGTGCGGCTAAGCATTTATGATTTTTCTCTCTAGAATCTATTCTCTATAAAACTGCTATGATCCCCATGTCCTACAATAATCCCTCTTTGTTTGTGTATTCTTTTTCAGATAGGTATCCAAAAAGTTTTTATTTGTATCTCTTTCATTTATACCACCCTGGAAAAAAGGAACCAATTACATTATGATACATCTCCTAGCTTAGAAAGCAAACAGCAAGGGGGTAGGTACTATTACATAGGATAAGCCACATGGTGCAAAGGGAAATAAATCTAAAGTCACATCTATCTATGTATGTTAGTACATAGTAAACACAAAATAGAATCTCCAAAAGCATAAAAGCTATTAATAATACACTGATATACTTGCTGTTATATCAAAAAGCTCCTATAACTAATAAATTAGTGCATTTATTGAATTCATATTCTTACTTTACCGAGGAAGCAAGACATAAAAATGAAAAGTTAAACAAATAATTTTTAAAACAATGGTTCGTAAACCACACTTTACAAATGCGATTGGGTCGAGTCGGTTGTTATTGGTAATCTTTACAACCTTGGTATGGCCAAGATATAATTATTGGATACTAAACATTAATATAATGTCAAAAGTGACAGTCAAATGTAAGAAAGACATGATGCCATAATTATGTCAGTGGCATACCTACTATCAAAGAATATTATAATGTTATGCCAAATTGTTAGTTGACGTTATTTGGCTTTCGGATAATAGGATTAAGGTCTTACCCTCAACATTGACTTCAATCTGATCAAGCGAAGCAGAGGGGTGGTGTAGCGTCAGTGCCGCGCTCTGGTGCAGCGGAGCAGGCCCCGGGACCGTGACGCGGGCGCCGCCGCCGCCGCCCTCTGACACCTGGACGACCAGGGGGCAGCCGGGGACACGCATCTAAAATATTAGAAGACATTTCTTACTTATGCAGTGCCGAATATACGGGTGACCCAACAGTGCTCGAGCATAGGGCACAGAAATAGCCAGACCAGGGTCACATATAGCCAGACCAGGGGGGATATTACAAAGTCTGAAAACCAGGCTTGTTCCGGCGAGTGAAAGTGACAGAGCTATACAAGTCATCCAGCACCATCTCATTCATTCACTGGAACAAGCCCCCCCCCCCCCCCCCAGGGCACCGTTAAGATAAGAAGCTTGCACTGGGCAATTAAAAGCTAAGTTATGGCACTGTATTTATGCACCTATGGTCACAGTTTTTGGGTCTTTATTACTTCAAATTTTAACATTTGTCTCAAGGAAAAATTGTAGTATGCAACATTTCCAATTGAATATGAAGCAATTTTGAAGGAAAATTCTTCGATCAATGCTATTGCAGTGACCTAAGAGAAAGATAGACCAATTGAATAGCCAAAACATAGACGCAGTATACTTAGTTTATTAAAATAGGACATAATCAGTCTAGCAGTAATCTAATTTTTTAAGATGGATATTTATGATTATCTTACAGCCAAATATGGAGTGAAGGAAGAATATGAAAAATGTTCACAGTAACACTATATTTAGTTGATCATGTAAAATTACTCACTTTGTTAAAAGATACATTGACAACATGTTCACAAGCTTCAGTTGGTGTAAAAGAAACCATGAAGCGAGCATTTCCCTGAAAAAGAAAAAGAAAATTAGGTTACCCATCACAGAACATTTAAACTATTTAAAAGCAGAGGATAATAATATATGAGACAGAATACTCACTTGTGGATGTACTTGAGTTGGAATATTCAATCCACGGGCAGCAACCGTTATTTCAAGGTTGCCTTCTCCGGCTTGTGCAGCATCTACTGCTAACTGCACTGGTACTCCGACCCTTGCAGCATTGCCTCCACTCACGCTTACTAGCTTACTGTCATATGCTTTGCAAACAAATGGCGTGTCCTGAAAATAAGTGATTTTTTACACATTTTGGAGAATGTTTAGAAAATTTGCAAAGTGAAAGATGTATAAAAAGATTAACGAGTTTGACTTAGACCATAAAAATGCTTGATATTTTCATGGACTTACTGAAATATAACTGTATTTAATAGGTAGCTAAAAACAATAAAACTTTTTGTCTATGTTAAAAAATAAAAAACATACCGGTACTATTTGGTTATTGTACTGTGCGGTGAGAGTATGTGGTCCGACGTTCTTCGGAGTGAAACTGGCAACCAGACCAGTGACAGCATCCCCTGTTAGTCGCACGGGGACTTCGCCTCTCGGACCTCGAACTGTTACTGTTAGCTCACCACCCGCAGAACCTTCCACCCGGACTGAACATGATGCCAATTCACCCACGGGGATCAATTCTAGGGAATATAAATAGAAAACGTTAGTATACCTTCAAATAAGACGATAATTAATCAAATAATAATTCTGTTTTGATTAAATTCAAGTTCCCGCTTAATAAATAGCTGTCAAACCTTTGACAACACATTTTGACAAACGAATGAAGTAGCACAGATAACCAACAGTGCAGCTGTGCAGCTAGCGTCTAGCAAGAAATATTTTTTTGATTTTATTTATTTATTAAGGGATTTATTGATTTAAAAAAACACATCTGATAACATGTACGATTGTACTGAACATCTGACAAAACTAATTATTTTATGGAAAAAAACTTTTTTCATACTGGCTGAAATGCTTGACAAAAATTACATGAGGCCGTTAGATCAAGAAAAAGAATTTGTTTTATATTTTTTTAGGTAATTTAATAGCTTTACGTTGAATTTTCCGAAGCAATTTAACCAGTAACTTTCACCTATGTATAGAGGCTATACAACATAAAACCTTAAAAATCATGGACTCTGGCAAGAAACAGCGCCACCCCGAATTCAATGCGGAGATAAGTAAAACTAAACTGTAGATAGTAAGTGCTGAGACACTTTTAATTTACGAGTTAGTTAATAGTTAGCCAGTAATTATCTGACTAGTAACAAGCCATAATGCACACTCACCAACTTGTGAAGTATCTATTGTGACTCTCTGAGCTGGTGCTACGTGGAAGATGAAAGGAGAAGATGGCACAGGCTCTCCGTTGAACTTGATGTCCACTCGATGCGGGGTCGCCGCTTCTGGCCGCCAGAACACGAGGCATCGACCTCCGCCTACCACCTAGAACACCACCACAAGATTTTTGTAATGCTGGATCAATGAGCTTACCAAATGCAGGACTTTTGGTTAAATTAAAACAGCTTTCCGAGGAATGTCAGGTTGCAGTTGAACTTCAATCGCATGTAACATCTATCAATCAGGCACTAATATTCTTTTAGTAAGTAAGTAAGTATAAGTTCTTTTTTGCCATTGCTACACACCAGGAATTACTCCTGTATAGTGTGCGTATTTCGCAGAACGAAATTAATACATGATGTGTGGCTCACATAGGTTGCCTTGTATGCGAAATCTAGAGAAAGTTATCTGCGGTGCGTTTAATACAGACCCGGAACAACTATTTGTAGGACATGCAAATGTATTTGTTCTATGTGGGAATAGAACCCGCGACACGTAGCGCAGCAGTCGCTTAGCCACTGAACCAACCGTGCCGTCAAAATTACTCACAGAGGGTTAATAATATGAGTTTAGACAAATCAGTCGTAATGCTCCTACTGAATGGGGAACACTCAAAAAATTAATTTTATGAAGTCTTCATATTTTCGTGTTAAGGATTAAATGGTACAAAGTCGATGAAAAATATTCTTATACTTAAATATTTATTAAGGATAAAAAAATTGGTATTTCTCCAGACATTCCATTAAAAACTCGTTAGGTACCATTAATTAAAATGTTTTTCCCGCATTTTTAGGCTGTTATTAGACCTTCCTTAAATTCTTGCCAAATTGGCATAACTATCGCATGTACTTACCTATAAGCTATGGAATCATAGATAGCATAGATAGTAAAAAAAGTAAAAACTTTTTTAAATCCAATTAAAAGTTGAAATTTTGAAAAGCGAACGAAGAGCCTCATTTAAAGTTAGAGATTACGAGTATAATGACGCGACTTTACCTGCACGTGATTTGGAACTTCTCCTTCGTTGATTGAGATTTCCAACTGTCCTTCTCCCGCGGCACTGGCGTCCACTGAAAAAAATAGCTGTCCGTTAATATCTTATGTTGTATGTAATCCTTTATTATTTTACAGATCTATGTGATGTTGGTGCCTCCAGGAGTGTCGCTGTCGCTACAGTGTCCAATATAAAATATTTCGCCCTAACAATATTATAGGATTGAATTGTGCGTATAGTATTCATAACTTATCAACTAAATCATTTCGATTTTCATGTCGATGCAAAAAAAAGTCCAATCTCTTTATCAAATTAATTTGTTACGCCATCGTTCTAGATTAAGCCAGGTACCAATTTCCGTTAAAGTTGCTTTTGGGCAATTAAGCAAAATTTATTATAGCCAATTAAATTAAAATCTAGATAGCTAACCAATTGTGCAAGTGAGGGGTATTATGCTAAGAGAGGTAACGTAACGGCCCCTTAGTTCTCGAATGTTCAATGGGGAAAATGGGGACATTTTCCCTATTTCTTCCCATGGCGCTATAATTTATGTTATAAGGGGGATACTACCATAATCACCGTGCTTTGCGGGTTTCGGAAGATTCACTTTGAACTGGAGAATATTGCTTTTGAAATCTGAACTTACAATATAAATTTTTATGACCGGTTTTTGATCTTGACGGCTGTACAGTCGTGACAGATCGTTGTGCTATTTTATATTGTAGCATTTTTTTTTCTTTTAAAAATAAGATTTATCGTTTATTATGTTATTTGCAAGAATTTGCCGTTGTTCTCTACCGTAGCAATTCTGAGTTGGAATCTCTAATCACTTGGTTATCTACCTTACCATAGACAAGTTGACCCAAATGAATCACATAGTCTCTTGTCAAAAAAATATATTCATAGACCAATGCGCATAGAACTGATTTTTAGGGTTCCGTAGTCAACAAGGAACCCTTATAGTTTCGCCATGTCCGTCCGTCCGTCCGTCCGTCCGTCCGTCCGTCCGTCTGTCCGCAGCTTAGCTCAGAGACGCCCAGTACTAGAAAGGTGTAATTTGGCGTAAATATACGGATTTGTTGTGCCGAAAAAGTGGTAAAATAAAATCTCTTAAAATATTTTTTTTTAGGGTACCTCCTGTACACGTAAAGTGGGGATGTTTTTTTTTTTTCTCGCGTACCCCTTAGTGTGGGGTATCGTTAAATAGGTCTTTAAAAAATATTGATAGTTTCCATTAACAGTTTTTTGATAAAAAGATTCGTTTGTGAAATATTAAGCTTTATAGTGCAAATTTTTGCTCGACTCGAGTGTCCCCCCCCTCTACCAGCTAAACGGTTATGTTTGAGGGTGTGAAAAAATTCACAATAGTAGCATATATAACGAAGTTTAAAAGAAAATTATCATGACTAAGAAGGCTTTACAAGTTTACGAGTAATAGTCGACCAACTTATAAAACGTACTTGGATAACTTATTTTCCTAAACAAAATGTATCGGAGAACATGTACTTCAACTGCAAATGTAAGTTTGTCAACTTTATTTTTATAGCTATAATAGGTGGGTATGTTTTGGGGATAGGTAGGTTTTTATTGTCAACTATTTTTAACTAACTTCAAAAAAAGGAGGAGGTTCTCAATTCGTCGTAATCTTTTTTTTAAATGTATTTTCCCCGATTTCTCAGACGCCTGAACCGTTTTTGAAAATTCTTCTTTTTAAAATTAAATTCAGCGAATCAGTTTAGTTAGTTCGCCTAAGTATTTTGATGGGCAACTACGGAACCCTACACTGTGCGTGGCCCGACACGCTCTTGGCCGGTTTTTTTTCTGTTTCAAAATTAGAATGATGTAGCCTTATTTTTATTTTAAGGGTCGTTTCTGTGATCGAGGCCCAGGATAATAGCTTATTATCTCCTTTACCTAAAAGCTTCAAAGAAAAACTAAGCATTGCTTACCTCTGAATTGACATTGTTGCCCGACAACCGCGTTGCCGACATCTGTCACTTTGATGAGGCTGGCGTCGTAGACCTTGGCCACCAGCGGCGCTGCTGCCAACTTGTCGTCTGCGATTGAGACCTAAACAATGACACAATGAAACATTTTAGTTAGTCAATCAGTGTGGCAACTGTGCGTGAATCTTTTTTTGATAAAACAAGCTGTCTCTTTCGTCTTTGATTTGAATTTATTTATTTGTAATAAACTGGTGGCCCAGTGGTATCGGTCCCGACTTACGAGTTGTAGGTCATGGGTTCGAACCCCGCCAGGCGCATTACTTTGTGTAATTTATTTCATCACTACTGCTCTCAAAACGGTGAAGGAAAACATCGTGAGGAAACCGGCATGTCCTAGACCCAAAAATTCGAAGACATATGACATCTCCCAACCCGCACTGGGCCCGCGTGGTGGATTATGGCCCACTCCCTCTTACAGAGGAGGCCGTGTCCCAGCAGTGGGAACATTATAGGCTGATGATGATGATGATGTAATAAACTGAACTGTTTAAACAGAAAAGACATAGTTAAGACGTAAAGCTAGATTAGCTAGATTAAAACTTATAGGGGTATTCCTAAAACCAACATTAGGTATTTATTAAAACTAGTTATTTAGCTTTACGCTTACATAACCAAGCGTGAACAATGTGAACATATTTTAAATAGTTATAATAAAAAGTAAAAGAAGAGCTATTACAGGACAGGTTTTCACAAAATTTAAATACATATCTTATCAGAGGAGTTATGTAATGCGTAGCAAGAATTTTTATGTGATAATTTTCTCTTTATTACATTTTCATTTTAGATTCATGATAAGTATCTACGTAAGTACGTACTAAGATGGCGAGATTTCTTAATGCCATGCATGGATGCTAGAGCGAATTTACCTAATACGTAATGCCGGCTTAGTACGTACGTATGTACAAGTACATAAGTTATGTCGGTAATTACATAAGCGAGCTAAGTACAGTGCGTTTGACGTTAATTGAAAATTTTATTTTAATTTTCCAGCCTTTTTATCTTCGATCAATAAAAGAAGGGCAGTGAAATGTGTGCGCACTGACAGAACCCTCTAGTGACCATCAGTGTCCATATTATCGCGGCCCGTAACTTCTGCCAATTCTTGCTAGCTTGATATTCCCACCACCGACTTCGTACATAACCTACAACGTGTAACGTTAATCGCGCAAAACCTCTCGTGGGGTCACTCAGTCTATGTAACTGAACAATGTTTGTTCCAAGAAATTTGGAAATTCGCAAAAAAAAATATGCTTTTTCATACAAAATGAGCAATTCATCGGGCCCAGGCCCATCAGTATGAAAAATCATTTTGTTTATGCGACTTTCCAAAAGTCTTAGAACAAACATTGTTCAGTAACATGGGCTGAGTTACCCCACGAGAGGTTTTGCGCTATTAACGTTACACGTTTTATGTACCTACTCGTATATGCTTGCGTTTGACCACTATTTTGTCAGATGGTAAGCGATGATGTGGTTGACGATGAAGCACGCTTGTCTAGAAGCAACCTATTCAATCTACGTACCGAATCGATTTCCAATCGAACTATGTCGAGGTCGGCTTCCAGTTTTACCGGATGCAGCTAGCAGAATACCAGTATTTTACATCGCCATCGATCTGCTTATCTGACCTCTACAATCCAGTTGGTGATGGGTATAATGCCTGAACTTATTGCCTGTAATAAATTGGACGACATCCTGAAATCAGCGAAAATTCCACAATGCCTGAAGACCCATCTCTATAATCAGTGTGTTTTGCCAACCATGACGTACGGTGCTGAGACGTGGATCACAGAAGGCTGTGTGCAGACTCGTAGTAGCACAGAGAGCCATGGGGCGTTCCATTGCTCGGCATAAAATTAATAGACCGAGTTCCAAACGACGAAATCCGGAGACGAACAAAGGTATTCTATATTGGTAACCGAGTTATGGAACTCAAATAGAGGGCAAGACACCTGGCAAGCCTCGGTGACGGTAGGTGGAGTAAAGCTGTGACAAAGAAGTGGCGTCCAAGAAATGGAAAAAGAAGTGTTGGTCGTCCGGCGGCGAGATGGGCAGACGACATTGTTGCCATTGCGGGAGTGTCCTGGATGAGGCTGGCACAAGACCATGGAGCTTGGCACAAACAAATAGAGGCCTATACCCAGCAGTGGGTGAAGACGGGCTGTGGATGATGATGATGATTAATGCCTGTTTGTGTATGTGGATTTAAATGTTTGTAAAAGCACCCAAGATCCGGCGGCATCCAACCGGTCCTACTGGAAGTCTATAGGGGAGACTAATGTTCAGCAGTGGACGTCTTACGGCCGATATGATGATAATGAAAAGCACCCACGACAATTGACTGTATTAATTCCAAGGATTCCGTGGCCCTGGAACGTAAAGGGCAATTGGTAGAAGACGGTGGATTTTAGTCAGTACGAGTCTGGTAGTAGTCCCTTCCGCTCCACACAGACTTCCCAGGATGACAAGTGTGGAGAGTTAAAGTTGGTACTGAAGTACATTCAAATAAACGAATAGGTATTACTCTTTTCTAAATATTTACCTTAGTTATGTATTTATTCAATTATAGTGAACAATGTATGTTCTTTAGAATAAATAAAGAATCTTTAAGCTCAAGTATACTTACATCGATAAGGTGAGTTCCGACTTCCTCAGGAGTGAACTCGATGCGGTACACGCCAGGGCGCTCCGCCACGTCCAGCACCCGCGAAGTCACGGCCCTTCTGGATGGAGCTGTTACTGTTACGCCAACCTGCAAACAAAATATCACAACTTAGGGCGGCCACATACATCAGTTTTCCTGATCAGGAATCCTGATCCGTTTTCTATCCTAACACAGTGAATTCATACAATGTGTGTGCATGTTTTGTGTGTGTTGTTCACATTTCATTCATCATTTCGAATTCCGAACGGAAAAGAAACTGATCTATGCGGCCGCCCTTATTATCATAGCTTCCATTTTGACGCCAGAATACCTCAAAACTAGGTAACCTCATAGGTATACCTATCAGTAGTAGCTGCAATGTTGGGCAAAACGAAGTTGGACTTTTCATCATAGCTTTGAAAAAATGATACATCTAGTACGTAATCATGGATAAGAAAACTGGCCAAGTGCGTGTGTGACACACGGATCACAAAAACTTTTTCAAAAAAAAAAAATGCAACCGCCTTCAAAAACAACCACAAAAAATGGTAAAATAACCTACAAAACTTTTCTTTCGGAATTCGGTGACTTTTTTTTATTAATTTCATTGTGTTTTTTGCCACCGACTTCCGCCGAAAGAAAAGTTTTGTAGGTTATTTTACCATTTTTTGTGGTTGTTTTTGAAGGCGGTTACATTTTTTTTTTTTTAACTTTTTATTTTACTCTTTTTAGTTTAAATATTTAACCACAATTCTTGTCAAATACATCATTTTCTTACATATGTAAGAAATCCGTAGCACCGGTAATAACATCGTTAACATCTCTTTCATTCCTTCCCTATCTCAAAAACTACTGAACCGATTTTGATGAAACTTGCAGTATTCCTTAAGTTGAACGATACCTAGTACAACATAAAAAGAATTACTTAAATCGGACTTGTAGTTCCGGAGATATGCGAACACAAACATAATTTACTAAATCAGTCGATGCCGACTCCTTACTAGAGAAGTTGTACCTTCCATCATCAGCTCATCCACCTGAGATGATGATTATCAGATGCAAATACTTGAACAGCTTTAGAAAATATATGAAAATAGTACAATGTGCCTATAAAATTTGAAGGTTGCCCTTGATTTCCCTGGGATCCCATCATCAGATCCTGACCTGATGATTATGGGACCAATTGGAAAGTATACCCTTTTAAACAAAAGAAAAATTTTCCAAATCGTACCAGGCGTCTTCGAGAAATCGGGGAACATACATAAAAAAAAAAAGATTCCGACTAATTGAGAACCTCCTCCTTTTTTTTAAGTCGGTTATTAAAAACAATTCTGTAAGGGTCCCGTTTTCTCTTTTGAGGTACGGATTCCTAAAAATGTTAGTTCGAAATAATAAACATACACATTGATAATACCTATAATTATTATGCTGGGCCAGTAGGGTCGAAATTAAAAAAAAAAACCGGCCAAGTGCGTGTCGGGCCACGCACAGTGTAGGGTTCCGTAGTTGCCCATCAAAATACTTATGCGAATTAACTAAACTGATTCGCTGAATTTAATTTTAAAAAGAAGAATTTTCAAAATCGGTCCAGGAGTCTTTGAGAAATCGGGGAAAATACATAAAAAAAAAAGATTACGACGAATTGAGAACCTCCCCCTTTTTTTGAAGTAAGTTAAAAATAGTTGAAGGTAAAACCTACCTATCCCCAAAAAACATACCGTAAAAACATACCTATTAAAGCTGTAAAAATAAAGTTGACAAACTTACATTTGCAGTTGAAGAGCATGTTCTCCGATACATTTTGTTTAGGAAAATATGTTATCCAAGTACATTTTATAAGTTGGTCGACTATTACTCGTAAAGTTGTAAAGCCTACTTAGTCATGATAATTTTCTTTTAAACTTCGTTATATATACTACTATTGTGAATTTTTTCACACCCCCAAACATAACCGTTTAGCTGGTAGAGGGGGGGGACACTAGAGTCGAGCAAAATTTAGCACTTTAAAGCTTCATATTTCACAAACGAATTTTTTTATCAAAAAATTGTTAATGGAAACTATCAATATTTTTTAAAGACCTATTTAATGATACCCCACACTAAGGGGTACGCGAGAAAAAAAAAAAACATCCCCACTTTACGTGTACAGGAGGTACCCTAAAAAAAAATATTTTACGAGATTTTATTTTACCACTTTTTCGGCACAACAAATCCGTATATTTTCACCAAATTACAGCTCTCTAGGACTGTGCGTCTCTGAGCTAAACTGCGGACAGACGGACGGACGGACGGACGGACGGACGGACGGACATGGCGAAACTATAAGGGTTCCTTGTTGACTACGGAACCCTAAAAACTAAAGAAATATAGGTACGTATGTTTTAATGCCATTCAATCTTTATAAGGTTGTAAGATTTCTTTTCCAGGTTATGGTTTATAATGGCTGGTTAGAACAGTTTTGGATGGAGTTATTATTTTTACAAGACCTAATTGGCTATTTTTGAGACCATTATCTGGGAGCTTCATTTTACTTGTAAACTTCACACTCGACTTTTTCAAAATATTGGCAACTCCAGATAAAACAAAGGTGCTGTGAATAATTTCATTACAGTTTCAGAGCTTTTTCCGTCGAATACGTAACATGCATGCAATCCTTGAATGAAGAGTTAAATTGATACAAATTGGCGCGAGTGACTGTTTGGGGCCATACGGCTTCGTGAAAATACTGGCATTCGATAAATATCGCACCTCTTTTATTTAATTATTGGATATGTAAAGATAGAGGTACAAACAAGCACATCAATGAGCGATGATTTTTAAAAGATTTCAATGTGATGATCTATTTGTGAATTCTTATATTTTCTTACTAAGGAGGCACAGAGAAGAGGTTAAAACATTTAAAAAGAAGAGATTTTGTAAAGATTGGAAGAAGCCCAAAAAATAATTATTGTTTATGCAAAGAAGTACAAAATCGGGCTTAGGATAGGCAGAAAGTTCTGTTTACGGACACATCAACTGTCAATTCCAGTTTCGGAAGCTGCTTTTTAAATTTTTGATCCAACTTTCAAGCAACTCTTTTTTACACAATTTCAAGAAGACAAAATTACAGTATTTATTCTACATACCTCATTCTTACTGAAGGTAGCTTCTCCAGCTGAGGTTGATATCTCGAAAACGGCTGGTACTCTGGCAGGGATCAGCCGAGTGGGCTCCCCTCCGCCGCCGCCCAACGGCCCTGCCATCACCTCGACCTTCCACGGAGACCCTGGGGAAGAAAGATAATGATTAATAAAGATAATTTAAACATCTAAGACAGTAATCTAGCGCGAATAGGTAGGTACTTCATAATCAATATGGGTGGGAAGAGACTATCCTGTTTACACCAAAGAGGAAATGTGAAGAATAAAGAGATGACATGCAGGATTGATTGAATTACACATAGCGTCCCTGTATATCCTTCTGTGTCGTGTTTCCGTGTGTGGAAACAGGACTTTTTATTATTTAGAAAACAAGTAAGCACTTTAAATATTTTATGTGGGTTCAATCACCTTCCCTAGGGATATCCCCTAACAGGCGTTGCACACGGGGGGCCACGACCCGAGGCCTCCTCCTATGTGCTGATGGTGACCATCGGAGTGGTTTTAGTGGGTTAATAATCCCTAACTCCCCTGTCTTATCTCCAAAAGACCGGAAGCTTTTTGAAGGTTTACCCCAAATAACAGAAAAAAAGGTATCACCCAATACAGTTCTTGATTAAAACTACACAGACACAGTACAAAAGAGAGGTCTTTAAAAAGACTATCAGCCTAGATGGAATCATCTTAAACAAGTGGTTTAGGCGTTATGGACACCAAAAAAACACGAGCGAAAACCTAAAGGCTAAACTCTCCTTAGAAGTCCCATAAAACTAACTAACTGCCCTACTTTTTGAAGGAAACGAGACTTATTTAGTGCAAATTGAATGTGCTTATAGGTACACAATAAATGTCAATATGGAGCATAAGAAAACTGATAAAGCCTCCCTGAGCGTGGGGCGCGAACGACACGGCGCGCGGGGATAACGACACAACACATGATAGATGTAGTGGCTGATGGCACTAGCGGGTAGCGAGTTATAGACATCATTATGGCTAACTTTCTCATATAAACATGTTTTTCTACATGCTGAATTTTTTTTTGTGTGTTACAAGGGGATCTTGTGTAAGAATAATTATATTGTGTAGAAATAGATTTCAGCAGATGTCTAAAGGGGTATTAGAATTCTTTTATTTTATTTACGACTAGCTTCTGCCAGCGACTTCGTACGCGGATCCTGTTGCTTATGCCAGCGACAATGGGGTCATCAAAATCGAAGATCTGAAACGTCTGATGTCGAATTCTTAGAGCCTGGGGACGGGAAAACAACGGGACGCGCATGACGATTCCAGACGTTCCAGATCTTTCATTTTGTAAGTCAACAGGAAATGCCCATCAGACTAAACAACTCTTGCTAAGATGTTATTCATATATATTTTATAGTGTAGCTGGGCTCTTGGAATTCCACATCAGTTGTTCCAGATCTCAATTTTCATAAGTCAACAGAGAGTTCTCATTAGGCTGAATAACTCTTGCTAAGACGTCATTCCTATTTATAGCTAGGCTCTTGGAGTTCCACATCAGGTGTTCCAGATCTTCAGTTTTTATACGACAACAGGGAGTGCTCATCGGGCTGAACAACTCTTGCTAAGACGTCATTACTGTATATGTAATAGTGTAGCTGGGCTCTTGGAGTTCCACATCAGGTGTTCCATATCTTCAAATTTATTTTCTTAGCAGAAAATGCTCATCACGCTGAACAATTTTTGCTATGGCGCTATTTTTGTATCTCTTATAGTTTAGCTGATCTATTGCAGTTCTGCATCAGGTGTTCAAGTTTCCAAGATAAATTATAGCCTATAAATGTTGCCCTGACTTAATACCTATACAACAAAAAAAAAAAAACAATCAAATCCGTCCAGTAGTTCCGAAGATTAGCGTGTATGGAGTAACTTCTCCCGTTTTCCTAACATTTCCCTTCACTGCTCTGCTCCTTTTGATTGTAGCGTGATGTAAAGTATACTATAACCAGCGCAGGAGTATGAAAAATAATTTTACCAAGTTTCGTCAAAATCCGTCGAGTAGTTTTCGTTTCTATAATGGTTATACAGACAGACAGACAATAATTTTATTAATTGCATTTTTGGCATCAGTATCGATCCCTCCCCCTGATAGTTATTTTGGAAATACATATATTTCATGTACAGAATTGATCTCTCTACAGATTTATTATAAGTACTAGCTGTGCCCGCGACTTCGTTCGCGTGGATGTCGGAATTTAACAATGTATTTTTTTGTGCGAAGCGCTTAATTCTCGCCAGATTTTTAATAAATCATATCGTTTTCATATAAACCCTATATTTAGAATTTAGTTAGATTTTTCAAGAATATTTTACGTGTTTGTAATAAACGCCCTCTGTCGTTCAAAGGCAGTACTATTCAATTGCTACTGGATTAGAGCACCCATTCCATCCCACTCCATCCCACTCCATCCGACTCCATACCACTCCATCCCACTCCATACCACTCCATCCCACTCCATCCCACTCGATCCCATTCCATCAGACTCCATCCCACTCCATCCCACTCCATCCTACTCCATCCCACTTCATCCCACTCCATCCCACTCCATCTCACTCCAACCCACTCCATCCCACTCCACCCCACTCCATTCCACTCCATCCTACTCCATCCCTCTTTATCGACACCTCGCAGCGTAACACGACGCCGTCACTTCGTGTGCAATAGTTTTTAAGTTTATTGTCTTAAAATAATTATGTATTAGTTTATAGTTATTATTTTTTATACTTATATATGTATTGTGTTTTTATGGGCCTTAGTTGCCTGAAATAAAGGATAAAATAAAATAAATAAATAAAAATTTATCCTACTCCATACCACTCCATCCCACTCCATCCTACTCCATCCCACTCCATCCCACTCCATCTACTCCATCCTACTCCATCCCACTCCATCCCACTCCAACCCATTCCATCCCACTCCATCCCACTCCACTCCACTCCAAACCACTCCACTCCAGTCCACACCATATTTGAATAATATAAATAATATGTTGTTTTTCTATTCCAAGCTAGATCGCGCTACTGAACTGCGAGCTTCTCTTTTGCTACTGGATTAGAGCACCCATTCCATCTCATTCCATCCCATTCCATCCCACTCCATCCCACTCCATCCGACTCCATACCACTCCATCCCACTCCATCCTACTCCATCCCACTTCATCCCACTCCATCCCACTCCATCCCACTCCATCTCACTCCAACCCACTCCATCCCACTCCATCCCACTCCATCCTACTCCATCCCTCTCCATCCTACTCCATACCACTCCATCCTACTCCATCCTACTCCATCCCACTCCATCCCACTCCATCCCACTCCATCCCACTCCATCCGCTTCCATCCCATTCCATACCTTTCTAGTGTGAGTCAAATAAAAACCTTTTCTTTCTTTCTTTCTTTCCATTCCATCCCATTCTATTCCATTCCACTCTACTCTACTCTACTCTACTCCACTCCACTCCACTCCACTCCACTCCAAACCAATCCACTCCAGTCCACACCATATTTGAATAGGTATGTTGTTTTTCTATTCCAAGCTAGATCGCGCTACTGAACTGCGCGTCTCGGTGTGAACTGACCGTAATTTTACTTCTGGAACACTTTAAATTCAAATATCTTTTGATAGACTGATCCGATTTCAATGAAACAAAAACTAAATGTTACTTCAAGTTACAGTCAGTCGTTATGTATTAAAGTTATCTACATAGCTTTCGTACATTTTACGTGATGCCCGAACAAATAAACATACAAACAGACATACAGACAAACAGACAAACAGACAAACAGACAAACAGACAAAAATTCTAAAAATGCTAGAAATGGTTCTATTGGTTGTCCTTAAACACGCTGGCTATATTTTTTGAGTTTTTTTTTAATGTACAAAAATTATTTTTCTACAGTTTTATTATATGTATAGATAGATAGATAGATTTGGTTTGCTCTTCTACGATGGAGTGAGCTTACCCAGAAGCCTGCTAATTCAAACTTTAAAGAAATAGATAGAATACACTTTATTGTACACCAAAGTTGTTACATAAACGTTTAGGAAAGCAGATACAGTACCACCCTTTGCCGTGCGTGCCTATTATGAAGAGTATTTAAAAGCGCTTACTGCGAATTGGTGGAATGGCAACTATGGACGGATGGTAATTTGCAGTACCTACGTCTGTATGTCCGATGGTGAAAGTGAAAGGGGGAATAATACTCTTAGATTTATATTTTATCAATGGGTTCCCTTGATTTGTCCCTGTAGATATCTTTTAATAAAAAACTAACATCAATCCTGTTTTGCCGGGTAGCAATTGAAAAATATAGCCTCTCGCCACTCGCCACTTTTATATACCTACCTACCATAGTTGTTTAAAGGTGAAAGGATTAAATACATCCGTTTATCAGAATTTGGGTTTATCCTCTTTAAAATATTAGTTTAAATATCAGCGTTTTCCAAAAATAACTTGGCTCTCAAAGTTTGAATAACTTTACTTATTGATTAAGCCGTTTGGGCTCTTCAA
The DNA here is from genome assembly GCA_954870645.1 of Agrotis clavis. NCBI lineage: Eukaryota > Metazoa > Arthropoda > Insecta > Lepidoptera > Noctuidae > Agrotis > Agrotis clavis. Next base: position 13,931,832 of record OX940919.1, on the reverse strand, counting down.
ACTTCCAAATTAATTTGGTCGCTTTTTATCAAAATGCGTTAATCCTGGTCGTCTGCCTCAGCTTAAATTGGTGTAGTTTGAATGTGGATCACATAAATTATGGTCTCTGCATCAGAATTGAAAGTAGTTAACCTTTAAACATTCCAAATTCAATTCTTTATTCCTTTTAAAGCGAGTAAACCAGTGCAAAGTATTTTTTTTAAATATACGGGTACCTATACAACGTGTAACGTTAATAGCGCAAAACCTCTCGTGGGGTAACTCGCAGCTCATGTTACTGAACAATGTTTGTTCTAAAACTTTTGGAAAAAAAAAAGATTTTTCATACAAAATGAGAAATTAATCGAGCCCATCATGTATGAAAAATCATATTTTTTTTTTCTCCAAAAGTTTTAGAACAAACATTGTTCAGTAGCGTGGGCTGAGTTACCCCACGAGAGATTTTGCGCTATTAACGTTACACGTTGTATACATAAGGCCTGGCTCTTATTAGTAGACCGTTGATAGTGCTAAAAATAGTCACCAGCTGGAAGTTCGAAAACCACTCTTACCAAGGGGTATCTAGCATATTTACCCAGCATAACTGGGTTGAGGAGCTTACATAGGCAGTCGCTCCATGTAAAACCCTGGTATTCAGCTATTACAATGGAAGCCTACTCCAAAATAGTTGGGAGCTTAGGCAGATGATGACGAACGCAACAGTGTTAAAACGATTCATCAAGTCGTCAATTTGTTGAAAATAATCTATACCTAGACCTGAGTCATAAAAGGTATGGCTTTCACGTATGACGCTTATGCAGTAAACACAAATACTTACTTAAAATCGTAAGGTACGAACTGTGGGTACGAAGGTTCAAGGTACTTATTACATTTTAGTTGAAAGTATTCAACACGTTTGATACTTTCCAGTGTAGATAACCGGTATAACATCTGTAGAAGTATTCGTAGTTGCAATTGTAATTAGTATCTTCGTATCTTTGATTCTAAGTAAGTAGATAGGTACATAATTATTAAGTTTTTACTCAACGTACCTATTCAATGAGCCAGTCTTAAACGTTTTGCAATATCCACGATGCAAATTCATACTAAAACTTTATTGTCAATTTGGAAACAAAAGTTTAAGTATTAGTTAACGTATGTCTTATAAAACACCACATCGTTAATTAAATAGTAACTTTAACCCGCAGCAGAAAAAGACGAAAAAACCATTCTAAGAGAACGAACTACTAGGATTAAAATTAGGTATCCTATAACCCGCCCCAAGTCTGTTTAGCGGTCGAGGGCCAAAGCCTGCTGGGGTCGCGGGACTTATCGAATTACCCTGACCCCGAACATAAAGGGCTATTGAAAGACACCGTGGATTTTAGTCAGTACGAGTCTGACAGTCCCTCCCGCCCTGCCCTGGGTGGGATTTGATGATATTACCACGTAAAAAAAAGTCTGTTTACCGGTAATAACGTTAACAGGTAACAATCGGGGTTACTGACCCAGTTAAAACGTTTAAATAGTATAGATTTACTAATGATGCAACTACAATATTGCTTAAAATAAAAAATGGGAGGCATAGTCTGATACCATATGAAAGTTTCGCTAAAACAATAGGCGTGTGTAATGTAAATTTCGTTGGCGGAACCGATTGCTACGAGGCCGTTTAGTTAGCAGAGACAGTTGAAACTTTTCAATCACCTGTGGACACATTCCATGCAGTTTGCAAGCACACATTACACAAATGTTTGATACTAGTAACTGTTAAATTGACGCAACTGTAAAATTTACAAAGCAAATCAGGGAAACTGACGAATCAGTAGATATTACTCGCTTAGTTCGCGAGCTAAGCTATTTGGTAAAGGACACATGACCAAGTAATCAGTGATACGCGATTCATTTGGTAATTGATATAGACAACCTAATAAGTTTCAAGTGCGTTCGTGAAAAAGCTGCTTTTTCTATCGAAATGTAAAGCAGTGATGGTAGATACTAAATGAGTTGTGAGAGTGTTGTGATCGCTTCGGGTCAGCATACTGCTTCACCAACATGTCTGAAACAATCCTTACTAGTGAGAAATATACATTCAGTGAGTTTGACTCCTGTGAAAGATTGCTGTGTTTGAGCATGTTTTGGCTAACCTACATTGTGAGATTGCCATTCATGTGGCTACATAAATCGTGTCGGGCGGGAAACGACAGTTCGGATGGTCGCTTCAGGATGTCGTACGAATACCTATGACTGTCGTTATGGGTCCGAATACCTATGACTGTCGTTATGGGTCTGAATGCCTAATAACAGGCCAGACCCGATCTATAGTTTAGAGGACAAGATTTATGGTTTTTCTCACTTCCAAACTGAATTTAACGAGCATGCTGCATAATTTGCATTAATTATGAAGACAGATGTTTGTGTTTTTCAGCAATGGAGTTGATAAATCATATTTTTTTTCTCCACGTTTTTTTTAAATATCGACGTGCTACAAATGAATAAGTTATTCAGAAAGCTGTTTTCCTAATAATATCCAATTCCTATAATTAGAACGTTTGTATTCAAGTCAATCGTTATACGCAGCGGTATTCCCTCATCCCTATTCTAGAGGTCATAGGTCACTCTGCTTTTCGGATTCTAAACATTTAAAGCAATTCAGATTCATTTATGTGTTTGAACATATAAGAGAAAAACAGCATCCTCCTTTCTAATAAAATACTTACATTTCTTAAGAGTTGACATTGATTTTCCGAGGATGAAATACCTTAACATCCTGCATCCTACTTCAAGAGGTCTTAGAGAAAAAGGAAAAACTATTTATTATAGCCGGTTATACAAATATTCCCGTTGGTTTTCACGATAACGGTCTTTAAATGTTTGTATAAACATCCATTAGCACAATAATCAACGGCATTTTCCGTTAGTTTGGCCCTAGTGTAACAGAAATGTATTGATTTGACATAGGCTACTGTAAATCTTAAATCAGTCTTCTTGGATGTCTTCAACAAGGTAAAAACCTATTGAAATGTATCCGGGCTCTCTGAACGGATCCTTGTATTGTTAAAGTTTCCAATAGATACATCGCAAGGTTAATTATCACAATAATCGTCTGACATAACCCTTCCTTATTAGCGGTGACCTCGGCCTCGACTATTTAATAATACTTACATGTGGGAAGATGCCTCAAAGCAGACAAGTTCGTCGCGCTATTGTTTTGTTTTATTAATCGTAGTTATCAAACGGATCGCGATTAATTTTAACCAACTTCAAAAAGGGGAAGGTTCTCAATTCAGTCGGTATTTGTTTTTTTTTTATGGTTTACACCGATTTCTCCGATTTGTCTGGTCCGATTTGTGTGATTCTTTTTTTTGTTAGATGAAAATATACACCTGCGATTTGGTCCCATAATTTTTTTTTCAGTTTGTTTCAGATTCAGTTTTTATTTTATGAGCAGTTTTCGCGAACAAAGTTATTTTGGTGTTCCTGACTGTTTTGACGAAGATGCCATTGACAGTAGGTAAATATATTTAGTTAAAAGCTATACTTCAGTTCTTCACCTCACCTTGAAATGTTACTGTAATGAGCAACTAAATATTACTTTCACAGTTATTCTGCTTTGCGACTGGGACTATAGCTTCATCGTTTTGTTTTTGACATTGTAAAGATATAGGCTTAGTTTTGTGCTTGTAGTTATCCGATTTTATTAAATTTACTTCCAGCTTTGAGTTCGAATCAATTTGTGCTGAAACTGACATTTCTACTCAGGTGCACTATCCTCAGTGATTTCAGTCAGACTATCAACAAACATAGTATATTAATTTCAAGATGTTAATCAAACCAGTTACTCTTCACAGGAACCAACCATCATCAGCTTGACAAATTCCTTACCAAAAACGAATCTAACAAGATAACAATATTCTTAACAGGTTGCCCACACACTCTTCACAAGGAATCGAACGGCCATTACTGATTATACTGCGTATAATTGCGTACTTAAAGAACACATAGCAAGCCCATCGACGCACCTGCTTAACTCCATTCGATGCCGTTATTGGCCCATACTACTTCTTGAAGATCGGTCATGCGAATATTTATAACGGTAAATGATAAATGGTCGATAAAGAATTTAATCGGTTGCCCTAATTAATATCTTCGTATTGGAAGGTAGGTATGTTTTGATGTTTGTAATTAAATGAATGGGCGTATAAAATATAAATGAGAAGAGGTAGGTAATAATAACTACCTTCTAGGTAACGTATTGAATGACCCTATTTCTATTGATCACTGATTTATACACTCACGAGCAAAAGAATGGAATCACTTAAGAGCTTCACACACAGCAGCTATAATGTATATTTTTACATCTTCGAATCTCTATGGAAAGATGTATTGAGATGTATTGTGCTATAATGTACATCTTTACATTATAGCTGCTGTGTGTGAAGCCCTTTACTTGGAAATTGATCCGGGATAGCTCCTTAAATAAATAGGTGATTTGAATGAATTTAGTATCAAATTAAAGGTAACAGTTAAACCTTTCAAATGGTTTCATTTTTATTATTCTTAACTAGTTATAAAGTACTCAAGATCGCGCGGAATCGGAGTACATGATTATTATACTTTTGCACACGAGTGTAGTGGAATGAAACGACGCTCTTCTTGTCAGATTTATTTAATGAATTCTGTAATTTTAGCCGTCGACGTTTCCTCATCAACATCGCCTTCAGTACGAAAATAAAAACATATTTCAAGGCTCTTCGTATTCTCGAGACGTTTGTTTCAAAAACTGGAAAGACACAAAAGAATTTCGAGTCTAAGTGAGTGATTAAATTTGAGGAGTTCTTTATTCTTGGAGAGGAATGGTCATGACCATCGTTACAAACACGACCGGTCCGTAAGAGGTGCTGTTCATTTGTGCCGAGATTCAGCCGGGATAAAAGAGGTCCATTATAAAATACATTTCTATGATTTACAAGTTGTCTCTGGTTTATAGAGGTCTATTCGTTATTTCATGCTGTGGTCACTGGAACAGTATCTAACTGTGAACTGGTGTTAATCACGAATGTGTTAAAACAAACATTTGATAAAGGATGTTATTTAAGTATTGAATGGATATGATAATAATTATCAACAATTAGCATTCATCTGTGATATTTTCATATTAATTTATTATTATTTCTAAGTTTAATTAAAAAAAAAAAAAACATTAACTGATTAGATGGTCCTTTGAATCTCTTGAGGATTTATTTTGGTGATTCTAAATTTCAATCGACTTTCTAAAACATAAAATTCATTTAAAATGGCGGAAAAGAACGAGTTGTTTGTTGTCGTAAAATAAAATTCGCGGCATGTAATAGATTAACAGTTAATTATGCAATAATTGGTTTTGACAACTTTCTCTAATAGCTTCGAGTGAATTCTTCTGTTGTGACCAATATTTACGTAATAGGATGACTCGGTTCTCGAAGCGGCTTCTATGCATTAATTATATTATGTATCCATGTTAATAGTTTATTTTTATGTTTTAAATTAGTTAGTCTACATGTAAAAAATAACTCGCAAATACTTTTGGCAAAGATGGCACGGTTGACGAAGTGGTTGAGTGTCGTGGGTTCCGTTCGAGTACGAAATAAATAACTTTGTATGATCCACAAGCTATTGCTTAGGATGAGTTTACTGAAACGCACCCAGGTTACATCAGAAATTCCTAGAAGGCGGCAACGTTTAAAAAAATATTGCTGCTCTGGCCAAAGTTAAATAGGACAAGAACATGATTCTCGACAAAGCTACCTTTTAGTCTAAATTCTAATCAACATCAGTTTGGCAGTCAGAAAAGAATTTAACAGAGACAAATCATCGCATTAAAATTTTAAAAAAATACCAGCTGCTAACTCTTTGGTTCGACGTGATAAAACTAGTTATTCACGTGCTATTTAACCGATGGCAGATCATAAATAATATAATTATCAATCCATATTTCACTATGTAAATTGATAAATTAACATAGAAAACATTTTAACCTGGATCTATGGATGTTATTAAATTATTTAATGCCTATAAACATTGATTAGGCTCGTGACCAAAGAATATAACTACCGCACAGGCCATGCTTGCCTAGGTTGGTTTGTTGATGAGTGTTACTGCGAGTTTTACCGTGGCTCGGAAAGCAAGTAAAACTTTCCGTCCCAGCTGTCATTTTTTGTAGATTTTTGACAGATTTCTGTTAGCCCGTTGTTCGTACGCAGCGAGACGTAAGTCTCCGATACCTTACGACTTTGGCATCCAGGTGACTATCTACTATATAAAAATAAGTCGGGTTTTCCTTCCTGACGCTATAACTCCAGAACGCACGAACCGATTTCCACGGTTTTGCATTCATTGGAAAGGTCTCGGGCTCCGTAAGGTTTATAGCAAAGAAAATTCAGGAAAAAAAACGAAGCCATCTGGTGGCGAAACGGAGTTCGCCGGGTTTGCTAGTCGTAATATGAATACAGAGGTTCGTACAGAGGCATGACCCAATGATACCAAAGTCGTAGTAGAAGGGGCTTAGTTACAAGTCACAAGCTGCAAGTCTGGCAACACGTCTTATCAAGGGGTATAGTTTTTCCGGGTTTTTGGGTTGTAAAGGTTCTAGGTAAAATCCTGATATTCAGTTGCATTCGGTTCGACTGGAAGCCTAACACAACATATTTGAGAAAAGGCTAGGCAGATGATGATATAAACATGGACTAGGTACATATAAAAGGTGCGGTTATTAAAATACTCGTACCTCGCATGTAAGTAACGAATTATCTGACACATTCTTATGCATAATAACTGAACAGTTAGCCTTGAATTAATTTTATTATTTTACATAATATGTGAGAATTGTTGCATTTTGACTAGCTACTGTTCAAGTAAGGGTAGGAAATTAATATTCTGCATTCCAATCAATCAATCCGGAACATGGATATTCGGCCAAGAACCAGAGTCACCGACATAGCTCGTATGCAAGTTGAAGTAGTACTATTATTTATTCTGTGGTTGAAGTGGCAATGGGCAGGTCACAGTGCTCGTAAAACTGACAACCAATGGGGAAGAAAAGTTCTCGAGTGGCGACCACGGACCGGAAGAAGCAGCGTAGGCAGGCCTCCCACTAGGTGGACCGACGACCTCGAGTGAGTCGCGGGCAACCGATGGATGCAAGTGGCGAATTGTCATTGGGCGTGGCGGTCTAAGGGGGAGGCCTATGTTCAGCAGTGGTCGTCTTCCGGCTGATGATGATGATGATTCTGTTAATAGGTATTTTAGGTTTAGTTTACATTGCTGAAGGAGTTATTTGCGTGAAGAACTGAACAGAACTTAGCTATGTCTTATTAAAACATCCATGAATTCCTGTAGGTATGCGAAAGCTTACGATAACAACAAAAAGGTCAATAACGTCTGTCACCTGTAACTTGAAAGTTACGTTTCGCAAATTATATTTTAACTTTCAAAAATATTTTATCGTTATTATTTTCTACTCACTATAAGTATACGAGGAGCAATAAAAATAAATACGCTGTCAAATTATTCCGCAAACTAATGTTTTTTCGTAATTTTACTATTTACCTGACATAATATTTATGGTCAAAACAAAGAGATAAATTCTAACACTAATAATTTGAATATTTATGACACGGTCTTTTGACAATTAGCAAAAAGTAGTCCTCTAGTGGGATTGAGCCGTGTTATGGCTAGTAGAAGGCTGTATACTATGTCCACGCCTATTAATGCGTGAATCAGCCATCTAACGGTGCAACTTGTTTAAGTAATAGAAATAGTGTTGTCTATGGTTACAAGCACAGATAAGGTAAGAAATCGATATGTTTGAATTAAAAGCGAAATAAAAATGTCTGTTAAATAATTACCTTTGTATTAATGCTTCTCTAATTCTGTTAACCGGTTTTAAAATATTTTTAGGCAGTTGTCACTTATGGCCATAAAATTCCGAACACTATGGTTTTATCACGATTTTAATCCATAATTTATTTATATTTTGATCAAAATATGATTTAAATCTTAGGTATATTAATTGAAATACAACTTTAACTCGAACTCAGATAATTATTTAGTGGGCTTAGTTGCCAATATCATCATGAACCTGTAGGTATACGTCCACAACTGGACATAGGCCTTTCCGAAATGTGGTTAGAAATTCCCACATGGTTAATCACATCAAAATGTGGACTTTAAACCTCAAACGATCCCTTCTAAAGAATGTCAAGCTTAGTATCGCAAGAGAAAATGTGTGGACATTAGCTCTCGCACAATTTCCGTTGAAATACGTGAATGTAGTACGTATACAAGATATTTAGGTGCACGCATTCAATCGTGCACACTCGCGCAGACTTACATAGAAACGGAAGACATTTTGTAAATATGGTGGTGCGAGAAGAGATTTGCTGTTTTACTATACATATAAGTTGCTGTTACAAGTTAGTTACGAAAGTTTCATACATAACATCACGCCTATATTCCCCGAAGGGTTTGGCAGAGGTGTGCTCAATATTCCACCCACGTTGCGCCAGTATATTTGTCCATATTTCGCATGTAATAAAGGGAAAAGGTAACCAGGATCTGGATTACAGAGTTTATTATTATCGTCATCATCTGCCTAGCCTTTCTCAACTAAGTTAGAGTCGGCTCCCAGTCGGATTCAATTAAAATTCAGTATTTTAAATGGAGCGACTGCATATCTGACTGCCAAAACTCAAATACGGTGCCCTTATGTAAGACTGGTTGTAAGAATTTTGAGCTTCTGACTAATAGTAACGTTTGTTAAAGATCTATAAATGACAGTGGGGTCCAACGGCTTTACGTGCTTTCCTTTGGCTGGAGTAAACTCGCTATATGATAGATGGTTAGCCACCGACAGGCACTGTAAGTGCGGCTTAACCTGGAAGATCATCCTGTGCGTCTGTAATTACTTGGCCACGAGCTGAAAAATGTTTGATTGAAAAATACAAAACTTAACAGTTTTTTGACTTGGAACTCAAAGACCACATCCTCAGCAGTCGTGATTACAATGACTACACCAGCAAGGCAGTTACGAAAGTTAATGGAAAGTTATTCGCGATACGGCGGCAACAATTTAACAAACTATCGCTAAATCTTAACGCTCGAGGGACTTAGTACAACGGACTGGGGTCGAATGTTCGCAAACTATGGTATTAGCTAGTATTACTTATTATTATTACAGCATTTGATATCACATCTCAATTTTGATACATAATAAAGAGGCTTGTTACTTTGTTTACTTGGAATTATTCTTGTATCGTGGGTGCGTTTAAACATTTAAACTCACCACAAACAGCCGTACGGGACTTGGAACTTGCGACACGCAGCGCTGCCGTCAATCGCTGCTTCTGCCCCAACCTTGCCATCATTTGCACAGTATATTATGACTGTATTCTCGCTACTAAGTTAAACTAAGTTTTGTCATAGAACGTGACGACGTGAAGGTCGAAGTGAGTATACTTGTATAGGATTGTAGCAGGTGTCGCCTACCACTTCCCCTTCCCCTGAATTGCTGCCTTAGCGTCATTTCAGGCATCCACAGTAAAGCCCGGTTAAGCACCTCACAGAGAGATGCCAATACAAAACAAAAAAAAAATTCGCCTACACTCAGTTTCTGCCATCCCCATGGGAAAAGACATAAGTTGCTATTGATTTTTCTGTATTTCAGTTACAGGGATGACCGGGCGACCTCTGTAAAACGTGTAGTTAGGGCTCCTATTTTGGGGGTGGGTTAGGTTTTATCAAATGATTCCTCCCACGCTGGGAGGAGCGGAAGGGAGAATCAGACAAGCAGATTTCATTCGGAGAATTGTGATTTGAGAACCTGATTACAAATATATCGCACTTCACGCAGAGAAATGTCTAGTAACCTGTACGAGAACTTCTGGTTGCAACCGTGACAGCAAGACTCACTACTTGACCTTACAACATTTTCAGTAATAAATAGGTGCTATGTAAGTAGTAGAGATAACAAGGACTTAGTATTTATTACTAGAAATTTTGTAAAGTCAACCAGTGAGTCTTGTTGTCACGGTTGCAACCAGAAGTTCTCGTATATATTTCTCTACGTGTTAGTATAGGTAATACCGAGGTAAAGCCGAGGTGTGGCTAATATTACAGTCATACATTTTGTTCTTATATTTGCCTCATGCAGTATTTTGCAAAACTACTTACGATGAACTAAAACAATGCATCAACTTCGTTGCAGTATCCAAGACAGTAAACTTCTCTGGGATTTCGTCGATATTCATTGTCCCGGTGAATTTCTGGTGGTTTTGCCACTGTTGATTCTAATTATCTGGAGTTGCATTTTTTTGTTCACGAGTGCGATGGGCTTGCTTGCCCCAATAAAACTAAATGAAGAATCTAATAAATACCTACTAGTACATATATAGCTGAATAACATAGTTGGTAAAAGACTACGCAGATAATGATGAAACAGTCCAAGAATTAGATAACTAGTAAGCATAATCACTTAAGTCTTAGATCACTTAGTCTAAGCTGAATCATAGATCATAAAAACGTGTCTTTTTAAGTGCCAAACGACTTTCTAATTGCTACCAAGAATCTTCCATCATAATCAAAGTTCTAATTATTCAATTAGTTAATTACGGAAGTTAAAATTCATTGGGTATTTGCATATATAACATTCCGGATTATTCGAAATTAAGCGGTATTCGAAGATTCGGATATTTGATAAATGCTACATGATTATTAATAGTAGATTACGCACCAGGGGAATAAAGCAGTGCCTTACGTCACGGGCGTATTGAATCCCGAAGCGACACTAAGGATTCTGGGGGTGAACCTCCGGAGCGCAGCGAGGAGGTTCAAGTGTTAATTCCCGAGTGAAACGAGGGAATTAAGCTAAGAATCCTTAGTGTAGCGAGGGATTTAAGTTAGCCCAAGACAAAGGCAGCTTTATTGCTGAGGTGAGTACTCTACTTTTCACACCACCTGCGAGGAAATAAATTCGAATTTTGAAATTTGATGTGGTACGACAACCTTCGAACGTGAGCATGCTGTGGTGCCCACCTCAGCAAGCGATCAGCTGTTGCAGTGGGGACTGCCGGGGGGCAGCCGCCGCTGCTTCAATTCCTTCGTTCAAAGTTTTCAAACTATGTTTTGTTTGAGGTTCCAAATTCAAATCACATTATTCCAACGGGAATAATGAAATTCAGTACATATATTATTCCCGGCTCGAGCGGGAGGGAACAATGCCTTGCTTTACGGCCGGTTAGCAGACATATAATTTGACATTTACGAGCAGGTGGTGTGAAATAGTAGATTACGCACCAAGGGAATAAAGCAGTGCCTTACGTCACGGGCGTATTGAATCCCGAAGCGACACTAAGGATTCTGGGGGTGAACCTCCGGAGCGCAGCGAGGAGGTTCAAGTGTTAATTCCCGAGTGAAACGAGGGAATTAAGCTAAGAATCCTTAGTGTAGCGAGGGATTCAAGTTAGCCCAAGACAAAGGCAGCTTTATTCCTGAGGTGAGTACTCTGCTTTTCACACCACCTGCGAGGAAATAAATTCGAATTTTGAAATTTGATGTGGTACGACAACCTTCGAACGTGAACTTGCTGTGGTGCCCACCTCAGCAAGCGATCAGCTGTTGCAGTGGGGACTGCCGGGGGGCAGCCGCCGCTGCTTCAATTCCTTCGTTCAAAGTTTTCATACTATGTTTTGTTTGAGGTTCCAAATTCAAATCACATTATTCCCACGGGAATAATGAAATTCAGTACATATATTATTCCCGGCTCGAACGGGAGGGAACAATGCCTTGCTTTACGGCCGGTTATCAGACATATAATTTGACATTTACGAGCAGGTGGTGTGAAAAGTAATTTATAAAGTAAGCATGAATAATTGAATATCCAACAGGTTCGTAGGCACAGTTATCGCAATTTACCATAAAAATGAGATATATTTCTCAACCGAGGAAACGAATACAAATATGGTGGTCACTTGAAAGTAGTTTATACGAAATATTCTCTAAGGTTACCAATTTAATTTTGGACTAGCTATGCCCTCGGTTTCACACGCCGCTTGGCTCCTAGCATGACGTAAATAGCGTATAACCTACCTCAAGAATTGGGCGTTTTCAACATTCAAATAAACAAACACTTCACCTTTATTATTTTAAGCGTAGATGTTAAAATTGGTAAATATTTAAAGAATGAATGCAAACTTTGTAGTGAACAAATTGCAATGAAACATCTAGTAATTGTGTAATTACAAATTGCTCATTAGCAACGCAAATTCCAAATAAATGTGTTTTCAACACATTGAGACAGGATATGAGTTCCCTTTACATACATTTATTTTATCATCATCAAGATTTTAATTACAACGAAGTTTTAAGTGATGCATTGTGACGAAGTACTAACTAGAAACGGTTCTGAAGTAATTTTTAGCTCCTAAATTGGATATAATCTACTGCTTAGTATAATTATAATAAGTAATGATGAGTAGGATCAAGATAACTGCAAGGTGAACAACTCTACGTTTTATTACAATTTAAAGACAATAGCAGAAATCAGTCGTTCATCTTTTGTTAGGTAGTGTTGTTTGTTGGTTCCTGTTTGAAATGTCAATACGTAAAATGCAAGTGCATTTTTCGTTACTATTTTCAATAAAAGATAAAATGTTGATAAATAGAAGAAATTGTGCCTATGATAAGTCGGGTTTGACGCAGATTGTGCACTTCGCAAATTGTGCACTTGACGCAAAATGTGCACTTCGCAAATTGTGCAATTCGCAAATTGTGCACTTCTAATTCGCAAAATGTGCATTTTGCAAATTGTGCACTTCTCAAATTGAGCACTCCTCAAAATTAATGTGAATATTATTATAATGGTTCAAAATAAAAACCGTTTACATACAATTATTTTTTTTATTATTTTGCACGATTATAGCACTATAACAGTAGTTTCGTGTGAAAAATAATCACGTTCAGGAAATATTTTGATTATGTAGGTATTTTCAGTACATGTGACCTATACACATAATATGAGCACTCCAGCCATTTACTAATTATTATTTTTTTCTAATAAATATTTATTTTTACTAATAAAATTATTTTAATTAATCGCTTTATCACACTTTCAAAATACATAAAAAAGAAACATGTCTATTATTTCCTCAGTAGCGTAACTCAGTAGGTAAGTACTAAGTACTCAATTTAGTCAAAAGTAGGAAATAGAATTATATGTATATATTTAATGCTATATTTATTTTTATACTGTATTCTTATTTTGATTAATTAATTATAATAAAAATATAAATACAAAACACTCTCTATTTTCAAGAAAGTCATATATATTATATATTATTCTATTTCCTACTTTTGACTAAATTGAGTACTTACCTACACAAATAATAGACATGTTTATAATTTCTATTTTTGTACAGAGAAATTATTTATTTAAAAAAATGTAAGTAATATTAAATGGCTGTAGTGCTCATAGTATGTGTACAAAAAAACATGAACTGAAAATACATCAAAACATTTCCTGAACGTGATATTTTGTACATGAAACTACTGTTATCGTACTAAACTCGTGCAAAATAATATAAAAAAAATAAGGTTCTTATTTTGAACTATTAGGATAATTTTCAGATTCATTTTGAGGAGTGCTCAATTTGAGAAGTGCACAATTTGCGAAATGCACATTTTGCGAATTAGAAGTGCACAATCTGCGTCAAACCCTTTTATGGGTTTGACTGTAGTGCTCATAGTATGTGTACAAAAAAACATGAACTGAAAATACATATTCAAACATTTCCTGGACGTGATATTTTGTACATGAAACTACTGTTATCGTACTAAACTCGTGCAAAATAATATAAAAAAAATTAAGGTTTTTATTTTGAACCATTATAATATTATTCACATTAATTTTGAGGAGTGCTCAATTTGAGAAGTGCACAATTTGCGAAATGCACATTTTGCGAATTAGAAGTGCACAATTTGCGAATTGCACAATTTGCGAAGTGCACATTTTGCGTCAAGTGCACAATTTGCGAAGTGCACCAACTGCGTCAAACCCGATAAGTCTACGAAAGAGGTGGTTTGCCATTCTATGATAGCATCCATTTTCAACATAAAGAAGAAAGACATTTGTGTTCTTTAGCCAGCCAATATAAAACATTGTTTTTTGATTATTTATTAAATGTTTTTATTGCACTACCTGTAACCCCTTTTTAAATTCATATTTCTAGATACCTACCTATTAAAGTTTGAATGTTTGGATGGATGGATGTTTGTTACTAAATCACGTCAGAATGGCTGAACGGATCTTGATGAAATTTGGCCCAGAGATAGCTTATAGTCTAGTGTAAAACATAGGACGTTTCTGTGCGATAATTTACGAGATATGCGCGTACGAAGCCGTTGGCAAAAGTTTAGCCAGTTACCTATAATTAATTTAAATCGCAATTTATTCTACTTACGAGTATTAACAATGAAACTACAGTCATAAAAGTGGAGGTGTGTGAAATAAATGCTTCCAAGTACAAGATATTTTAGCCTGCTCAGATAACCAAAGTTTGGGAGTTATTGTTATATTAAACAAAAGGGAAGAACAATAAGTATATTTTATCAGTTAATGTGTTTCAGATTCTTATTAAACAAGTTCTTGTAGGCCGCCTACACTTTAAAGTTCCAATCTGGTGGGCAGTGGGAGATGGCACTAGACGACTCGTATAGCTCTGTCTTTTTCCCACAGTGGAACTACTCTCGCTTTAAGCCGTCATGGTAGGCCAACTGGTGTTCCAGTGAGTGAACGAGATCGCTAGACGACCTTTATAGCTCTGTCACTTTCACTCGCCGGAGTAAGCCTGGTTTTAAGACGTTGTATACCGCCCTGATAGCTTCTTCGATTATATTAATGACAAATCACGTTTAATAAGTAAGATTTAAAAAAATATAAGTATTGATTAAGAGTAAATGAGGTCACAGTAAATGCCTTCTTAATGGCTTGGGTTCATTATTCCCAAAAAAAAAATTACAGCCGAGCGATAAATTCAAGTTAATTGATAATTAATTTAGGTGGCTTAAGGTCAAACAAGTCAACATTTTTTCCATAGAAACTTTGTTGGGGTTTTACTCCACTATTTGACAAGGTAGGTACATCCAAAATTAAACATGGTATCGTTTTGTCTAATTATTAATTTTGTCTGTACGGAAGCAGAATTGTAAAATATGAAGCTATTAAAAAGTTACGAGCTTCTAAAGATTCGTTTTTTTTGCTAATTTTAACACAACTTTAGGTGTAAATTAGAAGCTAAAGAAGCATCAAATTTCCAAAACGAAGTCCGTACCGACACAGCAAATTTATCGAAGAATTTAATAAATTTTATTTGAAATTGTGTCCTTCGGCCTCATTCGGGGTCATATAAACATTATTTGAGTCAAGCATCTTCCGTTTCCGTGTCACATCTATACAGGTATATGCAAATGTCGCCCTTTTGACAACACGATGATGACGTATTTCCGCCTTCGTTCACCAGGTGGCTGCAGCGCGCCAAAACCCTCATTGGCGTCCTGTTTTTCGGACGGTTCACATCTTTAAAAGTTAACGTTGTTAACGTTCGATATTTGAAAAAATATTTTATAATATTATCAGATTTTTTATTTTTATATTTTTTTTTTTTTAAACAAAATAGTGTTCAGTTTAGTTTTCTTAAAATGGCGGATAGAATACAGACGCGTAGTCGTAAAGATTCTGTTTCGTCATCGGGTTCGTCGAGTTCCTCAAGTTCCTCTGAATCATCACCGTCGGCTTCAGAGGTTGAACAGGTTGATAAGTCCCGTAAGAGGAAGAAGGCGAGTAAGAAGAAGAGAAGTAAGCGTCTTCGAGGGCAAAGCAAGGTAATCAAAAAGCTTGCAAAACAGGTCAGTGATTTGAAAAAATTATATTGCTACCCTCATAATATTATGTATACTGAAAATGGAAATTATGAGTGTGATAACCCGATATATTATGGTAATAACTGCGATATGGCCCAAGAGCAATCAGAATCAGAAGGATTGTCAGAACCCGTCGCAGATCCTGCACCGGTTCAATCATTTAATTTTGATTTGGCAACGCAATTAAAGGAGCCAGCTGTCACTGCAACCCCTTCTAATCAGATAGAATTGTTAAATTCCATTCAATATTTTAAAAATGACAACTGGAATAATGTTAGATATGTGGAAACACAAAAAGTATATAATGCTCGTCCAGGATATGTTGACCTTGAAGTTAATGATGAGATCAAGTCTTTAGAAAAAGTTAGCCATCTACCCTCTTCGGATAAATTTCTTGGCTCTGTAACTCGGGCATTGATAATGCAAAGCGAGGCTATGCAACAAGGTTTTCGACAGATAGTGGACTGGGCAAAGGATACTAGTAGTATGGATCCAGAGCAGTTAGCATTAAAATTAAAAGAGGTTTTTTCTGCCGATTATCAAAAAGTTTCACGAGATTGTTTACAACTAGTTTGTGGTCGTAGGGCAGATATAATTGAACAAAGGCGCGAAGTGTTCGCTAAGCAATTAAGGGATAAATCATTTAAGCCATGTTTAAAGAAAATACCGCCGTCTAGTGAATTTTTGTTTGATAAAGTACCTTTTAGTGAATTTATTAAGAATAATGGCGGTGTTAACAAAATTTTTTATCCAAATAAAAATACTTTTTCTGGGCAAGAAAAGAAAACCCCTAGACCCCAGGCGGCGTACCCTGGGCCTAGTGGGTATCAATCGTCCAGTCGCGCTCCTGCACTGATGATGAACCAAAGATTTCTTCTTCCTCAGAGTGTAGAAACATTTTATAATTATCAGGCAATGCATCCATTTAATAATAATAGATTTTTTCGTCCTCAATCAAGGGGACAGCATACTGGACAACGCTTTCAGCAGCCCAGTTTTCGGAGAAATGACCCGCAAAACAATGTACCACGAGGCAAAGGCTCTGGTAAATTCAATAAAAAGTTCTGACTCGGATCAGAAATTTCGAGGGGGTTGCCTACAAAATTTTGTTACGGAGTGGAAGAGATTGAGGGCACCAGAACCATTAATAAAAATAGTGAAGGGTTATCGTATTCCATTTCAAAAGAAACCGCCTCTGGTACCGCCAAGGCAGGTGAAACGTTGCAATCTCACTCTACCATCTCCGGAGATGGACACGGTCATTCAAAATTTGTTAAAACAAGGAATTTTAGAGCATGCCCCCCTGACTCCGAGTTTCGTATCAAATTTCTTTCTGATTCTCAAAGGCGACGGAACCTACCGTCCCATTTTCAATTTAAAAAGTTTGAACAATTATTTGATTATAAGCAAGTTTCGTTTGATTTCGGTAAATCGGATTTCCGATTTTATTCAGGACAGGGATTGGATGGTCAAAATAGACCTCAGGCAAGCCTACAATCACGTAAGTGTTGCACCAGTACATCGGTGTTTTCTCCGCCTATTGTATCGAAATCAGTTACTGCAAATGACTTGTTTGCCATTTGGCCTGGCGACAGCGCCCAAAGTGTTTGCATCACTGACCAACTGGACCGCCGAGATTTTCAGGAATCTAGGCATACGAGTAGTGGTGTTTCTCGACGATTATCTCTTAGTAGCACAGGACAGAACGACACTTATAAAACACGTGGACATTGTTCTGCGAACTCTCAGTCAGTTGGGTTGGCAGGTAAACATGGAGAAGTCGATTCTTGTCCCTCAGAAAGTAATAGAGTATTTGGGTTTGATGTGGGATCCGTGGCAAAATCAAAAATTTTTACCAGAAAACAAAATTCAGAGCATGCAGATAGTTTTATCGAAGTTGCTCCGCCGGCGGAAGGCGTCTCTTCGAGAGATACAGAGTATCATAGGGGTCCTGAATTTTGCTCGTCTGGTAGTTCCAATGGGTCGTTTGAATTTTCGCCATCTACTGGCTTATTGCAACCTGGTCCTGAAAATGCTTACCTCTTGCCTGCGGAAGTACTAGAAGAGTTGAATTGGTGGAAAGTTCACTGTCTAGAAAAGTCCAGGCTTCATCCACCACCAGTGAAAAACTTTTTGACCACAGATGCAGCCGATTCAGGTTGGGGGGCGGAGTTGAATGGTCTTCATTTATCGGGCAAGGGACAAAAGAAGAAGAGCGGCTTCATTCGAATCACAAAGAGATGCTAACCATTCTAAAATGTTTGTTAGAGTTCGCTCCGTCTCTGAGTCATACATCTCTTCTACTGCAGTGCGACAACAAAGCGGTGGTGGCGTACTTGAGAAAGGAAGGGGGAAACAAGTCAAGGATCCTGATGGAGTTAATATATCGAATATTTCATTTATTTCAGAAGTACGACATTCATGTAATCCCCCATCACATACCAGGCAGGTACAACAATGTCGCAGACGGTCTATCGCGTCATTCGACGTTACAGGAATGGCATCTACTCCCCGAATTCACCAGCATTGTCTTTGCAAAGTGGGGTGTTCCCCAGACAGATCTTTTTGCCTCCAGCACAGCTCACGTAGTGCCTTGCTATGTCACTCTAGATCAACGAGACCAGCGAGCATGGAGGCACAACGCGTTCTCATTCAATTGGGACTTTCGTCTAGCTTGGGTCTTTCCTCCTCCGAGTTTGTTACCCCGGGTCCTGATGCATCTCAATCAGGCTCGAGGTATATTCCTGATAGTTGCACCGAGGTGGTCCCGAGCATTCTGGAGAGCAGACTTGAAAACCAGAGCGACCGCACCTCCATTCACGATTCACAGGTTATCGAAGGTGCTAGTGGACACGAGGACCGGGCAGCCACCACCTCGGGTGAAGGAGCTGGTCTTAGAAGTATGGAAATGTGGGGGTGGTCTGAATCCTTAGGTGACTGGTCGGCAGAACAAAAGTGTCTGCTCAAACAAGGTTGGAGGTCGTCAACTTTGAATACCTATAGGCCAGCATGGCAGAGATGGTTAAATTGGTGTTCCAAGTTCGGTGTAAATTTTTCAGATCCGTCAGGTAGTGAATTGGCTCGATTTTTAGCCGATTTACACCTAAAAGAAAAATTATCGTATCGTACAATTTTACTTCATAAATCGGTTGTTTCTACTTTATGCAATACAAAGATCGAGGCCCGCTTAAGTTCAAATATTTTAGTTAAACAAATGATTAAAGCTATAGCGTTGCAGCAGCCTAAGAAGTGTCCACCCACTATTTGGGATCCTGGGTCTCTGGTAGGTTGGTTGGGCAGTAGACCTCTTCAAAATCAAAGCCTATTCGATATTTCAAGAGTTAGTGCAGTTCTTTTGTTGTTATGTTCAGGGCGTAGGATACACGACTTAACATTGCTAAGTGTATCTCCAGACAGATGTATAGTAGGCGAGAATAGCATAATGTTTTGGCCGCATTTTGGGTCGAAAACTGATTCAGAAACTCACGTACAGTCAGGTTGGAGATTATTAGGTAATGTTGAGAATGAGGCGCTTGATCCGGTGGTTTGGCTTAAAAAGCTCATAGAAATTGGAAAACCACGTCGTTTGCTTTGTTCTAGTGATAGTTTATTTATTACAGTTTGTGGAAAAGCTAAGCCAGCTACTAAAACTATATTGGCTGGTTGGGTTAAGTCGATTTTGAAAGAGGCAGGAATTCAGGCTACTCCGGGTAGTTTTCGTTCTGCGGTTGCTTCCCGAAGTTGGTTGGATAACGAACCTCTTGACGAGATAATGGCACGAGCAAATTGGAGATCCGGTAATACTTTTAAAAAACATTACAGGAGGGAAGTGGTTCCAGCAGTTTCAGCCCAGGGAAGCTCATTGATTCATCTTTTTCAGCCAATTAATTAATTATATTTGTTTCAATTAAATAAGTTATTTGTTATTTTTATAGTGAATAAGGTATGAGAAATGTTACATGATTATGGTAAGTTTACAAAAAGATGTTATAACTATAAGGTACGTATAAATGTGCAGTTTATTTCAGTTTGTAAGTGTTTAATTAGTTATTTTAAAAGGTTATTATTTTATTGCAATATATTTAGTAAATGTATACTTAAATTGGTCATTGGCGTCCCGTTCACCAGGCGATAACAAACAAAGCCTCAAATAATGTTTATATGACCCCGAATGAGGCCGAAGGACACAATAGTAGCGTTTTACCTTCAAATAAAACGCTTGTTGTGTCCGGAGACTCATTCGGGGTCATAACTTTAAAGTCTGCCTGGTTTAATTGTTTCTCAAGTTTTTAGGGTTTTGAGGCCACAATGAGGGTTTTGGCGCGCTGCAGCCACCTGGTGAACGAAGGCGGAAATACGTCATCATCGTGTTGTCAAAAGGGCGACATTTGCATATACCTGTATAGATGTGACACGGAAACGGAAGATGCTTGACTCAAATAATGTTTATATGACCCCGAATGAGTCTCCGGACACAACAAGCGTTTTATTTGAAGGTAAAACGCTACTATTAATTGGTGCAGTGGATTTCTCATAAAACCCCTTCTTCCAAAGGCTTTTTCGTATTTTTTTACGCGCGCCTTTTACTCTGAATGATCGTGCATCTCACTGAATAATGTTTTCCCCTGTTTTCTCCACGGGGGGATGACGCTCGCGCACACATCTATATCTATACATATAATAAAACTGTAGAAAAATAATTTTTGTACATTAAAAAAAAACTCAAAAAATATAGCCAGCGTGTTTAAGGACAACCAATAGAACTCATTTCTAGCATTTTTAGAATTTTTGTCTGTTTGTCTGTTTGTCTGTTTGTATGTTTATTTGTTCGGGCATCACGTAAAATGTACGAAAGCTATGTAGATAACTTTAATACATAACGACTGACCGTAACTTGAAGTAACATTTAGTTTTTGTTTCATTGAAATCGGATCAGTCTATCAAAAGATATTTGAATTTAAAGTGTTCCAGAAGTAAAATTACGGTCAGTTTACACCGAGACACGCAGCTCGCAGTTCAGTAGCGCGATCTAGCTTGGAATAAAAAAACAACATACCTATTCAAATATGGTGTGGACTGAAGTGGAGTGGTTTGGAGTGGAGTAGAGTAGAGTGGAATGGAATAGAATGGGATAGAATGGAAAGAAAGAAAAGGTTTTTATTAGACTCACACTAGAATGGGATGGAAGGGGATGGAGTGGGATGGAGTGGGATGGAGTGGGATGGAGTGGGATGGAGTGGAATGGAGTGGGATGGAGTGGGATGGAGTGGGATGGAGTGGGATGGAGTGGCATGGAGTGGGGTGGAGTGGGACGGAGTGGGATGGAATGGGATGGAGTGGGATAGAGTGGGATAGAGTGGGATGGAGTCGGATGGAGTGGGATGGAGTGGGATGGAGTAGGATGGAGAGGGATGGAGTAGGATGGAGTGGGATGGAGTGGGGTGGAGTGGGATGGAGTGGGTTGGAGTGAGATGGAGTGGGATTGAATGGGATGGAGTGGGATGGAGTGGGATGGAGTGGTATGGAGTCGGATGGAGTGGGATGGAGTGGGATGGACTGGGATGGAGTAGAATGGAGTGGGATGGAGTGGGATGGAGTTGGATGGAGAGGGATGGAGTAGGATGGAGTGGGATGGAGTGGGATGAAGTGGGATGGAGTAGGAACGAGTGGGATGGAGTGGTATGGAATGGGGATGGAGTGGGATGGAGTAGGAACGAGTGGGATGGAGTGGTATGGAATGGGGATGGAGTGGGATGGAGTGGGATGGAGTGGGATGGAATGGAATGGGATGGAGTGGGATGGAGTGGGATGGAGTGGGATGGAGTGGGATGGAGTGGGATGGAATGGGATGGAGTGGGATGGAGTGGGATGGAATGGGATGGAGTGGGATGGAATGGGATGGAGTGGGATTGAGTGGGATGGAGTGGGATTGAGTGGGCTGGAATGGGATCGAGTGGGATGGAGTGGGATGGAGTGGGATGGAGTGGGATGGAGTGGTATGGAGTCGGATGGAATGGGATGGAGTGGGATGGAGTGGGATGGAATGGGATGGAATGGGATGGAATGGGATGGAATGGGATGAAATGAGATGGAATGGGTGCTCTAATCCAGTAGCAATTGAATAGTACTGCCTTTGAACGACAGAGGGCGTTTACTACAAACACGTCAAATGTTCTTGAAAAATCTAAATAAATTCTAAATATAGGGTTTATATGAAAACGATATGATTTATAAAAAACCTGGCGAGAATTAAGCGCTTCGCACAAAAAAATACATTGTTAAATTCCGACATCCACGCGAACGAAGTCGCGGGCACAGCTAGTGTACAATATGGCTCGATTTCCGGTGAAATATCATGGTTTTTGACCATGCCTGCCAGTGAGTTCGAGCTCGCGACTAGCGCCGCCTTAACGTCATTTTTTTTAGGCGTAGAAGGATCTTGAATTTTTAAAATATATTTTTCTTTATGTAAATTGTGTCAATCAACAAAAACTATTGTAGTTTATGCATGTGTGACTAATCTAGGTCGTTTTAAATATGGCTATGAGCCTAAAAGGCTCGAAAAAACGTCTTGTAGACAAATTAGTTTTCAATTCAGATGAATTCTAATTTTATGAAATTAAGGAAAATATTTTCAAAATAAATTTACATAGTTAAGCTTCAATACTAAATAATTATGTTTTGCAATTAAATTATTGCTTTCTAGTAGTTTACAACAATAAATAATTGTTAATTGGGATAAAATTCTGTCACTTCCAAAAGCACTGGCAATTTTCTTTAGGAAGATAGGCGAACAAACGCACAAAAATAATGGATTCACCATAAAGGTATTACTTACGGGAACCAATTTTTTTCTTACTCCTCCACTATTCTTTTCTGATTAATTTCGTTGCAGGATCCAAGACAGGTAAATTCATTCTCGTCGAGCTTCATTGTCTCGGCGGTTTTCTGGTGGTAGCTACTGTTGATTCTGGCTTTCAGGAGTTGCAGTGGTTTGGGAATAGTGTGGTGGGTTTGACCCAATTAAAAAAAAAGGTATTACGTAAGTTACTTCCAAATATTGATTTAGAATTTCAGTTACCTACAGTGATTTTACTAAGACCTTTATAAAATAAGGTCGCTGGCTAAATCCTAGACATTTTATTTTTGACAGACTCGCGTTTGGCCACGATTATAAAGCGCCCGTTAGACGGTAGGTTTTGCCAATGGCAAAATCATCAATCATGAATGATGGTTGAATGATGGAATTTTTATCGCCTACAATTTTCGTCATGCAAACGTCAATCAACGCATTAGAATTAGACGATAGGTTTTCCGTCAGTCAAAATCTCTGCCATGGTTTTGCCATGGCAGAACCTACCGTGTAATGGGCGCCTAAGCAATGATGAGGTCGACGCGGCGACGGTGACAATTTGACAAATAGCGCATAAAGTTCAGCTATAGAGTGTTTCACTGCGAGTTTAAGCCGCCAGTGGCGCAACCAGCGCATAACGTAAACAACGTTCAAGTGTAGCTTCGAGTGTGTAGTTATATTATCTGTGATGTAGTAATTGTAGTATATTATGTCAAATTGATCATACATTTTATGACATCATGCGCTGGTAGCGCCGTTTGAGCAGAGCTTTGCGTAAAACCTCCCATTAGTCTTCAAATCAATAAACACCTAAAACTGTGTATTGTATTGTATAGGAGTATGGTCTATGTCTAAGGTCTATTAGTGTCTGTGTTTAAAATGGTGAGGGCTGGCGGATGTCACGAGTTTAGCTGCTATTGTTTCACCATTATCGGTGTTTCCTTCGAGACACGACCGATCAAAATGGAATTAGCTTCGTAAGGAGTTTCTTTAAAATTATATTATTGTAGAGTATTAAAAAGTCCTTGCAAGGATAGTTAAGAAGAAATTTCGCAGGAGGAGTTTTCAAGGCTGATTGTAGATAGAAAAACATGTTGTCAAAGTTTCATCAAAGCTTTAGAAAGCAAAATAGTTTGTGTGGTTGAACGCGCTAATCTCAGGAACTACTGGTTCAAATTCAAATTGAATAAAAAGTTTATTGTTGGATAATCCATGTGCGGAAGGCTATAGTCTGTATAACATATCACGGTAGGTACGACCAAAAGGAGCCGAACAGCGAGTAAAACCCCGGGGAGCAGCTAGTAATGCTATAAATTCTGTACACATCATTGTGTACAGAACTTAAGCCCGGTTTCCACTGCAAGCGGAGCGGACACATTAATGACCCAGCGAGTGAAAAGAGTAAAAATGAGCTCGCTCTGGGAACGCAAAAACGATTTGTTGGTGGAAATACAAGTATGCAGTTTGCGTCCGTTCCGCTCGCGGTGGAAACCGGGCTTTATCCGCTGATTCTATAAAAACTAGTGAATAAAGACAAAGCCTTCCCAAAACAATTGAAGGCGTGCTATCCGAATATAGCGATTACGACCACACCTATTTACCAGTTTCCATCAATTTGCTGGTTCACGTATTGTGAGGTATTGTATCCAAGCGATTTGGTATTGTTTCGTCCGCGCCCCGCCTGGCGCGTCTCGGCTCTCGTCTGGTGACCTCCTTACATCCTCACTGCCTCACCCCACCACGTAATAAACAGTTTCGAATGCTTTACCTATTCGATGTGTAAAACTTGCGCGTACGCAGCGTCTCAAGTAGTACGACTTCACTAACTCACCAGCTGTATAATGTAAACGAACTTTCATTAGACCTAA
The DNA here is from genome assembly GCA_954870645.1 of Agrotis clavis. Lineage (NCBI taxonomy): Eukaryota > Metazoa > Arthropoda > Insecta > Lepidoptera > Noctuidae > Agrotis > Agrotis clavis. The sequence goes on along the minus strand of OX940919.1, from coordinate 13,907,181 downwards.
ATACCAAAGCCCTGAGAATTCTAAAAGAAGTTTCAAATAGTGTGCAGTACCTACTCATGAAATAAGGCATCCGCATCGCGACACGCGCGAACATTAATGTAATTTGATCAAAAGAGAACTTGCAGATTGTTGTTATTATTTCAAACTCGAAGCATTCGCTTGCTTCCGTTGCACATAATTTGCCAACAAATATCGATCATTAATGTGTGTTTGATAACCACATTTTGTAATGCTTCGTATTTCGATTAAAGAGGTGTAAATTAACTCTACATGTCCAATGATGCGGAACAGATTATGTTACATACGATACTGACATAACTATTGTGTCTGAAAATGGACGGATTGCGTCTCCACTAATCCATGAAAAAAGGTAGCGATTGTTCAGTGAGACGAGTGATTGCCGCGTATCGCCGCAGTGCGGTATCGGGACACCGTGTGACAGCGTCAAGTAGAAAGGTATGTATTTAGACAGCTAATGCGGGCAGCCTGTTGTCCTCGACTGTCGACTTGTCCAGCCGGCTTACAACCTCACAGCCTCCGATAACTTGGTTCGTATTCCTGATGTTCCTATTCATTATAACCTGCATCGTATCCGCATTCACCGAGCGAGTGAGCGAGCGACAAATATTACGAAACGTTCAATAATGAATGATGAATATTTGCGGTCCAGTTTGTGCGAATTATGTAGACGTTCCAGTTAATTATGGAAATAAATTGCATAAACAAATCGTCAATATTATATCAAAAAGGAGAATGGGCGGACTTGGGCGTTCGGCGGCCATCAATTAATTTAGTATCAAATGAAAGTACTGCTATTTAGGAATAACTTTTACTATGGGCGTTACTCTGTATTTCATTTAGGAAAAAAAATATTTGAGTGTCAATATAACCTAATTGCACAGAACAAAACCGCACAATAATTATGTTCATATGCAATATTGCTGTTGTTTTCGTCTTGCTAATGGCGAGTACTTGCACATACACTATCCACGGTGTCCTTCAATAGCCCTTTACGTTCCGGGCCCACAGTTACGCGTAAGTTCCTCGACCCCGGCAGGCTTTGGCCGTCTAGAGGGAGGCCCCGTAATTTTGCTGAGTAACGACTATTACTGTTAACAGATCTACTAATGCCTCAATCAGTTAGGGTCAGACTGACATACGAAATTATTGAAAAAATAATTATAGTTTTGAAAATTCCGAGCATACCAAAAAGCAATGAATAATAAAACTTTTTCAACTTAAATCAATATCATATAATCAACCAGTAGCCCCGAAACTCCCTTATAATCAATATTCACCCAATAAAAACAAAAAAGTATTTTAGAAGTACACCACAGTGATAAAACTTGCCCACAATAATTGTAGGCCTAAACTACACCAGAACATAACAAAATCATTATTGGCCGCGGACCGCCCACGCTCCATACAAATTTGCCCATTCTCCTTTGCATCGAAATTCGTAACACGGTTTTATTGATGCTATAACATGTCTGTATGCAAAATATTGAATATAATATGCAGTGAAATGACTCCTGCTGGCATAATGTTGATTAAATTTGATCAGCTGTGGCCGTTTTTTGTGGTTTTTACAATTGAATATCACAATCAACATTCACAGTTAGTTCCTAGAAAATATCTTTGGACCGTTACTGATTTAATCCACATGATGCATGATGGTTGGACTTGGATGTCGTTCTCATATTTGAATGTCGTCAATAACAGTCGAAGTGGGAATCTGCTCGTTCGGAAACTTGTTTCTTCTCCATAGAGTTTTGAAAGCGATGTGAGTATTTAACCCGTTTCCTGCAGGTGTCACGATGAATGAATACAGTTTTAAGTAAGCCAGTGCTAAAATACAGGAAAAACCAATCATGGTTCGCAATCAACGTGATGTAATACTTTAATACTCTAACAATTTTGTTAACTATCAACTTCCTGCCGTTAGTACTAGTTTACTTAAAACCAGACATATTAGTCTGGTGTATTGCTTACTTACTGAGAATGCCGTAGTTATGAAACATGTGGTATTTCATTCACAAATTGCTCTTTCATCGATTTAGAAAACTAGAAATGTTACTTTTACTAAATTACCACAGATGAGCAGACATTTCTCCGGGCTGTTGCAACATTTGTACGAGATTTATTGATGGCAATAAAATTGTGGCTACTTAGATTTGTTGGACCATCTATTTTATTATTATTTTGGTTTTACATATTAGTCATTTGCTTTGATATTTATAAAAATTCAACAACACACACTAAAAATAAAATATGGAAATAAATAATCAATCTTTTCTTTCGTGCCTATAAGACAGGTTATAACTTATGGGTGTCTATAAAATCAAAAATATGTTAATTCATCAAATAGTTGTTAAACAAAAATGCCGAGAAAACCTGAGTTACCGTTACATTGACACACTACATCTAAAATTACCGTTGTCATTATTTTTTTATAGGCTTTATGCCATGTCATATTAATATCTCGTTGGTTTAGTCGCAAGTGCGAATGATAAGCTCAGTTTTGAATGTGGCAGACGGAGCCTGATTTGTGCCCGGTTGATGCAACTGGCTCAAAGGTCTCCTACCTACTACCTACGACCGACGGCCACTTAAGGTAGAGCGGAGAGAACTGTCGAGATTGGTAGGTACTGAATAAAATCCACGGTATTCCTGTGATAGCCCTTTACGTTCCATGACACGGTTGCCTGTTAAGAGAGTCCTGCGACCCCGCCCCCTATTACGTGGAACGTAAACATAACTGGCCAAATGTGTGTGTACTCAGTCTCACACTCACTTTAGCCTTTGGAGATCACAGGCGTGATGTTATATTCAATATTGTATTCAACGTAAAAAATAAATAAAAGGAAGTATCAAGTAGTCACATTTTAAAACTGTAAAAAATAAGGGTTTCCGTGAACAGGAGCGGGCAACTAGTGAAGCTGCAACCTGATTCCTGCATCCGTGGCTTGAAACTAGACACTCGAGAGAACGATTACTTGCCTTGGGGCACCTTGCTCACCACAATGATCCTGTTATTAACCACTATTTAAACATAAAAGTTACAGTAACTTTGTGTACTTGTATCCTGTATATCTGGTTTTCAAAAAAGTAAAAAATAACCATATTTTTAATATTTCATGAACGTCTGCGTCGTTTTCGTAGAATGACTGCGATGGTCGAGAGTGGTACAGGCGTCCGATGTTTAAATCGGAAAGTCGCAGGTTGGTCCCCTAATCGTATTTTTCTTTCCAGAAAAAAATACTAAGTATGTTCGGAAGGAATATCCATATTATTTATCCACATAAGTTCAGTATGTCAATCGATTTCATGATCATTAGTTTTGAACTGTTGAATAAATCTTCCAGGTTTAGGCGCCCTGAATTTCATGATCAATGTTTCATGTGTCATTTTTAGGAGAGTCTGTGTCTAGGATCGATAAGATTAAGATACCATACTTTATTTATCTAGTACATACTATAAATAGTTAAACAATGGCATGTGTCATAGAAATACTACACCTACAACTAAAGGAATTTAGAAATTACAAATACAAACTACTTAGTAAGTAAGCGTAATATGTACCTACCTAGTACCTACCTACTTTTATGGATATTATTGATTCAACAAGGGTTTTACACAACAGAACATAAATATTGAGTTACTAATATTTATTCATTCATTACCATTATAATTACGCAATAGCCATCATGTCATAGGTACTCTCGTCACTTGCTCAGTACCTTTCATCAAATACTACACGTAACTAATGAACTAACGATTGGATTATTATTCATTCGAAATTCAAACACGCTGCGTTCGCTGCAAATCGTATGAAGCGGTTATTATGACAAATATGGTAGCTCCGAGTTGTAACCGCGATGTATGAAATATTGTCAGTTTTCATTTAATAAGCTATAGGTATGGCAAAGTATATGACTGTTTCGCTCAATTCTAAAATTGAATGAAGAATACCAAATATTTTCTGGTTTTCCCTATTTTTAATCAATAAAGAGCCATCGAAGAGGTGCTTTTACCGTCGATTATTGAACTTAAAGAAAAAGGAATGTGGTTTTCTACCCATTCGCAAGGGTAGATTCGTATGGAGATGATTGGTCAAGATGCTCCATACTTACTTACTTAGCTAAAACGTTCATTCATTTGAAATGGATGAATACACGATGGATGTTTATTTGGCCTGCTTTAACTAAATTTATTCTAGATAAAACATTTAGAGCCTTTGTTAAACTAAGTAGTTCAACACATTTCAATGACTTGTTAAGAATTATTGGCAGTTCTAAGTCCCTGTGTTATTGATCAAAAAACGTCCAAAAGCAGTACTTTTAGGTACCGTAAATTAATTAACTTCATAGTACAGTTCTAGTATTATACAACGTCTATAACTTTAAATGCAGTGATCACCTGAGTGAGACGACTTGTAACTTCACGTAACATTCGACACGCTTGAGAGTGCGAAGGGCTGCTAGAGGTGCATTACCTTGCACCACGTGTATTCAATTATGGTGTTCACTCTTCTTTGAAATGTTGTAGGTACTAAACTCTCATCCTATTTCTTTATAAAAGAATCCTAATCGAACATAGAACTTTCTTCTTTTCGTACACGCAGTCGTTTGGATGATTTGTGCGTCTGTCTGTACGCAATAAACTGCCGAACGACTATACAGAATTGGATAATACTTATTTTTTGTTGTGTTTGTTAATGTCAGGACAAGTTTTATTTGTAAGAAAGTTTTCGGTAATATCACCAGGTAGTCGATGAACCCATTTCATAGGGGTTCGAATTTTATGGATTATTAGACACTCTTCGTAAAAACGAAGAGTGACTAGCCACCGCTTTAAAGAATAATTTCTTTCGAATATAATACAATCGTCAAAAGTCTATTTTTAACTTTTAATTATTTTTTTCCTTAAAATTATTTAATTTTAAAACTCTAAACAATTTAAATGATAATCTTCTAGTTTAAAATTAGAATCGGAATTATAATAATTATGATGTGCAATAAATTGATAATTTGATATTTATTCGCATTTTAGGTCCTGTCTCTATGAAATATTCATAAATTATTGATAAAATGGTGACTGTCATACCTATCTTAACAAAAGAAATGATAGAGAGATTATTATCCAAAACATAATTATTTTAATGGGTCCGTTATCATAGAACCCGGTCTATGATAAGAAGCCCTTTTGAAAGTTTGAGCTTCGAATCAATATTTTTGGTGGAATGTCCATCGATTGGTTCGGTTCCTTTTAAAGATAACTTTTCAAAACGAAGTATAAACCTAACGGTGCTATTTATTTTTAACCGACTTCAAAAAAAAAAGTAGGTTCTCAGTTCGACCTGTATGTATGTATGTATGTATGTATGTATGTTTGTCCGCGATTATCTCGCGTTTGGCTGAACGGATTTTGATGCAGTTTTCAGGAAAGTGTTTGTTACAATCTGGAGAAGGTTTTAGTATATAATACTAATAGATATCCCGTGACGTTGCCCGCGTGGATCCGTTTTGCTTACTTGGATCGTAGATTTTCAGGGACGATTGCATTTTTGTCCGCGATTATCTCGCGTTTGGCTGAACCGATTTTGATGCAGTTTTCAGGAAAGTGTTCATTACATTCTAGAGAAGGTTTTAGTATATAACACTAATAGATATCCCGTGACGTTGCCCGCGTGGATCCGTTTTGCTTACTTGGATCGTAGATTTTCAGAGACGATTGCATGTTTGTCCGCGATTATCTCGCGTTTGGCTGAACCGATTTTGATGCAGTTTTCAGAAAAGTGTTTGTTACATTCTGGGGAAGGTTTGAGTATATAACAATAATGGATATCTTGTGAAGTTGCTCGCATAGATCCGTTTTTGTTGCTTAATAGGATTGTAGATTTTCAAAGAAGCCGTTTTTTGAAGATTTTTGTTGAATATCGCAACTAAAAAGGGAAAAATAAAAAACTTTTTTAAAAAAAGGGAACCGACTTCAAAACCAAACACAAAAAAACGATAAAATAACTTTTCTTTCGGAAGTCGGTGGCCATAACTCAATGAAATAAAAAAAAAAACAAAGCCACCGACTTCCGAAAGAAAAGTTATTTTATCGTTTTTTTGTGTTTGGTTTTGAAGTCGGTTCCCTTTTTTTAAAAAAGTTTTTTTCAAAGTATTAAATCAAAGAATATTATTTTATAGTTCCGCCTTAAATAAAATGATTTAATTTCCCAGTTCTGAACAGAATTATATAAGACGAAAGTGATAGTATCCACACGTGTGTTATAAGTATGTTTGAATATTTTACTTATGCAAGTAAATATCGTTTACGTCTACCGATGCTTTCACTACGTAATTCAGATAAAATCGTAGTTTAGGAAAATTTGCTAACATGCTAAGTTTTACCGTCAAGTGGGCGGAAGATTTGCTGCTAACTTGTGATGGGTAACCGTGCGTGAAGTAGTATTTTTTATTATGTTGAATATTAAATTTGAAAAAGGAAATCAATGGTTTTTTTTTTCTTAAAAGATAATGGAATGTACGTAATAACGATTTTTGAACGTGAGTAAAGTGAACCATAAATTGTTTATTTTTTTATTTGAGATGGGTATCTCTTCACTCTAGTCTAGATTAGAGGTGGCAGAGACAAAGTCAATAATGGAACATAATATTCTCAAAGAAGTTCTCGATTCCATTTCTATAACAGTTACAATAATTGAATTTAAGAAGGAATGTATTCAAGATCTGAAATTATTTTTCAAATATTCAAAACACAGTAACCTCGTTACGACTTCACAGCAATACAAATCACACTTGCAATTCAATTCAGACTAGATTTACAGATAACGATCAGGTTTGTGGGTAGTTTTTGCACCAGCTGCTACAGTCACGCAACATCGGACTGGCGTGCGATCACTCGGATGAGTGTTGTCCATAAAAAAACTAACATCCGTTATCTGTACAAGAGATTTTTACTCAATATACACTAACCTACATAGTATTAAAGAGTGTTTTTCGATGCACATGTTCTGCTAAACGAGAGGGGTGTGCGTGAGAAGCGGCCCTTATAAAAGAGTTCAACGCACGGTGCGTGCTTTGTATGTACCCAGTGGCGCGAAACGTAGCCTAGATCCCTAACGGACATGCCCATAGGTACCAGCAGGGTGGATCTAACTGTCACTGTGCTAATTGTAGATATCGAGTGCGTACTACTGAATAATCAGCTGCAACATACACATGTAGGTCAGGTGTAGTTTTATGTTATAACTTTACCTTAACACTAACTATCTAATTTATACATTAATCTACCAACTACGTCCGTATTCCCATTTAAATATCTAAAACTGTGTGGGCGATTGCTTAGTTATTACTTAGATTACTTCAGTGGAGCTTGAAACAAGTTTGTGTATTTGCCGTACTCGTTCCCACGTTCAGATTCGACTCGCTACAGTAATATCAGATGTATCATAACTTAGCTCAGGGATGACTGTACTGGTAACTAATACTGCAGGAACCAATTAGTTCAAAAAGGTTGCGAATGACGTGTCGCGCCCACACTACAATACGGATGTAGGAATACATTATAGGTATGCAAATAAACTCACTTATCGAGGGCGACACGACCTCAGGAGACAAACTCGCGTCCCCCTAGCGACAACTATGTAGGGCACTGCACTGACCAGGTGAAAAGAAATCACAACAATAACACTTTCATAGAACATTCACCACACCATGGAGTCTGTATGAAGACAAGCTCAACTGTTCTTGTTCAACGCTAAGATCAGAGAGGCACTGTGTTACGTGTATTAGTATTTAGCACATATGCGACAGAATACGCGGCGGTAATGCATTTTGATGGCTCGGAGGCATTGCCTCGTTCGGAAGCGAACGCGACGCAAATGTCAGACACAGGCGGTGCGCAAGCGCAGAGTCGCCCGCGCCCAGCTGCGTGACGTCACTGTGGTATTCAAAATGGCGGCTGGAATTCGAGAGCCTACATGTAGTGGTAGCAAAACAACCAGTTAGTCGGCGTCGCACGGCATGGCATTGGGCTAGTCTACCTACACCCACATGATTATTGTTTTCTGTTTTTTCCGAGTGCAATCTTGCCATTATTTCAGACGAGTAGTTACACAAAAAGTTGATTGCGAATTAATGTTGTTCGTCTTTAGATTTTAACGAAGGTTATTCAGGTATCGAACGTATTAATCTTTTTCTCCGAGTTCAGAAAACTTATAGCAAGTTCTGTTTTTTTTCTTAATGAATTTAGAAGAAATATTTTAAATTAGGAATGTTTATGCTTGCCCTGGTGCAACACCAAGAATTCGAAGTGCACATAATTATGCAAACAAACATTAATAATGAACACGACATGTTCATCCAGCTCAGTCCGTAGTTCCCAGTGTGTCAAGTCGGGGCTATTTGTATGGATCTCAGGCAACATGGCGGTGACATGACGTCACACTCACTAGTCATCCGAGCCGCACTAAGCGACACCTACTTGCGTTGACAAACGGCACCAAAGAGGAACTAAACCAACTACCTAGCACGACTTACACGCTAGTTTGGAACACGTACGAACGTTTAATAGTGTTATTACGTGCTTAAACACCTCCATAAGGAGTAAATTGTAGACGAAGGAGTTTTGAATAACTACGAGTATCTTCTCGAATAATTTCTTAAGTTAAATTATTTTTGGAAATTATTGGGTTAGAATATGAAGATGGTATAAGTTCCGTCAGAAGTGTATAAGTATTAGAAGCCTTAGGTCAAAGGGGAGTCCTTTGCCCAGGGCTGGAACAGAGCAGGCTAAGAAACTATAAAATAAAGTTGGAGTTTAAACCAACGAATTCGGGAACGCCTAAAAAAAAATCCGGCTGTTTTCGAACTCGAACTTTAAATCTGCCAGTAAACTTGATAAAATTCTTCAACAAACTTTTCAAGATTTTTAACCAGTCGGTACAACGGCCCCTTTCACTGTCACGAGACCATGATCCGCTCACTCGCTCATTACCCGAAGAAACGAAAGAGACGAAGCATAAGGCTTTGTATGCACTTCTATTACCGCATTTAGCGTTCAGTCGACGTCGACTCGGTGTCGAGTCGGAACTGGGCCACGGGTATTTGCAAACTAGAGTTTTAAAACCGTTCACGATGTCGATTAGCTAGTGATTAACAAGTGATTTTATTTATAATGTGGTTTTGAGAAAACGAATCGCATACTATCAATGGTGAAGTTTTTGAAATGGCAAAAAAACGAACTTATAGCGGGACATGTTTTGTTTAAAATTGTTTTTGAATTTTGGCGCTTTCAACAGCTGTGAAAATATCATAAACTGTAAAGGCGCGTTTCCATAAGGCAAGTCTTGTATACAAATATGACGTCACATTTGCATACGAGTAACATGAATTGGAAAAGTATATTTGAGAATGTGCAAATTGCATGCAGATTATAGGTATAATCTGCATGCAATTTGCACATTCTTGCATAGTTTCAGATTGACAGTTACTTGAAACAAAATGTACAAGTTGAAACTACCTACTTTCAACTTGTAGCTTGAATGGAAGGTTTGTTCAAGTTGCATACTATTTGCGACTTGTATACAAGTACTTAACTTGTATAATGGAAACATGCCTTAAATGTGTTAAGAGTTGTCTTTTAGTTCAGCGCAGCGAGTGAGGGTTAACTTCAAATGCGACTGCGGTGTCGATTCCCGCAGGGTATAAATATTTGTTTGGTCTACGGCTATTTGTTCCAGTACAATACGGAACTGATCTTGTTTATTTTAGTGTGGGGAAATACTATAACGCTCTAAAACAATAGATAATATTATAAGACAAGCTTGTATTGTATTGCATGCAAAATACGCGCATACGACGTGGAGTTGCGGATACCAGCCCGTTATACAATACAATACTGACAATACAAGACAAACTTATTGTTTTCTTCAAAGAGCGGAAGTTTGAATCGTACTCATGAGAATAATTGTGAGTGTGATATATCATCATCACCAGCCTGTAATGTTCCCACTGCTGGGACACAACACAGGCCTCTGTGAGAGGGAGTGGACCATAATCCACTACTCGGGCCCCGTGCGGGTTGGTAGATGTCACTAGCTTCGAATTTTCTCAATTTTCCCTTTTTTTCTAGGACATGCCTGTGTCCGCCGCACTATGTTTTCCTTAACCGTTTTGAGAGCAGTGTTGATGAAATAAATTACACAAAGAAAATGTATGCGTTTCGACCGCGCGGCCATGACGTTTTTTTTAAATAAAAACTATCCCAAGTTTTTGTAAAAAAATGTAAAAGTCGATTCCCAAAAACCATAAATTTGTCAAAGCAATGGTTAAAAAGTTATAAGGGTTTGAACGTGGCCGCGCCATCGAAACTTTCCGAACCGCGCGGCCATGGAGATCTTTAAAACTAAGAGTCGCAGAGACCTGAAATTTTGGGAAATAGTAGATTGAATTTGTAAACCAAATGTAAAAATATAGAAAAAAATCCTGTGTTTGTATTTTAGGAGTTGTAAGGATAAAACCTCATGGCCGCGCCATTGAAACGGTGTCAAAAACGTTATAGCCGATATCTCACTGAAAAAGAATCTCAGACGTCTGAAATTTTTTGTAAAACACAGATTTGAATTTGTCGAAACTAGTAAAAATACAACAAAAAATCCTAGGTTTATATTTCAGGAGCTGTAAGACTAAAACGCCATGGCCGCGCCATCGAAACGTTGAAAATTTCGTTTTTCGCCAATATCTCGCTGAAAAAGCATCGCAGAGGTCTGAAGTTTTTTGTAAAACACAGATTTGAATTTGTCAAAACTAGTAAAAATACAACAAAAATTCCTAGGTTTATATTTGAGGAGCTGTTGAAGAAAATCTTCAATGCGTCTTGATTATGTCGATTAGGGTGACCACGGATTATTATTTACAGAGAAATTTCCACCTTTTTTATAAAAAATGATATCCCAAGGATTCGTTGAACAAAATTTTTAAAAATCACATAAATTAGAGATTGTTCGATTGTTGGTACATATATGTTTTAAAAAAAAGTAATTATTAAGTAAAAAAATCAGGTCGGTTTCAGGTCGGTGTAAGACGATACATAATTTAACATATGGTTTAATCGATGACTATTAAGCAGGGACCGAAACCGGTATGATCAATACGGGTATTTTTTCGGTAACAACCTTTTTTTCTTTTACAGGTAATTTTAAAGATTACCTTTATTATTAAAAGTGAATACATAACCAGTATAAATACCGGTTACCGAAATAAAAATTACCCCTATCTTGTACACTTCACACGTGCCGTCGGCAATAGTCACAGGGCGCGCATCGCATGTGTGTGTGACAAAGAGTCGTTATCTTTAGTTAACCGGTATTAAAACGGTAACCTGAATAGAGGTTACATTTTTCTTCGGTCTGGTTACCCAGATAGCGGTTACCTAAGTCTGAAAAATAACCAAAATTCTTCAATACCGGTACCGTAATTTATACAGGTTTTCGGTCCCTGCTATTAAGATATTAAACAACAGGAGAATTTTAAAAACTATAGTGAGAATAAGCTCCATTTAAAGACGGGGCGTCTTTAAATGGAGCACTCAACATAGAACAATCTCTAAATTATGTGATTTTTAAAGATATAGCCATATTATTGCTCCTCATTGTTCGACGAATCCTTGGGATATCATTTCTTGGAAATTTCTCTGTAAATAATAATCCGTGGTCACCCTAATCGACATATTCAAGACGCATTGAAGATTTTCTTCAACAGCTCCTCAAATATAAACCTAGGATTTTTTGTTGTATTTTTACTAGTTTTGACAAATTCAAATCTGTGTTTTACAAAAAACTTCAGACCTCTGCGATGCTTTTTCAGCGAGATATTGGCGAAAAACGAAATTTTCAACGTTTCGATGGCGCGGCCATGGCGTTTTAGTCTTACAGCTCCTGAAATATAAACCTAGGATTTTTTGTTGTATTTTTACTAGTTTCGACAAATTCAAATCTGTGTTTTACAAAAAATTTCAGACGTCTGAGATTCTTTTTCAGTGAGATATCGGCTATAACGTTTTTGACACCGTTTCAGGGCCCCCGCTACCATATGTGCAATGTGTGCAATGCACACGGGCGCCATCCTTTAGGGGCGCCAAAGCCAAGGGCCCAGAAAAATAAAAATGAAAAATAATTGTTAAAAGAAAAGTTGAGAACCTAACTAGGATTACTTTTAAGTACCTACTAAAGACTTCAAATATTTGATCTCACTTAGATGAAAACTTGAAGTCCGGAAACGTTAAACTTTTAGAGCTCACTGCGTTCTTCTATGAAGAATTGCCTTGTCCTATTCCAAAAAGCTAAAAAATTTCGCGCTCGCTTCGCTCGCGCTTGAACTAAGGTTGACATTCGCTTTTCATTACCTCGCTTTTGATAGCTCATTTTTCAATAGCAAATGCTTATGTTACTTAATCTTGTATTGGTCTACAAAAAATGTGTCTTCTCTAAGATGGTATGGAACTCTGGGTGTGAAGTTTGAGTAGCACTTGATGGTTTTTTTTTTGTGTTTAAGTTATGAAGCGCAGGGCACTGAATTTTAAAATACGCCACTGACCGACATACAATAAAAAAAAGATAATTCAAAATGCCTTAAGGGGCGCCAAAATCCTTTTTTGCACACAGGCGCCAGTAGACCTTACGGGGGCCCTGCACCGTTTCAATGGCGCGGCCATGAGGTTTTATCCTTACAACTCCTAAAATACAAACACAGGATTTTTTTCTATATTTTTACATTTGGTTTACAAATTCAATCTACTATTTCCCAAAATTTCAGGTCTCTGCGACTCTTAGTTTTAAAGATCTCCATGGCCGCGCGGTTCGGAAAGTTTCGATGGCGCGGCCACGTTCAAACCGTTATAACTTTTTAACCATTGCTTTGACAAATTTATGGTTTTTGGGAATCGACTTTTACATTTTTTTACAAAAACTTGGGATGGTTTTTATTTAAAAAAAAAAGGTTGCACTCCAGGAGTGCCGGTAGAAGTGAAAACTTTTTTGTTACTATGTTTTATTTTTAATTTGAATGACGTCTTACTCATTTTCGATCAGGGTCACGTGACCCTGACGCGAGTTTTAAATTTTTTACCCATTACAGAAAAAGTGTACAACGCCGCTAAAGAAGTTTTCACTTCAAAAACGTCATGGCCGCGCGGTCGAAACGGACACAAGAAAATGCGCCTGGATAGGTTCAAATCCACGACCTACAACTCGTATATTATCGGGCTCGTATGTACCACTGTGGCATAAATCGAAATCGTTTGTATCATTTTTTCACACGCCTTTTATTAAATCTGTATATCTAAAAAAACCGAGCAGATGGCCGATGGGGTCGAAAAGTACTAGAGTGGAGACCACGGACTAGCAAGCGCAGCGTAGGACGTCCACCAGCAAGGTGGACAGACGACCTTATAAAGGTCGCCGGAAGACGCTGGATGCAGGTCGCTTCCAACCGGTATGTGTGGAGATCAAAAGGGGAGGCCTATGTTCAGCAGTGGACGTCCTACGGCTGAGATGATGATGAAACAAACCGATAAGGGTGAGTTCTTGTAGTTAAGCTAACTATTTGTTAAGATCCGATACATTTTTAACAAATGGTTACAAAAGTATGGGATTTTAATTAATACTTAGCTTCAATAATTATCAATCAATTCACCCTGACATTTCCAAAACAATCTCAATTAAAGTGTCTTGAATTTATGATTGCACTTATAAAGTTTCAGTGAGTCGAGTATAAAGCTGTAGTGTTGTGCCTTGCCCGACTTAGTACAACTTAATAATGTTGAGTAGGTGTTGTACACAGTATACATAGCTCCTGGGAGTTTGTGTGGAGTTTCGTAAGAGCGCCTCAAGCCCTGTTTATTTTGGTGCAGTAGATCAAGAGCAGACATACATAGGTAAGGACTAAGGTACTAAGTTACAGTCAATTTGGCGTTCTATTTTAGAATACTGGTTACCTATGAGCTTTAGAGACTGATTTTAAGGCATAATCAGTTAACGTTCTGACTTTATGGGGTACAGACATTTTTGATCTTACTCAAAAAAAGTCTGTTGAACACTTGTCTAAAAAAAAGTGTAACTATACGAAACGGCATTTGAAGTTGATATAAGGTCCGTTTTGCAGTTACGCTTTTTTTAGACAAGTATTTTACAGATGTTTTACGTAGTACGAGTAAGGCTGTAAGTATTTAAGGGGGATTGGATCGTCACTCAACATTATGAGCCAATTTTCTAGAACTAAACTTCTGTGATTATTCTATTGAATTTTAAGTTTCTGATATTTCGTCTGTTAAAAATAGCAATTCGGTGGCGGTATTTGCGACTCTAGCCACGATTTATGCAACAGAAATTCTGGCTTGTTTCAGAAGTCCAACCAAAAAGATTGTTCGGGGTTAGGGTGAGATTACGAGTAAGATATACTAAGATTGAAGACACTCTGAAACATAACTCCGACAAACGTTTCTCCGCTTCACGATTCGCCGACACAACGATTCATTCCTGGACGGTTCGACAACAAAAACTTTCACCGCAGAACGATTCGTCCACAAAGACATTATATCTAATATTAGTAACTAAATCCGACATCAGGGGCACCCCGAGGCTCGGTTAGTTAGGTCCTTTAAACCCTGAACATAGAAATAGAAGCCCTAGCTAGAAGAATAGGGCTTCGTCTAAATGGCTTCATTTATACAATACTTCATGAAACACAATACTCATGACTTAATCGTTCTGTCGGCGAAACGTTCGTCGAGGAAAGGTTCTGTCGTCGAACCGTCCAGGAATGAATTGTTGTGTCGGCGAATCGTTAAGCGGAGAAACGTTTGTCGGAGTTATGTTGCAGAATCGATTGAAGATTGTAAAGATTGATATATTATTTCAGTACTATAAATGGGATAACAATTAAAACTAATGAGGTGAATAGGATGAGATTGAGTCGCGCTCGCGCCCGATATGCTATCCGAAAGCGTACTGACTATTTTACTTAATAAGTGGACTTTACTCATGGCACGATGCGACGCAATGCGACGCGATTCGAACGAATTCCAACTACAAGTGAAAATCAACCTTACCACTATGACATAAGACATAAAACACGTTGATATCTATGGGTATAGATGAAAAACAAAACACGATGGCCATGAAAACGTCAAGTCAATCGAATTGCATCTTTATTTTTTAGTGGCAAGGTTAATTTTCAGTTGTAGTTGGAATTCGTTGGAATCACGTCACATTGCGTCGCATTGCGCCATGAATGAGTACAGTCCCTTAGGTGATACATAAAATATTCAATGCATATAGCGCGGTGTCGCAATTACGCTGACATATTCTTATTGTTCGGTGATTGACCCGAACAAAGATTAACCACACATTATCCAGACTTTATAGGTACTCTAATCAATAAATCTACAAATTATGCCTCAAATTGAGACCGGACATTACAACTCTAGCTTAGCCCCAGTAACATAACGCAGTGGTAGGCGCCCGCGGCGTCGGACGTCAGCAGACGATCTCCGGCCACCGTAGGCGCGGGCATGCGGTCAGCGAGTAAAGGTCAACTCGCTGTCCGACCATGGACCATGCCCGGGTCGACGGCGCGTTGTGTCCCACGCGCGCCTCAAAGAGCGTCTGCATACTGACGGGGCCCCCTCTCAGAGGGCCAAAGCCTGCCGGGTTCGCGGGATTATTTCCTTACCGTGACCCCGGAACATAAAGGGCTATTGAAGGATACCGTGGATTTTAGTCAGTAAAAGTCTGACAGTCCCTCCCGCCCTGCTCGGGGTGGGAGAACTCATTTAATGATTTTACCACGTTAAAAAAAAAAAAGCCCCAGTAACATGATTGATGTAAGTAGGTAAAGCAGTTAAGACCGTGAGCACGACTGAATAATGTTCAACTACCCGCGCCGGACAGACACGCGACCGTGGCTACTCATTACGACCTGCGTGGTTTACGCATGTATCTACGTAATGAGCAAGTATGTATTGAGTAAGGTTGATGTGTGTATTATGGGACAAGCTCGAAAAAGGGAAAAAAAAAGTCAGAGAAACATTTATTTTTGGCTTGTTAAAAAAAATAAAAGCTTTTCAATAAAGCTCTGATCACATAGTTCTATGCGCGTCCCAAATCATACTTTTTTTTAAAGGTTTGAATATCCCAAAATATTTTAGTTGGCCTAATAGGTTGTATCGAATTTTGCCACATCATAAAACAGTAAAATGGAAATCTATTGGATTGGATATTGGTCACATGATTTTTTTTAAATTTCTCAACACGTTTGTACAAACACTTATTATAACACAATTATTTATTAACTTTAAAAACATTCAAAATTATTATTAGAAGAAGAAATATGAGACCGGACAGGACCGTTACTTTAACAGGACTTTCTTTGTTAAAATAACAGACGAGCTTAGCTAAGATTAAGCTTATAATCTTCGTTCTAATAGCCTGATTAAATATTATAAATAAATATATATTTGCCATACCTATTATTGGAATCAAATATAGCAGCTCACAATTTAGGACGCATTAATATTAGTAGTCATTTTTACCCGTGGTGCTAGGCAACTGGGCTTCTCCCAGTTGTAATGTCCCTTTGTGCCTATTGGCCTTGTTTTGTTCTGTCTCCTGCTTGCACGGAGGGAAGTGGAAACATATTTTTCCTACTGCTCCACTATTCTTTTCTGATTAATTTCGTGCAGGATCCAAGACAGGTGAATTCATTCTCCGGGACACGTCGAGCTTCATTGTCTCGGCGCTTTTCTGGTGGTTGCCACTGTTGATTCTGGCTTTCAGGAGTTGCAGTGGTTTGGGAATAGTGTGGTGGGATGTCCCAATTAAAAGCTGATTAAATAAAATATGCTCCGGAACGGTACTTAAAATAAAATACGATTACGATGGGATATTTCAAACATTTTTAACCGACTTCTAAAAAAGAAGGAGGTTCTCAATTCGGATGTTTGTATTTTTTTTTTTTTTTTTTTTTTTTATGTTTGTTCGGGCATAACTCCCTCGTTTAACAACCGATTTGAAAAATTCTTTTTTTGTTGGATAGGGTATACTTCTGGAATGGTCCCATTAAAATTTTATCAAAATCGGACTAGCACTTTTTGAAATATCAACAAAAATCAACAAAAACCTAAAAAGTTTTTAACTTTGTCTACACCGATTACTCCGAGGTTTCTGGTCCGATTTCGATTATTCTTTTTTTGTTCGATACAGTTTATCTGGTTGGTCCCATAAAATTTTCATTTAGTTTGGTGCAGTAGTTTTTATTTTTGGTAGTTCTCATTGTGTACATACATAATCGGCGTTGTTATTACCGGTGCTATGGATTACAACATTTTAGTGCACATGTAAGAAAATATTATTATGTATTTGACAATAATTTGGGTTGAATAGTGAAACTAAAAAGGATAAAATAAAAAACTTTTTCAAAAAAAAATGTAACCGACTTCAACACAACCACAAAAAAAGTTCAAAATAACCTACAAAAAAACTTTTCTTTCGAAAGTCGGTGACAAAAAGTCAATGAAATAAAAAATAAAGTCACCGACTTTCGAAAGAAAAGTTTTTTTGTAGGTTATTTTGAACTTTTTTTGTGGTTGTGTTGAAGTCGGTTACATTTTTTTTTGAAAAAGTTTTTTAAATATTTTTTGAATTCATCATTATGCTGATGATTGAGTGAAATGGTGTGCGATTAAAGAGGCTTATATGTATAGTAGTAGGTTGGTATAGGCTAATGATGATGACCGTTAAGCCGAGAATTAAATCATTACGTAGATCCTGTAGAAATTTAAATAAAAATTTCACAGAAAAAAGTGCTGTATGTGTAGATATATTTAAAATACGTATTTCGAATATAAGCTTTCATCAACGAGAAATTATATTACTTCTGAAAATGAAATCACAAATCACTTTTCCAGGAACGTTTAATTTTTATATTTTTATTTTTACAACGATAGCTAGTGTTCAGGCTTTTACCATTACTGATGATGAGCAAGAGGAAAAGTGCTTTTTCATGCAAGTTACAGCTTAACACAATCGTTGCGTCTTCACAAAAAATAGTGGGGAGCTTTTTACACTAAATAAAACGTTACTTAAGCTACCTACATTATAACTAGTTACTAATTATTTTCTAGCTGCAAAATAGCAAGAATTTACGTCAATTATGCGAAAGTCAGTGATTAGAAAATATGTCGAAAGTTGCGTCAACTTGACACTTTCTTGCGCACTAACGTGACGGTGCACGGTCGAGGTAATGTTCTAATGTGTTGTTTCCCCTGGTTGGGTTCCCCGGTTTCCCCTGGCCGGGTACTAATACCCAAATTACACGCACCATGGCAACACATCACAATACTTGTGTTGAAATAGAAAGCATAGAACGCTTAGGATTTACAACACTCAAATTTTCATATAAACAGAAAAAGATTTGCATAGTAACAGTTTACTTAGTAACGACGGTATATTCGTAATAGAAATGTGTGTATCACAATACCAGACGTAAGACGTCCACTGCTGAACATAGGACTCCCCATAGATTTCCAATAAAACCAGTTGGAAGCGGCTTGCACCCAGCGATCAGTCTGCCTGACTTCGTACGCAGGCCCTCCATTACCTACATGGGATATAGACTACTTAGGGCCTATACACACCACGTTTTTTAAACGTACGCGCGTTTCAGAAACGCACAACGACGCCGGCGCGTTTTTATCAAATAGAGCAATTTGCTGTCGTTTGTATCGCATCAAAGTCGCGTCAACGGCGCGTTTAAAAACCGTCAGTGGTGTACATAGGCTCTTAGACTACTGGTGAAATGTGGCTGTGATATTAGTTAATTGGGCTTAAATAATATTACTAATATTACCGTTCTTAATACTAAATTCTCGCAGATTGTAATTTGAAAGAAGAATAATCACGCAATTGACCTTTGTCAGATAAAAGAAATCTATAAAATCGCGCAGTTAATTATAGACTACAATATCCATTCCAATTTGCACAGCGGACTTGAGCGATTAACTTCGACAAATAAAAAACCTCCAATCTACGCCGACGTCTTAATAACAAGGATCTGATAAATCAATTTCCTTCTAAGATTTATATTGCTGCGTTACCAGTAAATGATTTGCCATTCATCAACGGACGGTTTGTAAAAAAATAGAAGAAACAAAAAGTTGAGCCTACTTGAATGTCCCACTTGTATCCATCGAGGTGTCAAGAAGCAGAGAAAAGCCTAAGCCCCATTTAGATATGCAAGAACTAGAACTCGCATGCAAGTTTCACTACATTCCGGTATTTGTTAGATCAATAGAATTCACTGTCCATTCAATGAATCATTCATTCATTTCATGTCTAACTTGCAAGCAAATTCTTGCATATCTAAATAGGGCTTTATAAAACCATTGCGTATTCATCTTGGCATATCGATATGACACATTTGAATTCAGAGTTCAATTGTTAATTCGAAACATTTACAAATTAGTAAAATTAAATTTAGAGTTCAATTGTTAAATCGAAACATTTACAAATTAGTAAAATTAAATTTAGAGTTCAATTGTTAAATCGAAACATTTACAAATTAGTAAAATTAAATTTAATGTATCCGCGGGTCCCAAATAAGCGGGACCAAAGCACCAAAGAGTTGTTATTTCATCCTGAGATAAAATAGAAGGTGTTCTAGCTGAAGAAATGCAGTCGGTATAAACAATGCGTAGGTACTACAACCGGGTATTGTTGCAATTTTGACTTGTTTCATACAGTGTTGCCAGCTAGTGTGATTCTCGCCCCTTTGTTCTCGTATTCCGGTAATCACGTACAATTTATACAGCCAGCGTGTTCTTAGATAAACCAGTCTTTTACGGGCAGGCTTTGGGAAATTCAGTCTCATTCGTCTACGAGTGTATGTCTTCTTTTAATTAATGCAAGCGCTGCACAGTAGTACTCTTTTGAAAGGTGATTTTCACGTTACGCTTTAGTTAAAATTCAGCATTTTTAGTTGGCGTTTCTATCTATTTTGTATGTACGTTGTATGAATTTGATAGGAATATAAAATTCGCATTCTGTCTATATTCTACAAAATTAAAAATTTAAGAAACCCCCGATACAAAAACTAAGGTCCCTTTAAAAAATACTAAATAATAAAAACAACTCAATCTTAAAGTACCTAATTATGTATTAATAATTATAAAAAAAAATACGTCACGTTGGGGGACCGCTCCAAATTATTTACTATCTACGATTTTTTTTCGGTCCCCCAACGTGACGTATTTATTTTATAATTCCCTTTCATTCCACACCACCATCCTTCCCAGAATTTGATCCTTGTCAGCAACACTATCAAATGGTGTAATAATAGAGGGTGTGATTTTTTTTCCAAAACAGGCGGGTTCGATTCCTGGCCAAAATTATTGATTTTTCTAAAATTCAATGATGCAGTTTTAGTTTTCGTCAAAATCGGTCTCGAGACTCCTTTCAACGTTTTTTGATATTCCTCATAGTTTCGGAAATAGCCATCCACGCCCAGTTGAAAAATTCACCCTGTATAACATTGCGCTACGACCATTAGAAGCCAAGCAGCGGGTGAAACCGCGGGGAACAGCTAGTAAAAATATATTGTTTTATTAGGGTTCCGTAGCCAAATGGCAGAAAACGGAACCCTTATAGATTCGTCATGTCTGTCTGTCTGTCTGTCTGTCCGTCCGTATCTCACAGCCAGTTTTTGACGAAAGTATAAGAGCTATCCTAATGAAACTTGGTGAGTAGATGTATTATGAGAACCGCATTAGGATTTTCACACAAAAATAAAACAAAAACCAATTTTGGGGGTACCCCCCATACTTAGAATTGAAACTCAAAAATTTTTTTTTCGCCTGACCCTTACGTGTGGGGTATCTATGGATAGGACTTAAAAAATGATATTGAGGTTACTAACATAATTTTTTTCTAAACTGAACGGTTTGCGCGAGAAACGCTTCCAAAGTGGTAAAATGTGTGTCCCCCCCCTGTAACTTCTAAAATAAGAGAATGATAAAACTAAAAAAAATATATGATGTACATTACCATGTAAACTTCAATTGCAAATTAGTTTGAACGAGATCGAGTAATTAGTTTTTTTTTAATCGTCATAAATCGTAAACCGCAATTTACCTTGCAAAGTTACAACCAACTACAAGAACTTTTATATTATGTTACTTGCTGCTACGGAACCCTTTATGGGCGAGTCCGGCTCGCACTTGGCCGGTTTTTCTTATAAGTGGAAAGAGATCTTTAACAGACTAAGCGATCTGTAATTATTTGCGTAAGAACTTTCTATACCTTATCCTACCCTGGGTTCTCTGCGTAAGTTTTGGCTAATAATAAACTATTTACCATAGTTGGAATTTCGCATGAGAGATGGGTCTTGAATACCTAATAGCACCAACATTGTATTCAGAAGGTTAATTAATTGCAAATCCACATACCAAAACCGTTTCTCATTGTGATTAAAATACCTTAAGGTTGGTCACAACTTGTTTTGTTCCTCGCAAGGCCGACTGCATTCAGT
This sequence comes from Agrotis clavis, assembly GCA_954870645.1. Lineage (NCBI taxonomy): Eukaryota > Metazoa > Arthropoda > Insecta > Lepidoptera > Noctuidae > Agrotis > Agrotis clavis. The sequence continues at coordinate 13,885,588 of OX940919.1, read as the reverse complement.
GTGTCTATTAGGTGTCAACTTAAGGCTACATAAAATGCAAATGTAGGTACTTTTGTCACAAGAGTGGAAGGTTAATGTTTGATTGGTAAAATTTGACAGATTGGGGTAGGTTGTCCTGTTGATGTCTAGTCTGGTACAGAAATTATCTCTATTTTTGTATTTATATTGGCTCTATTTTTTTGACCATACTTTGGCGCATTCTAGAACAGTTTTTAGGGTTCCGTAGCCAAATGGCAAAAAAGGGAACCCTTATAGATTCGTCATGTCTGTCTGTCTGTCCGTCCCATGTCACAGCCCTTTTTGACGAAAGTATAAGAGCTATCCTGTTGGAACTTGGTAAGTAGATGTATTATGTAAACGGCATTAGGATTTTCACACAAAAATAAAACAAAAACCAAATTTGGGGGTACCCCCCGTACTTAGAATTGAAACTCAAAAAATTTTTTTTCGCCTGACCCATACGTGTGGGGTATTTATGAATAGGCCGTGAAAAATGATATTGAGGTTACTAATATAATGCTTTTCTAAACTGAACGGTTTGCGCGAGAAACGCTTCCAAAGTGGTAAAATGTGTGTGTCCCCCCCTGTAACTTCTAAAATAAGAGAATGATAAAACTAAAAAAAATATATGATGTACATTACCATGTAAACTTCAATTGCAAATTAGTTTGAACGAGATCGAGTAATTAGTTTTTTTTTAATCGTCATAAATCGTAAACCGCAATTTCCCTTTCAAAGTTACAACCAACTACAAGAACTTTTATATTATGTTACTTGCTGCTACGGAACCCTTTATGGGCGAGTCCGACTCGCACTTGGCCGGTTTTTAAATTAGTCATCACGTCTATTAGTCGAATCTTGCAAATCTGTCCGCTCCACTCATTGCTTAACTCACAGAGCTCTAACCGGAGTTTTCATTTTTGTTTTACTAACTTTTAAACTCGTAAAGGCTGAAAAACACAAAAGTACTAATATAAGTAAACTCACCAGGCACATGTTCATCGTTGAAGGTAACCCTCACAGTGTGGGGTCGCGGCAGTCGCGGTGTGAATGCGGCAGCGTACCGGTGACTCCCGAGGGGTCGCACCGAGCTGGCTACCAGGGCTCCATTGCCGCCTGACACCTCCAGCTCCAGGTGACCAGGGCCCGCCATACTTCCGTCCACTGTTGATGAATTACGTGTCAATATGATACAACATTGTAAAGTACGATTAATAATTCCAGTCAGTAAAATGACATTTGTACATGAATGAAATGTACTAAATTTCTTTTCACCTCACCCGCTCGGAAAGATTCTATTTCTCATTCAAAATCTGAGCGCAAAACTCCATTTTGTGCTCTAGAGCACAAAGTGTTGTTTAAAATTCGAACACGTCTTGTATTCAATTGTTTTCTACTTTTCTACACTGGCAGGCGAGCCGCCCCCACTACATTTCCTCGCTGTGTGAGGTGAAAAGTTGTGTGTTGCACTCGGCAGCAAAGTTTTTCTGCGTCTCGTACCTTTGAAAACTTCGCATCGCTCAGGATTCTATATTTGAACCGCTCGTTTCTCTCGCGGTTCAATCTTAGAATCCTTCGCTCGCTCAGTTTTCAACTCAAGTACTCGCGCCAAAAATCAACTTTGCAGCCTTGCATAACAAATAACTATTGTATCAGTGACAGTTGCACTGTCATTTTACTGACTGGAATTAATAATCGTACTTTAGCTTATAAGTAGAGTAAATGATACCGTGGCAGACAGGGGAGAATGGAAGAAGAAAACGTTTTGCGTCAGCCTCAAGTAGAAAGGGGTTTTGTTTTACGTTGCCCCCACACTAGGAATTTCTTCATGTGTCGTGGGTGCGTTTACAAACATAGAAACTCACATACACAAACACCCAGACCCGGAAAACTACTTGCAGATTATACAAATATTTGCTCCGGACGGGGATCGAACCCGCGACACGCTGCACAACAGTCGATCGCTGAGCCACTGCGCCAACCGTGTCATTAAAAATATTTTACATTCAATATATTTTGGAACGAAGTTCCTTATCGCGCGTTGGGAAAGGGGGCTGGACGGAAATTCTTACGAAAAGTTGTCACGACACTTTTATCCGACTGCGCGACGCAAAGGAGGGTAATGTGTTTATTACCATGGAATGGAATGGACTGGACTGGACTGGACTGGACTGGACTGGACTGGACTGGACCGGACCGGACCGGACCGGACCGGACCGGAATGGACCGGACCGGACCGGACCGGACCGGACCGGACCGGACCGGACTGGACTGGACTGGAGTAGAGTCGCGACGATTATTTTTGTTGAGTGTATACAGTAACTTCGTTCCATCCGGGTGTCCCTTGACACCTCTCAAGTTTTTTATTTATATTGACTGGAAAATGCTGATCATTTTGTAACTATTTTAAGCCATATTCTTAGGTCCTGTAAATTTTCGAACACAAACATCCAGACTCGGAAGAATTACTTGTAGGTAAGACAAATATTTGTTCCTGCGGGGTTCGAACCCGTGACAAGCTGATGACAGTCGATCGTTCAGACAATCGAGCCGTCTGTTACCGAGGATAAGCAAGGATAATTTAAATCTTTGAGACGTAGCAGAAACTTAGGAGCAAAAGTTAAGAAATACACGTTTATATTACCAAAGTTCAAAAGTTTGTACCATAAGGCGTAATATTCAAGTCTACCAGCTAAATTAACGGCCAGCCCATTATTATTCTATTATTGCTAGCATAAAATTCCAAGAAGCCTATGGCTTGATCTGTGATATCAAAATTTTCCTTTCCTTTTCGATTATCTATGATACAAATCGTTCTAGAACAATAAAATTATGATAAAAATGCCGATAACACAATGATTGACACGTACTTCCAAGTTATACTTTTAGAATAAAATGTGCGTCTAGGCAAAAATGTCATAATTCGTTGATGACAATAAATAATAATCATCCATTACGTCATGATATCAGATAGCTACGTTACAGTTATTCTGCTATAGTTGTCATGTTATGAAAATGTTCCCTGTAGAGTTCGAAGTGATAATTACAGTGATCATTTTGTAATATTGCAAAATATAAAGACTCTGCTTAGACTGAAATTGTGTGCCTCAAAATTAAAAAAAGCAATTTATTGAGTCAAAAATTAAAAGAACAAGTTCATTCACAACTTGATCTGACTACATGGACAGTTACAGTTTTTTTTTTTTATCGTGGTAGAATTATCAAATGAGTCCTACCACCCAGGGCAGAACGGGAGAGACTGTCATACTCGTACTGACTAAAATCCACGGTGTCCTTCAATAGGCCTTTACGTTCCGGGGTTACGGTAATTCGTGAGTCCCGCGACCCCTGCAGGCTTTGGCCCTCTAAAGGGAGGCCCCGTCATATAGCTGACACTGTTTGTGGCGCGCGTGGAATACAACGCGCCGCCGCGCCGTCTACCTGGGTGGACAGATACACGGGCGAAAATTGACCACGTAGGTATTTAGAAAAACGGGAAGTTTTTCTTCAGGGCATAGACATTATTTGGAGGTATTAATCACTGGAATATTTCTATTAAAAGTTGTAGAGTTTCATTTATTTTCAATCTTACATTGGTTACATAATATCTGAACATGAAAAGTGGTCTTAAATTTTGAACCGTAAAAAATAGCACCTATGTCTCAAATTATCTAGGTTTCCACCCAGTCAGTAGCAAAAGCGTTGACCTTTACTTCATAGTATATTGGTAGTGGGTTATTGGACGCACACCTCTGGGGTAGCAGTAGACCCCTTCAGTGAATAGAAGTTTACTATTTATTATTCTTTGTGAACTTACCAATGAATTCAACTGGCTGTCCTACAGTTCCTTTGTACGATGGTTTTACAACTATTCCTTTGGCACCTCTATTATTATCCCTTTGAATTGGTCTGCAAACAAAAATACGTACTTTACAACGAGTTGCAAAAGTAAATGCTGCTGAACTTTTTATTGTACGACTCTTTACTAATTAAACAAAAAGTTGTATACAATACAAAATTGCAGGTGACGATGGAAAAAAGTAAGCGAAGTTCTAAACTACAGTGTTGGAATAAAAAAACTTTCTTTGTTGCATAAAATTAAATTTATTATGAAGAAAAATAGTCTTCGCAGTGAATTTATAGGATGGTGGAACTGTCTGCTGTGTTCAACAGCTTTATATAGGTATTGTGAAAAAGTGAGACTTTTCAGTGCGGCCCTCCATTGTGAATTTGTGAAATTACACGTTATGAAGGACATTCTTTCAAGTTATTTTAGAATGATATTGTAGGATTCGATTAGTTTCGATTATTTTCAAGTGATTTTACGTTACTTAATGAAACTCAGTTCCGGCTTAAGCCATAAGCAAATTAAGCAATAGTTTAGGGCATATGACGTCTAAGGGGGCACCATAAATTGGACATGAAAAATTCGCTACTTTGACAGAGATGAATAGTGAACAGTAAGATGTAACGGTAAAGAATATGGGCATAGATTTAAGATGGCGAGGCATAACACTGTACTTGCAGTGGGACTGTACCTGAAACGTGCGTGTGCGGCGTCCGTTTCAGTGCGGGCCCCCCCGTTAGGGTCGCGGGGGGGCCTATTGGATAAAAAAGACTGCTGTTGTTGCTGCTTCTCCTCCACGCTACTGTACGAAGAGTCGCGGACCACGTACGTACTCTCACGCACCTCGCGCTTACTGAATTCTTGCTGAAACAAAATAAATAATTTTTATGCATACATTTTTATGCCGGATTGTAATAATCATAGCTAATACGAACATCCTTACGACAAACTATTACAAGTTTAGTGATGAGCTTGTAATAGGGGATGACACGATTATTACCACCAACCGGCCACAAATGCTTGCCCCAGGTTGCTGATTAAGTAAAATGGAAAAACTCAACTGTTCGATTTACTTACGTTGTTTATGCTTTTAAAGATATAAGCCAATACGAGACTAGCCTAAATTATTTCAGTAATTTAAAGGATGCTGCTACGCTATGCGTATGCACAGTATATTTCTAAGTAGTTCTGAATTTTTCGAGAATCAGGGCAAAATTTCAAAGTAAATATACCTGTCTATTTAATAACAGTTACAAACTACAACACAGAAAGCCCGCTAACGAGACCCACTCATATATTTTCGTGTGCAATTTGTGTGTGTTTTGTGTGTTGCACAATATTGCCCTGACAACTTTTCCGCGGAGTGCTCAAAAGGTTGTAGAGCCACGCCAGCTTGCAATACGAAGAAATCACTATCAAGTGCCTTTTATAAACGGAATGTACATTGCGAAAGGTGCTACGGAAATTTTCAACTCTATGTTATGTACCAGACTTCTATTTTGAGAGTATGAATGAATATTCTGCAGTGTTGTACTTACGAAGGTAAGTGCATAGTTATTTCTTGTAGTAGCTCCTGAAATTTTACCTTACGGGGAAACATGGGTTCAGTAAGCTTATACTATATAGAGAACTATAGGTACAGAGTGTACCGCGGTGCACACTATAAGCCTGAAGAACTCTTTCTATTTGACCACTACAGTTTAGAAGCTCAAAAAAAAATCTAGGGCAGCCAAGTATTTGCTGTTCTTATTATCAAAGAAGTAACTGAAGAGTTGTTGGTTTGGTTGAACACGTCGTTTATCTCAGAAGTTACTGGATCGAATTAAAAAAAAAAAAAAAAGGTTGCACTCCAGGAGTGCCGGTAGAAGTGAAAACTTTTTTGTTACTATGTTTTATTTTAAAACTGGAGTAGTACAGATATGAAATTAACTAATTTGAATGACGTCTTACTCATTTTCGATCAGGGTCACGTGACCCTGACGCGAGTTTTAAATTTTTTACCCATTACAGAAAAAGTGTACAACGCCGCTAAAGAAGTTTTCACTTCAAAAAAAAAGGTTGCACTCCAGGAGTGCCGGTAGAAGTGAAAACTTTTTTGTTACTATGTTTTATTTTAAAACTGGAGTAGTACAGATATGAAATTAACTAATTTGAATGACGTCTTACTCATTTTCGATCAGGGTCACGTGACCCTGACGCGAGTTTTAAATTTTTTACCCATTACAGAAAAAGTGTACAACGCCGCTAAAGAAGTTTTCACTTCAAAAACTAGGTAATTGTGTTGTAAAGTCCAATTATTGAGGAAGGCTATAAAACATCACGATACGACCTATAGGTAGCGGGGATGAAACAGCAGTGGTGTAAAGTTTGTGTACACCATCTACTATTGAAATATACCGCTAAAACCTCAGATCAAAGAAACAGGCAGATAGAACGTGCGCGAACAACAACGTGGTGCCAGTCGTTATTTATGTGTGCGCGGCAGATAAGTGGCGCCGTGTACGGACACGTGCATCTGTGTGCGTTTACGGTTGCCAGATATTGAGAAATACTCCCATATTTTTGTTCAGTTAAATTGTTCCCAAATATTGTACTAATATTTTTTTTTCAATTAGAAACGCGATTTTGCTTTATGGTTATACCCAGAGAGCATAAGCATGTAGTATTTATTATTTAACAGAATAATAATAAGGAATAAAAAAAAAAAAAATATGCGTAATTACTTAGTAACTATTTAATTAATTTATATCAGACCAGATAACACTTTATAACGCTTTTTGGTAATTTGTTTAATAAACTATTTAAGGATAGGTTTTTTTAGTTTAAAAAGATAAAGAATTTGTTATAACAATCAACATATTTATTAAAATAATAATTATTTTACACACAATCACATTTTTATTAAAATCATAATTATTTTACACACAATCATGCTTTAGTTCTGCACCAATTATATTGTGCAAACAAACATCTAAGTACTATTAATGTTTAAAATTGGAAACGCGATTTTGTTTTTTTTGCAAAATCAAAACGATTTATCGGCCAATTGAAAAGGCCCTACCAGCACTACTAACGATACTGATTGCATTGCAACTAATAATTCGAAAATGAAAAATATCACTAATGAAAGTATGGAAACCTCTATAATGTCACATGGCAAAGCCTAATTGTTGCAATTAAATACTAAAAGTAATAATAAAATACTTCATAAACCCCAATAAGTCTTGAAATATAAAAATTTTAAAGCGCAGTACACCGCACCGCACGCGGAACGAAAAGTAAACGACTAAAATAATAAAAAAAATCCAGCGGCGCGAGGGCGGCACATCCTTACAAGTACCGAATAGCTCAAAGGCTTGCTCTCCGTCCTACTTTCTCACGCAAAAATACAAATACAGCCCCGCGCGCGGGGGCCCCTCCCGAGACCCGAAGTCTTTACGACCCGGACGGAACTAACTAGTGACCTTGTGTCATTACGACCATAGACCATACAACATTATTTTTAGTACCTATATGCGAAACCTGAATATAGTTTGTTCAGAATCAATAACTGAATCGATTCCAATAATTTTTACACCATGTTATATTTTGTCCCAAAATTATTTAAAAAGTTAAGACTAATGTTGTATAGGTACTATAGATTACGACTGTGCAGTTGTTTTGACGAATTTGATCGATATTTTTATGCACAGTACACATTCCCCTAATTCAGGGTAATTTACCCGTCATAAACTAGCAACACAGACGATTTACTGTTAAGGTTTTGTGTTTCAAGTGAGCCGAAAATATTTTATGGAAAATAAATACCAAAACAATAAAAATAACAAGAGTTACCTGTGGAAAGATATTCCATCTTGTTTTCTTTGTTTTTGTGAACAACTTTTGCAGTGTTTAAACACACAAGACGGCATGTTTTGACATAAAATGGCAAATCACTAGTGACGTGTGAGCGAGACGATGCGTAGCTTGGTACTGTCGCGAGTTTGTAGTAACTTTTGATTTTGTATTAACTTTGGTGGACCCACTCGCGTGTTCTGAGCGCTCTATCTGCCTGTTTTTTTGATCTGAGGCTAAAACTATTAAAGATTACCTACACTAAATCTTATGTTGTTTTACTACATATCTTAGAACACACTTAAACTAAGTATCTTGCGCCTTAAACTGACGACCAAGTCAATGGTCGCAATCTAAATGACAGGAAGTTGTACCATTGTACCGGACTACGGAACCCAAGTGATGCCTTATCGGACCATAACCACGAGAGTCACGCACGATGTTTACATAGTTCAGACTTGTTCGTAAACTTATACAGTATTATGTAAGGGGTCAGTTGGAACAAGTTCTAGCTTGTAAGGGCGCCCGCAGACCGACTTTAACGCAGCGAGCGTTTAAACTGAGAGTTTGTGCTTGTAAGGTTGCAATTTGCAGTTGGGTGTTGTAAGCGCAGCTTTAGATTATAAGGCTGCAATGCAATTTAAATTACATAATTGCGGTAAACAACACATGTATGGTAAGTTGCTTGCATTAAGCTAAAGAGTAGAATATAATTTCTTCTCAATGTTTCTCTCACTTTTGCGAATTGTGGCTCCATCAATAATAGGATTTCTACATCAGCTTTTTTTATATGTATAATGAGTTTGCTCTTTACCTTAGTCTAGGTCAGGAGTGACTAAGACAAGGTCCACGATGGAGCGAGTTTACCCAGAAGAAGCCTGTTCACTGTAACTTTGGAGAGATTAGGGCTGACGACAGCCTGCTGTACCTGTGAATAATTGCGTGGGCTTTTGAGGTGGATGGGATCCACTTTCCAGCGGTCTACTCCGGGCAACGGTACCCGGGCTATCTGTACAGTGCGGTGACGGTTGAGTGATCTCCCTGGCGGCGGTAGGCCTCACCGTTCCGTTGCTGCGTAAAAGATCCAGTTCATTCTGGGCAATTTCGCTCTAACTTAGGTCTCACGTTTGCTTCTAGAAAAAAAAAAATGCGCCAGGACTCTGTGCATTTTTTTAAATTAGTTTAATCAACAAATGAGTCCCGGGTGGATCGGAATTCGGAAGGGACCGTCCGACTCGTACTGACTAAAATCCATCGTGTTCGTTTGTCCTTTACATTACAAGGTCACGTGAACCTGCTTCTAAGACTGTACGACTGTATTGTGCATGCAGTGTGTAGTATCCTCACTTGCGGCATCGCACACTTTGTGATTCGTATATGAACTGTAGATACCACTTCGTGCCAGTGAATACAAACTTAATTTTAAACTCGACGCCAGCTGTACTGTCTACGGGGAGTCTCAACGGAAGAGCGAGAAGTGTTCTTGCTCTTACTTTGAGACTATTCTATGGTTCACGTGTGAGGAATTTTTGGTATACCTAACACCTAGGTATTAGGTATATTACATTAAACTCTTGTATGAGTGCAGGAGTATTTGTTTTCGAACATTACTTATAATTCATTTTTAAGCTATTGCATAGCTTCTATCGCGGGCCTTGAGCGCGGGGACCGAATCCAGAAATTCCGTAACGAAAAAACCTCACGCTCATTTAATTTAATTAAATTATTAATTAAATTTAATTATTAATTTATTAAATTAATTATTAATTATAAAATTAATTAATTAATTAATTATTAATTTATTAATATAATAATAATAATAAAACCATAATAATTTTTTTTTTTTTTTTTTTAAAGAAATATTTAAAAGTGTAACTTGAATTAATATCAAAGAAAAAGCAATACTGCATGAATAAAATAAATAAATAAAATTATAATTGTATAAGTTGATACAAAATGCTATGCAATAGCTTTTTTTTTTTCGAATGATTGGAATTGTGTTGGTTTTCAGTATTTGTATCTGTGGTTATGGAATCCAAAAAGTATTTTCGCCATAACCTGGCGAAATATGGAGTTTTCATAGAAACACCATTTTAATTTTTTACTTAAAAATGATAAAAGTTTTGGTTAAATTTTTTTATGCTTACAAATTAATTATGCTTGCCGAGGTTTGTCTGTGGATAGGTGACCATTTCTGTCATGGCGAGTTTCCTCCGTGCCTCGAAAAGCATGTAAAGCCGTTGGTCCCGGCTGTCATTTATAGATCTTTGACAGTCGTTACTGTAGCGAGCTTGCAAATGATGCGATGCGACACAATTCGACTGATTTCAACTACGAGTGAACATCATACCTACATAAAAGGAGCACTTATCTGGGTAGATGAAAAATAAAACACGCTCGCTACGATGACGTAAGTCAGTAGAATTGCATCATTATATCGTAGTAGCAAGGACGAGTTTCATTTTTAGTTAGTAGAAATCGCATGAATCCCGTCATGAGCAAACTCGCTTAGACAGAAGTTCGAAAGTCTGACAGCCCTTCTTACCAAGGGTTATCATCGTATTACCCAGTTACTCGGTTGTGGAGGTCCGACAAATTCTGAAATTCAGTTGCATCGGGTTCGACTGGAAGCCGACCCCAAGATAGTTGAGAAGAAAAGGCTAGGCAAATGATGATAAATCAATAATATCAAAGTGGTACATACCCGACTAGTGTACGTATCAGAGTCACGATCATCAGCCAATCGATCCAGCTGCCTGTTGAAGGAGTCTCGGGAGTAGTCGGTGAACTTGTTCAGCTGCGTGTTGCGCTTCGTCTCGCGGTCCAGGGTGCTTTGCCCCGGCAGCCGCTCCGGTGGGCTTTTTGGAGAATCCAGGCTGTACACAAATGGGTATTTAATAGTGTACAGGATCCGACGATAAAACATTGCACATTGACTTTACAAAGAGGTAGGTAATCGTTTCGATCAATAATATTGATCGAAGGGTAATCGGCTAGTTTTGGCTTCATATAGCGTTGTTTCCGTCGCACAATAATACGTTGTCAACCACAACCAACCATGACCCCAATTTTTCAAACGACTGAGAAAATATACGAAGCCGAAACCAGCCGCTAATTTGTTTCCAGTAGAAATTAAATACTTTCCCAAGATACATTAGAGGCAGATATTATAAACTACAATATTAATTAAAGGTTCAATATTATTAATGCAAGGCGCAAAAAGTAACGAACATACTGTTAGTTACTTTTTACGCCTTAGCCAGAGAACTGATCATCCTGATATACATTGATAGGTGTATAGAAATGGATATAGGGGTCCTTTTATCCCGAAAAAAATATATACTGTTACCGAAGAAAGCAACACTATCGTCAATATAAAGTGCCTTTGTACTTTTTTTCCTTTTAAAGTATTTTCCTGTATATATCTGTGTGTGTAGATAAATAAATAAATATATTAGACGGTGCCGCATTTACAATTCGAATTGCTTGTCAAATTCTATATTAACACGAACGAAGCCGCGAGCAAAAGCTAGTTGCAGTGTATATACAGGGTGGAATTTTGTAATGCCACCTGGAGGGAAAGTACTCTTATGACTGCATATAGAAAATTTTACTCAAAGGAAACATTCCTTTGTTTTTGAATAGAAAGCAAACTGCATTCAAAGATTTTCAAAAATTCTCTTCTCCCACACCCAGGAATAGAACCGGCTAAAATCTGAAAAAAATATACCCTGTACTTTCATTGCATCAATCGTTAGGGTCATTAGGATGAAATAGCTACGAGTATGTCGCAAAGGAGTCTGCATTACAAAAGATGGATGTTAGTTAAAGAGCTTTAACTTGTCTCATTGAATTTGTAACTTCAGATTTCCTGGTTTTCCTTTCATTTAATTGATCATGTTTGTTAGAGAGATTTCATCCTTATAATTGACCATAACGATCGATGCAATAAAAGTACAGGGTATAATTTTTTTCAGATTTTAGCCGGTTCGAGTGTCTGGCATTTTGCGTATCTGACATGGGGCGTATAAATCATTCCCGGGTGTGGGAGAAGAGAATTTTCGAAAATCTTTGAATGCAGTTTGCTTTCTATTCAAAAATAAAGGAATGTTTCCTTTGAGTAAAATTTTCTATCTGCAGTATTAAGAGTACTTTCCCTCCAGTAGGCATTACAAAATTCCACCCTGTATTTACGAAGGATAGATGAAACTTCATACAAGTTTGTTCAAACATTGTGATACACGTGTACTGGATTATGAATTTTGTACATTATTTACCAAAAGAGGTAAAGTTTGACCAAAACTTTTTCTTCTTAGTGTTTAAATTAGGAGGAAGTGGAGAGGAGTTACCAACCATTTGTTTATTTCTTAGTACTAAGAAATTGTTGCCAGCGGTTTCGCCCTCATGTAATTTATGGTGGCTCCACATTAGTGCCGTGAACCCCCGTGAACAGGCGCGAACGAGAATGTGGATGGTTTACGCGGGGTTCACGCGCGTTCGCGCCTGTTCCCCGATCAGTGTCGGTATTGTGCCGAGAATTCACGGCGAGAATTCGCGGCGTGAATTCACGGCACTAATGTGGAGCCGCTATTAAAAATGATCCCATGTGAACGTTATACCGGGAATTTTTTTTTGTGTCCATTCAAGCTGTAAACTATCTATGTAGCAATGTATGTATCTATATGTATCTATCTATGTAATCCGTTCTGTAGTCTTTGTGAGAAAGTGAAACAAACATCCCTCCATCCATCTATCGATCCTCACAAACTGTACTCTTAAGGGTCTTTAATACTTCAGTATAATCTTACTCGCTCGCACTTGCACGTACCACGCACTATTGCTTGCTCTTTCTTTTAGGTGTCTACACGCAAATCTATTTATTTTACGGCGAAAAAAAAGGAAATTCAAAAAAGTAAATAACATAAGACCTGCTTTATAGTTAGTTCAGTTAGTATAAAAAGTTTCATGATCTAATTTTAAGTATTTTCTGATTGCCAGCGTTTTATTGTTCAACTAGCTTCTGCCAGCGACTTCGTACGCGGATCCTGTTGATTATGCCAGCGACAATGGGGTCGTCAAAATCGAAGATCTGAAACGTCTGATGTCGAATTCTTAGAGCCTGGGGACGGGAAAACAACGGGACTCGCATGACGATTCCAGACGTTCCAGATCTTTCATTTTTGTAAGTCAACAGGAAATGCCCATCAGACTAAACAACTCTTGCTAAGATGTTATTCATATAATTATATGTTATACATAGTGTAGCTGGGCTCTTGGAATTCCACATCAGTTGTTCCAGATCTCAATTTTCATACGTCAACAGAGAGTGCTCATCAGGCTGAACAACTCTTGCTAAGACGTCATTCCTATATATGTTATAGTGTCGCTGGGCTCTTGGAGTTCCACATCAGGTGTTCCAGATCTTCAGTTTTTATACGACAACAGGAAGTGCTCATCAGGCTGAACAACTCTTGCTAAGACGTCATTACTGTATATGTAATAGTGTAGGTGGGCTCTTGGAGTTCCACATCAGGTGTTCCATATCTTCAAATTTATTTTCTTAGCAGAAAATGCTCATCACGCGGAACAATTTTTGCTATGGTGATATTTTTGTATCTCTTATAGTTTAGCTGATCTATTGCAATTCTGCATCAGGTATTCAAGATACCAAGATAAATTATAGCCTATATGTTGCCCAGACTTAATAGCTATACCTACAACAACAAAAAAAAAAACAATCAAATCCGTCCAGTAGTTCCGAAGATTAGCGTGTATGGAGTAACTTCTCCCGTTTTCCTAATATTTCCCTTCACTGCTCTGCTCCTATTCATTGTAGCGTGATGAAAAGTATTCTATAACCACCGCAGTAGTATAAAAAATAATTGTACCAAGTTTCGTCAAAATCCGTCGAGTAGTTTTTGTTTCTATAACGGTTATACAGACAGACAGACAGACAGACAGACAGACAGACAGACAGACAGACAATAATTTTATAATTGCATTTTTGGCATCAGTATCGATACCTAATCCCCCCCTGATAGTTATTTTGGAAATATATTTCATGTACAGAATTGACCTCTCTACAGATTTATTATAAGTATAGATAGAAGATTAGAGGTAACTTTGGGATTTTTTTCTATCGAGAAAATTTTATGAAATCATGTTTTCGCCAAACATAAGACCTAACATTAATCCTCAACTTTACCATATATTTATTTCAAAATTAATGCTGTAGTATTTTCGACGTATCACAGGTTTCTGCTAAGCCATTTGAGGTAGTATAGGCTCTTAAATCTTTCAAACTACGCAACAGATTTTTAGCAATCGACAGACTGATTCCAGAGGAAGGTTTATGTATTTACTACATTTTTATTACACACGTGCGAAGCCAGGGTAAGTCGCTAGTTTTGGATATCTAAGAATACTTATTCCTTTGTCATATTAATTCTGCGCAAGAATATCGACTCTCCGGTATCATTAATCACGGTCTATTGTTTCCTTTGTGTAGCATAATATTATCAATATCTCACCTGTTAGCGCTCATCATTTGTCTCGTTTTTTCTACGCTATCCCAGTCTCTTCGAGCGTGATACGATTTCCCGCCAGGATCGCCTGTGCCTAGGATAAAAAGAATGATAAATTATTATTATCGTACTATCTTCAGTTTCTGAAAGGTCAAAATCAGCTGGTTGTCAAAATTATGTCAAAGGATTTGATGGGCTGTCATTAAAGTTTTGCATGATATATTTTGGCATTTGAATGACGGACACCGTTGGTTTTTTTTTAATGGGGAAGGCAAGTGTCAAAGTGACAAATGACAGTTTGGTCCCAAAAGAACTGTCAAATCAAAGGAATTTTCTGAAAAAAAACGATTTATTGATGTAAAATGACTAGATGTTGTGTAATAAGCTGTAAAAATGACGGAACATACAAATTTCCGACAATTCACACTATCAAGAAATAATGGGTAGCTGCTGTGACTGCCTTGAGAACAAAAATTGAATTATAACTAAGGAAAAGCAATATAATAAACAAATATCCAGCCTTGCGAAGCCAGGAGAGGCCGTTAGTTGAGTTTAATTAATGAAATTCTATGATTATACCATAACTAAACAATCGAATACACTTTTCAAAATAATATCTACTTTTCTATTGGAGGTTAAGTACCAGTATTGCATCGCTCCATAAATCATAAAATGGTTCGTCTGGCGGAAGAATTATCACCTGGAACAAGTTTTGTGATAGTTGTGGTGTTAAGAAATTAAATATATTGTGATATTTTTCGAATCTAAATAGAAAAAAGGGGTAAAATTACTGACTTAAAACATTATGATATTTTATCAAAATAGAAAGTCAGAAGCAGCATTATATTCTTGTTATAGGAGAGGACAGGTAAAACATACCTAAACTCAAAAATTGAAACCTCAACTACAAGTAATTGTGGATTTAATACGGTAAAATCAAATGTACAACCACTCAATTAAATCACTTTTTTCCCTCTTGTAGATGCACCGCGGCGTCTTAGTTCTTCTTTTAGTATATGCACGTGCATTGACGAATAATTTTCCATATTTGTTTTGTATTTATACTCAATTTTTATAATAATAAATCTTGTTTGTTTTTTGTACAAGGTAGACAGTAATCTGACGTGGGGACCAACTATCGCAGCGCCATCTACGATTAGCTTTGAGTTGCCATCCCCATTGTCTGTGAAAATAGCGGTATTAGTTCATAATACGGCCATGATATCTGAAATATTGCTGAAAATTCGTGGTACCTACTACTTACAATTTTTTTATTTGATGTAATGACATAGATACTAGCGTTGCGTCAAAAGGTCATGAATGGTGGCTACAACTGAAGTCTCGTATCTCATAATTACCTTGAATTTTCCGCAGGTAACAGAACTGACAGCCAATAACTACCATCAACATGAATTTGGAAATTCGTTTAAAAATTGAAATTCCTATGTATTGAAAAATCTACAGTCAAAAGCGATGATATAACTAAAGATTATTCAGGTACAGTACGAATTTGCATAGGATTGCTATTCTATTGGTCAGCTGTCCTCCACAAATTCCGGGTCGTTGATTTATAAGGCGTACGTTATCTCGTGTGAGGACAGTGCTGAGCTTGTGAGTTTAAAATAATAACATAACATTACGCCTGTAATTCCCGGAGGGTGAGGCAGAGGGGTATTTAATAGCCTGTAGTCATCTACTAGGAGATATTACCTATAGAAATCTAGGCTACGTGGCTGCCACAGTGACCAGTGTCCCACAGTCATTACCGTTGGGATGACCGATGTACAGATGTACGTCACATTTATTTTCAACCTTATTCCAATAGTTAAAGGTTCATTTTCGATTGGAGAGAGATTAGGGAAGGTTCATATACGCTGACATCTATACAACATGGCCATCAATTCCCGATGGGAAACACTTTTCCCGACTTGGGAAACGGAATCAGAAAGAAAAAATCAGAACACAAGCTCTCATACAAATATTATGACAAGAACTTAATATAACAGGTACTGATAACACTATTTGCATAAACAAAGAGCTTATTTCAAACTATTAATTACGAGAAATATTAAGTTTAGTTTAGTATATAACGTACACGTTTTCGTACTAAAGTTAGAGTGAACGCAAATTTTATGTAAATGAAGTCGTGTATCTTACTGGGACTGCCGAGCCTCCTCACGCGGTCTTCTTCCAGGGAGGAGAGTGGGCTGGCCTGGTCTAGGTTGTCCTGAGACCCACTGTAGGAGCTGTACATCTTGTAGTTCGACCGCTTTTCGACCACACGTTTCGTGGTCGTCACTGGGCTGTACCGGTCCGTCGGACTGCTTACTCTGAAAAACAAAACATTACTGATGTGATGTCTCGAAAGATTAAGCACACTTCTGTACAGTGTTTTTAGGAAGGTTTGGTTATATAAATGTATATATGGATGTGGTATACATCATTGAAATAAAACAACTTTCTC
Organism: Agrotis clavis; assembly: GCA_954870645.1. NCBI lineage: Eukaryota > Metazoa > Arthropoda > Insecta > Lepidoptera > Noctuidae > Agrotis > Agrotis clavis. The sequence goes on along the minus strand of OX940919.1, from coordinate 13,868,919 downwards.
TTTGGGTACATTAATATCGTTATCCTACTTCCTACTAATATTATAAACTTAACTGGCCTGTTGGTCTAGTGGTTAGTGACCCTGATTGCTATGCCGGGGGTCGTGGGTTCGATTCACACCCAGGACAAATGTTTGTGTGATGAGCATGATCATTTGTTCTGTGTCTGGGTGTAATTTATCTATAATATGTATGTATTTAGAAATATATAAGTATGTTTATCTATCAGTTGTCTAGTACCCATAACACAAGCTCTGCTTAGCTTGGGACTAGATGGCGTTGTGTGATAGTTGTGGAATATTATTATTTTTATTATATTATTATAACACAAAAGTTTGTTTGGATGGATGGATGTTTGTTTCTCTTTCACGCAAAAAGCTCTAAACAGATTTACCTAAATACAATTTGGCTACACCAATAGTTTATAACCTGTATTAACACATCTTAGGATAGTTTTTACCGCGATTTAATCTTCCTGTGGGATAATTTCAGAGTTGTAGCGGGTGAAACCACTGGCTTAGAGAAACCTACTTTCTCTGTTTTTCCAAAAAAGCAGCAGTTGTTTTTATTTTGATTATTGCCCCATTGATAAGATTGTTCAGTTTGATGATCACATTCTTAAATACGACTTTAGCCTTTTTAGTCTATACATGCTGTAAATGGTCACGGCAAGTTGCCGCCGAACACCCTAAAGCTGAGGCTACATTAGACAGCGATTTACATTGCGACTGGAACAGCGAAACGAGTTACACCCATGTGTAACTATACTGCACGTATATATATAGCTACACCGTACATCACCGATACCATTATCGGTCATGTACGGTGTAGCTATATACGTGCGTATTAATTAATTTGTTTTAAACCGCTCATGCACAGTATAATTATCTTTCGTGGCTCATGCGTCGCAGATCGCGTCGCGTTCAAATTCACTTGCACCCGTAGTTTGAGCGAAGAGCGGCTAGCCGGCGACGAGGCCGGAGGCGCACAATGCATTATATGTTTTAGTATTTATTGGAAATTACCGTTGCAACTATTGTATTAGTTACTGAAACAATGAAAACTCTGAATGCTTTTACCTATTCGATCTCCCTATGAAATATTTTAGCAAAAATATATTTGAATTTGGTTCATCGAGTTATGTCCGACTTAGTTAAATGTTTGTGGTTGCACTAACCGCTTATTGAACATGCGATGTTGAAATGTGTTTTGATTACAGTTGAATACTAATCAAATCTATATTATTATTATCCATATGCAGATTCCACCCCAACTATGTGATGCTCTAAATAAATATAACTATATTTTTATACCAAATTATTACATTTTGATTTGACCATTCATTGTAAATATTACAAATATTACCCAATAAAAGAACGATTTCTTGGTAAATATTTAAAGTAATCCTATAGAAATATACGAGTACAAACGAATTTGTTTTATCGTTTCGATTCAGGGACGACCCTTTTCAGAATGGCAATACTTATGATATATTTACGAGTTATTTTACAATAAATTCATACCGTAAGCTTGTACCGTTTCCATACAATAAGCAATAAAGTCACTATTTTAAAATCATTTCATCAATCATTTTCATTTCACAGCAATAATTACTCGATTTAATTATTTGCACCTATAAAAAACCATATTAAATTAACAGAGAAATATTATGACGCTGATCAATGAGGTATTTCATAGCACAAATTGTTTACTGAATAATAAATAAAAAAATAAAAAATAAAATTTATTGTGTCAAATAATTGGTTTACAAATTGTTGTGTTCGGAATCTTCTTTTAGGCAAATAATGCCTGTAGTAGAAGACTCCGCCCCTCCCTATTTTGTATAGCGTGATTATAATTACACAATATTTTAAAAAGTAAAAGTTTAGTTTACTGAATAGTATTTAATTAACGCTGTACACATCTACTGATAAAGCCACTATGTGTTAACAAAGTGGAATTTTATTTATAGCAATACAGCAATACGGCGCTGAAAACTATGTTCATTTATATGAAAATTGATTTGAGCTGTAAATACGAGCCTGTTTCGTACGAGCTTTAAATATAAATTAATTAATTAGCATACGCGATACACGGCGAGGCATTAAGGTCCATTGTTGCATGTGAGTGAGTACAACGCACCTGTTAATTGGACTGGCGGTTCTGTTCAAAGGGCTGTCTTTTCTGGCGAGTGGGCTCGTTGTCCGGCCGACCGGACTGGTGGCGCGGTACGGCGAGCTCGCTCGATACGGACTGGCAGACCTATTGACGTCCAATCGAGAGCCGTTCCCCAAATGTTTTGTTGTTATCGGGCTCGCTGTCCTGTTCCGCGGACTCTCGGACCCGTATCTTGTGTACGTTTCCTTTTTCGTCGCTTTTGATGTCGAGTACGCGGAGTCAGTGACGTCGTAATTCTTTTCTTTGGGCTCGGTTCCGTAGGAGGGCTTGTAATAATCAGTGGAGTCACGTCTATCCTCACGACGGTCCACTGAGCTCGTACTGTGCTTAGTGTTTGATTCGTATAGATTGTATTGGTTCATTGGACTCTCTGATCTTAAGCGAGTTACTGTAACAAAAGGAAATGAGAAAATAGGTTAAACTTTTCTTCTGTTTTATTTGGGAACACGGAGGAATGAACGGCTGGTTTTTCTAATTAAATCAGTCAAACTGACATCAGCTATTTAGAGGGTGATTTGTAATTGGATGCATTCATATGCATGGATATGGTGGTACTAGATTTATCCCTGACAACATAGGGTCCAAACTCACTGGTTTTGGAGTTATCGAACTTTTAAGATTTTTCGAAAAATTTCCACCTCTTCCTCATTAAGTGCTTATTGTTATAAATTAACGGCGGTCACCCCTTTGAATTCCTCCTTTTCTGATAGAATATGAACGACAGACAAAATTATTAAGCTGAATAATAATTTTGTAAAAATGTATTTTGACAAACCATGATTTTGTCATTTGTTTAAGGCGTAACTGGTTTTCACGTGATAGTTAAGTACATAGTACAACCATAGTTTATTAAAATGCCGTAAGATATTACATCCAAAAAGTACGGTCTGCTCTCAAAACAGTGAAGAAAATATCGTGAGGAAGCAAAATGCCTCAGCAGTACCAATTTTTATAGACATGTGACCTTAACCTTAACCAACCACCAGTCATCCACATACAGAGAGGAGTACTACGAAGGGGACATATAGGTTCATCAAACTTATGTGAATAGTTCATTACCTGGACTAGATATCCTGGCATAAGCCGGAGAAGGACTGGAGCTGTCGCGGGGCTTCTTGGAGCGCGACCCGACGCGAAACATATGCGGTGACCCGTGCACGTCGTAACCGTTGAAGTAAATGTACAGCTGAAATTACAAGGACTGTAGTTGGAAAAGCTGTATAGTGCTTAATAGATTGTTTATCAATTAAGCTAAAATCGTAGAACAATTGAGAAAAAAATCCTATTAATTCTATCGTAGAACTGTTTAGTACAACAAGTGGGGACAAACCATGTTTTATAATGTGTATAAGAAAAAGGGCGTTGCAGATGGGCCGTCAGATGTGGTTTCGCCTTTAGATAAGTCTGCAATGGTTTTCCTTGTTATGAAACGTAATGACTAAATAAATAGTTTTATGTACCTACTTTATAACCAATACTGGCATGGTTGAATGTAATACGGCTTGAGGTTTCTATGGAGTTTTATGCAGGTAGGTACCTACGGTTTATTACGCTTTCTGGTCACAAGACGGGTTTGTGATGCAGGATTTAGAAATTCATAATGAAACTGTAATACTAGCTGTCACTAACATGAGTTGTTGCCTAAATAAAAGTTACTGTTGCCTTTTGTTGACTGAGCGATTATTAGTATCAATTTCGGTGCCGTTTAACTTTAGATGTTCATTCATATTCATTTACATATTTGCATTCTACAAGGTAACAAGATGTTAACAAAAGCTTAGAGATAAGAGACATTGTAGACCCTGTCAGGGCACAGCAAAAACAAAAGTATTTATGTTGCTCAGATTTAGTGACGATATCACGATAGACCCAAAGGTCTACACTTGGTTGCAGTGCCATCTTACTTCTTAGTGATTCTTTTTTTTTTAGCGCGGTAAAATCATCTAATGAGTCCTCCCACCCCGGGCAGGGCAGGAGGGACTGTCAGACTTGTACTGACTCAAATCCACGGTGTCCTTCAATATCCCTTTATGTTCCGGGGTCACGGTAATGAGATAAGTCCCGCGACCATAGTATTAACACATAGGGTACTTTTATCCGGATCTTATCCTCCGCTACATCCATCCGCTCTAGCGGGCGAAGTTATGACATTTTTGGCGATTGACACTATTCAGTTAATCACTAATTAAGTTTTTTTTTTTACGTGGGAAAATCATCAAATAAGTTAAATCTTACCCTATGTTTTCCAGGTGCCTTAGGCATGAAGGTAGCGCGATACTTGGTAGCCGATAGTTTCTCCAGAGCGCACATAACACTGCGCTTGTCATGAACAATGTCCAGTTGTAGGTCTCCCTTAACGCCGCAGCCACTTGTGTCCAGCTCGAAGGAGTGAGGCTTGAGGGGTTCTGCTCCTTCCAGAGCTCCAGGACTTAACCGAACACCGTGAGGGTCGAAGACTTCGCAGGTGAAGGGGCCGCCCTGGAACAAAGACATAAATTATTGATTATAGACTTCAGTGTCGCAGGAAACTTACCGTACAAAACTTCCGGCGTTTTGCAGCATTATTAAAAATAATATGATATTATGATTGTGCTTGTAGCTTAGGCGCCTGGCATTTGCTCATAATGTGTAAAACAAGTCTGTCCAAATCTACTTTTCAAATTCGGGCACACTTTCAAGGGAAACATATTCGTACTTAAATAGGCGGGGCTTAGCTCAAATGTGGTGGTGGCGTCGATAAACTATTAAAAAGCTATTTTTTTTTATGTAGAACTTTTAGAAAGCACTTCCTTATGACATAATATACAATCAAACCATAATTTTTACAGCGAATCATGATCTTTTGCATATTGATGTTTTCATGATCATAAATATTGAAACTTTCATGGTACAGTCAGCATCGAAAGTTGCTGACCACATTCAGATGTTCAAAATCGCTGTACACCGTATTATTAGGTATTATTACGGTATACAGTGATATTGAAATTTTGAATGTGGTCAGCAACTTTTGATGCTGACTGTACGATATGTTTCAATTTTAGCAAAATATGACAATCAATCTTGAGTCGTATTGACGAAAGACAGAGTCCAATAAAAAACTAAGAGATATAAACCTCAGAGACCTTATCATGAGTTTTCAGTTATTCTGACGTACCTACCTAAACTAAACTGGAACTTTGACTTTTTCAAATAGATAGGAAAAAAATAGTTCCTTCTTTGCACACGAGAGGCGCTGTTCCATTTATCCATACAAGAAACGCTGTAAATACTGGAAAGACGCTCTAAAGTAAAATAGTGAAAACTCGTGATAAGGGTAGGTACTGATGTGCTTCAACCGTTATCAGGCTCTTACCTGAATATGATCACCCTTATAAGTGATAGCAATAGTCCAGGTGCCCGCCTCATCAGGCTGGAAGGTGGCGCTGGAGGCGGTGGTGCCAGGAGCTGACGGTGGAGGATGACGAGGTTCCAGCGGCACGGCACGACCACTCGGAGAGTGAGCGGTTACATCCACGTCTTCTCTTCTTGGTGCTCCTAAAATTGATAACGTGAGTTTCTTTCTTAAATCTTCGTAAATAATTTTAATTACGTTTTTTATTAATACTAACAAAATATAACCTTGCGTAGCGCATTAATCTACATAAATACAAAAAAAAACAAATGCTGTTGGTTAGTTTCCCTACGAGTAAAACTCGAGAACGGCTGGACCGATTTGGTAAAGGTTTAAAACGTGTGTAAAATGTTAAAAAAGATATTGGTTCTGAGGCGGTAAGAAGTTTGCCGGGTCAGCCAGTATTACATACATAGGTATTACTCTGCTTCTGATGGTTGGAGTTTTTTTTTAAGTCTTGACTTTATATGGAAGACAGTTAGAAAGCCTAGGACTTGGAGAAGGGTGCTAGCTACTTTCCACTTTGTATTTTTGATATTATTCCAATAATGGAATAAAAATAAATAAATAAATGAAAAATAGATACCTACCTAACTATTTAAAAAAAACTTTGCTACACTGGTTATTTCTACTTTTTTGTGGATGCAATCATTTAAACCCACATACACAAATAGACAGAACAACTACTTGTATACCATAGAAATGTATGATCTGTGTGGGAATGGAACCCTCAGTGCAGCAGTCAAAAATTTAGCCACTGCGCTACTCATTTAAAAACACATGTAAACAAATACTTCTTTGACTTCGTCTAATCTACGTTCATGCACTTTGTCTTTCAAAACCTAGCTAAATCTTTAAAGCTATTGTCAAACAGACAGGCGTGACGAACGCGAAGCGAGGCGTTTTTGTTTGTAATATATACAATTGTTTGAATCCGATCACATAGAAAAGCGAAAGCGATCCGTTAGTCTATGTGACGGGCTTCAAACAATTGCATACATTACAAACAAAAACGCCTCGCTTCGCGTTCGTCACGCTTGTCAGTTTGACAATAGCTTAAGAGATTTTCATATACATAAGTACAACTGACTCCATCTACATCAGCTGATACCTAAAACCATTTACGCATAGCGTTTGGCGTCCTAAGGTCAATTGCTCGTAAGGAGCGGTAGTACATAATATCATTGGTAGTACATGCATGAGCTAAGGACATTGCGATGTTATCGTGTTTGTTCTACGCCGGCTGTACCACCATATAGCTACCTACCTACCATGTACCTACCTAAACTGAGATTGGTGTTTAGTTTCCAAGTATGTCAACAAATGTGTGTTTCAGGAAACTGGGCCTTATTTCATCAATTTTTTTTTAATTTTGACAATATTTATTGATTTAATAAAACAAAAAAAGTGTCTTTTATTTTTCAAAATCTAACAGACGGACTTAAATAATAGGATGCTATCATCATGCCTATTCTTACAAATATTCCTTCTCAAAAGTATAATTACGGCACTGTACATGGAAATTCAACATAACTCGCAAATTATAGGTGTTTTATTAGATACACCTTTATTCTTTAAACAGATTTAAATGCAACACGCGGCCCGTCCTGGCTTCGTACGGGTGTACATGATTTAATAAGGATAAAGTAGCCTATGTTACTCAGGGCGAATGTAGCTTTCTAATGTTGAAAACATTTTTGAAATCAACACATGTAGTTTTTGAGTTCATTCATTACAAATCTTTCCACTTTACAACATTATAAGTGTAGATTTCTGCACGTACCTGTAGCACTGACTAGTACTTCAACGATACTTCCGATGGCACATGGGGCCATACCTGGTGGGGGAACTGTCACAAGTCTTGGCAGAACGCGGAAGAAGTATCTCCCGTCAACCCTGCGAAGACAATGGTGGTTAGCCAACCATTAATTTATTAAGCACACCTTCAGAATTCTACATAATACTTACCTCGGACACGTAAGCCTTATTTAAAATGGCGATTTCAAATAATTACTACTGTTAAATGCCACACGTTTAAATACGACCTACCCATAGGAGTGCCTCTAGGTGATTCAAAACAATAACTATTCCAAGACAATAAGCACTTTAGTGCCTAAGCAATAAAATTACAATTAAAATACCTGATGTCATCAACGGTGAGCACAATTTCATGCATGCCAGCATGTTCAGGCACAAATTCACCGGCTCCTCGCGAATCAAGTTTCAACCTTGACTCCTGTTCCAGAGGGTTCACTATTGAAACTTTGACTTCGGATATGGATAACTCGTTGGATATGCTCTCGATTTTGATGTACGTCTGAAAGGAAAGCGAGTGAACAAAGTGAGGCGAATGTTTGATCAGCTGTTTGACGAAAACACAAAGTCAGAAAGGAGTTCAATGTCTTCAAATGTTTGTTATGTTAGTCGAGTTTTTAGAAGAAGCGGGAAATGTTGTTACTTCTTAAAAATTTAGTGCTTAATTGATTTTAGTTTGATCAATAGTTTTTAGATATAAATAAATAAATTTATTCATAAAGGCGCATCAAAAAACCCTAAATGCTTAGAGTTGGACGCGGTAATAATACTCGTATGTCTAAGAGACTGACGCCGTTACCACGGTGTATTGCAAATGAGTCTCTAGGCCAGTGGTTCTGAATTGGTGGTCCACCACGGCTTTGAATAATTCGCGGCGTGTTTCATATACCTCCAAACCAATAAACCAACTGGGTGGTCCAAGGCAAGACAGAAATTTTGTCACGTGGACCCCCTTGACTAAAAGGCTAGGCCAATGAAAGCTAACCCTTGGGTCACGGGTAACTTCCGCTAGGCGTTTTGTTTTTTTTTTTTAAAAAGCTGTGAGGGTTCGGAGCTGTTGGCTCGTTGTAGTGTTTAAACACTTTAAACCCCAAACATATCAAAAACATAGTCTTCAATAACGTTATTATGTATACGTCAGTAATCTACACCAGCAAAAAAAACTTTTTCTAAAAAAAATGTGACCGCCTTCAAAAACAACCACAAAAAAGGGTAAAATAACCTACAAAACTTTTCTTTCGGAAGTCGGTGACTTTTTTTATTAATTTCATTGTCTCTTTTGCCACCGACTTCCGAAAGAAAAGCTTTGTACCTAGGTTATTTTACCCTTTTTTGTGGTTGTTTTTGAAGGCGGTCACATTTTTTTTAGAAAAAGTTTTTATTTTACTCTTTTTAGTTTAAATATTCAACCAAAATTCTTGTCAAATACATCATTTTCTTCCATGTGCACTAGAATTTTGTAATCCGTAGCACCGGTAATAACATCGTTAACATCTCTTTAATTCATTCCCTATCTCAAAAACTACTGAACCGATTTTGATGAAATTTGCACTATTCCCTAAGTTGAACGGTACCTAGTACAACAAAAAAGAATTACTTAAATCGGACTTGTAGTTCCGGAGATATGCGAACACAAACATAGTTTTCTTACTTGAGGAGTTGTACCTTCCATCATCAGCTCAGGTACATGAGATGATGATTTCCATACGCAAGTACTTAAATTACTTCATAAGATTTGCGAAAAACTATGTGTCAGCCAATAAAATTTGAGGGTTGCCCTCGATTTCTCCAAGATCCAATCATCAGATCCTGAAATGGTGACAATGGGACCACACGGGAAGCACCAGCTTTCGAATAAAAAAAGAATCATGAAAATTGGTTCACCCAGTCGCAAGTTATGAGGTAACAAACATAAAAAAAAAAAAAAAAAAATACAGTCGAATTGATAACCTCCTCCTTTTTTTGAAGTCGGTTAAAAAAAATATATAAAGTAAAAAATACGATAAAGTTTTAAAGATGTAGATGAATCAAGTCGTTTACGTATTTAAAAATCGTTTAAGAAAAAAAATCGTTCAAAAAGCCTTTTCCTTCTTTGTAATTTGCCATAAATATCATGATTAGAATCTAATTTGAGTGGCAATATTCACAGTAATCTTCACTTGTGCCGGATAAATCAGCTGGAGCACTTCCGGCTGAGATAGACAGTATCTCGCATCGGGGGAATTTCATAAGGCTTCCGCCTCCCCGTTTGATGTCAGCTCATAAAAAACTGGATGAATTAGCAAGCTACTCTTGAAGACTGCCTTTTTCAACTCAACGTTATTTTTCATTGGGGAGGGCGATTGAAGCAATTTTGAGATTAAATAAGACGCTCTTTGACTGCTGCTTGCTTTGATAAAGATATATTTGCGGGCATTGGTAAAAAAATGGTCATCCAACTACAGATGAGTAGTCAAATCTTCAATTCGTTGATTTAATACAAAGGTTCTTTATCGGAGGTCAAACGTTAACAACAAGCAATAATTAATAGTAAAGTATAATTAGAATTCATGAATCTACCGAATTATAAATGACCTGACTTTTGTCCGTAATTTCTTCAAACCTGTTAAACTGAACGGTTATCAGGATGTTGATATAGTTGTAGTAGCAGACCTCAAACTATATATTTAGTCTTCGATTTTGACAGTATTGCCTCAAAGACAGGTGGAAGAGAAGATAAGTACTCACGGTTTCCCCAACTCTGCCAGAAGTGGAGTCCAGGGCGACCCTCAACATATCATGGACAGGTGGTCGAGGAGGCACGTTCCGGAGTTGAGTGGCCCAGGACATCACAGCCAGGTGTTCCACGTCAGTCTGACTCAGGTCACGAGCTGATAATACTGGTTGAACACCTGGGTAGAACAGACATTGTAAGGTAAAAGAGTTTTGCTAAATAGGTTGTATATTAAAGAAAGTCGTCAGTAAAATATCTTCCATAAAAATCTAAATCTAAATATATATAACTCAAAGGTGACTGACTGACATAGTGATCTATCAACGCACAACCCAAACCACTGGACGGATCGGGCTAAAATTTGGCATGCAGGTAGATGTTATGACGTAGGCATCCGCTAAGAAAGGATTTTGATCAATTCTGCCCCTAAAGGGATAAAATAGGGGATGAAAGTTTGTATGAAACTTTGTCAATTTTATAAAAAATACATTGTTAAGTTCCGACATCCACGCGAACGAAGTCGCGGGCACAGCTAGTTGATTATAAAATTACGCTCACCATCTTTGCTAGATAGAGTGGTAAAAACATCAAATGAGTCCTCCCGCTCTAGGGGGAACGGTGGTGTGTTAGCCCTTCACGTTCTAGTGTATCTGTCTGTGGTATCGTAACTCCCAAACGGATGAACCTGATTTTTTGTTTTGTTTGTATAGTTTGATTTGTGTTGTAATTTTTAGCGCGAAACCGGGACGGGCCGCTAGTGGAACTATCATAAATGCGTTAGAAAAGTTGTTCATTTTTACTACAAATAGGAGAAATTAATTTGATATATCGAAAGCTCACCAAAATATTTATTTACCTACGTCAAAATACTCGAATGACCATTTTCAGTTTAATATTTTAATGATCAATGCTGTTTGTAATGGCGGCTCAAATATTTAAAATGTAATGAATTAGTGTAATTTATTGGGTGCTGTGCTATAAATCAGGCAAGCACTGCAATTAATAACTGCTAGATACTATGTCAAATATACGATATTATAAATTAATGACTATTGAAACATGTGATCTATTATATAAACATATTAATGGTTGGATGGTATTTAAAAGTACTTCAATTTATTCCCATTTCATTTACCTAATTTTGCCTGTGTTCCACCAAATATACTGAATGTACACCAAAATATGTTCATTAAAATATGTCATAACGAGGTGTAATAAAAAAAAATCTACCTATGCAGGGTCGACGAAGCCCCGCTTCGCGGGGCTTCTATTTTGTGTACAAGGTTTAAAGGAACCTAACCAAACCGAACTTCGGGGTGTCCCTGAAATCTTGCTAAAGCGAGTTTTAGATTTGGTGCACATTCAGTATATTTAGTATACAAAAAGAATTATTGATGCGCATTTAAATTTTAGCCTTAATGGTTATAATGGTAATTATATTATGTTTTACTAGCTTTTCTCTGCGGTTTCACCCGCTGGTCTTATTGGTCGATGTTTGATAACGCCTCCCTCGACAAAGGGACTATCCAACACAAAAACATATTTTCAATTCGAACCAGTAGATCCTGAGATTAGCGCGATCAACCAAACAAACCCTTCAACTTCATAATATTAGTATAGACTAGGTACGCCTGTAATGTTGAAACTTCGAATACAAATCGGGGTGAGTCAATGAGGTAGGTATATTAATTATCCGTCTGTACTGATGAACCGGTATTTCCTCATCATCAAAAATGTATTAATAAAATTATTTGTTTATCACAAACACAATCTAAATTCTGCAAATCTGCACTACACAAACTTATACTTTTTATCACTATAAAACCATCTGGGTTAGCTAAAAACATTTTGCTCTAGCTAAAACAATGGTATATTGACAATTCCATAGTCTTACCGAAAATGTTTTCTAAAAATATTTGATTAGAATGAGTACCAATCTTCATTACCTATTCGACCTAAATGTATCCCAGCATCGGACATTTTTTGGACATCATAATTTTGATCTCGCATAGAAATTGTGTAGCACCCTAAAGACCCATTTAGACATTGCGGACTTTAAAGGTACAACGAATTCAGTTGATCAAACAAATACTGCAATGTAGTGAATTGTAGTGATTTCTTGCTCCGTCTAAATGAGGCTTTAAAATATGGCCACACCTTCCTCATACACCCTGTATTTAAATTATTTTTACCAATTTTCTTAGCAGCATCGATAGCCATCTGGTTGTTCTCTTCCCAGCGAGCAGGGTCTCTTCGCAACCGACTGGGAGGGGGCGCTGGTCCTCCAATTGACCTGACAAGCTCGTTGGAAACGCGACCATCGTTCCAGTCCGTCTAAAAAAAACAATTTAATTAATCAGGTTTGTGAATGTCTATTCAAAGCATTCATAATCAATCGGCGAATGCAAACAAAAGGTTGGCTCTAAAACCTTTTCTTAATGACAATCATTTGTCAATTGAAATGAAATAAAATAAAATAGTCTGAAATAAAGGCAAAGATATTTTTTTTAGGGCTGATTTTTTAATAGTCAGATAACTTATATCTGAGGAATAAAAACAGCGGTTTGACATATTTTCTATAGATAAGCTGTCAAACCGCCATCTTTGACGTTAATTTGATGGAAAAAATTAGTTCCTCATTTTGTATAGGTACTAAAATAAATCTAGATAATTTTCCATACAATAAACGCTGTGAATACTTCAAGTACGCAGTAAGTAAAATACAGAAATCTTGCATATAATTTGGTCTTGTAAAATGAAATTTAGTTGCAGATATGAATCAACCCAGCTTTATCCACTGGCTTAGTAATTTTGTAATAATAGAAGCTGAGAGAAAATTGGAATAATATGAGAACACTAACTCACTAAGTATTCCTACACCATTGTGAATCATATCTTTCAATCACTAAGCAGTTTGTCGTGAGACAAAACTTCGCTGACTTGACGGACCGTCGTAAAATTTATAATAAAACGTGACCAAATAAGTCAGGTACTTATGCCTTAAACTATTTGCACTAAACATTACCACAACTTTAGGCAAGCGTAACACACCTTCTCCTCTGGATTTACGTAATTTTCTGTTAACATGAATGTAAAAAAAGCTTGCCTTTGGCAACGATATCTAAATGCATCGAAACGCCTACCTACTTTAATTGGTGCTCTAGGAAAGTTTAACCTTTTGAAATATTAACTATTGTACCTTGAGGGGATCACCTACACACCCATAGTTCACCAACGGATTTTAATTTTAGTAGTTAAGCGGTGTTATACAGTTGACAACTCACCGTAAAATTGGTGATTCCTCTCTCCAACCGCGAGTTGACCCAGTCTAGAGTGGCCTTGAATCCAGCGGATTCAGGCTTCATGAAGTAGGAGAGGTAGGTCATGCCGGACAGCTCGTCCAACCAGGGTGAAGCCAGGTATTCCGGCTCCAAAACCATAGGGACGTCCAGCTCGCGGTGAGCCAGCCTCATTGCACGGCGGCAGTTCTCCACCGCTTCGTGACGATCTGTAGAAGTTTGTAAACATCGAACGTTATAAAGAAGATTTTAATCTTAACAATACAAATTTTAAAGATACATAAACAAATAATAGTGGGTGTACAAAGGGCGGCCTTGTCGTTAAAACTGATCTCTCAGACAACCTTAGAATGGACTTAAATGAACTGCAAGGTTTATACAAGATACCACGAATGTTTCTCCTCTACAACTCATAACAAAGCTGTTCAAAAGTCTGCACTTGAAAAGATTGAAAATTGCTGCGGTGTCTACCATCAGATCACAAAGTAAAAACGGCTGGCTATTAATTTTTATAAAATCAATTTGCGCTCCTACAGAATTTCCAATTACTTTTAAAGACTGCTCGGAACGTTGTAGGGTGTAATGAAATCTGTCATAATCAATACTGACTGAGCTCTCGCCAGTGCGGGAAAATGCCTGGCTTGCAGTAGTCGAGTAACGCGGAGAGTAGAACCCCGCTGTTCCAATCCGTCGTCAAGTTGTTGACGCGGCACTCCGGCATCGCCGCCTGCAGCCACGATAGCATCAACTTTCTGCAATCAAACACCAATAAACGTGCAATTTGCCACTCACTTGCCACCAGCTCCGTAGGGCACAGAATTATCCAGTTTCTATCTCAGTTACAACTTTAGAATGCAGCTCCAGTTAGTATTTTACATCGAACCTCCATAAAAGCGAGAAGAATTGAGCAACTTACATTTTATTATATTAGGAATTTCTAATATTCGCCGCGCATTGCGAAGATGGCATGAATTCTTTCGTCACCGCTCGAGCTTTCTGCCTTCCTTTGATTACGTAAGAATATTTGAGCGGAAATGAATTATTGAAGATATCCTTTTCCTTTGGGCATGTTGACACATACTGATACGTAACAAGTACATGTATGGGGACAAATTAACTAGAGACATAGTTGGAATAAATTATCTTAAGCTGTGAAAAACTAGACACGGCTAGTATTTCTAAACACCGGGACTGTTAGGCAAGCTCAGTGAGCGTATCTTAGGTACGTTTATTTTAAATGCAGTCTCAAGACATGGCTCGGTGCGCAGGCGCAGGCGTGTCGCGCTAATTGCCATTACGCCAAATAAACGTTTTGTTATTTAGATACAGTTAGTTTTTTCCCAAGGTTTATTGATTCAAGCGGTCGTGTTACATCAGCGTGGTCGTGTGATTGCATCGGTCTCAGAATTTATCACATCTGTTGTGTACTGCATCATGTTTATTATTATGCATTGTTATTTTTTTGTTCGTTGTCTAGTGAAGATTTTGCTTTGTATTCTAAGTTTTTATTACAGTCACAGTCTGTTTCCGGATACCTAGATCATTAATTTTTAAGTTTGTAACTACTTATTTCAGTAGATTAGAATCTTAGATGTGTAACTACGTCTTAATATACGTAATAACATCTTAATATGTTTAATAGTAGATTACGCACCAAGGGAAAAAAGCAGTGCCTTACGTCACGGGCGTTTTGAATCCCGAAGCGACACTAAGGATTCTGGGGGTGAACCTCCGGAGCGCAGCGAGGAGGTTCAAGTGTTAATTCCCGAGTGAAACGAGGGAATTAAGCTAAGAATCCTTAGTGTAGCGAGGGATTTAAGTTAGCCCAAGACAAACGCAGCTTTATTCCTCAGGTGAGTACTCTGCTTTTCACACCTCCTGCGAGGAAATAATTTCGAATTTTGAAATTTGATGTGGTACGACATCCTTCGAACGTGAGCATGCTGTGGTGCCCACCACAGCAAGCGATCAGCTGTTGCAGTCCCCGGCGGCCGCCGCTGCTTCAACTACTTCGTTCAAAGTTTTCATACTGTATTTTTCACACCACCTGCTCGTAAATGTCAAATTACATGTCTGCTAACCGGCCGTAAAGCAAGGCATTGTTCCCTCCCGCTCGAGCCGGGAATAAAAAATGTACTGAATTTCATTATTCC
This sequence comes from Agrotis clavis, assembly GCA_954870645.1. Lineage (NCBI taxonomy): Eukaryota > Metazoa > Arthropoda > Insecta > Lepidoptera > Noctuidae > Agrotis > Agrotis clavis. Next base: position 13,853,372 of record OX940919.1, on the reverse strand, counting down.
CGTGGGAATAATGTGATTTGAATTTGGAACCTCAAACAAAACATAGTATGAAAACTTTGAACGAAGGAATTGGAGCAGCGGCGGCTGCCCCCCGGCAGTCCCCACTGCAACAGCTGATCGCTTGCTGAGGTTGGCACCACAGCATGCTCACGTTCGAAGGTTGTCGTACCACATCAAATTTCAAAATTCGAATTTATTTCCTCGCAGGTGGTATGAAAAGCAGAGTACTCACCTCAGGAATAAAGCTGCCTTTGTCTTGGGCTAACTTAAATCCCTCGCTACACTAAGGATTCTTAGCTTAATTCCCTCGTTTCACTCGGGAATTAACACTTGAACCTCCTCGCTGCGCTCCGGAGGTTCACCCCCAGAATCCTTAGAGTCGCTTCGGGATTCAATACGCCCGTGACGTAAGGCACTGCTTTATTCCCTTGGTGCGTAATCTACTATTGTTTGAGGTTCCAAATTCAAATCTCATTATTCCCACGGGAATAATGAAATCCAGTACAATATTATTGCCCACCTCGAACGGGGGGCAACAATGCCTTGCTTTACGGCCGGTTTGCATGACATATAATTGGACATTTACGAGCAGGTGGTGTGAAAATAGTAGATTATTAACCAAGGGGATAAAGCAGTGTCTTCTGTCGCGGGTGACGATTTAAATCGCGAGCGTCACGAAGGACTCGAGGTTTACTCCCGAGCGTAGCGAGGGTGTTAAAACCTTAAATCACGAGCGAAGCGAGGGATTTAAGACGAGTCCTGAGTGTAGCGAGGGATTTAAGTTCACCCAAGACTAAGACAGCTTTATCACCGAGGAAAATACTCTACTTTTCGTACCATTTGCGAAAAAAATAACACAATAATAATATAAGATAAGCATTTAATAAAAATAATGAAAATTAAAAGTAAAAGTTAATATTTGAAACATTGGTCCAATTATTTATTGAAAGAGTAATATTTTTGTTGGGTACATTTATTGTTGATGAGTTAATTTGAGTATTTCTCTGTTCAAGTTGCGTCTGAGGAACTTGCGTTTCATTGCAGCTAGTAAACGTCGGAGATAGTGGTGGTGGTGCAATGTCAGTTACGGACGAAGATAAGATGCCAGAAGTTGATGGTTGTGGCTCTGATGGATTAAATTTTATGTTTTTGTTAATTTGACTGCTTAACATAGTTTTATTCGCCATTGAACTTTCAATATACCCCTCAGCTACTCCATCAGAGCTCCAACCACCGTGTCTTTTTATTGACGTAATATCCGCCCCTGAATCCGCCAAGAAAGTCGCCGAAGTTCTTCTAAAGCAGTGACCGGTGTAGAGTTCAACATCTTTAAGTTGTAGATATTTTGCAATATCCTTTGGCATGTTGCTAATTTTATTTTTGCCGATGGCTTGTCGAGTACATTTCCCATTCCGATAGTTTATAAAAAATCTACTGTTTTCCATGTTGGTGGGACGTAATGCTTGGTATTTGTGAATGATTTTAGTATATTCTCCTTGTACAATGAATGAGCGATTTTTCTTTGTCTTAGTTTCCTTTACATTAATCAGCAGCAACTCATTGGAATGATTTTCAACGTCCTCCACCTTTAAGTTTACAAGTTCACATCCGCGGCAGGCACCATTGAGTCCAAAAATTAAGGCCACCTATAACAAAGATAAAAAACAGGTAAATACCTATATAGAATAATTACCATTACTAAGATACGAAATATTCATAGTTATATCATGTACACTTACTTTTGTGGCCAGATAAACTTCGTCAGGAGCTTCATTAAAAAATTTTTCCACATTTTGAGTCGTAAAAATTTTAGACTTCTTTGCGCAATGCCCTTCTGATTTTCTTTTTAAAAAAGCCAGCAATTTCGTAAATCTGTTTATTTCAATGCTGTGTTTGATGCTTATTGTAGCTTTCAGTTTTGAGTATATGCACCAAAGTGTATTCGGATTCTTTGTCTTGGATAAATAATCAAAATAGACAAGAAGTACTGATTCTGAAATTGATAGGCCTTTCGCACTTCTCCACGTTGAAAACTCTTCATAAGTTTTTAAATAATTTTCCTTGGATTTTGTTGGAAGCAAATTATTTATAATTGCGGCAGCATTTGCACTGATGGAATCAGACAATTCACTGTCACTGTCGCTTTGATTTAACATCGTAACTTATTTTTCCCACGTTTTTATATTAGAATATTAATTTATTCATAAAAATAAATTAAAATTGTATTTAAAAAAACAAAAACGCGGCAAATTCCTAGACTAATATTTTTTTGTCGGAAAAGCAAAGGCATCAAGCTCATACGGCATCGACGGTTTTCGTAATTGTATTGAATAATCATAACTGCATAATAAATGCGTATTCCTTTTTCAAAAAGTTGTATAATGCTTTAAATACAAACTCAATGTTGTAAAGACAGACTGATGTAGTTCAGTATCGGTAAGTATTCCAAATTCAAATCACATTCTCTCCCTAGAGGATGAATGAAATTCAGTACAACTTTCTTTCCCTAGGGAAAGCTGTTTCTAACAGATTAATAATGACTATTGTTATGTACGCTTTTTGTGGCATAGAATGTCACTTTTTTGAGCAAGTGGTACGAAAATATTATTTTGCCCTGTGTAAAAACCAATGAAAACTGTTAAGTTAACATAATTACTATCAAACAGATAAATAAAACGTTACCTTGGTGGGAATTTGCTGCGCCCGATCTGGTAACGAACTATAAGCGACCAAATTAATCCCAAAATTAGTTTCAAGTTTCCATTCACAATGTCCACGTTACCTGAAACAAAATACGATTGGAAAATATCGAATACTGTTGAAAGCAGCTTTGCCTGCGTGTCACTCGAAAATAATTATCCCTCTGGAACGAAATGAACGGTATTGTGTGTGTTTTTTTCTAGTACACAATCTATGTTTGAGCCATTTTTCTTCAAGATCTGTACCCCTAGCACGAATCACTTTCGAAAAAGTATTCGTATCGTCTTGGAAAGCATTTTGTATGAGAACTTGAACAAATTAAACTAATTTTTAGAACATAATACTCATAATTAACAAAACTGATAGTTTAATTTACGCTCACCAGAGGCGCTGTTCAAGTTCCCATACAAAATGCTTTCCAAGACGATACGAATACTTTTTCGAAAGTGATTCGTGCTAGGGGTATGATGTTATTGAGTAACAAACGTCCTTCGATCTAACCATCGAAACATCTAAACATTTGCATTTATAATATTAGAAAAAAAAAAAAAAAAACAGAAAAAAATATTCTGATGATCATTTTGAAGTTTAAGGTCGAACGGCCCTTTGATCGTTATTAATTAGGGGTAAATGGATCATAAATTTAAGTGGAGTAAGGCAAGACATTTGGGAATGTCGAAAGGCAAAATATGATTGATGACTTTACGAACCTACCAAACGATTAAGGTGTACCTATAATTTGAGTATGATAACAAGGTGTAGTACCTTCGTTAAAAGAATTTTCAAGTTTGTAAGTTGTGGAAAGGCAAAAAATACCTAGTTACCTACATTAATCAAAGAAATACCCAAAAAAACATAGAAAAAAAAGTAGCATTGCAGATGACAGACTTTGTTTTAAATCTTTAGATTTAAAAGGATAAAAAAAACCGGCCAAGTGCGTGTCGGGCCATGCACAGTGTAGGGTTCCGTAGTTGCCCATCAAAATACTTATGCTAACTAACTAAACTGATTCGCTGAATTTAATTTTAAAAAGAAGAATTTTCAAAATCGGTCCAGGCGTCTTAGAGAAATCGGGGAAAATACATAAAAAAAAAGATTACGACGAATTGAGAACCTCCTCCATTTTTTGAAGTTAGTTAAAAATAGTTGACAATAAAAACCTACCTATCCCCAAAACATACCCACCTATTGTAGCTGTAAAAATAAAGTTTACAAACTTACATTTGCAGTTGAAGAACATGTTCTGCGATACATTTTGTTTGGGAAAATATGCTATCCAAGTACGTTTTATAAGTTGGTCGACTATTACTCGTAAACTTGTAAAGCCTACTTAGTCATGATAATTTTCCTTCAAACTTCGTTATATATACTACTATTGTGAATTTTTTCACACCCCCAAACATAACCGTTTAGCTGGTAGAGGGGGGGGGACACTCGAGTCGAGCAAAAATTAGCACTTTAAAGCTTAATATTTCACAAACGAATCTTTTTATCAAAAAATTGTTAATGGAAACTATCAATATTTTTAAAGACCTATTTAATGATACCCCACACTAAGGTGTACGCGAGAAATAAAAAAAACATCCCCACTTTACGTGTACAGGAGGTACCCTAAAAAAAAATATTTTACGAGATTTTATTTTACCACTTTTTCGGCACAACAAATCCGTATATTTACACCAAATTACAGCTTTCTAGTACTGGGCGTCTCTGAGCTAAACTGCGGACAGACGGACGGACGGACGGACGGACGGACGGACGGACATGGCGAAACTATAAGGGTTCCTTGTTGACTACGGAACCCTAAAAAAGGGTCATCCATAGCAAAAAGTAGTTCATAATAATCTTACCAATATTGACAAGTTTCACCCCATCATCTTCAATGGCTTGCAACGCAGTGGTTACATTCTCCAGCTTGTGGTGCTGGTTCGTTGGGTTCCGACTCCAGCCCTTCAGCTTCCGACCTTGAAGAGCTTCCACCAAAGCACACAACACTGTGCCATCTCTAAGGTCTTCTACTAAATCTGCAACCTGTAGAAATTAATCGCTATTTTTGCAGTTAAGAAGCATTATAATGCCACGGTCGATTCGTAAGATTGTGCAAAAACATGTTAGCGGCAATTTACTAAAAACAAACAAATTAGTGTCGATAATACTCTGTTCCTCACAAAACACTACCGTAAATTAGTGTAAGAAGTTGTGTGAAACTGTTAACTCAATTAATACGGTGATTACCTTTATATTCATTGGTTTCAGGGTCTCATTGACCCAATTTCTGAAGGTGTTGGCCTGTATTTCTACCCAGAGATCCTCGTGGCCTTTGATGGCCATGCCCTTGGCGGCCGTCCCTTCAGGGCTGCGGGCAGCGAGGCCAGCCTGCGTGATGCGACCCGCAGACCCCTCGGCTGAGTGCGCCCGCAACCCCTGGTGCGTCACCCTGACGCCCTCCATGTTCACTTATCAGTTATATTTCATCTATTTAATATCACTTCATTATCTTTGGCTCTGCACATCGTTGTCATCTGGAAAGATCAAAGATGGTTATATCATAAGTAAGGAATTTATGTATGTTAATGTGTGAGTGTCAGCAATGGAAATCACTATACAGGGAGTCGTATCTAGAATATTGATTAGTAGATAATAATAAGAATCCCAATCATGTTCTAAGTACAATAAGTTCAGTCAATCAGCGATTTATATACGTAGGTACTCTTATCAAGTGAATTATATCGCTGGTGAGATTTATTGGAACCTTGGCAAATGACCGCACCCAAAGTATAAAGTCAGAAGCAATGTCATAGAAAATATGACGTGATTTCATGTCTCAGTGACACGATGAATAACTTCTGAAATCTAAATCGATTTTAATGTATTTGGTATCGTTAGAATTCGTCGATCATCTTGCTGCAGTCTGGGGACCTATAAAGAAATGTCCTACAGGACTTTTCCCCGACCACAATAAAATTTATTCAACTTGTTTTTAATTATGTTTTATTCCGTTACTTAAATGTCGCTCCCATGTCCCATGTAGAAAGTTGATCAGATTGATGATTTCATAACGCCTTTAAATATAATTAAACCTTCCTGGAATCACTGTAAACCTAACCACTCTTAAAAAACTCGCCATAAAATATATAATTCTTCTAGAGTTGACAAATTGCGATGAAATATTTCTATCTACTCTATTGCATATTTGAGCAAAACCGAAATTCCGATAAAATGACCTTTTTAGACCCCTAGCTCTTTTAAGTATAATTATGATTTTATTGACCCGTCTATCGTATATCGTTTATCGTCGATACATTCAAATAACTATGACCACACCCATTAAACAAAATGCAAAAAGTTTTAAAACCAAGTAGCATAGATACCTAGTACCTAATATATAGATGGGTGTAAGTAGTCATGACCTCCGGTTACGGTAGGTAGGTACAGTCAACAAAAGAGATATGTACCTAGGCAGCGTGTTATAAACGGTATATAGCCCTATATGCGACATTATAATTATTATGCATGCTTAAAACACAAACAGCTACAGAGTTTGATACGCCCTGAAATTTTTACAGCACAACATTGGAAAAGAAATTGCGGGACTATCTAAATAAGTGACAGTGATACTGGAACCTTTACATTCCAGTCTCACTCACACACACACACACACACGCTATTGATGGAACACCGGTTAGTACGAGTCTGCCAGTACCTCCCTTCCCACACTGGGTAGGACTCATTTGAAGAATATACCACGACATAAAAAAATATTGGAAAACCGTTTAAAACTTAACATTTAATTACCTACACTTAGTATTATACGCATTAACGCGAGGTATTCCTCGTAGCGCTCCTGTTTTGAAGCGCTCCCATCTAAGCGCTCCTGTTTCATTCCTCCAAGCGCTCCCAAAAGGAGCGCTTGGAGGAACGATTAAAAATATTAAAATTTATTTCCTCGAAGCGCTCCCATTATTAACTTTGGGATAGAGATGGGACTATACTAACTGAAATGATCGATAATAAGTAGAACACATTGTTATAATATACAACTAGCGGCCCGTCCCGGCTTCGCACGGGTTTGGTATTTTTTTTGTAAATCCTTTAGTCCAGGGTTTTTCAAACCTGTGGGTCGCGACCCCCTGGGGGGTCGCGAAGCCTCTTCAGGGGTCGCGAAGCTTCTCTAGAGGAGTTGTTAAAAGTTGAGAACCTTACATTTATCAAGCTCTATTTCAATTTAATATGCTAAAATTTTTCCGCTTCGCTACGCTCGCCCATTAATGAAGGGTATGCTTGTGAAGGTAAAAAGAAGTCAACTTTTTTAGGTCACTTTTCAATGAAAACTTGTCTTATGTTGGTGTAGAAATAGTAGATTTACTGTCACACGCCGCGCTCACTCTTCAAGTCTTTAATTTTTTTATCTCGCTTTTAGATTAAAACTTGTTCTGTCGTACTACGGAAACGTTTAACTTTTAGAGTACTTACTCTGCGTTCAATCTTCTTTGTAGATTTGGCTTTTCATAGTCCAGAAATCTATAAATTTTCGAGCTCGCTGCGCTCGCTCTTGAAAATATGTTTTAAGTTTCCATGACCTAATGACCTCGATTTTCATACATAATTCATTTTTCAATAATGATTTTGTGGAAACTACTATTGAAAAATGAACTACGCAGCGAGCGTACTCTTACCGTTTACGAACTTAAAACCTTATATTTGTAGTACAAAATGAGTGTATACTCCTGCTTTAAGTTTTTTCTTCTAGAAGGCGATGTGGAAATGTCGGTGCACAATTACTCGCACTAGACAGTTTTTTTAATTCAAAATTTTGGGGCGGCAAGCTGTACAGGCCCAGGGCGCCGACAATTTTAAATTACGCCACTGCTTGTAGATCATAAAAATATTTGCAGGAATCGAACCAGCAACACGCAGCGCAGCAGTGCAATCGCTCAGCCACTTTGCTAACCGTGCCGTCAAAATTGAATGCTTGAAAAAAGCAACGGGTAGGGGGTCGCGAAATATTTCTTCATACTAAGAGGCGACCCCCTTGCCATGAAAAAGGTTGAAAAACCCTGCTTTAGTCCCCCAAATAGATGAATATATTCTGCCGACATATGTACCTATTCATATTTTTTTATTGTTTAGAAAGCATATGATTTCTTTCCATTATGTTTCCCATTATTACCCCCTTCCCCGCACACCTCAATGTTTTGTCGGAAGTTTTTCGTAGAATTATGGCAATGAGTTGTCTATCGTTTACGTCAATGATAGAAATGATTTTCCTTGTCCTAGGCGGGGCGAGAGAGTGTCAGACTCTTACTGACTAAAACCACCTACTGACTAAAATCACCCGCTCTGAGCCGGGACCCAGTAACGTATTGCGCTCATACACATATGAGTGCCGAAAGCAAAATGATATTATTCTCTCAATTTCGTAATTTGGTTATGCAACTTCGATGTCGATGATGCACACATGAATTAAAAATTTTTTCCTATCGATATAATTCATTACGTTTACTTCATGCTTTTTCCTATTTTTAAACGTGGGAGCGGTTCGAGGAAATAAATTTTAATATTTTTAATCGTTCCTCTAAGCGCTCCTTTTGGGAGCGCTTGGAGGAATGAAACAGGAGCGCTTAGATAGGAGCGCTTCAAAACGGGAGCGCTACGAGGAATACCTCATTAACGCATGCGTCGCAAATTTCAAGGATTTTTGGAATTCGACGCTTGTTTTTCCATTTCCATTCAAAACTTGCTGTGTCTATACATATCTGTTGAGCTGACTGTACATTACTCGTTGTTCTCGCCAGTTCGCCTCCTGGTCGGACGGATCTAGAGTTTTAAGCAGATTGATGACGCATTGTCACCTCGGTTTTGATTGATTTTTTCCCAACCAAACCTGACGACACTATAGCGTTGAGTAGCTTTATGAGCTTATTCACTTTACTAGACGTGTGAGACTTCACATTTTGTAATCTATCAATATCAGAAGTTTCTATTTAATTTGCCTTGTCGGTTAGTATGTGTGGGTCACCCGTAACCGATTCAGCTGATATTTTGCACACAGCTGTGATATTGATGACAGCACGTCAGGGGTAGTGATATCTAAGAACGAAACTTGTTGTTTCGGGCGTTATTTACTCCATATATTTTTTTTAGCTTGGTAATATCATCAAATGAGACCTCCCACCCAGGGACGGAGGTAGTGTCAGACTTGTATTGACTAAAATCCACAGTCTCCTTCAATAGCCTTTTAGCCTGACCGTTCCGGAGTCACAGTATTCGTTAGTCCCGCGACCCCAGCAGGTTTTGGCCCTTGAAGGGGGGCCCCGTCATTGTGCTGACTCTCTTTGTGACGCGGGTGGAACACAACGCGCCGCTGACCCGGGCATGGTCCATGGTCGGACAGCGAGTCACCCATTCTTCGCAGAAGGAAGCGACCGATTCCCACTCCGTCTCGACCCGCAGCATGGCCTCGACTAATGCCGACCGCGAAATGTCGTCATCTATCGCCGTCATGAGGACACGGCGGCGGCGGTGCTCTGCCCAAGCGGTGCAGTTGTACCGTATGCTCCACCGTGTCCTCCGGGCGATCCTCGCAGTGGTGACACCTAGGCTTTTCCTCCTTCCTCATCAGACACAGGTACCTCCCGAAACTTCGGTGTCCGGTGAGGACATGCGTCAGGCCGCCGTGACGCCTATCCAGCCACTCCTCTTTACGACAAGTTCAAATTGTCTTAAAAACTTTTTGAAAAGTAACTGTACCTACTTCAAAAACAACCAAAAAGTTTAAAATAACCTACAAAATAACTTTTCTTTCGAAAGTCGGTAACTTTGCTTTTTATTTCACTGACTTTTGTGCCACCGACTTTCGAAAGAAAAGTTTTTTTGTACGTTATTTTGAACTTTTTCGTGGTTGTTTTTGAAGTCGGTTACAGTTTTTTTTTTAAGTTTTTATTCTTTGTAGTATAAATATTCAAACCAAAACAATTATTGTCAAATACGTAATTTTCTTACATGTGCACTAAAATTTTGTAATCCGTAGCACCGATAATAACATCGCCCATGTATGTACACAATGAGCTAAAAATAAAAACTACTGAACCAAACTAAATGAAAATTTTATGGGACCAAATGGCAGATATTATTATACTGTATCGAACAAAAAAGAATCATCGAAATCGGACCAGAAATCTCGGAGTAATCGGTGTAGACAATGTTGAAAACTTTTAGGTTTATGTTCATTTTACAAAAACTGCAAGTTCGGTTTCGATAAAATTTAAATGGGACCATTCGGAAAGTATACCCTTTCCAATAATTTTTTTTTTTTCAAATCGGTTGGTAAACGACGAAGTTAATAAATAATGCCCGACTAAAAAAATATAAACATCCGAATTGAGAACCTCCTCCTTTTGGAAGTCGGTTAAAAAATGGCATAGCTGTTCAGTCGTTTAGCCAAAACGATGTGACGTAGAGATAGAAAAAACACAAAAGTTCTAAAGTTACACTTTTATGTGGGTTCGTTATGACAACCAGACCGTATCGAAATAAATTAAATTATGCTGATTTATATTTATCAAAACAAAGCCGAAATGAAATGATTATATTTCCCGCACGTTTCGTGTTCGGACACACTGAAATATTGTTAATGTGGTGTAAATTGTGTGTTATTTGAATCTGTTATGTATGACTGCGTTGGTCGTTATGTAACGTCCTACTAGGCATTCACTTATGTAGGTAGGTATATGATATTGTTAACATTGTGTTGACAATTTCAGAGTAAGTAATGGCAGTTTGTTTCAGTTGATCACGCAGAACAATATTAATATTAAATAATAGTAATTGACTGCTGCTATTCATTAGTCACGGGTTTTAAGTAAAAGCAAACATTTACAGCACAATCGGAGAATAACATTAAATAATTCATAAAAACAATGTAGGTACCTTTCTCCTATTTTTAGGAATTTATAATCATTTATTTCGATTATTGATTAATTTACATAATATATTTATATATTTGAATATTTCCTAAAAAAAGCAACATAAAAACATTGAAAAATACAAAACCTACTTTATTATTAGAAAAACGATCAAATAATCGTGTTACACATTAATTCAATTTTAATAGGTTATAATTATAATATTGCCAGTCAGATCATTAAATTCCTCTGTATTATGCAGCAGTTATTGCTGACTTATAAAGAAAACAATATAAAACTAATGGCCACACTAAAAGATCGGCAGTCAATCCTTATCTGGACAGTTGTAGTTTTTGGGGTTGCAACATCCGAATAAAAAAACAGAACCTTAATACTTGTATGTGTCCGTCTGACCCAGATCTACTTATTTCTTTTTAACCATGATATAATATGTAGACTCTCGAAATTAATAATAATAGTAATAATAAATAATATTCCACAACTCTCACACAACGCCATCTAGTCCCAAGCTAAGCAGACCTTGTGTTATGGGTACTAGACAACTGATAAACATACTTATATATTTCTAAATACATACATATTATAGATAAATTACACCCAGACACAGAACAAATGATCGTGCTCATCACACAAACATTTGTCCTGGGTGGGAATCGAACCCACGACCTCCGGCATAGCAGTCAGGGTCACTAACCACTAGACTAACAGGCCAATTGTGTGTAGCTATTTTCGGTAGCCAATAAAAACTAAAACAAAGATAAAATTAAAGGGGGTTTCCGTTTCCGGGATTGTGGGACTGTTTAAACTTTAAATACTCGTAGGTAACCGTGACCCGTTTAGGGCTATTGAACGTACATCGTCACGACATTCTATCATCGACAGTCTATTCTGCCTTTCTGTTCCACTCTTTTGATAAAAACAGGGGTTTCCATTTCATACAAGAAAAGTTATTTTACTAAAAGATTAGGATAATGTTAAAATATTGTACAGAACCGTTCCTATGCGAGTCTTGCACGGCTGGTTTTTCGTTTGTATTATTTCGTATCTCAACTTCTGTCCGTGAATTGTTTCAATATAAAGGTCGAGCAAGGTAAGAAACACAATGCCCTTTTCATTTTGTCTTACAACTTTGTATTGACCTTAAATAAAATCAATAAAAGTTGGTCAGTAACGAAAAAAGTTTACACAAATAATTTTCTTATGAAAATTTAAAGTCCCTTGTTTATTGGATGACTTCAAATGATGTGAACAAATCTATAAAAAAATACATGAAATTCTAAAAAACTTCGCATTTTATTTATCGAACTAATAACTTTAGTTTGTGTTTATTTTATGGAATACTGTATGTCTTTTGTTGTGGAGAGCAAAATTTGATTGCAAAACTATGATTTGAGCTTACGACCATCTGTCATTACATTTGGTTCTTACCAATAACAGCAGAGCTATCTCAGCCATGCTCATAGAGTCAAGTTCGTTTTACTAAAAATAAACTTAATTATGATTCTGAAAAGGCTAGTAAAATGTCAATTCCCATTCTAAACGATTTATTATTCGCCAATTTACTAATACCACTACTACTTTTGAATCAAAGATCGATTATGTTTTGTCATATGTATTTGACTATCAAGTAATAACGTCTCGATACCCGTCATAAAATATTTATGACATTAGCAAACAAAGATATTCTGTAACTGCGATATTTCTTCTGCCCAAAAAGGACACTTTAGTAGATTCACGATACGATAATAATATGAATAGTGATAAAATTCGTAAATTACTGATAGACAACGCAAAAAATCAAGTTTCAAGCTCTGTCTTTACCACTACAAAATATTTCATCCTTTATGGAGAACTAGAAATAGAAATAAGTAAAGAATGCAAAGAAATATAATTTGGTGTGGTACTTTAGGGTTAAAATCCATGGTTTTTCTTACCTACCAGTATTTTAGGTGGAATCTCTAAGTACACCGGGCTACCGTCCTTAAAGGTATGTGGAGAGAACTGACGTTCCTTTCTCAGGACCTTCGCTGCAATTATTCGAAATAGAATAGAATAACATCGCAGAGGCTCTGGTACGCACTAATTAGTGTCTGCGTCCTTATTCAGTAAACGAGTTCAAAGCGAAATACCTTGTTCTATTATTTATTTGACAACGCGAATCTATGACAGGAGCCTAAAAAGGCCACTCCAGCCTTGATGATTTCTTTACTTATCAACTTTGCTCCTCACTAGGAATTTCTCAATCGAGGGTGCGTTTACAAACATAGAAACTTACATACAAAAACGGATCCGGCGCAAAATGTCCCTTTTGCAAAATGTCCACAGGTAGCAAAATGTCCCTTTCGCAAAATGTACCTTTCGCGGAATGTCCCATTTCGCAAAATGTTCCTTTCGCAAAATGTTCCTTTCGCAAAATGTCCCTTTCGCAGAATGTACCCTTCTTCATTCATTCATAGGCATTTTGCATCAGAGAAAAAAACTAGTCAAGAGCCAGGAGGTGTAGAACACAAAAACCGTCTGCCATACTATTTTTCATACAATTTGTATGAATGTAATTTTTTTTTTATTTGATACAGTTAATTACCATTTTCCTAATTAAACATCACAACCGTACCGGTTTTTGTGCTCTACACCTCCTAGCTCTTGACCAGTTTTTTCACATAAAGAAAAAGTCTATGAATGTGTGAAGAAGGGTACATTCTGCGACAGGGACATTTTGCGAAAGGAACATTTTGCGAAAGGGACATTCTGCGAACGGGACATTTTGCTACCTGTGGACATTTTGCGAAAGGGACATTTTGCACCTGAGACACAAAAACACCCAGACCCGGAACAACTATTTGCAGAAGTTGCAGATCGTACAAAATATATTTGTTCCGTGCGGGGATCCGACCCGCGCCACACTACGCAGTAGTCGATCACTCAGCCACTGCGCCAACCGTGCTGTCAAATCGAATCCGAATTTAAAATCTTTTGTATAATAAAGTTGACAACCATACGGCCCACCAGGGCCTCAAGTCTGCTAATTTTATTTAACTCACATGCTATTGATATTCAATTGAGACTCAATCACGACTCCATTACGATTAGAACAAATTTGGTATTCTGCAAAAACTTGTATAAGTTCAATAGAGTCGTAATGGAATCGTAGTGTAATTGTAATTGACTCTCAGTTGAACAGTTATATGTATTGCCATTAGAGAGTATAGAATACCGATAAAGTCCACAATCGATTTACAATTGTAACACGATTGAAGAGCAGACTAGGAAATATTCTGATAGCAGTTCAATGGAATGTCACTGGAAAACCATTGGTCTTAAATTAGTAGCAGAATACCAAATGTAGTTAAAACTGCTACTGAGATCCAATTGATATTCAATTGAGTCATTACTAAATTAGCAGAATTGGGGCCCTGATGGAAAGCGGTCACCGTAGTCTATGGACGCCTGAAAAACCAGAGCTATCGCCTGTGCGTTGTCGACCTTGCAACTTTTCCAATCCCCAATATCCCCTTCGCTGTCAGTACAATGAAACCCTTGTTGTTAGTGTAATCTAACAAATGAAAGGGGTCTAAGATAAAGTGTCAAAAGACTCCTTATTTTTCATAAATTGTTAGTCATTTTGATGAACAGAAATTGCTGGAAATGATAATCGTTTACTGGAAATGGGTTATTTATGATTGTGAATTAATTAATGTAGATAAATAAAAGAGAGAAAAGATATCAAGATATTTCTGTGAAAATAATAATTAATGAGTTGCGAGAAATTCTCTGCCTGAATAAATTTCAATTTTGCTATAAATGATAAATGTACCAAACGTATACAAAATTACTTTATAAAGGTATTTCATTTGTTTTTTTTTGGTTCGTTTACCCAAAAATGTATCAAAGAGTTAAAATTAAACTGTTACGTCAATGTTATGTTAACCTCTTCTCTTTTCAATGGTCTTTTGTCTCATATTTTGCAGATCAAACTCATCCATTGTTCGTGATCACATCGCTTCCTAATAGGTATTATTACACATTATTCTTTGTAAAGGAACAATCCAAAATTAGATTGTATAATAACAAAGGTTCAAATACTTAAGGGATACATTTTGTTCACTTTAGCCATATACATATTGTTTTTATTAGGTTAGAAAATCATGAATTTCCTCCCGCCCTATCTGGAACGGATGGGGTCTATCAGACTCGTACTGAAACCACATTGTTCTTTCAGTTGCCCCCTGCATCCTAAGGTCGCCGTAGCGCGGCACGGCGCCGCGCCGTGGACATGGGTCCACGCCCTTAGAAGGGATTTTGCGTAAACCCACCTATTAAGGGGGTGAAAACCTTTGGATGTAAAATCTTATCCCTTAGGTTTATAAACTTGAAACTTGGTACGAATATGAGTAGGTATAGGTAAATAAAAAAGATGGACATATATAAGTGTATAGGTAAATGAAAGAGATGGACATATATAAGTGTATAGGTAAATAAAAGAGATGGACATATTATAAAAACAAATATAGATATTAGTTTTTAAAACTACCTTCCATTGGTAATCTAGGCGTTGTTAAAGTTTGTATGGGAAAATCATAACGCGCTAACTGATGAATTTAAAAACTTTTGTTTTTGGGTTTTTCGAAAATCACCCCCTAAATTGGTGAAAAGGGGTGATTAACTTTTAAGAGAAGGATTTTACTGCTTGCTTCGATTCAAAACTGAGCATAAATTATCTCTCAATCGAATAATGGATGCGTATTTATATCAACCCCTAGTGGGGTGAACATCGGAAAATCAGTTTGTCTACACTAATAAATATATCAAAAAGAGAAAGGATTTGATTGTTTGTTTGTATTGAATAAGCTCCGAAATTAATAGACCATTTTTGGGCATTAAATTCACTGAGTTCGAAGTTAGAACCACGCGCAGACAAAGTCGCGGGAGCAGTGCTAGTCATTAATACAAGAAAAACAATAAAAATTCTTAAATGTATAAAAATGTGGATGGTATTGATAAACCCAAAATCTAAATAAAGCTTATGATTATGTATAGCATATTTTGTAAAGGTTAGCAGGCTGTCGATAAATCAAAACACACATCCAGGTAGAGAGGCAATAAATTAGGCAAAAACAAAGAGGGTTTTTTGGTACATGACAAGGATATACCTAATATTCTGACAAAAAGACAGAATATTACCATGTTATGTCTATGCACGTAGCCCAATTAGAGTATAGAGAAAAATGAGCTTTATTAGATGCACATTCCTTGCTAAAGGAAGTTCATTTTCCTGAAAAATTAATTCGCGGCAACGTGTCTACAAAAACATATAATTAAAACAGCCAGCTTTTTAGCTACCGGTAGTAAGTTAATGGTAACGGATTTGTTTGGGAAACCTCATTTAATCTTGCTTAGTTATCATACCGAGATTCGAAGATTTCGCCCGGGTGTCACCACTGCGAGGATCGCCCGGAGGACACGGTGGAGCATACGGTGCAGGACTGCCCAGCTTGGGCGGAGCACCGCCGTGTCCTCACTGCGGCGATAGGCGGAGACCTCTCGCGCCCGGCATTGGTTGCGGCCATGCTGCGGGGCGAGATGGAGTGGGAGGCGGTCGCCTCCTTCTGCGAAGCAGTCATGCTCGCGAAGGAGGAGGCGGGCCGCTTGAGGGAGAGGATACCGTCCTCCCTCCGCCCGAGACGCAGTGGTAGACGCCCACGGCGACGGATGTCGCGGGACGATCTCCGGCCACCGTAGGCGCGGGCATGCGGGCGGCGAGTAAAGGGCAACTCGCTGTCCGACCATGGACCATGCCCGGGTCGACGGCGCGTTGTGTCCCACGCGCGCCTCAAGGAGCGTCAGCATGATGACGGGGCCCCCTATAGAGGGCCACAGTCCTGCCGGGGTTGCGGGACATACGTATACCGCGACTCCGGCACACAAAGGGCTAACGAAGGACACCGTGGATTTTAGTCAGTACAAGTCTGACAGTCCCTCCCGCCCTGCCCGGGGTGGGAGGACTCATTTGATGATTTTGCCACGTAAAAAAAAAAAAAAAAAGATTCGAAGATTCTTTTAATAATCGAAAAACAAAGAAACAGTTAGGTATTAGTAGTTCCCTATAATATATACAAACTCATGTCATTACGAGATGACTATAGTCTTAAGCCGGAAACACATTATTAACACCCGACGCCACCCGACGAAACGTGATGCGTGTTGAGTCAAATCAAATGTATTGTTTTCTATGACCAGAATCACACTATGAACACCCGACGCGACGACATGCGCACGGTGCACATCGGGTATCGACACGTTGCGTCGCGTGGCGTGTTAAATAATGTGTTTCCGGCTTTACACATTGACGGACAATACACATTATAGTTTCATTCATTGAAGGAAACTACGTTAGACTCGAAAATACTAATTGCTTTTTTCAAAGATTAAGTTGATGGAAACACTACTGCATCCGTGTTCATGACTTACGTGCGGGAAAATTACATTGTAAAGAAAAATCTTCATTTTCCTAGTATGTAAATAGAAAATTACTGAGTTCGCTTGTGGTGGTGTAAAATAAACAATGAACGGAAAGAAACCGGCAAAAAGATTTGAGGTATTCCTCGTAGCGCTCCCGTTTTGAAGCGCTCCTATCTAAGCGCTCCTGTTTTATTCCTCCAAGCGCTCCCAAAAGGAGCGCTTAGAGGAACGATTAAAAATATTAAAATTTATTTCCTCGAAGCGCTCCCACGTTTAAAAATAGGGAAAAGCATGAAGTAAACGTAATTAATTATATCGATATATATTTTTTAAAACTCATGTGTGCATCATCGACATCGAAGTTGCTTAACCAAATTACGAAATTGAGAGAATAATATCATTTTGCTTTCGGCACTCTTATGTGTATGAGCGCAATACGTTACTGGGTCCCGGCTCAGAGCGGGTGACTTTAGTCAGTAGGTGGTTTTAGTCAGTAAGAGTCTGACACTCTCTCGCCCCGCCTAGGACAAGGAAAGTCATTTCTACCATTGACGTAAACGATAGACAACTCATTGCCATAATTCTACGAAAAACTTCCGACAAAACATTGAGGTGTGCGGGGAGGGGGGTAATAATGGGAAACATAATGGAAAGAAATCATAAGCTTTCTAAACAATAAAAAAAATATGAATATGTACATATGTCGGCAGAATATATTCATCTATTTGGTGGACTAAAGCAGGGTTTTTCAAACTTTTTCATGGCAAGGGGGTCGCCCCTTAGTATGAAGAAATATTTCGCGACCCCCTACCCGTTGCTTTTTTCACGCATTCAATTTTGACGGCACGGTTAGCAAAGTGGCTGAGCGATTGCACTACTGCGCTGCGTGTTGCTGGTTCGACTCCTGCAAATATTTTTATGATCTACAAGCACTGGCGTAATTTAAAATTGTCGGCGCCCTGGGCCTGTACAGCTTGCCGCCCCAAAATTTGAATTAAAAAAACTGTCTAGTGCGAGTAATTGTGCACCGACATTTCCACACTGCCTAGAAGAAAAACTTAAAGCAGGAGTATACACTCATTTTGTACTACAAATATAAGTTTTTAAGTTCGTAAACGGTAAGAGTACGCTCGCTGCGTAGTTCACTTTTCAATAGTAGTTTCCACAAAAGCATTATTGAAAAATGAATTATGTATGAAAATCGAGGTCATTAGATCATGGAAACTTAAAACATATTTTCAAGAGCGAGCGCAGCGAGCTCGAAAATTTATAGATTTCTGGACTATGAAAAGCCAAATCTACAAAGAAGATTGAACGCAGAGTAAGTACTCTAAAAGTTAAACGTTTCCGTAGTACGACAGAACAAGTTTTAATCAAAAAGCGAGATAAAAAAATTAAAGACTTGAAGAGTGAGCGCGGCGTGTGACAGTAAATCTACTATTTCTACACCAACATAAGGCAAGTTTTCATTGAAAAGTGACCTAAAAAAGTTGACTTCTTTTTACCTTCACAAGCATACCCTTCATTAATGGGCGAGCGTAGCGAGGCGGACAGGTCGCACAGGTTTGAAAAACCCTGGACTAAAGGATTTACAAAAAAAATACCAAACCCGTGCGAAGCCGGGACGGGCCGCTAGTTGTATATTATAACAATGTGTTCTACTTATTATCGATAATTTCAGTTAGTATAGTCCCATCTCTATCCGAAAGTTAATAATGGGAGCGCTTCGAGGAAATAAATTTTAATATTTTTAATCGTTCCTCCAAGCGCTCCTTTTGGGAGCGCTTGGAGGAATGAAACAGGAGCGCTTAGATGGGAGCGCTTCAAAACAGGAGCGCTACGAGGAATACCTCAAAGATTTAGCAGAACGTAACATAATTATTATATCAGTAAATGTAAATGGCATTAGTAAATATATATGGCTTTACTCACACATCTATTTCGAGTGTGGCCAGCTAATTTCCGGTACCCTTTTTTATGGCAATGACATTTGTCGGAAATATCAAAAACAACCACCTGCTTTAGTAAACCTTTATTCAGAGTCATGTACTTCTACTTCAAAGAGATTTAATAGAAACTATAGAGCGGGCATTGGGAAGATTGTAATACAAAATTGTTGATGCCATGCGTCAGTAGCACAATCTAAGCGTTGCATATAGCAACGCGACTACTAAACTGAGGGATTTTTTACCTATTGGTAAAAAGTTTTGGATCACAAGTTTCTTCGTGATGTCCCGTCTATTGCTCGTATATAGTTTAATGTCTTTGTTCTACTTATATGTTACGGTTAATGCCCGAAGTGGCCAGTGGGGATACACCATGGATTAACCGACTAAACCTAGGTGTAACCGACCACATGCGGTTAAACCTAGGTGTATCCTACTTATCATCGGTTAGAAGTAGGTTTAGCCTGTTAGAACTAGGTCTAACCTCGGGACTTGCTGGCACCCCGATTTTTGTTTTTATCTTTTTTAAAACCACGCAGAAGTAGGAGCCCCGACGAGCGGGGCTCCGTAGACTTGCTCCTGTGAAGGAAGGATACACCTCGGTTTAACCGCATGTGGTCGGTTACACCTAGGTTTAGCCGGTTAAACCTAGGTGTAACCGCACTTCGGGTATTAGCCGTAACATAATAATATACACGCAAAAGGTGTGATAAAGGGTAGGTATTAAATATGTCGTTGGCGGTCTTTTGGTTATTGTAATATTTTAACTATAAATATATACATACATACATAAACGTATACATACATAGGTATATGTATGTATACGTTTGAGCTTTTGTGATAAAATGGATGCACGATGATTTTTTTTCTCAATTATTTTTTTCTGAAAATTATTAAATTGATTATAATTATACGGTTTATCTAACCGTTTAATTCCTTATTGAACTGAAAGCTTCCCTTCGCATTTTATCCAGGGTTAGAACTGAAAGGGAAAAGTGATATCCAGATTGAATCAAACAATTAATGTGTCGAAGTGCATTGACGAATGAAAAGTCGTTTTTCAATAAAACGCACCATTAGCTATGATAAATAATACCTTTTTTATTAATCAGCTGTTCTTATAGTAACACTTTAGTTAATAAATTTAAGTAAAGATTAAAAAAATGACTAAATTCAAATTACAGGGCGTCAAAAAATTCATTCACATGGCATTAATGGGGAAAGTGCCCAGAACCCTGGCAGCATTGCCACGTTGGATGGCAATGCTGATCCTTTGACCAAGAAATAGGCGAGCCCTCTGGTCACGCGAGGCGTCGACTACGCTGTTCTTTATAAAACTTCAAAATTCAAGTAATTTTTTTTTTAGCGTGGTAAAAGCATCAAATGAGTCCTCCCACCCCGGGCAGGGCGGGAGACTGTCAGACTTGTACTGACTAAAATCCACGGTGTCCTTTAATATCCCTTTATGTTCCGGGGTCACGGTAATGAGATAAGTCCCTCGACCCCGGCAGGCTTTGGCCCTCTAGAGGGGGGCCCCGGTCATCATGCTGACGCTCTTTGAGGCGCGCGTGAATCACAACGCGCCGTCGTCGACCCGCGCATGATTCATGGGCGGACAGCGAGTTTCCCTTTACTCGCCGCCCGCATGCCCGCGCCTACGGTGGTTGGAAATCATCTTGCGACGTCCGTCGCCGCTGGCGTCCGAGGTAACGCTTTTTTTTCCTCAATTACGATGTTTTTGTTTCGTCCTCCCTCGATGGATATTTTACTGGTTTCTGCGTGGAATCGGTCTCATGTCCCAATGAGGTTTATTTAGTTTCAAAATCTTATTCAAATTCATAAAAATGAACACAATTTTCTGTTACACCAGAAGAAGAAGAAAAAGAAAATATAGGTTTAGTAATTTTAGTTAACCAAAAATGTGAACCAATAAAATACTCAATAAAGTTCTTTGTCTATTCATCAACAATATCTCTTTAAGGTGAATGCTCCAACCAGCCCGCGAAATTCAAATTTTCTTACGTTTTTTGAAATTTTCAGGCCAGTGACATGTTGTAACTTTATCAAAATATGAATTGCGGTAATAACAAGTATAATTTTAAATATAAAAAATATCAAAAAAATCGTATCGTATCGTTATTACCGCAATTAATATTTTGATAAAGTTACAACATGTCACTGGCCAGCAAATTGCAAAAAAGTAAGAAAATTTGAATTTCGCGGGCTACATCGACGCAATCACCGGTGATATTTTTCATTGAATTTTATAGAGAATTAAAAATAAATGTTTTCGTTATAAATTGAAAGCTTTCATAATGTCCAGCTAGCTACGTGGAACGCACAAAGTGCACAAACATATTGCACTGGACACGATACTGACGTATTTCGTCAGTATCGTGTCCAGTGCATATATTGTATGTATCGTTGTATGTATCGTATTCCTATATCATATACATTTTTGTTTTTTATT
Organism: Agrotis clavis; assembly: GCA_954870645.1. Lineage (NCBI taxonomy): Eukaryota > Metazoa > Arthropoda > Insecta > Lepidoptera > Noctuidae > Agrotis > Agrotis clavis. The sequence goes on along the minus strand of OX940919.1, from coordinate 13,831,872 downwards.
TATTTCACATACACGGTGAAAATTCCTGTTAATTTTATTTGAGACTGATACTGCAGCACTTACAACGTTTTTTTTCACAAATATTTATTGTTTCTACTTAGGAACTGCTACTAGCTTCTGAAAGCGACTTTGCTTCCCACCAATCTTAGACAGTCGTTACAGTTAATCAGTGGATCAAAAGTTTGACAATGTCTTACGGCTACCTGTTCGAAGCCAACCCTAACATTGTTAAGAAAAAGTTAGACACAGACGAAGAATATGGTGGTGGAAAATGATGCTATGAGCACTTAACTGGTTGATGCAGTCAAGCAGTCACCAGGTAAACACGGACTGACCGAGCAGTCACAGCTTGCCGTTGATACTGGCGCAAAGTGTGTATGGCCGGCCTGTTATAGGATCAGACTTTGCCCCTGATCTCTTTCCGGGCGTGTCGGATTGCCGTCCCATCATTTTGAGAGTAAAAAAACAGGGAGTGCATCTGTGTCTGACTCTGCACACACACTTGTGCACTATGTCTTAGGTAGATGGCTAATTGGCTGCCGTGGCAGAAATCAGTCAGGCGACTATTATTATAAATGAGACGATTCCGGCCAATATTAATCTCGATAATCAACCATCAATGCAACTGCAAAGCAAAAAATTCTCTATCGATCCTCATAAATCTCTCATTAAGTATTGATTCCGTACAATACATAATAAACGTACATAATAATCAAGAACGGGCACAACAAAAGAGAACAATGAGTGTATTGGAGGCTGCGAGGCGTGGGCCGCGTGTTTAAACCGGACCAGCTGCAATATTGTAATGTAATTTTTTTTTAATTATGGCATACCATACTGGATCTTTGTCGCGGCTTTGTCCGATTCGAATTTGGAATATCTCACCGGAATACAGTACCAGAATAAAGTATCTTACCCATGGGGGGTATTACAACGTCTGAAAACCAGGCTTATCCCGGCGAGTGAAAGTGACAAAGCTATACAAGTCGTCTAGCGCCATCTCATTCACTCACTAGAACAAGCCTGGTTTTAAGACGTTGTAATACCCCCCCAGGTTGCCCGGGAAGTATGGATTGAATCCAATAGATAGGGCAATTACCAAATGACCTCTCCAATGATCTTTTTCGTACCGTTGTGTCTTGGCCCAGGTCATGGTTTATCAAGCTCTTGCCCGCTCCTTCATCTGCTTGATTTTTGTATTCCATCATACTTTGCAGCACGGGCAAAATTGCAATGATGAGATAAAGTACAATTGTTTGTTTTTGGAAAAATAATTTTATAAATTGGTTAACGGTTTTTGAGTTTATCCATTACAAACAAAGTATCTAATTATTTTTTTTCAAAACTCATAGATACGATAAAAGCCTTAAATATTCTAAGAATACCAAGCTATCTATAGCTAAGTAGCTTAGTAGCATACACATAAAAAGGGTAACAGACAAACACATAACTTTTTTTTAACATTATTTTAGAACGTGAGTACAGAATAATAATATGGATATGTGGGCAGTATTTGCTACCGACTGTACTGAAAACAGCTGATGTATCGTCACCTCTATTTTAAACGATCCTCAAATCGTAACACTTACGTCACTAAGTATACAACCTTATTTAATTAAACCTCATATAACTATGTAAGGCGGGCCTTACACGTACAATAACATTGATCAATATTTTTATTGTTTAAAAACAATAATAACATTTGAACCCATCATTGATCAATCTTCAACACTAACCCTGGATCATAAAAAACATTACTTAATTTGTTATATTGTTTACTAGCGGCCCGTCCCGGCTTCGCACGAGTGGACATGATTTTCGTCCTCTAAAGCCTGGCGCTGATGGTTACAAACACAACAAAAAAAGAAGTAGCCGAATCGGTCCAGCCGTTTTCGAGTTATGAGCTTAGCAACACATTTTGCGATCCATTTTTAAATTATAAGAAGATAGATAGAAGATAGAAGAAGATAGACTAGCTGTTCCCCGTGGTTTCACTCTCGTTTTTCAGCTCGTATTGGTCGTAGAGTGATGTTTTATAGCCTAAGTCTTCCTCGATAAATGGACTATCCAACACAAACATATTTGTTCCATTCGTTCCAGAAGTTCCTGAGATTGGCGCGTTCAATCAAACCAATAAACAAACATTCTCTTCAGATTTATAATTAACCCCCTTACGTATAAAAAACTTGTGTTGTTTAGCTACCGATTTAATATCACCTGTCCTTGTCATTTCTATTTCAATGAATAGAGATGGCAATAGTGACTTAAGAACTATTTAAGATAAGTAACGTCTAATCAATGTTTATAAGTAAGCGGGGTTAAGAAGTATAGATTGAACGTGTTGAGCTTGCCTAAGATCGTAAACGCATCATCGTAGAATTTATGCTAAACTGCTGATTGCTTTGTATGAGCACAGAATAAATATAATGTATGAGGTAAACTGGTTGTTGAAGAACACTGATTCATCTGATTGGAGGCAGATCAGTATTACCTACGTACTTTAATTAGTAACTTGATGTTAGTCATATATCCTTGCGTCTCTATTGGTTAGAGCTACACTAGAATACAGGGTCAAAATAAAATTTGCTAGGACAACTCCGTAGACGTTATGGGTTTCAAAAAACATCAAGATACGCTTTTTATGCCAGATTTCAAAAAATTGCGGTACTATATTTTATTTTATTTTATTTTATTTTATTTGGGAAAACCAACAATTGTACATTGTAGCTTACATCTAAATACATATTAATAACTAGGTTAAAGTACAATTCACTACGTTTCCACCGGTTACAATTTAAATTAAAGTACAATATGTGACTTATTCTAGCCAAACTTAGTAACAATCAGTAAGATTAGAAGAAAAAAAAAAAAATGTATTAACTTCATTTAGCTGAGTAAGTTTAATTCTAATGTTTTAATAATAGTTCTCTTAAATTTAATGTGAGGTTCGGCAAATATGTCGATTTCAGTAAAATGTTTGTTAAATTTTTTTACCAATCTTTGGAGGGGTGCCCGTTCACCCGCATTTGTACGGCTGGCAGTCGTAGCAAAAAGCGGGTAGACGCGCGCCTCTCGTCGAATCACAGTTCTGGGCACTATATATGATATTTTGTTAATAAGTTCAGAACAATCGTACTTATTATGTATAAGCCCGTGCAAAAGCATGGCTTGGAGTAATAGACGCCTTGATTTAAGGGTAAGTAGGTTGAATTTTTGCAATGAATCCCTATAAGAAAGGCGAGTCATACGACATTTGTACTGCATCGTTTTCAAAAATTTTTGTTGTACTCTCTCAATGGCTTGGTCATATTTTGCATAAAACGGGTCCCATATCATGCAGGCATATTCCACTTGTGGACGTACCAAGCTGTTAAATAGATACAAGTATGTTGATGGTCGTTTAAAATCAGTGGATGATCTTATGACAAGGTTATACATTTGGAAAGCTTTAGCAATTATCTTTTCAACGTGCAGGTTCAAATGAAGTTTACTGTCCAAATGTACACCTAGATCACGAATATCGTTTTCCCCAAGAAGAACTTCATTGCACAGTGAGTAACTAAAGTTAATTATGTTTTTATTTTTAGTAAACTTAACTATTTTACATTTAGGGATACTTAATTTAAGTTTATTAATTTCACAATAGTCAGATAGTCTGTTTAAATCATCTTGGAGGAGATAACAATCTTCGATACTTTCTATTTTTTTGAAAACTTTTAGATCGTCGGCATAAAGCAAAAAATTACTGTTATGAAAGCAGTTGCTTATATCATTTATATACACAACGAACAATAAGGGACCCCATATTGACCCCTGCGGCACTCCAGATGTAGCCAGAAATGTGTTCGATTGATATCCATTACTCACAACAGTTTGATTACGGTTACTGATATAGGACTGAAACCAACGCAATAAGTTGCCTCTGATGCCATTGAATGCAATTTTTTTAAGTAGAATTTTGTGGTCCACTCTATCAAATGCCTTGCGGAAGTCTGTGAACACAGTATCGGTTTGGGCTCTGTTGTCCATATTGTAAAACAAATAATTAATAAAAATCATTAGATTCGTTACAGTGGACTTTTGTTTTACAAAGCCATGTTGTTCAGGGATTAAAATATGATGAAAAATAGGATATATCTCGTGATGGACAAGTCTTTCGAATAATTTTGCAAGCGTGCAAAGAAGAGATATTGGCCGATAATTCTCAACATTTTGTTTTGACCCACCTTTGTGGACAGGCACTATGTTAGCTGCTTTCCAGGCAGAAGGAAACAGACCGGTGCTGACAGATCTGTTAAATATTGTGAACAACGGTTGACATATTGTATCAGCTGTCCATTTAAAAAAACAAGGAGGTATTCCATCGGGCCCCGCCCCCTTGGTTATATCTAACATCTTTAATTGCTTACGGATCAAAGGAAGCTTAAAATGAATACTTTCAAGTGAAGTGTCATTATTGTTGGACTGCTCCGATGGTGGATACCAGTCAGTAGTAAGACGTGAGGGTTCAAAAACAGACTGAAAAAAGGATGAAAAGAGGTTGCATATTTCAAGAGGGTCAGTACATTTTTCATTTTTGTAGTACATATGTGAGGGGACACCACTTTTACCCTGTCGATTAGCAATGTATGACCAGAAATGCTTCACGTTTTTGGGAATGCCGTCTTCAACACTTTCAATATAAATACGGTAGCATTTAGCACACTCTTTTTGAAATCGTGGAAATAAATATTTGTTTTGATATTAAAGATTAATTTAATCAAACGACATACATTTGAGGTAAACAATCCGACAGAAAATGAATGAATTTATAATAACAAGGACTAGTTTTATTGATTCAAGTCTTTACTTATAAATCGCTGTTTTGATTTATTAACATTTATCAGAGCTATTTCGTGTTACCATATTTTTTTTAATTAGATTCGAATTAATAATATTTTTAATCTTAAACCCTAGTCAGACGCATGCAAGAATTTGCGTGAAAAGACTACATTGCGGACAGTTGATCGAATTAAGTTGATCAAACAAATACTGCAATGTAGTCAAACTTGCATACAAGTCGTTGTTCTAAATGGGATTTAACGTTATCTTTGATTAGATTAGAAATAGATTTCTTTAGAATAGATTAGAAATAGATTTCTTTGAAAGCTTATAAGCCATTTTTGTTAGAAATTATACCAATCGAGCAAATATTATCGCTTATCGGATCCACCTCCCAGTTGAGATACCTCATATTAGGTCTCATGTTTCTCCTGAGCTAGATTAAGGCCAAGAGCAGACAGACCTATTAAAAAAACAATAGACTACAAAGCACCCGAAAAAGATATGAATTCACTTTATGTTTACGCCACGCGTTCATGCTGCCGCCTTGAGCCTCACATCACCATTTAGGGGGGTTATTACAACGTCTTAAAACCAGGCTTGTTCCGGCGAGTGAAAGTGACAGAGCTATACAAGTCGTCTAGCGTCATCTCGTTCACTCACTGGAACATATGCCTCTCACTCAATTTAATTGATTCATGTGCCGCGCACACACATTCCTCTCGTAATGATTACTAATTAGCAAATACCTACCTAGTACAAGGACGTTCATGAGGCGACAACACTCACCTACTTCGCCCACAACGTGCTAGATTTAAATAATTCACTCAAGATCACTGGAGGTTATTTTAATTCATCAAAAAATAAGACATTTTGCCCCTTATGATGGAGGAAAGAGAGTTTAATTTAAAGTAGTGGATAAAAAGGACAGATACCTATTTAAAACCATGTACATAAATCTTCAAGTTACTCAGTAACCAACGAACAAACTAAGCGGCTGGTATTAGTGTAGAGATGAAACGGATATCCGTCAACTATCTGTAATCTATTTTAACCAATTTATTATTAGTTTGAACAGCACCGTAATATCAGAAACTCAAAACAAATTATACACATATTTAGAATGATATTTTTAACAAATAGTTTCCTTACTACTTACTGATCAAACAACTGGAATCATAGAAATTAGATTTCCAAAAATTTAATTTTACTTCAGACTATTTAAAATATCCTTGTGAACTCACTACTACCCATCTGTATCTGAAACTCGTAACACAAAATCAGGTATTCTAGGAAGAGTCCTCTGGCGAATGCGCTTCATTTGCCAGGTATTATACTTAGTGTACCGAACGTATACATTACGCGTAGCATGACCACCGTAGAAACGAGTTATATCGACGGGAGAATCGACAAATTGACAGATTGCAGAAAGATTTCTATGGCGATGTTCGTCACGTATGCCGACAATATTTTCTCTACTACTACTATATACACACATCAAAAGTGTCTAGGGATCAACATATATTTTTGCAATAACTTTTCTCCTGATTGATATTAATTAAAATGTTCTTTAAGGATTCATCAAATAAAGTGTTATCGTTTGTTACAGTAACGATAAACCAAGTCACCTTTGCATTCATAAAGAAATTTGCCATTTTCCTAATAAAGGGATTTTTGACATTTGAACCACTAACATTAAAGTTCGAAAAAAAGACTGAAATAACAGTTTTCTTTAAAATTTTATTGGGTAACTTAAACAATTAATAATCCGTGTTTCTACCGCGAACACTAACAACACAAGAACATCGGTTTGGCATACTCAAAATGAGTTCATCCAAATCACGCTGTGGAATGGCCGCCCATGTTCGTTGCAACAACAAAAAAAGGTCTTCTTGCGACTGGATACCCTCCATATTCGGCAGAGCTCTTCTCTGTAGCATATCCCATGCATGCTCAATCGGGTTCAAGTCTGGCGACTGAGCAGGCCAGGGCAGGACATTGATGTTAGCTGCGGCGAGAGTCTGTCTTACAACTCTTGCGGTGTGCGGTCGTGCATTATCATGCATTAACTGAAATAAGGGACCGATTTGCACTTGTAGAGGAACGATGACGTCTGATACAATCGTCTCAGCATAAATTTGAGCGTTGAGGTTGCCTCTGATCCAAATCAACTCAGTTCTTCCGCCGATCCAAATACCCGCCCATACCATGATGGCTCCACCACTATAAGGATGGACTTCCTGGCAGGATTTTAATCGCTGTTGCCGTCCAGGGGTTCTCCAGTGTCGTATACGTCTTGTATCCGGTCTCATACCAAAACGAGACACATCAGAAAAGCACACGAAACGCCATTGTTCTTCTGCCCAATTTCTGTGCTCAAGAGCCCATTGATATCGAATCCTACGATTGTGCATTGCTATAGGTGGTACCCGTAGCGGTCTTCGGGAATGAAGGTTCACTTCATGCAAGCGGTTTCTGACTGTTTGGTCGCTAATTAAGTTCCCTGAAGAGTGATGAAGCCTCACGGCTAACATCATGGCGGTTATTGTTGGAGCTCTTCGAGTTAAGATTTGAATGTATCGGTCTTGTCTCCGTGTGGTGCAGCGATACCGTCCTCCATGGCGCTCAGCCACGGTACCAGTGCTTCGGTAACGTGTCCAAAGTCGACTGATAACACTCTGACTTGTATTCAGAGCTAAAGCCACAGTACGTTGCCGGGAACCAGCTTCTATCATTCCCACGGCTCTGAGCATTTCTTCCCTGCTTAAATGACGTCGCCGCTCCATAATAACGTTGGTTTTAATCAGTAGTAGGGAAACAGTAGCACTAATAATGTCTTCAATGCGTTGTATGTTTTTATAGGGAAAATATTGACAGCTGATTTTCATCTTTTACTCGAATTTGATTTACAGTTCCTGATTCAAATTATGAAATGCACCAAAAAGGATCCATATAAATTTATAAAATCATAAATTTATTACAAAGCCACATCTCAATCTCAAGAAATCCGCATAAAAATGCTTGATCCCTAGACACTTTTGATGTGTGTACTTTTGACACTTGGGGAAAGACACATTTCTTGGTCGTTTCTTGAGCTTTGTCTTTTCTTGGTAGAATAGAGACAGAATCGCCATGCTACGCATGCAGGTGGCCGTGAGTTTTTAGGCTGTGGCTGCTTTAGGATCGCGTTAGAGCTCGTGGTAGGTAAGAGCTCGGATCACGCTGGATGCACGTCGTTTTCAACAGGTCTTATTGGGAATTTACAAGTGAGGCCTATTTCAGCTTTGGACGTTTGGATATATTATGGTGATGATGAGAGATAGATGGGACTCTGGACTTCTGGAGACGTTGTAAGCTATATAATTTTGCGTAATACATGAAGGAAATGGGGAACGGGAGAAATGCAACGAGCAAAAGTTTGTTCTCTAGAAAAACTCGACGTAGCTCCCGGAACTGTTATTTATCGTAAATACCTCAGAGTATTTGATAGCATGTTTATTACAAAATGGTTAGCAGTGGGTCGATTGCTATTGGGTGTCGATGAGCCTCGCCACCCACTGAGCTGATTTGAATCGGATTATGGCACGCACACAGATCTTAATAATTATAACAGTGTGCGACTGTGCGTGACAAAAAGAATATATCTTTATTACCAGGTTACAAAGGTACTTTAATTGTGGTAATCAAAATAATAAAGATCAAAAAGGTTAATCGTACTTTTACAATCTTTATCATCGTTGTTACGTGCGGAACCGCCGTAAGGCAATTTGGCAATTACCTTTTTTATTGCCGAAACTTGAATTAGTACGAAGAAGCTTGAAGGCTACTAAATCCACCCCACCCAGCACAGCCCGTAATAATAACAAAATTTAATAAAATTGGTGAACTTAAAATGTTAAATACTCGTAAACTGTCGCGTGTGGGGTGTGTATTGTGTAATAATCTGATCAATGCTGATCATACCAAAGAAAACGGAACTACATACACAATTAAGATAATCTCGCTATTTCATCACAAAGCACACCTTTCTTCAAAAGCTCCCGAACTTCTTCAAGCTAAAATTCAGAATTTACTATGTTCAGAATTCTTAAAGATGCGCTGGGGTGTGTTGCATTTTTATTTAAAGCGTTAACCAAGTTTTTTTTTCATGTACTTTTTTAATTCTGCATTTCACGTAAATACGGCGACATTAATAAATCTGACAACACTTATCACAACATAAATCATAAATTCGTCAATGACACATAATAATAATTGTCGTCTTACATCTCCTTCCTTTACATAGGTACTCAGTGGTATTTATATATTCGCTCGCACCACCTACACGCGACTCACGACGCAGATTGATCACATGTAGTAATACACTACCCATAAGTACCTACCAACTGAACATGTATCAATAGAGTGTACTTAGCGAGTAATCAAATCAACTGAGCGATTGACAGTCAAGCCGACCCTTGGTTACATAAATATGAATATTTATATGCAATAACGCCCAAGAGCAGTGGTGGCCCAGTGGTATCGGCCCCGACTTACGAGTCGAGGGTTCGAACTCTGCCAGGCGCATTACTTTCTGGAATTTATTTCATCACCACTGCTCACTGACATCACATCACTTGAAACGGGAAATCGGCAGGTTCTTTATCAATTCGAAGAAATGTGACATCCACCAACCCGCACTGGGCCCGTGTGGATTATGGCCCATTATTATTATTATTATATTATTATTTAGATTATTTCAAAAAGTTAGATGAATGTTGATATTTTTCTTCTATTTTGATCAAAGTCTAAAATTCAAAGTAATCTTTATCATTTTCCTTTTGTACAAATAAAGTAAGATGAGTCACGAAGCCCGTTTTTCCTTGTTCTCTCAATGTCGCTTAGACCTTAGGGCCAGGACAGGACTTATTTATATGGAAATGTCGCAGTTAAAGAGGGGTCTAAACAGTTCAAACTTGTTGTATACAGCCCTTATTTTCTGAGTTTTTTGATGAAATGAAGAACTTTTTGTTAACTTTTTGCTTTTTGTCTATCGTTATTGTTTAGACTTAAGAATGTTCTTCAGCAATTTTTTTTTTTCTAAATTATTTTTTAAAAGTTTGAATTATTGAAATAGTGACCAGGTTTTTTCTGGGTAAGCTCGCTTCTTCTTCGACTTTGTCTCTAACACAGACCTAGACTAGAGCCAAGAGCAGATACAATTCAAATAGGGTGCTATTTACAGCTGCTTCTATTTAGTAATTATTGACCGGGCAAACTTCGTACCGCCTCAAAATCACCTTTTAAACCTTCCATGGACTTCCAAACATAAATTAGTCAAAATTACTAAGTCAGCCACGAATCAAATAAATTGATTGATCAGAAAATGCACAAAAATAGGCCAAGCCAAGGCGTAGTCAACGGGGCCGCGGGGCCGGTGTTTGTAGGGCTCCAATTCTGTCTGCAGGTTTTTAAGGAACCTAACCAAACCGAATCGCAGGACCCTTAAAACTAAAATTGTTGCCGAGTTGTAATATAAGTGGCTGAGTAAGTAATTTTGTGGCCGAGTTAGTACCTAATTTTGAGGCTCGCTTTAATGGAAATATATTCCATTCAAATAAACTTCCCTCACCCCACTTTGCGTTCCGTTCTTCTAAAATCACCTGCCTAGCCTGGTAATTATCTTCATTGAAGGCATAGTTTGCATACCATAATCTTCTTGTAATATTAGATGTAAAGTTTTCTGTCGTCAACAGACCATTAAACACGTTGTCTAATGCCCTCGCATATAATAGATCGAACTGTTATGCACATCCATCAAGCGTCGTGTAGGAAGCGAGGTGCTATTCCGTGCCGTTGTTGTCGTCATTATGCGCGCTACTCAAGCGCACGCGCATATCACGCACTGTTCCTACGCGGAATCACGCATACTTTGTGTACCTACGTACTGCTCTATAATGAAGGAACAAAGAATCTTTACGGGATTGTAAAGTCTTTTGGGCACAATACTATTGACTGCAAGGACAAGGAGTATTTTCGTGCTGTTTTATAGTTTATTTTGGTTATTGTTTTTTGAGTTTGTTTTATTTTAATAATGTATAGTTAAATTATCATTATTGTTTGGAAAGATTAGGAATTTTATATCATAAACCGCACTACCAATTTTAGGTTCCTTGGGAGAAATTTAAGAAGGTTTACACATATAATATGTCGGACTGACGAAACACTTAGGTTGCTACTGCACACATGGTTACACTGCCTACTTTTGCAGCTTTTCTTAGTTCGGTTTTACAGTATTATCTAGAAACAGATCAGACGACTGCTATTCTAAAAGGCCACTTTAAAAGAATCATAATATGTATGACTGGTTTTTTTAATAATTGACCACTTCAAGTTACCTTCATGTGAGCGATATTTGTTCGTACTGATGTACGAACAAATATCGCTCTCATGAACATGCTAGTACTATTCTTGTCCATTTAAAATGCGAATTCTGTCCATCAATCACAATCAGTTCAAGTTTAAAACAAAACAGATTCACATAGAAGAACACACCATCTAAGTATAACATTATAATTATGTTATACGTATAATGCTGTGATCTAAGTATAGCTTATTTAAATATAAGTTTTTAAATTCCATTTGTTTCTCAGTTCACGCCAGTTGATCTTCAATGTCTTTAAAGAACTCTTTTAGAAGGCAGCCACCCGTGATGTGGTCATTGTTGTTGGTAATAAAACCTGGTTTGTGTACTACAACTTACAATAAAGTCTAGACCGGTATAAAACTACACTCACTAACAAAAGTATGGCATCACTTACTCCGATTCCACGCGATCTTGAGTAGGGGAGACCGGGTACAAAAGTAACAGCGGGTCGTAAGTAACAAACGCTCTGTAGGTTTATCAAATGGTCGAAGCGTCGTCGCCCTACTACCGTCAGGAAATAGCCGGCGTGGCTCCCCCCGCTTGCATTTAGTAGGGCGACGTTTCGACCATTTGATAAACCTACAGAGCGTTTGTTACTACCGACCCGCTGTTACTTTTGTACCCGGTCTCCCTTACTTAATAACTAGTTAAGAATAACAAAAAATGTACCATTTTAAAGGTTAGCCTGTTTACTTTCAATTAATTCAAAATACATTCAAATCATGCCATTATTTAAGAAGCTATCCCGGGTCAATTCCAAATTCCAAGTAATTCCATACTTTTGCACTCTAATAATAGACTTAGTAATATTGAGGAGAGGTACATAATTGCCTTTTCTACAAATGGAACTTGCTTTTATACTCAGTCTAGCTCAGGATCAAAAGATGAGACCTAAGATTGCAAGATTGCTGGGGTCGAGGGACTGTCTCCGGGGTCGCGGGACTTTCTCATCAGGTAACCGTGACCCTGGAACGTAAAGGGCTATTGAAAAACATTGTGGATTTTAGTCAGTATGAGTCTGACGGTCCCGTCTCGCCCCGGGTGGATTTACTACGATAAAAAAAAAATATTGCAAGATCAGGCAGAACTGGAATTGTAACTATGGACCTATAGTAAAAACTGTTTGGCACCGGACTCCGACCAGGATAGTTATAGTGACGCTCGAGGCAGGCGCCCCTTTTGAGGTCTATGGCTACTATTCAGTGGGGGTTGGGTTCCGGCCCACGTTACAGACTTACCTCCTCTTTAAGTTCTTACGGAAGGAATCCTGACGTATTGGATATGAGAATGATTTCGCATTTAATTTTAGTAAAGTTCTTTACATTTTACTAATTTTAATATTCTCACGTGTTGTGGTTTGTTCGGCTGTTTTATTTTTGATCATTATTTGCATGACTAATTAGCTCACTCATAATTATAGCAATTGGACAGCTAATAATTATTACGCTTTCAACGCGTAAAAGTTGGTCATGTGTGATGTGTCAATAGATTGATCGATTGCTTAAATTACGTAATTAACCGAATGACATTTCATTCAAACTTTCAAGTTTCTTAAATAAATAAATAAACAGTTGTTTTTTTTTTCATGAATACAAGTTTTTTTTTTAATATTTTAAATATTTGTTGTACATATCTAACGCCGAAGCATACGCTTTTGCAAGTTTGACGGAGTGGAGACTGTCCCAGTAAACTGGAAGAAAAAGCTTGGAAGTGAGGTAGTCTCACACAAAAAAAACTTGAGAGGTGTCAAGGGACACCCGGATGGAACGAAGTTCCTTTCGATTAATTAGTATACTTTCGATGAATTGTAAGTTACCTATAATAATATTTTTTGATTTTTGTTATTTGACATCTGGGATTTCTATTTTGATAGTAATATCGGTTTCAACACCCTCAAAAACAACGAAAACGACATCCATGATGAAAACCTCGATAATTTTGGCAGCCGCCACCTTGGATTCACATTTTGACTGAACCATCGGTTATAACACCCTCGAAAACCATGAAAACGACAACCATGACGAAAACCTCGATAAATTTATGCAGCTGCCATCTTGGATTTACATTTTGACTGCACCATCGGTTTCAACACCCTCGAAAACCATGAAAACGACACCCATGACGAAAACCTCGATATTTTTTGCAGCCGCCATCTTGGATTTACATTTTGACTGCACCATCGGTTTCAACACCCTCGAAAACCATGAAAACGACACCCATGACGAAAACCTCGATATTTTTTGCAGCCGCCATCTTGGATATACATTTTGACTGCACCCTCGGTTTCAACACCCTCGAAAACCATGAAAACGACACCCATGACGAAAACCTCGATATTTTTTGCAGCCGCCATCTTGGATTTACATTTTGACTGCACCATCTGTTTCAACACCCTCGAAAACCATGAAAACGACACCCATGACGAAAACCTCGATATTTTTTGCAGCCGCCATCTTGGATTTACATTTTGACTACACTCAACAAAAATAATCGTCGCGACACCACACTGTTCAATGCGAAATAGAAATGAAAATATCTGGCTTGCTTTCTTTAGGGGAGAGAGAGACAGACAGAGAAACATATCTGTCTGTCTCTTTCTATAGCAAAAAGTGTCGTGACAACTTTTCGTAAGATTTTTTTCCGTCTAGCCCCCTTTCACAACGCGCGATAAGGAACTTCGTTCCAAAAAGAAAGACTTATAAGTGTAATAGTTATTACACCTCCTATGTAATCTTTACATAATATAATAAAATCGTAGAGCTGTCATTCCTGTACATTTAATATTTTTTTCTTTTTGTATTTTTTTCGAGATAAGGGATCGATTCTGATGCCAAATCAACTTTTTTTTTTTCGAAATTTTTTATGTTTTTTTGATTTGATCTATCTCCTAAACTACTGTAAAGTTGTCGATCAAATTTTCCTCAAATATTTCTAATAATATGCTTCTGTTAATAGGCTATGTATTATTACGCTATTTTCCCTGGGAGATAAGAAATTTTGAATTTTATTGTTTTAAAATGTTTGTTTGGAGTTGGAAGCTAAACCACTGGATATTATTTATTCAATTTTTTCTCAAATATTCCTTAAACTGCTCTTCAATTAATAGGATATGTATAATTACGCTATTCTCCTTGGGGGATTAGCAATGTTATAATATGTTGATTTTCAGTCATTGTTGACATTTGTATAAGAACCGCTATTTGAACACTTCTGTCAGCGTACTAGCCAGTCTGGTTGGTAACCTGCTTGACTTTCGTGCAAGGGGTCTCAGGATCAAATCTTGCAATTTTCTTTTTCACTTTTTGTGTTTCATTTTTTTGTTATTATTTGTCCTAAGAGTTTAAAATAATAAAAAAAAATTGTGCATACTTTTACTTCAATATTATTCGCAATTTGAATTCATTACAATTTTTTTTCATTAGTTCTCTAGGATATAAATCTACACTGATTTTAAATTTTAGGTAGTTAGTTGTTTTTTTTTAAACTGTTATTGTTTCGAGGCGTAGGAATTTGAAAGATTCGAAGACAATCAGTGTTTCTTTTATTTTTTGTTTAATTTATTTTTGTTTAATCGCGAATCAGACAAAATAGTTCATTAATTGTTGATAGATGGTGCTTTTTATTTGAGATAATTTCTGAATCGCGGTGTTAAGATTCGCACGCCGATACATAAGTACTGTGGATATATAAATTTTCGGCAACTCAGATCAACACACGGCAACCCTCTCCTCTTACCACTATTGTAACGGGTCCTAGGGTGTAAGCACTGCATCTGTGGATAATAGCAATGGGTCGTTGACGGTTTTTCCGTCAACGAAACGTTAACGTTGATTCACATTTGTCAACTAGTTAATCAACTAGTTAAATTCGTCAACGAGTTGAATGAGTTAACGTGTTCATCTCGTTGACGAATTTAACTGTCAACTTGCAACGTAAACCGTTGATTCATTAAACGGTTTATAATCAACGATTGCGCGTTTAATTTAAGAAACAATTTGATTCAAATTTTGTATTGGAAACGTTTTATGTACAAACTAACATCTTAAATTGTGTGAAATAAAAATATTATTATTACATTTTTAACAGTGGGCTGTTCCCTATACCTCGTGCGTCTCAAAAAATAGTACATTTCAAATAATACATTGGGATAATTACACAAACTCCACCAATATTTATGTACTATTCTTAAAATAAATAATTCGAAAATCAACTCATTCAACCGCTCGCAATCTATGACTTTAAAAATATCGAACCATAAAACTCAACGTTGAAGACAACGTTTGCGTTCTCGTTAATTCAACTCGTTGAATTAACGAGAACGAACGAACGAACGAGTTCAACTCATAAACGTCGTTGACGAATTCAACTAGTTGTACACTCGTTCGTTCGTTCTCGTTAATTCAACGAGTTGAATTAACGAGAACGAACGAACGAACGACTTCAACTCATAAACGTCGTTGACGAATTCAACTAGTTGATTCATATTCAGTTAACGTTAATACGTTGACAGGAGATCAACGGTTGATTCAACTAGTTCGTTGATTCAACGCTCATCCCTAGTGGATAATAAACGTGGCTTGGGGTCATCAAACTGCTGGATCAGTGATCCACATCCACACCCTATGAGTTCAAAAATTGACCTGGCTGTTTCAATTTCCCCCATCAAACACCTTGGGAGGAAGCCCAGGTAGTAGGTACCTACGTAGGTATGACATTATTGATCTAAACTAATATTATGAATGCAAGTATGTTTGTTTTTTACCTTTTCACGCAAACTACCTACTGAATCGATCGTCCCAAAATTTTGCATATACGTTGTCAGGAGTATAGACACGGTTAAAGGGTCTTTCATCCCGAAAAATAGAAGAGAGCTGTTGCCGAGAAAAAAAAAACAAATACGTTCATATTCCAGATGGCGCCACTTACATGATCCGTATTGTTTCTCAAATTCGAAATTAACGCAAGCGAAACCGCGGGCAAACACTAGTGGTGAATAAACCAAGACACGTGTTCTTAAAAGCCTAGCCACAGGAAAAACCTTAAAATTAAAAACCTGTTTGTACTATGACAAGGCAAATATTAAAATAAAAATGTCTAAATAAAAACAGCGGTTGGATTTTCAACTCTTAGCTTGCCGACGAAAGTGTATATTATTTATGCACCTATTCAGATAGCTTAGTGTTAGATAAAACGGGACTTGTATTCACACGTGTATTCACACGTACCACAAACACACCACGTCCGCGTCGCAGCGACAAAATGTGGTTACGTACGAGTGAATAGTGTCGCAGCGGCTTTTTGCAGTTGCGTTGTGGTACCGACAAAATGTCGATGTGGTTGCGTTGTCGCTGTCGTTGCGATGTGGTAACCACGTGGTCATGTGCAGTTATACTCCGGCTTTCGTAGAGGAAACACGGCTTGACTGAACGTAGTCATGGAGGAAAGATTGTTGTTGCGATGTGGCCGCGTTGCCGCCGCCGGTGGTGGCGTTGCCTTCGCGATATTGTTGCGATGTGGTCGTATTACACAGGTGGTCATAACAACGGCAAAATGTGGTACGTGTAAATTGTAATATTCATTTTCAGTACAAAATATACGACCGACCACATGTCGTCGCAGTGGTGTGGTTGTGGCTGTGGTGTGGTTGTGGTACGTGTGTATTGACCCTTATGTGCTTACTTATAGTGTTGCATTCAACTCAAAATTTCCGTTAATTCTTTGATCCAAGTAATTTCACAATTCGCCGAAAGAACTCAACATATTTAACTGGTTAAAGCTACGTTCCTTATGCAAAAATTCAGCTTTATAACAATAAATCCGAGCTTAAATTACTCATATGCAGTGGCAATCTACCAGGGCAACAAACTTTCAGAGGTGGTGAAAATTGTGTCTTTCTGAGGAACTTTGATAGCAATCTTTCTAAAGTGACATAATATACTACTAACTTTCTTCCTAGAAATTCCGGTGTGAAATTAAACACGTTTATTTATTCCTTGCTACAAATTCAGTGTAAGAAGGGAGCTTACCATCTTACTCATGACGCGATAATCGATTGACGATATCGGTCACATATCGCACAAAACTCCGGCCGAAGAAAATGTATGGACAATCGCTAGTGTTTGGTAATGGAGTCGCACGTGTTGACAATAATAGCTCACAGATTTGCTCGATATCGAATTGCATGTACGTGCTATAATGACAATGCACTTGATGCTCTGTTTGAAATTCGATTGCGCAACTACTCGTCGCTAGCAACTTCTTTTGTATTTTGTTTGCAGCGCCTTTATATCGTAGTAGTAAGGTGGATTTTTGTAGTTCACGGTCGAATTGCATCGCATCACTCCTTTAGCATTAAATAGATATCGCACGAGTCGCGTCGCGTCATGCGTAAGCTCCCTAAAGATACATGATTTACATTTAATAATAATCTAGCTTCTAAAGTTTCCAAAAAGATCAACAGTCTCGAAGGAATTTGATTGTGTTTTGTTTACTGAGAAGTGTTTTGTTCGAATTGTTTTTTTTTAGATATCCGGATTACTCGGGTCCAAAATATTGAAGTATCAAGAAAAACTGTGGACTGAAACTGCCAGTTACTTCTGTAAAGGTTCAGTCGAACCGATATTGAGAGATAGGCCCTAGTTTACTCCGCATTTTTTTTTCTTTTTAAGTACTGAACTTATGCATTTTTTTTATCGTGGTAAAATCATCAAATGAGTCCTACAATTCAGGAAGGCACGGGCAGGGCCGGATTAACCATCTCGGGGCCCCTGGGCACAGCTCGTTTCGGGCCCTCCCTTTTCCATACCACAACAACGCAACTTGTCAATAATAAACCCTGATACCATTTTGCCCTGTCAAAAATGCACGGGGCCCCCTCTCAGAGGGCCAAAGCCTGCCAGGGTCGCGGGATTTTATTTCCTCACCGTGCCCTCAGAACATAAAGGGCTATTGAAGGACACCGTGGATTTTAGTCAGTACAAGTCTGACAGTCCCTCCCGCCCTGCCCGGGGTGGCAGGACTCATTTGATGATTTTACCAAGCTAAAAAAAAAAAGTAAAGTTACCTAATTAAAAATGTCTAATACAAAAAAAAAAATAGATTAGTTTCAATACAATTTAAAAATATAGACATTCACCGTCACTCTTAAAGTGTCAATAATGGGGGCTTTTACCTTCTAATAATGTGAAATAAAATTAGTTTCACTTTTACCGTGGTTTCATAAATCCACACAGTCCCCTTTTTTTTATTTTTTAATCGGGAGTGCTGGGCCCCTGGTCATAGTGGGCCCCTAGGCACTGGCCTAAAGTGCCTTATGGATAATACGGCACTGGGCACGGGAGGGACTGTAAGCCTTGTACTGACTAATCCAAGGTGTTCATTCAATAGCCCTTTACGTTCCAAGGTCACATGAGTTACCTGATGATGATGAGACAGTTTCGCAACAATCTCATGCATTAGGTACATATTTTCAACTAACTCTGCCAGAATAAGACGTAACCACAATAAGCAAGTAAACGAAGCATTAAACCTATGTAACATTGATCAATGAATAAATTAAGTTGTCTGTTAGCATAAGACACTGCCGGTTCAAATGTGACGTAATTGTAATACCAGCGACACTACTGGACAGTTTGTAATACTGGTAGATTGTACTGACAGAGTGGTCATTTTGTAATACTGGTAGATTGTACTGACAGAGTGGTCATTTTGTAATACTCAGTAGTTTAGACTCTGTACAGACGGACTGCATTTCAACTGCACTCCGACTGCTAAATTTGCAGTGAATACGGGTAGTACGACTCCAAATTAACCGTGTAGTCCGATTGTGCAGTTTTATCGAACGTGCAGTTTAAATGCAGCTGGACCAACCGATAGATAGGACCGATCAGTAATAGCTAGCTTGCAGTTAGCCAACACCTGTTGGAACTGCATGGCAACTGCACACCGTCTGTAATCAGGTTACACGTTTGATTTGCAGTTTAATTGCAGTCGTACCTACTAACTGCATTCAAACAGCTGCAGTCGTACCTACTAACTGCATTCCAGCTGCAGTCGTACCTACTAACTGCATTCAAACACCTGCAATCTTACCTACTAACTGCATTCAAAAACCTGCAGTCGTACCTACTAACTGTATTCAAACACCTGCAGTAGTACCTACTAATTACATTCAAACAGCTGCAGTCGTACCTACTAACCGCATTCAAACACCTGTAGTCGTACGTACTAACTGCATTCAAACGACTGCAGTCGTACCTACTAACTGCATTCAAACAGCTGCAGTCGTACCTATTAACTGCATTCAAACACCTGCAGTCGTACCTACTAACTGCATTCAAACGACTGCAGTCGTACCTTCTAACTGCATTTAAAAGACTGCAGTCGTAGTGCAGTTGAAATTCAGTCGGTCTGTCTAGCTACAGCCTTATAGACAGAGTCTACAAATTGTACCTAATGTAATACTATGTAAATATTCGTTGATTTGACCACTAATGCTCACATAATATTTATCTAGTGACATGTGGACTGATTTAATATGTGACCAGACATAAATTACGAGTGTCCCTGTTGATTTTGTGACGAATGTGTAGCTACAATATTTTGGCGAATTAATGAAAATAAAATAATGAATGAATGGACTTTAAAATGTTTAGGTTGTCAATAGAACTTTTTGGGTTTTCTAAGTATACAGAAAGATAAATTCTTATCTTATTTCGATACCGATTCACCAAAGGCAAAGGAAAATCAGAAAAAAAGTGCGAATCCCGGATTTGCTTATTGCAAATTTATTTTTCATCGTACTATACAATACAATGTACGTAAAGGCAGCAATAACAACCTTTATATGAGTTTTTCTTGAATTCTAAGCGAAGTGTGTGTACAAAAGGAATAAAGGGGTGCTAAAATTGTATAATTTTATTTTTATTTTTAACAAGCGCCTGGCTAACAGCGTGGTTCGTGCTTCGCTGCGTCCGATAATGTTCCGGCCATTCACGTAGAAAGAAACACCTATCCATATTGTACCTATACCTGTCTACTTCGTTACTTTTAAATAATAGAGGTACCTACTAGCGAGTCGATCCTGGTTTATTTGGGTGCAATGCCGACATTATTTGAAAATACCTTTATTTCTATGCCATAGCTAAATATAAGCCAAGGAATATTGTAAAATATTTAATTAAGAGGATCGTCTACCGAGCGCTCGTCCATACTAAAAGAAAAAACGTTTTCCTACCCCTAAATGTTATCCTATCTCAATGATTTTTTAGAATGCTCTGACACAGTAAAACACTAGGTTTATAGGTTTTCTTTTTTCAAAATCAATATAGTTTGAAAGTTACAGGCGCTTAAGAGTTTTCTTTTGAAAAAAAGAAAACCTATAAAACTAGTTTTTTACTGTGTCAGAAGCATTCTAAAAAATCATTGAGATAGGATAACATTTAGGGGTAGGAAAACGTTTTCTCTTTTAGTATGGACGAGCGCTCGGTAGACGATCCTCTTAAGGAATATTACTTAAAACTACGCCTGTATTTCCCTGAATTATTAGACAGATGTACACACGGCTACACATCAAGCTATTCGAAACCAGTTTAATTTGATCATTCAATGTACGGAAAGAACATATAAAGCGAGAATGCGATAAATTGGTTTTGTATAGCTTTATGCGTAGCCGTGTGTACTACACTCAAACTAAATATTATATTGTAACTAGGAAATACTATCTCGACATCGGCCATTTTATTGAATAGGCAATCTTGTTGAAATCTTGAACAACATCTCAAAAATATTAATCGAGGTGTAGTATACAATCTACATTGTCTGTGTTACTGTGTCTGAGTGTAATTTATCTATAATATTTATGTATTTAGAAATATTTAAGTACCTATGTTTATCAGTTGTCTATTACCCACAACACAAGCTCTGCTTAGCTTGGGACTAATGGCGTTGTGTAATAGTTGTGGAATATTATTATTATTATTATTGTGGAATATTATTATAAAACTGAAGAGTTTGGTTGAACGCGCTTATCTCAGGAACTATCTGAAAAATGTTTTTGTTTAGGATAGGCCATATAATATCATCGCTACGACTCATAGAAGCCAAGCAGCGGAGAACAGCTAGTAATTAAATTATACGTATTCATTAGTGCAAATCCATTGTGCAGTTTAGAAGATATAAGTGGTCACACAGACATACATTGAAAGCGAATTGAATAGGTACTATACATACGTATGTCATAATATTTGACAGTTATGAAATAGAGTCTTTTAAAATATTTATATTCTCGGAATTTATTGGAGATATCGGTAAATAAGGATATGAAATGACGTATTTTGACAGCGAAATGCGAACAAGTCAGGTGTACGGTAATTGTGAATTTCGTTACACAAAATAGTTGAATGAAAATGTTCATTTGTTTTCCTTTTGGAATTTTGGACAATCCGTTCTTTTGTTCTGCTTCTGATCGTTGATCCGAGGCTTACATTATAATTATGCATCGGTAATTATAAAATCTGTAATTTTTTGGTAGCAGTTGCTTAAAAAAAAGAATAAACTCAACACAAAATCTCAACTCAAAATAAAGAAACAGCTGATATTTGTAAAGGATATTTTCACACTTAGGTGACAAATTATATGAGGCTTACATGAAGTAGGTATTAGGTAAAACATATGGCATAATATTTATGTAGGTACATATGTATGGTTATAATGCGTCTCGACATTATAATGTCATTCACTCGTCGTACAAAAACTTAAAAATCAAGTTTGTTTTTGTATTTTTTACCCTGCGTGTGAACAACCTTGCTCGTTTGTTTTACATGTAAAACAACAATTTACAAGAACAAAGTATAAGTTTTTTCCTCAATTTTAACTCATTGTCGTATTGTTTAATTGTCATAAATCACTGCTTTAGTATAACCTCACGACACGTGCGCAGTGGGTGTAGTGCGAACATATTATACAGCATGATGTCATTAACGACACTTGGCAATATTTGTCACTTTCTGTACTTGGGCAACTTGGCCACTGTGGACAGAAGGCGCAGGCTTCGGTGACACACTACTCCATTTAACATGTTATGCAAGCAGCGAACCGGTCGCTCGCAATTACAGCACAGTCATTCACAAAATCAGATGCACCTGCTTTGAATATTACTACGATGCCATAGTAAACTGAGCTCCATAGTAAAAATGCCTTTAGCACAACTTTAATTTTAGTATACACATGATAAGTACGTATATAAATGCTAAACTGGATTGCTAACTTACAAATGCCCTTGTCGGTCGTAAAACGGTAGGATAACGAACAAAACAAAGCATTTATTGCACTGTTTACCTTTTAAGTAAATAACTAGAGGCACATCACAAGATCTTTCTGTCACTTCACTGACTTAGCACTTAGTATTTCGTTTGTTTTGGAGGTTTATATCACAAGTGTTCGCGTAGTGTGTTGTATATGCGCAGGCGCAGAGCATGCGCGGGCGAGGCACTGGTCGCGAGGAGTGACGGAGGCAGCAGGTTGCGCGGGAGTGCCGCCCCCCTCCGCCGTGCCGAGCGCCCCGCACACGCGCACCGCAAGGCTGCCCCCGCGCTGCTCGCACAGGTATTCCGACTGTGACGACGACGTGCCCATTTATGTCTTCGGACATGGTTGATGGCCATAACGGCCATATGGTGTCTTGCACTCGGCGCGATTATATTTTTTCAATGGAATCCAGTAATAGTTGTGAATTACCTCAAGGTGTGGGAAATGGCAAAAAACTGGAAAATTACTTTCCTCGGTGCTGTCATTTCTTGAGTTTTTCTGAACGTTACGTTTACGTTTTATTTTATAGTAGCTCCGTTTAAGGTAGTAGTTTGATAGGTTTATGACAATTTGTACGTTTGTCATGTTGAAGATCGTAAAACATAAATGTTATAAACATTGGAGATGTTTACACGTTTGATAGGTCACGAGAAGTCTTTTCGGCCGTTTCATTTAAGTTCGTCTATTGTGGTGTTTACGATCCATATAAATATATAGATAAATGGAAGCTATTAATATTTATCGTTTACTTTCAGTTTCTTACCGATGTTCACCATTTTCGTTCCGTATTGACTGACAGTGTAGGTAGGCAACCGATTTCATTACGTCTAATAATCTCTGTTGATGAATCCTTTTAAGAAAAATTTCATTTCGGCGTCTTTACTATATGAATATTATTACATACGCAATTTATTTGAAAAAGGTTAAGTGCTTATTATCTCACTCTGTTGGCTGGCTTCATGTTCGGTGACATTTACAAAAAAGAAGTATGTCGCGTAGGCGAAATCACTTCACCCTTTTGTATTATGAATCTTAACAATTTTATTAAAAGTGAAAAAAAATATGATATATCATGCACTATCTCATGAAGTCTTCGTTTGCTATCGTTAGAATTTTCCAAGATCTGAGAAACCACAAAATACTTACTTTAGGTATTGCTGTTGTCCAAACCTTGAACAATTTGCTTGCAGAACACACATAATATTATTATAATGTATGTATCTGTATTTCGTACATCAATAAACAGTGGCTGAACATGTCACCGCTACGCATTTACGACGTCCAGCTTGTACATTTGTATTGTACAATTTATTAGTGTTTGTTATGAAGGAAAATGTTTTTCGTAATTTATGTGAGCATAAATTACTGATATAATACATGTAAGTTAAGCCAGAAGCCTGCAGCTATCTGTAGAACAGTTAAATTGGATTCAAGGGTCGCACAAGGTTTAATTTGATGCGGGTCTGGTGGAGCGAGACCCTTTAGGTTAAAGAGAATTTGTTGATTTTAAACATACTCCGCCATATTTTTGAGCTTTGACATTACGGTCCAGTCGCAAATCTGGATAAAAATAAATATTCATAAAAAGAACTGATTTGTTAAAGCTGTGTGGGTGTTTCGACTTTGCTACTCTCGTGAACCATGGCATTTAAAGTGAAAACAAATCCGGCCCAGCAGACAACGCGATGTTCTCATAAATATCGATCATCCATTTCCTCCGGACGCAGTGTTACGAATACGATACAGTGTTGTTTCAAATTATAGACGCGTGCGCTACTGCAGGCACGGATGTTGAGAATTGTCAAGCGAGGGAGGAGCCCGCGGCAGCCTAACTCGTGAATAAATTTGAATGAGTGAACAGAGGACACGACATTTGGCCTACAGGCCACAGGTGCCGACGTTCCATAAAGTCGCGCCGGGAAATCGGAAAAAAATGTGCGACTTTTGGAAAAATACTCTACGCCTGAATTACTTTCTTTCCCGGGTTTACTGCTTGTAATATATTTGATCGGATTGGAAGAATTTGTGCGTACATAACTATCACTACGATTTCGATATTTTTCAGAGTCCAAGTACTCGTACATACATCATAACATCACAAATAACATCACGCATGGTTAAATCGTAACTTGAGTGTTCCAATGTCATCCTACGGACGGACGAGTGGCACAGTCTAACTTCGGGATGCTGAAACTCCGATTGAATTTTCGTGTTTACTGGGCGCAGGTGAAATGTTTCAAGAAAAATTTTCAATAAATGAAAAATGGAATTGGTTTGCTGCCGGGAAACGTATATACATAGTTGTCGACATGTTTTCTATTTTACCGTTTCCTCGGAACAAGTGGGTAGGTTCACGTGCTGTAATCTAAGTAGAATGCACAAAGAATTTTCTTGAAAAATTCAAAGATTGGCGTGGGCTCTTTTGTGTTCTAATTAAAATCGTTGCGGGTTTTCCGTAGACGTTGCTTTTGAGAGGCGTGTTCTAGCTGCACTGCAATGAGTTCGGAATTAGTATGTGGTCGTAAAAGCTGATAAAAAAGTTGGAATTTTTAGGTTTCGAGTTTGCAAAAAGGCTTTATTTAAAATTCTACCGTTGACCGCGTTGAAGTGGTTTCATTTCACACAGAGATGAATCAGTGGGGTCGGTCATCGGCTGTCATACTCATGACCGGTCGGGGAGTGATGTCACCGGTATTTTTACGGGCGAGCGAACATTTCAAAAAGACCACATCGCCGAACAAATAGGCTCGCATATTTCGGTGACTACAAAGGGAGTCAAGCTTGCCGATTGACGTTAACGCGTGTATGTGTTTACGTAGTTTATCTGTCGTTTTACGTGATATTTCTATAGGATTCTAGGAAAAACAACAAAACATGTACGACAATATTGTATATTTTATAGTCATCTATATCAAAGAAGGAATACGCAAAAGCGTACATTTTAACTACAGTTACGCCTGAAATAAAAATGCAATCTTAATTATGTTTTTATAATTATTATCTTCTTTCCTAATCACGTTCCTTTGTTTTTGTCGGCTGTTCTGATTGGACATTGGAAAGTGTTTGTATAATATTGGAGACTGCTATAAGAGAAGAATAGTCAATTTACCAGACATCACATACTATTTTTTTTTTTGACAGTGGCATCTCGCTGGTCAACCTAGAAGAGGTTGTGTGCTGCTTAACCGGACTTTCCTGTGGTTGCCGTAGATGACTCTAAGGCCTCCAGCCAGGGGCTAAAAACTAAACAAAATTAAGTGACCACACGCTAAGGGCACCCCCTGTGGGGTATGAGCGAGCCTCGGCTTAGGGCGTCACTGAGGGAGGACAGCAAGGGACAGGCTGGATCGCAATGATTCATTATTTAGGGGCTAATTTAAAGCTACAGGCTCAGCATCGCGGGCTGGCTCTTGCAAGGGTCGGGGGGTGCAGTATCCTATCCTACTAATATTATAAATGCGAAAGTTAGTGAGGATGTGTGTATGTGTATGTGTATGTTGGTATGTTTGTTACTCTTTCACGCAAAAACCACTGAACGGATTTGGCTAAAATTTGGTACACAGATAGTTTATAACCTGGATTAACACATAGAATAGTTTTTATCCCGATTTTATGTTCCCGTGGGATAATTTTCGAGTTTGTAGTGGGTGAAGCCGCTAGCAACAGCTAGTAATATTATAATGTGAAAGTTTATATGTATATACAGGTTGACTTTTTTACCACCGTCCAAAATTTTTCTATGCATTAGGTATCAATCACTAAACCCATTTTTGAAAAAAAATCGATACGTCAAATTGTCATATTAAATCATTTTCTCATCCGCTCTGTGTGGTCACTAAGCTAAACGATAATAATATACACTTGCCGACGCATGAAACGGGCAGAGCGCACCCCGCTGACCCCCCGCCCCGCCCCGCAACACCTGAGCGACACATCACAGCGCGCTGTCCAGATTCATCAACTTTTTATAGATAACATTGAGACGTGATATCTCGATATTTTTGTATTGATTGATACAAAAAGAAAAATCACGTATTCAATGATTTTCGCCAAATATTAATATATTAAAAATTGGATGGTGACTAAAAAATCACCCTGTATTAGATATGAGCGCCGCGGCGGCGCGCCGCCGTCGCCGTGAATTCGGTCGGCGCGCCGCCGCCGAAAAAAACGCGCGGCGCGCCGCCACGACGAGTCGCAACTTGCTTTCTCGCTCGCACGCGCGTCCTGATGGCATTCGGCGTTTATTCGCTCTAGCCTCTTTGCTACACTCACTATGTAGCTTATGCCAGACAAGTTAGTGCCTTTTCACACGTTCCGGTTGCCGGGTAGCCGGCGGCGCAGTGTATGGCATGTACTATAGCTTTCACACGTACCGGCGTAATTTGCCATACCGGTACCGGCTACCCGGCAACCGGAACGTGTAAAAAGGCACATACAGTATACTTGCGGTAATCCAGACTTGCGCAAGTATACTGAAACGTGTGTGGGAAGATACTTGCACAAATTTCTAAGGGACGACACAACGACGTCAATTCAATCGAATTGCATCATTATTTCTTAGTGGCAAGGTTCATTTTCACTTGTGGTTGGAATCGATCAAATCGCGTCACATCACGCCATGGTTTAAGTCCCTAACATGGTCACTGTCCTATGTTTGTGCAAGTCTCGATTTGTACAAGTATGCTGGTACGTGTATAGTCGGCTCTACACACTTACACAGTCAAGTGTATAAATTACCGGCCGAACTCGATTTCAGGATAAACTAGTCTGGCCTAGGCAAAACTAGTTCTTCCTTCACAAGAGAAATCGACGGAGCCCCGCTTAGCAGGGCTCCTACTTCTGGGTATCGTCAACCTTGTCTTAGTCATTCGTGACCTAGACTAGGGTCAACGGGCTCGCCGCAATCGCGGCGGAAAGATCCCTCATTGAGGAGTAGCTGGATAGGTCCCACGGCGTCCTCACCTACTGCTTGACACAGGTCCTCACCGGACAGTGGACACGGATGCTTCGGCAGGTACCTATGTCGGATAAGGAGGGAGGAAACGTCTGGGTGTCACCAGTGCGAGGACCGCCCGGAGGACACGGGAGAGCATACGATGCAGAACTGCCCCGCTTGGGCAGAGCACCGCCGTGTCCTGACGCAGGCGATAGGCGACAACCTCGACATTGGTCGCCGCCATGCTGCGGGGCGAGACGGAGTGGGAAGCAGTCGCCTCGTTCTGCGAAGCAGTCATGCTCGCGAAGGAGGCGACTGCGAGGCGAGCGGCGAGGGTTTTCCCATGCGCGTCCAGGGCGCCCTCGGCGTCAGACGTCGCGGGACGACCTCCGGCCACCGTAGGCGCGGGCATGCGGGTGGCGAGTAATGGGAGACTCGCTGTCCGACCATGGACCATGCCCGGGTCAACGGCGCGTTGTGTTCCACGCGCGCCTCAAAGAGCGTCAGCGCAATGACGGGGCCTCCCATTTAGAGGGCCAAAGCCTGCCGGGGTCGTGGGACACACTTATACCGCGACTCCGGTACACAAAGGGCTACTGAAGGACACCGTGGATTTTAGTCAGTGCAAGTCTGACAGTCCCTCCCGCCCTGCCCTAGGTAGGAGGACTCATTTGATGATTTTACCACGATAAAAAAAAAACTAGGGTCAAGAGCAAATCCATTTCACATAAAAAAATAGATAGTGCTTTGAATAAAAACTCTGTCTCGCATCTTAAAATACTGAAACAATTATTGTTTTTAGTAAACGTAATCTGTAATTATAGAAGACTAAAATTGTAATTAGCAAATACGTTTCTATACAAAACTGTTTTTAGTACCTAACAACAACTTGATTTTCTTCATTTTTCTTCTTAAGAAATCTCTCCCAAATAAAAATAAAAAAACTAAGGCGCACGGCCGGCCGCGACGCGCCGCCGTGACGCCGCCGCCGCCTTGAAAATATACAGGCCACGCCACCGCCGTGGAGTTGGCCATCGGCGCTCATATCTACCCTGTATAGATGGATGGATGTTTATTGCTCTTTCCTGCAAAAACCACTGAACGGATTTGTATGAAATCACACGGATAGTTTATAACTTGGAATAACAGGATAGATTTTATTACGTTTTTATGTTCCCACGAGATAATTTTCGAGTTATAGCGGGTGAAACCTTTGGCAACTGATAGTAGTCTATATTTAAACCTGCTGCCTACTGTCCGAGACAAACCTCAACTTTGACGAACTAATGACGTCTAACAAAGTTTGGCTTTTAGCTCTAAAATAAACTTCTCAGCCAAATGGACTAGAGGCGAAATAGACGAAGTTATTCGGAGATACCTATGAAACTAACTGACATTTGAGGTCCGATTGAATACAATTAATATCGTACAGTTGAAATAGTATCAGCTAATTCAATAATAGCTAAGAATTGAGCTGCTTTTTTTCCAATTATTTACCTCGTTGAAATGTACGTATTTTTATCCCACTGCGACAGAAGAAAGGTTATACGTTATTACGTTTTTCGAGTTATTAATTAATATAATTATAATTATGTATGTTTACGTTTTCGATTTTGGTTCCATAGTTAAAAGGTATTTCTATTGATGATTACAACGACCATGATTATTTCTACTTAATGGAGAAAAAGGTTTTATAAGAAACTAGCGAACCACATCTTTTGTCCTGACAGTAGGTATGTAGAGAACACAACAAAAAAAAAAGAACCACTAAATTACTCAATTCGGTGCAATCACACAGACTGCCACGACACGGAAGCCAGTTTTTTTTTATAAAAATTGTAGAGAAGATAAAGAAAAGTAAATATGTCAGGATAGTAACAAGTGCTGCAGCTTCTGTGGTACACATGAGTTTTCTGACGGAACCCCCCTATTTCTTTTTTACGTGCTAAAATCATCAAATGAGTCCTCCGACCCAGGGCAGGGCGAGAGGGACTGTCAGACTCGTACTGACTAAAATCCACGGTGTCCTTCAATAGCCCTTTATGTTCCGGGGTCACGGTAATGAGATAAGTCCCGCGACCCCGGCAGGATTTGGCCCTCTAGAGGGCCCCGTCATCATGCTGACGCTCTTTGAGGCGCGCATGGAACACAACGCGCCCTCGATCCGGGCATGGTTCATGGTCGGACAGCGAGTCGCCCATTAATCACCGCCCACATGCCCGCGCCTACAGTGGCCGGAGATCGTCTGCCGTCGTCCGACGCCGTGGACGTCTACCACTGCGGCTGGGGTGGAGGGAGGGCGCTATCCCTCTCCCTCACGCGGCCCGCCTCCTCCTTCGCGAGCATGACTGCTACGCAGAAGGAGGCGACCGCTTCCCACTCCGTCTCGCCCCGCAGCATGGTCTCGACCAATGCCGGGCGCGAGAGGTCTCCGCCTATCGCCGTCGTGAGGAGACGGAACCCCCCTTAGAGATCAATAGCCTTCCGTGACCCTGGAACGTTAAGGGCTATTGAAGGATCATCGTGGATTTTAGTCAGTACAAGTCTGACAGTCCCTACTCATATATGATGATAAATATTACTACGTAGTAAAAAAACATGAGTTTATTTCTATTGCTAGAACGGTGTTATCATACTACAAAATAATTAAATATGGTTTACTTAACATGAATTTTAGACTGGTATATTTTTTTGTTTATGGTAACATTTATGTTAGATTTTATCGTTTGTTTTTGTAACCATAATTAGTAAAAATAATTATGGAATAATTAATGGTTTATTTTAAAAGTGTTAAAACATTTTGGTGGAAACGATATCGATTCAAAAGGATTAATTCGATTTTAACATGATTTTTTTACGTTACCCTCACTACATTTGATTATTGTCAAAGTTGAGCTAATTGTGAATTTTAGGTCCGACAGTCAGTCTAGTTTGTGCTTCGAACCGAGCAGGTCGAATTAATCCCTGGTAGTCGCGAATTAAATTGTTTGAGCCGTATGAGTGTGAATTAATTGTTTTAAAAGTGGAATAAAATTGTAATAATAACGATTGTGGACTTTATCGAACGAGCTAACACTATGTACAAACTAGCGGTTCCCTGTAGTTTCACCCCCTCTGCTCTGCTCCTATTGGTCATAGCGTGATGTATATCTTTCCTCTTGCCTATAGCTTTCCTCGACAAATGGATTATTCAACACAGACATTATCTTTCAATTCGGACAGTAGTGTAACAGAGTGGGTATTCCACCTCTTTCTGTTGCCTCTATCTCTTTTCCTTTTAGATTTTTTTTTAATTTTTTAATATTCATATTTCGAATTCATTCTATCATTGCATCATCTTCACCTCTTTTTTGGTCATTAGCAAGGCTTGTAGCAGCACCTGTTCTCCAATACGTCTGAAAGCTGCATCATTTTCAAAGTACACACATCAAAAGTGTCTAGGGATCAACAACAACATATATTTTTGCAATAACTTTTCTCCTGATTGATATTAATTAAAATGTTCTTTAAGGATTCATCAAATAAAGTGTTATCGTTTGTCACAGTAACGATAAACCAAGTCACCTTTGCATTCATAAAGAAATTTGCCATTTTCCTAATAAAGGGATTTTTGACATTTGAACCACTAACATTAAAGTTCGAAAAAAAGACTGAAATAACAGTTTTCTTTAAAATTTTATTGGGTAACTTAAACAATTAATAATCCGTGTTTCTACCGCGAACACTAACAACACAAGAACATCGGTTTGGCATACTCAAAATGAGTTCATCCAAATCACGCTGTGGAATGGCCGCCCATGTTCGTTGCAACAACAAAAAAAGGTCTTCTTGCGACTGGATACCCTCCATATTCGGCAGAGCTCTTCTCTGTAGCATATCCCATGCATGCTCAATCGGGTTCAAGTCTGGCGACTGAGCAGGCCAGGGCAGGACATTGATGTTAGCTGCGGCGAGAGTCTGTCTTACAACTCTTGCGGTGTGCGGTCGTGCATTATCATGCATTAACTGAAATAAGGGACCGATTTGCACTTGTAGAGGAACGATGACGTCTGATACAATCGTCTCAGCATAAATTTGAGCGTTGAGGTTGCCTCTGATCCAAATCAACTCAGTTCTTCCGCCGATCCAAATACCCGCCCATACCATGATGGTTCCACCACTATAAGGATGGACTTCCTGGCAGGATTTTAATCGCTGTTGGCGTCCAGGGGTTCTCCAGTGTCGTATACGTCTTGTATCCGGTCTCATACCAAAACGAGACTCATCAGAAAAGCACACGAAACGCCATTGTTCTTCTGCCCAATTTCTGTGTTCAAGAGCCCATTGATATCGAATCCTACGATTGTGCATTGCTATAGGTGGTACCCGTAGCGGTCTTCGGGAATGAAGGTTCACTTCATGCAAGCGGTTTCTGACTGTTTGGTCGCTAATTAAGTTCCCTGAAGAGTGATGAAGCCTCACGGCTAACATCATGGCGGTTATTGTTGGAGCTCTTCGAGTTAAGATTTGAATGTATCGGTCTTGTCTCCGTGTGGTGCAGCGATACCGTCCTCCATGGCGCTCAGCCACGGTAGCAGTGCTTCGGTAACGTGTCCAAAGTCGACTGATAACACTCTGACTTGTATTCAGAGCTAAAGCCACAGTACGTTGCCGGGAACCAGCTTCTATCATTCCCACGGCTCTGAGCATTTCTTCCCTGCTTAAATGACGTCGCCGCTCCATAATAACGTTGGTTTTAATCAGTAGTAGGGAAACAGTAGCACTAATAATGTCTTCAATGCGTTGTATGTTTTTATAGGGAAAATATTGACAGCTGATTTTCATCTTTTACTCGAATTTGATTTACAGTTCCTGATTCAAATTATGAAATGCACCAAAAAAGATCCATATAAATTTATAAAATCATAAATTTATTACAAAGCCACATCTCAATCTCAAGAAATCCGCATAAAAATGCTTGATCCCTAGACACTTTTGATGTGTGTATTCTCAGTTATGTATGTGCTTCTTACAATCCTTGTCTTCTTCTTCTTTGTCCTCGCCTCATCCCGTTACGCGGGGTCGGCTTTCTTAATCATGAGGCGCCACCTATTCCGCTGTTTAGCATCGTCGTCGGACAGGCCACATTCCTTCATGTCGTTCAGGACTTTTGTCATCCAAGTTGTCTGTGGCCTGCCCCTCCCTCTCTTTACTGTAGCCATGGAAAGGCACTTTTTAACAGCATGGTTATCGGGTCTTCGCAGCACATGCCCATACCATCTCAATCTGGCCTCGGTAAGTTTTTCAGAAATAGGCGCAACTTTGAAACTCCCCCTTATGTGTACGTTATGCACTTTATCTTTGAGCGTAACTCCACCTGCCCAGCGTAGCATACGCATTTCTGTGGTATGAAGTCTTTGTTCCTGTATTTTCTTCGTAGCCCAGGTTTCACTACCGTAGAGTAATACTGGTCGTACAGCAGTTTTATAAACCTTGCCCTTAGTTCTTACCGGCATTTTTGTGTCGCATAAGACTCCCGTTAAGGAACGCCATTTATTCCACCCAGAAAGAGTTCTCTGCGTGATGTCGGCGTCTATCGATCCGTCTTCTGCGAGAACCGAGCCCAGATATTTGAAGGCCTTTACTCTAGGCAGGGCTTTACCATCTAGCATGATGTCCACACTCGATAAGTTGGATTTATCGGGATTGAAGTTGCAGACCATGTACTCGGTCTTCGTTCTACTTATTCGCAACCCATTTAGTTCGAGAGCTCGCCTCCACTGTTCCAGGTTTTCCTGTATGTTCTGTATGTTGTCGGAGATCAGGGCCACAT
Source organism: Agrotis clavis (assembly GCA_954870645.1). NCBI lineage: Eukaryota > Metazoa > Arthropoda > Insecta > Lepidoptera > Noctuidae > Agrotis > Agrotis clavis. The sequence goes on along the minus strand of OX940919.1, from coordinate 13,798,587 downwards.
CATCTGCGTAGAGAAGATTCCACGGCGTAGGTTTCTGAATTGTCTCGGTAAGGTAGTTCATTGTGATATTAAATAGCAAGGGGCTCAGCGCACTACCTTGATGAACTCCTACTTTAATGTCGAAACTAGCTGATATGCCGGCTGGACTCCTTACACTAGTCTGCACGTTCTGATACATGTCCATTAGCAGTCTGACATAGTATTCAGGCACATTCTGAGCCCTGAGAGCTTGCCATATCAAACTTCTCGGCACACGATCAAACGCCTTTTCGAGATCGATGAAGACCATCCATAGGCATTGTTTGTTTTCACGAGCCTTTTCCATCACCAGTCTGATTGCGTGAATCGCGTCTGTGGTTCCTTTCCCCGCAGTAAAGCCAAACTGATTTTCTGTTACATTTGTGAGTTTTAGGAGGCGTTCGCTTAGGACACGTTCCCAGATCTTGAGGGTATGTGATGTGAGTTTTATGCCACGGAAATTTGCGCATTCTCGAACATCTCCTTTGTTCTTGTAAAATGGCAGCAGTACACTCCTTCTCCAAGAATCTGGCATTGTTTCGCTTCTCAGGATTTCATTGAACAGCTTAGTGAGCCATATCACTCCATTGTCGTTTAAGGCTTTCCAGAGCTCAGCGGGTATATTATCTGGTCCTATCCCTTTACGATTTTTCATCTTGGATATTGCTTTCATGACCTCTTGCGTAGTTATTTCATTCACAGGTCCTTGTGACATGGGTGATTCAATTTCCGGCTGTCTTGGAAATTCTTCGTTAAGAAGCTCCCGGTAGTATTCGTACCATCTCTTACAGATTTCTTTGTCGTCGGTGAGTAGCGTGCCCTCCGCGCTCCTAATGTACTTTGTAGCTTTGAAATCTTTGGAATTATTATGTCGCGTTTTTGCTATTTTATATATTTCATTGTCGGTCGCTACTTCTAAACGCTCGTACAGGTCTGAGTCGGCTCTTTCCTTTTCAATGGCTACGGTTCTTCTTGCGGTTTTCCTTGCTTGTTTGTATCGTTTTTTGTCCTCGTCCGAGCCGGTTTCTTGCCAGATTTTAAACAAGCGCTTCTTTTCAGAGACACTGTCTTTGGTATTCTTGTTCCACCAATTTGTATCTTTGGCATTGTGCAGGCCTCCTTTGCTGATTCCTAGCTCACGCTTAGCTGCAGCGACACAGAAATTTTCAAAATGGGCCCAGGTGGATGTTGGAGTATCACTTTGGGGGTGGTTTTTACTCAGATAGTCCTCTACGAGCTCTATCAGTGCCCTGCCTTTATTTGAGGCGAGTTCGTGCCACTTAATTCTCTCCACTTTCGGTCTCTTGATTTTAATAGGTTTTTTCAATTTCAGCACAGTGAGTAACAACCTATGTTGGGACGTGAGTGGTTCCCCAGGTATAACTTTGCACTCTTTAATTAATTTCAGGTCATGTCTATTTACCAGAATATAGTCAATCTGAGTCCTCGAGCCTCCACTCTTATAGGTTATTAGGTGCTCTTCTTTCTTTTGAAAAAAGGTGTTCACTACTGCCAGATTCTGAGATGCCGTGAACTCCAGGATGGTAACCCCATCGTTGTTTTGCGTTCCATATCCGAAGCCTCCATGGCATCCTGCAAAACTGCCTCGATTTACACCCACATGGCCATTTAAGTCGCCACATACAATTTTTTGTTCCGTTGCAGGTATGGTGGTTAAAAGTGTCTGTAGATCTTCCCAGAATTCTTGTTTCTCTATTTCTGGGCAGTTCACTTGGGGTGCATAGACCGAGATGACGTTTAGGCATGCTTGTTTTTGAAGGGCAAGTTTTACAGACATGATGCGATCATTAATCCTGTTTATTTCAACGACATTCTCACTAAGATGCTTGTCCAGTATGACTCCGATACCATTTCTGGTGTTCTCTATTCCGTTGTATATGAGTTTAAAGTCATTTCCGATTTGACGTGATTTAGCACCTTTCCATTTTGTCTCTTGCACACAGCAGATATTTATGCGGCGTCGATCTAGAATAGCACTCAGTTCGGCACTTCGTCCTGTCATTGTACCAATGTTCCAAGTACCAATCCGTAATTCGAACATTAGTACATTGTTTTGCTGTTTTGATTTTCCGTCGCTTTGGGGGGACGCCCTAGTATTAGTCGCATCTCTAGCATCGCCGTCGCTTGAGGGGGACGCCCTATCTTTATGCTTCATTCCTTTCCTGTTATGCCTCATGATTAATATAAAATGTTGGCTATTGGGTTTTACGGTCGGTTGCCACCTGACACCAAGGTCTTAATCTTCCTGGAAGACTTGAGAGCCACCGTTGACCCCTATGGGTTCATTCGCTGCCATCTCTTATGAGCACTCAGACCTAAGAGCTCATCACAACCGGGGACTTCTACTCCAAATAAGTCAAAGGAACTCTCCAGCTGGGTTTTGTAACGGAGTTGTCTCTCCGGCCCTTTTGGTCCGCGGGAGCTATTTTATTTCGCTCCTACCCTTCAGCAGCCAGGACTACTGACGGGCTTTCCCCGATCCGCCACCTGGGGACGCGCTCTCTAGGGTTAAGGCTTCCCATTCACATTCACAATCCTTGTGAATTTTTAAAAATTACTGTAATACCTATTGTTGTAAATCATCCAATAACATTATCTACCCTGATAAAGGTTTGTAATGTGCTTACTTAGATTTTTAATGGTTACCTCTACAGGTGCTCAGGACCATAAGCAAATACTTAGTGTTTAATTTCTAATTGTTTAGAGGGTTCTACTCTTGGAGCTGGAATATTAAACGGAATCATAAAACTTGTAGTGGCTACTTATTATTATTTGTCCCATAACTCCTCTTCGCTCTTATTTATTGCAGCAGCGTCCATTGGGACGTGAGTGACTGCCACAGTAGTTCTGATGAGATTAGCGCGTTCAATCAAACAAACACTTCAGCTTTATAATATTAGTTTAATTAAAACTCTTTACGTAAACAATAGTTCCAGCATCGAGTTCATCAACCAATCCAGTTTCCTCGCGTGCACTGTAATGAAAAGCGGTTTTGTATTCGCGTTGCGGCCTCCATTGGGGCCGAAGCGGCCGAACTGAATTAAAAGTTGCGCCGCCGGCGACCGATGCGGCCGTAAACTGATAAACGCACAGTTACATGCTTCGTCCACGTAACGCAGTTAGCAGTAACGATGCTTTACTGACTCACTAGTCAACTTATCGTCGGTTTTATACAATGGTTCAATAAAGTGAATAGGCATGTTGAATTGTTGCAGCATCAATAAATTGCAAATTTAATCAATTCGCCAGTAAGATTTTTGAAAAATAATGGATACGTATTTTTTCTTTCGTTGAATTAATGCATATTTAAAAAGATAAAACGCATCAGAATTCAAGAAGGATCGCGATCCGAACGAATACCAACTACAAGTGAAAATGAACCTTACCACTATGACATTAGACATAAAACACGTTGCTATCTATGGGTAGATGAAAAACAAAACACGATGGCAATGACAACGTCAAGTCAATCGAATTGTACCTTTATTTCGAACTTCGAGATAAAAAATGTACCAATTAAAGGTAAAGAATCCAAAGAAGACCTTATAAAAATGACATTATGTTTATCAAGCGAGGTCGGCTGTAATATCACAAAACCAGATATTAGTGACATATACCGAGTTATAAACAAACGAACAAAGACTAAAAATAGCTCCATCATAGTTGAATTAAAGTCGACTATTTTGAAATCAGACCTCTTAAAGTCAACCAAAGCTTTCAATAGAAAACAAAATGATAAATTATGTGCGAAGCACCTCGGATTTAAGACAGACGTGGATACACCAATATATGTCTCGGAGCAAATAACTATAAGAGGAGCTCGACTTCACTTTCTTGCGCGCGACTTGGCAAAATCTAAGGAATATAAATACTGCTGGACAGCCCACGGGAAAGTTTACATCAAGAAGGACGATGACTCTCCCACTATTGTTGTGAACTGTGAGTCGCAGGTGCATAATCTCCTACAACTTAAATGACTAGTATTTGTCGTTAAATCGACTTATTTTTGTAAATCTTTTTTCGTACAGTTTTTTACCACTTTATCAGAATTGCATTGTTTTTTCATACTCCTAAAATTGACTAGAATTAAGTTACACAATAAGTTAAATAACAAGCTATGTTCTGTTTATCAATCGCGCCATTACACTCACTCTTCGTCACTTAAACTATCACACAATCCCTATACCAATTTCACAAATTTTCAGACCAGTTACACTCCGACACACTCACAGACACATACACCCACCCTCACCCACATACAAAATAATAAGACTTCAAATATGTTACCCTGCATAAAAAAAACCTGTCTAAATGGATAATACTCTACTTACCTTAAATGACATAGACAATTCAGAAATAGCTCATGTGATTGATTGTGACATTTCTGACTTTACTAAGCATATCGCAATCAACTCGTCCGACTTCACCATAGTTTCACAGAATATTAGATCAGTCTACTCAAATCTTGACGATCTTCAGTTAAACTTACTCAACTTGAAAACGGATATTGATCTGATTATCCTTACTGAATGTAGGTTAAACCCTAGTAAACCAATCCCTCAATTAACTGACTATCTTTCGACTCAAACTACAAACCATTTGAATAAAGCTGACGGGGTGGTTGCCTATATTAAAAACTCCCATAAATTTAAAACAAGAGAAATAAAATTGGCTAACGCGTCTTGCTTAGAAATTCACTTCCCGCCTGACCTTATAGTAATCGCGATCTATCGTTCCCCCTCAATCTCAAATGCAGACCAATTTATTCACTCCCTCAACAATCACCTAACCACCCTTGCCTCAACAAAAACTATAATCATCACTGGAGACATAAATATTAATCTTATATACAATGAAAATGAACAGTCCCAAGAACGCACAAACAGACTTAATTACCTCAATATGCTGGCAATGCATGGTTTACTCCCAGGTCACTCGCTTCCCACTAGAGACAAAACTTGTCTCGACCATTTCATACTAAAGCTCAAACCTGGTAGCCAAAGTGCAACCATAGCAATAATTCATACAACAATCACTGACCATTTCACTACCTTCTTAAAAATCTCGAACAGCACTAACATTGTTACATGCACAAAAACTAAAACAGTATTTAATTTGGATAAGGGGCTTGAACTCCTCGAAGCCAGTAACTTATTGGACCTACTTAAGCTAGATAACCCTAACGTGATCACTAACAATCTCATTGAAATACTACAAAACTGTGTAACACTCAGTACATCTACTATCATACTACCTTCGAAGAATAGAACGCTAAAGCCATGGATGACGGCAGGTTTGCTGCGTTGTGTTTTGAATAGAAACCGTATGCAAAAGAGACTGAGACTCGACCCATACAATGAAGTCCTTAAAATCACGTACAAAAGGTATCGCAACCACTGTAATTCCATAATTAGAAAACAAAAACGTAAATATGACAAAGAACAACTATCAAAAGCACATAGGAATCCCAAAAAAACATGGGACGTTATAAACAACATCACTCAACGCAAACCTAGAAAGACAAGCAACTTGGAACTGCTAGAGTTATGCCCTTCCCCAAAAACCTCTGTTGATAAGGTCAATGACTACTTCTGTAACATAGGCAAACATCTCGCGGAAAACATCACGTCTTCCCTGTCCCCAGTAACAACTCACAATAACCCTGACTCATTATTGACAGACAGTCCCTTGACCTCATCTTTTGTTCTTCTCGATACAGACCCCGACGAGGTACGATCCACCCTAATCAGTTTGAAATCTGAAAGTGCTCCTGGCTTTTTTTTTTTTTTTTTTTTTTTTTTTTTTAGCGTGGTAAAATCATCAAATGAGTCCTCCAACCCCGGGCAGGGCGGGAGGGACTGTCAGACTTCTACTGACTAAAATCCACGGTGTCCTTCAATAGCCTGTTACGTTCCGGGGTCACGGTGAGGAAATAATCCCGCGATCCCGGCAGGCTTTGGCCCTCTGAGAGGGGGGCCCCGTCATTATGCTGACGCTCTTTGAGGCGCGCGTGGGACACAACGCGCCGTCGACCCGGGCATGGTCCTTGGTCGGGCAGCGAGTTGCCCTTTACTCGCTGCCCGCATGCCCGCGCCTACGGTGGCCGGAGATCATCTGGTGACGTCCGACGCCGCGGGCGCCTACCACTGCGGTTGGGGCGGAGGGAGGACAAGTGCTCCTGGCTGGGACAAAATACCAGTAAAATTCCTAAAATCTGCACAAGGAAAAATTGTACCAATTCTAACCCACTTAATTAACCTATGCTTCGAGCAGGGAATTTACCCTGACGCTTTGAAGGTAGCCCTTATTACCCCAGTTTATAAGTCTGGGGATAAGTCTGACCCGTCCAATTATAGACCAATTTCGGTCCTGCCATCTATCTCAAAAATTACTGAGAAACTCATAAATTTTCGCCTTATTAAGTTCCTCTCTAAATACAAAACACTATCGCCATCTCAGTTTGGATTCAGACAGGGCAGGTCTACTGAAGATGCGGTTCTGTCACTAACCTCTGCTTTAGTGGACGGCGTGGATAGTGGAGCCAAGAGTCTAGCCGTTTTTCTTGACCTTAAGAAGGCTTTTGACACAGTGTCTGTCCCTTTACTTTTAAAACGACTAGAACGCATCGGCATAAGGGGACCTGCACTTAGACTTTTTACATCCTACCTTAACAATCGAAAGCAAACGGTTAAAATTGCGGAGTACACCAGCTCAGAGTCAACTGTCACTTTCGGGGTTGGCCAGGGCAGTGTCCTGGGCCCGACTTTATTCCTCGTCTACATCAATGAGCTCTGTAATATGAAAATTGAGGGCGCGACCATCTTCTCATACGCCGACGACACTGCCATCGTTTTCACTGCTAAGACCTGGGATAACGTCAGAGAGTGTACCGAGCGCGGTCTCGCAAAGATATCTGCCTGGCTAAACCATAGTCTTCTCACTTTAAATGTCTCAAAATCTAACTTTATCTGCTTTACTAAGTATAATAACACACAACCGCCTCAAGATTTCGAAATAAAGATCCATAACTGTCCCAACAACCAAACCCCTAACTGCTCATGTTTAAAAATTGACAGGCTACAGTACACTAAATATCTAGGTGTTATGATAGACCAGCGCCTGTCTTGGCACATGCACACCGAACTTATTATGAAAAGAACAAGGAAGCTGATTTGGACCTTTAAAATACTACGACATGTGACATCAAAACAACTGCTGAAGCAAATATACACTTCGCTGGCACAATCTATTCTTATGTACTGTGTACCTTGCTGGGGAGGAACGACTAAAATAAAATTTCTAGAACTTGAAAGGGCCCAAAGAGCCTTGATCAAGGTCATGATATTTAAGCCCTACAGGTACCCCACCCACAGTCTCTACATAATATCTGAGGTCTTGTCAGTAAGAAAACTTTATGTGCTGCAACTCATACTGAAAAAACATACATCCCTCCCATACGATCCCTCCAAACCAAAAAGCAGAAGGAGCTACTTAGTTGCTCCCACCACAAGGGTTAGATCTGCTTTTGCTAAAAGGCAATTTCCAAGACAATCTTCTTACCTTTATAACTTGCTGAATAAAGAATTACATATACATTCTATGAAGCTTCGAGATTGTAAAACTGCTGTAACCGAGTGGCTTAAAAGTAAGACCTACGATGATGTGGAGTCTATTGTATCTACTCTGCAATAAAAAGATTGGAACACTCGCATTGCTGACCAAACCTTGATAAGGGAAACCAGTCTTACTCACTCACCACGCTATATCATTACGCACATTTATACCCACACACACACACACACACACACACACACACACACACCCTCACACACTCACACTCACTTATACATTCGCACACTCACACTCACTTACACATTCGCACACTCAATCCTCACATACATACATACATATTATTTTAATCTATCATTATTACACTTACACGCGCGCTTTTGCCCTGTTTCTGCACAACGCTCATGCATTTGCAGAGCCGTTTGTATATTATTAAACTACCTTAGTTATATTTAGTTATTATTTTCTTAACTATTAATATTATATAAACTTGCATGATCACATTAGTCTACATTTCAATTGCTTAAAATTAACGAAAAATGGAAGTGCGGGGACTCCTAATACCTACAAGCAATTCCTTGCTTAAAAGGTGATCTCCAATAATATGTATCAAAATGCCTATTGTAATTGAAATAAACAATTTATTATTATTATTATTATTTCATAGTGGCAAGGTTGATTTTCACTTCTTGTAGTTGGAGTTCGTTCGAATCGCGTCGCATTGCGTCGCATCGCGCCTTGAGTAAAGTCCCTAACTGATGGACTTATTAGATTTTTTTCAATCAAATGCCCTTTTACTATATTTACGGTTGTGGTGAAAAATGCTAATCCTTTTACCATGTAAGAAAATTCTGAAGAAAAAAAAATTGTTATCTATCGTAGAATGAAAGACAACACCATCATCAGCCTGTATTCGTCCAGTGCTGGACAGGGACGCCTGCAATGTACGGCACAGGGCCCGGTTATGCTCTCCTCATCCTGTTTCTGCCGGCTGCTTCTCGCAGGTCGTCGCTCTGATCGTCAGGCACCATTCGCTTCGTTTGCCTAATTTTAGTCTCCTGTCAAGGACACTGATTGAATAACTTATTAAAATGTATACATGCTTTTTTTCACAACGAATATGTTACACAAATCTCACTAAAACATAAACCTAAGTATTTTAAAGAAAATACACGAAAGCTCTCTAAATACATAAACTAGTTAAAAACTACACAATTGAATTCCTCACTCCCCTGTTATTTTAAATGGATACCTCGGAGTCCTACCTTTTGTTAATTTGTTATGCTATAAAATAATGAACAACGAAATTAATGATTCCCAAAACGGTAACTAAAACAATAAAATAGTTGGAAAGGTACGTTATCAAAGCATTGAAATAATGGAAATAAAACCAGGGTGTGTTTAATAAGACAATAGTGAGGGGCGAGTGGCGAGCTACTGCCGGCGAGTACCTACCAGCCAGTGAAACCCGCTTGTTACGATCCCGGGTCGGGTAACAGAATTGCAATTTATAGCTTTCTCGTTGTTTTTCATAATTTATAAGATTAGCAGCGGTGGCGTCGCGATACCATTATAAATTTCAAATAAGCCTGATTTATGTTGTTACGGTAAAAACTAATGTTTCAATTACAAGAGAAACTCATTAGGTAGGTATATTTACGAGTGTCTCATGTCACTGACTTTGTCATTGTTAACTAAGAATGTGGCAGCAGATCATTATTATATTTCTGCACAGGTTTGTTTGTTAATAACTAAGTGGTTAAGTAGATAAAGAAAAATTTGGTTCATATATCCTTAAAAAGTTAATTTAGGTACACATAGCTAGGTGTCGAAATGGCTTTTTTTTTATTTTATGATACTGGATCCTCGTTCAGCAAGGTGTTGTTTATTTTGTTTATTTCACAATTCACAAAACTAAAAACGAAACAGAGGAGATTTGATCAAATGATAAATGCAACGTAGGAGATTCTAGATTAGTTGAATTCTTGCCAAAACACATTCAAGCTAACACAAGAAATCGAACTAGAAAATCAGATCCGAGTTTGAAACACCGGAAAATTCTACCGGATAATTTTAATTCAAAGAAATTCATACAATTTGCAGGAGAGTAGTTAGTTGGCCCCCTGCATCGCTAGCGTTGTGTTTAAACATTTCGTTTTATAACTTTATTATGCGCCCACAGACTAAGGAATGGAAACTACTTCCAATTAATTTATTAAGTAGTGTAGCTAACCTAACTCCTGTTCTGAAGCAAGGAGAATAGTTATTTGGATATTGTTTGCATATTTTATTAATTATAACATACAGTTCTTGCATGATACGCTTTTTAGGGTTCCGTACGTCCGAATACAAAAACGGAACCCTTAAGGATCACTCATGTCCGTCTGTCTGTTTCCGAATCGACTAGTTTTACTTCTGAATCAGCTTGACACCTTTTTTTTTACATCATGAGTCGGTAGAACAAGTTGGGTGACTTTTTTTTTTTTTAGCGTGTTAAAATCATCTAATGAGTCCTCCAACCCCGGGCAGGGCGGGAGGGACTGTCAGACTTTTACTGACTAAAATCCACGGTGTCCTTCAATAGCCCTTTCTGTTCCGGGGTCACGGTAAGGAAATAATCCCGCGACCCCGGCAGGCTTTGGCCCTCTGAGAGGGGGGCCCCGTCATTATGCTGACGCTCTTTGAGGCGCGCGTGGGACACACCGCGCCGTCGACCCGGGCATGGAGCATAGTCGGGCAGCGAGTTGCCCTTTACTCGCTGCCCGCATGCCCGCGCCTACGGTGGCCGGAGATCATCTAGCGAAGTTGGGTGACTTAAAGTAAATACTTCAATTTTAAAATTGAAGACCTTTTGAATGTTAACTTAATATAATGTTGTTGATTTATACTTTTGAGGGAAACTGATTGTGGTTTTCGCCGAAAAATGTACCTAGATAATAATATGCTAATAGATAAATTTTGTATCTTCGATTAAAAAAACAGTGTAATTGGTTTACGTTTGTGGTACCTTTGATCTCTATGTTTTTTTAACCGACTTCAAAAAGAAGGAGGCTATCAATTCGACGGTATGTTTTTTTTTATGTGTTTGTTACGCGATTACTCCGCCAATTGTGGACCGATTTTCAAAATTCTTTTTTTGATCGAAAGGAGATACTTCAGGAGTCGTCCCATGGTCACCATGTCAGGATCTGATGATTGGATCCTGGAGAAATCGAGGGCAACCCTCAAATTTTATAGGCCTTGACATCGTTTTTCGCAAAATCTATGAAGTAATTTAAGTATTTGCGTATGGTAATCATCATCTCACGTAGCTGAGCTGATGATGGAAGGTACAACTCCTCTAGTAAGGACTTGGCATCGACTGATTTAGTAAATTATGTTTGTGTTTGCATATCTCCGCAACTACAAGTCCGATTTAAGTAATTCTTTTTGTTGTACTAGGTATCGTTCCATTTAGGGAATACTGCAAGTTTCATCAAAATCGGTTCAGAAGTTTTTGAGATAGGGAATTATGAATGTAAGAGATTTTTACGATGTTATTACCGGTGTTACGGATTACAAAATTCTAGTGCTAATGTAAGAAAATGATGTACTCGTATTTGACAAGAATTGTGGTTGAATATTTAAACTAAAAAGAGTAAAATAAAAACTTTTTCAAAAAAAAAATGTAACCGCCTTCAAAAACAACCACAAAAAAGTGAAAAATAATCTACAAAATAACTTTTCTTTCGGAAGTCGGTGCCTTTGTTTTTTTTTTTCTATTCATTGTCTTTTTAGCCACCGACTTCCGAAAGAAAAGTTATTTTGTAGATTATTTTTCACTTTTTTGTGGTTGTTTTTGAAGGCGGTTACATTTTTTTTGAAAAAGTTTTTTAGATTTTCATTTAATAGGTAAGTACGATATCAAGCTAGCCGGATTGAAAACTAAAACTATGAATCCTATGAATCCTTTTTAGTTTAAATATTCAACCCTAATTCTTGTCAAGAACATTATTCTCTTACATGTGAACTAGAATTTTGTAATCCTTCGCACCGGTAATTACATCGCTCATGTACACAATATGATAATAAAATTCCATATCTCAAAAATTACTGAACCGATTTTGATGAAACTTGCAGCATTCTCTAAGTTAAATAATACCTAGTACAACAAAAAAAGAATTACTTAAATCGGACTTGTTGTTCCGGAGATATGCGAACACAAAGTAAATCAATCGATGCCTACTCCTTACTCTTAAAGAGTTGTACCTTCCATCATCAGGTCATCCACCTGAGATGATGATTATCAGATGCAAATACTTGAACAGCTTTAGAAAATATATGAAAATGGTACTATGTGCCTATAAATCCCTGGGATCCCTGGGATCCCATCATCAGATGGGAAATATCTTACTGAACTTTTTCCTTAGAATTTCCAAATGTATGTTAGTCTAGTGTACTGTTGAATGTTTCTCATTTGTGTTCCCGTATAGTAGTTTCTTTAGCTGGCCCTAAGCTATTCCGAGAAGACGCGCAGTCCACTCCGGACTAGGTACGTGATCGGCCTGGAGAAAACGTTCGCCCAATACTTCCGTGGTTTGTTAGCATAGGGACATGTCCTACGTGTACTGTGCGCCTGGTACACCTATAGAGGTTTATTGATTTTCTTTGTACGGAAAGGGGTTTGAACATTTTTGTTTTGCAAGTGTACCAGGTGCCATTCGCCATTTTGATTTTTGTTTGGCAGCCACGTCTGAAACATTCATAAATCGATAGATCATAAAAACGTCACGTTTCCGAGTTATGAGCTGTCAAACATGTACCTACAAGTAGCTATTTGTACAGCTATTTTTACGAGGTTTTGCCTCTTACATTTTATGTTTGTATTGATATGATCTATCGATTTATGAATGTTTCAGACGTGACCGCCAAAAAATCAAAATGGAGGATCGCACCTAGTACAAAAGGCACAAAGCCCTTTTGTCTCTGAAACTTAATTATAACGGTTCAAAGTTGCATGTCAAAACATTGATTTATTTATACTTTCATAAACAATTGTGATACCTATTTTTTTATTGTTGTAGTTAAATCATCAAATGAGTCCATGGCAGGACAGGAGTGACTGTCAGACTAGAACCGACTAAATATCCACAGTATTCGGTCAATAGCCATTCACGTTCCAGGTTCACGGCTTTGGCCCTCAAAGGACAAATTGTGATAAATGGAGTTGATTCAAATATTGGCAAACCGAATCAAGTCCTTCAAATAGAATAGAAATAAATACTTACCGTTTGATATCTATCTACCTTACCATTCTGAATAGGCAACTTCTATTTAAAGATACCTCGATACTTAGGTACTTAATAAATAAATACAAAATATACTAGCCATATTTCTCAGAAAGCAATTATAATATAATATTAAGAACATCTTATAATTGCTTATCTTATCGTCGCCAAAGTACGAAGAATTTCGTCGACACAATTTTCTTTGTACACAATAATATTTGCTTCTAATTGGGTAAGTTTCGAGTATCTAATTAATGGAAATGGAAATGGAACAGTATCAGTGTCACGTAGACGCAGCATAAGTCCTAACTAGATTCTCTGAACTGTGACACAGGGAACATGACGGCTGTGTCCGATCATTATAACTTGCCCTGGCGCTCGACGACACACCGGATTTGATATTAGCCTGCTTCCACTGAATACAATATGTCCCGATGTGAATGAATACGTAATATTGAGTAAGCGATGTTGTAAGTGTGAAACTATCATTAAAACTTAAAACGGGTTGTTTAAATATTTTATAGGCATTAGGTAACGCCTGCTTGTGAGAGGAGCTCGTGGCTAAGTAATCACAGTCGCACAGGCCGATCTTCCGGGTTAAGCCGCGCTTGCCGAGGTTGGTCTGTGGATGGGTGACCATCTATCATAGCGAGTTTCCTCCGTGTCTCGGAAAGCACGTAAAGCCGTTGGTCCCGGCTGTCATTTCTAGATCTTTGCCAGTCGTTACTGTTAGTCAGAAGCTCTAAAGTCTGACAACCAGTCTTACCATGGGGTATCGTATTACCCAGTTACTGGGTTGTGGAGGTCCGACAGACAGTCGCTCCATGTAAAATACTGAAATCCAGCTGAATTTGGTTTGACTGGAAGCCGACCCCAATATAGTTGGGAAAAGACTAGGCAGATGATGAGGTAACGCCTGCTTGTCTGCTCTCTGCCTGCATATCGTAAAGTTTTTTGAGGATAAAACGAAATCGAACCACCGAATCTTTCATTCCCTTGTTTGAACGTTTTATCGAAAAATAAAAAACAAAATATTCGGTCTCGACGAGTGGAGATATTACGATGGTTTGATTAGTAGGGCGTTCTGAAGCTGATCCAGAATTACGCAGGTTCAGGTCTCGCTCACAGCCGATTTTTTCTTTCCTCAAAAAAGCTTTAAAACGGGATATTTAGGTACCTACTATGTTTATTATTGTTTAATTATAATTATGAGTTTCCGATATTACGGCACTGTTACAAGCGTCATGATCATGAGTGAAGTTTTCGTGATCAATCAGTTCAGTTCATAGCATTACTAAGTCATTTTAACATGAAAGTCTTTGTCTTTGTCTTAAAAATTTACGTAAAACGATCGATATTGTATTTTGAACGATCGCTTTTAATTTTTTATTAGAAAACTGTTTCTCTATTACATAAAAGTTTTGCTAAGTAAGTAGTTTTAAAGTATTAGATTGCCAAATAGGTACGTCTTCTTAATTTTTAAAGTATTAGATTATCAAATAGGTACGTCTTCTTAATTTTTAAAGTATTAGATTTATCAAATAGGTACGTCTTCTTAATTTTTAAAGTATTAGATTATCAAATAGGTACGTTTTCTTAATTTTTAAAGTATTAGATTGCCAAATAGGTACATCTTCTTAATTTTTAAAGTATTAGATTGCCAAATAGGTACGTCTTCTTAATTTTGGTGTCAGCTCAGTCTAGACATTAGTTAATTCGTGCCTCGGTTTTAAAACTTGGTGAAAGCTAGATATTTGCTATATTTTTAAACCAACGCTATCCTAGGTGGGTTTAAATACCTGCTTAGTAAAAAGTCTATGTTAATTCAAAGCACAAACATCGAACTAGACGTAGGCTGCATACTAATACAAGATAGCAAAATTGTAAGCTTATTATTTTGAAAGTTTGCGTTAAAAATAAAAAATAAAAAAACTGAAAAAAACCTATCTCTAAATTCATTTATAACTTGCACTGATTCAATAACATAATTGATTGAAGATAAGCCTAGATAGTTTTGATACATAAACTTATCAGATGAAGACATTTAAATATGATTTGAAAGCATGCGAGCACACACCTACATGATTCATAAATTTTCTAATTTTAGTATTTAATCGTAACTACACCCGTTTCAGTGTCGAGAAAGTCGCATTTGTATTTACGACGTTCTTCATTTCTTCAGCACAGTTGAATTAACATTTTTATGGTTCGGCAGCAAACGGCATAAAACCTTGCTCATTAGACATCGCAGAGGAACTTTACGCTTTGGTGCGCTATCGAAATTATAGTCCCCGATTCCGGGGAAGTTTTTCTTTACTTTTTATTTTTGGTTTTTATTTTGTGAGCACCGTTAATAAGGAAGGAAAATGGAGTACTGTATGGAATTATGATTTTAAATGTCGTTGTAGTATTTTGCAAAAATTAAAACAAACATTACAGAAAACACAACGAACAATTGGAAACACATTTCAGAAATTCAATAAATAATAATGAAAACAAATCAAAATTGTTGTTGAATACTTCATACATCGGCAACTCATGTTTAACCTCGACGAAAATGGAAATATATAAACATTTTCATTTCAATCCGAACAATAAAACATTTGTACCGTTTAAAAGATAAATTCGCCATTTATTTGAGTAGAAAACTGTTTCGTAAATGGGTTCTTACTTGTTGAGTTTCTTGCACTTGAGTCGGTAATTAGTTTTGGATTGGTGGCGACGGGCGGCAGCGAATGGTAGACGGAGCAAAAATCACAATGGCGCCTATTATAACGGATTTAGGGAAGAATCGTCGCCGCTGTCCGGACTACGGTCTCTGGACTACGGACACTTGAATTAATGAGACTACTTCACAAATCCTAAAATAGCTGGCTACTGTATTCTCTGGCTAATAACTTATTTGCAGTCACAGTTTTAATCTGACTTTAAAAAGACTTCAGCTTGAAATGGAAATATTTTACGTTCACTCAGTTATGGCAGTTTAGGGAAAAGGTTTTACATAAACACGGTAGACCTATGTATAAAGCTTAACTCAAAAGTAAGCCGCATTTTGATATTATGACAGTCTTTGTTTTGACTATTTAAAATTACTGGTGAATGTAACTTAAGTAACCGAAATGAGGTTCCAGTTTTACGATAAGTTACTTAGGTATGGTATGTAGGTCACGAATAACCTAAACTTATTTTTTTAACCTTGACGAAATTTCTAGACAACTATGTAAAATAAAAAAAATAATTCCCAATTTTAGATAACGCATGGCAAACGCCTTCAAACAAAAGACATATCATAGTGAAAAAGAAACTGAAATCCACACTGTACTTCTTCTGCTTCTGCTTCTGACGTTGCATTTGTGGTTGTTTCGGTACTTTCAAGGGTAAAAGTAGGGGCTTTATGCACTATTGCTGGTTGTTAAAACTATTCACCAATTAAGAAAATTGGCCAAATCTAAGCGACCACATCAAACGCCTGGCGCCTACTCTATCTCGACACTAACAGTCAACAATTTGCCGTCAGTTGGCCGCAGTCTGTAGACATCTTGGCACGCATTTTCATGGGCCGCACGTTTCATTTGTCAAACTGTCACATAGTGCTTTACCTCGCCGCAACGGTGTTAAATGATAATTAATAATTTATTAACTATATTACAAATGTTTGACAGTATTCAAAGGTTTTGATTGTGCGCAGTACAGATGGTTCGCAATTTAAGATTTAGACCCTCATATTGTCGCTTTGAACTACGTAGATAAAGAACTCTATGTGAAAATTTCTTATTACCTAGAACAATATTCAAAATATTTATTTAATTAAATGTAGGCACACAAATTATTTAGGAAGAATAGTACGAAGGGTCTTACTGCTTATTTCATGAGAAATTGCATGCGACTGTGTGCGCCGTCCATATTATACGAAGCTGTTTGAAAGTTAAAGAAACACTGTACCTACTATTATGAGTAACATCTTTAATAACTGTGACCCCCAAAATTTTGCTAGAATGTCAAATAATCCTAAGGTAGATCATAATCTGTAACGGGATATTTACCATATTTATTATCTAATTTGAGTTTCCTATATTTTGACACTGTAGCGAGTATGAACCATGATGACGGCTCATAATTCTAATTATAGTGTTAATGACCATATCAGTTCAAAAATAACAAAATCTCTGCTTCAAGCATCGTAAATATATGAAAATCACTAAGACTGCCTATTATTTTACGATCTTAACATCGACATCACTAGTAAAATGTGGATGTAGTATCAGGTACTCTGCCTAACTAACCTAACCTTTGTAGATTAATCTCAAAGACAGTTTTCCTGGAGCAAGGTAATCTCGGGCGTCATCCTCCTCTATTTACATTAAACCACATGCATACCTATAAGTTTCACGCGCGCCTCAAAGAGCGTCAGCATAATGACGGGGCCCCCCTCTCAGAGGGCCAAAGCCTGCCGGGGTCGCGGGATTATTTCCTTACCGTGACCCCGGAACATAAAGGGCTATTGAAGGACACCGTGGATTTTAAGTCAGTAGAAGTCTGACAGTCCCTCCCGCCCTGCCCGGGGTGGGAGGACTCATTTGATGATTTTGCCACGTTAAAAAAAAATACCTATAAGTTTAATCGACCTATTTAAGTCTACAATCTGTTATAGTTCTTTTCTTAATGCCATTTTAATAGCCTCAATTTCTACGTCGCTTCGTAATACTAACCAACTCGAATAGTGTCGTAACAAAACCGACGCAGACACCAAACTGACAGCTAAGCGCTGTCAAATGTACTCGAACACAATTACTGAACCACAATTAGTTTATCAAATTAATTCCTACATACAGGCATTGAGCGTGTAATTACGTTGTGTTAGTACAACCTACCTATTTATAATGACAACTAGTGTTTGCCCGCGGCTTCGCTTGCGTTAATTTAGAATTTGAGAAACAATACGGATCGTGTAAGTGGCGCCATCTGGAATATGAACGTACTTGTTTTCTCGGCAACAGCTCTCTTCTGTTATTCGGGATGAAAGATACCTTATATCCGTGTCTATACTCCTGATAACGTATATGCTAAATTTTGG
The DNA here is from genome assembly GCA_954870645.1 of Agrotis clavis. Classification (NCBI taxonomy): domain Eukaryota; kingdom Metazoa; phylum Arthropoda; class Insecta; order Lepidoptera; family Noctuidae; genus Agrotis; species Agrotis clavis. Next base: position 13,780,638 of record OX940919.1, on the reverse strand, counting down.
GACGATCGATTCAGTAGGTAGTAATGCGTGAAAAGGTAAAAAACAAACTTACTTGCATTTTTATTATTAGTTTAGATCAATAATGTCTTATCTAGGTACATAGTTTGCATAGGAAACGTCCTTATTTGAGCGACATTAATTTCAAAGATCCGTGTTTATCTTAAACATTAGACCATAATTTTTGGTCGATTTACAGTATCGCTGCAAATTGAACGTACGATAGCATTGCTCTTCTCCCTTTAGCATACCGCGTGATACCTAAAAAATAAATAATTATTATCTGACTCGATGAGTACAACTTGTCGTCGTTTATAAAAAACAGAATCTATGCACTGGTTTGATCACCAATTCAAAACATAAATAAACACAAATTATAGAAACCCTGATTTTTTTCTAATCTTTAAAATTCCTACACCTCGAAACAATTACAATTTAAAAAAAAATATCCAACTTACTACCTACAATTTAAATCAGTGTAGATTTATATCCTAGAGAACTATTGAAAAAAAAATAGTAATAATTTAAAATTGCGAATAATACTGAAATACAAGTATGCACATTTTTTTTTAACTATTTGAAACTCTCGGGACAAATAAAAACAAAAAAAAGTGAATAAGAAAACTGCGAGATTTGATCCAGAGACCCCTTGCACGAAAGTCAAGCAGGTTACCAACCAGACTGGCTAGTACGCTGACAGTGATTTTCAAATAGCGGTTCTTATACAAATGTCAACAATGACTGAAAATCAACATAATTATAAAATTGCTAATCCCCCAAGGTGGATAGCGTAATTATACATATCCTATTAATTGAAGAGCAGTTTAAGGAATATTTGAGGAAAAATTGACTAAATAATATCCATTGGTTTAGCTTCCAACTATCAACAAACACTTAAAAACAACAAAATTCAAAATTGCTTATCTCCCAGGAAAAATAGCGTAATAATACATAACCTATTAACAGAAGCATATTATTAGGAATATTTGAGGAAAATTTGATCGACAACTTTACAGTAGTTTAAGAGATAGATCAAATCAAAAAAACATAAAAAATTTCGAAAAAAAAAAGTTGATTTGGCATCAGAATCGATCCCTTATCTCGAAAAAAATACAAAAAGAAAAAAATATTCAATGTACAGGAATGACAGCTCTACGATTTTATTATATGTAAAGATAAAGATAAAAAGATAAAGATATTACGATGTCATTTTGATGTTCGAGTACCTATTTAATTTCTGATTTGGATGAAAAGCAAACCCAAAAGAAGACTGCTAACTAGCACATCAACCTACAGCAAGTTTTCTTTTGTTTAAATATTATTTCACAAAAAATTCAATTTCATTTTGATAATTTGCTTAGTTTTCTTTCAGTCCCATACATTGACTTCATCATAACACCGTTGCTCTAATCTAAGCTTGTATACGGCTCAGGAAACATTTCAAGTTTGCACCGATTTAAAGATTTTCTATGGAAAGAAAAATTTGAACTGCGAGCGGGATTCGAACCTGCGATCTCTGGATTCAGTACATCCGACGCTCTTTCCAATCAAGCCAGCGAGGTCTTGCCTACAGCGTCGAATTTTTCAATATAATATTTCAATGAATTTCTAACGTCTTACGGTGATGATTCGCACCATCTACATATTCTTTACGCTGACGACTTACAGCTTTATTGTCAGGCAAGTGTTGACAACGTCTCAGTTGCAATCGACGAGCTGAATCGGGATTTAAGCGCAGTCAAAAACTGGTCAAATCGATTCGGGGTGGCGGTAAACCCAGCTAAATGTCAAGCTATCATAGTAGGAAGCCCCCATAGTTTACGAAGATTGAATGGGATAGCAGTACCACCAGTTATCTTTGACGGTGCTGTCATTCCGTTCAGCTCTGAAGTCAAGGATCTGGGTTTGTATGTCGACACTTGCCTCGATTGGCGTAAGCAGGTTGTGAGTGTGAGCAGAAAAGTCACCGGAACGTTGCGTTCTCTTTATCGCCTGAAAAATGTTCTCCCTTCTCACATAAAGGCATTGCTTGTCCAGTCCCTTATATTCCCCATAATTGACTATGGTGATGTGTGCTACTATGACCTGAATGCAGATCTACTCAACAAACTTGACCGACTTCTGAATAACTGCATTCGATTCGTATTCAATCTCCGCAAGTATGATCATGTTTCCCCACAACGGTCGCTGTTACAGTGGTTACCCATTCGGCAGCGTAGAGCGTTGAGGGCTTTGACTACCCTATTTTCTCTTCTAGATAAACCCACTTCCCCTTCTTATCTTACTTCTCATCTCCAGTATTTATGCTCTGCACATAGCAAGCAGCTCCGTTCCTCTAGTAATCGCCTTCTGCGATGTCCCTCTCATCGCTCTAGCCTCCAGAAATATTCCTTTTTTGTTCAGGCGGTCTTTCTCTGGAATGAACTCCCTCTGAATATCAGGACGGCAACCAATCGTCTCTCGTTTAAGGTTAAGGCTCGAGAATTCTTACTCAAGAAGCTGGCAGATTCGACTCATAGTTAATTGATTTATTTCTATTTATATCTCTTCTCTCTGCACATGAATGTGATAGTATGTATGTATATATGTAGGTATGTATGTATATGTACTTATTATTATTATTTATATATGTATTATATATTATAGGTATACATCTCAATGATTCTTTTACTTTTGTTGCACCTACTATGTTTTATCTCTGCATCTCCCTAAGGTAGACTGGCAGAAAATGCCTATGGCATTAAGTCCGCCGTTGTACAGAAATGTGCATAAAGTTTTATAAATAAATAAATATTGCCGAGTATTTTAACTACTACACCAACATGTTGACCATGTTGCACCATTTTGCTTTTTATTTTTAGAATTCTGGATGTCTTCTGCCGTGGGTTGTTCAGAGGAGTCTGTCAGACTCCTACTGACTTAAACCACACGATATCTTTCGTCAGTTCTGGCTTCTGGCATCCATAATTTTATCCTACACATCCATAAAATAAAATCACGCAGGATTAGGCAGAAGTAATAGTACTCCCACATTTCAACAGTTATGTTATATTTCCACAATATTCTCAGCCGAATTTCAAGTCTGACACAAACCTAATCTATGAAAAACCTAACCCAGGTTGACAATCCGTGTCACAAAAGGCACAACAATGCAGTGCCACACTAGTACCTCCTCGCCAGTATTTCCATCGAGTGTGGCTGCACTGTGACAAGTTATCGGTGGCACAAAGCCGATGCGGTCCTGGCATCCTGCAGTGTCGCCATTCACCGCTCGCTCAAATGCACTAGATCATCCGCTGGGCTCTAACTGGCCGAATTGTTGAAGCTTTTTTTTCTATGTGTTTTTGTGATGAGTTCTTTAAAAGTGATGTAGGTGAAATGCTATATTAAGTTTTCAGTTGGAAGGACAGCTCTTATTGGTTGAAATTCTGTTATTATTTGTTTTGAAAAGGTTAGTCTTGTTTTATGTTTTGAATTACCAACATAGAATTAGAAATATTATAAAACTTAATACCTATAACATTTCACCTACATCACTTTTAAAGTTTTTTTGTAAACATTTTGGTGTACAATAAAGTATCTATCTACCCACTCACTTCAGTCTGTTTCTTGCGCTTACTTTGTAATAGGTATACTTAAGAATTTTGTTAGTTAATCGACTTTAAAATTCTTGAGCATCTAGAGAATCTTCAAGATCCAATTGAACTTCATAGAAAACAACCAAGTCAATATTGATTTACCATTCAGAATAAGTATTCATTTTATGAAGACATTTCCCATAACCGTATCCAAAAGACACAAAGACAAAAGACAAGCGTTTAACGACGGATTTAAACGCTCAAATAAAATAAGTAATTTCCGAACAATAGTTTAGCCGAGTGACAGACAAAAGGTGGCACCTGATAGAAAGGGGTGCTCCTAATCCGGGCCGCTCCGCCTTCCGTGTGACACGCGCCTAATTGCAGATGACGAAGGTAACAGGTTAATTTGTTATCAAAGAGATTGTTAGATCAAGTTTTGAAGGGTGACACTTTGAACAGCGGCCTGCTTCGGAGTTAAGACGACGATAACTTGTTATATAATAACTATGACCTTTTACGATTGTTAGGGAATATTGATTACTAACATATCGTTGGCAATTACGAGTTCCGATGAAAACACGTGACAAACTAATTAGTAACAACCCTTGACATTTGTTATTGGTAAAAAAAATATCATTGTTTGGTCCTCCTCCAGATTTTCGAAAAAAAAGGAAAATCTTTTGTTATTGCTACAAGAATTACTTTCTAAAACAATGAAGATAGAGCAACTCCACTTTTTCTTTCTTCTGTCAATAATTAGTTTTTGCTCAGCTAGTAATAGCCACGTCAATAGAGCCTGTCAGTGGCTTTCAGTGGTCTACTACAAGTGTACCAACACTTAGCCACGTATATGATATAGTGGAGTCGCCATAGAACCTTTACAGCCAGTTTTTTTTTTGTCTATAGGTAAACTGAATATTTTTAAATATTATATGCATTATGTTTAGATGTTCGTTTGTGTTAAGATCGGGATTTGAACCTGCGACGATCTTCGGATTCAGTAAATCGGATACTCTTACCGACCGATCCACCGCCGTTCTTACCTACTTGAATCGTATTCTTCAATGCTTTTCTAATGTGTAACGCTGACGAACAGTACAGTGTAAACGTAATCGTAAGTCAATTTTTTTCTTTCCACAGAAAATCTTTGAACAGCTATACTTATCAGTAATAGTACATTGTTATCCGAGAGGTGAAAGTTACTTATTTCAGTCCCGAGAGGGGGTTTGGCGCCCGTAACGTAGTGAGGGCGCTGATAGTTCGAGGGGCTAAATAAGTAATTTACCCGAGGTAAACACTATTCATTACGAATACGAAGAAAGTAAAAATTTAAATATTAGCTCAAGGAAAAAATCAGTGTTAATCGGATTGTCGCCATCCCGATTATTTTGTGTTTTTTTTTGTCTGTGGTCGTCCAGCTATATAGCCAGTATTTTTCATGTTTTTCATAAAAAAATGGCAATGATTTTTGCCGAAAGCTATGTTATGTTAGAGAAATAATTAACTTTATGTTATTTAATTTTAAATCGCGCTGTAATTTAGTGGCTGTATTAGTAGATTATTAACCAAGGGGATAAAGCAGTGTCTTCTGTCGCGGGTGACGATTTAAATCGCGAGCTTAACGAAGGACTCGAGGTTTACTCCCGAGCGTAGCGAGGGTGTTCAAAACTTAAATCACGAGCGTAGCGAGGGATTTAAGACGTGTCCTGAGTGTAGCGAGGGATTTAAGTTCACCCAAGACTAAGACAGCTTTATCACCGAGGAAAATACTCTACTTTTCGTACCATTTGCGAAAAAATTAACTCAATAATAATATGAGATAAGCATTTATTAAACACTAGCAAACCCGGTGAACTCCGTTTCGCCACCAGATGGCTTCGTTTTTTTTCCTGAATTTTCTTTGCTATAAACCTCACGGAGCCCGAGACCTTTCCAATTCCATCGAATGCAAAACCGTGGAAATCGGTTCGTCCGTTCTGGAGTTATAGCGTCAGGAAGGAAAACCCGACTTATTTTTATATATGTAGTAGATTAACATTTAACATTAACTTATTTATAAAAATAAATTAAAATGAACTTAACGATTATGTATTTAAAGAAAACTAAAATGAGGCAAATTCCTTGACTAATATTTTTTTGTCGGAAAAGCAAAGGCATCAAGCTCATACGGCCTCTTCGGTTTTCGTAATTTTATTGAATAATCATAACTGCATAATAAATGCGTGTTCCTTTTTCAAAAAGTTGTATAATGCTTTTACAAACTCAATGTTGTAAAGACAGACTGATGATGTAGTTCAGTATCGGTAAGTATTCCAAATTTAAATCACATTCTCTCCCTAGAGGATGAATGAAATTCAGTACAACTTTCTTTCCCTGTTTTTAACAGATTAAAAATGACTATTATTATGTACGCTTTTTGTGGCATAGAATGTCACTTTTTTGAGCAAGTGGTACGAAAAAAAAGTTTCAACATAGTTCAATAGAAATGTGAAAATAGAACAAGATTTTTTTTTCAAAAATTTGGCAGCTGTCAATTGAAAGCGATTCTCCCTAGGCCTGAAATGGATAACATTCAAACGGCTAATCAGACATGTAATGACCAGCTACTTTCAGAGTATGAGTAATGAAAAATTATTTACTGTTGCTTGTCAATGGACATTAATTGCTCTTAAGAGCCAGTTCACAAAATTCGAACGCTCGAGTTTAGGTAAAAGACGGGAGCAATGTTCATGTGTGCGTAGCTATTCACACATACACAACGCAACCAGTGTAGCGCTAGTGTTGAGACGGACTAAACAATCTTGAGCCGATATAATCGTAATGCACTTTGGTTACATTTCTGAAAAAGTTTTTTTTTTGTTTATTCAGTCTATTAGACTGTTAAATGGTATAGAACGGAAAGCATCTCGCGCGCTGATTGGTTGAACGACATGTGCCTGGCGGCGGCGCCGCCATAATTATTTGTTAGATAATTCGTTTGATGTCGAATGTTAACAAACTGATCTGGTGATTTTAATTAAATTTTGTGTTAAAAATAACCTGTGAGTTAAAGTTAGTTATATTTTATTGTTGTGGAAGTAAAACTGAATCTGCGATAAACCTAAGAAGTGAAGTTTGAACAATAGTCAGATAACTTTTATCTGAGGAATAAAAATGGCGGTTCGACAGCTTATCTATAGAAAATATGTCAAACCGCTATTTTCATTCCTCAGATAAAAGTTGTCTGACTATTATAAATCAGCCCTTAGTCATCGAATATAACCTAAATTTAATATATTTTCCGTGTTTTCATATTTTTTATGAATGTGAACCTTAAACATCTACTACAAGAACACAGAACGAGCTACTGTAAGAAGTTCTGAGTGCCGCGTAAAAGAAGAGTTGCGTTTATTTCTATAAAATCACGAGTGTATTGCGTTGTGTAGGTATATGGCTGTTTGAAGTCGGCTTCATCATAACCGGAGATTTTGTTATTTAAACTCCCTGCTTATTTTGAAAGGTAAGAATGATTTTTATCAATATCGCATTCTATATCCGCATGACCGTTTAATAAATTCGTAAATAATTTGTAAAAAAAACCAACATGGTTTCTGCTACAATTTCTCATAATAGGCGTCTTTTCATAGTTTTCGTCTTCGAGGGTTTTGAATCCGATAGTGCTGTCAAAATGTAAATCCAAGATGGAGGCTGCAAAAAATATCGAGGTTTTCGTCATGGGTGTCGTTTTCATGGTTTTCGAGGGTGTTGAAACCGATGGTGCAGTCAAAATGTAAATCCAAGATGGCGGCTGCATAAATTATCGAGGTTTTCGTCATGGGTGTCGTTTTCATGGTTTTCGAGGGTGTTGAAACCGATGGTGCAGGCAAAATGTAAATCCAAGATGGCGACTGCATAAATTATCGAGGTTTTCGTCATGGATGTCGTTTTCATAGTTTTCGAGGGTGTTGAAACCGCTGTTGCAGTCAAAATGTAAATCCAAGATGGCGGCTGCATAAATTATCGAGGTTTTCGTCATGGGTGTCGTTTTCATGGTTTTCGAGGGTGTTGAAACCGATGGTGCAGTCAAAATATAAATCCAAGATGGCGGCTGCATAAATTATCGAGGTTTTTTTCCATGGGTGTCGTTTTCATGGTTTTCAAGGGTGTTGAAACCGATGTTGCAGTCAAAATGTAAATCCAAGATGGCGGCTGCATAAATTATCGATGTTATCGTCATGGGTGTCGTTTTCATGGTTTTCGAGGGTGTTGAAACCGATGTTGCAGTCAAAATGTAAATCCATTATGGCGGCTGCATAAATTATCGAGGTTTTCGTCATGGGTGTCGTTTTCATGGTTTCCGAGGGTGTTGAAACCGATGGTGCAGTCAAAATATGGATAGTATGGAAACTAGGCCTAATTGTAGAAATAAATACCTACGCTCTCAACTGCAGCGTTAGGGTTGTCACGAGCGCGGAGAATGGAACATAATTATGTGGCGCTGATGCTTGATTAACCCGGTGGCTGCACACCGTACTATGCGTTTCAACTAAGTATAAGATGACCTAGGCACCATATTGTAACTGCAATTGTGTTTAATGAAAAATACTTTGCGCAAATTACTTTTGAATACTTAATATTTATCTTATTCATGTTATTTTCATGTGATTTTTGTCATTTGACATCTGGGATTTCTATTTTGATAGCAAAATCGGTTTCAACACCCTCAAAAACCATGAAAACGACATCCATGATGAAAACCTCGATAATTTTGGCAGCCGCCATCTTGGATTTACATTCAGACTGCACCATCAGTTTCAACAACCTCGAAAACCGTGAAAACGACACCCATGACGAAAACCTCGGTAATTTATGGAGCTGCCATCTTGGATTTACATTTTGACTGCACCATCGGTTTCAACACCCTCGAAAACCATGAAAACGACACCCATGACGAAAACCTCGATATTTTTTGCAGCCGCCATCTTGGATTTACATTTTGACTGCACCATCGGTTTCAACACCCTCGAAAACCATGAAAACGACACCCATGCCGAAAACTTCGATAATTTATGCAGCAGCCATCTTGGATTTACATTTTGACTGCACCATCGGTTTCAACGGGTACACTACGATAATACGAAAAACTTTATTCCGAAATTCATAAATACGAATTTCAAAATACCGATTTTCATAATTCCGAATGGTTCAAAATTCCTAATATAACAACTCCGATGGATCATTATTCCTATTTTAATAATTCCGAAATTTCAAAATTCCTAACGTTTATAATTACTATTTTCAAAATACCGAATTTCAATAGACCGAATATCAAAACTTCCGACTTATTATATTTTCCGAAACATCAAAAACACGAATACCGAATATTAAAATTCCGATTATTAGAATTCCGATTCGGGTCCGTCAGGTCGAAAAATCCGAGTCGGGGTGCCCCAAGACACATTTTGCTCACTATTGCATCCTGAGTTAAAGCACCACTAAGGTGGTTCAACGGAGCCCCGCTCCGCGGGGCTCCTATTTCTGTGGGCAAGGTTTAAAGTAACCTAACACGAAGGGGATGGCGGGGTCTTTCAGACCCCGCCATCCCCTTCGAACCTAACCTGTCCGAGTCGGGGTGTCCCCAGTCCTGAGCTCGCTTCGCTCGCTCTTGCATCCTTGGTCAATTTGTTGACTACCACCTACCAAGGCAGGTCGACGGAGCCCCGCTTCGCGGGGCTCCTATTTCTGTGAGCAAGGTTTAAAGTAACCTAACACGAAGGGGATGGCGGGGTCTTTCAGACCCCGCCATCCCCTTCGAACCTAACCTGTCCGAGTCGGGGTGTCCCCAGTCCCGAGCTCGCTTCGCTCGCTCTTGCAACCTTGGTCAGTTTGTTGACTACCACCTACCAAGGCAGGTCGACGGAGCCCCGCTTAGCGGGGCTCCGAAAAATCCGAGTCGGGGTGCCCCAAGACACATTTTGCTCGCTATTGCATCCTGAGTTAAAGCACCACTAAGGTGGTTCAACGAGCCCCGCTTCGCGGGGCTCCTATTTCTGTGAGCAAGGTTTAAAGTAACCTAACACGAAGGGGATGGCGGGGTCTTTCAGACCCCGCCATCCCTATCCATCCCATCCCGTCCCCCAACCTAACCTGTCCGAGTCAGGGTGTCCACAGTCCCGAGCTCGCTTCGCTCGCTCTTGTATCCTTGGTCAATTTGTTGACTATCACCTACCAAGGTAGGTCGACGGAGCCCCGCTTAGCGGGGCTCCGAAAAATCCGAGTCGGGGTGCCCCAAGACACATTTTGCTCGCTATTGCATCCTGAGTTAAAGCACCACTAAGGTGGTTCAACGGAGCCCCGCTTCGCGGGGCTCCTATTTCTGTGAGCAAGGTTTAAAGTAACCTAACACGAAGGGGATGGCGGGGTCTTTCAGACCCCGCCATCCCCTTCGAACCTAACCTGTGCGACTCGGGGTGTCCCCAGTCCTGAGCTCGCTTCGCTCGCTCTTGCATCCTTGGTCAATTTGTTGACTACCACCTACCAAGGCAGGTCGACGGAGCCCCGCTTCGCGGGGCTCCTTTTTCTGTGAGCAAGGTTTAAAGTAACCTAACACGACCGAGTCGGGGTGCCCCAAGTCCCGAGCTCGCTTCGCTCGCTTTTGGATCCTAAGTTCTCCTAATAACAATAAAAATCCTGAAGGCAAACAGTGAAAGTTAAGAGGATACGCCTCGCCACTCCGTGCCTACACAGGCTTAAATAACACTCTGGGAGTACGGTAGACAAAACTACGTGGAGCCGGTTTTGTACCAATTCGTTTCTGTCACTGACTTTGTAGGATGAGAAACGAAATTCCGATTTTCAATATTCCGAAAAAATCTGTTTATTCGGAATATTGAAAATTCGGAATTTCGTTTTTCGGAATGAGAACTCATCGAACATTACATTTTTCGAATATGTGAAAATCGGAAAACGAAGGAATCGGACATACGACTTTCGGTCAAGTAAATTTCGAGATTCTTAATAATAGATATTGTAACTTTTAGGTATTATGATATTCGGAGTTTTGAAAATCGGAATATCGAAATTCGGAATAAAATATTTCGGAGTATTTGGGTGTTCCCGGTTTCAACACCCTCGAAAACCATGAAAACGACACCCATGACGAAAACCTCTATAATTTATGCAGCCGCCATCTTGGATTTACATTTTGACTGCACCATCGGTTTCAACACCCTCGAAAACCATGAAAACGACACCCATGCCGAAAACTTCGATAATTTATGCAGCAGCCATCTTGGATTTACATTTTGACTGCACCATCGGTTTCAACACCCTCGAAAACCATGAAAACGACACCCATGACGAAAACCTCTATAATTTATGCAGCCGCCATCTTGGATTTACATTTTGACTGCACCATCGGTTTCAACACCCTCGAAAACCATGAAAACGACACCCATGACGAAAACCTCGATAATTTATGCAGCCGCCATCTTGGATTTACATTTTGACTGCACCATCGGTTTCAACACCCTCGAAAACCATGAAAACGACACCCATGACGAAAACCTCTATAATTTATGCAGCCGCCATCTTGGATTTACATTTTGACAGCACTATCGGATTCAAAACCCTCGAAGACGAAATCTATAAAAAGACGCCTATTATGAGAAATTGTAGCAGAAACCATGTTGTTTTTTTTTACAAATTATTTACGAATTTATTAAACGGTCACGCGGATATAGAATTCGATATTGATAAAAATCATTCTTACCTTTCAAAATAAGCAGGGAGTTTAAAAAACAAAATCTCCGGTTATGATGAAGCCGAGTTCAAACAGCCATAATTATACGTAACATAAATTAACGCAACTCGTCTTTACGCGGCACTCAGAACTGACAGCACTGCGATGTCCGCTTAGAAGCCTCGTAGATGCGCGTGTTTGTGTGAGTCTTCTTGGAATGGGCATCTACGGTACTTTCACAGTTTTTATGTCTTGTGACTGGGACTGTAGCACCATAACTATTTTTGAACTACCTATTTTTAATTTTTTGTCTATTGACAATTCAAAAGTGCCTGTAACTGGCTTATTTGAAATAAATGATTTTGATTTGATTTGATTTGATTTGAGTGCACCGTTTCGAACGTTAGTACGTAATTTCCGTACTATCCATATTTTTACAGTGCTACGGGGCAGAGAAGAGCCACTCAAAGCGTGGGAGCGTATCTTTGCAAGTTACAACCACGATCTATACACGTCATGTAAATATATCCCATAAATAATATACGCCACCACGTTTTGAGTGGCCCCTCTCTCAGCCCCGTAGGGTTTTTTTTTTTTTTTTAAGAATATTAAAAACGTGGGTTTTTCATATTTCTGACAGCAAACCCTTTCATTTGATACCCATATCATGGGGGTGCATTTCAAACAGCCAATCCGCCATCTTAGATGTCCGCCATGTTGGATTTAAGACACGTGACTATTTTTTTCGTATTACTGACAGCAAACCCTTTCATTTGATACCCATATCATGGGGATGCATTTCAAATAGCCAATCCGCCATCTTGGATGTCCGCCATGTTGGGTTTAAGACACGTGACTATTTTTTTCATATTACTGACAGCAAACCCTTTCATTTGATACCCATATCATGGGGATGCATTTCAAATAGCCAATCCGCCATCTTGGATGTCCGCCATGCTGGATTTCAGGTACGTGACTATTTTTTTCATATTCCTGACAGCAAACCCTTTCATTTGATACCCATATCATGGGGATGCATTTCAAATAGCCAATCCGCCATCTTGGATGTCCGCCATGTTGGATTTAAGACACGTGACTATTTTTTTCATATTACTGACAGCAACCCTTTCATTTGATACCCATATCATGGGGATGCATTTCAAATAGCCAATCCGCCATCTTGGATGTCCGCCATGCTGGATTTCAGGTACGTGACTATTTTTTTCATATTCCTGACAGCAAACCCTTTCATTTGATACCCATATCATGGGGATGCATTTCAAATAGCCAATCCGCCATCTTGGATGTCCGCCATGTTGGATTTAAGACACGTGACTATTTTTTTCATATTCCTGACAGCAAACCCTTTCATTTGATACCCATATCATGGGGGTGGATTTCAAACAGCCCGACCGCGATCTTGGGGAGGCCGCCATATTGGATTTCTCACCACTCTTGCGCCCCATTGCAAAAACTAATAAAACAAAAACGGATGGCTAATTAATGCACAAATTCTACAAACTACTATTATAATTATAATAATACTTTAGTTTGATAAAGTAACGAAAATCTTACCTTATGAAAAAAATATGGAGAGAATCAAAATGTGGCAGTCGTAGTATAATATTCCGTTCACGATACGTACGCTCTATAATCAGGACGAGGAAAAAAGTGATACAGGTCCTACGTCGACGGGCGCTGGAGCCGTACTGATCGCAGCCCGGTTATGTTTCGTAATTTATACTAGTTTAGAGTGATTTTAAAAACGATAGTATGTTTAATTACATGAAGGGATTTTAATGAAATTTAGAAATTAGTTTAGTCTGTAAACATAGTTTATATTTACATAGTTTTTTTAATGTAATTACGCTTTGTTCGAACCAAAAATGGCGATAAAACAGCGATATAAAACGTAAAAATTGACCTCAGAATTTATTTTTTTACCAATTTGTGTTATTAAAAATATAAATTCTACTACGCAGTTTGACGACAAAAACGTATGTCTGATGATTTGTGTATTTTTTTTTGTTAAAATTACGAATATTAATGGTAGATGTAGGAGTCGCAAATCGACTCTGCGTTGATTTTTCAGTAAACTACTTGTCGGAGATTAATTACCACAAAGTTAATAAAAGAGTTTTTTGAAATATGTTACGTCAAATTACAACACGAAAGACTGGTCTTTCTTTTACAGGTATTCAAAAATGTTGGAGTATTACTTAATATAGTAAATTAGACGACCATAATTTTAGTTCTACGCGCAAATGGGTAAAAGGCCTCTTAAATCCGTAATCGCTGATGTCAGAGCAAATGTGTTTCTTCGTGCTGGCTTACACAAAAGCCAATAGATTTGTCACACCAAAAACATCGTCATTTTTCCCAAACTGTTTTTTTTTTGCACAGACAACATGTTTAACCGTTTGTTCTAGACTGGCCTCTAGACAAAAACCGGAAAAGTGCGAGTCGGACTCGCCCATGAAGGGTTCCGTAGCAGCAAGTAACATAATATAAACGTTCTTGTAGTTGGTTGTAACTTTGAAAAGTAAATTGCGGTTATACGATTTATGACGCTTAAAAAAAAAAGACGTGTGGCACTCGGAGACTGCCGCGGTAAAGCTATTGCATAGCATTTTGTATCAACTTATGCAATTATAATTTTATTTATTTATTTTATTCATGCAGTATTGCTTTTTCTTTGATATTAATTCAAGTTACATATTTAAATATTTCTTTAAAAAAAAAACAAAAAAAAATATTATTATTATTATGGTTTTATTATTTTATTATTATTATTATTATATTAATAAATCAATAATTAATTAATTTTAATAATTAATGTAATAAATTAATAATTTAATCAAATTAATAATTTGATTAAATTAAATGAGCGTGAGGTTTTTTCGTTACGGAATTTCTGGATTCGGTCCCCGCGCTCAAGGCCCGCGATAGAAGCTATGCAATAGCTTAAAAACTAATTACTCGATCTCGTTCAAACCAATTTTCAATTGAAGTTTACATGGTAATGTACATCATATATTTTTTGTAATTTTATGGGCATTTCTACGGACACGGTGATTTTTACTCAATTCCGTGGGCAATTTTTTTTTTCACATTTTGACTAATTGTAAATAACCAAAATAAAGTGCATTTTTTTTAAACAAAATGGTGCTAATTTGCCAGTAATTGCTCCAGTAGTTTATGAAATAAATTTTGAGTGCCATGGAATTGAGAAATGTGACCACAGAGTTTAGAATTACACATATTCTACGTAACCGGGAAAGAAAACATCAATTAAAAAAAACATTCAAGAACATATTTTAGCAGTTTTTGGTATTTTTGTTATTTAAATTTATATTGAGTCTTTGTTTATAGTATGTTAGTCCTTGAGAGAGATTCCTTGAGTTATCATGCTTAGTTAACTAACTTTTAGTCAAATCATTTAAATGAGCATTTTTATTATATATGGTAAAATGTATTCTATCAAGCATTTCGTTAAACATTTAAATTACAAACAAGAGACATGAAGTATAGACGTCAAGTCAGTTTTATTTATCAAACCGCAGGAAGTAATAGACATAATCGAAGTATTCGGGTGTATATTAGTCAGGATAATTTTTAACTCAAAAATTAATGAATGTATTTTAATGAAACTTTGCAGCAATATAGTTTATACATCAGAATAAAATATAGGCTATCATTATACGATCTTCTGAGGCTCGAGTAGCTAGACGCGGCAGTATTACCTAAAATCAGATCTTGCAATTGCGATGTCAACTCTAGATACTTTAAACCTTTTATTCAACATTACAGGTACATAATGTGTGGCGTTAACTACTTTACCATGACAAATTGTGAAGCAAGTGACTTTAAACCTCATATAAAACGAGTTTAGGTACATAGGTAAACCATCGTTCTCAATTCCGTAGACACCAGGACACAAAATTGAGGGCCACGGAATTGAAAAAATATCGTACTAATCAAAATAACTTATTATTGTTACGACTTCAAACAAATTAATTGAAACAACCATGCTGGTGTCTAGTAAAACTTCAGTTTAGGGAAACAAAACATATTTAAAAAGTAAATAATCAGAAGATATCTTTGACATGGGATTGAGAAAAGACCCCGAACTAAAGACACGGAAACAGGTTCTCACCTTCGAAAATCGAAAAAAACAGCAGCACACCACAGATGCACTCACATCGCCTGCTCGGGAGCACCTGACAGTTTACAAGAATCGGATAGTGATCTCCAGTTCGCGGGTATTTAGTATCGTAATCTAGTGTTTTTTGTATGACACGGAAATGATTCATTAGACTGGGACAAATCTTTAAGCATCCACAAATATAAAAAAATAAGCAATTACAGGTTTATTTACTGTCAATGTCTCTTGGTTAGTTATCCATATACCCAAGAATATCAAAAGTTTGCTTAAAATTCAGCGCCATTAAAAAATATAAAATATTTTACACTCGATTTCGGGAAAGGGACAGGTCAAAATCAGTGAAATTACACCCGTTTTTTCAATTCAGATTTTTTTAAAGAAAAAATAAGAAGGAGTACGGAATTTATGTTATGCTCTCCAGTTAGAATATAGATTGGGACGTACGCTTAAAAATTTTGGGATGTGTATGTAACTTCTAACCATGTTTTTTTTTATGGACAAAAAAAATGCCCTCTTCGTAGAAGTGCCCTTATAATTCTCTTATTTTAGAAGTTACAGGGGGGGGGGCACACATTTTACCACTTTGGAAGCGTTTCTCGCGCAGACCGTTCAGTTTAGAAAAAAAAAATATGTTAGTAACCTCTATATCATTTTTCAAGACCTATTCATAGATACCCCACACGTATGGGTCAGGCGAATGTTTTGAGTTTCAATTCTAAGTACGGGGGGTACCCCCAAATTTGGTTTTTGTTTTATTTTTGTGTGAAAATCCTAATGCGGTTTACATAATACATCTACTTACCAAGTTTCAACAGGATAGCTCTTATACTTTCGTCAAAAAGGGCTGTGACATGGGACGGACAGACAGACAGACATGACGAATCTATAAGGGTTCCGTTTTTTGCCATTTGGCTACGGAACCCTAAAAAAAGTAGTGACTTCTCCACCATAATAATTATTATCCATGTTTTGTATTTATTTTAAAAGGCAAAGCTGTGGCAAGGTACGATGGGTATTTATGAACATCAATATTACCCGGGCCGGGTCTCCGGGACCGACAAATATGCCTTTCCCGGGTAAGTTATGATACTGACGTTATGCTAATGCCTGTCTCATCACGGCGCGAATTTGCACATCATTTGCCGACTTGTTATAATATAATATATATATTTCAACAAAGTTTCCTCTATTTTTGTACTTAACAGGCATTTTGAATGGATTTGAAATGTAAATTATTTTAAAATTAAGCACAAAATTTGGTTATGATATACATTTATTGTGCTTTGTTTGGGACAGAATTGTCACGGGCGACGACGGCCATCTTCAGGATTTTTAAACATAAGAAACGTAATTTTATAGTAGACACAAATAGTACGAAATAAGTCTTTAAAAATAATAGTCAATATATCTCTAGGAATTCAGTTTATCTGTGATCGAAGTTTACATCAAAATATGGTAAATTAAATATAAATAACACAAATGGCCAGAATGTCGTTTTAAGTTCTAATGAAACATGAACTAATGAAAAAGATAAGTAAAGAAGTATTATTATATTTAATTTTAGTCCTTGAAATCTACAAGTAAAAGCTCAAAACGATTCAAGAAAAAGATTAAGTTTGCGTAGACGTTCGTAGCGCGTATATAGCGTTTCGTAGAAATTGGCGTAGCAAGGAATAATATCAAGTGATAAGCTATTCATAACACAATAATTACCCTTGAAGTGGTGTCACAAAAACAATGTATTATTTTAATATTAAATATTTATAAAACCTACTTTTATAGAAATGTGCCGCACGACTATGACAAAAGTCTCGAAGACCTACGTATCGTTTATGTATTTAGGAGGACTTTAAACCAATAGTAAATGAACAAGATTAAAAACTTTTATTTTCTATTACAAAAAGTATTATGTGGCTATTATCTGGAAATAATGAAAAAAAAAACAAACAAAAAGAAACCTTTTTTACCGGATAAGAATCGAACCTGCAGCTCGTGGCTTACAAGGTCATGCGACCATCCGCTAGCTAGACCATGCATTCTGCTGGCAAAATCTTCAAAATAGCTGCAGTGGCTATAAGTATGTCTCATTAATGAAATGATAAACAAAATGAAGAATACATACGTCAATCGAATTGAACTTGACGACAATGCGTATTTCATCCCAAATTATTCTCTGCAATTCTTTAAATTGTCATTTTTTTATATTTGTGAACCGATTCTCACCAAACAAACACTAAAAACTAAAGCAAAATACATTAGTGAAAACCGCAATCAAATCCTTTCAGCCGTTTTGGAGTTTATCGCGAACAGACAGACAGACAGAGAGGCAATTTTTTTTTTTGTATTTTTGTGTTCTGTTGCTCTTCTTTGATCGCCCCCTTTCAATTTTTGGTAAAAATATCAAATGTACAGTCATCCAGTTGAACGCAGATCAGGTGTGGTGAACGCGTTCAGCTGTATTGGTGAAATTCTTGGTTAGAATCGGACGTTGCTTCCTCTTCTTTTTGGCTTGTCAATGACAATCTAAATCGAGCCAGCTCAGAACCAGTTTAGCGCCCACAGATGCGTCCATCAGCACATGTAACAAACAATCGATAGGGCGTGCAGTCGAGTAGAGAGTAGAGTCGCTGATCTCTAGTTATCTCCACTGAACTTAATTCCACTTATGTACAAGCACATCAAAATGATTGTATTATTGTGACAACATTGTGTGCCTAAGGCGCGGGCCACATAGAAAAGACGTAAGACGAGGACGCGTCGCGGACGTGCGAAAATGTATAAGATTTGCGTCCGCGCCCCGTCTCTTTTGTTATGTTTTACGTCGCGACGCTTCTATACATTTTGTATGAACAGAGACGCCGAAGAGACATATGCCTCCGCCTCGTCTGCGTCTTACGTCTTTTCTACGTGGCTCGCACCTAAAGCCTCGTATTCATAGTAAACATTTGCTCAGCAACAGTTGATCAACGTTGTTGATGAACGCCGAGAACGCTTCTGGAAAGTGTGTTTAAATCAATATGGGTTGTCCACAGGACAGTCCGTTTTAAAATGTTGTTCGAGGATGTATGAGCCCCAAGCCTAAAGCCCCGTATATTTTTAACATGAATACGAGTCTTTAGGCTGGTCAAATAAACTTTTTTTTTTTTTTTATATTCCTTTCTAAAAATGACAGTAACAGCTTTGAGAAAACATTAAAGAAATAGATAATTACGGCATCATTCATGTCGGTAGTAAATACGCTGGCGATCAATACTCGCATGTCATGCATTACGGGCCTCGTTGTGAAATATATTGAAGTATCGGTCCATGCTGCCTGTAATAACTGTGTAGGTTTTCTACTTGATAAGTAAAGTAAGTAAGCAAGTCTCTGGTAAATGTAGATGTTTAATTTTACTCTCTCTACCATACGTTTTTGAAGATGTAAAAATTATGAAATACAGGCAATTCGATGCAAGGAAAAGATGGCGTCTTAAACCGTGAGTGGTCCCGCTCAGGAAATGAGATGGCGCTAGACGACTTGTATAGCTCTGTCTCTTTCCCACAGCCTAAAGACCCACGCTTATGACGTCGTCTTAAAGTGTGGTAGGGCACCTGGACTATTATAATCTTCATCATCATCATATTATTATTTTATCCATCTTAGGAAGTCCACCGCTTAACATAGGCCTTCCCCATAGTAGTGGTCGACGAGTGGTCTTCATCAGATCGTCTCGCAACTATGTTTTTCAGTTAAAATCTTAGTGACAATAACAACATCTTGTCCCTTCATATGCCTTATGCGTCTTAGAGCCGTGGCTCTTTTTAGAACGCGATACGTCTCTACGATACTGCAAGTTGTGAGTTGAATAATTTTGTATCTAGACTTGTATTCATTTACAGCTTGGTGAGTTGTGGCATAGTGACTGATTGATCAACCTCAATTTTCATGAAGATAATACGCAACTGAATTTATTTTTTTCACATTTATTTTGCTACAAGAACTAACAAAAAGAAAAAATATTTTAGGTACCTAGGTACTGGGAATTCCGCCAGACAATATCAAAAATGAGTTAGTAGGTACTAGAATCGATATCCGAAAAAAGAGACAAATAAAAATTCATGAAATGTGCGCTCTTTTTTTTAAACCAAAACCACACCTGAATTCAAAAAAGGAAATTGATTAAACCGTATATGTTCATTTATATGCCAGTACTTTGCCGCTGGTCCAGTATGTAACTGATAAAAACCTTTTTCTATCTTCCAATTTATAGTAGGATTTTATTCGGGCGGGAGGCGTAAAAAATCATTTTGTTACGTCCAAAAGCGTACTACCGTTTTTATCTCGTACCTGCCGATCGTTTTTAGACTTTTATATTTATTTTTTTAATGTAAATGTCCTGTTTTATTGTACGTAATACAATGACACGCGATTGGTACAACACAGCTATCAGTAAAACACTATGGGGTCAACCCTTTATGTTGGCTTCCGCCTTTTATCCCTGATAATGACGGTTCGACCTTTATTTCTCGAATCGGTGCGAAAATTGTGGAAATTCCTGTCGCGGTCACATAACGATGCTTCCGACAACAAAGGTCGTAAACACCAAAATAGCACTTTTGGTAATCAACGAAAAACAAAAAATAATTTCATTTTTGGCTTATATCTTTATAACTTTAAAAGTTGTAAAATTGTGTTCTATACAAGGAATACGTAAAATACGATGGTGTTTCATAATATATTATTGCTATTTATGTCAAAGCCTTATTTTAAAAGTTAGCTTGGACATACACCCCAGAAAATTCAAGAAGTTGGTATTTACGACCACTAACAAATCAATGGAGAACGATTTGTCTAACGGAAGTTAGAAGTATGCACCAGTTTTTAAATACAATAGTTCTGGGTTTGGTTTTAAAAACCATATACTGAAATAAAAATGAGTGTAAACACCACGATCTGATGCGATGGTATGTAACAAACATGGAAATATCTGAAGCAAATCAATGAATTTAAGACTGTAAGTTGAGTTTTCATTACTTGTAATAAAAACAATAAAATAAAACACAAATTGACATAATTAAAAATTATACATATAGGCATCGTCCCGTATAATTTTATCAAGCGTTTGTTACAAGATGCCTATAGTGTTCTACCTCCAACGGCGTACCTAACCAGCCAGACATAATTCAAAATGTTAAGTAATCATTTTATTTCATTGATTTCAAGAAGATTTTATAATCGCGACATTTTTTTAAAACGTATAGATAATGAATTACAAAAAAATATAAGTAAACATTCTACCAAGCTTACTGCTCTAATAATTTTAATAAACAATACCCATTTTCACCAACACCCTTAAAAATTTAGGTAGTTCATCTTTCTAGATCTTGTTTTTCGGAAAGCTTCTGTACTATGGTCTACCTAACGTTGGTGAAAATGGGAAAGTGTTATCGACAAGATAATAAAAAAGTAGATGCAAAACATAATACGACGACGAGTTATAGAAAATCAGGTCTTCAAATTTCTGATTAATAATCTTCTGTCATTGGATAGAAGATTATTAACCAGAAATTTGAAGACCTGATTTTCTGATAGAAGATAATTAATCAGAAATTTCATCTTGCTCGTCAGTCTCAGGAAGAGTATCAATGACATTATGAGACTGACAAGGAACCTGTTTGTATTCGGCATGAAACCGTTTGTGTATTGTCCCCTGATCACACAATCGTTGCAGATCTTTGTATTTAGCTGCGGTAATTGGTAGTTTATCCGTATATAGCTGTTTTGGAGTCAACTGCTTTACTCGATTATATTGTAATTCTAACATTTCTTCTGTATTTTCTTTTGATTTATTCTTCCCTTTTCCCTTTCTTTTACGCTTGACATCTTCGAACAACTTGATTCGATGTGTAATTGCATCTTCTTTCCTTGAATACTTGAGTTCTATTTGGTTTAAATTGGTCTTTCTTTGGTCTTTCTGAAAGTTGCTACTCTAATGTTTCTTAAAATTAATATTCTTTAAGGTTTCCCAAAGTATAGTATTTCTTTCTTTTTTCTTATAGTACGACCTACATAATTCAATTTTCAAACCAATTCTCCAAGACCAAGTGACATTACGACAATTGTTTCTCAGCAGAGCTTACGTTTTAAAAATGATTGTGGGGTGTAATTACAATTAATTATGTATTCATGTTTTTACGATCGACAGCTGTTTGTACGTTGCATTATACGACCTGCACGGTTATTCGGTTCTAAGCAATATGAGTTATACATACCCTCTTTTCTAAAAAATCTTGATTATACTAGTAAAAATTTTGGGTGTAAAAGTATTTTTTTTAGGCGAATATTTTTTTCACATTTTTAGATCGACGCAGCGCCAAAAATTAAGTAGGGCTGCATTCTTATCTCATTTTCGCCAAAATGGCGTTTACGACATTTGTTGCCGGAAGCATCGATAATTTTGTTTGAGTCCCTTCGGGTTTTTGTATTGATAGGAAATTTACCGGCGATTTCGCAAATTGAAATTGTAATTATTACGAAACACCTAAGTTTCACCAATATGACACCAGTGTCATAGGAGTAAAGGATTATTTTAAATTGATTTATTCTCAGTATGTTCGCCACGCCTCCGCGCGTTGGGCCTTGTAAAAAGCGTCTTAGCTGTTATATACTACTTACTAAGCCTTGTTTTGGATAATAAAATTACTAGTCTCCGTCATTGACCATACTATAAATATTGATGGAGTAAGTACATAGTAAAGAGACAGTGCAAAAATAACTTAGTTACTATACTTACTTACTAATGTGGGGGCCACACCAGTGGGAAACACAGTTAATTTTCGGTAAATGTTAGAAATATCCATAATCGATATTTAACGGCATTTCCCGTAAATATGTCTCTAGCCAAGCCAAAGAATGCGAATTAGCAAGTTGCCAAGCTATAGCTGGGGTAAGTACACACGGCAGACAGGCCACTCTTTATCAACCGCGGTAACTCTCGAGACAAATAACCTCGCGTCCGTCTCTCCGCTGATAACGCCACGGTTTTTGTGTCCCCAACCATTCGCTGTCGAGATAATACTCATTTATATTGAATTTTGCAAAATAAAAGGAGGAAACAATGAAATGTTCAACGATTCTATTTTTTTGTTTTTTTCCTTAGTCATTTTTTTATTTTTTTAAGATTCCGTACTGAAAGGGTAAAGCGAGACCCATTATTAAGACTCCACTGTCTGTCTGTCACCAGGCTGTGTCTGATGAACCGTGATTGTAAGAGTGTTTAAATTTTCAAATGATAATGTATTTCTATTACCTACCGTTAAAACAGATACTAAAAAACTGAATAAAATAAATATTTAAGGGGGCTCTCGTACAACATTCATGAAATGTCTAATGGGTCTCTGCAAGCTGGCTCCGGCTCCTAGCACGCCTCCAAAAGTCCGAGACCCCATGATCCCGAGATGTATAGACATTAAAAAAATAATAAAAATAACGTGCTTTGAAAGGTTGTAATTTTGTTATAATCTGTGGTGGCGGATGAAAGCAGCACGTTGTAGTGCAGTTCAAACATTTTGCGGGAACATTGACGGGTTAAAACGTGATGCTGAATAATTATTCGTAGAAACTATATTTCGATGAGGTCAGCGCTGATGGTTGAATAAACAACCACAGTTGCATTGTAGTAGGTGGCATTTTGTTAGATATTCTATTCAAACCAAATCGAAATCAATTTGTATCATAGATTTTCAACTTCATCATTTATAAAAAACTGTAGTACCGTCCAGATTCATAGAAGGCTAGAATAGTGAAAATTGAAACCGAAAACACGGGGTAAAAATTTCCCGCGTCGGTCGATTTCTACGTTAAACGTTAAATGTGTGTGGCGCAGCTGTGGCGCTCACTCACACATTTATAAAAAAAAAAAGGTTGCACTCCAGGAGTGCCGGTAGAAGTGAAAACTTTTTTGTTACTATGTTTTATTTTAAAACTGGAGTAGTACAGATATGAAATTAACTAATTTGAATGACGTCTTACTCATTTTCGATCAGGGTCACGTGACCCTGACGCGAGTTTTAAATTTTTTACCCATTACAGAAAAAGTGTACAACGCCGCTAAAGAAGTTTTCACTTCAAAAAAAAAAAAAGGTTGCACTCCAGGAGTGCCGGTAGAAGTGAAAACTTTTTTGTTACTATGTTTTATTTTAAAACTGGAGTAGTACAGATATGAAATTAACTAATTTGAATGACGTCTTACTCATTTTCGATCAGGGTCACGTGACCCTGACGCGAGTTTTAAATTTTTTACCCATTACAGAAAAAGTGTACAACGCCGCTAAAGAAGTTTTCACTTCAAAAATATTTAAAAAAAACAAAAAACCCGACTGCGTATAACAACGACGATATAATACTTAGACTCCTAATAGCAGGCGACCGATGTCTGTCAACACATTAGGCAAAAAAGTCTTATATTCGTCTCATTTCGACCAATCCTGTGAGCCGTAAACATACGTTGAGACAGAACAGACCTTGAGTTAGCCAATCACAACGCAGTACCCCGTCTCCCTCGCTTACGTAGTACCTCAGCGAGTTGGCAGAATAATTTTTGTTCCTTAGATCGTGCATGCGGAGTCTAGTATTTTATCGTCGTTGGCGTATAAAAACTAAAAAGAAAGAAACAAGCCCAGTAGTTTAGAATTCACTCATTCACACTCACAGTCGGGGCCCCTTGGGAAGATTTGATTGGTATAATTTAAATGGCCTCCGACTGTGAGTGTGAATGAGTGAATTCTAAACTACTGGGCTTGTTTCTTTCTTTTTAGTTTTTATACGCAGTCGGGTTTTTTGTTTTTTTTTAAATATTTATTTTATTTTACTATTTTTAGTTTTTGTTAGCATTTATCAGTCCAAATTAAATTGAAACATATAAGTTATATATATTCTGGTAAACCATTTTTAACATCCTTTAATTTGATACCCCACTTGATAGAATGTGAGAGATTAAAAAAATATATTTTTAGTTCGGAACCCTTTGCACACGAGTTCGACTTGCACTTGGCCAGTTTTATGTACCCAGTGACACTCACGTTTAAGACGAATCTAACGACACCTCTCAAGTTAAAATCCATCAAGCCGTTTAGGCTGCAGAGCAACACACAAAAACATACATACATACATAACATACATACATACATGCACTCGAAAAACATAACCCTCCTGGCGCAGTCGGGTAAAAAGTGGCTTCACTTAAAATGCTTCGTTTTGTTTCGTACACGGAATCTAGACATTTTTAGGGTTCCGTAGTCAACAAGGAACCCTTATAGTTTCGCCATGTCCGTCCGTCCGTCCGTCCGTCTGTCCGCAGCTTAGCTCAGAGCAGCCCAGTACTAGAAAGCTGTAATTTGGTGTGAATATACGGATTTGTTGTGCCGAAAAAGTGGTAAAATAAAATCTCGTAAAATATTTTTGAAGTGAAAACTTCTTTAGCGGCGTTGTACACTTTTTCTGTAATGGGTAAAAAATTTAAAACTCGCGTCAGGGTCACGTGACCCTGATCGAAAATGAGTAAGACGTCATTCAAATTAGTTAATTTCATATCTGTACTACTCCAGTTTTAAAATAAAACATAGTAACAAAAAAGTTTTCACTTCTACCGGCACTCCTGGAGTGCAACCTTTTTTGTTTTTTTTTTAGGGTACCTCCTGTACACGTAAAGTGGGGATGTTTTTTTTTTTTCTCGCGTACCCCTTAGTGTGGGGTATCATTAAATAGGTCTTTAAAAAATATTGATAGTTTTCATTAACAATTTTTTGATAAAAAGATTCGTTTGTGAAATATTAAGCTTTAAAGTGCTAATTTTTGCTCGACTCGAGTGTCCCCCCCCTCTACCAGCTAAACGGTTATGTTTGGGGGTGTGAAAAAATTCACAATAGTAGTATATATAACGAAATTTTAAGGAAAATTATCATGACTAAGTAGGCTTTACAAGTTTACGAGTAATAGTCAACCAACTTATAAAACGTACTTGGACAATATATTTTCCTAAACAAAATGTATCGCAGAACTTGTTCTTCAACTGCAAATGTAAGTTTGTCAACTTTATTTTTACAGATATAATAGGTGGGTATGTTTTGGGGATAGGTAGGTTTTTATTGTCAACTACTTTTAACTAACTTCGAAAAAAGGAGGAGGTTCTCAATTCGTCCTAATATTTTTTTATGTATTTACCCCGATTTCTCAAAGACGCCTGGACCGATTTTGAAAATTCTTCTTTTTAAAATTAAATTCAACGAATCAGTTTAATTAGTTCGCATAAGTATTTTGATAGGCAACTACGGAACCCTACACTGTGCGTGGCCCGACACGTACTTGGCCGGTTTTTTAATCTAAAGGTGCGTACAGACTATATAACATAACATGTTATATAACATTGTTTTATAACATGTTTCAGACTGTGTGGACACAAAATGTTATATAACATTGCTATATAACATGTTTCAGATGATGTGGATACAGAATGTTATATAACATTGTTACACTAATGTGGACGTGTTATATAACAATGTTATAAAACATTGTTACATGGTCTGTACGCACCTTAAGTACGTCGGGTTTTTTTCCCTTGAAAATACAAAAACGCAATTCTTCCAAATAAATGACTGTAATATTTATTAAATAAAGAATCAAACATATTTCATTACCTACTCAAGTTCGCTGCACAGCAGGTCAATCTTTCAGGTTACGCCGCGCCGCGCTTGTCGAGGTTGGTCTGTAGATGGGTGACCTATCATAGCGAGTAACCTCGTTTAAAAAAGCACGTAAAGCCGTCGGCTGCCATTTGGAGATCTTTGACAGTCATCACTGTACGTCAGAAGCTCAAAAGTGTGACAACTAAGTCTTATCAAGGTGGTATCGTATAATTCAGTTGCCAATTGGAGGTCGGATAAGTAGTCGCTCTATTTAAAAATACTGATATTCAGCTGCATCCGGTTCGACTGGAAGCCGACCCCATCATAATTGGGAAAAGGCTAGGCAGAAAGATGATTTTATCTTCCACAGCAAAAAAAAAAAATAAAAAAAAATGTAACCGACTTCAAAAACAACCACAAAAAAGTTTCAAATAACCTACAAAATAATTTTTCTTTCGAAAGTCGGTGACTTCGTTTTTTATTTCATTGACTTTTTTTGCTACCAAATTTCGAATGAAATGTTATTGTGTAGGTTATTTTAAACTTTTTTGTGGTTGTTTTTGAAGTCGGTTACATTTTTTTTTTTAAATGTTTATTTTTTTATTTTATCCTTTTTAGTTTAAATATCCCATCCAAATTATTGTCAAATACATATTTTTCTTACATGTGCACTAGAATTTTGCAATCTGGTAATGACATCGCCATGTTTGAACACAATCGAGCTAAAAATAAAAACTAGTGAACTAAATGAAAATGTTATGAGACCAAATGGCAGATAGGTACCTATACTGTATCGAACAAAAAAAGAATCATCAAAACTTGAACCAGAAACCTCGGAGTAATCGGTGTAGTAGGGTGTGTAATGTTGATAACTTTTTAGATTTTTGTTGATTTGGTTCCCATTAAAATTTTTCCCAACAAAATTATTTTTTTTAATCGGTAGGTAAGCGTCGGAGTTATGTCCGAACAAACACAAAAAAAATATAAACATCCGAATTGAGAACCTCCTCCTTGTGGAAGTCGGTTAATAAAATTGCTTGTCGCAATTGTTTGAATGCATAGGTAATAATATTATCTCGAATCGGCTTACATTTTCTTACATCGTACTTAGTCGTCTGTTACAGAAGAGTTTCATAAACTTATCTACTTAACAATTTATACTTACTTGAAGATACTTGGAGCACTTGTTGCACTAGGTATCGACTGCCCTGCTTAATCGTAATACTTAAGTAGGTATATTTTTTCATGTCATAATCTAATGTATAGTTTGATTTTTGCATTTTTGCACGTAGCATGGCCAATTTAATTCTAACATCATGATATGACGATCTTTCTACATTCCTTCTGTAACCGACTCTGTTTTTAACCGACTTCAAAAAAGAGCAGTTTCTCAATTTTGTCTATTCTTCCGTCGACTTATCTTGTTTTTACGGTGTCAAGATTCACGTGCAGTTCCAGGCCGATTCAGTATAAATTAACACCGATGCACTAAGAAAAGACTAAAACTATGTTTTGGATTAAATAAGTAAATTAAAAGAATCTACATAAAAAGTATCTAAGTACATTCTATATTTGCTGTTGTCCTAGCTATATATTTAAGCCCACCTTTTTGAAGAAGAATGGAGCACATCTTCTCATTTCAGAGTTGTCTTAAACAGCGATTAAAGGGTTAAAACAAAAGCATGACAAGAACCTCCTCGTGTTACAATAAACTCACATGCTGCATGACTAATGAGTTTGTGTTAATTATGTCATTCTCCCCTGTGACAACGCTGAATAAAACAGAAGCGGTTTCATTAATTAAAGTTCAGAAAAACAAACCTTTTTTGTTATTAAAATGAAAATGTCATAGCTATTGGGACCGCTCCGCTATCTTTTCATTTCATACGTCAGCAAAGTGTACTTTTCCGAAGCGCGTGTGTCATCATGGTTCATTTTTATATCCTTCAGCCAACGCAACATCGAAATGGTGAAATGATATTTCAGAGAAGAATTTACGGTTAAAATGTAAGTGGGAAATTCTGTCATCGGTTGTGTTTCATCAATACTGTGCACCACAGGATTATTTTGTTTGCTCTGTCCAATTAGGTACTTTCAATCATAGCTTCGGCTATAATGTATGATAATTAACTTGTGTAGTTAATTGCAGTAAATCATTACAGATTCCCAAACACTGTCATTATGACATGTGTCGGACAGTCACAATGAGTCAGTTTGATTATCTTGGGCAGGTAACTACTGATATTATGGAGTAAATATTATGGAAATCTAGATGCCGCAAGAACGATCAATACCTATTCTTGCTCTGCTCTGTAGCAAAGCTGATTTCAAAATGAAGCAATTCTTGAAGTCCTTTTGTGTATAAAAATAACTAAGCACACTGTCCTAGCTGTTTAGCTGTAACACACGGCAAAAAGTAAGTTTCATTCGCCTGATCCACGCGCTGCGCTGTAGGGAGAAGCGTCACATAACCGTGCACCTATTCCATTCATCAAATTCTAATCCGCCGCTCCAGCGACCTGTTCACATTCAGTCGGACGCGCTGTATATATGGATTTGTTGTATAAAATACAGTGCATTCACATTTCAGCACGAACAAGACTCGTCCGAGTGACGGCTAGACAGCGAAACCGGCGTCCAGTGCCGAGCAGACGGGCGGGGGCGGGCGCGGGCGCGGTAGCGGTAGCGGGCAGACACACACTACGACAGTCGGCGTGCAATTCGTCAAGAGACCGCTCTGCCGTAACTAGAGCTCTGCTTCTCCGCCGCAGCTTTTTGTTCACAAGAAAAATAAAGAACACAAAATGCAAAACAAGCAAGCGATACGATACCTACTCTGATACACACGAACGTTATTGATAGTGCCTGAAATATGCTCCGTCATTTCGTCTGCAACTGAAACGAGCTACGTTGTTAGTACAAGATGTATTGTACAAATAAATTCGGATGAGTTATTTCTTGAGTACATTTCGTTTGTTTTGTAAATAGAACAGCTAGCCAACACCGGCACTGGTGCTCGAGTGCAGACCGCGCGAATAATAAGGGCGGCGCGCTTATGTGTTTTTAACAAAGTTGCCACTACGGAAATAAAATGAGATTTTAGGAGCACATGGTAGCGTTGGCTGTCTGCCACGAGACGGACTTAAAGAAAATTTACTGGCCACAAAAATTTAGCTTCGCTACTGCGCGGCGCCCCCTCCGGGACGCACCGGTTAGATTAAAGTTTTGTTAATATGGAAAGGTTGTTGCGGCGGCGGCGTACGATTTCCCGTGAGATTAAAATGAACACATTTCAGATTTCCGAACTCCGATCCAACTTTGAGTAGATCGACACACAATGGTCCGCTGTGATAAGAGTGTTCGCACTGATGTGTACACATAATATTATCGCTGCGCGAGTAACACTTGACACGCGAACCACTATTAAATTTGGGCTTTTGAAACAGCATCCGTAAATTGTAAAAGTTCCTCTGACGAGCCCATTAACTAGGAAACGTTTAAAGCACGAGTGTACAGTAACATGGCGCAGACAGACACATGAACTATGTAGCTTCAAATACATTGTAGAGATCCTTTGTTAACACGAAAACGTTCGTAGCTTTGTAGAGTGAAAGAGTACAACCGATTCAGTGATGCGCCGCTTTGTATAATTACGAGTAAAATGCCTAACATCGATGCGCGTATAAGTTATCAAGATGAGTGTCCGTGCTCAGTCACTCTCCACTCAGTCTTATGTAAGTGAGTGCCAATCAGTCTATCCGCTTCTACGTTTGTGGTAACAACTGACCGCCTTAGAGGCTTGCAGACAATCTCGGTAAATGGTGCCATTAGCCGAATGCGTAGTAGCTCACGCTGGGTAACGAGGGGCTTAGCCGCCGAGCCCGCGATCATTGAACAATTTGAATAATACATGGAAGTTGAAACACTCACCGAACATCGGGAAAGTTGGGATGGTGAAGTTAGGAGATAGGCCGCGTTTAAATAACAGCGGGTGCAACGCCGCTGATGTATAAAATTGTTCACACTCTTCCGCAAATTGAATTTTCGCGCTTACGTACTCTATAGATGCAGAGCCATCAATATGAAGCGTCACAATTTGTGTGTAGGTGAATTGAAAGTTATTGCTTTGAGTGTAGTATATTTTTCGATTTATTTGTACCATATTTATTTACGTTTTAGTTATCCAGATTGGCAAAGAAAAATCTGAACCACTTGCGCATACCTTGTTATGGTCCTCGGTCTGTGTTTATTAACTGAACAAAACCCAAACAATTGCACCAGCTAATGATTAATATAAGTTCGATGAGCTCGGTACAAATGAAGTGACAGAGACAGGGCGATAGTTTTCTCACGGGGTGCAATTAATCATAGGACAGGGGCGGCTGCCGCAGACGATAAATCATCCGGGTGGACTGTAACGAGCGTATCCTCTGCCTCTACTGCGCTATGAATTCACCTCGTCGCGTCGGGGTAGTCGCTAACTGCTGGTGACTGCCTGCGGTTGGGTTTCTGAACGGTGTATTATCTTTTATACCTCTGTTTTTATGTCCTTTTTTAATATATTTATTTTTACACTTAATTAATAATACAGGTGGAATTTGAGGTTTTGAGTTTTGCTTATTTCTTGAGTAATTCTGCCAATAAAGTAGACTATAGTTTATGAGAAAAGGAAGATAATAATCAAACCAACCAACCAGATATCTGGACATGCGGGAGCATGTCAGAGCCAAGCAAAGCAGGCGCGCAGCTCACAGTGTGTAATATTACACGAACCATTTGGAGCCACTTTTAGCCCCTATGAGGGGCTAAAAGTGGGTGCCAAGTTCAATGGTCAGTCCTGAAATTTATTTATAACAACATAAACTATATTTCTTTTTATAACTAAGGATCATACATTGTAGCCTAATTTCTGGCTTGGCTAGTCCGTCCGTCCGTCCGTCTGTCCGCAGTTTAGCTCAGAGACGCACAGTACTAGAGAGCTGTAATTTGGTGTAAGTACACGAATTTGTTGTGCCGAAAAAGTGGTAAAATAAAATCTCGTAAAATATTTTTTTTTATGGTACCTCCTGTACACGTAAAGTGGGGATGTTTTATTTTTTTCTCGCGTACCCCTTAGTGTGGGGTATCATTAAACAGGTCTTTAAAAAATATTGATAGTTACCATTAACAATTTTTTGATTAAAAAATTCGTTTGTGAAATATTAAGCTTTAAAGTGCTAAATTTTGCTCGACTCGAGTGTCCCCCCCTCTACCTGCTAAACGGTTATGTTTGGGGGTGTGAAAAAATTCACAATAGTAGTATATATAACGAAGTTTAAAAGAAAATTATCATGACTAAGTAGGCTTTACAACTTTACGAGTAATAGTCGACCAACTTATAAAATGTACTTGGATAACATATTTTCTTAAACAAAATGTATCGGAGAACATGTTCTTCAACTGCAAATGTAAGTTTGACAACTTTATTTTTACAGCTTTAATATGTATGTTTTTACGGTATGTTTTTTGGGGATAGGTAGGTTTTTATCGTCAACTATTTTTAACTAACTTCAAAAAAAGGAGGAGGTTCTAAATTCGTCGTAATCTTTTTTTTAATGTGTTTTCCCCGATTTCTCAAAGACTCCTGCACCGATTTTGAAAAATTCTTCTTTTTAAAATTAAATTCAGCGAATCAGTTTAGTTAGTTCGCATAAGTAGGTATTTTGATGGGCAACTACGGAACCCTACACTGTGCGTGGCCCGACACGCACTTGCCCGGTTTTTAGGGTTCCGTAGTCAACAAGGAACCCTTATAGTTTCGCCATGTCCGTCCGTCCGTCCGTCCGTCCGTCCGTCCGTCCGTCTGTCCGCAGTTTAGCTCAGAGACGCACAGTACTAGAGAGCTGTAATTTGGTGTAAATATATGGATTTGTTGTGCCGAAAAAGTGGTAAAATAAAATCTCGTAAAATATTTTTTTTTAGGGTATCTCCTGTACACGTAAAGTGGGGATGTTATTTTTTTTTTCTCGCGTACCCCATAGTGTGGGGTATCATTAAATAGGTCTTTAAAAAATATTGACAGTTTCCATTAACAATTTTTTGATAAAAAAATTGGTTTGTGAAATATTAAGCTTTAAAGTGCTAAATTTTGCTCGACTCGAGTGTCCCCCCCCTCTACCAGCTAAACGGTTATGTGTGGGGGTGTGAAAAAATTCACAATAGTAGTATATATAACGAAGTTTAAAAGAAAATTGTCATGACTTAGTAGGCTTTACAACTTTACGAGTAATAGTCGACCAACTTATAAAATGTACTTGGATAATATTTTTCTTAAACAAAATGTATCGGAGAACATGTTATTCAACTGCAAATGTAAGTTTGTCAACTTTATTTTTACAGCTTTAATAGGTATGTTTTACGGTATGTTTTTTGGGGATAGGTAGGTTTTTATCGTCAACTATTTTTAACTAACTTCAAAAAAAGGAGGAGGTTCTAAATTCGTCGTAATCTTTTTTTTAAATGTATTTTGCCCGATTTCTCAAAGACTCCTGGACCGATTTTGAAAATTCTTCTTTTTAAAATTAAATTCAGCGAATCAGTTTAGTTAGTTCGCATAAGTATTTTGATGGGCAACTACGGAACCCTACACTGTGCGTGGCCCGATACGCACTTGGCCGGTTTTTTTATTCATTGAAGTCAACAACCAAGGCATAATATCAAACTATTGAGCTTGGCTCTCATTTTTCACATTTATGTTTTTGATGGTTCAGTTTACGGATAAATAAAGTTATTATTAATTTATAAGTATGTCAGATATAATTTTTTCAACTGGGTGTGGATGTGGCTATCTCCGAAACTATGAGGAATATCAAAAA
Source organism: Agrotis clavis (assembly GCA_954870645.1). Lineage (NCBI taxonomy): Eukaryota > Metazoa > Arthropoda > Insecta > Lepidoptera > Noctuidae > Agrotis > Agrotis clavis. Next base: position 13,747,659 of record OX940919.1, on the reverse strand, counting down.
ACGTTGAAAGGAGTCTCGAGGCCGATTTTGACGAAAACTAAAACTGCATCATTAGATTTTAGAAAAAACAATAATCCTCGCCAGGAATCGCAAAAAAAAATCACAGCCTGTATTATTACACCATTTGATTGTGTAGCTAATAAGGATCAAATTCTGAGATATGCTCTAAAACTGGGATCGCTGCTGTGGGCAACACGACTGCCATGTTGAAGGGGGATTGGGCGGGCCGTGTCTACAGAATGCATCAGGATCGATGGGCTAAGGTCGTTACACAGTAGGTGCCGGACGGGCGTCGTTGCCGAGGGAGGCCTAGGAAACGCTGGCGGGACGACCTAGACACCTTCATGACAGATTGGCCGGAATAAGCCGCCACAGGAAAAATTTGAAGGTTATGGAGGAGACATTTGCCCAGCAGTGGGACAACACAGGTTAATTAAAAAAATATATAGTAATGATATTATGCATTTCTCAGTAACACAATAAACTTCACTCGAGCAGCACCAAAATTAAAATATATTTTCAAGTTTTTGTACTAGAGCTAACCTTATCGCTTGATGGATGAGTGAATGGAGAAAACTCCGTCCACTGCTAATAATTTAAAACTGTTCATTTAAATTATGAACATTAAAATTTAAAATTCTGGGTAACAAACTCAAAAATGTCACCTGGAGTTCTTTTAATGTATCATCAATTCAATATACGTTTCTATTTTTTAAAACTTGTCCCAGCTTGGAAAAACACTTTTCAAACTACAAACTCCTCAGGTAGGAGTGTCTAGGAGACGTCATCACACGCTCTCGCCGCCCTCCTCTGACAATTTCCCGCTCCAAATCTGTTAAAAAGTGTCCGTTGCAAACTAGTTTAATTAACTCACCGGGAATGTTCGGTTTTAACCAGCGATCCGGGAACTTAAACAAGTTAAATTAAAAATTGCTGCAGCGAATGTTTACAAAATGTTTAAAAACCGCTGCGGATGCACGCTTCCGAAATTTTATTTAATTAGGTTGCGTCGATTGTTCTTTGCCTGATTGTGTTGAACAGGCCTGGGTCAGTGAGACCTCAGCTCTATTTCATAAAAATGTGTCCCGGATAAATAAAAAGCTGTGGATTTCGAACAAAGTTTTGGTAGACGATTTTTTCTGCCTGTTTTGGAGCATGCCATTTTATGAGCTGCCAGTATTTGTTTTAGTATTTAAGTAATAAAAAAACTGTGAATACCTACCGAAATATTGTTATTATACATAATTATATATAACGTTACACTCTTTGATTAACAAAGTCCTTATCCTAACATTTGTGATCAAAGTCGGTTCGTACTACACCAAATTGTTTGCACCACTAACTTTTCCTTTTTCGTTCAAAAATTGCCCAACACTTTAAATTCTTCCAACTTTCTGCGGATATTTAATTATTCATCGTAACTATTTCAGCCGTGTCAACTGAAGAATTCTGGCCGTAATAATTTGGAGCACATTCCTTTTTCACAGAGGCATATTAGATGTGGTGCAGGTAAGGTAGGGTTTTCGATGAGCCGGGTGCGCCGGGGTGCCGGAGCCCGGGAGCGCCGCACTGCGGCTGACCGCGAACGTTGCGCCATACACGATCTACCATGAGCCCTGAATTCTTTATTCACGACGCACACTTTGTGAATTTGTGTACATTTCCTTTTATAATTAGACAAGCAGGAGCTCTAGTATACTTACACATAGTTTGAGTTGTTAATTCATAATTTTATGCTCCTTCAGTTTTTAGATTTTTTGGCTACTGCACGGTATTCAATTCAGAATTTTGTAGGCTACTTTTGTAATTTTATTTAAAAATATGGCTTGTTTTTACAGGATTACTGCTAAAATTTTCTTATGTCATGCAGGTTTTTCTTTTAGCTGGTAACGAGAATTACCGCAGATACAGATTTTTCATGGGAATTTGTCCCGTTTAACGTAATGTTATCTTATTGTATGTCTTATTTGTGAGCACTTGAGTGTTGCATAGCGGCACAGTTGCGGGAACTAATTGTAACTCCAGACTTTTTATCTGAAACACTGACTCCGACTAATTCAATTAACACGAATACTTGCTTCATGAGCCAGAACGTTTGAGCCACCGTCAAACAGATTACACCAAAACTTTCTAAATTTTTAATCTCAACTTTGGAATTTTTTCAGTGAGAATTAATGAGCTTTTAATTGGGTGTGACGGTTTTCAGAAACCAGTAGACAGTAAACGTTTACTTTTTAATGTTTCCTCTAAATCAATCAATAAAATACTTCTTACATAATGGCTATTTTAGAGTTTATATTTCTTCTGCTAGTAAAATTTAGAAAATGTGTCCAGCATTGTACCTAACTACAACTTTCCCTAACTATGTATGGTTACAAAGTCTTTTTAGTAGCAGCACGTTTTTGGTCTATCTTGAAATAGCTACGGGGTCGGGAAACCTTTCTATAACAAAATCTTTCTTTGAATGCCTTTGAATGCCATAGGCTTTTTAAGACACGACTGTGACAATGTGACAGTCTCAAATCGGGGTCAGTTGATTCTGAGGACGATGGTTGCAGGTGAGATCTTGGGGATTAGTTTGTTTGACTGAGCCCCAAGATCTTACCTGCAACCATTATAGTCCAGTTAACGAGGATTTTTTGTATGAAGACTTTCGAAAAATTCCTCTGGCGCTGAAATTTGGCATATGATGAGAATAGGTGATACGGATTACAGATGCACAGTAATCCAATTTTCACCTCACCCGCTCGGAAAGATTCTATTTCTCATTCAAAATCTGAGCGCAAAACTCCATTTTGTGCTCTAGAGCACAAAGTGTTGTTTAAAAATCGAACACGTCTTGTATTCAATTATTTTTCACCTCACCCGCTCGGAAAGATTCTATTTCTCATTCAAAATCTGAGCGCAAAACTCCATTTTGTGCTCTAGAGCACAAAGTGTTGTTCAAAATTCGAACACGTCTTGTATTCAATTGTTTTCTACTTTTCTACACTGGCAGGCGAGCCGCCCCCACTACATTTCCTCGCTGTGTGAGGTGAAAAGTTGTGTGTTGCACTCGGCAGCAAAGTTTTTCTGCGTCTCGTACCTTTGAAAACTTCGCATCGCTCAGGATTCTATATTTGAACCGCTCGTTTCTCTCGCGGTTCAATCTTAGAATCCTTCGCTCGCTCAGTTTTCAATTTAAGTACTCGCGCCAAAAATCAACTTTGCAGCCTTGCATAACAAATAACTATTCTACACTGGCAGGTGAGCCGCCCCCACTGCATGTCAGTGCACCGGGTTGTTGCAACCTATTTTTTTTTTCTGAATATTAGTGTTATGTAGTTAAGTAGATGTCGTAAGTTTGAGTTTTTAAAATTCGAGAAAATCGTCTCGAACCGCCTTATATCTGTCTCTGTCTCCAACATTCACAATGGAATCCAATGAATTTGAGCAATTTTCCGCAAATTTACGTAATAATAACACACAAGTGATAAACACAAGTATTAATGTTCCAAAAAAACATTTAACTTTCAAGATTAACAATTTTAGTAATTTTACTTTTAATTTCTAAAAAGAATAATTAAATACTTATATAGTAAATTGTTTAAGCTGTTTCTCTTACACCTACCATTTCCTCGCTGTGTGAGGTGAAAAGTTGTGTGTTGCACTCGGCAGCAAAGTTTTTCTGCGTCTCGTACTTTTGAAAACTTCGCATCGCTCAGGATTCTATATTTGAACCGCTCGTTTCTCTCACGGTTCAATCTTCGAATCCTTCGCTCTCTCAGTTTTCAATTCAAGTACTCGCGCACAAAAATCAACTTTGCAGCCTTGCATAACAAATAACTATTTTTTTAGCCTTGAAGTTCCGTTTTTTATACCAAAACATGAAAATTGCTTATAACTCTCTACGAAAAATTCCTCAGCCTGAAATTCTTTTTGTATTTGTTTAAATGTATTAGTTAGAATAGGAAAGTATAAAAATCCAACAAATTTTCGTTTTCAGTGTCACTCCAAATCAACTTTTTACATAACGCGCTCTAACTTCTAGTGAAAAATTGCTCTGCCGATTTTTATTTTTTTATGTGATTTCTTATCCTTATATACAAAGGTTTGTTACGTAATCCAAAACTTTTTCCTTTTTAAACAACATTATTTGATGTCAAATCAATCAATTAATGACGTTTGAAAATGAAAAAGGTAACAAACTTTTGTATTTAAGGATAAGATAACACATAATAGTAGATTATTAACCAAGGGCTGTATGACATCAATTGCATACGAGGTTTTTGGCGCCTGAGCGAAGCGAAGGCGCTAATTAACCCGAGTATGCAATTGATGCTTACGCCCGAGATAAATACTCTGCTTTACATATCGATTGTGAGGTAAGTAAACAACAAGACAGCAGGTTTCAATGAACATTTATTAAGAAGAAAAAAATGTGTATTTAATTAAAATTAATAGTATTATTACAATTTGTAAGAGATATGGTCACGTTCTTTTTAGGTATATTTATAGTTTGAATATGAGTTTGTGATGATAAGACTTGAGTTTGAGTGACTTGAGGTTCTTGCATCGTAAATGGCGGCAGTTGACTGGTACTATTTTCTTCATTAAAAAATGGCTCAGATGATGTGCTTTGACGTGGTGATTTTAAGTTTATATTTTCTGTTATTTTCGCGATGCTTTCGCGCCTACTAGTAGACTGCCTTTTTTTTTTCACGCACGCAAGCGCGTCAAATCTTGCTGGCCAGTTTGATTTTTAAATCGATTTCATCTAACATACGATGTGGAAACAAATGGTTCCATATTTAAAATAAAATCTTTATAAAATAAATTGTCTAGATTCCGATTCGAGTAATTAATCGATACCGAGAAAAAAAAAATTAACTTTTTAAAAATATTCTTCGTGCAGTATGAGTATGACAGTTCTTTTTTCAAATTCCAAAACCTATGCTGTAATGATAGCCATACACCCCGGCATTCAGGGGTGTAAGGGTGTACTTACAGAGCAAGAGATATGTAATAAAATGAAAATCGGCAGAGCAATTTTTCACTAGAAGTTAGAGCGCGATATGCAAATGATTGATTTGGAGTGACACTGAAATCAAAAATTTGTTGCATTTTTATACTTACCTATTCTAACTTATACATTTAAACAAATACAAAAAGAATTTGAGGCTGAGGAATTTTTCACAGAGAGTTATAAGCAATTTTCATATTTTTGTCATCTCGAAAAAAAAAAGTTGGATCATTGTGCATCTGTAATCTGTATCACCTTCTTTCATCATAATAAATGCCAAATTTCAGTGCCGGAGGAATTTGTCGGACCACATATTATGCCTCGTTGACTGGACTATTAGTAAGAACTACGAACACGTTGCTGCAACGCGTATACATTGTTTATTAACCCCATACATGCCCCGTTTCAGTTACCCGTGGTTTAGTTAAACAGCGAGCAGTCGCGAGGCGGCCACTCACAATTCAACACTTTGCAAGATGAATGATAAACGCGGTTTTAGTTTTTCGAACGCTTATGGGCTTCGAGCACTTACTTTAATGGTTTTAGGGGAAAACGATGAGACAACAGAAAGGTTTTCGTAGATAACGAACTTAAGATAATGTGCTGAGAGGGCTGCGGCAGTGAGGAAGTGTGGAGCGACTCATCAGCTGAGAGGTTTTACGATTTTACTGGCGGAAATCGTGAAAATTTTATTGATAGTGTGATGTAAGTGAATTTGCTCTAAAGGGCTTCACACACAGCAGCTATAATGTAAAGATGTACATTATAGCACGATACATCTCATTATTTATCTTTCCATAGAAATCGTCAGGAGACCACACACTGCAGCAATAATGTATATTTTTACATCTTCGAATCTAAGATACTGAGCGATACGAAAATATACATTTATGTTTCGATACATCTTAATACATCTCAATACATTTCCGTATATCTCTCTTCGAAAAGGATGTTATAAAATGTAGGGATATATACATTACATTAACTGTTGTGTGTGTGATACATTATGATAATTTTAAGCTATACATCCCGGAATGTAATGTACATTAATATACATTATAGCTGCAGTGTGTGAAGCCCTTAAAAGTAAATTCGTTACTATGTATGTTGCGGGAGAAATATCTTCATCTACGACAGAAGTCGAGTAAACGTACGTATGGACATAAAGTTTTCGTGCTTTGTTTGAGTGATAACACCTGCTGCATTAATTATTATTCTTACCAACGACATCTTTACCTATATCTTACCTACACTACGACCTAGGAATAGTATTATTTTTTTCTTAATCAAATATTTTATCACCACTAGTTTCAAAATTGCAAAAAGACATAACACCAAAAACCAAAAATTCGAAAACTTGTGTCATCTAGGTACTAATCCCCCTGGCCCCCTTGATGGATTACACCTCACAGAGAGCAGACCTGATTCCAAGAAGTAGGAATTATGATCAACATAAAGGATAAAACATTCACAGAACCATAATACAGCAACGGCTTATTTATTTATAATCCTCCGTCACTCGAAACCCATCAAAATATTTATCAGAGAATATAAAAGTACAGCTCTTTATATTTAACACAGGTAATGCCGTTACATGTCGCGTTCAATTTGTATGCTCTAATTACAAAAGTGCAGATTGGTATTATAAAGGTGTGGTTTACGTGCAGTCTCTCTACAAATACGTAGGTAGTTTTCAATTCTCACTTCGTTATAAATAGCAGGAAAATTTATTTTATATTGAATACGGCAATTTGTTGTGATTGGCGCATTCAATATCTTGTATGGTTCACTTAAATATGTAGGCAGTAGAAACGTTTTAATTTTGATCAATTAGTTTTCGTGATTGCTGGGTTGGTTGTGGTTCGGTCTCTTTACTGCAATTTATTTTTGTTTGGGAGCCGATATTGAGCCCTCTTTAACAAGGTGATGATATCCGAAGCTTCTCCTAGCCCACCTTTCCTCAAACTACTCAGTTTTTAGAGGATGCAAGCAGGCATGGACCTGGGTTCAGTATTCTGCTGGAGAGCGGCGATTGCATGAGCGAACCCGTTCCCCCGACATAAGAGGACACCGTTTGTTTTTTGTCAGTCGAGTCTGATATGCTCCTCCCTCCGCCTTCCCAAAACGGAGTATGTTCATGAGGATTGCCGCACTATAAAAAAGGTCAGCTGTGTTATTGGGTTTTTCCATCAGACATTTCTGGCTGGTATCGGGCCAGTCCGATTGCCATAGGCTTGCCCCCTTATAGGTAAATGGGACTTAACCATGACGGGTGAAATGAGGCTGTACTATTCGGTACACTAGTAGGTATATGCGTGATGTCACATTCTGTCAAACTAACATTTTTTGAAGCATGGGATCGTAATACACTCGAGAGCAATGAATCCGGGTCACTTAAAGAATGTTAAAAATCTCGGAAACTAAAAATGATAGGTTAATGCAATAAATTGTATTTAATAGACAATGTAATACTCCTTAAATGAAAGTAAAAAAAATATGAGTCACCATACATTTTATTAACACAAAATTAAATAAAGAAAAAAACTGCTGATCTCTCCTTAAAACAAAAATAGGAAACATTAAATTTTTGAACTTTATTACGATTTTCTTGAATTTTAATACTTCGTATTGCCTCCTCGTGCTTCCATTACTGCGTTTACGCGGTTTGGCATGCTGTACACCAAGTTCCTTATACGATTTTGGAGAATATTCTCCCATTCCTCTGTGAGAGCAATTTTGAGCTCACGAAGCGTGATTGGGGGAGGGTTTCGTTGTTTTACGCATCTGCCTAGCTCGTCCCAAGCATGCTCGATCGGGTTGATATACGGGCTGCGCGCTGGCCACTCCATACGAGTAATGTTCTTCTCTTGAAGGTAGTCATTCACAATCCTACCTGTATGAGGTCGGGCATTGTCATGCATAAATATAGCATCCTCACCTAAATTGACCATAAATGGACCAACGTGATCATTGAGGATTTCTTCCACATATCTTACGCTAGTTAAAGAGCCGTTTTCTATGATCACCAGCTCTGTGCGACTTTCAGAAGAAATTCCGGCCCACACAAGTACAGACCCACCACCGTAGGCTACTTTTTCTTCGATGCATGCTTGCTTGAATCTTTCCCCTGGTCTTCGATACACTCTGTGTCTTCCATCGTGCTTGTAGAGCATACATTTTGATTCGTCGGAGAACATAACTTTTGACCAATCTTCAATACTCCAATTTACGTGGCTCTGGGCATATCTTAGTCTTGAAATACGATGCCCACGCTCCAGTTTAGGGCCGTTTGCAGGTCTAAGGGGTTTTAAGTTAGATTCAGCAAGCCGACGTCTTACTGTCCAATTGTCCATGCACTTGGGTTACTTCCTCCGAGGTGTCGAAACTGATTGGTGAGTTCAGTTCCTGTGAGAAAGCGATTTCGAAGCATGGTGTTCACCAAGTATCGGTCTTCTCGTGCTGTGGTACACCTGGTTCTGCCCGTTCCTGGTCTGCGTAGGTTAGAATCAGTTTCTTCGTAACGTCGGAGAACTCTTTGTACTGTTGACAGCGACACACCGATAGTCCTGGCTGTATCGCGCTGACTCCGGCCGGTTTCCAGCATTGTAAGTATTCTGGTGCATTCTTCAGGCGTAAGCGACATAATTTCAGCTTGAATAATGAATATAGAGCACTATCAACATGGTTTATGTACCCACATAAATGACAGATTACAAACAAAAGCAAAACCAAATGCTGTAATTTCGTAGTTCCATCTTCGAAAGTGGTCCTTTTTCAAATTTGATTTTTTTATGATATAACTTTACAATAACTAAGAAGTTTTAATACCTTCATTTAAGGAGTATTACATTGTCTATTAAATACAATTTATTGCATTAACCTAGCATTTTAGTTTCCGAGATTTTTAGGATTCTTTAAGTGACCCGGATTCATTGCTCTCGAGTGTATGTATAATAAAGCAAAAATAAGCAAATAACTTGGCTAAGTATGTACCCAATCTACATTAAACATATTCCCGTCACCCAATGAGTTTGCAATAACGAAATTAAACACATTAAACAATTCATCATGACAAATTACCCCAAAATATATTCAAACGGCCTTACATTTGTGTACATTTATCGAAATTACCACGATTTGGTTGAAAATGTGATTCCAAGGCTCATTAGTGGTAAAAGGAGGGAAAGAGACAATAAATGGAGGACATTTGTTACTCCTTTACCACCGTCCTCCTTGGTTGTAAAGTGAGCTCGTTTTGATCTCCAACCAATTATCATATTATTGTGTATACGTGTTGTTTATTTGTATTTGAGCCGCGGCAAAAGACCTCCTGGATAATTATTAAAAGCCCCATAAGTAAGCCATTTCCCAAGGTCGGCCCGTGGATGGGTGGGTTGGGCTGGAAGGGCCCGGGTTATCACCATTAGGTGTGTCCACACAGAACGAGCAGCCTCGCGAGGCATTTGCCGCGCAAATCAGCTCGGTTTGTGTGGACGTGTCTCGACCGAGGCAAGAGAGCGCGAGCTGTCGCGGGCGAGCGACCGAGCGCCCGAGCAATCCAGTGTCGGCTTTTTGTTTTGCATGTCTATATTGTTTCATGCCTCAGTCGAGAAACAAATAGGCCTATTCAGAAATTTTCAAAGCTAATTTTTGGGATGGCCTTCTTAGGTCCAACCATTTTCGAATTCATCATCCACAAGTCTGGCCCTTGGGAAGCCTGCGCAAGCTAGGGAGTATAAGTTTAAACACGGTAAATAGCTTGTTTCAAGCTCTTATGCACATTTGAAAAATATAAGAAAAATGAATGCACGTGACCATTGCGCAAAATATGAAAGATATTTATTCTAGATGTGATGACATCCATTTTTCATCCAAATTTGGTCTGTGTAGGCAATAGCACCCCGAGATCGAGTGAAATGTTTATACCTAAAATACTTCTGGTTCTGTGAGTAACGTTTTCTTATAATTATTGGTAGAAACACGAAAATTCTTCGAGTACATCGATAATAATTATTTCATCATTTATATGACAAACTATAGATAACTAGCAAGAAAAGAAGAATATAGTGATGCTGTGAACCACTCAGCACATATTCAAGATCTCCACTCCACTCTCGCTTCGCTCGGGTGCAATTTACTGATGTGTTTTTTTTTCACTCATACTGAACTTTCCTACAATTTATGTACCTACAATCCTTGCCCGAAAAATTATTAAAACAACATCGTTTGCATTTTATTCGGAGGGGCCATTTTTAGTACAACAAAAATAAATAATTATTATCCAATATCTTAGATCCCCATCTTCCAACTTCTACGATTTAATTTACTAAAAGAAAGGACGAATTGTGAAATTTTAAATTTCAATAAACTCTTCAAACTCAATTTTATGAAGCCATAGCCAATAAATTTTACCCTCAGAGTACTGACATAATTAAAAATATAGTATCGAGTTGGTTCTGTGTGGCGCGTGGCGGGCCGGAAACATAGAGTTGTGACAAAACTTTTTAAGAATGCAATTAAAAATAAACGGTTGAGAGGGTTCGAACGTTCGCGACGCGCGCTTTACCCCACAACCTGTTCCATTAATATACAATTTTTAAACGATGGCACATTTTAAATTAACAATGATTTTTTATTTTTTTATTTTTATAGCCGACTGGCTTTTAACACGGTAATAATATGTACAGTATTGGGACTCCCTACAAACGGACGAAACGCGAGCTATACCTACGCGCCTCGATGTCGGGGCGCGCTCGAGGCGCAGACAGTCACGGCCGTACCGTAGTGATGAACGGACGGTGCGTTGTTTTTTTTTTAGCAAATATGACAAGTAGAAAATATTGTGCTGTGTTTGGGTGTTTAACGTCAACAATAACGCATCCAGACATAAGTTTTTTTAAATTACCTGCAACCTCTGAAAGGTGAGTACTAACTATAAAATAATTTTACTTACTAGTAGCTAGTAGCCGTGCTAGTAGGTAGGTACATAATGTGTGACTTTTTAATGGTTATGTATTTTCCTTTATCTCACGAAAAAAAGGGTATTTGGGTTAATAAATACAGTAAAATGAATAAAGTAAAGGAAAGTTACTGAGGCAAGTTAAATAGTTAAGTTATAGGCGGTTCTGAATGAATCATGATACGGTAGGTACTTTTGTGTTAAAACTCCAGTGCATGTGTGTTTTGTTAGTTTGTATTATTTAAAGTAAAGTCATGGTGTAACGGCGCGGTGGGATTGTCGGCGGGCACGGAAATGAAGCAGTGAGCTTCATTTACCTACGGTACGGTGTACAATCAACGTATATTCAGTGTACTACATAAACTTTAACACAGTCATGAATTCTGGAACGTAAGAGTACATAGTACGCTCCGTATTTGAGTGTGCGCACTCGGTTGCATTAGGCCGACTGCCTGCGCGAGCGACGCGCTGTACGAGGTAGCGCGAGCGGCGCACTGACCTTGAAGGAGCGGTTGACGCGAATCCACACGACGACGTAATCAGACCCTTGTTATATCGTCACGGGTGCGTTTTACGTAACGGCGCTACAGTAATATTTGTTTATTATCTGTGTTTTGTGTATGAATAATACTAGAAAAACCGGCCAAGTGCGTGTCGGGCCACGCACAGTGTAGGGTTCCGTAGTTGCCCATCAAAATACTTATGCGAACTAACTTAAACTGAGTCGCTGAATTTAATTTTAAAAAGAAGAAAGCTTTTTATTAGAATGCGAGAAGCTTTTTATTAGAATGCGAGTTTATTATACTTTAAAATTCAATAATAAAGCATTTCGTACGAGTCAGTCAAGGCGCAAATATTTTTCGGTCGCAAAATAAGCACAATTTGTTTTTCAAACAAACATTTGTTTTTAAATTAAATCTATTAATAAAAAACAACACGCATTTTTATTGAACACTTCCTTTTCAATATACAAAGTATTTTATTTGTTTACTTAAATATAAGAAAAGTATATTTACAATCACAACACTAAATAGAAACAGAAAGTAGGCAAATGTAATTAAAGTGCTGGAGACGGGCGTCGGACAGCCCTAACGCATGTTTAAGTACCGCGCGGCTGTAGGTACCTATTTATTTCTATCATGCGGCCGAGAGCCACTACTGTAGATATTTATACTGTGCTTTTAACGTATGAAAATGTCACAAATTAAATTCTTATGCTACGATTGATTTATCAAAAGGTAAATCAAGTGAACTGTGAACTGGACATGGCTGTCCATATACGAGTACTCGTATTTAAAAAAATAATTAATATGACGATTGGCGTCTTTTATTCTTAATATTATAAGGAACATATACGTATCAAAACATCCAACATCATAATCATGAGCCTATCGTGTTCCCACTGCTGGGACACAGGCCTCTTCTCCGTGAGAGGGATGATTATTATGATCATGATCATTTAATAATTATCATCATTAGACAACGATCATACCAAATGTCAAACTGACCGACTACAAAAATCAAGAACTATTTACAATTATATGAGTAATCGCGCGTAGATAATTTAGGCAGAGTCACAAACTTATTATAACGATATAATTTAGATCGACCTCCACGACGCTTGATAAATGAAGTACTGCGAAGGATTTCTCTGTTCGGCACATTTATAATTTCGTCAGACTGACCACGCCTCCACAGACCCTGTGACTGAGTTATTGTTACAAAAACTGGACCAACTAACGAGGTCCAGGTATGTGACGTCTAGTTTGGTGTTCGAGTAAATTCAAACTCAAATTCTTTATTGCATTCATGTGTAGTACATAGGTCTTACAGAAAATTACAGTAATTACTATTGATCGAATAGACTTGACGTGATGTTGGTAATATGAGAAATATATCTGTATTTGGTTTAAATACATATTAAAACGACTCTATGCGAAAAAATATAAAATTAAATTAAAAAAACTTCGTCGCCATGCAACCACGGTTGCACGAAGCAAAACTGACAACTTTTTCTTTGCAACTGTGGTTGCGAGAAGCGAAAAAAAAACTATATCAACTCGATGACGGCACGATTGGCACAGTGGTTGAGTGATTGGGCTGCTCCACTTCGTGTCGCGGGTTCATTTCCGCATGGAGCAAATAAAGATTTGTATCATCTACAAGTAGATAGTTGTTCCGGGTCTGGGTGTTTGTGTATGTGAGTTTAAATCTTTCTAAACGCACTCACCCTGCAAGATAAATTTTAATATAAAGTCTTTCGACTAATATCAGGTGCTCCGGTTGGGACTCTTCGTACAAATGTAGGCAAGGGATGTAATCTGCGTGCGGGGCGTGGGTGAGGGATATTGAAGGCTTGGTCATCACAGCTATAGCTCGTTTTAATAGAATTTCACTTGTAACTACTTTTGGAAATAACGTCCGCCGAGTACGTGGTAGTGTGCCCTTGTTCCTCTTTTTTTACTGTCAAAACTGACGTCCTAAGCTAATGGCCACCTCACCAGTGCTCGGAGTTCGTTAAAGAGGTCATAGCAATGAGGCGCGCCGACAAATATCTAATGTAGGCATGGTTTAAAAACTTTAAGCTAACCAGTTAGTCCGACATTATGCTGAAATGGGCCTATTTGAAGCAGCGGTGAGTTACACAGTATCCGTGGTACCACAAAAACTTTTAAACGTCTGTTGAACACTTGTCTAAAAAAATGTCAGATTAGGACGTTGAAATAAGGTCCGTTTTGCAGTCACACTTTTTTTAGACAAGTGTTCAACAGATGTTTAAGTCTTTGTATTAAGGCTGTAATATAATCCTACATTCTTGCTTTGATGTAATTTTATTTAAAAATAAATATCTAGCTTTAACTTGTTTGTTCTTTTCTTTGTTTCTTTTTGTGATACTGGGTGCAGGTGTGGTGTGTGCCAATAAACGTTTTTTCTTTCTTTCTTTCAATCAAAATACCAATCCAACGTACACGTACATATTTCGTCTTCACAGTCCGAATACCTACATTTTTAGCAAATAAATTATTTCTCTTTCTACCATAAAAGTCCTCCATCAAAGAGCATTAAAACTGAATATTGTATTGCATTTTCGTTTGATCCCATAGTTAATATTGATATCGTTCGCTCGAACTCATTAGCTTCGAGTGAAGAGTTTCCGAGAATAGTGTTACAGCAGCCAATGTGAAGACCGTTTGTGCAGCTTCTCATTTATCCTACAGACACTCAATATTTTCCATCTTCACTTTTCTCAGGTCATTGAATAGTTACTAATTCTCTTGGAGTTTCACGATTTTAACTTTGTAGGAGTTCATTCCGTTGCAAAATGATTTTAGTTTGAAGTTTGGAATAAGTATTGTGTGCATTCAGTTTTGATATTGTTGTTTGGTATACCTTTTACGTATTAATGATAATGTGAATTTAATGTCGTTTTAATTTTTCTTGAGTATCTTAGTATCTATATGTCGCAGAATGAACACAGAAGCACAATAATTTAGAATAACGCCATCTATTATCATGCTACGGAATCAAAACAGAAAAACAAATTGGTATCTCTATTCATTATTGTTAATTTAGAATAACGCCATCTATTATCGTTGGCCTGGAATCAAAACAGATGTACGCAATTTAGAATCTCTATTGATTATTGTTAATTTAGAATAACGCCATCTATCTCTCATTGGAGTAACTATTAAGTTAGAATTGACAGATTGTTTAGGAGCGTCAAATTAGTGATAATTTGGAGATGGTTAGCATGGGGAGCAATGGCAACACCGAGCGAATAGTCGAGTCAAATGTCGATTCGGAAGTTTAATCAGCTATTCGACGTTGACAGGTAGTGACGTTGACAGATGTTGGCTAACCTGTGTGGGGTAGGCCAGATGGGGGGACAGTTTAGTGAAGTGAACACTTTGAATCGGTCCGGCAAGCTGGGTAGACATTTTGGTTGCTCCGCCATGTTAAACTTCTCGCGTTCCTAAGTTTTTAATCGAGCGATATCTCGGACATCCTTGACTATTTTGTATTCAGTGTGTGTTAGCAAGTAATTAAAAGTGTTAACGAAGATTTTCTGAATGTTATTTCCGATATCCCAACCCTTCTGATAACGATTCTCCGTTATCAGAAGTGGGATGGACCACGACGACCCACGTGTTCGAAATAAAGACTATAGTGATGAAAAATGGATGTGTTTGTTGGAACCGCAATTTTCTGACACTGATTCAAGCCGTGAAAACACCTACTACGTCACCACATGGCTTTCGTTTACCGGATTTCGATCCTGAGAAACAAGATGTGCACGTGGTTGGGTGACAACTATAGTGATGTGTTTTCGGGCCAAGATCAACATGGCGCTCCGCTTATGGTCGCTATAGGCCGCGCCAGGAACGGAGGAGCTTCTACCTGGCTGCCTACCGTGTCGTTTCCTGGTATGACGTGGACTGATTTTAAGCGACTTTTTATTGCAAGACACGTGGCCAGCTACAACAAGAGCTGCAAGCGTTTCTTTTGTGAAGAAAAAGCGAAAAGTGTTGTGAAACCTCTGAAGTGTTTTACCTGCTGCAAGCCGGGTCATGAATCCATGCACTGCTACCGCATAAACGTGAAACAGGATATTCGAGCTACGCCGAAGCACCACAACCACAGCGATGGCAACGAGAGGGGTCCATCGACAACTGCGAAGCTTCATGCATCCGGGATCACCTGCTTCCACTGCCACGGCGCGGAGAGAGGAGCGGCGCCAACTCCGGGGCATCGAAGCCTGTTAATGAGGAGAGGATTGACCTGTGCCTCCTGAGCGCGTCGACTGGGATTATCCGGTGAGCAATTTTCATTTTGTTAAGACTCTGGTGCCTTGTGTTCTTTATTAAAGTCTGTAGCCTATAGATTTTGACTTTGATGGAGATCTGTGACATTAGTATTGAGATTTGTTTTCATGTGTTGCCTGATTGTAGCGGGCACTTGATGGATTGTGGAGAATGCCTGAGGGTCAAGTACCATTTGAAGTAAAGGCTTTGAGTTGGATGATAAGTGTGGAATCTTAGATCGGCTGGTCAGACCGTACCAGTAGCTGTTTCGTAGCCGTAGTCCGTATCTTATTGACATCCCGGTGGTGTCCATGGATGCGCGGTGTGCGGGTGGCGCTGGTAGAGGTCGTGTATTGTGCGTTCATGATGAACGGTGTGAAACAAACAGAGGTTTGTTGGTGGGGCTAGTGTTAGCCAAAGGCCACGAATTTGATTCCTGCTTTTTGATGATTAGTTTCTTGCATTGTAATGGTACAAATTGCAAAGGTACTTGGTTGCTCTAGGATTTTCGGTCAGTCTTAATTGTGTTATGTTTAGTGTTTGAACTTAAACTTTACTTGGCTATTGCTGGTTAAGCGGTAGTGATGTTATCGCTGGTTAAGCGGTAGTGGCGTAATCGCTGGTTAAGCGGATTACGTTGGCTTTCGCTGGTTAAGCGTTAGCTGTGTTGACTATCGCTGGTTAAGCGTTAGTAGTGTAATCGCTGGTTAAGCGAATTACTTTGGCTTTCGCTGGTTAAGCGTTAGCTGTTGAATCGCTGGTTAAGCGAGTTGTGTTGACTATCGCTGGTTAAGCGTTAGTAGTGTAATCGCTGGTTAAGCGGATTACTTTGGCTTTCGCTGGTTAAGCGTTAGCTGTTGAATCGATGGTTAAGCGAGTTGTGTTGACTATCGCTGGTTAAGCGTTAGTGGTGTAATCGCTGGTTAAGCGGATTACGTTGGCTTTCGCTGGTTAAGCGTTAGCTGTTGAATCGCTGGTTAAGCGAGTTGTGTTGACTATCGCTGGTTAAGCGTTAGTGTTGTAATCGCTGGTTAAGCGGATTACATGGGCTTTCGCTGGTTAAGCGTTGGCTGTTTTATCGCTGGTTAAGCGAGTTGTGTTGACTATCGCTGGTTAAGCGTTAGTGGTGTAATCGCTGGTTAAGCGTTAGTGGTGTAATCGCTGGTTAAGCGTTAGTGGTGTAATCGCTGGTTAAGCGTTAGTGGTGTAATCGCTGGTTAAGCGGATTACATGGGCTTTCGCTGGTTAAGCGTTGGCTGTTTTATCGCTGGTTAAGCGAGTTGAGTTGACTATCGCTGATTAAGCGTTAGTGGTGTAATCGCTGGTTAAGCGGATTACATGGCTTTCGCTGGTTAAGCGTTGGCTGTTGTATCGCTGGTTAAGCGAGTTGAGTTGACTATCCCTGGTTAAGCGTTAGTGGTGTAATCACTGGTTAAGCGGATTACGTGAGCTATCGCTGGTTAAGCGTTAGTTGTGTAATCGCTGGTTAAGCGGATTACTTTGGCTGTCGCTGGTTAAGCATTAGCTGTTAAATCGCTGGTTAACCGTGTAATGATGTAGACTTTCGCTGGTTAAGCGTTAGCTGTTGAATCGCTGGTTAAGGGTGTTATGTGTGCTTTCGCTGGTTAAGCTTTAGAGGGTTAATATCAATGGGTAAGCGTTGTTATAATCACTGGTTAAGCGTTAGTGGTGTAATCGCTGGTTAAGCGGATTACATAGGCTTTCGCTGGTTAAGCGTTGGCTGTTTTATCGCTGGTTAAGCGAGTTGTGTTGACTATCGCTGGTTAATCGTTAGTGGTGTAATCGCTGGTTAAGCGGATTACATGGGCTTTCGCTGGTTAAGCGTTAGTGGTGTAATCGCTGGTTAAGCGGATTACATGGGCTTTCGCTGGTTAAGCGTTGGCTGTTGTATCGCTGGTTAAGCGAGTTGAGTTGACTATCGCTGGTTAAGCGTTAGTGGTGTAATCGCTGGTTAAGCGGATTACATGGGCTTTCGCTGGTTAAGCGTTGGCTGTTTTATCGCTGGTTAAGCGAGTTGAGTTGACTATAGCTGGTTAAGCGTTAGTGGTGTAATCGCTGGTTAAGCGGATTACATGGGCTTTCGCTGGTTAAGCGTTGGCTGTTTTATCGCTGGTTAAGCGAGTTGAGTTGACTATCGCTGGTTAAGCGTTAGTGGTGTAATCGCTGGTTAAGCGGATTACATGGGCTTTCGCTGGTTAAGCGTTAGAGGGTTAATATCGCTGGTTAAGCGAGTTGTGTTGACTACCGCTGGTTAAGCGTTAGTGGTGTAATCGCTGGTTAAGCGGATTACATGGGCTTTCGCTGGTTAAGCGTTGGCTGTTTTATCGCTGGTTAAGCGAGTTGAGTTGACTATCGCTGATTAAGCGTTAGTGGTGTAATCGCTGGTTAAGCGGATTACATGGCTTTCGCTGGTTAAGCGTTGGCTGTTGTATCGCTGGTTAAGCGAGTTGAGTTGACTATCCCTGGTTAAGCGTTAGTGGTGTAATCACTGGTTAAGCGGATTACGTGAGCTATCGCTGGTTAAGCGTTAGTTGTGTAATCGCTGGTTAAGCGGATTACTTTGGCTTTCGCTGGTTAAGCATTAGCTGTTAAATCGCTGGTTAAGCGTGTTATGATGTAGGCTTTCGCTGGTTAAGAGTTAGCTGTAAAATCGCTGGTTAACCGTGTAATGATGTAGACTTTCGCTGGTTAAGCGTTAGCTGTTGAATCGCTGGTTAAGGGTGTTATGTGTGCTTTCGCTGGTTAAGCTTTAGAGGGTTAATATCAATGGGTAAGCGTTGTTATAATCACTGGTTAAGTGATAGGATTTGTAACGCTGGTTAAGCGCTACAATGTTAAGTACTGGTTAAGTACTTCAGTGACTGGGTACGTAGTGATGCATGGTGCTGGTTAAGTGCCGTGGATATGTTTGGTAGAGTCATAATGCTTTCTTAATTTTGTGCCAATTTCTATTATGTGCCTTATTCTTTCATTTTAGTTTGTTTTGGTTTGGCAGTAGTCAACTTAACATTTAAAGTATCTAGCATAGTAAGAGTTTTCTTATAATCTGTAACGTTATAGGAAAAATAAGGTAGCATGTTGAACAAACCTTCTTAAAATTATTTTGATAAAGGCTCGAAATGATTATCTTGATGGTGTTGTGTCTGTAACCGGATGGAGGTTACGTTTTGAAGACCGGATGGAGGTCGATAGATTTCATGCTTATGACCGGATGGAGGTTATAATGTGTGATGATGAAGACCGGATGGAGGTCAGAGTATGAGCACTGCAATATTTTATTGTTTGAATGAGTATGGGTGTTGTTCGACATGTCAGCTTTTAGAGAAAGAGTTTGTTGTGATTTTTATTAGACCCTGTAATTATTTTGATGAGAAAACCTTTTTCATTTGGGTCAGGAATGGCCGAACGGTTAGAATGATTACTGTTCGAGATTTTTTTCTCATTCCAGGTTCCTCAGGATGTGATGTCTCACACGAGGACGAATGTCTCACACGAGGACGTGTGAATTGTCAGAATGGCCGTGTCGCAGAATGAACACAGAAGCACAATAATTTAGAATAACGCCATCTATTATCATGCTACGGAATCAAAACAGAAAAACAAATTGGTATCTCTATTCATTATTGTTAATTTAGAATAACGCCATCTATTATCGTTGGCCTGGAATCAAAACAGATGTACGCAATTTAGAATCTCTATTGATTATTGTTAATTTAGAATAACGCCATCTATCTCTCATTGGAGTAACTATTAAGTTAGAATTGACAGATTGTTTAGGAGCGTCAAATTAGTGATAATTTGGAGATGGTTAGCATGGGGAGCAATGGCAACACCGAGCGAATAGTCGAGTCAAATGTCGATTCGGAAGTTTAATCAGCTATTCGACGTTGACAGGTAGTGACGTTGACAGATGTTGGCTAACCTGTGTGGGGTAGGCCAGATGGGGGGACAGTTTAGTGAAGTGAACACTTTGAATCGGTCCGGCAAGCTGGGTAGACATTTTGGTTGCTCCGCCATGTTAAACTTCTCGCGTTCCTAAGTTTTTAATCGAGCGATATCTCGGACATCCTTGACTATTTTGTATTCAGTGTGTGTTAGCAAGTAATTAAAAGTGTTAACGAAGATTTTCTGAATGTTATTTCCGATATCCCAACCCTTCTGATAACGATTCTCCGTTATATATGTAAAAATGCATTATCATTCTTACCAAGTCAGTTGTAGTTAGCGCTGCCATACTTTTCTATCACTAGTTATTTCAGCAGTCACCTTCTGTCCTTGGTGGAGCAAAACAGGCTGTCCTTCTTGATTGATGAAAAACCAACCTGTTCCAGTGGAGCTTTGAATTCTAGGGACGCGGTATCTAACCTTTCAATAGAGTCCCGCGACTTCTCATTACACAGTCTATCCATCATTATCTTTGACATCCCTTTGGTCATTTAAACACTGAACAGACCAAATATTTGATTGGTTGTCTCACGTCCTTTTCAGCAGCTCCTGCTAAATAATCTTGCGTGAAACTAATTACGATCGACCTTAAGACAAGCAGTAGTAGTGCGAAATGTGTGGCAGTCAAGTGGCGTACAGTCCGGCAATTTGATATGAAGTCCGGTCCATTAGCCGCGAGCCGGTAAGCCGGCGGCCGACCGCGATGTAAATGTTGTCGATTTGTTCAGCACGCCGCTTCCCGCCCACCATCCACTAAGCTAATGAGCCCCTTACAGAGGTAGTGGGATCATTTCTCTTACACCTACAATCGGTTGATATCTAACAAAGTTTTTGCTAGTCATGTTGACACCTAAAGGTTAACTGTCCATTAGAGCTGTGTAGGGCAACAATGCGGCAGGCGAGGAAAAAATTCAGCAACAGAATTGTGTGCTATTAAACTAGATTACCACTTTCAAACCTTTTATTGACTACCGCAAACTTTAACAAGAAAAAAAACCAGCTCCTCCTTTTACAAATGTAGTTATAATTATACCATGTTTATGTGTTTGCCCTTTAAAACATTGAAGAAAATTTAATATGTCAATTGCAAAACGGCTTTTGACGCGGATCGAAGGGTCCTTTAGCAGTTACTTACCTACACTTTTTTTAGACAGAACAGAATATGTTTAAGTTTTTGTGGTACGAGAGTAACTCTTTCCTCTCTTTCTCTCTCTCATCAAATAACAATTTAAGACGGTGGGAAAAAATGTTTTTTCCTGAAAATAGAAGTTTTCATAACGCCATTAGCCTTTGAAAAGCCCCAGCGGCCACTGTGGGGTGGAACCGGCCCTGTTAGAAACCTATGATCTACTGAAACAATGAATCCAAAAATATAGATTATGTTAATTGATAAATCGACACGAGAGTTTAATTAAGGAAGGCCTTATAATTTAATGTCACACTTTCTCTAATTCACTTCCCTACATTCCTGGAATAATAGGTGTGTAACATACACATAATTTTGCAATTCAGGATAGAGATAAGGAATGTAATACCTTCATAAATTTTCGAGGGTTTAAGATAGTGAGGGGATGTCCAAGAGAAAATAAAGCGGATCCTCATGTGGTTTTAAAATCTCTAGTGATGTTATCTGATGAAATTCTGGGCATGAGACGTGATCATAAAATTGGTAGTGTGTAATAAAATTGGGCTACCTTTGCCGGCACTGAATGAAACTATTTGTCGTAGATACGTTGAATTAAAAATGTTTAAGACTTCTAGTTTTCTTGCTAGAATTTGAAATAAAAATCTTAAATATTTTTAACTAGCTGTTGCCAACAGTTAAAACCCGCTACGAATCGAAAATTATTCCGTGGGAACATAAAATCGGGATAAAATCTATCCTATGATGGTGGTAGGATGGTGAAAATCAGGGTTATAAACTGTGTACTAAATTTCATTTAAATCCGTTCCCTAGTTTTTGCCGAAAAGAGTAATAAACATCCATCCATCCAAACAAACTTTCACGTTTCTCATATTAGTAGAATTATCATTTTCATCTTAAACATTGTGCGGTACATAAATGGGGGATGAACATTTGAACAACCTCTCCTTTTATAACTGGTGAAAAATATAATCAGTTAACTTTACTCCCTGGTTGCGTCAGTCATAATATAATAAATTCTTTATTGGAGTTTTAAACCACAAACCAATTAATCCACCTTATTTAATACAAATCTCTCATAATACTGTAAACAATAATTAAAACCACAAAGGGCTTATTATTTACCTCATTATATTCCAGGTGTAACGGGAATATTCTTCTCGTATTTAATTTTATAAATTCGCACTGACCCGGGATCGGTTTTAAAAAGAAATACTTTTTACGGGAAAATGTTCGAGGATTTACGAAAGGGTCGGCTCATATATTACATTAAGGCGGCAGGGGTCATTCGTAACAATTATAACCTAATTTTTATGTTTTTAGACATGTTGTAAACATTGTTTGTTAGGCGGCCCATAGACCTACAATAACATTGTACAATACTTTTTTTTGTACAATAAAATTGAAAGGTTATAAATTATAGTTTATTGTACAATAAACGCGTTCAGAAACATAATTTTCTAAAAACTGCATTCCACATACTTTAATCATCATCAATCGATTGCCACGATATTTTTGGTTTATTTGAATAAGTTTAACGCTAAACGCATTTAGCAATTTCTTGGGAAATCGGGCCTAAGATAACAACGACAGTTTTCTATCAACCATAAAGATTGATATAGCATATAACAAACAGTGTTACTGAGTTCAGTTTCTATAGAAAACGGTAAACCGATTTTCCAGTAACGGTAGTAATAATAAGTACTTGCGGTTGCAACAGATCGCAGATGGTTGAGAAATATGTGGAGGCACTACCGTTATATTTACTGCTTCGGCGATTCAGTTTCCGAATATGTAAACAAGTGTTTTCACAAAAAGTTTTATTTAAACTACGTTCTAAGATTTGTTTTACTTGTTCAATGGTTCTGAAATCAAATCTTACTAGACTAACATTATAATACTCTTTCACGCAAAAACTACTGAATGGATTAGGATGAAATTTGGTAAACAGATAGTTTGTAACCTAGATTAGTACATAATATAGTAGTTTTTATCACGATTTTATGTTCTCGAGGGATAATTTTTGAGTTAGTGTGTTTGTTACTTTTTCTAGAACTTCTGAACGGATTTTGATGCAAGGTACACAAAAAGTTTATAATCTGGATTAACACATGGAATAGTTTTTATCCCGACTTTATAATTTATAATAATAATTTTTCTTTATTTTCGAGTATCATTGACTCATTACATTGAAGACACACTATCAGTCACATTACAAAAACATACAATATTATTAATTCAATAAAATTCAATTTATCATTACATTAATTTTTAAAATACACAGACACAATTCACATTATAAATAATAATAAAATAATAATTTTTTCACAATCAGCCTTTCAAATGTCGCTGACAACAGTGGGAGATGATGGGGCAATCCAGTCTATCCGCGAGCGCGGCCAGCATGCTGTTAGCGCTCCCCCGCACTCGCCGTACCAGAGACGTGCTTCTTTTGCGCATAGTGGTGTGGAAGCAGTCTACACGCGCTTCCGCAAACATCTTCGATGCACTGCAATAGCGGGGGAGCGCCAACATCATCCTGAACGCGTTGTTGAACTGAACTCGAAGGGCGCTGTACGTCTTTTGCGTATAGCTAGTCCACAGACTGCACGTATACAGTGTAGTGCAGTAAGCTCTAAAAAGCGTTATTTTAACCTCTGCAGTGCACCGTGCAAATCTGCGTATGACCATGTTCGCTCTGACCGACAGCGCCCTTCGTTCCCGCTCAATGTCTGCATCGTCCTTCAGGGTAGAAGTCACGAAATGTCCCAGGTACTTAAAAATTTCCACCCTTTCCAAGGGTGAGCCATTCAGCTTGATGAGTGGCATTTCTAGCACTTTCCTGGACCCCCCCTGAAAAACCATACACTGACTTTTCTTTATATTATACCGCAAGCCATGAATAGCTGCATAGTCCTCACATATTTTTATCAGCTTCCTGAGTCCACAGACCGAGGCGCTCAACAGCACCATATCGTCCGCGTAGCTGATGTTATTAAAACAGACGCCATCAATGTGACAACCGATGTGTTGCCCGCTGAGCGCCTCGATCAGTCCATTCACATACAGGTTAAAAATGGTGGGCGAGCTTAACCCCCCCTGCCTCACCCCGCATTCCAACCTATATGGATCCGACAATGTGCCCGCCCACTTTACGTTATTCACTTGGTTTCCGTACCAATACCTAAAGATATTTATAAGTTCACACGGTATGTGGGAAGATCTCATCTTATTCCACAGGATATCGTACGCGACCAGATCAAAGGCTTTGGAGAGGTCGAGGAAGCAAGCGTACACAGATGTTTTTCTGTCAGTATAGTATCTGACAGCACTCTTAAGACACAATATCGCAGCTTCTGTGGACAATCCCGGTCGAAATCCGAACTGGTTATCGTGTAGCTTTATGTACTTGTTTAATTGTGTATTAAGAATGCTATCAAACACCTTTGCAATTATTGTAGCTAGTGATATAGGTCTGTAGTTAGATATGTCCGACAAATCCCCTGCTTTGTTTTTTACCACAGGCACTACGATAGTCCTCAACATGTCAGCAGGCAGGTATGAGTGTGAAATACAGAAGTTGTAGAACATAGCCAGCACCCTGCACATATGATGCCCAGCATGCTGGATATGCTCCACCACTAAACCATCATGACCAGGAGACTTCCCATGGGAAATCGATTTTAAAGACATTGAAACGTCTCTGGCTGATATTCTAGTACCAACATATTTCCCACACACTCCCCCTCCCCCCTCCAGTGCCGAGGACGCTCCCAGCGGTGACCTCACAATAAAATTGTTTTTAAATTTATCGGCTATAACTTTCAAATCGTTCGTCCCGTCGACACTCACAGGAAGACCAGGTCGCATCTTCAAACAGTTGGTACTTTTCCAGAACCCCTTAAAATCCTTCGTGCTATGTCTAGAAGCCAGGTCATCCATTTTTAACTGGTTTTGATGGTTTTGACACCATTTTAAGCGCGATTTAAATATTTTTCTGGTCTCACACATATTTGTAAACATAACACCAGTAGTAGGACTACCACACAAGAGCCATTCCCGAAAACTTGCCCTGGCTGTCCTGTGACTGTCGCTCACAATTTTGCTCCATCCTACAATGGTTCTAGGTGGACGTTTACTCTGCTTACGCCTACCTCCCCGCCCCTCCACCGATGCTTGGGATAACGCAAGCACGATGTCGGAATACATCGTGTCGATAACTAGTCTATGAGTAGGGTCATTACAATACAGATCACTACACAGTTGAAATTCAGACGGAAAATCAATAAGTCTGAGACGTTTATGACATTCGGTTCGATAGTGTAAGATGTCTTCTGAGGTTTTTTTCTCCCCACTTGACCCCACCGTTATCAGCTACACTTGACGTACCTCTAACTGGAGTCAAACGTTCCAATGTACATTCGCATATCACGGGTAAATGATCCGACCAAAACACTTCATAGTTTACACATATATTGCACACAGAGACCGCAGCTGATTGCGACATAACACAATGATCGAGCCAGCGCTTAGACCCGCAGGCTTGATCTATATAAGTAAATGTCTCCGAGGTCAATCCTAACATATTTACATCCACTACAATCCAATTAAACTCATTACATAACATAGTTAATTCGTTAAAAAATAATTCTCCGGGATGAGCATTAAAATCCCCTAAAACACAAATAGGTTCGTTTATATAATCATTACTAATAGCACTTACAGTTCCCATGCAGTCCGTAAACAATGGCAGGTTATCTGATTTGTTTGTCGGCATATAGACACACACTACTATCAGTGGACCCGCGGCCTCGTTAACACGAATAGCACACACACGCGGATTTTCGCAGTCAATCACTGTTACACTAGGAAAGACACTAGTATTCCAAAGCAGCGCTGTCCCCCCATGAGGCCTGCCGCGCAGTAGGCCCGCCGTTGTGTCAACCGCCGAGGTCCCTCTGGAACTAAATCTACTATCTATGCTATTCAGATACACCAACTCTTCTGGAAGCAGCCATGTTTCTTGTAGTGCTATAATCACACACTCGTCACATAAACGTCGAACATCGTTGACGGAGCTCTTTACGTTTTTACAATTGAAACTGGCCATCTTGTAGGTCGTACTATATGCATCGTTAGAAGATACTGGGCCGTTTGCAGCGGACACTCTGTCCGCCTTTCGATATTTATAATGTACAAAAGGCCTAAAGATAATACCCTCAGGCCATGTCGTTTCGTCTAAAAACAAGTCCACTTTAGACTCTGATACAAATAATTTATATGCTTTATGACCCAATACCTTTTTTGTGTTAATCTTTTCAAGAAATACCTTCTCCTGTGTTTTCATTTTTATATGGTCCACGATGTCGGATTCCAACGTATCAATATGCACATTTGTTATGAAAATAGGTATCTTCTTGTTAGCGGCTTTAAAGGAAGATATTGGTGCGAGAGCTTTACCTCTTTCGCCTAAGTACCTGTACTTTTGTTTCTTTTTCTTATTTACGGTTTGCCAAGAAGTATCTTCTTTTTCGCAATTTGTTGTTGCCGTCAGCTCAGGTAGTAGACCCTTTACTATACTAACTCCATTGTCAGTGGGTTTTTGTACCACAGGCTTCGTATGTTTGAAATTACTTGGGCTCATAATCTTAGATAACGGCTTGTCTCTCCCCTCCACACCGCCAACACAGCTGATCGCTTGCGCGACCGCCGCCGACCCCAACGCAGCGACCGATACACTTGGTGTTGGTGACTCATCCTTACGCCTGACCCGAGGTAACGGAGTACACACAATACCATCTTGACCATTATTATTCAAAGACGAAATCGATGCGGGGGAGGTTATCTGCATACTATTATGCGACTGTTTCACTTCGTGTTCGTCTGAGGTATAATTGTGGCTCAAAGTCATCCCTATAGGTCCACTCTCCAGATTCCAAGCACCCCGTCTCATATTCACATATCCCGCTGGTTGAGTTGGCGGGGGCAGCGATGCGTGCTTCAAATCTTGTATATCTGCTCGTAATTCCTCAAGCTGTTTAATAGTAGCATAGGTTTTGCTGATATTTGCAATTTCTGAGTTCAACTTAGTAATATCTTTTAGTAATTTTGTACAATCAAGATGATCGAACAATATTGGGGGTAATTTTTCAAGTACCTTCGCCACAAATACTGGAATTACATCAGGATCAGTGCTTTTGAATATACTAACAATGTCATCTAAGTCTCTTTCTTCCTTCCCTTTCCTTTTCCTTATGATTTTTCGTTGATCCGTTGGCAACGATTCGAATAATAACGATTTTGATTTGCTGATTTCAACACTTGTGAACGCGGAAACACAGATTCTCTTGAGCGTTTCTTCGTCAATTACTGATATTTTATTTTGCACAAATGCTAATAATTCGTCGATAACAATATTGCAAACGTTACATTTTAACACTTGTGACATTATTACAAATTGCGTCGGCGCACTTAGCGCGTCACACGTAACACTTTACAACCGACCTTGACCGCGACGCGCGGGTGACTGTATTAATTTACGTAGTTTTTATCCCCATTTTATATGGATAGTTCTCGAGTTCTAACGGATGAAACCGCTGGGAACAGCTAGGTCATTTCATTAATTGTAAAATCGAAATTCAACTACATGTAAAATATAATTTAGTGGAAACAAGGATTGGAATGGACTTTGACTCGTAACTCGGACCACTCAGATATTGAATATTTTGTTGAACGGAAAATTGTATCGGTTTGTGCAACATTGTTCTTGAATTTTTGATCCGTTAACGACATCTATGTTTGATAGAATTTAAAGTCACAGTTGCCTTTAGATATTTATTGCTTTTTCGGGATACTAGACGTAGCTACTCTACAAGTTGGAAAAAGGAATCATGCGGTAAAAGTTTCCGATTCGTCTTTTGTATATAGTTTTTTTTTTCTAATGACTGTTTTTTTTAGCTAGGTAAAACCATCAAATGAGTCCTTCCACCCAGGGCAGGGCAGGAGGGACTGTCAGACTCGTACTGACTAAAATCCACGGTGTCCTTCAATAGCCCTTTATGTTCCGGGGTCACGGTAATGAGACAAGTCCCGCTACCCCGGCAGGCTTTGGCCCTCTAGAGGTCATCTTGCTGACGCTCTTAGATGCGCGCGTGGAACACAACGCGCCATCGACCCGGCACGGACCATGGGCAGGCGGCGAGTTGCCCATTACTCGTCCCCCGAATGCCCGCGCCTACGGTGGCCAGAGATCGTCTTGTGACGTCTGTCGCCGTGGGCGGCTACCACTGCGGAGGAGTTTCTTCTATGTCGTGGATGCGGTTAAAAACGTTCCCATACACACAAAGACTCAGACCAAGGTGTTCATAATAGAACTAACCCATTTTTAGGGTTCCGTAGTCAACAAGGAACCCTTATAGTTTCGCCATGTCCGTCCGTCCGCCCGTCCGTCCGTCCGTCCGTCCGTCCGTCCGTCTGTCCGCAGTTTAGCTCAGAGACGCACAGTACTAGAGAGCTGTAATTTGGTGTAAATATAAGGATTTGTTGTGCCGAAAAAGTGGTAAAATAAAATCTCGTAAAACATTTTTTTTAGGGTACCTCCTGTACACGTAAAGTGGGGATGTTTTTTTTTTTCTCGCGTACCCCTTAGTGTGGGATATCATTAAATAGGTCTTTAAAAAATATTGATAGTTTCCATTAACAGTTTTTTGATAAAAAAATTCGTTTGTGAAATATTAAGCTTTAAAGTGCTAAATTTTGCTCGACTCGAGTGTCCCCCCCCCTCTACCAGCCAAACGGTTATGTTTGGGGGTGTAAAAAAATTCACAATAGTAGTTTATATAACGAAATTGAAAATAAAATTATCATGACTAAGTAGGCTTTACAACTTTACGAGTAATAGTCGACCAACTTATAAAATGTACTCGGATAACATATTTTCTTAAACAAAATGTATCGGAGAACATGTTCGTCAACTGCAAATGTAAGTTTGTCAACTTTATTTTTACAGCTTTAATAGGTATGTTTTTTGGGGATAGGTAGGTTTTTATCGTCAACTATTTTTAACTAACTTCAAAAAAAGGAGGAGGTTCTAAATTCGTCGTAATCTACTTTTTTATTTATTTTCCCCGATTTCTCAAAGACTCCTGGACCGATTTTGAAAATTCTTCTTTTTACAATTAAATTCAGCGAATCAGTTTAGTTAGTTCGCATAAGTATTTTGATGGGCAACTACGGAACCCTACACTGTGTGTGGCCCGACACGCACTTGGCCGGTTTTATATATGATAGGTACGCGTTTGACTAGTACTATCCTGCCTGGTGGATGGTGAAACAGTCTTTTTATTTGTTAAGTTTTTTCATCTTATTCTGCCTTTTTATTATTTCATTGTATGGGAAGAAAAACTCGGTCAAATTTAGCAAAATAATTTTTCATACTGTAAATTGTATGAACAAAAAAAATATCATTTTTTTATGATTTCATTTGATTTAGCGTCATGTAAGGACCATTTCATTGTATGGGAAGGAAAATGTCTGGGCAACAGAAGTGGGTCAAATCTAATGAAACCCAGACTAATACTTATACGACTTTATGCTGTTAGAAGAAACATTACTCTACTCTTAACCAACTTCTACTGTCCATGATTATTTGTTTGTTATCAGTATTCGAAGAAAGATGAAAAAGCTTTGTATAATTTCTAGCTATATGGTACGATCCCTTTTACTGCTAGGTTCATGTCATAATCACACGTATACAACGTGTAACGTTATAGCGCAAAACCTCTCGTGGGGTAACTCAGCCCAGCTCAGACTTTTGGAAATTCGCAAAAAAAAAAAATTTTATACTGATGGGCCCGATCAATTTCTCATTTTGTATGAAAAAGCAAAATTTTTTTTGCGAATTTGCAAATGTCTTGGAACAAACATTGTTCAGTAACATGGGCTGAGTTACCCCACGAGAGGTTTTACGTTATTAACGTTACACGTTGTTTAAAGTATGTAAGATACCATCTCTGATCAACCCTTTACCCATCGCTTGAGTCAACTTCATCAAAACTATAGTTTCTTATTCATCAAAACCAAAACAAATGAAGAACTTTTGTAGAGACGTAGACGCAATGACTTCATTCGCAGTTGAGTTGATTGGTGTCTTATATTAAAGCTGTCAAAACGTTTGACCTTTGTGGAAAGCTAGAAAATGTGTGTCTTGTCCGTGTTATATAAAGCTGAGACTATTTCAGGCTCCAGTGCCACGAGGGCTTAGTGTGTACTAAATATACCGACACACCCCGCCCCGCACCCCCGCGTGACGTCAGAGTACAACCCCAACCCTTTAAGCCAGTGACACAAGATGGGGAATGCATGCTCAATCTACTTATAGCTTTGACTTTTAAAATCTTCTGATTTTTTTTATTATTCTTTTAACATTTAAAAAATGTTAAAAGAATTTTTCCCTCATTTAAACTATTGATATAGAAATCCACTTTTTATATATCAATGATTTTAACGCACTTTTTTAGGGTTCCGTAGTCAACAAGGAACCCTTATAGTTTCGCCATGTCCGTCCGTCCGTCCGTCCGTCTGTCCGCAGTTTAGCTCAGAGACGCCCAGTACTAGAAAGCTGTTATTTGGTGTAAATATACGGATTTGTTGTGCCGAAAAAGTGGTAAAATAAAATCTCGTAAAATATTTTTTTTAGGGTACCTCCTGTACACGTAAAGTGGGGATGTTTTTTTTATTTCTCGCGTACCCCTTAGTGTGGGATATCATTAAATAGGTCTTTAAAAAATATTGATAGTTTCCATTAACAATTTTTTGATAAAAAGATTCGTTTGTGAAATATTAAGCTTTAAAGTGCTAATTTTTGCTCGACTCGAGCGTCCCCCCCCTCTACCAGCTAAACGGTTATGTTTGGGGGTGTGAAAAAATTCACAATAGTAGTATATATAACGTAGTTTGAAGGAAAATTATCATGACTAAGTAGGCTTTACAAGTTTACGAGTAATAGTCGACCAACTTATAAAACGTACTTGGATAGCATATTTTCCTAAACAAAATGTATCGCAGAACATGTTCTTCAACTGCAAATGTAAGTTTGTAAACTTTATTTTTACAGCTATAATAGGTGGGTATGTTTTGGGGATATGTAGGTTTTTATTGTCAACTATTTTTAACTAACTTAAAAAAGGAGGGGGTTCTCAATTCGTCGTAATCTTTTTTTTTATGTATTTTCCCCGATTTCTCAAAGACGCCTGGACCGATTTTGAAAATTCTTCTTTTTAAAATTAAATTCAGCGAATCAGTTTAATTAGTTCGCATAAGTATTTTGATGGGCAACTACGGAACCCTACACTGTGCGTGGCCCGACACGCACTTGGCCGGTTTTTTTTGCTTACCATAACCGTATAGTTTCAAAATTAACTCTTCAAAAGGTATTGTCTAGAAAATTGGAACCACACGCTCATCGCCTCATTGTTCCTGTAAAATTCTGTATTTAATAAAAAGCCTTTCAAAATTCTTGATACACATTGTTCTTTTACAAGCTTGTTCACTTTGATAGCTTCTCGGTACTAAATATACGTATTTACGTATATTTTTCTAGGTGGCATAGTGACTCAGAATAGACGGCTATTCGCTAACCTTACTAGTGAAGTCCTTCGGAAAGGTCAGGTTCGAGTACGCATGTATGGAAAGATTCATGAATGTAAAAGTGTCAAAAGGAGTACGTACTTCCCTTTTGTGGGGTACACGTGGAGTAGTGTAGTCTCCGCACCCCACTGGGAATAGACATGATGTAACTTTGTCGCGTGTGTATTCCAAGCCTAACAATGCAACATATTTCACAGTTGTTATTTAACTAACAAAACGTTTGAAAACAAAAGAGCGCTCACAAAGACTGGACGTTTTGTCAAAAAAAATCCATGCACTTTGATATAGTTCGTAAGTAATAACACAGTCATTAAAGCATAGTGTATTGGCTGGTAAACCTATTAGAATAAAAATTAAATAAAAAACTATTTCTGACCAAGCAATAGGAAATATTACACTATCACTCACTACACAAAAATACCGACACTCAACAAGGCACTTACCCTCCACCAGCCCCAAAATACTAACCATACTAACACAATATAGATATAGAAATAATAAATCTTAAATTAATGATTCGCAACCACTGTCTTCTAAAAGAATAAATTATTATAATCCGATGGGAGACCTGGTGTCCTGAAATACAGGCCTCAAGCCTAGTTTAGGCACCAGTCTCCCACAATATACTTACTGTAGCGAGTTTTTTTCCATAAGTATTGCTGTATTTGATGTATGTTGTGGTGAGAAAATAAATCTTATTCTATTCTATTTTGTTTGAAGTAAAACTGAAAAATGAAAGTTGTATTGTATAACGGGCTGGTATCCGCAACTCCTCAAAGATGAAAGTTTTACATAACGATCTGCGTGTTCACTAAAAAATACTAAGAAAAAAAGAATTGCAAAAGTAATAGACATGGCAAGATGGCATTGTAATCAAAGCACACGCAACGAAAATGAACCCTCTGCAGCTGGACATAAAATATTGTCAGAATATTATTTTCATATTTAAAAATTATCGGGACCTACAATTAATTGGCTTTTGTACTCAGTAAAAGTAACAGGTTTTTTTTCCGATTTCTTCGAACAGTCTGAAAAGCTGTTATTCATAAAGAATATACTCTACACTTCGTCAAATAATTCAAATTCATAGCAAATCATACTCTTGTCAGCTTTGTGCCGTAAAAACTATTAATACTAACTCCTGGTTCATGAAATCATCAAATGCGAATACAACCTACTTGACTCGATTACGCTCCTGTCGAGTGCTATTGAAAACGGATCGATTTTCAGTGTAAAGGCTTACTCGATCCCTATCGAAAACAACACCACCCTTATTACGTTCAATAAGCTAGTCATAATATAATTATAATTAGTGGAACTAATTTTACGGGTAACTTAAAGCGTTTTATTTGTGAAGTTTAACACCGCACAAGTAGTGTCGAGTGACTAACGATCATAATGTACCCATAAACCGCTTTCAAAGTTATTAGAGGCCACTCAAGTGTTATAATTAGAATATCTTCATGATGTTGTCCACACGTGTTTTGTTTTAATCAAATCAGCAGATCAAGAGCTATTCAATCTAAAAGGGATCCCTTACACGAGAGTGTTTCATTAATACGGGTCCTAAATTACTTACCGGAGAAAAACCGACTCACAAATTAAACATGAAAGTTGTACATGTTTTTCCCTATTACACGCCCCTCAGTACCTATCCCCAAAAATGTGGAGCTGGTAACATACTCGGCTACATATAATTCGTGGAGCAAACAATCAATATTTACAGAAGCATTAGTTCTAGCCGACCGAATGTAGCTTTAAGTAATTTTGTTTGAGCAAAGACTTTTTACTGCTTTATTACGACATTTTCGCTCTTTCTCCCTACCGCTGGGAGAATTAAAATTTTAATGGATTTTCAATGGCGGCAAGTGAAATAAAACCACCAGCACGGTGATTACACCGCTTCCGCGCTACGGAAACAGTACGTACTGCCTGAACACTGCCAATTTAATTGCGGTATTAAGGAAATTAATTCAAAACAAATGCAAATTGTTTTCGAAAACCTCCGCTCCTTCAGTACGACGCAAATTGATTTATTTATTTCACGTTAGCTGTTTACTATTGCCGCGCTTGTGATATTATTTGAAAACGATTGATCTCGGCAAAGCTCACAGAGATTCGTTCAAATGAAACCTGGATACAATTCTATCAAAACCGATATACCTTGCCGTGCCTGCAGCAATTTTATTTTTATTTACTTCGGCGCACTAGTA
Organism: Agrotis clavis; assembly: GCA_954870645.1. Lineage (NCBI taxonomy): Eukaryota > Metazoa > Arthropoda > Insecta > Lepidoptera > Noctuidae > Agrotis > Agrotis clavis. Next base: position 13,713,926 of record OX940919.1, on the reverse strand, counting down.
GGTAGGTAGGTACGCACTTCAGGCATTTACACACATGATATGTAAAACTCGTTTTCATTCAGAAGTCGTTCATCGCTGAATTAATTGAAAGGATTATTTATATATTTTCGACGGTACGGTATTCAATCATTCACGTTTATTTATTACACTACATTTATTAAACCCCATATTTATGCAAAATTAATCTGCTTCGGAATAATTTTCGCAATTTGCAGTTAAAAATGTATGCTTAAATCGATTATAATTCGTCTGGATTCAAAAGAGTGAATAAATATTATCGTAAGGAAAATTCAGGATACTCGAACCGGAAGGTCTTATTTCACTGGTTTTGGAGGCTAACGACCTGTGTTGGTTACGTTACTACGAGTTAAGAAACAAACAAGATTGGGTAGTAATCACGTTCAATAGGTGAGTAATAATAGCATCATGCGAACTTGTGAATGTTTCCCCTTAGAGGCTCGACCCACGTCGCCCGCTAGCTGTTACTGACTTTTTATTGTCCATCGTATAATATTGATGGATTTCGAAACGAGTTTTGAATTAGATTTAGCCGTTATAACACCCAGAAAACTAAGCCCACACAAAGGGAAGAAGGATGACTTGTTCAAAAGAATATCTTGCCGGGCGGTCGTGGCGCGGTGACTCGGTGTCTGAACATTTCCCTAAAGCAATTTGTTTTTTTTTTGTTATGAATAAAGTAGCAGCTCGTGTTTTAATCTAAAATTAACACGTTTGCGAGCGTGATTCACACGGGTTACGTAATATTGTTTAGGAAAGATTTTCTAAAAGCGGCTTACTATTTCTCTTGCAATGTTTTCAGCACTTTATCGTCTTACTCTGCTTCAAATGTTTCTAAAACAGGCCATGTTAATACCTCTTGAGATTTTATTTCTACCGAAAGAAAACTGGGAATGAAATCTCTGAGAGTAGCCTATATTTTGTCAGCTAAACATTTAACCTTTTAATTTTTTTCGCATTTTGAATGAGCGCTATAATTGCACAAAGAGCCGAGTGCTGCAAATATCCTTAAATATATGGCTTGGGTGTCAGCACACTGCAGGCTCTGCGGTTCAGATTTAAGCGCAACCGAGCGGAAGGAATGCAGACGAATGATATTCCTTAACAGCCGAGCAGGGGATTAAGAAAGCTCCAAGAGACATATATTCCTGTACGAGGTACAGAATCACCAATTAAGTGTGAGAGTCGGCTGGAATTTGTAATTAATGTGGTTCGGCAATGTTTTCAACAATATTTTGGCTGTTGTATTTACGGCTCTTGCATTATACACATACTGGGTATATGTATGTACATAGTAGTTAAATCGTGGCATTTTCTAAATGGCATGGCGGCTTTAATCCCTCGTCGGTGGTCGGCAGCGACTGGTTGCCATTTAAGACTTGTGGAATTGTACCTAATTAGTTGTTCATGGTTACTCGTACTGCTAAGATTAACTAGGTTCTTACAAGTGGCGTGAACTGCAGTAGCTACCTATACCTAGGTGAATTGATTAGAATAATTAATTTAATTACATGTTATCGTTGAGTTTTAACACCTTGCACGGATTAATTGAGTACCTAAGAACAAAGAAAAATCATAATTGTTAAAAAAAAATAGGTACTTATAGGTCAAACTGGTCAAAGTATCAGTTCAACTATATTTTTGATATTATGACTGGGCGACTATAAGAGCGCGAGCCATATTTGGACCTGCCCTCCAACAGTGTTAGGCAACAACAGTTGTTTCGGAGTCAATATCAGGATACCAAAACTAGGAAAAACAGAACTGTGCAAACGGGAAATCGTAACCCTGGAATGTAAAGGGCTATTGTAGGAACACGGTGGTTTTTAGTCCGTACGAGTCTATCAGTCCCTTATTCCGCTCCACCCTGGGCCACACTGGGACACATTTGATGATTTTACCACTAAAAAGATCATTATCAAACCTTGGGGGTCTACTCAAAATTGATCATAAGTTGTCAAAGAAAATATGGACCTGGCCGAATGTAGCTCAAAACTTTAAACATTATTCAACAAAATTAACCATACTTAGGTAGATATCTACTTCCTATTATTTCAGAGTTAATGACTTCGACACACATCAGTAATAACTGTCCGTAATAATGTTGTTTTAGCGATTATTTATCAATTAATCTTAGCGCTACGAAATGGAAACATCCGTAATTTTGGGCTAATCGTCCTCGTAGTACGTAGACATCGAGAATCGACTTGATTGGATTTTTAATAATATATCCAGCTAGAAATTACAGTAATCAGAAAAACACTCCTTTTAAAACAAAACAGTTCGGATCTAATGTTTATAGGCAGCTTTTAATTACAGAGGCACTAGCACGAGTTTTCACGTTTTTGTGAGGTAAAATAAACGGGCACTTTGATTTATTTAATGGAAAAAAATCCTCAGTCGGACACCAGAGGCGCTTTTCATTTTCCATACGAAAAACACCGTATATACTTCAAGTACATAAAATACTTTCAACTCGAACTGCACAATCGCTTCCAGTGCCTAACCGAATGCGAAACTGTGGACGAAATCAACAATGGGTTGGTGGAAACTGTCCAAGCTGTGGGGTCCAAGTTCTCTAAGACCCCGCGCCGGAATAAGCTTCAAAAGCTCTCGAACGGAACCATCAAGTTGATGCAAGACCGGTCCGAGATGAGGCTGCAATCTTCAGCTGATATGTCGGAATATGGCAAACTCAATAGACGAATCTCTAAATCAATGCGACGTGACCTGCGCTCCTTTAGTGCGGCACGGATCAAAGAGGCAATCGAGCGGAACCAGGGCTCAAAAGTCTTCGCAAAGAATTCGTCTATTGGGCAGAGCCAAATGACTAAGCTGAAGATTAACGACGGCAGCATCATTTCGACGAAACCGGAGATCCTAAGAGAGCTTGAGAGGTTTTACGGACAGTTATACACATCAACACGACAACCCAGTGTCGGTACAGCTCGAGACGCAAGAGCTAAACTGACTCGACACTACACTGAGGATATCCCGGACATCAGCCTGTACGAGATTAGAATGGCTCTTAAACAGCTCAAGAATAACAAGGCGCCGGGTGAGGACGGAATCACAACAGAACTTCTGAGAGCGGGTGGAAAACCGGTACTTCTAGTCCTCCAGAAGTTATTTAATTCCGTCATACTCGAAGGTTCTACGCCAGAAGCATGGCACAGGAGTGTGGTTGTTCTTTTCTTCAAAAAGGGTGACAACACCTTGTTGAAGAACTACAGGCCAATCTCACTTCTGAGCCATGTGTACAAGCTGTTCTCAAGAGTCATTACGAACCGTCTCGAACGCAGGTTTGATGACTTCCAGCCTCCCGAACAAGCCGGTTTCCGAAAAGGTTTTAGCACTATAGACCACATACACACGCTCCGCCAGATTATACAGAAGACAGAGGAGTATAATCGGCCATTGTGTTTAGCGTTTGTGGACTATGAAAAAGCCTTCGATTCAATCGAAACCTGGGCAGTATTGCAGTCCCTCCAACGATGTCATATCGACTATAGGTATATCGAAGTGTTGAAGTGTTTGTATAGGAACGCCACCATGTCCATCCGACTTCAGGAAGAGAGCACGAAACCAATCCAATTGCAGAAAGGCGTGAGACAGGGAGACGTTATTTCTCCGAAACTGTTCACGAACGCGTTGGAGGACGTTTTCAAGCTCTTGGAATGGAACGGACTCGGCATCAACATCAATGGCGAATACATCACTCACCTTCGTTTTGCCGATGATATAGTCATCATGGCAGAATCGTTGGAGCACCTCAATGCTATGCTCAGCGACCTCAGTATCGTTTCCCAACGGGTCGGCCTTAAAATGAACATGGACAAGACGAAAGTCATGTCGAATGTCCATGTGGCACCCGTACCGGTTGTTGTTGGGAACGATACTCTCGAAGTTGTAGACCATTATACTTACCTTGGACAGATTGTTCAGTTAGGTAGGTCCAACTTCGAGAAAGAGGTCGCCCGAAGAATCCAACTCGGATGGGCAGCGTTTGGGAAGCTACGTGATATCTTCTCATCGAGAATCCCACAGTGTCTCAAGACAAGGGTGTTTAACCAGTGTGTGTTGCCAGTGATGATTTATGGCTCTGAAACGTGGTCTCTGACTGCTGGCCTTTTAGAGAGATTGAGAGTCACTCAACGAGCAATGGAAAGAGCTATGCTCGGAGTTTCTTTGCGGGATAAAATCCGGAACATGGATATTCGGCGAAGAACCAGAGTCACCGACATAGCTCATAAAATTTGCAAGTTGAAGTGGCAATGGGCAGGCCACATCGCTCGTAGAACTGACAACCGATGGGGAAGAAAAGTTCTCGAGTGGCGACCACGGACCGGAAGGCGCAGCGTAGGCAGGCCTCCCACTAGGTGGACCGACGACATCGTGAGGGTCGCGGGCAACGGATGGATGCAAGTGGCGAATTGTCGTTCGGCGTGGCGGTCTAAGGGGGAGGCCTATGTTCAGCAGTGGACGTCTTCCGGCTGATGATGATGATGATGATGATGACATAAAATACAGAAACGTTGTGCTGTTGACACGAAATCAAAATGTCGCTATGTTCAAAATAGGTTGAGAAAGCCTTGCTATAGGGGCAAGCATGTATACTGTCATTTCTATACAGTATACGAACATCATAAATAGTGTCGGGGTCTTCATCCAGAGGGGTTCGATCGCACTGTCCTTTGTTTAACTTACCGCTTAAAAAATATTGGATATGCTAAAAATTCGATCAAACACAAATATTGACGATCAACATATTATACCATGCAGTTTTATCACATTCAAGGAGAAAACACTTCACTTTATGTTGATCTATGGGGTACGTACGACTTTTATATTTTATGCGTGTGGATTTTATTACCAATATTTACGGAAGGATTCGTTCAAGTTTCGGTGTTTTACAACTTATGATCATTTAAATAACTATCTGGTTTCAGAATTAGCATCGTATCTCAAACAATCGTACACTGTGTATTCTCAAAGAATCGTACGTAGGTATACATAGTTAGCAGGAATTAGGTTAGAAATAAAAATACATAACTGAATGATTTCTAAGGAGTATGTGTGATGATGTGTAGGTACTTGATATTATAAAATACTTGTTACTCAAGCACTGCAAAGTTAAAAAGAATACTCCTCAACACAGCAGTTAAAGTAGAACCCTTCTTATTTCCTTTCAAAAATACTTATTGCCGCGTTAAAACTTGGAACGCGTTGACAGCTAATAAAACAACAACACGTAAACTTTCCGAGTTTATAACAGAAAGTAATTCAGTCTCGTCTTAAATACGGGTTGGTAAATAAAAATATACGGACAAACGCCCGACTAAGGCACCAACACTGGCAACCAAGATTCTGCGTTAGAACCAAATAAAATATTAAGGGAGAGTGGGAATCCCGGTAACCTCACAAAGTAGACACCCTCTCAAGAGTGTTTCTTCCTATTGAATAGCTCCTCCCGTAGATATATGTACTTTCATATTTAGATCAGCAACAGAGGGAATACTTGCGAAAGCTGTATTAATATTCAATTCTGATGATACAATAACTCTTGCATTGTCTTTAAGTCGACGATGAAATGATTAGCTGAAAATGCGTCTGCATAATTTTTTTGTTTGAGAAATGAAGGTATAGCTTTACAGATGGTTTGTGAATCTGGATTGTTTATCGGTCACGATCCAAATATTTAAGAATCTAAACAAAAAGCGATATAATTCTAAATAAATATATCATTTAGACAAGATCTAATTCGTGATCGAGAATGAACAATTTTGTTTGGAAGAAGAAAAATTCCGTTTACCCATTAATTTGTAAACACATTAAATTGTCGTATTCATATATTGATCAGAATATTGTTAATGTAATCTTTGTTTTAAATGCTAAAGCCTACCAAAGGCTTCCATTGTTCAATATTCAGATCAGCACCGCTATCTCTTCGTTGGCTCGAAGGTCACGGATATACCAGATTTTTATTCAAACGTATACCTACTTTCCTATCTATATAACATTCTATGCATACCCTTTGTTAGGCAGACAAAGCGGGTAGATCACCAGCCGCTCTGAGGCTTACAGTAAAATATTCTTACCTATTCAAGTGCCATAGATCTTCATTCAAAGTTTTGAAATATCTCCCACTTTTCTTTCTGCGACTGTCAGTTCCTATAACCCTATTTAATCGTGATATGTTAATCTTTTTTTTCCCTCCGTCCTTTTTTTCGTTTGCTACCAACGTTTGTTTTTGTATACCAACCTCTCTTTTATCTCTCCTGTATATTTTACTACATACATTTATGTGTTTCAGCTTTCGCAGCGTACCCTTCCTCATTTAATTTAATACAAATCTTTACCTTACCTATAAACACTCGTGTGAATGACTTTTCTCCTTTTGCCGCCTGTATATGATGCGGGGATCCTCCAATATATTCAGGCTTGTGAAAAATAAAAAACAGGAATCGTATTATCATACTGCCGTCCTTTAACAAGAATGCCGTTAAGTGACATTTTGGCATTTTTGACTTTCTGATGCCATTTTTATCAGAAAAAAAAGCTCTATCGATCTGTCTGATTACGGTTTCAATAGCTTTTATAGTTTTCGAGATATGAAAAAAAGAAATGCCGTTAAATGCACAAATCATATAGTAAACCTACGCTAAAACGTAGTTATGTGACATTGCAAAGCTAAAACGCAGCTAAGGCTTCATAACTATAGATTTTAACAATAAATTTGTGATTTGTTACCTAGCTAAATTGCCGTTATTTAAGATTCCTATTCATAAATGCCGCTAAAAGCCCTTTGCTGCATTTTAAGCATTGTACAGTACAGTTAGAATTCATAATAGCGGCAGTTATTTAAAAATCTAGCAAAATATTTGAATTATTGTAAAATACTAAATTGCCGCTATCCAACATAACTAATCTAAAATGCCGCTTAGTATACTTGCGTCGTTGCACAAGAGGGGTTTTGGAGTTGGTCTTTTAAGAGGTCCAGGTTCCTTCCTCCTTGTGCTGATGGTGATCACCGGGGTTTTAGTGAGGTAAAAATTCCATACTTCCCAGTCTTATCCCCAAAAACCGGGCGCCTTTTGAAGATTTCCCCCCAAAACAAAAAAAAAGTGTTCTTGCGAGAGTAAAAGTTTGGGTGCTTCTGCTCCCACGGCAGCGGAGCGGGGACCGGGGTCCGGTGCGGGATTGATGCGCGGCACTCTGCACTCCGTTCCCACGTCGTTGGAAAACGGAGAAACAGGTCCTCATCAAAAAGCACGGGCGCCCTGCTTTTTCTCGGCCCATAGTGCTGCTCGAATAGGTGGCTAAGCTCTTTGAAAGAGTGATTGCGGATAGCCTTGTCGGTTTCTAATGCATGAGAGCCAGTTTGATTTCAGGAGCGCTCGACTGTGGACGCTACCTATCATACGCGTAAGAACCCTCACGACGGGGACAGTATCCCTGAGCAGAGTCGTCTTGGCGGTGTCACTAAACATCACCAACGCCTTCAACACCTTGCCATGGAGTTACACCAGGTCCGTCAGCTACTCCAGTCATCGAGGAGAGTGGAACCGGCGAGAAATATCGCGTGGTGTCCCACAGAGATCGGCCTTGGGCCGCTCTTGTGGAACATCGGGTACGACTGGGTGCTGCAAGTGACCTATCTAGTGACCTCAGCGTGTGCTACGTTGACCAGACGCTTGTCCTAGCGCCGGGATAATCACATCAGGTGACCGACGACTTGGCAATGCACGATCCAGCAGTTGGGGCTTGAGCTAGCGCTGCACAAGATAGAGAACATGTGCTTTTATGGCCGTCTGAACGTGCCACTTTACGGTGTCTTGGTGGTGCTTTACGGAGTCCCAAATATGGTAGAAAGGGTTGACATCGGCGTTGAATTGACGATGAAGTACCTAGGACTCGTCCTCGACAGCCGATGGAACTTCAAGGAGCATTTCGTTTAGCTCCAAAACGGAATCAGGCTGAGGCCGCCTCCAAGTGACTCCTGCCCAATCTCGGTGAGCCAAATGCCTCCTGCCGTAGACTGTACGTCGGTATCGTGCTGTTCATGGCCCTCCACGGGGCTCCTGTCGACCGACATGGCTGGTCTGAGGGTCATTGCCATCCGGACGATCTGGGGATACCGCACTATCGCCGGTGAATCAGTCAACCTCATGAAATGAAATGGGAAGCAGTTGCCTTCTGCGTAGCAGTCATGCTAGCGAAGAAAGAGGCGGGACGCGTGAGGGAGAGAACCGTCTTCACTTTATGAACCAACCAAGGCGGAGACGCCCATGGCAACTGACGTCGTGACTGATTTCCGTCCACCGCAGACGCGTAAGATAATTAATGGGTATCTCGCAGACGGCGAGTGTCTCATGGACCAATGTCCGGGTCGATGGCGCGTCGTGTTTCACGGGCGCTTCAAAGAGCTGTCAACAGTCTTACGGGGCCCTTAAAGGGCCAAGGCCTGCTACCTGTCGCAGGACTCTCTCTCCAGGTAACCGCGACCTTGGAACGTAAATTGCTATTGAAAAATCACCGTGGATTTCAGTCAGTACAAGTCTGACAGTCCCTTGCGTCCCGTTTGACTTCAATTTTGTTGATTCTCTATCAATTTATGAAACGTAATCCAAATCTAAAATGCCGTTATCATGAAATGTTTTGTATTTAGCGACACTTAAGTTATGTAATAAACAAAAAAATATCTACGGCAAAAAATAGATTAAATAATTATTGAAATTTACTTCTCTTGATTGCCGTTAAGCTGTCTTAGCGGCAATATAGCATGGTACGAGTCTGCTTGTTTAACCTAACCTAGCTAACCTACATTGACATTAAGCGTATTTAGCGGCTTTTAAAGTTAGTATTATTATAACTTTTTAAGTGTGGCAAATAACTAAATTATTAGTTCAAAACCATTAGCAAAAATGCCGTTAAGGTATGCATTACGGCATTATAGTTATGATTTTAGGGCTAGATATTTTAAAGATTACTTTAACAAAGTGATAAATGTTTATTTTCTCTAATTTACGGAAACGTTTTTGACTGTCAGCTGCACTGTCTAAAAGAGCCTTTTAAAATATATTTTTTGGTATTTAAAAGTTTCGAATACGACTCCTGGTTAGGAAGTAGCATCAATTTAAATTTTTTCTACCGTTTTTCCCCCGTATCTCAAAAAGTGATTTTTGTACTTAACGGCACTCTAGTTAAAGGACGGCAGCATAATCTTTTTATTAACAATAAAATGAATCATGTGCGATACATAATTGAATTTCCAATTTAAGATGCACAAGCCTGGTCACTGCAAAACTACTGAACCGCTTTTCGATTTCCATCCAAATAATACGATCTCCGCATTAGAATTACATGATTGTCTGCTTCGTGTGAAGGTAAAGAATCAGCACTTATAATGATATTACAAAAGGAATCGGTTCGAGCTGGTGTCGCGAGCGAGCGGTGCCGCCCGCCACTTGATCTCACGGGACACTCACAAACCTACTAGTTATTATGATAAAAAGCACTTTCGTTTTTCGTTAAATATAAGTATTCAATTGCATAATGCATCTCTCTTACCATTTTATAATCGAGAAATATGTAAGAAGAAAAATTTATGGAATATAATAACAATAATAAATAAATATTTTATTTACAGTTTAATTTTTTTATCGCCTATCTATTTTATTCTTCGGGCGTTTAGGAAATAAACAGTACGATTCGAACTAACTAATAAGTGATCGACGCATGAACTGAACCTGACAAGACGAGCGGCAGTTCACCCTACAGCGTGTTACATGATCGTGCGAACACGAGCCGGCACGAGTCGAGCACGAGTCGAGCACGAGACGAGCACGATACGAGCACGAGACGAGCACGAGCGCGAGCACGTGTGTGTACTGTGAACAGAAACAGAGAGCCTACAACAACGCCACGCTCCTTACCTTCAACAATACACATCGGGTAAATCTTGCTTCCAAAACAAACGTTAATCAATGAAAACAGCTTACAAACACGTATCATAGATATTAGAATAAGTATTTACAATTTACTTAGAGCTGAGTTAAGTTAGTTTGTCCTTATATTTTGGTACCACTTTATATTGTGTACTGGTCTATTTCAAAACACATATCCAAAGTAATGACTGATATATATTATTGTATGTAAAAGCTTCAACAATAAAATTAATTTATGTAGACACATCGATGTTACATAACGACGTCATAACCCAATACAGTAATAGAAAGAATACGAGTACAAAACATTGTTAGTCGATTGTCAATATCATTACATTAAAACTTTGTATCTACTTAAATCTTATTTGGCAGTATTGATCTTACATTACCAAAACTGATGTTATTACCAGTTATAAGCTACTTTTCTTATTCATAGGTACTAAATCCATTTTATATAACAAATTACAACATACTATGGTCGTTTAATGTTCTTAAAACTGACAAAACTGCTTCAGAATGTAATAATATTATTCCGCGAATATACATAGATTATACCAAATTTAGTGACGAATGAACTATTCCCTAGACTGTTACGATTTATCAAAGATCAGGTTAATTGAAACATAACACTTAAAATGGGTCAATGATTAAGTCTTCCGGGATTTTTTTATAATAATTAAAGCTCAAATTTAATGGATGAGAAACCATCCATTACATTTTCTATTTATGAGTTAACACAAAAACCTTATCCATAGCACATTCACTTTGGCCTTAATTTGGCACACAGTATCAGTTATTGATTATACGATACACAATAACATTGTACACAAACTTCCGAACTCTACAAGGAAAACATTTCGCCATTACTAGATAGCATTTGTGGAAACAGACAGAATCACGATATTGAACATGAATCAATAGAGAAACTCAGTGGTTAGTTCATACAGACACAGTCGATACACAGAGCTTACAACGGTCACTAGAGAAGGAACAGAAGACTCGCCCGCAGGCGCGGACGCAGCAACACAACGGAACGGTACAAACCGCGCGCACGCACTTCACGCACTCTTACACCTCGATACCTAAACGATATTTATGATAATATTGTCTCGGCAAAATCTCACTCCACGACACTCGTCAAATATCAGCGAGTTGTATATACTACGTATATATAAATTTGATAAAGTTAATTCGTATTTAAATATTCCATAATAATATTTATTCATAAAAACACTAATTCATCGTACATCGTACTTTCGAAGTTCACAAGGTCACAAGAGGAGGCGGGTGGGGTGGGGTTGGGTCGGGGTAGGGCTGGGGATATACATTGGTCAGTTGTTCAGTAGACGGCGGCGAGATGCAACGTCTGCATGGGCAGCAGGCGCGCTCGCTCGGGTGAGGCGCGCTGTTAAATGATGCTCTCACGGTTCCGCTCGTTCTCCTCCAAGGAGCTTACCGAGCTGCCGCCGCAGATCTGCATCTCAATCTCTTGCAGCCTAGACACACAAAACATTGAAGTTGGTTAATACTCCTGCTGTCTAAAATTCAGCAGCATTACGAGTATAATGCACAACACAGACCTCTGATCCACCTCCCACTGTTGCTGACTTAATTTAGCAGACATGGCGGCATTTTCCGTTTCGACGGTATACAGCCGCTCACGCAGACGTTTAATCTCGCATTCGAGCACGTCGTGCGAGTCGAGCATGACGCGCGGCGCAGTGGCTACGCTGCCGCCTCCCGCGCCGCTACTGCGCGCGCTCGACGCACACGATGCGACAGGCGATGCTACTCGTAGGGGGCTTACTGACGAACTGCGACAAATTCATACAAATCAGAAGCACTTACACTTAATAATAAAATCGTTAAAAGACATCACCAGAATTCCGTTTGATTGTTCAGGAGTCATTTTTAAGTTTGCAAGCATTCGACATTGTTGATCAAACCTCCCTTACCCATTAAGGGCACTCATACTACTCGTAACATTATGATTCTTTCTTACTACGGTACAAGTCATTAATCTGAACTTTGAAGTTTAAGCAAATCTTGAAGTTCAATATCAATCATCGTGTTATCGCGCTGTACTCTAGGGAGTACCACAAGGGTCTGACATTGTACCTTTATTTTTTTAGCAAAATATGTCTTAGATTTGTTGCTTTTACCAACGCAGTTGGGAAATTACATAATATGTAAAACTGTATGTAACTTCAAAGATTTCAACAAACCTATAAAGCTGGTCCCGGTAGGAAGGCGGGTGTGTGAGGTGTGGGGGCGGCAGCACTGGTGCAGGCGGCAGGTTCATGTCCTCGATGGGCACGCGCCCGCTCGTCTCCACCAGCCCGGGCGTTGACTGGCAACGGCCCATGGCCACTGTAAGGCAGTTACATATTAACACATATTCAATCTACTCGCACAAACAATACAGAATACTAACACAAAGGTTAACTCAGTCATGTCCATTATTAACAGAAAAGGGATGTTACAGGAAGCAATAATTCACTTTGTCCGTAACAGGAATAAAGGCTTGTTTTAGGAAACAATCTATTGATTCGGAAAATGTTCAGCTTCATCAAACACACATTTATTATTACGGTGAATAATATACTAGAGAAACAATACCTTTTTCTAGCGGTGCTTTCTTATATTTTTCGAGTCTCTTGACGGCGATCGCCTCTAGACGCACCCTGGCGGCAGGATACTCCTTGAGCACGTCCCACATGTCCTTCTTGCTGAGCACGAACAGGTCCGAGTAACCCACAGATCGCACCGATGCTGTCCGGCGGTTGCCTGTCGACGTGTCATCCACACACTCCATGCCAACCGGCGTCCGGTCCCCCCTTATGAGCTGTTCTGATCCCTCATTCCACATGACACACACATAGACAGAACAGGTCATAAGAAACACCAGACCAGGACAACCGATATTGATGGCAGGGAAACATGACAAGAGAAGTTCAGTCTGCACAGGTTCAAGAAATAAAAATAAAGCTTGTTCAAAAAAGATCCAAAACTACCTTGAAATTTAGACAACACGAAGGGTTAAATGGATCCGGAGTCACATCGCGTTCACATTTTGAAAAATAATAGCTGACCGTAAAAAAATTATAAGAAGCCAACTCTCTAGGGTTCTTATAGTGCTTCATTACCAAGACAAAGCTTTAAAATACAAAAAATCTTACATACGAATGCTAAATATTAATAAAATCAGTAGATATATGAAATCCGTAAAAGAACTAAGCAGTTCTACAAGTCAGATTGCATAGGATATCGAAGTTGGAAAAAAAGTTTGAAAACCGATAATATATGAAGATCTTACGCGGGTGACACTTAAAAATATTGGGGGATCATGCACCAAGAAGTCACGCCAAGTATATGAGGTCTTCAGGGAGGATGCAAAGCGATCGGGGACACTGCCTTCAATACAACCAAAGGAGATGTTACTAAGATGCAAATAAATCACATGACACAAGACGCTACAAATCCTTGATGAGGATCTAAGATGAAGCCATTGAAGTCCGATTCGAAACAAATAAAAGTAGTTAAGCTTACCGTACAACAATATCTCTTCTTTTGAAGTATGTATCAATATGAAAAGGAATATTTAAAGAGCATATAAAAAAACTGAAATCATATCTAAAATGCGTAATTGTAAATTAATTTAGAAATTTTAAAGCATTCCCTAATACAATTGGCACGAACTAGTTAGCGCTAGTCGGGTGCGTCATTGCGTGGTAGGTGTCAAGTGACGTGAGTGAGTGCGTAGGCGCAGCCGACAGCGGTAACAGTCGTCACAATGATGTCCCAGAACCTGTTGGTAGCGTCGCGGCCGCTCCCTCGGCCTGAGTGCAGCGTCTCCTCGAAACGTTTGCTTTTCAAAACTTTTCAAGAATACAGAGTAGTGTAATAATGGCGTGGCGTCTCGGGCCCTGGCGATATTTACCAAGTTGTTTACCTGCCGTGCCCATGTTCAGAATGGAAATTTCGCCAAAATAAGAACCAGCCTTGAGTGTTGCGAGCACGGTCTTCCCGTTGTCTCCGACCACCTGGAGTTTCCCTCGGTTCACTATGTACATTTCCTTTCCAACTTCGCCTAGGGAAAATATATAAATTTTTAATAGCATACCCGGAAATGGTTTTCGTTTTATTTTGTTTCCTTCGGGAGGTAAGATTTTAAATATGCGAAGCTCAAGAAAATCAAAGCGTACCTTTTCTACAAATGTAGTCGCCTGGCGAGAACAGAACCGGTCGGAGCCGTAGAACCAACTCACACAAAAAGCCCGCCTCGGTGTTTTGAAAGATTTCCACCCTGCGATTACGAAAATGTGCTAATTTTAACTTTTCGCGTAACAATAGCGAACTTTGATGGTTTGTGATTGATAAGTATGATAAATAACTATGATACTGAAATATTACATTTAAACACATTGTGAGACGTTGCTTTATAAAGTACGTCAAACAGAATCCAGCTGAAATACTGAAAAGCACAGAAGAGCCATTTGGCGACAAAAATTTACGGGTCGTATAAACGAACACTTATGCATAATTCATGGACGTAAAAAGCGAATGTTTCTCTTTTTAATTATACACGGGGTATTAAGCTTAAACTGCTACAATGCATTAATGTTGGTGAGATGAGTACATAGACTATCATAACTGTCCACGACACAGATCAACTTTGTAAGGATTCGACATCTCGTTAATTGAATTAAGAATCACCATTAGCAGATGGAATAGAACTTAATAAAATTAAATTGCTTGAATCCCAACTCAAACTAAACGCAAATTAAATTAAAGGCTAAGACATTTGGGCGCCTTAACTAATTTCCTCGATAGTGACAAGTTCATTATCCTTCAAGTTGAGTTCCGACAATCCTTTGTCTCGGTCAACATCAACTTTTGTAATGTCTATCAGAGAGGTTCTTAAAATATCTCTATGAGGTTGTCTTATTTCAGAGATCAAAGTATGTTTATTTCTGACCCCGTTATGATATTTGTAAAACACCTGATCCACAGACATTCAGTTGATCAAGGCTCAGCATTTATTTGTTCAATTATCCTTCAAGTACGGCTAAGGAATACTAATCGCCTTTTTCTCTGCAAACGACATGGGATCTAACAGTATGCCGTGGAACGATAATATAATTTCAGCTAAAAAGAAAGTTTGCCAGACTTTACCCATTTAGGACAAAAATGTTGATTTCTACATTTGTGCAAAAATATTCAAATTTTGTTTGTAGAACTTATACCTACCTATTTCTGGCTAATTTTAGAATGTAGCTATTTTTAATAACGTTTTAAAATGTTTTCATAATTATTACAAGATAGGCCCACATTTTTTTTTTATTTATATAATTAAGTGTTATTACTAATAGTTTCATAAAATAATTATAACCCTTAAAATTACCGTGGACATAACAAGTGATGACATTTCCCAAAACATCACAACCAGTTCAAAGCGGCTGTAGACAAGTAAAAGAAAAATGAATACCCACGACAAAAGTATCACTTACCTCTTCAATGTATCTAGGTGTACATTAATAGCTATTTCTGCTTTCAGCTTGTCAGGCAAGCAGGAGACAGCCTTCTCCTCGTCGGAACACTTCTGTGTGAGCCAGAGGTAGTCGAACCACTTGATCACCTTCACCTGCAAGTGCGTCGGCACCCGCCGCATGCGCATGTATGTCTTCACGCCGTCCAGTTTCGCTATAACAATAGAATAAAGTAATCATATAGTTGTAAGAACTATAAGGAACTAGCATCCCTTCAGTTCCATGAATGAATAAACTCCATGTATCAAAGTCCATTTATAATCATGCTGTTGAAGTATGGAATTTAGCCGATCGATACAGATTAAAGGATCATCGTGTCACTTCAAATCGGGATCAGCTAGGAGTTGAGGAAATGTCGATTCCGTGAAATATTAATGAGTCGACAGTTATATAATAATATTATAATCAAAATGTTAAATACCTAATATTCTAGAATTTCAAAAGGTACAAAAATATTGTACCCCATTACGATGGAATTATTATTAATGGACATTTTAGTCAAAAACAAATATCCAAAGTGCATCAAAAGACCGAACACTTAAGTAGCAAACTCGCTTCCTCGATATTAAGAAGAGATTACTTAAGTTGAGGCTAGAGTCTTTCAAACAAAATTTCAATTTCAAAAAGATAATGTTATTCATCAACTTGTCACAAAGTTTCGAGGCTACAAAATGAATTTATACTGTTTCGTAGATCGCACTTAATCTCACCTGTCGCCGTCCGGGAACTAGGGTTAGTTAAGCTAAGTGGAGCGCCTAGTATGTCAAGTGCTAACTTAATGTTAGCAAGAAATAATTGCAATCTCAAGTTTACCAAAACCGTTTAACCCGGCAGCCATGTCTGCTCCGAGATAACAGGCTTAGTTCACAACAAACACACAATAACGACGTGTAATGTGGGCATTAACTATACCTACATTTATACGAGTACTAGTATGCATGTTATATACACCGGTGAGATATGTTAACCTAGTTTACATTCCCAATATATGTACGTGACATTACAATTTTAATGGATATCGATTCGCTGAGACGTGATTGTGCGGTAAAGCGATATAATTCATTGCGTGTCCCGGAGGAGCACATAATACAACCTGGGTAAAATTTATTTATTTTAAAGGGATCTGTTGTCCGTGACATAAGTTTTCTCTGTACATTCTATACAAATGTTTCTGACATGTATTGTGCTTAGGAATAGGTATTTCCAAAATAAGGAGTATAAAAACGGCGCAACTCTCGCAACATTTGCTTTAATAATAAACTCAGTTGGTAAGACACCGCAAATTAAATCATGTATGCTACGCCGAGCCCAAATGAAAACTAATTTACACTGATACAGAGGGTGCGGTTTTGTGTTCCGTCTGCAAATGTAAAATATTAGTTCTCAAAGCGTCCAATTGTACTCAATATGCACAAAGGCTGTGGTTATACTGAAACCAGAAACACAGTTAAATTGCACCATACACATGAACTACCTAATGCAACGAAACTTATACCACGGTAATAATATCTACAGTATTGGAACTCCCTACAAACGGACGAAACGCGAGCTATACCTACGCGCCTCGATGTCGGGGCGCGCTCGGGGCGCAGACAGTTGTGGCTGTACCGCAGTGATGAACCGTCGTCGGTGTGTTGTTTTTTTAGCAAAATCAGTTAAAGTACCTATTTTAATATGACGAGTAGAAAATATTGTGCTGTTTTTGGGTGTATGAATTCAACAATAACGCATCCAGACAAAAGTTTTTTTTAAATTACCTGCAACCTCTGATAGGTAAGTACTGACTATAAAAAAAGATTACTTATTAGTAACTAGTAGGTAGGAAACTAGGAACATAATGTGTGACTTTTTAATGGTTATGTATTTTCCTTTATCTCATGAAAAAAAGGGTATTTGGATTAATAAATACAGTAAATTATATGAATAAAGTAAAGTTACTGAGACAAGTGAAATAGGTAAGCTAAAGGCGGTCCTGAATGAATCATGATACGGTAGGTACTTACTCTTGTGTTAAAACTCCGGTGCATGTGTGTTTTGTTAGTTTGTATAATTCAAAGTAAAGACATGGTGTAACGGCGCACTGGGATTGTCGGCGGACACGGAAATGAAGCAGTGAGCTTCATTTACCTACGGTACGGTGTACAATCAACGTATATTCAGTGTACTACATAAATTATATCACAGTCATGAATATTATTCTAGGAACGTAGATTACCGTATATCTAGGGCTCGCGCGTACATAGTTCGCTCCGTGTTTGAGTGTGCGCACTCGGTTGCATTAGGCCGACTGCCTGCGCGACCGATGCGCCGCACAGTGGTCGGACAGCCCTAACGCATGTTTACGTACCGCGCGGCTGTAGGTATTTATTTCTATCATGCGGCCGAGATCCACTACTGTAGATATTTATACTGTGCTTATACAGTCCAGAACTCATTACAAAGAAGTAAAGCTGGGCATAAAGGTGAGCGGGAACAAAGAGCTGCACCTAATCACTGGCTTCAGTAACAAGTGGCTCTAAGTGTTCGGAATAAGTTAGCACTAATCGCCACTTATTGGAAAATCGAACGCTTGAACTATTACGATATTAAATTTTAGTATTCAACGTGTTCGTGAACATTATGATAGGTTTTACACGTAACTTTAGTATAGGTTTTGTCACGTAAGGAAAGCATATCGGAGCGAGGTGCAAAGTGCTCAACTTCATTCAATGACTGGAACTCGCCGAGCAGACGATAAAATGCAGTGCTCTGCAGGTCGCTAGTTACTCATAAAACCAGTACTGAAAGTTTCCTACACATTCTTTTATCTCGGGATTATTTTATCGCTCGTTCCAGCAAAAATAAACAAAGCACATCTTATAACTTTTGGCATGAACCCTCATATCCTAATTTATAGCGGGTCATTCCGCAAATATTGCAACAGCCAGTTATTCGGCTTTTCCTTTTGTGTAACGGATGTTACGCCAATTTCAGTGACTCTGAATTATTTTTGGTCATTTGCGAATAGAGGGGATCGCACATTGGGGTTATTATGTGAGCTTTTTTGTAATGTTACTTATACTCGTAAGTTGATAAAATCAAAGCGTCCTTTTCCGTAACTTCATGAACAATGAAACATGTCAGGAGGATTTTTAATTACTATTTGCTTACCATTATTCCCAAGTACTACACTAACAATTCTCGTTTACATAACATGAACGTACATTAATTAATAGCTTGAACATCGTTCAAACGCGGTAAGCGCTCCTGAGTGCCCACAAAATAATGTACATAATTATTTATTCTCGAATGAATGTTTTCCAACTGGTACGAATGGGTAACATTGTATGCAGTTACCTGAGTTGAGGATTACAATTTAAACAGTGTAAATACATAAAGTGGGACAACAACGCAATATAAGGAAGAGAGGAAGTTTATGGGGCTAGGCTCAGAAGCAGAATGAAATACGTTTCAAAACAAGTAACTTATACTTAGCAACGGTCAGCAACCTCGGTACATAATAAAATTGTCTCTTTCCGATGCAATAATTTTAAACTGAGATCGCACGGTCCCATGTTAAATACTGCTACAAAGGGTTGTTTGTTTGCTAAGCAGCGTAACAATAAACATTTCGTCACAAAAAACTTTTTGAAAAAAAGGGAACCGACTTCAAAACCAAACACAAAAAAAACTATAAAATAACTTTTCTTTCGGAAGTCGGTGGCTTTGTTTTTTTTTATTTCATTGGCATTAAATATGGCCACCGACTTCCGAAAGAAAAGTTATTTTATAGTTTTTTTTTGTGTTTGGTTTTGAAGTCGGTTCCCTTTTTTTCAAAAAGTTTTTTATTTTTCCCTTTTTAGTTGAGATAATTAACAACAAAAATCTTCATAAAATCGGCGTCTTTGAAAATCTACAATCCTATTGAGCAAAACGGATCTGTGTAAGCAACTTCACGAGGTATCCATTATTGTTATATACTGAAACCTTCCCCAGAATGTAACAAACACTTTTCTGAAAACTGCATCAAAATTGGGTCAGCCAAACGCGAGATAATTGCGGACAAACATGCAATCGTCCCTGAAAATCTACGATCCAAGTAAGCAAAACGGATCCACGCGGGCAACGTCACGGGATATCTATTAGTGTTATATACTAAAACCTTCTCCAAAATGTAATGAACACTTTCCTGAAAACTGCATCAAAATCCGTTCAGCCAAACGCGAGATAATCGCGGACAAACATGCAATCGTCCCTGAATATCTACGATCCAAGTAAGCAAAACGGATCCACGCGGGCAACGTCACGGGATATCTATTTGTGTTATATACTAAAACCTTTTCCAGAATGTAGTGAACACTTTCCTAAAAACTACATCAAAATCCGTTCAGCCAAACGCGAGATAATCGCGGACAAACATACATACATACATACAGGTCGAACTGAGAACCTACTTTTTTTTTTGAAGTCGGTTAAAAACAAGTCAACAGCGCATCCTCTGCCGTGCAGTATACGCGGTGTTATTAGTGTGCCGACATTTGAAGTAATTTAATCTTGCTCAAACACGGTCCGGGGACGTCGGAGTTCGGTTGCTAGTGTGTGCGGACCTGAGTCAACCGCCCACTCGCCGCCGCCGCCACATCCACACATCGCCACATCGCGTAGCGCAGCGCAACATAGCCCAGCGCAACTTAACGCAGCGCAGCGCCTCATCGCACCACGGAAATGAACCACGTGCGTGACCAGACACGCTACATTAGTTACGTTAAAACACGCTTTTTAGAAAACGACGGAAACAAGTCTTATTTATTTAGTAAAGCATTATTATTGTCGAGGTTTCCGTGTTTTCGTCGAGCAAAATAAGTCAGCTGGAAAGAACGTCCCAGAGGCTCTATATAAATTAGCGAAACCTCTTCCTCAATTGGAATGAGAAAATAATGGTCCATGTTTCTGTTTCTGTTTCTGTGTTTTGAATGAGAAACATTATTACTGGAATTTGAAGGGAGTTTCTTATTTATGGCATTGTATTTCTTACAAAGTTACAATAACCAAAAGTGATAACAAACCCCACAATTTTTTCAATGAGCACTTACTGTTTCTAAAAAATAAAACGATGATTTCGTAATGCAATTATGTATTTTTTTTTTTATATGGGACAAACCCACCACACTATTCCCAAACCACTGCAACTCCTGAAAGCCAGAATCAACAGTGGCAACCACCAGAAAAGCGCCGAGACAATGAAGTCTCGACGTGTCCCGGAGAATGAATTTACCTGTCTTGGATCCTGCACGAAATTAATCAGAAAAGAATAGTGGCGGAGTAGGAAAAATATGTTTCCACTTCCCTCCATGCAAGCAGGAGACAGAACAAAACAAGGCCAATAGGCACAAAGGGACATTACAACTGGGAGAAGCCCAGTTGCCTAGCACCACGGGTAAAAATGACTACTAATATTAATGGGTCCTAAATTGTGAGCTGCTATATTTGATTCCAATAATTGGTATGGCAAAAACGCTTGAACGCACGGAAGTTTGTTCGAGTTTCGACAAGGTCCGTATAATAAATGACTCCAGATGTAGTCTGAACAGCATCCAACATAATATTGCGTTCGTTTTGCCAAAGAATACACTAGTGTATTCTTTGCAATTATGTATATAAAACGTTAGCGCTACACGCAGCAACAATATGAAGTCTAAAAGTCAAACGAAGCTAGTCGGGAATTCGGTATCGGGAGCGCTGACTGCGTACACAATTTGAGGACAGGCCGCGTCCAGCAATTTGAATATAAACTAGATACTTAGTGTAGGAGCGACTGCACCGATTGTTTACATTGCGCCCGCCTGTTCGACAATTTCTAACTCCCTATTGAACTCGAATAACACTCCACAGAATTTTCGAACGAACTCATTAACTAAATAACGTAGTGTGTAAACTAATCATGCCTTCTGTTCTTTGATTCTCCATAGAAGAAAAAAATACAAGACCATCTATTCTTATGCCTGTTGCCTCTATAGTTTTTACAAGTGTCATATGTCGTTAAAATCGATTTACTCTTTTTTGATGGTTAAAAACAACTAACAATGCAAGTCCAATCATTTTCTGAACTAATAACCGAGCTTTAAGCTATCCCGCGTATACCGACTAAGTTGATAAACTTGAAATTGTGTGTGTGTCAAGATTGCAAATAGGCATTCTGCACTGTACGTGTGAGCACTTCACGAAGAAGCTAGTATATTTTCATTAGACGGGTAACCGACCGGCGCACAACTTATTTAAGTTCTGAATACAACCTAGCGTTTTAGGGTTAATGAAATTGGCTTTAGCAGATTGAATACTTCACGGAGTGTGAGGCTTTCCGCCTTAGTTACTAATTTGTTAAAGTAATGAAGATTTATCATATTCATATAGCTAACATTGCTTGATTGTTGTTATCAGAAGATTCTGTGCATTCTAGATCATTTCAAGAAACGCTTTGTTTGTGAAACCTATTTCTTGTTTAGATACAATTTATTAACTAAGAAAACTATGTACTTTCTTGTCGAAAGAAAAATGTGAGTTGGTCGCCTTGCAACCCACTACAAAGCAGCTTTGACCAGCGGCTAGTGTCATGGAGTAGATCAATTATTGTCGAATTGTTAGGCTCGGGCGGGCGCTGGGCGATGGGGTGCGATGGGGCGCGATGGGGCGCGTGGTGGCAGCTCGGATCGATGTCGGGCGGCCGCGCGCGACGCGCTCTCCCGGCGGGATGGGGCGCGGCGCCCGACTTTCGCCGAGCTATTTATAGCATTCAAGCCGCTGACCTATTTCGCTGCAGCGCCGCCGAGGAAGGTCACGGATTCAGCCTGCTCTCTGCCGTCGCGGCGCCATTGTCTTTTCAACCGAGCTGCAGCGCTAATTAAAGTTGTTGACACTTTGCCGCTCCTCTGTGTTTAAAATGCTAGACTTATCCATTCTACGAATTGATTACCTACGTTACGTGTCTTTTGCTAATTTAACGATTTGCAAACTATGTAAGGTTTTTTTTTGGGAACGTCAAAGAGTACCGTTTTCATAAATGAACTATGAGGAAGCTTTGTTGGGAGCTTTCGTTTGTAAGTTTACTGAACACATCGACGAGCGGGTGGGTCCGTGAAGTCGAATTTGCCTTAAGGTGATTGCTTCGATGTAGCCCGCGAAATTCAAAATTTTTTACGTTTTTTGCAATTTGCAGGCCAGTGACATGTTGTAACTTTATAAGTATATGTGTTGCGGTAATAACAAGTATAATTTTAAATATAAAAATTATCAAAAAATTCGCTCCATCAGCTCTCACATAGAAAAGGTGCATCATAGTTAGATTTCGGAGATTTTAACATGATGCACCTTTTCTATGTGAGAGCTGATGGAGCGAGTTTTTTGATAATTTTTATATTTAAAATTATACTTGTTATTACCGCAACTCATATATTTATAAAGCTACAACATGTCACTGGCCTGCAAATTGCAAAAAACGTAAAAAAATTTGAATTTCGCGGGCTGGTTGGTGCATCCCCCTTAAGGTCGTCGGTCGAGTGAGGCTGGTTGTCGGGCAAGCACGTAGCGGCGCGCGGCGTGGATGGCGGCGGCGCGCGGGGTCGCGTGCCGGCACGTCTACCTGCTTAGTACGCTAATGCTAATGTGACAGCCACGCCGCGCCGCACCGCACCGCGTGCCGCCGCGCCGCTTCTTCGTTCCACAATGTCGACCAAGCTCTTTGAACCTTCACACGTGCGCATGATATAACGTGTTAACCATCTAATGCATCACAGAAAATGAGAACTTCGCAAAGCTTGTCTACAACACATATTTATACAGGAACGTTTTATTTTTGCATAATCCTTCTTATATGGTAATCGGCTTACCTCAAACGTTTTTCATATTACATACCTAAATTGTGCGCGTCAGCTCCGGACTGAGGAACGCTTAAGGCTGAGATAAGCGTGGGAGTAAGGAGATATGTATGAATAGAACGTTCAGTAAGAGGGACCTTGAACTGTGCCGACCTATGACAAACATTCCCCAGTGGAGCCATAATAACATGGTGACGGGTAAATAATATATATTGGACAAATTACATTCCTATAATATATTCCTACAAAAGCAAATGTAGATTAGATACTCGTATTAAATCAAGTAATCACACACGTATTGACTATGAAAATTTGATGACGAAATAACATTAAGCGGGTAATACATACATACAGCATTATAGTTATCAATAATTTCTATGAATGCTTTTACCTCACTCGCTTTTACCTCGGCTTTGATTGGTTGGAATTGCGTCATTGGTGTCCAAAACTTTAATCACACATAAAGAGAGCCTATTCAGGGAAGCTAGTGAAACACGTACCTACATAATATATTACAGATCGCAGGTTTATACACATACATATATAGCGACA
The DNA here is from genome assembly GCA_954870645.1 of Agrotis clavis. Taxonomy (NCBI): domain Eukaryota; kingdom Metazoa; phylum Arthropoda; class Insecta; order Lepidoptera; family Noctuidae; genus Agrotis; species Agrotis clavis. The sequence continues at coordinate 13,690,010 of OX940919.1, read as the reverse complement.
TGGAGTTAAGTGTATGCGGTTTTTATAGATAGAGCAATAACAAGTGTAACACTGAACATGTGGATTAGGGAATGCAAATCTCGCGAGATTAGGGCTCTAGCAAGATCCAGTGAGTTTATGAATAACAATACTGCGAGATATCGCCAATTTCGAGATCTCGCGAGATTGGCAGTTTTGTGTGTGTTTTTTTTTTTGCAAATAAAGACAATATTTGAATAAATTAGGAAAAACATTTGTTTTCAGACTTTTAGGCATCAAACATTGTTTGACGTTTCGTCTCGCCAATTTTTTTTATTAAACTACTTACTAGTAGTAAACTTTGACGTACGTATGTATCAAATAACAAATGAAAGAAACAACCAGTCTTCTTTTCTCATATCGAACAAAGATCTTCTTTATCTTTACACTAGCTGTTGCCAGCGGCTTCACCTGCTGCAACTCGAAAATTATCCCACGGGAACATAAAATCGGGATAAAAACTATCCTATGTGTTAATCCAGGTTATAAACTATCTGTGTACCAAAATTTAGCCAAATCCGTTCAGTGGTTTTTGCGTGAAAGAGTAACAAACATACCTACATACACATACACATACATACATCCTCACAAACTTTCGCATTTATAATATTAGTAGGATTAACGCTGTTACCTTGAAACTCTTTCCTGGCGGAGCTGACTGAGGTGACGATGTTGGCCACGTGTCCGAGCACGGTGGCAAACAGCATTAGCCCGAACAGTAGCTGCGCGATCACGAACACATACTCGCCTTTACTGCGCGGCCGAGGCAAGTCACCTGTGCACATAAGTAAATAAGTTACTCCACACACTTTTTTTTTCATGGGAATCGAACGAAAGGGACAATTTGTCTTCTTTTTTTATTTAAATTTTCAGTCGTTTTCTGGGAATCTGGACATTTTATAATCTAAAGTATCAATATTATGAAAGTCAACTTCGCTTACAAAGTTACAGTTACATCTCTGAAGTAAACTGTATCACAACGAGAATAAAGATCACTATACTGCTAAATCAGAGGTAAAATAACAAAGGTCAGTAAATCACTGATTGCCTATGCTAAAAGCAAGATGTTTGCTAAGTACGATACCATAGGATACAAATATAGCCACATAGGCATAGGTACGTGTACCAAACAATGTTTAACCTTAATTTATTATTCACACTTTGACTTGATTACATAACATATAAAAAATGAATTACAACAGAGGTAAAAAATTTTTAAGAATGTAGCATAATCTCACACCAAAATTGAAAGCAACATCGAGGTTTTTTAATTGTAACTAACACATTTCTTCAAGTTTTCTTATTGTAGGTACTAATATTCTGTGGAATCCATAAAAAATAAATAAATAGTTTTAATATTATTTACTTATTATTAAAATCACCTATCTACAAATTCAGGCAAACCTATACCTATATCTTCTTTTGCCATTACAGCTTTGGCAAGGCAATCGATATACACATAAATCTCGAGACATGTGCAGAGATTTAACAATGCAAATTGATCTGTTGCAGAACTATATCCAACGTTAAACAAAAGTCTTTTTTTTTTTTTTTTACGTGGCAAAATCATCAAATGAGTCCTCCAACCCCGGGCAGGGCGGGAGGGACTGTCAGACTTCTACTGACTAAAATCCACGGTGTCCTTCAGTAGCCTGTTATGTTCCGGGGTCACGGTAAGGAAATAATCCCGCGACCCCGGCAGGCTTTGGCCCTCTGAGAGGGGGGCCCCGTCATTATTATGACGCTCTTTGAGGCGCGCGTGGGACAGAACGCGCCGTCGACCCGGGCATGGTCCATGGTCGGGCAGCGAGTTGCCCTTTACTCGCTGCCCGCATGCCCGCGCCTACGGTGGCCGGAGATCGTCTTGCGACGTCCGTCGCCGTGGGCATGCACCACCGCGGGTGGGGCGGAGGGAGGACACTGTCCTCTCTCGCGCGCGGCCCGCTTCCTCCTTCGCGAGCATTACTGCTTCGCAGAAGGAGGCGAAAACAAAAGTCTGACGTAATTATCTGTACACCGCTTAGTAATAGCTTATAGCAGCGTTTCCCAACCTTTTTCGACCACGGACCCCTAGGAAATCAAACACAGTTTTCACGGACCCCCATAATAAAATAATAATTTAATTGTAATCTCAAATCAGATTCAACTTGTAATCTGATTCTGTATTTGTTTTTTGTATATACGCACACACTTATTTCACTCACATAATTCATTCAGTCTCGCTCACCGCCGTGCTAACTAAGCGTAGCGATTACGCGACATTAGCATTTATGTATGGTCCAGAGATGACACCGCGGACCCCCATACATATGCTCGCGGACCCCCAGGGGTCCGCGGACCACAGGTTGGGAAACACTGGCTTATAGGGTTAATAATCTTAGATATTACAATCTATTATGGGCTAAATAATTCAGAAAATCATAGCTATCAAGTATTCCTCATCAATTATAGTGACCGCACGGTTGGCGCAATGGCTGAGAAATTCACTGCTACGCGGCGTATAGGAAGTTCAACTCCTGCACTAAACAAATATCTGTATGTTCTACAACTTGGTCTAGATCTGAGTACTTTTGTATAAGAGTTCAAATTAATGTTTGTAAACGCACCAACATTACAGTAAAATAGAGTTAATAAAAAAAAACAAGTTAAGAATTATAAAAAAGAACGTTTATGAAACAGAGTTCAGTTAACTGAGCAGTGCAGTGATAAATTGAATGAAATTAAAACAAAACAATATCGTAACAGGCACAGCGTATAATTCATTGCTCGAACGTCAACGCGGCAACGGTATAACGATGTGGTTACAGGCGTGGTCAGAGCACAACGCGTCGCGTCGCACCGCTATGTGCCACTGCCGACAACAAATCATACAACAACGCCTTTGTAATTGCTACCCACAAAAAAGTCTAAACTAATCAAAAAAACATGCACGTTTGTTAACAACACCAATAAAGTACTGCTTCATGTTGATTCAGCTACGTTACTGCAAATATTAGCGCAAAAAATATGTTCGCAGTCTGCGGTCGCTCTACTTTTATACCTGCGTCTCTTTCGAGTCAATGTCAGATTAAGCCTCGTGTGTAAGTGCTTTATCCTACCACCTGTGACGAGGAGACGTGAAAATAGCGTATTTATTTTTAAAATAGCGGTAAATTTTCCAGTCGTTCGAGGCATTCGCCTGGAATGTCTACCTGCCACGCGAAAAGACGTTTAGTTCATTTATTTGCTGAGTAGCCTATTTATTACAATTAGTAGCTAGTATACCCTATTTTAAACAATCTTACAATTTAAATGTTGCAAGAACATTACGATGTTAATAAGCTATTAATAAACTGAACTAAGGCGTCCAGTGCCACGTTATGGAAACTACTAACGTACTATAAAGCTCGTAAACTCATTATGGCCAAACCAGAATAACTCTAAGAGTAATCTAACTTTCATATGGCCCAAAGACATTTTAGCAAGAAATATATTTTAACAGCAAAATACTTTTCGTTAAATACTTATCGTAATAAATGTCCTAACGAGTGTTTTGAGAGTCCTCCACTCAACGATATTATAAGCAGGTACAAAGGGGATCGGAAGACGGATGACCCTCATGACTTGACAGTCACAACGGGGGTCCGTTTTTACGGGTTACGTTATTAAACCAAATAGTACAGGCCGAGGAAAACACGTAACTGTCGTTTATTGTTTACAAGCCACAAAAAGTTTCGTAGAATGTTCGTAGCTTCTGCTACGCCGTGCTACGAGATTCGTAGCACTGATTGTATTGGAATAATATCAACGATGGCGGTACTACATGAATAGATTTTTTATTATATTTATTAGTTTTTTTTTTAGAATTGATTAACTAGACTAGTTGATAGACTAGTTGTACTGTTTACATCAATTCTCAACTCCTTAAAATAATTAAGTTATCCAATTTTAACGGCTATAAACAACCACTCCATAGTAATTACTCAAGCCTAAAATAAGATGTAAAAGTATTTTAGCCATTAAGTGCTTAATTAACAAAGCTGCTCCATTTTTCTTCGTTTCACTGACTTTAATATCGTTACTTTCCTTTTTAAAAATAATATTTGCTTTTTTTCCTTTCTGTTTGTGAAATGCCTAGAAGAAGAACAGTTTCATTTTGTTACGAATTTTAATATGTGGCTATGAATACAGGACATTAGAGCTTATTGCGAGTATTACACTTGGCGAGCTTGCAAAACGATCGCCAATAAAGGGTACGGTCTCCAAGACATTGTAACACCTTTTTATTATGGCCATAAAAATACATTATCCATCGTTAGCACTATATGTGGACTGCTCGCACCATAATTACATTTGTTCATGATACAGAAATAGTAAATTGTGTACCAAAGGAGCAAACAACTATTTTGAAGGTAACTTTTTTAATCTAGAGCGGAGCGAAGGATTCTGCAATAGAGTCCTGAGCAATGCGAACGATTAAAAGTACCTGTTACTCGAGCTTAATGTTGCTCCCGAGTGTCCAACTCTCAAAATAAGTATCTGAGTCCGACTCTAAGTCTAACTATTTTTGAAATGATTTGATAATAAAATATTACACTACGCCTTTAATCCTCGAAAGGGAGGCTTTGTATGTGTAATTTACAGGAGATTGAGGTGTAATTACCAAGAACCGACACAACAAATACCCAGATGAAATCGAATTTAAATCCCGCGTCACCTAACGCACACGTTCAGTAAGCGGAATTTGTTGCTTTAAAACTTTTCCCATTGCATGATGACCATTGTACGGTTTTGTATATAATTATTGTGTTGTTCTTTATTTATGACGCCGAGTTCATATTATGAATATGCATTGGGTTTATTGTATTATCATTATATACAGAGCGCTGATATCAAAGGATATATAAATTGACATCATGACAGTATATTATATGAAATGATATCCAATTTATACGTATGCTAGCTATATATACGTGTGCTAGCTATTTATACGTATGCTAGCTATTCCCCGTAGCTCCACCACCACTGCTCGGTTTCTATTGGTCGTAGCGTGATTTTTTATAGCCTTTATCCTTCTTCGATACAGAAACTATCCAACATAAAAGTATTTATTCATTTCGGACAAGTAGTTCCTGAGATTACCGCGTACAAATAAATTCTTCAGCTTTATAAGTGTAGATGACTTTTTCGTAACGTTCTCGGGTTATTGGCTGTCACAACCCAAAAAGTAGCCGCCGGAAGGGTTTGTCCCAGTATCCCACGACAAAGGTACGGGCATTTACCCATGTAAAGAAATTGATGGCCCACAAGGCCACAAATCATAATTATAACAAAAAAGGTTGTAACATAATAAATAGACATTTATTGTTTTGGACTCTGTTGCTACCTGTCTCTAATACAATAGCCTAGATTGTAGCGTCAATAAATTGCAGATCTAATTACTCCGTTTAGTGAATTTTAAAAGCGTCGTATCTTCATTAATTTTGATTTGCGTATCAAAAAATAAATACGAGTCCAATATTTTTAGATAATCTAACTGAAATCTAACTAAATCTAATTTCTAATAGGTTGTACCGAAAAATCTAATTAGTCCGTCTAATTAGATTTTTTGGATTTACAACCTATTAGAAATTCATACAAAAGATAGTAGCTAAAATAGTATTAACAATGCCTTCGAAAGTAAACAATATTGTACAGCTGCGTTCTTAGATATCTCCCAGGCTTTTGACCGCGTATGGCATGACGGGCTCTTGTACAAGATAAAAAAATCTTTACCGATCGAATACTACAACTTTATTAGATCGTACTTAGAAAACAGACACTTCCTTGTGAAATATGGCGAAGAAGTAACATCACTATGCCCAATACATGCAGGCGTACCACAGGGCAGTGTGATGGGTCCTATCTTGTACTTATTATATACTGCAGATCTGCCTACTTCTCAGGCCACTATAACCGGTACATTTGCTGACGACACAGCAGTTCTGGCATCTGACAAACTCCCGGAAACAGCCACCCAAAAACTCCAAAATAGTCTTGACCTCATAGCGAAATGGCTTAAGGATTGGCGTATCAAGGCGAATGAATCCAAATCAGTCCAAGTAACATTCACCACCAGACGTAATATTTGCCCTCCAGTCACACTAAATGGGATTCAAGTCCCTCAGCATGAAGAGGCAAAATATTTGGGAATGTACCTAGACAAAAGACTCACATGGAGAAAACACATCTTTACTAAACGACTCGCCATGGGACAACAGGTCCGAAAAATGTACTGGATGTTGAACAAAGAATCACAGTTATCAATGACAAACAAATTATTAATTTATAAAGCCATAATTAAGCCTATATGGTGCTATGGCCTGCAACTATGGGGTACAGCAGCAAATTCAAATATAGAAATCCTGCAAAGATTCCAATCTAAGATGCTACGCATGGTAACAGATGCACCTTGGTACATAACAAATGATAGACTGCACCACGACCTTAACATTAAAACAGTTAAGCAGGAAATAAAAGACAGAATGAAGAAATACAAAGCAAGAATCACACACCATCCTAATGTACTTGCAAAGGATCTCATGAACGAAGTGCAAATGCCACGTCGGCTGAAACGCAAAAACCCACAAGATCTACTGCTGTAAATAATATATGTAGTATGATTAATATGGAAAAGCGACATTGTTGATGAACAATCTCGCACAAGCCTTAAACCTACAAATACCGACCTAATGCTGAATATCGCCAGATAGATTGCATTATAAAAAGAAAAAAAAAAAAAAAAAAGATAGTAGCTAAAATATGAAACTGAATTATTTAAACAAAAAACCTATATTTTGATACCGTGCTCGGAACAGGAAGCAAGCAGGTGCATGAAAATGACTGGGTAAAAATGGGACCAGGAATTTTTCATAACATTGAATATTGAAGTCGATTTGGCGATTCTGCCTTCCTATTACTTTACATATTGCTTCGACTTAATGGAAGTCGTTTTGCATATTATTTAAAATTCAAGTTCGTCATTTCACTTTAGAACGTATAATTTTACAGAATCTATCTAAATGTTGTGCTTATATTACATTATCAAACTGAGTAATTTTCGTCGACACCAAAATCGTAATCACGAAAAGAAATTGTTTTCATGGGGGTCTACTCTCTTTGTCCGTCAACGAAAATACGGGCCCGTACGAAAGGAATTCGATTAACTGTGCTCTCTATTAGATTTGAATTCATTAGTTCTGACGACACATCGAGAGTCGGAACAGCTGTGCTTCAGATTCATTATTGTCTGCACCAATTTTTAGTTCCTGCGACTAACAAATTCGCCGAAACTTTGGCCAATACTACGGGTTATGTGCTTAGCCAGTAGTAACCCTGGTCTCATTGATAAAAGATAAACACATTTATACAACATAGTAAAAGTTCATCTTAAGTTAAAATGGTCTCTTAAATCGATGGTGTACCGTAACAATTTGGTTTCATATACTACGATTTCTAACCAACCCGCGCGTCGTTTCGAGATCTCAGTCATAAATGCATGGTGCTTGCCTTTAATGTTTTAAGTGTCCGTGAGCGCGGAACTCAAAATGGTGGTCATTAAATGAAATGGTGCTCTACATTGAAACACCTCTCGCTCCTTTCCAACCTTGTTTTTTAATACGTGCTAAGCTGTCACAAAATGGTTACTTTTTCAGGATTCCGTACCCAAAGGGTAAAACGGGATCTAATTGCTAAGACTTTCCTGGCCCCCCCTAGGAAAGTCTTAGCAATTAGATCCCGTTTTCCACCAGGTATTAAACCAGGCTTATTCCGGCGATCGAAAGAGACAGACCTATCCCACCAAAAACATTTCATGTAAAGTGTTGCCAAAACGAGCACATAAGGTTTGCCCTACAAAAAAGATATCAGATCTTATGTAGAACCAAGCTTCTGAATCTACACGGCCTAACTCTACCAACTCTAACTTCACAAATTCTACACATCAGTAAAAATGTATGGCTTCACCGTTTCGCTACCGTCGTGGAGCTGATGCTAATATTTAGTTTCTGAAGTAACGAAACAGCCAAGCCATACATTTTTGCTAATGTGTAGAATTTGTGAAGTTAGAGTTGGTAGAGTTAGGCCGTGTAGATTCAGAAGCTTGGTTCTACATAAGATCTGATATCTTTTTTGTAGGGCAAACCTTATGTGCTCGTTTTGGCAACACTTTACATGAAATGTTTTTGGTGGGATTTCAGTTCTTTTTGTAAGTTGCTAGCATCTTGGATTTATGACATCAAATTATTTTTCGAGTTGCTCTCAACGAGCACGTCTTTCATTTGATACCCATATTGCAGAAGTGCATTAAAAATAACTATTCCGCCATCTTGGATTTAGAATGACGTCACATTATTCATCGAGTTGCTCTCAACGAGCCCTTTCATTTGATTCCACATTGTAGAAGTGCATTTAAAATAATTATTACGCCATCTTGGATTTATAATGTCATCACATTATTCTTCTAGTTGATCTCAACAAACCTTTTCATTTGATACCCATATTATAGAAGTGCATTAATAATAACTATTCCGCCATCCTAGATGGTCCGCCATATTGGATTTGTAATTACGTCACATTATTTTTTGAGTTGCTTTCCACGAGCCTTTTCATTTGATACCCATATTGTAGAAGTGCATTAAAAATAACTATTCCGCCATCTTGGATTTAGAATGACGTCACATTATTCATCGAGTTGCTCTCAACGAGCCCTTTCATTTGATGCCCATATTGTAGAAGTGCATTAAACTAATCCGCCATCATACATGGTCCGCCATATTGGATTTGTAATGACGTCACATCATTGTTCTAGTTTCTCTCAACCAGCCCTTTCATTTGATATCCATATTGTAGAAATGCACTAAAAGTATTCTGCCATCTGCCTGATGATGATGATGATAAAGTTCCACCCCCCCCCCCCAATTTTAGGAGATGGGGGATGTTTTTTTGTATACTACATACCAAATTTCGGCTTTCTAGCACTTCAGGAAGAACCCTAACATTTTAAGGTCTCATATAAACTTCAACCCCCCATTTTAGGGGATGGGGGGTGAAAGTTATAGGTTTGTGAATTTTTTTGTTGGTTGTATACTAAACTTAGATTACATACCGAATTTCAGCTCTCTAGCACTTCAGGAAGTAGCCAAACATTTTGATGATCATCAGTGTGTCAGTGTATCAGTGAATCAGTGACGAAATCCGTGTATTTTAGATATCAATAAAATCTAAAGTATTATAGCTATTCTATTGAGACTTTGTATGCTTAATAAGACTATTGATGGCATCATATTCTGAGAATATGAACTATCTGGTACATCGGTAACCAAATCTATGAGGGTTCAAAAAAACGACGAAACACTTCGAGAAAAGGTAGGTAGTGCCCTTGCGCTTCGCTTGGCTCGTCTTGGCGGGGGCACTGCCGTGCCCCCAGATACAAGTCGTCTAGCGCCATTTTGTTCACTCACTGGAACAAGCCTGGTTTTGAGACGTTATAATACCCCCCATGTCCGTCTGTTCGTTCATCTGTCACCAGGATGTTACTCGATAGTTGAAAGTTGAAATTTTCATTAATGATGTATTTCTGTTGCCAATTTAACAAATACTAAAAAGTAGAATAAAATAAATATTTAATGGCGGCTCCGATACAACAAACGTGTTTTTTTTTTTGCTTGTTTTTGCTCGATATTGATAACGGCAACAGGTAGACACTTGAAATAATAACAGAATATTTGGTTACATTTTAACTTTAAGAATGAATAATTAAATTAAAATAAAACAAATATTAAAGGGAGGCTCCCATACAACAAATGTGATGTTTTTATAGATACTGAACCCTTCGTGAACGAATCCGACTCGCACGTGGCCGGTTTTTATTTATTATATAGTATGAGTTGTAATTAGTCACTGGTACTTGGGCTTTTATTCTTTCCTTTGCGTTCTAATCTTGTAAAATATAAAATCAATAGAAAAGGTGGAAATTTTTCAAACTTAATTTTCTTTTCGCATTACTATTAGGTACTTTAACACACAACTGACGTTTCAAAAAGTGGCTTTTACAATTTCATCAAATTATTACCTAAAGGAAGTCTTGTTCATCTGTAACGACGTCTCTTACAAATCTCAATTCAAATGATTAGTATTTATTTCTGTATTTGTACTTTTTTTTAACTTTTCCCCAAATAGGAATTTATCTTGTGTCGTGGGTGCGTTTACAAACATAGAAACCCAAATTCATAAACACCCAGACCCGAAACAACCACTGTAGGTCATACAATTACTTATTTGTTTCGTCCGGGGATCGAACCCACGATACGCTGGCAGCAGTCGATCGCTCAAACAAAAATGAATATAAGGCCGAGACTCCACCAAAGCTGTGTTCTATTGGTTGTTCAAAACACGTGTCGACTTGCACGGCTTTGGTGGAGTCTCGGCCTAATTCACAGTCACCAAATCCCGGACGCGTATTTATTTTATTTTAAGTAGTTGAGATAAATAAATGTGGTTATTAATTTAAGTAGTGGAAAAATACAATATTTACGAAGAAAATTTCCGTCTGCAAGGATCTGGGGTACTACTGTTTAAACACAAAACCCGTAGCTTCGGTCGACGGTTCGGACTTTTCGTATTCTTTATCACTCAAGCTATTGTCAAACAGACAGGCGTGACGAACGCGAAGCGAGGCGTTTTTGTTTATAATGTGTGCAATTGTTTGAAGCCCGTCACATAGACTATCGGATCGCTTTCGCTTTTCTATGTAACTGGATTCAAACAATTGCATACATTACAAACAAAAACGCCTCGCATCGCTTTCGACACGCCTCTCTGTTTGACAATAGCATCAATGATAATATAAGTTTAGTGAGTGACACAAACTATGAAGTGAACATGTTTGGACGGTTGTTTTGTCTCCCGTTGTGTGACAGCACGTATGAATTAAGAACTGATAGGGTTCGCTCAAAACTTTCGAGTTACTTTCGTACGGGTTCGTAGTTTCGTTGACGGACTAAGGCTGGGTTGCACCATCGTACTTTAACATTAACAAACATCGAAATTTCAGTTAAAGTAACGGTTAGGCCAAAAATGAGTTGCACCATTTGACAAATAGTTAAATGACGTCATAACTTTAACCGTAACGGTAACCGCTCACTTTTCGCTGGTTAATGTTATTGTTTGTGTTAAATAACCGTCAAATGTCAAACGCGTTGAATATAACCTCTAAACATCATGTTCCTACTCCAAGAAATACTCGCGGAAACCAGTTCTGAAGACGAAATCGATGATCTTGTCATTGTAAATAGAAAAAGAAAAGTGTACTTAGGCGCGGGACAAATAGAAGTGGCGACTGGCGGCTATTACGTTTTGTATAAAATATCAAAGAAGTGGCGTCGCACCCGCACCACGCCCGCGCCGCGCCATCTCAGTATATCTTGCGTGCGCCTTACCTAGACCCTAGCAATAAAAAGGTAGGTACATAATGACTTTGTTTGAATGTTTGCAAGCAAATTGTCGACCATGTTTTTATTTTCTCCCACAGCGCACCAGAACCCGAAAGATTATTACTAGGGTGCCCTCTATCTGGCAGAAACTTGTTTCTCCGAAACCTATTTGGCAGAACTCACTTGGCAGAAACTTTTTTACACGAACATTGTTATGGTATAAAAATTTTTTAATATAATTGTTTTTTGGCCTAATGTTTTTATGTCCGAATTTAAATTGGGATACTTTTAAGATGGCAGAATTGTATTGGGCATAATTACTTTTGTCAGAGTTACAATTTTGCATATTTTCATTTAGCATAACGTTTATTTAGAGCGCCGATTATTTGGAATAATTTGACTTGGTACCTATACTTCGAAGATCACAGAATTTCAGAATAGAAATAATTTAATAGTCATAATAAAAAATAAAAAAATTGTTTTATAAAATCAATATGGTGTGCTACAAAAGTTAGTGACAGAAATGAATCGCTGCAAAACCGACTTCACGTAGTCTTGTCTGCCCTACCCCTAGAGTGTAATTTATAATCGCGTAGGCGCGGAGGGGCGAGGCGGCCCGTGAGCTGAGGAGCAGGTGGTTTTAACGCACACCGCCGCGGCTGAGTAAGCCGAAGCTGCGGTGGTGGGCGTAAAATCATCTGCGACGATAAGCTCGCGTGGGACCGCCGGAGACCCGCAGCGCCGGAGCCGTGACAGAAGCCATGCCTGCTGCATGTGCTGAATGCTTGCTGCATGCTTACTGCATCATCTTACTGTCTGGGAAATAAAAACCACACAATTATGCAAAAGATGATTCTGGTTGTGAACTTTCTACGATATGATGGTTATACTTATTGATTATTATGGAAATGAAATTTATGCCTAAAGATGATTCTGACTTACAAAATTATGGGTTTCGGTGTTATGGTAAATGAGTGTATGCCAAACGATTTTCTGCGAAAAGAGGTTTATGCTATCCGTTGCTATGCAAAATAAAATTATGACATAAAAAGTTCTGCTATAAAGGGTGGACCCTTATTACTATTGTATTGTATTGTATAACGGGCTGGTATCCGCAACTCCACGTCAAAGATAAAGATAAAGATCAATTTATTTGTTAAACATGTGTAACATGATACATAGATAATGCACATTTAGATGGTATTATATTTTTTTCAGAACCAACATGTTTTGCCACAGTCGGCGTACAAATATTTGAAAGTTATATTTTCATTGAGAATAACAAATAAGCAAATAACAGTTAAAATAAGTCAGTATTATGGTAAACAAACGAAGAAAAAAAATTAAATAGAAAACATTTAAAATTTATCAATTAAAAAATCAATTATGCTATAGTAACATTTATCAGCCAGTAGGTTTTTTAGTCTTTTCTTAAATAAATTGAGATTCAAAACAAATGCGCGTAAAGATTATTAGTAAATTAAAATATTTCTAAGCTTCCTTGAGAAAAACAGACACCGAGCTATAACATCAATGAAATGAAGTGACACTGATGACAGCGCAGAAACGAGTTTTGACGTTTATGTTTAGTATTGCCATATTTAAAAATGTTACCCGCATCGAACTTGAGGTAAATCACGCCTCATTTGACTTGCAACACTTTTAACTTTAACAAAGCTAATGAATTCGCTGGTGCAACCCATTTTGCTACAACTGTTAAAGGCAGCGTTACTGTTAGTGTTAAATTTGACACAAACCTTTACTATAACTTCTTCTGTGGTGCAACACAGCCTAAGAGAGTATATCCCATGGTTACTGCTAAACTGAGTTACCAAGTTCGCGTATGAACGACCGCCCAATAATGTTAAGTTATTGTAGTTGCTTATTACATTAGGTGTATGTGAGGTAACAACTTATTAATGCTTTACTGAAGGAATAATGTGCATACACTCGGGTAACTTTAACAATTTAGGCTACGTCTTGAATTACGCTTGTTAAGGGATAAGCGTGTTTTTGATTAATAACTGATTTAAAGTTAGTATTCGACTAAATATTAATGTACTACACATATGACATAACATCATACATAAAATATATTTGTCGCATCCAGGTATATTTGTTGGCGAATCAGAATAGTAACAGTAGGTACTAAGTGACATGCATAGTGTGTACAATTTGTGGGCGCAGAGTGGGATACGGGTAATTGAGATTTTTACAGAGTCTATTTACTGACTCTACTTTGCTACTTGAAAACTCTGACCTTAAGAGGGAACACGGTACAGTTCCTAGGTAGGTCAGTATGTGTCACTACCACCACGTCCGAATGTACACTGGCGATCAATGGGACCGTAGAGCTTATCAGACACCTACCTCCTAGACTCAGTACAACGTCTAAGCAAAGGCGCTTGTGTTTCCTTAAAGGGCGCATAACCTGAAAATTGGCAAAGTCGCTAATAGCTGTCAAATATTAACAAGTTTTAATTAATTTGACAATGTTAACTGTATGGAAATAAGAAATATGGCTCTGTAGTGCACTAGAAAATGTATATAGGAATGCAATTTAAACACTGAATTTTATGTTAAAACCGTTTAAGGTGTATAAAAGGCATTTGGAAAGTTTCCAAATGCTTTTTTTACGTCTGAAACTATATATTCGGTGTTACGATATTACTTATTGCATTCCATAATAATTTTTTTAGTGCACTACAGAGCCATATTTCTTATTTTCATACAGAAAATTTGTATAATCAATCAAAACTTGTAAATATTTGACAACTATTTGCGACGTTGCCAACTTTCAGAATAAGCGCTCTTATGGGCTTACTCAACCAAGATCCGACATATTTATTAATAGGTACACCCAAGTGACAGTACTACTCAATCTATACTTAATACTAATAATATAAAGCTAAAGAGTCTGTTTGGTTGAACGCGCCAATCTCAGAAAAAATATTTTTGTGTTGGAGAGTCCATTTAACGAGGGAGGTTAGGCTAGGATACATTAAATCACGCTACGTCCTATAGGAGTGGATCAGGGTTGAAACCACGGGGAACCTATAACTAGTTTTTCATAGTCAATTTAGCTTAAGGTGATTGCGTCGATATTGCCCGCGAAATTAAAATTTTCTTACGTTTTTTGCAATTTGCAGGCCAGTGACATGTTGTAACTTTATCAAAATATGAATTGCGGTAATAAAAAGTATAATTTTAAATATAAAAATTATCAAAACATTCGCTCCACCAGCTCTCACATAGAAAAGCTGCATCTTGTTAAAATCTCCGAAATCTAACTTAGATGCAGCTTTTCTATGTGAGAGCTGATGGAGCGATTGTTTTGATATTTTGCAAATTGCAAAAAAACGAAAGAAAATTTGAATTTCGCGGGCTGGTTGGAGCATTCCCCTTAATTGAAGGTAGATGATTCAACAGTTTTTACACATAATACTGTTTAGAAGGATCCTTATGTAATAAATCACACCCAATACACATACGTATAAAAATATTTATGTACTTACAAACAACATAAAGTAAACAAACACCCCATTTACAGGCCATTACCATAATATAATGAAATCTAATTTAACCCTTAACCACCTAACATACGTCTCACAGACCCTGTTAGGTTTAAAATCGTGAATATTTTTGCGAGGGAGTGTCGTACCACCTTGTTCCTTCCTATACCTTTTCCCAGCGTCCCTCAATACTGTGCAACGGCTTGTCGGGGTTGGACGGTTGCGCGTTTGCCTCAGGTGAGCAAATAAATACAAGCTGGGGTCTGAGAGACGTATGTTAGGTGGTTACGTGATTATTGTAAATTATGTATTTCTTTATTATATTAGTTAGAATAGTACATAGACAGTACGTTATTAAGAGCTGGTTTTAAAAAGAATTATCACATGACGATAATATACCAAACGACCAATATAGTGATGCGGAGAATCTTGATACAAACCACGTTCTGGAAGAAAGTTGCGCGTTTGATTCCGAATGCGAATAGCCAGATACAGTTCAACTAAACACTATCACACAGTGACATTCCTTCACATAGTGTTGATCAAGTGTTTTTAACTGGGGATGATGTGCCGTTGGAGGAAGTTCGGCCAAAAAGAAGTAAAGATATTTTATAATCGCTTTCGTTGGTCATCAGCCTCGACCTCTTCGCGATCGCAAACTTTATAACATAATATAGTGGAGGAAAGAGAAGGTATAAATACAACATACCGGAATGAGCTGAATGCATATGGCATGTCGTGAAAGTAATGTGAAATTTCACCGTAAGATACGTGTCGGTATACAACGTATCCTCCAGAACAACGTGAACCCTCTAGCAGTTGACCCAGGCACCAGCAGTGCTGAAGAGCGATTGATAATTCGTAAAAACAGTAGGTTACTTGCCAGTGTACTAAGAAACGCAAAAAAAATACATGTGTTTCGAATGAAAACCGCTATTTCTTCTTGAATGCTCAAATATGATGTGTTTTCGATGTCATGAAAAGATATAAGTTTAGAGTCTGCAATTTTGTTTAATTTATTATTTTAATGAGAATTTTTATTTTTTTCCATGTTCCTCGTTGATTTAATATTACAAAAAAATCAATAAGAATTTTCTGTTGCTGAAAATATTTTTTGCAGATCTCAACTTCCAAACGTATTAGTAAGTAAGCCTAAAATAGGGGCTTGCAACAATGATTGGGTGTTAAAAATATAAAATGTTGAATTTCATGTGCCTTTTGTTTCTAATATTAGAGTTTAATAATGTTCAAAATAGATTTTTTACTAAAAACAATACCGTTCCTTAATATTTTTAACAACAGTGAATTATTTAACTCGGGGGTCCCACAGACGTATGTTAGGTGGTTGTGTGACAATAATATGTGCTAGGTAGTTAAGGGTTAAAACACCTCTTCGGTAAGCCTTAATTTATAGTTTATAAACAGTATAAATAAACCGTATCTCCCGTGCAATTATCCCCCTATTTATTAGCGGAAAGTGTCAACCTTCGAGAAAGTTCCCTCTATTGTGTAGGTACCGCGGTGAGACCACTATGTTATTATACCAGCTAATCATTATCAGTTGGTAACGCGATATACTCGAGCGGTTAATTGGATCTGTCTTTGGTAAACACGATTCATTAAGCGTTTTGTGATTTATTTTTTGTGGGAATCAGGGGTAATTATAAGATTCTGTACGTAATATTAGGCAAATTATATCAAGTCTTCTCTTCCTCCCTGTGTCGATCAAAACAAATAACTATTCAATCTTTGACGGAACACAATAGTAGACTGCTTGAATTGATTCTTCAAGTCACAGTAAGTTTTCCTGACTTATGAGAAGACTACAAACATTAATATCACTCAGCCAGCAATAATAAAGACTGGATAACAACACATGTATGTTTATAAAGGCAACATTGCATCTAATATTGTACCAATTTTCATATGTGCGTCACTAAGGCAATACGTAACGGGCACGTTTTCTGTTTATACGTTCATAGATGCTTTTGTTTGTGAAAATATAGCGCTAATATTGTGAGGGAAGCAACTAGTCGATGAGCTACTCAGCCAACTAGTTGTCCAACAGAGAGGCCGACTTGTCCCGCCGAGACGCGCCCGGACGATGGACGAGTATCTACGGAGACACTTCAAGTCGATAGTGCTCGACTCGAGGGAACTTCTCAAGCACAATATTTTTATCTTCGCCGCTTTTTTCGATTCAGTTTGAAAGATTTGAATTGACCACTTACTGGCGATACTTTGTACCTAATAGAAAGTCAAAGGTGAATACATAAAAGTAATGGTAAAGTTTATTTTGCAAACTGTTCCGATTCATTACAATTGGAAGATAAAGATTTACTCACATAAAACAAATGATAGATTTTAGTTCTGTTGTAAATTAACTTTGCTAGTCACTTTTACGTTTAACGCTGACTCCAACGAAACGGACAATACAAATATACCTAGCAAACTGAATAATATTGGATATAAACATTCAATTTCGAACCCTAATTACGCCGACACAACCGAACGAAATTGACAAGTTATTTGATTGAATCCCGAAATATCATTTATATCGTACAGCCACGCGCCTGATTTTGTGATGCACGCAATTTATGAGAGGTTTTGATGAATATAAATTGTGCCATTATAATAAAATGGTGGCAGATAATCTGTGCACTCATCTAGTTTAACGACATGTCCCAGCTCGTGATTATGATCGCTCTTAGGGCTAAAATGGCCCTACTGTTTGTTTCCAATACATTTTTTTACCCTATTTAGTAGATAATAATTCTCGTTTTTAACTTCCAAGAAATTTTCAAAATATCTGCACGCGTAGCAAGACCAATTTTATCTCTATTCTACCAAAAATAGACAAAGTTATTTCATGGTTATTTATATGCCATTCGCCTATTTTACTGCACAAGTATGGCACGATTCGTAAACCATTGAAGAATATATACTTTTATTTTCCATACTTTAAACATCGCCATGCTTAAAACTTTCTACTTTCTGTCATTTCGTCTATTCTTCGGTAGACAAAACCTGTTTTTTCGTTGCCATGCTACACTTGCTGTAGTGCTTTATGAAAAGTAAGTACTTATACGTCATGATAAATATGTATTACTGTAAGATGTATAGCTTCATTATAAACTGAACTCACAACAACAATATAACAAAAACAAACTATTGTTTAACATTTCAGTATCTTGAAAACAATACTTGTTACAATATGTCTGTTATAATAACGATTTCGGAGAATTCGTTCATGAAACAACAAAGTGATGGAATTAACCTCTAATAAGTTTCATGAACTCGATATAATGCTGGAGGAACTTGTTATAGCCATGTATACAACATTATTTTTAGTATATGCGAAACCTGAATATAGTTTGTTCAGAATCAGTAACTGATTCGATTCCAATAATTTTTGCACCATGTTATATTTTTTTTTCAAAAATATTTTAATTTATTTTTAATAACATTTAATTACAATACAATCACCGTAAGGTTAGGTACCTATTACCAAACTATTATCAGGAGTGTATAACACAGGAGACGCGGTTTACGCGGGTGTTCCTCGAAATGAGCATGTTTTTGAACGGACAACGGTAATATACAACTTTATGATTTTTTAAGATACAGTTTTAAAATTTTGTACCTACATAGATTCTTTACATAAAAATACTAGACAGGTGTATCGGGTTTCGCATAAACAAAAAATAATGTTGTATTGTATAGAATTGGCCGATTGTTAAATTAGCCTCATTAGGCACAATTTGATACATGGGCACTACATGATGTGCCCAGTTAAAGTCAGTCGAATCGACGAGAACAATGTATTAACCTTTTTTATCCGACTTCAAAAAAAGGAGGAGGTTATCAATTCGACTGTATTTTTTTATGTTTGTTACCTCATAACTTGCAACTGGATGAAACGATTTTCAAAATTATTTTTTTATTTGAAGGCTGGTGCTTCCCGTGTGGTCCCATTGTCACCATTTCAGGATCTGATGATTGGATCTTGCATAATTAGAGGGCAACCCTCAAATTTTATTGTCTCACACATAGTTTTTCGCAAATCTTATGAAGTAATTTAAGTACTTGCGTATGGAAATCATCATCTCATGTAGCTGAGCTGATGATGGAAGGTACAACTCGTCTAGTACTAAGGAAATACTGCAAGTTTCATCAAAATCGGTTCAATAGTTTTTGAGATAGGGAATAAATGAAAGAGATGTTAACCGGTGATGTTATTACCGGTGTTACGGATTACAAAATTCTAGTGCACATGTAAGAAAATGATGTATTTGACAAGAATTGTGGTTCAATATTTAAACTAAAAATAGTAAAATAAAAACTTTTTCTATAAAAATATGACCGCCTTCAAAAACAACCACAAAAAAGGGTAAAATAACCTACAAAACTTTTCTTTCGGAAGTCGGTGACTTTTTTTTATTAATTTCACTGTCTCTTTTGCCACCGACTTCCGAAAGTTTGTGTTTTTGAAGGCGGTCACATTTTTTTAGAAAAAGTTTTTTCTATAGTGCCCTGTTCACTTATCCCTGTTCCTTATCCACTAAGCAGGTATGCCATAAGTCCTTTTTACGTCAAAAATATGTTGTTTTCGTCGATTCGCCTGACATTTTAATGGGCATATCGAGAAGTGCCGGTGAATCACGATGTGCCACGGCGTACCACAACATGACTATAGGTCAACATTTGGCCGACAACATATACTTACATCATACTCGTAACATTGGTTTCTATTTATTAATTTATATACCTACAGAAGCTGTTGGTGTCCCTTTGTTAATAAATAAACACAAATAAACATTATGTTGGGATGTAAATTTTTACTTAGTCATTGTAAAAGTTGAGTGAGAGAGTAATCGTGTAATGAACGCCATTTTCAACATTAGGTATATTTATTTTAAACATTTCTTTTATTCCTGGCTTTTTCCACAACATAAAATCTAATGTTCTCTAAAGAGCATCTAAATCTATATTCAGTCTTAATCGTTTCAGCCCACTCATCTGCAAAAAGGTTAATTTTCAAAAAGAAAAGAATAACTACTCGAAAAGTGGAGCGTAAATAAGGGCTCATTAATCAAACTTTTTTTTCAGTACCGCAACGTGATCGTTTACAAAACATTTCTCATAAGATATTTATGTTATTTATTACGGAGTTATTAAATATTGGAAGGCGCGCGTAGCTTCGGGCAGGTCGTCAGTCATTCCTGACGTTTGCTAGGGCCATGAAACTAATTCTCTCCGCCGCGTTTTCTATTCCGTATGCCGATGAAATTTAATTAACCGTTCACTGAACATTCTTATCATTCAAGTGAACCATTTTACATTATTATTTCTGGCTACTCTCATTAGGGAATATCTCCAGACGTGACTTCTTTTTCTGTTACATAAACTGATAGGAGAAAAGTTTCATGTTTTAATTATAATTTATCTTTGTATAATTAGGAACACGGACGAGATTTATTCGAGGTTCCTTATCTTTAACGGTTCTTGTTATTAATCTTTGTATGAAAATAAATACTTTTTTCACCTCACCCGCTCGGAAAGATTCTATTTCTCATTCAAAATCTGAGCGGAAAACTCCATTTTGTGCTCTAGAGCACAAAGTGTTGTTTAAAATTCGAACACGTCTTGTATTCAATTGTTTTCTTCTTTTCTACACTGGCAGGCGAGCCGCCCCCACTACATTTCCTCGCTGTGTGAGGTGAAAAGTTGTGTGTTGCACTCGGCAGCAAAATTTTTCTGCGTCTCGTACCTTTGAAAACTTCGCATCGCTCAGGATTCTATATTTGAACCGCTCGTTTCTCTCGCGGTTCAATCTTAGAATCCTTCGCTCGCTCAGTTTTCAATTCAAGTACTCGCGCCAAAAATCAACTTTGCAGCCTTGCATAACAAATAACTATTAACGCTTCGAAACTTAGCTTTGTCCTCCTCAAAAGTTAAACAGTAAAATTAATGTATTTTATTACGATGAGTTCATATGTGAGCTTTAATAACTGCTATTATAGCGTTTAAAATCATAACTCGCATAAATTACACAATTTAAGCACTTATATATGAAATTCGCTTGACGCGAAATTATGTCTTAAATATGTATATGTATGTAGTTAGCGTTGCTCTCGCATTCAAAGTACATAAGTAAGATTAGATGGCATGTCATAATTACACTTACACGCGGGATCATTTCCCGCCAAATGTCGTAAAAACTAACGTCACAGAACACCGCCACACTAGACACGCGGCAAGCCACAGTTATCTACACAAGCACACGAATAGTTAAATAAAGCTAAGACTCACCTATCGTCGTAAGCGCCAACGTGCACCAGTAATAACTTTGCAAATATTGTTTCACCACATCCGCAGTCTCAGTGTCATGATACACCCAGTTTTTACTACCGAACCCATTGTTTTTATATATTATATGGTACAAGCACCCGTTCCAATGGAATATCACTAACAAATAATGAATTAAACTGGTCGATCTAAACAAATTAGGATAGTTCGTATGCCGCTCGGTTCGGTCCATGAACGCCCAGAAGCGGTATATCTTGACGAGGCGGAACGAGCGCAGGATCGAGTTGAACCCGATGGACAGGTACAGGAAGTCCAGCGGCAGCAGGCACAGGCAGTCGATGTAGAACGTGGTGGAGTTCATGTAGTGTGCCCGCAGCTTGGCCGCGTCCGTCTGCAGCACGCCGTCCTCCAGGTAGCCCGTCCGGAAGTGGAACAGGATATCCGCCAGGTAAAGGAAATCAGAAAAATAGTCCAAACAAAACCACACTATTAACGTCTCGCCTGAAACAAAACACATCAACTTAGTTACACATTCAAACTTACAAAATATCAAAGCATTCAAATAATTTCAGATTTCATCCTAAATGGATAATCTACTTTGATCCAAACTTTTGCTTTAAACTAAAGACTAAAAGATCAATACTACAGAGCGAGAACTTAAAAGGGTCTCGCAAATTGATGTGAAGTTGAAACTCATCGCAGCTGTGAAGTGGTAATGAAACAATTGGAAACTCGGCCGGCGAAACACCCAGACGTTACTTTTCAAAATATAACATTGTCTCCAATGCGAAACATTTAACTCAGATAAGCTATTTAGGTAAGTAATTTAATTCACCGCGGGGCAAGTTGGCGGAAACTATGCGCGGATTGCACTAAGTCGGTGCAGCCCCAGATCGTCGTCGCTAATCTTGGTTGCTATCTAAATGGAGACGTCTTTTGCATAAGCTCTAGAGTCAAAATTGGATTTTTATCCACTTAAGCGCCTACTTTGAAGTTCATCCGACAAAGAAAATGAGTAGGAGCGATACAAATGGGTTTGATCTTAGTTATATGCTACAATAAAGAAAGTTGCTTACCGTTTATCTCCTGGAACGCGAACCTGTATACTATAACCCAGAGATTGTAGAGGAAGGCGAGGGAGACGACCATGGACCAGTAGTAGCACAAGCGGCCGGCGGGGTCGAACACGAAGGACCAGTGCGGGCCGGCGCGCAGCCGCCCGCTCGCGTACGTGGAGCGACGCCGCAGCCCGCCCCGGCTGCCGCTGTCGACAACAATACGCTATCAACCATCTCATTACCCATATCGTTTGACCCTTTTAACCTTAATTCCTTTCAGTTTGCCTTAACTATGTACACAATGTTAAATCCGTTCTCCTTTGAAGTTATCTACATAACATTACATGTGTGCGCTCTCTGCAAATCTAATAAGAGTTGCACTCAACGTTAACCCTTGAGCTGAGGGCTTATGGCATCATCTTTGTAGTTAGGTAGGTGTATGTAGCAAAGTTGTTAGGTAAGTAAACACAGCAGTTATTACGTCACTAACAATCGACAAAGGGGATCATTAACAAAGTTATATTTTGATTACCTACGCAGTTAATAGAAAATACCGGTAATGGTTACGGTACGGATATCCGTAAATGCCAGAACACGTATATACTATTATACGTGTTCTCTATATATTTTATATAAGTGTATATTTGTGGGCTATAGACCGTGTGCGAATGGCAGCAATAGATATAGTTTGGCTTCATTTGATATCAAAGTAAGTGACACATAGGTTCGTGTGGTTCCTTTGTTATTCGATATCATTGTAGACGATCGTACATTATATATCTTGGTGTAATATGGACAAGGGTGGACAAAATATTAAATTCTTCTTGTAATAAATACTATTGTAGTTCCTCTAACACGTGGTGAAAAGGTGGCATGTTTGTGTTTGTTTCATGGTTAACAAATAATTAAAGAGGGTTTGACTTATCAATTTAGTTTTTTCTGAAGTATAGACGCAACACCCACCCACCGCCATACTTTTACAATTCAAAACAAGGTCAATTCTGTAAATTACAATACACAAATCCATCCACAAATTTACATAATTATTCCACAACGATGTGCCATAGAACCGTACCAATTAAGATAAGGCATTAGTTACACGCTAATTACAATAGTCTTTGTTCAATCTCGACTGCCTTCCGATCAATTGACCCGTACGCTAACACGGCTGGTGACGTATGTAGGTGGCGCACTGTGTAGACATTACAGATTCAATACGCAAGCCTATCAACGACTGAGTCGTTTACACAAGGCACCTACTTCGCTATGCTAAGCATCCCGGCTTACAACGTATGTACACAGGTAGCAGGGGTAGGTACTACTCTCTTAAGCCGTCAACGAAGATACGGGCCCGTCCGAAAGTAATATGAATCTTTTGATTGCACCTTACTCCCTATTATTTTTGAATTCACATATCGGGAGCCGGGACTACTGTCCAATGATGTTATCACATAATAATCTCATGCCCGTATGTGATAAAGAATAAGCATCGCCCGAAACTTTGGCCGAAGCTACGGGTTTCGTGCTTACATAGTAGTAACCCAGCCGCGGACCGTGTAAGATAAATGTAAGCATCGCTGTTTGCATTAGCTGATTGTTCGGAGTTAACTTCGATTGACTGGGTTAACTCGACCGGGGATTTATGTACCGTGTGTATGTAGGTAATTGCGACTAGGGAATAATTGAATATCGCGTTTACCACCTGGGGGCCCACTGTACCGATATCTATCGATGCATATCCAATTAACCCCCGGATACTGAAGACAACCAGAGAAAGCGGCTCACCACAGGATTGCGGTCTCAATAATACCAGTTTCATTATCTCTGATTGAATGCTGAACAATTCAGCTGGAGGCTCGATATCTCGACTCCGACCTGTCAGTGTGTACAATACAATGATGTTGATATAGGATCTACATTCGATTACGTGATATCATAGCCGATATACCTACTATAGTTGGGATATCTTAATTCACATCATTGCTCATAGAGTCCGAGACACCGAATATCAGAAAACATTTTATACGAAAATTCAACTGCTAACGGTACTACAGTCAAGTAGTTTTATCTGCCACTCTAAACAGCTGGATCTTAACAAGTCCTTTAAATCATCTAATCAAAAGCTTTTACCAGAAATTAACTTCGTTCTGGCCCTTATTAAAAGAAAAAAGGAATGGAGAATTTCACCGATGTCCAACTAAAATTTGAATGATATAAAATGTGTTAAAAATACTTGAATGATTGCCGAGTGCGATACCACTGAATGAGAATGGACACGTAAATTGGATATAGTAGCATTCGTGGCCACAATAAACTTGTAAACAACATTTGCCAATGTAGAGTAGGTAGTTATCTAACTTTCCCAGTTGTCGTGCAAACGCGACCGCAGCTTATTAACTAGTTAGTTGTTTATTAATACGAGCTTTTTCATTCACATAAGTACTTTCACATTCGTACGAAAACTATCGTGAAGTTTGTTTTAATAAAACAACTCCGTCAAATCCACTTCCATCCTGTTTTATTAAATAAAAAGTTGAGTTTACTGCTAGGGTGAATTTTCCAGCCGAAATTGAATTTACTTAGCTTATCCGATTTGGCAGTGTAAATTAGAGTCGCCAACATACGTACAGATACGGAAAAACATTACTTTCTGTCCGGTTCAGATGAAAAAGGCAGCTCAGCTTTTCTTATCTTCCGAAAAGCAAGCAATATTTCTCGATTACAGGAGCAAATATATGAACTCAAAGGTTGATTTTGTTTGAAATACGCACTAAACCAAAATCTCCGTTAAATGTATATCCTATCTGTGTCCAGACGGATATTACCTTTATATAGAAACTGGATACTGCAAGCCGTATAAAACAAAGACTAAACGAATATTGACCAGACAATGTAGCATAATAAACAAAGCAGAGACGACATGAACGAGGATAACTTTGTTTGAAATAAATCGCAACTTTATATTTATGGTTATTGCGTGCATTTTGTATAGGCGGCTAATGTAAAATCACTGGATCGTAAGTTTTAAATTATATGTATTTTTCTTCCAACTATGCTTTAATTTCATCACAATCACACTAAAACTCAGTACAAAGCGAGTCTTTAATGCTCTAGAGCAATAAAAGTGTATGAAAATTCATTATTGCACAGTTTTTTTTTAATCACACCAAAAGGTGCCAATTTCAATGGATTAGCTCTATTCAGCCAGCCGATATCAAAATTTTTTTTTTTACGTACGTATTACTCGTTTCTGTCCTACTTGTTCCAAATTTAAAAAATGATTGCTGCTAATTGAAAATTAAAAGTTTAAAAAGTGATTTGGCGGGAACTGTAAATTTTGCTTGACAATATTTTTGGAAACGATAAAGTGTGATACTATCTGATTTTGAGTGCTATTTTGTATTCTAAATGTTCCAATATAAGTTTTAATAAAAAAACCGAGTAAAATTTAATTTTCCCCTGTTTGCGATACTATAAAAACCTAGGTAGATGGTTGAACAGCCAAATCATTGTGGAAATTCAATCCAAAAACGTGGAATATGTCTTTTTCCACAAACTTTCTCTGATAATTGGAAAAAAAGGTTTCAAATATCTGGTAGTCCGTAATAAAAGTCTAAACAAACAGCATAAAACGTAACTCTTGCCAAACCCAATATCCGATGTAATTTTTCCATTTTGCCTAGTTTGACGCACACCAAATAACATTATATGGAGTACGAGTGAAAGCTGTCAAAGCGTATCGGCTGTCAAACAGTATTTTATTTAGTTTTGCGAAAAAGTTAACGCTTTGTTCGAGTTTTATTGGTACAAAAAGGATCAATAAAATGTACCACTAGATGTGATTTGAAAAATAAAATCGAATCACAAAATAATATGAATCAAGTTCGTGAAATCAAAGAGAGCAGGAAGGTATGAGAAAAACGTTTAGATTTTTGTATACATTTTGATGTTTTGTTTTTCTCTTAGAATTGTGTTAACAAGATACGCTGTGTTTTGACAAAAATGTTTGTATTGTATAGGTAACAAATCTACATCTACAGTACGTATTTTTTTTTATAAATTTGTTAAAATAGTGTTGTTTTATGTGTTCTACTGTGGCTTGACTGTAGCTTGTCTGTGGCGTGCCTTTGTGTACGGTCACGAGCAATAGTATGTAATTGTATATACTAAGCAGTATTCCAAAGCGATGTTCTGCTACCATACTGATTAAATTTTTGCCTTTTCATTAGACTTCTATTTTGGAAGCTATGCTATTACGAAATAGGTCTTATTTCAAAGTGAAAAACCAGTATTTCACGACTGTACATGCATTTAACATATGAGGCTTTCTACCTCAACTGTGACCTAGTCAGTCTTGTGGCTTGGTAAGTGGCAGTGTAGCGCGTTGCATTAGATTGGTTAGGTTAGGTTCAAACTATACCTGTCGGTTCCATAAAGGTGCAAATTGACAGTGTAAGGGAATTGTATGAGTGATGTGGCGACGACGTGGCAGGCACTGGTATTGTGTGTTATGTTGCCTATGTCTTGGGTATGGATATTTTTAGTGTATATTTGATTATGTTGGACTAGAAAATAATGGTAACTCCAGGGTTCGCTTTTAGAGTGAATTAAGAATGCTGTATATGGTGTGTGTACACAGGCTAGAGAGATTTCGTAAACTCTCACCTTTTTCCTACGGGTTAGGCAAAAACTACAGAACATGCTATGATCCTACATGCTCCCTTGGTCTCATTCACGTTCATACAACCTGACCTTTCAGAAGACCTTCGTGAAATCGTCCTTCTAGGTCATTCTCTCTCAGTGTAACCACACTCATCTGCTACATTCATCTTTAGTCAGTCGCCTTTCATTTATCTTCTCAACATGACATAATTATTGTATTTAATATTTAATTAAAATATGTTATTTGTAGAACATAGGTAAAGAAAAGGTACCAAACAGATGTCAATGAAATTTTTATTTTTAGTATTAGGTGGGAAAGAATGTTGGATGTTACCTGTCGGTCCCATTACAATGTGACGGTGCGAGGTGATTGTGTGAGTGGTGTGGCGCTGGCGTGGCGGGCGCGTGCGGCGTGTGTGGCGTGCTTCGCCACCCGCTCAGGAGCGGCGCTTCCCCGCTCGCCCCCAATAGTTTTAATCTAGACGGAAAAATTGTTAAATTAAAAATACACATCATATTATAGGACATGCGTAGCAGTGTATTATAACTATTTGTTATTTTTAATTAAGAAAGATTATTCAAAATTATCTTTAAAAAAAATCTTCATTTCATTTATAAAACTAATACAACACTTTTTTCATTGCAAGATTTAAAAAAAAAACAACGAATTAAATATATACGAGTACTATGCAGTACCTAGTACGTAAGCTCTTTTAATCAGAAACACCGTCTTAAATGTGAAAACAAAATAAATTAAACATGAAAAATAATATATTGTTATGCTACCGATTTCCCGCCCGATTCAATGACAATTTACTTTTTTTTTTTAATAACATCAGCTTGTCTTCAGCCCGTGTTAAAAAAATACAATCTCTCGCAAAAAATAATCTTATTTGAAAACGAAAACATTATCTGTAATACATAATATTATCTCATGTCTCTTTTTGCATCTACTACAAACATAGTTGTTTATTTATATTTTATACAAATGGTAATAAAACTAAAATATAAAATTACATTTAGTATTTAAAAGTATGCAACCTTTTTTTGAAGCTAACATTTAGACACTGGTTATAACGCCACGTTTTCCATTTTGGCGGCCATTTAAAAGAAGAAAAAATAATACGTATTTATTTTTAATCTTTATTTGATGGCTTTTGAGACTTTTTTTTTGGAAGAAAAGGGCCTAAACATTTGGTTAAAACACAGTAAAGAGGTTTTATGGCCGACGTTCATTTATTTTATGTTCATGCATTTTTATATTGAAGTAGATTACCAGTATGGTGCCACATTATTTCATTATTTATGAACCATCAAAGGAATGAAAATGTTTTCATTCTTTTGCTATTTTATAAAGTAGAAAAATGTGAAATTGTTATTAGTTATAAGTTAGTCTTGCCTTGCAACGTTAAAGCTCATAAATATTAAATCGGTTGTCGTCCCAAACCCATTAAACAGCACATAAATCTTTCTTATCCACTCCCACGCAAAATTAAAAACAGTCCTTAAAGCAAAATACAAAGTCAACGCCAATGGTAATCTAAAAAGTTATGCAGATATGCGACTTTTTGCGGGCGGAAGGAACCGTTTGGAGTCCAATCGACTTAGTGGCAGGCGAGCTACCGGTAGAAATTGGTTTTCGAATGCGACCTCTGTGGGGGCAAACCGGCATGGCGGCAGATCCGTACAGGGCCGTGCTAGAACTGTCGTTCCGTAAAATGAGATAAACCGTTCAAAAATGCGATCGGTCGTATTGCCGGTTGCCGCGGCGACGCCGACGGGCGCTCGCTCAGATAAATGGTAGCAATGCTGTCACCAACTGCTTAGCTACTCTTTGCAGATTAAGTGGAGAACTCTTTTTCGGCTTTACTATCCTAGTACCTATCGGTTTTTGAGTGTAGGAATGGGACTTTTTGTTCGATTGTCTCAGAACTAGAACATCACAGCTTGATCGTGATGTTTTGATTAGAAAATCAGACCTTCTATCCCAAGCTCTGCACGTAATTAACGATACATAATATTGTTATTACGTTTACCTAACCTGTCCATCTTCTCCCTCCCATAAGAATTGTCGTAAACACGATAAACAAAAATAGAACCTATAGCATAGTCAGCCGGGGCAGCATAGTCATTAGGGTTGCCATCCGTCCGGGTTTCCCCGGATTTGTCCTAGTTTAGAGGGTGTCCGGGGAACGTCCGGGGGGGTTTTCATGTAACTATAGTCCGGGTTTAAAAAAAAAATTAAAGTTGGGCCGCCCGGTTACCCGCGACACACGCACGTACACTTCACCGTCTTCCTACCCCCGGGCGCACTCCGACTCATGTCCACGCACACTTCACCGTCCTCCTCCCCCCGTGCGCGCACTTTGACTCGCGTCCGGATTCTGGACTCAAAATCCGGGGTTTTCACGCGTCTTGCCCTGGTTTTCAAATTTTAGAGATGGCAACCCTACCTATAATGTACCCACAGCTGAGACACGAGCCTCCTCTCTGCGAGGAGTGGGCTGATATCTACCACGCGGGACTAGTTTGCGCTGGTTGGTAGATGTCACATGTTTTCGATTTTTTGGTTCAAGGACATGCCGGTTACCTCTCGATGTTTTCCATAACCGTTTTGAGAACAGTGGTGATGAAATAAAATAACACAAAGTATTTCGGCTTGGTTCGAATGATGACCTAAACCTAGTAAATTGGCCCCCACTGCTCTCATAAACAAAAACTACACCACCAGAACATACGGAACATTCCCAAAGTCCCACACTCAAAGTATTCATCATCTGCCTAGCCTTTTCCCAACCGTGTTAGGGTAGGGCAACTCGCTGGCCGACCATGGACCATGCCTGGGTCGACGGCGCGTTGTGTTCCACGCGCGCCTCAAAGAGCGTCAGCAAAATGACGGGGCCCCCTCTAGAGGGCCAAAGCCTGCCGGGGTCGCGGGATTTATCTCATTACCGTGACCCCGGAACATAAAGGGCTATCGAAAGACACCGTGGATTTTAGTCAGTACGGGTCTGACAGTCCCTCCCGCCCTGCCCGGGGTGGGAGGACTCTTTTGATGATTTTACCATGCTAAAAAAAAAAGTTAGGGTGTGTTAGGGTCGGCAGTCTAACAGTATTTTATATGGACCGACTGCCTCTCTGACCTCCACAACCCAGTAATTAGGTATTACGATGATACCTTTAGGTAAGACTGGTTGTCAGACTTTCTAGCTTCTGCCTAACAAGTAACGACTGTCAAAAATCTACAAAAGACAGCCGGGACCAACGGCTTTTTGTGCTTTCCGAGACACGGAGGAAACTCGCTATGAAAAATGGTGACCCATCCACAGACCAACCTCGGCAAGCGCAGCTTAACCTTGAAGATCGACGTGTGCAGCTTTTATTATTTAGCCACGATCTCCACTCACACTCAAAGTATTGTTCTACCTTTAATAAGTCAGGTTTATTTAAAAGTTCACGTACGTACGTGAGTCTTTTCAGCCACAAGGACGGTAGGACGTAGGCTCATCGAGTCAACACTTGTGATTAAAGCGGCCCTCAAGGCGAGGACCCTTGTGTTCCTGGGCAAACAAGAGCCAGCCTTCGAATCTCCTCAGCGTCGCCTTAATGGAAGCAGCGCACGTTTAACCATGTTTTAGCTAGAAAATTATGCGCCTTAAAAATATTTGACAAGAGTGTATAACTGGCAGAGGTGGATCATTGAAAAATCAAGATGGCGGATTAGGTCAGACTCGCGCCAAAAAGTGTCATGTAGCAGAACTTTTTGCCGCGAATCTGATCCGCCATCTTGATTTTTTATCTTGAAGTTTTGTGTTGTTTCTGTTTGCCATGATTGAAACTAACGCACAGCTACCGATGCCATTCAAGCTGCATAAGATTTATGCAATAATTTTGTACAAAATACCGTACCTACGTCAGTGATAACCAAACCCCGCACTATTAACTTTTGTGTTTGTAGTTCTAAAACTAGAAACAAAAAACACAATGTGAAAGATTAAAATAATTTGACATTATTTAATTCCTTTGAACTCCTTAAAAACCATTTGAAAACCTTCTGAAACTACTTCTTTTTTATGTACTTCTTCCTGGTCGCGGGACCCACGAATTACTGTGACCCCGGAACGTAAAGGGCTATTGAAGGACCCTGTGGATTTTAGTCAATACGAGTCTGACAGTACCTCCCGATCTGCCCTGGGTTCCCGAGGACTCATTTGATTCTACCACGCTAAAAAAATTTACTTCTTCCTACAGATCGCTCTGAATCTAAATACATACTACAATAGCAGCTTATTCCGAGATGAAATCAATCAAATCAATCAATCAAATAGAGAACAAAGTCAAACAAGTTGAGAACGCCGATAACTGACTTCAGTGAACACTAGTGACAATTTTAGGTAAATGTGCATAAGCAGTGCAGGTAAAAGCAACAGAAAAGTGTTAAAAAAGTTAGACATTATATCAGCCATGAAAATAGATAACCTTACCAGTTTATTGACTAAAATCTGTCCATACTAATATAACATTATAAAGCCGAAGACATTGTTTGGTTGAACGCGCTAGTAGCCTAGTCTGAGGATCAACTGATTCGAAATGAAAAAAAAAAATTGTTTTTGGTAACTCATTTATCGAGGAAGGCTATTTAACCCTAGAAAGATAGTCTGCGTAAAATTTACGCATGCGTTTTCGAAATATAGCTCTGTCTTTCTAAATAGCGCGAATCCATAGCCGTGCGTTTAGGACATCTCATTAGTCACTGGGAGCTACCGTAAAGTGCACGTGTCAATTGGTATGTGTAACCGATTTTGAAATATAACGACCACGTGCGTCAAAATTACGCATTATACGATTTTGACTTGTATATTCTTTTTATTTATTTTTATCTTTCTATAACTGCATTTCATTACTTATATTATCAGTTTGCTTTTATAGATATTGAAGCAAAAATATAACATAATGGGGTAGTAGAAACTTGGACGAAGACCATATCCTGGCCAGCCTTATGCAAAGCGACGACGAGCTTCTCTGTGAGGATACCGACTGTGAAGCAGCGGACCATGAAAGTGAAGATGACGTGCAGAGCGATACAGAAGAAGTTTTTATAGATGAGTTTCAAGAAGAACAGCCCCTTTCCCCTTTTATAATGAGGCGAAGGGCAAATGCGTCCTGAAAAAAATGTAGAGAAACCAGTGTGTCGTAAGTCTTGCCAAAGTTGTTTGTAATAGATTTTTTCACATCTATATGTTTCTGATATATATAAGATATTCTACTTGTTGATTTTGTGCTATAAAAACGCTGATTATCATAGAAAAAAATAAATAAAGACTAAGTGTTAAAAAATTGATCATTTATAGCAGAACATTAAAGTTTTTTTTTATTTAATAAATAAATGATTATAAATAAATTATCTGCAGTCTTAATTATTCTAATAAATGTGTTAATAGAATTATAACATATGATTTTATTGAAATATATTAATAAACCTCAATCTACAGCTAATTAAAACACATGCGTCAATTTTACGCATGACTATCTTCTCCGTACTACACAATATGATTATCTTTCTAGGGTTAACATTACGCTTACGACCAATAGGACCCAAGAAGCATACATGAAACCTAGAGGAACAGCTAGTCATCATCTGCCTAGCCTTCTCCCATATTGGGGTCGGCTTCCAGTCGAACCAGATGCAGCTGAATATCAGTATTTTACATGCCTATCGGACCTCCAAAACCCAGTAACTGGTAATAGATACAAGTGGAACAGTTGGTATGTTCTATAAATACGGTAACACCACTCGTAGACGCACATTATTAGAATATGTTTAATTTCTAATCTACTCGAATAGAAATAATAAAGATAAGCAAAGTTCCGTGACTTTCAAAAATTCTGACCGTTTTCATTAATGGATGCCCAGCAAATTTTAGCAGAGACATGCCATCAACGCAGAAAATGTACTGCACAAGAGTGTGCGCAAACAAAAGTGGCACTCTCTTCGCTCATTTTCATACTGCAATAGGACGTTAGTCCAACAAGACTAGAGAAAAATTGGGTGCAGGACCAAAATAGTCTACCTTGCTTTCCGAGTCACGGGTGTAAAATATCGCCGATTTGCAAATTCGCTGCTACTGAAAAATTGCTAATTAATAAAAAAGCAATAATAAATAATTGATTTTCTAAATAATATGTGAATCCAATTCAATAATCGTGTGATCAGCGGTCGGTACGTTTTTGGGAGGCAAGAGCTGCAAAGTGGCAAAATCAAGTAGCGGCGGGAAGCAATTTTAATATCAGTAACCGAAATACACTTTATTTGAATTTTATTTACGTAAATTAGTATAACTCGTTATTTAAATCTTTGCGTTGTCGACCGCTGCTTTACACCACTAAACCAACGACAAATTCGTATAGTCTTTGAAAGCCTCCAATAACCAACCTATGAATAAAAGAATCATCAATCCCAATCCTCTAAATCCTACAGCAATAAATTATCTTATTAACCTTCATAAAAAACACGAAAAGAAATCAAGGACGTCATAACTCCTGATTTCATAGAGACGTTAAAAAAAGGATCCATAATACATAGATGCTGGAAGTGTTATGATCGCGATAGATCCCTTTTATCGCCCGCGGCGGTTTGACATATCCAGTTTAAGAGGTTATCAAGTAATATGGCCCCCGAACATGTAAAATGAATGCTGATCACAAAAAGCGTGCCGTCACTTCATCCTTTCAATATTATGAAGCCTGCGATTTCTAGTACTTTTAATACTGTATCCATAAAGTTGAATAACGCTTTAAAAGTAGTTGTTCAGTGACTGTAGATAATAATTAAACAGCATTCTTGTGTCAAATATTCTATGTCTCAAGTTCGCGACGAGGTTAATATAAAAAGTTAGATACCAACAAAAGTTTTCGATACCGAGAGTAACCCCAAGAAAATACCAATGTTTTACAAAATTACAATCTTTTGTAGGTATCTATGAGTAAATATATACCTAAAAGAAGTCTGTTTCATGGCGGGAGATATCTATCAAAAGATATTTGAGGTAGGTACCTACATTTTCCTATTGAAAATGCCACCTCTATTTGAAAAAAAAGATACCTACTTAATTAGAAACTAGATGACTCACTTTCGTTTTTACCTTTAAACGTCTCACGTTAACGAACCCCGTTTTATGTAGCGGAAAATTCGATACCTTATTACCTTACAAATCGATAAGTTTGGAAATAATGATTCGGTAGAACGAGGCCTCCGCCCGCCTCAACGATTGGTAAATCAAACGAATCGTTTCACAACAGAGGAGGCTTGTTAAATCCGATCCCGCGTCGGATTTTGTCAGGAACTCTCGCGCTCCAAATTATTTTGACTTCCCGCGGACACGCGCGAATCAATTAAAATGTACGGTTCGCTATAAACAAGCATTGGAGAAAACAACTTTTATTGAACGCCCTTTTATGAATATCAAAACATTTATTTAACGTTTATTTGTAGCGACAGTCGCCCCTTCCCTTTAGAGTTGTGAAGCCAGCTAAGTTATTTCAATATTCGTTCTCGTAACTTCTATATTTAAAAGAATATTAACACTTGTATGTTTGCATAAGCCCTCTCAATTTTCTCTAACGAACTACGGAAAAATAGTCCCGAGTGAAATGGCTTTACGAAAATACTTCCTTTCCGCCCTAATAGCAATAACACACCTTCAATATTTGAAATGTCACGCGGAGGTGTATGTACTCATAGTCCACCTACATTTCGTCGGTTAATTGTTAAGTCACGTGTATTAAAGTTGAGCCTACTGCCATCAGTAGAACACTATGCTACGATTGAACAACTTCTGAGGAAAAACATTTCAAATTGAATCAACACTCCGTGCTTAACAATAACAGTTAGAACTCTACGAGATAAAGAGTTTAGCTTAATTTGTTTGCATGTTAAGATGGATTCTTGTCACTGAATATTGGCCTTTACGACACTTCTCGCGTCACAGACTATCGGATCGCTTTCGCTTTTCTATGTGACTGGATTCAAACAATTCTATACAATCATTACAAATGAAAACTCTTCGGATCGCATTCGTTTCGCCTGTCTGTTTGAAAAAAGCTAAGTTAAACCTTCAAAACATGGCACACGACAAATAATAGATGAAAAAAAATCATGAATTGTCTATACTAATATTGTAAAGCTGAAGGGTTTATTTGTTTTTTGGTTGAACGCGCTAATCTCAGGAAATACTGGTTTCAAAAAAATCTTTTTGTTTTTGATAGTTTATTTATCAAGGTAGGATATAGACTATGTAACATCACGCTACGACCCACAGAAGCCGAGCAGTGGGTCTGAAACCACGGAGAACAGCTAGTCTATAATAATAATCCTTTATGGTCTTACCTAGCTGTATGTTCTTACCTAGCTTTATAGTCTTACCCAGCTTTATGGTCTTACTTGGCTTCATGGTCTTACCTTTATGATCTTACCTGGCTTTATGTTCTTCCTAGCTTTATGGTCTTACCTAGCTTTATAGTCTTACCTAGCTTTATGTTCTTACCTAGATAAATGGTCTTACCTAGCCTTATGGTCTTACCTAGCTTTATGGTCTTACCTAGCTTTATGTTCTTACCTATCGTTACATAGCTAAGACTATAGTCTTACCTAGCTTTATGTTCTTACCTAGCCTTACCTAGCTATGACTATAGTCTTACCTAGCTTTATGTTCTTACCTAGATTTATTGTCTTACCTAGCCTTATGGTCTTACCTAGCTTTATGTTCTTACCTAGCCTTACCTAGCTAAGACCATAGTCTTACCTAGCTTTATGTTTTTACCTAGCTTTATGGTCTTACCTAGCCTTACCTAGCTAAGACCATAGTCTTACCTAGCTTTATGTTCTTACCTAGCTTTATGGCCTTACCTAGCTTTATGTGCGCGTCTGGAGCGCGAGGAGAGGTCCAGCTCGCTGGCGGCCGAGCAGGCGGTGCCAGCCTGCAGCGAGCCTCGGGAGCCGCCCAGCCGACGCGAGCCCAGCCGGCACGTCATCATTTCTGTGCAACAAACAAACATTTCATATTAAATAAAAAAAAAAAAACACGTGAAAAACATTAGAAACAAACCTTGTTTTAAGCCATAATCAATGAACTCAGCCTATATAAGTCTACCGCTGGTCATAGATTCTTCTGGACTCTACAAAGATGCGCGACAACAGCTTCAATCTTTTTTTTACGAGGTAAAATCATCCAAAAGTCCTCCCGCCCCGAGTGGAGCAAACAGGACTGTCAGACTCATACGGACTAAAATACACGGTGTTCCTTCCAAAGCCCTTTACATTCTAGGGTCAAGGTTGCCTGTTTAGACAATCCAAAGACCACAGACCACAGACCACAGAATTTATTTATTTATTGGAACGAAGTTCCTTATCGCGCGTTGTGAAAGGGGGCTAGACGGAAAAAATTCTTACGAAAAGTTGTCACGACACTTTTTGGAACGAAGTTCCTTATCGCGCGTTGCGAAAGGGTGCTAGAGCTCAAAGAGTGGAGTGGAGTGGAGTGGTGTGGAGTGGAGTGGAGTGGAGCGGAGCGGAGCGGATTGGAGCGGATTGGAGCGGAGCGGAGTGGAGTGGAGTGGAGTGGAGTCGCGACGATTATTTTTGTTGAGTGTGTACAGTAACTTCGTTCCATCCGGGTGTCCCTTGACACCTCTCAAGTTTTTTTATTTATCACATGCTTCTTTGCCCTCAACAACTATAACCTATGTTCAATTTTTACATCCAGTCACATTTGTTAGGTCATTGGTTCATCTAACTGAGAGTTTCCACACTAATCTTAATTTCACATTAATATCCATAGGGATAGAGGTTTTAGCAGATACGTATACCCGCATTTCATCGAGTTTCATAAATGAAAAGCATAAAGGCGGAAACACATTATTAAAACGCGACGCGACCCGATGAAACGCGATGCGTGTTGAGTCGAATCAAATTGTATTGTTTTATAAAGACTAGAATCATACTATGAACATCCGACGCGACGCCATGCGCGCACACGCTACCCGATCCAGACGTGACGGGTCGGTGTGTTGCCGAGGGTGGGATCAACACGCCATCCGACGCATCACAGTCATGTAGTATGTTCCTAGTCGTGACCCGACGCCACCCGTCATTTGTTAGAGGAGTTTAGTAGTTGCATAGCACAAAACCATACACGGTCACTGCTGTACAGAGCCTGTGTTTAGAAATTGCGAATGCATCGTGGCATCGCGTGTTGGTAATGTGCACGGTACATATGGGATGTCGACACATTGCGGCGCGTCACGTTTTAATAGTGTGTTTCTACCTTAATTCGTCAGATTAAAGACTCGAGCTATGTACTTCTGAATGACTCCTATTGAAGAAACCACCGAAACACTTATTTAACTTAACTTATTTAATTTAACCCAAGGATCTAACCTAGATTCTTACTTAACAATCAATGTAACAATTATTAAAATATTATTCAGCTTCAAACTCAAATGAGATCCGTTTAGAAAATTCTAATCCGAGAATAAAGCAAACTTATTTTAAACATTAATTCAAAGATAGCGACTAAGTTAGTATCACCGTGGTATCCAAGAAATGCAGACTAACTAAATATAAAATATATTCCACAGCTACTGGCGTCCGGCTACGGCATCTCAATTTGGAAATACCAATAGGCACAGAAATTTCAGGTGTCTCTGAAAACCCGTTACAGCTGTATAGATATTCGTATGACAGTACCGACTGAAGAGTTATTGCATAGGAACCCGAGAAATTGGTTGGCTGCCTATGCCTAAATTCATCTCTGCTAACATTTCCCAATTTTAATCAAATACTTACCTTGAAGCTGTGTTAGCTGCAAAAACTAAGTTCAAAATCCATAAAATATAACTGTATTTGTACTTGTAATTAAAAAATAAAGTCGTAACATTCATAGAGTTTCTATGGCTTTATGATTACGCATCACTGTTGTATAAAACAGCACAACAATTCGAGCAAACTTATGACAATAGTATCGCATATCACTTGTCCTTTGTGGGCTGATCATTCTATGGAGCCTAAAGACGTATTATGTTTCGACTCAGAACTGTCCATTAGATGGAGATATTGTGTACAGCATTAAGTTTAATTCAATGACGTTACTATACCTATTATTATCACAATGTATACCTACTCATATTGTCATGTTCAGCATTGAAACTGTTTTCGTCAACAAAAGACAACTCGTCTGTTAAAGAGTGATGCTATGTTTACGCTCATTGTTGTCAACCAATTAAGAAGATATTATGAGATAACATTGAATTCCATGACGAGTTCGGTCCGCCGCCGTCGCCGTCCAAAGGACCAACCACTCAACAATAGGGAAACAATAACGATAATAAAACGAAACCATCTTGCGAAACGAATAAAATGAATAAAGCGTAAATCGAATGAGGCTATTGTTGCGTCCCTATTCTTTTTATAAACTGCCCGCCACGATTTGTTCATTGAAGCGCCCACTTTCTGAGAGTTCCGGTCCAAATTACGAGGTTCGAAAATAAACTCTTCCGTACTTCGTTCAGAAGTTACCTAACGAACTTAAAAATGAAATGAAAACTCGATGCAATCGGGCAGCTGGCGCAACTATGGCATACATAATAGGCACAGAAATAGGCTCATCACAGCCGAGAGGGTAATATAACAAGTTAATAGGAGCTATTTATACGACGATGTTCACAGTATGACGTCATAGCACAAAACGATAACGTCCGTACATAAATAGTAGCGTAAATACGAATGTATGTACGTGGATTGTTTCGTTCCGGCAAGCGAGGGTTTTGGTAAATTTTAATGGTATGTTGCGACGCAGTGCGGAACCCTGCAACTTGCTGGCATTGCTTACCATTTCCACGTAGATTATTCCCCTATTTCAATGGCTTATATGGATACATACGCAATGCATGCATCTAAATAAATGGTCATTGTTTAAATTCGTGCATTGATGAAGCCGCGCAGTGTTATACGATGCGAGCAAAAAATATCTAGCGTATCTACCAAATTGTATGTGGGTGAAAATTCGAAACTCCGCAGTCCGGTCGCTGCGCTTTTGAGTCAAAAACGTTGGCAAATTTATTTTATTTCTGATTTCATAAAACGATATTTTCTGGTCGTTCACCAACAACGAAGCAACTATCGCGTTGTATAAAGCACTCGACCAAAGTATTGGTAATCAAGTTAGCAGTGTGGAAATGCGGTCAGCATCGTTCAAAATATTCTGTAGTCTACAGCAAGTCCCGGGCGATGCCACTAAAGGCCAATAAATAACAAGCTTGCCAGTTTGCTACGTCATCGCATCGATAAGCACCGAGTAATTGTGGATTCTTGCATAATTAAAATGGAACTTTTCATGACTGATTAATATGCTAATCGAAACATGATTAATATTGATGAAAACTAGCACACAGCCAATTATTACACTGCGGTATAAGTTTTATTGTTGGAAAAGACAATTTAGATCTTTTTTCATCAGTCCCTTGGTGCTACTTAGATATTATTTGAATGGTGAAGTAGAGTACCTACCTAATATTAACGTACGTGTTTCTTGAACCACAATCGAAAAAATTTGAAAAGTACTCGCTTTGAATCTAACTAAAACAAAGCAAATAAGGCATATTGAAACGGTAGACTACTAACATCAGCCGAACGCCTCTCAAACGGTTCGTTCGGAAGCGTAGTTCCGCGTTCAAATAATTTTCTATTTCCGCGCCAATAGGAAAAAAACCTTGAACATATTTTTGTGGATTCCCCTCGATACAATGTTCGTGTTCACCGCCAAAATACACTTTTGTTCCTTTGCATCGTTAAATAAGCCCCGAGATATAAGAAGTTTGGAAGTATATGAGGTTTATCTAACAAAAAAGTTGGAATAGCTTGCGGGGCGTATTAACTAACAAGATTTTTAATATTTCAAAAAACCTCGTGTGTCTACGGGGTGTATAAAATTATTATTGTAATCGATTCATAAACAATATAAGACACTACATACTTGTCAATTTGGCAATGCAATATGTAAAACAAATTGCAAACAAAATGTATCAGGTATTTTCTAGTTGGTGATATATTATTATACCTTGTTTTCATTAGCCACCATTTAATTAATAAAAATCTTTAAAATAACAAATTATTCAAAAACTAAATAACAGCAAGAATTCTATGAAAAAATCTGCGCTTTTGAAATGACTAATAGGTAACCACATGTCGTTAGTCATTTCAAAAGCACAAATCTTCTTTGTTTGCATTTTCAGTTCTCAGTATTTTATAATAACCACCTGAAAAAGGGTACAGTTTAGACGTGAATGCTTTTCCATTTAAATGATCCTTTACATGCATACCTATACGAGTATTTCAGTTGAAAAATGTTGCCTCAGTTATTATTCCGGGCACTTTATTCTAAGAACTCAGGGTTCTCGCGAAAGTCTTTAATAATGAACATCGTTGAAATCTTCCAGAGAAAAAATATTCAAGACGGTTTTCAAGGAACGTATTTTGCAAGTAGTACTGTAGTATCGATTGTGTTCGTTAGAGCTGTCTGGCATATATTTTCTTACACCCTTATGCGAGTGCCTCAGGCGTGTTCCAAAGTGCCGTCAACCAGTTGTGATAGTAGCAGACATAAGTCCGCCCCGCGGGCTCGCTGCCGCCGCACTGCGACGCAACACATCATTAAAATTTACTAGAATCCGTTACGTGCGAGGACCCTGATCCAACAGCCAAGTAAACAGATACACACACCAATTAGAAGGACGAGCAAACGGTTTAACAGTGTTTAACGACAAAAGACACGCGCACAACTGTATATAAACAAAGGGATTCCACAAGATTGATATCTCGCTCAATAAATACTTCGCAACTTAGCGAAATGCCCCGATTTCTATCTTTTGAGCTGTCTAAAATATTAGAGGAAGAAAACGATTAATCTTGCGGTGTTTACCATAAAAGTAGTTTGGTAAAGCTTCGTAAATATCGCGAAAGTTATTTACGTAAATCTGTTAATCGTATCGGGGCTTCATTGAAATTCGCTAATTATAATATTGCCGTGAACTATTCGTCGAAAATAGCGACGTGTGAGTTTGTGCCACGTCGTTTGCTTAGTTTGGTTTAATTTTCTTGTTTCGTTTGAAGTTTAATGTAAATTTGATAGAAGTACCCGCACTCTGGCACTCCCGCTGGGTGACGGGGAAGGCGGTAGGGAACATGTCTGCGGGGAAGATGATTTATGTCGTTGGTCTCGCCTCTTTTCGCTAATTACTTAGACGTGCCGCAGTCTTGTTAAGATTTGTGTTGCTTCGGGCTAATTAATTTTTATACTCGACTCGTTTTGGTGATAAAATTGTGAATTAATTTGTCTTGTTGCTGTGACGTTGCTCTCTTTAGCGACATCGTTAGTTGAAAATGTTTAAATTAAAATGTTTTCGTACTATTATGTTATAATTGTTTAGTGACTACCACATTGTGTTAGTCGAATATATTATTTTCTATTTTCTTATGAAAGTAGGTATCAAAAAATACAAGTACACATTATAGATTCTTGCCCACAAAACATTAGAATCACATAAGTAAGTACTGCGTATACCAAATTGGGTGTTAAACTGCGACGTTATATCGTACAAAAAACCACTTCAATAGGGTTCATTACTCCGTATCTAACTCGTAAATGGTACATTAGCATAATAATAAGATTCATACTAAGATATAAATCTAATATTTTATATTGCCTATCATATATCAGCCCGTAAAGACGTAGAAACGCTTCTTAACATATAGGCACCCTCTAATATTTGGCTTCCATCACCGACCTTGGAAAGATGTGTAAATTATAATGTTATTAGCTTTTACCCGCAGCTTAGCCCGCGTAAAGGTTATAAATTATGACACGTCTTATGAGTATCTACAGAGGGATTAAAAAAATCCTTCGTCCTCCCAGTCGTTATCGTCTGTCTTTAGAGGGTTTAAGGTCAAACAAGTCAACATTTTTTCCATAGAAACTTCGTTGGGGTTTTACTCCACTATTTGACAAGGTACATCCAAAATTAAACATGGTATCGTTTTGTCTCATTATTAATTTTGTCTGTACGGAAGCAGAATTGTAAAATATGAAGCTATTAAAAAATTACGAGCTTCTAAAGATTCGTTTTTTTGCTAATTTTAACACAACTTTAGGTGTAAATTAGAAGCTAAAGAAGCATCAAATTTCCAAAACGAAGTCCGTACCGACACAGCAAATTTATCGAAGAATTTAATAAATTTTATTTGAAATTAATTGGTGCAGTGGTTTTTTCATAAAACCCCAACTTCCAAAGGCTTTTTCGTATTTTTTTACGCGCGCCTTTTACTCTGAATGATCGTGCATCTCACTGAATAAGTTTTCCCCTGTTTTCTCCACGGGGGGATGACGCTCGCGCACATATGTACAATATGGCTCGATTTCCGGTGAAATATCATGGTTTTTGACCATGCCTGCCAGTGAGTTCGAGCTCGCGACTAGCGCCGCCTTAAAATCGCCACTTTATCAATGTTGCTAAAATACAATAGAATAGAATATTCCATTCTTTTGCTCAAGCAATAGAGTATAATTGATAAAGAACCATTTTAGCAGCATTGGTGTTGATTTTAGCAAGCGCTCAGAATGCTCAGATGAACTCAGATCTGCAATTCTTTGGAACAAAGAAAAAAATCAAACTTCTAGATCAACACAATGTTTAGAGATACGGCCAATTCTGTCTTTTTTTTCGTGGTAAAATCATCCAATGTCAGATTTGTATAGTCAGAACTGTCAGATTTGTACTGACTAAAATCCATGGTGATCCATGGTGGTTCCAAGGTCACGATTATCTAATAAAACAGTTTGGCTGCAGCTATTTATGCTGCGGTATGAAAACGGTATGAGTTCATTTATGTATGTATTTTTAGTATAGTTAGCAAAACAGGCAGCAAGTTTCAAACGGTTTTCCAATGGTGTGCTATAACTTTCAATGTGTCTACA
Organism: Agrotis clavis; assembly: GCA_954870645.1. Classification (NCBI taxonomy): domain Eukaryota; kingdom Metazoa; phylum Arthropoda; class Insecta; order Lepidoptera; family Noctuidae; genus Agrotis; species Agrotis clavis. Next base: position 13,646,976 of record OX940919.1, on the reverse strand, counting down.
TACCAAACTCATTAGCATGCAGCAGTACAGCCAAAAAGTGTATACATACAGCATATAACAAGCATGTAGTATACAGGAAAAACGTTTGAAAATTGCTGCCTGCATACTTGTTTTGCGGACTGTACCTAAACTAAAACTAAAAGTCTTGAAGCCGCAAAGACGCGTCTGGGATAAGCTATAGGAAGATCAGTACCTAGGGCTCTAGACCTACACCTAGGTAAGATAGACGTGGATTTTAATTTGCCTGCGTAAACTGATACAACGATACATTTTTTTTTCACAACTATCACGCAACGCCATCTAGTCCCAAGCTAAGCAGAGCTCGTGTTATGGGTACTAGACAACTGATAAACATACTTATATATTTCTAAGTACATACATATTATAGATAAATTACACCCAGACACAGAACAAATGTTCGTGCTTATCACAGAAACATTTGTCCTGGGTGAGAATCGAACCCACGACCTCCGGCATAGAAGTCAGGGTCACTAACCGCTAGACCAACAGGCCAGTCAAAATTGGAACTATAAATTGGAACTATACTAATATTATAAGCTGAAGAGTTTGTTTGTTTAGTTCAACGCTCTAATCTCTGGAACTACAGCCCCCCGAGCCAAGTCACAACAAGTCGCAAACGATAATCGTAAACGCTCGGTACTCCCCAATAGATTTTCAACTTTATAGACTAGAGCCTAAAGTTGTAAATCTATTTAAGATTTCTGAGCGTTAGCGACAGGAAAGATCGAAAACGATAAGCAATCTTCACGAGATCTTCAACGTTATACACAAGCACATAAAGTTGAATATCTATTAAAGCCTACTCAACGTTTGCGTTTATCGTTTGTTACGTATGGCTACAGGGCCTGGTCCGAATTGAAAATATGTTTTTGTTTATCACGCTACGAACAATAGGAGCCGAGTAGCGAAGGTGAAAAGGGGAACAGCAGTACAGATAGATTACTTTGAAGAGACAAAACTTCAAAACAACTTTATTATTGAACTAGCTTAAAGATTGCGGCTTCGTTCCGCCTGTCCACAAAACTATCTTTTCGAGTTTTGCAAAAATACCTTAAGCTATTGTCAAACAGACAGGCGAAGCGAATGCGATCCGATATAGCTGGAGAGCTACTGAACCCTGCGACTAACGGTCTTCCTGTAAGGCTAGAAATTTGTACACGTAATATTTATAGCATGCTAAGAGCAATAGCGACGACCTGGCAGGCGTCAGCCGTGCACATCATTAGACAATTTAATTTTCAAAGTGTAAAAAAAATTGAAAAAAAAAACTTGTTCCTGTAAGCTTAAAAATTTAACAGGATGTAGTTTATTTATTACAAATCTTGGAAAAAAAAATGACAGGCGATTACAAGGTGCACAAGTATGTGACAGGCGAATTGAAAAGTGCAAAGTTGATAAAGAAAAATAAACTTTCTCCTGTAAGATCAAAATTATCTCGTGTTTGGCTGAACTGATTTTGATGCCGTTTTCAGAAAAGTGTGCGTTACATTCCGAGAAAGGTTTTAATATACAGGGTGAATTTTTCAACTGGGCGTGGATGGCTATCTACGAAACAATGAGGAATATCGAAAAATGTTCAAAGGAATATCAAGGCCGATTTTGACGAAAATAAAACTGCATCGTTGGATTTTAGAAAAATCAATAATCCTGGCCAGGAATCGAACCCGCTGATTTTGGAAAAAAAATCAAAGCTCGTATTATTACACCATTCGATAATGTTGCTAATGAGGATCAAATTCTGGGAAGTGATCATATAAGGCAAACTTAAGGAAATAGCAGATTTTCATGAAATTGCTATATTTCTATGTTACTATGTTCTACTGAGCCATAATTTATTTATAATTGTTTTCAATAATTCAGTGGATTTGATGTCTCAACAATCCCAGTGTATTCAGCAATACGAAATTATTGAGTTGAACAAAAATAAGCGTTATTTCAAAGAAGAAACGGTTAACTTATGTTCCGAATACAGTTATCGTCTTGAACATTCATCAGTTTCTTTTTTCAATTATACGTTTTCCTAAAGTTTGCCGTATATGATTACTTCCCAGAATTTGATCTTTATTAGCAACACTATCGAATGGTGTAATAATACAGGCTGTGATTTTTTTTCCAAAATCAGCGGGTTCGATTCCTGGCCAGGATTATTGATTTTTCTAAAATCCAACGATGCAGTTTTATTTTCGTCAAAATCGGCCTCGAGATTCCTTTCAACGTTTTTCGATATTCCTCATTTTTTCGGAGATAGCCATCCACGCCCAGTTGAAAAATTCACCCTGTATATTAAAACCTTTCTCGGAATGTAACGCACACTTTTCTAAAAACGGCATCAAAATCAGTTCAGCCAAACGCGAGATAATTTTGATCTTACAGGAGAAAGTTTATTTTTCCTCATCAACTTTGCACTTTTCAATTCGCCTGTCACATACTTGTGCACCTTGTAATCGCCTGTCATTTTTTTTCCAAGATTTACAATAAATGAACTACATCCTGTTAAATTTTTAAGCTTACAGGAACAAGTTTTTTTTTTCATTTTTTTTTACACTTTGAAAATTAAATTGTCTAATGATGTGCACGGCTGACGCCTGCCAGGTCGTCGCTATTGCTCTTAGCATGCTATAAATATTACGTGTACAAATTTCTAACCTTACAGGAAGACCGTTAGTCGCAGGGTTCAGTAGCTCTTGGACTAATAGTCTATGTTACGGGCTTCAAACAATTCCATACATTACAAACAAAAACGCATCGCTTCGCGTTCGCCACGCCTGTCTGTTTGACTGAAAACATTGAATAGCTTAAGACAGCCTCGACGGTATTAACTATGTCTTTAACAAAAAATCTTAAAATCTACGATGTTGGTGTGAAAAAGGTAGGTACAAACAAATAAATGTTTTGTCGTATTTATAAGAAGAAGAAGGTTAAAAGAAGGAGGCTTTTCACTTGTACCTCTATCAATAAGAATAAGAACCCTGAAGTTTTAGTTATTTAAAGGATGCGTGTAATTTTTATGAGGCACAGAGTCTGCAATTTTTCCAGGGATTACAAGTGTGATATTTTCTTATGTTTTACTATGACCATCTTCCTTACTCTTAATAAAGAAGAAAGTCTTATGCATACAGAAATTAGGTCAAACCCTGAAATAATTTCAAAAGTATAAGCGCCTACATCCACTCCAACAATTATATCTGAAATGTTTACGAGGAGAATAATAAACCACTTGAGTTAAATGGGATTGTATGTTTGCAGTAAGTAATTAAATCGTAAAGTTGAAAGGGGAGCCGCAGATGGGTCGCGCCAACAGCCTCTGTTTATACAAATTCTCTTTAAATACTTGAAACAAACAACTATAGATATAGAAGACGGTCTACGTTTCGAATACCAATAAGGAAGTCCGTAATATGTATATACTTGGTCACTGAACAAGAGTGTAAACAGAAATTGCTACCATTCAGCAGGGGTTGGTTTTCGAACCCACACGTAGAATACCAAAACCTCCCAAATTTTTTTTGAGAGAACTGAGCAAGCTACTGCTTCTTTACGTTTGCACAGACCGCTATCGGTCACATTGTGAAAGTTTTTAAAATTTACAGACTGTTACTAACACGAAACTGTTTAAACATGAAATTGTTTAGTTAGTTACCATGTTTAAAACATATCTAATAGTCGAATGCAAAAAAAAAAGCGATAAAAAAGGAGGGTAGACCGTTTTGTCTGCTCATAAACATCCACCCGCAATTGCTTCAGTGCCATCCGTGATCATGGCGCTTGCAGCAGTGCCGAAATATCAGAAACACAAAACAAATAAAAACCATGGTAAATATCCCGTTTTGAATTCTAATGTTATTATTTATTGGTATTTGTTTTTTTCGGTCTCGTTTTGAGAGTGAAAAAAACTCATTTCAAACCATAATTATTTGTTTCTCCACCCGTACAAAACAGCTCCGAGGACGCCGCCACTGCCCATCCCTTTGACGGCCTAAAGCGCATAAAATACGCATGGCTGAGCAAAAGAATTGTTTTTCTTCCTTTATCTTAATTTCAAAACATACAAGCGATACTGAAACCATTTTTCCAGCCACAAAGATAGCGAGCTCGAATGAATTCAATCTTTAAATCTCATGTGAGGCAAAAATTTAATCGTATCGGCTTCTGAATCTTAGACATCAAAGTGAGGAGGTTTGGAGAAACTTTCCTCCATCGCCTTTTCTGTGCTTCGTCGACTTTTAGAGATAAAACTTCTTGCGCCTTCAAAAGAGTTATACGCTTTATTTCACAGACGAAATAAAACGTCCGTTAAAAATCAAGGAAACTAGAAGAGTCGGGCTGAAGCCCCGAAGTGTTATTACTAAGACTGTCAAACTCGAATTTGGCGAGGTAAGGAGGTTCTTTGTGCCTTGTTCTTCATTTATTGGTCGTTTGTGATGTGAGAAATGAGTTCTCATCGTGGTAGGAGCCAACCCATGCCAGCTTGTGACCGATCGCACGTAACTTGCGAACCCCGTGGTGCGTCCGTCCCGACCAGCCGCATCAACAGTTTTCCGTTATTCAATTACAACTATTTTTAACATCGTTATTTTTTACGACGAAGAGAAAACGATAAAGCGACACAGACCTAAATAGATTTTGCCAACAATGTAGATAATGTCCTCTCTCCTAACTTTCGCGTGCCCGACAAGGTCCATATTGTATCTTTAACTTGTTTCTTTTACCAACTTTGTAACATATGGAATGCAATAAACAATTGAGTATTGAGTATTAAAAGTACGGATACTACTTACAATTTTCTTTAAACTAGAAACCCCTAAATACGTCAATCCCGCGGACATTACTTATTCTATTGCTCGCAATCTGGATACTTGGCTTGTAACCTTTGTTAAACAAACCGACGCGTTGAATAAGTAATGTAAGAAACTCTTGTCTTCACAACATGGTTTTTTCATAACATTCGTTTTGTTTCGAAACTATATGCTTTTCAAACAAAGGCAGTAAGGTCCGGAATATGTTTCGATCTAGTGGAAGATTCGATCGTATTATAAAACGGGAAGTAAATATTTGACAAACGTTATCAGCGTTCAATGTCGTCGTTATACTAACAACTTGTTGCAATGTAGACCGGGCCGGCCAAGTTTACATAGATAGAACTTTTCGGTCTAGTCCATTGCACTTACTGCACTCTACTTTAGAACAAGTGCAGACGACGCGACGACTTCACTCTGCAAAATGTCTCTCAATCTAACTTCAACTTAGGGAAGTGATCAATATCTCTTGGCGCAAGCTTTCTGCGTCAGGATTCGCGATATTATCATATAAAAAGAAATAAAGCCGTTCCATGTAGGTGTCTAGCATGAAATGGTCGTAGTTTGCGAGTCAGTGCACCCCTGTAAGCCAATTTACAGCGACGACCACAGAATATTGGGTAGGGCGATGAAGCTCACTTTCTCGGATAAGTGAGACTATCTGTGATCCCGCAAGAAATTTAATAAGTGAAAAAATACAGACTACATAGAGTTGTATAAAGTTGTGTTGGAAAAGAAAAATAGAGGGCATTTTTAGGGCTGAATGTATATCTAAAACGCCTTGTTTGTAGATAAAAATAAATAAGAAACTAATCCTAAAAACAACTCCTAAAAATCAGAGGGGAAGTTTTGTAAGGATGCTAAATCAGCCGTAACATTTCATTTAATCGTAAGACCTCTATCATGAAAGAATTTATCAAAGCAAATGCCACTTGACTTCAAACAAAAACAGAGGCCCGAAGGCAACGTCTTTTTAACAACAAAAGAATAGCGTGGATAAGTGCAAAAGTCTCGAATTGATAGTAGTTGGTACAGTTTTTATGCGATGAGTCACGTCGAAAGTTCGCTCTCACCCACATTTCCCAGTCCACAACTCTATTTGAATAAAGTATGAGCGGCGTTCGGCAAACTTCGGGAAGAAGCCGAACTGAAAAGATGCATTTTTTACCCACTGCGGAACAGAGAAAGTGAGTATACTAAATACGTTTGGGGTCGCAGGGATTTGGTCTTTGTTGAATTTGGATTATATTAAAGGCGCGGCCCCACCGCGGCGCATGCTGTGCACGGGCTCGCGGCGCATTATAACTGCGTGTATTAATTTACTTGACAACATGGATCTACGTTTCCACTGGAGTACACACAACTATGTATATCGTGCTACGGCGCAAGGAGAGGCTACGCACGTGCCACTGCAAAACAGCGCTGCGATAAGCGAGCTGTACATAGTCGTGGGTCATATTCGTGATACTCCAGTGGAAACGTAAACCCACGTTAAGAGCGTTGAGCTACGTAACTGCCTATTCGAGCAAGCCACGCGTGTATCAGTGACGTCAATTCGTGCGTAGCCTCTCCGTGGGTTGCAGGGGACACCACCACATACATTTCTTACAAAGCGAAGCTTAGTTGTGATCCACGCGCGCCTCTAAGAGCGTCAGCATAATAACGAAGACGTCTAGAGGGCCAAAGCCTGCCGGGGTCGCGGGACTTATCTCATTACCGTAACCCCGGAACATGAAGGACACCGTGACAGTCCCTCCCGCCCTGCCCTGAGTGGGAGGACCGTTTGATGATTTTACCACGCTACAAAAAAGAGCATTTTAGAAGTATTAACAAATTTGAGGTAAAGCTTACCTTAGTGTTTTGTTGTTTAAAGCTATTGTCAAACTGACAGACGAACCGAATGCGTGGCATAGAGTATCGGATCGCTTTCGCATTTTTATATGACATGATTCGGTTCGGTTCGCTATCGCCTGTCTGTTTGACAAAGGCCTAAGAGATTAATCAACATAATAAACGCGCTGGACAGAATCAGACTTTTGAAAAAAAAACAATATGTTATCCTCAGTAAATAGCACTTGAAACTAACAAATTCATATTATCATCTTCTAGGCCCCGGCGCCCACTATCGGCATCGGCACGGCTCAGGATTTTAGGTGATAAAAAGCATTATAGACATTAACTTAATGGCAATAAAGTAGCCGCCGGGTTTTAAGGAATATTCTTTTAACTTCTCCATTATGAAGAATTCTTTTTGAAAATAAATTTAAACTTAGATAAGTTAAAAAAAAACCGTTCTAATAGCCCTTTAATTATCCAATTGCGTAATTGAATAAATTAGTCTTGTACAGCAATAAATGGGAGTCCCAAAATCAATATCTCTCTATCTACATTCTGTAGAACCAATTTGGCCGTAAAATTGAAGGAAGATATTTCAATCGACTTTTTATAAAATAAATATTAGTAATATATTGCTTTCATCTTAAATAGACACACACATTAATTGAGAGGATATTTTCAATCAATCATAAGTCTGCTATCGAAGCGTATCGTATCCAATATTGGTTTCATTACGTTTTCTTACTCATGGCATTTCATTACGTCCGCATCGTGTTCTTGATGTTGGCTAAAGGTCTGTGTGTGGGCGTAGGGAGTGTTCGAACAGTGTCAATATTTAAACTAAGTACACGGATTGGCGCGGGCATGCAGGCAGCGAGTAAAGGGCAACTCGCTGCCCGACCATGGACCATGCCCGGGTCGACGGCGCGTTGTGTCCCACGCGCGCCTCAAAGAGCGTCAGCATAATGACGGGGCCCCCTCTCAGAGGGCCAAAGCCTGCCGGGGTCGCGGGATTTTATTTCCTAAGGGCTATTGAAGGACACCGTGGATTTTAGTCAGTACAAGTCTGACAGTCCCTCCCGCCCTGCCCGGGGTGGGAGGACTCATTTGATGATTTTACCACGTTAAAAAAAAAAAAAAAAAAAACATCAAGAACACGTACCGTGGCTACGACATGTTTCCATCTCTACCTTGAACACGTAGTTTGACAGTAATTGACGTCACGGTTAGCGCAGTGACTGTTGCACTCCGTGTCGCTGGTTCGATTCCCGCACGGAGCAAATATTTGTATGATCCACAAGTAGTTGCTTCGGGTCTGGGCGTTTGTGTATGTGAGTTCATATGTTTGTAAACACACCCACGACACAGGAGAAATTCCTAGTGTGGGGCAAAGTTTTTAAAAAAAATTGTGAATGTTCAATTCTTATTATTAAGAGCAGTGATGGCCCAGTGGTATCGGTCCCGACTTACGAGTTGTACGTCGTGGGTTCGAACCCCGCCAGGCGCATTACTTTGTGTATTACATCACCACTGCTCTCAAAACGGTGAAGGAAAACATCGTGAGGAAACCGGCATGTCCTAGAACCAAAAATTCGAAGACATGTGACATCTACCAATCCGCACTGGGCCCGCGTGGTGGATTATGGCCCGCTCCCTCTCACAGAGAGGAGGCCTGTGTCCCAGCAGTGGGAACATTATAGGCTGATGATGATGATGATGATGATGAATTCTTATTATAGTTTATTGTTTATTTCCACTTATTAATTTAGTACATTAATTTAGTTTTTAGCTTAAGTTACCAATTATGTTCGTGAGACGTGAATGGTTCACCTGTAATTGGCAACTGTATAAGCCTTTTACTCGTAAATATCTACACTATTTGTTAATTTATATACAAAAGATCTTTGTGTACCTTTATTATAATTAATAAAAAAATTGTGCATATCATTCGTTAAACGTCGCAGCTTGGGCAATGATCGCAGTTCAAAGTTTTTTTCAAGTATTTGTTCGTCTTGCTCCTTTATAGGAAACTTGGTGGGAAAAAATCAGGTTAATCTTAAAAATTAAATATTTTTCCGTTGACAAAGTAGGAAGCACCCGATTTTTTCTCCGTTTAGTAGTACTATTAGGTGTTCTATGGTTTAGTTTTGATTTCATAGTAAAAGTTTTCTATAACTCTAAATTCTTTCACCCCAATAAAGGTTTACTGTTTTACAAATAACCCTGGGTATTTTAGGGTAATGAATTAAGTGTACAGACGCCAGCTCTTCAACCTACCTCAATATGTCAAACTTAAATAGATTTTCAACCTTATCATAATAGTAAAAGGCTAATGTTCGATTGGTAAAATTTGACAGATTGGGGTAGGTTCACCTGATGGTTCGTCTGTACAAATAGATTGTATATTTCGGCAAAACAATAATAATATTCCAAAACTATCACACAACGCCATCTAGCCCCAAGCTAAGCAGAGCTTGTGTTATGGGTACTAGACAACTGATAAGCATACTTATATATTTCTAAATATATAAATATTATAGATAAATTACACACAGAACAAATGATCGTGCTCATCACACAAACATTTGTCCTGGGTGGGAATCGAACCCACGACCTCCGGCATAGCAGTCAGGGTCACTAACTACTAGACCAACAGGCTAATCAGTCACAATCAAGAACTAAATTAAGAACTTATTATTTCCAAATCTTATAGATTACCTACTATGTATTTATGAATAACGAGGTATTGAAATGAATCAGTATATTAATTAATATTTTGTAAACTAACAGCAATTAAAATAAATCAATAGAAACACAGTGACTGAGATTATCTTCGCTAAGCGGATTTTTCAAAAAGAGTCTTTCGATATTGCTCTTGCTCAATACTGCTCTTCGACACTTTTTAATTAACAAACCTAAGCACTTAGTAGCTTCTATTAAAACGACGGAAGAGAAAATTCAGACAGAACTATGAAAAAAAAAAAAAAGGTTGCACTCCAGGAGTGCCGGTAGAAGTGAAAACTTTTTTGTTACTATGTTTTATTTTTAATTTGAATGACGTCTTACTCATTTTCGATCAGGGTCACGTGACCCTGACGGTCACGTGACCCTGACGGTCACGTGACCCTGACGCGAGTTTTAAATTTTTTACCCATTACAGAAAAAGTGTACAACGCCGCTAAAGAAGTTTTCACTTCAAAAATTAAGTTTAGTTCTCGTTTCAATATTACAAATTCTTCGCTGTAACGTTTTATGAACGTACCTGTTATTACAAAAATAATAAAGAACTTATTAATTCCGATCTAAAATTCCATTACCGTTTTTATAAACTGTAGTAAGACAACATACTACAAAAAGTTACACATCTCTTGAACAAGTCTAAAAAAAAGTGTAACTGCAAAACGACCCTTATATCTACGTCAAAAGCCGTTTTGCAGTTGACAACTTTTTTTAGACAGGTGTTCAACAGGTGTTTATCTTTTTTTGTATAGACAATAGAACTTGAAGTTGATTTAGTGGTAGGCCGCGAAATTCAGGTTTTGATAACTTTTCTTTGCAATTTTCAGGTCGATGTCAGGTAATAACTTGGTCAAAATATGTTTCGCGAAATCAACAAGACAAGTATAATTTTAAATAACATAATGATCAAAACATTCGCTCTTACTTAGATTTGTGGAACATAAGTTAGATTTCGGATTTCACCAATTTGGCACAAATCTATGTGAGAGCGATGTATTGATTACATTATTATATTTATAACTAGCTTCTGCCAGCGACTTCGTACGCGGATCCTGTTGCTTCTGCCAGCGACAATGGGGTCGTCAAAATCGAAGATCTGAAACGTCTGATGTCGAATTCTTAGAGCCTGGGGACGTTCCAGATCTTTCATTTTTGTAAGTCAACAGGAAATGCCCATCAGACTAAACAACTCTTGCTAAGATGTTATTCATATGTTATAGTGTAGCTGGGCTCTTGGAATTCCACATCAGTTGTTCCAGATCTCAATTTTCATACGTCAACAGAGAGTGCTTATTAGGCTGAACAACTCTTGCTAAGACGTCATTCCTATATATGTTATAGTGTAGCTGGGCTCTTGGAGTTCCACATCAGGTGTTCCAGATCTTCAGTTTTTATACGACAACAGGGACTGCTCATCAGGCTGAACAACTCTTGCTAAGACGTCATTTCTGTATATGTAATAGTGTAGCTGGGCTCTTGGAGTTCCACATCAGGTGTTCTATATCTTCAAATTTATTTTCTCAGCAGAAAATGCTCATCACGCGGAACAATTTTTGCTATGGCGCTATTTTTGTATCTCTTATAGTGTAGCTGATCTATTGCAGTTCTGCATCAGGTGTTCAAGTTTCCAAGATAAATTATAGCCTATATGTTGCCCAGACTTAATAGCTATACAACAAAAAAAAAACAATCAAATCCGTCCAGTAGTTCCGAAGATTAGCGTGTATGGAGTAACTTCTCCCGTTTTCCTAACATTTCCCTTCACTGCCCTGCTCCTATTGATTGTAGCGTGATGAAAAGTATACTATAACCAGCGCAGGAGTATGAAAAATAATTGTACCAAGTTTCGTCAAAATCCGTCGAGTAGTTTTTGTTTCTATAACGGTTATACAGACAGACAGACAGACAGACAGACAGACAGACAATAATTTTATTAATTGCATTTTTGGCATCAGTATCGATCCCTAATTACCCCCTGATAGTTATTTTGGAAATATATTTCATGTACAGAATTGACCTCTCTACAGATTTATTATAAGTATAGATAGATATAGATAGAAGAAGATTTTGTAATTACGAGTAGGACATAATTCGCGAATCATATTTTGATCATGTTACAACTTTTCATAGATAATTATGCAATTAGCAAAAAAAATACAAGAAAATATGAATTTCACCTACGGTTCCACCCTAAATAAAATGCTTCCTAATTGTACTACCTACCTTATATTAATAAAAATGGCAGGTAAGATACAGCGAACGTTTCTGGATGGCAAGTTTTATCAATAGGAGGATAAGCTATCGTCATCAATCTCTTTTGATGTTACTTGGCGAGTACAAATTCTTTTCTTATTTATACAAGGAAGGTCCTCTGAAAAGAGTCATCAATTTGCGATTAAATATACAGGTTTTACTAATATATTTTTTTTCTAAAGAGGCTTCTTACAATGTAGTATTTGTATGTTGTATCAAGCGTCTCTTGTAGTTATCGATCACCATAATATACCTATCTCATCTTTTACCAAAACTATAAATGTAAGTTTGAGAGAATACATGACTTGACATGACTGTTTGTGAGTCTGATGTAAAAACTGCTAAACGGAATTTGATGTTATAATATCTCGTTTGTAACCTGGAATAGTGTTTATATCCGGTAGTACGATGTCCGAGCCTAAAAAGGCCAATTTGATAATAATTGAGATATAATTATTATATTCTAATGCAATATTTTTCAAACTGTGGGTCGTAAATATTTCTCCATACTAAAGGGGCCGTGCCAAGAAAAAGGTTGAAGAACACTGTTCTGGTGATTGAGCTCTGCGCGGGAAACGCCTCATGCAAACGCTAGACTAACTATACATATTGTAAGTTTACAAGTAGTGACTTAACGAGCAGTTTAAACCCTCAGAAATGATGATGTTCCCTACAAAATTTTATACTACCTTTGAAGAACCTACGTTACTAAATAAGTACACTCGATATAATATACAACACATTTCTCTCATCGATTGTGCTTACAAAATATAATTACTCTCTCCACTGTTTCAGTTGCTGTATATCTTTCTTTTTAATTCAAGATACATTTTTATAAAGCGTTAAGTCCATTTTAAATTCAGTTGATTACTCTTATTAATACTTTCTGAGAGAGATAACGATGGAGTATACGACGAGCAAACCCACTTAATTAGCAAGGATCATCTAAATGTCCTTAACGCGATGAACGCCGGATAAATTAAGCTATTTAATTTAAAATACTGTCTATTACAATGTTATATATCTTCAAAAGATCCATTTGATAACCTCTTTTAATTTCAAAGGGTATTTAAGGCGCTGACTGCGGTCGAAGCGACTTGGCGGCTTTCCCAATGGCTGTAAAAGTGTAAAACAAGTATGTGTTCGCCCCGCTGAACATTAACATCAACTTATTTCTCACACAGTTTGTATTCCAATGCGCACTCGCGCGAAATAAAAATAAAATGAAAACAGAACATCCGCCGGTGTAGCACGTTACTGTAACAGACTGTGGACGCCCACGCTACGCTGATACAACCAAAAAAATGAATGAATAGGTCGCGGTATTCACGACGCGCGCTCAACCGAACAACGCCAATAAATAACAATATTTTAGGCGCAGCCGGAGTGTTACCAGTTACAAGTAAGTAATTAGATAAATGTACCAAACAAGTTGTAACAAATGGGCTCAGCGGGGATGGTGAAATATTTCGTGATTGATCACCAAGTAACGAGCATAGGGCTGCACTCAGCAGTAAAAAAGGTACAACTGTACAACTAGCCTCGTTTTGCTTGCTCATTAATTTAAACTGCCTAAATAACTGTCTTTTCCTAGGATCACAACAAGAACACCACCCAGGCGCACACTTTACTTTGTTAATTGTCAGAACATATTACTCATTTTTTATGTGGTGAATGACCACCCCGTTCATCCAATTAAGGCATAATACAAGAAAAGAGAACCCATCATGGTAAAGTCTCTGTCAGACACGACAATGTAATAAATCACAATTTATATTAGTTAATCCGATCAGCAAAAACAGCGGTGAATCATAAAATTTGTTTACTGATAGACCCCAAACTTGTATCATTATACGCAATTCAGCTGATGTCATGATTAATTTCACGATAGGTAGGAATCCGGAGTTAAAAAAATTAAACTCGGCGCTCGAAGAAAGATGACGAGCTAATCAAATTTCGCGCAAGTTCGGAAAGTCTCGGAAGTTCTCGGCAAGTTCTCAGATTCAATTAGTAGATACGCGGCGGGACGTTGCCGCGTTGTTGCCTGCGCCCGGCCGCCTGGCCGCCCGCGCCGCCCAGACACACTAGCACGGTGATTTTCATTATCATGCCTATAATAACCATTCACTCCTGACATGATATTTGCCCTTTGCACTTTAACTTAATCTAGGAGTTCTCGGCACTTGCTGAGATTTAATTGAATCAAAATGCGCTGTTAGATGGAAACAAAGAATTCTTCTGGTTAACTTCATAAAGACACTGCAAAGAGAAGGAATAAAAATTTTAAATAGAGAACTACGAGAGAGTTGATACAAATTGTGTTCAGAGAACATAAAAGGCGTTGCTATAAAGCATCTAATACTAGATATAAAGCAGCGCACCAGATTGCCCGCGTAGACATTATAAAAGGCAATTTTGTAACAAAAAGTGGGGCGAACGTCAACTACAAAGCCGCCTGATAGATTGGCTCAGCGAAACTTCCTAATGTACGGTGATGGTGCAAGGTGAACGGCACAAGTTCGCCAAGTTTCACCTTTGGCGGTGTTAAATGTTGGCAAATTATACGCCTCGCTTGAGAACCTTTGGCAACACAACACTTCACTGGCTAATGTTCAATAACAAACAGTATATTATAGGTAAAATATTGTATAGAGAGCTTAATTGAAATATGTTACCTATTCAAAGTATTGTTCATGCATTTCATTGATAAAATATTAACAAAAAGACTCTATATTTTCTGCATTCAAAGCTTTCAAATCTGTTATTAATTGTTACGAGCTCAAACAAAACATATTGAACAATACTCAGTTACAAATGCACTTCAAATAAAACCATTTCAGTCACGTCAAATAAAATCCGCTTTTTGTTTATTTTTTGAGACAGCTACACTTACTGCAGTAATATATCGCGTCGTCATTCGACAAACGACAACAATCATGGCTAAGGGGCGAGGTCAAGGCATGTCACCTGAGATGTGGAGAGACGGCTATAGACGTCGTGAGGTGAACGACACATTACTGAGACACATGATAACATGGCGGGAATGGAAACGTTGTTATTGTTCCTTTGAGTTATTGTGTTATTTTTGTAAATTGGACTCGTTATCTTCTAGTGTATTGAGGATAGTATATCTCACACACATCTTTTTAACTCGTAGAGGAAAAATAACTTAAGTTCGTATTCGTAAGTAAAGCTACCAAAACGTGGTAATTGTAAAAAAATAATACGCTTCATCATATGGAGTTTCGTTAGCTAATTTACTGTCACCTTGTACTTACATACAATGCTGTTTAAAGTCAAGCAGGGTATAATATGTATAAAGATCAGGTAGGTGGACAGCCCGTTTTGTAGGCGGTTTGTGGTAGGCTAAGTTAATTCATTGTTTCATTATTTACTCACTTATTTGCTTCTTATCATCTGAACCAGGGCTAACATGAACTGCAGATCATTGGTTTTATCTAGCTCGTCACGTCATCAACGATATTTACCGTTACAACATTTGGCTGTATCAGAGCTCCACATAATGGTTATTTTAGCCCACAACTCATTACATTTACGTTTTATTAATACTAAAGTATTTGAAGGATAAACTCATCCCTCAAACCGCTACATTATTCCCCAATGGCCGGGTCACCTGATTTAGTCACGACGCCTATGTGCGTCGTGCGACACATTACCGGACCACACTCGTAATAAAGTGTCAGAATTCAGTTGTAGAGTCTTTATGATCCCTCAGGAACCATGTTTTAGAGAGCCAATAATATATATTTTGGGAACGTTAAACTTTATAGTTTACGTTTTCGTTATGTTTGCGGTAGTATACACATGAAACGACATGTGAATTGTTATCATGAATTTTCTGTGCGTTATTCTTTTAACATAGAAGTCATTCATTGTTAAAAAATATTGTGAAAAACGGCAGTTAGCCTACTTTGAGCAATTGATATACCAAAATGTACCTAACAAAATAGTAATTTGCCCTAGCCTAATTGAGACAGTATCACGGTCATGTATCAATGCAGATTTTTATTTTTCATAACCAAATTACATTAACTAGGTACTTTTTTAAAAAAATGGTACAATATTTTGTTCTAATAGCCGATAAAAAAAATATGGTGGCCCCCTGGAATAATGTGCTGATGCTAGTTTTACCTAGATGTTTCTTAACCCCTGTTTGTATTAAATAACGTGTAAAACACAAGACATTGCAGAAAAATAACTTAGAGTACAGTCGTACAGACGATCCTTAAGAGATGGGATCAAGAAGTGTCACCTGGGGGAGTTACTACGTCCATACGTACGTATGTGTGACCACACGTTATGGCTGCTACACACCTTACGATAAATCGTTACGATTAGTCAGTTCAAACTGTAACGATAAATAGACAGGTGTGTATGAGAAAAACTGTACACTTTGTTCGATTTTTAGGGTTCCGTAGTCAACAAGGAACCCTAAAGCCTTTGTCAAACAGGCAGGCGAAAGCGAGGCGATCCGATTCCGAGGCGAATGCGAAGCGAAAGAAGACGTCAAACTGGGTGCAGCGAACCGACGTTTTGTATGAAGCCAGTACCGAATATATAGCGATCCGAAGGCGAAGCGGAGCGTTTTTGTTACGTCATGTATGGAAATGTGAAGCGATATCGCGCCGAAACTGAAGTCGTCAGAGACCACGTCAAACAGAAAGGCGTGCCCGCGAAGCGAGGCGTGACAGTTGTATTAGCTGGCTTTATATGAACGACGTCAAACAGAGCAAATACGGGAAAGCGAGACCGAAGCGTGCACGTTGTTTGTGTTGCCAGATTTTTCTTTTTATTCATTATATTTCTTGTAAAACATCGATAATTTATTGAGAAATTTCATAGAGAAAACTGTTTGAATTCTTTATATTAGATAAGGTACGCTAATTGATGAAAACGACTCAGTTTTTTTCAAGTTTTCTTCGCGTGGTACAGACGTCAGCAAATCAACCTACAATATTACCCAATTGGCATCGGCTGGCTTTTGCCTGGTCCACTAAAACGCCAGCTGATGTCATCACTGGTTACCACTGTTAAAAATGCAGTTGAAGTGGTATAAATACTGTATATTTTACGCCTTTTGAGGGTCCCAGCAACCACAGCAAATGCGACAGCACAGCCCGCTGTGCTTGCATATAAGATAGCGCAACGGTGTAGACAAAAATACCGCCACACACCAAAGGCCCACCCGCCTACCAATATCCCAACGTCATGTCGTCTGGTCTCTTCCCATCGTCACGAACTGAGCCGTTAGGTTTTAAACCCGTTGGTAAGTCGGCGCTGGCTGGTAGTGGCCCTTTTGCAACCCTCTAATATAAAAATACTTAATAGGTGTGGGTACTATGCAACGACGATATAATACTAGACTCGTAATAACAGGCGACCGATGTCTGCCAACACATTAGGCAAAAAAGTCTTATATCCGTCTCATTTCGACCAATCCTGTGAGCCGTAAACATACGTTGAGACAGAACAGACCTTGAGTTAGCCAATCACAACGCAGTACCCCGCCTCCCTCGCTTACGTAGTACCTCAGCGAGTTGGCAGAATAGTTTTGTTCGTTAGATCGTGCAATGCGTAGTCTAGTATTATATCGTCGTTGGTACTATGTAAAAATAAATACAACATTTTTAAAATTGTTTATTTAATCATCTTTATCAACAATATCGAGGAATCCTGCCCATACAGTAATATTTTGTTAATGTCTAAAACATTACCATACTATTTTTTGGCAATAATTATATCTCTTGAAGTATTGAACTGAATAGTTTTAACTTTATTATGACAATCGCGTTGTTTCCAAATAGCTCATTCTCCAAGAATCAATTGATTATAAAATAATTGTAAGGTATCGTGTGGCAGTGTTGCAATAAATCATCTTCCTCCATTAAACCCTCCGTTCGACTAGGGTACTTTTACCAGAGGTATGACTCTCGTCTTATTCCATGTCTTCATCTTCAACACAAATACTGATACTGATTTGAGCGAAGCTTCTATGCAGCTTGGAGAAGCATAACAAAGTGTTTACTGAATTTGTCATCTTTATTCGTATCTCTTCAAAGTTAGAGGCTTTTTCTAGGTAAGCTCGCTCCTTCGTAGGCATTGCCTCAGTCACCTTTGCCT
This sequence comes from Agrotis clavis, assembly GCA_954870645.1. Taxonomy (NCBI): domain Eukaryota; kingdom Metazoa; phylum Arthropoda; class Insecta; order Lepidoptera; family Noctuidae; genus Agrotis; species Agrotis clavis. The sequence continues at coordinate 13,629,190 of OX940919.1, read as the reverse complement.
AGCTATGCTATTCTCAATAAGAAATCACATCGCTGGATCCACGATGTGTTTTTCGACGTGACACGACGACTCTCACCGTTCGCACCTCACGATTGGATAAGGATTTAACTGATAAAACCTTTCTTAAATAAAAAGTTTTGATAAGCTTAAAATTTACATAATACTCGTGTTTTAGACTTATTAGTGACAGCACTAATGGCAAACAAAATTAAGAGTAATACATTAATAGACAAAATGAGTAAGAAGTTTCTATAATATCATTCTCCGGCACTTATATAATAACAAATATTTGTTAAACTTCCTTATAGTCCATAGGCCTAGCTGTAGAAATAATTACCTACGCTCCACTGCAGCATAGGGGTTGTCACACTTAATGTTTTTGAAACTGAACTGTATTTATTAAAACATCTATTCTGTGTTCTGTAGTGATCAAACAATCGAGTTAAAATAACTAGTTTACAATATTAATAGGTAATCTCATGACTTCGGTTAGTACCAGTAAAAGATTTATAACTCGGAACAGTTTAATATTAATTTACTCAAAAATACATGTAATGTGGTCATGACAATCTTGTTTGAGCAAAGTAGACTTTGCCGGTCTGTTTCAAGTAGCGGCCAGCAATGTTTTTGCTGGCCGCTCTACCAGGCCGGCAAAACATTGCCGGCCGCTATTTTGACGTTTCAACGTTTTAAAAAAACAAATGCAAAAAGATTTTATTTAAAACACAGCTGTTTGTATATAAAGAGGTAGGCACAAAAAGATTGTATTCCATATTAAAAAAAAAAATACAAAGAAGGAACAAAAGCGCGGTTCAGCGAATTTTTTATTTTTATTTAGTGACTTTTTTGCTTTAAGTAAATGAAGTAATAAATGAAGAAAATATAGCAGTCAAACATCGCATTAAAATTATCGCAAACTATTAGTAAGTAATATGAAACCAGGAAAGTCGGTGTTGAATTTTAGTTACTGTATTTTTCATAATTGTTATTTAAATTAAATTTCTAGTTAAATAATATATATTTTATTTAAATCACTTGCTGGTTTTATGTAGGTTAGGTACTTGCATTTTTGAGTAAAGCACTATACAAGCCTTGGCCCACTATGGCTACTTCGCTGGTCACGCTATGATTGCCTCGAGCTATAGCCTAGCTACGCTCTAGGCCTTCCAGCTTGGCCATCATTGCAGCCCTTGCTTTCCTCGCTGTAAACCTCGCTTATCTCAGCTCGTCCATCAAGTGCTGCATGCTGACCGCGCTGTGTCGACCTGGAGCTGCGCTACGCTGCGCTGTCGGCCATCATCAGTGCGACCAGCAAAGTAGCCATTATAGGCCGCGGCAGTAATGTACTAATACACAACGACTTGTGAGCTTTGTTAATGTGGCGTAACCTTTTACAAGTTTAGGCGTGAGTCACATTTCATTTACATTTTGACAACACTATCGGCTATAACACCCTTGAAAACCATGAAAACGACACCCATGACATAAAACTTCATAAATTTGCGAGCGCCTCAAAGAGTGTCAGCATAATGACGGGCCGCGACCCCGGCAGGCTTTAGCTCTCTAGACTTAGCCTTAGAGGGCCAAAGCCTGCCGGGGTCGCGGGACTTACGAGCTACCGCGACCCCGGAAGGTAAAGGCTATTAAAGGACAACGTAGACTTTGGTCAGTACAAGTCTGACAGTCCCTCCTGCCCTGCCCTGGATGGGAGGACTCATCTCCTTTAAAAATAAACTTGCGGTTTTGACGTACGTAGTATTTCTATGGGGTCAGAGCCCATTCGTACCCTAAGATTCGCACCCTGTGCCCACTCGTACCCTGGAAGTTTTGAGGGGCCCACTCGTCCCCTGAAGAATATTTATTTTTATTCATTCTTCTAATATATATTATGTACATGTACATGTGTATACTGCTGTTTGGTAGTCCTGGTACAGTCGCGCAGAAAAGGGTGAAATAAAAATATAGTAATTCGGTTGATATCATGTTTATTTCAAATAAGATCAAGTCTAATAAATGCCTCTAGGCTCTAGGCATTAAGTCAGTTTTCAAAATAATTAATCAAGTTTTGGTTTCTTATACATTTGTAAATATTTAGCAAAATATATGATAACTACTTATAATAATCTTTATGCAATAAAATAAAACTGTGTAACTATTTAAATAAAATTTCCGTAATAAGTTAACTGAATTTTAGATAAATTTACATCCAGTGTACAAACATTAATAACCAAATATCAATACCAATATAACAAAAATAACAATTAATTGTTGGTACTTTGTACAGTCAAAGAGATCTACAAAATAATGCAATATCACAATAACTTTGTATTAAAGAAATATAAAAAGTAAAATCAGTCTTTATCAACTATGTAGAACCAACAGTTTTACTAACAACAAATACACATGCAAAATCACAATGTCCTAGAAACTAACAAAATACAACTCTTTTTACAAAAATCAGCCTTGATTGACCATCATATAAATCAACATTAAATATAAAAATGAAAAAAAAAATAGAACACATATCAACAGTAAATAATCACTTCTTATTTTTTTGTATATTTACCAACTACATACATGCAAAATCATAATAACTTAAATCTAATTTGCTTGCGCGCAGATACTCTGGCTAAGATTACCCCTCCCGCTTCGGCATTCCACACCCCGCGCACATCTGGAGAGTACTTACCAATTTTAACGCAATTTTTGGAGCAAAACAGAATTAATGTTAGAACGTTCATTATTTTTAACCGACTTCCAAAAGGAGGAGGTTCTCAATTCGGATGTTTGTGTTTTTTTTTATGTTTGTCCGGGCATAACTCCGTCGTTTAACAACCGATTTGAAAAATTCTTTTTTTGTTGGATAGGGTATACTTCCGGAATGGTCCCTTTAAAATTTTATCGAAATCGGACTAGCACATTTTGAAAAATCAACAAAAACCTTAAAAGTTTTCAACTTTGTCTACACCGATTACTCCGAGGTTTCTGGTCCGATTTCGATGATTCTTTTTTTGTTCGATATACTTAGTATATCTGCCATTTGGCCCCATAAAATTTGGGCTGAATAGTGAAACTAAAAAGGATAAAATAAAAAAACTTAAAAAAAAAATTAAGTAACCGACTTCAAAACAACCACAAAAAAAGTTCAAAATAACCTACAAAAAAACTTTTCTTTCGAAAGTCGGCGACAAAAACAAAAAGTTTATTTCGTTAGGCGAACTTCATTTAATAAAAGACCAAAGACTGATTGAACAGTCTCGTATTCGTCGCAGTCACTTTCAAGAACCAATGTCACCGAGGCAGCCATAACATACAAACAAAACACCTTATCTAATTTTGTAACCCGTTTTTTTTAACAAGCCATTCGTAGAGAGACAATTTTACATCGACAGGTTATATTATTATCATGACGGATATCATTCATCATAGCTCTTTTTCAATGAGCTGTTATGATTTATTAAATTAATTCCGATAATAAACTGTTCACAAGTGTACTCTGATAACCGTTTCTTATGTAAAATATAGCTAATTTTATCTCAGGGGACCAATAGGCACCTGAATAGGTGCCGAATCTTTAACTTATATTGTTTTATATTAGAGGGTACGAATGGGTACCTTAGAAATAATATTTTTTATTAAAATATTAATTGGTACCCTACCAGGAGACCAATGGGCACCTATATAGGGGCCGAATCCACAACTTTTATGCTGGGGTACGAATTTTAGGGGACGAATGGGCTCTGACCCTTTCTATGTAGTCTGTGGCTTTAATATCATTGTGCCACACCGTTTGGCATAAAGGCCTTGAAGTCATGACAAAAAATATTTAAAAAAAGAGTGATACCGTAAACTTGTCACAGATTGACGTCTATTGTTTATTTATTTCTTGATTTCATGTTTTTCTTGATTGATTGCTCATAGACTGCGTAAAGTAATGATCTATTACTATGCAACAAGAAAATGTGCAGCTGTTGTGTGTGTGCACATACTTAGTTCTCCAAATTGTCACAGTATCCGATAAGAAATTTAGTTTTGTAAATAATATTCAATAACCTTATTTTTTTCTTTGATCTGAGTGTTGACCAAACACACATTTGTGACTGTCTTTAGACTTTATCAGTTCTCAAAATACGGTTAACGGATTATTCGAAAACTGGATTGGTTTACATAAGCAAAACAATACCTAAGTCATATTTTTATTGAGGAGGTACCAAGTATCTTTAATTTGCATTGGCCCAGCCGCCGTTTTGTTGAAGATGAGAACAGTACCACATCAAAAGGAGAATTAAAATGATGATATTTTGAATACCAAGACTTTGTGTCACAATGTCTTTGAATTAATCAATTGACTGCTGAAGCATGATTTCAATGTAATATCAATTTCAGGCCTATTTGGAAACAATAATGCTATTATCATAATCATAATTGATTGAAAATACTGTTACATTCGTGCGTATTGTGTAAAAAAAAATGTAGGTAATGATTGTGTGTTCTGTATGGTAATGTGTTACACCATCAACAAAATGTTAAAGAGCAGGATTTTTGAAGTTGTCGTTATAGATCATATTATCACAATAAAATAATGTAATAATAATTATGTTGTTTGGTTTTTTCATGATGCCCCTATTACGTACGTTAGTTTTTTTAATAATGAGGATAGCAAACAAATACTGCGGTACTAGGTACTGATCCTCATAATTTATATTATATTCTGTAAAGGTGTTACTATTGCGCAGCAATGTTGCCTGCTGCTGTACCAGACCGGTAGTTATGTGTCACATAACAACACAAAAATACAAATTACAACAACAAAATGTATTTATAGATTTCTTACATACTCGTAAATAACTTCATTTAAAAGAACTTGTATGCGTTATTCACTCAAGCCGCATGAAAATACAACCGCTCATGATCTTCGTTCATTACACGGATTGTTCTAGTGAGAGGTGTTTTGGTCAGTGTGTTGGGCCTGACCACCGGACACAGCAAGCGGAGGCGCGTGCCGCCTCCACCACACAGCTCCCTCAGCATCACTCCCGGGCTATGTTCTACTCTACGCAGTAGCTTTACACAGCACCAGTGAAAGTAAACTCCGTGCGCATCCTGAGCTTGTCGTCAATATCGAGCGTGATGACCAAACAGATTTCACCAGAAGCGTTCGCTCCACTCATCCTCGGTCAAGATGTGATGCACGTCCTCGATTATTCCACATTTCTCACAATACAGAACAGCTAATTTTGTAAATAATGTTAGTTTTTAAATAGGCATGACAGTGTCACTGTGGCACTGTCAAGTCTCGGATTCGCCTCGGAAACGCCTCGCTAACGCTTCGCTTCGGAATCGCTCTATGTTTGACGTCGTGCATACAAAGCCAACCATTACTAATAGTTCGGCAACGCTTCGCAAACGCCTTCGCCACGCCTCGCTGAGTTGTAATATCGCCAACGCCTTCGGATCGCTAACGCTATCGCATCGCTTTCGCGTTTCTATGTGACTGGATTCAAACAATTCCATACATTACAAATGAAAACGCTTCGCTTCGCTTTCGGCACGCCTCTCTGTTTGACAATAGCTTTATAGTTTCGCCATGTCCGTCCGTCCGTCCGTCCGTCCATCTGTCCGCAGTTTAGCTCAGAGACGCACAGTACTAGAGAGCTGTAATTTGGTGTAAATATACAGATTTGTTGTGCCGAAAAAGTGGTAAAATAAAATCTCCTAAAATATTTTTTTTTAGGGTACCTCCTGTACACGTAAAGTGGGGATGTTTTTTTTTTTTCTCGCGTACCCCTTAGTGTGGGGTATTATTAAATAGGTCTTTAAAAAATATTGATAGTTTCCATTAACAATTTTTTGATAAAAAAATTCGTTTGTGAAATATTAAGCTTTAAAGTGCTAATTTTTTCTCAACTCGAGTGTCCCCCCCCCTCTACCAGCTATACGGTTATGTTTGGGGGTGTGAAAAAATTCACAATAGTAGTATATATAATGAAGTTTAAAAGAAAATTATCATGACTAAGTAGGCTTTACAACTTTACGAGTAATAGTCGACCAACTTATAAAATGTACTTGGATAACATATTTTCTTAAACAAAATGTATCGGAGAACATGTTCTTTGACTGCAAATGTAAGTTTGTCAACTTTATTTTTACAGCTTTAATAGGTATGTTTTTTGGGGATAGGTAGGTTTTTATCGTCAACTATTTTTAACTAACTTCAAAAAAAGGAGGAGGTTCTAAATTCTTCGTAATCTTTTTTTTTTTATGTATTTTCCCCGATTTCTCAAAGACTCCTGGACCGATTTTGAAAATTCTTCTTTTTAAAATTAAATTCAGCGAATCAGTTTAGATAGTTCGCATAAGTATTTTGATGGGCAACTACGGAACCCTACACTGTGCGTGGCCCGACACGCACTTGGCCGGTTTTTCTCATATACACTTGTCGATTTATCGTTGCAGTTTGAACTGTACCGACTAATCGTAACGATTTATCGTAAGGTGTGTAGTATGTACCATTTAACATGGCAATAGAGGTCATTCACTCCCTCCTACCAAGTTTTTCATCACTAATGACACTTGTTACCTAAAACTACTATTATGCGATAGTTGCTTCTATCGCTACAGTATCGTGGTACTAGCCTGCTTGACATACAGAGGCTGTGAATCTTGTGTTGCTCTAATTCAAAATTATTATTTTTTATTTCTAGAAATCAAATTGTGTGCTTATAAATTTACGCGTGACGTAAAAAATGTTCCACTGTGTGTGACGGATTTAATGGATTGAGTGATAGGTAACGGCCCTTTTCTCGTCATATGTATTTTCGTCCGCGCGCGGATCATAGTACATTTTCAAAGTCGATTGTATGTTTGTTCACGATTATCTCGCGTTTGCCTGAACCGATTTTCATGCGGTTTACGGAAAAATGTTTATTACAGTCTAGGGAAGGTTTTAATATACAATAATAATGGATGTCTTGTGACGTTGCCCGCATAGATCCGTTTTTGTTGCTCGCTTGGATATAAATTTCTGAAGTTGCCGATTATACGAAGATTTTTGTTGAATGTCTGAACTAAAAAGGGTAAAATAAAAACTTTTTGAAAAAGTACCGACTTCAAAAACAAATGCAAAAAAGTGTAAAATAACTTTTCTTTCGGAAGTCAATGACATAAAAAAAAGCCACCGACTTCCGAAAGAAAAGTTATTTTACACTTTTTTGTATTTGTTTTTGAAGTCGGTACTTTAAAAAAAAAAGTTTTATTAATACTAAGGGTACAACGGCGGTCTTATCGCTAATAGCGATATCTTCCAGACAATTATGATGGACTTGAAGAATCTTAAAAAATTGAGGGTAGACAGTGATGCACATCAAAAAATAGATAACCGATAATATAAATATAATACACACAAACATTAATAATAAAATAAAATACACATACATACATAAATATAAATATGTATTATTAGAGAGAAAGGAAATAATTTAAGACTAAGCTTTTAAAAGAAACCAGTGACTTGGCTTGTCTTACTGATACAAGCAATGCATTCCACAAACGACAGCCTGGACTGTGAACGAATCATCACAAAAAAATGTGGAATTCGCGGCATCAAAAGAATCAAATGTATATAGGTAATCTATACTAATATTATAAAGCTGAAGAGTTTGTTTGTTTGTTTGTTTGTTTGTTTGTTTGTTTGTTTGTTTGTTTGTTTGAACGCGCTAATCTCAGGAACGACTGGTTGGAATTGAAAAATTCTTTTTGTGTTGGATAGTCCATTTATCGAGGAAGGCTATAGGCTATATATCATCACGCTATCACCAAAAGGAGCGGAGCAGCAATGAGAAATGTTTCAAAATCGGGAAAATGTATTCCTTTTCGAGAGCTTTCGTTGCGTGCGCTGCGTAAACGGTTAAAGACACGCAAAAATTATGTACTACGGAATTATTCCTCATAAAAAGTTCTAAAATAAAGTCCGCGAGAGCATATATCTATCTTTTAAGATTAAGTCACTATAACCTTTTTTATGGAAATCAAATTTGTTTTAAAGTAATGCATTATTTGCGAAGGTATTTTCATTAATATGATATTAATCCTTATCAAAATAAATACGTTAATCATCACAAGCATTTAATTTTGAACAAAATTGCCCTTGACATCGTTTGATTTCAATGAATATCTTAGGAGATATCATAGTTTCAAAATAATGTCACAACAAAATTATTACTGCCTGGGCAATACTGAGCATTTAATAATTGCGCGTGAGGGAAAGTGCACCCTCTACCTCTCACCCGAGCCACCGCTGAAGACGCCCAGGGCGTCGGAAATAGTGGGTCATATTCCAGCCGCTTACGGACGGGGAGTAATGGGTAGCTTGCCGTCGAACGGCATGTATTTAAAAAGAGAAGCACTGGCCAATCCCCGCTGCATAGACAAGTCGAGGCGCGGCGGGAAGAGCTCAGGCGCCATCTCAGGGGGCGGTATGGATCCTGTATCGAATGGGGAAGGAGGAAACGCCTGGGTCTCACCACTGCGAGGATCGCCCGGAGGACACGGTAGAACATACGGTGCAGGCCTGCCCCGCTTGGGCAGAGCACCGCCGTTTCCTCACAGCGGCGATAGGCACTGGTCGAGGCCATGCTGCGGGGTGAGACGGAATGGGAAGCGGTCGCCTCCTTCTGCGAAGCAGTAATGCTAGCAAAGGAGGAGGCGGAACGCGTGAGGGAGAGGACAGCGTCCACGACGCAGCCGCCGCGGGAGGTGCCCAAGACGATCTCCGGCCATCGTAGGCGCGAGAATGCGGGTGGCGAGTAATGGGTGACTCGCCATCCGATCATGGACCATGCGCGTCGACGCGTCGGGGCGACGGCGCGTTGTGTTCCACGCGCGCCTCAAAGAGCTGTCAGCAATCTGACGGGGCCCCCTAAGAGGGCCAGAGCCTGCCGGGGTCGCGGGACTGTCTCACTCGCGTGACCCTGGTACATAAAGGGCTATTGAAGAAACACCGTGGATTTTAGTCAGTACAAGTCTGACAGTCCCGCCCTGGGCGGGAGGACTCATTTGATGAGTTTGCCACGATAACAAAAAAAGGGGGCGTATGGAGGGAGCGACTATCGAAACCGAGGTTCGGGCACGCCTCAGTCACGGCGGTAAGACCTCTCTTTGGGGAATGGCTGGAAGGTGTCACGGCGTCCGGACCAACCACCTGACGCAGATCCTCACTGGACACGGAAGTTTTGGGAGGTACCTGTGTCGGATGGGGAAGGAAGAAACGCGTGGGTGTCACCACTACAAGGATCGTCCAGAGGACACGGTGGAGCATACGGTGTAAAATTGTCCCGCTTGGGCAGAGCATCGCACATTTCCTCACAACGGTGATAGGCGGCGACATCTCGCGCTCGGCATTGGTTGACGTAAAATAGAGTGGAAACCGGTCGCCTCCTTCTGCGATACAGTCATGCCAGCGAAGGAGGAGGCGGGACGCGTGAGGAAGCGGACAGCGTCCACCTCACGACCTACCGCCGCCGTGGTAGACGCCCACGGTGACGGACGTCACAGGACGATCTCTGGCCAACAGGTGTGGGCATTCGGGCGACGAGTAATGGGCGACTCGCTGTCCGATCATGGACCATGCCCGGGTCGACGTCAACGTTGTGTTCCACGCGCGCCTCAAAGAGCGTCAGCACAATGACGGGGGCCAAACCCCTTAGAGAGCCAAAGCCAGGCGGGTCGTAGGACTTTCGAGCTACCGTGACCCCGGAACGTAAAGGGCTATTGAAGGACGCCGTGGATTTTAGTCAATACAAGTCTGACAGTCTGACAGAAGACTAATTCAACGATTTTATGACGCTAAAAAAAAGCATAAAGAAAATGATTTGTATCGGTATCCTCCTCCTCCCACAGCGCTTCGCACTAAAAAATACATTATTAAGTTCCGACATCCACGCGAACGAAGTCGCGGGCACAGCTAGTTATGTATATACAACGTGTAACGTTAATAGCGCAAAACCTCTCGTGGAGTAACTCAGCCCATGTTACTGAACAATGTTTGTTCAAAAACTTTCGGAAAAAAAAATAAAAAAAATGATTTTTCATACTGATGGGCTCGATCATTTTCTCATTTTTAATGAAAAATCTTTGTTTTTTTTTCCAAAAGTTGTCCGTAATTGCCGATTTATCAAAATCATCAACTTTTTGGAGAACGTTTGGTCTATTCCTTTTACCTTCAGGTTGCGTTATTTTATGAGTATTTCTGTATTCACGTAATACCCGATATATCGATCTCTCACTCACCCCACATATTTCTGACGTAGGTACGTTTGACAAGATCATGGTTAGTTAAATATTTATCCTCGGGCTTTGTGTTTTGGACATATTTAAAAATATTAATAATCATAAGACGTTCTCCGCTGGTGAGAATCGTCTTCTGTCTTTTTGCTGGCGGCGATGTGAACGGTATCGATTCCGAACCTTCTTGAGGTTGGAATATGTTTGGACGACGACGGCGTTTACTGGTTTCACCAGTAGATGTTCCAGCTTCTGGTTACATGCTTCTTTACAAGCAACAAATGAAGTAACAATAACAACACAGAACACAAAAACAAAACTGTAACAAACTCAAAAACGATAACATTAAAAGCAAAGAAATTATAGCACAGACCCAAAGAGATTTAAAAGAACCTATAGAGCGGGCATTGGGAAAATTGTCATACAAAATTATTGATGCCGTGTGTCAGTAGCACAATCTAGCGTTGCATAGCAACGCGACTACTATACCGAGCGACTTTTTACCTAGTGGTAAAAAGTTTTGGATCACAACTTTCTTCGTGATGTCCCGTCTATTGCTCGTATTTAGTTTAATGTCTTTGCACAGACCGAACGCAAGCGAACTTCCACACGGAATGTCAAATCTAAATGGCGGCTGCTGCCGGGGGTGCTGCACCCCTGACGCGATGACCTCGTAAAACAAAAACGACATAAGATCAAAATTAGCATTTTCTGTGATGAAATAGTTTTTGTAATTTATTTTAGGAAAAATAAGGTGTTTTTACCATCCTGATATCAAAAGAATATTAATACACTTATATCCATACAATATGCACTAACTTTATATTTACTCAGTATTGTATTATAGGTTAATGCAAAATTATATGATGCATAATAATACCCACCAAAACATTACATGTAAAAAAATGCCAAGTCTCTCGATGCAGTCTTTCCATCGTAAAAAGTTTTGAGATCTCATAGAAGCCAAGTCCTATTCAAATTATTTTGTAGTTATAAATCAACATTTAGTAATTATATCAATAGTTTTCTTTATTTTATAATTATAGTGACTTGGCAATGAGCACAAGAAGAAACAAATAAAACGGCATATTTGGAGGAGTTGAAAGTTAAGTAATCTTAATTATTGTATTAGAACATGTAGTCGGTAGTGACCATCATGATTCACACATAACAAATAATCTGATCACAGGTCTCGTCAGTAACATTTGCACATTAATTCCAGGCAGCAAGCAGCTTTTAATTTGTGCTCATTGCCAAGTCACTATAATTATAAAATAAAGAAAACTATTGATATAATTACTAAATGTTGATTTATAACTACAAAATAATTTGAATAGGGCTTGGCTTCTATGAGATCTCAAAACTTTTTACGATGGAAAGACTGCATCGAGAGACTTGGCATTTTTTTACATGTAATGTTTTGGTGGGATCTCATTTATTTTTTGTAAGTTTATTTCTTTCTTTTTTTTAGGTGTCCTCATAATTTCTTGGACTTCAGCTACTTTTCTACTTAGGACCCATATCTATCTAACAAACTAAATAGAACTAAACTAACTAACAAATAACTAAATAATATATGTATATATCTACTAACTTACAAACTAAATGTAACTAAACTAAATAACACGTAAACAACTAGTTATATATGTAACATGTCTATGTTATATTATCATACTGTCCTGTTGGTCTAGTGGTTAGTGACCCTGACTGCTATGCCGGAGGTCGTGGGTTCGATTCCCACCCAGGACAAATGTTTGTGTGATGAGCACGATCATTTGTTCTGTGTCTGGGTGTAATTTATGGTTCTCTATTGTGTTACCTAACTTTTTTATACATAATCTTATGTGACATATTTTTTTTTGTCCTAATCATCATTTGTCCGAATGATAACTTGCCCGAACTTAATACCACATAATTTCAAATGCCATAACATTGAAACTTCTAAATACTGTATGTCCTAAATTCGTTTGTCATAAATATAACAATCAATAATATACAAAATACATAAAACCGATTGCCATAAAATACATAAGTCCTAAAGTTTGTTTTGTTACTGATTACCACCCAATAAGGAAAATCGACGGAGCCCCGCTTCGCGGGGCTCCTATTTCTGCGTGCAAGGTTTAAAGTAACCTAACACGAAGGGGATGGCGGGGTCTTTCAGACCCCGCCATCCCCTTCGAACCTAACCTGTCCGTGTCGGGGTGCCCACAAGTCACGAGCTCGCTTCGCTCGCTCTTGGACCCCAAGATCTTCGGTTTCTAAACAATTTCATGAAATATCAGTTTTACTATACCTAATTGAACATTCGGAATAATACACATTATGTAATATAATGATTAGGACATATGACTTTAATTCATACAAAATTAGGAGATTCAATTATTATGATACTCGATTTTATGCCAGAACAGCTTTAGAAGTGAAGATAATTATGTAAAACAATATTTAGAACTTATGATCATTATGGTTACTGAATTTTATAGCAAACGTGTTATGGATAATGATTTTCGGACAAACAATTTTAGGTGACGAAAAGGGATACCGTAATTTATCTATAATATGTATGTATTTAGAAATATATAAGTACATATGTTTATCAGTTGTCTAGTACCCATAACACAAGCTCTGCTTAGCTTGGGACTAGATGGCGTTGTGTGATAGTTGTGGAATATTATTATTATTATTGTTCGATCCTTGTCTAGTTTAAGGTAGTTTTTAAGCTCCATTAATTTTAAGCCTTCTACCCTCACTTCTGGTGAAGTGACGGCGATGTGCAGCCATCTTAGTGCTGCGGTGAGTCGACGTTCGACTACCGAAAGGGAAACAGGAGCGCGTTGCCGTGCACGCCGATGTGTCTATTACCACATTGTATAACCTGACTTTTCGTTTACTATCGTGATATAGTGCCTTCTGATCGTATCAGAACAATCCTAGACATTAATTTGTGTGTGCCTACTATTCGGATCCCGAGAAACCTTCTAGAAGCCCATTGTGACGTCACATCCAACCACGCGGCAGCGACCTGCATCAGCAAGCTTGATCCAAGCCAGAACAGGGCCGGAGCTAAAGGTTAGTGGAGTCAAATTGCCTATTCTAGTCAAGGATCTGAAGCTTAGCCGGGTTTCACCACAATTTTAATATTATTAGGTATTTCAGAAAACCTCAAACATTTCTCATACAGTCCACTACTCCAAACTAAAGGCCCTAGTGCCACATTTTTTGGTCCATACGAGACGGATTTCAGTACCTATTTTATTTCCCAATAGGTACCTACTTTCAACAACTTACAGTTTCCATTCTATAATATTTTACGTCGTACGTAAAAATATAGTGTGCATACATTTTATTATACAAATTTATTAGCTTGCTTATCATCAATCCCAAATACTTGCATTAAATAATTACGTAAGTCTCTTATTTGTACTACCTACCTAGAATCTACCTACATTATAAAATATTGCCAACTTAAATAGTTGAAGTTAATCATGCCTCCTAAAAAAGATGTTTCAATGCAATCATTAACATACCTCATCCAAGAAAAAGAAGTACTCTTTGAGCAATTACAATATGCCTATGAAATGTCAAAGGATATTTCAACGCCTGATAAGCAGGATTTACTTTTATTACGTGTTTCGGACATTGACGAAGTGCGTGACCGATTTCAAAAGGTAATTCTCAAAATATGTGAATCGGAGTTGGAATCAAACCCGGACGCTAAAGTGCGAACCCAGGAAATAAAAAGTTTCGATGATGTTTATTATAACGTAAAATTAGTTACAAATAGATTAATTAAAAAAACTGCGGGTAGTGTAAAGGTTGAAAATCAAAACTTAAATCAATCAAGTCCGCGTTTGCCTAAATTAGAGCTATTTACATTTGACGGTAATATTGAAAACTTTACCACGTTTTACGAAACCTTTTGTTCATTGGTACATAATCAACCGCATATACCAAACATCGATAAATTCCACTACCTTCTGTCATGTACGAAGGGCAGTGCATTAAATATTGTCAAAAGTTTACCGATTACTGCAAGTAGGTAATTATGATTTAGTCTGGAAAAGTCTTCTTGACAAATACCAGGATAATCGTATGTTAGTGGGTAGATACCTGGATAAAATGTTAGGTTTTTCACCGATAAACAAAGAGTCTTCAGCTCAGTTAAATACTTTTATTGAAACTTTTGAGCATTCTTATCAAGCTATTCAAGCGTTAAATATAGAAAATTTAAATAGTTATGTTATGTGTCATATTGCACTACGTGCCTTAGATTCACAAACTAGAAAATTATTTGAACAAAACTTGGATCAAAAATCTGTTCCGACTTTCCATGATTTAATCAGCTTTGTACACAATCATATCAAAGTACTTGATCATTCTACTTCTTACACTAATACTACGAGTTCAGTGAACTTGCAACAAAATAAACGTCAACCAATTAATAAAACGGAAAAAACTAAGTCATTTACTCATGCAACTTCCTCGCAATCAACATCTTGTTTACATTGTAACGGCAATCATATGATTTTTAGGTGCGATAAATTCCGTGAATTATCCCCTGAGAAGCGCATTAACCGTGTTAATGCACTTACATTATGTCATAATTGCCTTAAACAAAACCATAATGCTAACGAGTGCAAAAGCCAGTTTAAATGTTTAGTTTGTCAGAAGTCGCATCACGTGTTATTGCACCTCGACGATAACAAACCGGTTTTGAGTTCGCGCCCAAGCGGCGGCTCGAGTAAAATTAATGAAAAATCATTGTCATCACAGACGACATCGCCTACTACCGGTCCGAGTGAAAGTAATAGTTGCCACTCCGCTTCTTTACACACACATGCTGGTACAGTTATATTAGGTACAGCTGTGGTGCATGTGTTAGATAAAACCGATTGTTATCAGCCGTGTCGTGTTTTGATTGATTCTGGCGCTCAAACAAACTTTATTTCTGTTGATTGTTTACAACGGTTAGGATTAACGACTCGTAAATGTAATTTTGATATTTTTGGACTCGCAGGCGAAAGTGTAAAAACTCATGGTATGACTTCGTTCGCTATGAAACCGCGTCATAGTAACGAACCATCTTTTAATATTGACGCTGTAGTGCTTACAAAAATTACTGGTGGTTTGCCGACCGTACAATTACCTCAAAGCGTAATTGATGAATATAGAAATTTAATTCTTGCTGACCCTACCTTTTATAGGCGTTCAGATATAGATATTATTTTAGCGGGTGATGTTTTTCCGTATATTTACGACGGAAAGAAATTAATCTTTGGTTCAGATATACCTGTTGCTTTAGGTAGCATTTTTGGTTATGTGATTACGGGAAGGTTTTGTATGTCAAAGAACAACCATTCTAACGTAACCACTGCTACTACTTCTCTGCATGCAGTAACGTTTACTGTCGAGGAAAATGTCCTCAATGACTCACTCAAAAGATTTTGGGAGGTTGAATCTTTGCCGTGCGAAGTTCAACAGTTAAATCCGCAAGACGTTCTTGCTGAAAACATATTTTCTGTAAATCATTACAGGGACGAAACGGGTCGATACGTTTCTCCTATTTTATTAAAGCCTAACCACGAGCCTTTGGGCGATTCCTACAATTCAGCTTTAAAGCGGATGACTCAATTAGAGCGCAGACTTGATAAATCACCCGATTTAAAACAGGCCTACTGCGATTTTATGAATGATTATGAACTGTTAGGACACATGGAACCCTATAAGGGTACGGAACCATCTAAATATTTTATTCCGCACCATTGTGTATTGAAACCCACGAGTACAACTACACCTTTGCGAGTTGTTTACAATGGTTCAGCTCCTACTACTAACGGATTATCACTTAATGACATTCTTTTAACCGGACAAAAACTTCATTCAGATATTTTTAAAATTCTAACTCAGTTTCGGTTATACGATATTTGTTTTACCGCAGATGTTTCTAAAATGTTTCGCGCGATCAACATTATTCCGTCAGAAAGAAAGTACCAACATATTCTCTGGCGTAAATCAACCTCAGACCCCGTACGTATTTATGAACTTAAAACAAACACATACGGTCTTAGAAGTGCCCCGTTCATAGCTATTCGCACGTTACATCAACTGGCTTATGATAATCCGCAGTCCTTGGCTTCCAATGTGTTGTTACAAGGATGTTTTGTTGATGACGTATTATGGTCGTGTCCCACGATAGAAGAAGCTTGTACGTTACAAGATGAGTTAACCTCACTTCTTAAAAGTGGAGCATTTGACCTCCGGAAGTGGGCAAGTAATCGTCCTGAATTACTCACGCGTATGTCAAGTGAGCAGGTATCTGTTATTAATTTTCAAGACGATACGTTATCGTCCTCAATCAAAGTGCTAGGGTTGACGTGGTTACCTAGCTGTGATTGTTTTTCCTTCAACTATAATTTAAACGACTCGACCACAACGAAACGGTCAGTTCTCAAATTACTTGCGAGTATTTTCGATCCTGTGGGATTTATATCGCCATGCACTTTTGTTGCTAAGTGTATTATGCAAGATTTATGGAAGTTGAGTTTAGGTTGGGACGACTATTTACCAACAGAATTGAAAGAAAAATGGCATAAATTCTTTTCAACCTTGCCCTGTCTTGCGGAGTTGCGGATTGAACGACACATTTTAATATCAAAATTCAATTCGGTTCAGCTCATCGCCTTTTGCGATGCGTCATCCCTAGGCTATGCAGCATGTATTTATGTTCGCAGCACTGACAACGCGGGTAATATAAAGGTGCGCTTGCTAACAAGCAAATCAAAAGTGGCTCCAATAAATCCAGTGTTGTCAATCCCTCGACTTGAACTTATGGCGGCCGTGCTGCTCTCTAAACTTGTTAATTCTGTTGTAAAAAAAATAAAGGAATTAGATTCCCCAATAATTGCACTCAGCGATTCGAGTGTCGTTCTTTCATGGCTTCAGACTCCATCATATAAATTAAAAACTTTTATCTCTAATCGAGTTAGTCAAATAACTGATATCTTGGACCCTAACTGTTGGTATCATGTCAGTAGTGAGAATAATGCTGCTGATATTTGTTCGCGAGGCGCTTTACCTGATCGATTTATGGAATTTGCTCCGGAATGGATCCGTGGTCCCTCGTGGTTGTATCAGGAACGTGGTCTATGGCCTATTAAAACGGTTTATGTTTCTGACGAAAATAAAGTACCCGAATTAAAATCAAATTATGACACTTTTTGTTTTAATACTACTGACAACAAATTGAAAAATTGTAAAAATAATCTAGAAGAATTAATATTTAATAAAATGTCATCATTCAACAAGTTACAACGTTATATCGCCTGGTACCACCGTTATTTAGACCATTTAAAATCGAAACAGATAGTCTCAGGGCCTCTCACTACCTTTGAGCTAGCTCGAGCTCATGATTCTATAATTAGAATAATTCAAAAGAACTATTTTGAATCTGAAATTGCCATACTTTCTAAAGGGGGCAACGTAGTAAAATCCTTACGCAAACTTTCACCCTTCGTTGATGAAAAAAAGTTCCTCAGGGTGGGGGGTAGAATTTCACAGGCTGACTTGCCTTATGACACCAAGCACCCTTTGCTTTTGCCAAAAGTATGTCATACTACCTCAATTTTAATAGAATATTATCATAACCTTTACATGCATGTAGGTCCGCGCACGTTGCACGGAATCTTATCTAGGAAATATTGGATTATAAATGGTCGTAATGTTATTAGATCGGTGTTATCAAAATGCGCAAAGTGTTTTAAATTTAGACCGTCTTCAATCCAACCAATGATGGGTACGTTACCCTCAAGTAGACTTCAACCTAACAAAGTATTCAATCATGTAGGTGTCGATATTGGAGGTCCGTTCATTGTAAAGGAAAGTCAAAAACGTAATGCTAAAACTTATAAGGCTTATTTATGCCTGTTCATTTGTTTTTCTACCAAGGCAGTGCACCTCGAGGTCTTATCAGACTTGTCATGCGAGTGTTTTTTAGCAGCTTTTGATAGATTTGTTTCTCGACGAGGATTATGTAACACTTTGTATTCTGATTGTGGGACAAATTTTGTAGCAGCCTCCAAACATCTGAAGGAAGTCTGTAAATATTTTAATAGTCAAAGAAACCGCAATGACATTCTCAATGGTCTAACATTGCGATCAGTTAATTGGAAATTTAATCCACCTAGTGCCCCATCCATGGGTGGCTTATGGGAAGCCGGAATAAAATCCGCAAAGCATCATCTCTTTCGCTCCTGCGGAGATAAAATCTTCACGTTTGAAGAACTATCAACGGTTTTTTGCAAAATTGAAATGATTATGAACTCACGCCCACTTTGTCCAATGTCAGATAACCCTAATGAATTTGATGTCATTACAGCTGGTCATTTTTTAATTGGTCAAAGTATGCTATCGGTTCCGGAGTTTAACTTAGAGGATGTTTCTTTAAGTAGGTTGTCACGTTGGCAATCACTTCAAAGAATTACACAATCATTTTGGAAACGTTGGTCTCATGATTACCTTCACACTCTGCAACAGAGAGCGAAGTGGCATTCATCACCACCTAATCTGAAGGAAGGAGACTTAGTTCTCATAAAATCTGATGTCAAGCATCCATCCGAATGGCCGCTGGCAAGGATTGATAAAATTCATCCCGGTGTTGACAATATTGTTCGCGTCGTTACTGTCCGAACAAAAAATAGTACCTTTAAAAGACCGGTGAATAAACTTTGCCCATTACCATATGCTAATTAGTATCTTTTAGTTAATAAAACCTACCTCAATTAGGAAACTATTCTAGTTTTATAAGGATAATCTCTACTTTACATATTTTCTTTATGGGTTCGTCCTCTCCCCCTTTTTTATTTCCCCCATGGCTCTATCAGAGTTCGTGACCTCTGATGTAAGCCTTCTCTGGCTGGTAACTGGGTCTCTCTTTTTATTTTCTTTATGAGAAATCATCATAGTGATTTCGGTGGGGGGTATGTTCGATCCTTGTCTAGTTTAAGGTAGTTTTTAAGCTCCATTAATTTTAAGCCTTCTACCCTCACTTCTGGTGAAGTGACGGCGATGTGCAGCCATCTTAGTGCTGCGGTGAGTCGACGTTCGACTACCGAAAGGGAAACAGGAGCGCGTTGCCGTGCACGCCGATGTGTCTATTACCACATTGTATAACCTGACTTTTCGTTTACTATCGTGATATAGTGCCTTCTGATCGTATCAGAACAATCCTAGACATTAATTTGTGTGTGCCTACTATTCGGATCCCGAGAAACCTTCTAGAAGCCCATTGTGACGTCACATCCAACCACGCGGCAGCGACCTGCATCAGCAAGCTTGATCCAAGCCAGAACAGGGCCGGAGCTAAAGGTTAGTGGAGTCAAATTGCCTATTCTAGTCAAGGATCTGAAGCTTAGCCGGGTTTCACCACAATTTTAATATTATTAGGTATTTCAGAAAACCTCAAACATTTCTCATACAGTCCACTACTCCAAACTAAAGGCCCTAGTGCCACAATTATATTAATAAACTATTTTCCTAAATAACTGTTTCAGTAACAATAATAAATCTACTATCTAATCCGGCTAACTTAAGTTCTCCGAATAACGCTACAATATTTTTTTAGTTTCGAAATGGTTGTTCATAGTTAGATGGCGCTATCAAATGAAAATTGTTGAATTATTTTAAAGTACTACTTAGACTGCGCTCTGTAACGAAACCATAGCGCGATTCAGACAGGTACAACGCCGTCTATCGAGCGCGCATACAACATTTATCGCAATACAATGGAGTTTTAGCTTTATTAATTTAATGAATTATGAACTTTATGTATTAATTTGTATTAATTATAGTCTATGTATTACATTTATATTATTCTTTTCTATTCTATGTATGCATAAACCACGAACAAAGTTAACAATGCAGTCAAAATCCATACACAATGTTCTTGCCAAACCGCAAATATAAAATTGTTTTCTATGGTATATTACTTTTTAATGTTTTTATAATTTTTCCTTTATATGTGGCTAATGACCTATCTTGGTGCAAAATTTGAAGTTTCTAAGTCTGCTAGAAGTACCTTAGATTTTTGATGATCGGTCAGTGAGTGAGTGACAAAATGGTGTAACTTTGATCGACTGTAACTCCTAAACTATTAATTCAATTGGCATGTAATTACGAACTTAAGCTTGTTTTAATGCCTACTATTATTCACCGAAAACCTAAACTCCTAGCTTAGTCCACGTCGAAGATATAGGGGGGGCGAAACAGCCGCGAATCGCTTCGAGAAAAGATGGTACGGCCGTGCCCGTTTTGCTCGAGACTTGGCGGGGCACTGCCGTGCCCTCAGATATTTACTTTTTTTTAAATTGTCTCAGTGTGATAAACTTGTGTAAAAACGAAAATACAATATTTAAAAAAAAATATTTCGTAGGGTACGTTTGCTAGATTTTCTATTATTTTGGGTTGTGCATTGTGTTGTTTTTGTGGTAATTTTTTATGTATTATGAGACTCAAGCGATGTCAGTTTTGCGACAGTTTGCGACAGATTTGTACGGGTGAAGAGGAAGTATCGCTAATATTGAGATATCGGGATGAAAGTCGGAGCAATGACCGCTATTGCCGTGTTAAATGGCACATACTATAGCAGCCATTACTGTATCGTATGAGAGAGAGTACACACAATAACAGGAGTAAATACAGAAGTTTATATTTTCTATTTCTTCCTTTGAGAATCGTTATGATTTTATTGAGATGTGAAGAAATGTCTATTGCGAAATGATTATAATTTTAAACAAACAAAATTCTTTATGTTGTTGAAGTCATACTTTTGTTTACAATAATAAGATAGTTTACTGCATAAATAAATTAAAAATCTGTTTAGTCCGGCAGATAGAGTATTGAAAAAAAATAAACACGTGTTTTTTTGTTTATAGTCAATGGAATATTGAAATAATACCGACCGAGTGACGTTTTGTGATTTTTGAAGCATTCTATCGTATCTTCGTCAATTAATTACCGTAACAAAAGAAAAATAATTCATCGTAGATAGATGAATTATTCGAACTATTATTTATTTATTTTTCACTAAAACGGCATATTCATTAATTGAATAATAAAAATATAATATACTTTAAAACAAAAAGATAAAAAATCGTCCGCGTTGATATTAATGGAGACTTAGAAGGTTGCAGTAATAATAAAATTAAAGGATTCCAAATTTGTGTCAAACAATATAAATTTTGCCCCTCACACATATCTCATATCACATTTTTTTAATCCTATAATTCAGTAACATCATTCCTCCATCGTGTCAGCTTTTTTACAGAGCACTAAAAACGTTACACCGGAGCGCAGGCGTAGACTATCTTCCGTAGTCGAGTGCTGAGCGTATCGCATTACTTATCCACCTATGCACTCCTGGTACGATTAAAATTTTACTACAACGCATGGCTGCCAGCAGGAAGGGGTGGGCCAGCCGTGGTCTGTGCCCACCCAGAATAGTCTGGTGCCCACCCCAGAACTTTTACTAACTAAAAATAAAATAAAAACCTGTACAGCCTCATCTTTAATTTTCACTAAATTGCATTTTGTTATTTTGAAACCAAGAGGCCAGGCTCTCTAGTTACGCTCATGCTACTGCGGAACCTTCGTTCTTCTAAACAATATATCTAAGAGCCACTGTCTAGAAAGTAAACATCTTTTGACATTGTTGTTAGAAAGCTCTTTAATGATGGCGACACTGTCTTAGCGCCGAAACGCTCTAACAATGGTGCCAACCTTGAGGCACAAAGTCCTTTGTGGCAACTCCCGCCTTGTCCAAAGCATATTCTCGCCTTAATAAAACTTTATGGTCGTTTCTACATCAAAATATTCTCTGAAGCATTTAGGGAAACTCTTTACGAGAAATGATTGTCTCATTTCACGATGACTGCTCCAAATAAATATTAACGAGAGAACATTGAGAAATAAAATGGACGGCGTCGCTGGCTGAATGAAATTTTATAGTAGCCGGTGGAAAATTGCACTGTAAAAACATTGAATGTCTTGAGTTTTACTTCTCACTTACCTAAGTAAGATAATCCCCTCTCAAAGCATGGTCACGGAATAGAATTTCAGACGGGAAAAGAATTTCTAGACATTTTATTTTAAAAACTTCCTGGTTTATAGTTTTGTAACCACGTTAATAGTTTTCTGAAGATGGTCGCGGGACTAACGAATTACCGTAACCCCGGAACGTAAAGGGCTATTGAAGGACACCGTGCATTTTAGTCAGTACAAGTCCGACAGTACCTCCCGCCCTGCCCTGGGTGGGAGGACTCATTTGATGACTTTACCACGATAAATAAAAGTGTTCTGAAGATTTTTGAGCGCAATTTTATACTTTCCTACTAATATTATAAATCCGAAAGTGCTATCATAAATGTTCCATTTTCACTTAAAACAGGTGAACCTGTCACCCTAAACACGGTTATAGACTATATAGGCGAGCCCATATTACGCCAAAAACAAGTTTGCTAGCTTCTTGCCAATATCTAACAAACCTTTAAGAAAAGCGTAGAAGGTACAACAATATTCTTAATAGTCGTTTCAATGTGAAGTCAGAATGGAAATGTTAATTTCTCCACGTCCGGATAAAGAGCATTTTTGTGTTCATAAGCATTTGACTGGCAGGTTATCACGAAAATACCTAAGCCTTCAGGAGCTAAATATTAAGTACAAGAATATACCTAACTTACTACAGCCCGTTGAATATTACCCTTTTGTTTGCTAATGTCCCATATCGTCGTTGATAGTCCAATAATGCGTAACTAACATTGTCAAAAACCGCGTAACTACAAAAAAAGCAAAAATGAGATTTCGCGGGTGTAGGTAACTGATTGTGATTGGCGTCGACCTGTGCGACCAATTTTTGAATAGATCAATAAAATGAGGAGTAAATCAAAAATAACAATACCGCGGATCTTTGGACGAACAAGTTAAGACCAGAAAACCGCGTATATGCGCCAGTTTGTATGAGAATTTGCAGTGCTTATGTGACGCTTCAGTTAAAAATTGCTTTTTTTCGGCATCACTGGATTATTTTGAATGTAAGTATATTACACGTATTCTAAATGTTATGGTAATTAAAATTGGAATGTTTATTATTCTAAAATTGTGTAATTTGGTGTGTAAATAGCGACGACAGGAACTACCTCGGTTTGAAAAATTTTCGGCCTAGCCTATATTTGAGGGTAGTATGTAAATAAATTTGTACTTATTCGATAGCTTGATTATTTATTATCACGTTTCATTGTAAACTGCGCTTTTTTATTTCAGGCAATCTGCTACTCTGCCAGGTAATGGAAAAAATCTTAAAGTGGCTCCATGACTAATACTTTGTCAAAAACTTAACCATGTTGAAATTGCAAGATGGTATGTGACGATCAGATACCAGCAATGTGTAATGAACATCTATGATAATCAACTTTCCTACTACATTCCTCAGCAATTGTCAAAAAAGGGGAAACAGGGAGATTTTTCTCCCTAGAAAGAAGTCATGTCACAAAAATCGCTAGGAAATGTGAATCAGTTTTGGGGTCCATGGATTCTTGTATTTGTCTTGTTTCCCAAAGACCAATCTATAACAGGCTAACAGTAAGCTAAATTGTTTGATAAATTCACTGAAAAAAGTCCCGAAAATCGGCGGGGATTTAGTAAAAAGTAAGGCTTTTTACAGGATACTGCAACGGCTCACCATTTATTTTTTTAAGACATCTATTTAATGTATTTCTTATTACCAAGTATCTTCTTTCAATAATTACCTATATTTTTAACAAATTGACTTAAAAATATAGATCATTAGGGGAGAGATTTGTTAAAAAATAAATTATTATTGTTGAAAAAATATTATTTCTAAATAGTTTTAGTTAGTTATAATTTTGAGACAGATTTGTTTCTGTTCATATAAAGACTTATTATATATAATAATAACTATGTTTATTTCTTATATGATGTTAAACTTTAGCAGCATTAATAAATAAGCTGAGGAAGTTTAAAAAAGTAATAATGTTGCCTATTTATTACTTCTAATATGTTTTCATACCTATTAGTATACATATGTTGTTCTTCTATAAATATAAACTATTTATGATTAAACATAATCATTTATATACTTAATTAAATTAAATAAATGATTGATTGAAGTTGTAGATTTTTTTTAAATATCACGTAAGTACTGTCTATAATCCAAAATCGTTTGAAACTATACAGCGTAAGTGACTTTCTAATTAAAATATTGATAATATCGTCTTCAAAATGAGTACATTACATGAAAGAAAACAAAATGATCCTCTACTCAAGTTCAGTCGAAGATCGGTCGATTAGTCTTTTAGAAAGTTAGTTTTTTGTCTCTCCTGTAAAATCAGTGAAAGTGTAGTTACGCAGTATTTGACAATGTTAGTTACGCGTCATTGGACTATCAACGACGATATGTCTTAATGGTTATTATGGTTAATGGACAATGGGCAAAAATGTATGGAATTTGGTCCAAGATCCTCCACTGATGACACTTATGGGAAATTAAAGTATATGGTTGTGACATCATTCTGGCAAGAGATTATCAAAATCCGTCCGGGAGTTCTTTTTTTATGTCCATTTAAGTGACTACTAACCTAACCTAACCTTACCTATCCAAACCCAACCTAACCTAACTTGTTTTGTTAAGCTGTAAATGATGCCCGACGCACATTGAAACATCTAGGAAGGCGGTTAGCTTATACGTGCCTTAGACCCACTAGAAATACCAACGAGATCTTAAATAGCTAACCTAACCTAAGTTTTTTTTCAGCTAAAAATGATGCCCGACGCACAGTGAACCATCTGGGAAGACGGTTGGCTTATGTGTGACTTGGACCCACTAAAAATACCAACGAAACCTTAAATAGCTAACCTAACCTAACTTTTTTTGTTCAGCTAAAAATGATGCCTGACGTATACTGAACCATCTGGGAAGGCGGTTGGCGTTTGTGTGACTTTGACCCACTAAAAATACCAACGAAACCTTAAATAGCTAACCTAACCTAACTTTTCTAATTCAGCTGTAAATGATGCCTGACGCATACTAAACCATCTGGGAAGGCGGTTGGCGTATGTTTGACTTACAACGACTAAAAATAACAATGAGACCATAAATAGCTAACCTAACCTAACTTTTTTTTCAGCTAAAAATGATGCCCGACGCTCAGTGGACCATCTGGGAAGACGGTTGGCTTATGTGTGACTTGGAATCACTAAAAATACCAACGAAACCTGAAATCGCTAACCTAATCTAACTTTTTTTTTTCATCTGTTAATGATGCCCGACGCATACTGAACCATCTGGGAAGGAGGTTGGCTTATGTTTGACTTACACCGATTAAAAATACCAATGAGACGTTAAATAGCTAACCTAACCTAACTTGTTTTGTTAAGCTGCAAATAATGCACGACTCATATTGAACCATTTGGGAAGGCGGTTGGCTTATGTGTGACTTCGACCCACTAAAATACCAACAAAACCTTAAATAGCTAACCTAACCTAACTTTTTTTGTACAGCTAAAAATGATGCCCGACGTATACTGAACCATCTGGGAAGGCGGTTGGCTTATGTGTGACTTCGACCCACTAAAAATACCAACGAGACCTTAAATAGCTAACCTAACCTAACTTTTTTTATTTAGCTGTAAATGATGCCCGACGCATACTGAACCATCTGGGAAGGCGGTTGGCTTATGTTTGACTTACACCGACTAAAAATACCTTAAGGCCTTAATGTCTGCTGAAGCTGAACAAAAAAAGTTAGGTTAGGTTAGCTATTTAAATAGCTAATTAAGGTCTCGTTGGTATTTTTAGTAGGTGTAAGTGAAACATACGCCAACCGCGTTCCCAGATAGTTTAGTGTGCGTCGGGCATCATTTACAGCTGAAAAAAAAAAGTTAGGTTAGGTTAGCTATTTAAGGTTTCGTTGGTTTTTTTAGTGGGTCCAAGTCACTCATAAGCCCACCGTCTACCCAGATGGTTCACTGTGCGTCGGGCATCATTTTCAGCTGAATTAAAAAAGTTAGGTTAGGTAAGCTATTTAAGGTTTCGTTGGTATTTTTAGTGGGTCCAAGTCATACATAAGCCAACCGTCTTCCCAGATGGTTCACTGTGCGTCGGGCATCATTTTTAGCTGAAAAAAAAGTTAGGTTAGGTTAGCTATTTAAGGTCTCATTGGTATTTTTAGTTGTTGTAAGTCAAACATACGCCAACCGCCTTCCCAGGTGGTTCAGTGTGCGTCAGGCATCATTAACAGCTGAATTAGAAAAGTTAGGTTAGGTTAGCTATTTAAGGTTTCGTTGGTATTTTTAATGGGTCCAAGTCACACATAAGCCAACCGTCTTCCCAGATGGTTCACTAAGCGTCGGGCATAATTTTTAGCTGAAAAAAAAAGTTAGGTTAGGTAAGCTATTTAAGGTTTCGTTGGTATTTTTAGTGAGTCCAAGTCACACATAAGCCAACCGTCTTCCCAGATGGTTCACTGTGCGTCGGGCATCATTTTTTGCTGAAAAAAAATGTTAGGTTAGGTTAGCTATTTAAGGTCTCATTGGTATTTTTAGTCGGTGTAAGTCAAACATAAGCCAACCGCCTTCCTAGATGGTTCAATATGCATCGGGCATCATTTACAGCTGATTGAAAAAAGTTGGGTTAGGTTAGATTAGGTAGTCACTTAAACGAAAATTAAAAAAGAACCCCAGGACAGATTTCGATAATATTTTGCCAGAATGATGTAACAACTATGTTCTTTCATTTCCAATAAGTGTCATAAGTGGAGGATCTTGGACCGCTTTTGCCCATTGTCCCTTGTGAACGGACCTTCACAAGGGCCCTACCACCACACTTATTGCAACCGCAAATCTTTTTTAGTTTTCGGTTGTAGGGTGTGGGTGCCGGGATTCCATTACAGGCACATAATATATACAACCTTATCACCTGGGTTCGTCTGCCTATAAAAGAATTTTTGCTTTCTTTTCTTTTATATAGGTAAATTGTTTTTTTTTTTTTAATTGGTTATTGCAGGCTACCTCATTCTGTCAATACCAACAACATTTTTTTTTCTCAATTCATTTTGTTCAATAGTAATATTTTGAAACAACTTAACTTTTGTAAACAGAACATAATTGCAGACTATCTCAATCTGTCAATTTTTTTTTTTCTCCTCTCAATTCGTTTTAAATTGTAATTCTTTATTTTTTTAGTTAACTTAACTTTTGTAAAACCTAGGTACATATTATTGCAGACCCTACCTCATTCTGTCAATATTCTGTCAATTTGTTTTTTCAATTTGTTTTAAATTGTAATTGCTTTTTAAAGCTTATAAAAAAAACATAAAAGAAATCAGTTGGGTTGCGATTGTGCCAGGTTATCGATAGTATCTAGTATTGAATTATAAAACAAATTGGTTGCACACAATTAAAACTGAGTTGTAATTATTCATCATTTATATAAAATAATTTTGTGAACTATAAAACACACAACCCTCTTTTATTTCTCAATTATGAGTAATTGTAGCTTATTAACAATTAAGTTTTATTGCTACTGTTCGTATCTGTGTTCTTCGTAATTGGCGTATTGTTTAGAATTTTCAAATTTTTTTGAACTGCCTGTCATCTATGAAGCTACCTTTTATAAAATAAATAAATAGGTACAAGTATCCATGTTCGATATAATCTAAGAAACAATTTGAAACAAGGTTTATCACGGTAAAAACTTAAAACATGAAAAACATAATTGTCTTTAAGTTTAAATTGAAAATAGCCAATTAAAAGGAATGATCTTAAGAATAAAATAAAAAATTAACTCTAACTTGATTCTTTCTACGTAGGTAAAACACAGTCTTTCTACGTAAAAGAAATAAGTTTATTTATACATCGCTGTAAGGAAAAAATCTCTATTTTAAAAACTCATTTATCTGTTCTCATCGATTTTTTTACTAACTTTTATTTATTTTAGTGTTTATTTTAATCAGTGAAGTTTTTATTTATTTATTAAAACTTCATGCACAGAGTACATAGGCGGACTTAATGCCTTAGGCATTTTCTACCAGTCTACCTTCCTTAGGGTGATGCAGAAAAAAAAAACAGTAGGTGCAACAAGAAAACTTATTATGAAAATATATAAATATAATAATAAGTACATACATTCAACTAAATTTATTATAAATCAAATAGACATAAAAATACATAGATGGGAAAATTCCAACAACAAAGTAATTTAAGTCGAATCTGCCAGCTCCTTGAGTAGATGTTCACGCACTTTAACCTTAAAAGTGAAGCTGTTTCCACATTTTATATGTGGAAAATTCTGCGTAACTTTCCATTTATGCTTTATTTTGGAAAACCTTTTTTTATCACAATGTGAACAAAGATGGGAATCGTAAAATATGAAACTTACTTCTCAAATACACCTATTAGCTTTAGCCTAGCAATATATCATAACGCTTGTTATGCCCAAAAGATTAGGCAGTGGCGTACCGATACTATATTCAAAATTCGCAAGTTATATTTGAGCAGTGGGTATAATTCAGTTATCAACTAGCGATTTTTAAGGTATGCTTTAAAAACTAAACTTTATATCAATCCTACATAGTGCAATTAACATTCTCTGCGAGTTTAGAAAGTACAGAAAATTCCGACAGTTCATGTTATGCAGACACAACACCCGTCTGAATAGCGTTCCTTCTTTTTCAATGGAGTATCAAGCAACTTTGAACCCTGTTTTTTAAAGACTAATGTCAAACCATCTAATAACCAACGACAATCGTTAAGATAATATAGATATAGGTACCGAAAAATCCTTTTACAACACCCACAAGTAGAAATGGGTTAAGCTATTGTTAGCCTGCGGACACCTGCATGATATTCAGGTTTCAGGGCTATTTTCAGACCCCAGTGATGCCAACCTAACCTACTACAACGGTTGCCTGAAACTGTTGACACACCTTTTTCGTAACACCTCTTTGTATCGATCGCTAGAGTTTTAATTAGACTTCAAGGTCTTTAGAGTCACATTATTTTAGCACACCATTCTTAGTTCTTACTGGGAATCCTACTAATATTATAAAGGCGAAAGTTTGTAAGTATGGATGTATGGATGTATGGATGTATGGATGTTTGTTACTCTTTCACGCAAAAACCACTGAACGGATTTGGCTAAAATTTGGTATACAGATAGTTTATAACCTGGATTAACACATAGGATAGTTTTTATCCCGATTTTATGTTCCCGTGGGATAATTTTCGAGTAGCAGCGGGTGAAACCGCTGGCAACAGCTAGTTATCTATACTTCCTACTAATATTATAATGCGAAAGTTTGTGAGGATGTATGTGTGTATGTAGGTATGTTTGTTACTCTTTCACGCAAAAACCACTGAACGGATTTGGCTAAAATTTTGTACACAGATAGTTTATAACCTGGATTAACACATAGGATAGTTTTTATACCGATTTTAAGTTCCCGTGGGATAGTTTTCGAGTTGTAGCGGGTGAAGCCGCTGGCAACAGCTAGTAATATTATAAAGAACAGTTTGTATAGTTAAACGTGCTAATTTCAGGAACTACTGTTCAATTTTTATAATTTGCAGTTGCGTTGATAGTTTATTTATCGAGAAAGGCTAAATAACATCACGCTATGACCAAAACGAGCCAAGCAGTGGGAGAAAACCACGAGAAACAGATAGTATAAAAATAAGTTTAAAACTACAACTAAAGAAAGCATGCATTCTCAAATTCGAAAGTTGCTCCAAAAGAAAACTTTACAGTCGTTTACTTTTCCATCAATTTATAACAAACTAGCTGTTGCCAGCGGCTTCACCCGCTACAACTCGAAAATTATCCCACGGGAACATCAAATCGGGATAAAAACTATCCTATGTGTTAATCCAGGTTATAAACTATCTGTGTACCAAATTTTAGTTAAATCCGTTCAGTGGTTCTTGCGTGAAAGAGTAGCAAACACATTTATAATGTTAGTAGGATTATAGCTGTCGATGTGTCTAACGGGGCTTAGTTGGGACGTGTCCAGCTTAAACTGAGTAAGCGTATTATGACGCTAGGATTTAAAAACCTATCCCGGTTGCTATGCTTTTTAAAGGAAAACAAAAGAAAACGTTGCTCCACACTATATAGACTAGGAATTCCTCCTATATCATGGGTGCGTTTACGAACATAATATTAATTAATAATAATATTCCCCAACTATCACACAACGCCATCTAGTCCCAAGCTAAGCAGAGCTTGTTATGGGTACTAGACAACTGATAAACATACTTATATATTTCTAAATACATACATATTATAGATAAATTACACCCAGACACAGAACAAATGATCGTGCTCATCACACAAACATTGAATCGAACCCACGACCTCCGGCCTAGCAGTCAGGGTCACTAACCACTAGACCAACAGGCCTGTCGCCGCTGTCACAGACGCGGAAAAACTGGCCGTAGGTCAAACAAATATTAGTTTCGTGGGGAGATCGGCAGAGAACTCAGCCACTGCGTCCACGATGCCGTCAAAGTGTTGATCCCGATCTTTGTCTACAATATAATCAATCAATGATCGAATTTACCTCCAAATCTTAAAATATGTCTAATCAGAAGCAGCCCTCAAAAGCAAAGGAACGACGTATGGATCGAGATATAATAATAATTTCGGGCAGAGTGTCACTCACTAGAGTGTGTGAGGAGCGTCGTGGCTAAATAATTACAGCCGCACAGGCCGATCTTCCTGGTTAAGCCGCGCTTGTCGAGGTTGGTCTGTGGATGGCTGACCATCTGACATAACGAGTTTCCTCCGTGCCTCGGAAAGCACTTAAAGCCGTTGGTCCCGGCTGTCATTTGTAGATCTTTGACAGTCGTTACTGTTAGTCAGAAGCTCATAAGTCTGACACCCAGTCTTACCATGAAGTATCGTATTTCCCACTTACTGGGTTGTGGAGGTCCGATTGGCAGTCGCTCCATGTAAAATACTGATATTCAGCTGCATCTGGTTCGACTGGAAGCCGACCCCAATATAGTTGGGAAAAGGCTAGGCAGATGATGATGGGTAGAGTGTCACTATCAACCTATGAGTCTATTTAATTTTAAAACCACAAGGTAATGTGAGAATTTCTATTTATAATCAACGTTACATTCCATTTTCCCCTTTGTTATAACATTTCAAACGAGACTTCAAATGTATTATGTCCTTTCAATACGGACTGTTCAATACATTGTACACATATACTATATATGGTGTAATGAAACCTTCATCATAAAGCGTGGATCATATTCTGTGACACCTGGAAGCAGCCATTTTGTTGTGCCCGACGCACATCGAACAATCACCCTGTGATCAGTGATCTGGAATAATGATCCCGGAACAGTACCCAATAGCGAGCATTGTGTTAAATGCTCGCGTACTGCAACGAGCATTAACTATTAATATCATGGTCAATATGCCTTTGATTTGAGAGGATAATTATCTTTTGTATTAATTGGCAACTGAAGCTAATCTTGCCCGATTATAATTGATTTGTATATGGGGATTAATCACCTAAATTTGGTTTTTCGTTGTATATTTTAGCACTTTTTTTACGTGGTAAAATCATCAAATGAGTCCTCCCACCCAGGGCAGGGCGGGAGAGACTGTCTCGTACTGACTAAAAGCCACGGTGTCCTTCAATAGCCCTTTACGTTCCAGGTTCACGGTAATTCGATAAGCCCCGCGACCGTATGTTTTGGAACTTAATTTGTTATTGTTAGGATTTCAGTTACAATCTTCCATCGAGACAAACAGAGAAACACGAAACAAAAATTAAAAAAAAAAACTACTAGTTATCCCTGTGGACTCACCCCCACTGCTTCGCTTCTATTGGTCAGAGCGTGATGTTATATAGCCTATAGCCTTTCCGGATACATATAATATCAAATAGAAAAATATATTTTCAATTGAAACAGAAGTTCCTGAGATTGGCGCGTTCAACCAAAGAAGTAAATTCTTCAGCTTTATAACATTATATAAAGTAAGACCCTATATATTGGATCGTGTCATCAATATAGCCTTGATGAAATTCAGCCCCAAAAAATATCTCGGTGTCAATCAAAAAATAAGGCATCCCTCATAACCGACGCCGTCTGAATTCACGATATTACCCAACTGGGCTGGTAATAGGTCAAACTTCTTGTCTCAGTGCCAGAACTAATCCGTTTTCCTGCACAATAAATAGCACACCTCTCCACTACCTACACTTCCGTTGACATATTATGGCAAAATAGAAGCATGGTCTTGGCAATAATGTTCATTCCTGGCATAATAAATTTGTCGTTGAAAAGGAGAAAACAGGACCAAAATTGGTTATCCCGCCATTGAAAATGTAGCCAGAAATGCAGGACCATCAAAGGCTGTGCGACATCGAACCAATTAATTGTGTTGTAATAAACTGTCGTTTGCCCGCGGCATCATTCACTTTTTCCAATATTTCCTGCCGTTCTTTTCTCGTTAAAATGAGGCTTTGTTTAAAATGACTTAAATTTCCTGGAAGGTACGTGAACGTTGTCACTTTTTCTTCTTTCTCTTCCGTTCACAAAGAACCTTGATCATTTTTATTGAAATATATTAAATATAACAATATTTATTATGGACCATCCGTTTTACAAATATTATGTGAGGTAACTTCATATATTTGATCATTTATCATAATGTATGGGGTGAACAATAACCTGTGCCAAAACTTGATGTAGGTATCAGTATTGACGGATTAAGGTATTGGGACTGGGAGCCCTCAACAAACATTAGCTCATCCCTCTATATTGAGATTGATGAAGCGCCTTAGTACCCGGCACGTAACCGCGGAGCTACTTACACTATACCTAGCTTAGCTCACGGTATACTGCGCCAAAAGGGAGTTTATGCTTCTGAAATCAAAGGTAACTTGAAACTAATCAGCAACAACATTTTGTATAATGTGAAACTACCGTGTCGGTAACAAGTTGCTACGTCGTAGAGCGCTACGGCGTAGCAATCTGCTACGCGACTCAAAACTAACACACCGTAATTTATCAGTAACTCAATAAAATACTGTCCGCTCGTGTAATTCTTAGTTCAGTAAAAAATATAAAGTACAATTTTATTATAAAATGAACTTCACGGCTTCAATGTGAGCTGAGCAATATATAATCACCTTTTTCTACTTCACTTCAGCCCCTCTGCCACCCGTGTTGTGCTAAATGAAGCTTATACTCGTATACCGGAGAACTTGCACCATTTACCTTCATATTTATATTGTACCATCTACCTTAGTTGGAAACATGAATAGTATATTTGAAAAGCTATATTTTCCACCGCGTATATTGCCAACAAGCAATTAATGTCGTATTAAGGTAGTCGATAGCCGATATTCGATACATTTGGGAATTGCCAATACACGTAATTAGGCGAAATTGTGCAATCGAATATATATTATGTTGTGGAACATGTGTCGTCTGCTATTGCTCCCCGCAGACAAACTGGTTGCCGCAGGAGCGGTGCGCCTCACTGACGGCTTACTACCAATTGCTAAGGCCTGAATAATAGTTGCTACCGCCAAAGCGCTGACTGTTGCTTGCCAATTTACCTGCCAGAGACATTCGAGATGAATGGATATGGTATAAATGTGTACACGTTCCTATTTGCATATAAACGTCGTAGCAATTTAAATGTTATAATAAAACGACAACAAAAAGATGGTATTTGTTAAAAATAGTGCAGTTACCCTCACTATTCATGAAGTAAAATGTCATAATACCAAAATGGCCGCCCTACCGTCCGTTGACCGGCCAGCTATAAAACAAAATGGGGCTAAAAACGTCACATGTGACATCTTTAATCAGGCGTACTGTGACAAAGGTAGACGGACAAAAAGCAGGTAGGGCCACGTTCTATCGGTCCACGGCACTTACACCTGTTACTCCCGTCATATTTCAAGAGCGCGCCCGTCGCAAATGTGCCATGCGAATATCCCATAAAAACTTTTCACTTCCCGCTCAATTTTTATCGGGATATTATGTCATTATTCTCCACTATCTTGTGAAATATCTTCCGTGTAGGTAGCGAGGTGGCTTCAGGTGACAGTGATGTAGGACTTAGGAAAATTTCATTATCTTTTTGTACATAAAGATGTGTGCTGTAGAAGCATAGACATAGCAGTATGTGGGCTGTTTTACAAAGTGGTGTGATTATCGTGAATTTGTAGACATTTGTAAGACGTTCACGTGAAAAAAAATGACTCTATTCAAACTTTATTCTTATCGATCATAAATATTTTTATCAACCTAACCCTAGATAGACTAGTACTTTGTAGATGCATTTAAAAACATTCAAACTCTAATACGCAATCAGCCAAACTTGACACAACTACCTATAGGCCTTACAAATATATGCTTCGCACGGTAACCGAACTCCAAACGCCAAGCGCTCAACCACAGCTCCAACCGTACCGCTAAACATCAAAACAAGCCGCAATGAGCAGCTCCACAAACTATCTCACACAAACACTCGTGTATATTAAACTCGATATCCCTTCACTTTGAACAGTACTTAATCGAATGTCAACCGCGGCACCGTTTGACATCGGCGTATATTCTCACAAGACATGACACCTATCGCCATTTGCAGAGCATTACACACGATAGGGTTTTATTATACACGTGGGGTGTTCCTCTGTATGCTTATGCAAAACCGGATACACTTGTCTAGTATTTTTGTGGAAAGAATCTACATTATGTAAAAAAAAGCTGAATTATGAAAAATCACAAATCTACATATAAGTTTGATACCTTTACCTGGCTTTTACTTGGTAGCATGTTCAGAAACATGCTCATTTGGGGGCGGTTCGCAGCACCCCCACCAACTCCGCCTCCTGTGTCGTACACGCATTGATAATAATATAATAGTTTGGCAATAAGGACCCGTACGCTGATTGTATTGTAATTAACTAGTGATGAAATTTAATTATAATATTATTGGAAAAAAAAATAACATGGTGCAAAAATTTTTGAAATCGATTAATTTACTGATTCTGAACAAAATGTATTCAGGTTTCGCATTTAAGTACTAAAAATAATGTTGTATGTAATCTGTGACGATTGAAATCGGGACAAACAATATAGTATCTTGACGGCAAAAACTTGATTCTTTGTTTACTTTCGATCGGATACAAATATGTAAAGATTGGTAAAATAATTATTGACGTTTTAATTATTTTGAAGTTGGTAATTTAGATCATTTATTAAAAGTGAAAAGCAAAGTAGTTGATCAGATTTATTTACAAATTAAAAGTACAATCAATCATCGCTATCCCGCTCTTGTGCTACTTTTGCTATAATCGTCTTTTCTAGGATGGATCACAAGGATTTTAATAAATATTAACATTCATTGTCAATTTTCCAGGCTGTATAAATATTTAAACTTTTCGTCGAAAAGTTAAAAACCGTAACTTTACCGCGTCGTCGTCACCAACGCCCAAAACGAAGTTAAGGAAAATGTTGTTTTTTTTTTACAAAAAATTGTTCTGCCGAAGTGACGCGCGGTCGCTGGTGTAACATAAAATTCAGTTAATCGCGTACAAGTCCGGGACTCGGGCGAATAGTGTCGCTCGACGCAGCCTCACGCCCGTACATCCCACGTATCCCGGCCGGATATTGAGGGAGCGTGGCCGTCATGAAACTTTTACGTCCCATAGCCGCGCACCTATTATACGGGCGTCATATTTCATCGAACCGCCGCTTGCCGGTTAGACCGCGCGAAAGCGGTTTTTATTAAAACCGTTGCGGACGTTTCCGTCACCTCGTAAACCACACGTGGCTGGAAATCTTGCGATACAGCGAATATGTGAAGATACTCGCGCTGTGTTACGATGGGGTTTGGGAAAGGAATGTAATCTGAATGAAATCATTGTTTTATTCAATATCTCATACATAAATGCTAGGTACTAATATTGTTGTATGTTTTCTTTGTTTATATTTTTGTTAAAGTTCCGATATGACGGTTGGCGCAGTGGCTGAGCGATAGACTGCCGCGCAGTGGGTTGCGGGTTCGTTCCACACACGGAACGTATGATCTACAAAAAGTTGTTCCGCGTCTGGGTGTTTGTGTATGTGAGTTTCTATGTTTGTAAACGCACGTAGAAATTCCTAGTGTAGAACAATGTTTTTTTTTTTTAAAAGGCTTACTGGAATAAAGGAGAAAAAAAACAATGAAGAAATACTTAGTCATAAATAAAGCGATTCACCAAAGTGAAGTGCCAATAACACGTAGATAGAAACAGTAAATTTTGTTTTGAAAAGCGTAATTTAATACCTTTTCAACCTATCTAATTAAAAATTCCAAACGTGTTCGTTTTATTTTTCTATTCGTTCTGTGACTCCGAAATTAACTTTGTACATATACAGATCAAAGAATTCTATTTAACTTTTATCAAAAACCAATGAGCTACAAAATGGAATTTATGTATTTTAATATCCACGTGTAACCTGCTGTATACTTTGAAATGGTTTGTTGAAAATTATTTAGAACGACTTATGGACAATCACATTTTTTTTACGTGGTGAAAATCGTCAAATGAGTCCTAACTCAGGTCAGGACGAGAAGGAATGTCAGACTTGTACTGACTAAAATCCACGGTGTCCTTCAATAGCTCTTTACGTTCCGGGCCACGATTACCCGATAGTCCCGCGACCCCGATGGACTATCACATGGATTTTACTTTGGGTGTGAAGTCATCAATTTATTTCTCCCGCTCTAGGTAGATTAAAACGGACTAAAAGCCCTATTATTTCAGTTGCCCTTTGTGTTCCAGGGACGCAGTAGCTCGTTTAAACGTTCGCACAATCCAATGATAGTCGGAAAATAGATCGCGGTGTTGATAGTGGTTGCGTTGTCGTAGTGAAGTGGCTGCAATTTAGTCAGTATCAACTACGCGATTGATAATGATGACAAAATGTGGTTCGTGTGAATTTTATCATTTATTTTCAAGACAAAATATCACCCCGCACACGTGTTGTGGATTTGATGGTGTTGTGGTTGTGATACCTGTGAAAGAACCCTTAAACCATTCGAAACGCGTTTTCTGGTTCGTTTTTTTTGTATTTACTCTACCATATTTCTTGTACTTTTTTAAATTTTTTAAGCAATTCCATAGCTTTTATCGCGAGCTCTGAGTGCGGCGACCGAATCAAGAAATTCGGTAACGAAAATAAACCTAACACTCCGCATCGTCTAACGTCGTTTCAGTGCGGCAGACTTCGGCACGGTGTTTGTTTTTCTTGACATTTACTTGAATGACGTGGCTGACCAATGACCATAGCCTTAAAAAAAAAATAGGTTGATGAAAAAATGCTATGCAATAGATTTACCGCGGCAGTCTCCGAGTGCCACACGCATTTTTTTTATTACAAAGCTTGCATTTGCATTACGTATCGCTATGACCAAATTAAATCAAAATATCTCAAAATCATTAAAATTCCTTCCACCTTTCTAACCCACTATGAAGGAAGTGCTTAAGAAAATTCCAAGGAAGCCCTTACTTTAGAATTGTTCCCGGAATTCCCCGTCTCCCTTTCTCCCTTGGGACGTAATACCGTAGTCAGTAAACTGTAAGACTGTAAACCTCTGCCCACCCTTCGGGAATCAAGTCGTGACGGTTATAAAGTTCTCTTGTCCGTGAACGAAAATACGGGTCTGTACTCGAAACTTGGTGAGAGCAGTGGTGGCCCAGTGGTATCGGCCTGGACTTACGAGTTGTAGGTCGTGGGTTCGAAGCCAGCCTGGCACATACTTTGTGTAATTTATTTCATCACCACTGCTCTCAAAACGGTGAAGGAAAACATCGTGAGGAAACCGGCATTTTTTAGAACCAAAAATTCGAAGACATGTGACATCTACCAACCTGCACTGGGCCCGCGTGGTACTACATTATGGCCCACTCCCTTTCACAGAGAGGAGGCCTGTGTCCCAACAGTGGGAACATTTATAGGCTGATGATGACTCGAAACTTAGTGAAACCCGCTACCTATCATCGGGAATCGATTGACGTATTGGCTGAGCGATCGATTGCTGCACAATCGTGTCGCGTGTTCGACCCCCGTACGGAACAAATATTTGTATAATCTACAAATAGTTTTTCCGGGTCCGGGTTGTGTATGTGTGCGCGGCACAGAAGAATTACATAGAGTGGGGCAACATTAAAAAAACTCTTACTAGTCTTATGATTAACATTTTAAAACACCTGAAGCTTCGGCCGAAACTCCGGGTTTCGTGCTTATATGTAGTATCCCTGCACCTTTTATAGAGTACATAAGAAAACAGGAATACTAAATTGTGTCGTTAGTTAAGAGGTACTCCGAAGTGTAAGTCAATTTACCTAAAAGCAACGAAGTGGTGGGCTGAGATAACTTTATATGATAGATTAGCGTTGGATAGAGACAAAACACCCACCTTACGAGTATATTATGTGTTGCAGCTAAGCCATTTTCCTATATACAACGTGTAACGTTAATAGCGCAAAACCTCTCGTGGGATAACTCAGCCCATGTTACTGAACAATGTTTGTTCCAAGACTTTTGGAAATTCGCAAAAAAATTTTGCTTTTTCATACAACATGAGAAATTGATCGGGCCCATCAGTATGAAAAATCATTTTTTTTTGCGTATTTCCAAAAGTCTTAGAACAAATATTGTTCTTTAACATGGGCTGAGTTACCCCACGAGAGGTTTTGCGCTATTAACGTTACACGTTGTATATTCTGAAAAAAAGTTTTTGTATGTATATGTATATTTATAATGGTCGCGGGACTCACGAATTACCGTGACCCCGGAACGTAAAGGGAAGCCTATTGAAGGACACCGTGGATTTTAGTCAGTACGAGTCTGATAGTCCCTCCCGCTCTGTCCTGTGTGGGAGAACTCATTTGGTGATTTTACTATGCTAATAAAAAAAAATGTTTAATTATAATGGAAAAACTTTACAACCGTTTTTTTTTTAAACTGATTATCGTTCGGTTTTATTAATTTTATCTGACTTCAAAAAGGTGGGACTATTATTATTATTATTATTATTTATTTATTTCGGACAGAATCCATATATGTGTTAGTAAAACAATTTGCTTAATAAACTATGTTAGTAAATAAATGTATGTACAACATAAAAACAATTAAAATATTATATTTAATTTCTTCCCGTCACTATTCCCACCCAGTGGGCCTGCAGGGGACAGTCATGGCGGGAAGCAATCATTTTCAAAATGCTGTTGGTGCTACCGCGCAGTCTTTGGAATAATGACGCCACTTTCTTACGCATAATAGCGTGGAAGCCATCAACGCGTGCATTGGCAAACATTTGTGATGCACTACAATGACGCGGTAACCCCAACAGCATTCTGAAAGCATTATTATACTGAATACGCAGGACGTTGAAGGCTCGTTGCGTATACCGAACCCATAGGCTGCTCGAGTAGAAAGATTGGCAATATGCCTTAAAAAGAGTTACCTTTACTTCCTTACTACATCGAGCGAACCTACGGGCCAGCATATTGCTCCTTACCGCCAACGCCCTGCGTTCCCTTTCTATATCCAGGTCATCCTTTAAGTCCTCAGTGACCAGATGACCCAGATATTTAAAACTTTCAACAATTTTCAAGGCCTTTCCATCAACCATGATCGGAGGCACAACACTAGGTCTCTGATTTTGTGCCTTGAAAATCAACACCTCACTTTTTTGTGTGTTGTACCTAAGACCATGCTCGGATGCATAACGTTCGCAAATCTTAAGCAGCGTCCTCAGCGCATTGACCGAGGGGGCCAGCAGAACCATGTCATCCGCATAGCTTATGTTGTTGACACATGTTCCGTCAATGTAGCATCCGACATGCGTCCTGCTGAGCTCCTCGATCAACTGGTTCACGTATAAGCTGAAGAGGCCGGTAGACGTGAGACCACCCTGCCTTACACCGCATTCCAATTTATATTCATCAGATAGAGTATCGCCCCACCTCACATGATTGGTCTGGTTTTTATACCAGAATTTAAGAATTCTGCTATATTCCGACGGCATGTCTGTTTCCTCTAGCTTCCGCCACAGTATGTCATAGGCAACTGTGTCGAAAGCCTTTGACAAATCGAGGAAACAGGCATATATCGGCGTCTTTCTCTCCGTATAATACCTGACGGTATGCTTAAGAGATAAAATAGCACTCTCAGTGGATAGTCCCGCCCTGAAACCGAATTGTGCGTCATGCAGATGTAAGCACCCACTGAGACTCCGCTCAAGCAAACCGTCAAGTATCTTAGCAGTTGTTGTAGCTAGTGAGATGGGACGATAATTTGCCCTATCAGATACATCCCCTGTCCTGTTCTTAAGAATGGGCACAACCAAGGTTTTCATCAGCGACTGCGGCAAGTATGTGTGACCGATACAAAGCGTAAAAAACATAGCCAGAACACGCGGCAGATGTACACCTGCATTTCTGAAATGCTCGATACTGAGACCGTCATACCCTGGAGATTTACCCCTCTTCATCCTCTGAATTAAGTCAACATTTTTTGTAGCGTCAGTATGTTCCCCAATTTCTTATAGATTATGGTTATTTCTTTTATTTGTAGTTTTTTCGTTAATTATCTCAGTTACAATCCAGGTGAAACACCTAGGTACACTACAACATTTCAGTACATATCCATACCACACAAGCCGTATTGATCTGTCATATTAATTAGCAACAATATTGTACTGACCAGGCATTGTAGTCGCTGGACCGGACAACTCAGACGCGGGCTGACAGCGCCTGACATCGCCTGACAGCACTGACATCACGTGACAGCGCGGTTTCCCAACTGTCCTCACGCGATCAATCATCGATGATCGAGGACACGTTGGGGGAGCATTTTGTCCCTGTTTAGTTTATGTTATATCTGTAAGTAATTGGTAGGTGCTTTTTAGGGTTCCGTAGCCAAATGGCAAAAAACGGAACACTTAAAGATTCGTCATGTCTGTCTGTCTGTCTGTCCGTCCGTATGTCACAGCCACTTTTCTTCGAAAGTATAAGAGCTATCCTGTTGAGACTTGGTAAGTAGATGTATTGTGTGAACCGCATTAGAATTTTCAAGCAAAAATAAAAATAAAACTAATTTGGAAGTTGCCCCCATACTTACAATTGAAACTCAATTTTTTTTTCTCCAAACCCATACGTGTGCGGTATCTATGGATAGGTCTTTAAAAATTATGTTGAGGTTACTAATATAATTTTTTTCTAAACTGAACATTATCCGCGAGAGACACTTCCAAAGTGGTAAAATGTTGGTCCAGCGGGGGCCCTGTAACTTCTAAAATAAGAGAATGATGAAACTAAAAAAATACATGATGTACATTACCATGCAAACTTTAATTGAAAATTGGTTTGAACGAGATCAAGTAATTAGTTTTTTTTTTAATACGTCATTAATCGTAAACCGCAATTTACCTTTCAAAGTTGCAACCAACTATGTACGTACATGAACTTTTATATTATGTTACTTGCTGCTACGGAACCCTTTATGGGCGAGTCCGACTCGCACTTGGCCGGTTTTTTTTTTGGTTTGGCAGGAGTAGGAAATTCCCACGGACACCTCGACTATCATGGAGACTGTGAGGACTCGAACCCGAGAGACCACACTTACTTCGTGAGATTTCTTGAGTTATTTCTGTGCGTGGATTCCTATTTTCGTTTATTTAAAAAAAAAACTATTTTTCCTAAATGATTGCAATTTTTGTTCCAAATATAATTTTTACTTTAATGTTTGTTTTGAAATTGGTGGGTGTTTGTTGGTTTTTTTTTTTATCGTGGTAAAATCATCAAATGGGTCCTCCTGCCCAGGGCAGGGCGGGAGGGACTGTCAGACTTTTACTGACTAAAATCCACGGTCTCCTTCAGTAGCCCTTTGTGTACTGGAGTCGCGGTATACGTGTGTCCCGCGACCCTGGCAGGCCTTGGCCCTCTAAAGGGGGCCCCCGTCGTTATGCTGACGCTCTTAGAGGCGCGCGTGGAACAAAACGCGCTCTCGACCCGGGCATGTTCCATGGTCGGACAGCGAGTTGAGTTAGTAGATACTTTACTTCTACCAAAAGATAAACCCGATTTATACTAAGCTAGCTAATGTTAATGTATATACGAAAGTTTATTTCTCAAGCACGTTAGACTATCAGTTGGCGCAGTAGCTGAGCAATTGACTGCTGTACAGCGTGTAGCGGGTTCGATCCCTATAAGGAACAAATATTTCTATGACCTGCAAGTAATTTTTTCGAGTCTGCTTGTTAGGTAAATAGATATGTGAGTTTCAATGTTTGTAAACGAGAGTGGGAAAAATCTATATAAAATGGTGGTGAATGGTTTTGATTAAATTAAGTAGGCTAAAGTCTGGACATCAAAAAAAACCTATTTTCCGGTTATTATGTTCCCGTGGGATAATTTCAAATTACATACGGATAAAGCCGCTGGTAACAGCTAGTATTAATCACATAATTAAGCTGAAGAGTTGTTGAAGAGAACCAGTCGGGTTTTAACATAAATGTTTGCATTTGGAAGCTCATTATTGGCTATCATGCTATTATAACAAGCGTACAAGTACCTCAGGATACGAGTAGCACAAAGACAAGTAAGTGAAAAGCATAGACAAAAAAAAAACATAGACTTTAACCTATGATATGACAGTTTGTAAGGTATACAACATGTAACATAATTAACGCACTTCCTGAAATTAGTTTGTTCAGAATCGTTTACTGATTCGATTTCTAGCATTTTTAATACAAGTAATTTTTTTATCAAAAATAATTAAAACTACGGAAATTATAGTCACATTACCCCTGTACAGTCAAAACAACTAAGATAAACCGTAAATCAAGGCAACAAGACTTAAAAGTGCAATTTTATTTGTATAAATACAAATTCCGTCATTCAATTACAAAATAAAGAAAAATAAACCTTACTGCAAAATAACTAATTTAGTTAATAACAATGCATTTACATGTTAAATTAAAAAATCAATATATGTGTTATGATTATAACATAATATTCTAATTGGGGTGTCTGAGGGTTGTGCGTTTATTATGTTACATGTTGTATATGTATGGGCCATTGTCGCTTAAGTTAACATAAATAAACTGCTAGGAACCGAGCGAGAAGAAAAAATAAACCATAGGTTAAACTGCACAGCTACTATGTAGTTCTAACCCGTATAATTGTTTAGTTAAAGATCTTTTGCAAAGTTTTGTTCTCGTGAGTACGATTCACGGTACGTGCAGAGTCAGCAAAAAGAGTTAGCTTAGCAAGCAAGAAATAAATAACAAACTAACTAAATTCTTGTTAGATTCACACTACGTATTGCTTGCTTTATAACTTTTTTAACAGAGACACAGACAACAAAGACTTCATGAGTCAGCACAACATGGTTGAATCTAGTTGAACTGTCTGCATTAATATGCAGCTATATGCATATGTAAATGCTTTACTGTCTTCATATTTGTTTAGCTCTTTTTTAAGAAGCCGGAGACAAACTAACAATTATGTAGTGCCCTAACAGTGTCGCGAAAGACCTCGAAAGAAATAACGGAATGAGCTTCTGTCGCCCCGAGCCCCTTCTCGAGTTTACATCAAGAGGCATTGATTTAAAAAAAATATTAAATAGCCAGAATTATTTATACAGCCTTTATTGATGCTGTATCATGCCTATTTTCTTTATTGCCATGTTAATTACGATAAAAATCTCTCTACATAGTGACAAAACCCGTCGCTACGAAGCCATACTACGCTTACGATCTGTATTAGTCCCGGCCTTTGAGAAAGGTTATGCCCGATAGTGCGAAGACGCAGGATCACAGCATTAAACGAAGTCCATTCATTAATCTGCCTCGCCTTATCCCAATTATTGTGTTTGGGTCGGCTTTCTGTCACACCGGATGCAGCTGAACATCAGTATTTCACATGAAACAACTACATATCTGACCTCCACAACCCAGTAACTGAGTAATACGATACGCCATGAAAAGACTGCTTGTCAGATTTTCGAGCTTCTGACTGTGAATAACGACTGTCAAAGATCTACAAATGACAGTCGGGACCAACGGTTTTACGTGATTTCTGAGGCGCGGAGGAAACTCGCTATGATAAATGGTCACCAATATACAGACCAACCTTGTCAAGCGAAGCTTAACCTTGAATATTGACCTGTGTGGCTATTATTATTTAACCACAAGCTGC
Organism: Agrotis clavis; assembly: GCA_954870645.1. Classification (NCBI taxonomy): domain Eukaryota; kingdom Metazoa; phylum Arthropoda; class Insecta; order Lepidoptera; family Noctuidae; genus Agrotis; species Agrotis clavis. Next base: position 13,584,611 of record OX940919.1, on the reverse strand, counting down.
ACCAAAAAGAGAAATGGATTTAAAAAATGGAAAACTCTCCCAATTTAGGTAATGACATCATTCCCTAGTTATCATAAGGAAATCTTATGAATACGTTTACATAATACATACCACATCCTACCCTCGTTGGGCTTATTGTTCCAAATCTAAAAGGGCGAATTGTTATCTCACACTTTAATTTTCTTGGCAAATTGAAGAGTTCTCCTAATAATCTAGATTGCCTTGACTTGTATTTATTTCGAGAAAACATTATTATTATTATGGTTTCATATTATCATTATGTTTTCAGTTGGATTGTATTGTTGCATTAGTTGCTCGCAAAGTACCTTACTCATTAATGGCAATCCACCTTTTAAATGTTATGGATTTCCGCAAAGTAACGCCTGATTCCATAATTTAATCCACCTTTTTTTTACTCGGTAATATGTATAATCAAATAAGTCCTCCCACCCTGGGTAAAGTGGAAGAGAGTCAGACACGTACTAACTAAAACCCACGGTGTTCCTTCACGTCCCTTTATGTTCTAAGGTGATGGTTACCCATTTGGACAGTTCCACAAGTTGACAACCCATCCTAGCTTCGCACAAGTGCAATTTGAAAATAAAGTCTACGTCATTCAGGAATTATGACACTTACTTCAGACGACAGAATTTTCAGTTAGTTCAGAAGTTTCAGAGATTTAGATCATGACCCATTTTGACAAAAAATCGTTTGAATCCGTCAAATTGACAAAGATCAAAGTTGTTACCATGGATATGTATGTTTACGCGAATTTGGACCTAATTGTATTTAAAGCCTGTAGAAAAAAGCTTATGGTGGGTCATAATTCAACTTGGTCGATTGTACATGCTGCATGATGTGCATATTAAGGAGGTATTTTGTCTTCAGATCAGTCTCCTTATTAGCAAGATTAATCGCTTTTTAAGACTGCTCAAAAACTCGTGTAAGAAGTAAATCTTTGAAATAAATCGGCCTTACATATACGAGTACATTCACAAATGCATGCATCCAATCTAACGGATCGGATACAACAGACTCTTCCTTTGACGGTGGCTGAAAAGGCTATATTTTAAGAAGCAAATCAGTCTAATCGACTAATGAGTGCATGCGTCTGATCAGGCAAAAAGGAATACATCGGGGATTCCATCGGATCACGTGTGAGCCCGTCCGTCCAAAATTTTGAAATAAAGTATGTATTCTGAAATATTCAGATCATAGTCCTTTTTTGGTGGTCAAATGAAGTTCTCCCGCACTAGGTAGAGTGAAAAGAACTGTCAGACTTGTACCGATAAAAAATCACCCTGTTCTTTCGTTTTTTTTGCGTTCCTAGAGTGCCCGTTTTGGAAAGTCCCGCGACATTGTCTGGGGATTTATGAATCTTGAAAACACATCGGGTTAAGGACTTATGTCCAATCGTAACGTAATTTGTTTTTAGTTCGGGCCCGCAACTAATCTTATAAACGAAAAAATACGGAGTAGCAAACATTCGTAGTTTCGGTCGAAACTATTGGTTTCGTTCTAAGAGATCCTTAACCTTCATACGGTCTTCGGGTCAATTTTGACCCATTTACGGAATGAAACTTAGTTTTCTCTATAGCTAATTTCCTTTGATATTTGATATTTCATGACTTTTTCCAAAGTTTTGAACTGAATATAATAAGTATATTATTTTTACAAAATATCTCATATAATTTCGACCTACAACTTTTTTTACGTGCACGGTCTTCGGGTCAAATTTGACCCTACGTAGTAAATAAACGTCATTATGTTATTTTATTTGTTACCAAGTATCCAATTTGTTTTGTATGGTTGCACTGTTCTTCTAAAAGCCCTCTTATAGTCTTACAATAAATGTTGAGGTGAGATAAATGACGGGAACATCAGATTACACTTGGAAGGACAGTACTAAAAAACAAGCTCGAATTATCACCAGAAATATTGGATATGAAAGGAACAACTTTTTTTATAATAATATTCTACCTTTACCTAGGTCTTCAGACTTATGTCCAACTTGTTCCCACCGCTGGGACACAGGCCTTCTCTCTGTGAGAGGGAACGGGCCATAATCCACCATGCGCGCTCAGTGCGTGTTGGTGGATGTCAAATTTCTTCGATTTTTTAGTTCTGGGACATGCCGGTTTCCTCACGATGCTGTCCTTCACCGTTTTGAGAGTAGTGGTGATGAAATAAATTACAAAAAGTAATAGGATTGACCAACCCTCACTGGGCCCCCGTGGTGAATTATGGCTCACTCCCTCTCTCAGATAGGGGGCCTGAGTCCCAGCAGTAGGAACATTTATAGGCTGATGATGATGATGCGGCTGGCTGGGTTCGAACCCATGACTTACAAACGAGAAAAAAACATTTTACTAAAAATTGCCAAAAGATATGAGGTACTTACATCTGAAAATAATTCACTATCATCATAATCATTTTCAGACCAAAAACGATACAGGATAAAAAACAACCAAGAGAATTCTATCAATTTTGCCAAAAAACACAGACAAGAAACAGCTTTCTAAAACGATTACTTTTGTGTGCTAACTGTAAAAACCTATCACATTTTGAAATTACGTTATTCTTGCAAAGTTTTGTAAACTAAGTATAAAAAATTAAGAATTGTAATAAATTCCAATAAATATACATTTCGGTAGCTGTCCTAATTATATAATTTATTAAAATGTAAGACCTTGTTAGCGACGAATAATAATCGCACTAAGCAAATCTTGTAAATATGTAGTACTTAGAGATTAGGATAGTTTTAAACAATAAAACTATTGTTATAATGAATAATAAGGGTCGGGTAAATGTAGAAATGTGCATTTAGTAAGTACCTTCTAATAAATTGATAAGTTGTTCTGTTTTTTATTTGTCCCTCCTGGTGTCTCTGCTGATGCCACAAAATAAACCCACAGTTGGGTAGACATATAAATGCGCATTTTACATATACCGTCAAATAAATTGAGAAACTGTATTGATCACTATTTTTGCCGCTTGGAGCACCACTCGTCCCGAAAATGTAAGCGAAGTGTCAGGTAGTCATAAAAAGTGTACATTTTAGAAATACCCTCAAACACAGTGATAAATTGTTGTAATTCCTATTTCTGGCACTTGGTGTCTCTGCCTGTAGGTTGATGTAAATTTAGTTTTTCACCATTTTTTAGGTCTAAAAATTAAGGTTTTGCTAAGGTTTTTATGTAATTAGATAGACTAAGTTAACCCTTAGGCTATAAGATAAATTGTAAAACAAAAAGGGAAGGTTTACTATAGAAAACTGCCAAATTAAAGTTCCCCATACAAAGTCGCATTAGTGCCGTGTGCAAAAATGGATTGCTCTGATTGGCTGAAGGGAAAAATATTAGGAACGTGTGCAAATTTTAAGGATTCTGATTGGTCAGAGCTTTCTATAAAAGAGGAGCAGTTTTCTATGGGATTCATTCCGAAACCAGCAGTATTATAATAAACAAGAAATAAGAAAAGTACTCCGAAGTCTCATTAGCGCCGAACCTACTTGAAGCCTCCAGTTTCTACCGCCAGCGAACCAATCCTACAAGTTCAACAGTTTACAAGTGGTCCTTCGTGAAGCCGGATCGGGTTCAAGAAAACTGAAGATGCCTTCTACAAGATCAGGATCAGTGCAGTCCAAGGCTACGGGAGATAGTACTTCGTCAGTCGACGGGAGTGCAAGCACGCCAAGTGAAACCACAAGCGAAGCGACTACGAGCGCGTCAATTACAAGTCGGTCAACGCTCACTAGAAGATCGCCGCCGCCTAGCGTACGAGCCCACCAGTCGTCTATTCGTCAGCAAAATACTGCCGGGAGGGAATCAGCATTGGGGGGAGCGACTCGCACCGCGCCCCTAGCCAGCACCGTGGAAGAGGAAGTTGAAGCGTCTGATCCCGCACGCCGAGAAGAAAGCCACAACACTACGCTGCAGAACCCAGACAGAAGTGTTGCCGTGAAGTTACGTCGAGATGAAGGAAGTGTACCGACGTCAATAGAAGGGAGTCTGCAGCAGCCTCGCCCTAAGAAGCCGACCCGCGAAATAGACACGCAGTCCGTCCGCTCGTCGCATAGGAAGAGAGCAGAAGCGCAAGCAAAGTTAACAGTGGCACTAAGGGAATTGGAATTGGCAGAAGCGCGATCAAGAGTGGCTCAGGCTGAACTAGAACTAGCAACAGCAGAGTCAGAAGAAGAAGATGGTGCCGGAGAAGAGATGTACGAGCAAACTCAAGAAGTCGAGAGGTGGTTCATCCAAGCTGGGGTCAAGCCTAGCAATGATAGCAGGCCGACTGAAACAGAAGAAAAGAAGAGTGACATCCACGAGTTAGCCCAAGTTATAGTCAAGCTGTCCGAGAAGTCACGTGATGTTGCAACACCGAAGCACTTCGAGCTCCCTCACTTCAGCGGGTCCTGTGAAGAATGGTTGCCGTTCAAGAGATCGTATGAAGACGGGGCTGCCTCCTTCAGCGACGCACAGAACTTAGCGCGCCTCAGAAGAGCAATTCAAGGTGCAGCCAGAGAAGCCGTCCAGAGCCTGCTGTTTACAGCTGAAGATCCACGCGAAGTTGTCAAGGGACTAGAAGCCAGATTCGGAAGACCTGGGGCATTGGCACTGGCAGAACTAGAGAAGATGAAGAACCTGTCAAAGGTGGGCGAGAACCCAAGCGACATATGTGTCTTCGCAAGCAGAGTGAAGAACGCCGTCCAAACTATCAAGGCATTGAAGAGGTCGCAATACCTCAGTTCTCCTGAAACTCTGAAGGCCATAGTAGACAAGATGCCACCGTCAATGAAATTCCGATGGTTCGCCTACCATAGAACCAGAAGGGAGGAAGAAATTCAAGAGTTGCTACTCATCGAAGCGTTTCTAGAAATAGAAAGCGACATGTGCGGGGACTTTGCTCCACCTGAAGTGTTTTCGGAGCAAAAGAAGGGGTCAAGAAAACCTATACACACAGTGCAAGAAGTGTCTCAAGAGAAATATAAGAAGTCGTGTCCAATCTGTGAAGAAGAGCATTTTGTGATAGAATGCAAGAAGTTTAAAGAAGCCAACATAGATGAAAAATGGAGCATTATCAAGAAGGCTAGAATATGCTTCAAGTGTCTTCGGTTCAGGCACTCAAGAATCAACTGCAAAGCTCCAGTCTGCAAGAAGTGTAGAAGATGGCATCATACTATTCTGCACTCTGAAAAACCACCAGAGTCAGCAGAAAAGAAAGAAGACAAGGAAAGTGCATCAGAAGAGACAGTCGCCTCGATCCACAACAGCAAAGGGGAAGAGAAAATTTATTTGAAGATAATTCCAGTGGATCTCTACGGACCGAAAGGTCACGCTCGCGTGCTGGCGCTGCTAGATGAAGGCTCAACAGTCACACTCTTGGACGCATCAATAGCCAAGAAGATCGGAGCCGAGGGAACTAAAGAAACTCTCGCAATCGAAACAGTCGGCGGGAAAGTAATAAAGAAAGATAGTTCTCAGAAGATCCAGTTGAAGATAAAAGGGGCTCATAGAAGAGACAAGAGGCGAATCATAGCAAGAACCATCGATGACCTGAAGCTTTCAGAGCAAAGCATTAACAAGAACACTGTGAAGAACTGTCAGCATCTGAAGACAATTGAAGAGCAACTTCTCTACGTCACAGAAAGGCCCAAGCTGTTGATAGGTCAAGACAACTGGGGACTCATAGTTACAAGAAGACTGAAGAAAGGCAAGCCAGCCGATCCCGTGGCTTCTCTCACTAGCCTCGGGTGGGTGCTGCATGGATGTGAATCAGGGACGAATGCCATTGTAAACTTCATTCACCATGGCAAGTCTACAGTCGAAGAGCAGAATCTAGAAGAGTTAATAAGAGAACACTTCCAGTTAGAATCGCTTGGGGTCCAGAATCGCTTACCAACTAATGACAGCGATAGAAGAGCACTAGAAACCCTCGAGAAGACTACGAAGAGATTAGCCAGCGGTCGATTCGAGACAGGGCTCTTGTGGAAGAAAGAAGACGAGTCCCTACCCAACAACTACAGACAAGCACTCCGTCGCCTAGTCAATATTGAAAAGAAGTTGGATCAAGATGAAGAAATCAAAGAGTCCTATGAGAAGCAGATCCGAAGCTTGATTGAAAATGGATACGCAGAGAAGGTTCCAGAGTCTGCGAATAAAAGAAGATTATTTTACTTACCACACTTTGCCGTCGTGCACCCAGTCAAGAAGAAGCCAAGAATAGTCTTCGACGCAGCTGCCAAGTATGAAGGGAAGAGCCTCAATGACGCCTTGTTATCGGGGCCAGACTTACTACAATCATTGTTCGGCGTATTGCTGCGCTTCAGAGAAGGTCCAGTGGCTGTCATGGCTGATATCCAAGAAATGTTTCTTCGAATCAAAGTAAGAGAAAGTGACCGAGATAGCCTCCGATTCCTGTGGCGTGGAAGTCAAAGAACGGGCAAGCCTGAAGAGTTTCGAATGTCCTCAATCATCTTCGGGGCAGCATCATCACCGGCAACAGCAATATATGTGATGAATAAGAACGCAGCAGACTTTAAGAAGACTCATCCTGAAGCGGTGAAAGCAATAGAAAGGAATCATTACATGGATGACTATCTCCAGAGCTTTCCAACTACAGCTGAAGCAAAGAAGATATCAAAAGAAGTAAAGGAAATTCATGCAGTAGCAAGCTTCCATTTGAAAGGCTGGGCCAGCAACGACGCGAAGGTTCTGTCAGAAGTAGAAGATACTAATAAAGAAGACTCCCTACAACTGACGAAAGAGGAGAAGACACTGGGGCTAAGATGGCTGGTGAAGGAAGACGCGCTTGCGTTCAATGTTGGTCTGCGCAATACATCACAAGACCTTCTTGAAGGAAGAAAAACTCCGACGAAGAGAGAAGTTACAAGCGCCGTAATGTCAACCTTTGATCCTATGGGCTTCGCGACGCCAGTCTTAATACAAGGAAAGAAATTAATTCAAGACATTTGGCGAACAAAAATTGGCTGGGATGAAGTAATCAACGAAAACCAGAAAGAGGCCTGGTTGAAGTACCTAGAAGAGGTGTCGGCGCTGACGAGACTTCGGATACCAAGATGCTTTTCACCCCGCAGTAGAAAAGGGCAACTGCACACATTCACCGACGCAAGTGAAGAAGCATACGCAGCGGTAGTTTACTGGAGGACGGTTGAACCTGGTGATAAGATTCACATCTCCATGATCGCCGGCAAAGCAAGAGTGACACCAACAAAACCAGTGTCAATTCCAAGGCTTGAATTACAAGCAGCCTTGCTTGGCACCAGGCTGGCAACCACAATAGAGAAAGAGATGGAACTTGAGGCAACAGTCCGCACCTACTGGACGGACTCCAGCACAGTGCTTCAGTGGATCAAGGCAGAACCAAGAAGGTTCAAAACCTTTGTGGCCAACCGACTGGCAGAGATCGAGGAGCAGACCAAGCCCGAAGACTGGAGATGGGTACCTACTAAAGAAAACCCAGCAGATGACGCCACGAGGGGAACTCCGACTGAATTCGATCACAACGCAAGGTGGTTCCAAGGTCCGTCATTTCTCCGTCAACCAGAAGAAGAGTGGCCATATAAAGACTTCAAACCAGAGGGTACTATGTTGGAAGAAAAGAACAAGCAAAGAGTGACGGCGATAAAGGCTGAGGAGGTCTTACTCAACCTGGAGAGGTTCTCGAGCTGGGAGCGACTGCTGCGCGTGACGGCCAGAGTGGTTGCTTTCGCATGCCTCTTATTGAAGAAGACCCGTAAAGCAACCAACGCCGCCGTCCGTCAGAAGGAAGAGCCCTGGAGACCCCATAGAAGATCCCAGAAGAAGAAGACACAAATCGCCAAACGACCAGTCAGCAAAGAGAAGAAGAGGTTGTACCTGCCGCTGGAAGACGAACACTTAAGAAAAGCAGAAGAATTATTAATGAAAATAAGTCAGAATGACAGTTTCAAGTCAGATATAAGGAATTTAAAGGCAAAGAAACCCTTGGAAAACGCAAGTCGGCTTAAGAAAATCGACGTCTACCTAAATGACGCCGATATCATCAAATTAAGAAGTAGAACAATGAAGTTTCAAGGCGAAGAAAGAAGAAAAATGAATCCTATCGTCCTAGATGGGAAACAGAAAATCACGCGTCTCATCATACAACACTATCACAAGAAGTTTCTCCACGGGAACACTGCCACAGTAATGAACGAGCTACGCCAGAAATATTGGATTCTGGGCTTAAGAGCGACCTTAAAGGCGGTTGCCCACAGCTGTCAGCGATGCAAGACAAAGAAGAGTTTGCCAGAGGTGCCCCCGACAGGAGATCTACCAAGCGAGAGACTGCAACATCATCAGTTTCCGTTCGCTTGCACTGCGGTAGATTACTTTGGGCCGATGCAGGTCACTATCGGGAGAAGAGTCGAGAAGCGCTGGGGGGCGCTATTCACTTGTCTTACAACCAGAGCCATTCACCTGGAGTTGGTACCCTCTCTCAGTACCAGCTCAATGATAATGGCACTTCGACGAATGGCAGCAAGAAGAGGTACCCCAAAAACCATATTCAGCGACAACGGAACCAATTTCGTTGGGGCAAGCAAGGAGCTGGAAGAGGCTGCGCAAGAAAGGGGCATCAAGTGGAAATTTATTCCCCCGGGAAGTCCAAACATGGGGGGCGCATGGGAAAGACTCGTGCGAACAGTCAAGACGGCACTAGCGGCAGTGCTCAACGAGAGAAACCCCCCTGAAGAAGTGCTTCATACTCTTATGACTGAGGTTGAACACATAGTAAACTCCAGACCTCTAACCCCAATCAGTATGGAGCCAGAAGATGAAGAAAGTCTGACACCAAACCACTTTCTACTGGGAAGATCGTGTGGAGCAATGGCGCCGGGAGAATTCGACGACACAGAGTTGATCGGGAGGCCAAGCTGGAAAACTACCCAAAGGCTTGCTGACCACTTCTGGAAGAGATGGATCAATGAGTACCTACCACTCTTGATGCCAAGGCAAATCAAAGGGAGGGAGACAACCGACCCGAGGGAAGGAGACATCGTGTTAATAGTCGACGCATCGCTACCCAGAAACTCATGGCCTCGAGGGGAAGTTATCAAGGCGTACCCTGGGCCAGATGGAAGAACCAGAGTGCTGGACGTGAGGACATCAGGCGGAGTTCTTCGGCGACCTACACGACGGGTCATCGTGCTAGTCCCCGCGGCTTCGTCGCTTCAAGAAGATGATGTGCTGCGCACCGTGGGGGAGAATGTTAGCGACGAATAATAATCGCACTAAGCAAATCTTGTAAATATGTAGTACTTAGAGATTAGGATAGTTTTAAACAATAAAACTATTGTTATAATGAATAATAAGGGTCGGGTAAATGTAGAAATGTGCATTTAGTAAGTACCTTCTAATAAATTGATAAGTTGTTCTGTTTTTTATTTGTCCCTCCTGGTGTCTCTGCTGATGCCACAAAATAAACCCACAGTTGGGTAGACATATAAATGCGCATTTTACATATACCGTCAAATAAATTGAGAAACTGTATTGATCACTATTTTTGCCGCTTGGAGCACCACTCGTCCCGAAAATGTAAGCGAAGTGTCAGGTAGTCATAAAAAGTGTACATTTTAGAAATACCCTCAAACACAGTGATAAATTGTTGTAATTCCTATTTCTGGCACTTGGTGTCTCTGCCTGTAGGTTGATGTAAATTTAGTTTTTCACCATTTTTTAGGTCTAAAAATTAAGGTTTTGCTAAGGTTTTTATGTAATTAGATAGACTAAGTTAACCCTTAGGCTATAAGATAAATTGTAAAACAAAAAGGGAAGGTTTACTATAGAAAACTGCCAAATTAAAGTTCCCCATACAAAGTCGCATTAGTGCCGTGTGCAAAAATGGATTGCTCTGATTGGCTGAAGGGAAAAATATTAGGAACGTGTGCAAATTTTAAGGATTCTGATTGGTCAGAGCTTTCTATAAAAGAGGAGCAGTTTTCTATGGGATTCATTCCGAAACCAGCAGTATTATAATAAACAAGAAATAAGAAAAGTACTCCGAAGTCTCATTAGCGCCGAACCTACTTGAAGCCTCCAGTTTCTACCGCCAGCGAACCAATCCTACAAGTTCAACAGTTTACAGACCTAATAACGGTTATTTCATGAAACATAACTTATATCTTCCTGAAATGTAGTACTGGGTCAAATCAGACCCGAAGACCGTCTACGTCAGTAACTTTGAAGACCGTATGAAGGTTAAGCATCGTATGTTCAGATTTTTCTCGCAATACATGCAGCCTTAAAGGTGTTGCCAAGGTAAAGCTTATATTATGGTTTATGTATGTTCAGGCGCGAGATAACGAGTGCATATTGAGACATTGAGCGTTTTGTCGCGTCTCCCTCGTCGGCTATCCGTGGCATTATGCTGATTGTGGCGCAATACGGAACCCGTGCGGGCGCTAACGTGCCGACTGCGGCGCAAACACAACGCTGCGCTGGGAGATTTAGATCGGGGCAATAAGATATGTTTTGATAAATACTTAACCAAAAGTGCTATGGTGAAGGATTATGAAAATACTAGCAATTTTTGTGTTATTTCTGTTTATATCTATTTGACTTATTGACCAAGTTATTTCAAATAATGAATTTCGGGATACAACATTTAAAATTGTTTTTTTTTCAATCGTCGCCTCACTCTAGGTATTTATCCTTTGTCGTGAGTGCATTTACAAATATTTAAAACTCAAACAGACAGACCGGAACAACAAGTAGTTGTTATATAAATTATTATAGTAAATCATAAAAATATGTGTAATTCAGCAGATTACACATTAAATTGTGTGACATTATATTCTAACTTTCTGTCTCCAATTTTTCATTTTAATCATAGTATACAACTCCGGATTCAAACGGTCCATTACCCCTGTAAGCTTCCTTCATGTTTTATCACCTACATTTCATAATACCCTGGTACATTAACGTGAAAATTGAATAATTTCAATGTCAAAGTATCGTAGGTATATTCCAAAGTGCAGTCTGAAGTATTTCCCGTGGAGCCTACACGCGAGCTGCCCGCCAGATATTAAATTCTGAAGGTAATATTCATGAACGAGTGCCCTAAGCACGCTACGTAACTGTTCTCGGCATAATAAGGTAATAAGACTATTAGTAATAAGAGGAATTAAATAATGCTGAATGGTTCCCAAGGTATAACTTAAAGTGGTTTGTTTTTCACCATTTCTTTGTTCGAGGTCATTAGCGGAGAAAAAGAAATATTAAATATAATCCAATTTCCAATTATTGCTATTCAGTAACACGTTTTTTGTTTTTAGCAAAACGTCATTATTTTTTTTATTTGTTTTCGACGTCCTATAATTTACAGGTTGAACTTTCCAACTGGGCGCTGATGACCAAATCCGAAACTGTCAAGAATTGGGAAAAATACTGTAAGGAGTATCGAGGCCGATTTTATGCAAACTAAAACCGCACCATTACACACATTGAAAAATCAATAATCCTGAACTTGGGAAAAAATCACATCATTTGTATTATCCCACTATTCAAAAGTGTCACTAGTAAAGATCTTTAAATTCTCTGGAAAGTAATGATATACCGCAAACTCTCAAATATGAAACTAACGAATAGATCGACAGTCCACTTCATTGAACAAAGGCTTTACGCGTATTCAAAAGCGCCAATATCCAACAAATACAAAATAGGAGTTGACCGTTTTCCGGACCCCGCACACCATGGAATGTGGAAATGGATAGAGTGTTTTCGCTGGTAACGCCTCTAGAGAAAAAAAGTTGAAAAACAAATGGCGGACTCGTCACTACGCAGCATTAATTTTATAAAGTCGCCACCCGGGAACTATAAATTCACACAGTTGTTGCTGGGATGACGTCACACTCGAATGCAGGCTATTATTACCAGTGATTTCGAAAACTATCAGCCGGCCATGATAAGTTTAACATGTCATTATCGGGCGTCCCCAGTCCGTGGCACGTGAAAATATAACATTGTAATGTACATACACCGTAATCGCATTTACGCTAACTTGTCACATCTACTGACGTTGGAAAATTACTGCTTTTATCATATTTTGGTGCAGGTCAAAGATGATTTCGAAAACGATAAGGAAGAAATATTACAAAATGGAATTTATTCACCGTTTATGATTGGATATTTTTATTCTGAAACTTTCCTCAAACAAACTTAGTAATAACAAGACACGAGATAAGAAAACAAAGGAACATTCACTAAGACCACCACGATGTGGACTTAAAAGGTAAAATACTAATACCTATCAAATACTTATGAAAAGGTTGGAATATTAGCAATATCAAAGGAAAGGTAAAAGTTAATCTGCTGTATGCTGGCCAATACATCGTATTAGGAATGTAACTGAGGGCATTTGTACGACAGCTTATTAATTATGTTAAGAGAAAACATAACTATAGTAGTACAGAGCAAAATCCATTCACCTCTAGACTGAGGAGAATAATTATAATTAATGTAATAACATTTCAATAGAAATACTTAAAATCATTGGTGCAATAAATAATACAATATCAAAGGCAATGCCAAATCTTATAAAATCAGAGTGAAAAAACTTTGAGGGTTGAAAACTTCGCATTTAGAATAATAATATAAGTTAGGAATCCATTCATATAAACAGGGTAGAAAAAACAGAGTATATCATAAAGAGAAAACTCTCATACCGATCCATTTTATAAGATCAAACAATATTTACCACGGTAGCGTTGAATTTTGACATTGCAGATATCTCAGCTAACAATCCATCAGTCAGATACGTTTTTCTTTTCCTATTTTGCAAGATTTGTCGTATAACCGTGAGCGGTACTTGTATTTACACAACTCCAAGTTTTCTGTTTACATACGAGGCTGGAATGTTTGTATTCAGAGCCACACACACCTATCACTGATTTGTTTACCGCCACGATTTATATGCGAACACCTGAACGGGCTAAATTCAATCATAAATGTCTTTCAACTGACAGTTTGAGCTCACGTAGTAATTTAAAGTGAGGAGATGAAATAGATAACAATAAGAGTAATTTGAAATTCAATTTTGAAACGTTTGTTTCTAATAATTTTGTATCATAGCTACATTAAGACTGACCTGACATTTTGACTGGCCTGTTGGTCTAGTGGTTAGTGACCCTGACTGCTATGCCGGAAGTCGTGGGTTCGATTCCCACCCAGGACAAATGTTTGTGTGATGAGCACGATCATTTGTTCTGTGTCTGGGTGTAATTTATCTATAATATGTATGTATTTAGAAATATATAAGTATGTTTATCAGTTGTCTAGTACCCATAACACAAGCTCTGCTTAGCTTGGGACTAGATGGCGTTGTGTGATAGTTGTGGAATATTATTATTATTATTTTAAGGTGGTCGTAAACACGTCGAGTAATTAAACGCGTGTACCACCAACCACGTCGTGTACACGTGGTACACGCGTTTAATTATTATGACGCCATCAGTAATTTCAGCATTCTTCCTTTAATTCGGATACGGGCAGCATTTTCTGATTTCATTTTGCTCCACACCCGGAATTACTCGTGGATTCGTATACAAACATTTAAACTCACATATACATACATCAACAACAAGCAGACGGTCGTCATCTCTGCACCAAACGACTCTTCTATCAAAAAATACTATTACCAGCTATGATTTAATTTCCATAATTATATAGCCAATACATATATAAATCTTTGTAAAACGTTTGTTCGAAATCTTATTGGTTTAGGGTAGAACAAAGGTACCGATTCTATTAACATTATAATGAATGATATACATCAGAACTGTAGAACCCAACATTACTAACAATGGCTGAATATTCCTATCATTCCGAGGGTTCAAGAAACATAATGTAACTTGGCCCCGTTTCTCTTAATATAGAATTAGTGTATTCTATTAATAGACTCTTAGCCAATTGATCGATGAGGAAAGATCTCTCGTATCGATTTTTCTTCAATGGATAAACGTGTTACTCAAAATCAGTCCATTAAAACTAAACTTTTGACTCAAACCTCTGACCTTCTGCATAAGTACTCCAACTGAGCTAACGCAGTCCTGCAAGCGAAATCGAGTATTGCATACCCTTGTTTAAACGTGTTACGGTAGAAAAAAAAATTACGATTCGTGATGCAGGTGTTAATGCGTATAAAAAATATTTGAACTTAATTGTTTTAAAAGCCAATGCTTATGTTTTGCCTTGCTGTACCTACAAGGTAAAATAAATAAAGGTTATTTTCAGAAAACACATTGTACTAATCTTCTTTAATGAGAGATCCATATAAATGATTAAACAGTTCGTAAGCTGTGTGAATAATGAGTACTTAGTACGACTTATGAATACATTTAAGCTAAATTACTGAATCTTTTGCGCGATGTATGCGAACGGTCTCCGAGTTCCCGATCCAGTCTAATGTCCCACATGAATAATTCCAGGTTATCTATTATAATACGGCTTAGAACAAGCCGCTGTACCCGATAATGTATTTAGAATAATTTACAACGCGCTGATAGAATTCACGGGATTCTGTTTAAGGTTGAAATTATCCACCCTGGGAGCAAATTGAATCAACTAGGAAAAAATTACAAAGTGAGGTGTTTGTCGCAGAAAATTGAGAATTTCTTGGTTCAGCCTGCTTTTTGAAATGTAAACTAAAACATCAAACATTTGGAAAATATAAACATAATATCGACAGCTTCACCGATTTTATTTTAGAATCTAAAGAAAATATCCAAATCTCCATAAACAGGAGAAAACGGCAGAATTAATATCAGATATCACAACTCATTTGTAAGTCAAATCGGTAACCGAAGAGCAATGTTGTAACTTCTAAAGACGGAAACCGCGTAACGGATGATCCCGGCCGGTCCTGTGGCTTACATTAATTTGTTACAAGCTATTACATAGATTACAACATGTGACTCAGGACCACACAAGCAGGGGTAAGTTGAACAACGAATAAATATTCAGAGGCTGACAGAAGAAATTAGTGCGATACGGATGAGGCGGGTTTCGGGATCCTGCCTAAATAACGCTTTTCAGATGAGTTACACGACTTGTCTCGAAATAAATTAATCAGGCAGTGGGGCAACGTACATAGTGTAGATTTACGAGTGCGCTTGGTCCCGCCCCCAGCCCGCGCCCGCGCCGTATCCTTGCCACCGCACCTCGCACAACACTGCTCATCAATTTCCTTAGGACATACGACTTGGAATCCTGTTAATTAAACTATGCCGCCAAATTAAAACGGCTATACAACGCGGCTTACCACTGACGAAAGTATGCGCATTACGTGATACGGCTAAGTACGAAATATTCCTCGTTAATCATTCTCGGTATTTTTAATTACGTAAATAGTTGGCATCTTACATTTACACCTTTAGCCATAGTAACGAAGTAGTTACTTGCTCCAAAAAGGGCACTCACAAGTAAACTTATGATAGAGTTAATCGATTAGAAGCAATGACCTTATTGAATAGACAAATCGTGACTTCGCGAGAGTTCATCGAACACGGGAAATTAGAAAATATTTTTACCAAAATACACTTCTATTAATTTGTTTCTAACACAATAACAGTACATTTTTGGAAGCTTTCAAAGAAGTAATAGGTCCTGGCTAGACTTTACTATCTTTTGCATGTGTTTTTTCAGTTCGTTCCAATTCGTGTTCTTTAGTGAACCCATATTTCGTCCATGACAAGTCAAAGCTTCAATTTGCAAGGGGTGAGCTTATCTGTTCGTATCTAGAACGGTTCCAATTTCAGATGTACATATGCAGGTTTTCTGGCTTAAGAAATCTCTAACATCCTTATGTATACCAGCATATTGTACAAAACAGGGGTTTTAGTATATGTAATAAATGTAAATAGCTATTATTGAAATAGTATCGCCATTTTTAGACAGTATTTATAATTTTGATTTAATTTCTATCTTTCTTTAAATACGTATCCGTAAACGTAGAAAAGTGACGAGTGACGTGAAACAACTGTTATAATCTGCAAATGTCTGACAATTATTATGATCACGTTGAAGGATGACGAAACTTTTTGAAGTTGTGACTCACCGCAACTGTTACGTTGTGGTGATGTGGTAAATGAAATATTGCGAGGACTTGGGTTGCCCTCAGTGGGACAATACAGACTTCGGAACATAAGTAATTGTTCTGAGATAGTTCTGAATTTATAAGGCAGAGGCGAGTGGATACGGAGGGGACGCCTAGGTCATAGGAAGACCTACACTGACCTTATTGGTGTAGTACTACATAAAGGCCGGTTTTGTAGTACTCGCAATCGGGGTGCGTGTATGACCGATGCGAACTGAATTTTTAGATTTGCTTAGCAACAATTATTAGGTATTAATCTGGGGCTTAGCCTAGAAGACCCAGCAAAGTTGAGAAACGGTTCGGTGATGATGACAAGAACAGTGCGAGAACTATATTTAAAAATGGAAGGGAATGGGAAATCCACACAGGTGCGACACATCAGGGTAAGTGTACTGACCAATGAGGCTGTGCCGGCTGGCGCCGAGGCTGGGCGCGGGCGGCGAGCCGGCGGAACGCAGCGCGCCCAGCGCGCCGCCGCCGCCGCCGCCGCCCAGCGCGCCGCCCTCCAGCGCGCCTGCAACATTACATACTGTTAACATCAAGACGAACGTCCCCTAGATTCCGCTACTAAGAATTCTGTAAAAAATACTTTGTCTCGCTATTTATACGTATATTACCATCAACTGTGACTTCAAACAGGAATCAGTTTCAAAATAAACAGCCTACGTTATTCGCTGATAATGTATTTTATAAGTGCAAAAAATCAAAGCTTTTATCTCAATTATAATAGGTATTAGTTTAGCTACACTGAAGTAGCTTATCGTGACTGATTTGTTTACGACAAATCATTTGGAATCGAATCTTTTCATAAACATGGCATTTTGTGTTGAAAACTGAGCAGCCTTCCCTTAATTTTGACTTTCCATGCATCGATTGGAATGGTTAATATCAACTCCCTAAATTGTTTGTTATAATGGTTCAAGTTCAAGATCCACTCCTTATCATCCACAAACATCTGTAAAGGTAACCATTCAGGTGTAAGTTAGACAAGGCAAGATTGTAATGACACACCAACTTAAACTGAAACACAACTGAATCAAGCTACTTCGTTAATAATAATTAAGAGCGCATTAAGGCCGCTAATGGGTCGCCCAATTAAGGATATCAAAGACGACCAAAGTGAATAATATTGTGACGTATGGAATAAAAACGAATACAATAAAAAAACTTTTTGAAAAAAAGGGAACCGACTTCAAAACCAAACACAAAAAAACTATAAAATAACTTTTCTTTCGGAAGTTGGTGGCTTTGTTTTTTCTTTTATTTCATTGACATATCATGGCCCACCGACTTCCGAAAGAAAAGTTATTTTATAGTTTTTTGTGATTGGTTTTGAAGTCGGTTCCCTTTTTTTCAAAAAGTTTTTTTTTCCCTTTTTAGTTGAGATAATCAACAAAAATCTTCATAAAATCGGCGTCTTTAAAAATCTACAATCCTATTAAGTAAAACGGATCTATGTGAGCAACTTCACGAGATATCCATTATTGTTATATACTAAAACCTTCCCAAGAATGTAACAAACACTTTTCTGAAAACTGCATCAAAATCGGTTCAACCAAACGCGAGATAATTGCGGACAAACATGCAATCGTCCCTGAAAATCTACGATCCAAGTAAGCAAAACGGATCTACGCGGGCAACGTCACGGGATATCTATTAGTGTTATATACTAAAACCTTCTCCAGAATGTAATGAACACTTTCCTGAAAACTGCATCAAAATCCGTTCAGCCAAACGCGAGATAATCGCGGACAAACATACATACATACGAGACCGCGGCAGGAGACAGCGACAGGACACCGCGACACTTGTCACGCTCTCTTCTGCATAGGCGGCGATTCGCGCTGCGACAGGGAGACCGAGACAGAAGACCGCGACACTTGTCATTGCTTAATGTTAAGTGTGTCGCGGTCTCCTGTCTCGGTCTCCTGTCGCGGTCTCGCCCGCGAACCGGCACCTTAAGACAGTCAAGAAAGTCACACAGACAGGAAGACACGGAACACCATGTAGACACTAGACACCCAGGAATCAAAAGTATAAAGCTTTTTCAAATTTTTTAATTACATACTTATTTTTATTTCCAACTTGTCATTTAATTACTAATGAAACCTAAGCTCGTGGTTACTGTAAAGTTCTAAAATTTATTTCAATGTATAAATATAAAATGTAATTGAATTAAACGAAAACTTTTAAATATAGTTAAAATTAATACTAGGACTGCAAATGCACAGAATAGCATATAATATGATTTACGTAGCCTTCCACAGTTGACTCTAACAACTTGTTCGCTTCGACACAGCATCGCCATCGGAGCGAACTTTCCTCCGAGCAAGTTTTCAACAACTCATTTGGAATCAGTTCACTCCTTCAGTAGCTATAATCCTCCGTAATGAAATTCATTCGTATTAGTAACAAGATCACATTATGTTCGCTTTATTATCTGTTTATATTCTGTCTTTCTATAGAAACCAGTTTTGCTTTACAAGAAAGTACTCACCATTATTAAAAACTATTGCCCGCATGAAATACGGTAATTAACCCACAAGAATGACATACCGAAATAAAGACTGAAATATCCGTTTACATTATTATCCGCGTTATAAACTTTCGGTGTACCAAATATGTGTGTACCTAAAATTGCTTAAGTTAATCTACGAAATGTTAGGAATAGCTGATTTGAGTACTGTTTATCTACACGTTAAGGTTCTAATGAGCGCTATTGATGGTACCTAACAGGTCCCCAAATCGGTCGATTCAATTTAGATTGCTATTGGCACGTCAGTAGAAGTGCCACTTGCAAAACTTTTTAGATGTTTGAGTTTCTTTTTCCCTGAAATGCAATAGATTATCAGTAAAATTTAACAATGAGCACAATTATTAGCTTTGGCTTTGCTGAAGTGGACCGTGGTGGGCGAGACTCGCTAAGAAATCTGAACACCTACGTACAAGTTAGTTGACAACATCGTCGCGAGCAACTTTCTAAGGCTATTGACATAAAAACAAATTTCATGAATAACTGAGCGCTCAAAAAAAAAACAATTTGGGATCTTGACACTCAACGCTGATCCTAATAGACCGGAAGCCAGACCAAAATATCGTTAGTGATTTCTTCTCAAGCCATAATTAGTAGACTACATAAGGGAGTCGGATCATAAAGATTTGTGGAAGTCAGCTGCTGTTCCGTTGGTGGGATAAGCAGCAATAGCCGTTCAAACACGTAGAAAAAATAATATTTTTTTGTCATTTCCTCTCAACTGAAACCTGGTTTATATTGAAGATTACCTTATATCACGAAGAATAAAACCAATCAGCTGTCTGTAACATGGTGGAATACACGTCTGCTGGTCACTCGAACATGTAATTTTTTATATTATTTTCAGTGATTTCCTCTCGACTCAAATTTTACCTGATGAAAGTTTACATGAAGATATGGATAAAAGCAAACGTCAGCTGGCTGTATCTCGGTGGAAAGATCGTAAAATAAAATATGAAGAAACAAATATTTTATTAAATCTGAATAACTAAACGTAATTTATTTGCAATATCAAAACGGACATAAGGGAAACGAGTGTCTGTCATAATGACACATAGAAGAAGCCATAAAAAAATATTATTTGGAAAAAAAACTTGTGTCATCCCTAATGTCTAATCTTGTCAAATCATTCTGCTGTCATAAGGTTTCAAATCAATATTAAATGATTTTGTTGTTGTATTTCGTTATTTTGTTCAAGTTATGGAACTGTTCTTACTGGAGTGAATAAGTAATTGACACCCTGATCAAGAAGGTCCGTTAACCGGTTCAACAGAATCAGAAGGATTCCCGCACGATCTTCAATGATGAGACAAGGCTCTCGCTTGGAGATTACGTGAAGAGCTTCTCGATCCGGCTTGCATTATGAAGAAATTCCTATCTTTGAGGTCCGAACTAGATATCCATTGATATATGTTTCATAACAACATGTTTATTTTGTATTTTTAATTGTTTTATATGTAATGTAAATGAAAAATGTAAATGACAATAACATCAAACAATGAATCAAGCAATGATTGGTGGTTTTCTTTATAGAAAAGCTTTTTATTTCTTATACTTTTCACTAATTGAGAAAATAAATCAATAGACCCATTTATACGTTTTTTCAAGAGTTCATTATGATTGTTTTGCATATTCGTGCAAAGAATGGGCAGAGAACCTTAGGCCCATCGCATACGGCGTATTCTAAACGCGCAGAAGACGCGCGTTTCAGGAACGCGCCTCTTCGGCGCCGTAGACGCTGATTTGTTATTGCGTTTGGGTTGATGATACAAGCGCGCGTATAAAGAAGCGGAGTAGAGGAGAGAGTCTTATATGTAAGAGTTATTAAGTAATCGTTCAGACATAACCGCGCGGTTAGTCAACCGCCAGAAAATAGAATCGCGCTGCTCCCGCGCGTTTCTATTACTATGGAGTCTTTACTTTGCGTTCAGTTGCGTGGCGGATACCGCGCGGTTAGCACATCACAGCTCGTGAGTTTGGCACGGTTCGTTTCGACACTGAACTGTTTATTGATGAAGTGGAGAAGAGAAATGCAATATGGGATATTCAGTGTGAGGATTACTCAAATAAAACTATCATAACCAAGCTTGGCAAGAGTTAGTGGAGATATTTGGAAATTGTGAAAATACGTTGGAAACTTGGTTGGTTACTTAATATTGGATGCACCCATTAGCATTGCATACCGCATTTTTCTTATCGTTTTTTTAAGGAGCAAAAACCACAGTAAATCGATTTTTCGCTGACCTCCTTTTTCAAACGGACGTTATCCCTGTACGATAATCACATATAACCGCCGGAGTCTGATTGCATAACAATTTTGCGGTTTCGAACCGCGCGATTCATGAACGCGCGGTTTCCGTAAGTCTGTACTAGCCCTTAGTCCTGCTTGTACAATAATTTTCAAAGTATCAGCTGAGGACCTTTCCACCGAGATACAGCCAGCTGACGTCTGTTTTTAGCCATATCTTCATGTAAACTTTCATGAGGCAAAATTTGGGTTGAGAGGAAATCACTGAAAATAAAATAAAAAATTACATGTTCGAGTGACCAGCTGACGTGTATTCCACCATGGTACCGTCGGCTGATTGGTTTTATTCTTCGTGATCCAAGGTAATCTTCAATATAAACCAGGTTTCAATTGAGAGGAAATGACTAAAAAAAAATATTTTTTCTACGTGTTTGAACGGCGATTGCTGCTTATCCCACCAACGGAATCGCAGCTGACTTCCACGAATGTTCATGATACGACTCCCTCATGTAGTCTGCTAATTATCGCTTGAGAGGAAATTGGTCACGGACATCTGTTACGGGCTCCCGCTCTATAATAGACGCTATCGGACTTCAAACTTTTTCTATTAGCCTAGTTAAATTTTTCAGCTGGAAACTCGAAAGGACAAACAATGTATTCAGTCGTTTGGCGCAGACGGCCGCGCCGAAGGGAGCCATAAAAATTAATATGACGTTATAAAAGCGATATTTTTCATTAGAAGTGTTGCCAACTATTTTTAGAGTTCCTGCTAATGGCCGTACTTTTTGCAGTTTTTACGAATTGCCGTAAAAACCGAGAACTAAATCTCAGTTTACTTTTATAGTTTATTTAGGTACTTAACTAAATATTGTCGTGAAAGTTTGTTTAAAAAGTTTTAAGTCAAATTTTAGAAAAATGTTAGAGTTTATGCTGCAATATTTTTACTGTGTTCATTTACTATTTTTGTTGTGGTAGGATTTTCATTCATGAATTAATCCTGAAAACTTATATAGAACCTTGTACCAAAATAGTCTTGGATATTGATAGGTCTGTTCGGTTTCCAATAACGAGATGATAAGGCTGAGGATACGACGGCGCTAGATCGTCGTGACGACTCTCCGGGGACTCGTCGCCGACGACATTTTGCTTTATGTGCTCTAATATGGGCGATTCGTTGCTCTGGCGTGTTTGCGGACATTCTGCTGGATGGCGGTAATAACATAACGGTGGACATAGCTTTATTTTTGGATCCGATTTAGATAAAGGAAACTATATATTTTTCAAGCAATGTCGTCTATTGATACAACGACGTTTTTTAAAAACGAAATTCAAACTAAATTTATTAGCTTCGAATAAATCAACACACGTTGCCTTTCAGCAGATTCTCTCGTTTATTTGAACACAAAACTGTTAAATAAGTTCAATAAACTGCATTGTTTTACTAGCAACACTATTCCTAAAGTTACTCATACACATACAATATCAAGTTAACAACCTCAAAACTTGGCGACAGACTTGATAACGCCCTCCGCGCCGGGACTGCGACTACTTCTTATAACTATAAGAAGTAGACTACTTCTTATAACTATAAGAAGTAGTCGCAGAAAATAAACATGGAGGCAGAACCACGTTTTATGCATTGTAGATAAAATAAGAAAATATTGCTGTAATATGTATGGCAAAATGGGCAATAACGCGGTTTCGGCCGATGTCTTTTATGTTTTCTTTATTTACTCCAAAACAGATAGGTAGTAAAATTTAATGTTCTATATTATGATGATCTTATTTTTTACACACGATAACTTTGCTGTATACTTTAAGCACCTTTGGGCATATCCTACTTGCTTGCATATCCTTATCCTATGTTATATTTTACTGTTTCTATCCATACTACTTTCTGGGAATAGGAGGAAAGGGACAAGCGCCATCCAAGTTGCTCTTCTCTTTCGTCATGCTAATTATAGCAAATCAAAAAAAACCTAAACGGTGGCGATTACGATTCATTTTTGGGTACTAGGTAACTTGAAGTGCTCAGTCCAGATTTTATGATAGGGCTATGTTTTGATTAGGTATTTCCGCGTCAATGACGTTTCGTTGTACCTAATCATACATGCTCAAAATTGTGAAATATTTTTAAGAGTGTATATTCATAATGTGATTTATATAAAAAAACATTATTTTCGTTAAACACACTTATTGAAAAATAATGTTTTATTAAAACTGAATATTGCATATTTAAATCCGAACAATAACACATTAAAAGGTGTCATTTGTCATTTTCTCTGCGTGTAGGTATGCTTAATGCGTAACGCACATGGCCGCGATGAAAACAGGAAATGGTTTTTGGGTTTTCGAAATACTTTTATCACTAACTTTTTAAAAGCATCTTTAGCAGAATAACAATTATGTAATCAGGGGTCTTATTTTCATTTAATATTTTTCATTAGTTTATATTTCCTGTATCTTGGGCTGAAAGGTGGGGCAGGATCTGGCATTGTCATTTACCTATACTCGACACGTGTTTCGCCCCTCCACGGGGCATCCTCAGGAGATGTTGACTCGACAAGCGCTCGGCCTCGAATGAGAATGAAGAAAATGGGAATATATGTATAATAGGTAGTTTCCCCAAGTCCAGTCCTGTTTTTTTATGTAATATGTTTAGTGAATTTATCATCGTAATTGTTCCACATTCCTTAACATGTGTTTCATTTTTATGAGCATTGTAACGACGCCATGGTAACACATGCTCGAAATATTTTTGTTTTTATGAATCCTCGTGATTATTGGGTCGTTCGTTATGTGAACTTTCCTCCGTAAAGAAACATTAATTAAATGTTCCTTAGAATGTTTTATTGTTTCGGTGTGTGAAAGTTTTTGCTCTTTGAAATAACCCCGTCCCCGTTGTTCTTGTACTTTGTTCAATGTATCGGCTCCGTCGGCTTCCCACGGAGGCAATTATTTCGTGACAGCAATCTGACTTGTTCCACTTTTGCGTGCTCGCTCTCTATTGTTGCTGTCTTATCAATACGCCCGTTTCACAATGAAACGTTTTTCCATGAGAATAATATCGTTCAAATTTCGAAGTTTATAGGATAAAGTTTTTGAGCCTCTAAATGATAAATTATAATGATAAATGATGTTAATTTTATAAGTTTGTTTTCACGAGCCCATAAATAATAAATGTGGTTTTAAAATCAATAGTGGCAGTGATTTTATACCTGACTATTATAATTATAACATATAAAAAGAATAATATTTCACAACTATCACACAACGCCATCTAGTCCCAAGCCAAAATATATTACTACATACATAAATATTATAGATAAATAGCACCCAGACACAGAACAAATGATCGTGCTCATCACACAAACATTTGTCCTGGGTGGGAATCGAACCCACGACCTCCGGCATAGCAATCAGTAGTGTCAGTAACCACTAGACCAGCAGGCCTGTCTATTAGACATATACCTATACTATACTGTACTTTATAAAGAAACTTTGAAAACAAACTCAATCTTTAAAGTAAATAGAAGCTTTTAATTGAATACATATTTATTTTACCTAAATGCATTTCTAAATAAAATTTAATAAACGATTCGTAAAAGTTACTCGTATTTCGGCGCACATCCTTGTTTATGAAAATGTCAAACAAAGGGGTTTAATAAGCCTTTTGAAATTGAAAACCCCTCAATTTAGACACCATTATATTAACTTATAGAGAGAAGACAGGCCCCTTTTCAGACACTGTCACCATGTCAGGATCTGATGATAGGATCTTGGAGAAATCGAGGACAACCCTCAAATTTTATTGGCTCGCACATAGTTTTTCGCAAAGATTATGAAGTAATTCAAGTACTTGCGGTTGGAAATCAACATCTCATCAAGCTGAGCTGATGATGGAAGGTACAACTCCTCTAGTAAGGAGTCGGCATCGACTGATTTAGGTTTGTGTTCGCATATCCCCGGAACTACAAGTCCGATTTAAGTAATTCTTTTTATGTTGTACTAGGTATTGTTCAACTTAAGGAATACTGCAAGTTTCATCAAAATCGGTTCAGTAGTTTTTAGATCAGGATTGAATGAAAGAGATGTTAACGATGTTATTACCGTTGCTACGGATTAAAAAATTCTAGTGCACATGTAAGAAAATGATGTATTTCACAAGAATTGTGGTTGAATATTTAAACTTAAAAGAGTAAAATAAAAACTTTTTCAAAAAAAAAATGCGACCGCCTTCAAAAACAACCACAAAAAAGGGTAAAATAACCTACAAAACTTTTCTTTCGGAAGTAGGTGGCAAAAAAGACAATGAAATTAATAAAAAAAAGTCATCGACTTCCGAAAAAAAAGTTTTGTAGGTTATTTTACCCTTTTTTGTGGTTGTTTTTGAAGGCGGTTACATTTTTTTTTAAGTTTTTATCATTTAAAAGGAGTTTTAAAACTTTTCTGGTTATGTGGGTAACACTTTCGCTCAGTGACATTTAAACATGGCGACTTCTAAATGAAGAGCTCAATGAAAATGCAAAGTGAATGTAGTTGAAACATTTACTCATATTTACATATTCAACATTTGCCTCACTCTGAATAATTTATTATTCATTTCGTTAAATGTAAAAATCTTGCAACATTGTGTTGAACATGTTGTTAACATGATTGCTTATCAATTAGGTACACCGTGGAAATATGGTGGAAATAAATACATACAAAATAAGCTTACGATGTTCCAGTTGCTGGGGCTTGTGTTTTCCTTCACAGTTTTGAGAATGGAACGTTTTTTTTTTCATCAATTCGAAATTTGAACGCATTGTCATAATGTAGAAAAAATTCTATAGGTACTTCTATATCATTCTAAGCATGGAGATGTTTTAAAAAGTTAAAATGTTTTATTCTTCGTTCATCTACGAGTCTTGCGTGCCATACTCGAACAAATAAATATTTTTCGTACCACTTGCTCAAAAAAGTGACATTCTATGCCACAAAAAGCGTACATAACAATAGTCATTTTTAATCTGTTAGAAACAGGGAAAGAAAGTTGTACTGAATTTCATTCATCCTCTAGGGAGAGAATGTGATTTAAATTTGGAATACTTACCGATACTGAACTACATCAGTCTGTCTTTACAACATTGAGTTTGTATATAAAGCATTATACAACTTTTTGAAAAAGGAATACGCATTTATTATGCAGTTATGATTATTCAATAAAATTACGAAATCCGAAGAGGCCGTATGAGCTTGATGCCTTTGCTTTTCCGACACAAAAATATTAGTCGAGGAATTTGCCGCATTTTTGTTTTCTTCAAATACATAAACGTTAAGTTTATTTTAATTTATTTTTATATATGTTTAATGAATGCTTATCTCATATTATTATTGTGTTAATTTTTTCGCAAATGGTACGAAAAGTATAGTATTTTCCTCGGTGATAAAGCTGTCTTATAGTCTTGGGTGAACTTAAATCCCTCGCTACACTCAGGACACGTCTTAAATCCCTCGCTTCGCTCGTGATTTAAGTTTTTAACACCTTCGCTACGCTCGGGAGTAAACCTCGAGTCCTTCGTTAAGCTCGAGATTTAAATCGTCACCCGCGACAGAAGACACTGCTTTATCCCCTTGGTTAATAATCTACTATTGCTGGGAATAACTTTGTCTATTCTCGGTAGAATAGAGACAGAATCGGTCATGTTATGCTTTTTTTTTGGGACAAACCCACCACACTATTCCCAAACCACCAGAAAAGCGCCGAGGCAATGAAGCTCGACGTGTCCCGGAGAATGAATTTACCTGTCTTGGATCCTGCAACGAAATTAATCAGAAGAGAATAGAGGAGGAGTAGGAAAAAAAATGTTTCCACTTCCCTCCATGCAAGCAGGAGACAGAACAAAACAAGGCCAATAGGCACAAAGGGACATTACAACTGGGAGAAGCACAGTTGCCGAGCACCACGGGTAAAAATGACTACTAGTATTAATGGGTCCTAAATCATGTTATGCTTACTGCTGATATAGAACCAGCATTTTTTTTTTGCTTGTGCCAAGCTCCACATCAGTAATAGTCATCCAAGATAAACAATGTCGTCACCCACATTTCAGACTCAGAACCTACATTTATTAAGTCATTACCACTGCTCCACCACTGCTCAAATATACTTAAGTCTATTTATCTTAGAAGGTACACTAATTAATAGTTAATCCGCCTCCCCTGCCTGCTACTATGGCGAGATTAATCGCTACTGTTTTATGCAAGGAATCGATCTTTGAAGCCTTTTGGGAAATCTTGCAAGGCGTTTTCTGTTACGATCGTAAGAACACAAGTAGTTAAATATAAATAAGTAATTACAATTTCTGGAATTCATTATTCACTTGCGTAAACGTACTATTAAAGTACTTAAGGTTCTGGTGGTCTACCATAAAATCTTAAAACGTGAGTTGTTCCGCTGTGGGAATAAGATGGCGCTAGACGACTTGTATAGCTCTGTCTCTTTCCGGCAGTGAAACTACTCACACTTTAAGACCTCATGGTAGGCCACCTGGGGGGGGGGGGGGGGTATTACAACGTCTTAAAACCAGGCTTGTTCCAGTGAGTGAACGAGATGGCGCTAGACGACTTGTATAGCTCTGTCACTTTCACTGCTCGAATATGAATATGCGGCGGTGGCGTGAAGAAACTATTTCAAAACTAACTTTTTTTGTATGTAGAACGTTAAGATTATGTGTACTTAAAAAGATAGGACATTGAAAACAAACTCGTACTTGTTTATGGGTATCATATTTCCGATTATCATAGTAATTCATATTTAATGTCGCTCTAATACGTCACACATTTTGTTACGTTTTTTCGGTGGATTTTCTTCTGATGAATCTCTATAGCATCTTAAATCTTTTTGATCTTAATAAATAGCATAAATACACCTTTTGTCATAACCCCTATATATAAAAACACCCAAAGAGAAATCCTAAATATATCATACCTCAAAGAGGATACAACAGTAAAACGGAACAAGGTAGCAGCCGGCGCGGATAGCAACCATTTCATAATAAATTCACGACAGTCTCAGACCACAATCTTTGCGAACATTTAGAGGCACTTTAAACTACATCAAATATTCTAGAACTAAGCCTCTGTACGGTGGCGAACAAATAAACTACTCAATTACTTGGACTGCAGATATTAAATTGTTCATTTATATTGACGATGGTATTAGGATGAGCTCACACTGAAATTAGAGAGAAAACATGGTCAGGCGTACTTTTAAATAGCGATAGGTACATTTAAGAAATCGTAGTTTACTGATACTTTCTTATGAAATAAGAGGATATTTTGTATTTTATTTCTTTCCTTTGGTTGTAGTCATAAGCATATCAACATGGTAGATGTTTTAAAATAAGCCACAATCAGTTGTGTTTGGTGCTTTCACACAAGCCAGTTCTGTATTTGAGCCTAACTTATACACAAAAAATAACATTTCATCAAAAGCAAAACTGAATAAGAGTAGAAGAAAGCGCTTAGCTCCTGACCGCATCCGTCGAGTGTCTTTAGTAACCGTTCTGCTATCAAACCGCGCAAGTATCGCATCGCATCGCTTCTCAATGTGAACCGATCTCTACAAACGTAAATTACTTACCGGTAAACCTCTTATTTATTGCTCAGTTTTCCGCCACGTTTCTCTTCTATTGAATTTTCTTACTATTTAACTTATAATTAAACGTCTTTCATTTTATTTCATGTCAATATAAAGCATAGAAACTTGATTAAATTAAATTGAAAGCTGGCTAAAGAACGAGTATATCGACAGAACAAAAACGAAAGGTTCAATATTTCATTAAAATTATTGGATTTCTGTTTACAAGCTGGCTTTGTAGATGTGAATTACGTTCTTAAAGATATCTGGATTTCAATATTGCGATATTTAAGGTTTCAAAAAGACTTATAAGAGTAATAAACAGCCTAATTCTGATACATATACAAGTATAATTGGCAAAAACATTAAATTTCACATAATCATTATGTGATTTCTCTGCACTTGCCATTTTAATATTCCTTATTTCGTTCACCACTACACCTACCAGTAACGGTTGAAGAATATAAGTACTTAATATAAACACATTTTTTTTTGTTAAATTACCACTCTTATGGGCAATTTAGGTGTTCGGCAAAAGTAGGTAAGTATGCGATCTTCAACAATATGTAAAAGTATTTGCCCATATTTCTACTTAACACAAGCGTGAAACACAACAACCTCTTAATACTTATAAGAAGTATGATATACGTTCCCACTCGAACCATTAACACTCATATCCCGAACAAGTAAGCTTACTATGAGTACAAAAATAAGTAGGAAGTCACTGATTAGTGACTACAAAGTTCTGTCCTCCAAACCAAGAGTTGGAACGATGCCAACTGTGAAGAAAGAACTAAATGACATATGTAGGAACACGTGAGCTACAAAAACTCCGGAAGAACATTACAAATGAATCGGCGTCATCAGTTGCTTCATTATCATTTATGGGCTTTTCTTGCTCGCATTGTGCCACGTAATATGTCTTTATGGATCTTTTCTGTATAAGCATTATCGATTCGCATCAAAAAGAAGATAGATTCGATGTACTTTCTCGCAAAGTGGTTCTATTATAACATAATTTAGGTTCACACTGCAGTTTAATTAAACATAAGTGATTTTTATTTCATTTTTTATCAATGGTATCATATTTTAGTATAACAAACATTTAAATATTTATGAAAAAATGTTTGATGATCAAAATTGAGTTCTTGCAAACAGACTTCAGTTCCCGAAGAAAAAGCAATGATTAAATCGGCAATGCCTTTTAAAAACGACATTTCTACGAAATAACCATCACTATTTTTTCAACATGTGCTTAATTTTAGTTTTACCAAGAGAAATACTATCACAAAACCGCACCCTATATACCGCAGCCCCATTACTCAGTGGCCGCAACGCATTCAAACTTGCAACTATGACAAAGACTGATCGGCTTTCCGAACTTAGCACCATGTTACGGACATTCCACAGGGACCTGGAGACTAATACGTATTTCCACACGTACTCAGCTGTTATAGGTACCTGAAGGTGACTGCAAAAGGAAACTGCAGTCCAATTGAAATGACAGATAGCAGTAAGACGTCTGATTTGCATGAACTCTATGGAAACCCACCGTTGATGATCACATTGCCGCTATCAACCACGAATGCAAAATATAACTAAAAATATTAGTTATAAATTATTTATTATTTTACTTTAAAAGGGGTACACTACGATAATACGAAAAACTTTATTCCGAAATTCATAAATACGAATTTCAAAATACCGATTTTCATAATTCCGAATGGTTCAAAATTCCTAATATAACAACTCCGATGGATCAATATTCCTATTTTAATATTTCCGAAATTTCAAAATTCCTAACGTTTATAATTACTATTTTCAAAATACCGAATTTCAATAGACCGAATATCAAAAATTCCGACTTAACATATTTTCCGAAACATCAAAAACACGAATACCGAATATTAAAATTCCGATTATTGGAATTCCGATTCGGGTCCGTCAGGTCGAAAAGTCCGAGTCGGGGATCCTCAAGACACATTTTTCTCGCTATTGCATCCTGAGTAAGTAGGTCTCCTGGCAGTACGACGGAGCCCCGCTTCGCGGGGCTCCTATTTCTGTGAGTAAGGTTTAAAGTAACCTAACACCCCGGATGCCCTTCGAACCTAACCTGTCCGTGTCAGGGTGTCCCCAGTCCCGAGCTCGCTTCGCTCGCTCTTACATCCTTGGTCGATTTGTTGACTACCACCTACCAAGGTAGGTCGACGGAGCCCCGCTTCGCGGGGCTCCTATTTCTGTGAGCAAGGTTTAAAGTAACCTAATTCGAAGGGGATGGCGGGGTCTTTCAGACCCCGCCATCCCCTTCGAACCTAACCAGTCCGAGTCGGGGTGTCCCCAGTCTCGAGCTCGCTTCGCTCGCTCTTACATCCTTGGTCGATTTGTTGACTACCACCTACCAAGGTAGGTCGACGGAGCCCCGCTTCGCGGGGCTCCTATTTCAGTGAGCAAGGTTTAAAGTAACCTAACACTAACGAACGTAACGAACCTAACCTGTCCGAGTCGGGGTGCCCCAAGTCCAGAGCTCGCTTCGCTCGCTCTTGAATTCTAAGTTCTCCTAATAACAATAAAAATCCTGAGGGCAAACAGTGAAAGTTAAGAGGATACGCCTCGCCACTCCGTGCCTACACGGGTTTAAATAACACTCTGGGAGTACGGTAGACAAAATTACGTGGAGCCGGTTTTGCACCAATTCGTTTCTGTCACTGACTTTGTGGAATGAGAAACGAAATTCCGATTTTCAATATTCCGAAAAAATCAGTTTATTCGGAATATTGAAATTCGGAATTTCGTTTTTCGGAATGAGAACTCATCGAGCATTACATTTTTCGAATATGTGAAAATCGGAAAAAGAAGAAATCGGACATACGACTTTCGGTCAAATAAATTTCGAGATTCTTAATAATAGATATTGTAATTTTTAGGTATTATGATATTCGGAGTTTTGAAAATCGGAATATCGAAATTCGGAATAAAATATTTCGGAGTATTTGGGTGTTCCCATTTCAGTCATTAAGGGCGACTTTCACCAAAAGTTAAACATGTTTAAAAATTTTATTTAGTGTCAAAATTCTATTGAATTTTGACACTAAATAAAATTTTAAACATGTTTAACTTTTGGTGAAAGTCGCCCTTAAACTCCTACTTTTAATTTTGTTTTAAGTCCAGATTTAATAAATAAAAATTTAACTATGAAAAAAATTGAAGCAAAAAACAGATTTATAAAAGATGAAGAAGCTGATTTGATTTGTAATAACACTTAAATTTACAACACACGTGATTTTTAACATGAATGCAGGTAATGTACGACTTTTTTATTTTGATCTGACATACTGATTTTTTATTACTGATCGCGATTCGCTACTGCTCGCTCAAAGCTATTTCCCTCTCCATTAGAAGAGAACGTTAATACAATGATTGAAAACTAAGTCCTACCGAGGCACGTGTGCTCACCAGTCGACTATTTCATATCAGTAGTTAGGGGACACGATATAGCCTGTTTTCTGAAGCACGTACCACCTCAAACGGCTCATAAATACGAGTAGGTGCACCGCTGCCTTCCGTGGCGCGTGTTACTTACTTCAAAGATATTATAGTAGATTGAAACTAAAGGTGCTGGATATCCAAATCTTGATGGTAAGTCTTGGAGAAAAGGAATGATAAGTTGGTATTAAAGATACCCAATAGGAAAAAAAATATTATATAAAGGGGAATTATATTGAGAGGAGACAATGCAAAGCCGTCATGTTATAAAATAAGACTGCAAGATTCGGCTGTACTCCATGACTGTACATAGAATAAACACATTACCTTTGCGTCGCGCAGTCGGGTAATAAAATTGTGCAGTGGGTCCAGTCAACACCTTCAAAATGTAACGGGCTTGAGTGACCCCGCCGGTCAAATACTTACTCGAATTTGACCGGGGCGGGGTCACTCATTTGACTACAGACGCCTTTACATAAATATTATAAAATATTTTTAATGAATAAACTTAAAAACTACTGAACCAATCTTCGATTTTTTTTAAATTCTTTCACATTCAGCAAAATGGAAATGTGCGAAGCGAATGTAGGTTAGTTACTAATTTTCGTATGGAAAAGTTTGAATCGCAACCCTTCGCCTCTGGCCAAGATAAAAGAAGTTGGATGCAAGTTTCTGTTTTTGATATTATAAGCTGCGGTAATATGAGTGTAGAGTATAATATGTTACGGTAAAAGCCCGAAGTGCGGTTACACCTAGGTTTAACCGGCTAAACCTAGGTGTAACCGCACTTCGGGTATTAGACGTAACACCTCCAGCAAACACATTGTCATTGTCATACACAATTAGCAATTTGTCAGTAGCAAAAAGTTGCTAATCTAATTAGTCCGTGGTTTAGAGTTTTGTAAATGAATATTTACGAAGACAACGCATCAAAGCTAGTGACGTCAGAAATCGATAAAAATTATACTTAGTTGTGACGTATTGTAAATTTTAAAAGCGTCATATCTCCGTTAATTATGATTAACATCACAAAAGAAAAAATACGGGTCAAATAGACGGACTAATTGGACTCTTTCACTTCAATAGCCAATTGTATATCTAAATATATATAACTCAAAGGTGACTGACTGACATAGTGATCTATCAACGCACAGCCCAAACCACTGGACGGATCGGGCTGAAATTTGGCATGCAGGTAGATGTTATGACGTAGGCATCCGCTAAGAAAGGATTTTGATCAATTCTACCCCCAAGGGGATAAAATAGGAGATGAAAGTTTGTATAAAACTTTGTCAATTTTATAAAAAAATACATTGTTAAGTTCCGACATCCACGCGAACGAAGTCGCGGGCACAACTAGTCATTTCATAAATGCAAATCAACTAGAACTTTACATAAAAAGCTTGCGTACTAATAGAGAGATCTAATATAGCTGAGTGAGTAAATTATAGAGTTGCACAGTGGATTCAAAGCGGATGTCAGCCATATCCGGCCGGAGCGGGGACCGTTGATTAAAGTATAAATTACGGATCGGAACGCCAGCGCTCATAGCCCATGTAGGGAATGGGAATCTGGATGGTCAACTTAAGTTTTAGCGAAGTCAAACCCATACGGACATTTTGCGGACCAAGTGTGGACACCGGACACTCATAAATGGGCTGGTGGCCTACTTGTATTACAGATATTGACCACACGCATAATATATTTAAAAGGAAGCTAAAAGAATTTCTAACTGATAAAGTGTATTGCAGTGTGAAGGAATATCTTAAAGGGAATCCTTATATGGACAATAATACTTACCAAAGAATGACAGAAAGACATTATGATTATTTATTCGAACTTATTATTAATTAACTATTGATTTGATGCTCCTTGACATTGAAAAAAAAATAAAATAATCTTACAATTTGAAAAATTATGAAACATTTATTGTTATTAAGCATGGTATTTTGATAATCTATTATTATTTATTTATGTGTAAATTTTGCATGCCCACGTGACGGCAGAGCATAGAGAAGACTATCAAAAATGTAAGATCTTTTCATACCCCTACCCATGTTGGCAAAATAAATGATTTGATTTGGTTCCGCTCAGTGAACGAGATGGCGCTAGACGACTTGTATAGCTCTGTCACTTTCCCACAGCCTAAAGACTCACGCTTCAAGACGTCATGGTAAGCCACCTGTTCTTTAGTAGATGTGTTCTTTAAGTGATCGTATTCGACCATAATTAAATTTTAAATAAGTATATAAATTCAATGTTTGAAAAAGAGTTGATGATGTTGATGAATGCTTGCGACTGGAATCGGACCAAACGGCTACTCGTAAGGCGGGGCCGTTAGCTCTGCGCCAGTACTGCGTAAATCAAAAATATTCTATCTATCTATTTATTGCGACTGTTATGTCTACCGGTTTAACCGAACCTTTAACAACATTTTCATACAAAAATTAAATATTCTTCTTTTCCATAATGCCAGCAGATTCCTTCAAAATATCTCAAAATGTTAATCCTACCATAATGCTACTTAGAATTTTAAGTCCGTTTCTCTTGTTTATTATCATCACGTACCTACTTTTTGGTTTTGATGTTTGTTTCTTTGTTATTGCTGACCTATTTTTACTTTTCTCTTAAATTAATTTTGTAAATCGACAAATCGCAATTCGTCTTAGTTTGATGTTAAACGCATACCGTGGTACCACAAAAACTTTTAAACATCTGTTGAACACTTGTCTAAAAAAATGTCAGATTATGACGTTGAAATAAGGTTCGTTTTGCAGTCACACTTTTTTTAGACAAGTGTTCAACAGATGATTAAGTTTTTGTAGTAAGGCTGGTACTGTTTGTCATTTCATTAT
Organism: Agrotis clavis; assembly: GCA_954870645.1. Taxonomy (NCBI): domain Eukaryota; kingdom Metazoa; phylum Arthropoda; class Insecta; order Lepidoptera; family Noctuidae; genus Agrotis; species Agrotis clavis. The sequence goes on along the minus strand of OX940919.1, from coordinate 13,549,737 downwards.
TTTAAAATAATTTACCACAAAAACCAGAGCGCATTGGTAGAAATCGGTGAAGACCATATCCAATGAACGAAATTCAAACAAGATATAACACAAAGGCCGAGACCTTGATGCTAATTCTAGGATTCCTTTCGATAGTTCATTCAATCCTGGAAGCTAAGGCAATGTTATGTCCTTAAATCAATCTAATGCGATGTACATTTGAAATAACATAGAATTCTCCTACTCCTGAATTGGATGCTATTAGTAGAGATTGGGCGTAAGCCTCCGACCGGATCGCTCTGAGCGCTTAATTCGAACCCACCAATGCTGATTTATATTCCATCTGATTATCCGGATTTCCTTTTTTTCAATTTGAATTTCTTTATTCGCCTCTCGCCTAATGGCAAATTAAGCGGGATATTGATACCTTAGCTCCGACTCTTCGGAATACTTCTAAAATTAATAGTAGCTTAATCCTACCATTCAATGTAGTTTTTATACAGCTTTTTCCTTCTCAAAGTTTCCTAGAAATACCTAAATAATAGTTACGTTCTGTTTTCATCCGTTCGAATGTCGATATCAAATGTACAAAAGGTTCGTTCCTGAAATATAAATCGAAATCAAAAACGGTTGACGCTGAAATTTAATTTTCCCTTGGTAACGCCGTAAAAAGGCTGAAATAACTATTCCCGCTATTCTGGGTAACGTTAACTATGAATTTTAATACAACTCTGAAAATCGATGAAATATTTTAAGAGAGAAACTCGATCAGGTGGATTAATTAAACATTCTATAATGAAATATGCGTTATAGGAATTCTTTTCGTTGTAAAAATGTTTGTCTCTCTTCCATTATTGATTTAACCATTCGGGTGCGGATATAATTTTCCCTAAAAAAGCAGCAAGGCTATATTAAATGCCGGGCAGTCGAGTATGTAATACATTTAGTTGGGTTGGTTAGTACACTTTGATTTCACTGACCTCTGTAATCAGATTACTGCGCTAGCATTTAATTAAGCGGATATGAGTTTCCAGATAGATCACGACTATCGACTTAAAGGCACGAGTGCCTATATGAAGCTCATGGGTTATCTGCGTATGTGTTAAACGCTCACTGCTTTATGTATGTGAACGACTATCCGATAATTGAAAATGGATGTGCAATATTTATTCGTGTCGTGACTGTTTTCCATACAAGGCACTTATACCACTCGAGTGACATAAAACAACAGCACAATATGACAACACTCCAGCCACACACAACAACTATTTAATGTATACGAACAAATCCGCAGAGCGGTACAGCCATAAACTATCAAATAATTCAGTATCACGCCCACACAAACGTCGAATAAATAAATCTATTTTTGTTTTATGGGCTGGAGTCCGGCTTCACCCGCAGGTAACATACATAAACGAAACAGATAAACTGGCTGTTTCCATGAACGCGAAAAACTTTTGTTTACTCGAAGTTTATCCCATTTTTCTTTCATACGAGTTCTAAGAGTTCAAGGTACGCTGAGTGGATCGGGAAATTCGGAAACTAGTTTAGAAACAACAATGTTTTAATATGAACCCCTAAATACGAGTACAAGTAGCTACATACAGTTGTCTCGCTCGCACGGTCATGGACCGAACGAGGACTCTGTTGCATGACCATAAAAGGCATGACGTAAGCGTGACGTCGACGTGACGCAGACAAAAGCGGCTATGACGTTGATAACTAATCGAAATGAGCTCCAGAGTTCGTACTACTCGTATCTCGTGGTAATATGCGCATAAATGTGTTCCATGTCAACACTAAAGTACGATAAGTGAATGCGCCCTTCATCCTTCTGCTTCCCATTAGCATTTTTTACGCCTCGGGCTCTGTTTCATTGCGTCACATGTGAAATGGTATATCACTTTGTTGCCTGGTTTATCAGGATTCACGCAAATTAATTTATGTTACTCGCTATAATTTCTTGTATTAGAGGATGAACCAAAGTAATTTTCGTACATACCTTTAAGGAAAAATTAAAACTGCGGCAATTGATTAAGCCCGGGGTTAATCCAGATTCCTTCTCGGTGATCACACCGAATTGTTTTTGCTTTTCTCTCTACAAGGCTGAATTTTTTTCACGGAGGCAGTTTTCAGGGTAATGTAGCCCTTAGGGTTAGCCACATATTTGTTTTTGGCTAAGCCAACGTAATGCCTTTGAAGTTAAATTATTTGTTTTTTATACAGCGATATAACCGACGTACGTAGTAAAGAGTTATATCTCCGTAAAAATATATTCCCGCGACATAAAGCCCCAGAAACAGAAGCACTTCGAATTTGCAATTAAATTCAGTTCGATTGTGACCTTTTGGACGAAGGTAGCACGCATAATGAAGCCGGTGTATTTCCATTTTACGAGGGACATGTACTGTGCGGTGGTACTGCTCGTAAACATATGTACTTTATGAGGAATGCTCTTTATACTCGACCTTGTAGGTGGAGCTGACGTCTTCTGATGTCTCTTTATATCCTCTTGGCAATAATGTCCTCTTCACAGGACCTCACAAAGCCAACGAAGTAACTTAACACGTTAGTATAAAAGGGCACATGAGATCGCTCATAGTCAACGTGTCAATGTCGACAATTTCTCTATCGGAAAAGATTCCAACTTTTAGTGAGCCACTATTACGATATTTTTGGTTATTATATATATTATTATAGCTAACTTTTGGACTTAAAATTCGAGATACAAAATAATAAATCATCCTAAGTAGAAAACCAAAATACTTTGAATCTAGTTATTAATATTGACATAAATCTCTATTAAGAACTAAGTTGTATGTATTTGGTTTTGCTGTAGTTTGCTCAAGAAAACAAATCTTATATTCCGCTTGCACTCCAAATAAAAAATAATAAAGTACCATTATGGCGGATTCCAAGTATTTTTCCATTTCCGCGGTCGCAGTATTGGAATTCAGTTTATTTATTTTACGATTCACTCGAGCATAAGTCGAAATCGAAGTAACTTTTTATAAGCTGAGGAAATGATTTGCCGAAAGGATACCCTATATATAAATAACCATTAACATAAATGTATTTGCAGCAAAATTGTACGTGCTAACTCTCGTGTACATACTTCATTATCAATCGTCAACAAATCAATGAATTCGGGATAGATAGATACTGCTATCGTAACAAAAATCAAATAGCTATGTTCAAACGCTACCCTTTGCGAGGGCACCGCGGGGGAGATACCTCACAAATTGGAAACGCCAGATTTTTCCTAAGTGTGTATTTCAGATTCCCTGTTTGTTTATGTAAGGGCGTAAACCCAACAGCTAAATCTTTACGAATAACACAAACGAAAATCGCTTTCAGTTCGAAATTGAATTCGAAACGTCCATTAAGTTCTGAAAGCTGGAAACAAGAGGGTGTCTATCCGTCAATTAAAACAACTTTTACTTTATCTACAAAAATAACATTTCACGATATACCACAAATTAAATGTTTGTTTGTTTTTTGTTATTAATCTTGTTACACGAGAACATCAACCGAGTCCCTTTCCACGAAACAAATGAAAGAGAAAAAAAGGTTGTTCGGAGCAAAGCTAATGCCAGAGCAGTCGTTAGTAATGTTTTGCTGACTTCCTGTACAACGGTGAACAACAAAAACGAGCAACAAGCGTATATAGCGACCTCCTTACTTATATACGAATATAAAAATCATGTATTTAGCTCGAATACGTAAAGGGTAGAAGGGTTAAAAATATTTACTCTTACATTATCATCTCTTGTCCTCTACAAACAAGGGTACAGTGTGGCTTTAATTACATCCGTCCGTTTTACAGACGAATTAAATTTTAACTAGAAAACATGTCCCGTGACCGAGACTGTAGTGTGCCCCAAGTTTGCACACAAGTTTTATATTTTTATAACTCTAATCCGAAAAACGGGTCGTGTAAATAATAGTAACAATGTGCTATTGTGAGCTAGGCTCAAGGCGGCAGGTCACACGCCGTCCTGCGCAAACACACTAACTGCCGCCGGCTTGTATACCGCTTTTAACTAAACTGCTGGCAAATCTCTCATTTTCTTCGACAAATGTCATTACTTATACATGCATGTCCTGACGAAAAGTTGCCGGTTGCCGAGTGCCAGAACGACACTCATGCATACGAAGAAGCCTCAACTGAAAAGTTACACAAAGTCTGTTGTGTGAACAGAAATAAATGATAAATATTTTGGTTTTTCTTGTCCGGCTTAATGTATGCGGACACTTTTATTACGATCATGATTTACGCTTTACAATGTTCTGAATAGATTTTACAAACAATGACAGGTCGTATTCGTATTGCTTTCATTATGTTCGAGATAGAACAGACACACAATGTACATGTACTTTCAGTACGCTATGCCAGAACTATTGTCTAAGCTGTCAATACTTCCAATGCTATTCAATGTTTCAGATTTGAACATCAGGAATGTGATACTCTTGGCTTGCGGCACCGCAAACTACGGAATACAATATGCCTACTAGAGCTACCATGTTATATAGTCCACAATCGCTTCTTATATATACTATGTACTCACGTCTAGGCTTTGCATACAATGGCGTGTATTCCCACGAAGGTAATAAACCAAAATAATATTTTGAAACTTAATAGAGTTTCTATTTTTCAAGCTCCCTTGGGGAAGTGACTAACTTTTTGTATTACGCGTCTGCGTTTTAAGTTGTGTTTAACACAGCTGCGCGTCGGGGGAACGTTGCAAACTTTTGTGGGAACGCAGTTTGAGGCCGGCGGAGTCCCACTAGTCTATTCGAACGTCTAAGCTGAGTCCAGAATTTTTAAGGCTACGGGCCGCCCTATTAGAAAAATGAATAAGCACTGTGTCGACATAGCAACGATAGACATTAATGAGAGGCCGCGAACAAAATAAGAAAGAAAAACTGTTGTACAAACTACGTGACAAATGAGACACGTAACTAATGACCGACGTGGAGCAGCGTCGCCGCTACCTCTGTTCCTAACACTACTCTGTGGTAATATTTCGACGCTTACAACAAATTGAGGATAATTCTGTGATTAGATTGACTCATTTATAACCGCCATTTGAATTGTAGGTATACACCTAAATATTTAGAGGAATAACCGATTCCAACATTACCACATTATTATTAAACTAGCTGTGCCCGCGACTTCGTTCGCGTGGATGTCGGAACTTAACAATGTATTTTTAAGTGCGAAGCGCTGTTGGAGGATACCGATACAAATCATTTCCTTTATGCTTTTTTTTAGCGTCATAAAATCGTCAAATTAGTCTTCTCACCCAGGGCAGGGCAAAAGGGACTGTCAGACTTGTATTGACTAAAATCCACGGCGTCCTTCAATAACCCTTTACGTTCCGGGGTTACGGTAGCTCGTAAGTCCTACGACCCCGGCTGGCTTTGGCCCTCTAAGGGGTTTGGCCCCCGTCATTGTGTGTGCTGACGCTCTTTGAGGCGCGCGTGGAACACAACGTTGACGTCGACCCGGCATGGTCCATGACAGCGAGTCGCCCATTACTCGTCGCCCGAATGCCCACGCCTGTTGGCCAGAGATCGTCCTGCGACGTCCGTCACCGTGGGCGTCTACCACGGCGGCTGGGTGTGGGTCGTGAGGTGGACGCTGTCCACTTCCTCACGCGTCCCGCCTCCTCCTTCGCTGGCATGACTGTTTCGCAGGAGGAGGCGACTGGTTTCCACTCTATTTCACGTCAACCAATGCCGAGCGCGAGAGGTCGCCGCCTATCACCGTTGTGAGGTCATGTGCGATGCTCTGCCCAAGCGGGGGAATTTTGCACCGTATGCTCTACCGTCTCCTCTGGACGATCCTTGTAGTGGTGACACCCACGCGTTTCTTCCTTCCCCGTCCGACACAGGTACCTCCCAAAACTTCCGTGTCCAGTGAGGATCTGCGTCAGGTGGTTGGTCAGGACGCCGTGACACCTTCCAGCCGTTCCTCAAAGAGAGGTCTTACCGCCGCGATTGAGGCATGCCCGAACCTCGGTTTCGATAGTCGCTCCCTCCATACCGCCCCCTTTTTTTATCGTGGCAAAATCATCAAATGAGTCCTCCCGCCCAGGGCGGGACAGGAGGAACTGTCAGACTTGTACTGACTAAAATCCACGGTGTTCCTTCAATAGCCCTTTATGTACCAGGGTCACGGTTATCGAGTGAGACAGTCTCGCGACCCCGGCAGGCTCTGGCCCTCTAAGGGGGGGCCCCGTCAGATTGCTGACAGCTCTTTGAGGCGCGCGTGGAACACAACGCGCCATCGACCCGGGCATGGTCCATGATCGGACGGCGAGTTACCCATTACTCGCCGCCCGCATGCCCGCGCCTATGGTGGCCGGAGATCGTCTTGCGACTTCCGTTGCCGTGGGCGTCTCCCGCGGCGGCTGCGTCGTGAGGTGGACGCTGTCCTCTCCCTCACGCGTTCCGCCTCCTCCTTTGCTAGCATTACTGCTTCGCAGAAGGAGGCGACCGCTTCCCATTCCGTCTCTCCCCGCAGCATGGCCTCGACCAGTGCCTATCGCCGCTGTGAGGACGCGGCGCGAAAAAAACAATGAAATTATTTAACCAAACGGGTGAAAAAAAATTGTAACTCGCTGTAAATTTGTAATTAAGTTGTTTTTACCGTTTCGTAAGGTATATCAAATTTGCAGCGTTTTACAACAAATTGAACATTGTTTATTATTAAAAAAACAGTGCGATATACGTTACGAAACGGTAAAAACAACTTAATTACAAATTTACAGCGAGTTACAAATTTTATTCACCCGTGTAATTAAATAATTTCATTGTTATTTCAATAATAGACAATGTTCCGTATGTTGCAAAACGCTGCAAATTTGATACACGTTACAAACCGGTAAGAACAACCTAATTCCAAATTTGCAGCGTGTTACTAATTTTCTTACCCCTGTTTTTAACTAATTGCACTGTTTTTAAAAAAAAACAATGTTCCGTATGTTGCAAAACGCTGCAAATTTAATACACGTTACAAAACCGTAAGAACAACCTTATTCCAAATTTGCAGCGTGTTACTAATTTTTTTGGCAATGTTATTAGCAAAAAACACCTTTTCACCCCTTTTCAACCCTTTCCGTACACCCCAGAACGCTGCAAAATCACCCGGTATGTTATTTTACCTTCCTTAAGAACCCCCTAAAATTTCAGCAAGTTACTAATTATTTTCGGGTTTGGGCTTTAATGACTGGACTATTTCCCTCACGCGCAATTATGATATGCTCAGTATTGCCCAGGCAGTAATAATTTTGTTGTGACATTATTTTGAAACTATGATATCTCCTAAAATATTCATTGAAATCAAACGATGTCAAGGGCATTTTTGTTCAAAATTAAATGCTTGTGATGATTAACGTATTTATTTTGATAAGGATTAATATCATATTAATGAAAATAGCTTCGCAAATAATGCATTACTTTAAAACAAATTTGATTTCCATAAAAAAGGTTATAGTGACTTAATCTTAAAAGATATATATATGCTCTCGCGGACTTTATTTTAGAACTTTTTATGAGGAATAATTCCGTAGTACATAATTTTTGCGTATCTTTAACCGTTTACGCAGCGCACGCAACGAAAGCTCTCGAAAAGGAATCCATTTTCCCGATTTTGAAACATTTCTCATTGCTGTTCCGCTCCTTTTGGTGTTAGCGTGATGTTATATAGCCTATAGCCTTCCTCGATAAATGGACTATCCAACACAAAAAGAATTTTTCAATTCCAACCAGTCGTTCCTGAGATTAGCGCGTTCAAACAAACAAACAAACAAACTCTTCAGCTTTATAATATTAGTATAGATTGACAGTAAATAAAATGTTAACAGCCCACGCTGTTAATTTATAGTTTCTGATTAAACTCAATGGCGGTGATAACTGATGAACATTATCATTATTGTTCTATACAAGAACAAGGCGAGTGGGTAAATATAACTATCATTCCCGTTATCGGGTTTGGGTATCATTTTCACGCACGATCTGATCCGTCGACATCGTTCATACATATGTGATCATGGGAGTATTTGAGCCCCTAAACTAGCAATTTGGTGGGATTTGATCGATCCTTGGGAAGAGCACGGCGGTGCACTGCTCTGATAAACAGAACGGCCTACTTGAGGGCTTATGTTGTTGGCCAACGTGATTAGGGTTTCAGGTAGGCTTGCTTTCAATCAAATATGCTCGGTTGTGATTTACTTTCACAACATTATTGTGTTTATTAAAAGATTTGGGCTTATAATATGTATAAACATCGTCGTACCAGTAATACGAGGAAGAATTTGAAGAAGATTTAGGTTGCAAAACTTTGTATAGGTTGTAAGGTGGTTCTTTTATCCAGTTTATTATATCCTGTAACAAATATACACAATCAAAAATGTCTTCTTTTTTTACTTTTCATTTATCAAACTTGAAACTTAGGAATAAAATAGTTTATGTCAATAATAATAAGACATTATACTATACCAGATACTGATAAGAAAGTTAATTGTATTATCAAATCGTACTAACAGAGCCCTAGATAGGGATGCGCTCTACAAATTCAACCAGCTTTAGGCTTAGGACTTGCAATGGCTAAACAAACAGAGGGCTGCAGTCAATACTCCGGCAGAGCGTCAAAGCCAAAGCCAAATCAACAGTCAAACAAACAAGACTGCCTGCCTTTGAATTGTAGTCTTGACTTACCTACATATGACTAGGGAAATGCTACGTATATGACTATGGAGATGCAATACATAGGCTGCCCTAGTATGAATTCTACGTGTTTGACCGCACAGTGTACGTTGAAGTGTTACGAAGTAGATTGTATGGAAAATAAAAAGCGCCTCTAGTGTACGAACGAAGAACTAATTTTATCCTGTGTGTCGCGAATTCGATTCCCGGGCGTTATAAATATTTCTATGATCTACAAGTAGTTGAAGTAGAAAATGCACTCACTGTACAGGAGAAATTCTCAGAGTGGGGCAACGTTATAAAAAAAAATGTACTAATAGACCTATCACTAGCTGAATTAAAGCAACCAAGGATCGAGTAAAATGGCAGGAGATCAGGCAAACGTATGTCCAGTAATGGACAGCTTATAAGGCTAGCACTCATAGAATATTGCACATCGAGCTTTGGAAAGAGAAAATCGGCTAATTTTGACTTCATAGAGCATTGTCCCTGTCGCACGTAGAACTAACCAACCCCATGAAAGATGAACCAGCGTAAATATCACATAGGCAGTGACAGGGATAGCGCTCCACGAAACAGAAACTAGTTCATTATCTCTTCTTAAAGATCGATGTGCAGTTATCACGGACTAGCTGTTGCCAGGGGTTTCAGCCGCTACAACTCGAAAATTATCCCAAGGAAACAGTAACTCGGGAAAAAGACTAAATCTTCATCCAAATCGGTAAAGTAGTTTTTGCGTAAAAGATTAACAAATATCCATCTATCTTTACATACTTTCACGTTTATAATATCAGTAGGATAAGTAAAAAGATACCTGTAATGGTACTATCGATTAAGCAACACAATAACAGCAACTACACCACACTATTATCCCAAGTACACCGTCAGCAAGATTTGCGTCAGGAATTACACATCCAGCTAGCATCCGCGCGGGATCACTCCACACAAAATAACGATAAACGAGTATGAGCCGACGAGCGCATGTATCGATAAAGTACATACCCTGCTGACACAAATGATCGACAAAATTTCCCCGGGGTCCCGATGAGACCGAACCTCCGTACCTCCGTGTCTCTGCACCTCCGCACCTCCCTGTTTTATATTTACAGGAATGGAACCGAGAAGGTAACACCGTAACGTGTTAACAGTCTACATACACATAAATTGTTAAACAGCGACTCCCCGATGAGCAGAAGTTCTGTTCAATGACAAAAATTTCCCATGAGCATCGGTGTTCGACGCGAGCCAACTTTCCGCAAATAGGCCGCTTTTTATATTTTTATGTGAAATTCTCATTATAAGCCTCTGTGTTATCAGTCATGCGCACTCTGTGTACCTGGATATGTTTCTGAAAAATGTGAAACTAAAAATCTGCTACACAGCCTGCAATTAACTTTTATTTTATAAGATTAATTTAGTGCGTTATTATTTTCTTTAATTCCACTAACTTTAACACGCTACTAAAGTATGTTCAGAATGAAGTGCCTAGCAAATCTCAATTTCATCTTACAAAGAATCATTCTTACAAAGTAACTTATATTAGTGCAAACTCGCTCACTCACACACACACACACACACACACACACACGCGCGCGCGCGCGCACACACACACACGCACATATTTACTACACTTTAAATTTAAGGCTTCAGATAAATTTATTTTGTCAATTACTATACTCCTACATTGTTATTGATTATTTTTAGTTTTAAAAGAGCGAAGTCTCCTAGCACAGGTGTTTTTTATACTTAAAAGGAGACCTCTATGTATGATTAAACATTGTAGAATTTGGAAAGAAACTGAAATAAAAATTATTATTATTATCTACATACTTTTTCGAAAGCGAAGTCCGTATTTTCAATAAACTGAGAGGCGAGAGTAAGTTTATCATCATAGTTAAAGATCTTTCTCCAAACCACCATACTACACCAGGTAATCTTTGCATGTGACACGAAGCGAACTAGTGCGACATGGAACGACGACGGTACTAACAAAAGTCAAATGACACAAATACGCAAGTCTCACGGCGTAGCACCTCGTAGCGCTACGGTGCTACGGAGCTACGTACGTAGCGCTTGACGTAGCACAGCTGTTGATTTTACTGAAGGTAACTTTGATAATATCGAATCGTGTCTCTTCGTCGGGTTTATCGGTATAGAACAAAGGGAACTGGTATATCCACCTACTAAAGGGGTGGCCGAAGTTTTGTGGACATAATTCGATATCGGGGACCCTTGTAACTAAGTTTGCAAATTAGAGCAATCTGTCGTACATCAAGAACACTAACGGGCATGCTGTATGGCTATCAATAGTGTACAAAGTTAATTTTATAACCGCTTTGTTATTTATCTGGAAGCTCTATAACCATAATAATATTTTATTTTTACTATTACTTAAACCGATTAGTGCACTCACCAATCAGAATGGGGTAGTTAAAAAAAAATTATTACTATTTGCCTGACGTTAATGAATCCGGCAATAAACAACCCCATCTTTCGCTACGCAACGTACGTTACGTCAACTTCTGCATCCGAGCAGAAAATCTACTGAAATGTACTTTTGTGTTTATACTAGATAATATACTTATTTTAATTTTTAGGGTTCCGTAGTCAACAAGGAACCCTTATAGTTTCGCCATGTCCGTCCGTCCGTCCGTCCGTCCGTCCGTCCGTCTGTCCGCAGTTTAGCTCAGAGACGCACAGTACTAGAGAGCTGTAATTTGGTGTAAATATACGGATTTGTTGTGCCGAAAAAGTGGTAAAATAAAATCTCGTAAAATATTTTTTTTTAGGGTACCTCCTGTACACGTAAAGTGGGGATGTTTTTTTTTTTTCTCGCGTACCCCTTACTGTGGGGTATCATTAAATAGGTCTTTAAAAAATATTGATAGTTTCCATTAACAATTTTTTGATAAAAAAATTCGTTTGTGAAATATTAAGCTTTAAAGTGCTAAATTTTGCTCGACTCGAGTGTCCCCCCCTCTACCAGCTAAACGGTTATGTTTGGGGGTGTGAAAAAATTCACAATAGTAGTATATATAACGAAGTTTAAAAGAAAATTATCATGACTAAGTAGGCTTTACAACTTTACGAGTAATAGTCGACCAACTTATAAAATGTACTTGGATAACAGATTTTCTGAAACAACATGTATCGGAGAACATGTTCTTCAACTGCAAATGTAAGTTTGTCAACTTTATTTTTACAGCTTTAATAGGTATGTTTTTACGGTATGTTTTTTGGGGATAGGTAGGTTTTTATCGTCAACTATTTTTAACTAACTTTAAAAAAAGGAGGAGGTTCTAAATTCGTCGTAATCTTTTTTTATGTATTTTCCCCGATTTCTCAAAGACTCCTGGACCGATTTTGAAAATTCTTCTTTTTAAAATTAAATTCAGCGAATCAGTTTAGTTAGTTCACATAAGTATTTTGATGGGCAACTACGGAACCCTACACTGTGCGTGGCCCACTACGCACTTGGCCGGTTTTTTTTCTAAATAGTGTAATACAAACGTGGTCTTAATCTCACCTATAGACCACGTCTACAAAATCCGTCAAGATTTAAAAATTACGTTGCATTTCTTAAGGCGGCCCTGCCGTTGTGTATAGGAGCCTTTAGGATTTACGGCGACATAGAAAAACAAGCACTAGTCGTATAAAATATTATCTAAGTAAGTATTCGTTGAAAAGTTGACAGTTTCCATGCGTTTTTTTTTTAGCGTAGTAAAATCATCAAATGAGTCCTCCCACCCAGGGTAGGGCGGGAGGCACTGTCAGACTCGTACTGACTAAAATCCACGGTCTCCTTCAATAGCCCTTTACGTTCCGGGGTCACGGTAATTCGTTACATTAAGATTTCGTCGAGGAAGCGTTTATTTACTAAATAACCCAAATCTAAAAATAGTAATTATGAGAACATTTTCAAAATATTTCTACTGGCCGATATAATTAAGCGTCCTACATTGAGTTGACTTCATGCCACATAAACGTCGCAGTACTCGTAACTTCACACTTTTGAACTGAAATTTTAAAACTCTTGCCAAACGTAGAAAGCAATGCCTATAATATTTTTTCTTCTTGAAATGCTTACTATAACTTTTAGTCACTTTAAAATCGTTTTTTTTTTTAGATTTATTACAATTTTCATTTTAAATATTGTTTGAGTAATAAAAATCGGCATTATAAGCTAGTTTGTTCCGTTAACATAGTTTTAAATAGATTTTTTGTTCTTATGCCTATAAAATAATTATTTCTTTCTCTAACTTTTACATAATGTATGATATTTTCCTTGACAGGAATTTAATAATATTATGCCTAATCTAGCTAGTTATAGAATGAAGCCAGTATGTTTTATAATAGAATAGAATAGAATAGAATAGAATAGAATAGAATAGAATTGAATAGAATAGAATAGAATAGAATAGAATAGAATAGAATAGAATAGAATAGAATAGAATAGAATAGAATAGAATATGCTTTATTGTACACCAAAATTTTAAAACTACTGCTTACAATATTGCTTAAACTATGGTTACAATGGCGGTCTTATCGCTAAGAGCGATTTCTTCCAGACAACCTTTGGATGGACTGTACGAACTAAGATAAGAAGGGGAGGCGGTAGTCAGTGGTGTACTATAAATACTCTTCAAACAAAATTTAAACAAATAAATAAATGATTATATAATATATTATATATATACATATATATTATTTAAACACAAATGAAGTAGTCAGAAAATTAAATAAATAAAAACAATATTCATTAGAGGTAATCAAAATAATTATGATTGACTTGTAAACTTTATATCATAGGAGCGAATGAAAATGATTCACAACTAAGTTTTTAAAAGCATTATGTGACTTAGCTTGCCTTACCGACTCCGGCAGTGTATTCCATAAACGGATAGCCTGAACCGTAAACGATTGGTCATAGAACTTAGTGGCATGTGCAGGCATCAAAAGCCTCAAATTCTCCGATGATCTCAAATTTCTAATATGTGTGTCATTAATGTCAGCTTGTGAGTAAATGCCGGTGCATTGAAGAAAGGAATCCAAAATGGCGGCTTGTACTTGCGTTGACAGATAGTACAGACAGCATATAAAATTTCCAGTTACAGATTTTTTCAAATTAAAAATTATAAAAACAAGACTGGATCACAATAATTTCTCAAACTTTACTTAACAGTAAAACAAAATTCAACAACCTTAATCAACAGGTAACAACGGAAAAATAACAGAAAATCACTAAACACTATAGTAAATATTCTTAAAAAAGATCACTGAGCGCGTCAAGACATCAAGTCTAATTTTTTTCTGCTTAAACTACGAGTGGGAGTGAGATAGACGGCACTAGTGTGCGAGCGAGAGAACACGATAAGCGCCGCCATTTAAGATTCCTTTCTTCAATGAACCGGGTTGTAATAACAAAGAGCGACTGCCTATCTGCCCTTCACAACCCAGTTAAGTTACTGGATACTACTAGAACCTCTTTGTAAGACCGGCTGTCAGACATTTGAGCCACTGACTTTAACTTCTGTCAAAGATCTACAAATGTCAGACTAAGGCCCTTCGTACACAACGCGACGCAAGCACAGTCTAATAATCCTTTGATTTCTATACTGTGACGCAAGTCTCCGGTACCTACCTTACGACTTTGATATCCATTGACGTGTGCCTGTCTACTAACCTCTATGGATTTGTATTGCGTAAGTCGCCTGAATAGCAAAGTCACAAAATATCGGAAACTTGCATCACGTTCCGAACGCCCTTCGTTCGGAACGTGATGCAAGTTTCCAAGTTTAAAGAAAACTAAAAAACTGAAGTTTGCAAGTTGTGTGAAGCTGTACGTTTATAGTGCTATGAATATAATGTACCCGTGAATGTGGAGCTCGTTGTGTGATCGGCTAGGTCGGGGCGGTGCTGCGCGCCGCCGCCGGCATGATATCAGCTGATCGGCGCGGCCATGTGTCCCTCGCTCGCGTCCGCTCACCGCCCGCCGCCTGCGCACACAACCATCACGTTACTTCACAAGGGAATTTAAGCCTTATCTCAGAACAGTAAAGCTATTATTTATTAAGAACAAAGTGTACCTTAATTATGTAATAATTTAATGGCATTGCTTTATTTCAGAACAGAAAAGGTACTTTTTATTTATCGCAGTGCACCTTCTGGATTGCAATATGCTTCCGTACGTAAACGCTTTTGAGGTGAAGTTATGGACTACAGCCCGTTAAACAATACATTACAATTAAGAATTACAACGATGAGACTACTTGTAAATGATGCAAATAAGATTTTGTTCCGTGATGGACTCGCAACCGCGGAACGCATTGTGGCAGTTGATTGCTCGGCGGCCACTGCACCAACTGTGCCGACTATAATTACCTATATAATTAAAATAGATTAACACTGTCTAACATTTTTGTTTATTCGCAAATATTCCAACATCAACTTCCATGCATCAGCAACAATACCAATTCATGGATCTCAACCAGATTGAGAGCGAGGTTAATCATTGCTGCACGCAGAGAAATGTCTAGCTACCTATACGAGAACTTCTGGTTGCAACCGTGACAGCAAGACTCACTAGTTGACTTTACAAAATTTCTAGTAATAAATACTAAATAAGTAGTAGAGATAACAAGGACTTATTATTTATTACTAGAAATGTAAAGTCAACTATAGTGAGTCTTGCTGTCACGGTTGCAACCAGAAGTTCTCGTATACATTTCTCTGCGTGTGTTTTATTTAAATTAGTGTTAAACCTAACATGTCGTATCTTCCTAACGCATATTCTTGATATTATTCTCATTCAAGTCACCCACTCAACACCGTTTTGAAAAGCTTCCGCACCAAGCAACCACGTCACGAAGAAGCTTAGATCTTCGCCTAAAATAATCTCCAACGAGCTAAGAAACCTGCATATGAAACTGTTGCCTCGGGATACGAAATAAGCGCCTTACTAACCAGTACAACTGGGTATCATAAGTTGAGTAAGGTGTACCCATTTTTAGGGTTCCGTAGTCAACAAGGAACCCTTATAGTTTCGCCATGTCCGTCCGTCCGTCCGTCCGTCCGTCCGTCTGTCCGCAGTTTAGCTCAGAGACGCACAGTACTAGAGAGCTGTAATTTGGTGTAAATATACAGATTTGTTGTGCCGAAAAAGTGGTAAAATAAAATCTCGTAAAATATTTTTTTTTAGGTATTTTTTTTTCGCGTACCCCTTAGTGTGGGGTATCATTAAATAGGTCTTTAAAAAATATTGATAGTTTCCATTAACAATTTTTTGATAAAAAAATTCGTTTGTGAAATATTAAGCTTTAAAGTGCTAAATTTTGCTCGACTCGAGTGTCCCCCCCCTCTACCGGCTAAACGGTTATGTTTGGGGGTGTGAAAAAATTCACAATAGTAGTATATATAACGAAGTTTAAAAGAAAATTATCATGACCAAGTTGGCTTTACAACTTTACGAGTAATAGTCGACCAACTTATAAAATGTACTTGGATAACATATTTTCTTAAACAAAATGTATCGGAAAACATGTTCTTTAACTGCAAATATAAGTTTGTCAACTTTATTTTTACAGCTATAATAGGTATGTTTTTACGGTATGTTTTTTGGGGATAGGTAGGTTTTTATCGTCAACTATTTTTAACTAACTTTAAAAAAGGAGGAGGTTCTAAATTCTTCGTAATCTTTTTTTTATGTATTTTCCCCGATTTCTCAAAGAATCCTGGACCGATTTTGAAAAGTCTTCTTTTTAAAATTAAATTCAGCGAATCAGTTTAGTTAGTTCGCATAAGTATTTTGATGGGCAACTACGGAACCCTACACTGTGCGTGGCCCGACACGCACTTGGCCGGTTTTTTTGTTTTTATCGTGGTAAAATCATTAAATGAGTCCTCCACCCTATTGTGAGACTAGTACTGATTAAAATCCACGATGATCCTTCAATAGCCCTTTACGTTCCAGGGTCACGTTGACCTGGTGAGACAGTCCCGCGGCAAGGTGTGACCATATCATAAGTTGTGGTGTAGGCTAATTACTATTATAAAATTAAATATTGTATTCATAAATTACAAGCCAGAGAAATTGTTCAGTTTTCCATAAGTGTTCATTATCTAAAAAAAATATTAATTATCTAAAATTCTCGTGTCACAGTGTTAGTTACCATACTCCTCTAAGGCCCGGTATCCACCAAAGCGGAGAGGAGAGGAGATGTGTTTGAATAACCAATCAGAGTCCACATCTCCTCTCCGCTTAGCTTCAGTTGACATCTAGTTGACATCTGATTGGTTATTCAAACACATCTCCTCTCCTCTCCGCTTTGGTGGATACCGGGCAAAACGGCTTGACCGATTTTTATGAAATTTTATATGCATATTCAGTAGGTCTGAGAATCGGCTACTATCTATTTTTCATACCCCTAAGTGATAAGGGTTATCCACTCCTAACATTTTTTGTTAATATTTTGGACATTTTTTTTTATGTTGCACTAGAAATAATTTATATGGCAAAAAAACGTTTGCGAGGTCAGCTAGTATTCCTATAAGACTTACGTGCCTAAACAAGGTCATCCTGCGTTTCAGTCGAAAAGAGCTAAAATAGTCTTAAACAATAACAGCCTTACTACAAAAACTTAAACATCTGTTGAACACTTGTCTAAAAAAAGTGTGACTGCAAAACGGACCTTATTTCAACGTCATAATCTAACATTTTTTTAGACAAGTGTTCAACAGACGTTTAAAAGGTTTTGTGGTACAGTCAGCATCAAAAGTTGCTGACCACATTTAGATTTTCAAAATGGTTGTACACCGTTTTATCACGTATTATTACGGTATACAGCGATTTTGAAAATCTGAATGTGGTCAGCAACTTTTGATGCTGACTGTACCACGGTAACCGTCGTTCCACAAAAACTTAAACACCTCTTGAACACTTGTCTAAGAAAAAAGTAACTGCAAATAACAACCACCACCACCTTCAAAAAATGCCATTTTGAAGGTGACTGTTTTTTTAGACAACTGTTTAACTTTTTGCAGTGAGACAGTACTTTTTTTTGTATTTTTTTTTTATGCTCTTATTAAACCTTTTTTCTCACGGCGCATGATATCTCGAAACGTTTTGCCCTTATGAGCGCACTTCCGTGGTCGCTGAACTGTCTCCGGGGTCGCGCGACTTTCTTGGTAGATAACCGTGGCCCCGGAACGTAAAGGACTATTGAAGGACACCGTGGATTTTAGTCACTACAAGTCTGACAGTCCCTCCCGTCCTGCCCTGGGTTGGAGGACTAATTTGATGACTTTACCACGTAAAAACAAAACGAGCGCGCTTACGGACGCGCCAGCTCGAGGGGCGGCGTGAGTTGTGATACACCTACGTTTATCACTCCCACTACCTTCACAGCACCTTTGACATTAGCTGTTGTACATAGCCTTTCAAATATACCCATTTTCACGTTTTCAATTAAATTACCCAGTAATAATCGTTGTCACAGATTGTGCCTACTTGAGATTTAAATTGAATCACATAGTTATAAGAAGCATTTATTTGCGTTAAGCTAAGCCCATTACGCCTCTTCTTACTTTTTTATTTTTAAAGTGTTCTATTTAAGAATAACCTTTAATGGTAACCTTTACTACGAATCCTAACTTTATTAAAGTGATTCCGGAATAAATAATAATTTCTCAAGCAGTACTTTTATTAACGTTTATTTTTGTTGTGTTTAAAAATAGTTTTCTTATCAACAGACAGTTGAATAAATAATAAATTTACAAATCATTACTAAGAACGAGTTAAGTTAGTATTACAAGATGTAAAAATAAATAAAATAAAACCTAAAAATATAAAATTACTTACAGGGGTCAAAAACATATAAACTGGTCAAATATGGGTGTACAGTCACGAGCAATATTATGTATACACTAAGAACTACTAAGAAGTATTCAAAAGCGATGTTCTGCTACCATATTGATTGAACTTTTCACTTTTCATTAGAACTATATTTTGGAAGCCATGCTATTACGAAATAGGTCTTATTTCAAAGTGGAAACCAGTATTTTATGAGTAAATTGCGTTTGAATTCTGTTAAGTGTTTACATGTTATTGCTCGTGACTGTACTATTAAATACACCGGTCTCTCTTTGTCTAGCCCTTCGGGGATCACAAACAGTGTTTAATACATCAAAATTAGTTGTCAATAAAGTAATACTAAATATCACTAAAGTAAAAGAAAGAGAGAACCATTTATAGATGTAACAAGTATATATATATAGAGTGACAAGTATATCCCATTGAACGATTCTCATGCATAATAGAACCGTGGGCCTAGTTCTTCACAAATAGAGGGGACACAACTGCACACGGTCTAAATGCGAGCCGGACAGAACGGGAGACAGATCAATAGTTCTTTATTAGTAGCAACACGGACCCACTTTATGTTGTCTGCACAAAGTTGTTACTACTAACTACTACTAAAATTGGAACATAGTTGTTTAAGCTATTTTACTACGTCTGAACATATAGATACGGATACGCGTTTGTATTTCTTTTTCATTAAATTGTTTAAAATGTTCAATCTTCTTAATGAATATTTAAAATTAACTTTTGAATACTGCTTCCTGTATGTATATTTCTTTTTGAAATATAATCTGCAGTGGTCGAAACGAATCTATAGTTTCAGATACTTGTGAAACAAGCGGCTCGCCCCGGATTCGTACAGGTCTTAATTATCGACCGATAGATTTTCCAGAAACTTTCTACATACAAACTTTGTCATGACAATAATGAATCCAAAAAAAATAGTTATGATTTTGCGACTTTGTTTTATCCTATGTTAAGATGATAAACCAAAATGCCGTCAATGATTGCACGTTTAACACTTTTTGTTTTTTTTTTATTATTTAAAATTAGAAATAGGTACATAATTATTATTCTGTTTGCTGCACTGACCATATTCATGATTACATTCAGTCCTATAATAAAAAGATGATCCGTTAAAAAAATATATAAAAATACCAATATGCGATAAAAATTTATAATCGAGCTTGTGTGAACTTTAACCGCAATATCAGTCAAGTAGTAAAGTACTCTACAAGTCTCCTCCTCGTTTCACTTATGCGTCTCATTTTTCAAGATATCTTACTCGTGCGCCCGGCTGCGCCTGCAACTGTGAGACTCTTGGGAAACTTTCTTACTTCCATCGAGAGGAAGGCAAAAGTACGGATGAAATACTTTTCTTTGACTACTTTATACACTTATCAATTTTGCTTAAATATTTAAATTAATTTTGGACAAATGTGAGTGTATATTTGGTCAAAATTCATATCAGGTATGCCTCTGTCTTTACTTTCGGTGATAATGGAAGTAATTTAACGCTGTGTTCAATAAAAATGTATAAAAACAATCGTGTATAACAATCGTATTTTTATCGAATAACATTAGTAATATGTATAAGTACATTGCACCGAAATCGTTTGTTAATAATTCGACATGAAGACTACCATAACTTACTAGCTATTCTTTTTTTAATAATATTTAAGTACATTCTTGATCAGTAAACAAAATCAAGCACTTTCTTGCTTGTATTCAAACCCCTCTTCATACTTCCCTATATACTTAACAAACGTTCTGAGCGAATGCAAGAGCAAGGTACATACATAAAAAGAAATGGGCCGAGCCTCACCAGACGCCTCATTCATCATATTCGGTAACCTACATTCAAAAAAAGAAAAATGAAATGCAAAAACCAAAAGTCACAAGCATACAGGGTGTATAAATTCATAACTCTTCCTTTAAGCTTGACGTTTCAAGAATAAATTAGATAAAAGGATTGTTCGTTTCACGCTTTGTCCCTTTTAAGGTGAGCAAATGATGACAGCCTTGCCGATCCACAAAAGCCACCCCCTCTAGAAGGAAATGGGATTCCAAATAAATATTTCGGAGATTTATGACATATGGATTACGGATTATGTGCAAGCTCGGTAGGTAACATTTTTGCTGTTCGCTTTGCAACTTCAATAAAGACTATAATCGTTTGGCCCTCTTGCCTACTTTAAAATAACAGGCATTGACACTACACCGATAGAATTATACACCAGCAAATAGTTTGTTCAAACATTATTTTTGTAAACAAAGTAATGCGAAAGTTTTTAGGGTGGATGGTTGGACGGCTTGACGACTTGCTTACTATGTACTCATACAGTTTATAATCTGGATTAACACTCTGGATTATACCTTTTAATCGTAAAAAATAAACTTATTCGTTATCATTTTCGCCCTTTGTTAGTAACATCGACATCTATCTCAAATTAGTTTTCTCTAAAGCTTACCGTACCTTTCCTAAATGGAAAGTACCAAAAGCACTTCATACACTAAGTGTATCAGTATTCATCATCATTTCGGACGGATGTCGGCGTCTGTAAAAAGGCTCATCTTTCAAGAGACGCTTCAAGGTTCAATCAAATAAGTAACATCTTTACTCTCCAAATATTTGCCCGTAAACTTGTTCGTTTGATGGAAAACTATCCAATTGGGCTCGTCATTTGAAACATAATTTATTCAAGTGAACGAATAACCTAACATCATGTCTTTAATCAGGTGCATGGGTAAGGCAGAGGTGTACTCAATAGTACACCTCACAAGAATAAGCATTGCCATTCAACGTGGCAATCGTGGCAATGCTGCCAGTCTTCTGGGCACGTTCCCAGACGACAGCGATGCGGAGGAGTACTTCGACGCCTTTTAAGTGTCTCTGCCCTTTTTGTATTCTTCTTATTTTTATTTTATTTTTAAATATTAGTTTTAGATTAGTACTTATCTTTTGTAAATATTTAGTAATAAATAACACCTTTTTATAATATCAAAAATCATAGTACACCCAGATTGCTATCTATCGGGCACCAATCGGGCCTCTGCGGCTGCCACTGAGAAATTCATACAAAAAACCAGTTCCACTGAGAAACAAACAAAATTATAGTTTTGCTCGACCTAGAAATCGAACCCTGGAACACATACTCATCAGTAACGCTTCCAACCACTAGACGCTGATCCTAACTTTATACTTAGGTACCTATTCAAAGTTCTTTGAAGTTCAGAAAAAGTAAAAGGGTTTTACTAAAACGATTCAAAGAAACCAATACCAATTTCAATCAGTAATAACTTTTAACCCTGCAAACATGCTCGCTACAAGTAGGTACTAAAAAGAAAATTAGAAACGTCAATCTCGAAGACAGAAATGCAATATTTTAATCAAAATCACTAGAACAGGAACACTTTGAATAGGAAAACGAACCTTTTCAAAACGAAAACTTAAAATCATTTTGAAAACTTCATCCAATCCAAAACGGGAACATAAATGAACAGTTCCCCTCGATTTTCATGTCCGCTAGTTCTCTTCATTGTACTTGGATTCAATTAAAACATTTCAGGAAGTTTGACTCTGATAGGGAGAGAAGGAAATATTCCAAGTTCGCATTGACAAGGTGACAGAGAATGTGGGACATAAAACTTTGCGGAGATAACTCATTCACATTCCACGCTTTTGTTTGTACAGCGCTATAGTTTGCTCTGTGACGACGCGAACTCTCGGAAAATGTAAAAATACGGATAAGAGCTTACCCACAAAGCTTTCTTAGATAGTCGACGTAAGAATAACTGGGAAACAATAAATATACAAACTTGAAGAGGTTGTTAAGACTTGAGTCGTGTCTATGCAGAGAAAATGCAGTTATACCGTGTAAAGAATAATGTTTCAAGTAGGTACCCTTGTATACCTTGGTTATTTGAATATACAGTGAGAAGTTTCCAAGAATTTATTTTAAATTCAAGAAGACAAAGAAACAATCTATCACCGTCTTGAAGAACAGCTACGTGGGTAAGTAGCGCAGCGCGAATACTTCTGCTAACTTTTATTACATTTTCCCCGAGCTTACTGTTTATGACCCCTTGCCGTTTATAACCGGGACGAGATATTTTTTATATCACACCTTCAGCCTCCAGAGACAGGACTCCAATAAAATGACGTATATTAATAATAATTCATGCTGAACATTATTGTCAGTTGCCTTTTTGTAATCGCTTTATCATACGAGTAGTACCTGACGTACCAGTATTGCTTTTAGCCTATCATTCTTTAAACATGCGCGTTTTCTTTGAAGATCTTTTAATCTTGAGTGAAGAAATTTTATATTCGTATGAATTTTCCTTTACCGCTACCTTCAAAAGCAGCAATATGATTGTAATCCCAGCCCGTAAATTCCTACACCAAACTTTTTTGTTCGGACCGATGGCAGTTTGTAGCAAATTCCGAGCGCTATACGAGTAAACAACTATTTTTTGAAAATATCGTAACAACCAGCTCGCATGGATGCACAAACGAAGCATTGCGAACAAAATATTTAAAACTGAACAGTTGAAATTTCCGTCGTGCGGGCAGCTCCGCGACTGTCACGTGCCAAACATGCGCCATTTATTTGTAGCGGCCTGCTTGTGACGCGCGCTCATTCTCCAAATATTTTCGTTGTTCGAGACTCCGGTACAGCGAGACTCTCGTGCGGTGCTCTCGTGTATACGTCACATCCACAGTAGTTTTTCAAACGCTGCTGGCTGTTCCTGCCCCAAAAACCTTTTCGGCCGTTGGATAACGGCCGAAAAGGGCATTCTCATATTCTGACATTTTCTTTGACTGCGCCCATTGTGGTCTACGTTCCTCTTAAAATACGACAACGACATCTTGAAAATAGCTTTGCTCGTTCATATTACCGTTTCACAATTTTGACTCCGTCTATTGGTTCACACCAACGACGATATAATACTAGACTCCGCATGCACGATCTAAGGAACAAAAAATATTCTGTCAACTCGCTGAGGTACTTCGTAAGCGAGGGGGACGGGGTACTGCGTTGTAATTGGCTAACTCAAGGTCTGTTCTGTCTCAACGTATGTTTACGGCTCACAGGATTGGTCGAAATGAAACGAATATAAGACTTTTTTGCCTGATGTGTTGACAGACATCGGTCTCCTGTTATTACGAGTCTAGTATTATATCGTTGTTAGTTCACACTGTGAGAGAGTGAGAGCTTTTAATAAGATTAAAACAAAATATATGGCTCGCTACTCTACTTGTACGACCAGCGAATCTCTTACGCTAGCATTGAAATTAGATTTTCCCCTTAATATTTTATAGCTTACTGACATTATCAGCATCATAACTTACAAAGATAATGGTCGTTACATGCTCCGGGGAATCTTATATGCAACATTACAATCGCGTCATGGGAGCCAAAGTGGACCGCGAGCAACTATGTAATAGGCTGATTCCCGGTTCTGTCAATATTCCATTTATATAACGGGTATGTGGTGGTCAGTGAACCACCGCTTCGCTGTTCGCCTAAAAGCTTTCCTACAATCTACGAAACTACATTCCGTTCCACAATGCTGCAGTGCATTTATTTCTCCCAAAGCCTACAACATCGTTTATGTTTGTTACCCAGTTAAACGTTTTTGTATTTTGAAAATTCGCTCGTTTTATAAAGCAAAAAATTTTCCTTTGTAGATATACAACAAATCTTTTTGAAATAAAATCTAATTAACCCTTAATGAAACGTTCCAAGTCAAAATACTCCGAGACATTTTAATTCTTAGAAAATAAATTCTTTTAATGAGGGAAATTTTCCTGAAGCTATGTGTTTTCTTTGTCCTTTGAGATACCAAGATATTAATAGGTACTACAATAAAGAAACAAATTACAAAACTAAAATATTCCAAAGAATATGACGTTGAAACATGCCTTTCATAATAACCTTTAATCTCACGTACCTAAACCGCGGAGTGAGTAATATAAACACAAGACGTTCGACATTAAGTGGACGACACGCGTTCGCAACACAAATCATTTTTCATACACCTGAAAATTAATTTGATTTCATCTGTTATGACAGTTCTCATCTACATTTTCTGCGCGGGCTTTCGTCCCGTATCGCTTTCACTTGGTGTAGTTGTCTATTTCAAAAGTTGATGCCAATCTCTAGTTCGACAGCAAACGCCGGTATTTTCAGCTGTTTGCAGTCAATAGAACTTTATTTGAACACTTAGAGTTAGGTAACTGATTCGAAATATGAAACCTATTACATCCATGTTCCTAAAATATTTGAAAAGTTCTACTGATAGCTTATAGTACAGAACAAAGCAATTCACCTGTGCTTCAGGCGTACCTGTATGAAAGTGTTCCCGGGTCAAGTATAGTCAAACTCAAATGTAGGTAATCTTTGAAAGGACAACGTGGAATCAACCACAGTTTGTATTATAGAGTTGATATCGATTTTAAACAATAACTGTAAGATTCAATGTCAAGCTTCACTCGCTGTAGATTAAGCGACACCTGTTACATTGACGATGCTATAATATTATCTGATAACTTTCATAGATTTACTGCTGTCGTGCAGTGTCATTCGTTTAATTTTAATATCGAGTGTAGGTTGGCAATGAGAAAGTCAAGGAGTGTATTCATTTTGATCAGGCACAACAGCGCACGTGCGCGACTCTATCCCCTCCGGGTAGAGGTTAAAATACAACGGCTGGTCCCCCGGGGCGAGCTGCTTCGTAATTCATTCATTTTTATTCCGAATGCCACTCGCAAGAGCAGTTAGCTTGCGGAAAATCGTTACCGGCGTCGACAATCGCCATGCGGACTACTGATACACGCAACGCATCACTTACACATAAATTTACGGACGCGGCTTCTTTACATCGCGCCAGAATCGCCGGTCCCCGGGAACGTGGTCACTGAGCTAGAGATGGGGCACAGACACTGCGCGGCACCGCCGGCTCGGGCCGGTCGCGGCGTGGACTCGGCGTGAACGTGCGGCGTGCGCGTGGCGGGCACGAGGGCGTGTTCGCGACGTCGGCGGCGGCTCAGGTGGCTGGGACGCGCTGCGGAGCGGGACGAGCGCTCGCACGGGCCAGCGCCGACACACGACAGCCTCCGTCGCAATGACGAAGCGGCCGGGTACGCGCGCGCGCTCTGCGACGCAGCCTCCGAATCTCTCCGATTGGCTCCGAGATCTGACGACGCAGGGGTGAACAAACCCGCCACGCTTCTCCTTCTAACACAGTGACGAGGTTAAAAAGGATTTAGACTTTCTCGTAGCATTTTACGGTTCGATCGTCCTCAACGTACACTTTGTAAATCTAGACACCGTCTCAGTTGTGAACTTGTCTGAATTGGGTATAAATCCTAGAGATCTAGACGTCGCATGTGAGGTTATTCGGATCCTAATCGGCGCGCGATAAGCTGTGAACCACGTTACGATCTTGAGATGAACAACCTTCAGATACACACAAACGTCGTTCTAGCGCTCAAACGGTTGTTAGGAAATAAGAAATCAAACAAAGAACAGCAACTAAGTGTCATTGTAGTTAATCCGGAAAAATACTCAAAGTATCTTCAATGAATACCTCTTGATTAACGTAATAATAAATCCATAACGTCAACGAGAACATTCCAATAAATTGACATTTTAACAATTTAAATTCTTCGAATAAAAGTGCTGAGCTCTGATCGAAAACGATTAAAACTGCGCAAATTGATATCCCTGGGAACGCGGCAGGTGACGCCAACTCCAGGAAAAACATATCCATTGTGCCGGAGGCTCTGTCGGCACCCGGCCTGCGGCGAGTGCCGGGAACGGCGGCTAATGCTTCTTACTGTGTATGGTGCTTTATCGATGATATTCCATTCAAAGAACGCAAGATATTTATGTGAAATGGAAATAAATTATATTCCATTCATATTTCACCTCAACATATACTTTTTTTTTAATGTAAATAGCACAATGTATTCAAAACTACTTCGTAACTAATACTCAAACTTGATAGTCATCTAACGAGTTATAAATACGGAAAATTCTGTATACTTTGACATGTGCACGGATCCCTTTTGATTAACCAAAACGTGTAGGGTTTAAAGAGGATTAGGTTGATTAATTCTTAATTACAAAACGTAAAAGGGGCTAATATAATAATCAATATAAAGCTCACCGCGCGAAAATAATTTGAACGATTTTAAGGGAAGTATCCTTTAAAATCGTTCAAATTATTTTCTTCTATCTTGATGGATCACTATTCATTAACCGTCACTTCATTTTAGTACTTATCAAAATATATTATTTAAAAACTCATTTAAAGTTTGCAAGCACCAATTAAAATACATTTGCACGTTTTATAAACAATCCAGTAGACAGCTACGGTGCTACAAATAGTTCGTAGCTCGTAGTTTGTAGACTCGTAGCGCGTAGCTCGTAGCAAGCGAAACACTAACGCAGCCCCTAATTCCTTTTGTTGTTTGAAAGCTTTTGCATAATCGCATTCAAAACATAAATAAATATTTGTACAAAACAACTGCGCTATTATTTTAACGAAGTTTGCATATTTCTGTTAATGTTATATCTTTTGTTTAGTATGTAAATAAACAGAATTCATTAAAATAATGAAAATACCTACCGTCAGATCATTTTAGTTTTGATATAATTTTATAAAATAATGAGCTTTATAAAATAAAGAGCTGAATGGTGCTGATGCATGTGTCATGTTCGTGTACGGGCGCTGTCAGTTGAGACTGGTCATCTCTTAGCTGCCACGGCTTATTTTAATAATTATTGATCATTTTGTTTTTGAATTGTCTTTGTTTTAATTGTTACTCTGGACACTTTTAATCAAAAACTTGCTACATCGTTCTCACATAATGTACCACCTCAAATGAATGATGTAACAAAGGTTCTGTAATAATTCTGGCGTTCTAAAAAGAGTGTCCATGGAGTTTCTTGCACGTTCTTCTCCATAGAGATCTACTTCTTGGAACGGGCATCTACGGTACTTTCACAGTTTTTATGTCTTGTGACTGGGACTGTAGCACCATAAATTTTGTAGTGTTTAATAATATTCCTTTGATTGTCTTTGACAATTCAAAAGTGCCTGTAACTGGCCTACTTGAAATAAATGCTTTGATTTTGATTTTGAAAAAAAATCAAAATTATGTTTCTACAATGAAACTGTGTTTTTTATTGGGTGAGTTGTGTTGTGTAATTCGCCGATTATATAAAATAAAACAACGAGCCCGTTATTTTATGAATTTCTAACTAACGGACTATTAAGGACGATGCCTTACGGTGCGTACAGACTATGTAACATAACATGTTATATAACATTGTTATATAACATTTTTCATAGTGTGGTCATGTTATATAACATTGTTATATAACATTTTACATACATTTGTAGTGTTATATAACAATGTTATATAACATTGTTACATGGTCTGTACGCACCTTTAGGAACAAAATCCAATACAAAACGGACAGCAAGGTAATGCTTTTATTTGGTACAGTTATCACAATAATAACACGCGCATGAATTTATTATTGTATTATAATATTAATTTGAGCCGGCAGCAAACACGTCGCCGTGGTCCGGGCTTTCAGCAATCAGCATTTCAAATGGATTAGCGGCAACTAACCGCAGCTAAAAGCTATAACGAGTAGTTCAGTTTCTAAGATTAAGGCGGCGGTAGTCGCGAGCTCGAACTCACTGGCAGGCATGGTCAAAAACCATGATATTTCACCGGAAATCGAGCCATATTGTACATGTGTGCGCGAGCGTCATCCCCCGTGGAGAAAACAGGGGAAAACATTATTCAGTGAGATGCACGATCATTCAGAGTAAAAGGCGCGCGTAAAAAAATACGAAAAAGCCTTTGGAAGAAGGGGTTTTATGAAAAATCCATTGCACCAATTAATTTCAAATAAAATTTATTAAATTCTTCGATAAATTTGCAGTGTCGGTACGGACTTCGTTTTGGAAATTTGATGCTTCTTTAGCTTCTAATTTACACCTAAAGTTGTGTTAAAATTAGCAAAAAAACGAATCTTTAGAAGCTCGTAACTTTTTAATAGCTTCATATTTTACAATTCTGCTTCCGTACAGACAAAATTAATAATGAGACAAAACGATACCATGTTTAATTTTGGATGTACCTTGTCAAATAGTGGAGTAAAACCCCAACGAAGTTTCTATGGAAAAAATGTTGACTTGTTTGACCTTAACGGATCATTTTGACACTGTCGTTATCAATATTCATATATTTCGCGATTAAATAATGGTGAGCAGTGATGGCCCAGTGACATCGGTCCCGACTTACGAATTGTAGGTCGTGGGTTCGAACCCCCCCAGGCGCATTACTTTGTGTAAATTATTTCATCACCACCTGCTCTCAAAACGGTGAAGGAAAACATCGTAAGGAAACCGGCATGTCCTAGAACCAAAAATTCGAAGACATAATATAATACATGTGACATCTACCAACCCGCACTGGGCCTGCGTGGTCGCTTATGGCCCACTCCCTCTCACAGAGAGGAGGCCTGTGTCCCAGCTGTGGGAACATTATAGGCTGATGATGATGATGAAATAATGGAATAGGAGTTCTAGAAAACGAGATATTCAACCGACTGCAAAATAGGAGAAGGTCATCGTTGTAGTAATCGGGAGTAATGGTTTCAGTATTCGAAGTCTTAGTCTTTGGGTAAAACGGGACCCTATTACTAAAACTACGCTTTCCGTCATCTGGCTGTCTGTCTGTCCGTCTGGCACCAGGCTATATCTCATAAACCTTGATAGTTAGACAGTTGAAATTTTCACAGATGATGATGTCTGTTGCCGCTATAACAACAAATATATTATTATACTAGCTTCTGCCCGCGACTTCGTAAGCGGATCCTGTTGCTTATGTCAGCGACAACGGGGTTGTCAAAATCGAAGATCTGAAAAGTGTGATACCTACCCAATTCCAAGAGCCCGGGTAAAAAAAATAATGGGAGTTTGGCCAGTAGAGTAAAATTGTTATTTCATCGTCATCGAAAATCAGTCCTAAACTGTTACCGCCTTCACTGCGTGGAGGTACTATAGTAGGTACCTCCACGCAGTGAAGGTTATAATTATACAGTGAAATTAGTGATAGCTTTGATTTCCACATCAGGTGCTCCAGATCTTCAATTTTTATACATCAATAGATAATGCTCATCAGGTTGAACAACTCTTGCTACGACGTCATTCCGGTATATGTTAGTAGTGTAGCTGGGCTCTCGGTGTTCAACATCAGGTGTTCCAGATCTTCAATTTTTATACGTCAACAGAGAGTGCTCATCAGGCTGAACAGCTTTGCTAAGACGTCATTCCTATATATGTTATAGTGTAGCTGGGCTCTTGAAGTTCCACATCAGGTGTTCCAGATCTTCAAATTTATTCTCTCAGCAGAAAATGCTCTTCACGTGGAACTATTTTTGCCATCGCACCATTTTTGTATCTCTTATAGTTTAGCTGGTCTGTTGCGGTTCTGCACCAGGTGTTCATGTTTCCAAGATAAATTATTCCGTCATAAATGATTTCTGTGTAGCTATAACCATTAAGGTTGCACACGCGACGGAAGCTTAAAAAAAATGGAGTAACCTCTCCCATTTTCTCAACATTTCCCTTCACTACTTGCTCCTATTGATTGTAGCGTGATGAAAAGTATACTATAACCCGCTCAGGAGAAAAATAATTGTACCAAGTTTCGTTAAAATCCGTCGAGTAGTTTTTGTTTCTATAAAGGGTTATACAGACAGACAAACAGACAGACAAAAATCTTAGTGATTGCAGTTTTGGCATCAGTATCGATCCCTAATCATCCCCTGATAGTTATTTTGGAAATATATTTCATGTACAGAATTGACCTCTCTACAGATTTATTAAAAGTAGGTAGGTACCTACCCATACAACCAAAGAGATTTAAAAGAACTAATATAGTTTAATGTCTTTGCATACATATTATAGATAAATTACACCCAGACACAGGACAAATGATCATGCTCATCACACAAACATTTGTCCTGGGTGGGAATCGATCCCACGACCCCCAGCATAGCAGTCAGGGTCACTAACCACTAGACCAACAGGCCTGTCAACGTTCAGTTTCTGCCGTTTTAAAAGACTATGGTAGGTACATAAGGGCGCTCCCTCACCGGGAGCATAATTCGTGTGTAATGTAACTAATGTAACATTATTGATTCGACTTTGAGCATTACATTACAATACAACCTCCCTGACTGATGAGCATTCGCGTACATCTATACATATAATAAAACTATAGAAAAATCGTTTTTGTACATCAAAATAAAATCCAAAAAAAATAGCTAGAGTGTTGAAGGACAACCAACGGAACCCATTTCCAGCATTTTTAGAATTTTTGTCTGTTTGTCTGTTTGTCGGTTTGTCGGTTTGTCGGTTTGTCGGTTTGTCGGTTTGTCTGTTTATTTGTGGCTCCATCACGTAAAATGTACGAAAGCAATGTAGATAACCTTTATACACAACGATTGAGCGTAACTTGAGGACTAATTTAGTTTTTGTTTCATTGCAATCGGTTAAGTCTATCAAAAGATATTTGAATTTAAAGTGTTCCAGACCCAGAAGTAAAATTACGGTCAGTTTACACCGAGACGCGTAGTTCAGTAGCGCGATCTAGCTTGGAATAGAAAAACTACATACCTATTCAAATATGGTGTGGACTGGAGAGTGGAGTGGTTTGGAGTGGAGTAGAGTAGAGTAGAGTAGAGTGTAATGGAATAGAATGGGATGGTTTGGGATGGAATGGAAAGAAAGAAAAGGTTTTTATTAGACACACTAGAATGGGAATGAGTGGGATGGAGTAGGATGGAGTGGGATGGAGTGGGATAGAATCGGATGAAGTGGGATGGATTAGAATGGAGTGCGATGTAGTGAGATGGAGTGGGATGGAGTGGGATGGAGTAGGATGGAGTGGGATGGAGTGGGATGGAGTGGGATAGAATCGGATGGAGTGGGATGGATTAGAATGGAGTGCGATGTAGTGAGATGGAGTGGGATGGAGTGGGATGGAGTGGGATGGAGTAGGATGGAGTGGGATGGAATCGGATGGAGTGGGATGGATTAGGATAGAGTAGGATGTAGTGGGATGGAGTGGGTTGGAGTGGGATGGAGTGGGTTGGAGTGGGATGGAGTGGGATGGAGTGGGATGGAGTGGGATGGAGTGGGATGGAGTGGGATGGAGTGGGATGGAGTGGGATGGAGTGGGATGGAGTGGGATGGAGTGGGATGTAGTGGGATGGAGTGGGATGGAGTGGGATGGAGTGGGATGTAGTGGGATGGAGTGGGTTGGAGTGGGATGGAGTGGGATGGAGTGGGATGGAGTGGGATGGAGTGGGATGGAGTGGGATGTAGTGGGATGGAGTGGGATGGAGTGGGATGGAGTGGGATGTAGTGGGATGGAGTGGGTTGGAGTGGGATGGAGTGGGTTGGAGTGGGTTGGAGTGGGATGGAATGGGTTGGAGTGGGATGTAGTGGCATGGAGTGGTATAGAGTGGGATGGAGTGGGACTGAGTGGGATGGAGTGGGATGGATTAGGATGGAGTGGGACTGAGTGGGATGGAGTGAGATGAGTGGGATGCAGTGGGATGGAATGGGATGGATTAGGATGGAGTGGGATGTAGTGGGATGGAGTAGGATGAAATGGGCTGGAGTGGGATGGAGTGGTATTGAGTGGGATGGAGTGGGATGGAGTGGGATGTAGTGGGATGGAGTGGGTTGGAGTGGGATGGAGTGGGTTGGAGTGGGTTGGAGTGGGTTGGAGTGGGATGTAGTGGGTTGCAGTGAGATGTAGTGGGATGGAGTGGGATGGAGTGGGACTGAGTGGGATGGAGTGGTATTGAGTGGGATGGAGTGGGATGGTGTAGGATGTAGTGGGATGGAGTGGGTTGGAGTGGGATGGAGTGGGTTGGAGTGGGTTGGAGTGGGATGGAGTGGGTTGGAGTGGGATGGATGAGGATGGAGTGGGACTGAGTGGGATGGAGTGAGATGGAGTGGGATGGAGTGGGATGGATTAGGATGGAGTGGGATGTAGTGGGATGGATAGGATGAAATGGGCTGGAGTGGGATGGAGTGGGATTGAGTGGGATAGAGTGGGATGGAGTCGAATGGAGTGGGACTGAGTGGGATGGAATGGGATGGAGTCGGATGGAGTGGGATGGAATAGGATGGAGTGGGATGGAGGGGGATGGAGTGGGATGGAGTGGGATGGAATGGGATGGAATGAGATAGAATGGGTACTCTAATCCAGTAGCAATTCTTCTGAATCTGAACGACAGAGGGCGTTTATTATAATCACCTCAAATATTCTTGAAAAATAAATTCTAAATACAGGGATTATATGAAAACGATATGATTTATAAAAACGTGGCGAGAATTAAGCGCTTCGCACTAAAAAATACATTGTTAAGTTCCGACATCCACGCGAACGAAGTCGCGGGCACAGCTAGTTTAGTATAGATTTGATACAAGGTGCGCATTGTAAATTGTAATGCACGGTTCTCCTCCTTCTCTGATGTAAACTCGTTTTGTATCATTACAAGGTACGCATTGTGATGCTCGATTTTCCTCCCTCACTGATGAAATGCTGGAATCTTTAACGTCACATTACAGCTCGCGGTGAAGGAGCGCTTAAACCCTTCGTGCGCGAGTACGACTCGCACCGCACCGCTTGACAACTTTATATTGTCTAATTCATTTTTGGTTTACTTATCTATTTCCGTTTATGATATCGCGTAAAGGTCATGGCACATAAAAGCAGCACCGCAACTGCACAGCTGCAGCACGGCGTCACTTCGAATTTAGCTACGGCTAGCCGTTAGCATGCTAAGCGCGAGTCGCCCGCGAGGTGTAAGGCGCGGGCCACATAGAAGACGTAAGACGCAGACGGGGCGGAGACATAATTATTATGTCTCTTCGGCGTCTCTTTTATACAAAATGTATAGAAGCGTCGCGACGTAAAACATACAGAAGAGACGGGGCGTGGGCGCGCCTCTCTAAGGCGCGGGCCACATAGAAAAGTCGTATGACGAGGACGCGTCGCGTGGCGGACGTGCGAAAATACATGAGAGTCGCGTCCGCGCCCCATCTCTTCTCTGTGTTTTACGTCGCGACGCTTCTAAGCATTTTGTATGAAAAAGACGCCGAAGAGACATATGTCTCCGCCCCGTCTGCGTCTTACGTCTTTTCTATGTGGCCCGCGCCATACATCTTCGCCCGCCCGCGACGCGTCCTCGTCTTACGTCTTTTCTATGTGGCCCGCGCCTAAGCTCGCAGTCCGCGCGCCGACTGCGAGGTGCAAGCTTGATGCCACCTTGAACATTTTGTTATAAGGCACTTGTTTCGCTAGCAACTCGGAGTCGGCGCGCCCGTCGTAAGCACGCGGTCGGCGTGCTGTAAGCACGCCCGCGCCGCCGCCCGCCCGTCTGCTCGCTTGCAGCGCGCGGGCTGCAAGGCGAGTTCTATGGTAGCGGTAAGCGCGCAGACTCCCCTTGGCTTATTCATATTGACATTATGAAATATAATATTACGAGTATACGACACATGATTTAAGGCTCTAATTTGAGTGACAAGTTAAGTGCTAGGTTGGAGCCGTGACATTGCCGTGCCGGTATGGTGTGCCATAATAATTATGACCTGTATGCAGGGCCCCCGCTACCATATGCGCAAAGTGTGCAATGCACACGGGCGCCATCCTTTAGGAGCGCCAAAGCCAGGGGCCCAGAAAAAAATGTAAAAAAAAACAAAACTAACTTTTAAATAAAAGTTGAGAACTTAAATAGGATTAGGTTTAAGTACCTACTAAAGACTTCAAATGTTTGATCTCACTTTTAAATAAAAACTTGAAGTCCGGAAACATTAAACTTTTAGAGCTCACTGCGTTCGCTCTTCTATGAAGAATTGCCGTGTCCTATTCCAAAAAGCTAAAAATTTTCGCGCTCGCTTCAAATAAAGTTGACATTCGCTTTTCATGGCTTCGTTTTTGATAGCTCATTTTTCAATAGCAAATGCTTCTAATGTTAGTTAATCTTGTCTTGGTCTACAAAAATTTAAATTTGTCTTCTCTAAGATAAGAGAAGAGAAAAAAATGTTTGAAGTTTTAAATTAAATACCTACTTCAGTTTCTATTTTTGATGAAACTTTCATTTTATACTTTCTACCTTCCCAATGAAAGCAATAGAGGGCCTACACAGGCTCTGTGCTTAGGGCCTCGGAAACTCTTAATCCGCCACTGGCCACACTAACGGGAAATGCCGTTAATTATCACAATGATGATGACGTTTATACGAATATTTAAAGTCTAAAGTCTAAAATCGAAATTTTCTTTCCACAAAAATCTTATACCTATAAGATTTTTGTGGAAAGAAAATTTCGATTGCGGACAGGCCTCTAACCTGCGATCTTCCGATCAGTACCTATACTGGACCGATTCTTTCCACAAAATGTTTTTATCACATATAAAATCTATTATCGCGGAAATTAACGGGATTTCCTGTTAGTGTAGCCCCGCATAAAAAACAGACATTCCTAAACATTTTTTCTATCTAAATAGACTGGTCGCGGGATTTATTTCCTCACCGTGACTCCGGAACATAAAGGGCTATTGAAGGACACCGTGGATTTTAGTCAGTAGGTACAAGTCTGACAGTCCCTCCCGCCCTGCCTGGGGTGGGAGGACTCATTTGATGATTTTGCCACGCTAAAAAAAAAACTAAATAAACTCAATGCGTTTTTTGCAGAAGATGACTACTAATTCTTTTTTAATTGATAATTGACTATTGTTCCCAATGCTGAAACCCAAGCACTGAAGGTCTTTGACGCCCGCTTGCTGTTACATTCATGATGAAGTAATTTACAAAATGCTTGCCTAAGGCGAACCCGCGTAGTAAGGCGAGTTCCAAGGATAATGAATAAAACGAAGACATAGAAAATAATAGAAACGTATATTTTAATCATAATCAAAATCTTATTACAAACAAACATTAGGTAAACTATATTCAACAGTAGAATCAGACAATACAACAGGGCCCTTGTGTTCTAAAGACATTTCAAATGCGTCGCCATCTTCGGTCAATTTATCGAAGAAATAGCTCGTATTCACCTTACCAATCATAGAATTGTTATTGCTATTAGTACTGAACCTAAAGTTACTTCGAACTGGACTATCTCTCGGCGTAGAACAGTTATTATGAATTTGAGTAAGAATAGATTTCCTCATACTCATTTTCTTAGGTGTCGAATATTTTTCAAAGACTAGTCTGACTAACTTATTGTCCACTTTAGCTGTTTTTACTTCAATAGGCCTTGAAATAATTTGGTCTATAATGTCTGATATATCACCTTCACTGGTTTCACCCTCAGTCTTATTTAGAAAACTTAAATAGTGTGCGTTCACTTTATTTTCTTTATTGCTACCACATTCATCGTCTAAGACTTTGCAATCATCACTAAAAGGCACATTATACATATTATTACTAACATCACAAGTCAAAGACATGTTTTTTAAGCTTTTTCTAAGAGAGTTCATTAATTTGTTGTTAGTTCTTCTCTTTTTTGCTATAAAGCTGTTCAAAGTTTTCTGCCCTTTCTTGGTATTATTTTTAATTTTTCTTTTTAATCTGTTGACATTAACACTGACGTTTAAGGCGCTTGTGTTTGTTTCCTTTGCTTGTATGTCTAAAGATTTTATAGACGCGTTTATGTTGTCTATTGGTTGTAAAGTTTTTGGTTTTCTATTATATTTTCTTTTAGGTTTATCAGGATTAGGGTTAACGTTTTCCTTTTTCTTTCGAGTTCTAGTTTTTTTCTCTTTTGGAGGTTTCTTGATGGACTCTTCGTAGGCTTCTACTACTTCTGGGTAGTATTTGCGCATCAAATCTTGTCTTTCCGTTGTAGTCCACACCACTAAGGGATCTTCATCTTCTGTGAACAAGTCACATCACCTTTAATTTCATATTTTAACCATGCACACAACATCACATCTATAATTCCCGAAAAGTTATATGGGCTATACCAGGTTAATAAAATAAATGCCTGAATTAAATAGTATTACGTGCTTCGCATTCTACATAATTATTACACAGACATTGAATTTAAGGTATAATCTTCTAGAAAAATATGCTACTTCTACATTTTCATCACTAACCAAACGATAACTTACCATCAAACTGATCATCAGGTATAAGTCCTTCATATTGGCCATCAATGTCAGCCCAGACTACTTCAAAGCTCGGTACACCTGCAAGGAAATAATGTCTTTATTAAAAATATACAAAGAACCAATTTCACAAATAAAATCAGCTCATTTAAACAGGGTTTATCAGACTTTATCAGTTGTCCGTATTACCATTGTTAAAGGATATAATATTATCGACGCCAACAGCGTCGATGACCAACTTCACTATCTACCACCGCATATAGCCTTTATGTCGTAGTAGTTAGGATCATTTGGCTTTGATTTTGGCAACGCAAATCCGTAGTATTTCATCGCATCTCATCATGAGTAACGGTCAGTTCACACCGAGACGCGACGCGGCGCGACGTG
Organism: Agrotis clavis; assembly: GCA_954870645.1. Taxonomy (NCBI): domain Eukaryota; kingdom Metazoa; phylum Arthropoda; class Insecta; order Lepidoptera; family Noctuidae; genus Agrotis; species Agrotis clavis. Next base: position 13,512,577 of record OX940919.1, on the reverse strand, counting down.
ACGCAACGATACTTCAAATGTGTATCTTTTCTTGTAGTACCTAAATAAAGTCAGATTTTGAGTTGCTATTCAAACGCAGCGCGCCGCGTTGCGTTCAGAAAGGTGTTTCTTTTCGTGTAGGAAATAGAGTTAGATTTCGAGTAGTTCTATTGAAATGTGCGCGCAGCGCCTTGTCTCGGTCTGAGCTGACCCTAAGGACGCTGATGTTTAGATATTATAAACGGAATGATGTGTACCTCTAGGATTCCTCTTTTTCTTGATAAGCGTAGCCTTTAAAGACCTGCAAGGCACATTATCTTGAAAGTGCCATTTAGTTAACAGTGGCAAGAATTTCTCGACACAGTATCGTTCTGACCAGTCCAGTTTATTTGTCATCAATTTCTGAAAAAATATTCTGAATTTAAAACATTCATAAATTCCGTTCCATCTATTTTTATACAAACTAAAGTCTGGCTGTCAAAGAAACGTATCGCCGGCTCCACACGTTGGCCGTGTTTGCCGAACAGAAGGAGACGGCGCTATACCAGAAAGCAAGACGCAAATAATTCTATCTCGTTTCTTAGTATAGCGCCGTCTCCCTCTGTTCGGCCAACACGGCCAACGTGTGGAGCCGGCGTATCATATGGCACTCAGTAACAGTGAAGATATTAATGAAAAATTGAAAAAGGAAGCATGATTTTCGGAGATAATCAAAACTGACGGTCCCGCTGCTCGAGTCCTATTGGTAGTAGCATGATGTTATTTATAGCGCCTAGCCTACCTGGACAAATAGACTATCCAACACAAAAAGAATCTCTCAATTCGAAGCAGTAGTTCCTGAGATTAGTATGTTCAACCAAACAAACTCTGCAGCTATACCTATGTATACACTATTTCGATACAGTCAGAGATTGCCGTACACTGAAGAACGGACGCCTCCCCCAAAGAGTACCAACCCTCCCAGTCCTGGGCACTCCGCATCCATCCGCTGCCAGTCACATTTCAAATCATTTTTGAAGTGAAAACTTCTTTAGCGGCGTTGTACACTTTTTCTGTAATGGGTAAAAAATTTAAAACTCGCGTCAGGGTCACGTGACCCTGATCGAAAATGAGTAAGACGTCATTCAAATTAGTTAATTTCATATCTGTACTACTCCAGTTTTAAAATAAAACATAGTAACAAAAAAGTTTTCACTTCTACCGGCACTCCTGGAGTGCAACCTTTTTTTTTATTTCAAATCATCGACCCATCTTGCCGCAGGGCGTCCTAAAATAATACGCTAGCCTATTCACGGTCTCCACTCTAGCACATGTCTGCTATTCTATAATCGTATTTAGTTAATTACCATAAACTGGATTAAGCTAGGAGTGGGGTTCTTCAAGGTGTTCAGATCAATCTTGTCCGGGGGAGTGTTCATGAACTCCTTCATAACTTTAGGCTCCGGGAAGGGAGCGCCACACGTCAGTGCTCTATTGCGAAGAGATAGTTCACGCTTCACTTCCGCAGCTTTGGTTCTGAAAACAAGAAAAATGTGTACTTTGTTCAGTTGTTGCATTTTATAATTGAAACCTTATCTGTTTTCCTATAAGGATTAAATTACATTACAACCATGATCTCGTGCACCCTACACCCCACCCTCTCTGCCTACTTATTTTGTCTGATTTTAATCATCTGATGAAAAAACAAATTTTGATTACTTAAAAAACTGTATGATATCCTACTAATATTATAAATGCGAAAGTTTCTGAGGATGTATGTATGTGTGTGTGTTGTGTGTGTAGGTATGTTTGTTACTCTTTCACGCAAAAACCACTGAACGGATTTGGCTAAAATTTGGTACACAGTTCCCATGGGATAATTTTCGAGTTGTAGCGGGTGAAGCCGCTGGCAACAGCTAGTCTACTATAATAATACTTGTGATAAATTAAAAAAATATATATCTATGTTCAAATGGATACTTACTTGTGTCCAGTATCTTCGCAGCCACGGTTCGTGACGCACAGCGGGCACCCATTCCTGCCGTGCGTCCGTCCGAAGTGTCCGCACCGGTCACACCGACCTGGGGCCGACAACCAGCGGCTTCTCTCCTCATAGCGATCAGGGTCTGTCACCCACGATAACAACCTGTTTACACAATACCATCAAAATTAATCACAACATAATCCTCCGAAGCTCGTCACTAATAGTAGGTACATTGTTATCCGAGGGGTGAAAGTTACTTATTGCACTCCCGACACGGGGTTTAGCGCCCGTAACGTAGTGACATCAGTTGAAACTAAATAATATTAAAGCTGTAAAATATTACAGCTTTAATATTATTTAGTTTAAACTTTGTTTTTTAATTTAGTGGCTGTATAAAAAGTTACAACATGGTTCAATAAAAATATCAAAATAGAACTACTTTTTTTTCTTTTTGGCAGCTGTCAGTTGAAAGCGATTCTCCCTAGGCCTGCGATGGATAACTTTCAAACGACTAATCAGACATATAATGACCTACTTTCAGAGTATGAGTTATGAAAAAGAGAAATAAAAGCTGCACAAGCCGATCTTCAGGGTAAAGCCGCGTTTGCTGAGGTTGGTCTGTGGTAGTTAGTTATAGCGATTTTCCTCTATGCCTTGGAAAGCACGCAAAGCCTCAATCCTGCAGCTTGTACAGAACTTCATGCAACTGACAATTAAGTAGATCTTTGACAGTCGTTACTGATAGCGAGAAGCTATAAACCATCGCTGCCCTATCCTTAAATTTAAGATAGGCCAGCTACGGCGCTGCACTATGCTGGACGCTCCGACCTCTGTCGCTTCAATATGTACCTAATTATAATAAATTATAGTTTACCTTGGAATGACATCCTTTTCAGGGATAGTGTGCAGAAACGATACGACTGTGGTAATAGACGAGCCGCACGCGCCGAGCCCGTAGTCGCAGCCGCAGAGTAGGGCCAGAGCCACCATTTTGTTACGGCCAAAACCTACAACAATTTACAATTGGTTATTATTAACCCGAAACTATGTTAGCATACTCTCATATAGACTCGCTGTCCGATCATGAACCATACCCGTGTCGACGACGCATCGTGTTCCACGTGCGACTAAAAGAACTCTTAGTAATTTGGGTGGTGGGCCATGGGTGGGCACAAGCCTGCGTCACGGAACTGTCCAAACGAGTAACCATGACCCTGGAACGTAAAAGGCAATTGATGGAACATGGTGGGTTTTACTCAGTGCGAGTCTGACATCTCATTTGAAGATTAAAATGTAAAAAAAAGCATAGGTGTATTTTTATTCTTATCTTTACTTCTACACAAATTATATAGCTGAAGAGTTTGTTTGGTTAAACGCGCTTATCTCAGGAACTATTAAAAACTCAACAATATATTTTTATTAAAAATAAAGGATTGTTTCTAAAACAGTAAAGTTCCTAAAAAGTAGCCTAAGTTTCTCCTTATTACATCAGCTACCTGTCAATAGAAGTCCCGTCAAAATCGGTCCAGCCATTTTAGAGATTAGCCATTACAAACAGACAGACAGAGAAAATTTGTAAAAATATGTGTATATACTGTACCTACCGTATTATATTCGTATAAATGTAGTAAAAACGGTTATTTTAATATTACAAACAGACACTCCAATTTTATTTATATCTATAGATTATTTTTGTATTGGAGTAGTTAGTCCATTTATCGAGGAAGGCTATAAGCACAGCTATAAGTATAGGCTATTGTAATTGTAACCGGTGGAAACGTAGGTAGTGAATTGTACTTTAACCTAGTTATTAAGATGTATTTAGATACAAGCTACAATATACAATTGTTGGTTTTCCCAAATAAAATAAAATATAACATCACGCTACGGACAAAAGGCGCAGAGCAGCGGTTGAAAACGTAGAGAACAGCTAGTTGAGAAACAAAGTTCTTTAACCATTATAAGTAACTGTACCATTGCTCTTATACATAACATCAGCATCGTAGCAGTCGACGGAGCCCTGCAGCGCTCCGCCCCCGGCCGCGTTGGACACGCTGAAGTTGCGGTACACGCGCTTAGCGCCGTATGCAAAGCAGTCGGAATCTTGTGATATTACCGCATCAACAAACTGGAAATTAAAAAACCAATATTGTTAAGCCTCATTTAGAAGATGCTGAAGAATTTGATTGATCAACTAAATTCATCATCTATTCATCATCATCAGCCTAGCCGTTCCCACTGCTGGGACACAGGCCTCCTCTCTGTGAGAGGGAATGGATCATAATCCACTATGCAACTCCAGTGTAGGTTCAAATGTCTTCGAATTTCTAGGACATTCCTCATGATGTTTTCCTTCACCGTTTTGAGATGGGCGCAATGGCCGAGCGATGGACTGCTGCACTGCATGTATGTGACATGCAGTGCAGTTCGATTTGTGCACGCAACAAATATTTTAGGTCCTGGCTGTTTGTATGTGTAAGTTTATATGTTTGAAAACGCACTCACGACGTAGGACCTAGTATTCCACTATTTCGGAAAATTCAAAGTTACCAGTTGGTTTTATCATTAACATCTATCTCTTTCTCACAACTGAAAAGATTTACAGCTATTATTTCGTGTTTGATAGAAGACTAGCAATAATTGAATATAATACAAACACCTTGTGCATTCAGGTGTGCACATGTAGCTTCAGCTTCACCATTCCCTTTGACACAGCGGACACCTAGTGTCTTGAGAAGTGATTCACACTGGAAACAAATTGAAATACACTAATATATTGTGGATTCTATTTTGTAAAATAAGGAATCAATGTAAGAATTAGTAGATAAACATGTAGTAGATGACTGCTCACTTAAATATTCTGTCTATTCCAATAATTATGTAATTTTTTGGCACCTAGGAATATGTGGGACAGGGTGTAAAGTTCCTCAATAAACCTATTAACTTATATGAACTTAAAGCTTTAGTAATAATGTGTACAGTCAGCAAAACAGGTAAGCTGGCAGCAATTTTCAAACAGTTTTTCAATGTTGTGGTATGAGTTTCAAGGTATCTGCATACCAAACTCTTTGATTCCATGTGGCATAAAGGCAAAAAGTGCATACATACAGCATAATATGCATAATTATAGTATTACAGAGAAACCGTAAAAAACCATAAGATAAATTGCAGTCTGCATACCTCTTTTGCCCACTCCCTCACAGTGAGGCCTCTGTCCCAGCAGTGGAAACATTATAGGCTGATGATGATGACGATACCTGTTTTGCTGACTGTACAAAAGTATCGTAAACTGATTTGGAAAAAATGCGGGATTCATTTTGTATGACATTCTAGGCAAAAACTTACTTCTTTCAGAACATTTTTAAATCTCTTCCTAGCAACGTCAGGTTTTTTCTTGGCTACTGCAGCATCAGACCTCGGAGCAGCCCCTTTAAATTGGATAGCATTTCGAGCAGCCATCACATCTCTCTTGAGCTCTGGTGCGTCACCCTCCAGCACAAATATTGGGTTTATATCAGCTAGGATCAGATACACTGTTCTGAAGAAAAGGTTTCTGTAAAACAACCAAATGATTTTTTAAATTATACATAATTATATAATTCATCATTCATTGGTCTTTGACTGCTGGCCTTTTAGAGAGACTAATGCCCGTTTTCACCAACATCCCCTAAACTACCACATAAGGATGGGACCCCTTACTTAAAAGGTCCCCTAAACCAGCCCCTAAATAAAATTTCGTTTCACCATCATTTCAATCCCCTAACTAGGGGTCACATAACTATGTAACATATTTTTTTTTATGTTAGTTACTGTTTCCCTTCTAAACCTATCGATACTTTTAAACATTATCGTTTTTTTTTAATTCTCTAAAGTAACCTCAGTATCGTTTCCCAATGAGTCGGCCTTAAAATGAACATGGACAAGACGAAAGTCATGTCGAATGTCCATGTGGGACCCGTACCGGTTGTTGTTGGGAACGATTCTCTCGAAGTTTTAGACCATTATACTTACCTTGGACAGATTGTTCAGTTAGGTAGGTCCAACTTCGAGAAAGAGGTCGCCCGAAGAATCCAACTCGGATGGGCAGCGTTTGGGAAGCTACGTGATATCTTCTCATCGAGAATCCTACAGTGTCTCAAGACAAGGGTGTTTAACCAGTGTGTGTTGCCAGTGATGATTTATGGCTCTGAAACGTGGTCTTTGACTGCTGGCCTTTTAGAGAGACTGAGAGTCACTCAACGAGCAATGGAAAGAGCTATGCTTGGAGTTTCTTTGCGGGATAAAATCCGGAACATGGATATTCGGCGAAGAACCAGAGTCACCGACATAGCTCATAAAATTTCCAAGTTGAAGTAGCAATGGGCAGGCCACATCGCTCGTAGAACTGACAACCGATGTGGAAGAAAAGTTCTCGAGTGGCGACCACGGACCGGAAGACGCAGCGTGGGCAGGCCTCCCACTAGGTGGACCGACGACATCGTGAGGGTCGCGGGCAACCGATCGATGCAAGTGGCGAATTGTCGTTCAGCGTGGCGGTCTAAGGGGGAGGCCTATGTTCAGCAGTGGACGTCTTCCGGCTGATGATGATGATGATATAATTCATCTGTTTTCTAATACTTGTGTCAATGGTTTTTTTTTTATTTAAAGATAGGTTCGCGTTTGACCACTATCTCGCCTGATGGTAAGCGAAGATGTGGTCGACGATGAAGCACGCTTGCCTAGAAGGGGTCCACCCTTTATAGCAGAACTTTTTACGTCATAATTTTATTTTGCATAGCAACGGATAGCATAAACCTCTTTTCGCAGAAAATCGTTTGGCATACACTCATTTACCATAACACCGAAACCCATAATTTTGTAAGTCAGAATCATCTTTAGGCATAAATTTCATTTCCATAATAATCAATAAGTATAACCATCATTTCGTAGAAAGTTCACAACCAGAATCATCTTTTGCATAATTGTGTGGTTTTTATTTCCCAGACAGTAAGATGATGCAGTAAGCATGCAGCAAGCATTCAGCACATGCAGCAGGCATGGCTTCTGTCACGGCTCCGGCGGCGCTGCGGGTCTCTGGCGGTCCCACGCGAGCTAATCGTCGCAGATGATTTTACGCCCACCACCGCAGCTTCGGCTTACTGGCCGGCAAGCCGGCCAGCCTCAGCCGCGGCGGTGTGCGTTAAAACCACCTGGTCCTCAGCTCACGGGCCGCCTCGCCCCTCCGCGCCTACGCGATTATAAATTACACTCTAGGGGTAGGGCAGACAAGACTACGTGAAGTCGGTTTTGCAGCGATTCATTTCTGTCACTAACTTTTGTAGCACACCATATTGATTTTATAAAACAATTTTTTTATTTTTTATTATGACTATTAAATTATTTCTATTCTGAAATTCTGTGATCTTCGAAGTATACCAAGTCAAATTATTCCAAATAATCGGCGCTCTAAATAAACGTTATGCTAAATGAAAATATGCAAAATTGTAACTCTGACAAAAGTAATTAGGTATGCCCAATACAATTCTGCCATCTTAAAAGTATCCCAATTTAAATTTGGACATAAAAACATTAGGCCAAAAAACAATTATATTAAAAAAAATTTATACCATAACATTGTTCGTTTAAAAAAGTTTCTGCCAAGTGAGTTCTGCCAAATAGGTTTCGGAGAAACAAGTTTCTGCCAGATAGAAGGGCACCCGCCTAGAAGTAACCTGTTCACTCTTGACTTGAAGACCCAAGGTTATAGCTATCGGAAAATACAGATAATGTGGTTTTACTATATTGATTAAACCCAGCGAGACAAGCTATGGTATCCATAGTTTTCTATTATATAAAAATCAATCCCACCAAAAACATTAAATGTAAAAAATGCCAAGTCTCTCGATGCAGTCTTTCCATCGTAAAAAGTTTTGAGATCTCACAGAAGCCAAGTCCTATTCAAATTATTTTGTAGTTATAAATCAACATTTAGTAATTATATCAATAGTTTTCTTTATATTATAACTATAGTGACTTGGCAATGAGCACAAATTAAAAGCTGCTTGCTGCCTGGAATTATGTGCAAATGTTACTGACGAGACCTGTGATCAGATTATTTGTTATGTGTGAATCATGATGGTCACTACCGACTACATGTTCCAATACAATAATTAAGAATACCTTACGGGCCATCGCTTTATGAAAGTAAATGATGAATGTTAAGAGAATAAATAAAGTAAATAAAAGAGAATGTTTATGCATGCGGTGTGTGTAACTTTCAACTCCTCCAAATATGCCGTTTTATTTGTTTTTACTTGTGCTCATTGCCAAGTCACTATAGTTATAATATAAAGAAAACTATTGATATAATTACTAAATGTTGATTTATAACTACAAAATAATTTGAATAGGACTTGGCTTCTGTGAGATCTCAAAACTTTTTACGATGGAAAGACTGCATCGAGAGACTTGGCATTTTTTACATTTAATGTTTTTGGTGGGATCTCATTTATTTTTTGTAAGTGTATTTCTTTCTTTTTTTTAGGTGTCCTCATAATTTCTTGGACTTCAGCTACTTTTTTGCTTAGGACCCATTCTCTATCTAACAAACTAAATAGAACTAAACTAACTAACAAATAACTAAATAAATATATATCTACTAACTTACAAACTAAATATAACTAAACTAAATAACACGTAAACAACTAGATTTATGTAACTATGTCTATGTTATATTAATAAACTATTTTCCTAAATAACTGTTTTAGTAACAATAATAAATATACTATCTAATCCGGCTAACTTAATTTCTCTGAATATCGCTACAATATTTTTTTAGTTTCGAAATGGTTGTTCATAGATAGATGGCGCTATCAAATGAAAATTATTGAATTATTTTAAAGTACTACTTAGACTGCGCTCTGTAACGAAACCATAGCGCGATTCAGACAGGTACAATGCCATCTATCGAGCGCGCATACAATATTTATCGCAATACAATGGAGTTTTAGCTTTATTAATTTAATGAATTATGAACTTTATGTATTAATTTAGATTAATTATAGTCTATGTATTACATTTATATTATTCTTTTCTATTCTATGTATGTATTCATCCAATTGAATACTTAAACAACGAACAAAGTTAACAATGCAGTCAATATCCATACACAATGTTCTTGCCAAACCGCAAATATAAAATTGTTTTCTATGGTATATTATTTTTTAATGTTTTTATAATTTTTCCTTTATATGTGGCTAATGACCTATCTTGGTGCAAAATTTGAAGTTTCTAAGTCTGCTAGAAGTACCTTAGATTTTTGATGATCGGTCAGTGAGTCAGTCAGTCAGTGAGTGACAAAATGGTGTAACTTTGATCGACCGTAACTCCTAAACTATTCATTCAATTGGCATGTAATTTCGAACTTAAGCTTGTTCTAATGCCTACTATTATTCACCGAAAACCTAAACTCCTAGCTTTGTCCACTTCGAAGATATAGGGGGGGCGAAACAGCCGCGAATCGCTTCGAGAAAAGATGGTACGGCCGTGCCCGTTTTGCTCGAGACTTGGCGGGGCACTGCCGTGCCCCCAGATGCCACTTTTCATTGTAATTTTATAACTCAAGAACGGGCTCACCTATCCAAAGCAAATGTTTAGGCTTTGTTCGGACTATTTAGAAGATGGTGTACCTATGTGAAGTTTGCACAAAATCTGTCGAGCAGTTCTTCATTTATCACATTTTTTGTAACAAATTATGTAGTAATAGTAGTATTTGTAGTGTAGTAGTATTGATTCTGTGGCGCTACAAAGTTCGCGGGGTCAGCTAGTTACAATAAAATTACTGAATTTTGAGTGAGCAGCAAAACAACCTTCCCATTCAAATTGAATGAACTTTTACTTAAAAATTTGAACAATGTCATGTTTCAGGTTGCAAATCATGGTAATGACCATAGCTTCTTATTGCAAGATAATATTTTTTCAAGTGAAAAAATATATATTTTTAAATGTTGTTATGAATTACCTCAGATATAATTTCGGCTGGATATGATACTCTGTGACATTCTGACTGTCGCACACCCATCCTGATAAATCAACTGCCACTGTTTCACCCCTTATCTGAAAAAGAAATGTTGTAATTTATTTATACCTACGGCTACTAGGTACCACATAAAAACTTTTACAGTTTACACCCAAAAGTTTCCACTTGTTATGAGAGTTAAGTTAACCCTCAGACCAAAATTCTAAGAAAAAAGTCACAGCGGCATGGTCAAAAACTAGGTTTATAGGTTTTCTTTTTTTCAAAAGTAACTCTTAGGCGCCTGTAACTTTCAAACAATTATAAATTTTATACTGTGTCAGAAGCATTCTAAAAAATCATTGAGATAGGATAACATTTAGGGGTAGGAAAACGTTTTCTCTTTTAGTATGGACGAGAGCTTGGATAAAATATTTTTCATAGAATATAATATTTGAAATCTCACCTCATGTAAAGATTTCTTCTCACTGTATGGTGTCAACACAGTCCATAGGCCCTTCACGCCCATTTTAATAAAATAAACACGTTCAAAGAATACTTGTCTTGAATGAATAGAAAATCACTAAAAAATTCGAAAATATTCATTGTATTCATGAAATGTTTCACTTCAAACTTTAACCGACAAACTGTTAAAATGTTTTGTTTGCTAATGTTATTAGGTACAGCTTGGCCAGAACGGGTTGAAACGGAACTAAAATTTTTATTTCTGACAGCGTTTTAAAATCATTGATATTTGATGTAAACAAAGACCGCAGGTTTGTTAGATTTATTATTGTGCCATAAAACTAACGTAATAAGTGAAAAAAAAATAAAATAAAATCATTCAAAGTGCTGGTAGCGCGAAGACAGTGGCGACTTCCGGTTTTCTACATTTTTATGTCAAGCTGTAGGTTTCAAACAATAATAAACTTACAGATAAAAACCATTTTACTATTAATCGATTCATTGCACAATTCATGAATTCATTGTGTCAAACCCGCTGTTCGTCGATTTTTAATTTTGACGTATGATTTGACAGGGTTGCCAACTCAATGCCATGGTTGGGTGCTAAGTAACATCTCAAATAGTGCTAACTTGCTAGAAATTTTCAAAAATAGTGCCAAATATATGAATTTAATAAAAAAGAACACATAACAGAATATGTTTTAATTTTAGAATTATTGTCAAGTACATAAATATCTAAAAGTTATATTAAAAAACAAACAAATTGGAATTACTAAATTAAAATACGATGAATGAAAAACAAAAATGAACGAAAAACAAGCAAGGTTAGACAAAGAAGGAGTTATCTTAGAGAAAAAGACAAACATAGCACTGTTCGCCTCGTCTGCCATAGACGCCTTTATTTTCACGTTCACGGGAATCCCCTACCGAAGTGCCACAGATTACAGACTACACTAGTTTGCGTTTTGTTACTTCAACCACAGCTGCATTTTGTGAGCGAAGGCAACATCAAAATTAGTGCTAGATTTAGTGCTGGGTGCTGTTTCTTAAACAGTGCTAGGCACATGAAAATAGTGCTAAATCTAGCACTCAAAGTGCTGAGTTGGCAACACTGGATTTGAACTGTCAAACCATAGACTTTTTTTTTTTGTTGGAAACAAATGACACGAAATGTCAAACTTCAAAACTTGAGAACCCTTTTCCCATCTCTTTCTCTTTTACACACAAATCCAGTAAATTATCTATCTCTTTAATGTTTCTCGCTCACTCTCGAAACATATTTTATCAATATTTGGTAGTAAAATATGCTTTGTTTACGTTATCCGAGACCGAAATCTGTAGAATTTTATCATAAATATAATGATGAAATTAATAATAATCTTTTTATTCAAAATAAACCTTTACTAGGTATCTAACTAATACTTTTTCATTTCATCTAGTGTCTAGAAGTTGTTGACTGAAGTTGTTTATTTTGCGGGCAAAATTGCTAATGAGTTGATAAGAATAATGATAATTATTTCGGTGATAGTATCGTTACTCAGCGTTATCAGTCCGCGGAGGGGCCTGGCGACAGACATAATCTAAAAACCACACGTTTGGACATAATATCTTAGTATTCTTAGTAGATAAGTTTCTTACTTTGATTTAATTACTATTACACTCTTGTTCAAAATAAAAATGTCATATTTAAGGCATTTGTATAAAAATGGGTAAGTTTTTTGACTTTCTTTTATTAATAACAAGTAACTGAATGTTAAATGAAAATCCCAATGCATGCCGCCCATATTATTTATTCTATAAAATATACATCTATTTTATTCATGAATTATGTTGTTGTATTACAAATTCCAGTGAAGTGTAAGTTATTGAGTTTTGCTTGAACTAACTGCAATAAAAAAAAATGTTTCATGTACCAGAGTGTCCCTCCACCTCCAATACCCTGCAAGGTTCAACCATGCCCAGCAGCTCAAAGATCAGGTCCGTAGGCGACAGATCAGCAAGGTGCTGATAGCCAACAGAGGTGAAATAGCTTGCCGAGTCATGAGAACCGCTAAGAAGCTCGGTGTGAGGACCGTCGCTGTGTACTCCGATGCTGACAAACATGCCATGCATGTTGAAATGGTAAGTCTTATTAATAACTAGCTGTGCCCGCAACTTCGTTTGCATGGTTGTCAGAACTCAACAATCTATTTTTCATTAAAATAAAGGATATTTTTTTCTAAAATAAAAGTAGCCTCAGTTACCCCATAATACGTCAGCCACCTGCCAATAGAAGTCCTATCAAAATCGGCCCAGCTATTTTAGAGATTAGCCATTACAAACAGACAGATAGCTAAATCTCAGTACAGTGACGTAGACTGCTGCCTATTAATTATAAAGATTACAGAGATGTGACTGCTATGCATTATGGGGGTTAAGGTTTTTTTAAATCAATGTTGCTGGTAATGTGTGTTCAACATTGCACGGGATAATATTCAACTGTTAATAGAATAGACTTGTAGATGATTGTTATTCTTTGCAAGCTATAGTTGTTTGCATTTTATTTCATGATAACAACAGTTTACATCATGTTCAACTTGGCAATCTCTAATCAGTCTTTTTAATCTTAGTTTTGTCTCATCTTTCAATAAAAAATGAATCTTATCGATGTGATTTTATGGACCATATTCCAACAAAGTAAGCTGTTATTATTATAACTGCCAGTAACATCAAAATTCATCATCTTGTACTGTTGTGGATAAATAACGAATGAACTACTGTCCAACAGTGTAAACAAGGGCAGACAATATTATAAGGATAGCTAGCTGTGCCCGCGACTTTGTTCGCGTGTATGTCGGAACTCAACAGTGTATTTTTTTTTAAATCATGGATTTTTTTTAAATAAAATAAGGAACTCCTTATTACATCAGCTACCTGCCAATGAAAGTCCCGTCAAAATCGGCCCAGCCATTTCAGAAATCAGGTAGCCCACAGACTATGATTAGCCATTACAAACAGACAGACAGACAAAAATTGTAAAAAAAAATATTTTGGTGTACATACCGTATAGGTATAATATATTCATGCATACGCAATACGCATGTAGTAAAAAACGGTTATTTCAATATTACAAACAGACACCCCAATTTATTTATATGTATAGATCTTCGATCATTAAGTTATTAGTGATCGAAGGTATAGATGTATAGATATTAAGAGGTATAATCAAACTAATAATAACTTTTATTCCTTACTGCATGGCAAAGGCCTTTTTAACCGACTTCAAAAAAAGGAGGAGGTTCTCAATTCGTCGGAATCTTTTTTTTTTTTTTTATGTATGGTCCCCGATTTCTCGAAGACGCCTGGCCCGATTTGGAAAATTTTTCTTTTGTTTGAAAGGGTATACTTTCCAATTGGTCCCATGATCACCAGGTCAGGATCTGATGATGGGATCCCAGGGAAATCGAGGGCAATCTTCAAATTTTATAGGCACATAGTACCATTTTCATAAATTTTCTAAAGCTGTTCAAGTATTTGCATCTGATAATCATCATCTCAGGTTGATGACATGATGATGGAAGGTACAACTCCATATCAGTAAGGAGTAGGCATCGATTGATTTACTTTGTGTTCGCGTATCTCCGGAACTACAAGTCCGATTTAAGTAATTCTTTTTTTGTTGTACTAGGTATCATTTAACTTAGAGAATACTGTAAGTTTCATCAAAATCGGTTCAGTAATTTTTGAGATATGGAATTTTATTAACTTATTGTGTACATGAGCGATGTAAGTACCGGTGCGAAGCATTACAAAATTCTGGTGCACATGTAAGAGAATAATGTTCTTGACAAGAATTCGGGATGAATATTTAAACTAAAAAGAGTAAAATAAAAACTTTTTCAAAAAAAAATGTAACTTCCTTCAAAAACAACCACAAAAAAGTGTAAAATAATCTACAAAATAACTTTTCTTTCGGAAGTCGGTGGCTATTTAAAAAGACAATGAAAAGAAAAAAAACCAAAGGCACCGACTTCCGAAAGAAAAGTTATTTTGTAGATTATTTTACACTTTTTTGTGGTTGTTTTTGAAGGCGGTTACATTTTTTTTTTCATACAAAGAAGTCATGACTCATGACTTTTAGTCACAATGTTCGCCCTAGGTAGATTGTTGACAAAGAGAATTAAACCACTTGAGAGCTCATAGACCGATTTCGCCTAGGCACACGACTCACCACTGCGGGTCGGGGGACGAAGATAAAACAGCGGTTGTGATTGGCCGATGCAACAATGTCAGGACGAATGTTCCAAACATAGTGATGCACAAGTCCGTTTTGCTACAATACCTAATATCGATAAAATCGAACATAACGATGTCTGCTTATTCTTTTTTTTTATTAACTATAGTTTTTGGGCGTTAACTGGGTACAAATAAAACACTTACGTAACTCTGTTTTAACTTTATTTAAATTAATGCTAAAATTAAATCAAGGTTAATAAAATCATAAAAAAAAATCAAAAGTAAAAATTTTGCGACTAGGTTGGACGATCCTCCTGTACGAGACAATTATTTTAAAATTAGCTTACAACGAGGACATTATCATAGGAAGTTCCAGGTACGTTATGATCATCAAATTTGCATTTCTGGGAGGGTATTTGATCGTAAGTTTGTCCTATTTATTGATACTAAATCCTGAAATTATACATCAGGCATTAAATATTGTAACAATGCGGCCTAGGATCACGAATCACATCGTTAGATTAGATCAACTTACTTGTGAGATATTTAGATGGGAAGGCCCGGGTAAATTAGAACCATGTATATACAGCGTGAAATTCTAATGGTTGTTCTACCGAAGCGAAATGAGTTTGTATCGGTAATACAATCGATTCATATTTATAAAAAAAATTAGACTCAATAAATGGCAGATTTACAATTGTGATAAACAAAACTCGAAAGTGACTTGAACCAACAGTAGGGCATCGCGCGATATGATACGCGGAACGCGAGCGGGCGCGTGGTTGGCCCGGTCGTTGCACTTTTAAATCAGCTGATCATACGCCTGAGTCCTGACTTAATCAAACACAAAACCCAATAAGTTATTCCAATTTTCCCTTCATACTTTTACGGATTTAGGACCGTCATAAATAATTATCTTTAAAAAAGTCTGATTTAGATAATTAAGTATTTGAGGCGTATTAAAAAAATGGAATCAACTTAATATTTACAATGATTTTGATTACCTAACCTACTTTTAAATGTTTATTTACGAGGTACGAGTGAGTAGGTACTTACATTTCCCGGTAGCGGAGTTATTGTTCGAAATGCAAACCACTATTTTCAATGCACAAACGAGCACGTTTTAACTGGTTGTCTTTCAGTTTGATAAGAGTGTCTCTATCACGTCTCACGATATTGAAAGCGTCCACTATCGCACATAACAACACGTCACGAGTTTGATTTATACCTCACAATACACCAGGCGTTTGAGCTCAGACCACAAATAAAGGTCAAAAGTCACAAAAATTGTAATGACGATTTAGTTTTGAAAAGATGTCGATAACGTATAACACTTATGACGTTCGCGGAAGGACTAAACTAAACGTAAACGCAGAGGCGCGGGCGCGGGTGAGGGAGGCCGCGGCCCCCCCTCACCGCCGCGTTCGTGCAGGCTCGAGAGAGCTTATTTTGCTCTGAACATTTATTTTATTATTCACTCTTCTTTTGTAGTTTGCCGCGTCGTGAGTTTCGTGAAGGGACCTACCTACGTCATATCTAGTGCACTATACTATCGATTCTCGCTCTTTCGAGTTTATGAATACTTTTTTAAAGATTTGAAAAAAAAAAGAACTTTTTTTTTAAAGTTTAACTTTGTGTTTCGATAGTACTACTGATGGGTAATCGTCCTGCCGCGGGAGAACAACCATGAAAATTTCACCCTGTATAGATCAGCCGTCTTATTTGGTAAAGCCTGTAAATTATAAAGCTTTTATTTTACATGTAGGTACTTCTTATTTTTTTTTTTTCTAAAAACATACAAAATTTAACTGAAATACCTACATATTATGTAAAATAAAACCAAAACAGACAAAAACAGAGTCGGTGTTGCTGAACTAAATAAACGGCGTCGGTTCTTTAAGGTTTCAAAGCAATCTTCCGTGAAATGCCTTGAACAAATAACGCTATATTTTTTTTGGAAACCAATTTTCCTTGTTGACAGCATTGATCCACTTTTCTTTCACTTCTGGAATATTTGGAAATCTAAAATGTAAACATTAAGTAACGTTACTTTTTTACAGTTAGGGAACATCGTTATTTTTATCGACAATTTTTTAAAGACTTAGTTTCGAAGTTGTCACAACACTACAGCAATGTATCTGTCTCTTTCTATTTATGCCTACCGATAGAAAGGGACACACTTATTGAAAATACCTAGTGAGAGTAAGGGACTTTTCAAAAAGACATCAACGCGGTGTACATTTTGTGTGCCTTAAACGTAAACAACCAGTTTAGCTTGAGCCCTGCAATTATTCATAATATTATCAAATTATAATAGTAGATTAGTAGCCAAGGGCTGTAAGGTATCAATTGCAGCCCGAGATATTTATAGGCGCACGAGCGCAGCGAGGGCGCCTATAGTTCGAGGGTGCAATTGATGCTTACACCCGAGCTAACTACTCTGCTTTACATCTTGATTGTGAGGTAAGTAGAAAAAACCGGCATTGCAAGAATAAAACATTTTATTAGTTAATTGCTGCTTCAGCTTCCATTTTCATTGATTCGGGAGTGCAGCTTAATTAAATCTTCATCACTTGCAGTACCTACTCATGTTTTTTTTCCTAATTATCACGTAATTATAAAAAAGTCCCAAAAACAAACAATATAATGTTTATATATTTAAAGTAAAAGTTTTCTATTCCCGTCTTTTTTCATCTTTTTTTTTTTTAAAAACGGGATTTGAGCTTCGCCGTTCGATATTTAAAATTGATGACTATTAAACTCGAAGACAAGGCTGAATAGCGAAGCGACCTCTTTTGTCATTAGGCTGAAATCGGCTGAATGCATGATGTCTATTGCCAATATGATGGTTAGATGTCCGCAAACTTTTTTTTTAATTACTTACCGCCCTAGGGCCTTTTCTAGCTACATTAATACCCTAGAGCGCTAATTGGTTACTTACAAGCCCCATTTGGGGGTAATAAGGACCTACTTACCGAACATGAGAGATGTAAATATATTTTACTTACCGATGAAAAGTTATGCCATCCTTTTTATAGCTGGATGTTCTAGACGATTTCCCACACCATTTAATTGAACAAGAACTCATAATTAATTTGATATTAAGCAGAAATATTTAAAAATGTTATCAAAATAATCGCGTGTGGTGAGATCCATTAACTGGTCAAAACTAAAATGGTCAGTCATATTTTCATCTAATATAAGTGCAATTTCATTGATGTGTCGTGAGCCTGAGTCGCCCGTATGAGCAGTCAAGAGGCTTTATTGTCTTTGATTGTTGATGACTTAAATGAGACCAGAGAGTCTCATTGAGACCAGAGGGCGGAGTATTGCTAAGTGGCCGTTTTAAACCCTTTTCAACCTTCATATTTTCATTTACATCAGGTTAATTACGTCATTTCCCTTTGTTTTATAGGCAGATGAAGCATACCACATTGGACCTGCACCCTCCACCCAAAGTTACCTAAATGCAGCTAAAATCTTAGAAGTGGCTAAGAAGTCCAACAGTCAAGCCATTCACCCGGGCTATGGCTTCTTGTCAGAAAATGTGGAGTTCTGTGAAAAGTGTGCCAGTGAGGATATTATATTTATTGGACCTCCAACAGCAGCTATCAGGGATATGGGTATAAAAAGGTAAGAAAAACTTAAAATATAAAATACTGTTGTCTTAACACATAGCACTTCTCTCTTCTCTGCGAACACAAAAACCCAATATACACAAAAACAGCAAATTCTATGTAAAAATAGAATGAAAATGTTTATCAAGTTAGAACCATCAAATCTTAGAAAATGTTTTTTTTAGTGTGTAAAAATTAATGCAAACTATTCTTCTATCATAACAATTTTGTGGTGTAATTATTATAGCCAGCATTTTTAATAAAGTTTGTCCGCTTTATAGCACATCCAAAGCAATTATGTCGGCTGCTGGAGTGCCCATTGTAAGAGGTTACCACGGCGAAGAGCAGAGCATCGAGAAATTACAAGCTGAAGCACAGAAGATTGGATTCCCTCTGATGATCAAAGCTGTGAGGGGTGGTGGTGGAAAGGTAACAATATAATATAGCCATAGTAATATTGCTTCAGGCTGAAGAAACACTGATAATCCCGCAATCTTTACAGTGCGACCCCGTGTCGTGCTTAATACATCTTCGAGGTCGACTACAGCAATAGTGGTGTGACGATTTGACCATGTTGGCGATGATTGAGAGGTTCTGAAAGAGAAAGGGGACGCCTTTGCACAGCAAAGGATCAAAAAAATGTGATAATTTAAATAAGAAGTGTTGCGCCAAATTGAACAAATAAATGATTGAGTAGAAGGGGAGACTGACGATTATAATGTACATCAATGCCCTCTATACATTATACAGCGTAGTAGTACTTTAATGATTCCTCTACAAGGGTGTTGTAAAATTAAATATTTTCGAAACTACGAGTATGTTCGTACCTAGATGGCGCTGTCTTTACATGAAGCTGATAAAATCATACAGTAGTAATAATAACAACAGTATTTTTTTATTTATTTATGTTTTTATTAAATTTCAGGGAATGAGAATAGCAATGACAGAAGCAGATTTCTTGCCCCAACTGGAGTCTGCTAAACGTGAATCTCTGAAGTCTTTCGGCGACGACAACATGCTGCTCGAACAATACATAACAGACCCAAGACACGTTGAAGTGCAGGTGTGTATGCTTTTTAACCGATTTCAAAAAAAGGAGGAGGTTCTCAATTCGGTCATTTTTTTTATGTATGTACACCGATTACTCCGAGGATTCTAGTCCGATTAGTGTGATTCTTTTTTTGTTCGATGCAGTATACTTGCCATTTGGTCCCATAAAAATTTCATGCAATTTGCTTAAGTACTTTTTATTTTGTGAGCTTTTTTTTTATTTCCGCTATGTCGGTGATCTGATCTTTATTTTTTGTGTGTTTGTTACGCGATTACTCCGCCAATTGTGGACCGATTTTCAAAATTATTATTTTGTTGTACTAGGGATCGTTTTGAATACACATTCATGTAACAAGCTATCCATTTTTAACCTACTTCAAAAAGGAGGAGGTTTTTTATTCGGTTGGTCGGAGGTTACTGATCTTTTTTGGATGCTGTGTACTTACTATTTGGTCCCATGAAATACTTATATTTATTCAGTTTGGCTTAGAAGTTTTTTATTTTATGACCTATGTTCGCTTATTGTCTTAGACGATGTTATTAACCTTACTATGGGTTACAAAGTAGTAGTGCGTATTTAAAAAAATATGTTATGGCAAGAATTTGGGTTAAATATTTGAACTAAAAAGGGAAAATAAACTTTTCAATCGAAAGTCGGTGGCAAAAAATCAACGAAATAAAAAACAAAGCCACCGACTTCCGAAAGAAAAGTTATTTTACACTTATTTAGTTTTTATGGCTTAACAAAGTCAATCTCAGTCTTTTACTATTCAAGCACGTGTCGTAGATTTTCGAATATTTATCATAAAATGGTGCATCATAGATTGCAAACTACTGCATCACGTCCTATATGACTTCAAAACAAAATCTCAATTTATTTTCTTACAGGTATTTGCTGATATGCACGGTAACGCAGTCCACCTCTTCGAAAGAGACTGTTCAGTTCAGAGGCGGCATCAAAAGATCATTGAAGAAGCACCAGCGGTTAGTGACTCTCTTCTGTACATTCGTTTAGGTAGACTGCTAGCCAAGTAGTTTATAGCTGGACTATCTACCTACGTCGTGAGTTCGATTCCCGCAACGAGTACACATTTTTATGGCCAAAATGATCACACCCAAACAGGAATTATTTCTAGAGCGGGGAAAGGTTTAAAAATCTATCATGTGTCATTCATAAAAGCTCGTGGCTAATTAACCGTATAGTTCGGTACCGCCCCCGAAATGGGCGCGACAAGTAAACCTACGCTGGCTCAATAGTGGGTCCAAAAGGGGCAGACGTTGTAGTCATACGACATCCTCATTATAAATTAAAAAAATATAATATTCCCTGCGTAAAATCCTATGAGTGCGCATTAATTAAGAATGTTCAATATAAATCTGATTTATTCACGAAATTAAAACTTCTACATTTAGCGCTTATTTTCTTAATTTACCGTAACAATATCCAAAAGTGTAAATACGATCTTCACCATTTTGATGGCTGTGCTGGGTAGGGCTAAAAATCATAAAAAACGTGGTTTTCGGACATCCAACGGATCATTATAGGAGGAATGAATAACTTCTCATTTAGTATTGTAACGAATTCATACATCATTCAACATAAATTAGCAGTGGTAATGAAGAATTTGATATTTGAACTCGAACTTTCGCGCCACTTTTGTTTGTTTACATTTTTATTTTTCACTTTGATCACATACGCGCGCTTATACTCAATAACTATTAAGATATATATCATGCCAAATGTTATAAATAACGTAAAAAAGTACAGATCTTGGCGTAATTCTCTAATAAAGGACCAATAACACGTATTTTTCATTACCACTACTCAATTTGTGTTCGTAAATGACAACCATGTTTATTTTTTTTAATCGTAATGATGTGTGAAAGCGAGTATTCTAATCGATTCCATAATTGATTTTTTTGTCAACTCGAGTGAAAAAAATAAGGAAACTAGGAAATCGATTAATAAAAATTAAAATAAATTTGTTTTAAGCTTAGAATCAAATTATTATCTATTAAAATATTGTTTAAAGCTTTTATAATAATATTACGTACATTTTCATTCCCAAAAAACAATAATAGACAAAAGAACAATGTCAGTAAAATGTTTGAATGCGCGGCAATTATTTAATTCTAAAATTTTGAATTAGGAATGCGCTCGCTGTGGTACTCGCTATTCAAAATATTATGTAATAACATTTTAATTTATTAGCTAATTTTTACTGTACATTTTATTTTGTACAATAATATAATTTTCACCTCACCCGCTCGGAAAGATGCTATTTCTCATTCAAAATCTGAGCGCAAAACTCCATTTTGTGCTCTAGAGCACAAAGTGTTGTTTAAAATTCGAACACGTCTTTTAGTCAATTGTTTTCTACTTTTCTACACTGCCAGGAGTGCCAGGTGAGCCGCCCCCGCTGCATTTCCTCGCTGTGTGAGGTGAAAAGTTCTGTGTTGCACTCGGCAGCAAAGTTTTTCTGCGTCTCGTACCTTTGAAAACTTCGCATCGCTCAGGATTCTATATTTGAACCGCTCGTTACTCTCGCGGTTCAATCTTAGAATCCTTCGCTAGCTCAGTTTTCAATTCAAGTACTCGCGCCAAAAATCAACTTTGCAGCCTTGCATAACAAATAACTATTTTAAGGTTGAATGAATATAGAATGCCTTGGATCTTGATAGGCTTTTTATATATGAGTTTGTTTCTTACCAAATAAAAGTTTTTTTTTTTTTTTATCGTGGTAATCTATAATAATATCGTGGTAATCGTGGTAATAAAAATCATCAAATGAGTCCTCCCACCCCGGGCAGGGCGGGAGGGACTGTCAGACTTAAAATCCACAGTGTCCTTCAATAGCCCTTTATGTTCCGGGGTCACGGTAATGAAATAACTCCCGCGACCCCAGCAGGCTTTGGCCCTCTAAGTCATTATGCTGACGCTCTTTGAGGCGCGTGTGGAACACGACGCGCTGTCGACCCGGGCATGGTCCATGGTCCATGGTCGGCCATGGTGGCATGCCCGTGCCTACGGTGGCCGGAGGTCGTCTGCCGACTTCCGACGCCGCAGACGTCTACCACTACGGTTGGGGCGGAGGGAAGACGCTGTCCCTCTCCCTCTCGCGGCTCCAAATAAAAGATAGCCAAATTAATTATTTTATTGTACAAAATTTTTTCGTGAGATTGGTTCGGTCATGTAAGTATTACACGTCAGAAATCAAGCTTTTGAATTAAAAAAAGAAAATGCTAGGTATATTTTTACACTATTCGATGTCGCTGTTGAGGATCAAATTCAGTGAAGTAATGATAATTTGGTATAATATGAACTAATATACAAACAATAATTTAGTCATTGTTCAGCAGATCAAAATCAAAATTCGCGCAAACTCACTTAAAGTTCGAATTTCAAAAAAATATTTAATGTATTTGCACCGCGAAGTGATAACAAAAATTTGAAATGAGAACAGTATGTTATGAACATGTAGCGAAATTTGATTTAATGGAATATGATTCCATCCCTCGTAAAAAATCGAATTATTAAAAAAATCCTTATACCTCAAGTTTGTCGCATGTTACTACTTCACAGAATATTGATAGTTTGATTGCAGAATTTATATTTCAAAAAAATATTTTTATGATGTTATTTTAATTTTTATCAAATCGACTTCGAGACTGCCTTCAGGATTTTTCGCTATTCCTCATAGTTCAAAATTTAGCCATCCACGCCCCGTTCAGCAGATGATCTCCGGCTACCGTAGGCGCGGGCATGCGGGCAGCGAGTAAAGGGCAACTCGCTGCCCGACCATGGACCATGCCCGGGTCGACGGCGCGTTGTGTCCCACGCGCGCCTCAAAGAGCTTGAGCATAATGACGGGGCCCCCCTCTGAGCCTCTCTCAGAGGGCCAAAGCCTGCCGGTGTCGCGGGATTATTTCCTTACCGTGAACCCGGAACATAAAGGGCTATTGAAGGACACCGTGGATTTTAGTCAGTACAAGTCTGACAGTCCCTCCCGCCCTGCCCGGGGTGGGAGGACTCCTTTGATGATTTTACCACGTTAAAAAAAAATAAAAAAAAAACCACGCCCCGTTGGAAATTCTAATTGTTTATTACTGCAAGGAATCATTTAGAAGTACACTTTGACATAAAAATGTAGAAAACCGGAAGTTGCCACTGTCTTCGCGCTACCAGCACTTTGAATGATTTTATTTAATTTTTTTTCACTTATTTCGTTATTTTTATGGCACAATAATAAATCTAACAAACCTGCGGTCTTTGTTTACATCAAATATCAAAGATTTTAAAACGCTGTCAGAAAACGCTGTAAAAATTTTAGTTCCGTTTCAACCCGTTCTGGCCAAGCTGTACTCCCATCTCTCAGCATTAGATCCGAACCCGCTGTTTGTCTTTTCACGTATTTTAGATCCGTTTTAAAAAGATAAATTTACAATGATTTTAAATTAATTAACGAAAACACAAAATGGGTATAGGTAAAACCTTATGATTGAATTTAAGTTTAGAAGACACACATGTTTAGCCTCCAATGAAACACCGATATTTATTACTATATAAAAATAAAATTAAATAAATTATTGCGTAAACGACAATACTTGAAAAATTATAACATGATTCAGATTTACTTTCATAGACTTATTGCATGGACTGAGCTTTCTATAGTCAAATAAGCGGATAAATCAGTCCATGCTCTATGTCTTGTTTTACTTTTTTTCCATGTTCGATTATGTTGCGAATATCGATTAGGCTGAATGAACGTTTTTAATCGTTTTGGAACATTGGGTTTACGGTCAGCACTAAAAAGAGTCATGTTGCAACATAGTTTTTGCTAATTTTTATCCAGACTTTGATCGTTATTATTTATGAAATTAAGTATGAACACTAGCAAATCTAATAATGTATATAGTAAGTTATTTTATTTATTTCACTGAGTAACCATTATTATCATGTGATAAGCTTGTTTATGTACATATTTTTCTGCACATCTAAATTACCTAGTTTTTGGAACGGTGTAGCATTTTGTATGTTACACACATTTTACAACAGAATGAGGCAGTTTTATTGACCTCAACATGTTCTTAGAGATATTGCTCACAAACTTATCGCATGAAATAGCTGTAGTAACATATTTTTAATCAAAAATTGGATGCTGAAAGTTGACAAAAAATCTTGTGTAATAGCTTAAATTTCGAATCACCCGGTCGACTCAGCTGATGTGTCATGTGTCAAAATGTTGTCGTGCAGAGTGGTTAATTACAGCCGCACAGGCCGATCTTCCGGGTTAAGCCGCGCACATTGAGGTTGGTATATGGATGGGTGACTATCTGTCATAGCGAGTTTCTTCCGTGCCTCGGAAAGCACGTGAAAACGTTGGTCCTAGCTGTTATTTGTAGATCTTTGACAGTCGTTACTATTTGTCAGAAGTTCTAAAAGTCTGACAACCAGTCTTACCATTGGGCAGGGACCGAAAACCTTTATAAATTACGGTACCGGTATTGAAGAATTTTGGTTATTTTTCAGACTTAGGTAACCAATATCTGGGTAACCAGACCGAAGAAAAATGTAACCTCTATTCAGGTTACCGTTTTAATACCGGTTAACTAAAGATAACGACTCTTTGTTACACACACATGCGATGCGCGCCCTGTGACTATTGCCGACGGCACGTGTGAAGTGTGCAAGATAGGGGTAATTTTTATTTCGGTAACCGGTATTAATACTGGTTATGTATTCACTTTAATAATAAAGGTAATCTTTAAAATTACCTGTAAAATAAAAAAAGGTTGTTACCGAAAAAATACCCGTATTGATCATACCGGTTTCGGTCCCTGCCATTGGGTATCGTATTAACCAGTTACTAGGTTGTGGAGGTCGGATAGGCAATTGCTGTAAAATACTGATATTCAGCTGCATCTGGTTCGACTGGAAGCCGACCCCAATTTAGTTGGGAAAAGGCTAGGCAGATGATGTGCCTTCATAAAAACACTTTCTTCCTACAATGATAACGAAGAGTTTATGTTTTATTGATATCCAAAGGATATTATGTATTTCTATTCCAGCCAGGAATTTCCGAAGAAACTCGTAGATCTCTCGGTGTAGCTGCTGTTCGTGCCGCTAAGGCCGTGGGTTACGTCGGAGCGGGCACTGTGGAGTTCATCCTACATCGACAAACACATGAGTTCCACTTCATGGAGATGAATACACGTCTGCAGGTGGAGCATCCTATTACTGAGATGATTACTGGTATGTATACTTTGTTGTTAAGGCATCATCTCTGATCATTAACACACACAGCCTGTCATACCTAGATCATACAGGAAAGAGAGCAACATTTGTACAGACAGCGTCACGATGTCTGTACCAAAATTCATCAAAGTCAGTTTACCACAATGTATTTATGATACTTAATTGTATAAGGATTAATGCTGTATTGCTTAAAATCGCTTTTACGTAAGCCATTTCTTTTCTAGTAATATATAAAGAATGAAAAATGTTTATTCTGGGTTATCCATAAGAGATAGACATTATACCATCGCGGACTCTTTTGTAGACCTTTTTAAGGTGTGCCATACTGTAGTACATTATTTTGATCGATCTCGTAGGGTTCATCCTGCGTTTGCAATGTAAGTGCAAAAAAAATGTGTTTATTTACGACCTTACATTAAAAAACTTTATAATTATCAGTGTTTCTTTACTATATTATGCATGTATTATATTATACAACATTATTTTTTGTTTATGCGAAACCCGATACACCTGTCCAATATTTTTGTGTGAAGAATCTATGTACAAAAGGACATGGCCAAAAATTGCATTGCATCATAATTCCATGTACACGTACATAGTAAATACCATTATAAAATAACAATATAAAAATAAATTACTGCGTAGGTTTTAGCCTCTTTGAACTTGTCAGTTTTTAACCAACTTCAAAAAAAAAGTATGTTCTCAGTTCAACCTGTATGTATGTTTGTCCGCGATTATCTCGCGTTTGGCTGAACCGATTTTGATGCGGTTTTCAGGAAAGTGTTCATTACATTCTTTAAAAGGTTTTAATGTATAACACAAATGGATATCCCGTGACGTTGCCCGCATGGATCCGTTTTTGCTTACTTGGATTGTAGATTTTCAGCGCCCATTGCAGGTTTGTCCGCGATTATCTCGCGTTTGGCTGAACCGATTTTGATGCAGTTTTCATGAAAGTGTTCATTACATTCTTGAAAAGGTTTTAATATGTAACACTAATGGATATCTCGTGATTTTGCCCGCGTGCATCCGTTTTTGCTTACTTGGTTTGTAGATTTTCAGCGCCCATTGCAGGTTTGTCCGCGATTATCTCGCGTTTGGCTGAACCGATTTTGATGCGGTTTGCAGGAAAGTGTTCATTACATTCTTGAAAAGGTTTTCATATATAACACTAATGGATATCCTGTGCCGTTGCTTGCGTGGCTCCGTTTTCGCTTACTTGGATTGTAGATTTTCAGTGACCATTGCATGTGTGTCCGCAATTATCTCGCGTTTGGCTAAACGGATTTTGATGCGGTTTCCAAAAAAGTATTTGTTACATTCTATGGAAGGTTTTGGTACATAACAATAATGAATATCTCGTAAAGTGGCCCGCATAGATCCGTTTTTGTTGCTTACTAGGATTGTAGATTTTCAAAGACGCCGATTAGTGTGAAGATTTTTGTTGATTAACTAACCTAAACATAACCGATAAAATACTTTTTTTATTTCAAAAATTATTGAGTAATGCAAGATGAATTCTAAATTCATTCATTAAGGCAACCCTAAAAATACACTTTAAAGAAAAACATGAAATTCTATTATAGGTACTTTGTTATTATTGTCAGATTTTAATAAATAATTCATTACAGCGCCTTTTAATTATAGCAAATCCTATTCGATGCACTTATTGCTGGATAGACGTCACGGCGTTCTAACCTTCCACCTGACGCAGGTCCTCACCGGACACAGATGCTTCGGGGGGTACCTGTGTCTGATGAGGAAGGAGGAAACGTCTGGGTGTCACCACTGCGAGGATCGCCCGGAGGACACGGTGGAGCATACGGTGCAGGACTGCCCCGCTTGGGCAGAGCACCGCCGTGTCCTCACGACGGCGATAGGCGGAGACCTCTCGCGCCCGGCATTGGTCGAGGCCATGCTGCGGGGCGAGACGGAGTGGGAAGCGGTCGCCTCCTTTTGCGAGGCAGTAATGCTCGCGAAGGAGGAGGCGCGCCGCGTGAGGTAGAGGACAGAGTCCTCGCTCCACCCCAGTCGCAGTGGTGGACGCCCACGGCGTCGGACGTCGGCAGACGATCTCCAGCCACCGTAGGCGCGGGCATGCGGGCGGCGAGTAGTAGAGTAGGGCAACTCGCTGTCCGACTATGGATCATGCCCGGGTCGACGGCGCGTTGTGTTCCACGCGCACCTCAAAGAGCGTCAGCATGATGACGGAGCCCCCTCTAGAGGGCCAAAGCCTGTCGGGGTCGCGGGACTTTTCTCATTACCGTGACCCCGGAACATAAAGGGCTACTGAAGGACACCGTGGATTTTAGTCAGTACGAGTCTGACTGTCCCTCCCGCCCTGACCGGGGTGGGAGGACTCATTAGATGATTTTACCAGGTAAAAAAAAAGCACTTATTGCCAGCAATCTGACTAAAGGTTTAGTCAAACTGTTTTCGTCTAGTCTGTTGTAATGACAAGTTCTCTATGTGTTTTATTTACTGCAGTTTAATGTACCAATATTCACGAATATAAAACACCAAAAATCATTAGTGTACATTGAATTCAATAACTATGCAAACGTCCATACAAAAATTGGCCATGTCCTTTTAAAACCGTATAATAAAAAATCACAAAGTTATAAGCTTGTACGGTCAGCCAAGAAAGTGGTGTATCAGTTTTGATTTAGTTTCCCGGTCATCGAAAATTACAACAAGGTTCGTTATAAAAAGATATTACTGAAAGAGACAACATTATCATGACGTAAACCTATGTATTTAGTATTCATACGTCATAATATGTCACATATAAGTACATGACATTTTAACCTTTAGTATAAATTAAAAGGACATTAGTTTCTACAAAGCAATTGAAATGTTTCCAAACAAAAGTAATAAAAACTATTTAACCGTATAGTTCGGTACCGCCCCCGAAATGGGCGCGACAAGTAAACCTACGCTGGCTCAATAGTGGGTCCAAAAGGGGCAGACGTTGTAGTCATACGACATCCTCATTATAAATTAAAAAAATATAATATTCCCTGCGTAAAATCCTATGAGTGCGCATTAATTAAGAATGTTCAATTAAAACCTGATTTATTCCCGAAATTAAAACTTCTACATTTAGCGCTTATTTTCTTAATTTACCGTAACAAAATCCAAAAGTGTAAATACGATCTTCGCCATTTTGATGGCTGTGCTGGATAGGGCTAAAAATCATAAAAACGTGGTTTTCGGACATCCAACGGATCATTATAGGAGGAATGAATAACTTCTCATTTAGTATTGTAACGAATTCATACATCATTCAACATAAATTAGCAGTGGTAATGAAGAATTTGATATCTGAACTCGAACTTTCGCGCCACTTTTGTTTGTTTACATTTTTATTTTTCACTTTGATCACATACGCGCGCTTATACTCAATAACTATTAAGATATATATCATGCCAAATGTTATAAATAACGTAAAAATGTACAGATCTTGGCGTAATTCTCTAATAAAGGGCCAATAACACGTATTTTTCATTACCACTACTCAATTTGTGTTCGTAAACGACAACCATGTTTATTTTTTTTAATCGTAATGATGTGTGAAAGCGAGTATTCTAATCGATTCCATAATTGATTTTTTTGTCAACTCGAGTGAAAAAAATAAGGAAACTAGGAAATCGATTAATAAAAATTAAAATAAATTTGTTTTAAGCTTAGAATAATTATTATCTATTATAATATTGTTTAAAGCTTTTATAATAATATTACGTACATTGTAATTCCCAAAAAACAATAATAGACAAAGGAACAATGTCAGTAATCAATGTTTGAATGCGCGGCAATTATTTAATTCTAAAATTTTGAATTAGGAATGCGCTCGCTGTGGTACTCGCTATTCAAAATATGTAATAACATTTTAATTTATTAGCTAATTTTTACTGTACATTTTATTTTGTACAATAATATAATTTTTAAGGTTGAATGAATATAGAATGCCTTGGATCTTGATAGGCTTTTTATAAATGAGTTTGTTTCTTACCAAATAAAAGTTTTTTTTTTTTTTTTATCGTGGTAATCTATAACAATATCGTGGTAATCGTGGTAATAAAAATCATCAAATGAGTCCTCCCACCCCTTACTGTCAGACTTGTACTGACTCAAATCCACGGTGTCCTTCAATAGCCCTTTATGTTCCGGGGTCACGGTAATGAAATAACTCCCGCGACCCCGGCAGGCTTTGGCCCTCTAAATCATTATGCTGACGCTCTTTGTGGCGCGTGTGGAACACGACGCGCTGTCGACCCGGGCATGGTCCATGGTCCATGGTCGGGCATGGTGGCATGCCCGTGCCTACGGTGGCCGGAGGTCGTCTGCCGACTTCCGACGACGCGGGCGTCTACCACTGTGGTTGGGGTTGAGGGAGGACGCTGTCCTCTCCCTCTCGCGGCTCCAAATAAAAGATAGCCCAATTAATTATTTTATTGTACAAAATTGTTTCGTGAGATTGGTTTGGTCATGTAAGTATAACACGTCAGAAATCGAGCTTTTGAATTAAAAAAAGAAAATGCTAGGTATATTTTTACACTATTCGATGTCGCTGTTAAGGATCAAATTCGGTGAAGTAATGATAATTTGGTAAAATATGAACTAATATACAAACAATAATTTAGTCATTGTACAGCAGATCAAAATCAAAATTCGCGCAAACTCACTTAAAGTTCGAATTTCAAAAAAATATTTAAGGGGGATGCTCCAACCAGCCCGCGAAATTATATATACGTTTTTAAAATTTTTTTAAAAATTATCAAAAAACTCGCTCCATCAGCTCTCACATAGAAAAGGTGCATCATGTTAAAATATCCGAAATCTAACTACGATGCACCTTTTCTATGTGAGAGCTGATGGAGCGAATTTTTTGATAATTTTTATATTATAATTATACTTGTTATTACCGCAACACATATATTTATAAAGTTACAACATGTCACTGGCCTGCAAATTGCAAAAAACGTAAAAAAAATTGGATTTCGCGGCCTACATCGAAGCAATCACCTTAATGTATTTGCACCGCGAAGTGATAATAAAAATTTGAAATGAGAACAGTATGTTGTAAACATGTAGCGAAATTTTATTTAATGGAATATGATTCCATCCCTCGTAAAAATCGAATTATTAAAAAAAAATCCTTATACCTCAAGTTTGTCGCATGTTACTACTTCACAGAATATTGATAGTTTGATTGCTGAATTTATATTTCAAAAATTTAATTTTTATGGTGTTATTTAATTTTTATCAAATCGACTTCGAGACTTCCTTCAGGATTTTTCGCTATTCCTCATAGTTCAAAATTTAGCCATCCACGCCCCGTTGGAAATTCTAATTGTTTATTACTGCAAGGAATCATTTAGAAGTACTCCCATCTCTCAGCATTAGATCCGAACCCGGTGTTTGTCTTTTCACGTATTTTAGATCCGTTGTAAAAAGATAAATTTAAATTAATTAACGAAAACACAAAATGGGTATAGGTAAAACCTTATGATTGAATTTAAGTTTAGAAGACACACATGTTTAGCCTCCAATGAAACACCGATATTTATTACTATATAAAACATACAATTAAATGAATTATTGCGTAAACGACAATACTTGAAATATTACAACATGATTCAGATTTAGTTTCATAGACTTATTGCATGGACTGAGCTTTCTATAGTCAAATAAGCGGATAAATCAGTCCATGCTCTATGTCTTGTTTTACTTTTTTTCCATGTTCGATTATGTTGCGAGTATCGATTAGGCTGAATGAACGTTTTTAATCGTTTTGTGAACATTGGGTTTACGGTCAGCACTAAAAAGAGTCATGTTGCAACATAGTTTTTGCTAATTTTAATCCAGACTTTGATCGTTATTATTCATGAAATTATGTATGAACACTAGCAAATCTAATAATGTATATAGTAAGTTATTTTATTTATTTCACTGTGTAACCATTATTATCATGTGATAAGCTTGTTTATGTACATATTTTTCTGCACATCTTAATTACCTAGATATTGGAACGGTGTAGCATTTTGTATGTTACACACATTTTACAACAGAATGAGGCAGTTTTATTGACCTCAACATGTTCTTAGAGATATTGCTCACAAACTTATCGCATCAAATAGCTGTAGTAACATATTTTTGATCAAAAATTGGATGCTGAAAGTTGACAAAAAATCTTGTGTAATAGCTCAAATTTCGAATCACCCGGTCGACTCAGCTGATGTGTCATGTGTCAAAATGTTGTCGTGCAGAGAAAAAAAAAGCGCGGGAAATTCGTAAAGTGAGGGCGCCTTTTTTGAATAAATTTTCACAAATAATTATTTTTGTAACTGCAAAGTTTATTCATCAAGTTATTACATAATGGGGAAAGATCATCCCAAGAAAAGAAAAAAAAAAGATGAAAATCCATCTTCTCTCTCGAGGTTGGCGAGCTCCGAAGACGACGGAGAAGACTCAAGTTTTTCGGTGGAATCTACAGCAACTGAAAAACAAGACAAGTATCGCGAGTTCAGAATTCCTGATTACATTCGGTCATATCCTGAAAACGGAGGCAATTTTGAATATGTAGTATTTTTAGAAAGTATAGACTCGGTCCCGATCGGCGATAGAGATATGATGTCTCTCTCTACTAACATAAAAAAATATAATAAGGGTGTAAAGCAATTATTACGTATAAATCGATTTAAAATTGGGGTCATTTTCGAACGCCCTGGTTTGGCCAATGCAGCTCTAATGAACCGGAAATTCCTTGATGGTTTCAAACTAAAAGCCAGTATTCCTGCTGCCGCTACAGAAAATACAGGTGTAATTATGCACGTTCCCATAGAGTTAAGCAACGAACACATTTACAGTGCTATATCAAGTACCAAAAATATTATTTCAATTAGAAGATTTATGCGTCGCACTGTTTCAGAAAGAGGAGAGGTGTCCTTTCAGCCTACGAAGACGGTATCCATCACATTCTCTTGTGCAGTTTTACCAGACAGTGTGGATTTGAATAGTTGGCGATTTGAAGTACGTCCCTACATTCCACCAGTAAAACAATGCCTGAACTGTTTAAGGTATGGCCATATAGCTAAGTTCTGTAAAAACTCACAAAGATGTTCCATATGCACAAAGGATCATAATTATAAACAATGTACAGTATCATCAACTGAGGCAACATGTTGCCATTGTCAAGGTAAACATGTAGCTATTTCGTCACAGTGCCCAGTTAAGAAAGCTAAAATAGAAGAAAATAAAAACAAAATTAATAGAAAAACATATGCAGACTTATTTAATGAAAAGTCATTTCCATCTCTTACAAAGTCCAGTCCTGCTAAACAATTACAATCACTGATTGAAACAGAGCCTATTTTAAATATTTTAGTACAGACATTAGTAACATTAATTTCTCAAAACAAAAATAATGAAAAGAGTATCAGCACTCAAAGCATAAAAGATGTTCTATTATCAAAAATTCAGAATAATGTAAAAAATAAACCTTAAATTTTATGGATCAGTTAAATATCGTACAATGGAATGCTCAGAGCATTAATAGTAATAAACACGATTTTTCCTATTTTTTGTATGAACATAATATACATGTAGCACTATTGTGTGAAACATGGCTTAAACCTCACATGAGATTTAGTATTAAAGGATATAATTTAGTAAGATTAGATTCAGGTAATACACATAATGGTGTAGCTATTTTAGTGCATAACAGCTTGCAATTTAGGAAAATAGATACTTTATATGATGATTCTATACAAAATATAGCAATTCGTTTAAAATATGGCAATAATAAAGAAATTTCAATAGTCAGTTTTTATAGTCCTGGAAATGCTTCATTTACTAAGTCCAAATTTGATAATTTAATTCGTAGTATTCCTGCTCCTCTCCTGTTGGGTGGAGATTTCAATGCATATCATTCTGCCTGGGGATGTAACAGTGTGAACATTCGTGGCCGAGATGTATTAGAAATTATTAATGACTGTAATTTGATTTTATTAAATGATGGAGAAATGACTACTATAGGCTCTCATATATGGCAAAGAAATGCACTTGATTTAACTGTAGTATCGCCTTCTATTTCATTATCTTGTAATTGGTTTGTGCATGATAATCCTTTGGGTAGTTATCATTTGCCTGTGATTACAAGATTATTAGTTAATAATAATTATAATATTTCACATGATATAGAAACTTCAAACTTACCAAAACATTTTAACTTTAACTTAATTGATTGGGATATATATAAGAGGAGTGTTGATAGTTTACTTGTACATTTTAATATTAATCAAGATAATCTAATACAGTCTTACAATGACTTGATAAAGTTATTAAATTCAGCTGTTATTAAATCGTTACCATCAACTCCAAGATCTGATACATCTTTTCATACAGCTTTAGTAAATAATCGTAAAAAACGCATTCCATTACCATGGTGGAATTTAAATTGCACTAAAGCAGTAGAAGACTCTAAAAATGCATATTTAGAGTTCAAGCATAATCCTAGTTTAGATAATTATATTGAATTTAAAAAATTACAGGCTTGTAAAAAGTTAGTTTTAAAAAAAGAAAGATATTTAAGCTGGATTTCTCTATGTGAATCATTTAATAGAACTACTTCATTATCTAAAATTTGGCAAATTTCAAAAAGATTTAATAAAACATATAAACATCCAAGCAATAATATCTCTCCTTGGGTATTTGATTTTCTTAGAAAATATACTCCAGATACAGTTGAGGGCCAATTTCAATCACTTCCTAATGTAGTACATGCTTCAGAACATCATGAATATCTGACTTCCCCATTTTCTCTTCAGGAATTAAAATCTGCAATTTCATCTAGACGCGATACAGCTTTTGGCCTTGATGGAATACCTTATAAAATGCTGAAAAATTTATCAATTAATGCTCTTTCTGTTGTATTAAGTGTTTTTAATTTACTCTGGCAGGAAATGATCATCCCTAATGACTGGAAAATAGATTGCCTAATCCCAGTATTAAAACCTAACAAAGTAAGGCACAAAGCAGAATCATACAGACCAATAGCATTAACATCATGCATGGGAAAAACTTTTGAACAATTAATTAAACAAAGACTGGAATTTTATATAGAAAGTAATAGTCTATTACCATCCAATCAGTTTGGCTTTCGACGTGGTCGTTCTACTCGAGATAGCATTACTCATTTGCAATTAGATATATATAATTCGAATAAAATGAGCAATCATTTTGTTGGCGTTTTCTTTGATATAGTGGGTGCATTCAATAATATTAATCAGCATATTTTGTGTGGTGAACTTCGTGCCCTTGGTATTCCTGAAAAAATTATATTATGGATCTTTAACTTTTTACATGGTAGAGAAGTATATGTCAAAGTGAACAATCGGCTTATAGGACCACGCTTTTCATTCAAAGGGGTATGTCAAGGTGGCATCCTTAGTCCATTGATTTATCTACTTTATATACATAGATTAAATATTGTACTGGGATCTGAAGTAGCAAATTTACAGTTTGCTGATGATTTAGTTGTCTATGCTTCTGGTTCAGACATAAATTCTGTTGAAAGTATTTTAAACACTGCTTTATCTCGGTTAAAGAACTATTTTCATTATCTAAACTTAGACATTAGTCTAGAAAAATCTAAAGTTATAGTGTTTGGTGAGTGTGACTCAGACTTACAAATTTACTACAATACTAATATTCTTCCAATAGTGGATGAAGTGAAGTTTCTAGGCGTTATCTTTACAAGCAACCTCTCATGGAGTAAATATGTTGATTATTTATTGGGTAGAGCTAATAAAGCATTCAATTTTATAAAGTCACTGTCAATTGCAGCTGATCCTAAAATTTTACTAATGTTATACAAATCGTTAGTACGAAGTCATTTTGAGTATGGATTTTTATGCTTTGGGTCTGATCGGAGATTGGTTCGCAAACTGGAGGTTCTTCAGAATCATAATCTTAGATGTATAACTGGTGCAATAAAGACTACCCCAATTAATTCTCTTCAAATTGAGTGTAACACTCCTCCTATAAATATTAGATTTCAGTTTTTAAAATCCAAATACATTCTCAAGCTTTTATCTTTTGAAAATCATCTTTTATTAAAGAAATTATTATTTTATCATAGAGTATATAATCCTTCTAATTCTGTAAATGTCCCTTATATACTTCATGACTTTTCTAATATAATCAGCATTGATGATCAATATCAAATTGAGAAATGTAGAGACAGGTGGCCATGTTATTCTGGCAGTTATGTTAGCAAATTCTGGCCTATGGATATTCATATTAATCGTGACATAAGGAGTAAAGAAGATGTGTATCAGCTAATAGCAGAGTTCTCTGGGCACAGATGTATATTTACTGATGGATCCAAAAACAATAGAAGTGTTTCACTAGCTATATATCTACCTCATCTTACTGTTGGACACGGACTTCGGTTACCTGGAGCCATGACTATATTTACAGCAGAATCATTAGCTATTTTATCAGCCCTGGAGTATATTCGTGAAAAGAATCTTGGACATACCACTTGGCTTATTGTGTCAGACTGCATGAGTGTTCTTATGGCTTTACAAAATCCAAAATTGGACGCCAATACACGTAATATTATTTATAAGATTCGGACTTTATACGCTGAGCTATGTTCTGGAGGATTCGTGATAAGTTTATTATGGACACCTTCCCACATAGGAGTACCAGGAAACGAAAACGCAGATTATCTTGCAAGAATTATTGTTGACGCTGACATTGCAGAGATAAGAAATGTTGCCATACCAAGTTCTGATTTATTAACCAAATTAAATGTACGACACACCTGTATTTGGCATGAGAACTGGCAAGAAACATTACAGACCAAAGGAAAATGGTATGCAAAAATAAATCAAATTGTTGGTTCAGCGCCCTGGTTCACCAAATCTGTTATTCCTAAGAGCAGAAAATTTTACAAAACTTTAAATCGACTGCGACTTGGACATGGAAGATTTAACGCACATCTTGCCAGAATGAACATAATAATATCATCTATTTGCAGCAACTGTAACTCAGAAAGTGACCAAACTCTAGATCATATAATTTTTGAATGCCCTGCTTATGCCTTACAAAGGGTCTTATTAATTAATGAATTATTAGAAATATATAAAACACCTGCAAGCATCCCGCGCGACACTCAAAGTTTGCTGGTGGATTACAGTACCTACACTGCGCTGTATAAATTTATTGATAGTACTGGACTATCAATTTAATCGATCGGGACCACATAACAGAAGGAAATGACCACAACCTGCTATGACTTTAATAAACAACAAGATGAAGACAAATACGGATATGATACTTTATGATAATACCACGGAATAGAAAAAACAGGATTATACAATTTATACAATGAACACTGAAGACGTGGCTTTGGCCTAAAACATAATATTTATAAAACAAGGATTATACTACTGAAGACGAGGCTTCGGCCTTACTTATTTGTTAAATAAGAAGAGAATACTGAAGACGAGGCGGTATGGTCCAAGACCTTAGCCTGCCCAAAAAGGGCGAAGAAAAAAAAAAAAAAAAAAAAAAAATGTCGTGCAGAGTGGTTAAATAGACAACCGAATTCCATTTGAAAAAGAAAACTGACAATTGACATTTTGTCAAATATATGCAAAAAATCGATATATTTTCCGTGTTATTTTCCAATCAACTGCATATAAAATCATCTCAATGCCTGCCAACTTGAACATTGCCGAAAGAGCACAAATAATTGCCCAATTTAATGAGGGAAGCAGTATCAGTGCGATATCCCGGAATTTGAATATATCGAGGCGTTCTGTCCGCTTTTGGATTCGTCGTGAAGGAGAGGAGGGAAGTTTGTTGGATCACAGAAGAAGTGGTCGCCGGCCTGCACTCTCCAATAACGATAGAGAATTCATGAGACGGGAATATGAACATCAATGGTTTTAAGCCCACAAAACATTTTGCGGAGATGTTCGATGTGAGTGCCCAAACAATAAGGAATCATCTACATTACATGGGGTTGCACCACAGGCATTACGCCAAGAAAATATATTTGACGGATGCTCACAGACTTGCTCGTCTGAACTTCGCCAGAGAGCACTTAGAGTTTGATTGGTATAATAGAGTGTTTTGTGATGAAAAAACGTTTAAATCCAGTCAGCATGGACGTCTTCACCTTTGGCGATATAATTCAACACGGTATAAAGATGATCATGTAATTCCAAATAGAGAATCAGGTCGAATTTCCGTAAATATTTGAGGCTGGATGAGTGCGGATGGTGTAGGAGAATTGTGTTCTCTACCTCCTCGAGCGACGGCTGTAAATTATATCGACGTGCTTCAGAATGCAATGCTACCGACAGTCCGTAATGTTTACCCGGAGAACGAAGTGCCACAATTTGATTTTGTTCAAGATAATTGTTCAATTCATAATGCGAGGATCGTAAGAGCCTGGTTTCGTTCACACACTGACGTAAGGGTAATTCAGTGGCCCTCAAGATCGCCGGACCTCAACCCGATAGAAAATCTTTGGGGCCTTATGGTCCAACGATGGTCGCATCAAAATGAAAGAACCAAACAAGCTCTTATTAGTCACTGTAATTATATTTGGGAGGAAATGCGGGGAACCGATATTTGCTCACGGCTTGTTGGTTCAATGAGGTCTCGTCTTTTAGAGGTTATAGAGTCCAACGGCGGTTACACCCGTTTCTAATTTTTAAAAATTTTCAATATCTTCTAAATATTACTATATATGCTATGTTTTTGTTTGTTATAAGTATTTTAAAATTGATTGTAGAAATTTAATAAAAGGATAAATCTATTTTTAGCTTGTTTTTTATTGATATTGTAATTACAAGTTTACAGAAATTGTAGGTTTGTGGATTCGCCTTGTGCCTTTACAATTTTATGTAACTTGTTGATTACAATTCTGAATTTGTAGATACAATTTTGTCATCAAAATCTACAGCCCCCCGCCGTTGATTTTACGACGTCATTGGTTCCATCAAGTTCAAACTAAGAACAGCTGTCACGTTACAAACAGTAATAGTCGTTATCAATAATCAGATAAAGACAGCAATAGAAGTTGTCAGATCGATCTGCAAGCGAAACTAATCTTTATCACCTATGAATCTGCAAGCGATATTCAACCTTAGGGTGGTACACCACTTTCTTGGCCGACTGTATATTACCTGGTTGTCCGTTCAAAAACTTGCTCATTTCGCGGTACACCCGCGTAAACCGCGTCTCCTGTGTTATACACTCGTGATAATACACACATCAAAAGTGTCTAGGGATCAACATATATTTTTGCAATAACTTTTCTCCTGATTGATATTAATTAAAATGTTCTATAAGGATTCATCAAATAAAGTGTTATCGTTTGTCACAGTAACGATAAACCAAGTCACCTTTGCATTCATAAAGAAATTTGCCATTTTCCTAATAAAGGGATTTTTGACATTTGAACCACTAACATTAAAGTTCGAAAAAAAGACTGAAATAACAGTTTTCTTTAAAATTTTATTGGGTAACTTAAACAATTAATAATCCGTGTTTCTACCGCGAACACTAACAACACAAGAACATCGGTTTGGCATACTCAAAATGAGTTCATCCAAATCACGCTGTGGAATGGCCGCCCATGTTCGTTGCAACAACAAAAAAAGGTCTTCTTGCGACTGGATACCCTCCATATTCGGCAGAGCTCTTCTCTGTAGCATATCCCATGCATGCTCAATCGGGTTCAAGTCTGGCGACTGAGCAGGCCAGGGCAGGACATTGATGTTAGCTGCGGCGAGAGTCTGTCTTACAACTCTTGCGGTGTGCGGTCGTGCATTATCATGCATTAACTGAAATAAGGGACCGATTTGCACTTGTAGAGGAACGATGACGTCTGATACAATCGTCTCAGCATAAATTTGAGCGTTGAGGTTGCCTCTGATCCAAATCAACTCAGTTCTTCCGCCGATCCAAATACCCGCCCATACCATGATGGTTCCACCACTATAAGGATGGACTTCCTGGCAGGATTTTAATCGCTGTTGGCGTCCAGGGGTTCTCCAGTGTCGTATACGTCTTGTATCCGGTCTCATACCAAAACGAGACTCATCAGAAAAGCACACGAAACGCCATTGTTCTTCTGCCCAATTTCTGTGTTCAAGAGCCCATTGATATCGAATCCTACGATTGTGCATTGCTATAGGTGGTACCCGTAGCGGTCTTCGGGAATGAAGGTTCACTTCATGCAAGCGGTTTCTGACTGTTTGGTCGCTAATTAAGTTCCCTGAAGAGTGATGAAGCCTCACGGCTAACATCATGGCGGTTATTGTTGGAGCTCTTCGAGTTAAGATTTGAATGTATCGGTCTTGTCTCCGTGTGGTGCAGCGATACCGTCCTCCATGGCGCTCAGCCACGGTACCAGTGCTTCGGTAACGTGTCCAAAGTCGACTGATAACATTCTGACTTGTATTCAGAGCTAAAGCCACAGTACGTTGCCGGGAACCAGCTTCTATCATTTCCACGGCTCTGAGCATTTCTTCCCTGCTTAAATGACGTCGCCGCTCCATAATAACGTTGGTTTTAATCAGTAGTAGGGAAACAGTAGCACTAATAATGTCTTCAATGCGTTGTATGTTTTTATAGGGAAAATATTGACAGCTGATTTTCATCTTTTACTCGAATTTGATTTACAGTTCCTGATTCAAATTATGAAATGCACCAAAAAGGATCCATATAAATTTATAAAATCATAAATTTATTACAAAGCCACATCTCAATCTCAAGAAATCCGCATAAAAATGCTTGATCCCTAGACACTTTTGATGTGTGTAGTTTGGCAATAGGTACTTAACCGTACGGTGATTGTATTGTAATAATCCGGTAATAAAATTTAATTCAAAAATTTTTGAAAAAAATATAACATGGTGTAAAAATTATTGGAATCGACTCAGTTACTGATTCTGAACAAACTATATTCAGGTTTCGCATATACTAAAAATAATGTTGTATACAACCTGTAACGTTATTATCGCAAAACCTCTCGTGGGGTAACTCAGCCCATGTTACTGAACAATGTTTGTTCTCTAAGACTTTTGGAAATTCGCAAAAAAAATATATGATTTTTCATACTGATGGGCCCGATCAATTTATCATTTCGTATGAAAAAGCAATTTTTTTTTTTGCGAATTTCCAAAAGTCTTGGAACAAACATTGTTCAGTAACAAGGGCTGAGTTACCCCACGAGAGGTTTTGCGCTATTAACGTTACACGTTGTATAAACCTTCCTCTTTAATCACTCTATCTATAAAAAAACCGCATCAAAACCCGATTTTGTTTTACAGGCACGGATTTAGTGGAATGGCAATTACGAGTAGCGGCAGGGGAGCAGCTACCTCTGTCTCAGGAACAAATCATCCGTCGTGGGCATGCAGTTGAGTGTCGTATCTACGCCGAGGAACCACGAGCGGGCTTCCTCCCTCGCGCCGGCACGCTTCATAGACTCACACAGCCTGTGCCCGAGGAGTTTGTTAGGGTAAAAATAATAATAAGTTACAAAAATCAATTGCTGGGTTGTTATGACGGAGTTAATAAATCACAACGGATAGTGAAAGTAAGAAAAAAATCAAAATCAAAATGTTTTATTTTACATGGGCCTCAATGGGCACTTATAAAGCGTCGAGAAAAAATAAAAAATTGGCACGGTTCGGGTTGGTCGTTTCCATGGAGAAGAACCGGCAAGAAACTCCATGGTTACTCTTTTAAAATATTTGCTTTTACAATGTTATTGTATCAGTTTGGTATACATAGGTAAGAGAGAACATCGTAGGCACGATAAGAAGAAGGATCCTCTTACCAAAAGCTAAACAAAACTGCCTACTATCTGGTTCAATAAGAAGGAGAGTGTTAATGATCTCCTTCTGTCAACTGTCACTTGAAAGTAAAGGCGCTCCCTCACCGGGAGCATTTGCGTGTAATGTAACATTATAGATTAGATTTTGAGCATTACATTACAACCTCCCTGACTGACGAGCATTCGCGTACATTTAGTATAGATTTGATACAAGGTGCGCATTGTGATGCTCGATTGTCTTCTGTCACTGATGAAATGTTCGAATATTGGTTACATTAAAGGTGAATGCTCGCGGTGAGGGAGCTCCTTAGCGCTTAGCAATAAAATACGTGGTGGAAATTATTTTGCTATAGTGTATATCATCCTTATCATCTTGTTAGAGTTATTTTCATTTGAAAATTGTTTATTTGAAAGCGTTTTAGCGTTAATAAGGGGTCTAGACGTCACCAACTTTCCTTAGTTAAACTGCATTTAGAAAAACATCAATAACTAAGTATCCAAGCTATCACACAGTTCAGTATCAACA
The DNA here is from genome assembly GCA_954870645.1 of Agrotis clavis. NCBI lineage: Eukaryota > Metazoa > Arthropoda > Insecta > Lepidoptera > Noctuidae > Agrotis > Agrotis clavis. Next base: position 13,470,645 of record OX940919.1, on the reverse strand, counting down.
ATAATAGAATAAAGTAACGTGTTCACAATACATAGAAAGAGACTGCTATACAGAGGCGTAGCTACCACCTTAACAGCCGTATCAATTATACGGGACCCCAAGTGTCAGGGGCCCCTGACGCTTGGAATAAAAATAAAACATAAAATGTTTCTCTTAAATGAAAACTTATCGCGGACATAAAGCTCCAATTATCTAACTCTTAACATAGCTAATTTTCAGAAGGCTATAATGAATTTGTCATAAATGAGCTACGATCGGTCGATCAGCATTCTCAATTTTTTAGTTCCCTTCAAAATTCTCTTAATGACATCAGTAATAAGTATTAGTTACACGAGTCATCACACGGTGCTATTGTCTTTATTCTGCAAAATGACTTTCACTGAGATTAGAAGGGCCGTAAGCAAGTTTTGATACGGGGCCCCTTCGGGCCTAGCTACGCCACTGCTGCTATAGACTCAATTATACACACTTAGGCCTATCCGCACACAACAGTGCCGACACGTTCCGTACCGTAACATGCCGTGACGTGATCAGTGCCGTATCGATCAGTGTCAGTGAAATATGATATTGTACCATACATTTTGCACAACGCTATGCGTACTCATCAGTGTCAGTGCCGTTCAGTGATATTCGTTCACTCGTATATATCAATAGCACGTCACGTCACAGAACGTGTCGGCACTGTTGTGTGCGGATAGGCCTTTATACATACACTCAATTATCTGTGTTGAGTAACACAGATAATTGAGTATTTAATTAGGTATTTGGTTTTACGTCAAGCCGATAGAGGGAGCTCGTCGGCTAAAATGAGAGGTGACCCTACCGTTCCGCTTGAATGAACCGTTCATGTTTTACAGTCGTTCATATTTCAACCCTCATTTCATTCAACTATATTGTTTACTTAAGTTATCGATAGGTGAATCTGATGTGCAGTAAACATGAAATTTGTATGCTACAAGTTTTATTTCAAACATGGTCTTTTGCTTTGTAATCATAATCTTGAGTAAGCTAAGAGTGCGGTGCGGTTACGGAGCGGTTCCGCAACGTCATCCTACCTACAAATTACTATACCATGTCACACCACCGGTTGAACCGCCGTGCGGCACCGCACCGCAGGCGCTTCGTACTTGTGACCTGTAAGAAGAGGGGGAGAGGTGAATTCATCTATAAAGTATACTCAGTTCTTTCGTTGTGTGCGCGATGACAGCGCCCCTAGTGGCCGCAACTATTCAGGACTTGTCATCTGTCAAATCATGTCAACTAGATGATAAGATATCTTTGTGATATTAAATTTCGACTAGTTTTTCAACGAAATTGAAAAAATAGTGTAAAAAGTGAGTGTGTATATTATACCTAGCGATTTTCTTCCTCGTGGAAAATATGGATATTATAATACGCACGGGATTTGAATCGGTTAAGCATAAAATACATTTCCAACCTCAAACTGAGCAAAAAGGGAAAAAATTAGTATTAGCACAGCATGTGAGAGAAGTGGAAGAGCTTAGAACGAACGGGAAAAGTTAAAGTTAAAGTTTTCGTATTAAATTATAAAGAAAGTTATGAAAATAAAGCAACTTGACACATGACAGCCCAGAATTAATTCACATTTCTGCCACGTCGTGCGCTACGATCGATTTGCCGTTCCCCACCACCCACTTCGCACATAGTCATGTTTACCGCATCGTGTGGCCTCGCTCTTAACTGACTGTACTGTTTCTACTGTATTCCGTACTTTTCCTCATTAAATTAATTATTAATCCCTGATTTTCTGTTTTATTTTCACTAGGTGGAGACTGGTGTCCGGGAAGGCCAAGAGGTGTCGGTACACTACGACCCTATGATCGCCAAGCTTGTAGTGTGGGGCCGCGACCGCAGTGAAGCGCTTGCCAAGACCAGAGCCAAGCTCTCAGAGTACCAAGTAAATGTCTCAAATATTAATGGTCTGTCAAATACAGTTTGTAATCCCTGAAAGGAAAATAAAAAGTGAATCCTATGGTACACCCATATTTCACAAGTTGTATTTGATTTCCATGTCATAGAAAAACTCATTGCCCGATGGAAACTTAAAGAAAGTGGTGTAACTTTACTTTCTTTAAAATTGTTTTGTATCAAGAACAAAATAAATCTTGACTTAGAATTTTTTGCCCAATACTAGTATTTTCTCCGTATCGTGGGTGCGTACATTATATTCACCTGTAAGACGTCACATCATCATTTACTCTTTTTCTTACATAATATATCATCCTTCACGCAATCCATCCATCTTATCTTTAGGTACCTGATATTAAATAAACATTTATTTTTCACAGGTCGCTGGTTTAGAGACAAACGTGAACTTCCTCCTCCGCCTAAGCGGCGCAAGCGCATTCGTGGCCGGTGACGTGCACACCGCGTTCATACCGCAGCACGAGATCGAATTGTTCCCGCCGAGTGACTCCGTGCTAAGCGAGGAGCGAGCTATACAAGCCGCGTTAGGACATGTAAGTGTACGCTGTAGAAGATTGACATAACCCCTCCTAAGTTAAGCAGGTTTCGTCACTAAGATTTTTCCTATGTGGCGGGTGTCAGTCGAGCATACGGTGCAAGATTGCCCCGCTTGGGCAGAGCACCGACGTGTCCTCACGGCGGCGATAGGCGGAGACCTCTCGCATCTGGCATTGGTTGCGGCCATGCTGCGGGGCGAGACGGAGTGGGAAGCGGTCTCCTCCTTCTGCGAAGCAGTAATGCTCGTGAAGGAGGAGGCGGGCCGCGAGAGAGTGAGGACAGCGTCCTCCCTCTGCCCCAACCGCAGTGGTAGGTGCCCGCGGCGTCGGACGTCGGCAGACGATCTCCGGCCACCGTAGGCGCGGGCATGCGGACAGCGAGTAAAAGGCAACTTGCTGTCCGACCATGGACCATGCCCGGGTCGACGGCGCGTCGTGTTCCACGCGCGCCTCAAAGAGCGTCAGCAAAAAATGACGGGGCCCCCTCTCAGAGGGCCAAAGACTGCCGGGGTCGCGGGACTTATATCATTACCGTGACCCCGGAACATAAAGGGCTACTGAAGGACACCGTGGATTTTAGTTAGTACGAGTCTGACAGTCCCTCCCGCCCTACCCGGGGTCTCATTTGATGATTTTACCACGCTAAAAAAAACACACAGCATGATACCATGCCCATACCCATTAAATAAAACAATACTAAAGGCCCTATCATGACTTTTCCAGTTTTTGTGACGTAATCTGGAATTTAGACGTTAATTTGAAGGAAAAATATAGTTCCTCATTTGTACACTAGAGGCGCTGATTCATTTTTTATTTTTAAAACACCAGTGGGATAGTAGCCTTACTGATAGAGCTCATAAGAGCCGGATGATCGAGATATACGATCTGCTCGTACTGTAATTGGCTTTATAGCTACCATTTTATATATTCTTCAGAAAAGATTATAATTAAGTAGCATTTCTTTTGTTTTCTTCCAGCTGCTCATCAATCAACAGTCGAGTACTGTGACGGACAACTGGAAGGGCATCTCAGTGGAGCCTCAAGCGTGGAGACCTAACTTTGAACTGCAGAAAACTGTGCCCTTGAGGTTTGATGAAAAAGGTAAATATTAAAAAAAATATTCATTAACATGTGCAATGTGCATAGGCCTTATATTTTTTACTATTCCACTCATACCTATAAGTACTACTACTACTAGTATTACTAGTTCACTACATATTAAAAACAAATTCCTCCGCCGCGTCTGTATGTCTGTTCGCGAGAAACTAGAAAACGAACGCACCAATTTTCATGCTGTTTTCACCAATAAACTAATGGTAATCGAGGAAGGTTTTAGTATAATAATTTGTCAATATTAATTTTAATTTAGTATAATAATGTATTTGTATATGCCCACTGAAGCGGGCGAGCGGGTTCAAAGGCTAGTTAAAGATTGAGTTAAAGTTCATCCCTGACACACGCTGTCAGAGAAAGGATACGAAAAATAAACAAGTTACAACAACTATAAAAAGCTTTAGTCATCCTTTAATATCACTTCTTTACAGATTTCACAGTAACAGTTCAATACGATCGCACTCCCAACTCATACCGAGTTAAAGTCAAGGATGGCGAATGGCAACAAGTTGAAGCATCACTTCAAACTACCGAAAGAGGACTTAGACTAAACACACTCATAGGTGACAAGAAAAGCAACGTCGGTCTTCTGAAGCACGAGCAACAAGTGCACGTCTATGATGAGGTAAAGACGCATGTGATGGAGTTGTATGACATAAAGTAAGAGGATTTGGACAGAACACGCTTGGTAGGTGACAAGAGCAACGTGGGACTACTGCACGAGCAACAAGTGCACGTCTATGATGAGGTAAGGACGCATGTGATAGAGTTGTATGACATAAAGTAAGAGGATTTGTACAGAACACGCTTGGTAGGTGACAAGAAGAGCAACGTGGGACTACTGTACGAGCAACTAGTGCACGTCTATGATGAGGTAAGGACGCATGTGATAGAGGTGTATGACATAAAGTAAGAGGATTTGGACAGAACACGTTTGGGTAGGTGACAAGAAGAGCAACGTGGGACTACTGTACGAGCAACTAGTGCACGTCTATGATGAGGTAAGGACGCATGTGATAGAGGTGTATGACATAAAGTAAGAGGATTTGGACAGAACACGCTTGGGTAGGTGACAAGAAGAGCAACGTGGGACTACTGTACGAGCAACTAGTGCACGTCTATGATGAGGTAAGGACGCATGTGATAGAGTTGTATGACATAAAGTAAGAGGATTTGGACAGAACACGCTTGGTAGGTGACAAGAAGAGCAACGTGGGACTACTGCACGAGCAACAAGTGCACGTCTATGATGAGGTAAGGACGCATGTGATAGAGTTGTATGACATAAAGTAAGAGGATTTGTACAGAACACGCTTGGTAGGTGACAAGAAGAGCAACGTGGGACTACTGTACGAGCAACTAGTGCACGTCTATGATGAGGTAAGGACGCATGTGATAGAGGTGTATGACATAAAGTAAGAGGATTTGGACAGAACACGTTTGGGTAGGTGACAAGAAGAGCAACGTGGGACTACTGTACGAGCAACTAGTGCACGTCTATGATGAGGTAAGGACGCATGTGATAGAGGTGTATGACATAAAGTAAGAGGATTTGGACAGAACACGCTTGGGTAGGTGACAAGAAGAGCAACGTGGGACTACTGTACGAGCAACTAGTGCACGTCTATGATGAGGTAAGGACGCATGTGATAGAGTTGTATGACATAAAGTAAGAGGATTTGGACAGAACACGCTTGGTAGGTGACAAGAGCAACGTGGGACTACTGTACGAGCAACTAGTGCACGTCTATGATGAGGTAAGGACCCATGTGATAGAGTTGTATGACATAAAGTAAGAGGATTTGGACAGAACACGCTTGGTAGGTGACAAGAGCAACGTGAGACTACTGCACGAGCAACAAGTGCACGTCTATGATGAGGTAAGGACGCATGTGATAGAGTTGTATGACATAAAGTAAGAGGATTTGGACAGAACACGCTTGGTAGGTGAAAAGGAGAGCAACGTGGGACTACTGTACGAGCAACTAGTGCACGTCTATGATGAGGTAAGGACGCATGTGATAGAGGTGTATGACATAAAGTAAGAGGATTTGGACAGAACACGTTTGGGTAGGTGACAAGAAGAGCAACGTGGGACTACTGTACGAGCAACTAGTGCACGTCTATGATGAGGTAAGGACGCATGTGATAGAGGTGTATGACATAAAGTAAGAGGATTTGGACAGAACACGCTTGGGTAGGTGACAAGAAGAGCAACGTGGGACTACTGTACGAGCAACTAGTGCACGTCTATGATGAGGTAAGGACGCATGTGATAGAGTTGTATGACATAAAGTAAGAGGATTTGGACAGAACACGCTTGGTAGGTGACAAGAGCAACGTGAGACTACTGCACGAGCAACAAGTGCACGTCTATGATGAGGTAAGGACGCATGTGATAGAGTTGTATGACATAAAGTAAGAGGATTTGGACAGAACACGCTTGGTAGGTGAAAAGGAGAGCAACGTGGGACTACTGTACGAGCAACTAGTGCACGTCTATGATGAGGTAAGGACGCATGTGATAGAGGTGTATGACATAAAGTAAGAGGATTTGGACAGAACACGCTTGGGTAGGTGACAAGAAGAGCAACGTGGGACTACTGTACGAGCAACTAGAGCACGTCTATGATGAGGTAAGGACGCATGTGATAGAGTTGTATGACATAAAGACAAACTACTATAAGACAAATGCTGTCGGATGTGACGGAGTGAGCAGGAAGATGCTAACTTTAATCCTTGATAGTGTTATTCCCGTTTTCACACATATTGTTAACTTTTCTTTGTTTTCTGGTGTATTTCCTCTAATCTGGCGTCAGGCTTTTATAATTCCTCTTCCAAAAATTCCAAATCCCAGCTTAACAGCTCATTTTAGGCCGATCTCCATTCTCCCTTTCCTTTCAAAAATCCTGGAAGCTGTTGCTCACAAACAAATCTCCTCATTCGTTTTAAAAAATAATTGTCTTTCCCAATTTCAATCTGGTTTTCGTCCAGGACATAGTACATCTACTGCTCTACTCAAAGTCACTGATGATATAAGGTCCGGCATGGAAAATTCAAAGTTGACGGTTTTAGTTTTAATTGACTTTTCCAACGCATTTAACACCGTTGACCATGATATTCTTCTTGCTATTTTGTCACAGATTGTGATTTCGGATTCATCACGGGATTGGTTCTCGTCTTATCTTCGTGGTCGCCAGCAGGTGGTTCGTGTTCAGCAGGCATGTTCTGACTGGCATGATCTGTTAGCTGGTGTTCCGCAAGGCGGTATACTCTCTCCTTTTCTATTTTCACTTTTCATAAATTCCATTACTGACGTCCTCAAATGCTCTTACCATCTGTATGCTGATGACTTGCAACTTTACGCTCAAGCCGATGTCAGCTGTTTAGATGACTGCATTTCCGCCCTAAACGATGACCTGCGTAGTATTAGTGACTGGTCCAGGCAGTTCGGGGTATCAGTCAACGTGAGCAAATGTCAAGCCATTGTAATAGGTAGCGTGTACCATATGCGTAGCCTCAATATTCATGGTCTTGTACCTATAAAATTTAATAACACAATTATTCCTTTATCTCCTCACGTTAAGGATTTGGGTTTACATATCGACGATCGACTTAGCTGGGAAAAGCAAGTCAGTTTGGTAAGTCGGAACGTTTCTTCCACACTGCGATCTCTCTATAGATTTAAGCACTTTCTTCCGTCTAGCACTAAACTACTGCTTGTCCAGGCTCTTGTGCTCCCTATTATTGATTATGCGGATGTTTGTTACTCTGATGTATCCCAAAATCTTCTAAACAATTTGGATCGTATTCTGAATAACTGTATCCGCTTTATATTTGGACTTCGAAAATATGATCACATTTCCAGTTACCGTTCTCAGCTTAAATGGCTGCCTATCCGCCAGAGAAGATCCCTCAGATCACTCTGCTTGCTTTTCTCTATTATGAACGATCCTTGCGCTCCTAATTATTTAAAAAGTTCTTTTCAGTTCCTGGGTAGCTCCCACGATCGTAACCTTCGTGCTGCTGAAAATTTGCTCCTTCAGATACCTTCTCACCGTACAGGTTTTATTTCCAATTCCTTCGTGGTTACGGCAATTAAACTCTGGAATGCGCTTCCCCTTGACATCAAAAAAGCACCGAGTAAATTTTCTTTTAAACGTCAAGTTCGGGAATACTTTTTGAAAACACTCGTTCCTTAGGATTCTTAGTATTTATAAATTAATGGTCGTCGTCATGTCATATTATATATCTATTTATGTTATATATTTTATTTAAATCTGTGTAAAAGTATATCTGTGTATTTTATTTATCAAATATTTTTTTTTTTATATAACGGCATATTTAATATAGGTACAATATATTTTCGTATGTATTAGTATGTTATTTATAATTAGATGTAGTAGTTTTAATTTTTTCGTATTGTACAGTTGCACCTATTCCAGCTTCTTCTCCATTTGACCCAAAGGTTGACTGGTAGATAATGCCTTGTGGCATTAAGTCCGCCTTATGTACCTCAATTGTACGTGAAAGTTTAAATAAATAAATAAATAAATAAAGTAAGAGGATTTGTACAGAACACGCTTGGTAGGTGACAAGAAGAGCAACGTGGGACTACTGTACGAGCAACTAGTGCACGTCTATGATGAGGTAAGGACGCATGTGATAGAGGTGTATGACATAAAGTAAGAGGATTTGGACAGAACACGTTTGGGTAGGTGACAAGAAGAGCAACGTGGGACTACTGTACGAGCAACTAGTGCACGTCTATGATGAGGTAAGGACGCATGTGATAGAGGTGTATGACATAAAGTAAGAGGATTTGGACAGAACACGCTTGGGTAGGTGACAAGAAGAGCAACGTGGGACTACTGTACGAGCAACTAGTGCACGTCTATGATGAGGTAAGGACGCATGTGATAGAGTTGTATGACATAAAGTAAGAGGATTTGGACAGAACACGCTTGGTAGGTGACAAGAGCAACGTGGGACTACTGTACGAGCAACTAGTGCACGTCTATGATGAGGTAAGGACCCATGTGATAGAGTTGTATGACATAAAGTAAGAGGATTTGGACAGAACACGCTTGGTAGGTGACAAGAGCAACGTGAGACTACTGCACGAGCAACAAGTGCACGTCTATGATGAGGTAAGGACGCATGTGATAGAGTTGTATGACATAAAGTAAGAGGATTTGGACAGAACACGCTTGGTAGGTGAAAAGAAGAGCAACGTGGGACTACTGCATGAGCAACTAGTGCACGTCTATGATGAGGTAAGGACGCATGTGATAGAGTTGTATGACATAAAGTAAGAGGATTTGGACAGAACACGCTTGGTAGGTGGCAAGAAGAGCAACGTGGGACTACTGTACGAGCAACTAGTGCACGTCTATGATGAGGTAAGGACGCATGTGATAGAGGTGTATGACATAAAGTAAGAGGATTTGGACAGAACACGTTTGGGTAGGTGACAAGAAGAGCAACGTGGGACTACTGTACGAGCAACTAGTGCACGTCTATGATGAGGTAAGGACGCATGTGATAGAGGTGTATGACATAAAGTAAGAGGATTTGGACAGAACACGCTTGGGTAGGTGACAAGAAGAGCAACGTGGGACTACTGTACGAGCAACTAGTGCACGTCTATGATGAGGTAAGGACGCATGTGATAGAGTTGTATGACATAAAGTAAGAGGATTTGGACAGAACACGCTTGGTAGGTGACAAGAAGAGCAACGTGGGACTACTGCACGAGCAACAAGTGCACGTCTATGATGAGGTAAGGACGCATGTGATAGAGTTGTATGACATAAAGTAAGAGGATTTGTACAGAACACGCTTGGTAGGTGACAAGAAGAGCAACGTGGGACTACTGTACGAGCAACTAGTGCACGTCTATGATGAGGTAAGGACGCATGTGATAGAGGTGTATGACATAAAGTAAGAGGATTTGGACAGAACACGTTTGGGTAGGTGACAAGAAGAGCAACGTGGGACTACTGTACGAGCAACTAGTGCACGTCTATGATGAGGTAAGGACGCATGTGATAGAGGTGTATGACATAAAGTAAGAGGATTTGGACAGAACACGCTTGGGTAGGTGACAAGAAGAGCAACGTGGGACTACTGTACGAGCAACTAGTGCACGTCTATGATGAGGTAAGGACGCATGTGATAGAGTTGTATGACATAAAGTAAGAGGATTTGGACAGAACACGCTTGGTAGGTGACAAGAGCAACGTGGGACTACTGTACGAGCAACTAGTGCACGTCTATGATGAGGTAAGGACCCATGTGATAGAGTTGTATGACATAAAGTAAGAGGATTTGGACAGAACACGCTTGGTAGGTGACAAGAGCAACGTGAGACTACTGCACGAGCAACAAGTGCACGTCTATGATGAGGTAAGGACGCATGTGATAGAGTTGTATGACATAAAGTAAGAGGATTTGGACAGAACACGCTTGGTAGGTGAAAAGGAGAGCAACGTGGGACTACTGTACGAGCAACTAGTGCACGTCTATGATGAGGTAAGGACGCATGTGATAGAGGTGTATGACATAAAGTAAGAGGATTTGGACAGAACACGCTTGGGTAGGTGACAAGAAGAGCAACGTGGGACTACTGTACGAGCAACTAGAGCACGTCTATGATGAGGTAAGGACGCATGTGATAGAGTTGTATGACATAAAGTAAGAGGATTTGGACAGAACACGCTTGGTAGGTGACAAGAAGAGCAACGTGGGACTACTGCATGAGCAACTAGTGCACGTCTATGATGAGGTAAGGACGCATGTGATAGAGTTGTATGACATAAAGTAAGAGGATTTGGACAGAACACGCTTGGTAGGTGGCAAGAAGAGCAACGTGGGACTACTGTACGAGCAACTAGTGCACGTCTATGATGAGGTAAGGACGCATGTGATAGAGGTGTATGACATAAAGTAAGAGGATTTGGACAGAACACGCTTGGTAGGTGACAAGAAGAGCAACGTGGGACTACTGAAGCACGAGCAACTAGTGCACGTGTATGATGAGGTAAGGACGCATGTGATAGAGGTGTATGACATAAAGTAAGAGGATTTGGACAGAACACGCTTGGTAGGTGACAAGAAGAGCAACGTGGGACTACTGAAGCACGAGCAACTAGTGCACGTGTATGATGAGGTAAGGACGCATGTGATAGAGGTGTATGACATAAAGTAAGAGGATTTGGACAGAACACGCTTGGTAGGTGACAAGAAGAGCAACGTGGGACTACTGAAGCACGAGCAACTAGTGCACGTGTATGATGAGGTAATGACGCATGTGATAGTGTTGTATCACAAGAAAGACGATTTGGACAGAACACGCTTGATAAGTGGCAAAAAGAGAACCGTGGCACTACTGACGCACGCACTATGAATTTCTACAACACTTGATAGAGATTTATAAGTACCTATTTGTACAAATAAGGACACCCTTGAGGACCTCGTGGCTAAGTAATATCAGCCGCACAGGCCGATCTTCTGGGTTTAGCCGCGCTTGCCGAGGTTGGTCTGTGGATGGGTGACCATCTGTCATAGCGAGTTTCCTCCGTGGCTCGGAAAGCCCGTAAAGCCGTTGGTCCCGGCTGTCATTTGTAGATCTTGGAAAGTCGTTACTGTTAGTCAGAAGCTCATAATTCCGACAACCAGTCTTACCATGGGGTATCGTATAGCAGTTACTGGGTTGTGGAGGTCCGATAGGCAATCGTTCGCTCCATATAAATTTACTGATATTCAGCTGCATCTGGTTTGACTGGAAGCCGACCCCAATATAGTTGGGAAAAGGCTAGGCAGATGATGATGACAAATAAGGATGCCCATAAATCTATTTTTAACTGATCCTAAACAACCCGATCTTTTCCTTCCTCAATCAGTTCATTTTCCTTCCCAAACGAGAAAATATATTTTAAATAAATAATTGTTTTTAGAATATAGACAATCAAATGATTTAATCCTTGTTATTAAGTTACATTCAAGTGTTTTCTTTTTTTGTTGCTTCGTGCGTTCTTTTCGTTCTTAAATTATTTTATTTTAAAATTGACAGGCCTGTTAGTCTAGTGGTTAGTAACCCTGACTGCTATGCCGGAGGTCGTGGGTTCGATTCCTACCCAGGACAAATGTTTGTGTGATGAGCACGATCATTTGATCTGTGTCTGGGTGTAATTTATCTATAATATTTATGTACTTAGAAATATATAAGTATGTTTATCAGTCTGTTGTCTAGTACCCATAACACAAGCTCTGCTTAGCTTGGGACTAGATGGCGTTGTGTGATAGTTGTGAAATATTATTATTATTAATTAGTTTTGTGATGGATTTATGGATGTTTCTTTATTACTTTTCACACAAGAACTACTGAACGAGAAAATTAGTTCACGGAGAGCTTTCCTCGACTGAACACATAGAAAACCTTTTTCCCCATGGCCCATGTTATGCATAAAACACAAGCAAAATTTTTCTGATAAAAATCAAGATTGTTGCTACTATACCTCTATACACCTATCATTGACACTGACGTTGACTCGTAAATAAATGGTAGCGACAGATTCGGCTACCCTAAAAAAAGATTCGAAAAAGAAATAATGATTTGCCAACACCGCCCACTGAACAAATCATTCATCATCTTATTGTTTTTATCACAGAATGGTCAAACAACAGTGGAGCTGCCTCGACCCAAATACCAGGCTACCACTGTGGACGCGGCTGCTGCGGCCAACAGCGCTTCATCGCCAACGCCCGGTGTGCTAGAGAGGATACTCGTCAGCAAGGGGGACAAAGTAAGTCAATGTCATCGACCCCATTTTAACTGCCATGGCTGATTTACTCAGCACAGCTCTTTGAATGTTGTTGAGCAAACAAGCCAATATAACCCAACCGTAATTATAACACAGGTTTACAAATAGACCACATTCATAAAGCTTCGTTGCTGTGACTCAACCATGCGAGACCATGCCAATTTTTTTCCTGTAAATATTTCTTATTGATTACATATTTACATACAACTGTTAGTGTATTTATGAATGAATTTGTCCAGGTGGTGAAAGGTCAGCCACTGTTCGTGGTTATAGCCATGAAAATGGAGTATGTGGTGCGATCTCCCCGCGACGGCGTGGTGGCCGCACTGGCACCTTTCAACCTCGGGGACTCCGTGGGAAAGGGAGCTCAAGTCGTTATGCTAGAGGGAGACAGCTGAATATCTACAATCACATCGATGCTACTGGTTAATACGAGTATAACGTAATTACACAAATACTATCATGAACACAGTAGCACAAATATGTTATCAGTCTCATTAAATGTCTTGAGCGTCATACAGAAAGATAACAATAATTTGGAACAAAACAGATTACCATAAGATGTTCTACCAAAAGTCTTGGCAACAGGTAGACAAATATTATGTTAGTCAAATAATAACGTCTGAACTTTACAACAGCTGCGTTTTTGTGTTTACTAGCATGAGCCTTAAACAAAGTGTCATCGATACACAAAACCGGATTATATTCAGGTTCTTTAGCAATCCTGCAAACAATAAACTAACCTTGGTCTATTGTAAAGTACCTAGCGAAAGTCTTTCGCTTACTGAACGTATGCAACAAAAAACCTTTTGTTACATTCGATGTAAGGCTATTTTAACCGATCATCTGTAAAATATTTAAGATTTTCTTTGGAAAGAAAAATTCGAACCGCGGACAGGATTCGAACCTGCGACCTTCGGATTCAGTACATCCGACGCTCATTTCCAACCGTTTAAACGTCACCATGAGACGTTAGAATGGAATGAAGAATTCGCCGTGGCGGTTACGATCCTCGGTGGCTCGGTTGGAAATGAGCGTCGGATGTACTGAATCCGAAGGTCGCAGGTTCGAATCCTGTCCGCGGTTCGAATTTTTCTTTCCAAAGAAAATCTTTGAAAATTCGCTACGCATGCGTTAATGCGTTTAATATTTAAAAATATTAAGTACGGTTGACGTCATCTGTTACAGCATTGATTTAACTGTAATGTTAACATGTTGGTGCAGTAGTTGGAATACTCTGCAATAGATGGCGCTAAACGTCACCATGAGACGTTAGAATGGAATGAAGAATTCGCCGTGGCGGTTACGATCCTCGGTGGCTCGGTTGGAAATGAGCGTCGGATGTACTGAATCCGAAGGTCGCAGGTTCGAATCCTGTCCGCGGTTCGAATTTTTCTTTCCAAAGAAAATCTTTGAAAATTCGCTACGCATGCGTTAATGCGTTTAATATTTAAAAATATTAATATTTAAGATACTTCAAGAACGCAGTAACTCAGCTTTTTTTTTTTTTTGCTAAGTTTAATTTCCGAACAATGGTCTAGCTAGCCATAAAAATAAGAGTTTGGCAGCAGTTTTTTATGGTCGTAGAATGTTGCCCGTTGTCCTGATCCTCAAACAAGGTGCGAGGCCCATCGGTAACACAGCTTATTTAGTAATCCGACGCTGTTATGAATAATTTGTATGAATGAATTGTAATGAGGACAATGATTTTTTTTTATTGATTCCTTTTTAGCATGTAATGAGAATAAAGTAAAACTTGTCAGCTGCCAGCTAATATTAAGCTGTTTGTTATGTCTCAAAATACTTATTTTATATTAACATATGGTATGGTTCTGGAACATATTTTTTTTCCAATGTAAGCTATGTATTTATGCTTAGATGTTAGGATTTTGATTGCTTCCTTTTAAATATCATTGTAAATACTAGTCCACTACTGGTCACCGCCATGTTACTATTTCCTGTTAACTACATATTTTGAAACTAAATATATAGATAACTCTATTTTTAAAATTATGCTTTTTTCAAGAGTTATATATATACGTGTTAAATTAAAAACTATAAACATAAAAGGAAGTGTTTTACTAACTAGGTACTACACCAACGTTAATTACCTCTCATGAAGGACGCACATTATTGAATGAATATTTAATACACAAGCGAACATCCTGGATTTAACTACGGACACGTAACTGGCTCAAAATCACCAAGGTGCAGAATTAGCTTTGCGAGCAATTTAATATGTTAAATTTTCAGTTTATTGAGAAAAGAAAATTAGTAAAATACTTTAACTAACCTGTTTTGTTTGTACATCGAACAATATAATTTATTAAACAAGTAAATTTTAAATTAAATCAATATAAATGCATAGAAAGTCATTTCGGGAACGCGTCCGAAAGTGCAATCTTCAACAACAAAGTCGAAAATATTAATAAAAAAATCAAGGTATTTAAAAGCTGTCATTAACTAACATACCGTATTTTAATGCAAAATCTAGTTTTTAAAAGGAATCTAAAATATGTTTTGTTTTTCATTATTAAAATGCAACAAATAGTTTGTCCGATAGCGCACAAGTCATTTCAGTGAACGCATAGATAATCGAAAATTTTTTTTTTTTATGTGAACGCAGTCATTTGGTGTCAAATGTCAGTAGTGGAAGAAAACTATAATAAAGCCAGCTGTTAGTGTTTTTGTCGTCAAAAAAATTGTATCTAAGTGGTAAGTACCTTTCAATTCATAATTTGTAGAACGTACATCAATAGCCCGTCATTTCGTGAACGTGTTTATTACATTTAATTATTGGTAAAATTCTTTTTACGACACGAAATCACAAAGTAACCGCCAATATTTTATTATTGACAAAATCAGGTCACACTTAAGATGGTTGCCGTAAAATCAAAGCGCTCGTTTATTTGAAATCGTCATTTCGTGAACGGTCATTTCGGAAACGTTCCCGGACGTGATAGCACGTTCCCGAAATGACTGTCGCGTTCTCGGAATGATAAATTATTGTTTCCAAGAGCGATTCATGTAATTTTTTTTATCAATTATTTTCCAATTTTATTGCTTTTTAATTACACCGTAACGGAGACTTCAGAAAAAGAAAAATAAAACAAAAAAAGCTTAAAACGGATAGTGCAGCTTATTTGCCGTAAAGAGAAAAGGCAAATACTAGATAAAGATTGTTTTTAGATAAGATGACTGATAAACAGAAAAAAATTAAACGCGCAAAGGGCAGGAAATATCGACAGATGTTCATCGAGTCTTGGCCATCAGGCCATTGGCCGTTACAACAATCGGCACAATGATAGCCGAGCTCACATTCCACATTTCGACAACCTCGTGCGCCAAGTCAAGATATTTTATTTGTTTATCTTTCTCGGCTTTCACGAGGTTCTTGTCATGCGCTATGGTAACATCGATTAACATTACTCGTCGCGCTGATCTGCCTATCACTACTATGTCAGGCTTATTAGCAATAATAGTCCTGTCAGTAACGATAGGTAGATCCCAGTACATCGTGACATGGTCTTTTTCGAGAACTGGGTTGGGCACATAATTGTGATACGATATCTCAGAATCCACAAGTTTATATTTTAAAGCAGGTTGCCGGTGGATGATCCGGGCCACTTGGTTATAAGTACTCGCCGTTAGCAAGACGAGAGTAACCTGAGATAATAAATAAATGTCTGATCGCCTCACCCGGACGATGGCATGCCCGACACACGTCGACCGTCCTGTCTTTCATAATAATTATGTCTCCGGTAGTTCGTCAAAATAATTTCGTCCATAATTGCACAGATTAAACCTTCAGTTACCCCGAAGAGGTCACACGTAGCCAGGACACGGACATTATTAAATCTACATCGGGCCCATGAAGAGCCCGGTAGAAGCGTCGGTGAAGCTCCTTGCCTTGCCATACCTCCTTGCAATTTTCGGTACTAAGTACCACAAGTTTGCACCAGTTCTCTTTAGCCATGGACAGCGGGGTGAGTCCCTTGTCCACTGTGATCACATCTCGGTGCAAACCCACTTCCATTTTCAAAAAATATTCTCTGAGACTGCACACCTCGCGGTTGTGTAGGGTCTTCGCATTTAATGAGCCTCGACCCCCGCGCTATTGCGGGGTGTACATCCTCATCACCAATGATCGTGGGTGCATCATTATTTAAATTATTATTTTGATAGTGATATTGATGTTTTCGAAAAATAATGGGTTTTGTTTTGTATTTTTTTTTGTATGTTGTCATTTGTGACAGAATATTTATTGTTGATTTTCTTACGTTATTTATATTTTTTTCCGTTACTTGTAGAATTATAGTGAAGAAAACTGTGTTTTTAAGTTAATACGCCCAATAATGTAAGAATTTATTAAAATTTTACGAAGATACAACTATGATTATGAAGTTCTACTAGACTGATTTATAAAAACAATAAACTTAATTATAACAAGATTTTTTAATAGTAATTTTATTTTTTCTTAAGTGCAAACAATGTGGCAGTATAAATAAATAACTTTGTTATTTAAACTGTTGTTTATAATTTAAATATTTCCTTAGTAATACCTTATGATATCAATATCGTCATTTCGGTAAAACTTCTGTCATTCCGGGAACGTCAACCGTTCCCGCAATGACGAGAAGTCCTTTCTGGGAACACTAAAATATCTCAACAAAATACGCGTTCATGGAGATATTTTTTGGAAAAACATATTTAGTTACATTAGAAAACTTTCATTCTATTCATGTAATGTTAATTTGATTATGAGAGCTTTGAATATTTTGAAATTTCTTAAATTTTATCCACGAAAATAGCAACTTCTTTAATTTTTTAACGTATTTTGCTTGTAAAAGATTTTTTTTGTACTGTTTTCATTATTGTTTAAAAAATATAGATACATTATATACCAACGTTATTATACAAAGGTTAAATGACGTACTTTGTATTGTTTTTCTTCATTTTATCAAACTTAGAAAAACGTTCCCGAATTGATGATTTTCTGTGTAACATTCACTTAAAACCATTATAACAAGAAAAATATAGAATTATGTGCGCTGCCCTGTCAAAGTTTATTAATATACAAAATTTGCAACAACATAAACTAAGAGTTATCCTAATAGCTTGCAATTTTTTTTGTCATAAAATCAATCTTGAAATTTGCAACCTTGGTGATTTTGAGCCAACTATACTAACAGAAACTTTGAAGGTTGTTAGTAGGTTCGCATAAAAGAAGAAAGTTATTTCCAACATAATAGTACCTAGATAAAATTAAGAATTTTAATACAGGCCTTTGAGAGGCACTGTTCGTGCGTTACGTCGTAGCAACAGAGCAACGCATTTTAATCCACAACTGCGTTGCAACGAAACGCAAGAGGGTACACAGGCCGGCGCGGCGCGGCGCAGCAAAGCGCTCAGCCTAGCAGTAGAACACCGCACCGCTGTCAACGCTACGACGACGCAACGCGTTCACTGATGGAGCCTCACTCTGTTGCTTAGGTTACGCCACTAATGTAGACACAATTATATTCTCATTGGTGATTATAAAAACGAGTCTACAACAACGGTGAAATATCACGGACTTCTAAATACCTACCTTCCATATATTAATAATTTCATGTCGATTTCATTTTATTTATTATTTAGTTCATTTTTATTAAGAAAGAGCATCTGATACAAAATTTCGACCTCCCCTGTATCGGGGGCGTAGCTCAGATGGTAGAGCGCTCGCTTAGCATGCGAGAGGTACCGGGATCGATACCCGGCGCCTCCAAATACTTCTTTTTGATGTTCTCCATTATTTTTCCCACGTTTTTTTTTATTTCCCACGTTTTTATTAACTCACTTTTCTTGTTTGTTTATTTGTCGTTCCGGTTGGACTTTTGCAACTCAATTTTGAGGCACTTCCCGATAAGCTAGAAGGCTGAAATTTTGCACACGCTCTGAATTCTGAGGACAATACAAGACTAGCTATCAAACGTCATAACAAATCCAATATGGCGGCCTCCCCAAGATGGCGGTCTGACTGTTTGAAACTCACCCCCACGATATGGGTATCAAATGAAAGGGTTTGCTGTCAGAAATACGAAAAAAAATAGTCACGTGACTTAAATCCAATATGGCGGACGTCCAAGATGGCAGACAGGCTATTTGAAATGCACTCCTATGATATGGGTATCAAATGAAAGGGTTTGCTGTCAGGAATACGAAAAAAATATTCACGTGACTTAAATCCAATATGGCGGACGTCCAAGATGGCAGACAGGCTATTTGAAATGCACCCCTATGATATGGATATCAAATGAAAGGGTTTGCTGTCAAGAGTACGAAAAAAATAGTCACGTGACTTAAATACAATATGGCAGACTTCCAAGATGGCAGACTGGCTGTTTGAAATCCACCCCAATGACATGGGTATCAAATGAAAGGGTTTGCTGTCAGGAATACGAAAAAAATAGTTATGAGACTTAAATCCAATATGGCGGACGTCCAAGATGGTGGACAGGCTTTGAGGCACTTCCCGATAAGCTATAAGCTAGCAGGCTGAAATTTTCAGGGTAGCTTCAAACCCGATGAACAAATATAAAAATAAAAAATAATCAATAGATTTAAAAAAATCTAAAAACCCACGTGTTTAAATATCCTAAAAATAAGAAAATAACCCTACGGGGTTGAGAGAGGGGCCACTCAAAACGTGGGGGCGTATCTTTGCAAGTTACACCCACGATCTATACACTTCATGTAAATATATCCCATGAATAATCCCTTAAATAATATACGCCCCCACGTTTTGAGTGGCCCCTCTCTCAACCCCGTAGGGTTATTTTCTTATTTTTAGGATATTTAAACACGTGGGTTTTTAGATTTTTTAAATCTATTGATTATTTATTTAACACTCACTTTTCTTGTTTGTTTATTTGTTTGTTTGTCATTCCGGTTGGACTTTTGCAACTCAATTTTGAGGCATTTCCCGATAAGCTAGCAGGCTGACATTTTGCACACGTTCCGAGTTCTGATGACAATACATGACTAGCTAAGAAACGTCATAATAAATCCAATATGGCGGCCTCCCCAAGATGGCGGATGGGCTGTTTGAAATCCACCCCCATGATATGGGTATCAAATGAAAGGGTTTGCTGTCAGGAATACGAAAAAAATAGTCACGTGACTTAAATCCAATATGGCGGACATCTAAGATGGCGGACAGGCTATTTGAAATGCACCTCCTTGATATGGGTACTAAACGAAAGGGTTTTCTGTCAGGAATATGAAAAAAAACCGGCCAAGTGCGTGTCGGGCCACGCACAGTGTAGGGTTCCGTAGTTGCCCATCAAAATACTTATGCGAACTAATTAAACTCATTCGCTGAATTTAATTTTAAAAAGAAGAATTTTCAAAATCGGTCCAGGCGTCTTTGAGAAATCGGGGAAAATACATAAAAAAAAAGATTACGACGAATTGAGAACCTCCTCCTTTTTTTGAAGTTAGTTAAAAATAGTTGTCAATAAAAACCTACCTATCCCCAAAACATACCCACCTAAGTATTATAGCTGTAAAAATAAAGTTTACAAACTTACATTTGCAGTTGAAGAACATGTTCTGCGATACATTTTGTTTAGGAAAATATGCTATCCAAGTACGTTTTATAAGTTGGTCGACTATTACTCGTAAACTTGTAAAGCCTACTTAGTCATGATAATTTTGCTTCAAACTTCGTTATATATACTACTATTGTGAATTTTGTTCACACCCCCAGACATAACCGTTTAGCTGGTAGACGGGGGGGACACTCGAGTCGAGCAAAAATTAGCACTTTAAAGATTAATATTTCACAAACGAATCTTTTTATCAAAAAATTGTTAATGGAAACTATCAATATTTTTTAAAGACCTATTCAATGATACCCCACACTAAGGGGTACGCGAGAAATAAAAAAAACATCCCCACTTTACGTGTACAGGAGGTACCCTAAAATAAAATATTTAACGAGATTTTATTTTACCACTTTTTCGGCACAACAAATCCGTATATTTACACCAAATTACAGCGTTCTAGTACTGGGCGTCTTTGAGCTAAACTGCGGACAGACGGACGGACATGGCGAAACTATAAGGGTTCCTTGTTGACTACGGAACCCTAAAAAAGATAAAATAATTAATAGATTTAAAAAATCTAAGAACCCACGTTTTCAAATTTCCTAAAAATAAGAAAATAACCCTACGGGGGCTGAGAGAGGGGCCACTCAAAACGTGGGGGCGTATCTTTGCAAGTTACACCCACGATCTATACATACATGTCATGTAAATATATCCCATAAATAATTCCTTAAATATTATACGCCGGGACGTTTTGAGTTTCTCTCAGCTCCGTAGGGTTATTTTCTTATTTTTAGGAAATTTAAAAACGTCGGTTTTTAAATCTATTAATTATTTTATGAAGACATTTTCATACTTAAACTAGTTTATGTTAGGAACACCTAGAGTATAATCATATTTTTTTTTAAACTAAGGCTACCATATTACATAATAAATTAAATTTTAATAATTGTTTTATTTGTTGATACTACCAATATAGGTACCAATACCAATGGCATCTCACACATTGTTAAACTTCATTAGAATATTTACTAAACTGAAAGCACCCATGCGTATTGCCATAGAAGCTCTATTGGTAACGCATTTTCTTCCGTACCAATTTATAGGGAAATATTATGTATTCCTATTGTCATGCAAATTCAAATAAATACCAATATACAACGTGTAACGTTAAATGCGCAAAACCTCTCGTGGAGTAACTCAGCCCATGTTACTGAACAATGTTTGTTCTAAGACTTTTGGAAATTCGCAAAAAAAAAATTGGTTTTTCATACAAAATGAGAAATTGATCGGGCCCATCAGTATGAAAAATCTTTTTTTTTTTTCCAAATTTCTTATAACAAACACTGTTCAGTAACATGGGCTGAGTTACCCCACGAGAGGTTTTGCGCATATAACGTTACACGTTGTATAGTTGTACTCGCGTTAATTAGGTTTGGTCCGATTTCCACAAATAGAGCGCATACAACTTTGTACCACGTACCACCAAGAAAAGTAGGTACCTAAAGGGGTCAATCAACTCGGCGTTGAACGAGTTTTTCTTACCTGCTTTGAAATAAGTAGGTATAGGTATTATTTTAGACTTTAGTCTAGCGATACCTGCCTATAGAAACTAATTCATACAAGTAGGTATATTTGGTGATCTTGCACTGATTACAACGGATAAAAGCTTGCTAGTCACTATCAACCCAACCACAAAAAGTATTTGACAGGGCCCTAGCCGCAGATAGGCACAATAATATATTAGGTAATTGGTATATCAACACTGCTATCACAATGTACTTAATCGTTATCATATTCAAGCGTGGTTTGCCCTATCAATACCACTGCGCACCACTAGACGCACTTATATCATGCGGTTTTCAAAACATGTGTTCCCATTGTGCTTATGTTCTATATTTATCGAATACCTATTTTATTGGAGTTGTATTCCCGTTCGTCCCCTCGACTTCGTCCCCCGAGGGGGACGAACGGGAATTCGTTATTTATTTTCCCGATGGTCCCCCTTTTTTAATTAAGAATAAAAATCTCCTTATAACTAAAAATTATGATTAAAAAAACAGTGTATACCTAGACCTTTTAATAAAAAAAGTCTGTATTATATTACAATAAACACTACAAACAGACTTTTTACCATTCAGGTTGTTTCCTTTTGAAATATAAGTCACTATTTTTTGTAGTCACAGTTGCTTATGTGTATGGTGGCAAGATTTTACGTTTTACATTATGTAAGTGATTAGAAAAGTTTACTCATTATTTTAACACAAATAGGGTCAGTAAATTATCAACAACGAATAAACATATTTCTGCACAAATCTTTTTAGTGGGACAAATGGCACTAATCAAAAAACATATTCCCAGTCGTCCCCTCTTGAATTAGGATTGGGACGATCGGGAACAAATTAAATATTATTTTAGTAAATTACCAAATTATCCCCTCGACTTCGTCCCCCGAGAGGGACGAACGGGAATACCTACACCATTTTATTTAATATAGGTAGGTCCCGTTAATATACACTTCGTATACAATCTATTTAGCTACAACGCGGAAACTAGTAACACCACATTTTTTTCGCTCTAAGCCGATTATGGGTGGATATAAACTACATATACCTACGAGTGTATATAGGCAAATGCGACCATCACCTTATCGCTAGTGCAGTAAGAATGTAGGATCCCAAATCTATAGAGAGCGATGGGTGTTGTAAAACTTGATTACTAAAATGTATGCTGATACTATTTTAGGGACTGTTCAGTGTCCACGAATACAAATGTAGGTTACGTTTATCCCGGAAGCATCACACACGAGGAGAGCATAAAGTATAATATTATACTCATTTATATCTTTAACCCAATAAATAGCAACGTGGTTGAAATTAAGTATAGTATACAGAATACGTTTATAAACTTGTTTTAGGTGTTGCTTAAAATTATAATTCTGTAAGTTATTAAAGTTGTTTGGCGAAGACTTAACAAGAATAACGACAAAATAAACAAGTTCCCTAATAGTTCCTGTTAAAAATATGTCTGAATGTATACTCAGAACGACTCTAACGACCTTGCTTATCGCTATCATCATTAAAACTGTATTAATAAATGTCCGACATTATTGTAGTTTTCGCAATTGAACCATTTTTTTTAGCAAAAACTGTTGATTGTTATTCAGTACTTCGCTACTATACTACTTTGTAGTTGATTGTAGTCCAAACGCATATCAGTGCGACTTTTTGCTTGCAATTAGCTAACATTAATTTCATTAAAATGTTGTATAGCACTTTTATAAATAACTTACTGTAAAACTTACCAATAAGGAAGCTTAGTTGTCGACACACAAAGTACCGAATGAGCTTAGCTTTTCAGGTACCTACACATACATCTAATCCTCAAACTAGTTTTCGCTCAGGTTAAAGGGTAAGTGTAGGTTGTAGTAACTACACTTCTCATCAAAAAAATCGAAACACTTTCGTTTTTATTGTTTTTGTCCTAATTTTTTACAAAAGAGAATTAATTCCATGAAAGAAAAACATTACTGTGTAGCTGTGAGAGCAGTGGTGGCCCAGTGGTATCGGTCCCGACTTACGAGTTGTAGGTCGTGGGTTCGAACCCCGCTAGGCGCATTACTTTGTGTAATTTATTTCATCACCACTGCTCTCAAAACGGTGAAGGAAAATATCGTGAGGAAACCGGCATGTCCTAGAACCAAAAATTCGAAGACATGTGACATCTACCAATCCGCACTGGGCCCGCGTGGTGGATTATGGTCCACTCCCTCTTACAGAGAGGAGGCCTGTGTCCCAGCAGTGGGAACATTATAGGCTGATGATGATGACTGTGTAGCTGGCAGTTTGGTCATTACAGTAAGAAGAAAAAAATCAAAATTCGAAATAATTTCATTTGTTTATCCTATAAATGAAATTAATCACTGTTTTGAGACAAATGTGTATTTAGGGTTGGAGTACGTTTCTCGTTTAAAAACTAAAAATTAGCGCTTGTCTTTAAACTTTCTGTTTCTTATTTCATTTACTGTGACTTTGGGACGTCTGAAAAAACTTTTTTTTCTAAAACATATGGATACTTCGCCCGCAGAAGCCGCCCAAGTGGTGGCATTGCTGGATTCTGGACTTAGTCAGCGTGTTGTGGCTGCAAGATTGCATCTAAGCTTATCATCTGTTCATAGAGTCTACAAACGCTATCGGGAGACTGGTTCGTTCACGCGCCGTTCAGGATCTGGCAGGAATCGGGTCACTTCTGAGCGAGATGATCGATTTATTGTAACAACTTCTTTACGAAATCGACGCCTTAACGCTTTTCAACTGCAGCAGCAGCTTCGCGTTGTACGAAGAGTAGCTGTAAGTGACTCTACAATAAGAAGAAGGTTGAAGGAACGCGGATTGGCACCGCATAAGCCAGCGAATGGGCCGAAATTAACTGCAGACCATCGAAGAGCGCGCCTTAACTTTGCACGCGAGCACCTAACTTGGTCATACCTTCAGTGGAGCAAAGTACTGTTTTCTGATGAGTGTAAAATTATGCTGTATGGTAACGACGGAAGGAACAAGGTCTACAGAAGAGATGGAGAACGCTTTGCACAATGCTGCATTGAAGAAAAGGTCAGCTATGGTGGCGGTTCGTGGACGGTTTGGGGAGGAATCAGCGCCGACGGTAAGACAGAACTTGCCTTTGTGTCTGGGCCACGGCTGCCTGCACTAAACTCTCATCGGTACATCGAACAGTGTCTTGAACCTCATGTGATGCCCTATGCACATTTTATTGGCAACGACTTCATATTCATGCACGACAATGCTAGAGCTCACACCGCGGGCGTCGTACGAGATTATCTTACCGAAGTCGGTATCTCCATTATGGTATGGCCAGCAAGAAGCCCGGACATGAATCCCATTGAACATCTATGGGATGAATTAAAGAGACGAATTCGAGCAAGAGATCCAGCCCCAGAAACACTTAGCCAGCTGCAAAATGCAATCCAAGAGGAATGGGATAATATACCACAACATGTGATCGTGACTCATCCGATCGATGAAGAACCGTATGGAAGCAGTAATAAGAGCTCGCGGAGGGAATACAAGTTATTAAATAAACGTTTCTTACATTTTTTTTTCATTTACGCGTGTTGTTTTACCTATTTCCTTCATATTCCATACAGGGTAAAAATTACTCATTATACAAAATACGAAACCTATGAAGACTTAATTTGAATTTAGAACATTAACATTAGGATTTAAAAACCTCATACTACTCACTATTAAATGACATTTTACATTTATTCCTAAATATACACATTTTTCTGATAATCCTTATCAAATCATAAACTGCGAGGTGTTTCGATTTTTTTGATGAGAAGTGTATAATCAATTATTTCTAAGATGTTATGGCTCAACCACACCATTGTCTAACGTCACAGACAAAGGCAAAAGTTTTTTTGAAACTTTCTTTTTGATGTATGGTATACTCACTTCCCAAACAAATCTGAGCGAGATTCCATTAAAGTGCTGCTATTATTATTCCGTGCGCCTTTGTTACCTGCGCCGGGGGCTGGCTGAGGTTTGTTGATATTTTTTGGAAGCATTCCCGTAACAGCTGATCGGTACAACAAATCCACGTGACCATGCCGAGCTCTCATTGGCTAAAGTTTCGAAGTCACCCCAAGTTTTAAGTTGTCGACCGAATACACAATGAAGAATCTCACACACACATGCATAGAGGTGGATTTCACTATTGGTGGTAGGTTTACCTTTATACATCTGTTGCCTTTGCCATCACTCGGAAATGATAAAAAATTAGGGGTTATTAGGTACTTACTTGGAGCGTATTTGGATTTTTGTTAGTTGACCATAAGAAATCTTTGATGTCCTACCAAAAACTTTAATTAATACAGTGCACCCACCTCTAATTAACCTCACCAAAATCAATTCAGATCAAAACATCGGTAAATAAAAATATAGCTGCAAGAACTTGGTGGTTAACAACAGATCTCATAAAATACATATGAGATAAATAGCCAACAAAAGGTGTCCATCAGCCCAGCAAGAAAATGTCTTTTACAAGGAATTGAGTTTTGCCATTAATTAGTGCGTAATAAGCTGTAAATGTGCGTCACATTAAAAAAATTGTGCGTGCCATGTTTTAGGAATAAATTCGAAAAAACGATTCCTGCTGGGATAACGTTTTTCCAGCAAGAAAATTTTGAACGAGTGACCGGAGCCAAAAAAAAAGTATATCGGCATGTAGCTTAAATTAGTGCATAAATGTGCGCTGAAAATAAAAATTGTGCGGCTTAAGGCTTCGTAGATATTTCATTTCCTGCTGGGCTGACGTTTTGCAAAATCTGGTTTTTTAGGAAACAATAATTGTGCGCCCGTAGAAAAAACGCAAGTTCGTAGATCGTAATTTGTGCGTTATTTGTGAAATAATAGATTTTCAAAAACATCTACCGTTTCGAAGTAATCATAAATATATGAAAAACCTAAAAATAATCTTATCGCTTAAATGAACAAACCAATAAACGTACTGTTAACGGAATTCGGTTTTTCTTGCTGTTTTTAACACCCACCAAAAGTTTATTGGCAAAGAGCACACACGTTTTTGAATAATACCCCTTTAAGTTAAACTGAAAATGCTTAAGCTTTGACGCGAAAGTGCAAGAAATAGAACCAACCCAAGATAATTATTTATGGACCAAAAATTAGAGCGTTTAATAAAGTATACATTCCGTAAATTTCAGCTTCAAGCATCTCTTATTTTAGCAGATATAAATCAAGAACCAAAACTATTTCTACATTACTGGTTATCCGACCAAATGCGAATGACAGCAAAAAGGCGACGGTTTCATACATACCGATGACCATGGACCTAAAAAAAAAGGCGGACGGAACTTCACTAAGAAACAATTGAAGCACCCATAGTAAGTCAGTGCGCTCGTCCACACAAGCCAGCACACACACATTCACACCATAGTAAGTCAGCCGTCGGCCATTACGCTTCGAACGACACTCGCGGTTTCATACGGTGTTATTTTGTCTAATAAAAATCAAAGTATGCCGTCATGTGTTGCAAAAAGTTGTCTAAACCATAGTAGTTCAATTAAAAAAGCCAGGGGATCACTTCTCATAGTTAAGCATGTCAATTTGAAGCTTATTTCTCGATTTTACGTCAATAAATTTTATAAACATCTCGAAATCAATCAGTGTTGCAACTATTTCAAGGTTCAAATTATTTTAAAATTGGGAGATTTATATTTTATGTTACTATTTATCGTTATTGTATTCTTCTGTATTTTTACAGATTTCCCTCGGCAAATGATGCATGGAAAAATGATTGTATAAAAATAATAAGGGAGTGTAGACATGGAATAGGAATGTAGAAGTGTAGGAATGGAACATAAAAAGCTTTAATTTAATATTTATAGCCGAAAAATACTTAAACATTCGTTTTCACCACTTATGTAAATAGAAAGGATTTCTAGATGTGTCGATAGCAAAAGACAAGTCTACAAAAATTTGAATCAACAAAAGGGTTTGTAAAACTTTATTAACATTAAACGAGTTGTAAATATTTTAATATCCATGTGTTTTAATTATTTTACCTTTATTTAAAAAAAAGATATCCGTAACAAAAAAATTGTAATTAAACTTAAGTTCAAGGGAGATCTTAATTAAATATTGTTTAAAAATGGGTAATTTTTTCCTTCATCTGGCATCCCTATACAGACGCACACATACATAAGCATCCGCCATTTTGGTGCTTCACTTGTTTCTTAGTGAAGTTCCGTCCGCCTTTTTTTTTAGGTCCATGCCGATGACCTTCTATAAATAACAGTGCTATGTGAAGCTATTGTGTGTACAGTGGCGTCCATCACGTTATTGGCAGTAGTTTTATTATTCTTGTTTGTCGTGTTAATGATTCATTTTTTTTTTCGAATTAAATTCGAATTCGAATATTAAACGAGCTTTGATCAAATTAAGTTAGGTACTTGAAAATCAGTGTGAAGAGCAGTGGTGGCCCAGTGGTATCGGTCCCGACTTACAAGTTGTAGGTCGTGGGTTCGAACCCCGCCAGGCGCATTACTTTGTGTAATTTGTTTCATCACCACTGCTCTTAAAACGGTGAAGGAAAACATCGTGAGGAAACCGGCATGTCCTAGAACCAAAAATTCGAAGACATGTGACATCTGCCAACCCGCACTGGGCCCGCGTGGTGGATTATGGCCCACTCCCTCTCACAAGAGAGGAGGCCTGTGTCCCAGCAGTGGGAACATTATAGGCTGATGATGATGATGACTTGAAAATCATAGGTAGGTATATTGTTCTCAAATGAAAAAATAATAAAATCAAAATAGGTTTAATGAGTGGACTTTTGTAATTTCTAAAAGCACAGGTCTATCCTGAAGTCATACGGAGAATACGTATAAAAATGCATAATGAAAACAATATTTTTAGTATAACTTAGAATCATAAATCTCTTACGAAGTAGAATGGAGAGAAAAACATTTTTCACGCATTAAATAGTTGTATACTGACGAAATAATTATATTTCCCGCGTTCTAGACGCGAATATTATTTCGTCAGGAACTAAAAGAAGCTATGGTTCTACTTTTTTTTGCGCTTTGCTTTCGCCCCAGGTTGAAGTAGGGGCAAAGGTATAAAGTCGCTAAACAGACTAATATGCAAAACATATTTTTTTAATATTTTAGAATTTAGAACACAAATAAAAGTTAATATCTATTTTAATTTAAATAATAATGTTTATATATGGTATTCCATATATAAACATTATTATTTATAAATATATATTTATAAATTAATAATATTCAGATAATTTCTAAGTCATAAAAACGCGTAGATCAATGCCGAAATTAAAAAAAAAACAATCACCGCCAATCGGAGGTTTGAAAATTCAACCTGTATATTTATGAATTGCATAATTTATGTTGTTCTGATAAAAAAAAAAATCAAATACATCCTCACTTCCTCAGGCACTGGGTGGAGCAAAAAAAAAAAACAACCTGTTTTCTCAGTTTGCGAATTCAGGAAAACAAGTATCACATGTCAAGTTTCAAACGCGTGACAGGATAAAAACTGTTCCCAAATAAAAGTCTTTAATGAATTAGAACTTTTTATACCTAAATAGTATATCTTAAAAAAAAACGAACCATACGTGTTTATTCATTTTCGTTAAGTAATAAAAAATCCGCAGCACCGCACCTTTTTTTAATATGTTTAACAAACAAAATAAATTAAAAAATACTATATTAGTACCCTAAAACTTTTATCTATTACCCTAACACTTTTATTCCTAAGTGTACTCAGGCATAAAATGTATGTAAGAAAATTTAAGAAGGTTGTCGGTATGTATGAAACCGTCGCCTTTTTGCTGTCATTCGCATTTGGTCGGATAACCAGTTATGTAGAAATAGTTTTGGTTCTTGATTTATATCTGCTAAAATAAGAGATGCTTGAAGCTGAAATTTACGGAATGTATACTTTATTAAACGCTCTAATTTTTGGTCTATAAATAATTATCTTGGGTTGGTTCTATTTCTTGCACTTTCGCGTCAAAGCTTAAGCATTTTCAGTTTAACTTAAAGGGGTATTATTCAAAAACGTGTGTGCTCTTTGCCTTTAAACTTTTGGTGGGTGTTAAAAACAGCAAGCAAAACCGAATTCCGATAACAGCAGGTTTATTTGTTTGTTCATTTAAGCGATAACATAATTTTTAGGTTTTTCATAAATTTATGATTACTTCGAAACGGTAGATGTTTTTGAAAATCTTTTATTTCACAAATAACGCACAAATTACGATCTACGAACTTGCGTTTTTTCTACGGGCGCACAATCATTGTTTCCTAATAAAACAGATTTTGCAAAACGTCAGCCCAGCAGGAAATGAAATATCTACGAAGCCTTAAGCCGCACAATTTTTATTTTCAGCGCACATTTATGCACTAATTTAAGCTACATGCCGATATACTTTTTTTTTGGCTCCGGTCACTCGTTCAAAATTTTCTTGCTGGAAAAACGTTATCCCAGCAGGAATCGTTTTTTCAAATTTATTCCTAAAACATGGCACGCACAATTTTTTTAATGTGACGCACATTTACAGCTTATTACGCACTAATTAATG
Source organism: Agrotis clavis (assembly GCA_954870645.1). Lineage (NCBI taxonomy): Eukaryota > Metazoa > Arthropoda > Insecta > Lepidoptera > Noctuidae > Agrotis > Agrotis clavis. The sequence goes on along the minus strand of OX940919.1, from coordinate 13,440,495 downwards.
GCAAAACTCAATTCCTTGTAAAAGACATTTTCTTGCTGGGCTGATGGACACAACAAAAGTACCTTACCTATAAAGTTATACCAACACCAGGTAAATAGTGTTAACATTAAGCATTATTAAAGTTAGGTATCTAGTTATTAAGTGTTGATGTTAACGTTCGAGTGTCATGTGGCGGGCTGGCTGTGTGGAAAGGTACCTACACGTAATCAATCATGCTTACTCGTGATCTTGATTTTTTAATTAAAGCACGTTATTACGGACGTGGCCGCACTAGTTGTCATCATTATTATTTCAATGCAAGGAGTAAGGCCTGTACACACCTAATACGTAATAATATGAAGTACATACCTACGTACGTATTTTGCCCTTGGAAATTGATGACCATTAATAACAATACCAACGTCTTGACCTAACTTCGTGTCCGTTTGGTCAAATTCAACGTGTTGATTTGTGTCGTAGGCTCAAGATGCCAGTGATGAAGCAATAATTATCGAGGTCACATGACATTAAATTAAGTACCTATAGCTAATACGTTTTGATTCAATGAAGTGGTTAGGGATACTTTTTATAGATTGCGATAAAAATTAAACTAGGTTTTGCCAACCAAAGATAATTTACGCAATATTTGATTGTGAATGAAAGATTTCGATCACATAGCTTTGGTTTAAATAATAATACCGTTACATTCATCCTGTTTTAATAATTAATTTGGCTAGCCGACATTTGGCAAATGCATATTTATTTGTTCTCAAAATATTAATGATCTATCTATATACATATAATAAAACTGTAGAAAAATAATTTTTGTACATTAAAAAAAAACTAAAAAAATATAGCCAGCGTGTTAAAGGATAACCAATAGAACCCATTTCTAGCATTTTTAGAATTTTTGTCTGTTTGTCTGTATGTCTGTTTGTCTGTATGTCTGTATGTCTGTTTGTATGTTTATTTGTTCGGGCATCACGTAAAATGTACGAAAGCTATGTAGATAACTTTAATACACAACGACTGACCGTAACTTGAAGTAACATTTAGTTTTTGTTTCATTGAAATCGGATCAGTCTATCAAAAGATATTTGAATTTAAAGTGTTCCAGAAGTAAAATTACGGTCAGTTTACACCGAGACGCGCAGTTCAGTAGCGCGATCTAGCTTCGAATGGAAAAACTACATACCTATTCAAATATGGTGTGAACTGGAGTGGAGTGGTTTGGAGTGGAGTAGAGTATAGTAGATTGGAATGGAATAGAATGATGGAATGGAAAGAAAGAAAGAAAGAAAAGAAAAGAAAAGAGGATGGAGTGGGATGGAGTGGGTAAAGTGGGATGGAGTGGGATGAAACGCGATGGAGTGGGACGGAGTGAGACGGAGTGGGATGGAGTGGGACGGAGTGGGATGGAGTGGGACGGAGTGGGATGGAATGGGACGGTGTGGGATGGAGTGGGATGGAGTCGGATGGAGTTGGATGAAGTCGGATGGAGTGGGATGGAGTGGGATGGAATGAGATGGAATGGGTGCCCTAATCCAGTAGCCATTGAATAGTACTGCCTTTGAACGACAGAGGGCGTTTATTACAAACACGTCAAATATTCTTGAAATATCTAAATAAATTCTAAATAGGGATTATATGAAAACGATATGATTTATAAAAAAAGTGGCGAGAATTAAGCGCTTTGCACTAAAAAATACATTGTTAAATTCCGACATCCACGCGAACGAAGTCGCGGGCACAGCTAGTATTAACATAAAATTGGTAACATAACGTTTTAAACTAACAATATTTAAACAAGATGTTTTCCACTGCGTTAAACCCTTACAACAAGGAACAGTTAATAGTGTAGGTATATTGCAGACGTTTTTGTTGGACACGTTTTCTTTTGATACCTACGATTGTGCGTCAACATATGCAAATGAAGGCGGAATTGTACAAATATTTAATTGTAAGGAAAATTTAGATTTATCAGTTGACGATCGAAATGAAAACAGCTAAGTATTATTTATGTAGCAAGGCATAAGATAACCGGGTTGTTGTTACTGTAGATGTTCATTGCTTTTTCGTAATATGTATCCAATTGATTCATTTTCAAGACTCTATTAAAATAAAAATCATAATAGTAAATAGGTAATTTATTTAAAAGAGTACCATATCAAATGAAATATTAAACCGCCAACCACGGTGTCAGCACGCAGTCGCTCAACGACAAAATCAAAGTGTATAATCCTGGAAATAGAAAAAATAAATATAAAAACATGCATGTGAGAAAAAGAGTAAAGAAATGCATATGTAAGCAAATAAGTGTAAAAAAAGCAAGAAAGAAAGCCAACTAGGCAGGGAGGTATTTGAGAGCAAGCAAGTACCTATTAGGCGAAAATGCAAGCAAGCAAATTATTTAGAGCGAACAAGCAAAAAGCACACGTAGTACCTACATAATACACAAGAAAAAAAAGCGTTAGTTTTTAAAAAAAGGTACTGTCACATAAAGTAAAATACAATAAGATGGATATTTATAATATCAATAACAGACTGATAGGCAGTATACCCAGTGCATTCATTTATCGCAATCTCATTTACATCGTGTGTAGCCTATTTTTAAGTATAAAAGGTGGGTCAATAATTGAATCACAGCGTTTTGCTTATAATAGTAATTCCAAAAAAATAGGTAGATAAGAATTTACTCGAAAAATATAAACCAGCTGGTCGACCGACCTCTGCTCGGAATCAAATGCTTGGACGGAAATGAGGGAAATGCTTAAGAAAGAAAACTTAAGTTTTTTTTAAGACAATACATCTCACACACTTTGCTCTGTTTTTATTTTATTTTGGTTTTGTTCCGATTTTACCAATAAAACATCACTATAGTAGCCCTGTGTTCTACACCCTTTGACTCAGTTTTGTCACTGATGCAAGTTGATCTCGAAGAGATGATCTTCAGTGAAGTTACCATGCGTTTCCATTAGCATTTATTTGACATAGGATTATTTGAGTCCAATACCAGACTCTACTGAGTGATGTCTACCTGCTGCTGTACCCACCCAGGCACTGCGTTTGTACCGCCCACTATTTTATACCCCTTTAGAGTTCATTTTTTATCTAGGTCCTGGCCAAGACCATCGATGCTTACCTTTGGTATCCCATCCACATTTTTTTTACAACTTTGAGGAAAGCAAGAATAAGGCAGGCATCGCAGCAGGTACTCATACATCTACGTGCCTATGCGCTTTTATCGTTATCCAACGTGATATGTTTTCATTTTGGACACGTACTTTCTACGAAATACTACATTTATTGCAGAATTTGTAATTTCAATTTAAAGGATATTACTTATGGATTTTACATATATGTTGTAAAAATACGAGACATGTAAGTGTGCTTAAAAATAAGAGAGTTTATGAGTTACTAAAATATAAAGGATGATGCCAGGGTTTGTATGAAATCTGGTCCCACCCTCCAATAGCTATGTGTTATACATTGTTGGATAGTCGATAGGTATTTCAAAGCTGAACAAAAGTTAGTATGGCGGCAAGGTCCAAATCTTAGTCCGTTCAGTTATCTTAAAACAATAGCTAGAAAATAATATTTTTTCCATTTATTACGCACTTTTGGAATAGGGTAGTTTCCAGGGTCAAAATAATTACATTCTATTTAGTCCGTATTTTAGATTATAAAAAAATATTGGACACGTATTTTTTCTTTTTTCGATTAAACAAAAAGGAACAAAGATAATAGCCTATTTAAGTTACCTGTGACGTCATTCTGCGCGAAAAATGCCACGCATCGTGACGTCACACGTAACTTTAATAGGCTATATCTTTGTCATTTTTGGTCTAATTTACAAATAAAAAAATACGTGTCCCTTATTTTTGAATAATCTAAAAGACGGACTAATCACATTTTTTTAGGCAACTAGCCTATTAGCATTTGTATCTTCAAAACTACAGGAGCTCGGGGCTTAAAAATTACAGCCGCACAGGTCAATCTTCCGGGTTAAGCCGCGTTTGCCGAGGTTGGTCTGTGGATGGGTGAGCATCTATCATGGCGAGTTTCCTCCGTGCCTCGGAAATCGTTCTGTTAGTCAGAAGCTCATAAGTCTGACAACCAGTCTTACCATGGGATATCGTACTGGGTTGTGGAGGTCCAATGGGCGCAGTCGCTCCATGTACAATACCTACTGATATTCAACTGCATTTGGTTCGACTGGACGCCGACCGACGATCTTCATTACTACTGTTATCACAGGTTGTCAGTGTGTTTCTTTACGTGCGCCTTTTTTTGATTTTCAGCGAATGAATCCTCCTGCCCAGTGTGGAGCGGAAGGGACTGCCAGACACGTACTGACTAAAATCCATGGTGTCTCTTCAAAAGCCCTTTACGTTCCAGAGTCACAGTTACCTGGCCCTGTAGCCATGTAACAAACGATAAACGCAAACGCTGAGTCGGCTTTAATAGATTTTCAACTTTATGTGCTTGGTTATAACGTTGAAGATCTAGTGAAGATTGCTTATCGTTTTCGATCTTTCCTGTCGCTAACGCTCGGAAATCTTAAATAGATTTTCAACTTTAGGCTCTAGGCTATAAAGTTGAAAATCTATTGGGGAGTATCGAGCGTTAACGATTATCGTTTGCGACTTGTTGTGACTTGGCTAGGGGGGCTGTTTAGATAGTCTCGCGATCTCGGCAGGCGTTTGATTCGATTGCTGTAGGCTCCCTTTACTCGCCGTCCACATGCCCTCGACTACGGTGGCTCAAAAATCGCCCCACAGTGGCTGTGTCGTGAGGTGGAGGCTGACCCCTTACTCACGCGTTCCGACTCCTACTTTGACTAGCATCACTACTTCGCAGGAGGAGGTGACGAATGCGTCTGGCTCCGCAGCGGTGCTCCGCCCAAGCTACGCATACCTTCACCGTATGCTCCACCGTGGGCACCTCCAGGCTATCCTCGCAATGGTGACACCCATGCGTTTATTCCCGCCCAATTCTACACAGGCACCTCCCGAAACATCCGATGTGGATCTGCGTCAGGTGAAAGGTGAGGACGCTATGGCGCCTCTCCAAACACTCCTCAAAAAAGGGTTTTACCACCGCGATTGCGGCGTGCCCGAACCTCGGTTGCGACAGTCTTACCCTCCATACCGCCATCGCCATGAGATTGCGCCGGAGATCTTCCCGCAGAGCCTCGACTTGTCGAGCCAGCTGAGATTCGCCCCGGCGCGGCGCGCGTTGCGAATCCACTCCACACGCCATCCATATACGTGCGGAAGGGCTTTCGCCTCTAGATCTCAAGTAATGAGCGAAATATAGCGAGCGACTTCGTACAATAGCTTTGAATACCATAGTTGGTGTGAAATAATAAGTCCACCACTGAAGTCGACCACTGAAGTTGGTCGCATGCCAGAGGGTCATGGCTATCCGGATGATCCGGGGATACCGCACGATTGCCGGCGAAGCGGCCAACCTCCTTGCCGGATTACTGCCCTGGGATCTGGAGGCGACTGCCCTCCAGCGCGTCTATGAGTGGCGCGTGGAGGCGCAGCGCCGGGGCGTGACCCCGCTGCCTCGTGAAGTCGAGGCGCGGCGGGAAGAGCTCCGGCGCGATCTCAGGGCAGTATGGAGGGGACGACTGTCGCGACCGAAGGCCTGGCACGCCGCAATTGCGGCGGTAAGACCCCTCTTTGAGGAGTGGCTGGAGAGACGTCACGGCGTCCTGACCTATCGGATGACGCAGGTCCTCACCGGACACGGAAGTTTCGGGAGGTACCTGTGCCTGATGGGGAAGGAGGAAACGCCCGGGTGCCACCACTGCGAAGATCGCCCGGAGGACACAGTAGAGCATACGGTGCAAGACTGCCCAGCTTGGGCGGTGCACCGACGTGTCCTCACGGCGGCGATAGGCGGAGACCTCTCGCGCCCGGCATTGGTTGCGGCCATGCTGCGGGGCGAGACGGAGTGGGAAGCGGTCTGCTCCTTCTGCGGGGCGAGACGGAGTGGGAAGCGGTCTGCTCCTTCTGCGAGGCAGTAATGCTCGTGAAGGAGGAGGCGGGCCGCGAGCGAGAGAGGACAGCGTCCTCCCTCCGCCCCAACCGCAGTGGTAGGCGCCCGCGGCGTCGGACGTCAGCAGATGATCTCCGGCCACCGTAGGCGCGGGCATGCGGGCAGCGAGTAAAGGGCAACTCGCTGCCCGACCAAGGACCATGCCCGGGTCGACGGCGCGTTGTGTCCCACGCGCGCCTCAAAGAGCGTCAGCATAATGACGGGGCCCCCCTCTCAGAGGGCCAAAGCTACTAGTGCCATCATAAACATTTTCAGAACAAAGACTACTTCATAACCATCGCAGTGTTTTAAAATACTTTGCATTGGCAATGAAACTTCATTTGCAGAAGGCTAAATAAATTATTATTTTCCAGTTCTTTGTAGCGAGGGCGAGGTACAATCTGTCGTTATCATTAATAATTAAACTTAATTGCTTCCGTGGGTAACTAGGTACTTTGTTAATTATTTTTTCATCACTAATTCGTTTTAATCATTCATAGGCATTTCATAGGTTTAGTATTGGAGAAATATTTGACTGATGTAGTACTTTGTCGTTAGACAGGGTGCTAGATATAGTGTTAAAGTCGTTGCGTGTAATGATAAACAAGTCAAAAGACTATAAAATTGATTAAAAAGATTACGTTTAGACGTAGCTCACTCATAATTTAATATTGTGAATTAACTTTTGAAACGTACAATAGAGCGCTGTGTTCTAAGCGTTAAGCTAACTGATCGTATTCGTAACACCATACTGCGTTCCAAAACACAGATCATTGACGTTGCTAAAATGGCCGCTTAAATTGCTTGTCAATAGGGTCTTGGCTGGCCAAGTCTGACTGATGCCCAATGAAGTGTGGGCCAAAAAACCAGTACTTGGAGCCCTGACACAAACAGAAGGCGTCGTGGTAGCCCTCGCAAAAGCCGGGATAAGCTAGATAAAACCAACGACTAGTGGCTCACATTACCCCTAGATTGAAATACACACATCAAAAGTGTCTAGGGATCAACATATATTTTTGCAATAACTTTTCTCCTGATTGATATTAATTAAAATGTTCTTTAAGGATTCATCAAATAAAGTGTTATCGTTTGTCACAGTAACGATAAATAAAGTCACCTTTGCATTCATAAAGAAATTTGCCATTTTCCTAATAAAGGGATTTTTGACATTTGAACCACTAACATTAAAGTTCGAAAAAAAGACTGAAATAACAGTTTTCTTTAAAATTTTATTGGGTAACTTAAACAATTAATAATCCGTGTTTCTACCGCGAACACTAACAACACAAGAACATCGGTTTGGCATACTCAAAATGAGTTCATCCAAATCACGCTGTGGAATGGCCGCCCATGTTCGTTGCAACAACAAAAAAAGGTCTTCTTGCGACTGGATACCCTCCATATTCGGCAGAGCTCTTCTCTGTAGCATATCCCATGCATGCTCAATCGGGTTCAAGTCTGGCGACTGAGCAGGCCAGGGCAGGACATTGATGTTAGCTGCGGCGAGAGTCTGTCTTACAACTCTTGCGGTGTGCGGTCGTGCATTATCATGCATTAACTGAAATAAGGGACCGATTTGCACTTGTAGAGGAACGATGACGTCTGATACAATCGTCTCAGCATAAATTTGAGCGTTGAGGTTGCCTCTGATCCAAATCAACTCAGTTCTTCCGCCGATCCAAATACCCGCCCATACCATGATGGTTCCACCACTATAAGGATGGACTTCCTGGCAGGATTTTAATCGCTGTTGGCGTCCAGGGGTTCTCCAGTGTCGTATACGTCTTGTATCCGGTCTCATACCAAAACGAGACTCATCAGAAAAGCACACGAAACGCCATTGTTCTTCTGCCCAATTTCTGTGTTCAAGAGCCCATTGATATCGAATCCTACGATTGTGCATTGCTATAGGTGGTACCCGTAGCGGTCTTCGGGAATGAAGGTTCACTTCATGCAAGCGGTTTCTGACTGTTTGGTCGCTAATTAAGTTCCCTGAAGAGTGATGAAGCCTCACGGCTAACATCATGGCGGTTATTGTTGGAGCTCTTCGAGTTAAGATTTGAATGTATCGGTCTTGTCTCCGTGTGGTGCAGCGATACCGTCCTCCATGGCGCTCAGCCACGGTACCAGTGCTTCGGTAACGTGTCCAAAGTCGACTGATAACACTCTGACTTGTATTCAGAGCTAAAGCCACAGTACGTTGCCGGGAACCAGCTTCTATCATTCCCACGGCTCTGAGCATTTCTTCCCTGCTTAAATGACGTCGCCGCTCCATAATAACGTTGGTTTTAATCAGTAGTAGGGAAACAGTAGCACTAATAATGTCTTCAATGCGTTGTATGTTTTTATAGGGAAAATATTGACAGCTGATTTTCATCTTTTACTCGAATTTGATTTACAGTTCCTGATTCAAATTATGAAATGCACCAAAAAGGAACCATATAAATTTATAAAATCATAAATTTATTACAAAGCCACATCTCAATCTCAAGAAATCCGCATAAAAATGCTTGATCCCTAGACACTTTTGATGTGTGTAGTTGGAAGTCATGGGGCCTTTGCCCAGCAGTGGGATGACACAGGCTGACAGTAACAGTTACTTTTGAAACCCTCGCGAGACTCGGAGGTCCACCCCCAGCCAGGATCCTTCGAGCCGATCGCCCTGGCTTCAATTTAGCCGGTGAAATAAGCCACTGCCATAACTCTTTGGGGAATGTCATCTACACATAAAATAAAGGTATTAAACAGTTTCTACACCATTCTTACGGCTAGCATGGGTTTATTTACAAATGACAAATTTTCACGCGCTTTATAAATAGAGAGTGATCTCTATTCATAAGATTCGTTTGTCGGAACAAAAGTTACGTAAATATGTTTACTCTGAACATCATAACGTAAACAAATGTGACCATAAACTTGATAAACAGAGTATAAACGTAGGCACATGGAATAGTTCGGTTGATGACGTAATACACCTCTGCGCGCGCCAGTGTGCCGGCCATAACTACAAGTGACGATAAATTACTAATTTTGGTTTAAAACATTATGAGTTTATGACTTTGTTTCTAAAAACCTGATATTTATGAGTTTAGTTGGTAGTTCTCGTTAAGTTTATATGTGTCAAATAAGCATTATTTTTTATTCCTGTGGTAACAATGAAAGTAGGTCACTACACTTATTAAATCGTGAACAAAGTGCTTGTTTCTTTGATTTGTAAAATAGACGGCACAAGATGTATTGCTGAGTTAGTTTTACATAAACTTTATTTATCAGTAGGTATATTCTTTTCTTTGCAGGTTAAGTGAGATTTAAAACGGTTTTCACCTAATAATGTGTGGAATCTAACCTCTTTAAAGGGTCAAGCAGTTGCTTATCACCTCGATTATATCTTCCAAAATCTGTACATACAGTATCTGACTAGCTGATAGATCAACAAACACTTGAAACCGCTGGGTCAAGAAGCATGCTTATTTTGTTCGATTTGCAAATTTTTGCTCGATTTTACGTTGCCCCACACTATGAATTTTTCCTGTGTCGTGGGTATGTTTACAAACATAGAAACTCACATACACAAACACCGGAACATTTACTTGCAGGTCAGACAAATACTTGATCCGTGCGGGAACCGACCCGCGACACGCTGCGCAGCAGTCGAACACTCACCCACTGCGCCAATCGTTTCATAAAATGAAATTTTCATAAAAAAAAATCCAAATGAAGCATGGCGGAAATTTTAAAGGAGTTAACATTATTATAAAAATCTAACTTAAACGTTAGAGTGCAGACTTAACAACCAAATTGATAAAATAACAACAAATTCCAACCCCAAAAGAGTAGTTGAAAATTATAGGAGAAAATACGAAATCTTTACGGTTGAAGTCACGGACAGAGTGCTCTATAATTATTTTGTGTTCCTTCTACATGACTAATCTTGGATAAGGAAGAGGCTTCTTACTAAATGATTTATTTATATTGTTTTAAGTACATATGCTTAGATCGGTTGCACTATAGATGGCGCCGCTACTACGATGATTCTACATTGATGCTAAAGTGCAAAAGATAGTTTTCGTTAAAATTTTTGAAATAAGCAGATATTATTTAAATGTGAATGAATTTAAGATTTCTTTCAAGTTAGTAGGAAAGATAGACAAAAAGTCTCATTTACAGTTATTTAAGTGAACGTGATAAATACATAAATCAACCATAAACAAAAACTATAATCCAAGCACATTATCGTGCAATTTTAATACTGATATCAATTAAAAATTTGTGCGTCGTCGTAGTTAGCTCACGTTAACTGCGTTGCATAAGTGGGTGCATCTGCTTGACATTTGAATCGACCCCGAATCCGAATAGAAACTGTGTCACGTATGAAGCGTCCGCGGACAGTGGGTACGGGCGGCGTCGGTGCGTTGTGCAATCCCGTTAGCGCTCCACGTGCGAACCTAACCGGCGCGCCTCAATGTCGCCCGTGGGCGGCTGCCCTCCGCGTGCCGCCCGCCCTCCCGCTGAAAATAGCGAGTCCGCCCGAATGCCGGCCGAAGAGCGCGGGCGACCGAACATCCGTCTAGCTCAGACGCGCGGCCGTTGACTCGGTCGTCTCACTCGCGCGAACAGCTGAGTATCAAAACAAAGGAGCGAGACGGGCGGTCGCCGCTCCCGCTCGCCGGCCGGCCGGTGTCGCCGGTCGCGGCGCGCCGCACGCACTCGAGCCAGTTCGTGTTCGAACCGCGCTTATTGAGGTCGTCCGCTGTGAGCTCGGTTGCGAAGTTTAGTACCGCGAAAGGATTTTCCTTTGTCCCGTTCCTCGAGGACTCTGCCCTCGTATTATGTTTCTACGCGAGAGCCGCGACCAGCCCCGGCCTACTGAGGAGCCGGACCGCGCACAGCGTGCCGAATCGCGACGAAATTCTGTCAGTTCTCCAAAATTCTGTGACGGTTATCCCGCGAAACGAGTACGCCGGGCGATTTGAAATTTTTGAGTGGAGGTGTGAGTAGAATTTTTTCAGCCACCAGACTGTGGTGTAAAGCCGTGTTTTCTAATAGTGTGAGGACTGAGCACCATGTCCACGGGCAAGCGGCTCGCGAAGCGCTCCATCATAGGGACGCGCGTTGCGGCGCTGGGTGATGATGGACTGTATTATTCGGGGATGATCCAGGCAGTAAAGACGCCGGCGCCCTTCCCGGAGAACAACAACTGTATCAACCTAACTCCGAACACTCGTTACACAGTTCGATTTGATAGCGTGAAGATGAAGAACCGAGAGTACCGCGACGCCGAGCTGATCGGGCCCGGCTTCCGCGGTATGACGGGCGTGCGCCTGAAGGAGGGACAGCGCGTCTTCCTCACATATAACGGGAGAGAGGTGCGCGCTGACGTCAAGCACCATGACTACGACACCGACGAACTACGCGTCCAGGTTCACTCGCCCACCAATGAGGTAAGTTCTGACACCATTTCAGTTCATTTTAGATTCTAAGAAAACCAATTGAAATATCTTTCCTAAAAATGATACCTGTGTTGACTCTACATAGTGCTCTTGAAATTAATGATTGCACAATTTTGCTTAAAAAAGACATCAACGATTTCTGAAACCTAAAACAACGTTAGTGTATCTAGTCCTGATTTATTATTTTAAATCAGTTGCGTAGACAATGATGGTTAATGCATATTATTTATAAATAGAGCGTTTATTAGTGTTCGCGTGGACAGTGATCGGTTATTTGTAGTTTATGCAGTTTGGAGAGGGGTGTTGAAGTGTAGGCAGAGTGGTGCAGCGAGCTATTGACCCCGCTCCACGTGCAGCGCGCAATGCACGCTGCACCGGCCGCCTCGCGCAGCGCGGCTCATCGCACGCGCAGCCATGCAACTTATCGCAACAGACAATGGACGCGAGCGCGTTTCTAGCTCGCACCCCGGCCAGTGGTCACTCCACATTACCGATTATTAAATAACGCATAACTGTGCACTAATTAGTTGTACTCGTTCGAGAGTTACATGTCTATTGGTCGTGATTCAATTATTATTGTTGAAATCTATGACATCATTTAATGTTACCAAGCCACGTTTGCCAACCATTAGATCGGATTAATAATTTTCCTATGCATTATGATTATTACACTAAATATACTATAATTATTTAATGCTGTACCTGTTGTTGAAACTCAATAGATTGTATGAAATTATAAACAAATGATCTTCGGCTAAACAGGAAAATTACGGGTTGTCCTGACAATAGGTATTCCTACTTAATAGTTAAATACAAAAGTGCAGTGTATTTAATTATACACAACAGAGATATTAAAATAGCATAACATCAAGGGCAAAGATAACACTATCGATCATTAAAAAATCGGCAGTACTCTCAAGGTAAAGCCTTTATCATTAAATATTAAATGCATTTCAATTATACTCTACAGAGATTAGATAAAACGTTAGGTCACGACTTTAATACACGCTGTACACAGGCGCAGCGGCGCACTATGCACTATGGAGTAGATAAACAAAGAGTACACGTGTCGCCGTTGTTACAGTAACTTGTTGAAATCAACTCGACACGAGTTAATTCCTACCAAGTATTTGGCGTCGCGGCTGTGAGAACACGCATGCGCTAAATATAAGCTAGTCAGACCGTTAGTCTAAGGTGCGCACCATGTAGGTTAGGTAACAGGAAGTCAAAGATTACAATAATCAAGTTCTCCGGCACTTCGCCGCAGATTAAAAGTAGGTCCGTATTTACTGTCCGACGCCGGCCGGCCGGCCGGCGAGCGGAGCGGGCGGCGAGCGCGCGCCTCTCATGCGTCACCAGCATAGGTCGGCTTATCGCCGTCCACAATTTGTACACTTTATTGAAGTCATGTTTAATTTACTCAGTCGATAATTGGCCGGTTGACCCAACTCAATATTTTAATCTGACCGTCAATTTGTTTTCCAAGGCTCGATAAAGGTTTCGCTGTTACCTTCGTTTTTATATTTCCATAAATCACTTAATTTATGTGATCGCTTAAAAGATTGCAAAAAATTGAATTCGAAAAATTATATAAATGCCTCCTGCGAGGTTAGTTTAAGTCATAACATAAGATTAGCATGAACTAAGAACTACGGCGAAACAACAACGGGAGCAATTCAAGTAATGCGATTACCTACTCATAACTTGTATTTACTACATCATCATTCAGATAGCTAGCGAAAAACAAGTTGTTTTCGACGTTTTCATGACAAGAAAACAGTGGCGCAGTGATTTTACAACAGTAATAAAAACAATAAGGAAGCGAGGTGCGCGCGCGCAGGCCTTGTGCTGTTGTGCGTAAATAGTGACGTAGCACGCGATACTAGCGTGACGCGACACGACGCGCGGTGCCGAGTCGCCACTTTAGTTAATTCATAGAAATGATGCCATGTTTACAATCCATCATTTTATTTATCTATTCGTAACGTTTAAATAACATACTTAACGCTTTGTTACATTCCGTGATTCAACAATTTTGCGGCAACAATAATATCGGTTATTTTATTTAGTATTTTAAACGATTAAACAAGCAACCGCTTTTTCAAAAACAACTCACAACGAAGAGGGTAAAATTAATAGCGCTGTTTGCACTTGTTTACCAGTTCAAAAACCGGTGTATTGTGCCATTAATAATAGCCATGTAGGTATAATAAAAATAGCAGTTTTTGTTACACTACTAACGACAATGCATCACTACGCTAGATAAAGCAGTACACTTCATGAAAACCACTTGATAGATACCTAACACGCAATCTAACAGCACCACTCAAATGCTTACCAAATATTTTTAACACGCCGCGACGCATCGTAGGAATGTGGGAGAAACCCAAAATGAGATAGGAATTACTGAAAAAACCTCTAATTACAGCAACAGTCGATTTATCAAAGAAGTGACGCGCGGTATTCCCCAGGTGCCGCTCTGTACGCTCATGAGCGTCAGCTCTGACAAACCCGCTCTACATGTACAAAACCGACACACGATCAAACAAAACCTCCCGCTGACTCACCGCCGCATTCATGTTCGTAAACAACTATTATTTTACCGGCAAACCCGGACAGGGGAATTACGTAATGAATAAATAGCTGCATATTAACTCGTTAATGTTAAGATACGTATCGCCAATTCTTAAACGACTATCAAAGTTCTTGCAGGACTCACTAGAGTACACGCGCTGTGGTGTAGCCTAGCTCTACACCATCATACATAGATTAATATTTGAAATAACATACTTGAAAATAAAACGTTAAAAGCCGACTACGCTACGCCATCGCCATCATAACGTTCAGGCAATAAGATATAAAAATAAAGAGTGCTCGACTGAGAAATAAGGTCACCGGCAGGCCCGGAACCGAGTAACGGTATTCGTTACAAAATCGCGTCAAGAATTATTTTCACGTGCGCGCGGCGCCAGCGTCCATACCGTTAGCCGGTGGCATGGCGGACCAACATCAGCTAACCTTACCACGGGCTTGTGGGACGCATAAAGTTAATTACTGGCAAAGTTTGAGTTTTCAAACATGCATTTTTATCGCTATACGAATCCCAAAGATTCATTGGAAAGCGAATCTGAATTGATATCTACGTGAGAATTACGTAATTTTTATTTAAACTGATTTCCCCAGTATCGGTACTGGCGAAACGCCTTTCGGTTGCGCAGGTTGTAAACGGTCCGAAGTGAGCAATAAGTGTAGCGGGCGTGGGCGTCAGCGGCCAGCGAATGACGCTCTCCACACTCCGCGCTCGCGTCGATTGTGAAAGTGCTGCTCGCACCTGCATTGTCCATGTGTAGTGACAGTTTCAGATTCACTTTGTGCTGTGAACTACTTAAACTATTGTTACACTTTTGAGACGCGTAAGCAGCACATTCTTGAAAATAAGCACTTACGCAACTAACTTCAACAAATATCAAAGGAAGTTACAAATGTCTCAGTTGCCATTAAAACACAAAACAGCCATATACATAATTACTATTTTTGTTTAGTCACTTTCAAAGTTAATGAACAGCTTCACCTTAAGGTACACCGTGTTTTGCAGTGAAATCAAACCGGTAATCAAAATCTATTGAATAGTTTCCCATTTTGTACAAATTGATTTCTCCACCTCACTTTTCAATGGCGTATTACTCAACAACAGCGTGTGAGTCGATGCGAAGTGAACCATTAATTACTACTGAGTGGAATTGACATTTACATAAAATTGCATGTAATATAGCTTACACATTGAAATAGCAGCTATTGCGCGTGTCCGAACAATATAAAGAGTGCGGCCTCGGGGAGGCAGACAGCAATAACTTGCCAACAATGTAATTAATATCGCATAACTTATATAGCTAGCGAAAGTAGTTATGATTCAAAAGCGTATTATAAATGCGTTTTCCAGATTTTCCAGTCCAGTTAAGAATTTTTTCGATAGAACGAAGACACTTACGCTCATGGCGCTTACCGTTGCGTGGAGCCGTCGCGTGCTTGACGCAAATTTCACTCAACTGTACAAATTGTCTATTTATATTTTCCAAACGCGACTTGATTTTAACATGTTTATTTATTGATGAAAAAACAAACAAAACATGAATACAAACTTTATCAAAAGTAATCAATCGTACCTAAATTTAATTTTCTCGGACTACCAACTAAATAACGTCTTCGGAAAATAAAGTAATATAGCACAAACTTAACTGAATCTATTTTTCAAAGTTATTTGCTACCTGACAAACCTTTTCAGTTTTACTTGTTAAGAGCGCAAACGGAACTACAAATAGGTCTTGGTGCCGAAACCATGGGAAGAGAAAACTATCAGCCCCTTGCGCCGGCGCACCGCGAAGGTAATCGACCACAACAACGTGACGATTTGTGACTGTGCCTCTATAATTATTACACTATCTAATTATTACCTAGTAAATAACGATAGATCTATTTGTCATTAATATTATTATTTTACTACTTTGTTAAAACTATTAACAGATCATTACTTAGAAAATGGAATCTCTTGTTTAATTTCACGGTTGTAACATCATCTTGTGACACGGTTACTAAATAAAAAGTTGATAAGATAACATCGATAGAGATTTGTTAGTACAAGACGCAGCAGAATGTTCAGAGACTGATAGCTTACATAAAGTTAAAGTGCTGGGCCTAATTTAGGCCACGAGCCGGATATGTATTAAAGCACAATATTTGTTCAATATTGTCTTTATTTAAGCAAAACTTACTACGGATCACACTGAATACACTTATTTCAAATTAATTCAAATATCTACGCAGTATCAACCTGTTGTGTGTTAGATCTTATTTTACAACTGGTATGATATTCAGCTCGCGAGCGTCCATCGCGTCGCGTTGATGTTATGCATGATAGATAACTAGTAGATAATACCACTTTACCAGTTCACTTTTATATCACTAACGCTTCAGTAACGCAACAGATCAAGTGTTATATTCCGATAAACTATAAGACCTATTATTACAAAAATACGATTAGCGGAAGCACGTTTTCGTTTGTGCTATTACGTTTTGACTACGTATAGATTTCTAACCGAATTTTACAACGGTACCAAAAATAATTGTACACCGCAAACACTATTCAAAATATCTCAAGATATACAGATTTATTTTCATATAAATCTGTATATCTAAAGATATTTTTAATAGTATTATTTATGTTGTATCTTTTATTTTTAAATGATGTAGATGTCAATAGAATAAATAAAAATAGGACTTTTAAAATCACTTAATTGTACCTGTCAAAGTTTCTTTATTTTAGTACCTAGTAGTTAAGTTTTATTTCTAGTTAGACACAAATGTTTTTTAATTTGGATTGTCCAGTTAAAAAAACATTTTTGTCTAACTAGAAATAGCTTTAAATATCTAACCTTGACATATTAATAAAGGCTGGTCATGATAGTTCCCCTGCTTGGTGATAAATTCTTCGCCTAATGTATTCGACCCAAATTCTCGCCGAAACGGAGATGATTGACCATTTAATGTTGCTAGAAAACCGTTGCGAATTTTAAAACCAGTCCATATTTTTGCCAACGATATGGTCTGTTCTACGAGCTTCCAGAATATTTGTATTGGTTTTCTTTTTCATTCAGATTTAGACAATGTATAAACATAATTAGAGCGTTTCAGAGTTTTCATGGAAAGAGTTACCGAAGAGAGTTACGAGAAGCGAAGGCAAGGTCGGTCCTTTGTGAGTGACCTCATTGCATTAGCCTTGGAATAGTTGCATGATTTATGTTTCTTATCTAAACAGCTGGCAGAACAAGGCGTGAATCTTGATTCTTTGTCACTTGAATTAGAAAACATCTGGCGAGAAAACGTGCATTAAAAAATGCTAAAAATAAATAATGTATCAAGCTCTCAGTATTTTTGACTCTTCAATTCGTAGTCCTTAATACCGGGTTCCTCACGAGTCGGATTTTGGCGTCACGCACGGTATCGCTGGTTGACTCAGCTACGCAAAATAACTCGTTTTCGGATTTGAGGTAACAGTAACACACCGCGACCGTTACTACGTGGGCGAGTGTCACAAGTCTACAGTTACGACTACGCAATATTATCCACATTTGTATGCCGGCGTCGGCGTTGGTGTCGGTGCTAAACGACGATTAATGTTTTAGTGTGATCTTGAACATACAGGTCAAATTAAAGAAGGTATGCCAACAATGGAATAGAGAAGACCGTGAGAAGGAAGGATACCAAATTCCAACGAAAAACAATACACTGCGTGCTTGGTTAAATTAATAAATGAGATCATGATTATTGGGCTCTTTGGTCGATTGACCTCGCTCAGATGGGACCCGCGGGATGAATGAACCAATTCATGATTTTGATTATTTTTTCATTGGTCGATTGGACCTACTGTTCGAAATGACATTTAATTTCAAGTTTCAGTACAGACGTGTAGAAAAACGTAACGCGGAATGCACGTGGTGCAACAGGTTTAGCCCTTAGTTAAACATAATACTAGCACTTTGCCCGCGACTTCGTCTGCGATTATTTCGAACTTTGCTTCTATGAATTAAAAAGATGAATATTCAACATGTTTCAAAGAATTCCTCGAAATAAAAATGCATAAAGGTATGCAATAATGTACCCGTGTCTATATCTCCTAGAGACGCTTTGTACTGCGCATTTTTCAAAAGTTAAAACTTCATATTCCAGCTATGCTTAAAAATTGATAGAATGTTACTAACCAGCAAAAGTACTAGGCTAGTATAAGATCAAGGTGGTATGTTTTGCACTCTGGCGCCACGTGACACGCAGCGCGGGGGTAAGGTAACTCTAAATGGCCTGCCAAAATACTAGGCTAGCATAATCAAGGTGGTACGTTTTTCAACGGGGTCAGTGAAGTTTATTTGAAAAGCGCTGTGACGCCACGTGACAGGGGGGGGAGGAAATAACTGTAAATGCCCGCTGCTGCGCTCTAAGATATGGGCCCCTTCAGGTAACCTGTCGCCACTTCATCCATCCCTAGTTGATCCGGTGTGTTATGTGCCGTTCTACATCACCATCTCCTTGGACAAGCGGTATACCGAAAATCGGAACAGACTGGTAGGGGTTTTTTTTTTTTTTTTTTAGCGTGGTAAAATCATCAAATGAGTCCTCCAACCCCGGGCAGGGCGGGAGGGACTGTCAGACTTCTACTGACTAAAATCCACGGTGTCCTTCAATAGCCCTTTCTGTTCCGGGGTCACGGTAAGGAAATAATCCCGCGACCCCGGCAGGCTTTGGCCCTCTGAGAGGGGGGCCCCGTCATTATGCTGACGCTCTTTGAGGCGCGCGTGGGACACAACGCGCCGTCGACCCGGGCATGGTCCTTGGTCGCGCAGCGAGTTGCCCTTTACTCGCTGCCCGCATGCCCGCGCCTACGGTGGCCGGAGATCGTCTCGCGACGTCCGTCGCCGTGGGCGTGCACCACTGCGGGTGGTGGAGGACACTGTCCTCTCTCGCTCGCGGCCCGCCTCCTCCTTAGCGAGCATTACTGCTTCGCAGAAGGAGGCGACCGCTTCCCACTCCGTCCCGCCCCGCAGCATGGCCGCGACCAATGCTGGGCGCGAGAAGTCTCCGCGTATCGCAGCCGTGAGGACACGTCGGTGCCCTGCCCAAGCTGGGCAGTCTTGCACCGTATGCTCCACCGTGTCCTCCGGGCGATCTTGGCAGTGGTGACACCCAGGCGTTTCCTCCTTTCGCATCAGACACAGGTACCTCCCGAAACTTCCGTGTCCGGTGAGGACCTGCGTCAAGCGGTAGGTCAGGACGCCATGACTTCTCTCCAGCCACTCCTCAAAGAGGGGTCTTACCGCCGCAATTGCGGCGTGCCCGAGACTGGTAGGGGTAGGACACTTTTCTATTTGCTAGTACAATTCTCAAATTTTGAAAGTGGGTCCAAACGACCAATTCAAAAACGCATTTGGTCGTTTGGACCCGCGGGCCCCACCAGAGCGGGGTCAAACGACCAAAGAGCCGATTATTGAATAGGTAAGCGCTTGTCATTTGTTACGAGCCCTTGAATTTTTAGTAAGATATCTTGATGTTTGTCCTAAATTAATAAAGCTGACTAGGCATAGTCGGTAACTGCGTATGCAGAGTATGCGTTACGACGCGACGCGACGTTTCGAAATGTTTTCGTATGAAGAGCAAGTTTAATTGCAAGCGTGTGGTGAGGCGGGGAGAGCACCGCGCCCGCGCCCGCGCCGGCATGGTGACCCACTGACCCAGAATTGCTGATATTGAACCAGCAGCGACGCACAACCCGTATTCGGAACCCGACCTCTACTTGCGTTGGTTTTTAATGTACCATTCCAAATTTATGAGTACATTTATCTAAATACCAGAATGATTAAGCAATAATTACGTCACCAAAATAAACCAATAATCATTGGTTACACATATACATATAAGTATAAAATAAAATTAACGAAGTCCATTGTAAAACTTAGCACTTGCTTTAGTAATTAACCCGCCGCATTTCGGTGTTCCCGAAGTTCAATATTGTAATAGATACATTCATTGAACTTAA
Source organism: Agrotis clavis (assembly GCA_954870645.1). Classification (NCBI taxonomy): domain Eukaryota; kingdom Metazoa; phylum Arthropoda; class Insecta; order Lepidoptera; family Noctuidae; genus Agrotis; species Agrotis clavis. Next base: position 13,420,437 of record OX940919.1, on the reverse strand, counting down.
TCGGTGTTGACTGTTAACCTATGGCAATGTAGATTTATTTAACAGGTAGGTACCTACCTATATTCTTTGAATAAATAATGAAGTAGGTACCTACCCAGTCAGCCATTCTATTGGCACGTCACAGGTCAACAATATAACGGTGCTATCCGCGATGCGTATGCTGCGGCCGCATGAAGCGAACAGGTTCCCGTATCCGTTATCAACTGGTAACTCGGGGCGCGGTGGGCCGCACTCCGTTTTTGGGTCAGGTTGGGTCACGACGCCTGCGTGCTAGCCGCCTGTCCCCTCGAACATATTTAGCACTATTTCGATATCTAAGAATAGAGAGGCAACCACGCTTGCAGGCATCTCAAGGTGAAACGCTCACTTTTCTAAGCGTCGCACGTAAACGATGCGATTATAGCATCACGCCGGGAGTCGGTGATGTCGAAACATCAGCATCGCGTCCTTGTGCAGATTTCACGTTCAATTACGTAATAGCATGCGATTTTATTTACGTGTAAGTCGAGTATATTACGAGGACGCCGCCCGCGCCGCCTACACGCAGCCGCGTGCCCGGTGGAGAGAGAGGGCGGCGAGCCGTAAGCCGTAACATTTTGCCCGTGACGTCACCGTCGCGTCGCGCCTACGCTAAATCGTTCGCCAACGCGCCATGACGTCGTTCCTAGAATTCTAATTGCTACGAACTGTGACGTCAGCCGCTATCAAATTCAATCTCGCACTTGATAGATAAAATGTTGGCATGGTACGCCACAGGCTTGCATCATCATTGTGGTCACTACGCAACATCAATGTCCTGACGACTGCGACTACCGACAGAAGTTGACCTACATAGTCAGTCGGTTTTATTGTAATTTAACATAATTCTTTATTACGACCTATAACTATGATTGTCATACAAATAAATTTACCGACAGGCCGACATTATACGATACACGGAATTCTTGAAATTGATTAAAAAAAAATTAAAAACATTCAAACAAAATTAAAGTAATGCAATGAAAACTCATTTATAGCATTCGTTTAATATACCCTATGTTAAATGACAGTAATTTTAAGACCATTTTGCACTTGCTCTATAAATACATGAAGCAATTGTTGACCGCACTAGATCCAGAAATAGAGCATGGTAAGGTTACCCGGGCGAAACCGGGCCGCCTAGATGCTAGGATCGCGACCCGCGAACCTGCAATGGCGCTCGCCAACTAGGCCGTTGGTTCGTCCTGCACAATCGATGAGCCAGACCTAGTTTACACTAACGACATTTTCCAGTAAATCCAAAACCTAAGCTGTAACCGGAATAGTTGTGATTCATTTACAAAGGAAAAGGAATAAAGTTTTCCTCATCATTCTAAGTATGTTAAATTCAGTTAATTTAAACAACGCATAAATAAGATACCCTATATGAAGCCCCACCCGAACAAACGGTTAAGAAACGCTGAAAATGCTCTTATTTTTTATCTAGTTGAAATAAACGCCCGATAAGCAACAAATTAAACGGTTATTTCCAAGGAGAATGATTGCAATAAAAACACCGGCTGCATTTAGAAGTATTGAATGTAGGTCACGGATTTTTGGGGCAAGGTTACCGGTGGCAGCGGCTTTGTGGAGGGCGTGCGGCGGGCGCGAGTGGCGCCGCCGCGCTCGCGTGGCCTGCTTCCACTGCATCCGCTTTGCAACCAACAGTTTGTATTCACCAATCATACAAGGCCAGCGTTTCAATTGATTGATCAGTTTAAGCGTACACATCCGATAGGAATCGCCACTTCTATGTAACATTTTAGTCTGAATCTTTAGAACGTGACTTGACGATAAAATGTTGCATTTTAATACTCAAAACGTTTTTAATATTGTTCATGAACTATTGTTTTGTACCATGAAAAAATTATAAAACCTTTTTAACAATCCGTCGAAAAATCGAACTGTATCGATGATAATTATATTATGATGATGAGGACGCTCTGCTGTAAATAAGTTGCCTATCTTCAGAACATAAATATTGTCAAATTGCAACGATTGTTTTACAATTGAAAATTTTGAAGGAAAAGTAACAATAAACTTCATTTTTCTTCCCTTTGGAGAAATTCAAATTATTTATATGAGACCATCTTTATGGTACACTTTTTATAATAACAAAAAACATTTGAATTCGGACCACGCTATGAAAATAAGCATGGTCATATGCAAAAAAAAATATATTACATGTAAGTATAGTTTTTCAACCCCACTGCTCGTTTCCTAGTTCGTAGCGTGACGTTTTATAGCGTAAGCCTAGCTCGATAAATTGACTACTTAACCAAAACAAAGTCATTTTCAATTTGAACCAGTAGTTCTTGTGACAAGCGCGTTTTGCGCGTTAGACCATGGAAACAAACAAACTCTTCAGCTTTATAATATTAGTATAGAAAATCATGTCGATTATACGAGTAGAAGAGTAGTTTTTTTGAATGGTTGGTATCTTATTATCTTGGCGAAACTCGGTAAACTTTTCGTGTTCATGAAACTTGTATAGCTTAGCAAATTAAATGTTAAATAATTCTAGCCTTAAATGTCATGTTGGAATAGATACCTATATCTGCTGTTGTATGAGCATGAATCTACTAATATTTTTCGCTAGCACGCGTAAATTGAGTCATTTCTGCCCACGCGCCTATTCCTGGCTTCAGCTCCGAAATGAATCCATTAGCTATATGTATATATGCAGTTGTTTGTGTATACAGTACATATAAGTTCCTCAATCCCTAGCAACCTAATTAGGTACCTACTTGTTTTCCATTATATCAACTCAGTGATCATCGGATGACACTGATCCATAACTTATTTCCAAGTGAAAGAAATCACACTCGCAGATTAAATTTTGTGTTCATTGGAGTCGAGTGTCCGCTTTAATTCTCGATTGCATGGGCTATGTGTAGTGTGAATAATACGGCTAAAATCAATCAATTACACGCATTAGCAACGGAAAATGAAAGTATGTACTTACAAGAGCACCAGAAAATTTTTCAATGTTGTAACTTGTAGGTACCCTTGTTAATTTAATAACATACTAACGTCATGAAATTACTACGTATTTGATTCAAACGAGAGATCACCTTTTATAATATTGTGTTCTATATCCACCTACATTTAATTTTATCAGTTGTTATCTTTAGTTTATCTACGTAGGATCATACCAAACTACGCAATAAGAGGTGTTTAACGTAACGTGGTTGAAGGTGAACTAAATAAAAGTATAACCGATAATGTAGGTATTGATAACAATCTTCAATTTAAATATTTCCAACAGTCTTCAACTTCAAAGTGAGCACTAGACCTAAGAAAACTTCGCTTTGTCAATTCAGTGGCGCCGAGCCACAATAAGCCGGATTATTATCGGTAGTGGAGCTATTGACCTATTTGTTAGTGCACGATAGCTCGCCGGCAACCGAATCACTTATGCATGCATGTCTACGTGACTCTTACTGCAGCCACACTGAATACAATATCTAGTGTAAAAGAACAATCGACAGCATTTGGATTTGAGATTTCGACAAGACAGACTAGGTCGCAATACATTGGGTGTGTAGTTACTCTTTAGTTTCTTTTAAACCAAAAGCCAGCTGTTTATTTCAATTTTGCACCTGCATTCTATAAACTAGAGGTAACATAAAATTTCTTATTCATCTTATATTGTACTCGTTATGCTTATGAACATACTTTGAATAATACTTCCAGATAAAATACATACGTATAGTTTCTTTTCATTGCCGAATAGATAAATTCAAAGTAATTTTATCGGTCGCTGTAACAGAAACACACTATTGTTTTCCCTACCACTACGTAATGAATTTAAAGTGCATTGTCCTGCTTGCCACACTGTCCTTAACTTTTGTGATCAGTTGATCTCTGACGCAGGTACCACACTTAGTAAGCGATTTGAGTTTATTATTTATTGACTTCCCATGGCAACTCCTGCTTTCGACCCATGTTATGGTGAACATGCCAAATTTTCTATGTGACGTTCTAGAGACCAAAAGTGTAGGCCGATTTTAATAATTCTTACATCAATCGATTCGTCTTAACCTTGCGAGTGTCACTAAAGACATGACAGTAGCGAAAACCAGACGCCATGTTGTCAAAATAAAAAAAAAAACTCGATGAACTATGTCACGTGGGGTGTCGTTGAATAGGTGTTTTAAAATCATGTTTAGGTTCCTTTTATCATTTTTCATAATAGTTTCAAAGGAGCCTTCAGTGTGCGAGTCCGAATCACACTTGTTCTTATCTACCTACATATCACGAATGTTTTGGTACTGAATGGAGTACTGAAAGCAAGTAGATAAAAACATGTTGATATAGTGGAGTCGCATTGGGTAGCACATACGGAGGCGTAACGTATCGTCATACACACGCGTCATACATACCTCGTACTTCACGCAGATCTATAGCCGGCCGGCTTCAGCCATTGACTCAGAGCGGCTGCAGTCAATGCCACTTGTTCGCATACTCGTTACTTTGTTTTTTTTTTACGCTTAGGTACGCTTTCGCTGATCTGTGATCAGAAGCAATCTTCAGCATTTACTTAATCTGAACACCTCTTATCAAAATGTAGGTAACTAGAATTAAATTAATTTCATACGCGCGATATACAGCAGAAACTCTCGTGATTCGATAAAAAATGTCACACTTTAAAGATAATGATAAGTGTAAAATGGATTACAATGGAACTAATTATCGACTTATTGGTGATTAAAGATAGAAAATGTAACGTTTCAAAATAGAGGAGGCGTTACGAGCATGGATAATCCATTTTGCGCAGCAGCAACATCAATGCGCAGTAGAGCGGACCATTTTCGCAATCCTGAGACGTCAAGAGCACCCGACTATCGCGTAAAAACCAACCATAAGACTAAGACGTACAGTAAGTACCTATCTAGTGTTGATTTGATGAATTATTTTACGGAAATGAAATACACACCCACCGAAATAACTTGTCCAAATACATTTTTTCTTGGGAAGAGGACATTAGTCTATTTGGCTTTTGATATTTTTCTGGTGAAAACCATGTTTGATGTCAAAATGAGTAAAAACGCAAAATCCATTAAAATGTATTAGTTTTTTGACAGAATAATGCTGACTTAAGTAAGCGACAATGCTAGATTCTGTATGGTCCGTAATGACTCTACCAACGACCGACAACAATCAATCCTAATGACCGTGAACCTCATTTTCGTATTATTTAATAAAGTAATAAGTCATATTTTAAAAGTTCGTGTGGTTTCGTAATGTCGTCAAAATTAAATGCTACCACCACCTATCCATTAAATTTGTACTACGCAGCCTTATTTTGTCAGAAGTTTTGGTGGATATGATATACAGACTGATGGAATCGCATTTCACTATCGTGTTTGACTAGGTACTACCGCAGAAAGATTTGAATAAACCGTTGATCGCAGGCCATTCCCTCAATTGCTATTCATCATAAAATTAATTAACTGAACACAAAATATAACTGTAAGTAGTTTTAAACGCAATAAACATATCTAACTCAGTATAATGCTCATGCCAGCATTATCATGATATAGCGAAGTCGTTCGGCGACTTTCACTGGCATTTCAAAGCCGTCCGTTTCGCCATCGAATGACGGAATTGTGCAACAGTTGTCACTTTTACATAACCACGCTGGCAAGTGGCTCGCCGATCACATTAACACGTCTAACGGAACTACTGAATGAAGCTGATGTTTTTTATGATCATAACCTAACTGAAGGCAATTATTAATTATCTTCACGAGTCAAAATTATACACTTGTTACATGAATTCACTTGCCATTTCTACAGCTACTCTCTTTGAAATTCGAGCTAAGCGGAAGCCTTCTGTGCAGAGTTGATCGATATTCACACACGTTGCTATACTTAAATAGTTCTATAAGCGAAAAACAAAAGTAGGTATGTCAGGCAATCATGGAGATACCTACTCATTAATGCAACTTTCATTGTTCCGGCTCGAGTGAGGGGCACGGCAGTCCACGTCTCATGGCTCATAGCACGTCCACGCTCGTACGAAATCACGTAAAAGTGAAAGTATGATGTGATGAGCGACCGGGCTCAACGCTTACTGTACTGATCACATGTGGAGAATGCTAGTGAAACGCATCACATTTATATTTCCCATGAAATATATTGACTGCCATTATTATACCATGACTATGCGCATAAATAAATTTTTACAAAAATATTTACTTAAATATAATATACCTAATCTAATAAAGCACCTCGTAAAAACGCGAAGGAAAATGATGATCCCATTTCGTAAGCGCATATACAAAGAATCATTACCCTAAATTGATGCTAATTAAATCAAGGTTTTCCGTACGGACTGACGTATTATAAAGAGTACTACGTACATTAATAATGTGAGTAGATAACATGTCAATCACGAAAGTGGCCGCGTAGAAGGAAGCCGGCGACGAAAACGCTACCAATGTCAACCAGTCGACAACTCGCCACTTGTCGTACATAATTGACCGAGATGGTGACCGCGATACGAGCAACTTTACCAGTGCGTGATAAGCATACATGCGTCACAGACCCACTTCCTAGCCCTAATAAGTACATACTTGCTTACCGAGTTCAGGTCATATAAAATTATTAACACTATTATCTAAAATAAATTGTTGTTTATTAAATCGATTCCATGAAATGTTTTATACAAAATTGAGGAAGCATGGAAAATCTGTGTTTACGGACTTCCCCTGGTACATTGCACATGATTGTATTTTATTGCTGCAACTTTTCGAAACGATGGAAATTCCCTTGATCATGGGTTAATCTGCCTTGCGCAATGTGGAATTATACAAAAGCTCTAGACTTCGTTATCTTGTTATATTATATGTTCTTTTTATTAGATGTTAAAATAACTTTGTGCTAGTATTCTATATAATTATACCTACGTTCCGTACTTCCATTTATCAATCGGATTATCATTTTACTATTTTTCTTTAATTATTAAATCAATCCCCATTATCATTGCATATCAGATAATTGAGAGGAAATTTTTTCAGCATTAATTTCAATATAAATAATACGTAAGAAGTTAGTGTCAGTGTCCAGTACGAGTAGCATAGATTACCACACTCAGAGTCAGAACTTGTTTACCTCTCGAGCGAGCAAGTATTTGAATTGTGTTTCCTGTTATGAAGATTGGATTTCCATTAAAAACTTATTACCATGATTTGTATATCAGCATAACATGTTACACGGAAAACAATAGTTAACATTTTTTTTTAATGAGTAAATTAATCATAGAGATAACTTTTAGTATCTACTGGTAATCGTGATACGGAACTCGGACTCCACTCCATTTCCACCCAGTCATGAAGTCACTTCAACTCGTCCAGCCGATCACAGTTAGCGAAGGTCAGCCATATTGATCTCAGTGTTCATAAGCTGCTGTAACATACGAGTATTTCATATAAATGTTTTTAATAGAAACACTGTAGGCACCGAAATGTTTTGAAATGCATTCAACTCAAGTAACATACATAAGCTACCTAGGTGAGATTTGATTAAGGTCTCGTAAAATTGCATATCATAATGTTATTATTTTGTAACTTTGTTGAAGATATTTTTGTTAGTTTCATGGGTCTTGTCAAAATGTGACATAGGTAATTGGATACTGATTAAACACCTTTATCGAATCTAAAAAAACACGAAGTTTGCTAAAATAAAAATTACATGTTTGTGTTTTATTTCAGGTGCGGATCGAGCTTAAGAAAAAACTAGATGAAATAAGGCTATTGGAGTCCCGGAAGTCAGCCAGGTTGGCTGATGTGGATACGGATTTCGCCAGATTGGCAGATATGGCGGGTGACCGCCGACGTGCCTCTGCAACCATTGAAGTACCTTCACATCACATGCAAGGGTAAGTCCGCAATATAATTCTGTAATTATGTTATGTAGGTATAATACATATTTAAACCTACATCAAAGGTTCGAGATAACAAACAGAATTCAGAAAAAGCCTTAAGTAGGATCGCAATTGGAGAGCAGGCATTTCAATTAACAAATATCAGTGTTATATCGCCTTGAGATAGCGGCTCACCTCGTCACAAGCTCAAAGGAAGGCCGCTGCCACTGCATTTCTAATAGACACTCGCTGCCTTGCAAAATCTCTTTATCTGGATTTTGTAAACTGGTTTGTCCTAGCAACAGGAAGTAGGTCACCAAAAAATTTACTTTACACGAGAAAGCTTATGAGAACTGTTTTATTATTGCTCTTATGTATTCATAATTCTAACCAGCTGGTCGTCCGAGCTCTGCTAGTGTGTAAATAGAGGAAAATATGAAAAAAAGGAAAATAAACGAAACCTAAAAAAAAAAACTGACAATCAAGAACGAAAAACTTTTTAAAGCTGAGATTTCTATAGGCATGATACTAATATTCCTAGTTTAAAAAAATATGTTAGACTTAGATATTTAACATCAAGGACATAACCATACAAAACAAAGAAGACTACAAAGAACGAGCATAGGCTCCCAGCCACTGAGCACCAATGATGTATTGTACGTTACCTTGTAGGTAGGTGTAATCGTTCACGAGTGTGCACTGTGCATCGGCGAAGTGGCAAAGTGGGGCCAGGCGCGGGCGAGCGTTGCGAAACGCACACCGAGCACGTTAGAAACTGGATGGAAGTGTTAGCGCGGAGTACGGGCGTGTCCTTGTCACACTTGCCTACATTCTGTGGCCGGAGTCCGCCGCCCGCGCCTCTCGCCCCTCGCCGCGCCTCTAACAGGGACAGACAATGCAACGTTGTGAGAATTATTAAAAAATTCTCTAACGGATTACATAATAACCAATACCGATAGTAATTCCAACTAAACTCATGACTTAAGAAAATTTCAATCCACTTAAAAGTAAGTAGTTAGTGCAGTACTCATCGCAATGGAAAGTACTGCTCATATTGCTTTCGCTTTTAATAGCAGTGCCTTAACCGACATGAAAACAAAACCTAGTAAGTTTTAAATAACTCCAAAACTTCATGAATTTGAAACGATTTTGCTTTAATGTCTTTTGCAAACAAGAACACTTTCGTTAAACGTCAGTACCTACCTAGTTGACTGCGACGGCAGTTAAGATTGCACTGCAGGAGAACCGGAAAAAAACAGCATCAAATGCTTGGCACGACGTGACGACGTCGACAGCGCAGTTTCACTTTTCATCGTGATCGTGGTGAGAGGCGAGGCCTCCACAGTGGTCCAAATTTCACAATACCTAACAAACCAAACCGACGCGACGCTCAAACGAACAATCTGCTTTCAGATCTTCTATGGCATTCGCATTAAAGATTAAATCGTGATTGGCACTTAAACTAACTGAAAAAGCAATAGTTAATTGCGGAATTTAAACTAGTAAGCGAAATAAAATACATGATATTGAATTCAACTGCCAGGTTCAAAGCAACCCATTTAACTAATCTAACGGAATTAAGAATACTAACAGTTGAAGGCCAGTACGAATCCACAAAAAATACCTTGAAATCGGTATTTTTACTATAGTGAAGCTAAAAGTCAGTGGTTGATATTTAACGTAGAGGCGGTGAATTCATATAACCCGTTTATCCAACTCTTCAAGAAGTTATCAGATAGCTTACAAGAGATTGCAACTACAAAACCGCATAGCACGTTTGATTTGAACGAGCTGATGTAGAATATTAGTAATTAAGGTAACCATGTATGAAATAAACAAGATCACCGTATGCCCACTGTATAATCGATTTCTCTAAGTAATGAACGAAATATAATATAGAAAATGAATTCGTGAACAAAATTTCGCAATTGTAGACCGGGCCATGGCAAAGTGAAAGTTTGCCAGCATTCATTTTCTTTTAGTTGGCGTCCAAAGACGCAGTCATATTACCTTGTACAAATTCACGCCTTTCACACATAACAATTTAGAAATATAATATGAAACTAGCAACTAGACCTAGACAATGAATTTTGGTGATACATGAATCAACTAAATTCAAAGATGGCGTCGCATTCGGCTGGTACTTGGCGCGGCCGCCATGTGACACAGTGACCCAGTTTCGAAATGGAACGCCACACATACTAGCTAGCTAGAATACAGTAGGCATACAACGACATCCGCGAATACTACACCGAGCGAGGCGACCACTCAATAATTGGTAACCTTATCAATTGGTTTAGCTATGGGAAATTACTAGAAGCAAAACTACAAGATGCATTTTGTTCTAACATAAACATGATGCCTATATCCTGAAGATTTCAAACGGGGTGAGGGAGGGCGATTAGCATTTTCATGGTCGAATTTATGGTTACCAGCCAGTGATATCTGGATGTGACCGGACAAAACTTTTCTATAACATCGTAATGTAAAAGAAAGAATGATTGAAAGTTAAATTCTCGAATTTCATTTTATTCAAAGTAGTTCTCGCACAAAGAACCTTTAAAATATGAGAAATTCATTAAATTGCAAATTAAAATTGTTTTAGTTTTCGTTTAATTTGTAAAGGTTATGGGTAAGGCTATTTTTTACTAAAGGCGATGGACATTTTGACAAACCATCAATAACATAAACAATTGATCTTTTTTTTATTTTTAGTACCTCTGGATCTAGTAGATCTAGAAGATCTGCATCTCTAGATTTAGTAGATCTAGATCTTACGTTGGAATTTGACTACGATGGATCGATCTGACTGACTTTTTGTGATTGTGTTAAATACATTCCTTGGTATTCCCAATCCGATTTTCTTTCTGTTAGAACATAAGTTAAAATAAGCATTTTGTTACAAAAAATGAAAAGTTTAATCAACTTCAAAAAAAAAGAGCATTTTATGTGATGACGACGTTTACGTTTAGAAAACATTAAGTTAAATTCTGCATGCGTTTGCGCAACATGTAAAGAGAAGGCGCGCGCAAGACAGCGGATGGTAGTGGGGCGATGGCGGCACTTTCACGTTGGATAGGTACACGTTTGCTTTCGTTGGTGTTGAGGCCCGTTATCTCATTCGGCAGGTGCAGTTATACCGTCACAAACACGAGAAAGTGTTACAAAAATTAATTCAATGGACATTATGCAACCTAAGTATTTAATTTTAGTTTTAACTGTTATTAAAATTTGTAAGCATTTAATTAATAAAATAATAATAAATATTTCTTTGAACGCTTCTCGGAATTCCACTTCACCATTAAAATCGAACAAAGGATGTCTATAAAACCCGTATACGTCATATACAAGGAACATGATTACTCATCCGGAATGTTCAACCTCTGTGTTGACTTTCCAACGACCTACCTGCAGGTTATTACACTTCAGCGGGGACAAAAACAGCTCAAGAGTGCAATTATTCTTCGAAATCTGCCAAGTTTACCGTGGTATAAACTAATAGCTCAACGTTTTAACTAAGGTTCAATTCTAAAATTTTGTTTGATTTTGGTTTCATAGGAATATGAAGAATAAATAAAATGTCGACGACCAGACGCCAGCACACCAAGCTATGATAAATCTTTAACAGACTGACTTTAAGTTTTATCACAAAAGAAAAAGGTTCATGTTTGATTTTAGATTTTTAATCTTTAGGATCTAATAGGTTAATATACCGACTGGCGTCTGTACGATCTTGTTTTTATCTAATTCATGAATCGTCACCTTTCGTAGCAAATAAGATGGAAGATGTATTATTTTGGGTGGCTTAATAAATAAATTAATGAATTGAATAAGTACAGATGATTAACGTAGCTAATGACTACATAAGTAGGTATGTAAAGATTTCATAAATCTTTAACGAAATGTTATTTTCAAAGATAGCTTTGCGGAAAAATTCCGAACACGACCTTGGCCACACACAGCCGCTCATACGTTAGGGACTCTAGTCTGAAGACATCCGACTCACCCGAGTCAGAGGCTGGCAACGCGCCGCACGCCGGCCACTACTACTTGATTACACCGGATCCATGTTTTTGTACACAGAAAAAAGCGCGCGCCCGACCTACATCAACATGGCAAAAAAAGCATTAGCTATAAGCGTACTTATAAAGAAACACTGACGAAATTCGCACAATGAGTGAGCAAGGTCTCGAGTAGATTTTTCAAATCAGCATAATATACAATCATTATCATTTGACATTGACTCAACAAGGAAGAAGTCATTTTTAGTAAAACCTCTATTGAAGAGAATGTTTTAAACACATAATATTAATTTCGTTCGATCATCTTAATACATACCTAATTTATTAGAGGAAAAAAATGTTTGTATGTAGGACGTAATCTTCGAAATGAATGTACCAACTTTTTTTTTTCCTTTAGCCAAAAGCACATTTCTGAGTAGTTATAAACTGCGTTATTTGTCACAGTTTTTAACCGACTTCAAAAAAAAGAGGAGGTTCTCAATTCGTCGGAATCTTTTTTTTTTTTTTTATGTATGTTCCCCGATTTCTCGAAAACGCCTGGACCGATTTGGAAATTTCCTAGGGAAATCGAGGGCAACCTTCAAATTTTATAGGCACATAGTACCATTTTCATATATTTTCTAAAGCTGTTCAAGTATTTGCATCTGATAATTATCATCTCAGGTGGATGACCTGATGATGGAAGGTACAACTCCTTAACAGTAAGGAGTAGGCATCGATTGATTTACTTTGTGTTCGCATATCTCCGGAACTACAAGTCCGATTTAAGTAATTCTTTTTTTGTTGTACTAGGTATCATTTAACTAAGAGAATACTGCAAGTTTCATCAAAATCGGTTCAGTAATTTTTGAGATATGGAATTTTATTAGCTTAATGTGTACATGAGTGATGTAAGTACTGGTGCGAAGGATTACAAAATTCTAGTGCACATGTAAGAGAATAATGTTCTTGACAAGAATTCGGGTTGAATATTTAAACTAAAAAGAGTAAAATAAAAACTTTTTCAAAAAAAAATGTAACCGCCTTCAAAAACAACCACAAAAAAGTGTAAAATAATCTACAAAATAACTTTTCTTTCGGAAGTCGGTGGCTAAAAAGACAATGAAAAGAAAAAAAACAAAGGCACCGACTTCCGAAAAAAAAGTTATTTTGTAGTTTATTTTACACTTTTTTGTGGTTGTTTTTGAAGGCGGTTACATTTTTTTTTTGAAAAAGTTTTTTTGTGTAACAAGTCTTAACAAAAGTGCGGGTGGGCGATGAGATGAGACGCGAGACGCAGTGAGTTGGGAGCTAATGGAGGGATATCGATACGAGGCCGTCAGATACGGCAATGCAAGATTTTTTATGCTGTGTGGATACAGTTTTTCCAGATCCGATGAAAATAAGACACGGCAAAACGTGGCTCCGTGTGAACGTACCATACATAGCGTCGGGGTGGTCGGGGGCAGAAGCTAGTAATATATAACTACGTACATAGTTTAATTAAAATCACTGACAAGGCTATTAGATACCTACTTTTGCTGCTAAAATACACACATCAAAAGTGTCTAGGGATCAAGCATTTTTATGCGGATTTCTTGAGATTGAGATGTGGCTTTGTAATAAATTTATGATTTTATAAATTTATATGGATCCTTTTTGGTGCATTTCATAATTTGAATCAGGAACTGTAAATCAAATTCGAGTAAAAGATGAAAATCAGCTGTCAATATTTTCCCTTTAAAAACATACAACGCATTGAAGACATTATTAGTGCTACTGTTTCCCTACTACTGATTAAAACCAACGTTATTATGGAGCGGCGACGTCATTTAAGCAGGGAAGAAATGCTCAGAGCCGTGGGAATGATAGAAGCTGGTTCCCGGCAACGTACTGTGGCTTTAGCTCTGAATACAAGTCAGAGTGTTATCAGTCGACTTTGGACACGTTACCGAAGCACTGGTACCGTGGCTGAGCGCCATGGAGGACGGTATCGCTGCACCACACGGAGACAAGACCGATACATTCAAATCTTAACTCGAAGAGCTCCAACAATAACCGCCATGATGTTAGCCGTGAGGCTTCATCACTCTTCAGGGAACTTAATTAGCGACCAAACAGTCAGAAACCGCTTGCATGAAGTGAACCTTCATTCCCGAAGACCGCTACGGGTACCACCTATAGCAATGCACAATCGTAGGATTCGATATCAATGGGCTCTTGAACACAGAAATTGGGCAGAAGAACAATGGCGTTTCGTGTGCTTTTCTGATGAGTCTCGTTTTGGTATCAGACCGGATACAAGACGTATACGACACTGGAGAACCCCTGGACGCCAACAGCGATTAAAATCCTGCCAGGAAGTCCATCCTTATAGTGGTGGAACCATCATGGTATGGGCGGGTATTTGGATCGGCGGAAGAACTGAGTTGATTTGGATCAGAGGCAACCTCAACGCTCAAATTTATGCTGAGACGATTGTATCAGACGTCATCGTTCCTCTACAAGTGCAAATCGGTCCCTTATTTCAGTTAATGCATGATAATGCACGACCGCACACCGCAAGAGTTGTAAGACAGACTCTCGCCGCAGCTAACATCAATGTCCTGCCCTGGCCTGCTCAGTCGCCAGACTTGAACCCGATTGAGCATGCATGGGATATGCTACAGAGAAGAGCTCTGCCGAATATGGAGGGTATCCAGTCGCAAGAAGACCTTTTTTTGTTGTTGCAACGAACATGGGCGGCCATTCCACAGCGTGATTTGGATGAACTCATTTTGAGTATGCCAAACCGATGTTCTTGTGTTGTTAGTGTTCGCGGTAGAAACACGGATTATTAATTGTTTAAGTTACCCAATAAAATTTTAAAGAAAACTGTTATTTCAGTCTTTTTTTCGAACTTTAATGTTAGTGGTTCAAATGTCAAAAATCCCTTTATTAGGAAAATGGCAAATTTCTTTATGAATGCAAAGGTGACTTGGTTTATCGTTACTGTGACAAACGATAACACTTTATTTGATGAATCCTTAAAGAACATTTTAATTAATATCAATCAGGAGAAAAGTTATTGCAAAAATATATGTTGATCCCTAGACACTTTTGATGTGTGTAGATTAAGTCTATTATTTTTTTCTATATCACGGAAAATTAAATCTATCTAAGGGCTCATGTAATTACACGACGCCGCTAGACATGGGTAGTTCGCGAACGATTGAAGTAAATAAACTAGTTCATTTCCCAAAATGAACTTTTCATTCATTCACTGGCCATTCAAATGTGTCTTTAGTTCAATGTTTCTTTTCGCTTAGTTACTCTATTCACCCTAATAAGTATGAACTTTATTGTAATAGGAATATTAGTCCGGTCAATTTAGACCAAAAAATGAGGGTGAAATTACATAAAGTCCCAGCAAGCTGAATTTCTGTGAAGTTGTTCAAAACATAATTATAAACAATGTCTAAAAGTTCCCCATCATTCCCCTGTAAGAAAAAAAAAGGTTGCACTCCAGGAGTGCCGGTAGAAGTGAAAACTTTTTTGTTACTATGTTTTATTTTTAATTTGAATGACGTCTTACTCATTTTCGATCAGGGTCACGTGACCCTGACGGTCACGTGACCCTGACGGTCACGTGACCCTGACGCGAGTTTTAAATTTTTTACCCATTACAGAAAAAGTGTACAACGCCGCTAAAGAAGTTTTCACTTCAAAAAAATATTCAATGTCAAAGGTTAAAAAAATGAGTTTTTCGCGTTTTTCAGCAAAACGGTAAGTTTTATCATAAAAGTACCTCAGACAAAAATTGTAGATCATAAAATTATCTATAAAAATGTGTCAATACTTTTTTTCTTACGAGCCACCGTTTCTGAGATATAACGATTCAAAAAGTTATGAAAGTTGTTATCGTCATAATATGCATGAGTACGCCACGTACATACAATAGAGCAATTCAATTCGACAAATATAACTATTGTTGTTGGTGAAGATGTTGACTTACTTGTATTACTCACTGCTCGAAAAGAAAAAAAAAAAACTTACGAATAAGACGAATAAACTTCAACACTTTTTTTTTCATTTACATCGCTTTTATCTTTCCCAATCTTTGAAAATTTCCGTTATTTTGCAATAGTTTTACATTAAACAGGATCACACCCGTGGAGTAGGCCTACTGGGGAAACCACGTTAAAAAAAACGCGCTAAGTACACTACCTCATAGGTGGCGTGGAAACGTGTGCATATTATGACGATAACAAATTTTATAACTTTTTGAATCGTTATATCTCAGAAAAGGTGGCTCGTAAGAAAAAAAGTATTGATACATTTTTATAGATAATTTTATGATCTACAATTTTTGTCTGAGGTACTTTTATGATAAAACTTACCGTTTTGCTGAAAAACGCGAAAAACTCATTTTTTTACCTTTGACATTGAATATTTTTTTTTCCTTACAGGGGAATGATGGGGAACTTTTAGACATTGTTTATAATTATGTTTTGAAGAACTTCACAGAAATTCAGCTTGCTGGGACTTTATGTAACCTCGAATGTCTAAATTGACCGGACTATATAGTCTTTACGGAAAACGGTAGGTCCGTTTCCCGTAAAGACTATATTCATATTAAAGTATGAAGGAATATCGATATTCGTATAAAACTGAACTAGTGATTTAGTGAAATGTATCATTTCTCTTAATCACTAGTTCAGTGAACTAGTCCAATGAACTAGTCCAGTGAACTAATTCAGTGAACTAGTCCAGTGAACTAGTCCAATGAACTAGTTCAGTGAATCATCTCATTCAAGAACTCGTTCTGATTTGTTGGACTAAATGAAGTACTGAATGAATGAATGAACTACTTCATCAAGTGAAAAGATATACTTCATTCATTTTCTTTTTACTGACACATTTTGCGCATCTCTAGACGCCGCCCGCCGCCGCGCCGCCACCGCGCCGCCATCGCGCTGCATATACTTTCGCGACAGCGCCGCTGCCGCGCCGCATAAAATCAAACAATAGCGAATGGGCGTTTTTCCATTAGCCGGCACGGCACCGGCAGGGAAGCAAAAATGTATGAAATTGTATAGCACGCTTTTGCACTTACCGAAGCCGGCAACGGCCCGGTTGCATACATTTTTGCTCTCCCGCACCGGCACCAATGGCGGCACGGCGGCGGCGGCGGCGGCGCGGCGCCGTATACACATAAAAGCGGCGCGGTGGCGGGGCGCGGCGTCGTGTACATGAGCGCTTACTTTATAATTTCAGGAATGTCAGCCAGTCACGTATTGCGTAGGTGTCAGTTAAAGACATCATGCGTATCGTATGTTCATGTGATTTGTTAGAAAAAACTAACGCATACACAAAGTGAAATCGATTATTATTAGACTCTAGGTAATTTAGCGCTACTAGAATCAAATCAGAGACCCTAGCATGACTTTTCGCTCTTTTGTGACGTAAACGACAACGAAACCTTGACGTTAATTTGGTGGATAAGGTTTGTTCCTCGTTCATACCGTTCATTCATTCAGTAGAGACAGACCACTGTTTGTATAAAATGTTACGTGTTTGGGTAATTATTAATTCGAGAAAATATTTTTCTGAGGGTTGAAGTATTTTATTTTCCCAAACTATGTACTTAATTTGCGTGTTGTTATGTTAGAAAATATATTATTATAATTCGCTAAGTGTTGTACCGGTAGCAAGGTAGTCGGCAACAAACGGCAAGGTCGCTCTCAATGTTACGTGTGTAGAACGGCATCGCGACGCCAGGCGGGCGGTGTGAAGAGAGTGTATGCACAGCTGCCAGGGCAAGAAACCGCGCTCCGCACAATCCACCCGACGAATGATTACAAACGATTTCTTTACTTGTGACGTGATTAGCTCTTGACCTATGAGCTACACAATACCTTTCAAACATTTCACTTAACGTCATCATATTATGACACTATGTGAATTACGGTGAAATCGCTGTAACGCATGCTGATAACACAAAAATTATCAATTCGTCATGACATGAGTAACATCAGAGCGTAGTATATTATGCGCAATACATTTGGTTACGTCCGCGTTACTACAGGAAATTACGTCACACAACATGACAGCGCACCGGCCGGCGAGCATCCCCATTATCGCGAATCAAAAAAACAATGTCACCTCCGTAAATGTCGGTCGTCGTCTCAGGGCGATAACGACCCCGATGCCCGTCACTTAACCTAGCCGCTCTATACATTAATAAACGATTTCACCTTGCAGACTACAGCTATTCATGGGAATTCTATTTATGCTATTTATTTCTGTAGACGCAATTATCAGCAGATACATTGAACTGTAAAACATTTTTTACGAATGTTAAAGTGACCTATACAGTACACCCTCACGAAAATAAATTATTATCTGCTTTGAATCGGATAACGAACCTGGTGGAAGGTCGTTGTGGCATAACGCGAGGTTAATACACCTTGTTTCTAGGGTGCGTTCGTAGGTCGGCTGACACAAGTTTTTATTATTAAATATTTGCAGTTCTATCTTAAATAAAAACATGGTTAAATAGACAAACCCAATCACAAATGCATAATGTCTTTAGTTACCGATATCGAAAGTGATATTCGTAATTTAATTCCTTGAAACGCTCAAACGCTTGAACAAAACATTACTTATTTATTTTTTACAAAAAGATTTTACAAAAAGTACATAACTGGATTGTTTAATCTAAAGATTAGCAACTTGACTAGTATTATTTTAAAGAACTGGGAATTAAAAAACAAAATCCCACCAAAAACATTAAATGTAAAAAATGCCAAGTCTCTCGATGCAGTCTTTCCATCGTAAAAAGTTTTGAGATCTCACAGAAGCCAAGTCCTATTCAAATTATTTTGTAGTTATAAATCAACATTTAGTAATTATATCAATAGTTTTCTTTATATTATAACTATAGTGACTTGGCAATGAGCACAAATTAACTTGCTGCCTGGAATTATGTGCAAATGTTACTGACGAGACCTGTGACTATAGTTATAATATAAAGAAAACTATTGATATAATTACTAAATGTTGATTTATAACTACAAAATAATTTGAATAGGACTTGGCTTCTGTGAGATCTCAAAACTTTTTACGATGGAAAGACTGCATCGAGTGACTTGGTATTTTTTACATTTAATGTTTTTGGTGGGATCTCATTTATTTTTTGTAAGTGTATTTCTTTCTTTTTTTTAAGTGTCCTCATAATTTCTTGGACTTCAGCTACTTTTTTGCTTAGGACCCATTCTCTATCTAACAAACTAAATAGAACTAAACTAACTAACAAATAACTAAATAAATATATATCTGCTAACTTACAAACTAAAAATATAACTAAACTAAATAACACGTAAACAACTAGATATGTAACTATGTCTATGTTATATTAATAAACTATTTTCCTAAATAACTGTTTCAGTAACAATAATAAATCTACTCCGAATATCGCTACAATATTTTTTTAGTTTCGAAATGGTTGTTCATAGATAGATGGCGCTATCAAATGAAAATTATTGAATTATTTTAAAGTACTACTTAGACTGCGCTCTGTAACGAAACCATAGCGCGATTCAGACAGGTACAACGCCATCTATCGAGCGCGCATACAATATTTATCGCAATACAATGGAGTTTTAGCTTTATTCATTTAATGAATTATGAACTTTATGTATTAATTATAGTCTATGTATTACATTTATATTATTCCTTTCTATTCTATGTATGTATTCATCCAATTGAATACTAACTTAAACAACGAACAAAGTTAACAATGCAGTCAAAATCCATACACAATGTTCTTGCCAAACCGCAAATATAAAATTGTTTTTTAAGGTATATTATTTTTTAATGTTTTTATAATTTTTCCTTTATATGTGGCTAATGACCTATCGTGGTGCAAAATTTGAAGTTTCTAAGTCTGCTAGAAGTACCTTAGATTTTTGATGATCGGTCAGTGAGTCAGTGAGTGAGTGACAAAATGGTGTAACTTTGATCGACCGTAACTCCTAAACTATTCATTCAATTGGCATGTAATTTCGAACTTAAGCTTGTTCTAATGCCTACTATTATTCACCGAAAACCTAAACTCCTAGCTTTGTCCACGTCGAAGTTATAGGGGGGGCGAAACAGCCGCGAATCGCTTCGAGAAAAGATGGTACGGCCGTGCCCTTTTGCTCGAGACTTGGCGGGGCACTGCCGTGCCCCCAGATGCGCGCGACGGTCGCTGATCTCAAATGAACGCAGCCTGTCGGGGCCACTTGCCGACCGTCAGGGATTCAAGGACATTGCGGCATCCTCCCGAAATGAACTAGAGTTCACGCCTTTAATATTTAAAAAAAAAACTGATACCTTTCTACGTACACTTAGAAGGACTGCGGCCTGCAGCCATATACCTACCTATTAAGATTTCACGTTTTGTGAAGTACTTAAACGGGGACATTGACGTTAATTTGATGGATAAAAAAGGTTCCTCGTTCGTGCACCAGAGCTTTTTTTTATTTTCCATACAAGTTACGTCATAACAGTTCCAAGTCCGTAGTACGGCCCAATACGTAGAATTCATGCTAGGGCCTCTGTTTTCGCAGAATTTCTTTGATGCAAACAGTCAAAAACGCAATTTTAAAATGTGACCTGTCAATCAATATTTCACAATTAGCTTAACTTATTAAAAACTCGTACTTAAAAAGCTACCATTTCTCAAACTAACTACCTAAGGACTAAATAATAAATAAATAATCATAGTCAGCAAACACTTATTGATAACTTTGTGATAGAATACGAACTAATTTTAAGAAGTGCAACATTGAAGTGCTCATTCTGCGTCGTCAAACCTATTTAGAATTTACGCTGTGCATTATCGCCTTCTATACTCCATTGCCTGAATTCAGTCACTGAACAAGGAGAGTTGAACGACCGAACGACGTACAACTTGTGAAGGTGGAACAGGGTGATCGGTCAGAGCAAAAACCTTCGTCCTTATGCGACTTGTCCAAATGTCTATCACTTGTGGGTCACCGCCGGTTGCGCAACGCACCCACCCCACGCATCCCCTCGACCTCGAGTCACTTCATGCCGCTACCCCAGCACAGCCTGTACTAAGGTCAATAATCTAGTATAGACTTGTTGATTGTTCAAAGACGTGAACCTTTAAGGTAACTTTCGAGAACCATTTTGAGATGACAAAGTTTTTGCGACTACATTCAAAAAATTTTGTGTTGGGACTCTGAATTACAAATTTTAACTTAATTGTCTTCATCTTTTAAATCTTGCTGTGTAAAAAATGAAACAAATACGTAATACTTCAAAAAGTATTAATACTAAACACATCTTGAAAAAAGTGTTTCAAATGTAGGTACAATAAGAAAAAGGTAATTTTTAATTGCAAAATAATGAACTACTAACGTTTTTTATTCAACTCATTTCGACTTGTGTACCTATTCTATTTACCAACCAAGAGCTTGGCCAGAACGTCTTGAAACGAAACTAATCTTTGTTTGCTGACAACGTTTTAAAATTGTTGACATTTGATGTAAACAAAGAACGCAGGTTTGTTAGATTTATTATTGTGCCATAAAACTAACAAAATAAGTGAAAAAATAAATAAAATCATTCGAAGTGCTGGTAGCGAGAGCACAGTGGCGACTTCCGGTTTTCTACTCTAATTTGCCAAGCTGTACGAATCATTTTATAGTCCTGTCTATTTATGGAACTTACTGCTTTTTTTCTGCCAAAACTAATCTGCCTGAACTTGGCCTGAACTAATAGAGCTAGTTAGCTATTTGGAAATTATGATAATCTTTGTACACTAACAAATGACTGACCTAAAAAATTGATAGTGTTAATTCTCATTATCTGTTGGGTAGTTTTGTTTTCATACTATTTCCGACCCGACCTACTTAATTCCACTTTTAGCTTTGGAAAAAGGAAGTCGCGTTACATCATTATTGTATAATTTCATCTTTATCAAGTGTTGTTAATCAGTATTTTTGTTGTTATAGGTCACGCAAGCGTGGGCCCAGCAGCTCTTGCGACCTTGGCTACGGCGAGCGCGACGACCAGATGAACGAGTGCAATGCGGCCCTCGTGCTCATGTCACTCAGCTGCTCTCCTAACTCGCCGCGCCCCAGTAAGTCGCACGACACGACTACACCACATGGCACATCATGGACACAGCGGCGTTCACACGCCCAAACCTATGAATCTTCGACAACGCTGTTCTCCAGCATCGGTAGTCCGTCAGTTCTCACATTTATTTATACGTCATTCTACTGTTACATCTCATTTGTGCGTACCTATGCCGTACAAATATTGCCTTTACTGTACCCAGCCTTAACCATACGTTAATAGAATAAGTACGTACTGCTTCAAATCTAGGAATTCTAATTACATATAGATTAAAATATTTTATTTATGAGCCAACATTACATTACAAACTTAATTTTAATTAAATTAAGACAATAAATAGAAAATAGTTCATTTTATAATAACACTTCTTGAGGGAGAATTTTGGATATATTCTGCAAAACGTGGATAGCGTCTAGACAGTAGTCTAGACACCGTCTAGACAGGTATTTGGTGTAACAGCGCTCTCATGATGAGCTTCAACCAAATGTGCTCTAGTGCGACTAGTATATTATGTGTATATATGCAGCAAACCCTTTCCTTACAGTTTAACAGATTAAAATCTGGGATCGATGATAGAAGTAACTTCTCTTCCTAAAACTAAAAATTTAAGCGTATTACATGATTTCACAAGAATATTTATCAAATAAGAAATTAAAATTTGGAAAACATTGGCACAGTAGTAAGTTCTCGAGGCATTTGTCATGTTCAATTTTTTGAGATTTAATCACACATAGCAAGTATACCGCCGTTTGGGAATTCTCAAATTCTGGCTGAGAATGAATAGGTACGGTTCACGCGACCCACAAAATTTAACGATAGTTCCAGAGAACAGCAACTGTTCTCATGCGCCAGCGCATGTGTTCCGCAAGAAAATAGCAAGGTACTCGTGTGAGTGAAAGTTTCTAGCCCAAGTGACGTTTTGCAATTAAATTCATTTATGCAACTGTAAGCATTGTACCTAATTCAAAAGTTAACATTCGACCCTTAGTTTGGATGACGATATAGAAATGATATTGAGGACAGACTTGCACAAGATTTATGAAATTAAGAACTTAGTAGTAAAAGCTGTTTTTTTATAGGCGCATGGGGCGGTCGCTCATCAGTATCTCCAGGAGCTAGCAGCAGCTCAGGCTCATCATGGCGCTCCGGCACGCCGTCACCCCCACCGGTATCTTCATCTTTTAGTGACGAGGGCATCGCCATGGATTACGAAGAAATCCACCCACGTAAGAAAAGGGTAAGTCTTACCATTCTATTTTGAAGACCAGTTTCTAAATTTGTGCACTTCTAATTGTATTTTTCATTTATCGGCATTATCAAAAATTTTGCAGAAACTGATGTTTTTAATATTTACCTAATATTACATATTAAAGTTAAATTTACAATTACGAGTAGACTTTAACGATCCAAAGACTAATTATATAGATTTGTTGTGTGGAACGTACCCAGCACGTACCCAGTCACCAGTACGACTTCAATTAGACCGTGACACACTTCGTAGTCGCTTTCATATTACGAAGACTACAGATAAAGAAGGATGATTTAAATATTTGTATGAATATGAATACTTCTCTGGGATACCCAATGATCGAAGTCTACTATTACAAGGAGAGCGCGCAATCAAAAAAAATATCAGCTGTTCAGTACATTAGGCAAACATAAATGTACTGAACAGCTGATTTTTTTCTCACGAAATCGGCTTTGCTCCCATAATAAAAATTGTTTATTATCATGAGCACAATCACGTGTTTAAGTATTGTACACTAATTGCCAGTCACCCTATAAAATATATTTATAAAGGAGATTATTCTTGCTTCATACTTGTTTGGGCCTTTTCTCAAAAAGCCTATTCCAACGAAATAAAATGGTACGAATTAGTACGGTTAGTATTAGTCATTTGGAGCATTAGTTACTATGGTCCCTAAGTTGAAGGATTACTCTCGGCCACGTTCAGAAAAGACACAAAAAACGGTCTACTATAGTCAATATAACAAGACGTATGTTATACATTAAGATACGATTAAGGTAGGTTACTTGTTTGGTTGAACGTGCTAATCTCTGGAACTACTGTTTCAAATATAATTATTTCCGTGTTGGATAGTCCATTTATCGAAGGAGACCTATATAATATCACAGTACGACCAATAGGAACCGAGGGGCGGGTGAACCTGCAGGAATCGGCTAGTGTTTCATATAATTTTGAATCGGTTTACATTTATGTATTGCTCACAACAACAAAGACACTTATAAGATCCTTTGTGATGTATAATCCACAAAGCACTGAGTCAATCTGTACAGATGCACTTCAAGGTTCACTGGCTACTTGACATTACGTATCATATCAGGAATCCTTAGAAAAATACTTCTTTTGTTTTCCTTTTGTTTACTACTCGTATGGACATTTAGTTAACGGGTCAACTTGCTTTCATCCGGGTAATCTTTACTACAGCTGCTTTCACCTAACGGGTGTTTGTACTTGTACCGGCCGGCATCCTAAGTAAATTGTTACGTCACTCGTAAATGTACAGCAATTTATGTTTACATCAAGTTAAGGATATCCGGTTGTGGACCGTTGCGTAACATTGTTCACTTTTATGTAGGAAAATCTATTCTCTTTAGTAGGTATTGCAAAAGGAAAAAGCAACTGTATAACAAATGAAAAGTTCACTTTTTTAGTAAATAATATTAATGTACTACAATTAACAATCAACTAGGTACTGATAGTTTTAAGTCATGTGCTAGATAAGAAGTCATTGACATACAATGCACTTTATTTATGTAGGTAGACTATCAGTGCAACAAAATAGGTACATTTGCGACACGTGTATGGCCTCTTAGAAGTTATTAGCTATTTATTAAGTGTTGTTCGTGCACATATAATTTACCGAAGTAGGTACTATTTATTTTCTGAACCGAGGCAACAATCGTGGAAGTACTAGACAGCCGGAACATTCTGAGAGTGTTATCTTACAATATATCTATTTATTTGACTGTATCTCTGGTTAAGAAAACAAAGAAAATTATGTACCTAAGTATGGTATTCAGTTTTGATTTCAAGGTATAAAATTACATATATTAGCTACAAACACAGAGTCCATTCTTCTAAAAGAAATTATATCAGTTCCGCGCATAATATGTGTTGTTTAGAATGAGGGAAAACAGGTAATGTAATTGTGCGATTCACGTCTTTAATATCCTTATTTATTTCTCTTTTTAAGCAAGGTTTTGCCTTGTCTAATGACAAATGGCAATCAGTTTAAAGCATTGTCAATTATTTAATAGAATAAAGAGACTGCAACAAACATGCATTTTAAAGTGATATTATTTACGATCCACGTGTGCGGTGCACTGTGTCGTACAATGTCAAGGCGCGGCGCGGCGTAGCGCTCTGCGGCCGCACTTATGCAACACCATTGTAAAATTGACATAAATGTTTATGACTGCATGAGTGACTACGACCGCAGTCAATACTTTATTGCAGGTAGTTATGACGACTCTCGTTACTGCCTATTATTATAAAACAACGGTTAGTGACTTCGTTACAGTTACGGTTGTCAGCAGATCTTGCTTTCTAGTTATCTACTAAGTTTCCTCCCTATTATAACCAAAATTTTAAGTGGCGGGATTTAAACTTAGGATTCTAACCACAAAAATTAAAGTTTATCCCAATTTTTTTTTTTTTTCGAGATTAAAATCTAAACCACGACTCTACGTTGACCGGTTTTGTACCTACGCATTTCGGAATTTCTATTTGAATTATTTTCTTGTTTCGACCTTTTTAGATCCCGTATTTACGGACCGTTCTTTTTTATTTTTGTTGTTTCTATCAGAGGTCTTAGTGGCACGGTAATCCCAATACAAACAACAAACACTAGTATAAAACCTAAAGATATTTTTTTTTTTTAGAAAATCTACTACAGACGTCAAGACACATGTGTCTAGATTAGGTCTTTACCTATGAAATTGCCGTTTTGTATGAATAAATTTAAACGATTTTTTTTTCATGTATTTTTTATTTGTATTAATCGAAGTAATCACCCATGCAATCAATGTATCTTTGCCAACGCAGTGGCAGTTTATTGATGCCCTTCTTAAAGATATCAGCTGGACGGGAGACAACAAATTCTTCAAATGCATTTTTTTCATTCATTGTATTGAATTTTATTCCCGCCAAGAATTTATCCAAATTCTGGAAAAAATAGTAGTCTGTAGGCGCAAGGTCTGGTGAGTAGGGCGGATGACGGAGAGCTTCCAAACCCAGTTCTTGCAACTTGGAGACCGTCTGCTGTGCAGTATGAGGAGTTCTTCACAGTACACATCTGCAGTAATGCTCACCCCGTTTGGTAAGAAGCTGTGATGAATCACACCGGCGCTAGACCACCAAACAGTGACCATCACTTTTCTAGGGGAAGTTTTCGTTTAGGGCATTGTTTAGGTGCTGTACCAAGATCCAACAAACTTGCTGAGCGCTTACGGTATCAAACAGAATCCATTTTTCATCGCAGGTAACAATGCAGTTCAAAATTCCTTCATTTGTGTGTCTGTTGAACAGTGCAAGGCACGTCTCGACGCGTACTTCGCGCTGGCGATCATTGAGTTCGTGGGCATCTATTTTACCTTGCCAATTTGACGCAAATGGACCAATATTGTTTTGACGCTAACGTCGAAAGCTGCTGTTAATTCAGCCGTAGATTGTGTATCATCAGCTTCCACAATCGCCTTTAATTCGTCATTGTCGACCTGTCTTCGGACGACCGCGAGGTTCATTTTTCACTTTTTTCAGGTCGAAATTTCCAGAACGGAAGCGAGCAAACCAATAACAGGTGGTGCGTTGGTTTGTAGTGTTGGCTCCGTAAGCGTCCTTGATGTTGCGTGCCGCTTGTGCCGCGTTGCCGCCACGACGGTACTCATATTCCTTAATTACTCGATTTTTTAACGTATGTGGAGATGACGAAAAAGATTGAAATGCGATGAAAATGTAACACTAATCAATAAACAAATGACTACTTTTGGGAAAAAAAATCTATTTTTTTTTTTAATAAAATTAATTTGAAATTAGAATTCTTAGCCAAACAAAAATTATTTTGATTTGAAATGGCCAGTACCTACAGCAGAACGGCAATTTCATAGGTAGCTGTACCGTCATTAAAGATAAGACCCGCTGACTTTGGGTTTTCTGATAGCCCTTTACTAATGTCATAGATGTTACCTATATCTGATTAAAAACTGCACCCGCGTTCGAACTGCTAGACATTCACTGGTTCCTATTTTTACGTTATACCTAGCATTCATATTTTACCGATAAAGTCGAGGTCGACTTGTTCCATTAACATAAATACCACTTGTACTTACATCGAAAGATTACTGTTTTCGAGTACAAATAATAAATAGCTGGGAAAACACTAAATACGAAACATGCATTTGTCAACAAACATTATCGTCACATATACAAAATAAAATAGCAAACACCGTACAAAAGGTGTTCGGTATTGTATTGGCTTGCGTTACAGGCCCACGCTCTGTTTATAACCTTGTGTACATATTGTTGGCGGCCAAATGCTTGTGGTGGGCGGACCGGAGACTCGTCGCGCTCGTTCTACTATTACATATTTTCTGTTCAATTACGTAACGGCTATTTACTCCCTGCGAATAAGAGAATATACTCCATCACTTATTGTTCCTAATCGAACTGAAACACGATAGAAATGAAATTCCTAGCAGGTACCCAATTATTCAGCTTTTAAAACATTAAAAAATGGATACTAATTCGTCATTTTGATTCTATCACTATTATGACTATTAGTCAATAAACAAACGAAACCCCTGATAGTATTTTAGATTTACTTGCAATATGCAGGCGTCTACGCAGACTGGAGATTGCTAACAGAGTGATGCACCAGAACAATGGCATGGCCCAGACGTTGTGTCGCCGTGCTATATTATTATATATACAAGTTTCTTTGCCAACTGTTCCTTTATTTAGCACGCATCGACGACACAGTATGAAACCCTCAAGAAACAATACATATATAATCAAAATAAAACCCGTGTCCTCACTCTAAGAAAGTACGCGATGCAACCGTAGAGATGCATTAGATCATTACTTTTTATCATGCGGCCCAAATATGAGCAATGTGGGAAACGGCAACGGCAGATCGGCGGGTGACCGGGTGTCGGTACTCTTCTCTGGGTTCACTGAACTACCCACATGTGATCCGTGCGGAACCTGTTCCTGCGCACCACTTACGCTTGCTTGGCCGCTGCCCACTGTGAGCCATAGCCTCTATAACCTGAAAAAAGCAACCTATACAGCTACAGAACATGTTGGATTTAGTTTCATTCGTTTGAATGATCACCTAATAATAATATATAGGAACACATAATTCCTGCAACAAATGCAATTTTCTTTAGAGCCATTAGCAAGTAACATGCATTATTGCATGGTGTTAATATAAGTAATAATAATAATAATAATTTTTATTTGCAACAGTAAGTGACAAATACATTATAAGCTCTGCCTCCCGAACTAGGTGGTTAGCCTGTATCTCAGGAGACAGTTCCCTTCCATATTACAATGAGCCAGTTCGATTACATGCTACAAATCTACTTGTAAAATTAAATTAAATAAATAAACAGGAGAAAATTTTAAATACATGCAACATTACAATGAGTGAGAAGCTAAAAAAAAAGAAATATTTAAGAATTACCATAAAATAATATGCTATATTTTGATTGCTCACGTGTTTTGCTTATTTTGCATATTCCAAAGAATTACAATGTGTGTGTGTGTGTGTGTGTGTGTGTGTGTATGTGTGTGGGTGAGTGCCTGTGGGTGTGTGTGTGTTAGAGCGTGTGTGGGTGTTAGTGTGCGCTTGTGGGCGTGTGCAACCGTGTATTTGTATGTATGTATGCGTATTGTTAGTTCAGTCGTTATATTCGTTTGTGTTGACAAGCTTTTCTGTTTGATCGTAGTCCAGTTCACCTAGCCAGTCAAATAGGCCTTTTGCAAAATCGTGATTATTTAAGTTCTGCACGTTTTTTATTTTAATTTTGTTGTAAGTACGCGTTGCGGTAGAGTTGAACTGTCTTTTCGCAAAAATCGATTTTACCGCGGGTGTCGGACATTTGAAGCGTCTCTTGGTACACGGTAGCAGCGGAGGGATTATGATGCGGTGGATTCTCCGAAGTATCCGATAAACGTAAAGCTTTCGGACCGATAGCACACCAGTGCGCCTGTATAAATCCGTTGTGGGGTGCCGGTACGGTAGGGTCATGAGAACCTTAAGGAGCGCACGTTGAGCACGTTCCAGTTCGATCATTACTGATTTCATCGCGCCCCCCCAAGTGCAAATACAGTAATTAAGTACGCATTCGCCTAGGGCTTTGTATGTTGATATTAGAAGCTTTGTAGGCGCAACATTTCTTAGTTGTTTAAATACGTAAATTAATTTTCGTAATCGAGCACTTAGGCTTGAAATGTGGTGATGCCAGTTAAGGCTCTCATCAACTGTAATGCCCAAATATTTGATCACTTTTGACCTTGCCAATAAATCACAGGTACACTGGGTACTACCGCCCGAGTTTCGGTTGCATGGGAAAGTGTGAATTGTCAAACTAAACGACGGATCCGGACGAGAGATGTTAGTCTTAGTGAAGCATAAATATTTTGTTTTGGAAGTGTTCAGCGATAGCAGGTTATCCTCAAGCCATCTCGTGACAATCGCGAGACCTTTTTCTGTTACTTCACGCACCTGCTCCCATGTTCGACCATGGAACAGGATGACCGTATCGTCTGCGAACATAATGGTTTCAGCGTTGGGAATGGCAATCTCCGCAAGACTGTTTATGTATGTTAAGAAAAGAGCTGGGCCAGTCGCACTTCCCTGCGGAATGCCAAACGTGCAAGTTGCAGCGTCACTTAGATGCTCATCCACCCTCACACGCTGCTCCCTACCTACCAAATAGTCCTGAAACCATTGGAGAGCGTGTCCCCTTACACCCATATTGTCTAGCTTTGTTAGAAGTATAGGTATCGACACTGTATCGAATGCTTTTTTTAGGTCAAGAAAAACACCGATTACTTTCTCTCCTGCATCCACATGCTTAGTTATTAGCGACGTCAACCTTAGTAGGGCATCAGTTGTAGAAATTCCTTTTCGGAACCCAAATTGTCGATCTGTTAGCAACTTGTTTTTTTCTAAGTAGCTGACGAGTTTTTTTGTCACTAGTTTCTCAAGAATCTTTGACAAGCATGAGAGCAGAGAGATTGGTCGATAGTTTGATGGTATTTGCTTATCATCAGCCTTGTGTATAGGAGAAACTATTGCCGTTTTAAAAATGTTAGGGAAAGTGCCGTGTCCCAGGCTTAGATTGCAGAGGTGGCTGATAGGTTCTGCCAGTACGTCTTTAGCTAACCTAACTAATCTACTGGAGATATTATCGGGTCCAGGTGCACTATCTGGTTTAAGAGATGCAATGATACTACCTATTTCTGTAGCGTCTGTAGGCGTAAAAGACATTGTTGTTGATGCTATGCTTTTTCTTGATGTACTAGCTAATTCGTGTTCGGTCTTGTTTAATTTGCGGAGGGTGGCATCGGCTAGCTCACTCCCAACAGTCGTAAAATACGTGTTGACTTGATTCAACGACTTAGTTGGTGTGCTGTCAATATGCAGTAAGTCTCTAGGTGTGTTATTACTTTTTTTCATGTTGCAGATATCTTTTATTATATTCCAGGTTTGTTTCAGATTATTACTATTAATTTGTAGCTGCACACGGTAGTATTCAGACTTTAATGATTTAATTATTTTATTGCATATATTCCTATATTTAATATATACTTGGCGTAATGGCTCGTTACTGGGTTGCTTCCTTGATTCTTGGTGAAGTTTATCTTTCTTACGGATTGACTGTACAACGCCCATAGTAATCCATGGTTTCAGAGGGGCCTTTCGTTTAGGTTTGGATGTAACACTTGTGTAGTTATTAATGATATCCTGGATCGTCTTAGTCAAGCATTCTGCGGCGAGGTTAGCATCATCTAGCTTATAGAAGTCAGACCAGTCCACTTCTTTGAGCTTTAGGTGTGCGTTAACATAGTCCACCTTTTTACTAACAAACGTAGGCTTATTTTTAGGCAACCCTGCGCACTTGACACACAATAAAATTGGACTGTGGTCTGTTAGTTCTGGAAAGATTATTGTTTGCCATTTGTCCTTTGTTCTAACCATAAAGTGGTCTAAGCAGGTGTTTATTCTAGTTGGCAGTAAAATACCTTGTTGCAGCCCGTGTGATGCCATGATACATAAGTAGTCATTTGCATAACTGTTATTTATATCACCTGGTAACGTATTAATATTAATATCTCCAGTGAAGATGATGTCTCTATTGATAAGTGGATGCGAAATCTCTTGTTACCAAGCGTAAGAATTTGACGTCAGCTGGCAGACCTTGGCGAAGGACACGGCTATTAGAGCGAAGCAAGGCCTTACCAGTATTCTGCATGCAATGCAAATTTTAATAATCATTCTGTATTCGTCACAATAATATGACTGAAGCGAAAATTGTAAAAAGTAGGGAAAAGACGAGTAAATACATTTAGCGATATTACGTATTTAGCAATTTTCATATTAAGCCTGATAATAAAATAATAATAGTCAAATATTTACTGCCTTGAACTTATTGGCTATGTCATGATTCGCGAGGCAACAGCAACAATCAATTTCATCGATAAATACTTGTTGCAATTACCTTTTGTGTCTTTCTATACGTTCTAGAAACGAATTACCTACCAGTAAAAATAGAACAGTTATTTTTAAACACAGAAACATTGCATTATTCAACTATCATCTGTGGAAGTTAGACTATTTACTCCACGATAACTTTAGCAACAACAGGATTTAACAACAAATTATCATTTAAACAACAATCCTGTGTTGGTGATCATTAATCAAACAAGCGGACATTAACAAAATGTCCGTCAGCAAATAACACGAAGTTATCAGTATTCGTCACATGATTACATTCTGTGTACAGATCTGCGTGCTTAGCTGTGCAACACACGAACCGATCCGCCGATCTGTTGACGTAGGCACCACTTCTGCGCGTAACAATAAGAGCGTTGCATCACAGCGCACGCGCACTTCAAGCTGGACGCGATCTCATACATGTAACACAAGATACCTACTCGTACGATTTCTCTTAATGGCATTAATATCAATGACTCAAAAGAATTCGACAAAACTATACCTATACTACCTAGTTCTATTATTCTTTTGGAAAACGATACAACTGAATGCATATTTTATTTATCTGGAAACCTTGTAACTAAGCATTCATGTTCATGCGGAAATATCAACAACACGGCCCGTGCTATATGGCTTTAGCATAAAAATTACTCTAGTCACACTAGAGATAAGGAAAATCGAGATATGGGAGTGCATGCAAGCAACACTTAAATTTGCACGAGTTTCATTATTGTCGATACACGTGTGACCTCGGATGCGCAATAAATCGCATAGCGGCGCATGAGATCAATAAACACTGAACAAGCTCTTTACAGCTCAACGACGGTTAACGCTTTTACTCAGTTTATATTGCTGCATTTTAAAATAAAAGTGAGGTCAATATTACCTAATTGCACTGCATTTTACTATCATGCACAGCTAGCATGCGATTCTATTAATTTATATGAAGTGTGTCTAATACATATATGTTTCTTCAGTATTTTCACAAGCTATGCGAGTTGCTCATCTGTTGAACAATGGTATTATCGGTATCATTTATAAACAAAGAAATTGTTTGAACATCGTTAACGTTTAGCTTATCATATTATATTCTTATTTATGCCTCAATTGTTATATCAATACGATATCTATATGGTAGATAAAAAATTCATTAATAACTAAATAATACTTAAAATAGCCCATGATTACAAAAGAAGAAGGTAGTTAAGAGTCATACATCGTAAAAAGCATAATTAAAACTCTTATTTGAAAGAAGCAACCGTGTTCATACAAACATAAGCAGGGTCACAATTATATTCTTGTAGATAGGTACGTGTTTTAATGAAGGTCACTTTATCGCGTAACGCTGATAAAATACGCCAATCGTTATCTGTAAAGGCGTCGAGGTGACTTCCGTATGTCGCTCACGGTCATTGCACGTAGCTACTTATTAGATGAAACTCTCCGAAATTGAACCAATATGAAAATCATAGGAAACGTGTCATATGAATTTGAAGCAAATAATATCAAGAGAATTTAGATCATTACCAAGATTATGTTGCATAGTAACTTATTCAATGCCTATTGGAAACCTATCCCGTACAAATATATCGCGCAAGCTTTTATGCTGGATCTGATATTAATGCGATTCTAGAACGAAACGAAGAAGGAAAGGAACTTGAATTTATAATTTAATCATTATCATTTACATATTTATCTTGAAATTGATAAAGCTGACATTATGCTTGCTGTTGTAAGAATATTTTAGAAGCGTGCACTATCTGCGTGTAAAAATATCTATAGGCGATAAGAGTGCTGATAATACAATAGATAGCTTACTGGCAGTGAAGGCACGGGGATGTCAAAACTCACGTGAGTGGGAAATACATTGCGCGTGCGCAACGTGACCAGTGCCCTCACCAACACCATAATAATTGTTTGTTAAGCCTTTGTCAGACCTTGAGTACGTTTCTTTGATAAGTCATGCCATCATGCGCAAAAGCTTGTCCACTGGTTTGCATTATGCCCCGTTAGTTAGCAGCACGAAAAATACAGACGTTCGTGATACTTCAAGGTTTATGCCGCATTAAAACAACCTACTGTAGTTACAACGCGAATGATATTCCGACCTTCGGGTTCTATATTTAAAACGCGGAAGACATTGCGGTAATAGAAGCGCGCAGATCACTCCTCGCTAGCTAGTTGCACAGTTACGTTAGATGTGTTACCGGCTATTTCCCTAGCAACATTCCCTTTTGCAATATTTAATACTATAACGTGACTGGTACAATCACTTTATTAGAATAATACTTATTTTCGTACATATTAAGATATTTTTATTTAAAAAAAGTGTGTAGGGAATACGGATGAAGGACACTCATTGGTCCGACAAACCCAGGGGCCAAAAACCCATCGTGCACACATTCGCCCAACAACGTACGTACGTCACACGTGTCACTTTGTCAACCAATTACGCGTTAATTCAAAATACATTAGGTAACAGCACAGTGATATAACAGTCGATAACAGAACATTCACGCTCCAGGCGTTACTAACGCTATCACAGTTTTATATCAGCTTACTGCGCGCAGTTAACATTGTTCGCTATTACGTCATATCGTCACATTAGACTGCGAAAATTGCGCACCTATTTTGAATAATTTAAAACTAAGATTAAGCCAATTTACGTGTGTGTTTCAAACCGCTTAACAGACTCATTCGCTAAAAGTACAATCTATTTTACAGTAAATAACACACAAATAATATAGAGCGCGTGGTATACATGATGATTACAGTATCAAAGTAGGTCAAGTATGTAAGGCGACCCGTTGCCGAAAAAATGTTGTTGACAACACCAAATATGGTAGTATATTCTTGTCGTAGTAAGTAACTCTATACGGTCATATTAAACTACGTAATATTTACGTTTTTAATTTCTTTTGATGTGCTTTTGTGAGATGAGGTGAACAAAGGCTTTGTTATGTTTGTCATTTATACCAAATAATTGTGTCCGATAAGCCTTTCAAGCATTCGTTTCGTAGACAATTTGTTTAAAATATAAATGACTGAACTACAGGTATTAGTATGAAAGTAGCATGTAATTGTTAATGCATAATACATTCTCAAAATAGATAGCAGTTCAGGGAACACGTTCGATAAATTATTGATCGAATGAATAACTAGAACAGTGTTGTTAGAATATCAAGCCTTTTATGTACCTACATGCTCTGAGTTGAGTTGTGCAATAATAGCGAAAATAGGTAAATGATCTACGAGCGACCTAATTTTAAGTACCTAGTTCGAAACAAGCATAGGTCCATAATTCTTTATTTTAATGGAATTTATGAGAAAAAAATAAAGCTGCAAAGAAGCTATTGTTTGGTTGCTTACGCAATGCTGTTCTCAATTTACTCAAACAGCAAAAGAAATATGATTCGAAATTAAACAATGCCTCAAACACCGTACACCGGCGTCCACTGCACGAACTTCAGTGTTGTTGTCGTTCTGTCTCGCTCTGCAGGTCATCGCCCTGACACCACACGACTCCCTCGTTCTAATAACCCTGCGCATATCACTAGGTTATTTTATCGTTGGTGCGAAATTTCATCACTAAGGCCTCTTTAAAATTATCAGAGTTCTATTTTGCAGCGGGAATTCTGCAATTTTTAAAAAAATCGGCCATCGCAGTTCATGTACCCTATCCTGGCGACCTTGGCGCGGTCAAAAACATTGTCCAAGACATTGACACCAGGTACACCAACACCAGCTGTGGTTACGGCCTTTATGGATGTGTAACCGCATTGGGCAATTATTTCTACCACCTTGCACAATTTAAATGAACAAAGGAAGTGCTACAGTTACCATTTTGCGTGCAACACGACATTCAACTGGGTGGTAACTACTAATTTCATCGATGGCTTTATATTGTTTTCATGATAATTCATTCATTTTTGCGTCAAGTGATTACGAGAGACGAGAGAGTACGTCATTTCATTATTTAAATGAAAGCGTAGGTTACCAGGAATACCTTCCTATTGACTTGTTTATAAGTAGCATAAACACAGGTAATATGAATCGGCGCAGATTTTCAAGATATAATCGCACGTCTGGCAGCATCGCGTCGTCGCGTCAGAGGATAGATAGATGGAGGCAATGCGTTTTTTTAACCGGCATTGGCAGGGCAATGACACAGCGGTCGGTTCACTGCCCGTTCTTGACAGTTCAAATGTTTACACTTGGGTTTTAAGACTAGAAGGATCACTTGCTTTTAACTTCACGTTGCCTTGGCGTATCAGAAATCCTATTGACTACATTGGGTGTCACTTTAATCAACAAGCACTGTGCTGTCATCGGTAGTGTTTTTATCTTTTAATATTCAATCATAAAATTATTATTTGAGTCATAATAAAGTATAATTAAAGAATGCCGCACGCAAAATACGCGCATACGACGTGGAGTTGCGGATACCAGCCCGTTATACAATACAATAATTAAAGAATTTTCTGTTCTTCGTCTTCACCTTCAATTACGGCAATTTCCAATAGTCTCTCTTTTCTATCTTTTGTAAGGCAAAACAGAAATAGATTGAATGAAGGTCGTTAGAAAATTTATTCCAGAAAGTTAAATCTGGTTACAAATACTGTGCAAAGCAGGGTCGAGTTGCTAATACTATTTTATTGTTTTTTCAATAAAATGTAACAAAGGACGCCATTACTGTTCCAACTATTATACCCTCAGATCCATGGGAACCGGTAGAACTTAAACAAGACTAACTTCCATAATATGCATGTTAACAAGTACAAAATGACATTCCTATATTTGTAACTATAGCGTCGAATGTCACTGGCTGGAACAATGGCATGACGAGTTCATCAGACGCGATAATGAGCAGTCCCGTGGGTTCAACAAACTTCTCATTCCACAAAATAATGCATATTGCGATGTCTGATTTTGTTACGCCAGATTCCTTCGCAGTTTCAATCTTTTAATACCCTTAAATCACGACATTTTCAAGCGTTGAGCGGATGCCAAATCTTAGCGATAACACTATATTAAAGTTGTCTGTTATTGTGTATAAACTACTTTTAACATAGAATCAAATGCAACATAATAATATCCGTGTTAATGTCAGACACGAAAATGGCTAGATGTAAAAGTAAATGATCATTTTCAAGCAGTGCAAGAACAATTGCCCCCCTGATCCTGATTTGCAATCACCTGACCTGAATGTCTATCTATTTTGAAGCAGTATAAAAAAGCGCACAACATGAAGCATAGGTAACATTTCTTAATTAAGCCATTTCAAGATGAAAACACATTAAGCACTAAAAACTTTAAAAATCACTAACTTCCAACCTTCCACAGAATTTAGCTGGTAAGCCGGTCCTCTTATATAGAAATAAAAAGTGAAATGGTTACAAGTTAGAACCTGTAGGGGTCGGTGACCAAAGAAGCGGCGCAGCGACTATACACCGAATGGCGACTGCCCCACGTGACTGATTCGTCATCTTTTTCACCACCATCCAAGAGCTTTGTGATATTATAGCGTAACTCACTATGAACAGAATTTTTCATACAAAACCATTAGAAGCTACATTAACTCTATGAATATTTTCTAGAACGTGTATATCTAAAAAGAAGAAGCTACCTAAAACGACCTTTATTCTTGTAACTGCTTATACACTGCGTACAGCAGTTCAGGATGACGCACATTCTCACGCAGTCAGCACAGCACACACAAATGACGTTTGCAACCTTTGACCCCCAGTCACGTGAAAGGAGTTCTTTCGCTTCTAAGGATTTTGTTTCGGTAATATTTTGAGTCTCTTACAATCAGATTATTCTATTTATAGTAAAACACATTAGTGGTAAGGTCGCCACTTGGGTACAAGTTAACAAAACATACAAACAATCTTTCTACTAATGACATCGGTAATCCAAATACCGATGCGATGGTAGCAAACAATAGTCAATGCAAGTCGCTTCTCACAATGAGGCGAGGCGAACGAACGCAACGTAGTTTCTTGCCACCAGGCGTTTTCATGTGTTCTGTCCACATTCTGGGACGTATGTGTGTCGGCGTTAGGTAGTTCGAGTGAAAAACATGAAGTGATGAGGGTGTACCGCGCCCGCACCCGCCGCGCCACGCCGGCGGGGGTGCCCAGTGAGGGGAATGTTTTGGACCGGAGTTCAATGCATCCACGACGCCACCTGTAGCACAGTTTTATCAAGCCTCCCGTTTATTTTTATGATTATGTAGCGTTCAAATAACATAATTATTATAGTGGGAATTATTTGCAATTCACTTTTTAGTATTTTTTTACGTAAGCAGTACTTAGGCTTAATTATTTAAAATAAATATCTCGGTAATGAAAACTGTGTTAACTAATTATATTTTAGGTGTTTGAAACTTAGCCATAGACCTTGAGAGTATCCAAAATCTTACTTGTAAAATATACTCATTTGGGGTCAAATATCACATCGATTGGTCGAACAGTAAGGGTGAAACCATCCACAGTTCAGTGACCTGCCATGCTCCTGGATACCCTTGGCTTTATGGGGTGCAGGCCGAATGCGCTTTCTCGCTCATGCATCGACAGCGTTCCATCTTATTTAACTCCTATATGCTACTAGTTAATCGTAGATTATTGTCTATTTAACATTAGATATTATCAATGCATTTTCCAGTTTGTCAAATAAATAAATCAGAGTTTAATTTAGCATTATGAAGTTATCACGAAATTATTTTGCCAAATAAGTAAGGTGCAAGTTGTTATCTCTCTGTTTACGGAAATGGCTTACGGAAACCGCTTTTTCAATTCATTTAGTTGTTTAAACAACTTCATGATTTCGAGCGACTTTTATTTGTAAATATACATGTAGTCGATAAAACTTGTTTTGAAATACGACACAAAGCCCAGCCACGTGAGGACATATCTATACACCCTTGGTTGGTGACTCTTCCCAAATAACTCAACAAAAAAAAAATTATTGCTATAAGATTTAAACGTACCGGCCGGCATGTCTAAAAAACATTAATTACATTAAAATGCAAAATTTTACATATATTCGACTCTAGGATTTTTAAAGGCATACAATTTTAAAATAGATTACCGGTCAATAGGTAGGTAGGAACTGGCCTACATTATCATATTCATAAGCATCGCGGCGCAGTAAACGCACAACTCACAAACTCCGCATAAAAGTACCGGCCGGCAACACACAGCAGTAACGCAACGTACCTACCTCGTTAAATGGCGTCTTCCTCGTTCGCTTCGTTTCTAGAGCTAGAAGGAGATGACGCGAAAACAACTTATCTGGCACTGTTAAGTGTGTGCGTGTGTGTGCCTGTAAATAAGGAAGGTCAAACGGATGAAACAGACATAATATGTTGCGCATAGGCAAAAAAGAGACGCAATGAAAACAAATCAATATAATCTTCTCGCGGCGTTTTGCGGTGGAAAGAGACAGCGCAATAACAAACCGGCATCTTGTGCCGGTATGTTTTGTAAGCAACTACTATCATGTTCTAACTTCAACCTTATTTCAACGGCAACATAGTATAATTTAGTTCAACGTAGAATTATTTACAAAGTTAAAACAAGAACGTATATTTTCTTGACTGGTTTGTTTTAGGTAGGTAGTTTCATTTAGCTAACGGCATACTGGTATTTTTGACTATCTCCTACATATTAAACTATAGGTCAATAAATTAAACCAACCATGCTATTCTTTTTCTCTCTTTTTAGATACTTTTAGTGGTACTTATGCATTTTGTTTATTATTTTAATTAAACTGTTGACTTCTTTTTTCTATATCTTTATTGCGCGTCTGTCCGTGCCTTTCTTGGTCACGTCAAGTCGGTCTAAGCTGTCATTTAAAGATCTTTGGCAGTTTTTATAGCTAGTCAGTTACCCGAAAGACTGACAACTAGTCTGTAAAAGGGGTATCATATTACCCAGTACTTACTGAGTTGTGGAGTTCAGATAGGCAATCGCTCCATGTAAAATACTGATATTCAGCAGCTTAATATAACCGATACATAAAACAGATGCATCAGAATAGTTGCATGATGATCACAGAGTTATACACAAAGGCATAGATAAGTATAACTGCACACTGGCATCGACTACTGCATTGCACACATAGAACGGAACGGCACGTGTAAGCGTGCAGACGACACACAACGACAGAAACAGGGTTATTCTGCGGATATTTTGTTGTACTTTTTATGGTAATGCTTTTACTTGGATATGATATCACTGTATTAATAAGTCTAAAACACCTGTTGTTATTTGCAGCTATAAATAAGTACATACACATAAAAAGCCTCTAATACAAATTTTTACAATAAATCAATATTATTTTGATGTTTGCGTGTTCGTTTGTCCCTAGAAAATAAACAAACCATTTTATACAACCACTTCTTATGTTTCTTTCTCAAGCTGCTTTATGATGCACCTTCACTCTATTAAACTTATTTACATAGGCCACTAATTGTTCATTGATGAAAACAAAAAAATAATGTATAAAATACGTTATTAAACGCTGAAAGTAGGTCAGTGGTGCAGCGTAGGGAAGGGAGGCGCCCCCCTGAAGTGAAACACGCGCACCGACATTCGATCCGCTCTCCCCTCGACCCGCTCCAAGGGAAGGTAAAGCAATATTAAAATAAACTATTTGCTCTGCCAACAAAAGAACAGGAATATTTCTGGGAGATGAGTTACAAAACTGAAAACGTCTCTGATAAATGCCTTGTCTATGAATGGAAGGATTTTTATTCATATGATGAGGAATCATTTTTTTAAAAAAATAAAAGATTTGATAATTAATAAAAAAGATTGAGATTTGAGGTAAAAAATTGTATGTGAAAATGAATCCCAAATTGTCTTAAAATCAGACAAAGAAGCGCAACCTTCATATACCACCCTTGGCCCTGGTGCTTCGACCCAGTTCGCGGACGCAGCCCTCTCCCCTCTACTCCCCGGACTACGGTGCCCCTCTACCTCGTTCCCCCGTGACCTAACCTACTTTAGATTGCACTTAATACAGCCTCGTTGCCAGATCTGGCGCCGCATAAGTAGACCTTATCTTGATTTCTATCATAATGTATACAAAACCTTAAGTATATATTATGTCTTAAGTACTATCTTATCACGAACCGATCCAAACAGGGAAGAATAAATTAACTGCTAGTTGTCATTTACAGATCAAAAACTATTATAAGCCAGAGTATTTTAAGCGAAAAGCAGCTTAGTAACAGCACGGCACGCCAACAGTATGTTGAAATGTCTGAATGTGTATGTAGCACAACTCGGTCGAAATAATGTGGCATTGAGCAGAAGGTCGATGCAGAAACTTTGGCAAGACACGCCAACTGCGGCCCTGCGTATGCCTCGCCACGGTTCACTAACGCAGGACTACTTCATTCGTTTTACCCCAATATGTATTGATATATCAGATATAAGTCTAGATCTAGTCTTAGATATTAGTCACAAGATATTTTAGAAAACGTGAATACCACAATTAAAGCAGAAAGAATTTTATTACTATTTATTAACAGCGAAATGACAACACAATAGGAACACCCAAATACGCCGAAATCTTTAAGTCCGATTTTCGATGTTTCGATTTTCTAAAGTCTGAATTTCAAAAACGTAAGAATATTTTTATGAGTTTTTGTTATTGAAACTAAATATATCGCGAATAGTAATTATAAATGTTAGGAATACTGAAATTTCGGATTTATAAAAATAGGATAACTCATAAATAGGAATATTTTAAAATTCCTATTTGTGACTAACAGAATTAAGTTTTTCGTATTATTATGGTATACCCCAATAAAATAGCTAAAAATGTAATGCAGTCACATAGTCGCAAATAGCAGAAAACATTTTCTAACAATACGTGATATGGCCACGCTTAGAACGGAGCGTAGCGGTACAAGAGGGCGCTGCGACGAGCTATGTTCGCAAGGCCACGACCTAGAGTCGCTTCCGTCTTTGCTACATCATCGCTCAACTCTACCTATCTACTGTTTAAATTCCAGCGGTTATAAGATAACAATCTAACGCAAAAAGCATACATTTCTCAACTCTACGCATGTCTAAAGAAGTTTTTTTTTTATTGTTACAGATTAACAGTGTCATGTTTGTGTGTACTTGGCGAGGATGCACATTCAGCACTACAACTTGCGCAGCAATTGAGGCACACATCAGAAACATACATTTGGGGTTGGTATAGTATACTATATAATATATGGTTTTTTTTTCTAGACTAATTGCACTCCGTTTTTATAAGCGTCATCGTCTACCGAGTTGATGTAGAAGGCATTGCGTTTAATTAAATATTTAAAAAAGGCAAATTTTATTTTACTCCTAGTAGGCAACTACTATATTAACTCACAAATAACATAATGCAATAGTCACATGCACTGAGGTCACGTGGAGCAGCTAATGCACGTGCTAGGTGCAATAATAATTGCGCAATGCTAACAAGCCAGCTGGCAAGGTTACAGTCTGAATGCGTCGCTAGCAAACATCTTGTTTCCTGTATCAGTAGGGAAAGCTTACGAGATGGAAATGTATCTACTCATTGGATCAGAAACAATTACTTTAGACTCAGTAATTAGACAATGATAAGCATCAAATATTATATGATCCAAATTCAAGAATATGTAATAAATAACACAACTTTCCAAATTATTTTTGATGAATTTGGTGAAGTTATTTAACAAGATACAAGATATAATAGGCTGAGTTTGACCTTGAGCCTACAACATTGTAGTAAGCATAAAGTAGTTAGAGAACACTGAAAGGCCGGCCCTTGGTGACCCGGAAGCAGCGAGGCTTCACGACAAGGTTGCTAGCAACAGTCCCGCCCGCGCCCGCGCGCACAAGGCCACTTGCCAACGCCCGCAGCCTGCTACTTACGTAACGCTACTCAGTGTTCTTACATTATAAATGACTATATTTTACAATACATATCTACTATGCGTGTGCGTCAGGTATAACATTAACTGTCTAATTTATTTAAAACTAGATTAAAGCATATATTGCAATTAGACCCCACAGGTACTTTTGAATAGACAAAAAAAAACAATGTATGCTACAGTCCCAGGCACAACACATAATAACTTGTGAAAGTACTGTAGTCGCAGATTCCAAAGCGTGGATCTTTATGGAGAAGAATAGGCAAGAAACTCCATGAACACTCTTTTAAATCAATATGTTGTTACAAAATTTTGTGCAAATAAATATCATTATTAAACAAAAGAAATAATCTTTTATTTA
The DNA here is from genome assembly GCA_954870645.1 of Agrotis clavis. Lineage (NCBI taxonomy): Eukaryota > Metazoa > Arthropoda > Insecta > Lepidoptera > Noctuidae > Agrotis > Agrotis clavis. The sequence continues at coordinate 13,377,399 of OX940919.1, read as the reverse complement.
TTTTTACAAAACAATAAAATTCGATTATTCATTTTCAGACCAAAGAAAGAAGGCGATAGTGACCATGAAGAAGAGTTCTACTATACAGAGCGGGAGGTGGCAGCCCCGGCACCGCCACCCACACTCTCCCACCGAGACATGTGCCGCCCACCGCATGAGGATCCTGAGTACCAACGCCAGCTAGTAGGCTCGTTCAGGTAAGAAATGAGAATATTTTATTTTATTCGACTTGCGAAGACCTCATTAGTCTTTATAGATATAACAAATAATAGATAATATCTAATATCGATTTAATTTTCATTATTTCAGGCAAGGACTACTATCAACTATGCAGAGTGGGAACGCTCGCCCGATAAGCATTCCCGTGACGCATCACTGGGCCAATTCTCATTCACCGGTTAGCATTATACTACGTTCTGTTGGATATTTGTATATATTTTTACATTTTTCAAAAAAGTTATTCGAAATATTTTTATTTTCAGAAACATATGCGTTTATCCGCAGTAGGTGGATCACCAAGCAGTCCCGGAAGACGGCCGCGTTCTGACAACAAAAAGTGCCGTAAGGTATATGGCATGGACCAACGCGATCTCTGGTGTACTCAGTGCAAATGGAAAAAAGCATGCACGCGTTTCGGCGATTAGCGTTCGCGTCGCTCGCACGCATATGCGCGGGCAGTGCAACTCAAGTGAATGCAAAGCTGATACATATTCACCCGAAATTAAAATGAGACATTTTAATCAACCGGGGTATGCGAGAACTATTCCGTGTGGAAATCGTGATTTAATTAGTTATAAGGAAATATATATTATGAGAATGAAAGTTTTTATTTAATGTAAGCAGAGACAGATTAAATTTACATATATTGGATAAAAATTTAAGGAGACATATTTTTGCTCTTTATATGTGGCTCATGTTTTGACTGCATAATGGACATTGCCCACGTATTTTTGTAGCGCAGTAGATTCGCCTTAATTGTGACGTACATGTGGAATGCAAAATCGTGTGACGCTCTCGGGCGGAGACTGTGAATATTAGCATTAAGTAGCTGTAAGATTAGACTGAGATGAATAGTGTAAAAACATTTTCCTATGTGTTGACAAATATTTAATTTGTATCTGAACAGCTTTGTAAGTGAACCATGGCTTATTGTACTCTACAGATTTTAATCGTTTTATTCGAAAGGATCGAAAATCATACTAAAAATTGTTTCATAGTGAAGTTGAACATAATTTAAGGCGGGCTTTCAGTAATTTTTAAGATTTTCAAACGTCTGAAAGTCTCATTAACAATGATATTTTTAATAAAAAAAAATCATAATATTAAAGTTGAACATATCCTCGAGTGAATGGTAAAGATAGAAACACGAATTGGAATAATTGGCTCGATAGAAAAAAATCTCAAACATGACACTAAATCACAATTTTCAAACATCCACTGCTTAGAGATTTCACAATGAATTTATATGAAACTTATAAAAATAAAAACAGCTCATTATTTAGAAGTGCATGGTAAAAGCAAATTTTAAAATTTCGTTATAATTTTTCTCCAAGAAATAAAATACCCAAAATATTGGCATTATTTCGCTCACCGGGCGCTCGCCAGTACCCGCCGAGGCGTGATAGAGGATGGACGTACGTCGTTGCTGCGCAAAAATTCCCCCCGCGCGGTTACGTAAGCAGGCATAAAACTGAACTACTACATGGAAACAAAGTCACACACACAAGCGATTACGTGTTAGTTGCGGGAATAGAATAAAATAGTCAAGTGATCTAATTTTGAAACGATGTAATTTTTTTTTATGGACCACTTATTTTTTAGCTAGGATGCGAACTTGATGGAGTGACCTGAAGGTCTACATCGGTCACTGCCACTGGAACTCGGCGACGGATCGAACTAGATGTGCCGAGTTTGGGCTCGTTTTGTAAGTTATGATGAGATCTTACCACCGAACTTGATGGAGTGACCTGAAGGTCTACATCGGTGACTGTCACTGGAACTCGGCGACTGATCGAACTAGATGTGCCGAGTTTGGGCTCGTTTTGTAAGTTATGATGAGATCTTACCACCGGACTTGATGGAGTGACCTGAAGATCTACATCGGTGACTGCCGCTGGAACTCGGCGACGGATCGAACTAAATGTGCCGAGTTTGGGCTCGTTTTGTAAGTTATGATGAGATCTTACCACCGAACTTGATGGAGTGACCTGAAGGTCTACATCGGTGACTGTCACTGGAACTCGGCGACTGATCGAACTAGATGTGCCAAGTTTGGGCTCGTTTTGTAAGTTATGATGAGATCTTACCACCGGACTTGATGGAGTGACCTGAAGGTCTACATCGGTGACTGCCACTGGAACTCGGCGACGGATCGAACTAGATGTGCCGAGTTTGGGCTCATTTTGTTAGTTATGATGAGATCTTACGTACGGACTTGATGGAGTGACCTGAAGGTCTACATCGGTGACTGCCACTGGAACTCGGCGACGGATCGAACTAGATGTGCCGAGCTTGGGCTCGTTCTGTTAGTTATGATGAGATCTTACCTCCGGTCTTGATGGAGTGACCTGAAGGTCTACATCGGTGACTGCCACTGGAACTCGGCGACGGATCGAACTAGATGTGCCGAGTTTGGGCTCGTTTTGTAAGTTATGATGAGATCTTACCACCAGACTTGATGGAGTGACCTGAAGGTCTACATCGGTGACTGCCACTGGAACCCGGCGACGGATCGAACTAAATGTGCCGAGTTTGGGCTCATTTTGTAAGTTATGATCAGATCTTACCACCGGACTTGATGGAGTGACCTGAAGGTCTACATCGGTGACTGCCACTGGCACTCGGCAACGGATCGAACTAGATGTGCCGAGTTTCCGACTCCCCGATGTAGACCTTCAGGTCACTCCATCAAGTCCGCAGGTAAGATCTCATCATAACTAACAAAACAAGCCCAAACTCGGCACATCTAGTTCGATCCGTCGCCGAGTTCCAGTGGCAGTCACCGATGTAGACCTTCAGGTCATTCCATCAAGTCCGGAGATAAGATCTCATCATAACTAACAAAATGAGCCCAAACTCGGCACATCTAGTTCCATCCGTCGCCGAGTTCCAGTGGCAGTCACCGATGTAGACCTTCAGGTCACTCCATCAAGTTCGGTGGTAAGATCTCATCATAACTTACAAAACGAGCCCAAACTCGGCACATTTAGTTCGATCCGTCGCCGAGTTCCAGTGGCAGTCACCGATGTAGACCTTCAGGTCACTCTATCAAGTCCGTACGTAAGATCTCATCATAACTAACAAAATGAGCCCAAACTCGGCACATCTAGTTCGATCCGTCGCCGAGTTCCAGTGGCAGTCGCCGATGTAGACCTTCAGGTCACTCCATCAAGTCCGGTGGTAAGATCTCATCATAACTTACAAAACGAGCCCAAACTTGGCACATCTAGTTCGATCCGTCGCCGAGTTCCAGTGACAGCCACTGATGTAGACCTTCAGGTCACTCCATCAAGTCCGGTGGTAAGATCTCATCATAACTAACAAAATGAGCCCAAACTCGGCACATCTAGTTCCATCCGTCGCCGAGTTCCAGTGTCAGTCACCGATGTAGACCTTCAGGTCACTCCATCAAGTCCGGTGGTAAGATCTGATCATAACTTACAAAATGAGCCCAAACTCGGCACATTTAGTTCGATCCGTCGCCGGGTTCCAGTGGCAGTCACCGATGTAGACCTTCAGGTCACTCCATCAAGTCTGGTGGTAAGATCTCATCATAACTTACAAAACGAGCCCAAACTGAGCACATCTAGTTCGATCCGTCGCCGAGTTCCAGTGGCAGTCACCGATGTAGACCTTCAGGTCACTCCATCAAGACCGGAGGTAAGATCTCATCATAACTAACAGAACGAGCCCAAGCTCGGCACATCTAGTTCGATCCGTCGCCGAGTTCCAGTGGCAGTCACCGATGTAGACCTTCAGGTCACTCCATCAAGTCCGGTGGTAAGATCTCATCATAACTTACAAAACGAGCCCAAACTTGGCACATCTAGTTCGATCCGTCGCCGAGTTCCAGTGACAGCCACTGATGTAGACCTTCAGGTCACTCCATCAAGTCCGCAGGTAAGATCTCATCATAACTAACAAAACAAGCCCAAACTCGGCACATCTAGTTCGATCCGTCGCCGAGTTCCAGTGGCAGTCACCGATGTAGACCTTCAGGTCATTCCATCAAGTCCGGAGATAAGATCTCATCATAACTAACAAAATGAGCCCAAACTCGGCACATCTAGTTCAATCCGTCGCCGAGTTCCAGTGGCAGTCACCGATGTAGACCTTCAGGTCACTCCATCAAGTCCGGAGGTAAGATCTCATCATAACTAACAAAATGAGCCCAAACTCGGCACATCTAGTTCGATCCGTCGCCGAGTTCCAGTGGCAGTCACCGATGTAGACCTTCAGGTCACTCCATCAAGTCCGCAGGTAAGATGTCATCATAACACTATAGATCATTGTAGTCTGTTCAAATAAAGATAAATAAATAAATAAATAAATAACAAAACGAGCCCAAACTCGGCACATATTAAATATACTGCTGCCTAAGAAAGTACTCCATTGTATGCACTTTGTAAAATCAAAACTATCTCGAATATCATTTTACGAAAATCTAATCCAGACACACTCGTACGTAATTGACTTACTGCATTACGCTACGCTGTGGCATATACACACACGGTCCCTCCCGCCCGCACCGCTGTCGACTTGCCCCGCCCCTTTGCGGGGGCTGAGGTAGTGCGCTCATAGCTGCGGACTGTACTGGAACCTGGCCTTAATTGAATTTCATCAGAAATAATTGTGAAAGGTCAGTTAATTCCGTCCACATTTTCGAATGTGCCACATCGATTATTATTATTCAACCACACAAGATCCGGATAATGTTTTTGCACTATTTCTACAATGTACCGAGTATGCCCTTGTAGTATGCTTTGATACTTCGACGATAAGCCGTCGAAAATACTTCAGTGATACTATTCACTAAATATGAAATGTATATTGACTGACTAAGTAAATAATAATGAAATATAAATTATAATATATGAATTAGCCTCGTAAGTTATCTCAGATTCGACGAAAGACTACTAACATGTTTAGACTTAAATTTTTATGAACATATCTGTGTTGTATACAAAGATGGTCCTACTAGAACAAGGAGACAATACTCAAGAGATGCTCGCGCACCAAGTGGCGGGAAAGCTTGTCATTATGGTGTCGTCGATGGCGCCTACGCGTCGCCATTTGAGAACTACATGGTGAGCACACGCAAGGATATGACTTCCAGGAAATGAAAAGATGTGAAGGTAACATCACACTGTACATAATGTTGAAATTAATGCACACAATCCTAAAACATGAAGTTCATTAAAACGCTATTTACGTATATGCGCCAGTAGCACAGGCCTAAAATTAACATCGTCAGAGAAACTATACTTTCAGTTCAGTTATGATTAAGAACCCATAGATAAAACATCTTCACGTACAGAAGAGAGGGAAATGTGTAGAAGGCGCAAAGGTGTGGGAGACTTAAGAAAAAGCGATTGCGAGCTGCAATATTAATTTTAAGTATTACATAATATAAACGTGTAAATAATAAATATAATATAGTGAATTATATAAAAGATATTCTGTTTCTACCTATTTAAAAATTGAAAGCAATGTTTGGATATGTACATAGATGAAAGTATAATTATGAAAATATTATTATTGTTACTTAATGTGATTGTTTAAATCGAAAACTTTTGTACGGCGTCTTAATAACTAGTTTATAAAATGTAGGTAATAAGCAATTAGGCACAGAATTAATTACAAGAACCGCGAAAAGTTTTGTTTTGTCCTTGCATACATCACTACGCGATATGAGTTTCTGGTTCGATAGTTACCAAGGCTATTCGGTCCAAAATATAAATATTATTTCAAGCATAAACAAATCACAAAATGCTTTTTTTAAAGAATACAGTACTAAGTTTGTCAATACTCCTGGTTATACAACCACATTTATGTATGTAATATTTTGAATGTGCCAATCTTAAATGATACAATCACTGTGTAATCAATATTAGACTATTATACACGTAATGTGTTCATGCGTTGGTTAGTATGCACTACGAGCTATCTAAATATTTTAACGGTGCTGATACAAATATCGCACATTTCAGATAGATTTTCCAGGATCCGTGCTTATTTAATTATACACAAATTATAAAATTACAAACGCCAATATCAAAGTTATTATCGTTGTACGTAAGACAAGCGAATGATAAAATCTCATGGATTCAAAATTATATCAAATTAAATTAGATCTGATCATACAAATAAATTAGTAATATTCAAGATTGTTGACGATTTGTGATTTAAATCATTAAGTCACACCTGTACCTATATGCCCTAGACTCCATTAATTCAAATCAGTAGAAGTAGATTTTCCAATAAATAAACTATATAAATCACACTCTAATAAAGAATATATTTGCAACCATGTCGAATAATTTGCCAAATATCATAAATAACCAAAACAGTTACACTGTAAAGAATTATACATGCTTTAGGACAAAGCGTACACTTTTAAAAAGTAATCCAAGTCGAGATAAATAAAATTACTATATATTATTTTATCTTTTTCGAGGGTCATGTGGATACTACATCTTGCCCGATTTCTTTATTCATTGTTACAGGTGCTCAATTTCTAATTTTGAAATTAATTTTAATATTTTTGGATACCGTGCTATCATAATATTATTTAACGTAATGTACCTGTAAATTTTACCAAATAAACATTTCATTGCAATATTGGTTGTGATAAAGCATCATGAAGTTGTCATAATTTGATAGCAAAACAACAAAGCTCGACGCAATGAAACTCCGCGCTTTCCAAACCAAAATATCACTGTAGTCGTAAGCAACAACTCAGCTAGCGATTTGACAACTGCCATATTGTAAGGATCTAGAATATAACTGCAGCTTAGGTTATAAATACATAGCTCTTAGTAATGTTTTAAGTTGAAGTCATAATAATAGTATTTAATAATGTTAGGTACAATAAACGTATTACGTATATTTAGTTAATATTTGTTTCTTCACAGCAGTGAATATTTGTAAATAATTTCAGCTATTTTCTACGATCGACGATCGCTTACATTCATCTACGTGATAATTAATTATTCATTCGGAGCTATCAACTCTTTTCGCAAAAATGGTTTCAGGCTTGACATTTCATTTGAAGCTATTTAAGACCAACAATTTAATATCAAGACAATCCCGAATCAAAACATTTACATGTAAATAGAAAGTTTTTGTGTTTTGACATGCGTACTAAATTAAAGAGTGTGTGATTTCAACGTGGTCTGTAAGCAAAGTGATCTACAAAGATACTGCAACTTTGTTTACTAATGAAGTTGATAGAACGCCACATGGCATGCTAGTTTCATATTCATGCATAAATACGATGCCGATCTCAATTAATTTTCGAAGCTACTAGATTTACGTTTAGGAACATATTATTATATTTCATAGATATACAGCTTGACATAAAAATGTAGAAAACCGTAAAGCTGCGAACATATTATCGGACGCGTCCGTCAGCCGCGGCTGAGGGACGCGGCTTAGCAGTGTGCACGGTAGTTCGGACGACAGAAGGCCAGACAGAAGGCCAGATTTTGTTCGGACGTCCGAACTCTCAAGGTCACGTCCGCGTCTTACGACCGACAGTTTGCACAGTGTAGTATTAAATGTACTGGCTGGATAATGAATAAGCCGCGTCCCTCAGCCGCGGCTGACGGACGCGTCCGATAATATGTTCGCAGCTTTACGGTTTTCTACATTTTTATGTCAAGCTGTAATAATATGTTTTTTTTTTTTCATTTCTTATTTTGCATAAATTATAGTAGGTAGTTGACTTTTTATTATTTTAAAAGAAGACACTTTATTTTTTAATTCCTAAGTGATTTGTAATTATTTTTACGTAATTAACTAATTTATTTAGCCAAATTTTTTGCTCAATTTTGTATGCACTCAACACCAAAGTCATAATACTAACAAGAAACTACATATCAGTACAAAAAGAAAGCATAATTGAAACCTTTGTTAAAATATTTTATGTTTTTAGATGTTCACATGTCTAGGGCGAATATATGTGCAGAAAACGTGACTGGGTAATTAAATACGTATCACTAATTATATTCGGAATGTTATAAATGAGTACTGGCCCAAAATAGGCACGTGATCACCTAAATAATTTAAGTCCTAACTAATGAACGACGTAGACTTCTCCAGACAAGTACAGATACCAGCACTGTACATCAACCTACCCCAAACAAATAAGAAGATTCATGTCCGAATGGGAAAAATTTAAACTTTGGACATTACGTTTAAGTTTATCTCCTACTCTCCAAAAGTTATATAATTTAATACCTATATTTTCTGGTATGAGTTGTAAAAACACAATAATGATTTATGTAAATATGTAAAATTCAAAAATTAGTAAGGTCTAAACTAATAAGTACCTGGTAATAAACGTGAACAACGTAATTTTAGTGCTATCGGTACTTATAATCCTACGGATCTGACGATATTAATGTTAACAACATTTTAATAACAAAGTTGTACCTACCTTCTAGTTGAGTAGCATATTTACTTAAATATATTGTATAACCTTAATTCTAAATAGTGTACTCGTGAATTTAGATTACTTCACTTTTTATAATATTATGTTTAGTACCTACCCTTTGTTGTAAAATTATTTCAGTTAAACTTATGGTACCTACATAGCTAGCATGTACTCGTATCTGTATCTACACCCATTTACATAAATTGTATGTTTATCATAGATTTACGTCAATTACACTTCATTTTTTACCATACTTTATAAAATACTATTATTGTAAATTGTTTACTCCTAATTGCGAATCATTCTAATTATTCTTTTACCTTAAATATTTGATTGAATGTACCCTTATGTATTTTGCTATTCCAATGAATATAATTTGATTTTATGTGGGCAATTATAGTTTATAAAAATATGTCTCCTGTTTATAGGTACCGAATTAAGAACTTTTTGCATATAGATATTTCTTGACGTGTCCGATATTTAGCTACCACGCACGGTCTTAGAAGGTATACAAAATAAATAACCGACAACGACAACTAGAAATCACGTCATTAGCTGTAGGTTATTTCTAATTTGATAAGATACTATTTGAAGGAAAGGATGAACAATTTAACTGTGTATCTCCTATATTGAAAAAGTACGTAACCGAAATGAACAGACGCGTCTTCATTGATAAAGTGCGATTTATGTTTAAGCTACCTGTTGCCAGTGGCTTCACCCGCTACGACTCTTAAATTCTCCCACGGAAACATAAAATCGGGATAAAACTATCATAACGTGTGATGTCATAAAATCCCGATGTTATGTTCCCGTGGGATAATTTTAGTGTTGTAGCGGGTGAAACCGCTGACAGCAGCTAATCATAATCATGTACCTATATATTTTTTAAGTTTCCCAGGAATTCATGACAGAAAAAATTCTCGTGATCAAAAATTGTAATAAATATTTAGTACACAGCACATATCTACTATAGGTACATATACGAAACACCTATCGATTTATTATTTATTGGCAATCCATAGGTAATGTAAGTAAGTAATACGTTGTTTTTAATTTTGGTTAACTAATACCTATGCGTAGTGTTTGATAAAGTCAATCTAAAAATACATCTTTTTTTATTAAAAAAAAACCGATAATGATTGTTTTTATCATTTAAATGCTAGAATCTCTGTTAAAATTCTATAGATTTGGGGTGTGAAATTTATACATTATAGTGTGTACAGGAAATTAAGATTTAGTCTCATGTCAATTTAAATAACTTTCCCCGAAACGCCGGAAATATAAAGAAAATAAATAAAAAAAAACTAAAAAAATTCGAATCATTTTTTTTTCTAAGATTTTTTCTGTTTTGTCAACATGAAAAGTGGTCGATTTTCAAAAAATATAAGTAGGTAACTGAATTACTAAGGCATATGATAAAAACTATCAGGTTTTTTTTTAATAAAAATGACGTCTTCGAATAACGGTCTTCATTTTAGTACGCCGATTTTGTAAGTCGTAAACAAATCTACCTTTTACTTCCTCACTAAAGAAGGCATTTTCAAATAATATGCTGTGGGTTTTATAGTAAACGTTTGTCGGTTCTTTATTTGTTTCTGGGGTGTTAGACAGAGCTTGGAAACTCAACAAAAAAAAAAAAACGAAAATTAAACATCTCTTCTACGCATTTCGCTTGGACTTCAACCTCAAAACTGGTTGTTTCGTAAGATTCGACTGAATAGTTATCACAAAAAAAAATAGTAAGTACATTCCAATGCGGAAAATGCGTAATTAGACGTAACACATAAAATTACATAGATGCAGTGAGATTTAGTACTATAGTTTTGGTTTTATCTACTTTACAGGAAGTTACATAAGCAATTGTTAAGCCAGTATGTATCAAATTTAAATAAATACCTATCAATATTACATAATATTCGGAAACATGATGCAAGTAGGTATCTAGTTTCTTGTTAAGAGCCGGTGGATGCATCGATACGTCGTTATTAATGGTTACCAGTAGTTGTAAGGTCGCAACATGATCAAAGGTGTTGATTATTATCTCTTGATAGATATTATATTTTCATAGTCAGTTGTCAATATCACAGCAGTTTTTACCGAAACTGTCAGCTGTTTATAATTTATCAATGTTTTAATTTCTTTATCTGCCTAAAACATGGTACCTGTGATTACTTTTTCATCAACAATTAATTTTTGGTAGAAACTAGCTGGCAGTTATTCTACTGTGATATTTATAATTTTATTTATTATTTTCTAAATTATTATTTGTAACTGTAATGTTGAAAGTGAGCAGAGCATGTTATATTTTACTGAGATTGTGGTAGGTTTAGATCAATGTTACTTTATATTGTCTCTAATGTGAAGGTCCAGAATGTGTTCCAAATTGATTCAATGATGATAGTTATTACAATTTTATTATGAAACATTTCTGTTTAATGTTTGTTGAAAATAATGTTGTAATATAAATTGAAATAGGAAGAATTATGTACATCACAAAACTTAACAGCCTTAATATACCACACTTTGAGCTCTCTATCTGTAATGTATAATATTGCATTTCATAGTGAACTATATTTGACTGTGAAATATTGTATCTACCTAAACATATACCTATCTACTCAACAAAATGAATGTTACACAGTTAAATGAAATATATATTAAAAAGTGTTATTATTTTATTATGTGCTACTTCAAGTAGACTATTTGCCTGAATATACCTCAATAAGTTTAGTATGAATTTTGTGTGTCTTGAAAAAATATATTTCAATTATTAGAATCAAAGTGGCATTATTTTTCTAAACTTATCCCATTTTCAAAAAAGGACTTAGGTACTGCAGGCCAAAAAAAATTATGAAATGCTGAAAAACTAATGATTTTTAGACAATTTTCTCTCAATATTGAAGTGATGATGAACAAAAAATAATACATGTGGCATTTTTTATCAACTTATGTAACTGTATTTTTCTTATTTTTTTAGGCTGTGGTCAGCCACTTCTATCAAGTGAAACGTCAAGAAAAACAAACACCGTACCAAGTCTGCCGAACTGAAACGATGTTAGATGATGCGGGGTGTTAGGTTTATTTTCGTTACGGAATTTCTTCATTCGGTCGCTCAGAGCCCGCGATAAAAGCTATGCAATAGTTTAAAAACAAACTATTATCCATATGTACTTCTAAATACTACCTCTAAACTAACATTATAAATCTGAAGAGTATGTTTTTAGATAATAATAATAATAACATTGTACTCATGATAATAAAAAAAATTTATTATGGGAGCAAAGCTGAAATCGTGAAAAAAATATCAGCTGTTCAGTACATTAGGCAAACATAAATGTACTGAACTGCTGATTTTTTTTCGCGTTTTCAGGTTTGTTCCCATAGTAAAAGTTGTTGGTTATCATGAGCACAATCATGTGTTTAAGTATCGTAAACTAATTACCAGTCACCCTATATAATTGAACTAGAAGTTCAAAATGAAAAATTTCTTTTGTGTTGGATAGTCCATTTTTAAGGAAGACTATAGACTATGTATCATCCCACCACAACCAACAGGAGCAGAGCAGAGCGGGTGAAAACACAGGGAACCGGAGGATAATTAATATGAATAAACAATATATTAATTAAGGTACCAAATATGTACAAGCGAATGTTTTTTTCCAGTACTATTGGTTAACACAAATCAATATAAGAAAACATGTGAAAGAACTTAGACATTCAATTAATTAGGTACACCACCAAAATATCTAAAACTCAAGATTAATAAATGTGCACACAGTAGAAAATAAGGTAGGTAGGTATTTGCCCCAGAACTATAATTGAGAATAAATGGTGCTAAAAAAGTTTTTTTTTTTAATTTCATATCATTTAAAAATTTGGTACCTAGGATTTTTTTAAAAATTTGAAATGGGTTTGCTCTTGGCCTAAATCTAGCCCTGAAACAAAAACGAGGTCTAAGATGGAGCAAGCTCTCCAAGAAGGCACTAAAATTCCTGAGCACCACCTCCGCCACCACAGGTTACAGCTAGCCTGCGGTGCCCTCGCCCGGTGTTCCACTAAAAGGTGGATCCCACCCATTTTAAAACCGTTTCGTAGGTGTAAAATTATAAACGCATCTTGTCACGCATTTATCGAAAACAAATATAATTATTACTATACTTAAATCAAGGATTCACAGTACCTACCTATATTATACATCGTTTTTTTCATATATGAATCAAGTAGGTACTAATTATTTGAGACGACTCGCTGACAAAATATTATTGTAGTTTTGAAGCTAATTTGTAACTAGAGCAAGCAGCAAGTTTTATATGATGACTCGAGCTGGTCAAGCAATAAGAGCAAATAGGATAGAAAGAATAACATACTTGGTCCTAGGTTGGACAATCCGGCATCCATTACGACTGGAACTTAGGAGTACTGATGATGATGTGATCCAACAAATTTCTGCCGAGGCCATTGCTTCAGCTCCGCTGTTGTTGTCGTCGTTCATGTGCTCGCATGTGCCCAGGATGCTACGAAGATTACGAATTGTTCTGTTATCTGATGACTAGTATGGTTTCAAAACACTAGACGGAAGGCAGGGAAAACTTTTGGCGCTGAGAGAAATCCTTTTCCGAAATCATGGAAGGTACTTTTGAACTGTCGAGACAGAACAGAATTCGCGGTATTTATTTTTTTGGTCTGGTAATAACAGTGCTGCAATAATCGACTAAAAACAAAAACTTTGCAAGGTGAAAAAAAGGTGGCGCTGACAACTCGTCTCATTATTTATACAATTCGTCTCTTTCCCTATTACATCATCTTGTGCATTTTATTAACTCTCATGCTCTATTTCGTCTCTTTCCCAACTCGTCCGAAGCATATGACAACGTACAGTCAACGTCTAAAATATCGGGAAGAACAGACCTTGAATACCGAGTTTATTCTAAAACATTCCTTGTGTCATAATAGCTATGTTGAAGGTTTAGGTTTCAAGGAATTTTATAAGTTTATTACTGGCAGCATAATCTATGGTTTCTTATTTTGATGTGTTCCGTTGATTTGAATTTGAAAAAGAGAAGTGTTTTTTGTCACTGTAAAAATATTCTTGTGGGGATCGAAGGAAAGTAATTGTACGAAATGGTTGTGTGAAATTTGGTTAAGTTTTTATAAATGAGTTTTATCTTTTGTAAAGAATTATTATGTATACGTGAGCGAAAGTAAATATGAACAAATAATAATCAAGAAGTGTTTGATTTAATGAAGGATTCCCATAGTGGCGAAAGATTGTTAATAATGCGAAAATAATAATAAAATTAACGGGTCATGGGCCCTCATGTTACTACTTAGATAACGCGCTACGATATGATGAGTGAGTAGAAAAATGAATTACTAAAAGTCCGAATCTCAAAATGGCGGAAGAATTTGTAAAATTATCAAAATTGACCAGCGAGTCTGAATATTCTGTTTGGAAGATTAAACTTATGCTCATATTTAAAGCAAAAGAAATCAACTCTATTTTGGATGAAGGTGAAAACCTTAAAAAGGATTTTGAAAAGAAAGATGCAAAAGGAAAATTATTAATTTTATGCTCGATCAGCGAAAAATACATGGTTTACGCAATAAACTGCGAAACAACAAAAGAAATTTTAGACAAATTCGATAATATTTTCCTTGGACATAAAGATACCCAAATTACACAACATTTAGAAGATTTTTACAATTATAAATTCAAAAACGAAGACATTTTATTAGACATTACAGAGATTGAAAATAAAGCAACCAGATTAAGAGCGTTTATTCCGAAAGCTGGCAACGTCGCAAATGGTTGTCAAATATTAACAAGTTTTAATTAATTTAGCATTGTTACTGTATGAAAATAAGAAATATGGCTCTGTAGTGCACTAAAAAATTGATAAGGGAATGCAATAATTAATATCGTAACACCGAATATATAGTTTTAGATGTAGAAAAAGCATTTGGAAGCTTTCCAAATGCCTTTTATACACCGGAAACGGTTACAACATCAAATTCAGTGTTTTAATTGCATTCCTATATCATTTTTTTAGTGCACTACAGAGCGATATTTCTTGTTTTCATACAGAAAATTTGCCAAATTAATTAAAACTTGTAATTATTTGACAGCTATTTGCGACGTTGCCAACTTTCAGAATAAGCAGCCTTAAGAGGCTTAGGATTTAATATTGATGACAAACAGATAATAACAAAAATATTAACAAATCTGCCGGAGAAATTATATCACTTTAGAACAGCATGGGAGGCAACATCATTAAGTGATAAAACATTAACAAATTTAATATCACGGATTAGTCTTGAACTAAGGATGAGGACTAACAATCTTGTGGAGGAACCTGTAACAAGAACATTGGATGAGAATGATAAAAACAGCCAAGAAGCGACAACAAGTTTCTATATAAAGACATGTTACAAATGTGGGAAAAAAGGACATATAGCACAATTCTGCAGGACTTCAACATCGAGTGGTGACGGTAATACCATAAATAATATACAATGCTTCAAATGCATGAAAAATGGACACCGATATACCGTATGTAATGCCAAGTTTAACTGCCAGAACTGTAGTAATAATACTCACTATACAAAGTTCTGTCTAAATAAACACGTAAGTAACTGTTTTACTAGTAAAGAAATAGAAACTATTGAATTTATCATTGACTCCGGAACCAGCAGTCACATTGTTACTTCTGAGAAGTATCTTAAGGATAAAAGGAAGATAAACTTTAAGATTATGACAGCTGATGGCAACATTCATCATGTAAACACCATGGGCAACATCTATACCAAGAATATTACATTGAGAGATGTTCTTTTTGTTCCAGAACTCAAGAAAAACCTAATATCTGTGTCTAGACTAACAGATGATAATTATTCTTTAAAATTTTTCAGAAAGACATGCGACATTCGTAGATCAGACGATGACTGTGCGGTTATTGGTGAGCTGAAACAAGACAGGTTGTTTTACATTAATATTAACCCAGGGCCAGTCGTGCTTTCAAGGTCAGTAAAATCTTTTTACTTAGATTCGAACTTTTGGCACCGGGCATTAGGTCATGTACCTATAACCAAAACTAAGGATCTTGTTCGTGGAATAGAAAGAGGCCTAGTGAAGGAAGCGGACATCTGCGAAGTCTGCACTAAAGCAAAATTATGTAGAAAACCTTTTAAAACAATTAGACAAAAAGCTAGTAAACCTTTAGAAATTATACATAGTGATATTTGTGGTCCTATCGAAACTGAAACATGGGATGGTTACAAATATTTTATAACCTTTTTGGATGACTATACACATTTTATTAAAGTATTTTTAATAAAGAACAAAAGCGAAGCTTTTTCAAAAATAATAAATTACATTAATTTGGCGGAAAATCATTTTCAAACAAAAGTTAAAACATTTAGATGCGATAATGGTGGTGAATACAATAGTAAACAATTTAAAATTTATTGCAATAGTAAAGGAATTAATATTGACTATACAATTCCTTACACTCCACAGTTAAATGGTAAAGCTGAACGGTTAAACAGGTCATTAATGGAAAGAACTAGAGCGTTACTGTTTGATATGCAGCTACCACGCGTTTTATGGGGTGAAGCTGTTTTAACCTCTGCATATTTAATTAACAGGAGTGCAAACACAATAAATAATAAAACACCAGCGGAAATGTGGTTTAATAGAATACCGAATTTAAAACATTTAAACATCTTTGGATCTTTAGCATATTATAAAAATAATTATCAATTAAAGAAACTTGACTCCAGGAGTAGCAAAGGACTTTTAGTAGGATTTACAAATAATGGTTATAAGATATGGGATCCTTCTGATTTTAGAATTGTTTATTCGAGAGATGTAGTGTTTAACAATAATAAGAGTGATGTTGCGGATTATCTAAAATGTTGTAAACGTAGAGTGAAACAGTGTGAGTTAGACAATTTATTTAAAGAGGTGAGTGTTGATATTGGTGACAATGGTTTTAGTAGTGAAGGTAATGGTGATATTAATAATGAAGTTAATGATGACGTAGTTGTTGGTGATGTCTTTCGTAGTGAAAGTGGTGTTGGAGCTGTTGGTGATGAAGGAGATATTGAAGATAATGAGGTGTTTGAAGATAGTTTTGATAATGTTGAAGTTGAAGTTAGTGGTGAAGTTGGAGATAATTTTGAAGATAGTGTTGAAGATGTTGGAGTTAGTGTTGAAGACACTGGAGTTGGAGTTGCTGTTGAAGATAATAATATTTTGAGAGGGGAAGGTAGAATTGACACAGGAGTTGAAACTAGTGATGAGTTTGAAGATGCAGTTGAAGCAGTTAATGTTGAACGGAGAATTTTACCAAATAGAGAGAGAAGATTGCCAGCATGGCTAAAAGATTATGATTTAGAGACTTCATTTTTAACGTATACAGATGTTTTTAATAGTTTTGATAAAGATTTATGGTGTAAAGCAATGAAGGAGGAGAAAGATTCATTGGAGAAAAACAAGACTTGGGAAATTGTAAACAGGAGTGAAGCAAAGAATAGAAAGATAATCTCAAATAAATGGATATTTACAATAAAGCCTGGTGGAAGATATAAAGCGAGATTAGTGGCAAGAGGTTTTCTTCAAAAGCATAATGTTGATTATAAAGAGACATATAGTCCAGTGGTTAATACTACTAGTGTTAGATTGTTGTTGGCTATTGCAGCACAAAAAGGTTTGAAAATAAAGCAATTTGATGTGAAGACAGCATTTTTATATGGAGAGTTAGATGAAGAAATTTTTATGGAAATACCTTTAGGATATGATATTAAAGATAAAGAAAATAAAGTTTGTAAATTAAAGAAAAGTCTTTACGGTTTAAAACAAGCACCACTTATGTGGAATAAAAGATTGACGGAGTTTTTGAAGAAATTAGGTTTGTTTCAATTGAAATCTGATCCATGTGTGTTTGTAAATAAAGATAAAGGAATTTATTTGGCTATTTATGTTGATGATGGAATTTTAATTGGTGAAAACGAAATTGAGTTAAATAATATTATTAATAAATTAGAAACTGAATTTGACATGCGTAAATTTGATAAAACTGAAAAGTTTATAGGGTTTGATGTTAAAGTAGAACGAAACTATATTAAGATTTATCAAGAAAGTTATATTAAACAAATTTTAGAAAAGCTTAAATTTGAAAACTTAAAGGACAGTTGTCATCCTGATATTTTAGTTGATGTACATCAAGAGGGGAAAGGTGGAGTTGATGATGTACATAAATATCGACAATTAATTGGTTCTTTATTATATTTAGTTAATAAAACAAGATTGGATTTATCGTTTCATGTAGGTTATTGCAGTAGACATCAAGAAAATCCGAATTTAAATGATTTTAGTAACATTAAGAATATTTTTAGGTACATTAAAAACTCAATTAGTAGTGGTATACAGTATGTTCGTGGGAACGATATGAGTCTAAA
This sequence comes from Agrotis clavis, assembly GCA_954870645.1. Taxonomy (NCBI): domain Eukaryota; kingdom Metazoa; phylum Arthropoda; class Insecta; order Lepidoptera; family Noctuidae; genus Agrotis; species Agrotis clavis. The sequence goes on along the minus strand of OX940919.1, from coordinate 13,359,284 downwards.
AGCATACTGTGATGCAGACTTCGCAGGTGATCCTGATACTAGGAAAAGTACGACTGGCTTTGTGATATTTTATGGTGGTGGCCCTATACATTGGTGCTCACGCAAGCAGTCAGTCACTGCTCTTTCGAGTACTGAGGCTGAATACATTTCTGCAGCCGAATGTATAAAAGACCTGCTGTACATTCAGACTCTGATCTACGAATTGACGAATAAATTGCCGAAAACACAGCTGTTTGTTGATAATCAATCTGCTATAGTATTGATTAAGAATGGAATTTTAAATAGAAGGAGCAAACATATTGATGTTAAATATCATTTTATTAAGGAGAAGATAGATAAAAATTTGTTAGAAATTAATTACTGTTCTACTAAAAATAATTTGGCTGATATTTTAACTAAACCACTGGACAGAACAAAGTTCTTGAGATTAAGACAATGCTTAGTGAGTGATAAGTAAAGGACATTCTTTAATGTGAAGAGTTATGTGTTGTGTTTGAAGATTTATTAGGAGATAAGGTTGTTTGGGAGTTAATTTGAAATTTTGTTGTAAGTTAGTGATGTAAGGTTTTTAGATTAATTAATTCAAAAGTTTGTTTGTAGTTTTTAATTAAGTTGGGTGGGTTTAATTAAGTTGGGTTTTTAAATGAGTTGATGGGAGTTAGTTATAAGTTTGTTTTCTGTATGTTGTCCTAATTGTTTTAAATATAAAATTCAGAGGGGATGTTGAAGGTTTAGGTTTCAAGGAATTTTATAAGTTTATTACTGGCAGCATAATCTATGGTTTCTTATTTTGATGTGTTCCGTTGATTTGAATTTGAAAAAGAGAAGTGTTTTTTGTCACTGTAAAAATATTCTTGTGGGGATCGAAGGAAAGTAATTGTACGAAATGGTTGTGTGAAATTTGGTTAAGTTTTTATAAATGAGTTTTATCTTTTGTAAAGAATTATTATGTATACGTGAGCGAAAGTAAATATGAACAAATAATAATCAAGAAGTGTTTGATTTAATGAAGGATTCCCATAGTGGCGAAAGATTGTTAATAATGCGAAAATAATAATAAAATTAACGAGCTATAGGATTATTATTGAACTCATGTTCATTCAATAATAATAATTGTAGCACTTGATTCAGAAGGCAGTACCTACTCCTAGACACGGCGCGTATTGTTAGGAGGTTCGTCTCTCGAGAGCCCTGAACACCGGTAGCCCGGACCCTGTTCCTGGTGTTGGTGGACTGCAGAGAGACAAAGTTAGAAGTTAGAAATGAAGGGAATTATAAGTTTATCGAATTCTTTTTATCGCGGTAGTACGATCCCGTGGGATAATTTCTAACTTCCACAGGGGCGAAGCCGCGGACAGAAGCTAGTTTGTGATAAAGACGAAAAACTATTAAAGAAAAACAGATTGAGGTATATTGATATGCATGTCTGTACATCTGCGTCGGACGAGTTGGGAAAGAGACGAAATAGAGCATGAGACGAGTTAATGAAAATGATCAGATGCACAAGGTGACGTATTACTGAATGAGACGTAATAGAGAAAGAGACGAAATAGCTAATGACACGAGTTGTCGTTTGTTGAAAACAGGTTATGGGTTTTTGAAAGAAATTGAAGATTCAGTGGAGAGATCGCATTGCACAACGAAAGTTGTATTTCAAAACACTATAAAGTTAGTTTTTCACATAGACATCAATTCTGATAGACAGATGATAAATGAGTTATTTCTTTTTTTTTTTACCGTGGTAAAATCATTTAATGAGTCCTCCCACCCCGGGCAGGGCAGGAGGGACTGTCAGACTTGTACTGACTAAAATCCACGGTGTCCTTCAATAGAACACGACGCGCCGTCGACCCGGGCATTGTCCATGGTCGAACAGCGAGTGGCCCTTTACTCGCTGTCCACAAGCCAGCGCCTACGGTGGCCGGAGATCGTCTGCCGACGTCCGACACCGTGGGCGTCTACCACTGCGGTTGGGGCGGAGGGAGGACGCTGTCCTCTCCCTCTCGTGGCCCGCCTCCTCCTTCGCGAACATAACTGCTTCGCAGAAGGAGGCGACCGCTTCCCACTCCGTCTCGCCCCGCAGCATGGCCTCGACCAATGCCGGGCGCGAGAGGTCTCCGCCTATCGCCTCCGTGAGGACACCCGGCGATGCTCTGCCCTAGCTGGGCAGTCCTGCACCGTAATGATAAATGGGTTGGATAGGATTTGGGTAATAAAATTTTCTCCAAATGTCTAGTAAGTAAGTAAGTATTCTTTATTTGCATAAAATGTGGTATACAAAAGGTGTTATATAATATTTAAGAGCAGGACACATTCTGCCATAACATAGCATGCAAATTTTAAATTTTAAACAAGGATTACAAGTAAATAGAGCAACAAAATAAAAGCAAAATAAAATACAGACAATACAGTTGAAGGCAACGTGGTCTCAACCCTCGACTCATCGGTTCCTTAGTCGATTTATTTCCTCATCCAACCGAAATCGATTTATTAATTTTTTCAACCTGTAACACTAAAAATGGCGAAAGGTGAGAAATGTCAAAAATACTCTCATCATGTCAAATCGATAGAGCTTGTTTTCCATGAATAATGTTTTTATTTCTAAGCACAAGAAACTATTGATTTTGTCTTGATCCAAACAAAGTATAAAAATAACGTTAAAATTGAGGCTTGAAAATAAATAGTTAATAGTTTTTAAAAAGTGAAATAGGCATGGGTGCAGTATTGGGCCTTTGTTCAGCTGCTCAGGTGATTAATAGTTTTAATAAAATGTTTATTTCGTTTTGTGGTATAATGGCACTTTTGTTGAACTACCATTACTTTAGCACTAGACAAATGTTATGTTCTATAATTCGTCTAAAGTCCAAATCAATAATCCAAGGATGACTAAAAATAATAAATTACCTACCTAGTACTTCATGTTTGTTCAAATATACCTCATTTGAGTGATCATAAGGATCAATAGAATTTTTCCAATACATTCTTTGTGTAACTAAATTAATGGTTAGGCTGGTCTGAATCTGAAATACTTGAACAGTATCAGTACTTATTTGTCAAAATTATTATATTATTAACATGGTGCTAATTGTCTAGTATCATAGTAGTAGTTTCGTTAGTGGGTCACCTTAGGTGTCCTCACCTAAAGTGACCCACTCACTGTAATCTTTTGCATCAACATGCAAAAGATCCATGTTTTGCACCATGTTGATCTGTTAAATAATAAGGAAGAAGACCTCCATTAAATGTGTAAAAAATTCTTTATACATATTGCAGCTGGCATGCTGCTGTGGAAGCACAGCATGCTCTCTGTGCTGCTCAGCATGTCCGTCATGTGCCAACTCCACATCCACTCGCATCATGTACACAATCATGCTATTACTTGTGATGGTGACTGCTTGCATCACACTGGCTCCTGGACTACATGATGAAATGAAAAAGGTATTATCTCTCATCTACTTAGTTTTTTTTCAGAGTTTGTATTTCTATGAAGGCCACATGCACAACCATTTCATTGGTTTCATTTTTATTCAGGTGTAGGCAGAATGGACAAAAAAATATGTAAGGTTTACATTCCATATTAGCACGGTTTGATATAATGTGTTTAGGATGTCACTTGACTTATTGTAGCTTCAGGACTTCCACTCTATGAATAAGGCCTAAAGTTTTTCCACAACATATTCTAAAGGTGCGAAGTCATTTAAAAAAAGAGGAGTAAAGACCACATTTTAACAGCAGCTTGGCTTACCTATAACAAAATTGGATGAAGGCTGAAGCCATATGTTCAAAGTCAAAGTAATTTGCTTTTCTTATAATGAGCCAGTGAGTCAGCTATTATACATACAATACTATGTTTTTCATGTGTGTATTTCGTTTACAGGTACCATTTTGCAAAAACTCAACACACTATATACCAGGCGACTTTAAGGTGGACTGTGACCAGGCTGTTGGCTACTTGGCTGTTTATCGGTAAATTTTTATTCCAATGTTAATAATTATTATTTTCTAAGGTACATCTGAAGCTTTATTTACATGAATATTTTGGTACTTGGCAAAGGTGGAAATACATCGTCTGACAACATTCAATATTGATATTTTTCATTTATGACCTTTTCAACTGTTACCAAAATCTAATATTAGATTTGTTTATTGTCTATTAATTTACCTGAAACCCTTTTCTGTTTGTGTGTCTTTTTTATTTTTGAACAAAATAAGCATACTAATCCTCCATAATGTTCTATTTCAGAATATGTTTTGCAGCATGTCTTTTCTTTGTTTTGATGGCTCTTATAACTCTTGGAGTGAAATCTTCCAAAGATCCTCGAGCTGGCATTCAAAATGGGTATGTATTTATCTTCTTAACTTGTTTTGAATATATAAAGCTTATCAGTGGCTCTCTTTATATGTATGACTGATAATAAATGTTTACCCATGTCTTATGGTGATAAGAATAAATGTTTGTTTTTAGTTTCTGGGGCATCAAGTATCTGATTGTAATTGGCGGTATAATTGGCGCTTTCTTTATCCCGGAGGGACAATTTGCTTCCACTTGGATGGTGTTTGGCATGATCGGAGGCTTCTGCTTCATAGTCATACAACTTATTCTAATTATTGATTTTGCTCATTCTTGGGCAGAAAGATGGGTTTGTAAGTATAACACAATTTTATTCTTTTGTTTTATTTAATAATTATTTTGATAAAGGTGATGTGATCCAGTTAGTCTGCTCTGGCTTCCCCTTATAATTCTTCAGTAGGTAATTTCCTAGTCTAAAACCCCAAGATCAGTTGTAACAGTCACATTATTATGAGGAAAAACCCATTTGACGATGTCTCGACACTGAATAGTACATGAGTCACTTAGTGTAGAATTGTAGATAATAAAAAATAATACATGACGTCATAAAATGACAGGTTTGCCTGGAAGTACACATATAAGTATGAAACTTGAAGTAGTAAATGACAGAAGAAACAAGATTTTGTAACCAAATAGTTCCCTGTTTCCTGGTTTCACCCCCGCTGCACCCCTCCTATTAGTCATAGCGTGATGTTATTAAAGCCCATAGAGTATAGTTTCCCTTGATAAATACACTATTCAACACAAAAAGATTTTTTAAATTCAGACAAGTAGTTCCTGAGATTATAACTCTTCGGTTTTATAAAATTAAGTATAGAATTAATTGATAACTTTTATTGTAAATGAATGTATTATTCAAGATGTGGGGATGATTGAAGGAGTTTTATTTCCAGCAGAAGATCTTCTTTGCTTGACTGATAACAATAGAAAGGTGTTCGCGCGCGAGACAGCGACAGGATACCGCGACACTACTTAACATTAGGCAATGACAAGTGTCGCGGTCTCCTGTCTCGGTTACCCTGTCGCGGTGCGAACCGCCGCCTATGCAGAAGAGGCCACGACAAGTGTCGCGGTCTCGCGCGTGAACCGACACCATAACAAAGCATAATCAGAAAAATATTTTAACATTCTATACAAACTTTCAAGGCTATATTTTTCGAAATGACTGAACCGATTTTAATGAAACCTCGTACCCATAAGCTGGATACAAATATCTTATAGGTTATGAAAGAACATTTTCGAAAATCAAACTTTTTCTGTGTGATGGGTATTCAGTCAATGAATAGGTCATTGCTTACTCAGGAGAGATAGTGGACAATCACGACAATATCAAGAAGAAACATTGGATTTTAGTCAGTATGAGTCTGACAGTCCCTTCCGCTCCGACTAGAGCGAGAGGACTCATTAGATGACTTTACCACGCTAGAAAATGTGGCAGACGACTGTACTCACTAGCTGTTGCCAGCGCTTCCATCCGCGAAATCTTGAAAATTATCCCATGGGGAATTGGGGATAAAACCTATCTTAGGGTGTTACCACACCAATCGATCGACAGTTGATCGATGGTAGAATGGATTAGTCGACGTCGATCGATAGTTTCTACCACACCAATCGATCGACCGATGCCGTCGACCGGCAATCGATCGTTTGGTTAGTCGACCGATATCCGTCGATCAATTAAAGCTACCACATCAATCGATCAACGTCGACCGATGTAGATCGATGGCATCGATCGACCATCGATCGATTGGTTAGTCGACCGGTATCCGTCGATCAATTAAAGCTACCACATCAATCGATCGACTGTCGATCGATGGATGTGTTAATCCAGATTATAAACTATCTGTGTAGGTGCCAAATTTTATCCAAATCCGTTTAGAAGATTTTGCGTGAAAGAGTAACAAACATCGATCTATCCAAACAAACTTCCACGTTTATGATATAATATTATTGTAAGAAATATTAGTAAGATAAGAAGAAGTAAGATATAATCACCAGTATTTGACTTGTTTTGGTGAATTTCAGCGAATTATGAAGAATCAGAATCGCGCGGATGGTACGCCGCTCTGCTGCTGTCCATGCTCACCGCCTACGCTCTCGCGCTGATTGGCATCGTCCTACTCTATGTGTATTATACCAAGGTAAAATAAATTATTACATAAGTACAGTAGATTTATATCAGGAGATTTATATCAGGAGATTAAAAGGATAATAAAATTGTAATTTTGCTAATATGTACATTATCAAACACTAGCTGTTCCCTGTGGTTTGATCTCCGCTGCTCGACTCCTATTGGTTTTAGCGTGATGTTATATATACTTCCCAGAATTTTATCCTTTTTAGCTTCACTATCAAATAGTGTATACAGGTGTGTTTTTTTTTCCAAAATAATGGTCTAAGGTTCAATTCCAGCCAATAACCTTCCACGATAATTAATGAACTATCCTAAGTTCAAACCAGTACTCTCTGAGCGTTCAACCAAACAGACTAACTCGTCAGCTTTAGATTATCTGCATCTGCTAAAATAACCCTTATTTACAGTCAAGCGGCTGTGATCTATCCAAATTCTTCATCTCCATCAACCTGATCCTCGTGGTGATTGCGAGCGGCATCTCGATCTTGCCGTCAGTGCAGGAGCACCAGCCTCGCTCCGGACTGCTCCAGTCGGCCGTCGTGTCACTGTACGTCATGTATCTGACCTGGTCTGCGCTCTCCAACGCCTCGAAAGAGTGCAACAGTATCACTGGATCTAATGAGGTTGGTATTAAGTTAATTTATTGTAATGTATGTTGACATACAGTTGGTGGCCAGTATTACTGGACTCACTTTAACATCATTCTGCCAAATGAGATGGGTCATATAATGATGGGCACTACCTGTACTAATGCTCTAGACTAACGGACTGCACTTCAACTGCAATCAAATTACTTCAGTTTGAATGCAGTTTGTATTGTTGGAGCTCGATCGGCGTTGGTGTACAGTTCCAACGACTGCATGCTGAGTTAGCTACACAGTCGACGAGCAGTATGGACGTGGTATGTGCAGCTAGCTTGCAGTCAGAGTACTGTTTGAGTACAGTCTGTACAGTACAGTTGTTGGAACTGCATGCCATAATTCAGTTGCAAAATTTGAACCTACAAACTAAGAGCCAGTCCACACGGCACGTTGCGTCGACGCAGCGCTGCCGTTGCGTCATTTTACATACTAATAATTCATCGTCATTTTAAATACAACTTTATGCTCTAGAATATAAAGTTGAAAATTTATTGGTGCGTACCAAGCGTTTATGATTAACTTTTGTGACTTTGCTAGGGCTAGTGTGGTAGGATAATTATAACTAAACATTTTGTATTTATTTATTAGGTACTTATTTATTGTTTGATTTATGACGACACTAACAATGGCTTACTAATGTGTTTCAACAATTTAAAAGGGGAAAAAATAAATGAATGGACATTTACTACAGTCCATTTATGTACAATCGACAAAGTAGAATCATGACCCATTTTGAAAATAAATTGTTTGCATCCGTCAAATTGACAAAGATCAAAGTCGTTACCATGGATATTTATGTTTACGCGAATGTGGACCTAATTGTATTTGAATGTCTGTAGGAAAATGAGCTTATGGTAGGTCATAATTCGACTTTGTCTATTGTACATTCTATGATGTACATAGGTTTTCACACAGTATAACATATATGACAGTACATAATATTTATGTTATTTGTATCATGCATTTAAAATTTTTTTTTTATTCGTTTTTACACTACTCTAATTAATATAAATGTTTATCTAATAAATTATGTAAATTATAATATGTATTATTTTGAATTTGCTGAACCAGGAGTCAAAGGAAGATATGTATTGGGTATGTAACATGACTAACATGGTAGTAACGGATATTTTATCGCAATTTTATCAGTAACACACTTAATTATTTATTTACTTATGCTATGTATAAAATCGCATTTTAAATATTATGAAAAACATCTACTTTGTCGTTTTTTGTAGTTTTGTCGCTGAATCGAAATACATAGATATTTTTCATAACATAATTAATATCATGGATTTCCGCAAAGTAACGCCTGATTCTATAATTTAAATCGTATTTTATTCGCACTTTTTTCAACTTCTTTTCAAATTGGAATCAAATCTTCATGACTTGGTTTATAAATACATACATAAAATAAAATGTATCATGTTTGATTGTACAGTCATCCTTCGACAAGCAGTCGATCATCGGGCTGGTGATTTGGGTCTGCAGCGTGTTGTACTCGTCCATCCGCACGGCCTCTTCCTCGTCTAAAATCACCATGTCGGACCATATCCTCGCCAAGGAAGGAAGCGCAGGTGAATATCACCTTCTTTATATTACTTTAAACTTACTAACTTATTACAAAATAATTGCAAGTACTAACAAGACGAATTGCAAAGGAAATAAAAGTTTACGGTAAGATATGCTTTTTCACGAGTATCATGTTTGAAGTCGCCAAAAATGTTTTGATATTTAATTTTCATCGTTATCAGTGTGTCCTCTGGCTTTTCTGATTGTGCTGTTTTAAATGTTCCACAAATTCCACAATGTAGCCAACAAAGATTTATAAACTTCAGTGATTTGCATGTTTTATTTCCCATTTTAATTATGAGACAGTCTTAATTTGGACAATTGAATGTTTGTCAACATGTGTCTACTTGTGCTGCTGTTTTTTTTTCAATACAAAACTAATTTAATTACAACTACATTTTTAACAGTAGCTACAATTATAATTTCCATTATATCGAATTGATTTTGCCTTATTATCGCGATGATTACTAGTTTCAATAAGACACGATCAGTTGTGCTGTCACTTGTTTTTTTTTACTTTTTATGTAACACTAACGCATTGCATTCCTTGCGGACATATCGCGCGGCGGTGGCGCTGAGTAAGGTCAAGGAGGGCTCATTGCTAACGAAGGTAACACCACATGTGCACTTGGCCTTAAATCATACACTACCTCTCATGCCAAACACTGACCACTCATGTATCTTTTCATTATCCGCTAACATATTATTTGCTTGTTTAATTCCATTCCAACTTCATACTATTCGCATTTGAGTCATTTCATTTTCTGAAAAAATTAAATTGTGTTTATTGTTTCTTATTTTCCTTTATGATATGCTTAGGGCCCGTTTCTACAGAAACCCAAACCAAGCCTCCTAGTGATATTTTGAAGAAGCCAGGTGTTTTGTATGAATGACATCTACATAATTATACATTCATGAAAATAGCTCGAGTAGGAATTAGTTATTTTTTACTTATTTGCGACGTATTTAGTTTTAATAATATTTAAACCACTGGTCCTCTGTGTAATGGCAAGTATTTCGTATATTTCGCTTTTTGTTCCACTTCCCCGCTTCAATTGCACCCTTCCATGGTAATGTGATCAACATAGTTAACGCTGCATGTTGGTATGCTCACTGAGCGCAGGATATGATTCCGTAGAGGGCGCTGACGGCGGCGAGGCGGGCCGCGCCCAGGAAACCAAGGTGTTCGACAACGAGGAAGATGGCGTCGCCTACTCTTGGACCTTCTTCCACGTCGTGTATGCTCTGGCTACGCTTTACATCATGATGACACTCACAAATTGGTACAAGTGAGTATCTCATCTTTAGTTTTCAACTTCATTAGTAGGGTCCTCAAAACCACAAAATAATGAATCAGAATGACTTGTAATATCCACGGACGGAGAGCAGTGGTGCTGACCCGGAGATTACGAGTTGTAGGTAATGGCTTCGAACCCAGCCGGGCGTATTTCTTTGTGTAATTTATTTCATCACCACTGCTCTCAAAACGGTGAAGGAAAACATCATGAGGAAACCGATGTCCTAGAAACAAAAATTCGAAGACATATGACATCTACTAACACGCACAGGGTCCGCGTGGTAGATTATGGCCCTCTGTCCCAGCAGTGGAAATATTTATAGGCTGATGATGATGAACATCCACTAGCAGTTATAGGTTTGTGTGGCGAATAAATAACATTCATCATGAACACAATTTCTTACGTATTCAGATTACACGAATAATACAATTAATTTTTAAATCACTACTCTTGAAAATAATAACGAAATAAATTTATTTCAGCCCGAGTTCGCAGCTTTCGAAGGAAAATGTCGCCTCAATGTGGATTAAGATCACATCATCTTGGCTGTGCGTGGGGCTCTACATCTGGACCCTGGTCGCACCAGCTCTGTTCCCTGACAGAGAGTTCATCTAAATATTTTGTCAGTGTCCAGTAGGTAAAGGCTGTTCTTTGTTAAACCACGATGGACCAAAGTCGAGTCCTAATAAGAAGAGATAGATGAACTATGTGCGTGTTCTCAATCTTGTTGAACAAAGAATAGCATAAAACAGCTTTTTACTATAAACTGGCTTTTATCATAACAATTTTAATGCGATCTTTATGTAAAAAATTATAATGTCAATTGTATTTAGATACTGTAGACCAGTTGATTCTTATTATAGTAAGCCATGTAAATCCTTAATATTAAGATCTCGTAAGATTATTTTATATATTTTTCGATTCTATAAGCGTCTAAACTTTTCTTATGTCTACTTATATCTTCAATACTTTATTCGTATAATTCTTTAGAAATGCTTAATTCTCTCACAATAAGACCGTTCTTTAATTTTTCACTGACTTTGAAATCGTAATTTCTGCATTATTTGCTGCTTTAAATGTCTGTATACCTAATAACTATAATTGTATTAATAAATTATATCTATCCTCTCAAGATTCTTTATTTCTTCGCTCCTCATTGACGTTGATTGTTGGTGGACTGACAACTGACTTGTTGGGTCACACAACAACAGAAATAGATTTCATTATGGTATGGCACACGACATAGATATATTAAAGAAGGAGAAATGGCGTGGAGTTCAAAATGTATAGACAACGAGTGAAGCCACAACTGCCCCTCCATAACCCTAATATTACACACACAGTTCAGCAGTTCTGCCAAAGCAATACTACGAAAAAGTGCTCACACGCGCCATCGATAACTCGGTCATTATAATATAAACCTAATCCTTTACACTACAGCCAACGACGATATAATACGAGACTCCTAATAACAGGCGACCGATGTCTGTCAACACATTAGGCAAAAAAGTCTTATATCCGTCTCATTTCGACCAATCCTGTGAGCCGAAAACATACGTTGAGACAGAACAGACCTTGAGTTAGCCAATCACAACGCAGTACCCCGTCCTCCCCCTCGCTTACGTAGTACCTCAGCGAGTTGACAGAATAGTTTTTGTTCCTTAGATCGTGCATGCGGAGTCTAGTATTATATCGTCGTTGACTACAGCGTACTTTTTCCGTAATTATTATTTATATTATAATTTACTCACACTAAAACAATTCATTGTGTGTTGTCGGGACACGGGGGCGGATACGACTGCTCCCGCTCAAATACAACGGACGCACCATGCGACATTACGGCTTGATGAGGTATCGTTATGTCAGTTTTACATTGCTTGTCCAGTTACTCAGTGATAGATTGAGGTAGTTGTAAAAGAGCAATGCATTTAATACAGTCGGAGTAATAAAGGAAAACAAAAAAAAAAGTAGTAGGGTAAACTACAAGTCATTGGACACTATCAGTTATTGGACAGAACTCCCTTTAATCGTTTTTATTAAAGTTATGATTCAAGAGTCTAACAATGCAACTGACTCTTTATGTACTCCGTTTATTGGTGATACTTAAAAGTTTAAAACATTTCTAATAGATGGCAGTAATTGGTCAAAATTAATTAATTTTCTCGGCGTCCGGACGGTTACCGGTAATTCTTATGAGAAATAAAGAATTTGGTAAGTTTAACTACTACATGTTTTAACGATTTGTATTCTACCTGACAGTCCTATGTTCTTAGTAGTTTGCACAGTAATGTATAATGGTATTCTGTACTGATTTTAATATGATTACATACAGTCAAATACGTTTTTTAGGTTATTATGTAATGTCCAATAACTGAAAACTTTTTTGATTAAAATCTAATTATTGGACAAGCGTCCAATAACTGCAATTTTTAAATTAAAAATAATTGAAATTATTTTGGACTCTACTGCGTATAACTATAGGCTAAAGGAAGCATTTTTAATAGTGTTGCTCTTAGGCACCTTCTACTAGTCTTTGGACAGGGTGTCCAATGACTAGTTTTAACATTAAAATCAGATATTGGACACCCTGTCCAAAGACCGATGACTAATTTTAAGATTAAAATTAGTCATTGGACACCTTGTCCAAACTAAAACCTACCTAACTAACGGTACTGTCTGATAACAGTGTTTAGAAGTAGATAAATCAAAGATGCCCACGGGGTAAAAAGAAAGACTACGATTCTACAAAAAATATGCTTAATAATTAACATTCGGTGCTGATTGAGAAAATATAGAACTCAGGTAATTTTTTTGTTTGATGTGAATTATAAAAGAGGTATCTTATTTTGTTTAATGCTTACAAGAAAGCATTTTTTTTTTGTATTACATTAGAGCTACTAAGACGGAATAGTTTTGAAAGCAACTGTGATTATTAATGTTTCTTCTAAGTCTTAGAATCTAAGAGATATGTAGATAAAAAATGTTGTTTGTTTTCCCCTTTATTATTCGCTATTTTAACGATTTATAAAAATAAATCGTTAAAATAGCGAATAATGAAGGGGCATAACTTAGCGTATTAATCTTCTTTTGAACATTAATGAGCTAAATTGTGCTGTCCATTAACTAGTATAGACTGTCCAACAATAGAAATTCTGTCCAATGACTATATATTTGGGTACTTTTTTTTAACAGGATTTTTTGTTATGTTTAAGCTATAAAATATAATTTTTAAAAGCAAATTATGTTAACATACACATTGAATAAGCAAAATAATAACGATTCCAGCTTGTAACTTCATAAATGTGTCCAAAAATAATTTTTCATCTATAGAAGGTCCTTAAGTGTCCAATGACTGGGCGTTTACCCTACAAGTCAATAGCTGAGCGAAACGCTCAGCCCCACGTGGTCACCGACACGCCCCCTTGCCACTTCTCCTGTTTTTAATATTTCTGCGGCACACGAGCTGACACGTCGATTAGCAACAGTTTGGCATAATATTTTTTTTCTTCTTTCTTGGCAACCTCGTAGGCATAATAATTAGAGGCATAATTTTATAAACGCATAACAATGTACAGACGCCAGCACAATAAGCTACCCCAATCTGCCAGATTTAAACCTTGTCACAAAAGAAGTTTTATATCCGATTCCGTTATATAAGTTTCTAAAGCGATATACAAACAGTGATCATCAGACATCATCACAGTTATTGTACTAAAACTATTAATACCTGTTAATACCCAAAGCCAAACATTCAATTTTAGGATTAAAAAAAAACATAGTTGGTTGCATTGAATAAATGATTACTACATTTTACCAATCAGTGTTGCCAACTGCTATTGTAAGAAATGCGCTAAACAAAACCTAAAATGCACTAGGTTTGTGCTAATTTTGATAAAAGGGCACCAAAAAATAATAGTACATTACTGCCGCGGCCTATAATGGCTATTTTGCTGGTCGCACTGATGATGGCCGACAGCGCAGCTCCAGGCCGACACAGCGCGGTCAGCATGTAGCACTGGATGGACGAGCTGAGATAAAGGCCGAGGCCGTAGGCCGAGGCCTTTACAGCGAGGGCAGCAAGGGCTGCAATGATGGCCAAGCTAGAAGGCCTAGAGCGTAGCTAGGCTATAGCTCGAGGCAATCATAGCGTGACCAGCGAAGTAGACATAGTGGGCCAAGGCTTGTATAGTGCTTTACTCAAAAATGCAAGTACCTAACCTACATAAAACCAGCAAGTGATTTAAATAAAATATATATTAATTAACTAGAAATTTAATTTAAATAACAATTATGAAAAATACAGTAACTAAAATTCAACACCGACTTTCCTGGTTTCATATTACTTACTAATAGTTTGCGATAATTTTAATGCGATGTTTGACTGCTATATTTTCTTCATTTATTACTTCATTTACTTATAGCAAAAAAGTCACTAAATAAAAATAAAAAATTCGCTGAACCGCGCTTTTGTTCCTTCTTTGTATTTTTTTTTAATAATTTGGAATACAATCTTTTTGTGCCTACCTCTTTATATACAAACAGCTGTGTTTTAAATAAAATCTTTTTGCATTTGTTTTTTTAAAACGTTGAAACGTCAAAATAGCGGCCGGCAATGTTTTTGCCGGCCTGGTAGAGCGGCCAGCAAAAACATTGCTGGCCGCTACTTGAAACAGACCGGCAAAGTCTACTTTGCTCAAACAAGATTGTCAAAATAATGACCACATTACATGTATTTTTGAGTAAAATCAATTAAAAAATTTAAAAAAATCAGTTTTTATTTAGAATATTGTTATAACAAAAATATATCGTCGTCCGAATCAGAGTTGGAATCATGGTCTGAATTCACCGTTGCTGAAGTGGCTGTGAGTTGATTGTTGGAGTTTAAACTTATAAGTATCTTTCGAACCGACTTTTTCAAGAACTTCCTTCGGAATATCGTAATTTTAGCAAGTTTTATTTGCTGCTCGTAGCCCAGTTATACGACCATGGAGATACGCATTTTCATAAATAACTACAGCTTGGCCAGAACGGATTGAAACCGAACTAAAATTTTTATTTCTGACAGCGTTTTAAAATCTTTGTTATTTGATGTAAACAAAGACCGCAGGTTTGTTTGATTTATTATTGTGCCATAAAACTAACGTAATAAGTGAAAAAAAAAAAATAGAATCATTCAAAGTGCTGGTAGCGCGAAGACAGTGGCGACTTCCGGTTTTCTACATTTTTATGTCAAGCTGTAATAATTAGAGGTGCGTTCTGAAATTTAACTGTGTTTCAGAACGCGCCATTGATTGGTTTTGTTTTTACGAAATTGCGTGATAAATTACAGATTTTTAAAAATGCACTAGTTAAGGCACTAGGCACTGTTGTGGAATTTTGAGCGTAAAACATCAAAAAATGCACTAGATCTAGTGCCGAAAGCACTAAGTTGGCAACACTGTTTACCATGTCTATGGTTGGTAAAGGGCGAAGAAAAAAAGAGTCTATGGTTGGTTGACATTGTCTTGTCATTTGATCATGACGTACGCTGTCAGGGCTGCGTTTAAATCCTTTATCCAGTTTAAATTTATACTGACTAAATATCAAACACCCCGTTTAAGTACACCGCGAGGTGAAAAATGAAGCTAACTAAAATTTAATCTGCCCCGTTTACGGTCGTCCGCTGGTATAAGATTTTACTAAATGGAATAAATTTTTGCGACCTTCTATTCTATTCTATTTTTGGAGAATGGCAACCAAGTCGATGTTGACTTATCAACTATTCTGCCAATGACAGTGAACTGGAAAAACAAGTGTGTATGCTAAGAAAATAAAAATAGAAGAAAATCAAGTTAAAATGAAAAAACTTTGAATGATACAGTTGACTGCAATGTAGATCTTGTTGGGTTAGTAGAAGACTGAAACAAACAGAGAATAATAATAAATATATATTTAATAATATTGTTAATACATGGAATAAGCAAATACAACGATCACAACACATATCATAATTTAATGTTATTGTGGCGGATGAACGTCATCAGCGCCACAAGCAACTTTGAGGAGGAATAGGTTAACAGGGAGGGGAAATTAATGGGAAGGGGGATTTTAAATTTAGGAAGACGGCTATATAGGTCTAAAGGTGGGACGTTATTAGAACATTCAAAAAAGATGTGGTCCAGGGTACCTTCTTCCAAACCACACTCACAAAGAGAAGAGTCACGAGCATGGATTTTATGCATAAACACGGGAGAACAACAAAAACCCAATCTGATACGGCAGAGAGTGGAGATTATGGGTTTCGATACTTTTTTAAAACTGAAGAACCAAGGTTTTGTTTTTATGTTTGGTTGGACAGCTTTATAAAATCCTCCCTTTTTCGCCCCCGAGATATCCCACTGTTCCTGCCAAGCGTTCTGAAGCCAAACTTTTGGAAGGTTCAGCAGGTCGTAACCTTGGAGGTATTTGTAGCCAAGATCAGCTGTTGCTGATGAGCAGGCACCTTTTGCTAAAGCATCAACATACTCATTGCCCTTAATGCCACAATGACTAGGAATCCAAACAAGGTGAACTTCTTTTTGACTGCCAGCACAAGAAAATAGAGAGTTTTTAATTTTGAGAATGAGAGAACTGTGCAATTTACTTTTAAAAGGGTTTTGGTCCAAGGCTTGCAGACAACTGAGGGAGTCTGTAAATATTACGGCTTTTCCTATATTTTGGTGTGACTCTATAAAAAGGCACGCTTCTAATAAAGCCACACACTCGCCAGTGAACACCGACGACTCCTCAGGACACTTGTATTGCAAGATTATTCTGGAGTTTTGGTAGTAAACCGCGGCGCCTGTGTTACTGTGATCACTAAATTTTGAAGCATCCGTAAAGAACCTCTGAAATCCTGTCCATCTTTCTCCCACCACCGCATTGAAAGTCGAATTTGCTGCAGAAGACGTTTTGGAGATGCCAATGTCAAAAGAAATTTTTGGAGTAAAATGTAATACATCGTACGGGAAATTAAAAACAGGTAGTCTGGGACTTTGTTCTACTGGGCTATCTAAATTTTGAATTTGTCTAAATGCTTGAATAATAAGGGGAATTTCTTTATTTGTCCAGTAGTTCGAGCTATGGCATATGGCACTTAGTTCGTGCAATTTAGGTAAGAGCGGATGGGAGGATCTGGGAATTATTCTGGCTATAAAACGGGAAGCCAGATACTTCCGCCTTAGTGACAGGGGCGGTTCAGCACATTCAACCTGCAACGCGTTTGTGGGAGAAGATTTCATGCACCCAGAGATGATTCGAAGGCATTTTGACTGAAGCCTATCAAACCCAGCCAAGGTACCCTTGTTACAGGGAACTAAATGGAATGAACCATAATCTAAAACGCTACGGACTAAGGCGTTGTACACTAATTTCATAGTGTAAGGGTGGGCACCCCACCAAACACCCGCGAGAGCTTTTAAAATTGTTACAACTCTTTCACACTTTGATATTAAAAAATTTATATGATGAATGCCTGTTAATTTACTGTCTAGAATAACGCCTAAAAATTTAACTGTGTTTGCTAAAGGAATATCCTGGCCCGAAATATCCACTGATATTTGCGGGATCAGTCTCTTACGAGAGAAAATCACTGCCGAACTTTTTGGTGCTGATAACGTCAGGCCGTGGTTTAAAAGCCATTGGTTCAGAGAGTCCAGAGAGACACAGAGAGATGACGCAGCGTCTTCGATGGAAGAATCTGTCACATATAAAGCTAGGTCGTCCGCGTATTGCAACAAGTGGCAATTATTGTTTATGCAGGAGCCAATATCTATAGTATATAAATTATAAAGAATTGGACTGAGAACGGAGCCCTGCGGAAGGCCCTTCCAAGTCTGCCTGCTATCAAATAGTTCACCCTGGACTCTCAGAGCCAAGGAGCGAGACGTTAGGAGTCCACATATGCATTCGATCATCTTGACCGGTAGTCTCAGCTGGTGCAGTTTTTGCCTGAGTACGGGAAGAAGAACGTTGTCATATGCGGAAGATATATCAAGAAAGGCAGCAACAACGGATTCATTCTTAGAGAATGCTAAGCGTATATCTGCAATTAAAACGCCGACGCTGTCCATCGTGCCGAGTCCTTTCCTGAAACCAAATTGATAGTTCGGCAGTAACTCTCTCGATTCGACTAACCATTCGAGTCGGTTTTTAATAAGGTGCTCCATTAGTTTCGCCAAGACTGAGGACAGAGCAATTGGTCTAAGACCATTCGGATCATCTACGGATTTACCAGGTTTCAGTAAGGGTATAATGGTTTGCAATTTCCACTGATCTGGAACCCAACCATGGATGTAACAAAAGTTAATAATCTCAAGGAAATACAATTTAGCCTTATCTCCAGAATTAACCACAAAAGAATATGGTACTCCGTCACTTCCAGGGGCTGAATCCCGGACATGCCGAAGCACCACATTCAATTCTTTCAAAGTGAATGGCACATCTAGAGGATCATTTGAATCATTTTGAAGAGGCGTAATGGAACATTCAGAATGAAGAGGAACATATGGTGGAGCAATTTTATCAAAAAAAAGTTCAGCCGTTTCTCTAGTAATCGGGGAAGAGACCGATGGAGAGCACCCATGTCTGTATCTATTAACGCTTTTCCAGACTTTCGAGATTGGGGTAGCGGGGGATAGAGAGGTACAGAACTTAACCCAGCCTGAGCGTTTCTTCTTGCGAAGGAGACGTTTAGTTTTGGCGTTAATCCTTAAGTAAGAGAGTAGGTTTTCGGTACTCATGTCTACATTGTAGCGCCGTTCTGCCTCCTTTCTTTCCTTGATGGCAGCAGTGCACTCTGAATCCCACCATGGAGGGGAGGGTATTTTATTACGGGCACTATTTTTAAGGGGAAAGCAGGCATCTGCACTGGAAGTGATGGCTGTAACAAGTCCCTCGTAACAGATCTTGGCATGGGAGTGACCAGATGTGTCTATAAAAGTTGAGTTTAAATTTGGAAGTGAATCAATCTTATCCTCCAATAATGAAACATATTTAGGCCAATCTGGCTTGGACAGGTTATATTTCAGAAGTGGAGGACAAGTTTTCTCTAAAAATGTTCTGTTTAACAAAGATATTACAATAGGGTAATGGTCACTACCATGCGACAAGGACGTACATTCCCAATTGGTTGAAGCCGCTAACTCAGCCGAACAAAATGTTAAATCAACGCAGCTTTTTTGTTGACCGGGAGAAGATCTACGAGTAGGGCAACCATTGTTGAGAATGCATAGGTCCAGATCATCCAAGATCTCAACCAAAGCTACACCATAGGCATCACAGCGTTCAGACCCCCATCTGAAATGGTGGCAGTTAAAATCACCCATGACCAAAATAGGTCCATTGACATTGGAAAGAATGTTTCGTAGGGTGTCCAGAAAATCATGCTGGGGGTGAGCAATGTAAACCGAAAACACTGTGATGCCTTCCATCCTTCCTGCCACTATACTCATGTTACCTGTGAGCGAAGGTAAAGGGAAGGGTAAAAGGGGGACCCGATTGTTGACTAGGAGAGCCGATCCTCCATAGCCATCAGATCTGTCACATCTGAGAATGTTAAAATGGGGCATACGAAAGCTGAGACTTGGGGTCAGCCAGGTCTCAGCTATAGAACAAGCCAGCGGCTTGTATTTATTTAATAGAAATATGAGGTCGTGTTTCTTATGCCACACGCTCCTCACATTCCATTGAAGGAATACTAGGCGAGACGCCATTTTTGATGTTTAAAAGTAATGAAATAATGTGGTCGGCAACGTTGGACGGTAACTGATTATTTGAAGTGGAAGAAGAAATGATAATTGGAATAAGTTTAATGAGAATATCAATAATAGAAGATGAACTATTGTTGGAAGAGATATTATTCTGATTGAGAGAACAGCCATTAGGCTGTGTGGATTGGGGAGAACTAGTTATTTGCTGATGGGCAGCTCTATCATAAGAAGGGGAAAGGGGAGCATGTGACTTAGGTCTGAGTTGAACGGTCTTGCGGTATGACTGAGAAACTGGGGTTTTAACAATATTGGCATAATTACGGGATACTGAAGGAATAGCTTTAGTGGCCTCGACATAAGGGATATTTTTCTCAGCCATGACAGTGACACCCCAGGGGTGCGTTTAAATCTTCCAGCGATGTTTCGCCGTAAAAAAATTAAACTAGCGAGGGTTCGCTGAACGGAGTTATAAGTTTCTGTCAATGTTAGCTGTCAAATTCAATTGACAGTTCAGTTTTTTAAACAAATAATCAATTTGCCGGTGTAATATTAATTAAATCCATAATCCACAAATAATATTCACTCTCTAAAATAAAAATCTTCGTTTGACGGCGCGAATGTAGCAAAACAACAAAACTTAATGTCAATCTGACAGCAGGATAAAATTTTGCGTGGTAAAAAGGTCGCAAAAATTTATTCCTTTCAGTAAAAACATAGACCAGCGGACGACCGTAAACGGGGCAGATTAAATTTTAATTGGTATAATTTTTCACCTCTCGGTGTACTTAAACGGGCCGTTTGACATTTAGTCAGTATAAATTTAAACTGGATAAAGGATTTAAACGCAGCCCAGCTGCACTACAACTGTCATTTATGTGTCATTGTCATTCGTTCTTTTGTTTACTTATGCACAAAATCATCGTTGTCTTTTGTTTTATAAACAATTTATAAATTATGAACAGTCATTTGTTTACGTTATTGTGTATTATTGTTACTGTAAGTTCTAATACAAATGAAGAGTTTTGTAGTAGAGATGATAAATCATGCTCTGAAGACCACAACAAATACAGCAGAGGTTATTATAAACTTTTAACTTTCATTATTACTAATTGAAAATTCTTATTCTATCGGCATAATCAAGATGAAAGCATTGTAATTATTAGGTTAAGTCAAACTACTGTTACATGATGTTCCCTTTGGATTTCCCACTAAACAACCAGTTTTCATTGATGACGTTTTGTCATTATAGTAAATTGTCGGTTTAATTTTTTCGATCCTCATATTTCTGCTGCCTTATCTAAAAGAGATGCATCCGAGGATATGTAATTGGAAAAAAGATAGTCCGTTTCTAGTCAGGCAATTCTTTTTACAAATCTGTTCTTTATTTAGGGATTTTTAAGTACGAATACACTGCTTTTGTATAACAGCAGGCCATCTCCTATTATTGAAATACTTGATTAAATAATCTATCATTTAACTTTCAGAAGCTAATGAAAGATCTGTTAAAATAATCAAAACAATTAACTTAGCCGTTAACCAATATGTTCCTTGTAAAAGTGAAAATTGTAGCTGTCATACGTCAGTGATTGACAAAGACCTCGCACCATTCAAAGATGGTATTACCAAGGAACTATTTGCTAGAGCTCGGGTTAAAGCAACCAAGTACCAGGTAATTACACTATAAAGTACTTATATAATAATCTTTGGGTATCTACTTTTAAATAATTATTCATAGCAATTGCTTGTTATGTTACAGATAATTGATGGTAAACTGTACAGGGAAAATGATTGCCACTTCCCAGCTAGATGTGCAGGAGTAGAACACTACCTGACTGCTCTAGCTGCAAAAATGCCAGATTTGGAAATAGCATTGAACACAAGAGATTGGCCCCAAATCAATCAAGCATGGAACCATCCAAAAGCACCAGTATTTTCTTTTAGTAAGGTCCTGGGATAAACATTTAATACCAAACACTTACCTCATACTCTACCAAGTCGAAGTTTACTACCAAATATTTGATGCCACAAGAAAAGGAAAATAAGTAGAAGTTTACACAAGAAATTGTCTAGTAATATGTCATACTTCAGCTACATTTTAAGAACCCATTAAATTATTTTTCAGACAAGAGATTATTATGATATTATGTATCCTGCCTGGAGTTTCTGGGAAGGTGGTCCAGCAATATCCTTGTACCCCACTGGCATAGGCAGATGGGACAAACACAGAATCTCAATATCAGGAGCGGCTAAAAAGTCAGTAATTTGTTCATAAGGTTTTAAACAGAAATTACATTGAATTACTGAATTAGACTGATGATAAATAATTCTCTCTCTCAGGTGGCCATGGGAAAAAAAAGTAAGCAAAGGATTTTTCAGGGGATCCAGAACAAGTGAAGAAAGAGATGCGCTGATACTGCTCTCGAGAGCTGAACCTGACCTTGTTGATGCTAAGTACACTAAAAACCAAGCTTGGAAGTCTGATATGGTACATTGCCTTCACTAATTCGATATAGAAAATGTGTATGGCTTCTTTTTGTAGGCCACCATTTACTAATCTGAATAATGTTAAAATAATACTGATGCTAGAAATTCAAATTGTTTTGGTGGCTCTGTCATAGGAAGTCATTCAGCATATATGAGCAATAACTTTTAATGCAATGTTATTTAGAAAAAATAATTATGTTACTATTTTTTTCAGGACACACTTTATGCACCACCAGCTTCAGAAGTACCATTTGAAGATCATTGCAAATACAAATACCTATTCAACTATAGAGGGGTTGCAGCTAGTTTCAGATTCAAGCATTTATTCCTCTGCAACTCTTTAGTGTTCCATGTTGGTGATGAATGGCTGGAATTCTTTTACCCATCACTAAAACCTTGGGTGCATTATGTACCCATCAGCGCCAAAGCGACCGAGAAAGAGATAGAGGATTTAATCATCTTTTTCAAAGAAAATGATAGGTTAGCTAAAGAGATTGCAGTCAGGGGTTTCCAACATATTTGGGATCATTTAACAGATAAGGATGTAAAGTGTTATTGGCGGAAGCTTTTAAAGAAATACGCCAAACTTGTGAAGTATGATGTTGTAAAAGATGTTGAGCTGAAATTAATTTCTTCATAATGTAAGACAATACAAAACTTTATTCTAAAAAGCGGTTGTTTTAGTTGAATCCGCTGTTTTTGATTGAGCGCCTAGTCTTTATGAGAATTGATAGTCATGATTTCTTTGAATATTCCACAATCAATTAGTTTTTACCGTAGCATCAGACTTTTATTCCTGAACGAGATAGGCAGGTGTTACTACCTACAGTACACTCATTTGAGTTCAGCTAAGTAAGTCATAAAGGACACTGGGCAAGTTCTTTGGCACAAACCAAGCTCCTACTCTATTATATTTTTTTTATTTGTGACTACTCTGTGTGCCACTAAGCGAAAGTATTTTGAATGGGTCTCTGGGAATCACAGAGAAAACTTGAGGAAACGAAAAAAAACACATAAAAATTAAAATAATTTGATTTATTTATAAAATACAATATCGCCTTATTACAATTTCATTTTAGAGCTGGTAAACTGTATAACTCTGTAAATCTCATGACATTAAAAAAATATTTATGAACATAATAAAGCTTGGAGAATACATAAAATAAAATTCTACAAAATAAAATTGTGGGATACTATAAAATAAAGTGATAAAACATTACCCACGCATTGAATGAACTCAATCAGTGACGGGACAGTCGGTGACTTTAAGTAGTCTAAAATGGAATAACACAATTTGAAATGAACTAATTTAAGAACATAGCAAAACTAGGCCACCTGCCATTACGACGTCACCATTTGAATCAATCTTCCTTCTTCTCCATACGAGTATTTATTTAGATATGAATACCCATTCCCATATATGGCCTTAAATCAGTCTCAATATTTTTCACACCAATGTTATCCATATCATTTCACGACCCAAAAAGTCTTTATCGCATTGTGCAATTGTTTAATTTGTACAATCTCATATAGATTTAATTATTGTGATGTAGACGTAATAATAAAATGAATAGTTCGCACAATCACTTGCCACCATGAATGGCTTAAGTTTCCATTGGGCACAGGCCACAGGCCTCCTCTCTGTGAGAGGAGTGGGCCATAATCCACCAACAAGCTCAGTTGGTGAATGTCACACATCTTTGAATTTTCAGTTCCCAAGACATGCCGGTTTCTTCACGGTGTTTTCCTTCACCATTTTGAGAGTAATGGTGATGAAATCAATCACACTGTCTACTTTGATTCACGACCACGCAACCACAGTCGTAAACACTGAGCTACTACTCCCATATGCCATAAATGGCATTACTTCGGGAAATGCAAATCTTATCAACCAAATACTCAAACCATTCATCATGTTCATATCAATGTTTTACTAGTTCTGTAAAACGAGTTCGCAACAACAAGCACAATATGATAAAACTCTGGAAATAACTAGTTAATCACATTTATAAGCACCATTTTACAAGCATGCATTCTTTTATACTGGAAATAATAAATACATGGAATCAACACATTTTTTGCACAAAGATGGAATATTAGGGGCCATTCTTAGATTAAGTTGGTAGGTTGAGAACACTTGGACTTATCTGAAAAATAAACAGGTTGGTTACTTAAAAATATCTATAAACCAATTGTATTTATATTGATACTTATCTAGTTACCCTTGGATCAGCAGTAAAAGACAATGTGAAAAAAAAAATAACAATGTCTTTTACCACTAAGTAAAGTGTTCTAATTCTAAATTGAGGTTTATTTAGTTAATTTACGCTCGAGTTGATCAGCGATGGCCAGGAGGAAGTCTTCGGTGTGTAAGTACATGCCCTCCTTGGTGTCCTTGAGTCCATGGATGCAGATCACCAAGTCCTTAGTCATTTTACCGCTGTCGATGGTCTCAACACACGCCTGAAAACGCAATAGTTAACCTGTTATTTTTTTTTAACAAGAGCTTTCCTTACATTATAGAAAAATGGGGAAAAGAACAGGGGCATGTTGGCATGTGTCAATCATGTGGTGTGGCGTCAGACGGTGCCTTTGATCTCTAATATCACAGTCTGTTTTACATGTTTATCTTATCACTTTAGTCACCCGCCCCCGCTTCACACAGGAACGGAAATGTATTGATGTGGGGATATGCCAAGTTTGGATAACTTGGCTTTATTCAAATTAAATATTAATGTTATACAAATAAACCCTTCGGAGTTAATTCCGTAAGTGATAGTGATCATCAAAATCGTTTGTAGTTCAGAAGAACTAAATACAGCAATTTTTTTTTAAAACGCTGCCATCTTTTTGTTCATTTTACATTGGCCATTTCCGATGTTTGAGCGCTCATCAATAATAATTCTCAAAAGTATTTTTAATGTCACGAAACCTGGTTGTGAATGGAGAGAAGACAGCCTTGGCTACTTTTAGAAAAATGTTTGACGGGTCCAAAAAAAAACCGAAAACCAGTGTTTGTTCGGTAGTTTTTTTGTAATATTTTGTTGCTAAGGGGAATTACTGACTCCTGGGTCACGTAAAAGAAGTATGTAAATATTGACTTTAACGTACGTATATTAAGCCGGTTACTTGCAGAAATACCGTGCAAGAGATCCAATACTTATTACTGAATATTTGTGAAGGAGTATTGAGTTATTCTGTAAAATAAAACCGCAAGTATCGATCGTTTGTAAGTCAGTGTCAACGACCCTGTTTTAAACGAGATTTTCTTGTTTTGCCAGTTTTACAAGCGCGGCTGAATACGTCGCATTTAATCGAGCACTCGGTTTTTGGAAACCCGTTTAACATTAATATATTTGCAATAAGGTAGGCTAGCTACCGACACGTATTTATTTTCAAATATCAATCAACTGGAAACTTATCTAATTTTACCCCACCTTAATCATTACCTACTAAGATATTGATACTTAGTATATAATTAAATGAGTTCATACATCAAGTGCGAAACTGCAAATATTTGATAAACGAAACTGGAAAAGTCGTGAACTTGACTTGTTTGCTACATTCTTGCTGATAAGAAAACTTTTTTCGGTTCAAAGATAGTCAGATTAAAAAATCTTATCGAGTTAGTTTTTCCTGTAGTAATATTTGCTACACATTTTATAAAAAATCATGTTCAAGGTCAAACTCTGTTACATAATGAGAGACATGACAAATATCATGTTTTTGATTTTGATCCTTGAGTACATCCACGTCCGAAGATGATATAATATTTACTTAGAAATTATGATATGCTACTGTTTACGTTGTTATCTCTGAATCTAAAGCCTTTTCAAGTCTGGTCTAGTGCGGGTACATGTGCAAAAATTTCGTCAAAGAACGCGTCAAACTTGATTTCGCTAACACCTAGCGATACTTAACTAAAGCTAAACAAAAGGTTTATCAACCCTCGGCACAATCATTTACGCTGAAATTCCAACAGTCTGTTTGTGGAAATGGGAATTAACTATATTTTCTGGGATCAACGCACTGACTGCATCGTTATTGTCGTTATTGACCATGTTTTCGACTACAAATCATATACATAATTAATTAGGGCTGCGGGTCTAAAGCGGCCACTTTAACAATGTTGCTACCGAAACTGCGATAAAATTGTATATTCTATTCTAGTGCTAATTGATAAAGAACAATTTGAAACATCGTTAAAGTGGCATTTTGACCCGCTAAACTATAAAATAAATGAAATATGTACTTACATCTTCAAGCGCTAGTGCGAACCGCTCAAGATCGGGGGTACCATCGAGCTTGGCGCGGTGAAGTAGGCCTCTGGTCCACGCGTAGATGGAGGCCACGGGGTTCGTGGACGTCGGCTTGCCTTGCTGGTGCATGCGGTAGTGGCGTGTGACGGTGCCGTGAGCTGCCTCGGACTCCACCGTACGCCCGTCGGGGCACATCAACACTGATGTCATCATGCCCAGAGAGCCGTAACCCTGGATCATAAAACAATTTGCTAAGTATCCCAGAATCCCATCCAGAATCCGAGGAATATTTTGTGCTCAATATACTAAACCGTTAGAATAAAAATCTGAACCATAACATGCGGCTGGCATGCGGGCGGCGAGTAAAGGGCAACTAGCTGTCCGACCATGGACCATGCCCGGGTCGACGTTGTGTTCCACGCGCGCCTCAAAGAGCGTCAGCAAAATGACGGGGCCCCCTATCAGAGGGCCAAAGCCTCGGGGACGGGACTTATCTCATTACCGTGGACCCGGAACATAAAGGGCTATCGAAGGACACCGTGGATTTTAGTCAGTACAAGTCTGACAGTCCCCCCCGCCCTGCCCGGGGTGGGAGGACTCATTTGATGATTTTACCACGCTAAAAAAAAGGCTAGATAACATATCGCTACAATCAATACAGGAACAGTGCAGCGGGGGTGAACCGCGAGGAACACCTAGTCTTTACATTCTCTTTTCTGCTCGTTCACATTCATACAAGTTCAATCATTCAAGTTCAATCAAATCAAAACGATCGGCGCAAGTGCTTCGAATCTTGTGCTGTTCTAAAATTATTGTTAACTTTACTTTTTTACTAACGGGTAATATTCCACAAATTTTGAATAATCTTTCGTATTCCTTATTAATGCTAACTTTAGTTTCCTTGTTTACTAGTGATTTTAACAGTCTAATTTGTAGTATTTTAATTTTGACTTTTCTGAAGTACCCTCACCAATAAAAGTGATTACTTCAACCAATGGTTCAAAAGTAGCGCGCCAAATAGACACGTTACATTTCAACGGCCATTGGACTGTGCGCTGCGTGTCGCGGGTTCGATTCCCGCACGAAGCAAATATTTGAATGATCTACAAGTAGTTGCTTCGGGTCTAGGCGTTTGTGTATGTGAGTTTATATGTTTGTAAACGAACCCACGACACAAGAGAAATTCCTAGTGAAGGCAAAGTTTGTTTGGGGTGCTATGACAGGAAACCTCCACGTGCGCCCGTGGATTGGAGTTCCATCTCGGATACGTCCGGGGGGAAGACCAGTTTTTCGGGCCGGTGCACCCTGGGATGCGGGCAAAAACTCTTCCTTAGGCACTGTGTGCCTAAGGGGTCTCTTTGCCCGTATGCGAATAGCCTGTCGTGTGGACGCTTCAACGCGTGTCCCTCTGATGAGCAGAGGGCACAGCGGCGGAGCGGGATTGCGGACGGTGAGTAATGGGTAGCTCGCCGTCCAACCAAGGACCAAGCCCGGGTCGGTGGCGTGTCGCGTTTCGCGCCAAATGCCTGCTGGGGTCGCGGGTTTTTTCTTAACCCAGGATACCGTGGCCCCGGATCGTAAAGGGCATAGGAAGGAACACGGGTGGATTTTAGTCAGTAAGAGTCTGACAGTCCCTTCCGCCCCACCCAGGGCGGGAGGACTCATTTGATGATTTTACCACCTAATAAAAAAAAATGCCTTAGATACCATATTATTATACTGTACAGGATGATTCATTAAGATACATTGCCCTACCTTTTCACTAACACGAGAAATTTATATCTGTGCTCAAAATAGAACATACAAATTGTCTGTTACTCTGTTTACACAAGCAGGTGTAATTCGTTACTAATCACCAACATTAGCTAGTTTGTGTAAAACCGTTTTAAAAGATGTCGTTGTCTTACAATAAGATGGGAAGTGATAATAATATTGAGCTCAATCCACAACATGGTGCGAAAACCTGTTTAAAGTCAAGGTATCACGGTAAAATGGCGATAAATCTAAGTATAGCCCTGACGCCGGTAATAAACTTTTCTGGCGGGATGAAAACACCATAGGTTATTTTGGTTATCGCCCCTTGTAGCAAAATAAAAAGGCTGTGTAACAGTACTTTTTTTAGCGGGTGATAAATCGTAAATGATTCTCACTCATTGGGTGGAGCGGAAGAGTGTCAGACTCTTAGTAACATCCACACTGTTCCTTCAATTGCTCTTTGCGTTTCAGGGCTGTAGAGTGTCTCGAAGATTCCCGCAGCCCTGGCACTCCAATTGTATTTGTGATTGTGAAATGTGTAATAAATACTACGTTTACGGATAACAGGTCAATACTTTATTAAAGTAGTTGACATAAACGTGTCGCGCAAAGATAATATAATTATACTTCAGTTTTTTCGATAACATTTTTATCGAAACGCCGTATTCTAGTTATTTCTGGTTTAAAACTGGATATTACTTGCATTGATTATATAAAAAGTGGATTATGCGTAATATTGTGATTTTTAAATGTGTCTGAAATCCGATAACTTCTTTTGCGCCATATACTTACGTAAAAGCTTATTTTTTACGCTCATCTTGACTGAAAAGTATTAAAAGAACTACAAACCTGAGCAACTACATCAGATTGAACGTCACCGTCGTAGTTCTTACAGGCCCACACGAAGCCGCCGGCGCCCTTGATGGCCTGCGCCACCATGTCGTCGATCAGCCGGTGCTCATACCATATCTTCGCGTCTTCGAACTGCTTCTTGTAATCACTGTTAATCAACGATAAAACGACTTACTGCAGCGGATTCATGAAGCATAGATTAAATCGCTGATTTGATTACAAAAAGTCCCAAGTGGTTTTTAATCTCTAAATCAGTGGCACAGTATTACGTAAGTTTTTTTTTAATACCTTTGATAAATTTCTTCGAAAATGTCCTTGAAACGGCCGTCGTATTTCTTGAGAATAGTGTTCTTAGTAGATAGATATAGAGGCCATTTCTTCTGCAACGCCACCTGATCAAAGACAATACGCATTAATGACGCGAATGCAAATTAATGAGTACAAATAGTAATGTAAATTCTCAACAAGTTCGTGTTCGATATTTATTAAGATTCATTGAAGCAAGGTCGCGGCGACCGTACAATTAAAGTGCCCGATAGTTTTGCCCTAGTGCGTCGTACTGATATATTTTTCTCGTTTTCTTGTTGGAAAACAAAACAAGTAACAAAGCTGTGAACTATTTTTTAATTTCGATAAAGCATTCTTTACGTCCGGGTTAATGAGTTCAAACGATAATCTTATCAACATCTGACCAGACAATGCATAATTATAGGTTCAAACCTGGAAACTGGAATGAGCGAAGGCACGAATAGACTCGTCAGTGTTGTACATGGCCATGGCTACCCCTGGTCCCTTGAAGTCAAACAGCTGCCGCCTCTCAACTGTTCCGTCTTCTGTTGTGTAGACTAACTCAACCTGTGAAAAAGAAAAAATAAGGCACAAAAAGTATTGAATGCAATTACACTTTTTAAAGAAATGAAACTCCAGCTTCGAAATAATATTTAACTTTTTTTCTTATTCTCATAATCGAAAATGAAATATAAAATGTCAGTTTTTACCTTGCCAGGTTTCGGTACTACTAAATCTTGTGCCTTGTATTGGTCTCCGTGTGCGTGACGGCCGATGACCATGGCTTTGGTCCAGCCAGGGACAACTCTTGGGATGCTCTTGCAAAGGATTGGCTCACGGAACACCGTGCCGCCCAGAATGTTACGAATCGTCCCATTCGGACTCAGCCACATCTTTTTCAACTTGAATTCTAAAATTAAACAAAAAATCATTCTTAATTCTCCTATTGAGATTCAAAGTGCTACGTTCTGCATGCTAATACAATACAAATTACATCATTTATATACGGTTACGAAGTTGAACGAATATTGAAGGGTTATTGGCATTAGTTTAGTAGTATGTTTGACATTACAGCTAATTTGCATGATCTATGTGTGTTTCCTGTTTCGCTTATATTCTGCATAAATGGGATCGTACCTTCGACCCACAGCCAGAGGGCAGACACTCCAATAAAATACACGTGCCATTATGCATCATCGTAATTCATATTACAATGTAAAATAATACAACTAAGTGATAAGTGACGATAAAATTAAAAATATTGTTAGGCATAGGTAATCATCAACTATTCATAACATATACGGGTTTTTTTGGACTACCGCTGTTCACGTAGCGCGTTATCATAATTCGTGTGATAGCTGTGAAATAATACGTAACCCGTAATAATGATGTATGAGTTTATTGTTAGATTATCAGGCATTCTATACAGCAAAAAAAGATTTCGACACAACCGGGCATATAAAAATTCGTTCATCTTTGCCGCACTGCCCGGCCCTTATTTATGCGTGCTGTCCACCGCTGAAAAATGCCTCTTTTGCTCTAACTACAATTCCCAATCCATTGATATTCTGGGTTCGACTAAAATCCATAAATTCCTTTAATCTAGCCCTTCACATTCCAGGCTCACAGTTGCTGGTTTAACAGTCCAGCGACCCAAGACTGTCCCGCCACATGAGACTTGAGTAAAAGACTCCAAGCTTTTCCTTCTACAATGATCTAAGACTTAAAAAAAGGTTTATTTAATAAATATAAGTACCTTCGACTCTCTGCTCATCTGGAGTGATGGTGGCGCACTTGATGCCGACATTGTGCTTGAGGATTGCGTGAGCAGCATCGATGGTGACCTGGTCATCAGTGGCGTCACGGTGAGGCAAGCCCAGATCATAGTACAAGCAATCCAACTGTGGAAATATTTCATGATATTAATCTCATCAAGTAACAGATAGAGCGGGATGGCCCAGATCGACCCCGACTTACGAGATGTAGGTCGTGAGTTCGAACCCAGCCAGGCGCATTACTTTGAGTAACCACCACTGCTCTCAAAACGATGAAGGAAGAATGGTGCGGAAACCGGTATGTCCCTAGAACCAAAAATTTGAAGACGTCTGACGTCTACAAATCCGCACTGGGCCCGCGTGATTGATTGTGGCCTACTCCCTCCCACAGAGTGGAAGACTTTGTGAGAACATTATAGGCTGACGATGATGAAGTAAATGATACCAAATCGAGATCCGAGGCAGTTAACACCGAGTCTCTTATGCACGTATTTTCTTTTTCAATACATATGTACACACTTTCTTAGTTATTCATGGACATCACTGATATCTTGAAGGAAAACATCGTGAGGAACCGGACTTGTATTTTCAACAATATAATTATGTCCAAAGTAATGTGAGGCCATGGAAGTCCTAGTGCGTCTTAATTAACTGACACCAGAGAGTGGCCACATTCCACTCCAAAAATAAAGATTACTATGGAATGCATATAGATGGTTGCCACACTTAGATAAAGTCATTAATTGTACTCAGTTTACTAGGCAGGTAACTCCTACAATACAACCTAACCAGAGACTGTGGCTATAGAATGACTATGTGTAATTAAAACCGGCCAAGTACGAGTCGGACTAGCGCACAAACAGTTCCGTCTAATAAAACTTCGAAAAAATCGCGTTTAACGTTTGTGAGACCTCAGATTACTTAAAGAAAAAGCTCCTTTAATATTTATCTTATTCTGTTTTTTAGTATATGCTGTTATAGCGGCAACAAAAACCTAATAGGCCAATACATCATCTGTGAAAGTTTCAATTGTCTAAATATCACGATTCATTAGAAACAGTCTGGTGACAGACGGACAAGGCTGACAGGGTCCTTACCCTTTAGTTATGTAATCCTAAAAGGCACCAGAAAAAATGCGTCATAATTATGTCCTCGTCCTTGGCATTGCATAAGTGCTGTTATACCGATGAATATTCAAATAGATGGCATAAACTTTGCATTTACAGTCCATTTAAATATTTACTTCGATCCATAACCTCATAATCAGCATAATAATGTCCCTATGAGTGGGCACGATTTTACCACGCACGCCCAGTGCAAGTTGGTAGATGTCTTAGGACTTCGAATTTTTGAATATAGGATCTCAGGACCTAGGATTTTTTCCTACGGCGTTTATAAATTACGTAAAAGTTAAGCGTAACTTCGTAACTTGTTACCATAGGACCACCACAGCATCCACAGCTCGCAATATTTAACTAAAATAAGTAATGCGCGAAAGCGAGGCCGCAGCGTTGAAACTGCAGTTTTGTTTATTTGAGTGGATTTTCATCTTTATTAAAACTGGGGACAGGGTATGGTTTCGCAATGCAGATGCTCTACCCAACGAAGGTCATCATTATCTTAACTTGTGCTGTATCAAAGTAATTATTTGATAATCAATTACAAAATACATGTATAAATATTTTCTAACATAATTACTTAGGTAAAAATAATAAAATTTAATACACACAAGAGATAAACTTTGTGTGATAATGATAACAGTGTGCAAGACTAAATGAGAACTAGAACATAATGGTAACATTGGCACAATAAAATTGTGATAACAAAACTTAGCGGCGCTACAACAATGATAACCTGCTTTTAAATGTCAAACTATTGTACTGCCCTTTCTTTTCCCCACATCAGCAATCTAACTGCAACCTTATTACATAGCAGCTAAAGGTGATTTTGACACAGATGCATAACTAAATTACCTGCACTTACCATTATAATCTCTGCACTACCCTTGGTTAACTGGTAAAGAAGACCTAAGGATAAACTACACCTTTGTGCCTTTCATGTGCAAAAAGTTAAAATAAAAAAAAAACTTTAAAAGGACTGTGTCAGGGGTAAGTAATATATGATATAACTACAAAATCTCTAAAATTTACAAGAGATAACAACTGAATATATAATTTTATTTGATATAACGATCTGTTAATATAATAAACGATTGACATAATTTTAAAATGACTAATTTCTATAAGCATAACAATCAATGAATTTAAAATCGTTTAGTATACCGCTCAAAAGACTTAAAACTTAGTTGGTCTAATTTTTTTTTTCTTCCTGGCAAGTAATCTAACACTGATGTACCTAGTAATAGTACCACCTGCCATGAATCTTCGCGGAGCCCCGCTACGCGGGGCTCCTATTTCTGCGTACAGGGTTTAAAGTAACCTAACACGAAGGGGATGGCGGGGTCTTTCAGACCCCGCCATCCCCTTCGAACCTAACCTGTCCGTGTCGGAGTGCCCCAAGTCCCGAGCTCGCTTCGCTCGCTCTTGCATCCTAGGTCAAATAACTGATTACTACCTGTCATGCGGGCTCGACGGAGCCCCGCTTCGCGGGGCTCCTATTTCTGCGTACAGGGTTTAAAGTAACCTAACACGAAGGGGATGGCGGGGTCTTTCAGACCCCGCCATCCCCTTCGAACCTAACCTGTCCGTGTCGGGGTGCCCCAAGTCCCGAGCTCGCTTCGCTCGCTCTTGCATCCTAGGTCAAATAACTGATTACTACCTGTCATGCTGGCTCGTCGACGGAGCCCCGCTTCGCGGGGCTCCTATTTCTGGGTGCAAGGTTTAAAGTAACCTAACACGAAGGGAATCCCCTTCGATCCTAACCTGTCCGTGTCGGGGTGTCCCAAGTCCTGAGCTCGCTTCGCTCGCTCTTGGATACAAATTTTTTCTAATAACAATAGCAATCGTGAAGGCAAAAAATCAAAGTTTAAAGGATAAGCCAAAGTCATCAAAGAAAATAGTTTAAACGTTAAATTATATGTTTCAAACGTTAAATGTAATGATTTTCGCTTAAATAAACGTTATATCAAATAAAATTATATGAAATGAGTTTTAGAGTAACACAAACATTATGTGTAGAGAAATTATATCAACCGTTGGTATATCTCACGTTGATTATATCATGTGAACGTTATTGAAATGAAAATATATCAAATAACTTTATATAAAATGAGACGCACCCCTGTGTCAGTGCCTGTCCTCAGAAAATGTATACAATAAAATAAATATTTAAAAAAAAAAAACAAAAAACCCGACTGCGTAAAAAAACTAAAGAGAGAAACAAGCCCAGTAGTTTAGATTTCACTCATTCACACTCACAGTCGGGGCCCATTCAAATTATACCAATCAAATCTTCCCAAGGGGCCCCCGACTGTGAGTGTGAATGAGTGAATTTATCATTTATCAGTCCAAATTAAATTGAAACATATAAGTTATATATATTTTGGTAAACCATTTTTAAAATCCTTTAATTTGATACCCCACTTGATAGAATGTGAGATTTTAAAAAAATATTTTTAGTTCGGAACCCTTTGCACATGAGTTCGACTTGCACTTGGCTAGTTTTATGTACCCAGTGACACTCTCACGTTTAAGACGAATCTAACGACACCTCTCAAGTTAAAATCCATCAAGCTGTTTAGGCTGCAGAGCAACACACAGAAACATACATACACTCGAAAAACATAACCCTCCTGGCGCAGTCGGGTAAAAAGATGATTAATGTACTACCTGCTAAACCTTAAAAAAAACCTTTTGGGGTCTCCTATACATTGAAATCTGTAATAGACAATAGCCCAGAAACAAAAATACCATTAGCAGACAGTATTTTTTTTAACTTGCAAAAACTCTACAATCGAAAAATATAATATGTTAAATGATCAAGTACATACCTTGGGAGTCTTGATCATTTAGGTAATTTAAGGCAATCTCTGTAATAATTACACTTTAAATAGAGTATCATTAAAATTAACTTTTATTCAGTATACAGTAAGCAAAGGTAGGTAGCAGGTGCGCTCTTTTTTAGTTGTGTAGTCTATTTATCGAGGAAGGGTTTAATATAACATCATGCTATGACCGGACATGAGAAGCGGGTCAAACCGTGGGGAAAAGCTAGTTTTCAATATGGACTGCTTTTTTTATTTTTCTTACCTTAACATAAGGGAATATAAGCTTCTCTTTGATCATGGACCAGATGATGCGGGTCATCTCGTCACCATCCATTTCAACAACTGGGTTCTTAGCCACCACCCTCTTTGCCGTTCCATCTAAAAAAGAAAATATTTTAAGAATATTTTCACACATCATATTCAGCTTTAGAATTATTTAGTAACTAAGAAATATTACAAAAAAAACCTGTACTAAAAATCTTGTGAATGTATGTTTGGATGTATATGTATGTTTGTTACTCTTTCACACAAAAACTACTGAATGAATTTGGATTATATTTGGTACACAGATAGTTTAGAACCATAGAATATTTTCAATCCAAATTTTTATGTTCTTGTCTCTTAACAAGCGGGAGTCCGGATCAACGAAACCCTACTATATATAAAAACTAAAATATTTACAGGGGTTTCAATAGAAAATATTTTTCTACTATTCATGGTACAAACAAGTGCTTTAAATTGAAGCTAATTGACCAGGAACAAAGAGTAGCATAATACTATAACTAGTGCGATGCGAGCACGCTACTCATCAACGAACAAATAAACATTAATTTAGACAGTCTCTAAAACTAAATTCTTTGACCTATGGCATGGGCCAAAGTTCTAATTTCAATAGTATCAATTGACGATCAATTTATCAGGCACACAACTAGATCTACTGCAAATTAGGCATACAATTTCATTTAGAAAATATACAAGTTTCATTCATATGCAGTCAAATAAATACCACAGTTACCTAACCAAAAAACTAGCCATGAATAAAAGCATACTTACAATTTCTCGTTTGGGTGGTGGTAAGTTCTGTAACATATTTAAATAATTTTCTGCTGTTGCTGGCCATTTTAGAAAATTAAAAACGTGGCGCTTCTACTTCAGTAATTTATCACAAAACCCAACGATTTCACACAATCAAATGACAGAATCTTTCTGCCAAATGTCAGTACCGGCCGGGAGTGTGGATGAATGAAATGACAAGAAAGAAAGAAAAAGCAAAAGCACACATGCACAGGTTGGCCAATGGCTTGATACTAGTGATGCGCTTGTATTTTTATCGAAAGCGTTTCGTAAATTAAATCTTTGTCTTTTCTTGCATTAAAAAATTATTAAAGATCCCATCAATATTATTTGGATTTACATCAGTGATCTTCATTATTGATCTTCATCTTCTGGCGTCTATTTAAAACTGGAACAATAGACACTTCATTCGAGATGAATAAATAAATAACACCGGTCGACAAATGAAAAAAAAATTTTTGCGCATGGGTTTTACTTATCATAATCTGATTATACAAACATATTTATTCAAAAAAATGTGATAACAAATCAAAAATATTTGCTTTAAGAGTTTTTTTTCCAAAGCTGTCAGAGGCGAAAATTAAAGCTGGAGTCTATGTGGGCGCTCTAATAAAAAAAAAACTAATTGTGATATTTTCCTGAAGTTACTTAGCATTGAAGAGAAAGAAGCCAGGGACAGTTTTAAGGCAGTAGTTTATGGTTTTATTGTAAACCCTAGAGCTGAAAGTTATGACGAGCTGATCACTGACACAACTACTAAATTTTTTCATCATCGGAAGTGGAATGTCTCTAAAGACACACTAAAGATGCATATGCTACATTCTCATTTGGATAAATTTAAAGATAACATGGAAGCTTGTACGGAAGAACAAGAGGAACGCTTCCATTAAGACAATTTGAGATTTGACAAGCATTTGAGAGACGTTACCAAGGCCAGTACTGAAAGGGAAATGATGGGAGACTATATTTGGGGGTTATAAGAGAAACTTCTACTGAAAATAGCAGGAAAACTAAAACTATTATTTACTTAATAGTTTAACTTTATTTTAAAACTTATTTTGTAAAAATTAAACATGAATGGATGTACGGTTTCCTGTGTAATAACTCATCTCTGTGTCAATTTCTAGGTATTTTCATTGATTTTCATTTTCCCATTTTTTACTCATAAAAGCAAATTCAAAACTTTTTTTTATTCATTTTCTTATTTCTAGATATACAAGCAATAAAAATAACTTAGGTAGAACCCGTGCGCAAAAATGCTGTAGAATAGTTTTGCTTAATTTTTAAATCAAGTAAGTACATAATTAAAATGATAATAAAAAGATACAAGTTCAGCTACAGAAAAATTACGAAATATTCATCGAGATACTGTAAGTAACAGACATACTAAATTATGATATTTGTCTGTACGGCGCGGCGGGTTTCACCAGTCTGGGTTTCATGGAGGACGATGGAAATATTAACCGACCAACTAAATATTAAATTAATGCTAAAACCAGATTATTATTATATAAACCTTTTTTTACTGTTGAAACAATGTTTATAAATTAAGTTACATTCAATTATTAAAACTAGGTGAAAAAAATATCGAAATACTTGACGCTTCAGTGCATCACTAGATTCATTTTAGGACGCCACTCAGGGTTGTAACTCAAAAAAATTCTACTATTCTAGGAGATTATGAATGTTTCAAATAAAAAGCCATTTCCATTATCATCACCACAGACTACTTAGAGATACTACGTATATCATCACGTAATTTTTTTTTTCCAAAACAAATAGTTGCCTTTGAATATTGCTACCCCATCACATGCGCATAATACTGGGATATAACCTAGTGTTTATCCAGGTAATAGACTATGTGTATCAAAAATCTAAACCACACTGTAGATTTTGTCTAAAAGAGTAAGAAACACACATGCATACCCAAAAACCTTTATAATAAAAAAAAAGTGCAGTGAATGGGGATGGCAACTCAAAGCTAATCGTAGATGGCGCTGCGATAGTTGGTCCCCACGTCTACCTTGTACAAAAAAACAAACAAGATTATTTGTTATAAAAATTGAGTATAAATACAAAACAAATATGGAAAATTATTCGTCATGCAAGTACTATATACTAAAAGAAGAATTAAGACGCCGCGGCGCATCTACAAGAGAAAAAAAGTGATTTAATTGAGTGGTTATACATTTGATTTTACCGTAATAAATCCACAATTACTTGTAGTTGAGGTTTCAATTTTTGAGTTTAGGTATGTTTTACCTGTCCTCTCCTTTATCAAGAATATAATGCTGCTTTTGACTTTCTATTTTGATAAAATATCATAATGTTTTAAGTCAGTAATTTTAACCTTTTTTTCTATTTAGATTCGAGAAATATCACAATATATTTAATTTCTTAACACCACAACTATTACAAAACTCGTTCCAGGTGATAATTCTTCGATTTTCGAGCGATGCAATACTGGTACATAACCTCCAAAAGAAAAGTAGATATTATTTTGAAAAGTGTATTCCATCATTTTTACAGCTTATTACACAACATCTAGTCATTTTACATCAATAAATGTTTTTTTTTTCTGAAAATTCCTTTGATTTTACAGTTCTTTGGGGACCAAACTGTCATTTTCACTTTGACACTTGCCTTCCCCATTGTCCTGTGACCAGCCGATGAGATAGTAAAATGACAATACAAAGTGATTGTAAGAATAATATTATCATTCCTTTTGTATAATCTGCTCATCACTCACTCTAACTGACAACTGTAGGCCATTTTTTCTGTTAGGGTGGGCCGTTTCGGGGTCCGGGGACCGTCTGTCGCGGAACCGACTGGAACACAAAGTGCAACAGAAGGAACAGGATAGAATTTTTTACCCTTGCCCCTCAAAAAGCGAGAGAACTCGTGCGTGATACATTATATCCATAAAAATAATAGTAATGATAGTAGAAATGGAAATAATAAACTAACAACCCTGAAAACGTCAAACTGTTACGACGTCGAGTTGCACACACACATGGGCACTCAGTCAGTCGCTTCGATTCGTCCGCCCGCCCGCCCTCGCTCGCCGTCTGCCTGCTGTTCGGACCGATCGCCGCCCGGTACTATATTGTGGTTATTCTCGTTATCGAATCGAGTGAGTAAATTGCAAATGCCAACGTAATCGCAATACCGGGCACGCCGGGCCGCGGGTGTCGTGTCTGGGCATTGATTAAATACCAAGCAAAATACAGAATAATTAGTATTTTGGTGTCCCCGTTTCAATTTTCACCCGTGGTGGTTTTGGTTTATCTGTCTAAATATATTTCCTTTGTAACTTTGTCAACGTTTTCAACCACGACAAGCTCAATTTCACTCAAAGCAGTTATTCAACGAACATTTGAGAGATTTGTCCGATTTGCCGAGCAAGGGGTCTACAGACTACGCTGCGGCCACAAGTTTGAAGCCGGCTTGGGCGCAGGTAAACGCATACATTTTTTATAAGCTCTTGTTTCACTTTTTGTAAAGATGCATGGTGATTATTGTTTTTTCATTCATAAATCAGTAGTTTCAAAAAATAAATAAAAAACATTGTTCCAGTAATTAGCATGCTATTTATAGCTGTTATGAGCTCGTTATATAGTTAGTGGCTGAAATTATACATATGTGTGACCTATATTATTATCTGCATAGTAAAAAGTGCAGAATTTATACTTTGATCAAATGAATTGGTTTATCCATACTGTTAACAGGCTGTAATTATGTAGTAGGTACCTATAAAGTTATCATATACATACACACGCGTTTCTTTATGCTACACCCCTTATCTACTGAGCTGCAAATTAACTGAAAACGCATAGTTTCAAATGGAATGAATAGAACAAAATAATACCACATTTTTAGTTAAATGTTTCAGTCACAATGTTAGTTTATTTATAATTAAAAAAAAATAATTTTTAGGGTTCCGTAGTCAACAAGGAACCCTTATAGTTTCGCCATGTCCGTCCGTCCGTCCGTCC
This sequence comes from Agrotis clavis, assembly GCA_954870645.1. Classification (NCBI taxonomy): domain Eukaryota; kingdom Metazoa; phylum Arthropoda; class Insecta; order Lepidoptera; family Noctuidae; genus Agrotis; species Agrotis clavis. The sequence goes on along the minus strand of OX940919.1, from coordinate 13,319,132 downwards.
GTCCGTCCGTCCGTCCGTCCGTCCGTCCGTCCGTCCGTCCGTCTGTCCGCAGTTTAGCTCAGAGACGCACAGTACTAGAGGGCTGTAATTTGGTGTAAATATACGGATTTGTTGTGCCAAAAAAGTGGTAAAATAAAATCTCGTAAAATATTTTTTTTAAGGGTACCTCCAGTACTTACACGTAAAGTGAGGATTTTTTTTTTCTCGCGTACCCCTTAGTGTGGGGTATCATTAAATAGGCCTTTAAAAAATAATTATAGTTTCCATTAACAGTTTTTTGATAAAAAAATTCGTTTGTGAAATATTAAGCTTTAAAGTGCTAAATTTTGATCGATTCGAGTGTCCCCCCCCCTCTACCAGCTAAACGGTTATGTTTGGGGGTGTGAAAAAATTCACAATAGTAGCATATATAACGAAGTTTAAAAGAATGTACTTGAATAATATGTTTTCTTAAACAAAATGTATCGGAGAACATGCTCTTCAACTGCAAATGTAAGTTTGTCAACTTTATTTTACAGCTTTAATAGGTATGTTTTTACGGTATGTTTTTTGGGGATAGGTAGGTTTTTATCGTCAACTATTTTTAACTAACTTCAAAAAAAGGAGGAGGTTCTAAATTCGTCGTAATCTTTTTTCTTATGTATTTTTCCTGATTTCTCAAAGACTCCTGGACCGATTTTGAAAATTCTTCTTTTTAAAATTAATTTCAGCGAATCAGTTTAATTAGTTTTTTGATGGGCAACTACGGAACCCTACACTGTGCGTGGCCCGACACGCACTTGTTTCCTACTTATTGAAAGTTTAAATCAAACTTCTCATTTAGAAAATTACAACTGCATTATCAAGTCAATTAAAAAATGCCATCTAGTTTATAATAGAAAGGCATGTTATTATCAAGAAACCAATTTCTGCCTTTTAAGGAATCAGGGTAGGCATTTGAGCATGTTCAGCACTAAACTTTCCTTCTACAAATACTACTGATATTTAGCAAATCATTACTAAATCATTGATTACTTCATATTTCAATAAAACCCAAGATTATTTCATTGGTAGATATGATTTATTGGGTTGATAAGAACATAAATAACAGCAATACAACAGGTATATTGCAGGGGTGTGTTCTGAGTCTCAACTTTAAGATGATTTGAAATTTAAGTATATTTAATAAATGCATTAAACTCTAAACATGTTAATCTTAAGTTCATGTTTGTTACAGTAAATCAAGGTGTAAAAGTAATTAGCTAATATGTCTGGGTCAACAAGATTGTTGACTATCCGCAAGCCATTGCAGCGGTCATGGCACTTCCGGCTATCAAGTTCTTCTGCACCAGCATCAGCACCCCCAACTCCAGGGGTACCATACACTAAACTTAGCATTGGAATACCTAAAGAGATATGGGAGAATGAAAAAAGGTAAAATATGATGGACTTTATTAAAAGTTGGAGACAGTTCAAAAATGCTTTTAAGACTTTATTTATTGAAATTAGTAGTTAACATTTAGGGGCATTCCCTATTAACACTTGGCTAGGACTGCAAATCTCTAGGCCCTACTCCATGTACCACCTCTTCCGCTCCTTTCTTAGCAACCATCATAATAGAGTTTACTATTTATTTAACTTTATTGTCTAGTTTAAACTGAGTAAATTTTTTTTTACCCCATGTGCTTTTAATATGTGGCCATCCTAGGCCAGACCTACTGGACCTTAGGGAAAATCTGTCACTGCCTATTTAATTTTTATTTGCAACATTACAAGCTTTCTTGGCTACAATACTTGATTACAGATTACTAACCATTGGTGTATTTCCAGAGTTGCTGTAGTACCAGCAGTAGTTAGCAAATTAATAAAGAAGGGCTTCAGTGTCAATATTGAAGAGAATGCTGGGGCTTTAGCAAATTTTCCAAACAAGAATTATGAAGAAGCAGGAGCTAAAGTTACCAGCTTAAAGGACACATTCCAGTCTGGTAATTCATTGATAACATATCCATTCATACCTTAATGATGGTTTTAGAACAATACTAATGTGTTTGTGTATTTTAGATATCATTTTAAAGGTCCGTCCACTAGTAGATAATGAACTACAAAACGTTAGAGATGAAGGGACACTCATATCATTTTTGTATCCTGCACAAAATCAAGAACTAATAAAGAAGCTTTCTGCTAAAAATGTGAATGCATTTGGTAAGATTTTCACAAATGCTTTTATTGTTAATTTGAATTTTTAACTGTTGGTTTACTCCTTTGCTCCAATGTTTTTTTTTTTTGTAGCAATGGACTGCATTCCTCGTATAAGTCGCGCCCAAGCGTTTGACGCTCTCAGCTCTATGGCGAATGTGGCTGGATATCGGGCTGTGATCGAGGCGGCGGCTCATTTTCCACGATTCTTTTCTGGTGAGACTTGATTAATCACTCTTTTTACTAGCTTTTATTTAGAACAGCACTATTGGCAGATCAGTAATAAACAGCTAAGTACTAAAGCTTTCCATGCATCCAATTGCCGCTAAAAGGGTCACCTTATTGGCCACATGTAAGGCTTTGTCATGTGTAACATTATGTATACACCAATATTCGCCGAAACCCTGCAAGTGGAATTGAAATCAAACTTAATGGGGAAAGCTTTCATCGAATTTGATCAAATCTCACACGAATGAATTATTATTTGTTGCGAATCGAAATTGTGCGTCGCGTCGTTATGTCGCCAACAAGATCAAGAAGAACGAAGAAGAGTTATCGTGTTGTCGCCTATCTGGTTTAGGTGAATAAACGTGTTATAAGTTAGTGCGAACAGAATGAATGTAGATAATTTTATAGACATATATCTGTTCCACATAAGCACAGATGCGGTTATTATATGCGTACAAATTGATCCGTTGAGATGGTTCAGCTTGGGAAAAAACTTAATGTTCCGAAACTACTTAATGTTCTATGAATGGACTGATCCGATAACATCAAGATCTAGAAAAAGTTCGGCGACACAACACGTGTGCAGCAACTGCATGGACCCTCAGCTCTGTCGTCACTTATCTCTTTCTATAATGTAATCATGGCATAAATATTAGCTCCGATAAACCAAAACGTTAACGACTCAATATAGCTTTATGTTGGAGTTGAACAGTGTTGTTAATGTGGGGTGGTGTGCAGGTCAGATGACGGCAGCGGGGCGGGTTCCTCCATGCCGTGTGCTGGTGGTGGGCGGAGGAGTAGCAGGTCTGGCGGCAGCTGCACAGGCCCGCTGCATGGGCGCCGCCGTCCGCGCCTTTGACACGCGCCCCGCAGTCCGCGAGCAGATCGAGAGTCTCGGGGCACAGTTCATCACTATGGATATGAAGGTTAGTGACCAGATTTACATGTAATTGCTACACATCTTTTCTCATTATGTTTTCTTTTTGATGATTAGAAAGGTATTGGAATAAAAGGAAAGCAAAATATAATACTAGTTCTGATTGTGACTGTTTAGTGTCTTGAGGAAAACTGTAAAAACAGTGAAGAACAATGAAATGTCTATTAGCACGAACTGTCTGCCATCTCAATTAAACATGATTAAAGTCAGTGTAATTACAAACATTGTAACGGCATCGCTTCGGATCGAGATCGGCTTGTAAAAATAAGATGAGATGTCGAACCGTTGCAATGCTTGTACTTATATTATTAGGAGCTTAATCATTCTCAAGGTTAGCCCAACCAACTGTCGTCTACTGTGGAGCACCAAATTCTACCTTTAGTCTGCTTGCTTTCCAGTTACAGTCATTATAATCATACTTGTGCTTCTTTAGCTGTTCTCTCCAGTAATTAATAAGACCGATTATTAAAGTAGGTAATTCGTTTTCTGGAATCGAAAAAGTGATCTTACGAGTTATGTTTTCTGTAATTATTATTCGCAGTCATAACATCTGAACAAACGTAGTATCCATATGAATTATGATTCATAATACAACTCTCTCTACTAGCTTTTACTGAATACAGTGCGTACAATGAGTTCTCGCGGCGTGACCTATATCTGCGTTTGAGATGGATACATCATGTGTGTTACATTATGCTGGATATGTGGTCAATGACTGCGGTCAAAGTATATGGATCACGTTTCTCTTGACCGCAGGCTTGTTCTATACGGTGTGCCACGTGTATTGTGTTATAAGGGTATTTGTGCTTATAATACTATTTGTTTACAGAGGTGGGTGTACCCTAATCCTAGTGGTTGGGGTGCAGCGTCCACCCTGCCCTTGGCTGCTATCGCCAATGGTAATTTCCAAATCAAATGACTCGTAGTTATAGATACGTAGTCACGTAATATTTATTCACTTTATTTGTAACATTTGTTTTGTTCCGCTAAATGTTATGTAAATTGCAACATTCAATGCACCAATCCTTGAGTAGTTATTGTTATCTCTACGTGATTTGCTACTTTAATTTTGTTTATTTTCTTTCATTCATCATCTATATGGCATGCTCATAGTGGTAATTGAATGTTAGCGCTACATATTTTACTCGAAATGTATAATATCTAACAAAATCATATAAAAATACTTCGACCTTAACATTTCATTTTCAAAAGATCAGTGAATAACGAATGTATTTTTATACACTCACACAATGACACTCCCCCAAATCGACCGGAATAACGACTTAAAAAAAAAACACGTTTGCAAGTTGTAAACCTTGAAACATTTCATTTTGGTTTATTACCGGAGATAATGTAAATACACTCAATTTACTTACGTTACACACTCATACAAATTACGGTCTACGTTATGACGTGGTGTGAACATTCTCTGACCGATAAAAGCAAATAGAGGCCGATAAAAGTTCACGAAGTTTTGTATTTTTAATGATCTTTTACGTAATGCAAATTCAAATAAGAAGATATTACAGTTTGTATTCTGAAAACAAGGTCGTCAAATACGCCAAAAAGTTTCGCACATTAACGATCCTTAGGGGCCGTCCATTAATCACGTGAGGTTCGAAATGGGGGGGAGGAGGTCTATATAAAACCACAAAACATCACAGGGGGGGCGGGGGGGGGATTTAGTAATTTAGCACGTGTATTTATTTTTTCGGGATACCTAAACGAACACTTGTCTTGTTCACGTAAATGTTTTATAGCAAAAATAAAATTTGTTTGTTTTTGGCCACACGCTAACCACTAGGAAGCCACTGGGTAGAATAATAAAATAGATTATAACCAAACCTGTATTTTATGAATATTTAAAAATAGTTACAAAATTTTTAGCTAGGAACTAAAATACACGTGATATAGAAAGGGGGTTGGGGGGGGGTAGTCTTTAACCTCACGATATATCACCAAGGGGGTGGGGGGGTACAAAAAAAGCAAAAAAAAACATCACGTGATTAATGGACGGCCCCTTATTCGAATTAAGTTCGACAGCCATTTGTTTAGCGCAAGTTGAATGACCGTTTTAATGTGTGTTTATTTGCGTCGTTTAGGAGGAAGGCGCTGGAGTAGGCGGATATGCGAAGGAGATGAGTCAAGAGTTCCTCGACGCTGAGAGGGCACTCCTGGGCAAGGAAGCCAGGACTTCTGATGTAGTTATCAGTACTGCGCTTATTCCTGGGAAACCAGCACCGGTTTTGATTCTTGAGGTAAGTATCTTGCCTACTATAGTCCACTGCCTGACATCACACAACATCATAAACAGTGCCAGATTAATACAGTAACAGGAGTAGCAATTGCTTACGGGCCTCGCGCTTAAGGGGCCCACGTCATGTATACCCCCCCCCCCCTCATCTAGGCGGGACCCGGGGCTCGCCAACCTCCGTCATGTCAGCAAAACTTTTTTTTTAATTGGTTTGTTTCTTTTTAACCGACTTCAAAAAAAGGAGGAGGTTATCAATTCGACTGTATTTTTTTTTTTTTTTTTTTTTTTTATGTTTGTTACCTCATAACTTGCGACTGGGTGAACCGATTTTCATGATTCTTTTTTTATTCGAAAGCTGGTGCTTCCCGTGTGGTCCCATTGTCACCATTTCAGGATCTGATGATTGGATCTTGGAGAAATCGAGGGCAACCCTCAAATTTTATTGGCTGACACATAGTTTTTCGCAAATCTTATGAAGTAATTCAAGTATTTGCGTATGGAAATCATCATCTCATGTACCTGAGCTGATGATGGAAGGTACAACTCCTCAAGTAAGAAAACTATGTTTGTATTCGCATATCTCCGGAACTACAAGTCCGATTTAAGTAATTCTTTTTTTGTTGTACTAGGTATCGTTCAACTTAGGGAATACTGCAAGTTTCATCAAAATCGGTTCAGTAGTTTTTGAGATAGGGAATGAATTAAAGAGATGTTAACGATGTTATTACCGGTGCTACGGATTACAAAATTCTAGTGCACATGTAAGAAAAATGATGTATTTGACAAGAATTTTGGTTGAATATTTAAACTAAAAAGAGTAAAATAAATACTTTTTCTAAAAAAAATGTGACCGCCTTCAAAAACAACCACAAAAAAGGGTAAAATAACCTACAAAACTTTTCTTTCGGAAGTCGGTGGCAAAAGAGACAATGAAATTAATAAAAGAAGTCACCGACTTCCGAAAGAAAAGTTTTGTAGGTTATTTTACCCTTTTTTGTGGTTGTTTTTGAAGGCGGTCACATTTTTTTGTGTTTCATTGTTAAGTTGCTATGCCGCAAAACTACAATAAAAAAAAAGTTCGAACAGCTTCTGAATAATAATATGTATCGCCATGGTGTTAATGTAATTGACTTGCCAAACGCGTGAACTATCTTAACACAGTAAAAATGGATTACAACGAATTTGTTATCATAAGGTTAACAGTGTTGTTTCAAATCGTCGATAACGTATTGACGTTCTGTTTTACGTGCTGTGAAACATGAACACGCTGTATAATATGTACAATAATTGGCTATATTATTTTTACAACTTAGGTGTTTGCGTATCCAATTGCGCGTATGATTACTGAATTACTTCGATGTGTTCGTTGACCCTAAATTGAAATTCAATATAGTAGCACCATATAATATAGCAATTTATGAATGCCATAACTACCCTGAAGGAACAGGTAGACGGCTACGGACTGTGGTAGTAATTTATGATGTGGTAATAACTTCAGTTCACACGTGATCATTATAGAGCTTGTAACAGCGCCGAAGTATCGGAAACACAAAACAAATAATAATCATGGTAAATATCCTGTTTTAAATCTTAATAATAGTGTGATGTGGTACTCATATACTTCGCCAGTTTTGTTAAAGTTCCATGTAAAAAGTGCGTTACTAGTATTTACACTCGAGAGCAAAATAAGGAATCACTTACTTCGATTCCGCGGGATCTAACTAGTTACGAATAATAAGAATGGTACCATTTTAAAAGTTTAACTGTTAACTTTAAATTGATACATTTGCATTGATTGAAATTCATTCAAATCTCGCCATTTTTTAAGGAGCTCTTTCGGATTCCAAGTAAGAGATTCCATACTTTGGCTCACCAGTGTATGGATTCGGGCAGAATTACACATTCAGAGCTGCTACTGTATTTCCGATGGTAAAACTCAGTACAGTTCACTTTGATGAACCTGGGAGTCGATCTGAGTTTCAACAGTAGCGCTTTCTACCACTGAGCCAACAAGGCAGTCACGATACATATTGTTTATATGACTGTTATCAACTTATCAATGTTCGTCTACACAAATATGGGGCAGTCATGTAACATTGATATTTAGTAAATATGGAAACACAAAAAAGTTTAAAATAACCTACCTACAAAATAACTTTTCTTTCGAAAGTCGGTGGCAAAAAAGTCAATGAAATAAAAACAAAGTCATCGACTTTAGAAAGAAAATTTGTGTGTGTAGTACTTATCGAGGAAGGCTTTGAAACATCGCGCTACGACTGAAGAAGCTGAATAGCGAGCGTGACACCATGAGGAACAGCTGCTGATGTCAAAAATAAATCGCTGATTGCAATAACTTGATAAAATTGAATTTGATTACGTTTGATCGTGATATTGACTTGATTAAATAGAACGAGGACTGAAGCTATGCCTTAGTGCCTTAGCAACTAATTGATATCAATTATAACGTTGGCTGGAAATGTTGAACAATTTGGTATCAATTGATCAATGGGGAAGGCCGGTCAAAGCTAATTGTAGATGGCGCGACCATAGTTAAGTCCTAGCCCACCAATGAAGTAATACTATTTTGAAGTACCTATAAGATTTGCACCAATGACGATGCTTGGAACAAGCTATACTAGCGCCATTCGTTTCCCAGTTGCTATCTCCACTATTTAGTCCACCCAGCGAATATACAGATCAAGTTTTTGAAAACATTGACGATCGTATTTACCGCTAAAGATAGTGATGGGGAATTTCTGACTTTACCGTTAAACTATTTAAAAAAAAATCGTTTAAACATCCGACAATTAACGGCACGGTTGGCGCAGTGGCTGACAGATCGACTGCTGCGCCGCTTGTCACGGGTTCGGTACCCGCATGGAACCAATATTTGTATCACCTACAAGAAGTGGTTCCGGGTCTGGGTGTTTGTTTTTATGTTTGGAAACTCACCCACGATACAGGAAAAGATAAAAGATACTAAAGCAAAAATCGCCACACATCAATGTCTGTTAAACATATGGCTATTGACTTTTTTGAAGAAATATATTATTTTTCTTTGATTTAGGATGCCGTGCGCGACATGGCACCCGGCAGCGTCATAGTAGATTTAGCAGCGGAGATGGGGGGCAACATACAGACAACAAAGAAAGGAGAGATCACAAAAGTGCACGGTGTCACGCACATCGGTCTCACTGACATGCCCAGTCGGATGCCTGCGCACGCGTCTACGTTATATGCTAACAACATCTCAGGGTTCCTCTTCAGCTTAGGTAAGTAATTTTGCAGCTGATTAGATAAATTTCTGTTTATATTCATTCTCCTTGAAGTATTCGAGCTGAAAAAATATTTACGCAAAGTCGTAAATCGACTTGATATGTTAAGACTTCAGAAACTTTTGGTAACAAAGAAAAAATGTTTTTAGACATTTTGTTAATAAATATGTCTGTCTCGTCTCAAGGTACAAACGATCATTTCCACATCAACTTGGAAGATGAAGTGACCCGCGGGGCCATAGTCCTGAAGGCTGGAGAGCTTCTCTGGCCGCCCCCGCCTCCACCGAGCATGGCCACTGTACAAGCAGCCACCACACCTACAGCAGTCGCTAAACCAGAACCTCCTAACCCATTCAATGAGACATTGAAGGACGCTTTCTTGTATTCTACAGGTGGGTCTTAAAAACAAATGAAATGTTCATATTATTATACCAATTTTAAATTATGAACAAAGAAATATCGTGATTTGAAAAATTTCCTCTTTAAATTATAACTCAACATCTACACTTTCCACAACTACGACTATTGAGCGACTGCCTATATCTGCCGTCCAACCCAGTAACTGGGTAATACAATACCCCTTGATGAGACTGGTTGTCAGACCGGGACCAATGGCTTTACGTGCTTTCGAAGACACGAAGAACTCTCGCTATGATAGATGGTTACCAATCCACAGATCGACTTCTGCAACCGCGGCCTAATCTGGAAAGTCGGCCTGTGCGGCTATAATTATGTCCTTTTTACATTCTAACTGATTCTAATAATGTTTTTATTACAGGAATGGCCAGTTTGATTGGTCTGGGCCTGGCGGCACCTAACCCTGCTTTCACCACAATGACGACCACACTTGCACTGTCAGGTAAATACACATGCTTGATTGTATCCTAAGAATAAACCTTTGAGCTATAAACGTATATTGATATGTTGCCTGTCCTTCCAATTTCAAGTTTACTATGCATTTTGTACAAACAGTGTAGTAGTCATGACCCCAATTCAAAACTGTAATGGCGTTAGATCCACACATGTTGCTCTTACACAGATAAGAAATGCAGTTGAACGCAATTTTAGAACATTGCAAGTCAAGGTGATACATGACGAGTTCAAGAGTTATCAAGGTCATGATTGTTACTGAATATTGAAAGCGCTTTAATGTGCTAAAATGGTCAATTTCGCCCTAATTTATATTCACTATTTTCTTTCTCCATGCTGAATTTAACCTTGTAGTCTTCTAAATTAAACCGGCCTAAAAGTGGGCTATGAGTTTGTCATCTTCGGAAGCGTCCATCAGTTCCTGTAATGAGCATTTACGGGACACGATATTAAGCCGGGTTTTCAGTGCAAGCGGAGCTGATCCCATTGACTTCTTTTATTTCGTAAGAGAAACTGCTTAAGTGTTTTTCCACCAACAAAGAGTTGAGCGCAAATGACTCAGCGGACAAAAGGGGCATAAGAGTAAAAACGAGCTTGTTCTGGCAATCAGACGTTGTATGTTCCGCCTGACCATTTTCCGCATTAAGGTGCATTCACACTCATCAGTCACCGTCACGTCACGTCACCGGCCCGGTTTAATAAACAAAATGTTTCTACTCTCCTAGTATGACTTTGTTCCCATACGTAGGTCACCGACCAGTCACCGGCACGTGATCTATCAGTCACGTCATCGGTCAGACACGTCAAATAATATTTCCATACACGTTTAATTCGGTGAAGTGAAGTGACTGATGTGTGTGAATGCACCTTTACCCTTTCAGCGCTTTCACATTAGACGATAACGGTAACGACAGGACATCGGCAGTTTCCTTATACACCTTTGTACTTTTGCTCTCGCCACTTCGAATACCGCGCGCCGCTTTGACGATTCGTTCGGAGAAAACCGCACGCGTTTTCGCCACTGGCGGCGCCTCGTGGCGTGTTTCAAACATCGCTATACATTTGATCTTACCTCTCGGTGCCCCGCACTAAGCCACCGCTTAGCGACAAGGGCTTGAATGGTCCGTAAGATGGCATGCTACGCTCGCAGTAGTACTAAAACCTTTTCTTTGATCAGGCGTGGTGGGCTACCACACAGTGTGGGGCGTGGTGCCCGCGCTGCACTCCCCGCTCATGTCGGTCACGAACGCCGTGTCCGGCATCACGGCCGTCGGCGGCCTGCTGCTCATGGGAGGCGGGTACCTGCCTGAGACTCCAGTACAGGTAATTAAACAGATTTATTTATAGCTATGTGGCCTAGTTTATTGAACAGCGTCGTTCAATATACCTTTCCATCTATGCTATGTCGGTCGCGGGAGTTTCTCATCAGGGGTAACTATGACCCTGGAACGTAAAGGGCTATTGAAAGATCACCGTGGATTTTAGCCAGTACAAGTCTGACAGTCCCTCACATCCCCCCTTTTTTATCGTGGTAAAATCATAAAATGAGTCCTTCCACCCAGGGCAGGACGGGAGGTACTGTCAGACTCGTACTGACTAAAACCCACGGTGTCCTTCAATAGCCCTTTACGTTCCAGGGTCGCAGTAATTGGAAAAGTCCCGCCACCCCGGCAGGTTTTGGTCCTCTAGAGAGGGCCCCGTTATCATGTTGACACTCTTTGAGGCGCGTGTGGAACACAACGCGCCGTCGACCCGGGCATGGTCCATGGTTGGACATTTGGGTGGGAGGACTCATTTGATGATCATAAAACGTCTATCTGTTTCTCATTGTAGTTCTTACGTCTTATATTTTGAGGTTGTAATTTTTAATTTTAAATAGGTTCTAATGTTATCTTAGGAAATTCATCACAGGAAGTGATGAGTATGCAGTATAATTGCTAAGGAAAAACTGCTCAGTGTTTGGCACCGCACAGAGCACAAATGTTGCTAATATTATTGTTAAACCTCCCTAGAGACATGCCTCTTAGAATAAATGTCTCCCTGTGACTGCCGGTTAACGTACTTATGCGGTTTTGATTAAAGGAAATGCAGGTAACGTATTGGATTCAATACATCACCTTATTATAAACTAGCGACGACCGGCCGTATGTCACTTAAGAATGCGCTACAAGCGAAATCTTCAATTTTGGATTGGATTTTTAGAGTACTAAATCGTATTTAATTCGGAAAAAAAGTATAGGTTGGGAAACTTCATTATATTTGCGAGGGCAGAGTCAAACAGAAAACATAAAAAGACAAAATTTTCTCGATAGAAAACGATCACAAAGTTACCTCTAATTTTCACGTTTTTTTGATTTCATTCTATTTTGGTTCGTCCTACAAAAATATAAATTAGACAGGATCAATATGAACACAATTACGTAGCCGAGGGACGTGTATGGCACTTTTTTGAAATATTGTTTATAATAAAAGTTATCATTGTTCTTAGCACTCGGCGCTTACGACGTTTTTAAACCGTGTAGAATGCTATTTTCCATTTCGTGTCACACTAGAATCTGCGTCACGAGTGAAGGTCTGCGGAATCTCGTGGTACTAAATTTTTTTAATGCAATTTGATGTAATGACATAGACACTAGCGCCGCGTCAAAACGACTTCAGTCGCGGCTCGGGTTCTAGTTTCAGGCATCATTTTGATTCACCTGCCAGTCGGCCAGGGTCATCAATCTTCTAACTAAAAGCCTGGCACGACTTAGATCATTATACTAAAAAATTGTGGAGTACCAAATGTAACTTATACATCTTCTTAGAGATGTATTTTTTAATTTAGTAGTATTATAATACGAGAGTTTCGATCTGTTCTATAGAGATGTCGCTATACCAAAAATCCTATTATTTATCATGTATTTTATTACGTTCCTAGTTTAATGTTTAATTATCTTTTTAATTGTGTCGTTTTTCAATATTTGTATAATATGTTTTTCTATTTCGATATTTTCCCAAATTATTAATAGAATTCTATAATTATTTGGGCTACCTACTGGTAACTTTAATTTTCACACATTCGCACCTTTGGTGCAACAAAGACGTAACAGCTCATTTTGAAATTTTACAGGAGAAGACTTTTAAATTTTTTTTGCATGTTTTTCCTCGGTTCTGGATAACTATCTAAAGAAGGTTTGAAATCTTTACATTTAATTAATTGTTTTTTAGTTGGCTATAGTTATACGTAAAAATCTTGTATTTAATTGCCAAAGAAATCCTAATAAAAGACATAACAAAAAAAAAAAATGTCCTGAACTGTGTCTTTGTTGCACCAGAAGTTATTTAGTTTTATGACTTAATCCACATCACAATACACACTAAACACTCCAACTCACACCTCACACCCCATACATACCTCACCACACACCCCACATATCACCCATCTCATCACATCACGCACATTACACCGCATTCCATGTATGTAGTTTATAATGTAACAATAATAATTGTATGAAAGAGCGGAGTCCTCTAATACAGGAATTGTTTGCCTAAAGGTGGGCTCCAAACACGACTCATTTAAAATTATCTTATTGAGACAATAAACTATTTTGTATTTTTTTTTTGTATGACTGTTATGTTTTATGCCTTTGTTGCTCCAAGATTTTGAGCGAAAAAAGACCTCAATATAAGGTCGCGGGCGAGGGGGCACTACTTACAATGAAACGGTGTCGGCCCAAAACGCATGGAAAAACCGCCAATAACCACAAAGGCACTTCTGCCATCTAGTGTAGTTTCGAGATACTTTCGCGGATGTCTTTGTTGCCCCAAGTAAAGGCATGATTTAGAAAAAATTTGGCATACTTAGGTCGATTTTGCAGTTTTGGCTATTAGTGACTTTGTTGCACCGAAGGTGCGATGTCTTTTCAATACGTCAATAAATGTCAGTGTCACATTGCACTTTGCTGAAAAAATTTGATTCTCGTTTGGTGCGGTTCGTTATTTTCCTGCATTTTCTGCTTTTGGTGCTATTCTAAAGTAGTGTATCCGTGTGTTATTTCCATGCTAATAAAATTCTTACTGGAAAGCAAGATACTATCAGTGACACCGATAAATATCAAGTAATGGCTAGAAATTACTGTAAAAACACTGTAAAAGGCCTCATAGTTGATGAAATACATATAATTACTTAACAAATTTGTTTTATTTTTTACTAATGTAGGCATATAGTTATTAATAGTCAATCAAAACACTAAAAGGAATGAGCAAGCTTTGTATATACCTATATTTATTTAACTATATACAGAAAAGTTTTCGTCGGTGAACACTAGATGTCGCTGTTGTCCATTGCTCGAAAAACCCGTGAAGTTAGATCTCTATGCCCTATTAATAAAAGTACTCTGTGCAGTCGGCGCCGCTCTATTGAGACGGGAGGACTATGACAGTTTGCTCCGCGCCTGGCGGCTATTAAAATAATAATATTTTTGTTGATATAATCAGAGAAACAACACATAGTACAACAAAAACACGAGAACTAAAATATTTAAAGACTGAAATAATTTCAAATAGCCGAATACCATTTTTTTGAAATTTCTTTTGCCACATGCGCGCAAAATACAGTTAGTCAATTGTACTGCTGGTCGAGTATTTTTCAGCACGAGGTCCGCTTGTTTTAGATTATTATTTTTTTATAGATCTCTTCATTTTACATACTTATAAAAAAACATAGTGAGGTACAGATTACTATTTGATAAAAAATGGAAAAAAAAAAAAACATTTATCACATTTTGATATTATTACCACAAATAATGTATGTACGAAATACACTCCTAGGTATTTCAATAAGGTCGAAAATAGCTTGTATCTTTTTTTACCTAGCTATCGTCAAGCAAGTTAAAAAAACCGGTTCAAGCGATTTTCGACCTTATCGACATTTAAAATTTAGTTTGTTTTTCTCACATTCTCGTTAGCTGACATTGCTCCTTCATTAAAATCCGGTGTTTGCATAAATGTCAATAAGGTCGAAAATCGCTTGAAGGTCGGAAAACATTTGCTTAACGATAGCAAGTTAAAAAAACCGGTTCAAGCGATTTTCGACCTTATCGACATTTAAAATTTTGTTTGTTTTTCTCACATTCTCGTTCGCTAACATTGCTCCTTCATTAAAATCAGGTGTTTGCTCAAATGTCAATAAGGTCGAAAATCGCTTGAATCTTTTTTTTAACTTCCTATCGTTGTCCCTTGACACCTTTCAAGTTTTTAATCGTATTTTGGTTTAAAATAAAATGAATAATACTTTTTTTTAACGAGTGTACATGCGCAAACGGTCGCAAAGGCTAACTTCACGATCGCCTCTCTCGTGAATCGTACAGCACGTGCGGCAACGCAGACCGTGGGTGGAGAGTGGACGAAGATACGTAAGTAAGCGTACGGAGAGCCGTAAGCGAGGGTACGGAAAGCCGACCACTAGTCGACAACGCACTGCACCGCGGTTCGTGAGCTTGTCCGAGACGATGCGATTACGTTACGATTCCGATTAGTGTGCGTTGCAGTAAGGAGTTTCATACAAATAATACTGAACGGCTTTTGTTGATACGGTGACGATCCCTTTCCGTTTTGATAAGTGTGTTGCGACCCTAAATCTGCTCTTTCAACAGCGTTTGGGCTCTTACACATAAACACGTTACGACGACGCAACGTGGCACTGCACGTTGCGTCGCCGTTGTCGTAACGTGCCACGTTGCACGGCACGTAAAATCTTGGATTCATTGGATCACGGATTTTCTTTGTATCTGTTTCTGCTTTATCCGTCTTCATAATATTAGCAGTAGGAGAACACATCTAGTGTGGTCCATTTCTCGAAACTAACTGGGGCAATTCTATAAATCCGACACCGTCAATATGACGTCGTTCAACGTGGCACGTTGCATCGTCGTGACGTGATTATTGACGTTGCTCGACGTCGATTTCCACGTCACGGCTCGTTACAACGACGCAACGTGCAGCGCCAAGTTGCGTCGTCGTAACGTGTTTATGTGTTAGAGCTCTTTCCTGGTGAAACTCGGTAGAAAAAAATGCTATGATTAACTTATTTCTTAATTTCGCCGAGAACTATCTATTGAGGATATTTTCATATGTGAAGGCGAGCTCTAACCGTGGTACCCAGACTCCACAGACGCCTGCCATTCTCTTTTACTTTGTAAGTAAGATTCGATATTAGGTAGAGGTTTTGGTTCCTATACATAGCGCACACGCGATAATATATTGTTTGATTCTAATGCCGTTTGCAGAGTACAAAGGTAGAGAAAAACATGCAATATGTGTTTTTATTGAATACTTCCTACATCATTCACAACAAATGAAACATTTTTAAAACAAAAAACATAACAATCACAATCACGAAACTACAATGAAAATCAATTAAATTAATGAAATGAAAAATGCAGAACTACTGCGTGCGATGGTACCGTGCGGCGGTACACACTTATTTCAAGAACAGAGGCCGAGTCACATACTTGACATACTGTAATAATACATATTAGGTGCACTGTGGCACTGCAGTTGTTTTGTTTTTTCAAAGAAGTTTTGCAGAGCGCGTCGTCACAGCGCCCGTGGTTGTTATTGGTACTAGAGCAGAGGCATGTGAGACGCGAGGGTGAAATCTGAATTTTTCCTGGCATTATACCCGCTCTTAAGAATAATGAAGCTTTCTACTGGAGAAACAATTTAAAATTGGTTCTACAGTTCTAGAGATCACTTCCTACAAACAAACTTCACGTCTAACGCAATATTAGTATAGAAGTGTATAACATCGTGAAGAAACACAATGGACTTACAATAGTAAAGCTATTATCTTTTGACAGTGGCTGGCCAGCACAGCGGCGCTCATCTCATTCGTCAACGTGTTCGGTGGCTTCCTCGTCACGCAGCGCATGTTGGACATGTTCAAAAGGTACACAATAACACTTGTATACTTTGAATAATAATAATAATTTAATCTTCATTCTTTCTATAAGCTGCTTTCACGAACCCAAGCGATGCAACTTGCGTCAAGCTACACGCACGTTGACTCCATTTCCTTTACGTGTGAGCCATACGACATGTTTATTGTTTAGTCATTTTTCTTTCATTTTCTTCATCTGCTTGCGCGTCACGGCCAAACAGATGTTCATGCATTCCGATTATAATATCTTTATTTATGTTTTATAGACCAACTGACCCACCAGAATATGGCTACCTGTACGCCATTCCTGCTGCAGCTCTCCTTGGAGGTTACATCACTGCAGTTATGCAGGTAATTAACAGAGCTAAATATAAATATTATTTTCATAAATGATGGCATGGTTTCGCATAGGCTGAGCGATTGATAACAGCGTGTCGATGGTGTCGCTAAGGGATTGACGCGACGCTACGCGAACATGTCAATAGTATACTCAAAATGTAACTTTATTTACTATACGAAATGATACACATTTCTAGTATCGGCGCGTCTCGGTGAGTACTGTGTAGTTGTACCCTAAAACTATAAAACGACAGGTGAAATTCCTGGGGTATGATTTTTATCTAAGTCTAGTATAAAGTTTCCCACGTTATAATAAAATCATCTTCCACAGTGCAACTAGAACCACTGTTGTCTGTAGAGCTTAGTTTGTGCAAATCTCTTCGCTCTTAAGTCAGCCTAACATAGTTGAACAATTTAATGTTTGTACCTAATATCTGCTCACCATTATAATTTTATGCGCATCTCAACACCAAAAGCGTCAATCTTAATAGCCATTACCTTGATATTATGTACTAATGTTTCTATTCATAAGATCTATAAGGAAACAAGTGAATCTGTTGCTGCCACTTTATCGGTGGTAGCGTCTGTCGGTGCCCTCCTTAGAGGGCCATATCTGGGGTCGCGGGTCGCGGGACTCTCTTCAAGTTACCGTGATCCTGGAACGTAATGCTAGCTATTAGCTATTGAAGTATCACTGTAGATTTTAGTCGGTACAAGTCTGACAGTACCTCCCGTTCCGACCTGGGTGGGAGGACACATTTGATGATTTTACCACGATAAAAAACCGGTGCTGGCGCAGAGGTCACTTTGGCTACATGTTATACGGATCTGCGGGTTTTTTTTAATAGTTTGGCGCCACATTAGGAATTTCTCTTGTATCTTATACCTACAGAACGTTTGTAACACAGCTACATACCCTGCCTCTGGTCCGTCGAAGAGAATTAATAATCATATCTTTTCTATAGGGATACCCTGAAGTCCACCAGATGGCGTACCTAGCGTCTTCATTATGCTGCGTAGGCGCACTAGCCGGACTTAGCTCCCAGACTACCGCCCGCAAAGGAAATTACCTTGGAATGGTAAGAATTATATAAATACGAGGACACATTAAATTAGCTAGCGAAACTTCCCAGATGAAATAATTCTATCGTTATTAGATGTCAATTTTATGTTAAAAAGCTTACTTCATAACTTTAAATTACTGCCTACAGCTTATTACTAAATGGTCGTTTACCCAGTAATACTGAAAGATTAACTAAACTTCACGCTTGTTATATCAAAAGGATACAGAAATCTAAAAGAGTAATTACTTGAAATTATGAGTTCAGTAAATCTTTTTTACCATCATCATATCACCAGAGAAGTTTTGCCAGCTAATTAAAATAGAACCGTGATTCCAATATGGAAGTTAAAAATTTCCTTGCAACCGATGATTAGAAAAGGCATACATAACATTGCTATTCGTGTCCGTAGCTACAGACTCGGCCCAAGACCCGCTCATTGTAATCTTGATGACATTAGTCTTAATCTTTTGATCATTGTAAAGGCATTGAGACAGTATAGAACTTAACAACAAAATTTCTGCATTATTTAATAATTTTTCTCTACTTTTCAACTTATTTTTTTTTTGTTTGGTTATTATTATAATTTAATAGAAACTGCAGCAATTTTGTCCAGTTCAGCTAAAGAGTCTAGGAATTAGTTTTGAAGCCTTAACTAATTCTAATCTACAGTAGCACATTTTTAATTTAACGAGGCAACTTGGGTTAAGCTCGGCACATTAATACTTTGATGACACTTTAGTAATATGAGGTTGCGGAACACCCCAGTAAAAGTAAAATAGATCAAATCAAATCAAATCAAAATCAAATCAAAACGTTTATTTCAACTAGGCCAATTACAGGCACTTATGAATTGTCAAAAGACATAAAAATAAAACAATTACAAAAATAGTTATGGTGCTACAGTCCCAGTCACAAGACATAAAAACTGTGAAAGTACCGTAGGTGCTCATTCCAAAGCGTAGATCTCTATGGAGAAGAATGAGCAAGAAACTCCATGGACACTCTTTTTCAATCGCCAAAATTATTACAAAACTTTTGTTACATCATTCATCATCAGATGGTACATTATGTGAGAACGATGTGGCAAGTTAATAGTGTCCATAGTAAAAATAAAAAGACAATTCAAAATAAAGTTACTAATAATTAAAATAGGCCGTGGCAGATACTTGTTACATTATATTTAGGCATAGAGGTAAAATTTTGTCTTCAGATTGGTGTGACAGGTGGCATCGCCGCAACTCTAGGTATGCTCACGCCAACCAACCCAGTGTTGGCTCAAATGTTGGGCGTCGCTGGTATTGGCGGTCTCATTGGCAGCACTATTGCCAAGAAAATTGAAATCACCGACCTACCTCAACTTGTGGCTGGTTTCCACAGGTAATTTAAGTACTTATCCTAATAAAATAAAGTAATATATAATAATATAATATAATATTCCACTACTATCACACAACGCCATCTAGTCCCAAGCTAAGCAGAGTTTGTGTTATGGGTTCTAGACAACTCATAAACATACTTATATATTTCTAAATACATACATATTATAGATATAATTACACCCAGACACAGAACAAATGATCGTGCTCATCACACAAACATTTTGTCCTGGGTGGGAATCGAACCCACGACCTATGGCATAGCCAACGACGATATAATACTAGACTACTCATTGCACGATCTAACGAACAAAACTATTCTGCCAACTCGCTGAGGTAATACGTAAGCGAGGGGGGCGGGGTACTGCGTTGTGATTGGCTAACTCAAGGTCTGTTCTGTCTCAACGTATGTTTACGGCTCACAGGATTGGTCGAAATGAGACGGTTATAAGACTTTTTTGCCTAATGTGTTGGCAGACATCGGTCGCCTGTTATTACGAGTCTAGTATTATATCGTCGTTGGGCATAGCAGTCAGGGTCACTATCCACTAGACCAACAGGCCTGTCAAAGTGTGCTTGTCTCAGGTCCTACTAGTTGTTTTTGAATTCGGAATTCTTTTTGCATTTCATAGACCAATTTTTGAGAAACAGCGGGTGAAACCACAGGGCATAGCTAGTCTAAGGATTAATACACAGAGACGCGACACTGCACGCACTTTTTAATAGAACGACTCAATTTCTTACTTTAATTATTACACTAAAAGATCGTGTCGGTGTGAATTGATCCTAAGTCTATCTTTTAATGACAGGCCCCCCCTCAGAGGGCCGAAGCCTGACGGGATCGCGAGACTAATGAATTACCGTGACCCCGGAACGTAAAGGGCTATTTAAGGACACCGTGGATTTTAGTCCGTAAAAGTCTGACAGTCCCTCTGCCCTGCCGTGGGTGGGAGGACTCATTTAATGATTAGACGGCGCTAAAATAAAGGCTATCTTTTAAATTTGTTCAGAAAAGATTTCCTCATTGTAATTGAATTCTTTTTTTTTTCAAGTCTTGTCGGTATGGCGGCAGTGCTGACCTGCCTGGCCACGTACATGCATGACTTCCCCGCCATGGCGCTGGACCCCACCGCGGCCACGCTCAAGACATCGCTCTTCCTCGGCACATACATTGGGGGCATCACATTCACGTAAGTACTTTTTTATTTGGAAAAACTTTGCTCCACTTTCGGCTTTAGGCTGCGGTTCACTAAGGCGGAGTGGAGCGGTGCGGAGCAGTACCCTTAGCACGACTTTTCACTCTTTTACTTTACAGCGTCTTTCCAGTATTTACAGCGTTTCTTGTATGAAAAAATGGAACAGCGCCTCTGGTGTGCCAAGAAGGAACAAATTTTTTCCTTGAAAATTGTCAATTTGAAATTGTCAAAGTGCCAGTTTACTTTAAGTCTCAAATACTGAAAACTCGTGCTAAGGGTTCAGAACTGTGCCGCGATTCACCAATCACATGGTTTGAAATCCACATGTGCCTTGTCAGCCAAGTGCATCAGCCATTGTGATTAGTGAATCGAGGCACAACTCGTCAAGAAGGCTGAGGGCCTTATCGTGAATGCGTTGAACAGCCAGACCTGAAACAACTAGTTTTGTAACTACTGTATAACTAAGGCGTCCCCCACATTAGGCGCGCGCGTTCCTCGGGCGTGTGAGGGACGCGGGTGCCGCGTGCGCGCCGCGATCGCGCTGCGTAAGTGTCGCGTGTTGTCGTCGTGTGACGTGTGTGCAGCGAGCGCGCGGCGCGCACGTAACCCGAGGAAATAATACTGTTACTTATGTGGCGGGGATAGCGGGCGAAGTGTTAAGAACGCGACTGGAGCGCCGCCGCGTGCACTCTCCACACACTCCGCAAGGCAGCAAAACGCGACGCTCACGCAGCGCGCTCGTGGCGCGTGTGTTGTTTCCACGCTAGTCAAACGCCCGAGGAACGCGCACGCCTAATGTGGGGTCAGCCTAATTGTTCGTCGTTCGATGCGCGAATAGAACCCGCAACGCGCAGTCTACCAGTCGATTTTTCAACGTTACATTTACTTTCGTTTCGAGTATGCAACATGCTATGCATCCGTACATCGAGTCGCATGATTATATCCCATTCCATCTACATTTTCAATAACGCTCAGCATAGTCCTGTCGCAGTTATTTTCGACCGCAGACAGTGAAAATAAAGAAAGGCTAAAAGACAGAAAATGAAAAGCAGAAAGGCCGGGTGCGTAGTACTCGCAGTCAGCGTGCGTGCGTGTATGACCTGGCCCTGTAGCCATGTTACAAACGCTGAGTAGGCTTTAATAGATTTTCAACTTTATGTGCTCGGGTATAACGTTGAAGATCTTGTGAAGATTGCTTATCGTTTTCGATCTTTCCTGTCGCTAACGCTCAGAAATCTTAAATAGAATTGCAACTTTAGGCTTTAGGCTATAAAGTTGAAAATATATTGGGGAGTACCGAACGTTTACGATTACCGTTTGCGACTTGTTGTGACTTGGCTATGGGGCAGGCCCTATAGCCAAACGGCAATCGACAATCGCTAACGTTCAGCAGTCGCTAATACATTTTCAACTTTATAACCTATAGCATAAGTTGAAAATCTATTAAAGATTACAGATCGTTTTCGTTTGTTTCGTTCGCTATCGCTCAGCAGTCTTTACTAGATTTTCAACTTTATGCGATGGGGTATAAATTTGAAAATGTATTAGCGACTAGTGAACGTTAACGATTGTCGCTTGCCGTTTGGCTACAGGCCCAGATGTATGAATATGGATGAGGCGAAAGGTGAATGTAATTATCGTAGCAGATGGCGCTCCGTAGTTTCTGCCTGCCTTGGGAAGAAGGCGTGAGTTTATGTATGTATGATGATATGTACAGACGCCAGCAGGCCCACCTGAACATACCCGAATCTGGAAAATTTTACCAATGGGGATGGCAACTGGGGAACTAATGGCGCTAGTATAGCTTGTTCCAAGCATCTTCATTGGTTCAAATCAGTTCAAATCTTAAAGGTACTTCAAAATAGTACTACGTCATTGGTCGGATTAGGACTAAGCTATGGTGGCGCCATCTACATTAGCTTTGACTTGCCTTCCCCATTGTACATTAACCTTCTACTATTGTGATAAGGTTGAGAATCTACTAAACAAGTTTGACAGATTGTGGTAGGTTTATGTGCTGGTGTCTGTACAAAAAAATAAGGATCCCCTTCAACAGTGATGAGCAGAGGCCGTTATTGTGGCACGGCTGTACGCGCTCATGCACACGAGACGGTTTTAACACGGCACGGTTTTTTGAGCCGGCTCTAGCGCCGGCGTCGTGTGTTTAGCTTCATAAAGTTTCATACACGACTGACGACTGCCCGTAGACCCGGTTTGACGCCGGGCTTAGCTCCGGCGCAAAACCGTCTCGTGTGAATGAGCGCTACAGGTACACGTCAGATGCTTTACTTGTAGAGTAATCTTTATTCCGGGGGTAGCTCCAATTCTAGACGTCAATCAGTAGTCACGTGAGTAGGTACTTCTGTCTGACTAAAACCTTATCATACAGTCGCGCAACACTGCATCGCATAGATTAGCGCGCCCTAATTGTAACGTTTATCTAAATTAATCATAATGAATTGTTTTTGTAAATGATTAAGATAACAGTTCATAATTACTCAAGATGAAAAATATTCGTGTCGCAGATAAGATAGTGAAATGATAGCCGATGTAAGTACGCACGCGTCGCGTCGCTAGGCGCCCAAATAATGACAACTGAATACATAATATACGAGTATTACATAGTAATGAATATTAATTTGTATGTACAGCAGTGTATTAAGGAGTGTCCACACCTGACGAATACGCGCGCAAATGCGCAGCTCGCGCTCCGTTTGCGAGCGGCACGCGCGCATTTCATGCTCTTGTATCGCTCCTGCGCCGCTCGCGCTCACTATAACGCGCCGTGTTAGCGCGGTCCGCGAGCGGCGCATGAGCCGCTTCACCTACTGCAAGCAAACGGAACGGTAAGCGCGCGAACTGCACGCGTGCAGATCGCGCGCCGTGCGCGCGTCTTTTGCGAGCCTTGCATGAATTGCGCTAAAGAGCACCAAACCATTGCCGTGACTGCGCGCGCGCAGCTCGCAAACGGCGCGCGAGATGCGCATTTGCGGCGCATTCGCCAGGTGTGGACGCTCCCTTACGATAGATGAGCTCGTGGCTAAATAATAACAGCCGCACAGGCCGATCTTCCGATTTAAGCCGCGCTTGCCGAGGTTGGTCTGTGGATGGGTGACCATCTGACATAACGAGTTTCCTCCGTGCCTCAGAAAGCACGTAAAGCCGTTAGTCCCGGCTGTCATTTGGAGATCTTTGACAGTCGTTACTGTTAGTCACAAGCTCATAAGTCTGATACCCAGTCTTACCATGGGGTATTGTATTGCCCAGTTAGTGGGTTGCGGAGGTCCGATAGGCAGTCGCACATGGAGCGACTGCCTATCGGACCTCCGCATACAAATACTCCATCTAAAATAATAAAATATTCAGCTGAATCTGGTTCGACTGGAAGCCGACCCCAATATAGTTGGGAAAGAGCTAGGCAGATGATGATGTACAACAGTGTATTGAGCTATTGCTATGTCTCGTTAACGCTATGACAAAGGTTGTTTGACTAGTATCCTAAAGTAGGCCAATCCCCCTCTTTGTAAAGTTTTTCTTGTAGTAGATGTTCAATTTAACTTATAAAAACTTATTTATTACAGCGGATCTCTAGTCGCTTACGGCAAGCTGCAGGGCTCCCTGTCATCCGCGCCCCTGCTCCTGCCAGGCCGACACGCCATCAACGCGGGGCTCCTGGCCGGCTCGCTGGGCTGCGGCGGAGCCCTGCTTGCCTTCCCTGATCTTCCTGGCTTGCCGCTACTGTCGGCTGCTGCCGTGCTTAGTGGCATACAGGGTCTCACCCTTACTGCCGCCATCGGAGGTAAGTTGATCTCCTAAAACACGATGGCAGTCAGAAACGTGATAACGTGATGTCTGTTGGCCAGAGTTATTTTTTAACTGATACTCATAGCAAGTTATATCAAATTTCAAGAATAGGAAAACAAACCTTAAGCCTGCTCTACACTATTCGCGAAGTTGGTCGAAGTTGACCGAATACGATAGTGTAGTAGGGCACTTCGCTTCGTGCAACTTCGGCTCGCTTCGGGCGGCTATTTGTTGTCGGTTTTTGCGACCGAGTCAAAGGGCACAATGAGCTCTTCGCGAAGTTACACGAGTGTGTAGTAACCTACTTCGGGATTTCGATCAACTCCGACGAGTACTTCGTCGAGGCAACTTCACGAGTAGTGTAGAGCAGGCTTTAATATGTATACTTTTTCCTCTTCTTGCAATGTTAAGTTAGGCCTACCGCTTACACATAACTGTATCGCGGAGACCTTTGTCTTTCTGTCGAGTGCAATTTAGATTATGGAAGTGCGCTTATTACGGTGACGAATAGCTTCTAGCGACCTCACACATTTGACAGGAAGACAAGAAGTCTTCAGTGACAAGTCTAACTTAGCAAATTCACACAATACATCATTTAACCTTCCTTCCTTTAGGTGCGGACATGCCCGTGGTGATCACAGTACTGAACAGCTACTCGGGCTGGGCGCTGTGTGCTGAAGGGTTCATGTTGAACAACTCGCTGATGACAATCGTCGGCGCACTCATCGGCAGCTCCGGTGCCATCCTTTCCTACATTATGTGCAAGGTGAGTGAGATAAAAAAAGTGCTACGTTATGCCCCTAATTTTGCTTCTTTATATATCATTTATTGATGATTTCTTGTATCATTGTCCAATTGGCATGAATGAGATGAAAAACTCGGTTTATACTTTCAAACCCTCCATAGAAGGCATTGAGCTGGTGTTGTCTTATGGGCTACTGTAGCTCGACTATTAGTTTCGGATGTGTCTCCTCAAAACAACGACGATATATTACTAGACTCCGCATGCACGATCTAAGGAGCAAAAACTATTCTGTCAACTCGCTGAGGTACTACGTAAGCGAGGGGGACGGGGTACTGCGTTGTGATTGGCTAATTCAAGGTCTGATCTGTCTCAACGTATGTTTACGGCTCACAGGAGTGGTCGAAATGAGACGGATATAAGACTTTTTTGCCTAATGTGTTGACAGACATCGGTCGCCTGTTATTAGGAGTCTAGTAATATATCGTCGTTGCCTCAAAACAATCGCCCAGATATTTTTTATTTTTTTAACTATTAATGACCTCATTTTAATTTGCATGCGTCGCACAGTGGTCTGGAAATCGAGTTCCATACTCATAGAAACTTAAAGTGAGCAATTAAAAAAATAAAAATTGTAATGGCCTTGGTATACCTCCCTTGACAACATATTAAAGTATGGATGGTATAAGTTACACTAGGCGTGAGAAAAAAAATATTTATGTTTTTTTTGTATGGGAGAAAACACTAAAAGTACGTTTTCTCGAAACTTAATAGAACTGTTAGGCTGGTGCTCACACGAGCTATAGTCCCATACACGGCGATCAAGATGGCATACAATTC
This sequence comes from Agrotis clavis, assembly GCA_954870645.1. Classification (NCBI taxonomy): domain Eukaryota; kingdom Metazoa; phylum Arthropoda; class Insecta; order Lepidoptera; family Noctuidae; genus Agrotis; species Agrotis clavis. Next base: position 13,293,110 of record OX940919.1, on the reverse strand, counting down.
ATGTACCGTTAGGCGCCGCTTCGCACGTAATAAATTTTTGAAATTTTGAATTTTCGACATGTGATTTTTCAAGTCTTTGGCTTGGTTAAATGACGTTGCCAGTCGATTTATTTATATTATTATACGATTAAGCCTGCGAATGACCATTACGATGACAATAATAAAAAAAAAATGATTGTACAAGTTTTTTTTTGCGCATTCTAAGAACTAACTCATAACTAATTATTTCATCTAAGAACTTCTCCAACTTTTTCATTTCCGAAGGAGTATCTTTACCTAAATCACATGTCTGCTCTGCTTTACAACATGGCTTCCCATAATAATCCAATAGAAGGCTGCAGTGCTTCAATCTCAGCCTCAATCAAAGCCTGTTCTTCCACGGTGTTTCTTGTCTTCGTTTGAAAACTTAAAATAAGTAGGTCTGTAAAACATGGTGGAACATATTTAAAAAAGTATGAGACACGGCTTCAAGAGAACATTAAATGGCCTGAGATCGTGAGGGTAAAAATGACTACTTCTGTAGTGTCGCAAAGTAGAGCAGCAACCATGTTCCAGTTCTGACTTTGGTGTAAATGAGGGTGCAACAACATCCTACACACCGAAGACATGCAATGTTGGAACATCAACACCAGTTGTGACGCCGAGAAAACCATTCGTGGAGCTAAGCCCGCTATAGCAAAGAAGGAGAGTGGAAGAGCTCCAAACGCATAGCACTGAAAGCCTTGCTCATGCAACTGGTTTGAAAGCTGTGCCTAGCAGATATCATTTAACTGGTAACGGAGAATCCCGAAGACTTGGTTGACACAGCTTTAGGTATTTTGACCTCATTGAAGCTATCATTAGCATTGAATGCGTTACAACATGGCTTCCCATAATAGAAGGCTACAGTGCTTCAATCTCAGCCTCAAACAGAGCCAGCCCTTTACTATGTTTAACTTGTTTTCGTTTGTAAACCTAAAATGAATAGGTCTGGGTGGGATTTGGGTTCTCCCATACTTTTTCATCGCCACAAACTAAACGCAGAGACACAAAAGAACACATAAAAATACTGCAATCGTCTTCGTCTGCCATAGTTTGCTTATATAAGCTTTGCCCTGAAGCACCATCAAAGCCCCATTTGCATATATCAACTCTTTGCCATCCAGCGAAGATTGCACACGTGACAACTTTCCAAGCCTAGCCACAGTTATGTCCAAAACTGCTTGGAGCTTTACTTTAACCTCTCTTTCCGTGATTTCTATGGTATATTTTGCGGGTTAGCAGTTCTTCGCTTCAGGGATGGCAGTACAAGAAGGATACAATGGTATTCCTTCTTCTTTTGCACAAGATCTTAATGTTATAATATACTGCCACTTCTCTTTAGAAGTGGCTAGAGAGGCTTTCCTCAATGAGGTCAAAATACCAAAAGCTGTGTCAATCAAGTCTTCGGGATTCTCCGTTACCAGTTAAATGATATCTGCTAGGTATATTCTTGTTTTGTGCTTTCAAACCAGTTGCATGAGCAAGGCTTTCAGTGCTATGCGTTTGGAGCTCTTCCACTCTCCTTCTTTGCTATAGCGGGCTTAGCTCCACGAATGGTTTTCTCGGCGTCACAACTGGTGTTGATGTTCCAACATTGTATGTCTCCGGTGTGTAGGATGTTGATGCACCCTCATTTACACCAAAGTCAGAACTGGAACATGGTTGCTGCTCTACTTTGCGACACTACAGAAGTAGTCATTTTTACCCTCACGATCTCAGGCCATTTGATGTTCTCTTGAAGCCGTGTCTCATACTTTTTTAAATATGTTCCACCATGTTTTACAGACCTACTTATTTTAAGTTTTCAAACGAAAACAAGAAACACCGTAGAAGAACAGGCTTTGATTGAGGCTGAGATTGAAGCACTGCAGCCTTCTTTTGGATTATTATGGGAAGCCATGTTGTAAAGCAGAGCAGACATGTGATAAAAGTAAAGATACTCCTTCGGAAATGAAAAAGTTGGAGAAGTTCTTAGATGAAATAATTAGTTATGAGTTAGTTCTTAGAATGCGCAAAAAAACTTGTACAATCATTTTTTTTTTATTATTGTCATCGTAATGGTCATTCGCAGGCTTAATAGTATAATAATATAAATAAATCGACTGGCAACGTCATTTGACCAAGCCAAAGACTTGAAAAATCACATGTCGAAAATTCAAAATTTCAAAAATTTATTACGTGCGAAGCGGCGCCTAACGGTACATGAATTGTATGTCATCTTGATCGCCGTGTATGGGACTATAGTTCGTGTGAGCACCAGCCTAACAGTTCTATTAAGTTTCGAGAAAACGTACTTTTAGTGTTTTCTCCCATACAAAAAAAACATAAATATTTTTTTTCTCACGCCTAGTGTAACTTATACCATCCATACTTTAATATGTTGTCAAGGGAGGTATACCAAGGCCATTACAATTTTTATTTTTTTAATTGCTCACTTTAAGTTTCTATGAGTATGGAACTCGATTTCCAGACCACTGTGCGTCGGCCGGTATAGGTCTCGCCACAAACACCATAATTGGTAGTAAACTTTTTGTTTATCTTCAGGCCATGAACAGATCCCTACCTAATGTGATCTTGGGAGGATACGGCGTAACGAGCAGTGGTTCAGCCCGGCCGGCTGGCGCGACACACACTGAGGTCAACGTGGACTCCGCCGCCGAGCTCATCCACCGCGCCTCCAACATTATCATCACACCTGGTAAGAGGATTAAATACCCTAGGTTCAGCGTCTAAAGTTGAAAATCCAGCAAAATGCTCACTGGACTTTAAGATATTGTTCTATGAACGTTAAAAAGCTCCTTGAACTGAACTGTTAAATGAAATAAATTGTTACTTTATGACCATTATCACAATAAACAGTTTGCTGCTCTATTCAATTCTTTACTATGTTTTTTCTTTTATTTTTTGAAGGCGCACTCCATCTGTTAACAAAACACAAGACCTATAAGATATGTTGTCTATATTTCAGGATACGGACTCTGCGTAGCCAAAGCGCAATACCCCATTGCAGAGCTCGTAGAAATTCTCAAAGGAATTGGCAAGAAAGTGCGCTTCGCCATCCACCCTGTTGCAGGTAAATTATAAACCTTGTCTTTATCTTTGTAAGAGTTATATTAGAACATGCAAGTAACTAATTGATTGTAAACAGGTCGTATGCCGGGACAACTGAATGTACTGCTAGCTGAAGCCGGCGTGCCCTATGATGATGTGTTCGAAATGGAAGAAATCAACGATGAATTTCCTGAGACTGATCTGGTATTAGTTATTGGTGCGTACACTTTTACGGAAATATGAATCTTTGCGTTTTGTAATAACGCCCATATCAGATTATCTGACGTCGACATACATAACATTTGTTTGTTTGTAGGTGCTAACGACACAGTGAACAGCGCAGCTGAAACCGACCCGCAGTCCCCTATTGCAGGCATGCCTGTACTTAAAGTTTGGAAGGCGAATCAGGTAAACAACTACTGCTTTCAAATTAATGTTATGCTTGTATTTCAGGCAGTGTGTTTCGCTTATTTTTGTTTGTTAGCTGGTTATGTTGAGTCCCAATAGAGTGTACTTGCATCAACCTGACACAAATGAAATGCCTGGGCTGTTTGTTACTGAGAAATTCCTATTCTTCGATTTTAATAACACCCCTACTTTGAAATCATAGCTAAGATTAAAAGTACCACTTATAGCCAACGACACAGTTGATTAAACTGCTTTATTAAGATCTTTATTCCCCTATTCTTTTGTTATTCATATACAGTTAGTTTAACTTTTATTTTATTCTCAATTTTAGGTGGTAGTAATGAAGAGATCTATGGGCGTAGGATACGCCGCCGTAGACAACCCAATCTTCTATAACAACAACACTGCCATGTTGCTCGGAGACGCCAAGAAGACTTGTGACGCGCTACTCGACCGTATCAAACATCTCACCGCATAAGTAAGATAGTACATAATTTAACCATACATAGTACTTACTCCTCAGCTGTTTTAGAAGAAGAGAAAGTAGTAATGGTTTTCCATAAAGCCGCTGTGAAATGGAAATTTCTTTTATGGTATTTAGAATACCATAAAAGAAATTGCAATCAAGTTTCATATAAGTTTGACCACATCGCGGACTATTACTGGACAATGATTTCGGTTGATCAAACAAATACCGCAATGTAGTCAAACTTTCATGCAAGTTCTTGCAGCATGTAATCACATTATAAACAGCTGATTACAGTCTTATTTTACAAGACTCAGTGATTGTGAATAGTAATTTGATTGCTGTGAATGTGTCAGTCACCTTTATAGTGCATTTTTGGGCATGTCTGTCTCCATTTGCTCAGAAATTGTTTATAGAAAAGATTTTTAGTAGACAGCTACTACTTGATCATTTATTTTGTAGAAGATCATCACAATTAATATCACAAGATTACCATAAATACATGTTGTCTGTTATAAGTGGAGAGTCGTGATGCAGCTGTATTCTTTAAATATAAAATTATGAAAGCTTTTAAATAGCCCTCGAAATATAAAAAATATCTTGCGCCTTGATGATCTAAATCATCAATATTATGTTTCTGTATGTTATATTTTTTGTAAAATATGACTATTACATGAACAAAGGCATTTTCTAACTGCAACGTGCGTAAAAACAGAATATAATATATACGCACGAGAGTAGAGATAGGTTCAAGCATAAGATATCAAACAAATATTCTACCTTCATTATGCAGGGTACATGTGTTTATGTGTTCATTATTTAAGACTGTCGACAGTGAAGTCATTTTTGATCTTCGTAAGAAGAAAATGTTGTTACCTTTCAGGATAAGGACAACTATAGCTCTATTTGTAATATTAAGTTTATATTTGTGATTTACGCCCGTCAAGCATTTTTTTATTGGCCAAACTGTGTTTATATTCCTAGATGTATTAGAAATTACCAATGTGTTCTTCACAATCAAGTGTCATAATGTTAAATTTACTACTTGTGGGACTGAATAATGAAAATAAGGGCTAAGGCAATGTGGAGATGCTATCGAAAAAATATTGACTCTTGTCTTATTGTGAGGAAATTAATGTGCCTTTTTTTTCTACAATTCGAGTATCTCTTATCAGCTAGTCTATAAGCTATTATTGAAATTATTAAATAAGATTTATGTAACTGTAAAATCATGGTGCATTTGAAATTTATATTATGTAAATATAGTTCATATTTGAATTTTACTATGTTAAAACATTTGAGATTTTTAAATACTTCTGTATTTTATGTTTACTTATTTTAACTTCATTTGTGGATGTGAGATTATTTCAGACAACAGGACCAGTGCCTGTAACTTCCTTTCACATTCCACCAGTATGTACACATCAAACTTCACACAATTCAGTTGGAAATAATCAAAACGACTTATAAGTTTAGGTAATCATTATTTTAGATACTGTTTTATAATGTAAGACATATTATACCAGATGATTGCATGACTACATGTTGGTTGGTTGTAATGTCATGTCTATAAATATCAGTCCTATTTTATTTTTAAATGAAAATATCATTCCAACAACGTTATTATAATAGTTACTTCATATTTATGTACTTAGTTGATGACGCTAGAACATTGAGTATAAGCTCCATTTTTACCAAACTTTATTGTGACTGTTTATGAAGTGATATTAGTATGTTTTTAATATCCATGGAATGTTTTTATACAAATGCATAATTATAATATTGTATCTTCCTTGAAAATGAAAATAAAGAATGATTTTATGGAAATATATTTTGTTACTTATTTTAATACTCACATACTTTTTCTTATTTTATTTATGTTATTATCCAAACTAAAATCAAAGTTTCTGACTGCTCTATGATACTGGCACCGAATATCTGTTAGCTGATACGTCAAACTATTCATTTTATGTAGAAATTCCATGTCTTTTTCGTTGTAATTATTTCGCTTATAGGATGTTATTTCGAGTTTGTCGATTGCAATTAGCATTTCTTGGCGTAACTTGTCGCAGATGTCATGATAGTTCGTAAACTCTGGACTATATCCATTTGATGTTAAACGTTCTTCAGCTTTTAGCCCCAAAAACAACTCGTCCATCTGGTGAACGAATTCCTGAAAAGTGTTTACCAATCTTGTGTGCAAGTCGTAATTCTTGATCTTGGAAGTATTACTTTCACGACTCGGCGGTGAATTCCGTCGTAACTTGTGACTATTGCTTGAATTAAAATTCGACTTCGAGCTATCCACTATTGAAGATTTAGATTTACCTGTTATAAATACTTTATTTTTTGTTTTTTGCATATTTACTAAAGATGTTTACTTCTCTTCCCAGTTATTTTGTTTAAATGTACAAGAATATATTTAATTTTTTTTTTTTGGAAAACACGCCTCATAATTTTGTAAACATTTTACTTGGTCCGAAAGAGTCAATTAATGTCAATTTCATGGGAATGACAAAAAGGTTCTCTGCAAAGTGTTTTCGAATATTAAGAACCTTGCAAAAGAGGAGATTATTGCGCCTAAACAATGATTCACGCTACACCGCGTCGTGAGAGGGCCACACTCCGGCAGGGACACGCGTCCACCGTGCACTGGTAGGGCCTGTCATTTAAGGGCGCCCGGGCGCATATGTTCAAGTTACAAGACCCGTGCCGCAGCCGGGAAACAATAACCACCTGACATTTCAAGCCGAGCACGGCCGAGCCACGGTCATGAATCGCTTCATCATCTTTTAAGGTTCAGGTTAATCTTTTTATGTACAGCCAGGGTTGCCACCTTTAGGGGAAAAAAAAACGGGACGATCGGGCATCCTTATGAGACGTTCGGAGTTTGGTGAAAAAAAAAATGAAAATTTATTTTGTGTTTTTATTTGTATTTATTTTATATAATTAATTTTTCTTTTTATATAATGTATTTCTTGTTGTTACGAGCCGCTTTTACTAAAACTATATCATTTTTAACCGAGTTCAAAAAAAGGAGGAGGTTCTCAATTCGTCAAAATCTTTTTTTTTTTTTTATATATGTTCCCCGGTTTCTCGAAGACGCCTGGACCGATTTGGAAAATTTTTCTTTTGTTTGAAAGGGTATACTTTCCAATTGGTCCCATGATCATCAGGTCAGGATCTGATGATAGGATCCCAGGGAAATCGAGGGCAACCTTAAATTTTTTAGGCACTACCATTTTCATATATTTTCTAGAGCTGTTCAAGTATTTGCATCCGATAATCATCATCTCAGGTGGATGAGCTGATGATGGAAGGTACAACTCCTCTAGTAAGGAGTCGGCATCGACTGATTTAGTAAATTGTGTTTGTGAAATGAAATGATGTTTATTTATGCAAGTAGGTTATTTCAACACTTTTACACGTCTTTTCATAAAACTAGGAGGGGCCGGTGTTTCGTACCTGACTACTCTGAGAAGAAACATCCGAAACAAACTCAGAGGTCACAGTCTCTTTTAAAGTCCAGACATATAAATGTAGAACACTTTATACGAGGACCATGCAGGCAATGTCTGAAATGGTCTTTTGAAGAAAGAACCACACAAATTCGAGTGGACCTGTCCAGTCAGTGCAAGCATTTGTCAGTTATCGTGGAGCTCAACTTATAACACAAGGAGCTCAGCGACACGACGAACAATACCAAAGAAAGGACTTGTTTAGGCCGCTTAAGTTACTCAAACTGTCAGACAATCATAATGAATAAATAAATAAAAAAACGACAGCTTGGCCCACATATGTAGGTTCTCGCATTCACAATACTAAATAAAATAAATAATTAAAATGTCATGTAAAAATAAAGTAATGTCAGTTTGTATAAAAATATAAAATAATCATACATGTCAGTTTGTATATAAAGGAAAAGAAAAGAAAAAATATAAAAAAAAAAAAAAAATATGCTTGTCAGATTGTATATAAAAAAAAAATCGTACATGTCAGATTGTATATAAAAAAAAATCAGTAAATAATGGTTTAACAATCGGAAAATTGTTTCGTCAAAACATGTGAGAACTATGTAGATTCTTGTATTAAATGGTCTTTTTAAGAAAGAACTGCAAAGAAAAGCTTTAAGTAGACCTGTTCAGTCAGTGCAAGCATGTGTCAGAGAATGGAAGCTCAACTCAGTACGTAAGGAGCTAAACAACCTCTGATACCACATATTCCTCACATTATCAAAAAAAAAACATAAAAAGTTCGCATATCTCCGGAACTACAAATCCGATTTAAGTAATTCTTTTTATGTTGTACTAGGTATCGTTCAACTTAAGGAATACTGCAAGTTTCATCAAAATCGGTTCAGTAGTTTTTGAGATAGGGAAGGAATGAAGATGTTAACGATGTTATTACCGGTGCTACGGATTTCTTACATACTCGTATGTAAGAAAATTATGTATTTGACAAGAATTTTGGTTGAATATTTATACTAAAAAGAGTTAAATAAAAACTTAAAAAAAAAATGTAACCGCCTTCAAAAACAACCACAAAAAAGGGTAAAATAACCTACAAAACTTTTCTTTCGGAAGTCGGTGGCAAAAAAACAATGAAATTAATAAAAAAAGCCACCGAAAGAAAAGTTTTGTAGGTTATTTTACCCTTTTTTGTGGTTGTATTTGAAGGCGGTTACATTTTTTTGAAAAAGTTTTTTTGTAAGTTTTTATTTATGAAGTCTGAACAAGACATGTGCATATTCAAAGAAATTCGCAATTCTGCTTTTATCAAATCTACCGACCATCGATTTCTTTGCTTATGACCATTTCATGGTCATTAGTGAAAATACGCGCTCAACACACGCATTTGAAGGAGGTATGCTCAAAGCACGAGATACAACACTAAAATAATGCGTTCAACTTCTGCTCAATAAATCGGGACAAAATCGATAGGCCGTCGGGACGCGGGACAATGTGTTCGAAATCGGGACTGTCCCGGAAAAATCGGGACGGGTGGCAACTCTGTGTACAGCTAACAACATTCTTCCGCAAAGCGGTGAACGAACGTACTGGTACTGTTGCACCTCTTTGCGGAAGATTATGTATACAATTTTGGACTCAAGTTGTACCCTTATCTGAAAATCAAACTTTTTACAATCAAACTAGTATGAGTAAGTCAAAGTGAAGGTAGTTCAATGGGGAAGGCAAGTGTCAAAGTGACAAGTGCCAGTTTGGTCCCAAAAGAACTGTCAAATCAAAGGAATTTTTTATTATAAAAACGATTTAATGATGTAAAATGACTAGATGTTGTGTAATAAGCTGTAAAAATGATGGAACATACAAAGGACATTGCCCATTTTTGTATGGGGGTTGGTCCAAATGCTGCCCAGGAATGGGTGTATGTGCGCTGTATTCCTGGCACTAATGTCTATCTATGTACGAAATATTTTAAAAATCTACCCTAGGGTTCCTGATTTATTTACATTTTTATGTTGATGACTTTATTTTAGTCACCATGTTTTTTTATGTCGTACTTTACACCTGTCCAAATGCTGCCCAGGAATGAGAGTACGTGCGCTGTGTGTCTGGCATAAATGTCTGTGTATGGGGGTCAATCTTCAATTTTTGAACTTCCGTTTAGGATAATGACGCCCGCCCGATACTTTTCCTGTTAGTGCAACCATCCATTGACAAAAAACAAAAATATAAATTATTTTAATTACGTTTATCTAAAATGAAATTAAAATAATATATATTTTCGTTTTTTGTCAATGGATGGTTGCACCAGCAGTAAAAGTATCGGGCGTCATTATCCAAAACGGAAGTCCAAAAATTGAAGATTGGCCCATGGACGAAATATTTTAATAATCTACTCTAGGGTTCCTGATTTATTTACATTTATATATGTTGACGACATTATTTTTTTGCACGTTTTTTTTAACGATCGGTTTTTGCGCACATGTTATGTGTCTAGTGTGGTTTTTAGGGTGGGCCAGGCACCAAAATGTTGTAAGACGTCCTGCTCTGTTTTTAGACAGTACAATAAGAGACTTTGATAATAATAATAATAATTCCAACATGAACAGAATGAGTACAAACTACGTCACGAAGTGGTTACCTCCTATGAAAGCACCTGCAATTTAAAGGGGTCAAACAAAGCGTGACGTTGTCTGTACTAAAACTGTCTATTTGTACAAGCTAGACAGCTTGTTAATATTGTGGTCATGAAAGGTGTAAAGTACGAAATAAAAAACAAACAAAAAAAAACGGGGGCCCCGTAGAGGGCCATGAACTGCACGACACCAGTACAGCCTCCGGAAGGAGGCGTTCGGCCCTCTGAGATTAGGCAGAAGTCGCCTGAGGGCGGCTGCTGCCCGGTTCAGCCTTGGGGCCAAACTCAGGAAAGCATTCATTCAAACTCAGAAAATACTCATGAAGTTCCACCGGCTGTCGAGGACGAGTCCCAGTCATCGTCCTCCCGACGCAAACCCCTTCCACCGTTATGAGGGACTCAGACCGTGGCGCGTTAACGCGGCCATCAACATACAAAAGTAAATAAATCAGGAACCCTAGGGTCAACGACTATTTATTACTAGACTACGCATTGCACAATCTAACGAACAAAACTATTCTGCCAACTCGCTGAGGTACTACGTAAGCGAGGGGGACGGGGTACTGCGTTGTGATTGGCTAACTCAAGGTCTGTTCTGTCTCAACGTATGTTAACGGCTCACAGGATTGGTCGAAATGAGACGGATATAAGACTTTTTTGCCTAATGTGTTGGCAGACATCGGTCGCCTGTTATTAGGAGTCTACATCTTGACATAAAAATGTAGAAAACCGGAAGTCGCCACTGTCTTCGCGCTACCAGCACTTTGAATGATTTTATTTTTATTTTTTTCACTTATTACGTTAGTTTTATGGCACAATAATAAATCTTACAAACCTGCGGTCTTTGTTTACATCAAATATCAAAGATTTTAAAACGCTGTCTGAAATAAAAATTTTAGTTCCATTTCAATCCGTTCTGGCCAAGCTGTAGTATTATATCGTCGTTGCCTAGGGTAGATTTTTAAAATATTACGTACATAGACAGACATTGGTGCCAGGAACACAGCGCACCTACTCTTATTCCTGGGCAGCATTTGGATAGGTGTAAAATACGAATAAAAAAAAAAACATGGAGACAAAAATAAAGTCATCAACATAAAAATCTAAATAAATCAGGAACCCTAGGGTAGATTATTAAAATATTTCGTACATAGACAGACATCAATGACAGACACACAGCGCATGGACTCCTATTCCTGGGCAGCATTTGGACAGGTGTAAAATACGATAAAAAACAATACGGAGACAAAAATAAAGTCATCAACATACAAATGTAAATAAATCAGGAACCCTAGGGTAGATTTTTAAAATATTTCGTACGAAGACAGACATTAGTGCCAGGAACACAGCGCACCTACTTCTATTCCTGGGCAGCATTTGGACAGGTGTAAAATACGATAAAAAACAATACGGAGACAAAAATAAAGTCATCAACATACAAATGTAAATAAATCAGGAACCCTAGGGTAGATTTTTAAAATATTTCGTACAAAAAGAGACATTAATATCAGACACACAGCGCGAGTACTCCCAGTCCTGGGCAGCATTTGGACAGGTGTAAAATACGATAAAAAACATGACGACAAAAATAAAGTCATCTACATAAAAATCTAAATAAATCAGGAACCCTAAGGTAGATTATTAAAATATTTCGTACATAGACAGACATTAATATTCCAGACACATAGCGCACGTACTCCCATTCCTGGGCAGCATTTGGACAGGTGTAAAATACGATGACTATGAATATAATGACTTTATTTTTGTCTCCGTATTTTTTAAATCGTATTTTACACCTGTTCAATTGCAGCCCAGGAATGAGAGTACGTGCGCTGTGTTCCTGGCACTAATGTCTGTCTATATACATAATATTTCAAGAATCTACCCTGGGGTTCCTGATTTATTTACATTTGTAAGTCGCTGACTTGATTTTTGTCTCCATGTTTTTTTTTCGTACTATACACCTGTGCAAATGCTGTCCAGGAATGTTTTCTGACTGGTTTTATCATATCACTGCGACATATAGACATACCTTAGTGCCAGAAACACAGCGCACGTACTCCCATTCCTGGGCAGCATTCGGACAGGTGTAAAGTACGATAAAAAAAAAGCATGGAGTCAAAAATCAAGTCATCGACATAAAATTGTAAATAAATCGGGTACCCCAGGGCAGATTATGAATATATTTCGTATATAGACAGACATTAGTGCCAGGAACATAGCGCACATACTCCCATACTTGGGCAGCATTTGGACAGGTGTAAAGTACGAAAAAAAAATCATGGTGACCAAAATCAAGTCATCGACATAAAAATGTAAATAAATCAGGAACCCCAGGATAGATTCTTAAAATATTTCGGACATACATTAGTGCCAGCAACCCAACGCACGTACTCCCATTCCTGGGCAGCATTTGGACCGCAGTTGAGCAATCTCCTTTCCGACAATTCACACTATCAAGAAATAATGGGTAGCAGCTGTGACTGCCATGAGAACAAAAATTTAATTATAACTAAGGAAAAGCTATTTAATAAACAAATATCCAGCCTTGCGAAGCCGAGACATGCCGTTAGTTGAGTTTATTAATTAAATTCTATGATTCTACCATAACTAAACAATCGAATACACTTTTCAAAATAATATCTACTTTTCTATTGGAGGTTAAGTACCAGTATTGCATCGCTCCATAAATCATGAAATGGTTTGTCTGGCGGAAGAATTATCACCTGGAACGAGTTTTGTGATAGTTATGGTGTTAAGAAATTAAATATATTGTGATATTTCTCGAATCAAAATAGAAAAAAGGGGTAAAATTACTGACTTAAAACATTATGATGTTTTATCAAAATAGAAAGTCAGAAGCAGCATTATATTCTTGTTATAGGAGAGGACAAGTAAAACATACCTAAACTCAAAAATTGAAACCTCAACTACAAGTAATTCTGGATTTATTACGGTAAAATCAAATGTATTATCACTCAATTAAATCACTTTTTTTCCTCTTGTAGATGCACCGCGGCGTCTTAATTCTTCTTTTAGTATATGCACTTGCATTGACGAATAATTTTCCATATTTGTTTTGTATTTATACTCAATTTTTATAACAATAAATCTTGTTTGTTTTTTATACAAGGTAGACAGTAATCTGACGTAGGGACCAACTATCGCAGCGCCATCTACGATTAGCTTTGAGTTGCCATCCCCATTTCCGATTTGTGTATAGTAAGGCAGTACTTATTAGATCCATGCCACATCAAAAAAAAAATCACCGTGTCATTCATGTCAACTGTCAAAACCATTATGACAGCGACCCTGTCACACCTGTCAATGCCATCACTGTCATTGCCAAGTCGACAACTCGTCGCAAGCTCGAATTTGATTTGAAATTATTTATCAAAAAGTTGCAGTGCGGGCGGAGCAATATTCTGAATATACGCTACTGATACTTGCTGTAATAATTTCATTACCACGTGAAATTAAAAGATATAGCCGACTAAATACGTATAGTTACCAAATAAATCGTACACATAACATTGCGGAGTTTATACAATGCGCTAGTCTCGCCAGGAAATTAGCATTCGGTAATCGGTTTATTTTGTATTGTGTTTAGTTTTTATTCGTTTTTCAAGCACTACACTCCACTTTTGAGTATGGTACGTCTTTATGCTATTTTTTTCAATTTCATTTCCTCTTAAAGTTAGAAAATGTTTTCTATGTTTCGAGTCTATAAATAAAATGACTTGGTATCGTAAGTACGCGTTTTATTTCCAAATTGTAGTAATTCCTTTATGTATTTTTTGAAGTAATTGCTTTAAAATTTCGTTGTTATTTTAGATTGAACCAGTTTATTGTATTCCTTTTTTTCCTTTTCCTGTCTAATTATTTGTTACTATTGCTCTAATATAGAAATACGGTTTTTATTAGGCAAGTGATGAGAAGAAAATGGTGTCTCCAAGTAAACCTGCCCTTCCCCCGAGCAGCGATGAAACCGGCAATGTGCTGTCCATGATATACAGATTCTTCAAGAAGGTATGTCATAATTTAAAAAGTGTAATTTTGTTATATTAGGATGGATGGCATCATCAGTGCATTCTTACTAGAATATAAATGCATTGGCTTTTGTGACCACATTGTCCAAACAAAATAGGATGTCTAGTTATGAGTCAGAGTGACCTTGAAGTGCTCTGCTTTGAATCATAAGCCGGCCATTCAACCTTCAAGTGTTTGTTCCTGTTGATTATTTTATTAGGTAGAAGGTTTTAGTAAGCAATAAAATGAACCTTTTATCTGTGCATGTATCATAAACTTATACATCACATACTTGACAAAATTAATCATTCAACAAATTGCCATGATATCATTGCTTGCATACCAATCTCACACTGCACTGGACTCTATTTACATTTCTTTACAAAATTTAAAGAGAGTCCAGTTCTGTGTAATAAATTTAAAAATTTTGTCTTTTACAACACTGGCATAGATAGTCTAAATTTTAACTCAGTAAACATTAGATATTTAGACTATGAGGTAAGCAGTGCTTAGTTATACATATAGCTCAGTAGGTAATTGGTAATACACCTTAGTAAATGAGTTTAAACAGTAACTGAGTCACGTTAGCATAATTTCTATATAATATGCTTGGCACCACATGGTGATGTCATGCTCTTAAATTATTTCCCACAGGGCAGGAAGTTCTGATGGTTAACAATTTATAGAATGAGGAAGAATGATATATACATACTTATGTAGGTAAATGCTAAATATAACACAAAATAATGATAATATTTTACCTTTTACCTATTTATTTAAAAATAAATTATAATATTAAAAAAAAAAAAATTAAATGGAGTACTTTATTGTTTGCAAACAGTAAATCTTATCAAAATAGTAATAATTGTAAGACAATAATCTTTTCTTCTGTTATGTTTATTAGACTGTATAGAATATAGATAATGATAATAATATATTTCTATTTTGGCATAAAAAAGTCCCTTTAACAGGCCCATGGCCATTAAAAATGCAATATGGCTTATATTGCATTTCTAATGGGCAGAGGCGGCCTTACCCATTGCGAGGCCCCGGGCGGCAAGTCTTTGCGAGGCCCCTTGTCCTTTTTAAAAAGTATGTGATGCGAAAGTAGGTTTGATTGTCATGCTTGAGGACAAATGCTAAAGTTATACAATTAAATAAATGTAATTTGAGTTTTAAAACATTCTACAGTTCATACAGGAACTTTGAACATCGTGTTTGCGTAAAACGGAGTACCTAGTTCTGATTTTTGCAGACTTTGTTTGCCTTTTTGACGATTTGATGAAACTTAAGCACGACGTTTTGAAAGTAGAATAAATTTACTACAATATGAAACTAAAATGGTTTCTGTAGACCCAAAAGCTTCCGAGTTAGCGCTTTTCAAAAGTATCTCAAATCAACGTTTTTTTTACAACAAATGTGGAAGAGACATCTGATATCATGTGTACAGTTGGAATGTTTTCCAACTTTATAACTTTTTTCTAAAACGAACTTTGAAGAGGTTTAGACCTAGGCCGCACTACGGTTAAACCGCTGTGGTTTTTAATGGCGTGAATTCATGCCCCTAGAAAACTAATACAAGCGGCCGCACCGTGGCTTTTTCCCGCGACTGATTTTAAAACCATGATTTGCTACAAAAAGCCCTCGCGGGCAAAAGCCGCGGCAAAACTGTAATTAATAGAACTTAGTTGACGCGTACACACTGGCGTTAACCGCGGGCTGTTTTTCAGTAGACCGTCTTGCAGAGCAGAGCGCTGGCGCACAATTTCAACCATGTCTTCCACCGAGTCGGAGTTTGTTTTAAACGAACCAGAATACGAATTTATTAGGATGGTCTCTTAAGTTTTGATAATTCTTATGAAAAACCTTTCTCAGATCTACGCCCAGTAAGTGGATGGATCCAATATTTTCGAAATTTGCGTTGACGTCTTGTTTTCTATTTCTTATTATCAGAGCAACAACACGCAACACGCCTTGAAGTCCATTTTCAAATTGCGGGTGTGAGCGTCTCAAGCGGTTTCGCGGTGATAGCGATTATTCGATCCGACTTACGAGTTGTAGGTCGCGGAATCGAACCCAGCCCAGATTACTTTGTGTATTTATTTTATCACACTTGCTCTTAAAACGATGAAGGAAAACATCGTCAGGAAACCGGCATGTCCTCAAACCAAAAATTTTAAGACATGTGACATCACCAACCCGCACAGGGCCCGCGTGGTGGATTATGGACCCCTCTTACAGAAAGGAAGCCTGTGTCCCAGCAGTGGAAACATTATAGGCTGATGAAGATGAAGAGTGAATATAAATACCTCAGTAGATTTTTTCATTTTTTTTCGATAAAAGTCACAAAGTTCTAAGACATCCCAACTCTGATGCTTTGCCTCTTCCACACTTGTTTTTGTTTCGAGATACCGCCAGAGTTACTCAAGTGGTGTCTTAAATACCTATTGCAAGAAATTGCAAATTTCGAAAAAAATATAAATTTTGAAAAGCTCTACTCTGAAACTTCTGGGTCTATAGATATAAATCGGTTCTCATATTGTAGCAAAAGGCATCTATGAAACCGTTCTGAGAAGTTATTATCAACAACAGTCCTTTACGGTCATAAACGCAAAATACTAAAAAAAAAAGAATTAATATTAAAATAGGCGGGGGCTTAGCGGACCCTAGCTAGCCTCGCACATGACGGGGCCTCGCGCTTAGAGATTTAATAAAATAAAATTAACAAAGGCAATCTCAACTTTGTTACGGTTTTTACTTTGGTACTTTGTTTGCTACTCAGTAAAGCAGTATAATTTAACTTCTACTACTATTTCTAACTGAGAACTGATAGAGTCAAAGCTGATGGCGCCGGCGATCATATTTAGGTCTAGCAATTCCGCTTCTCGCGCGAGGCCCCGTAGTTGCATGATAACTTGGTTACTTTTTATTTCTAACTGTGAACAGAAAGAGGCAAAGAGGCCTCGTAAAGCGATCTTAACATCAAGTCAGCAAAAAAAGGAGGCCTCGCACGCGGTGGCCCACAGGACGGGCTTAACAAAAATTCACAAATCTGCGCGATATTTTTCATCGTCCATCAAAGAAAAGGGCCTCGCAGATGCGTCTTTCCCCCTCCAAGATTCGGTCTCGCTACGTCACTGATTGGGCCAACATCATAAACAAATCTGAACTACCGGATTTAACCTAAACTATCCGTACGTTCAGGCGACAAAATTATTGTACTAAATAAAAGATTTACAAAATTAACCAACTCTGAGATGATAAATTAAAAAAATAGATGGTTTGATTTTTTCTAAAACTAAAATCTTATTTAATTTTGCCGTTATGTTATAGCCTTAATGAGTAGCCTAACTACTCATTTAAGGCTATAACATAATTAATTAATTAATCAAAATCAAAAGTTTTTAATAAAAAATTACTAGTTTTTTCTTTTGCTTGGTTTGTTGCGCGAGGCCCCCTGCAAGCGCGAGGCCCCGGGCGGTTGCCCGGTTCGCCCCCCCCTAAGGCCGCCACTGCTAATGGGCTTGTACCTTTACTTCCATTAATTTTTAAACTTAAAAAAAAAGAAAGTTGAATATATTATGTAGGTATGCCTACTTAATAAATAACCGATCAAAATCAATATCTATACATACAATAAAACTGTAGAAAAAAAAATTTTGTACATTAAAAAAAAACTCAAAAAATATAGCCAGCGTGTTTAAGGTGATTGCTTCGATGTAGCCCGCGAAATTCAATTTTTTTTACGTTTTTTGCAATTTGCAGGCCAGTGACATGTTGTAACTTTATAAATACATGTGTTGCGGTAATAACAAGTATAATTTCAGCTCTCACATAGAAAAGGTGCATCGTAGTTAGATTTCGGAGATTTTAACATGATGCACCTTTTCTATGTGAGAGCTGATGGAGCGAGTTTTTTGATAATTTTATATTTAAAATTATACTTGTTATTACCGCAACTCATATATTTATAAAGCTACAACATGTCACTGGCCTGCAAATTGCAAAAAACGTAAAAAAATTTGAATTTCGCGGGCTGGTTGGAGCATCCCCCTTAAGGACAACCAATAGAACTCATTTCTAGCATTTTTAGAATTTTTGTCTGTTTGTATGTTTATTTGTTCGGGCATCACGTAAAATGTACGAAAGCTATGTAGATAACTTTAATACATAACGACTGACCGTAACTTGAAGTAACATTTAGTTTTTGTTTCATTGAAATCGAATCAGTCTATCAAAAGATATTTGAATTTAAAGTGTTCCAGAAGTAAAATTACGGTCAGTTTACACCGAGACACGCAGCTCGTAGTTCAGTAGCGCGATCTAGCTTGGAATTGAAAAACAACATACCTATTCAATATGGTGTGGACTGGAGTGGAGTGGTTTGGAGTGGAGTGGAGTGGAGTAGAGTAGAGTAGAGTGAAATAGAATAGAATGGGATGGAATGGAAAGAAAGAAAATGTTTTTATTTGACTCACATTAGAAAGGGATGGAATGGGATGGGAGCGGATGGAGTGGGATGGAGTGAGATGGAGTGGGTTGGAGTGGGATGGAGTGGGATGGAGTAGGATGGAGTAGGATGGAGTGGTATGGAGTAGGATGGAGAGGGATGGAGTAGGATGGAGTGAGATGGAGTGGGATGGAGTGGAATAGAGCGGGATGGGGTGAGATGGAGTGGGATGGGGTGGGATGGAGTGGGATGTAATGGGATGGAGTGGGATGGAATGGGATGGAGTGGTATGGAGTGGGATGGAATGGAATGGGATGGAGTGGGATGGAATGGGATGGAGTGGGATGGAATGGGATAGAGTGGGATGGAATGGGATCGAGTGGTATGGAGTGGGATGGAATGAGATGGAATGGGTGCTCTAATCCAGTAGCAATTGAATAGTACTGCCTTTGAACGACAGAGGGCGTTTATTACAAACACGTCAAATATTCTTGAAAAATCTAAATAAATTCTAAATATAGGGTTTATATGGAAACGATATGATTTATAAAAAACCTGGCGAGAATTAAGCGCTTCGCACAAAAAAATACATTGTTAAATTCCGACATCCACGCGAACGAAGTCGCGGGCACAGCTAGTTTTATAATAAAGCTTATCTTATCATTCAGTTGCACTGAACTATATAATCATATTTTTATTATCAAGATAACTGTTACGGTCATTAAGTACACACATTCTAACACGGTAATAATATGTACAGTAGTGGATCTCGGCCGCATGATAGAAATAAATACCTACAGCCGCGCGGTACGTAAACATGCGTTAGGGCTGTCCGACGCCCGTCTCCAACATTTTAATTACATTATTGCCTACTTTCTGTTTCTATTTAGTGTTGTGATTGTAAATATACTTTTCTTATATTTAAGTAAACAAATAAAATACTTTGTATATTTAAAAGGTTCAATAAAAATGCGTGTTGTTTTTTATTAATAGATTTAATTTATAACTTTACGAGTAATAGTCGACCAACTTATAAAATGTACTTAGATAACATATTTTCTTAAACAAAATGTATCGGAGAACATGTTTTTCGACTGCAAATGTAAGTTTGTCAACTTTATTTTTACAGCTTTAATAGGTATGTTTTTTGGGAATAGGTAGGTTTTTATCGTCAACTATTTTTAACTAATTTCAAAAAAAGGAGGAGGTTCTAAATTCGTCGTAATCTTTCTTTTTTTTTTGTGTATTTTCCCCGATTTCTCAAAGACTCCTGGACGGATTTTGAAAATTCTTCTTTTTAAAATTAAATTCAGCGACTCAGTTTAAGTTAGTTCGCATAAGTATTTTGATGGGCAACTACGGAACCCTACACTGTGCGTGGCCCGACACGCACTTGGCCGGTTTTTCTAGTATTACTGTAGCGCCGTTACGTAAAACGCACCCGTGACGGCGAATCCACACGACGACGTAATCAGACCCTTGTTATATTATAACAAGGGTCTGATTACGTCGTAACCGCTCCTTCAAGGTCAGTGCGCCGCCGGCTCGCGCTACCTCGTACAGCGCATCGCTCGCGCAGGCAGTCGGCCTAATGCAACCGTGTGCGTGTGCGCACACTCAAATACGGAGCGAACTATGTACTCTTACGTTCCAAGATTCATGACTGTGTTAAAGTTTATGTAGTACACTGAATATACGTTGATTGTACACCGTACCGTAGGTAAATGAAGCTCACTGCTTCATTTCCGTGCCCGCCGACAATCCCACCGCGCCGTTACACCATGACTTTACTTTGAATAATACAAACTAACAAAACACACATGCACTGGAGTTTTAACACAAAAGTAAGTACCTACCGTATCATGATTCATTCAGAACCTAATATAACTTAACTATTTAACTTGCCTCAGTAACTTTCCTTTACTTTATTCATTTTACTGTATTTATTAACCCAAATACCCTTTTTTTCGTGAGATAAAGGAAAATACATAACCATTAAAAAGTCACACATTATGTACCTACCTATTAGCACGGCTACTAGCTACTAGTAAGTAATAGTACATTATGATATAAGTGCGGTAAGTTGATCATTACAGCAGAGGCGATATTGGTAGCACAAGCCGTAAGGCGAGTGCTATAAGAAAGCAGAGGCTGTAATTATCAAACCGCACGTATGTCATACGACGTTTTATAACACATTTGTGAGTAAATGAATAAAATTATTACATCGAAAAGGAAAAGCAAGCGGAATAATTTTTACTTTTTCACAAATTAGCGATGCGCGCGCACCAGCATCTTTTGTTTATGGCAAAGGCACAAAAAACAGCCAGTATTACTAATAAAGTAAATTAATTCTTTTGTGGTTTTATTACAGATAAATGGTTGTAATTAATTGTCAAAATTAATTAAATTAAAGAATAAAATGTTGATTTATTATATTTCATCTCCCAAATTTAATTTTAATAATAAAATGTTGACCGCTTTTCTGACATAAAACTCTTTGCTAAGATTTAAAAAAGTACCGTTCGTTTTGACGGAGCATCTTGATAAACCGTGCGATTTACTTTACCATTACCGCACTAGTGCGTTTTACTTTACCATTACGCACTAGTGCGTAATAAGATACATTACGATACTGAAATAGGTGCAGTAAGAGACCTTTTACGAGCAAATGTGTTATAAAATTATTTTATAGTTAGTACTCACCTTTCAGAGGTTGCAGGTAATTTAAAAAAACTTATGTCTGGATGCGTTATTGTTGACGTTAAACACCCAAACACAGCACAATATTTTCTACTTGTCATATTTGCTAAAAAAAAACAACGCACCGTCCGTTCATCACTACGGTACGGCCGTGACTGCACAGACTAAGTAGAGAGTATACCGTGACTGTCTGCGCCTCGAGCGCGCCCCGACATCGAGGCGCGTAGGTATTGCTCGCGTTTCGTCCGTTTGTAGGGAGATCCAATACTGTAGATATTTATACTGTGATTCTAACTTATAAAAAATATTTTACTGTTGTATTTTATGTTTATAATCATAGATTGGTTATCAACATTTTCCATGCTTTATGAACCATTTGTACAGGTGGCGGTGGTCGGCGCAGTGTACCTCGTAGGGTACATGCAATGGAGCGTGGCGTGGCTGATTGGACCCGTTATTCTGTCTGTTCTGCGCGATCAATGGCGTAAGGAGAACGAATACCGACGCAACTTGGCCAAGGTCGCCGCCACTACGTCTGAGAAAGATGTTATATTGGCTAGGTTGGACGACTTGCCGTCATGGGTAAGATATATGAACAATCTGCACCTGTTTGTAAAAGTAGAAATTCAAGCTTTCGCGTATCGCGACGATCTATTTGTGTAGGAATATAATGGATTCTGTAATATTAAGCAGTCGGCAAAGAAGTAGCTGGGCCGCTTAGTTTCAAGCTAGTAAAGCCACTTGTATAAAGGTTATTTTAATGCACTCGATTAGCTATTAAATGCGTAGATGCAATTTGGTTTCGTGACCAAAAATGAATAAACCAAGGAGTGTGGTTATTACTGCATACTATCTATTTTATATTTTCTTTATTCCATATTAAAGTACTTCAGAAAGGCCGGGTGCGTAAAACTCGCAATCAGCGTACTTGTATGACCAGATGTATGAATGTGAATGAGGCGAAAGGAGTATGTAATGATCGTAGCAGATGGCGCTCTGTAGTTTCTGCCTACCCCCACGGGAAGAAGGCGTGAATTAATAAATCTTTATTCCATTTATGGCATACCTATATCCGGTTGGGCCAATCAACTACGGAAAGCCATATCACTATAACTTGACTATAACATACAAAACACCTGTCAAACATTAAAGTTGTGATAAAACAACTGCAGTATTTTAAAATTCTTTCGATTACGAAGTAACTGAACAGCGTTTGGTACCAGACGTATGAAAACAACACTTAAATTACCTAATAAAAAATATATTCTCATGATGATCCGTATCAAGTCAAGTCATTTCTAAAAATAAACTCGTAACGAAACTGCTTTGATTGGCGTGAAACCTCGCCAACCCAGAGAAAAGTTCAATCGAACTGGAAAAACTTATATGTCGGCAATTGTAACTTGTTTTCGTCCAAAACGGCGATTCGGCAATTTCGCCAAGTTAATATTATGCAAGACCGTACAAGCTAAATAGCGCTCTTACCTAACAGGTCAATGACATCATATGCATCGATCGGATGACCTCATCAGTTTTTTTATGAGTAAACAGATAGGTAACTTATATTGTATTGAAATAGATCTATATAGCCATTATATTACTTAGAAAGCAATATTATTTGGATATTTAGTAAAGTTGGATGATACTCGAACGCGCCAGGCGTTGCGTTTTAAACTACATCAAGTCAATAGCATAAAAAAAAATACACTCATGTACACCAGTACGTTTATTCATCACGTTTAAAAAAACACCTAAAGCGCCATTTAGACGGGGAGAGTTTCTCGAACGTTTCCGTTCGAAAATGTCTAAGCAATTATCGCAAGCAATAATCGCCATAACATAATCGTATCAAACTGTTTACACACAGGCAAGAACTAAAATCTCGTCTACGATTATATCATACGAGATTCGCATATGACATTATCGTAGGCAATAATGTCGATGTTTGTTTACACGGCGATATTATTGTAAGAAGATTCTCGCATACGAGAATCTCGACTCGTCTAAACAAGATCTCGTATGACATTTTTTCTCGCACATACGAGTATCGTACAAATCAGTTTGAACCGTTTTGAGTGCAACACGTTTATTTCTCTCGTCGTTTAACTACTTCTTGCCGTAGAAGAGTAGAAATAATCAAAACACCCTCACGGAATGCACACATGTTAGCAACTGTCATAAAAACTCGAAATGCGATTATTGCTTTGACGTTCTGTTTAGATGGACACTTCCCTTACGAGAAATCTTCCTATTCGAGGCAATTATCGCCCAAGTCAACGGGCGATGTTTAGACAAAGACAATATTTTATATTCCTTCGATTATCGTATGTTCGCGTCGTGAAACTCTCCCCGTCTAAATGGCCCTTTATTTATCATGAGATGAAAGAAAACTGATATTTGGTAAACATTTTCAGGTATTTTTCCCAGACGTGGAACGGGCCGAATGGCTGAACAGGGTACGTAATGTATAGCAATTTAGCAAATTACTTAGTTACCACCTACATCGAGTTTAATGCTCGACTGTCCAGTTCCCCACCCACGACATATAACTGTTTTGTAGCCCGCCTATTGATTTTACTGGAAAGACATTAATTATGGGCTTGATTTCTTGGCATTCTAAGACATTTCATGATAGGTTAGCGATAGGATTCAGTTAAAACTATAAATTAATACAATAAAATAGTTATTTTGATTCGCTGAAAATACGCATACAAACATGCTTTGTTGGTCTAAACTTGGGCTCTAAGCTTTAAAACCCGAATCAGTAAAAGTTATATTAGCATTATCGAATGGCTAATGCTAATAGCTAGCCCCTATTTTTAACCGACTTCAAAAAGAAGGAGGTTATCAATTCGACGGTATGTTTTTTTTTTTTTTGTGTGTTTGTTACGCGATTACTCCGCCAATTGTGGAACGATTTTCAAAATTCTTTTTTTGTTCGAAAGGAGATACTTCAGGAGTGGTCCCATTGTCACCATGTCAGGATCTGATGATTGGATCCTGGGGAAATCGAGGGCAAATTAACCCTCAAATTTTATAGGCCTACACATCGTTTTTCGCAAATATTATGAAGTAATTTAAGTACTTGCGTATAGAAATCATCATCTCATGTAGCTGAGCTGATGATGGAAGGTAGAACTCCTCTAGTAAGATAATTATATGTTTGTGTTCGCATATCTCCGGAACTTCAAGTCCGATTTAAGGAATTCTTTTTTTGTTGTACTAGGTATCGTTCAACTTAGGGAATACTGTAAGTTTCATCAAAATCGGTTTAGTAGTTTTTGAGATAGGGCATTATGAATGTAAGAGATTTTAACGATGTTATTACCGGTATTACGGATTACAAAATTCTAGTACTCATGTAAGAAAATGATGTACCTACTCGTATTTGACAAGAATTGTGGTTGAATATTTAAACTAAAAAGAATAAAAAAAAACTTAAAAAAAAAATGTAACCGCCTTCAAAAACAACCACAAAAAAGGGTAAAATAACCTTCAAAACTTTTCTTTCGGAAGTCGGTGGCAAAAAGACAATGAAATTAATAAAAAAAAGTCACCGACTTCCGAAAGAAAAGTTTTGAAGGTTATTTTACCCTTTTTTGTGGTTGTTTTTGAAGGCGGTTACATTTTTTTTTTAAAGTTTTTGTAGACTTTATGAATGCTTCCTTATTATGATCGCAGATTATCCTCCAAGTATGGCCCAACGTGAACTTCTACGCTCGTGTTCTTCTGAAGGAGTCCATTGAGCCGGCGGTGGCCGAAAGCTTGGCGAACTACAAACTAAGTGGCTTCAAGTTCGAACGCATGATTCTTGGCACCATCGTAAGTATTATCTTGTAAAAGTTCCCTACCCAAAGGGTAAACGGCACCATGTTACTAAGACTCCGCTGTCCGTCTGTCACCAGGTTGTACCTCATGAACAGAGATAGTAAGACAGTTGAAATTTTCATAGATGATGTGGCCCAGTGGTATCGGTCCCGACTTACGAGTTGTAGGTCGTGGGTTTGAACCCCGCCAGGCGCATTACTTTGTGTAATTTATTTCATCACCACTGCTCTCAAAACGGTGAAGGAAAGCATCGTGAGGAAACCGGCATACATGTACTAGAACCAAAAATTCGAAGACATGTGACATCCACCAATCCGCACTGGGCCCGCGTGGTGGATTATGGTCCACTCTCTCTCACAGAGAGGAGGCCCAGCAGTGGGAGCATTATAGGCTGATGATGATGATGATGATGTATTTCTTTTTCCGGACAACAACTGAAACAAAAAATACTAAAAAATCATAATAAAATAAATATTTATCGATCCCTCGCAGTTATCCAGTGTTTAGTATTGAGTGAATATTGAACATTATTCAGTAAATTAATAGACATTACGAAGTTGCATGACCAAATACAGTTTAAACGCCTTATCAGGAAAATTATTAGTCTAGTTAATTCTTGAAGTATCAATCCAATAGAAAATGAACTATCTAGCCACTAGCAAGTAATCAAGAATTGTTTGCCAACATTTCCAAGTAAAACCATTTAAAAACCTATCTACTTTGTGCTCATAATTCAATTAAAAGTCATGGTCATAAAGATAGACGTGTGAAAGAAGGTTGTTAATTTTTTTAAATGCTATTTGCTTTCCACTGACGTCATCGGCGTTGTAAAACTTTTATAGTACTGTAGCTGTATTGAGGGTGTTAATATTTTCAGGCGCCGCGAGTTGGCGGTGTGAAGGTTTACGACAAGAACTTGTCTAGGAATGAAATCATCATGGATGTTGACTTGTTGTAAGTTAATAGGGTATTTAAATAAAATTTTTTTTTAGTTATATCATCTAAAAATATTTGACACGTATTTCTTTTGTTACGAAAATCAAAATTGTACTAAAATAACTCTACCTAATTTCGACCGCTGGCGCTGGTTATAAAATTTGCAAATATGCATTGATATTACTAAAGAAAAATATGTGTCTATTTTTTTTCAAAACTATAGCTGATGGACAATTTAAATTTGCAATTTATTGATGCTGTCAACATGCGTTTTCTAAAAGATAATATTCAGACTAGTCATCCATTTGCTTAGGATTTTAATAATGTAATTACCTACTTGAACATAATCACCGTCGACCAATTTTCGACCTTATATCTGTAGACATAAAAGCGAAAAACGGTCGACGAGTTTACATAAGATGATTAAGACTGCTGTTCGCTCATATGCATCAAGACAAATAAATATGTGTCATATGTGTCATCGTAACATCCGATAATGATACCTAGAACACTTACTGGTTCGGTTTTAAACATGTTCAAATTGTTTCAGCTATGCTGGTGATTGTGATATCTCATTTGTTCTGCAACGCATCCGTGGTGGCATTAAAGATCTGCAGGTAAAAGTTAAACCAGTAGTCTTGGGGTAGCATATCATCAAATGACGACTTGCTCTGGGTAGAGCAGAAGGGGCTATCCAGAATTGCTGACATAAACCACCATGTTCCTTTAACCTGTAGTCCATAGATGGTTAATCAGCATCGCCATGCCAACCTGGCATCCGCCAGCAAAAATGAGCATGCTGCATGCCACCTAAACTACACTGCATTTACATCCAAGCCTTTTGCCTGGGTGGACTCTTACTAACTAAAAATGCATCCTGTTCCTTCCTTGCTGTATTAAAACGTTAAAAGCATAACACATAATAACGTTTTTTTTTTGTGCTAGATCCATGGTATGGTGCGTATAGTGATGAAGCCCCTGATCACCAGGATGCCTTTAGTGGGAGGAATGCAAATATTCTTCCTTAACAATCCGTCAATTGACTTTAATTTGGTCGGCGCTGCTGATGTTCTAGACATGCCTGGATTAAGGTGAGCTCCACTTCAGTTAGAATACTTACTGATAATTAATGCATCATCTTTCTGCCATTATCTTGTTTTACTTTTGGTTTGGTTTTCTTCTTCCATTCTTCATTAATTGACAGGTGTGTAAGAAGTCAAAGCATCATTTACTCTTTTTTCATTCTTATCATTCGTTACACAGTCCATCCATCTTTTGTTTGGCCTTCCTCTTCCTCTCTATCCATCAACATTCATACCCATAATGTCTTAGGCACATGAGTCATCACGTCACATAAATTTTGAATAATAAATATGTAATTATGTTTTATTTCAGTGATATTCTTCGTCGCTGTATCATAGAACAGGTGGCGAAGTTGATGGTGCTTCCAAACAAGTTGCCTATTAAATTGAGCGATGAAGTACCTACTGTAGATCTGAGGATGCCCGAACCCGAGGTAAGAACTGCAGACCGGCAGATTTTTTAGGTGGTAATCAATCAAATCATCAAACGAGTCCTCCCGCCTTGGGTGGGGAAAAGGGGACTGTCGGAATCTTGTTGACTGAAAATCCACCTTGTTTCTTTAGTTGTTTTTTGAGGTCCAAGGACCTTAGACGGTATCGCGACCCAGCATTGTTTCGTTGTTTTATTTACTTGAGTAATACTTACAGGGTGTGCTGCGAATCCATCTCGTCTCAGCCCAGAATCTAATGAAGAAGGATGTTTCAATGATTGGTGAGAATGTTAAAATATTTCTACATAATTAGTTACTTTTTAAATGCTAGACAAAAGCTTCCCAATGTCTTCTAGGAGTTCTTTTCTAGTGCCTCCTCATACCAACCCTCGCGATACGCGTCGATTTCGTCTCGCTATCTCTTTCTGAAATGGCCTCTGCGGCCAAAGCTCTAGCTAGTTACTCAAACTGCGCAACGAATTGGCACTCCTGTGTTGAAAGCTTACTCTTTCAAAGTAATTTTAAATAGTATTTTTATTTGGTGTCCAGGTAAGGGTAAGTCAGATCCGTACGCGATCATAACGGTGGGCGCGCAGCAATGGAAGACGAAACACATCGACAACAACGTGAACCCTCGCTGGGACTTCTGGTGCGAGGTAGGCATACCAACCAACCAACCTCATCTTCCCTTATTAGTCCAACCATTTTATGCACATGGGTATACTTAATATTTTTTATAGTAGTGTTTATATTTAGATTTTTAACAGATTCAACAGTTCGCTTAACGAGCACACGATTATTTTTCTTTAATGTTGGTATATAACATTTAAGATGTGCTTGCTTATTTTAATTAATTGAGCTTATTTGATAAGTGAGGTAATGTCTTGGCTCATTTCTGATGTACCTATCTGAATTTCATTGCGAACTGTATCCGCAAATCACGCGCATTCTTCATTTGAATTTCTCTTCAAGACGAGAATCGCAAGCTAAACGCTGTCTGGCAAATCGAAGTAGCAACATAATAAATACAGATTATAAAATTATAAGTTAGCCCTATTATTTTATTCAGTGTCACACGTTTTATATAAATAGTTTATTGATAAAAATACTTTGCTATTTCAAATTTAAAAGCATTAACAGGAATGAGCATGACCAACAAAGCATACTTATTAATCGTTTACTAGCACTGGCATAAAAAGATAAAAAGTAGTAAGCTTTCTTCTAGTCAGTCTAGTTTTCTTATTAGAAGGGATTTTGTTAAATTTTTTAACAACTGACTCAATCGAATGGTTATAAGATAATAATTTTATTAATTTACATTATTTGTAATTGCATGAGAACATAATAACTTAGGTTATTTTCTAATCTTGTGACCTACAGATGAGTTCTATTTCAACAAATGATTGCCCTAATAATCTGTTTTGGAATATGATAACAGTTTTCGAGTTATTCCAAATTCTAAATTATTCAGCAGTAACAAGATTATATGTTTGTTCTTTGGCCTAACATTTATAAAACAGGTAAAAATACTTGATATTTACTAAATTATAAGTACGTAGTTATATTGCGGGCGTAACCCGCTCGCAGAAATTGGTCCTGAAATATTTTCAAGTAAGTAGTTATGAACAAGATTTTGTTTTCTTCACTTATGTTTGCGTCGGACTATGCGCGTGTGGCATACAGGCGCGTATAATGCAATCTATGGGCCAAGCGTTGGAAATAGAAGTGTTGGACAAGGACGAGGGCAACAATGACGACAAGCTCGGCAAGTAAGTACGTGCACTCGGTGAAGGGCCGCCGGCGGGGGAGCGCGGGGTGCAGGGCGCAAGGAACCGGTATACGCTACGCTGATGGTTGCACTCGCTTCACGCATTGTAACTGTCCCGATAAGCTTCTAAACATCGGCCAATGCGACGCTTGACTGATAGTTACAGTGGCACGTGATTCACGTCTCACTGTAAACTGGACGATTTACTGCATATAAATTAACAAGCAGTCATCGAGTGGTGTCCTCTCAAAGCAGCGTTAACTTGTGGCTCCGAGTCCTTGAGCTCTTTGGAATGAGACCCTCGATAGAAAGTAATGAGAGATCTAGAAAAAGTTGTTATGTGGTTTGAATCATAGATTTTTCAATGTAAATAACGTAATTCATATTCTTTGTAAACAGCACTACAGATTCTCCCATTACAAATGACCTTATTTAGCTGCATGTGTAGTTCATAGTGCATTTAGAACTTAGTTTGTAGATGGTGAAGGTGAGTTTCTTAGATGTTTTGTTTATAAATTACTGTTATTCTCCTTACTTTTAAATTTTCTGATAAGCAGGCATGACGATAACAACATTAGAGAGGTTGCTAGAATAATGAGTAACGTAGCGACCTTTTTACTGTCGTTAACACAAATCGATAAACTTGCCAGATGATCGGGGGTGTAGGATATCAGGCCAACATTCCAAATTTTTTTTCAAAATTTGATGTAAAATGAAATACATTTTGGCATAAACTAATATGCAGATATATTGTGATTTTGTCCCAAGGCGATAATAAGCTCACGGAAGAGTCAAGTGTTGCAGTTCGAGCTGTGGGACTGGGACCCTGGCATGGGCATACAGAACGATGATTTTCTTGGCAGGTCCGTCTCCGCTACTCGTGCATTGACACATTAGCGACATTTCATTGCCGTGTTTTTAATTGTTTTTTTTTATTACACATATTGACTCTTATTATCACCGTTGCGTTGCATAGCTGAAATTTTATTTACCAATCATAAACATGCCGGTGATGCTAAGATTCATCTTGGCCTTAACTGTTTTTACTACCTGGTGTTCTATTTTATATCTACAGCTGTTGTGTGTGAGATTGATTTTTGCCTTAAACAGGAATACTGATCAGATATATGGGGACATATACAATGTGATACTTAGTCCAAGTGGCAAGTCTAGTGTTAACCATTTATAATATTTCATTAGTTTACTACTAAGAGTATACACATAAAATTAATGTACCTACAAATAACTTTGACACCTGCGCTTATTTTGACAAAATTTAACATGTATCTATACACCCAGAAACCTATTAAACCTCAGCAAAAATGTACAGAAACATAAAACTAATTCCTAATCTCCAACGATTAATGATAGCTTAATATGTATGTATTTGTATATAACATGGTGGGTTGTAACAGTCCGTACTCCGCACGAGCGCGACGATATTGGTCATCAAGCTTTACGACTGGGACCGCACAGGACGGGACGAAAAGCTGGGCAGGTCGGTCGCTGCCACGACACTGATCAAGTGTATTGACAATGTACATACATTCTCACAATAAACTAACACACTTGCCACTGAAAGCGACCACCGACCATACTATACGCACATGAGACTGAAATTAAACCCTCCTGAACATTACGCTGTAACATCACACGGTGCACTCATTACACATTGCACAACGCTGCGCCAGATTTATGGCTCATACTAACACTTTACTATAGTTTAACACTCACTTGGTAGTATTATTGCGTCTCAAATGGGAGGAATCATTCATTGCTATACAACATTTTATGTGGCTATTACTTTAACGCTACATAATCATACAGTAATCTTCCAGTGGAACATACCATAAACGTTATTTTATTATCCCCCGGAGCTTACCTAAATCTAAGGACTAATCCAAACTGTATGTCCGCAGTCCATTCCTTTCTGTATTCCAATACTTACACATACTGCTTCTGTTCACTAAATGTTATGTTATGCACTGATCTGATTTTTATCTATTACTACTTGTAAATGGTGTATTCCCGTTCTCGTCCCTATGGCCTCACCAATAGCAACTATTATTTTGATTTACTATCTCTATCTGGTGGGAATACGCCTTCAAAATTTAACTTTCTTAAATGTTAATTGTTTCGTGCTAACTTCGTATTGATAACTTCTTTACCATGTATTGACGGGACAAAGGACTACCTACATTCACTTAAAATTTCAGGTGTTCGTTAGATATCTCTCAAGTTGTACGCTTCGGTCGTTTAGATACGGTAAGTAGAACCTTTTAATTTTTGCATTGTGTTCTGTTTACTACACTTTGCTGCTATCTTAACGGCATTCAATTTTTTCAGTGGCTAACTCTCCAGGAAGCTAAACATGGTAAAGTTGAGTTGCGCCTGTCATGGCACCGTCTGACTTCTGATGTGTCGGAACTTAGCCGCGTAAGTGACAATGTATTTTTGTAATTCAAATGTTTTGTACCTTTGCTTTTTAACTTCTACTCTATGTATGTAATTTGTTTCAGGCACTGACGGAAACTCTGCTGATTAAGTCGGGAGATCTGAGCTCCGCTGTCTTGTCTGTTTACATAGATTGCTGCAAGAAGTTGCCAGTAAGTTTTATATCCAATTTAGCTCTTCCCCGTAATTTCACCCTTGCTGCTCGGCTCCTATTATAATGTAACACAGCCTTCCTCGGAAAACAGAATATTTATCAACACAAATATTTTTCCATTCGAACCAGTCGTTCTTGAGGTGAACGCGTTCAACCATAAAAAAACTCTTTAGCTTTATAATATTAGTATAGATATTGCTTGTTTCTTACCTAAAATTGCATGTTACATTTAAATATCTTTTTAATTTAAACAGAATGCACGCACCCAATCTCGCCCCGATCCCTACCTGACGGTAACTGTTGGCAAGAAGACTGAGAACAGCGCCGTACAAATGAGGACCGGAGACCCTGTCTACGAGATCGGGTACTCTTTCCTGGTGCAGAACCCTGAGAGCGATAACTTGGAGATTAAGGTGAGGATGAAATGAAGCTTGATCTAAATCCTCTTGCATCAAATATCAAGTATTATTTCTGGTGCAAGCAGGCCTTTGTGTCCGTTTCACCCATGTTCCGTCAAAAATGTATATAGTGATACCTGGGCAAGGCAGTAAAGCCTAACATGATGATAGTTTGGCCTAAATATCTCCAATGTTAAAATTTAATTGTAAGTACACTGTGCACTAAATATTTTTGTAAGTACAAATGTGGTTAGTATCTACTGTTGTACCATCTATTTTTCACGTGGGTTTTTTTTTGTCCAAAAAATGTGCAAATTTCATAGCTATAAAACGTATTATTAAAACACGTATTTGATTTCGAGCGTATGGCACTCTTGGGCTGCAGCTGAAAATCAGCGTCAGGTGGCAAACTGTGTGTTGCCGCCTGACATTATGCTGAGCTGAGGCCCTTTGGCATTAATTTTTATTAAGTTTGTATTGTTATAGTTTTAGCACAAGTGCCAATAAACGCAATTTTCTTTCTTTCTAAAAAAAAAGAACAACTATGATACTTTACGAAGTAATTGTTCAATAGTAAATATTTTTTACATCATCATCGTATCAGCCGTAGGAATCCACTGCTGAACATAAGCATCCCCCATTATTTTTATCTCATAATAAAGATAATTGACAATGCGTGTTTATTTTAGGTCCTGGATTCAAAAACTGGAGGTCAACTTGGGCAGTTAACGTACGGAATTTCGAACCTGTTGAAACAAAAAGACCTGAGTCTGCTAACTCAGCCTCTAACTCTGCAGCGGTCTGGCCCTGAATCCAAGATCGTCCTGTCTTTACAACTCAAGGTTGGTATAAATTATGGCTATTTAAAAAATTTCAAATAATTGAGAAACTCATCTTTCAATTGAATACCAGAGTATTAGTTGATTCTTCAACATTGGACAAGCTATTTATAAACCTAAGAAAAGAGAAAGTAGGAGTAAGTAGTTTCCAACTTTCTTTACTGTGTAGTGGTAAATTCAAGTTAATCTATCTTGTGAGGTCAAGGTACTCAAACAGACTGCGAGCCTAAAGCGCCATTTAGACGGGGAGAGTTTCTCGAACGTTTCCGTTCGAGAATGTCGAAGCAACTTTCGCAAGCAATAATCGCCATAACATAATCGTATCAAGATGTTTACACACAGGCAAGAACTAAAATCTCGTATTCGATTATATCATACGAGTTTCGCATATGACATTATCGTAGGCGATAATGTCTTTTTTTGTTTACACGGCGAAACTATTGTAAGAAGATTCTTGTATACGAGAATCTCGACTTGTTTAAACACAATCTCGTATGACATTTCTTCTCGTTCATACGATTATCATACAAATCAGTTTGAATCGTTTAGAGCGCGAGTTTGTCATTCGAGTTTAGCGATTCCTAGGCTATTTGCGGAGAACATTTTTCTTAAAATGGCACATATTGTTGAATGTCTCTTCATATTCCAATTGTAAAACAAGGCAAAACGTGTTAGATGCTCCCAAATTATTTTGACTCGCTATCCATTTTTTAACCCAACACTTTTCTTTATTTCGCCGTATAACTACTTCTTGCCGTAGAAGAGTAGAAATAATCAAAACACCCTCACGTAATACTCTCATGTTAGCAACTGTCATAAAAACTCGAAATGCGATTATTGCTTCGAAATTCTGTTTAGACGGACACTTTCCTTAACGAGAAATCTTCCTATGCGAGGCAATTGTCGCCCAAGTCAACGGGCGAGAAGAGACAATGTTTAGACGAAGACAATATTTTATATTCCTTCGATTATCGTATGTTCGAGTCGTGAAACTCTCCCCGTCTAAATGGCCCTTAACGCGGTGGCGGCGGCGGGCGCGATAATATTGAATTTATGAAATCACCGCTCGTGGCCTTACTGAAGTGACTAAGGCGGGGGCCTAGCGCGATGTCTACAAGCGATTTTGCAAGCCTAGGCGTTGCTAGGCAACAACCGATACAACGGGCGGGTGGCAGGAGTATCAAACCATTTCGGTGTTAGTTAAAATCAATAAATGTATTATTTTTTCAAATTAGGCTGATAGGTCTTTCAAACTGCCCAACATTCGCCACTTATTTACAGTACAATGTAAATAAGTAGTTGCTCTGCTGCTGCGGAGCAAACTTCCCAGGAATACATTGGTCTATTGTTGGTAAGAAAAACCTGAATTTATACGTAAAATCGTTGCGACCGCGACCCGACTTCTGTATTTTTGAGTCGTCTGTCGTCGTCGTCGACAAATGTCCGCGCCCCGCCTGCTTCTTACATCTTTTCTGTGGGGGCTCAACCAATTACAAACTATATGAACGTTTATCTTCCAAGAGATTTAGTTAATATGGCATAGCGAACGAAACCACGTGAAATTACGAGTATTACAATCAAAATCTGCAATATTTCAAAAATAAATAAGCAAGTGCAGCAGATATGCCGTGATCTCTAAAGTCATTTCATATTTCTTAATTCTACTAATCTGGATATGAATTAGCAAGACTGTATGTGTTTAGTTTATCTGCTGGTAGACAGAGGGCGCTGATTAAAGTGTATAGAACGTCCACACCTGGGTGTCGAGTCTGCTAATAATTATTAGTCAGAATGGCGCCACAATGGCGTTTCAATTGTAGTGCTTATTCAAACCATTTTTTATTGCTGAGTAAAAAATGGTTCGAAAATTGAAACGCCATTGTAGCGCCATTCTGACTAATAATTAGCAGACTCGACACCCTGAAATCGCCTCTACAAAAACAAATACTTAATCGGCAGTATGGACACAGATCGCGCCCGCCACCGCCGTCGCGCTAGGCTTCCAGTGTGGACACACACATAGTCAGCCTCGTTCCGAAGTTTTGCTAGCAATTTTGACTTTGTAACCTTCGGGTTATCAACAAATATTGTTCTCCTTCATAGATTTTGAAGGAGGCTATCAAGGAAGTAGACTTTGAGGAGGAGCCGGCATACGAAGCCCCGATGGAGCCGTCGCCCCCCGTGACTCCTGCGGCGCCTCCATCCCCGCCCTCGCCGCCGGTCACAGTTGATGATATCGATACTGGCAAACCTGTCCCGCCTCTTACTGACCCAGGTGATTAGTTACGAGTATATTCTCAATATTTGAAATTTCAAATGCTCATTCATTATCATTGACTCCCCTAACAGATTAAAAAATAAAGGAATCCTCTTGCAACTTTGCATAATAATTATTTTATTTTATTTATTTGGGAAAACAAACGGTTAAACATTACAATATTGATTAAAATAATATGTTACAATAAGCATTTGGGTAAAAGTGTAACCAACGACATTTTCCACATAATATAAAAATAACAAGTTATATAGCAACGCAGTGTGCTCTGATGCAAAATAAAAATTATAAATCGAAACAGAAATCGAAATTTAAAACAAAATTAAAGTTTAAGTTTATATTTTAATTATGTTGTCACATGTCGAGGAAATGTATTAAAATTTATAAAACTGTTTTACATTATTATGTTTTAAAAGCTGCGATAGATAATACTCCACTAAAATCAAAAAGAAAATCAACTTTTTTGAATGTAACTTTTCGGTAAAGTAAATTTTTGTTGCTAAAGTGGGTTAACATGAAAAATACTAGCTTAATATACCATTACAGATCCTAACAATGGCATTGTATCAACAACCATTGGTGCTGACACCTCCAAGGGTGTGTATCTGCATGACTACATTCCCAGGCTTTCAAATTTCGTTAAAAAAACTAACCGCCTTCAAAAATTATCAGAAAAAAGTGTAAAATAACTTTCTTTCGGAAATCGGTGTTTCTATTTTTGTATTAATTTTTGCCACCGTCTTACGAAAGAAAATTATTTTACACCCTTTCTGATGGTTTTTGAAGGTGTTTTTTTTTTAAGTCTTTCATTTTACTCTCCCTTATTCTTGTCAAATACCTAATTTTCCTGCACATGCACTAGAATATTGTGATTTTTGTCCACTTGGACGATGTTATTACCGGTCGTAGTAACATCGTTCACGTATGACGTACACAATAAGCAAAAAATGCACAATAAGCATAACATAAACAGTACTGAACCAAAGTCAATGAATTTAAATTTTTGTTAATTTTTCAAAAACCCCTTGTCCGATTTCGATAAAATTTAATGGAACTATTTGGGAAGAATCCCTTTCCAACAAAAAAAATATCATATCGATTGGCAAGCTACGGATTTACGAGCGAACACACAAAAAAAATGTAAACATCCGAATTGAGAACCTCCTCCTTTTTTTGATGTCGGATAAAAAACCTAACAGGAATTTGAGTATCTAACACTATCGAAGGGAAACATAAATGACGCGCTCTTCTTGTACTTATTATTCACCACCTTATGCTAGGCGTCGGCCCTATGGTCCCATAATTGTATGACAAAAAATGTTGAAAATTTGACCAACTTCCGCCGTCCCGATTTTTTTCTTCCGTTACAATGAAATGATCCTTACATGAAACAGAGACACTAATTTCACTAATTTCTGTGGACAACTCACACTTGATATTTTTAAATATTAAACGCATTAACGCATGCGTAGCGAATTTTCAAAGATTTTCTTTGGAAAGATAAATTCGAACCGCGGACAGGATTCGAACCTGCGACCTTCGGATTCAGTACATCCGACGCTCATTTCCAAACGAGCCACCGAGGATCGTAACCGCCACGGCGAATTCTTCATTCCATTTCTAACGTCTCATGGTGACGTTTAGCGCCATCTATTGCAGAGTATTCCAACTACTGCACCAACATGTTAACATTACAGTTAAATCAATGCTGTAACAAAGAAAATCTTTGAAAATTCGCTACGCATGCGTTAATGCGTTTAATATTTAAAAATATTAAGTACGGTTGACGTCATCTGTTACAGCATTGATTTAACTGTAATGTTAACATGTTGGTGCAGTAGTTGGAATACTCTGCAATAGATGGCGCTAAACGTCACCATGAGACGTTAGAAATGGAATGAAGAATTCGCCGCACAGTGGTCCCATATCGAAAATTAGTGGACATGGGCAACAAAGTTCCAATATCGATGCGATTTTTTTTTAAGTGATTCTTTATGATATTCCTGACAACTTTTACTCTTGTGAAATTTCTTCTAAAGTTGATAGTTTGTCTGAAAAAAAATAATTAGATTTTTTTGTATGGAGCGAATCACGTTTCATTTTTTTTCTTCAATTGTACTAATATGTTGGGTGTATAGCGTGAGTATATGATAGCTAGGGTCATTCACTATCCACGAAAAATAAAATCAGCGCCGGCCATCTGCGGCCGCGCGAGTAATCATCCGGTAAAAAAAAATAATCTCTCCTAGGATTACCAGTTGTAGGTACCTTATATGCTATCAAAACTATATATTAAAAAAAAAGAAGGTCAGAACAGCCAAATGAGACAAAAAATAAACTTTGAATTTATTTTAAATGGCAAAAAATATCATAAACAATTATTATTTTTTGAGGAATGATTACTCTCGCGGCCGCAGATGGCCGGCGCTGATTTTATTTTTCGTGGATAGTGAATGACCCTAGCTATCATATACTCACGCCATACACCCAACATATTAGTACAATTGAAGAAAAAAAATGAAACGTGATTCGCTCCATACAAAAAAATCTATTTTTTTTTTTTCAGACAAACTATCAACTTTAGAAGAAATTTCACAAGAGTAAAAGTTGTCAGGA
This sequence comes from Agrotis clavis, assembly GCA_954870645.1. Lineage (NCBI taxonomy): Eukaryota > Metazoa > Arthropoda > Insecta > Lepidoptera > Noctuidae > Agrotis > Agrotis clavis. The sequence goes on along the minus strand of OX940919.1, from coordinate 13,255,102 downwards.
ATATCATAAAGAATCACATAAAAAAAAATCGCATCGATATTGGAACTTTGTTGCCCATGTCCACTAATTTTCGATATGGGACCACTGTGCGCCGTGGCGGTTACGATCCTCGGTGGCTCGGTTGGAAATGAGCGTCGGATGTACTGAATCCGAAGGTCGCAGGTTCGAATCCTGTCCTCGGTTCGATTTTTTCTTTCCAAAGAAAATCTTTGAAAATTCGCTACGCATGCGTTAATGCGTTTAATATTTAAAAATATTAAGTACGGTTGACGTCATCTGTTACAGCATTGATTTAACTGTAATGTTAACATGTTGGTGCAGTAGTTGGAATACTCTGCAATAGATGGCGCTAAACGTCACCATGAGACGTTAGAAATGGAATGAAGAATTCGCCGTGGCGGTTACGATCCTCGGTGGCTCGGTTGGAAATGAGCGTCGGATGTACTGAATCCGAAGGTCGCAGGTTCGAATCCTGTCCGCGGTTCGAATTTTTCTTTCCAAAGAAAATCTTTGAAAATTCGCTACGCATGCGTTAATGCGTTTAATATTTAAAAATATTAAGTACGGTTGACGTCATCTGTTACAGCATTGACACATAGTACATAGAGGACACTACGCGGTGTAGGTCTGAAACGGCACGCACACACGCGCACACCGCGGGCGGTGTCGCTACATGTGGCTGCCGCGCGCCGCCTCCGTATCGTAATTATTTTTCTTACGTGTAATCACGTACAAGTAAATAAAGATAATAAAATATGAAGACAAGCAAATACTGTATAACGTTTGGTTGCCTAAACGACAACAGTGATAAAGGCCTCGCGTTTCATAAACTACCGCGTGACGTCGAAAGGTGAAAGTATCGAATGTTTATGATTAGTGTTATTCCCACATAATGTTTATGAATCTAGGGTTAATTATTAATTAACTACCTGTTGTGATGTGCTTATTTATTATGTCATTCAAGTACATACGTTCCGCTGAACTGATCATGGTTAGGTAGGTTACAAGTTTGGAAATGTGTCGAGATACTCGGGGGGTGTGAGCCTACTAGACGACCGAGATAAATAGACGAATATCAAACCTGACATCACTCTCACTTACCTTATCGCTCGGTAGAAAGTAGAAAGATGTTTGCGTTGTTATTTACTCACGTTCAAACTCAGAAAATGGCCACACTATGCATTCAAGGTCAGCGATCGTAATTCGTTGCGCGACTTTTTTTTACCATTTACAAGGACTCACAACGCAGGACCTGTGACGTAGGGATGGCAATCACAGATCGATTAATCGAAAAATAGATTTTTGGAGCCAAAAAGATCGATTTTTTAAATCTATTTATAGTACTGAATTCAGTGAATCGATACTTCACCCTTGAAAATCGACATTCGTTTTTATTTTTGCTATAAACCAAAAAAGTACTTACAATTAATTGAATGTACCCATATTTTTTCTTGTTATGTTTTTACATTTTTATATTCTAATGAGTTTTTATGCTTTCTATATTCTAATACTGTGTATTTCGTAATTCTAATTTGCATAATTGTCCTTAACCTTAAATTGCAGTAATTGGCTGTTCACACAGCCGTTGTAATTTGATAAATAAATAATAAATAAATTATAGAGTGCTGCCGGTTAAAGGGTTAATTATTCAAAAACTCGCGTGGTGGCTGTGTGTTTGGATTCCTTCGCCTCTCTTTAATAAAAAAGTAACGTTTGTTTGTAATCTTTGTCTTTCTTTTTGTATTCTGTGACTGACATTTCTTGTTGCGTCATCAGTCATCATTATTCATTAAAATTCATTTGTTTGTTGTTGTAGAATCTGTGTGTCGTAAAGCGAAATAAATACTGATTTTTATGTAGTGTTTGTTGCAGTATAATAACTACTTATTTGTAAACCAATACATTTAATAAAGGCTTTAAACAATAAAGCCTAACATTTCAAATATTTTTAAATAATATTCTTTTTTGTTTTTGTAAGATGAAATGTTCAAAATATTACAAGAATAGAAAGAAAGAAAGAAAAGAAAGAAAAGAAAGAAAGAAAAAACATTTATTTGGCGCAAAAGGACCACGACACACACATTTAAAATAAAATAACACACTAAAAAGCAGAAAAAAAAAACTTATTTCTAAAACTTATAATAAAAGAATAGGTAGCTTTTGTGTGTCTCACGGCTGCGCCAAAAAGGCCCAGTTCAGCAAAAAGTCGGGCAACTAAGTGCTCGACGCTGGTTTTCAACTGACATAGACCTACATAGTAATAGGTAGCTGTACCTGACATAGTAATAGGTAGAAACGATAATATAATTATACATATATTATTATTTCAAACGTAAGGTGCCGTAGGTACTATGCATTAACATTCTGTGCTACCAATCGATAATGTATGTAGTATGTAGTAACGAAACCAAAAAGATATAGGCTGATGATAAAAAAAATCCCTGAAGAACATTTATGTTAATAGTGTAATATAACAAATGCATAAAATACACCTACCTACCTAACTGTGCCTTCTAAACTCGCAAGTCGCAACCCTAAGTGAGCTTGACCGGCAGCACACCGATAGCAACATTGTAATGCCGCGGCGTCGGATAAACCAAAATAAACTCTCGCGCGTAGCCATTCAGTACAATTTTGCTTGTGCACGGGAAGTTTAGGCTAATATAAAAGTAGGTGGGCGGTACGGCTGCAAGTTAAAATGTGCTTTATTCTTTCGTGCATAGATTTTACATTTGTTTGATTGTTTTTTGGAAGAGACCCATCTGTAGTAATCTGTGGCATTGATTTAACTGTAATGTTAACATGTTGGTGCAGTAGTTGGAATACTCTGCAATAGATGGCGCTAAACGTCACCATGAGACGTTAGAAATGGAATGAAGAATTCGCCGTGGCGGTTACGATCCTCGGTGGCTCGGTTGGAAATGAGCGTCGGATGTACTGAATCCGAAGGTCGCAGGTTCGAATCCTGTCCGCGGTTCGAATTTTTCTTTCCAAAGAAAATCTTTGAAAACTCACACTTGACCAAAAAATAAAAAACGCCAAAATTGTCGACATCAAAAAAGAGCTAAAGGACAAAGGTTCCCAAGAAAGTTTTCCCGTATCTCTATGGAATCGGATTTCTCCCTTTTGGCTAATATAAAAGAAACACTGTATAGTGTCTTTTGACATTTAACTGTTGAATGTATATTGTATGAAGTGTGTGTTGGATGTACATATGTATATTGTCTGTGTTATGTTATGTGTAAAATGTTTGGCGCAAGCTTTTCACGAGCGTTTGTGTGAAACCTTCACGAGGTCACCTCGGTACCCTCGCGGCGTCCAATCCTGGATTGGACTTGTTTGCTGTTTGGAATAATAATAATAATCGATTCTCTGGGCAGAGTGAAAGGATTAAATGTATTTAGTATTAATGGCTTAATTTAATAAATTTCAGACTTTATAGACTTATTTATCTTTTATTGCAGTTATTTGTCACATAATAATTGTCATACTAAAACTCCAAATCGTTACAGTCACTGTAGTTCCTGAGCCTGTACTGAGGAACATTGAGGATTTTCTCCTAGACAGCAGTTCACTAAAGATGGTGCCAGAACACATTGATAAAGAAGTTGGTAAGTACTGTCTTTATGCGAAGTAACTAAGTAACTTTCAATTTTTTGTTACTATATTCAGTCAGGTAGGAAACGTTCCGCATACACTTAATAACGGTATTTTTTATAGATGTTCCTCAAGAATATCCGCCACCAACTGGCCGCGAATCACCTAAACTAATACATAGAACCTCCTCGTTGACCACGTAAGTTCCTATCTAATTGTAAGTTGACAACTGAAGTGGACCTAATAGATAACGTAGATCATGCACCTAAACCTAAACGTTTTTAATTCCATTTGGAAATCAATTGCCAAACAGGCGTTGGAAGCCGAGAGGAGTAATAGTAAATGAATTTTCTTTCACCCAATTTAATTAGGTTTGCCTAATTAAATTGGTTGAAAGAATGGTGCACCTTTCATTCTATATTTATTTTAAACTGTAAATAACAAGTTCACAATCTTTGTACTTGTAAACAGATCTGCGGGCGAAGCTGGACTCGGACGTATTCTTCTCTCGCTTCGTTACAGCATGCAAAACCAAACACTGTTCGTTGTCGTACACAAAATTATGTAAGTATCAAGAATGTAGGTAATGTATTTTTTTTTAATTCATACATGGTTTAATAATAAAATATTCTGTTTAACAGGCACATACCGCTGAAGGACCCTAACAACGTGCCCGATCCATATGTCAAGATATATTTACTACCTGGTCGCTCCAAAGATTCCAAACGTAAAACTGCAGTAAGTTAAAACCTTAAAGTTTCCTGTGCGAAAATGATTGATTTCTATCTTCTACGACATCATCACACATGCAAACTTGCGACTGGTTGTGATCTAATTAGACACAATCCATCCATGGAATGCATGCTCAGTTGAAATTGTTGTAACAGTAACTGGGTTGGCTTTAATAGTGAATAATTCGATAATTCCTACTAATTGCAATGCGCGGAGTTGCTGACCAGCAGCTCTATAAATACAGCCTTATGATAGCGCAGCCGCAGTGCGAAACGAAAGTTTGCTATTCAATAAAGTAAAAACAGATACACTAGCGCACACCGAATAAGAGTACTCAGTGAACGAGTTTCCACTTTATACATTTAGGTCAAAAGAAAGCCTCGATTTTATCTGTCACGATTGGTCGATCTCAAGGCCGTCTCGTCCATGAACTCGTAGTCCAGCGTTGCGATTGTCTTATAGAGCATAGCACAGCTGAACAAGCCCATAGCCACCCCAAAGAATTATGTTTTTACCAGTAATTTTGTCATACAGGTTGTGAAAGACAGTTGCATGCCAGAATATGACGAGCAGTTCGAGTGGGTGATCCCATTAGCTGAGCTGCACTCCAGGCAGCTGGAGGTCACTGTCGCCACGCACAAGGGCTTTTTGGGTGGCAGCCCAGTTGTTGGACAGGTAATTTTCTTCACTAAAGTCAATGGCCTGGTTATGTGTATCTTTATGTGTAGTAGATGAATAAAGTTAGATTTTGAGCTGTTCTTTTAATATGATTGCGCAGCGTTGCGTTGCATCGCGTTCGGTGAAATGTGTATCTCTTCGTGTAGTAAATAAAGGTAGATTTTGAGTCGCACTCGGTGTAAATTAACCCTCACTAAATAACTAGCAAATTATTAAGAGTGAATTTCCTGATCGAAATGAATACGATTAACAAATTCAACCTGAATTTTAGAGCTGTTGATGTATTCCATCGTTCATTCATAAGGATGTTGTATTTGCAAAAAATCTCCCTGAGCCCCCTACATTATTTTTTTCAATCTTTGCTCCTTGCTAGGAATTTCTTCCTGTATCATGGGTGTGTTTACGAACATAGAAACTCACACAAACACCCAGGCCCGGAACAACTACTTGAAGATCATACAAATATTTGTTTTGTGCAGGGATCGAACCCCGTGACACGCTGCGCAACAGTCTATCTCTCGGCTACTGCGCCATAATTTATTTACTTTTGTTAATGCATTATACACTTGAATGAACATGGTTAGTGGTTACAACTAAGGATTTTTGTATTTTCCTATTACAGGTGGTTGTCCATCTGAACCAATACGACTTCCGCGAAGCAAAGACCATGTGGTTCGACCTTTTACCGGAGACATCGCCAAGAGATTAAAAAGAACATTATTATGTTCTACCATGAATGTACTTATGAATCTTATTATATTTTGCGAATTGCAAAAGCCATAATTGCTGATCTGATCAGATTGCTAAATGTTCAAAGTGTATGCAGTCGCATGTTTTATTGTCCGAAATGTTGCGCGACCCCCATTTGGTAGTTATTTCCATATATACAAACGTCGTTGAATTCGTAATGTATTTTTACACTTGTTTACATTGTTACAAATGCTTTCAGTGTTTATTTATAATTTACTAAAATAATTAATATTTTTAACTTTGCTTATGAATATGTAAGTGCACAGAGCACTAAGTCAAATAAGTAGAATTTTAAGTTTTAAGCTTATGATTATGTATAACAAAGCATTTACGTCGAGTCGCATTCTATTTTGTGTGAATTATTGAAGCAGTTCATATTTTTTTGTTTTTGTTACTTTTATATTGCATTTATGTGTATTTTTTTTGTGAATAAATATTTTTTAAATATTCATAATGGTTTCGTTTTACTGTTCCTGTAACTACTGTTTGCAATCTTCTGATAACAATACAGTTGAATTGACTGTTGACTATGTGTAACATAGTCATAATTGTAGGAAACTCCCACTGATTAAAATTAGATCAAAACTTATTAAAAGTTACCTATGTCCCATCCAGCCCTAACATGATCCTGGTATCTGTGTACTTATTTTAGTTGAAATCGATTCAGATTATGAAAATGTGACACACCGAATTAGATGACAAAACAAGTATGGATGAAAAATATTTAATACATTAAATTCACACTCAGATGTATTTGAATGCAGTCACTAGTAAATACAATTTTACAGTCTTCCACAAAGTTCTGAGCTTTATAGCACATTGTGTACACATCACTTAAATATAAGATCTTATCAACGTTCCATGGGAGCAGGTGTAATTTTTTGTGCAATGATTTTTCCATAACCTCCTCGACCCCCATCGTAATCCGTTCTGTATTCATCTCGAACCTGTGGAATGCAATTAATTTAGAAAAGTACTCAAAATCCTTATTGTCTAGACTGCAAGCACCCTCCATACGGCCCATGATTGTTTTATAAACTGAAGATTTTCATTTTTATATCCAGAAGGAAATAACAATATATTAAATTTGTTTACGCTATTAATTTAAAAAAAAATTGGGCCTACTGTGTAAGGTCACTTAGTGGGCCTTACCTACCAAAAGGTTACTGACCCCTGCTCACATAAATTCCATATAAGATTTAAAATTAAGATAAAATGTAACTATGTTGTAGATAATCTTTAACATAAATTCCATATAAGATTTAAAATTAAGATAAAATGTAACTATGTTGTAGATAATCTTTATTTGTTTATTCATCAGGAAATTGAATTGATGGAGAGGTAGAGAAAATATATGAAATAAAAATGGAACAAGAAAAAAAAACTGGTATTTTTCCAGTACCTGTCCACCAGTTTTGCCTCTTCCATACTGTCTCCCTTCAATAAATCCTGCATCCCAGTCGCATCGGATGATTCGGTCATCAAGTCTTGTACCATTAATATATCTGTAAGAATATTGTCACAACAACTCACTATTGTATCTTTGCATCTATTTGAACATAGCAGCAGAATTATTAGAATTGGCAGCATTGCTATCAGTTTTCTGTTGGAAGGAGGAAGACTTTAACTAAACAATTAGCTTTAGGCTAGGACTGAAGTTTTCAATGAGACTGGCAACTGTTTGCTAAGGAAATTCAAAAATTAAGTAGGCTAATAATTTAGGGAACAGTTCACAATGAACAAATTTTACTAACCTCATACAGTTTTCAGAGTCATGTCTTGTGTAATATTCAACAAAGCAAAACCCACAAGGGGTCTTTTTATACTTATCTAAACCCATTATAACTCTTCTGATATCACCACATCTTGAGAATAATTCATAAATTTGTTCTTCTGTTGTATAAAATGACAGGTTGCCAATATACAGAGTTGATGACGCTTTCAATAACTTTTCTTGCTCACTGCGGGAACCCTGAAGAAAACGTATGATCATATTAAACCAAACATTATCATTAAACAATTAACTGAAATAATTATAACCATTGAGGTAAGCCAAATTATCAAGTTTTTTCTAGAAAATTAGGCTTCATACCTTGAAATGTTGATCACGATAAGAACTTATTTCGATTGATGAATTCATAGCGTCCAAGCTTCTTCTCATACCCCAATTGACGCAATTTAAATACACATCAAGTAATCAAAACAATTTCGTGCTTGAAATACAATTATTTAACTTTTTCCAACTTAACAACAGCGTTTCGTTTCAATATTCACTCACTTGACGCTTCACTCAACTTCACTTGACAAATGGGGAAGGTAAGTGTCAAAGTGACAAGTGACAGTTTGGTCCCAAAAGAACTCAAATCAAAGGAATTTTCTGCAAAAAAACGATTTATTGATGTAAAATGACTAGATGTTGTGTAATAAGCTGTAAAAATGATGGAACATTCAAATTTCCGTCAATTTACACTATCAAGAAATAATGGGTAGCTGCTGTGACTGCCTTGAGAACAAAAATTGAATTATAACTAAGGAAAAGCTATATAATAAACAAATATCCAGGCTTGCGAAGCCGGGACAGGCCGTTAGTTGAGTTTATTAATAAAATTCTATGATTATACCATAACTAAACAATCGAATACACTTTTCAAAATAAATACTTTTCTATTGGAGGTTAAGTACCAGTATTGCATCGCTCTATAAATCATGAAATGGTTCGTCTGGCGGAAGAATTATCACCTGGAACGAGTTTTGTGATAGTTGTGGTGTTAAGAAATTAAATATATTGTGATATTTCTCAAATCTAAATAGAAAAAAGGGGTAAAATTACTGACTTAAAACATTATGATATTTTATCAAAATAGAAAGTCAGAAGAAGCATTATATTCTTGTTATAGGAAAGGACAGGTAAAACATACCTAAACTCAAAAATTGAAACCTCAAGTACAAGTAATTGTGGATTTATTACGGTAAAATCAAATGTATTACCACTCAATTAAATCACTTTTTTTCCTCTTTTAGATGCACCGCGGCGTCTTAATTCTTCTTTTAGTATATGCACTTGCATTGACGAATAATTTTCCATATTTGTTTTGTATTTATACTCAATTTTTATAACAATAAATCTTGTTTGTTTTTTGTACAAGGTAGACAGTAATCTGACGTAGGGACCAACTATTGCAGCGCCATCTACGATTAGCTTTGAGTTGCCATCCCCATTGACAACCATTGACAATTTTTGAAAGGGTTGCTATACTTTATGTTCACAGACTACCTAAAGATACTACGATGACTGACGGGGCGTCCGCAGCTTCTCATCATAAAACCCCTTCTACACGATCGGATCCAAACCGACCGCCGACAGAGGTGACCTTGGTCGCGTCAACCGTACTCAACGTCTGAAACGCTGACGGCCGGCGGCCGACGGAAGGGGCCGACCACAGACATAGCCTGTCAGGAGGGATGAGGATTTTCACACCAACTGGACCAAGGTCACCTCAGTCGGGCGGTTGGGTTGGATCATGTAGAAGGGTTTTAATTCCATTACCAAAATACCAACCCAGTGTACCAACCCAACACAATCAAAGACCTGTTTTTTTCTGTAAGGTTGACAACTGAACTTAATAGAGCAAATAAAAAAAAAAGATTAAAAATTCCCGCTTTTCCAAGTGTGATCTCAGAAAAAAAACGAGTTTTGAAGAAAGTATTCTCACGTAGTTACCACTTGTTCGGATTATCGTCATTAGCATAGAAAAATTGTGACGAATTTGCAATAGAGACACAATGGCTACCGTCGAGGAATTTGAAACTTTAGACGAAGAGGTTATAGAATTAATTCAAAACTATAAACACAAAAGAGCAACTGCGTACGAACCTTGTACACTTAAAAACATAAAGGAGTGCCTAATTGGTCTCAGTGAAGTAAGTATTTATTTTTCATTTTAATTTTAGTTAATTTTTCAGTATACGATTATAGTACATTAATTAATTACCCACTTCCAATTTTTAGGAGTTCCGATTATTAAACATCAACTACATTTTTAATCCTCATTTAGACGTAACCAACAGTAGTTTAAACTCTGAAGCCCTTGTGAATCTTATCAACTCAGTGTGGTCTTTGTTACACATTTACAAAAACGTAGCTGAAAAAGCAGAAAGTCTTGAAGAACAGAATCATATACTGGATCACAATAATAAGCAACTGAATGTATGTATAATGAAAACTTATTGGTAATAATAAGATGATTTTCACAATAATTTTGAAGAAACACACTTTAACTTTTTTACTTACAGGGTTTGGTGGGAAGATTAAAAGAAAGGATAAATTCAGAAAAGAATGAATCAAAAGCTTGTGTAGCTTCAGCACAAAGAATATCAGACCATTCTGAGGAGATGTTACACAAGATGACAGACACTCGAGCCAAGTTGCTACAAATTACCAAACAGAAAGAAGCCAACGAAAGAAAGCTCCAAAATGAAATAACAAGACTTAAATTACAAAATGAAAAACTAACAGATAGGCTAAGGAATAAAGGTAAATCTCAAGATGTAAAATGCTTTGAACAGAGAATTTCTTTGAATTTTTTATTTTTGTTTTGTTTCCCGCAACTATTTAACATTTACTTGCATGATTCACTTTGTAATTTGTAGTAGGTACCTGTATACATTTATGTTTTCCAGATATTCACACACACACTTCAAATGCTGCCCATGCTGCATGCAAAAGTTTGAAATCAGAACATGAAGATTACAACAAACATTTGAAAAAAGTTATAAGCAAATTGGAGCAAAATAATCAAATGTTGTTGCAAGAAGTTCTCAAACTTAAAGAAGAACTTATTTTCAGAGGAATGGATCAGTTTTCTTTAGATAGTGAGAAGAATTAGTAATTCTAGATATCATGGTTTTTAATCAAGTTACCTGCAAGAGCTGTGACCAAACATTTGAATAATTAATATTATATATCTAACTAACTGACTGACTAGTATTTTAATGATCAGTATTGTAGTACATAATCTAATGTTGTAAATGATGTACAAACTAATCTAGTGTTACTTCTCACGTTTTTACTTGTTATTGTTGGGGCTTAGCCCTTAGTTGATCATCAAGTGTTGCTAATTTTGTAATTGATATAAGCTTGTAAGTTTTAAAAATAAATTCAATGATTTAATATAACTATATATTTATGAAATATCCATCATCACCAGGTCCATTAGAAAAAACATGAAGTAAATTCCAGCACAGTGGCCATCCATAAGATTAAAATAAAAGTCAGAGCTTTGCCACAATGTCAGTGCTATTTCAGCTTCCAAAACAGAAAATAGAAACATACAAGACTGACATCACATCACCAGTAATTCTGACAATCAGGTAGCCTTCCACTTGTCTTACTAATTTGAAAAAAAAAAAACAAGTTCGATACTTTTGAGTTTTATTCCGATTTAAGAAGAAATACAATTTAAAGAAGCCTAGTAAACCTTTGCTATCCCATGGCATGGTCAGCTTACCACATACAAAATCAGTTGCGAAAAAGTGTAATATGCATACAGAAAGAGATATAAAATTACTATTGACTGGCAGTACTGGACACTGCCTGAATGTCTAGCAATATTATTATGTAGTAGGTATTATCACCAAATAAAAATACACGATAATGTCTTGGATTTCTGTTTTCTGTACGCATAATAAATACTACCGGCAGTACTATAACTTTATCTGAAAGGGTTTACGTCAAGGTAGTATCCTAGGTCCTGTGTTATTTACAATGTAAATTATATACTTACCAATGACCAACACTAAATTATCAATACAGAAAACAAATGTTTTGTTCTGTATTAAACAATATGTATAAAGAAAACGAAATAATCAAATTGGGTTTTCTTGTAAGTTGGTGAAGTTAAAAAGTTAAATGATATCAACAGTAAATAATAGGTGCGTGACGTTAACTCGTTTTACAGCTGTGGTTTGTACGTAATACGCTCATAGAATTAATTAAACAGTTTGCAAGACTGATGCGCGACCACCGCGTGTCGCTCCGATCGTAACAAGCGATACAATAATATCTAATGCGTCCAAATAGCAGTAGCTCGCGTCCAGTCGACCACTCGCTATGCGCGGAACTGATTCACACTTCATCGTGAAGTGATAGACATTCTACAGTCGACCGCGAAAGTGTGCGCGCGCGCGCCTTGTTTCAACCACTATCATTTTCGTTATCATTAGTATTTCTATAAGATTGATAAGATCATTACATCAGTGAGTGATAAGATTCAAGGACCAAGTTACGGGCGAGCAGTACACTGCGAGTACTGTATGAAACAGCTGTAGTTATAAAATTAAGTGTAAAACAATAGACTTGACTGTCGATCAGTGTGAATATTGTGTTAGACTTTGTCGGATGTCGCGCCACGTACCATGGGGACGACGAAAAGACTGAAGATAACAGTGGTTGGCGATGGTATGGTTGGCAAGACTTGCTTGCTGTACGTGTTCACGAAGAACGAATTTCCAGAAGAATACGTACCCACAGTGTAAGTCTCTACTTAAATGTTATTCTTAATAATTGGTTCCGGTAATGTTAGAGGTGGCAGATGCTGCGTCTGCCGGGTCAATAGGGCGATTGCGACAAGGTAAGTGCGACGCGACTCCAAAGCCTCTGAATTAGCGAGTCGGCGCCGTAACAACGTTATCACTACCATCACACATCTATAAAATTACAGAGTTGAGAACTTGTCAACTAAAACATAAGGATGCCTCGTAATGGAATGGTCTGATGTGGATTATTTTGAATTTTTCCTTCTATTGTATCTATTCATGTAGAGTATTATATTACACATCCTTATTACCGTACAAAACTGACTCATAATTAAGTTAAAATTTATTTAAAATTAGTATGAAGCTGCATGATATCTTTCCATAATTTCCCCATTCTATACGAATTAAGATGCATGCTACAATTAAACTCTAGAAACTGCTGAGCCTTGGGAAATCAACTTCATTATTATACACTAGCTGTGCCCGCGACTTCGTTCGCGTGGATGTCGGAATTTAACAATGTATTATTTAGTGCGAAGCGTTTAATTCTCGCCACGTTTTTCTTTTATAAACCCTGTATTTCGAATTCAAGAATATTTGACGTGTTTGTAATAAACACCCTCTGTTGTTCAAAGGCAGTACCATTTACCTAATTGCTATTGGATAAGAGTAGTTTGTATATCGATTTGAATTCGATATTGTTTAATGAATTAAATGAAAGTTGGTATGGAAAAAAAATTGATGGAACCTACTCTAAATCCTATTTCAGCGCGCGTGAACGTAAAGCGACGAAAAGACCCGTTCCACTCCACTTTACCCGCTCCACTCCACTCCACCCGCTCCACTCCACTCCACCCGCTCCACTCCTCTCCGCCCGCTCCACTCTACTCCAGCCGCTCTACTCCACTCCACCCGCTCCACTACACTCCACTCCACTCCAGTCCAGGCCACTCCACTCCACTCCACTCCATTCCATTCATCCACTCCACTCCACCCGCTCTACTCCACTCCACCCGCTCCATTCCTCCCCACCCGCTCCACTCTACTCCACCCTCTCCACTCCACTCCAACCGCTCCACTCCTCTCCACCCACTCCACTCTACTCCACCCGCTCCACTCCACTCGCTCCACTCCACTCCACTCCACTCCACTCAACCCGCTCCACTACACTCCACCCGCTCCACTCCACTCCAACCGCTCCACTCCACTCCAACCGCTCCACTCCACTCCACTCCACCCGATCCATTCCACTCCACCCGCTCCACTCCTCTCCACCCGCTCCACTCCACTCCACCCGCTCCACCCCACTCCACCCGCTCCACTTCACACCACCCGCTCCACTCCACTCCACCCGATCCACTCCACTCCACCCGCTCCACTCCACTCCACCCGCTCCACTCCACCCGCTCTACTCCACTCCACCCGCTCTACTCCACTCCACCCGGTCCACTCCACTCCACCCGCTTCAATAACACCTCTATTCCAGGTTTTCTTTAAACGCCATCTGCCGTGCGTTGAAATAATTATGTTTAAATTTATTATTTGAATAAGTAGTTTTTCCATTCGAAGCTAGATAGCGCTACTGACCTGCGCGTCTCGGTGTGTACTGACCGTAATTTTACTTCTGGAACACTTTAAATTCAAATATCTTTTGATAGACTGAACCGATTCCAATGAAACAAAAACTAAATGTTACTTCAAGTTACGATCAGTCGTTGTGTATTAAAGTTATCTACAAAGCTTTCGTACATTTTACGTGATGCCCGAACAAATAAACATACAAACAGACAAACAGACAAAAATTCTAAAAATGCTAGAAATGGGTTCTATTGGTTGTCCTTTAACACCCTGGCTATATTTTTTGAGTTTTTATTTAATGTACAAAAATTATTTTTCTACAGTTTTATTATTATTATACATAAACAAGTGTGTTTATAACTTGTATTAAGGGCAGGAAATCGATGTCTTACGTCATTCAAATTTGTACAATACCGTAGAATTTTACATTATGACTAATCATACACTGTAAGGTGCTAAACGAGATAAGTATAAAATATCATTTGAGTATGGCGAATGATTTGACTGATGATAAGCCATATAAAATAAATGATTCATTTTAAACAGGCTATAGGTACCTACCTACATATGGCCCGCTTCATTTTACTTAATTATTTATTTTTGGTGTGCGGGCAGGACGACCAAACTTATCGGACCTCCCAACCAACCCATCAGAATACTGCCTAGTTTGTTATGGGAACTCCTTGACTACGCCCCAAAACAACCCAAGCTTATAGGTAGACTGCCAAATATAAAATTGTTGATAAGCAAACAACCATTAGCTACCTCCATAACAATTACTATATTAATTAAACCTTCAAAAATAATACGTCACTGATTGATGGGGTTGCTCATAGAGTCAGATATTATAACATCAAAAATAAAATCGTCAAACCGTTCCTCATTTTGAATGTTAATTTCGCCGGCAGTACTCGCTACCCGTTGGCTAATATTATTGAACAGGTACCTACTTAGCATTGCGAGCTGCACTATTTATAAAGTCAAATACGTCGCGCGGCATTGTTGTATTGTATCTGCACATCGTCGCTTCCTCCTTATGAAACTGGACACACGCCTACAGCAACTTTGATTTCCTTGCGATCCATCTCTACATACACTAAATGACACACAATATACTTGCACGGTTGTAGCTTAGATATGAAGTAGCCAGATAAAGATGATTATTATCTTTTCCGCTCTATTTTATAAACAGTTACATTCTTTTCATAAGAGCGTTTCACTAATAAGTCAAGAGGACTGCCTCTTTGATCTAGTGGTCGCAAGCGCGACTGCGGAGCATGAGCTCCTGGATTCGGTTCCCATTAGGAATTTCTCTGTAGCAGGCCGAGTATCAAAATTTTTACCCCGTAAATGCCAATAGGTTCGCCCTCCACTGGCTTCACTACATGGAACTTATACATAACTGGCGCAATATGGGCCCCTGCTTATCCCTACGAGAATCACAGGGGCGATGTTAGTAATGTGCCTACCTAATAGTCAATGACAACGAAGAAGCAGCAGGGCAGGGAAAACAATCTATCAATATACTTCCAAAACATTACCTACTTATGTAATGTTAAAATGATACATACACCTACATTCTGTGCCCTACATTACATAACCCACCTGAAACAGCAGAATAAGGGAATGTGGGTCGTAATGCAGGCCATGCACTGATCGATACAGACATAATTCCAAAAACTGTTGGAACAGAACATAAATTACCTTCGCGAATATAGCTCGTCAAAATGGTCAAGGAAAAAGGGCTGTTTAGAGGGAAAAAATGTCAATTTTAGCAGAAGGTAAACTGGCATTTAATTCAGAGCTGTGACCCACCAGCGCGATCACTAACGAAACTAGTTTATGTATGTCAAAGACCACGAAACAACCCAATGAGACGAGTAGCATTCGTTAAAAGTATGGAATTTATGGAAGCAAATCGAGCATTCATTTAATTAAAGGAACGAGTTTTCTAATACAAATACGTTTTGCGTTATACATTATATTTTTCCAGCATTTACAGCTTGACATAAAAATGTAGAGAACCGGAAGTCGCCACTGTCTTCGCGCTACCAGCACTTTGAATGTTTTTTTTTTTTTTTTCACTTATTACGTTAGTTTTATGGCACAATAATAAATCTAACAAGCCTGCGGTCTTTGTTTACAGCAAATATCAAAGATTTTAAAACGCTGTCAGAAATAAAAATTTTAGTTCCGTTTCAATCCGTTCTGGCCAAGCTGTAGATCAAAATAAACACGTTTCGTGAAATGTGAATCTGCAAAACAAACCATATTTCAATAATGGTCGTTTATCAGGTCAAAAATATCCTATGACCTTTTGCTGGCTAATTGTATTTGTACTATTTATTATAGAAATATCCGATAATGGAAAAAAGAAAACCGACTACTAGCATCTCAATTCCCATATCATATTTTCCCATAACCATTCGAATACTTAGGTAATTACCCGACTCATAAATACACTCCATAGGAACCGCAATACTTACTGAACCTACCTAACGTTAAATTGTGTAACTGTGGTTAAACATGGGATAATCCGAAATGAGCTCAAAGCGACGTCAGTCTAGCTATAGGTTAAAAAACCACAAGAACAAAGCGGGAACAAAGAAGTAGGTAAAGTTACATTAACACGTCCTACATAAAGAGCCCGTGGGAAGAACTACTCCCAGGAGATTCATCTTAATGACTAGATTGGTTGAAGAGTCGTTAACGCCCAAGCACGGCCAGATTGAAGAACTCGCTTTGCATTTGAGCCATTTCCGCAATTTAAGAGCCTACCAGATCACATTTTTGTGAAAAAAGAGTGACCGTATCATTGAATTCATTGACACATCTTCACTCTCTAAACCATAATCCCTCTAGCACAAGACTCAAGACAAAAAGTTCTTGCCGAAATTTTTTAACCCAAAATGTAATTAAAACCAACTTGCTTCCACAGGTTCGACAACTATGTCGGTCACATTACGGTGGATGGAGAAGAGGTAGAGATGGCGCTTTGGGACACCGCCGGCCAGGAGGACTATGAACGATTAAGGCCGTTATCTTATACACATGTAAGTTTCTCACCGTCTTATACACAAATAAAAGCATTATGTACATGAGATTCATGATAGGTATCAATGTTGATGGATGGAGAAAGTGCAAGGCTAAAGAAAATATGAATGAATTGTGTGACAAATGATGTAAATATAAAAGAAGGAAATAATGCTTTGTCGTTTAATCAGAGAGAATGGAAGAAGAAAACATGTTGGCGCGACCCCAAGTATCATGGGATAAGGGTAGGAAGATGATGATGATCGAACAGTTTCTGCCAGCTATAATATCCGAAAACTTACAAACACCCCCCACCACCAGGAATTCAGACCGGAGTCAGGAGTTATGTCCAATTGACGGCATTAGATTTGCCCCTCTTTTTCATGGCACTTAAATATAATTAGCGAAATGTTTTTTTATTTGAACTGAATGAATCTATTATAAGCTAAAGCTAAGTCTGTCATTATCCTGGTGATAAGTTTAGACTATCTAGCTATAGACGACATTTACTTGGCTTAAAGATCCACATAACGAGTCCACATTAAGACAACTTTTAAATAATTCAAGCGGTATTGTTGTTTATATGTTAAAATAAATAATTCAAATGTTATTGTTCTGTTGCAGACGAACTGCTTCCTAGTGTGCTATTCAGTGGGCACTCGTTCGTCATTCGAAAACGTGATTCACAAATGGTATCCAGAGCTGAAGCATTTCAATGAAAAAGTACCCATTGTATTAGTTGGTGAGTTCAGAACGTTTTGGAAGTGCAGGCTGCATGTTGTTGTTAACAAGGTCGCCAAGCCTGCATTCTTATTAGTCACGATGAAACGTATCTTCGTCAATTCCATTAGGACCAATTAAGTACATTTTGAATATCTCATTACCGTATTCTTTAACGTTCGATTCGTACCTAATAGATACTTTTAATCTAATTAGAAAGTTCTTTCCAGAGATAACATTCATTTTAAAATGTGAAATGCTACAGTTAGTAATATTTTTTATAATATTTGCTAATTATGTACCTACACAGCAATTTGTGGCTATTAGCTGAATGAGTGTTAATAAGGAAGAACTTAATTACTGCTTTAGATACATTGTTAAATTTGCACTTAGCAGGGTTTGCTTATTCACCCAGGCTAACTAAGTAATTACAGTTTAATGATCACTTTTATGGGTGATTATTATTTAGTCAATAGTATCGGTTGTGTACTGAATACTCGAACTACCAATGAGAAATTCAATCCGAACATGTGCAATGCCTGGCGAGGTCATAAATGGCGTCCTCCTGTTTTTTTTACTCAAACAAAATAAACATTCTGCCAAGAGACCCGTTTTTGATACACATTCATGTAACGTTATTGCGAATATTCAGAGCACAGTACGGAGGAGACATGACCACAAAATAATATTATGTACACAAGCTTGCGATAAAGGACACGGAATGTCCGAATAAAATGATTTGTAATAATGTGCATCGTAGAACGTATTTCAATATGGTGATAATGTCTGTTTCAGCTACAAAAATTGATTTGAGAGCAGCCGGCACCGCAGTCATTACTACACAAGAAGGAAAGAAATTAAAAAAGAAAATTCGGTGAGTTCATGCTTCTAACAATAATATCTGCTTTACTATCAATTCAAATTACAGTGAAAGATAGTATTGAAACTGAATATTTTTTAAAACAACACAAAAGTGAAAACTGACAAGGGTTATCGTGCGCGAGCGCCGGCAGCTGCGCTATCGCCTCTTATCTCCCGCTGATAATGCCACGAGTATTGTGATATAACGACACAGGAACAATTTGTTAAATAAATCGGGCGATTTAACTACCACACAATTAGTTTAAAGTGCCAGTATCTGTTTGCACAATAAACAAGTTTTGAAGCGTTATCTTCTGCAGTTTTTTTTTTCAAACGATTAAATAACTATCAAGGCCAATAAATTGACACCTAACTAAAATACAAATTCAACGGTTTCATGATATTGACACGTAGATTTTATGATAACTGCCTAGCTATGCTATTGAGTTTCTCTGTATGCCGCTTATCAGTCGGAGTGGCATTGAAGATAAATGCTCTCTAGGGATACAGTGAGTGATGGTGCGCCTGCACTTGTTCCAGAGCGGTGCAGCTGGTGGAGTGCTCGGCGCTGGAGCGCGTCAACATGAACGAGGTGTTCGAGGAGGCCGTGCGCGCCGCGCTGCGCAAGTCGCCCGTGCACAAGCGCACCTGCCAGTACCTCTGACGAGCACAGCCACACCAAATGTTTTCTCAATATGACCAGCGGAATTATCGACCAGCCAAAACAAATGCTCACAATTCAAACATACGCTGTTTAGTTTCGTCGAGAGGAACCATCGCGTAATCTGCAACTACATAGTTACAACTGACGCGATGGTTGCGTCAGTTGTAACTATGTAGTTGCAGATTGAGCACGTTGCATTTTACTTAAAGTATAAACTAAGGCTGCACAATGATTAGCTTCGAACAATTACTGAACTTACGAGTATTATTTGAAATTGTAGAAGATTTACAAGACAAACTAAGATATAGTCGGATTAGTTGATACGTTGAGATTTTAGTTAGGTAACAGTTGAATTATGTGCTATTTATGATGCTTTTGTACAAATATTATATTATTATAAAACTTTATTTTGGTGTTAAGTTTAATATGAGAGATGTATATTTGATTAAAAAATGTAAATATTACTTTAGATTAATGTAATTTACGCAATAAAACGGACCAAATTCTTTGAAACCAAAACATTTGTATATTTTGTGAACCAAAAGCGTTATTTATCATGTACTATTAGTGCGGCATTAGTAGGTTGAGGTATTTACCCTAGTATACCTCATTGCTAGTTATTAATTTACCTAATAGAATAGCTGTTCACACTTGCCGCACGGTAAACCGGTTATTAGTTTACCTCGTCCTACTCTAAATAGTTAACTAGCATAGCTTACGGCAGAAGCACTCACGCACTTGAATACGTAATATATTTTCACTGTTTCATGCAAATAAATGGCGGAGTCCTTCATGATGACAAAGATGTAGAAGTGCAGTCATCCAGTGTTCAGTTGACACTGTTAGTCACCGGCCGGCTAACAGGGATTTTCCGAATCGCTAGTACGATGACGTCAGTAATACACCAATATACGTGTATAAAATGTATTATATTTTACGTTAAATTGACTGAATCAGTATTTTTGTAGCACAGGAAACTGAAGCAAACATATTGTTGACACGATATTGTAACATGTATTAAATAGATTGTAATATATTTTTAACAGGAAAATGCAGGAAAATATGTATTTACATTAAAAAACGTGATTATCTTCTTACACATAAAAAATATTGCAATCTTTATCGTAATGCGCTCTCCGTTGTATAGTATTACTTTGTTAGACTACAATTGAACGGCGAGCAAATCAAAAATTACAGTAATCTACAAAAGTTAAAGTTTACCAAAAAGTCTTGATTTCGAAGTAAATATAAATATATAATATTAAAATTATATTGCATTCAGTTTTATTACCCTATTATATTTTGTTATCGTCATGGAATTATTTAGACAAGCTACAGAAAATTTTAAGCGAAAACATAACTCAGTCACCGTCAAATCACTTCACAAATAATCGTCTAACATATAAATGAACTGCAGAAATAAATAAAAGAAAAATCAATATGGTTAAAATGTATAATGTGGCATTAATGGCACATACTGGCATACAGAGAGCGTTAGTTGTACATTTAAAAACATTCCTCTGTTGGAAGGAAATACATAATTAGGCAGAATATTTCACTCGGCGACAACTTATGGGCTTAATTAAATGACGCTGTCTGGCAACATCGCTTCTTACGTAATGAATTTTATAATCTTAGTCTATATTTCGATTGGGTTCCCCATATTATCAGAAAAGGACACTTTACTTTCATATTTATATAAAATTCTGGAAAAAATGGTTGCCAGACATTATTTTATGACCAAGTAAAAGGAATGCCTTGAGATTCTTCTGCAACAATTATTCTACAATTAGCATAGAAGTATCAACTTATTAAAAATGGAATTCTAAAGTAACACATACATACAATGATATTATAAAGTCATAGATATGTTATACACGTACAAAGCAACGTAAAAAACTGTTCCGCGCCGAGCGGCAACACAGATACACACGTTTTTATTCACACATTACATTTCACTACAAGTAAAAAGGATAGCTTGATACAACGCAATAAGAAAAAAAGTGACAGCTAGATAAAGAAACAGCGCCACGCGTCATCAATCCCCCCGCACGTCAGCGTCTCCTCTCACTCGCACCCGTGCTCGCACTCTTTCTTTTACGACGCCATATTTATAGAGACGTAATGTTTTATTTGTGAAAATATTAAAGATAAATAGTATATTTACGAATGTTATGTGATTCCTTGACTTTTAGAAGTCTTGCATGTTTAATTTGTACAATATCTCATCACACACGACGGCATTTTCGGTAGTTTTGAGTCACTTTTACTTTTGATTCAGTCTGTGGTACGTGAAGTGCTGCTGGCAACGTTGCACTGAGATCAAGATGTGTGAATCAGCCTCATTTGAGCGCATACGTTATTGAGCGTGTATGACGTATCTACACCTTTTTTACTTATAATATCATTGCATACATACATAACTTTTGGTTTGGAAGTACGAGGGTTCTCCTATCTAAAGGCGTTCCCTTACCGCGAGCATTTACCTGTAATGTAACGTTACAGATTCGAGCATTTCATCAGTGAGGGAGGAGAACCGAGCGTTACAATGCGCACCTTGTATCAAATGTATACTAAACGTACGCCTAAGCTCGTCAGTCAGTGAGTTATCTATACAACGTGTAACGTTAATAGCGCAAAACCTCTCGTGGGGTAACTCAGCCCATGTTACTGAACAATGTTTGTTCTAAAACTTGGAAAAATAAAAAAAAAAGAATGATTTTTCATACTGATGGGCTCGATCAATTTCTCATTGTGTATAGTGTAGTGTACACGTTGTATAGTGGGTCGAATCTATTATATTACATTACACGCAAATGCCCCCGGTGAGGGAGCGCCTTAATACAATATTGGTCCTTATTCTCTATGACAAAGTGCCTAGGCGCAGTCTGAAATCAGTCTTTCTTGTTGACAATGTTGTGAATTTCACGCATTATTGCCTGCTTCAAATATTAATTAGTAGCATCTAAGATTCGTTAGAAACCTATGATAGATCACCAGACGCAAATCAACACATTTTTTTTAAGAAAAAATTCTGATGTAATACCAGATCCAACATTTTATGGTCAAATGTTAGTGTTACTTGCAAATTGCCATAGAGAATAAGTGCCTTAGACCATATTTATTGCGTCCATACGCACACGAGACACAGCGAGCAGGCCGCGGCAGGCGCTACACTCTCTGATGTAATTACTTGTCATTTCTTCTTCGTACGGTCTATTAATTTGCTCTGCAACAAATTAAATAAGCTGTTAACTTTATATAAAATTGCTTTAGAGGCGCCGGTAAGTGCAAAAGCGAGCCATACGTTTTCATACATTTTTGTTTCCCCGGCACCGGCACGGCGCCGCCGCCGTTGCCGTGCCGTCTAATGGAAAAACGCCCATTGCCCCAGCTTTTTAATTTAGTTACCTTAGCTAAGTTGAGTCCGATCTCGCTGAGTCGCTTGTGCTGGTAGGTGAGCGGCTCGTGCAGCTTGGCGTCGCCGCGCTTGTAGAAGTCGCTGTAGTCGAGGCGGAAGGCCAGCGTCTGGAGGGACACCTCCGCGTGCAGCGCCAGCTTTAGTATCAACGTCGTCACGTGACCCCTGAAACAAGACTTCAGTGTCATCATGTGATTTAACAACTAAGGGACTTTACCCCAGACGCGATTCGTGCGATATGCAATTTCTACTAACTAAAAATGAAAATCGACCTTGCTACTAAGAAATAATGATGTAATTCGATTGACTTGACGTCGGCGTGGCGATCGTGTTGTTTTTCATCTACCCGTAGATAACAAAGTGTTTAAGATATTAACGGGATTAAGTACTGTAATCGTGCGTAACAAATAATTCAACCATCACAAAACTCCATAAGTTGTCGTGAGCTACAATGGGCATTGTTCACTTTTTTTAATATGCTGTAATTGAAAAACCATTTCGAGGAATAGCGTTACTGATCATTATGTACTAATTAAAAATGAAAAATATTCATATTTCATTGATATTTTTAATAAAATACGTTTGACCTTCCTTGCCCTTCAAATGTTTAACACCTTCTTCAAACCTTTGGCTGTACACAGTTTTGTATCTTTGCCTCAGAAAACAGAAAATAAAAAAAATATAAAACCGGCCAAGTGCGAGTCGGACTCGCCCATAAAGGGTTCCGTAGCAGCAAGTAAAGTTCTTGTAGTTGGTTGTAACTTTGCAAGGTAAATTGCGGTTTACGATTTATTAAAAAAAAAACTAATAACTCGATCTCGTTCAAAACAATTTTCAATTGAAGTTTGCATCGTAATGCCCATCAAATATTTTTTTTGTTTTATCATTCTCTTAGTTTAGAAGGTATAGAGGGGGGGTACACATTTTACCACTTTGGAAGTGTCTCTCGAGCAAACTGTTCAGTTTAGAAAAAATTATGTTTGTAACCTCAATCACAGAATAATAGTACTACCTCAATATAATTTTTCAAGACCTATTCATAGATATCCCACACGAATGGATAAGGCGAAAAAAAAATATTTTGAGTTTCAATTCTAAGTATGGGAGGTACCCCCAAAATTGGTTTTGGTTTTATTTTTGTGTGAAAGTCCTAACGCGGTTCACATAATACATCTACTTACAAAGTTTCAACTTTTTGTCGAAATTATAAGAGCTATCTCTTGTAATTTCGACAAAAAGTGGCTGTGACATACGGACGAACAGACAGACATGACGAATCTATAAGGGTTCCGTTTTCTGGCATTGGCTACGGAACCCTAAAAAATAAGTGACAAGTATTTTCCAGGGATGTCAGGCATAAGTACCAATTTCTTGGTATACATATCAGTTTTCAGTGTCACGTACCATGTACAGTCAGGTTCAAAAATGAATTATAAACTTCTCAAAGCAATAGACTGACGCTTCACTTTGACTTACGACCTTTTGTTATAAGTTGTTTTATTACTATACATATCAAATTAACTTTTGATATAGTTCATAATTTCAACTATTAATCTACAAGTAATGCTGGCGCAATGGTAATCGTGCTCGGATAGAACTTCTGTTCGTTCGATTGCGGAGGATCGAATCCCACTTTTTTTTCCCAAATACTTTATTTAATTTAATTTTTAATAATTACTTTATTCTTTTTGTTATTTTTAATAAATTTTTTAGTAGGAATTTGATAATTAAAATTGATTTTTGTGTAACTACTAATATAAGTCATTAGTGTTGTGGGTCGTTCGTTATAATCACAGATATAGGTCTATCTATATCTATGGTTAAGTTTAATAAAGTTTTGTAGGTAGATCGTAGAAAAAAAAAAGTGAATTATTTCGATTTGTGCGGTAGGCATAACTATGTTATCTCGTTTTGAGTCTCCTAATTGAACGTTGTGGTTTCTTGGTTATTTTGTGTGACTATGTAAACAGCATATAAGTGTTACACTGTCCTGTGGTTTTGCAGTGAAATATTAACAATTGGATTTATATAAATATTGAGGGCGAACATTAAAGCCCTGCATAAATATGTGGATTAAACTTAAAACAAATTTAATATCAAATGAAACCAGACTAAGTGTGAGTATTAACATTTAAATTTTGATCATTCCACATGTTAATAATTATATTTTTATAAATAAGGTTCCCTATTCAAAAGTATTTGTTTAAAAGTAAAAAAAGTGATTGATACTTAGTATGTGGTTTTAAAGTTTTTTCTTAGTAGTAAAAAATAGATCAACAGCTGTTTTTGCATAAATAATTAATAGTATTCTATGTTTTATTCCAGTGACGAAATACTATGAGTCTGTGGGATGAGATAATTATGGCATGATGATGAGATGAGTTGTTAAGAATAAACAGGGACGTCAGGGACGTCCGGGAATGGTGAATGAATACGAAGGAAAATGGTTTCCATATATCTAATTCAACACAAAATTAATAACCGTTCATCGTGTACTCAACATTGAAGGCATCAACGACTATCAACTAAAAACTGTTATGTTTAAAGGAATAAAAAAAACGTTAAGATTGTCTCGAGGACCTTTTATTGATATGAATTTTGTTTATTTATTGTAAATAGACTGAAAACGTAAACATCATTTGATAACTTATTATTCAAGGATTAAGAATTGAGGTATGGTTTCAAACATCTTTTCGTAAAGAAAACGATCCTTAAACTTACCTCAATAACTTGTAACAGGGTATTTTTTATGTAGTTTGGATATTTTTTTCCGTGGTTCTATTTCAGAAGTAGAACACATTTCCATAATATAACTTTATTTCACTAAATCGAATTTGGTGAAACTGAAGAAACTTACACCGCGGTACTGGAACGCAAAGGGCAACTGGCCCTTTGCGTTCCAGGGCCGCTATGCCCCGTTACTGTTACAAAATAATCGCCTTTTAGCATAGCAGCCCTGGAGCGCAAAGGGCCAGTTGCCCTTTGCGTTCCAGTACCGCGGTGTCAAAAATTTTTTTTTATTGAGCATAACAAGTTTCAATTTAGTGAAAAAAGTTATTTTATGGAAATGTGTCTTGAGCGTAAAGGTCAATTGGCCCTTTGCATTCCAGGGCCTAAGATAATCTGTCTGAGTCAGAATAACCCAAGTAACGAGCTCATTTCGCTCGTTCTTGCGGACCTGGAAGGCAAAAGGCAACTGCTCTTTTGTGTTCCAGGGCCTACCTAACATGTCCGAGTCGGGATGACCCAAATAGCGAGCTCGCCTTCCTCGGTTTTGCGGCACTGGAACGCAAAAAGGCAACTGGCCCTTTGCGTTTCATGGCCGCAGTGCCTTGGTACTGTTTCCAAATAAACGGCTTTAATAATGATAACTTTGTTAAAAATGTCCGCAATGTATAAAAATACCCTGTAATTGCTAATTAGCTTATAATAATACGTAAGTTACCCTTGTTAAAACCACTTATTATAATTTGAAGAGAATAATAATGTTTTTATTTTGAATTTTTAATTTTCTTATTTATTGTTTAATATTACTTATATTAATTTTAATAATTTCATAATTTTGTTTAATTAATAAAAATTTCATCTATGATTTTCGACATCTATTTCACATTATATCCAGGTCGAGTAATAATATTCATAATTTTAGCAGTTTTATAACTTCAAACATAGAATTATAATAATTTCAACTAAAATATATATTAATATTGTTATTACATGTTTTTTTTTATTATAAACCCTGTAGGTAATAAATTATCATCATTAGTAAAAATTTAAAACGAAATAAAATGACAATAAGTAGTACTAGACTATTGAAACGAGTAAAAATATTTGACTAACAAAAACAGATGGTGACCATTGCATTGCTTTCATTAGTAATGATCTAACATTAAGATTGTGCCGATAGCGTGGGTAAGTTTGAGTTCGAATCTTAACTTTTGAAATGTCAGTTGATTTTATGATAATATTTTTAATAAATAACTTATTTACTTTTATTTTGTTTTAACGCTTATTTATTTTAAAATAAGTTATATATTAGTTATTGAATTAAGTATTATTTTTGTGTTTATATTAATTTTTGCTTGCATTTTGAGAATATTTAACAATACCGTTATAATTATATTAAATCACACGACACTAACCAACAAATACAAGAAAAAACACACGGAAATTCCAAACAAACGCAATAAAATTTGTGTGTTAAAAATTATAATTTTTAACAATCGAGTAAAAACCCACAAAAAGTCTATCAACTGCTGCGTGATATTTGAACTCGCACCTCTGTCGACTAACGCATTTATGTCCTAAATGCCAAAACCACTGAGCCAACTGGACTCATATTTAGACGTTGAAATTATGAACTTAATAGTTGAAGGATTATTGTGTATCTCGAAAGTAGAAGGTCATAAGTCACACTAAACGTTATGCAATTTCTTTGATAGCGTACGCATGGAATTTTGATCGCCACTGTACCAAGATTATTACTCGAGAAAAAAAAAACCAAGATTAGACGTTGACCAACAATACAGAATAAACGACAAATTTTAGGGTGCAATCGAGTATTATTATTATTAAAAGCCTTTATTTAACAATCTTACAAAACAAAAAAATTCAAAGTAAGTTTACATTTTTTTCCCTCTCTTTTATACACCGTGTTCCGGACGATATACATAAACTTCGACCAGATGTTCAGACCACGGAAGTAAGCATTTTTCATTATGGACACATTAATAAATTCTTATTTTTTATTTTTTGTTAATTTTCATACAAACTAAATACCTAGACGTAAATAACCCGATATGCATGCCTCTTTATCCGAATTGGCAACGTCGTATTTTCATTCATAACATTTGGCGGGCTGAAACTTGTCAAAACAGTTTCTTTGATTTTTTATCTCGTTCCTCATAGCACTGTCAATGTACTATACTTATCTAAAGAGAACGTATAAGGCTACCAAGCAGGTAGATACGTATTTCGAATTGTCTTTTTAATGGGGAAGGCAAGTGTCAAAGTGACAAGTGACAGTTTGGTCCCAAAAAAACTGTCAAATCAAAGGAATTTTTTGAAAAAAATCGATTTATTGATGTAAAATGACTAGATGTTGTGTAATAAGCTGTAAAAATGATGGAACATACAAATTTCCGACAATTCACACTATCAAGAAATAATGGGTAGCTGCTGTGACTGCCTTGAGAACAAAAATTGAATTATAACTAAGGAAAAGCTATTAAACAAATATCCAGCCTTGCGAAGCCGAGACAGGCCGTTAGTTGAGTTTATTAATGAAATTCTATGATTATACTTTAACTAAACAATCGAATACACTTTTCAAAATAATATCTACTTTTCTATTGGAGGTTAAGTACCAGTATTGCATTGCTCCATAAATCATGAAATGGTTCGTCTGGCGGAAAAGTTATCACCTGGAACGAGTTTTGTGATACTTGTGGTGTTAAGAAATTAAATATATTGTGATATTTCTCAAATCCAAACAGAAAAACGGGTAAAATCTCTGACTTAAAACATTATGATATTTTATCAAAATAGAAAGTCAGAAGCAGCATTATATTCTTGTTATAAGAGAGGACAGGTAAAACATACCTAAACTCAAAAATTGAAACCTGAACTACAAGTAATTGTGGATTTATTACGGTAAAATCAAATGATTACCACTCAATTAAATCACTTTTTTTCCTCTTGTAGATGCACCGCGGCGTCTTAATTCTTCTTTTAGTATATGCACTTGCATTGACGAATAATTTTCCATATTTGTTTTGTATTTATACTCAATTTTTATAACAATAAATCTTGTTTGTTTTTTGTACAAGGTAGACGTAGGGACCAACTATCGCAGCGCCATCTATGATTAGCTTTGAGTTGCCATCCCCATTGAGGAATAAAAAAAAAAACAAAATTCCATAACCAAATCATGATAACCTCTTCCCACGACATGCAGCCTTCGCAAAACGTTTCTGCAGTCCTTATTTTTAGTCTAGGCTTAAAGCAACGCCGGACCTCCAACGACGGGAAGGGGAGTAGGCTACCATAATTATCTTCCCATTCTGCCGTTTCGGCTTAAGTAACGAACATTCAATCTCAAAATTATTGACTAAAAGAGGGGCAGCTCAACACGCAATCTGGGGACCACGCTTAGAGCTCACGTACATTCGTAAAAATACTCTCAAAAGATAGGTCTCGGTCAAATTAAGATAAATGGTAATCACAGCATATTTTTTTTATGCATTTGAGTAGAATAATTATAATTTATAAGCACACTTGTTGCGTGGGCAACATCAGAACTAACGCCACCATCTTATTTTTCAATACATTTCACAAATGAGCGCTCTCCTGTCAACCTCAATGGAGTGTCCAAAGATCCATATAACACTGTAGGTTAGACAACTACGTCAGCCGTAATGTCATTCAAAAATATTTTTATTAATAAAAAATAAACTCTAAAAAGCAAAAAATAAATTTAATGTAAAAAGTTTTCGAAATGACCACCTTCTTTTTCGACACAAATATTCAAACGAGTCCTAATTTGGCCATTTAAATTTACAGACATTTGTCTTATTTGTTCAGCAGCCTGAGATATTCTATCTAAGAGCTGTTCACGGTTCTGAATTTGTACGGAGTACACCTTCTCCTTTAAGGTTCCCCAGACATAAAAATCTAAAGGAGTCAGATCTGGGGACCTAGCTGGCCATGCGATATTTGTGCTACCTCGTCCAATCCAACGGCCAGGAAACGTTGCATTTAAATATTCACGCACTTGTGTGCCATAATGTGCAGGGGCCCCATCATGTTGGAGCCACATGGTTCGCAGAGTTTGAAGATCCACTTGTTCGAAAAATTCGAAGCTAGTGACGTTTCTTAGGAACTCTAAGTAATTGTCAGCATTTAGGCGGTGGGGAATCTCAATAGGGCCGATCAGCTGATTGTTAAAAACACCAGCCCACATGTTTACAGAGAATTCAGTTTGATGTGACGCCTGCCAATGTAAATTCGGGTTGCTCTCATGCCACTGCACTTGATTTTTGGAATTGAATACTCCCGCTCTTGTAAACTGGGCTTCATCCATCCAAAGAATTTTTTGAAGCAGTATTGGATTATTTATCAGTTCTTGATTCATTCTCTGGCAAAAAACAATTCTTGAGAAGTGATCAGGTGGTATTATGCCTTGGGATTTTCTGTAGTGGTAGGCATGCAAACCATATCTTTTCCACAGTTTCCACACTAGCTTATGAGATACACCCACGATTCTCCCAACGCGTCTCGTTGAGAGTGTAGGATCATGAATAATAAGGTTCATTATTCTGTTTTCTTGAGCGACGCTCAAATTGATTGCTCGTTCAGGGCGGCGTGGTCTAATTCCGATCTCACAAAATCTCCTGTGTATGTTAATAAATGTTCGTATATCAGGAACGCGCCGACCAGGGAATCGCCGTTGGTACTCTCGCACAGCTGCTGTAGCATTTCCGTCACAGAAACCGTAGACGAAGTGAATATCAGCTTGGTGTTGAGCAGAATATTCGTGCGGCATAGTGAAAGTTGTAATCAAAATGATTGATTAAATTAGTCGGAAACCCAAAAGCAAATTACAATAAACAATAATCCTGACAGTTAAAATCATGCATGACAAACAATGACAAATAACAACTTAGGTATCCATAGCGACCAGTTTAATCTCTTTGAAAGATTCGTTATCGCAAATGATCGTATTTCTTCGCTAACTCTCAGGTTCCTCTCGTACGTGCAAATGAAATGCAAATAGTATTTGATAGATTTATCATTTTAATTGCACTAAGCGGCAACATAGGCCAAATTAAGATACTTTCTCACTGCATAGCTCAATTAAATTTCATTAAATGAAATTACAAATATCTTTGTAACGAAGCCTTTTTAAGTACTACTTCCTTTGTTGGATTTGATTTGTAAAAGCCATAGAAGTATTTGCTAAAGTTTATGGATAACGTGAAGAACACGGTGTATATCTATATATGTATTATTAGACACCGATATTGAGATTGTCTTGCGATTTCGCAAAGGCCTCCCCTGTAGCTTGCCACTCCTTCCGATTATGGGTCATCCTCCTCCAAGTAGCACCAGCCATCTTTCGAAAGTCGTCTTCCCGTCTTAGGCGTTGCCTTCCTTTCTTTCTTTTGTTATATCTAGGACACCATTTGGTTACGTCCTTAGCCCATTTATTATTAGTACTCCTCAACATATGACCTGCCCATCTCCATTTCAATTTCCTTATGCAATATGTGATTTCGTTGATTTTAGTTTGGTTTCGTAATGTCTCTAGTTTGATTTTGTCTTTTAACTTGTCGTTGAGCATGCTATACTACGCTCCATGCTATGTTGACAGGTCTCTAGATTTCGCATATTTTGTTTAGTAATGCTCCAAGTTTGACATCCATACGTCATTATAGGTAAAATGAAGGAATCAAATATTTTCTTAGATTTGGGAGGAACCCGAGGATTTATGACAACCTTGTGTGGCCAATATCTCTTCCACGCTAGCTGTACTCTGTTATCTATTTCTTTAGTTACAATCGAGTATTGCTTACTAAAAAATCTTTTTTTTTTAACATGAATTCAAAAATAGCACGGACAAAAATCGCAGTCGGTTGTTAGTATTTATCCACTATACGGTTGGTAAAACTGCGTGTTTAGTGTTTACTGCCCTCTATTAACAGTAAAAGAAAAAAAAAAGATTTTTCATTCGTATTTGATTTTCGACACATTTTACCGATGTACCAATATTTCATATTGGTACATCACAGTGGCCGTCTGACATCCCTGATTTTCTCAAGTGTCAATTTGTAAATGTCAAAGATGTAAACAAACAAGTTTTTATTGTAACTGCAAATTGCTTCATTATCTCGGTTAAATCTGTTAAATCGGCATCGGCAATATAACATAAACTACAAGTAAAATAGAATACAGGAAGTGCTTTGTCCCAACTTGCAACAATAATACTAATAATAATCCAAACAACATTTTGTTCGTACTAAAGAAGATTTGCGAGAAAAGTGGTGTCGTGATGACGGCGTGGAATGTTGCAAGGTTTATACAATGTACTGTTGCGAAGATCACTTTGATGTTAGTATTTCAGAAGCCTCAGATTCCTTTGTATGTTCATCTAGGAGTAATTTTGTTAAAAAAATAATAACCTAGCGGGATGTAAGTGACGTTTAGACAGTTGACGTTGTGTTGACAGTTTTTTAATTTTGCTCTAGTAAGGAAACGGCACAACTTTTAGGCCAATGGTGACGTCACCTACCTCAAAAATTAAAATATTAAAAATAAAAAAACTTTTGAGCCAATCAATAAAATACTCAAATTAGTTTCTCAAAATGCTCTATATTTGCAGAAAATAAAATAAAATCGAATGTTTAAAAAATTAAGACAATCCCCATTACGTACCTGTACGTGCGAGCCCAAACGTTCAAGTCGGCCCTTCGACTGGCGAGGAACTGGTGGAAAATCTTCCGCTTCTCTTTATCCGCAGCCTCATCAGCCGCCGTGAACGCGTATTCGCCTGTATAATATCGAAGTGGAAAAAACTAATAGAAAAACAAAGTCAGAGGGCGACGGGTGAGATATTAAAATTGTTACTTTTTAATACTTACTTGCCAATAGGATAGTTTACTCAAAAATGCATGTAATGTGGTCATTATTTTGACAACCTCGTTTGAGCAATTCGACCTTGCCGTTCTGTTTCAAGGAGCGGCCGGCAAAGTTTTGCTGGTAGCTCTAACGGCCGGCAAAACATTGTCGGCCGTTATTTCGACGTTTCAATGTTTTAAAAAAACAAATGCAAAAAGATTTTATTTAAAACACAGCTGTTTGTATATAAAGAGATAGGTACAATAAGTTTTTATTCCATATTTAGCTGTATAGTTCTAAGGTTTCAACTACCACTGCTAAAAAAAAACAAAGAAGTAACAAAATCGCGGTTTAGCGAAAATTTTATTGAATTATAGGTATTTCATTTTAATTACTTGCTGGTTTTATTTAGGTTAGGTATTTGCATTTTTGAGTAAAGCACTATACAAGCCTTCACCCTATGACTGCTTCCATCCTAGGATTATTTTGTCACAGTAATGTTCTGTATGTTTTTTTGTTTGTATAAATAAATTTGTTTATTAAGAGGGTTTTTAAAGTAAATAGTACCTATTCAGCGTAAAAACAACAAACGTTACCTAAATGAACGTGTATATAGTCTTGAAATATCAACTCAAATAAATAAATATACTAAATTGAAATATCAGCTTAAATTCAGCATTTATTTTTGTGAGGTAGGTTGAAAATGGGCATACAATATTAGTTGTTCTTACCACGTGATAATCTCTCCGCCTTCGTCTGCTCTATTCTTTCCCGACGTTCGAGCTCTGCATTGATCCCGGCGTGAAGCGTTGACTCGAAGCTGCGCAGTGCCAGCGTCTCATTCAACACGTTGCCCAAGTACGATTGTAACTCCTAAGGAGATAATTGGACTAACTATTTATGAACTAATTAACGTGAGTTTTTTTTTTCTGACCTTACAAAACATGGGTAATTGGGTATGGACTCAAAATGTAAATGTATGGAGGTTTTCCGAAAATGGTATAGTTCGAAAAACCTGTCAACATAATGCTGTGCTAATCAGCTGTGTTTTCGAACATTGGTCAATCATAAGTCATATCCTAATTTAAACAGGCGTTAGCACAAGATTTCCTTTATACGACGAGACAACACACAAGAGTACGAACGAGTGTGTACGAACGAGGACCAATTTTTTTCCATCGAATTAACGTCAAAGTCCTCGTTTATGTCACAAAAACGTGAAAACTCATAATTATTATGGCCTCTGTAGTGAAAAAAACTTATAAATTACAGGAAAACTACCCTTTACTAGTCGTCGAGTCTAGTGTGATGGTAGCCAAACAACTTGTTTGTCGCGTAAATTACATCGATAGGAAGTTCTAATGATATTTTGCCGTAAGAAAAACCCGAACTGAATTACCGCCCGGTACTTTTCCTCATAATGTACGTCGCGGCCCTGAGTATTACGTAAACTGAGTAAAATTATAGCATGAAATATTTTCCGTGTCTTGTATGGAAACGACGTAAAGCGTTGAATAGATACTACACTCGGCGTCACAAAAATCGCACCACTTTAAGAATTCCCTTCAAAGTCATTTTAAACCTATTAATCAATGGTAGACATATGACTATAAGGTATCATTGGAAAGGCAATTTATTTAAATTTCAGTATAAATCAATGGATTTGGTTTTTTGTTTACCAGGGAATAAAAAAAAGCAAGCTAATGCAAATGATTTAAAAGTTAAATTTTATTTTATCAGCAAAAATTACAACAAAGTCCTTAAAAACAACTTAAAACCTAGTGTTACCCCCCCTAGCCCTGATGACTGCTTCCATGCGTTCTCTCATGGACCTAATTAATGTGACAACAGTCTCTTGAGGAATGTTGTCCCATTCTGCAACGATCTTGGAGGTCTTGGAGAGTGGTAGGGGCAGGATCACGTGCCCGTACTCGCCGTTTCAGTTCATCCCAAAGGTGCTCAATAGGGTTTAGGTCTGGACTTCGCGCCGGCCAGCGCATAACAGGGATTCCAACTTCTTGCAGGTAGTCTCTTACAATTAAAGCGGTGTGACAGCGGGCGTTATCGTGCATTAACGTGAACCCACTGCCAACAAAACCCGCATAAGGGACAACCTGCTCCTCTAAGATCTCTGTTATGTACCGAGCAGCAGTCAGCGACCCTTGCCCGCGAGCACTTCCAGTCCGAGAAACACACACAAGGTTCGTTTTACCGTCGATTGACATGCCGCCCCAGAACATGCACGAGCCACCCCCGTATTCCACTGTCTCTTGAATACAGGCTTGTGCGAATCGTTCACCTTGCCTCCTATACACTCTTCGAAGCCTGTCGTTGCAGAAAAGACACACCCTCGTCTCATCCGAGAAGAGCACAGCCCTCCATTGGTCTATTGTCCAATCCACATGGTCACGGGCAAATTGCAACCGGTCTCTCCTATGCTGTGCAGTCAATTTTGGCCCTGTAGCAGCCCTATGAGCTGCAATTTTCTTCTCCCGCATTCTTCTTCTAATCGTGGAGACGCTTACAGAAGTTCTGCGAGCTGATAGCAGTTGTTGTTGCAGCTCAACAGCATTGGAGAACCGATTACGTAAAGACGTCGAAACAATGAAGCGATCGTCTCTTTCCGATGTGCACCGTTGTCTTCCAGATCCACGTCTTCGGATATAGCCACCAGTCTCTTGGAAGCGTTGGAACACTCGTCGAACGGCAAAACGACTCAAGTTCAGTTGCCGAGCAACATCACATTGCCGCATCCCTGATTGCAGTAGTGCAATGACTTGAGCGGCTTCATCTGCAGTGGTATCCATCTTCTGGGGTATTTTTCTTGCTGTAGCTATTCACGTGTGTTCACTTCAAAGGTTGAATAGCGAATGACCCACATTTAACCCGGGTCGCCCGTTTTATACCCTTGTAGGGAGGTGCAATTAGTGGCCCTTGCAATGCGTATTTTGACAACATTTTTTTTAACGTTACGTGCTAATGAAACCTGTTGTGTTTAGGGATTCCTGTTGTTAATTTAAAGGTCGTTAAGCATACTTTCAATTGATACCAATATTAATTGGGTTTAATGTATTCGTTACTGGCGGGACATGTTTTAAACTTATTTTCGAAGAGGTGCGATTTTTGTGACGCCGAGTGTAGAACATCAGCCTACATCATTATGTCTTTCATTGATACATTTTCAACATTCTCACAAAAACTGAAGGTTCATATTCGATTGGGAAAATTGAACTGATTGAGGTAGAATGATGTGACGGTGTGTGTGGCTAATCCGAATCACATTACCAAATAATATAAGAAACGTTACAATAAAATACAAGTTTTTTTTTGCTTTTTTATCCTTATTTTCTCAAATTTTTTATTAATTTTTGAGATGTGATACCCTCTCTAGATATTAAGGCTTTACCTATGAAATTGCCGTTCTGCAGTACTGGCCATTTAAAATCAAAATAATTTTTGTTTAAGAATTCTAATTATTTTATTTTCAAAACATGGATTTCTTTTTCTCCTGTGTCGTGGGTGCGTTTACAAACATATAAACTCACATACACAAACACCCAGACCCGGAACAACTACTTGAGAATCATAAAAATGTTTGTTCTGCGCGGGGATCGAACGCAACACGTTGTGCACCAGTTGATCGCTCAGCCACTGCGCCAATCTTGCCGTCGATAGATACATGACATGGATATAATCAGAATCAAATGTTTTTATTTCACACAGGCCCATGAGGGCACTTATAAAGCGTCGAAAACAGGTGCTCGATAGTTGTGATGAGTTACCTTTTTTTTAGCGTGGTAAAATCACCGAATGAGTCCCTCCATCTAGGGCAGGACGGGAGGGACTGTCAGACTTGTACTGACTAAAATATACGGTGTCCTTCAATAGCCATTTACGTTCCGGGGCCGAGGTTAGCCGACAGTCCCGCGTCACCGGCAGGCTTTGGCCTTCTAAGGGGGACCCCGGCATTGTGCTGCCAGCTCTTTGAGGCGCGCGTGGAACACGACTCGCCGTCGACTCGGGCATGGTCCACGATCAGACAGCGAGTCGCCCATTACTCGCCGTCCGCATGCCCGCGCCTAAAGTGCCGGAGATCGTCGCGCGACGTCCGTCGCCGTGGGCGTCTGCCAATTACCTGGGTGGTGGAATGTATCATAGCGTGTATGGAGTGTCTGTCGAGCGCGTGATGGTGCAGTCGCAGCAGCGTGTCCAGGTCCTCCCTCTGTGCCGCGGCCGCCAGCAGCGCGCGCCAGGCGGGCTCCGCGCCCACGCCGCCTGCTTCTTGCAGCGCGCCCATCAGACGCAGCGCCTCCAGACGCAGGCACGACACGCGACGCATCAGACTCCACACCTCTACATACAACATTACAACTTTCAATTCATGTCATAGATTTGTCTAATGTTCGGGCCGTAAGCCAGTACAGAAGGCTTGTACTGGACTGGCTTACGGCTCGTTGAAGACGGCGTAGCCCGGGGCGGCAAGCAGTAAGATCGAAAGTATACCAATGTTTGAAACACGATGAGGCGCCGCCAGCGGCGAATGTGCGCGCGGTTTTCTTCGAACGAATCGTTCGAAGCGTCGAGGACAAAAATACAAAGCTATGAGTACGAAATAGAGAGATTCGAACAGTGGTGCCAATGAACTACTTTGTGTACATAGTACACAACACTCCACCGCACAGCCCACCCGTTGCGCTCACCGCTTATACCAAAGTCGTGAACGGGACGTAACGCTACCCACCCAAACTATTAAAAAAACAACATACACATAGCATCACCTGGCATATACTTGAGCCTCTTCTGCAGAATGGCATGCTCGCGCCAAGCGTCGTGCAAGCCATACTCGATGCGTTTGACGCGCCACAGCTGTGTGAACAGCGCTCTGTACCGCGCGGCGCACGTGGCCGGGAACAACGTGCCGAGCGGCCCGTCCACGCGGTACTGCAGGGCGAACACATCCCAGCCGCAGTCGTCGCGGCCGTCGCCTGGTGGGACCCAAATTGAATAACTTAAAGTGTCCTCATGGATTCCCTCAATGTTCAATAACACATATTTCGACAAACCGTCTCTTAGATGATTTTACAAACCGTTTAACAATTCTTTTAGGAAAGAAGTTCCTTATCGCGCGTTGCGAAAGGGGGCTAGACGGAAAAAATTAAGACGAAAAGTTCCCGTCCCCCCCGCCCCGTACCCCTCTCCCAACCGTTCCACGTGACTCTTGTCGCATTGCGGCGTGCACATGTTTCTCTGTCATTCTTTTTTAACCAGCCTTCGTTAAGCAAGTTAAAAAAAGGGTTCAAGCGATTTTCGACCTTATTGACATTTAAAATTTAGTTTGTTTTTTTCACATTCTCGTTCGCTAACATTGCTCCTTCATTAAAAACAAGTGTTTGCATAAATGCGATAAGGCCGAAAAAAAAAATAGTTTGTTTTTTCTCACATTCTTGTTAGCTTACATTGCTCCTTCATTAAAATCCGGTGTTTGAGTAAATGTCAATAAGGTCGAAAATCGCTTGAACCCTTTTTTTTACTTGCTATCGTTAAGCAAATGTTTTCCGACCTTCACTTGTTTTACTGATTTGTCCTACTGATTCCCACCAGTAGGATAAATCGGTAAAAAAAGGACAACCATTTTAATTCGGTTGCATTGAAAAGTGTGGTGTCGCGACGATTATTTTTGTTGAGTTTAAACAGTAACTTAGTTCCATCAGTGTCCCTTGACACCTCTCAAGTTATTTTTTTTTTTAATATAGGTATGTAGATGGTATGGTGTATTAAATTTCTTTGTCCCAGTATCTGAACACGTTAATCGTAGCATTTGTGGCGTTTCTTACAGTTACCTTTTTAGTCAGTCCCGCGGCTTCGGGATACTCCATACGTACAGAGCCTGTAGCCAAACGGCAAGCTACAATCGTTATCAACAACTTTATCCCCCATTGCATAAAGTTGAAAATCTATCAAAGATAACGAAAATGATCTGTATCGTTTTCGTTTGTTTCGTTCGCTATCGCTCAACAGTCTTTACTAGATTTTCAACTTTATGCAATGGGGTATAAAGTTGAAAATGTATTAGCGACTGCTGAACGTTAACGAATGTCGCTTGCCGTTTGGCTATACGGCCAGGTGTAGGTATGGAGTTGCCTAGGGTCGCGGGACTGACTAAACAGGTAACCGTGACCCTAGAACGTAAAGGGTTATTAAAGGAACAGCGTGGATTTTATTCAGTACAAGTCTGTCAGTTCCTTCCGTTCCAACAAGGGCGGAAGGACTCATTTGGTAGTTTTACCACAGAAAAAAAGGTATGAAGTTCCCGTCTGGCGCGTGTTTTGATATATCAGCAATTGAGTAAAGGTCTGTACTGGAACACTGCATCCGCAATGTGTGAGGGGGGGATCTTTTATACCCCTGTTGCAAAAAATCCTGTACATTTACATGCCTTATTCACTCACAGTTAGGGTACAGATTGACGTGCAGGCGCGCTAGTACGTGTTGTGGCTCAAACTGTGCGTTAGTTGCGCGCACGGCCGCCTCCAGCGTGCACGTGAGGTTGTGCACATATAGCGACGACGCCGGCTTGTTTAGCTCGTCCCTAAACAAACGAAAATAACAAGTTTTTCATAAAGAAAAAAAATTTAAGTTAGGGACAGATCATCAAGGTCAAATAACAGGTGAAATAGGCTATATGCCATCACGGGGCACGTGACGGCATAACGCCTGTAAAATTTTACCGAGTTACTCCCGAATGTCGAACCAAAAAATTACTTGTCTATCATTTTTCAATACTCTTATGGACGGACTAAACAGATTTTCAATTTATTTATATTGTAAAATACCCTATTGTGGAGTGCAGAAAAGAGTGACACGGTGGCAGAGCAGGCTGCACTATGTAGGCAGTAGGTAGAGTGGTACATACTGCAGCAGGGTCATGAGGTGGTGCACGAAGTCTCCCTGCGCCAGCAGCAGGTACCGGCGGTGCGCGGCCAGGTGGTCCAGCAGGTGGTGGTGCGTGGTGAGCGCGGCCAGCAGGCGCGCGGACGCGGCTGCACTATGTAGGCAGTAGGTAGAGTGGTACATACTGCAGCAGGGTCATGAGGTGGTGCACGAAGTCTCCCTGCGCCAGCAGCAGGTACCGGCGGTGCGCGGCCAGGTGGTCCAGCAGGTGGTGGTGCGTGGTGAGCGCGGCCAGCAGGCGCGCGGACGCGGCTGCACTATGTAGGCAGTAGGTAGAGTGGTACATACTGCAGCAGGGTCATGAGGTGGTGCACGAAGTCTCCCTGCGCCAGCAGCAGGTACCGGCGGTGCGCGGCCAGGTGGTCCAGCAGGTGGTGGTGCGTGGTGAGCGCGGCCAGCAGGCGCGCGGACGCGGCTGCACTATGTAGGCAGTAGGTAGAGTGGTACATACTGCAGCAGGGTCATGAGGTGGTGCACGAAGTCTCCCTGCGCCAGCAGCAGGTACCGGCGGTGCGCGGCCAGGTGGTCCAGCAGGTGGTGGTGCGTGGTGAGCGCGGCCAGCAGGCGCGCGGACGCGGCTGCACTATGTAGGCAGTAGGTAGAGTGGTACATACTGCAGCAGGGTCATGAGGTGGTGCACGAAGTCTCCCTGCGCCAGCAGCAGGTACCGGCGGTGCGCGGCCAGGTGGTCCAGCAGGTGGTGGTGCGTGGTGAGCGCGGCCAGCAGGCGCGCGGACGCGGCTGCACTATGTAGGCAGTAGGTAGAGTGGTACATACTGCAGCAGGGTCATGAGGTGGTGCACGAAGTCTCCCTGCGCCAGCAGCAGGTACCGGCGGTGCGCGGCCAGGTGGTCCAGCAGGTGGTGGTGCGTGGTGAGCGCGGCCAGCAGGCGCGCGGACGCGGCTGCACTATGTAGGCAGTAGGTAGAGTGGTACATACTGCAGCAGGGTCATGAGGTGGTGCACGAAGTCTCCCTGCGCCAGCAGCAGGTACCGGCGGTGCGCGGCCAGGTGGTCCAGCAGGTGGTGGTGCGTGGTGAGCGCGGCCAGCAGGCGCGCGGACGCGGCTGCACTATGTAGGCAGTAGGTAGAGTGGTACATACTGCAGCAGGGTCATGAGGTGGTGCACGAAGTCTCCCTGCGCCAGCAGCAGGTACCGGCGGTGCGCGGCCAGGTGGTCCAGCAGGTGGTGGTGCGTGGTGAGCGCGGCCAGCAGGCGCGCGGACGCGGCTGCACTATGTAGGCAGTAGGTAGAGTGGTACATACTGCAGCAGGGTCATGAGGTGGTGCACGAAGTCTCCCTGCGCCAGCAGCAGGTACCGGCGGTGCGCGGCCAGGTGGTCCAGCAGGTGGTGGTGCGTGGTGAGCGCGGCCAGCAGGCGCGCGGACGCGGCTGCACTATGTAGGCAGTAGGTAGAGTGGTACATACTGCAGCAGGGTCATGAGGTGGTGCACGAAGTCTCCCTGCGCCAGCAGCAGGTACCGGCGGTGCGCGGCCAGGTGGTCCAGCAGGTGGTGGTGCGTGGTGAGCGCGGCCAGCAGGCGCGCGGACGCGGCTGCACTATGTAGGCAGTAGGTAGAGTGGTACATACTGCAGCAGGGTCATGAGGTGGTGCACGAAGTCTCCCTGCGCCAGCAGCAGGTACCGGCGGTGCGCGGCCAGGTGGTCCAGCAGGTGGTGGTGCGTGGTGAGCGCGGCCAGCAGGCGCGCGGACGCGGCTGCACTATGTAGGCAGTAGGTAGAGTGGTACATACTGCAGCAGGGTCATGAGGTGGTGCACGAAGTCTCCCTGCGCCAGCAGCAGGTACCGGCGGTGCGCGGCCAGGTGGTCCAGCAGGTGGTGGTGCGTGGTGAGCGCGGCCAGCAGGCGCGCGGACGCGGCTGCACTATGTAGGCAGTAGGTAGAGTGGTACATACTGCAGCAGGGTCATGAGGTGGTGCACGAAGTCTCCCTGCGCCAGCAGCAGGTACCGGCGGTGCGCGGCCAGGTGGTCCAGCAGGTGGTGGTGCGTGGTGAGCGCGGCCAGCAGGCGCGCGGACGCGGCTGCACTATGTAGGCAGTAGGTAGAGTGGTACATACTGCAGCAGGGTCATGAGGTGGTGCACGAAGTCTCCCTGCGCCAGCAGCAGGTACCGGCGGTGCGCGGCCAGGTGGTCCAGCAGGTGGTGGTGCGTGGTGAGCGCGGCCAGCAGGCGCGCGGACGCGGCTGCACTATGTAGGCAGTAGGTAGAGTGGTACATACTGCAGCAGGGTCATGAGGTGGTGCACGAAGTCTCCCTGCGCCAGCAGCAGGTACCGGCGGTGCGCGGCCAGGTGGTCCAGCAGGTGGTGGTGCGTGGTGAGCGCGGCCAGCAGGCGCGCGGACGCGGCTGCACTATGTAGGCAGTAGGTAGAGTGGTACATACTGCAGCAGGGTCATGAGGTGGTGCACGAAGTCTCCCTGCGCCAGCAGCAGGTACCGGCGGTGCGCGGCCAGGTGGTCCAGCAGGTGGTGGTGCGTGGTGAGCGCGGCCAGCAGGCGCGCGGACGCGGCTGCACTATGTAGGCAGTAGGTAGAGTGGTACATACTGCAGCAGGGTCATGAGGTGGTGCACGAAGTCTCCCTGCGCCAGCAGCAGGTACCGGCGGTGCGCGGCCAGGTGGTCCAGCAGGTGGTGGTGCGTGGTGAGCGCGGCCAGCAGGCGCGCGGACGCGGCTGCACTATGTAGGCAGTAGGTAGAGTGGTACATACTGCAGCAGGGTCATGAGGTGGTGCACGAAGTCTCCCTGCGCCAGCAGCAGGTACCGGCGGTGCGCGGCCAGGTGGTCCAGCAGGTGGTGGTGCGTGGTGAGCGCGGCCAGCAGGCGCGCGGACGCGGCTGCACTATGTAGGCAGTAGGTAGAGTGGTACATACTGCAGCAGGGTCATGAGGTGGTGCACGAAGTCTCCCTGCGCCAGCAGCAGGTACCGGCGGTGCGCGGCCAGGTGGTCCAGCAGGTGGTGGTGCGTGGTGAGCGCGGCCAGCAGGCGCGCGGACGCGGCTGCACTATGTAGGCAGTAGGTAGAGTGGTACATACTGCAGCAGGGTCATGAGGTGGTGCACGAAGTCTCCCTGCGCCAGCAGCAGGTACCGGCGGTGCGCGGCCAGGTGGTCCAGCAGGTGGTGGTGCGTGGTGAGCGCGGCCAGCAGGCGCGCGGACGCGGCTGCACTATGTAGGCAGTAGGTAGAGTGGTACATACTGCAGCAGGGTCATGAGGTGGTGCACGAAGTCTCCCTGCGCCAGCAGCAGGTACCGGCGGTGCGCGGCCAGGTGGTCCAGCAGGTGGTGGTGCGTGGTGAGCGCGGCCAGCAGGCGCGCGGACGCGGCCGCGTGCGCCCCCGCCACTCCCTCGCGCAGCCCCGCCGCCTCCCACCACGCGCAGCCTTCCGTCATGCGCTCTCCGCCTGCACACAATTACTATGTAACCTACAGATTCACGTCGAGAAACCCCGAGAACACCCGAAAAACATAAATGTGAGCTGAGGTTTATCTACGTATCTGTTACTATATTTGAAATCTCGGGGAGACTTCTCGCCGTGAGTCTGTAGGCTACATTACAATCATAATTTACTGACACAGCTCACACATCATAATTTATTGATGTGGCGTCGTGGCGCAATATCAAAAAGGTGATATTTCGGAGTTATACCAAATTGAAAATTACTTAATCTGGATCTCAAAATCTTTTGCGAAATGTAAAACAACAACATCATATCAGCCGTAAGACGTCCATTGCTGAACATAGACCTACGACTTGCATCCAGCGTGATCCTGTAAGTCTTCATAGGATCGTCTGTCCACCTTGTAGGTGAACGTCTGGACGTGTGGACGTGGATAACATTTTTGGGGCATATCTCAACTCTATGCTTAAAATTTCTTGTCTCCAACAAATAGTGACCTGTGTGTGGTTTGAGCAGCGCCTGCAGATGCTGCGCGTGGTCACTGGGTCCCGCCGGCTCGTCCTGGCACGCCTCCCTCATGAACACCACGCTCTTGCCTGTCGCGAGGATCTGAGCAGCTTGCTCCCGAGACATAAACGACGGCACCATCCATTCCCTGATGTTATACCACAAAAAAATTGGTTCAGAATTCAAAAGTGGAAAGGGTGGCAGCATAGCTTTATTGAATGGCCATGCTGGTTCTAGTATTGTGAAAAGTTGTGGTGGGCAATCAGACCACATTGTTCTAGTGCAAATAATATTAGGTTGATACTATTCTAATTTAATAAAACCAAAGAGTTTGACGTTAAACACAGGAATTACTTGTTCAAATTGAAAAAATATTTTTGTGTTTATTTATCGAGGAAGGCTATATGCTATACTAGCTGTTGCCAGCGGCTTCACCCGCTACAACTCGAAAATTATCCCACGGGAACATCAAATCGGGATAAAAACTATCCTATGTGTTAATCCAGGTTATAAACTATATGTGTACCAAATTTTATCCAAATCCGTTCAGAGGTTTTTGCGTGAAAGAGTAACAAACATCCATACATCCATACTTACAAACTTTCGCCTTTATAATAGTAGTAGGATAAAATTGCGCTACGACCTAAGATACGAGCAGCGGAGGTAAAGCCTCAGGAAACCGCTAGTATACAATACAATTTGCAATCATACTACAAGGTTTGTATTTCTGTCTGCCAAAAAACGGATTAAAATGAACATTTAAAGGCTCGTCATGATTTTTTTGCCGTTTTCGGGGTTCCGTACGTCCGAATGAATAAACGGAACCCTTATAAGATCACTCGTGTCCGACTATTTATTTATTTATTTAACTATTTATGTACACACAATAAATTTACA
This sequence comes from Agrotis clavis, assembly GCA_954870645.1. Taxonomy (NCBI): domain Eukaryota; kingdom Metazoa; phylum Arthropoda; class Insecta; order Lepidoptera; family Noctuidae; genus Agrotis; species Agrotis clavis. The sequence goes on along the minus strand of OX940919.1, from coordinate 13,211,140 downwards.
GGAAATTACATAATAATTAAAACTAAAGTACAAAGGTACTGCTTATTTCTTTATAAATTTCTGCCAGCAGACCCTCTTCAGGAGAAATTAGAAAGAAATGTAGACAATAGTGTGTAAAAATAAAATGCAAAATGTCTATGTGAATATCTTAACCTAAGTTTATAATGATTATAAAATATATAATATTACTACACATGCAAATACATACCAAATACTATAATATATATATATATATATATACAAATACACATATAAATAAATATATATATCACGGAAGAGAGGAAAGGACTATCTGCCCTTTTATATAAAATAGTACGGAACCGTTCGTGCGCGAGTCCTACTCGCCCTTAGCCGGTTTTCAAAAGTCATTGCGGTATATGATTAACAATAAAAGTGAAGTACATACCTGACTCTGTACTTGTCATGCCACATTCTGTCGATGGGCACTCCACTTCTGCTCTCAATGAAAAACTCATTGAATCGATCGTCAATCTCTCCTGAAAATAAATACGGCTATTAAAATCACACTAAAACACAGCTAAAATAAAATAGTGTTACGTCGATCGTATTGCGAGACCAATCTACAGGCTTCTCGAAGGTTCCACAAGGTTCTCGACTATTTCTACCCTGATATAGATGTTTCGAGATGGTTCTAGAATGTTCTAGAAGGTACGGGACTGGGTAGAAGTCTATGGATGTTTCCAGAACATATACGGTATAAATAGGGCGCCGATACCCGCCGGGAGTCAGTCTGGTTTTGACTACGATCGAGGCGACTCGAAGTGAACTCGAAGCGATCTCTAAGTGACTTTTACGAGTGATTAAATGTGTGTATAAGTGTTTATGTGTTGAGTAGTGTTAAGCGTTTGTTTTAATTAGTGATTCGTGAGTCAATAAAGTTTATTTGGTTTTAATTGGTGTTAATTAATTAAATTAATTTATGTCCTACCCAGCTCGTAACAATAGCTCAGGAAAAGCAGTGGCGCTCATCACAGAATCATAGTATAAAAAGGGTAAGTAGGTTATCTCCGGCCCAATCCGCGATATAATTGCCTACTGTCATGTGATGTCATTTATAACTAAAATTTGTGTGATGAGCACGATCATTTGTTCTGTGTCTGGGTGTAATTTATCTATAATATGTATGTATTTAGAAATATATAAGTATGTTTATCAGTTGTCTAGTACCCATAACACAAGCTCTGCTTAGCTTGGGACTAGATAGCGTTGTGTGATAGTTGTGGAATATATATATTATATAAAAAAAAAAACAGTGCCTATTCATTGGCAATTTAAGGGTCGGGAAGTTGTATTTAAATCCATAAGAGGTTTCGTCAGTTTTTTTTTATTTGGCAGAATGTAGTCATTTTATACGTAAAAGACCATATTTATTTTTAATTAATACAAGCATAAATAATACAAAGATATCTATTGAATCACACAATACGTTCTCCTGCGAGTATCACACATTTTTCATTCATTTACCGGTGCCGAAAAGCCGTGACGCACAAATCTCGTGAAATGTTAGCCCCGACTGGCGCACCTCGAAACGAGTCGAGATTTGTTTAAGTGTGCGTGCGGCGACGCATAGATACTATGGCGCACACATATAGGGTGACTGCTTATTAGTGAACGATACTTATACACGTGATTGTTCTCATGATTACAAACAACTTTCTCAAAGAAACTTTTTTGTAAACTCATTAGTTTTATTTTTATCACTATAATAAAATTAAAGGCGTGACTGATAAGGACAAACTACGCGCGCGCGCCGTCGCCCGATAGCTGTTAGCGGTGGGGCCCCGCGCCCGCGTTGGCAATGACGTAGGCAGTGCACCTACATGTTTCGATAAAGTAATATCCAAGACTAGTATTTTGGTACTTTACGCGCGCGCTATAATAAATACATAAAATACATAATCCTTGTAACTTAGACTCCACTTACAAACTAACTACTACTACTTACAAACTAACTTCAGGAATTGCGTTTGTTTTTATTATTTAAAAGATGGATGTTTAGAAACGGCTTAAAAGATACCACAACATTATTAACTGACTCGATACCTACTCGAGACTGGGCATGATTCAAGTTATTCCTAAGTTTCATCACACTTATCTAGGCTTTGAGCTAGCAGTCTACAAGAAAAACTTGGGTATTTTATTATTACTCTCGTTGTTTTTGAACTTCGTAAGACTGGTGTGTCTAAAAAAATGGCATCAACTTAACTATTTACCTATTATGACTTTAATCAACTAAGTTTTAACTCACATTAATTGTTGGATGTGTCCGCCTTGCGCTTGAACGCACTTATTCGCACGTTTTATAATGTGAGCCTGCACTCGTCGCAGTGTTAGTGTCACTTTTCACTATTTCAAAACACTTTTCGATCCTTTTAGTTCATCGAAAGTATTGACTGGCCCATCACAATACACTAGCGTTTTCACGTGCCCGCGGTGGCCAAGCAGCTGGACTCCTTCGACTTAATATCCACCTTTCTTTATAAATAACACCATTACTCCCTTCCAAATAGTAGCACATCACCATCACTGTACTCGCGGTGTAGTTGTACGGCATCGCGCGCGGGCGGGGCGTCAAAAAAATAACAAAACAATGCGCATGCGACACGCTTCTCGGAGCAACTGTTTTTTTACTACTGCATGGCACGGGGCGCGGTGCGGGCGGGGGATAAAGGGCGCGGAGCGTGCGGGGGGTGGCATGAGGCTCTCCGCTAACAGCTGATCGCGAAGCAGCGCGAAGTTTGAAACGAATCACGCGCGCACGTAATTTTATTATAGTGATAAAAATAAAACTAATGAGTTTACAAAAAAAGTTTCTTAGGGAAAGTTGTTTGTAATCATGAGAACAATTACGTGTTTAAGTATCGTTCACTAATTTACAATCACCCTATATAAGCCGTGCGCGGTGCGATTCTATGAAGATAACTTACTTCCCCTCTTTATACTATGACAGAATTGTCTGAAGTGGCGTAAAATCCTTTACCTGGATGATAGTCTAAATGAACTCTACCCACCGAACACAAAGAGTAAATAATTGTAGCGCAACACAACTGATCATAATTATATTCAATAGACTTTCTGAAATAAGTTTAACATGATATTTATGACAAAAAGAAGCCCTAGTCCCCATACTCCATAGGTTATATCATTCTATACTAATATCATAAAGTTGAAAAGTTTGTTTTACCGACGAACGCGCTGATCTCAGAAACTACTGGCTAGAATTAAAAAAATATTTTTGTGCTGGATAGCCGTTTATCGAGGAAGGGTATAGACTATAAAACATCACGCTACGACCAATAGAACAGAGCAGCCCCCTGCTGCTAACTTCGGGGAACAGCTAGTTATGGATAAAAAAGCCCATTTTTACATAACTGCCCAAAAAAGGAGCGTTTTAGTTTTGTCTGATTCTGACGATCAGTACGTGGGATAACATTTCTACACACAATCATACATGACCAACTCACCGTGTATGAGCCACCGCGTCAACATCAGCAGCAGCGGGTACGTGAGCGCAGTGAGCAGACGTCGCGCCAACATGGCCACTCGCTCGTCGCCGTGACGGACGAACCTGTGCACGCACGACGCGAGCTCTCCACCTGCACAAATAGATTATAGATTGAACAATTTACAAAAAATAACACTTTTGGCTACGAGATTTTTCAGCAAATGGCGGGGTTCGTTTCCACAGAGCTTCCGCATTTACAGTACCGTTTTGACGCATTCGTCGCTATTGAAGAATGTATACAGGGTGACTTTTTTACCACCGTCCAAAATTTTTCTAGACATTAGGTATCACTATCAATCACTAACCCTATTTTTTTAAAAAAATCAATACGTCAAATTGTCATATTAAATCATTTTCTCATCCGCTCTGTGTTGACCACACTAAGCTAAAAGTTAATAGGAGCGCACCCCGCTGACCCCCCGCCCCGCCCCGCTACACCTGAGCGACACATCACAGCGCGGTGTCCAGATTCATCAACTTTTTATAGATAACATTGAGACGTGATATCTCGATATTTTTAACCGACTTCAAAAAAAGGAGGAGGTTCTCAATTCGTCGGAATCTTTTTTTTTTTTTCTTTTTTATGTATGTTCCCCGATTTCTCGAAGACGCCTGGACCGATTTGGATATTTTTTCTTTTGTTTGAAAGGGTATACTTTCCAATTGGTCCCATGATCACCAGGTCAGGATCTGATGATGGGATCCTAGGGAAATCGAGGGCAACCTTCAAATTTTATAGGCACATAGTACCATTTTCATATATTTTCTAAAGCTGTCCAAGTATTTGCATCTGATAATCATCATCTCAGGTGGATGACCTGATGATGGAAGGTACAACTCCTTAACAGTAAGGAGTAGGCATCGATTGATTTACTTTGTGTTCGCATATCTCCGGAACTACAAGTCCGATTTAAGTAATTCTTTTTTTGTTGTACTAGGTATCACTTAACTTAGAGAATACTGAAAGAAAGAAAGAAAGAAAAAACGTTTATTGGCACATGCCACAAGTGCACACAGTATTAAGAAAAGACACAAACAAAAATAACTTAAAACTAAACAATATTAAGAAGCCAAAAAAAAAAATAAAAAACATGTAGGGTATATTTACACTGTGTGACTCACGGCTGCGCCAAATAGGCCCATTTCAGCATAATGTCGGACAACTAAAGGTGCCCGACGCTGGTTTTCAAATGAACCTAAATGGTGAGTGTCCGAATGTCAAATTAGATTAAAGTTAAAATGATAGAATAAAATATAAAAGGAGTTTAGGAGAGATAAAATATGTACGTCGTATACTTATGTATAAATAAGGTTAATAAGGATAAAATATTATAATATAGTAAAATAGTATAGGCGGTACAACAACTAGGTACAACACTAGTGATAAAAAAATTACAATTGCTGATATCAACCGGTTTTCGGTACCTAGACCATAACGTCCGAGGCCGTCACAGTGCGCTGCGTGCAGCCTCCTGTGACGCACGAAATATCGGTCTAAGTTGCACATTTATGATCATTACTAATGTACAGACCTAGTATATTATGTGTGCGGGTATTTTAGTAAAACATTGACATTATGAGAGATATTATTAGACACAGAAACGAACAAAGTATATGGTTTTCCCATAAGTTACGTTTACTACGCCAACGTGAGTGATAAAAGTAATAATAATAAGCATAGGAAGGTAAGTTTACACGTATTAATTAAAAGTAGCATTATTCACATAATGTGATTTTCTGCAGGGTTGGGCTGTCAGAAGTTTATTTTTATTTTTCCTTTTTAGGTGCCAAGAAAGACTTTTTAGGTGAAAAGAGGGGGCCAATAACATCGTGCCGTGATCTCGTCTTGTTTACACGCAGGCCAGAAACATGTGGTAAGTTTTAAGTTTAGAAATCAGTGATATGTTAGGTACGATGTACGTAATAGTGGTCAGATTCTATACTAATGGCATGATGTTTTGATTCCTACAGGCCAACTGCAACTACAGTTTCATCAACATCGGTTCAGTAATTTTTGAGATATGGAATTTTATTAGCTTATTGTGTACATGAGTGATGTAAGTACCGGTGCGAAGGATTACAAAATTCTAGTGCACATGTGAGAGAATAATGTTCTTGACAAGAATTCGGGTTGAATATTTAAACTAAAAAGAGTAAAATAAAAAACTTTTTCAAAAAAAATGTAACCGCCTTCAAAAACAACCACAAAAAAGTGTAAAATAATCTACAAAATAACTTTTCTTTCGGAAGTCGGTGGCTAAAAAGACAATGAAAAGAAAAAAAACAAAGGCACCGACTTCCGAAAGAAAAGTTATTTTGTAGATTATTTTACACTTTTTTGTGGTTGTTTTTGAAGGCGGTTACATTTTTTTTGAAAAAGTTTTTTTGTATTGAGTGATACAAAAAGAAAAAACACGTATTCAATGATTTTCGCCAAAGATTAATATATTAAAATTTGGATGGTGACTAAAAAATCTCCCTGTATTTTGTTGGATTCACTTTTATACTGGATATACGTAATACATGTGTGAACTCGCTCAAACAACAACGTACATACGTCATCACCGAACAAAAACGTATAATACAATGAAGCGGACCTGTAGCATGGATCTCTGTGTGAGCACTAAGACATCACTCTAGGTAGATTGATGACCTTCACCAAGTAAATGGAAACAGATGGATGAGATGAGAGGATTTAGATAAGTCGAGAATAGCATCAATGACGTGCGATTCGAGAGGCGTAGGTGTGCTGTAGGCTGAAGATGATCAGTTTTAGATGAAGTCAGATTAGACTGACCTTGCAGGTTAATCAGTGCTTCGTGTGAGAGATAACTCTCCACGAAGCCGAAACTAGCCGATTATCTCATTCCAAAGGTCAATGTGCAATATTTATGGCAGTTCCTTTAAAATATAATAGTAAAAACTGTACCTTTCTTGTGGTGAGCAGCGTGTGCAATATTGGCGAGCCAAGTGAGTCGATGCAGTGGCTCCTGTGCCCATACGCACACTCTACGCAGAGTGCCACCGCCACCGTCGCCTTCACAAGCCTAGGTACAATTTTACAAAACAGACATTTAAATTTTCGTACCCAAAGAACACCAGTCAAATAAGAGTGAAGGTTTGACTTCATGATTTATTATATTGTTATGGACGAAATTATTTTAAAAACCTCAATTTATAAATACCTGAGACTGTAGAAGAGCCACGCTGCGATAGTATTCAGTAAGTTCATCTCTGATTGATGCCACAAGTCCTTCTCCCATTAGACCTAGCGGGAAAAATCAGAACAAGAGATATAGCAATTACACCCTTATCTATATTGTGGATAATGATGAGTAAGAGCGATTCCGCACTAAATCCGATCCGAATCCGTGAAAATAACGTTCCGAAGTAACCATAAAACCATTTATATTTATTATCAGAGATTTATTTACAGCGACAACAATATCCATCAAGTTCCTGTATTTTCACGAAACCGAATAAAATGCAGTGCGAAAAACAATATTGGTCCGAGTTTTTTTTTTACACGGATGCAGTGCGTAACCGCTCTAACAGTAAAAAAAAATATCGGGCTAGCGGAACTGTCTCAGTTACAGTGACCCTCGAACGTAAAATTACCAAATGTCCCTTCCGCTCCACCCAGTGGGGGAGGACACGTTTGATGATATTAACCACCTAACAAAACAGGGGAAACAATATTTTTGTCATTAATAAGTTATTAAAGTTGCCCAACTGCAATGGAACACCTATAAAATGGAACACAAAGACTTACCCTGCGGCATTAGTCCAGAGGCAGGGTCAATGAACTCCTTGAGTCGATCGTGTAAAAAGCCGAGATGGGCGATGCGTGCGTGCAACGCTTGTTGCGGGCGCGGCACCACACTTGACGCTCGAGACCGCACGCCCGTCGCCGCTAGTACCGCATCGCGTACGCAAGTGCGCTCGTTCGCTCGATCTATGACATTCATAATGAATTTTTTATTAATGATAAACAATTCATCTTAGCGTGTTGATAGGAAACTTATTATTATTTAATTTTCTGTTGGTTTAGTGGTAAGTGACCCTGACTGCTATGTCGGAGGTCCTGGGTTCGATTCCCACCCAGGACAAATGTTTGTGTGATGAGCACGATCATTTGTTCTGTCTGGGTATAATTTATCTATAATATGTATGTATTTAGAAATATATAAGTATGTTTATCAGTTGTCTAGTACCCATAACACAAGCTCTGCTTAGCTTGGGACTAGATGGCGTTGTGTGATAGTTGTGGAATATTATTATTATATTATTATTTTAGATATGTCTGGCCCAGACCTCAGCTTCGCGAACTCCGTTCACTGATGCAGTCAAACAATGTTAATTGGTTTCATAACACAATTCTAAATGTTTACCAAGATTTGGCCATCAATATTCAAATCACTTGCATAATTTTAATAAATTTCTTACCAGTAGTCTGTAACGCAACAGCCATGCTGCTATTGTTTGATGGGAGGCTCTGATTTGAGCCCTGATTTTTAGCCGCATTTCCACCCCAGCTCATAGATCCAGTAGTGCTCTTACTTGTGCTTGAAGCAGGGCCATCAAAACCTATGCCTGACTTCTGAAAACCCATCCAAGAAATTAGATACTTTTTAACAGTGGAATTGTCTTTTTTGACTATTTTACTTTTTAACAGTGGAATTGTCTTTTTTACTTATTTGTTTTATTTATTGGATACCAACTTGTGTTCTAGTCAAGCAGTCCCATTTATGACTGCTTGACTAGAGCACAAGTTTAATATCAGCTGCTGACACCTCAAAAAAAAACAAAAACTAGTTAAATCTATTTGTATGACAGATTTGTTAGAAGATTTTAAGAAAAGATCTGAAAATGGATTTATATTATAGATACTCACAGTAGTAGCAAGTTGCGGTATAGGGAATAGTTGGTGAGTAGATTCTGACTGCTTCGGTGTCTCTGAGAGGGCCAGCAGTAGAGACAAGATTGACACACGCTGCTTCAGAATAAACTGCAACATGAATTGAAAGCACTTTCATTAACACAGATATTGGTTAAGAATGTCGAATTTTAAATTGTTACTGAGAGTTATTCTATTTCTGTGAGTGAACTTGGAGAAAATGACCAACAATGGCATCCATGACTTTCATAAATGTTAGTCTACCTGAATGATTAACAGCATTACCAAAATTAACATTGAACATGGTTAATCACTTCCTATATAGGTAATAAAAAATAGTTACCTAATCTTTTCCATATATTCACCAGGGACCGAAACCGGTATGACCAATACGGGTATTTTTTCGTTAACAACCTTTTTTTCTTTTACAGGTAATTTTAAAGATTACCTTTATTATTAAAAGTGAATACATAACCAGTATTAATACCGGTTACCGAAATAAAAATTACCCCTATCTTGCACACTTCACACGTGCCGTCGGCAATAGTCACAGGGCGCGCATCGCATGTGTGTGTGACAAAGAGTCGTTATCTTTAGTTAACCGGTATTAAAACGGTAACCTGAATAGAGGTTACATTTTTCTTCCGTCTGGTTACCCAGATAGCGGTTACCTAAGTCTGAAAAATAACCAAAATTCTTCAATACCGGTACCGTAATTTATAAAGGTTTTCGGTCCCTGATATTCACATATTTTTAGACATTCGTATTTGCACAATTCATGCGAATAATAGTTGAAAGGAGTCTCGAGCTAAAACTAAAACTGTATCATTGGATTTTAGAAAAATCAATAATCCTGGCCAAGAATCGAACCCGCTGATTTTGGAAAAAAAAATCATCCAGTGAAACATTAAAAACAATGAACTTTTATAATTTCGAATATATTACTTATGGCTCAGTTCAGTAGAAGTTAAATAACATGGAAACAGCAATTTCTTAAAAATCTGCTATTTGCATGAGTTTGCCATATACATATATCATTCATCATAATAATTCAGGGTGTGATTTTTTTTCCAATAGCAGCGGGTTCGAATCCTGGCCAGAATTATAGCCATCCACACCCAGTTGAAAAATTCACCCTGTATATGACACTTTTTTACTTATGTATGAATAAATGTAAAAAATTGGAAATTTCAGAAAATAATCGAAATTTTAACGCGCACGTGAATTCTTGCCGAACGTACACGCGACTCTACACCACCAACAGAAAAGGTAGACAGAAGCACACTAAGACGAGATAACGGATTCCGTCGAAATTCAAATTCAAAAAATTGTTGCGGTCTCCATGACCGCTGGCAGGTGATTAAGGGTTAAGCTATTCGTACTCACAGAGGTTTTTAGTTTAGCATAGTATTCATTGAATTTGTCGGTGTCTCTGACACTGGTGAGTCTTGATTGGATCTTCTGACACAGCAGCCTTTCATCTTGAACAGTGCGACTTTTATTTCCAGTGGAAGATAAATATGACACAGCCAGCTCATATGCTCCATCTGTACAATCAAAATAATCAATCAAAGGTTTGTTATTACTTATAACAACAATAAAAGAATGCCCACAGGCAGTTAGGAAAGAGTCATGATAAATAAAACAATACACAACACTCCCCATGTTTTCTGCTTGGTATCAAAGTTTTAAAGTAATCATGTAAGCTATACATTGAAAAAATTCTACAAAACATACAAAAAATACACAAACTGTGGCTAATTTGTATCTTTTATGACATTCACATACAAGTTTATTAAAAAAAAACAATACATTTTGTTTTGAAAATAGAATTTACCTGGATCTAGTGACAATCCTGAACACAACTTTTGAAGCAGCCCAGAGAGATTATTTGACGACAAGTCCATTTTGATTCGATATGTTTTTCATCTATGTGAGACGACCCGAATATGTGAGAACAGTAACAAATTGTTTTGATTGTATGAGATAATTACAAAAAACGATCAAATTAAATGAAATCAAATCAAAACTGAATTTGTCAATTTGATAACTGACTGACACTTGACAGCTTGTTTTGGTGTTACCATCTATATTCAGTTTTAATTAAATTATTTTGGAATGGCTTGTGAGCCTTTGTGCCTTAAAACTATGCTTATAACACAGATTTCTATTGATGTGTGGATTTTTGTAACGAATTTACCCTTAATTTGGCAAGACCAAAAAAGTTGTAGTAGAAAGTTGGCGTTAATATATTGTGTTAAGGGGGATGCTCCAACCAGCCCGCGAAATTCAAATTTTTTTACGTTTTTTGAAATTTGCAGGCCAGTAACATGTTGTAGCTTTATAAATATATGTGTTGCGGTAATAACAAGTATAATTTTAAATATAAAAATTATCAAAAAACTCGCTCCACCAGCTCTCACATAGAAAAGGTGCATCATGTTAAAATCTCCGAAATCTAACTACGATGCACCTTTTCTATGTGAGAGCTGATGGAGCGAATTTTTTGATAATTTTTATATTTAAAATTATACTCGTTATTACCGCAACACATATATTTATAAAGTTACAACATGTCACTGGCCTGCAAATTGCAAAAAACGTAAAAAAATTTGAATTTCGCGGGCTACATCGAAGCAATCACCTTAATATGCATTCAAACGTGATTCAAACCTTACGGGAAAAATAATAAAAAAATATTACATGAAGGGTTTCCTGAAAACACAGTATACTCAACAAAATCCTATGGCTTAAGAATTACTATATATATAATATTATATAATATATAAATAAAAAAAGGTTTACATGCAGTATTTTTATGTAGTAAGTCACTTAGTTAACACTATAATTAACCATTCAATAGGCTGAGAACATATTATCGAACGCGTCTGTCAGCCGCGGCTGAGAGACGCGGCAAGTGTGCACGGTAGCGGTAGTTCGGATGACGTCTTCGCCAGTCTTCGGATGCACAAACATCCAGCCGGCCAGACGTCCGTTTTACGACTGACAGTTTGCACCCAGTGTAGTATTAAATGTACTGGCTAGATAATGAATAAGCCGCGGCAGACGGACGCGTCCGATAATTTGTTCGCAGCTTTAAACTTCCGGGCACGCCGCAATCGCGGCGGTAAGACCCCTCTTTGAGGAGTGTCTGGATAGGCGTCACGGCGTCACGGCGTCCTGGCCTACCGCATGACGCAGGTCCTCACCGGACACGGAAGTTTCGGGAGGTACCTTTGTCCACTCTATGTAGTTTGTGCCTGTGTCTGATGAGAAAGGAGGAAACGCCTGGGTGTCACCACTGCGAGGATGGCCCGGAGGTCACCGTAGAGCATACGGTGCAAGACTGCCCCGGTTGGGCAGAGCACCGACGTGTCCACGGTGGCGATAGGCGGAGACCTCTCGCGCCCGGCGTTGGTCGCGGCCATGCTGCGGGGCGAGATGGAGTGGGAAGCGGTTGCCTCCTTCTGCGAAGCAGTCATGATCGCGAAGAAGGAGGTGGGCCGCGTGAGGGAGAGGACAACGTCCTCCCTCCACCCCACCCGCAGTGGTGGACGCCCACAGCGACAGACGTCGCAAGACGATCTCCGGGCCACCGTAGGCACGCATGCGGGCAAGTAAAGGGCAACTCGCTGTCCGACCATGGACCATTCCCGGGTCGACGGCGCGTTGTGTTCCACTCGCGCCTCAAAGAGTGTCAGCATAATGACGGGGCCCCTCTCTAGAGGGCCAAAGCCTGCCGGGGTCGCGGGACTTATCTAATTATCCGAGACTCCGGAACATAAAGGGCTATTGAAGGACACCGTGGATTTTAGTCAGTACGAGTCTGACAGTCCCTCCCACCCTAACTGTCAGACTCATTTGATGATTTTACCACACTAAAAAAAAAGCTTTAAACTCCGTTATGAGATATGCGTGGTAGCAGTTTTCGCTCAAGCCGCTTCTCTCAGCCATGGCTGAGAGAAGCGGCTTAAGCTGCGATCATATTATCGGACGCATCCATCAGCCGCGGCTAAGGGACGCGGCATAGCTGTGTGCACGGTAGTTCGGACGACAGCCGGCCATACGACCGACAGTTTGCACAGTGTAGTATTAAATGTACTGGCTAGATTATGAATAAGCCGCGTTTGTTAGATATATTTAGTATATTATAGTTTTAATATAAATTTAAAACAACGATCAACTGATTTCCGAACGAAATCAATTGATGTTCAAATATTTATCGAATTAAATTAAGGCTGCAAATAAATACTTACTGAATTTCTAAATTATCTAATCAAGTTTTAAAATGGTTCTACTGTACAGGATTTGTTTATTATTGCCTCTTTTATTAATTATTTAACTACAATGTTTGACGATCTGTGATTGGTTAGTAATGGCGGCAATATTTGATGGAAGTGGTACAATTGACTATGTGCGAAGTGGGTGGTGGGGAACGGCAAATCGATCGTAGCGCACGACGTGGCAGAAATGTGAATTAATTCTGGGCTGTCATGTGTCAAGATGCTTTATTTTCATAACTTTCTTTATAATTTAATACGAAAACTTTAACTTTAACTTTTCCCGTTCGTTCTAAGCTCTTCCACTTCTCTCACATGCTGTGCTAATACTAATTTTTTCCCTTTTTGCTCAGTTTGAGGTTGGAAATGTATTTTATGCTTAACCGATTCAAATCCCGTGCGTATTATAATATCCATATTTTCCACGAGGAAGAAAATCGCTAGGTATAATATACACACTCACTTTTTACACTATTTTTTCAATTTCGTTGAAAAACTAGTCGAAATTTAATATCACAAAGATATCTTATCATCTAGTTGACATGATTTGACAGATGACAAGTCCTGAATAGTTGCGGCCACTAGGGGCGCTGTCATCGCGCACACAACGAATACTAAGTTTATAAAAATAGATGTACCCTCACATTGGTAGTCATTACGCTGCAACTGTTCAAAGAGTTAAGACGTGTCCAAAGTAGTGTCCTGTTTATTTAAAGTGATATAATAATAGATAATACAAGTGTGTGTGATGCTGGAAGTTATAATTCGTGTCCTAATGTTCTACAATGAAAATGTAAGTTAATGGGGATGGCAACTCAAAGCTAATCGTAGATGGCGCTGCGATAGTTGGTCCCTACGTCAGATTACTGTCTACCTTGTACAAAAAACAAACAAGATTTATTGTTATAAAAATTGAGTTTATATACAAAACAAATATGGAAAATTATTCGTCAATGCAAGTGCATATACTAAAAGAAGAATTAAAACGCCGCGGTGCATCTACAAGAGGAAAAAAAGTGATTTAATTGAGTGGTTATACATTTGATTTTACCGTAATAAATCCACAATTACTTGTAGTTGAGGTTTCAATTTTTGAGTTTAGGTATGTTTTACCTGTCCTCTCCCATAACAAGAATATAATGCTGCTTCTGACTTTCTATTTTGATAAAATATCGTAATGTTTTAAGTCAGTAATTTTACCCCTTTTTTTCTATTTAGATTAGAGAAATATCACAATATATTTAATTTCTTAACACCACAACTATCACAAAACTCGTTCCAGGTGATAATTCTTTCGCCAGACGAACCATTTCATGATTTACGGAGCGATGCAATACTGGTACTTAACCTCCAATAGATAAGTAGATATTATTTTGAAAAGTGTATTCGATTGTTTAGTTATGGTATAATTATAGAATTTCATAAATAAACTCAACTAACGGCCTGTCTCGGCTTCGCAAGGCTGGATATTTGTTTGTTATATAGCTTTTCCTTAGTTATAATTCAATTTTTGTTCTCAAGGCAGTCACAGCAGCTACCCATTATTTCTTGATAGTGGGAATTGTCGGAAATTTGTATGTTCCATCATTTTTACAGCTTAATTACACAACACCCAGTCATTTTACATCAATAAATCGTTTTTTTCAGAAAATTCCTTTGATTTGACAGTTCTTTTGGGACCAAACTGTCACTTGTCACTTTGACACTTGCCTTCCCCATTGATATTTATTATGATAAGAATATTGCTGTTAATTATGTATTTTATAATGTGTACTGATAAAATATGTTGCCGTGGAGTTTATTTCTCCGTTCTTCTCCACGAGGACCTAGGGTTTGCGAACGGAGGTAGTTTGGTAATAAATACCTAGTCTTGATTTGTGCTTTTATTTATAAACCCATTAATATAAATAAGTCCTTGGAGATACTTTACATACAGTAAATAAATAACATTAACCATCCTGATAGCTAAAACTTGATAATAAAGTCGATATTAGTGTCAATAAAACCAGAAATACACATCCTATTTATTAAACACACATCCTTATTCCTAACACGTTCGATAATGGGGAAGGCAAGTGTCAAAGTGAAAATGACAGTTTGGTCCCCAAAGAACTGTAAAATCAAAGGAATTTTCAGAAAAAAAAAACATTTATTGATGTAAAATGACTAGATGTTGTGTAATAAGCTGTAAAAATGATGGAATACACTTTTCAAAATAATATCTACTTTTCTTTTGGAGGTTATGTACCAGTATTGCATCGCTCGAAAATCGAAGAATTATCACCTGGAACGAGTTTTGTAATAGTTGTGGTGTTAAGAAATTAAATATATTGTGATATTTCTCGAATCTAAATAGAAAAAAAGGTTAAAATTACTGACTTAAAACATTATGATATTTTATCAAAATAGAAAGTCAAAAGCAGCATTATATTCTTGATAAAGGAGAGGACAGGTAAAACATACCTAAACTCAAAAATTGAAACCTCAACTACAAGTAATTGTGGATTTATTACGGTAAAATCAAATGTATAACCACTCAATTAAATCACTTTTTTTCTCTTGTAGATGCGCCGCGGCGTCTTAATTCTTCTTTTAGTATATAGTACTTGCATGGACGAATAATTTTCCATATTTGTTTTGTATTTATACTCAATTTTTATAACAAATAATCTTGTTTGTTTTTTTGTACAAGGTAGACGTGGGGACCAACTATCGCAGCGCCATCTACGATTAGCTTTGAGTTGCCATCCCCATTAGTTCGCAGCTTTATACTGTGCAAAGTATCGGTCGTAAGACGCGGACGTGACCTTGAGCGTTCGGACGTCCGAACAGAATCCTGTCCGACTGGATATTTGTGCATCCGAAGACGTCGTCCGAACTACCGTGCACACTGCTAAGCCACGTCCCTCAGCCGCGGCTGACGGACGCGTCCGATAATATTATGTCCCATGGACCTAAAAAAAAAAGGCGGACGGAACTTCACTAAGAAACAATTGAAGCACCCATAGTAAGTCAGTGCGCTAATGTGGACAAGCCAGCACGCACACATTCACACCATAGTAAGTCAGCCGTCGGCCATTACGCTTCGAACGACACTCGCGGTTTTATACGGTGTTATTTTGTCTAATAAAAATCAAAGTATGCCGTCATGTGTTGCAAAAAGTTGTCTAAACCATAGTAGTTCAATTAAAAAAGCCAGGGGATCACTTTTCAATGTTAAGCATGTCAATTTGAAGCTTATTTCTCGATTTTACGTCAATAAATTGAATAAACATCTCGAAATCAATCAGTGTTGCAACTATTTCAAGGTTCAAATTATTTTAAAATTGGGAGATTTATATTTTATGTTACTATTTATCGTTATTGTATTCTTCTATATTTTTACAGATTTCCCCACGGCAAATGATGCATGGAAAAATGATTGTATAAAAATAATAAGGGAGTGTAGACGTGTAGGAATGGAACATAAAATAGCATTAATTCAATATTTATAGCCAAAAAATACTTAAACATTCGTTTTCACCACTTAAGTAAATTAGAAGGGATTTCTAGATGTGTCGATAGCAAAAGACAAGTCTACAAAAATTTGAATCACCAAAAGGGATTGTTAAACTTTATTAACATTAAACGAATTGTAAATATTTTAATATCCAATGTGCTTAAATTATTTTACCTTTATTTTAAAAATAGGTATCCGTCACAAAAAAATTGTAATTAAACTTAAGTTCAAGGGAGATCTTATAAATATTGTTTAAAAATGGGTAATTTTTTCCTTCATCTGGCATCCCTATACACACGCACACATATTTACGCCGCCGCCATTGTGGTGCTTCAATCGTTTCTTAGTGAAGTTCCGTCCGCCTTTTTTTTTAGGTCCATGTTATGTCCCGTTTTAGCCGCGTCCGACAAAATGTTCTCAGCTTAAAAAAAAACACCGTCTGACATTGACACTGACAGAACAATGCTTTTAACCTGTGCTTTTAACTGAGGTTTGTCATTGAGATAAATTATTACTGTGTCTATGAGATTTGTAAATTAATTTGAAATTGGGAGGTTGTGAACCCAACTTACCATGAATCCCAAAAGTCCTGAAGCACGTAATCGTGACGAAAAACCATTTGACGGTATGGTAATATCAAGTTCTGAGACTCTAGATAAGTTGGACGGCCGCAGTGCATGTCCCCGATGCGGAAAATCAAGAATGTATTTCTGTTACACATGCTATGTTCCAGTATCACATATAGAAGGCAAAATTCCATTATGCAGGGTAAGATAACACTGCAGCTGATCATTAACTTTTCATGTAGGTGCTTGTCGTTATGGGTGCTCCTAATTTAATTTTATTTTTTAGCTCCCTATAAAAGTGGATATAATCAAGCATCGTCGAGAAATAGATGGCAAAAGTACATCAGCACACGCAGCAGTTCTAGCACCTAAGGATGTTAACATTTATACATATCCACATGTACCTGATTATGTTCTGGATGGCAGAACAGTATTATTGTTTCCAGGGGCTGAAGCGAGAACAGTTAGAGAATTATATACTGGCAAAAAAGATGCTCCAAGCTATTCTGATCTCTTGTTAGCAGAACTACCTTCTGGGTATAATGTGGGCACATTAATGACAAAAGTATTAAACCACAAAGACTCAGATGAAATTCTTCATGTCCATGAACTTCCAATAGATAGAGTGGTTCTTATAGACAGCACATGGAATCAGAGCAGAGGTATTTATGCTGATGAGAGACTTCAAAAGATACCAACAATAGTGCTACAGCAGAGAGCTTCACAATTTTGGCGTCATCAACGTGGTAGCCCTAGATGGTATCTTTCAACAATAGAAGCTTTGCATCAGCTTCTACTAGAACTACATATTTGTGCATGGGGAAGAAGTGAACAATACAATTCATTTCTAACAATTCACTGTCCAGTGCACAGAACAGATGAACATCATCCACAATGTCAACCTTATACAGGACAATATGATAACTTACTCTATTTTTTCAAATTTATGTATGAAAAATTACATACACTTTATAAGCATGATAATTTATTAGCATATAAGCGGCCAATGACTTAGCGTAAAGTTTTATTTAGTATGGTCCAAGGTTAATTTATATTTTAGTGGAAGAATGGAAGAATAACAGAAAGTTTAACATAAAAATTAAGTTCAATATCTACTCTTGAAGGATATTAATGTGAGACAGTTATAAAATGTTGGAATACAATGTACTTTCTCTATTTATAACATTTATTTCTTACTAGCTTCTGCCAGCGACTTCGTACGCGGATCCTGTTGCTTATGCCAGCGACAATGGGGTCGTCAAAATCGAAGATCTGAAACGTCTGATGTCGAATTCATAGAGCCTGGGGACGGGAAAACAAAGGGGACGCGCATGACGATTCCAGACGTTCCAGATCTTTCATTTTTGTGTGTTAAGTCAACAGGAAATGCTCATCAGACTAAACAACTCTTGCTTAGATGTTATTCATATATATGTTTTAGTGTAGCTGGGCTCTTGGAATTCCACATCAGTTGTTCCAGATCTCAATTTTCATACGTCAACAGAGAGTGCTCATTAGGCTGAACAACTCTTGCTAAGACGTCATTCCTATATGTGTTATAGTGTAGCTGGGCTCTTGGAGTTCCACATCAGGTGTTCCAGATCTTCAGTTTTTATACGACAACTGGGAGTGCTCATCAGGCTGAACAACTCTTGCTAAGACGTCATTACTGTATATGAAATAGTGTAGCTGGGCTCTTGGAGTTCCACATCAGGTGTTCCATATCTTCAAATTTATTTTCTCAGCAGAAAATGCTCATCACGCGGAACAATTTTTGCTATGGCGCTATTTTTGTATCTCTTATAGTTTAGCTGATCTATTGCAGTCCTGCATCAGATGTTCAAGTTTCCAAGATAAATTATAGCCTATATGTTGCCCAGACTTAATAGCTATACAACAAAAAAAAAAACAATCAAATCCGTCCAGTAGTTCCGAAGATTAGCGTGTATGAAGTAACTTCTCCCGTTTTCCTAACATTTCCCTTCACTGCTCTGCTCCTATTCATTGTAGCGTGATGAAAAGTATACTATAACCAGCGCAGGAGTATGAAAAATAATTGTACCAAGTTTCGTCAAAATCCGTCCAGTAGTTTTTGTTTCTATAACGGTTATACAGACAGACAGACAGACAGACAGACAGACAGACAAAAATTTTAATAATTGCATTTTTGGCATCAGTATCGATCCATAATCACCCCCTGATAGTTATTTTGGAAATATATTTCATGTACAGAATTGACCTCTCTACAGATTTATTATAAGTATAGAAGATAAAAAATATCCCTAATATTACACAAGTAACAAAAATTAAGTCATTGTTTTACCATAATATGGAAAATCTGCAGACTAACAATATCTTGAAATTAGCACATTTCACATGTACAATATTTGTATTGATATAATTAACATATGCATAACAATTCGGGAATATGTTAACAGCACCACCACAGATAGATATAATAATATTTTGATACTGTAAATGGTCATGTTATGCGCAAAGTTCATAAGAATTGTATTTTACTTTAAATATGGTATAATTTAAACATCTTACAATATAAAGCTTGACAATGGCAATCTTGACCATTTTTATTTTTTTCCAAGTATTATAATTTTTGTTTGTATTATTGGAAACTCCAAGTTAATGAATAATATTCACTTACAATAATTATTGAAAAAAATACAAAACTGAAGATTCAGATATTTTTTTAAATACATGTTCGGGTCATTATTACCACAGTATCATGAAAGTTCGACATCACCTCCTGATTTTTTTATGATTAAACACACAAACAGTGTTTCTGATAGCCTGTTGTTATAGTTTACGTAAGTCTAAAACAAAAACACTGCCGTCACTAGCGCTCGCGCCGACCTTCGTGCCTCGTGAGTTCCAGCACACTTCGAAAATACCTCCTGTGCCCTTGTATGAGTGAACAAGGCTTCCTGTTTGTGTGGACCATATGTGCACACACTTATCAAATGATCCACTAGCAAGGAACTTGCCATCAGGAGAAAATGCCACACTGTACACTGGTTCAGTGTGTTTTGTGAGTGTGTGTATACATACTCCTCTCTCAACATCCCACAGGCGGACAGTGCTGTCGAAAGAAGCACTTGCTAAGATCAGGTTCATATTAGGATTCTGTGTTCCAGGTCCCGTAGGTGACCACTTGATAGTGTAGATTTCTTTTGAGTGTGCTTGTAAGTCATGCACACATGTGTCCTGCTTCATGGACCAGATCTTGAGTGTCATGTCATCTGAGCATGATGCTAGTAACTGTCCTTGAGGATCCCATTTTATGGCATTAACTTCATTCTGAAAAAATGACAGGAAATAGTTTAATGTTTAAGAATAAATAAAAAAAAATGTATTCTATATTTCTTGGCACTTCAAAGATACAATGCAGAGTAGGCCTGACTTTTGTGCTAGGCATTATTGTATCATAAGAACCAGACCTGTATTGTGAAAAATCTTGGAGTAACTTACAGTGTGTCCTTGGAAACTCTTGATTGGCTTATCAGCATTAAGTTTGCATACATGAATACACTGATCAGTAGAGCATGATGCAAATGAAGTGTTTGTTTGCCAGTCGACATCAAGAGCTGGTGCCAAGTGAAAGGAGAATTGCTGTGTGCACTGCCCTGTTGATGCATCCCAAATAATTGTTGTCTTGTCAACCTGGCAAAGAGACAATAATTATGTTCAGAATCATTGTTACTCTCTTTTATAGCAACCAGTATTCAATGTCAGCTCTTATTTTAACTTACACCAGCACTCAAAATATAGTTTCCTCTTTTGTTCCACTTCAAAGCAAATATGGGCCCTTTATGTTGGCCTAGTGTTGACGCCAGTGTGCCATCTGTGGTCCAAATACGGGCATAACCATCATATGAACCCGTTGCTAATAGATTGCCATCACACTGCAAAAAAGAATTGATATAAATGCTACTCGTAGACCGTAGTACTATTAATTGCAATTATAAAAAGTTGTTATATTAGATTATAGAACTAGACAAATATAATTCACTTACATTCCAGTCTAAAGATGTCACATCTTTGTTGCTTGGTACTTCAGCCCCACCCTTTTGAATGCAGTGTCGTAATACTAACTGATTAGGAGTTGTTGCTGGATTGTCTGACATGTCCCATATTCTGAAATAAGTGGCAAATAATATTAAGGATGACTTGCAGTTGACTTGCAGTTGACTTGCAGAGACAAGATGCAAAAAAAAAATTGTATACCTTGCAGTACTATCCCCTGATCCACTAGCCAACAGGTCAGTACTTGGGTTCCAAGCACAGATGAATACTTCAGATTCATGCCCCCTTAGTACAGTGGCTTTGCTAGCTGGAATTTCTATAGATTGATCCATATCCATAGCCTCTGGAGCACTGGGTGTTGCTGCCCCACCTGGCGCTGCTGCTGTGGCACTGCATGTTGTACCCTTGATAACAAGAGATAAGAAAATTATAATCTCTTAAACATTAGCAGTATCTTTGTCTAGAAATGTCCTTTAATACGAGTATATCCATCAGAATCTAAAACTGATAAGGGGAAAAACATATACGCGTCGCGGACGTGTCCTGGCCGGGGCACGGCAAAATTATGCTATACTTTTTGTATAGGTACTTAAAGTTATTCATGCCTGACCGCGGCTCAGCCGTGCCCCATTGAAATGTCGGAAGGTATTGTTTCTCGACTCCGGCACGGTCCGACTCCGACACAGCAGAGCAGTCAAGTGCAGTTCAAGAAACGTCTTTCTAAGCGTTTCTTTGACTTCTTTTGGAGTGACCCCAACCTCCTCATCGCAGTCTCATTGATGGCAATTGCAAAAACTGCCAATATTCTAATTCTGAAAATTGCATATTTACGTAAGCATAAAGTCTATAGACTGATGAAATCAATAGCTGACAAAAACCACTAACACAGATAAATAATTAGTGGAGCAAATAATACACCCAAACAGTTCGCCGCAACATGAATGACTGGCCCGGTCGCAACACGGTGTAGCGTGAATCAGCCTTTAGACGTACCGTATTGTATGGAATCGGAATGCTGGGCGCTGTAAGAAAAATGGATGAGAAACTATTGCATGTAGCCGATATGAGGATGTTGAGATGTATGTGTGGAATAACAAGAATTGAATGTAAGGAATCAGTATAAGGAGAAGTTTGAAAGTGGCACCTGTTACAGAAAAACATTAAAGGGATGACACACATGTCACTAAGAGAGTGATAGGTTTGAATGTTGATGGATGGAGATGAAGGTAGCCCAAAGAAAGATGGATGGATTGTCTAAGGAAGAATTATGAGAGAAAAAGGAGTAAATGATACTGAGATGTCTGATTGGGGAGAATGGAAGAAGAAAACGTTTTGCGCCAACCCCAAGTAGAATGAGATAAGGGCAGGAAAATGATGATGGAGCTTTATCAGGTGACGTCTTAAAGCTTGAGTAGTTCCGCTCAGTGAATGAGATGGTACTAGACAACTTGTATAGCTCTGTCACTTTCCAACATGTCATGTTAGGCCACTTAATAAGAAACCATAACCCACATGATGTAGACTGAAGGAAATCATAAAAAAAACTGCCAATTATTATACATAGATAGAATACTCACATCAACACCATTCTGCTCTCCACCAGACCCAGGTTCTGCCTTTATTGCTTGTTTTTGAGCATTATGTGCATTTTGTCTTGCAGCCACTATGTCTGGTGTGACTGCATCAATCAGACTTAAACTTTCTGTAAGGCGTGTTTCTGTGCCTGAAAGAAAAAAAACTTAATATTAATACCTTTTTTTTTGTATTGGAATTTATGTTTGTAAACGCGGAACATCTACTTGTAGATCATACAAATATATGCTCCGTGTGGGAATCGAACCCGCGACACTCAGCGTAGCAGTCCAATCGCTCAGCCACTGCGCTAATCGTACTGAACAAGACTAATTGAATAATAATAACAATGCCTTTATTCAGGTAATAAAATCATCAAGAGTCCTCCCAGTCTGTGTGGAGCGGATTGGACTGACTCATTCTGATTAAAATCCAATGTGTTCCTGTTGTGTCCTTCAATTTCCCTTCACCTTCCAGGGTCACGGTAACCAGCTAAAACAAAAACAGTCCTGCAACCCCAGCAGGCATTATCAAGACAATCTCTCAGGGAAAATTAATAGACTATTAACAAAAAACATATTTTTAGCCAGAGATAAATATTTTTAGCAAATTGGTATATTGATGTAATCACCATTGTTCAATAGTGAATACTTAACAATTCATTAGAGAAGGTATGTTCACTTCATCATTGTTATAAGTCTATACTGCATACCATCTTCTCCTATGGTGATTTCTGCTTCCGTATACTGTAATCCTTTTTGTAATATGTTCAATAATGCTGCGGGCGGCACCAAAGCCCCATTGATGTTGCTCTGGGATATGTGCGACTCAATACCAAATGTGTAAGCAGAATGATGAAACCCTGAAATTATATAATTATACCATGCTGTGTATTCACGATTCACATTTCAAATATTTCCAAGCAACGACTGAGTACTGACAAAATGACCAATGAGAAATGGTACGTAAACTGTTTACTTCTATAAATTTACTTCTTCCTCTCTATTGTATTTCTATCAGTTCTCATTCTAAGCTTATAGAAATGATCAAGAAGTTTACAAAAATTTACAAATCAATTACATACAAGCAGGTAGATAAGAAAAACAGTAAATAGAAGAAGATGAAACGAAACATGTCATTTGTATAGCGAGTTAGCGTCTGAAAGTTCATTGAACCATACCTGATTCTTGTAAATACCGATAAACAAGGAAGTTGACTTCATCACTGGAGAAACTCATTTTGTATTAAATCTTAATACATTCGTAGGAAGATATCCGAGTAATTTTACATAAAAACTCGGCAAAAACATTTAACCCCATGTATTTACTTCACACAATCACCGATCATCGATTAGATTTTTTTATTGTCTATGTCTATGTGTGTCTATGACATTTTGATCATTGTAGGTCTATGGCATACAATGATGATATTCTCATTCTCATATTTATAGTGTTTTATATAAAAGCACAGACTAGGTTAATGTAATGCTGGCTTCCCACGATGCGTGGTTTGCGAGCGGACGCGAATTAGCCCGTAGTGACGCACCATGGAAAGAGTAATCGAAAGAGCCTTGTATACGGTGCGTGGCTTTTCGTATTCATCGGGCATAGGCGTCCGTTCTGCGAGGATCCGGTGCAGGACTGCCCGTCTTAGGCACAGAACTGCCGTGTCCTCACGATGGTGATAGGCAGAGACCTATCGTCCTCCCTTGTCCCAGCGTCCTTTCTTGACCCCAGCCGCAGTGGTAGACGCCCACGGCGACAGACGTCGGCAGCAGTAATGGGTGACTAGCTGACTCGCACAACGCGCGCCTCAAGGTGTAACACTCCTTGAGGCATAATGTCGCGAATTACCGTGACCCCGGAACGTAACAGGGTTGCTTTTCAGGTAAAAAGAGTCTGCCTGTCCCGCTCCACCCAAGGCGAGGGAACTCATTTTTGATGATTTTAATATAAATCACCCCTATAAAAGAAAGACACAGTTTCAGTTTAAAAACTCTACATTCTGGCATTCAGTGCCAGATCTAGCGGGGGCAGGCGGGTACGTTCCCCAGGTGGAGAAGAAATAACTCAGGACTCTTGGAAGTGACGTGTGTCAAAAATATGCACCATAACGTTATAACTGCTTTAATTTTTAATAAAAAAAAAACAAGCCTTAAGTGCCCATTCGCACGAGCGTTTTTATTAGGCGTCAAAAAAGCGCCAGTAATATAACAAATGCATTCCCATGTATCTGTTTAGGGCTTTTAAAACGCGGCGAATTGTATTTGAATTTGAGTACTGGGCGGTGACATTTAAGTTTAATTTTACGTGCGTTTTTTTAACGCCTGAAAAAAAAGTACTCGTGCGAATGGGCTCTAATTATCGTAGGTTGGTTTAAGTTTCCCACGAATAGAGATATCACAGTAATTAATAAATTATGAAATGCACAAACTTTTATTTTCATAGTTACTTTATACCTATTTAGGTCAAAAAAGTCAAATAGTTCGCAGTCGTACTGTGTCCACCAGACTTTGAAAACGGAAGGCTTACCGAACCCTACTTCGCAGTCAAAAATGTCTTGATGAAAAAAAATAAGGCTGTTTCATAGTTCCTTTGCCTAGTAAAATTCATAGGAACTGAAACAAATCTAAACTATTTTCGTTCTCACTTACCTTACGTCAAAAAAAGTGTTTAGTGAATTTTATTTGGTGGTTTATTTCAAGATTTTTCAGTAAATTGAGTATATGGTAAACGTAAAGGTAAGAGATTTATATATTTATTATATTTCTTTGCGTACTAAACTCTCTGTAGCAACCAATATATATTTTTTGCTTTGTCTTGTTTGGGATAATGACGCCATTTTGTCGCGCCGGCTGATCCTATGAATTATTATTTTGTAGATCTTCTTCTGTGGGTAGGGCAAGTGTTGTAGTTATTTATTATTATAGAACTTCTTTGCAGTCAGATTTATATTTAGCAGCATTCATTAAAAGATTTAAAATTACATAAGCCCTAAAACTTGAAAATTGATTGATTTTTAAATCGCACCATGAGCGATAAAATTTTACTTTTCTATTTATTTTGGATTGCACTTCGTATTTGATCTTTATCAGTGTCTAACTTGTATAGCGTATAATTTGATCTATAACAGCGTAGTCCTTGTCATGCGTCGTAATTCAAAAGTTTACCAAGATACCTAAGTGTGGGTTTATGTGACTCAAATTCGTTTTTTGTGATACCTAGACTAAATTTAGATGTTATGATCATTCAGTATATTTCGCTTTTCCTGGATTCACTTGTAGTGTATCCTATCTCTGACACACCTTTTTGAAAATATGCTGTAAAACTGAACAATATTGTTTAATTTTGTCATTTTCAACAGTCACATTTTCTTGTTTTATTTCTTTAACTATCGTTACAGAAAAGAAAACAAATTTAAAAAATAATATTACATTTAAACTTTATAAATATTGAAATTGTAGGAACTAATAGGCATAATTCTTGTTTTCAGGGGGGTGCAATGATTAATCATATGTTGAAATAATGACTATATCAATGAAAGAACAAGATCAAATGCCAGGGGAGGTAAAAACATTAATCTTCTTTTTACACTGTGTTGGTCTTACCTACACACAATCTGTTTAAACACATAGTAAAATTTCCTTATTGGTAAAATCAAAGGTTTTAATTGTATATTTATAATAAAAAAAAATGTTAAATTTTTATTTACATAAAACATGAGAACAGTTTGTATGTATCAAATTTGCCTTTGCATCACCAGTGTGTAGATCAATTTTTGGACATTAATATGTTTTCTGAAACCTATTTTAAAAGAATAAGTCATGTAATGTTTCATTAGATGGCATTCCCCGAGGCCAAATTAAAGGCACTGGAAGAGAAGATTTCACATCCCCGTTGGGTTGTGCCTGTGTTGCCTGAACAGGAGCTGGAGGCATTGCTGGTTGCTGCCACTGAGCTGGCAGCAAAAGGTATGTGGCATTTACCTAATCTAATTAAGTCTTAATTGGTGAGTAGTCATGGGCATCCTCATGTTTTTGTGTGATACAGTGACAATCAATTTTATTATAGACAATAAACTGCTTTTGTTACTTTATTTGATTTATCACTACTGTATTTAATTGTGAACCACCTAAAATTAGGGTTTCCTGGACAATGTTGGTAGTTTCAAGTTTTAGACAAGTCTCTTGTAATAATACCATTTTGAAGCATTTAAGTAATGGGTGCGCTTATACTTTAATTCGAGGTTTTTTTGCAAAGTTATTTGGTTTTACAGAGAATTAAAAAAAAATATCACAAAGGAAAAACTTAGATACTTTATTTCTGGGGAATCCCAACAAGTTGAAGAGTGTTGAATGTTCACAAGTTCTAACATGTGCAATATTTGAAACAGCTGTTACTTAAAAGCAACAATATTTTAGTAAACAGATATGTTATGAGCATGCAAAACGTGAAGACCAGAAAATGTCCTACGTGGGACTAATTTGCTAGTCTATGATGCCGACGTGCGGGGGGATTGATGACGCGTGGCGTTGTTTGCTTATCTAGCTGCCACTTTTTTTCTTATTGCGTTTTATCAAGCTATCCTTTTTACTTGTAGTGAAATGTAATGTGTGAACGGAACAGTTTTTTCTGTTGTTTTGTAAGTGTGTAACATATCTGTATATTAGAATATCATTGCTTAAAAGTAATATTCTCAATCTTCTTATCTATTATTGTTTGTTATCTCGATAATCACGTGTTATCTCATTTTATTTTTACATCAATCACAAATCAGCTGGGTTGACAAGTTATTGTTTACCACAGGTGAAGATTTGACCCATCCAGCATGTCAGAGGTTCTATAATGATGCCCTCACAGTGTCCTTCACAAAGATACTAACAGATGATGCAGTCTCATCATGGAAAAACAACATACAACAATGTGTCCGTTCAAACTGCGAGAAGCTTGTCAAACTTTGTGCAATGAAATTAGACGATCCAAGATTTCTGCATTTATTATCCATGGCATTCAATCCAAATAACAAGTAAGAGATTATTTCATAATCATTGTGTCATTTGTAATGGCTTGTTGAATATTAACAAGTTGCATTATTATTTTGTTTAATCTGTAATCATTTTATTTACACTTGAGTACATAATTTTTTATTAGTTGTCTAATTAGTGAATGACTGGTGCAATTATAGCTAATGGATCAATTGGTGCTTATGTCTGTGGATTTAGTAAACCTCAGGTTCTACATAGGTTGTTAATGTTTACAGATTTCACACTTTCAATGCATCCAGAACTTGTGAAGGGTTGTCCACCACACCTCCTGGACAGGGCACTACACAGGAGGCAGAAGTGTTCGCAAGGTCACAGGATCACCGCACGCCCAGAGGATGGCTGGTCCATCTTGTTAATGTGTATGTATTTTATCAATTCAGCTGTTCACAGTTGAAAAAATATTAAGTTTATTTTGTAAATTCAAAGCTTATTATGTTAAACGGATTGAGTCTATTTACATTGTTTGTTTTTCTACAGTTTTGGTCAAGCAGGTGGCTTTGTGAAACTTCGAGAGAGGTTCGAAACAATAATGGGGTTTCAAAAGTCTGAGTTAACTACATCCATCACTTCAGAAGAGAAAGTTTCCACAGAAATAATAGAAAAGGAAAATGATGAAAACAAATGTGATAAAGTTGAAAGTACGGAAGTAGTACCATCTATGTCTGACAGTGGTGAAGTATGTATACTATCAAATATTAGGTATAACATTTTATTCAAAAAAATTATGAATCTTACTTTTGTATTTTTTTGTTAGTTTTCGATACCGGCACGTAGCGAGCAGCCATCTTCGCTAGAACAGTCCACGAGTGGCGAGACCCGCGTTGCGACCGTGTGGCAGCTGCTGCGTCCTCTGGGACTTTGCCACGACCTGCTCACGTCACACACTGTTACAACATACCTGTTACCTGTACTAGTAAGTATCATTTTTGATGATTAACCATGACAATGCCTTTTTTCGTGCTTGCTGTTTTTTGTGTGTATGCTTATAAATATAAATTTGTCCTCAGGAATGTATTCCCACACTACTTGAAAGTTTAACCGACGAAGAACTTAAGAGGGAGGCGCGCGGTAGTGAAAATAAGACTGACACTGTTTCTTGTTTAATTCGCGCCTGTAAATACGTCTCAGTGAAAACGCCCCAACATCACAGTTTACTCAAATGTAAGTTTAGTTTCATTAATATATCTAATGTGTGTTGTTTCGTATTGTTAATAAAAATACAATGTATACTGGCAAAGTGGCGGAAGAAGACTACCATAGCACACCGAAGCAGCTGGGCCCTGGCACGAACCCTGCAGGCAAGGCCAGCTGCCTGATTTTAACAATCTTCATTAAGGCGGCGCTAGTCGCGAGCTCGAACTCACTGGCATGCATGGTCAAAAACCAACCTGAAAACCTGAAATGGAGCCATATTGTTCATGTGTGCGCGAGCGTCATCCCCCCGTGGAGAAAACAGGGGATAACATTATTCAGTGAGATGCACGATCATTCAGAGCAAAAGGCGCGCGTGAAAAAATACGAAAAAGCCTTTGGAAGAAGGGGTTTTATGAAAAAACCATTGCACCACTTAATTTCAAATAAAATTTATTAAATTCTTCGATAAATTTGCTGTGTCGGTACGGACTTCGTTTTGGAAATTTGATGCTTCTTTAGCTTCTAATTTACACCCAAAGTTGTGTTAAAATTAGCAAAAAAAACGAATCTTTAGAAGCTCGTAACTTTTTAATGGTTTCATATTTTACAATTCTGCTTCCGTACAGACAAAATTTATAATGAGACAAAACGATACCATGTTTAACTTTGGATGTACCTTGTCAAATAGTGGAGTAAAACCCCAACGAAGTTTCTATGGAAAAAATGTTGACTTGTTTCGCCTTAATAAGATTGCTTTGGTGTGCAGACAGCTTAAGGTTTTATAAACCTTAAACCTAGCAGTTATTCATTTAATAATGGAAACTCGGCATTAAATCTGACGAATCATATTCGGGACTAATGAAGAACACGGTAAATCTAAGAAGGCAAGAAGCAACGCAAGTGTTTGAAGGGACATCATTCCTGCTACATCGCCGAGCATCAGGTTGGGTCGGTAGCATACCCTGTAGCTGCTAAGGGGCGTAGTCTTTAAACCTCCCCTGCGCTGCTACATTGTACGCTACCGAGCCCTATATATTACAAGAAGATGCAGTTTATAAAGCTTCAGTGAAGAAGAAAAAGAAGTATTTGTCAAGCAAGAAACAGCAACAGAGGAAAACGCGAATGATTCAATACATTTTAACTTTAAGTATTTTCCCGTACAAACTTAAACGCGAATATTTATAATTTGCAACAAATGTGACTTTGTGCTATACTTGCGACAGTGCGTTGCTCCAGCCGTGTTGTTGATGCGGAATACTGACTGCACAGATATTCGGTTTCCATTCTGCTCGTACCTATTGGTAGACTTCTTTTGGTATACTATCACTGACTCATATTCGTATCAGCTTTTCCCCGAACTCATCTCAATATACATATATAAATCTCGTGTCACAATGTTTGTCCTCAATGGACTCCTAAACCACTTAACCGATTATAATAAAATTCGCACACCATGTGCAGTTCGATCCAACTTGAGAGATAGGATAGTTTAAATCTCAAATTATAGTCGCAATTTTAATAATATTATAAAGATTGCACCCGTGCGGAGCCGGGGTGGGTCGCTAGTTTATCTAATACATTTGATTTGGTCGCTCGCCCATGCTGAATCAGCCCTAGCGAATATGTGCTTAGCACCACAAACACTATAATGTAACATTTTTTTTTTAATAATAGGGTTATGAATTTTCTTTCAGCTCTTGAAATGTTTCGGTTAAAAATGATTTTGCGATTGCTACAAATGTCTTCGTTTAATGGAAAGATGTCGGCTCTGAACGAAATTAATCAACTCATCAGTACATTTTCTCAGCAACCAAAACCAGAGTGGCTTACACCTGCTGTTATTACAGTAAGATTTTTTATGAAACTTATTTACACAAAAACTTTTTGAAGATCATTTGCAATAAATATTATAACCGCAACACCAGCTTCCTGTTTTGCAATTAACTACTGAATCTCTTTTAAAATCTTCAGCAACAATCTTCAAGCGATGTTAAATTCTACCGTTTTATTCTAGACTTGGATCCGTGAAAACAAAGTAGTGGACATAGTTCTTCGAGACTCTCTTCACCAGCCGCAATACGTTGACAGATTAGAAAAAATGCTTAGGTTTATGATAAAAGAGAACTCTTTGACTCGGGATGATTTGGATGCTATATGGAAGGCTCAGCACGGAAAACACGAGGCGATTGTGAAGAACCTGCATGACTTGCTAGCCAAACTAGCTTGGGACTTCACTCCTGATCAACTTGACCACTTATTTGACTGTTTTAAGGTAAGGTTTACATTTAAGAGCTTGCAACATTGTATGTAAGGTATGAGGTGATAACACAACTTTGGGCATTTTGTAGGCAAGTTGGGCTACATCCAGCAAGAAACAAAGTGATAAACTACTAGAGGTAATAAGAAGACTGGCAGAAGATGATAAAGATGGTGTTATGGCAAACAAGGTAGTACCTACTGGAATTAGTTATAAGGTTCATTTTTCAATAATATTTTGAGACATTCGTTTACAATAGTTGGTATATCTTCCAGGTATTAGTGCTTTTTTGGAATTTGGCTCACTCTGATGAAGTCTGCACAGAGATAATGGATGTGGCGTTAGCTAACCTTATTAAAATATTGGACTACAGTTGTAGTCAAGACCGTGACTCTCAGAAGACTCTTTGGCTGGACAAGTAAGTATTTTTCCTGCACTCGACTTTCCAGTATCAACAGCTTGTTGGGTATGCTAATACGCCTAACTTTTCGGCAACTTCGGGAGGAACAAAATTGTATCTTGATCCTTTTTCCAGGTGCGTAGAAGAACTAAAAACAAATGAAAAATGGGTGTTGCCCGCCCTCAAAATGATGCGTGAAATATGTTGCTTGTACGAGGCGGGCGGCGGGACAGGGCTGCGGCCTCATGTGACTAGACAGGAACTTATCGACCGCCTCCAGACGCAGCACTCACTTGTGATACTCGTTACTGACTCACTCACACATTATATGGAAACTGTGCGGACCAAACTGGCGGGTAAGTGTGACTTAAAGTAAGGAAAAGTCTTTTCCTTTTCTTTTCTTTACGGAAAAGAACTACTTTTCTTTTCGGAAAAGAAAAGTTGCTGTGTTTTTTCTTTGAATACGTCTTGAGAAATATTTGGTCGTTTACAGAAGAGGGAGAAATAGACTGGGACAACTGGCAACCAGACGGTAGATACCCACATGCAGCTCAAGTTCATGAAAGACTCAGTTTTCTGAGGTTTCTCTTGAAAGATGGACAACTTTGGCTGTGTGCAGAACAAGTGAGGGGGCTACTTACCTTTATTTAAAAATTAAATGTAATATTCTTTGTGTAATCCCTGCTTATTTTCTAGGCTAAACAGATATGGGTATGTTTGGCTGAGAAGCCAGCACACCTCGGCGACCGCGAAGCGTGTTTTCGATGGTTCAGCAAACTAATGGGGGAGGAACCTGACTTAGATCCTAACATTAACCTTCATTTTTTTCGACGGAACATTATGACCTTATCACCGAATTTACTAACCTTCGGTGGTATCAAGTGTTTTGAAAGGTAAGTTTTGATCTGAAAAGTTTCCAAAGACCATATACAGCATTTTGAGGATCCTCAATGACACTTCCCATTCTTGCAGGTTTTTCAAAGCAGTTAACTCCAAAGAAGGCAAACTGAAAGTAAAGAGACGTAGTTTTTTACTTAATGATGCAGATCTCATAGGATTAGATTATTTATGGAGGGTAAGTTTCTTTAATTTACTTATCAGACTAGTGTTACTAGAATCTCTAACAGAATATGTCAAATAAAACTATTTCCTAGAGCTGTATTGTTCTTTAACTTACATCATGTTACAGGTGATAACGGAGTGTGACGACGAGATCTCAGCGCGTGGCATCGAGTTGCTGCGCGAGGTGTGCACGTGTGTGGGCCCGCAGCTGTCGGCCGCGCACCACCACGAGGCCTTCCTCACGCAGTGCTGCGCGCGCACGCAGCGCATGCAGAAGGAAATGGAGGCGCAAGAAGGTACATCAAACACTTGTATAGGTACTTCACGAAACAAGATTGATGATGGTTCTTTTATAGGGGAATGACAAGATTCGGCCCGATTCGTGTTGCGTCAAAAAAATTAAAGATGTGAATTTCATAATAAAACTTGATAATTCATAACATAAAACAATAAAACAAATAATAATAAGATAATAATATGCAGAAATCATGAATTTCATTAATTATTTAAGTTTCTTTTGTGTTAACATTAAAGTTAAAACCCAACAAAGATGAACTATATATCATTACTATTGACCTTTAAAGTTGACCACTCAATATGTCTACATTTTTTCGGCGTTGGAAAACTAATTACACCATCAAATTCTATAATTGTTTTCTTATTTAATGATATATAGTTCATCTTTGTTGGGTTTATAGGCCGAGGCTTCAAGGGAAACTTGGCAATATCTTTTGAGGATCGCAGGCATATACGACGCGTCACAAAGTTGTGCTGTCTTCTGCAGTGCGAGTCGCTTAGTATATAACATGTAACATAATAAACGCACTTCCTGAAATTAGTTTGTCCAGAATCGTTTACTGAATCGATTTCTATCATTTTTAATATAGGTAATTTTTTATCAAAAATAATTAAAACTACGGAAATTATAGTCACATTACCTCTCACCTGTACAGTCAAAATAAACTAAAATAGACCGTAAATCAAGGCAACAAGACTTAAAAGTGCAATTTTATTTGTATTCATACAAATTCCGTCATTCAATACAAAATAAAGAAAAACAAACCTTACTGCAAAATAACTAATTTAGTTAATAACAATGCATTACATGTTAAATTAAAAATTCAATATATGTATTATGATTAACATAATATTCTAATTGGGGTGTCTGAGGGTGTGCGTTAATTACGTTACATGTTGTATACAAGCTGCGAAGTACCGCAATTCACATATGGGTTTTCAGCATTTTGACGAACCGCAACTTTGTCTATACTGTTTTCAGCTTCAATCATATTATGACATTGCAATGGTGACTAAAAGATACGAACATTTTCAGATTCGTCAGAGGGTTGTACGAGAATGTGTAGAGTGATTCGTGCCATACAAGAATATATTAATGAATGTGATAGAAGATTTTCGGCGGAACGGCAAATCTTGCCCATCTACAGGTCGGGTCGGGGGAGGCAGTGTACGATTATAGTCAGATTCAATTTCCAAACTGGCCAAAGACAAGTTGACGATATTGAGCTGTTCTCACACTCGAATGAGACGCTGCACTCGTTGCGTTCGACAATACAAAGAAGGTTGGTTCTATTACTCTACAGTATTATTTAAAAACTCTCAGCCTACTTACTACAAAAACTTAAACATCTGTTGAACACTTGTCTAAAAAAAATGTGACTGCTAAACGGACCTTATTTCAACGTCATAATCTGACATTTTTTTAGACAAGTGTTCAACAGACGTTTAAAAGAGTTTTTGTGGTACCACAATCTGTTTATATGTAGAATAATTTATTACATTAATCTTGGTTTTTGTTTTAGGCTGAAGAGTGCTTCAGAAAATAATATAAAGTTAGAGCTATATGTAAATAAGTTGGAGCTGTATGTGAATGGGGAACTATTAGATTCTAGTCACGATAGAAAAATTCTTTCGCAAATACCGCTTCGTGACAAAACTGTGATTGTTGCTAAGGTAAGTTATCCTAATTTTCTTTTTCTTCAATTCGACCATTTTTCATTCAAAATATAAAAAAATTGCTTTCACTTCTTTGTAAACTTATACTCCTCTGTCCGCGTATTTTTCGTTAATTTATTATGGATTTTTTAAACCTAAGATATTTTTCTAGGTATATGATGGACAAGTATGCGGTAGTGGCGGCTGTGGTTCGTCCAACGAGTCTAGTAGTGACTCTAGCACGTCTTCTCCTCCGTTATCGCCGACACCGGAACATGCTCTACCCGGTGTTGTAAGTACCAAGTTATTATTTATTTACTAGCTTAAACGGACAACTGTCACGATTGTAGCAATAAGGTAAGAGACCTTAACTATAATTTACGTTTAGCTTTTACAGTTTAATGTGATTATCAATTTCAACAAAAGATGATTAACTGTTGGTCTAGTGGTTAGTGACCCTGACTGCTATGCCGGGGTCGTGGGTTCGATTCCCACCCAGGACAAATGTTAGTGTGATGAGCATGATCATTTGTTCTGTGTCTGGGTGTAATTTATCTATAATATGTATGTATTTATGTTTATCAGTTGTCTAGTACCCATAACACAAGCTCTGCTTAGCTTGGGACTAGATGGCGTTGTGTGATAGTTGTGGAATATTATTATTATTTATTTTCAATTACCCTTTCCTGAATTGTATTTCAAATAGTTATGTTTTTATTCCAGCTTTTTGCACAAGGCTCGTGGTATTTGCCGTTTATATTAAACTTGGAACATATTGGGATTACCAAGGGGCATGGACCCCTCACGGAAGCGGCGCATTTACTCTCTCAGATCTGCCCTGCTCATAAGCAAACGGTAAGATAATCACTAACATTACTTAAATAATTACAAATACATAACGACGTCACGACATTGATTTAAGGTTTAAATTGTAATTAATGTGGGATTGCAACAACTAATATATAAGTGATTTGTTCTTCATAGAACTGTTTTATTGCTTTTAGGTGGAAAAATTGACAGAAGCTTTGTTGTGCAGAGAAGAGACAAAACTAAGAGACATGCTCTATGGTCCAGCTCCGCCCACAGTAGCTTATAATGTAGAAGTAAGTACTCCTTTTTTTATGAATTTTTTGAAATATAATATATGTACCGGGCCGCTAGTTATACATATATTATATGTACTAGCGGCCCGGTACGTGATTCGCTACGCATGAATCACATAACACATGCTTGTACTGTCAACAGTCAACACTGAAAAAAGTTTCAATTTGATCGCAAAAAATACCCATTAAAGGCCCCGCACACAACAGTGCCGTACTGTACCGTTCCGTGACGTGCTATTCATATAATTATACGAGTGAACGAACATCACTGAACGGCACTGACACTGATGAGTACGGATAGCGTCGTACAAAATGTATAGTACAATATCATATTTCACTGACACTGATCGATACGGCACTGATCACGTCACGGAACGGTACGGTACGGAACGTGTCGGCACTGTTTTGTGCGGATAGGCCTTAACAAAATGATCCGCCATTTATTGAATTTATTTGTTACAAAAAATGTGATAAATGAAGAACGAACTACCGTTTTTGCGCAAACTTCACATAAACCATCTACTAAATAGTCCGAACAAAGCCTAAACATTTGGTTTGGATAGGGCAGCCCGTTCTTGAGTTATAAAATTACAACGAAAAGTGGCATTGATTTTTATATAATTATATAGAAATAATAACGGCCCGTTCACGACCTTGCCGCTGTGAGCGGTGGTAAGATCAAAATAGAAATGTTTGAAACACGCCACGAGGCACCGTTAGTGGCGAATTATCGCACGGTTTTCTCCGAACGAATCGCTACAGCGGCGGGCGGTGTTAGGAGCGGCAGCGGGAATAAAAGTTCATAAGTATGACTGCGACTCCACGAAATAGAGCGGAGCCGGTAGCCAAACGGCAAGCGACAATCGATAACGTTCAACAGTCGCTAATACATTTTCAACTTTATACCTCATCGCATAAAGTTGAAAATCTAGTAAAGACTGCTGAGCGATAGCGAACGAAACAAACGAAAACGATCTGTAATCTTTGATAGATTTTCAACTTTATGCAATGGGGTATAAAGTTGAAAATGTATTAGCGACTGCTGAACGTTAACGATTGTCGATTGCCGTTTGGCTATGGGGCCAGTTCAGACAGCGGTGTGAGAGTGGGCGCACATCGCTACTGTGGGGTACGTTGCGTGCAAAAATGATTCGATGACGCTCACCGCTTGGACCGAAGTCGTGAAACGGCTGTTAACGCGCTTGCAGGCTCTACTACTAGTCAAACTATAGGTGAAGCCTGTCTAAATTACTTCTTGCGATATCATGTGTTAAGGTGCCTCTTTGTGCGGACACGAACTCACTGACAGGCGGGGCCATAAAGCATGTTGTCTCACCTGTCATCGTGCCCGAAAGAGATAGTATCAGTGATGAGCAGTTAGACGCTAGTCCTCACGCACGTCTGCTTTGCACCCACACATATAGCGCTCCGATCCGTTCCGAATAAAAACGAAGTTACACGAACTACACACCGTCCGCCTCGCCGTCACCACCATGACATTGTGACATGTGACACATGTGTGTCATGAAATGTTTTTTTAACATGTTTATGAAACTTAGAGCGAGTAATGCAGATTGCTACAAGGTTGTACCTAAGTTGATTACTGAAAGTTCCTTGCATTACTTATTTTTATTTATAGAAACAGAAGATAATTTGTATGGATCGCTATTACCGGATACGGCTAAGATAACTATATTTATTGAATAAAACAAATAAAATAAACTGTTTCGTAAATATTTGTTGATTATTTATTAAACTGAAAATAAAAAGTATGAACACATTTTTGGGCTTTGAATTATATTTTATTCTTTAAATTTTTAAACAGTTTTATTAAACTATGTATAAAAACAAAGCAAAATAACTAGCCCATCAACATCGGAGACAGACAAACCTTCTAACAATACGCGCTGTGACCAGGAGAACTGCCTTCTGAATCTATGGCTTGATTCAGCTGACTACAGACTTCCTTCAGCTTTCGTGAAATTAAACTGTTCTTCGTTTACATTAACATGTCAATCGATGTCAATGCGTTTCGTGTTGATCTAAACATGGATTCAGGGTTAAATTATCAAGCAAAACTACGCACCAAAAAAATTTTTTTTTTTTTTAATATAAACTCAAAATAATCCTTACGGTGGAGATGTATCCAATAAAGGAGCAATATTTTCTTTATTCATGACCCATGCACTCAATGCTCTCTTATTTTTTTTTTTTTGCGTGGGTCACTTCGATCTAGGCGCCCTTTTATATCACCTTGGTGTTCCTACAGCCGAACTCGGCTTCGCTGCCCCGCCCCCGCGGGACAGTCTTATTAGGTAACAGTGACCCCGGAACGTAAAGTGCTATTGAAGGACATCGTGGATTTTGTTTTTTTTTTTTTTTTAGCGTAGTAAAATCATCAAATGAGTCCTCCAACCCCGGGCAGGGCGGGAGGGACTGTCAGACTTCTACTGACTAAAATCCACGGTGTCCTTCATAGCCTGTTATGTTCCGGGGTTACGGTAAGGGAATAATCCCGCGACCCCGGCAGGCTTTGGCCCTCTGAGAGGGGGGCCCCGTCATTATGCTGACGCTCTTTGAGGCG
Organism: Agrotis clavis; assembly: GCA_954870645.1. Classification (NCBI taxonomy): domain Eukaryota; kingdom Metazoa; phylum Arthropoda; class Insecta; order Lepidoptera; family Noctuidae; genus Agrotis; species Agrotis clavis. The sequence goes on along the minus strand of OX940919.1, from coordinate 13,173,225 downwards.
CGCGTGGGCCACAACGCGCCGTCGACCCGGGCATGGTCCTTGGTCGGGCAGCGAGTTGCCCTTTACTCGCTGCTCGCATGCCCGCGCCTACGGTGGCCGGAGATCATCGAGCGACGTTCGTCGCCGTGGGCGCCATCACTGCGGCTGGGGCGGAGGGAGGACGCTGTCCTCTCTCGCTCGCGGCCTGCCTCCTCCTTTACGAGCATTACTGCCTCGCAGAAGGAGCTGACCGCTTCCCACTCCGTCTCGCCCCGCAGCATGGCCGCAACCAATGCCGGGCGCGAGAGGTCTCCGCCTATCGCAGCCGTGAGGACACGTCGGTGCTCCGCCCAAGCTGGGCAGTCTTGCACCGTATGCTCCACCGTGTCCTCCGGGCGATCTTCGCAGTATCGTGGATTTTGATTAGTAAAAGACTGTCAGTTCCTGCCCGGGGTGGTAGATCTCATTTGATGATTTTACCCATTGAACTATATTACTAGATTTTACCACGTCATAAAAGATCATCAAATACGAGTATGTAAGTACCTAGAAATTAGTTGTAACAAATTATATGACTTACCCAATGTTGATTTTAATTTGTTTACAAGTGTTCTACAATGAACCAACACAATCTTACTGGCACTAAAATCCATTCAAAGCTATTCCAATATTTCCAATTTATAATAATTCAGAGTCCAAACAATTTCAAGTCAAACAGATAAAGTAAGTCTAAAGGCGATATTACACGGTTCAATTAAATTGACAGCAATTCCGTTGAAAAGCATTGAACATTGCACATATTTCCTATTTACAAACAAAACAGTCAACAAGACATTCAATGTTCATTTGCCTAGCGATGTCGCGTCGTCAAGTCGTGCGTGCAGGTGTTTCCCTTATTTGTATTTAATGAATGAGCTAAATAAAAAAAAACTCGGCGTTGGTGGGTACGTCCGTGGATTTAGCGAAGAGCGACCATAGGAGCGTCACAAGTATTATAGTTGGATTATGATTCCACAAACACTCATATTTTTGAAAAAGTTCCAGAAAATGAGGAACATGATTGTCACGCCACTCAAAAACCATTTTTAAAACTATAAACATTAGCGCACGCTAGAAACTACACAATCCTATACGTCCGATTCCTTCGCTGCCGTTCGCGGATTGGTCATTGTTCAATGTTCGTGTTTACATGTTTTAACCGACATTTCGATTGATCAATATTTGTTCCATTCCATTGAAAGGCAATTAAAAATCTAAACTTTCAATGATATTAGACAATCAAATCGAAATGTGTTTAGATGCGTCAATGCCATTGAAGCAATGGAATGGAAAGCAATATTGAACCGAAATTGACCTGTGTAATATCGGCTTAATCAAAATCCAAAATTCAAGCCAGGTTCAAAAGAGTATTATCGTAAACCATAGATATTATAGGTTGTCAACGTACACGTCATACGGAGACAGCCGGGCGGGTGCCGTGTCTATTCATAGTATGCATGTGTGCGTGCGCGTCACCCTCCCGCACCGCACCGAAGGCAACTATTCAGTGAGATGCACGATATTTCACGAGTAAAAGGCGCACGTGATAAAATACAAAAAGGCCTTTGGAATTTGGGGTTTTATGAAACAACCACTGCATCAATCAATTTCAAGAAACATTTACTAAATTCTTCGATAAATTTGCTGTGTCGGTACAGGCTTCGTTTTGGAAATTGATGCTTCTTTTATTTCAAATTTACGCCCAAAGTTGTGTTAAAATTAGCAAAAAATAATGAATCTTTAGAAGCTCGTAACTTTTTAATGGTTTCATATTTTACAATTCTGCTTCCGTACCGACAAAATTTATAAGGAGACAAAACGATACCATGTTTAACTTTCGATATACTTTGTCAAATAGTGGAGTAAAACCCCAACGAAGTTTCTAAGGAAAAAATGTTGACTTGTTTGCTCTTAAATCGAATAGCGGCGAGTGTTTTTCTCAACAAGTTCAAACTAAACTTCAGAGCATATAAATGAAGATTCATGATACTAATACATTTGTTGTATTCCAGGTGTTATACAGCATGGTGATGCCGTCGTCAGACACGCGACTTGAACGTTGTCGCAGCTTCCAGATAGCTTGCGTCAAGAAAGCACCGCTTTTAGTGCAGTGTCTGTCTGATAGTGACTTTTTACAAGGTGCTGCGCCGCATACAAGGAGGTAAGTTACAAAACAATCAAGATTTTTTTTTTTTGGAAGAATGCCTGTTTCGAAAAGAGATGGACTAATTCATTCTGTATAGCTTCATCTTGTCCCTCTCAAGGTCAGGCTTTATCTCTGTCCCCCAGGTTATTGATGACTTGAATTCTTTTGGACCATTTTAACTAACTTGTATGTTTTAGTTACTGATGTATGCTTTATAATCTAAAACCAAATTCAAGTGAAATTCTAAGCGAAAAGCTAAATCCGCCTTTGTAACCCTAGAATTAGCAATTTTATACAACAAATGTGTAACAATTTTGGTGTGCAATAAAGTATATTCTATTCTATTCTAAATATCATGAGCAAATAATTTATAGAACTTACTGAAAAGTCCTTCCAATGAAGTCGTGTTTTGTTTCAGGGTTGGTTATTTAGCTCTAGTCAGGTTGGCCAAACTTGCGTTATACACGCTGGGACACCTCTTCGAAATACTAGCACCTGATGGGGCCGACGCTTCTCTTGATAAAGAATTCAGGTTAGTTCTCTTACTTAATAACTTATCATGGAAAACTTAATTAATGGAGTGATAACTTATGTTCCAAAAACCAATCGCTATGACAGTGGTAACATGTTTCAAGTGCATGATTGATGTTCCATTTGTTTGTCCTACATCATTAAATCTACTCTAGTCTTATGGGCCTTCCTGTTTTAACTGGTGTGTTTTTGTTAGTAGAAGGGATGTGACTATACTGCGTGAAGCACTACAGACGGTGCCAAACCACAGCTGTGAATTGATGGTCAAGGCTATTTCAGAGAAACTTGCCAATGCCTTGGGAGAACAGGTAATTCAATCCTTCACAAAATTATTCTTCTCCAGACTACAAACAAAATAAATGTTATGTTGACTACCAAAATTCTGCCATTTTATGTCTCCTGCTTTTCGTGTTTTATTTATTTAAATCTTCTGATCAGGTGGTACTCAGTGGAGAGGACAGTGATTCAGTATCGACGTTAGTATGGTGGCGCGTTCCTACTGCGGCCACAGTGCGCGCTCTGTATAGCCTTGCATACTCTGTGGCGCAGCCTTCAGAGATCAGCGGAATCGTCCATCCTGATGATGTAACACGTAAGTTGAACTCATTTATTACTGTTAAAGGATAGTGTAGTGCAGTTGTGAAAGTTTGTTAATTAACGAGTATATAAGGTGCTTTATTAATATCTGCCAGGGCTTTAATGGGGGGTAGTATTGTGTTTATAGATTACAATAGTGAAGAAATTTCGTACCCCGGAACAGTCAATTCAATTTGAGACAGTAAACAAGTTAAATTAACATTGGCTCTACTCTGCATAACATGGTTCACAAAATACGCGCGATGTGTCGCTTCGTCAATGAAAACAACTGCTATCTCTTTCTATCTGTTCTGTGAATGAAAACTGAAATCAGCTGACTAGATTTGTCTCTAAACGTACTAATACGCAGGAAAACAAGTGTTTTAAATTACTTACCAGCTACCGCATTCAAAAAACTGACGTAAATAAGATGATAAACTTCCCATCACACTTAAAACAGGCTTTGGACAGACAAGTTAGTGTAAATGATCACAACTTTTTTTAAATTATTTTTAAACAATAAGTACCTACTTAGATAACGATAAATTACAGTAACTTTTCGTGTTTAAAAGTTAATAATCTTATTTACAATAATTGCACAGTATTTACACTTATTTACACACTCCCCACCTACTTATCTACAAAACTGTTGCACAAGTCTACACGTAATTGTCGCTCACATCGAAGACACGAGCTGCATCCCTGGTGCTCGCAAGAGGATGACGCCGAAAGAAGTCCAGCACTTCCTCTTCAAGATGGGCAGAATAGGGAGGCCTGCCTGCGTCAACGGGAGGCGGGTCAAAGCGGCCGTGTTCTCTGAACCTGTACACGGCATCCAAAATTGTGTGATGGCTCACTCGCACACCAAACCTCAGCTGGTACAAGTTCACTGCATGCGCAGTTACGGAGTTACACTCGCGGTAGCACAACACCATTTCAAGATATTCTTGATTGGAATACAGACGTCTGGGAGGCATTTTTAAAGGAAGCCGCAAACCGGAACCGCTAAAACTAACTTCCGAGCGGGCAGGCGCGGGCGGCGGGAAGCGACTGGCGAGCGGGCGCGGGCGGTCGGCTGGCGCGTGCGACGAACGGGGTGAGGGTGGGGGCGCGCGGGGCATCGCTTTGACGACCGACGAGTCGCCGGCGTGTAGCGGCATCGTTTGTTAAGTATGGCAACAGTGTATGAAAGGCGCCGTTTTGCGAATTTGGTGCGGAGCGGCAACGCTGGACGGCTTTATACTAATAAATCAAGTCAAATTTATACGTATTTTTTTTTGTATGAAAAAAAATATGACAAATAATCAGTTAATTAACTTTACTATTGTAATCTATAAACGCAATACTATCTCCCATTGCAGCCGTGGCAGATAATAATAAAGCACCTTATATGTCAATCTGCAATTTAAAACTTGCGCTCCCTCACCGCGAGCATTCACCTGTAATGTAACATAAAAGTGCGCAATTTGATGCTCTATTGTCTTCGAATGTGCGAATCTGTAATTTTAACATTACAGGTGAATGCTCGCGGTGAGGTGACAATAAATAACACATGAGGTGTCCACGTGATCTCAACTCTATCTCCTTATATTTGGTGCAATCTTTTCACCATTATAATATTGTTGTAGTTGTCCGAGAATGTATGGAGGTGGTGACGATCTGCATGGCTCTAAGTGGTGGGCACCTTGAGAACAATCTGCTAAACGAGGCGTGGTGGCAAGACACCGCACTGTTCCTGATGATCGACTGCCCGAACCCTCAAGTTAGTTTAAATTTTAATCACAGATTACTACAGATGTGTCACTACGCGGAGTAGGTTAGAACGGCACGCACACACGCGCACACCAGGGGCGTGTCGCTACATGCGGCTTCCGCGCGCCGCCCGTATCCCACGCGCTCCGTATCGAATTATTTTTCTTACGTGTGATCACGTACATACAAGTATAATAGTACAGGATCCGTATATAGAACGACCTTCACCGATCGAGTAACCGGACGAAATGTGTTTTTTATGAAATAAAATATGTTGAAGAATATGACGGTGATGGGTTGCCTCATAAAATCCTGTCAAGGATATTTTTAATTAATTTTATAAAAGGTTATTTTTTTTCAATACCTTCACCGATAGAGTAACCAAAGAAAATTAACACCAATTGAAAGTCCGAAGTCTATAGAATATGCTAACGTAGGGTTGCCTACCTTTTTCTTGTCAAGGGTATAGGGTTGCCTAATTTGAAGAGGTGATAAAAAAATGCTACCTTCACCGATCGAGTAACCAAATAAATTATATATCAAAATAAAGACATTTTTTTTACGAATACGATGGTATACGGTTGCCTATGAAAAACTTGTCAGAAATTAGGGTTGCCAAGCGTTGAAGTTTGAAAATTTTAGACGGTTGGAAGCACATGAGTAGATAAACGGACTAAGCTTCTTAAGAACGAGCAAAATTGTTACCTATTTTGGTAGGGTTGTCACAATAGGGTAGACAAATTAAACAAAAATATATTAAATAGCTTTATTATTCAGTATGATAGAATCGAATCAAATAATTTAATTCAACTAAGCCAATTACAGGCAATTTTGAATTGTCAAAAGACATTTTTAAAGGTGTTTGGTCACCAATATATTAGAGACCAAACACCTACCTTCAAGAGGGCGCGCGTTGTCAAATAGACCGCGCTTCGTACCACTTTATATACCGCCCGTTCTTACCTTATAGTAGCCATACACCATCCTGCCTATCGTACGATCGCGGATCGATTTGACGCTTGTAATTGTTTCAAATTGGCAGTTCGTCCATATACACCATACACTATACTGCCTATCGTACGATCGATTTGACACAACTTCAAATCTGCAGCAGTGATGCCAACTCAGCAACTTTATAGCTAGATCTGGCTATTATTCGGTGACGACAGCTACAATTTTATAAAATTTGTGGCTAAACTTTTTAGCTACTTTTTCTAGCACCATTTCATTTGTATTTCCATACAAGTACAGACCAGTAAATAGGCAACGAAGGATGAATAACAGACCGAACAGACCGAATAATTTTCGACCTTATCGACATTTAAAATTTAGTTTGTTTTTCTCACATTCTCGTTAGCTAACATTGCTCCTTCATTAAAATCCGGTGTTTGCATCAGTGTCAATAAGGTCGAAAATCGCTTGAAGGTCGGAAAACATTTGCTTAACGATAGCAAGTTAAAAAACAAGTGCAAGGGATTTTCGACCTTATCGACATTTAAAATTTAGTTTGTTTTTCTCACATTCTCGTTAGCTAACATTGCTCTTTCATTAAAATCCGGTGTTTGCATCAGTGTCAATAAGGTCGAAAATCGCTTGAAGGTCGGAAAACATTCGCTTAACGATAGCAAGTTAAAAAAAGTGGTGCAGGCAATTTTCGACCTTATCGACATTTAAAATTTAGTTTGTTTTTCTCACATTCTCATTCGTTAACATTGCTTCTTCATTAAAATCAGGTGTTTGCATAAATGTCAATAAGGTCGAAAATCGCTTGAACCTTTTTTTAACTTGCTATCGTGGTCCCTTGACACCTCTCAAGTTTTCAATCGTATTTTGGTTTAAAATAAAATGAATAACACTTTTTTTTATAAAAAAAAATCCTAGAACTAAAACTATTAAAGTTCATCATCATCATCATCAGCCGGAAGACGTCCACTGCTGAACATAGGCCCTTAGACCGCCACGCCGAACGACAATTCGCCACTTGCATCCATCGGCTGCCCGCGACCCTCACGATGTCGTCGGTCCACCTAGTGGGAGGCCTGCCTACGCTGCGTTTTCCGGTCCATGGTCGCCACTCGAGAACTTTTCTTTCCCATCGGTTGTCAGTAAACTATTAAAGTTACACAAGAACAAAAGTTTGATTTCACAAAAATTGCAATAACTTGAAAACTACTAGACCGATCTTCATGAAACAACTTGTGAATCTATTTTTGTAATGAAACACAGCCCTTTTAAATACTTTAATTGAAAAACATACATAAACAAAAAAGTGAGTTTTCAAGTTACGTAATAATCTAGGTTTTAAACTTTTACAATTTTCCACTAAAAAACTTATCTAATTAGAAACTAATAAGAACGTACAAGATAATCTAATAAGAATCGAATATATACACAACACAATCACTGGATTCTGATTAGAAAACACTTGTCTTAAAAAAATCACCTTACAAATCACACTTGCACCCCTTGTCGTTGCGTGGGTCTCGTCGCCGACAATCACCTTCATCATATGCCAAATTTCAGTTCCAGAGGAGGAATTTTTCGGACCACATATGCCTCGTTGACTGGACTATTGGAATGGGTATCTACGGTACTTTCACAGTTATTATTTCTTGTGACTGGACACCATAACTATTTTTGTACTAACTTTATTTTATGTCTTTTGACAATTCGAAATTGCCTGTAATTGGCTTAGTTCAATTAAATTATTTGATTCGATTCTATCATACTGAATAATAAAGCTATTTAATATTTTTTTGTTTAATTTGTCTACCCTATTGTGACAACCCTACCAAAATAGGTAACAATTTTGCTCGTTCTTAAGAAGCTTAGTCCGTTTATCTACTCATGTGCTTCCAAACCGTCTAAAATTTTCAAACTTCAACGCTTGGCAACCCTCATTTCTGACAAGTTTTTCATAGGCAACCGTATACCATCGTATTCGTAAAAAAAATGTCTTTATTTTGATATATAATTTATTTGGTTACTCGATCGGTGAAGGTAGCATTTTTTTATCACCTGTTCAAATTAGGCAACCCTATACCCTTGACAAGAAAAAGGTAGGCAACCCTACGTTAGCATATTCTATAGACTTCGGACTTTCAATTGGTGTTAATTTTCTTTGGTTACTCTATCGGTGAAGGTATTGAAAAAAAATAACCTTTCAAAAAATTAATTAAAAATATCCTTGACAGGATTTTATGAGGCAACCCATCACCGTCACATTCTTCAACATATTTTAATTCATAATAAACACATTTCGTCCGGTTACTCGATCGGTGAAGGTCGTTCTATATACGTATCTTAGACTATAAGTGAAGATAATACAATATGAAGACGAGCAAATGATGCATAGCTTTTGGTTGCCTAAACGACAACAGTGATAACAGCCTCACGTTTCATAAACTACCGCGTGACGTCGAAAAGTAAGGAAAAAAAAGTAAAAATGTTTTATGAATAGTGTTAAACCTACATAATATATGTTTATGAATCTAGGATTAATTATCAATTATCTACCTGCTTGTGCTGTGCTTATTTATTATGTCATTCAAGTACCTATGTTCCGGTTAAAAGGTTAATTATTCAAAAACTCGCGAGATAGCTGTATCTTTGGATTCCTTCGCCTCTCTTGATTTAAAACTAAAGTTTGTTTGTAATGTTCGACTTTCTTTTTGTATTCTGTCTGTGACACTTCTTGTTGCGTCATCATCATTTATTAAAATTCATTTGTTTGTTGTTGTAGAATCTGTGTGTGAGCGAAATGAATACTGATTTTTAAGTAGTGTTTGTTGCAGACAGAATAATACAATATGTTTCTATGCAAGGACATCTTTTCTATGGTTTCTCCTTTTGACTTTCATAAACACTAAATAATAACTTTTATCTACTCTGATATCGTAAAATTTGAAATACAAAACTCAAAACGAGTTTTTAAAGACGTACTTTATACCATAGAGTATCGAAATGAAATTAAAAAATTAAATTATAACACTACTTCTCTAACAAAATAATGTTATAAAATTTTTTTTTTTCATTATGATAACGATTACAGATCATAGATACATCTATTTAATTTTTTATCTGTGGCTGCGCGCGCTCTAGATGGGAATGTTGGAATTTTGACGTTTGTGTTTCGGTGGATGAAATGGTGGATGTTTATTAATTTTTATCTTTTATTTGATATCTTCGTGTTCAATGAGAGTAGATAAAGTAGTGTATGAAACTGTACATAACTAGGTATTATACCACTCGTGTGATACTATTAAAAAACTCGTTTCGCTCGTTTTTTAAACTCACACTCGTGTATAATGCTCCTCATTATGTACCAGTTACATAAACTACTATTATTTATTATCTCGTGTCTATATCACGTGTGTCTGCAGGTGCGCGTATCTTGCGCGGAGCAGCTGCTGGCGATGTGCGCGTGGGGCGGCGGCGGCGGCGCGCGCGCGGCCCTGTCCGCGCTGGGCGGGGCCGCGCCGCGCGCGCACACAGCCGCGCGCCTCACGCGCTACGCTCGCCACGCGCAGCAGTTCCTGCAGCTGCTATGCCGCTTGGTCGCGCTCGCAGGACCTACCTCACGCACGCTTGAAGATCTCGCTCTTGAGGTGAGCTGGGGCGTATTATGACGTCTTAAAACCAGACTTGTTCCAGTGAATGAAAGAGACAGAGCTACACAAGTCGTCTAGCGCCACCTCGTTCACTCACTGGAACAAGTCTGGTTACGGCCGCTGAGCTGTCATCATTTTACGAGTTCCTTTTTGTACGTTGATCGTATCAAGTGCCTGCCACAACGATTGAAATCACATAATGAATTGCACAATTAAAAACTATGTAGTACTAGAAAGTATCGTTCTTCACTAGTCATAAAGCTGTGTTCTTGTACCACCACCTCCTGTAGCAACATTACGCTAATTTGAACAAGATGCATCGACATCTAGCGCCCCGCACAAGCTTAGAGACATGCTGCGGGGCAAAGGGAAATGGAAAGCAGTAACCTCCTGCTGCGAAGCAATAATGCTAGCGGCGGAATACGTGGGGGAGAAGAAATCCTCCACCTCACGACCCATCCGTCGCGGGCGTGCGGGCGTCTAGTAATGGGTAGCTCACCTCTCGATCAAGGACCAAGTCCGGTTCGTCGGCGTGTATGTTCCATGAGCGCTTCAAAGAACTGTCAGCAAACTGACGGGGCCCCATCCCATAGGCCAAACGCCTGCTGAAGTCGCGGGAACATCTTAAAAGGACACCGTGACCCTTGACTACAAAGGGCAGCTGAAGGACCGCGGTACATATTTTAATCAGCGAGAGGTCTGACGCTTCCCAGTCCATCTTTATTTAATGATTTTACTAACCATATAAATGCGATAAAGATATGAAGATACCCTTGCTTACAGCTTGGCCAGAACGGATTGAAACGGAACTAATCTTTTTGTTTCTGACAATGTTTTAAAATCTTTGATATTTGATGTAAACAAAGACCGCAGGTTTGTTAGATTTATTATTGTGCCATAAAACTAAAGTAATAAGAGAAAAAAAAAAAAAAATCATTCAAAGTCAGTGTTCAAAGTGCTGGTAGCGCGAATACAGTGGCGACTTCTGGTTTTCTACAGTTTTTTGTCAAGCTGTACGTTGAAGATAGATTATAAATATTGATGTCTTGTCGAATCTTCTAATAAATACTTATTCTCTTCGCGTGTTTTACAATGCTACTTATGTTGTGCAGGTGATCTGGCTACGCGCAGTGCGTGCCAACCCTCTGTCTCTGGACGACACTCTGCTGGAGGGACACCTCAACCTCACTAAGGAGCTGTTCGCGCACGTGCCGGCGCAAGTCAAGTACCAGTACGGTGCGCATCCCGACCACAAGGACGCGGGACTTATCAAGGTAAATTTTTGTTAAATGGACTGCTACAATTCGAATCTGCTAATGTTTTGGATTCCATATAGCCTAGCCGCACGTATCTATTCGCCATTTCCCGTTGATTTTCGCGATAATAGTCTTTAAGGCGAGGTTTTCCTGAGCACCGCAGGCATCCAACGCCTACCGCAGCGTCCGCAAGGACTAGCGGATACGTAATGAATTACGATGCGCGATGACACGCGCGCCAAAAGTTGGGAAATCTAGGTAGTAGTTACAGAGTAGAGCAAAGCAGTAGATCAACTTGAATTGATTAGTGTAGGTACGTTTGTATGTATCTTTTTTTTTGTTGCGGTATTATTTTGAAACTATGATATCTCCTAAGATATTAAAGCGTTAATTGAAATCAAATGATGTCAAGAGAGCAGTGGGGGCCCAGTGGTATCGGCCCCGACTTACGAGTTGTAGGTCGTGGGTTCGAATCCAGGCAGACGCATTACTTTGTGTAATTTATTTCATCACCACTGCTCTCAAAACGGTGAAGGAAAACATCGTGAGGAAACCGGCATGTCCTAGAACCAAAAATTCGAAGACATGTGACATCCACCAATCCGCACTGGGCCCGCGTGGTGGATTATGGCCCACCCCCCCTCTCACAGAGAGGAGGCCTGTGTCCCAGCAGTGGGAACATTAATAGGCTGGTGATGATGATGATGATGTCAAGGGCAATTTTGTTCAAAATGAAATACTTATGACTTATCGTTTTTATTTGGAAATAAGGATTAAATATCTGGTTTTTAAAATGTCTTATATCTTGGGAACCGAGCTTTTCTCGAACCTGGGACCTTCGATTCCTTGAGCCGAAAAACCCCTAATCTGTAACTTTCATGAAAATCCTTGGAGCCGTTTCCGAGATCCCGATTATATATAAATATATATACAAGAATTGCTCGTTTAAAGATATTAGATATAATGTAAAACTACCTTCGCATATATTGCATTATTTTCAGAGGTTGGAGTAGGTAGATTGATTTAAGGTCGTTGACGTCAAATGTGAAGGATAATATGGATGTGAAACTTCATATTTATTGTGATAATTGTTCCGGAATTCTGAAATTAGCACAAATTTGTGTTTAAGGTGAAAAACGTAACAAAGTACAGTTTTCAATTTCCTTCGCTGACCTGAAACCAGTTTTTTTTTTAAATGAAATATTTAAAACCACATGCTCAAAAATATCCTGTAAAACCAAAAGTAGACTCAACTCAAACTTATTCATTAATATTATTAACAGGTTATACATGACTGCATTCATCTAAAGGCATTTCAGCGTTAAGTGTCACATGAGTGTTACCTACATTAGTAGTCGTTCTGTAACAATAAAACAAATGAAGTTTTTGTTGTTGTTTGTAAGTTCAACGGATATCATCAGTAGAATTGTTTTCATTAAGTAGGTACAATATAGTTACTTACTCCTCAATTTTAGGGTTATTCAAATGAACAGGTTGTAAAGTAATACTCTATTGACCTTTATTACAAATGTTGATTTTGATTAGTTCGTAATAATTAGCAATAAATCCTTTTTTTTAATTAAATAAAAAAAGTAGAGAAAATAATTTACTCGTTATCCCCTGAATCATTAGTCGATATATATGCGCACTGCGCTTGGCCTGCAGCTGCATTGCTCTAAAAACATTAGAAATCTACGTAATTTTAAAGCTTGGATGTGAATCAGTTGTTACGGCAGTTAATCTATACATATAATAAAATAGTAGGAAAGTCAAAACTGTACATTGAATATTTTTTGAAAAGAATACTTGGGGTGTGATCTACAATCGATACCGAAGCCAAAAATATAGTTTTTAGAATTTTTGTCTGTTTATCTGTTTGTCTGTATGTATGTCCGGGATAAACTCAAAAAGTACTGGACGGATTTGAATGATTTTGTTTTTGTTGTATAGGTATTAAGTCTGGCCAACACATAGGCTATAATTTATCTTGGAAACTTGAACACCTGGTGCAGAACCGCAACGGACCAGCTAAACTATAAGAGATACAAAAATGGTGCGATAGCAAAAATTGTTCCACCTGATGAGCACTCTCTGTTGACGTATAAAAATTGAAGATGCCTTTTCTATTTTATACGTTTTATTTCTATTTCCTATTTCATTTGCTTTAAAGTTTGTTATAGATTCTATAATAAACTTTAAAGTGGGACATCAGGTACCCTCACTTTCTCAACAAATTAAAAAAGAGAATATTAGTTTAGGTGCCTTAAAACCAAATAGGTACAATGCGGACGAAGTCGGGGGCAACAGCTAGTAACTAATATTTTCGAAGGAAATGATCATACTGTGTACACTTCTACACTATGACCACTACCTATTTGACATGTGGAGACAGTAAACCATTATAATAAGTGCGTTCGCGGTGGCTTTATGAACTCTGACATAGGGTCTAAATTCAACTGTCTTACATATTTGATGTGGTTGGTAAATCTATTCCGCGAGAAAAATAAACCATTATAGCTTTTGCGAGCGTGACTTCTTTATTCATATTGACATTGGGTTTAAATTCAACTGTTTTACACATATTTGCGGTTTGTATATATAAAGGTTATAGTCTAGGAGCCACTGAAACATCCCACCCGTTCTCCACAAAGCTAGATATTTTTTAAATTGTATTATTGACAAGTACCGTTGTAGCAGGCATCTATGTGGTTGCATTATCATTCCTCAAAACGGACTTAAAGTCATTTGGTTTTTGCTCTCACAGTATGACTATAATTTTTTAATGGGGATTGTCTTAATTTTTCAAACATTCGATTTTATTTTATTTTCTGCTAATTTAGAGCATTTTTAGAAACTAATTTGAATATTTTAATGATTGGCTCAATAGTATTTTTATTTTTAATATTTTAATTTTTGATATAGGTGACGTCATCATTGTATGCATTTACGTCTTAAAAAGAAACCCCGTGCAAATATACAGACTCCTAGCACTTGTAGTAACAAAGTTCCATACAACCTATCAACCCCAAAAACAAACCCCTTAGGGGTCGAATTTTGCAAAATCGCGTCGTAGGTATCAAAAGAATCCGTATTCAAAATTTAAAATTCCTAGCACTTGTAGTAACGAAAAGTTTCATACAAATTATCAACCCCAAAAACAAACCCCTTAATAGGGATCCAATTTCGCAAAATCCCACTACGGTGAGTATTTACGCCCTAAAAAGAAACCCCATGCAAAATTTAAAATTCCTAGCACTTGTAATAACAAACACACAAACTATCAACCCCAAAAGCAACCCCTTAGAGGTCGAGTTTCACAAAATTCTCGTATAAGGTAGCACTTACGTCCAACAAAGAACCTATGCAAAATTTGAGTCTTCAAACTATCAACCCCAAATACAACCCCTCAGGGGTCGAATTTCACAAAATACCACCGTGGTAAGCATTTAGGTCTTAAAAAGAAACCCCGTGCAAAATTAGAGACTCCTAGCACTTGTAGTAACAAAGTTCCATACAAACTATCAACCCCAAAAACAAACCCCTGGGGGGTCGAATTTCGCAAAATCCCGTTATGGTGACCATCTCCGTCCTAAAAAGAAACCTCATGCAAAACTTGAAATTCCTAGTACCTGTAATAACGAAGTTTCATACAAACTATCAACCCCAAAAACAACCCCTTAGGGGCCGAATTTCGCAAAATCTGTTCTTAGTGCTCACCTACGTGGTATAAGGAGGGTGTAGAATCAATCCCATCCCTTCCTATTTCCTTTAAATGTAATAATCGACGTTCAAAAGTGCCTCTTTGATGGCCTCATTGGAATAAATGATTTGACTTTGACTTTGACTTTGACTTTATGCCAAATTTCAAGTTTCTTGGCCCAGCGGTTTGGGCTGTGCGTTGTCAGATCAGTCAGTCAGTTTTGAATTTTATATATATATAGATTGCCGATGCCGATATTAACAGATTTAACCGAGATCATGAGGAAATTTGCAGTTACAATAAAAAGTTACGTATAAGTTTATATTTTTGACATTTACAACTTGACACTTGAGAAAATCAGGGATGTCAGACGGCCACTCAGATTTCCTTGTACCGAGCTGGCTAAAAGCTGGTACTGAATACGAAATACTGGTACATCGGTAAATTGTGTCGAAAATCAAATAGGAATGAAAAAACATTTTTTTTTCTTTTACTGTTAATAGAGGGCAGTAAACACTTAACAAGCAGTTTTACCAACCGTACAGTACAGTGGATGAATACTAACAACCGACTGCGATTTTTTGTCCGTGTTATATTTAAATTCATGTTCAGAAAAAAAAAGATTTTTTAGTAAGCAATTAAATACTCGATTGTACCATAAAATTTTTCGTTTATTCTGTATTGTTGGTCAACGGCCAATCTTGGTATTTTTACGTACCAGGACCGAGTAATAGTCTTGGTACATGGTACGTGACACTGAAAACTGGTATGTATACCAAGAAATTGGTATGTCTGACATCCCTGGAAAATACATGCCACTTACTTTTTAGTTTCTGAGGCAAAGATACAAAACTGTGTACGGCCAAAGGTGACGTCATTTGAAGGGCAAGGAAGGTCAAACGTATTTTATTAAAAATATCAATAAAATATGAATATTTTTCCTTTTTAATTAGTCCATAACGATCAGTAACGCTATTCCTATAAACGGTTTTTCAATCACAACATAATAAAAAAAAATGCCCATTCTTTGTGGAAAACAGGTAAGTCGGATGGTTCAGTAGCTCTCCTACTATTAGTAAAGAGAAATAAATATACAAAGGAGGTTCTAATAATATTGCCAATGCATCCTTACCTTTTTTGTTTATTCAACCTTCAAAGAGCCGGCGATGACAACTTCTTACTTTTTCTGCCCATTTGTTTACAAAATTATAACCTTATAAAATGAACTATACTACGAGGATTTTGAAAATTAAAATATGTACAGGTATTATTATTTAAAATTAATGTTTGTCTCTGTCAGTAATAGAACTTAGCGTGGTGGTGGGTTTGCAAAAAAATTGACGTAAGTCCGACCTCCGACACGGTCCAAGACCGACTAAATGCCAAGGGTCGAGTGTATGAAAAGATGAAATCACCTGATTCTGGACTAAGTGGTATGGATTCTCATCCTTTCACAATAATACGGCCGCATTCTATCTCATTTTTGATGCTCTTTAAGATGGTATAAGTTTTATTATTCAAAGCCTAGTATAACTCTAATAAAATGGTATCCAAACCATGAGTTGGACCTGTTTTTGTGATTTAATTGGATGCAGTAAAGTGCAAGCAATCGTGTATCGAAGAGCCGCAACCTGTAGACCAAAGACTGAAATATGTAATATGTTTTTTTCAAAATTTAAATCCCTTATAATTAGGAATAAAACACAATACAAAAGGACGGTTTTGCGTCTTACGTCGCCTTAAATGTTCGTATAAACGTCCATTAATGCGAGAATCAACGGCATTTCCCGTTAGATAAAATGAAGGGATAGACTCGACACTTTTGGAAACTAAACTTTTTATTATTAAATGTTTGAGCACTAATAGAAGTTTTAATTGAAACTTTACATGACTCACAGAATGAGAGCCTTCATTCGCTGTAGTCATCACGTATGAAGTCGCCGCTAGAGGCGTTAGTGTAGTGTGAGGTCTCCGAAATATCAAAACTCACTGTATGTGGGACGGTTACGTGGGTTTTATATCACTGACACGAAGCTATTCCCGCCCTAGGAAGTGACAACGGAGTTCCTCTGGCCATACTCATGGGCGTGGTGCAGCATGTCGCTAGCGCGTGCGGCCGGCGAGGTGGCGGGCGGCGAGGCGGCGGGCGCGGAGCCGGCCACGCCGCTGTGCCGCACGCCGGGCGCCGCCGCCGCCGCCACCGACCTGCTGCTGGCCCTCGTGCACGGCTGCGTGCCCAACATGGCCGCGCTCGCCAACCTGCTGGAGCAGATGTTCTATAGCGGTGAGTGTAGCAACTGTATAGGTAGCGCGCGGCGAGGCGGCGAGCGCGGAAAAACTGACCTTTTCCATAACTACCAATAATTGCATCTTGAGCTAGCCCACTTTGAATCACATTGACACATAGTCAATGCCACATTGACTATGTGGTTCACCCAATTTTTAGAGTACTTTAAAACCTTCATACATTGTTTGAACAGACAAGAGTATGCCGCTATCCGAGTGGGAGTACATGCCGTGCGTGGGCCCGCGACCGCCGGCCGGTCTGGTGGGACTGAAGAACGCCGGTGCAACCTGCTACATGAACTCCGTGCTGCAGCAACTGTACTGCGTGCGGGCTGTGCGCGACGCACTGCTCACTGTTCAAGGTACATCAACTTGTCATTCAATACTGAACCTACATATTCTTATTTCTAGGACAGTTTTTGCTCTCACTGTGTCCGTTCTGTTTAGTATCTATCATATTCATCACTGACATTTTAAGTCCTAAATGAGTGATACTAAAAATACTTATTTGCTGTGAAGGTGCTGCTACAGATCCAAATGAGGATTTTTCTGGAGAAAGCCATCATCACAGTATTGTGGAGAACAATATTGAGGTATGTGTCAAAATATTCATAAAATTATTTGCTTTGTATTTCTAATTCCTAACTTATTTATATTTAAAATCTCGTATTTACTATTTCAGAGCAACACAGATTACAATATAACCATTTTAAAACAAGTACAAGCAATATTTGCCCATCTACATTATAGTAAGCTACAATACTATATCCCTAGGGGATTGTGGGCACATTTTAGGTAAGAACCATTCTTAAATCGGACTTCATTCTAAACTCTATTCACATACTATACACATAGAATTCATTTGACTTGTTTCTAGGCTGCAAGGCGAACCCGTGAACCTACGTGAACAGCAAGATGCGGTTGAGTTTTTTATGTCATTGGTGGAATCACTAGACGAAGCCTTGAAATCATTAGGTCAAGAGCAACTAATGGCTAAAACCATGGGGGGCACGTATTCCGATCAGAAAATCTGTAAGGGCTGTCCACACAGGTAAACTGACTTGCCACTGTTAGAAAGAAAACGAAAAATATTTCAATCTTGATCTTACTTGTTTTTTTATCCTTTCAGGTATTGTAAGGAGGAACCGTTCAGTGTAGTGTCACTGGACATCAGGAACATGTCGCGTTTGCAGGAATCTTTAGAAGCGTATGTACGAGGAGAGTTACTAGAAGGTGCAGATGCTTATCATTGTGATAAATGCAATAAAAAGGTATGAGGTACTCTGTATTCTGACTGTATATCTTTAGTGCAGTTTTTATATCCAACATTATTTTTATGTAACTGTACATAAACCAACATAATAATTATATAATATATTTATTTCCCTTCTCAGGTAGTGACAGTGAAACGCTTATGTCTAAACAAACTACCTCCAGTGTTAGTTATACAGTTGAAGAGATTCGAGTATGACTTCGAGAAAGTGTGTGCAATAAAATTCAATGACTACTTCGAGTTCCCGCGGGAGTTGGACGTCGAACCTTACACAGGTAAATGAAAAGGCAGTTTGTACTTTATGTGACTTAATATAAGATTTATGATTCAATTTTATCGTTCGGGACTGTGCCTTTGCTGCTTTTTGTACACAGTTGATGTAGAAGATAGTTTATTTCGCACTTTACTTTATGTAGTTTATGGTGTATTTTCCAATGTCATATTCAGCTGTTTGTGTGTGTGTCGCCTTACTTATTCAATGATCCGTTCCTCAGCATGGGGCCTGGCTCGGGCCGAGGGTGATTCGTCACTATGGGAGGGCGGCGAGGAGAAGGCACAAGAGACACACTACCAGCTCAGTGGAATCGTCGTACACTCCGGGCAGGCGTCCGGGGGACACTACTACTCATATGTGCTGCTCAGGTAGGTGTTGATTGGCTGAGTTTTGTGAAGAATATTATAAATTGTCACATAATAATATCATTTTATTCAAGATGTTTTAATCTTCCGGATAAAATAATAATGAGAAGTACAAGTTCGTTTACTTGCGTATAATATTCTGTGTGATGTCGTAGGAAATGTACAACATTAGATCGCATGTAGTAACCGTTGTTTCCGTACTGCAACTCGTCGCTCTCAGCGCATAATAATATTATGTTATGACTACGAATATTGCATAGTGTGAGTCAAATTGTCAAGTTAAAACTCATCTTCGAGGGGAGCGAGGCGACAAACCAGCATGCTCGCTGCGGCAGTACAGAATTTCGAAAGACCTGCAAACACTTACAGGGTGGTAAAGAGTAGGCTAGTGACTGTACATTTGTCACAAACTAAGCTCTACAACTTGGTTTGTTTTTATTTGTAGAAGAGACATAAATATATTATATATTTACCTATATTTTTTGTTTTGTGGGTTAGATAGGTAGCTGGTTAAGGCTGCTTTTCCACCAGAGATGCGCTATGCTACGTTGCTGCGGATGCGTTTGATATCCACCAATCATATTCATTGGTTTACATAGCACAGCACTGGTGGAAACGGATTCAACTAAGATGTGTTTTTTATATGAAAAGATGCATGCTATGGCTGCGTGCTGTGGCTGCGTGCTATGGCTTCGTGCTATGGGTCGTTTTCCCTACAATCGATACATCGCATAGCTCGAGCTGCGCATCTTCGTAGCGCAGCTACCTTGTGACTGCGCATCTTCATAGCGCAGCTACCTTGTGACAGCGCATCTTCATAGCGCAGCTACCTTGTGACAGCACATCTTCGTAGCGCAGCTACGCATCTTCATAGCGCAGCTACCTTGTGACAGCGCATCTTCATAGCGCAGCTACCTTGTGACAGCGCATCTTCATAGCGCAGCTACCTTGTGACAGCACCTCTTCGTAGCGCAGCTACGCATCTTCATAGCGCACAGCTACACAGCGTAGCATCGGTGGAAACGGTCACACAGTTTCGTAGCTCCGATTTTACATCCTCGCAGCACAGCTACATAGCGCATCTTTGGTGGAAAAGCAGCCTAAAACTGTTGATATTTTATTACACCAAGTTGTAGTAGAGCCTTAAAATAATTCATATTAGGATTAAACCCAAAAAAATATACATAATTATACAAATAATAATGTTGTGTGCTTTTAACATTTATAAGTAACGGTCTATCAAGTTTGTTCCATAACTTACAGAGACAACGGCAGCGAGACAGGCCGCTGGGTGAAGTTAGACGACGGTGACGTATCAGAGTGCGGTATGCACGACGATGAGGAGATGAAGGCGCAGTGCTTCGGTGGCGAATACATGGGCGAAGTGAGTAGAAAAATGTTATAAACTGTACATTTACAACACCACCACAATGAAGCTGTAAGGTGTGTTGATAAATATTGCACATTGACCTTTGGATAATTGGGTAGTTTCAGCTTTGTAGAGTGTTATTTCTGTCGCATGAATCACTTACTAATCAAGTCTGCCTGTACCGTTGCTTTGGTATATTACATTTTTCTTCACAATTATGTGTACAATATTCGTCATTTCGACAACTTATAAAATGGTCTTGAATAGTAATCAAATAACAGTGAGATAATTGATGATTTTGTAATTTTGCAGGTGTTTGATCCAATGGTAAAGAGGGTATCATACAAACGACAAAAGCGGTGGTGGAATGCCTATATGCTGTTCTATACAAGGAAGGACACAATAGAAACACAATCTGCTCTAGAAGTTTCTATGAAAAACTTGACAATGAAGTAAGATTTTTTTCAGCCAGTTTTTTTTCATGTGATGTCACTCTCGAAAGACCAATGAGTTATGGGACTATCTTTTATTTTCTAGGGAAAATATAATACCACGACCGATCTGGCTGTCAGTACGTCGCAGTAATATTGCATTTTCGCACAATCAAGACCAATTCAGTCTTGAGCATTTCAATTTTATGAAGAAACTTTGTTGTATGCGGCTGCAAATGTTACCTGGGGCTCAAAGTGCTGTCTGGGTAAGAATAACTTCAAAAGAAAGTTATATTAAAAATCGTTTTATCTTCGTTTTTCTATCTTTTTTTTTTAAATATGGTTTTAATACTTGTTTTGTTATACAGGGGCCTGAACACGAAGAAATGTCAATGTTAGCGGTACAATTAGCCACAAAGTTCTTGTTCCAAATAGGATTCCGTACAAAGAAGACGCTGCGTGGCCCCGCAGCGGACTGGCATGACATATTGTGCCAACACTTACGATGCTCACAAGTAGTTAGAGCGTGGTTTGCGACTGATCTCTTCAAACATCCGCACAGGTATTATTTTGTAATTTACTTCGTCAGCTCATTAATTTGTTTTTTTTTTTTATATTTATTTTCTTTTCAGACTGTGCGACTATTTGCTATCGAGTCCGACGGCTGAAGTAAGAATAGTATTTATGAAAATCATCGTCTTTTTGGCGCACTTCTCAGTTCAAGATCCACCAGGTAAGATACGATACGATGCTTGCCATACACTTGTTTTATCATAATTTAGACTGTATTGAATCACGACTAACGTAATACCAAAAAAATTGTCTTGAATGTTATTTATCTGACGAGACCAGATGCAAACTGTTTCCTTCCTATTTTGGGAAATTGTCAGTGTTTATTTCGGTTTTCCATCAAGTGTTACATGGATTTGTGCATGAATGATGGCATTATGATGGCACTTCAGCAGTCCGGGTACTAAGCTGTTATCGCCTTAAAGCTGTGCGTAACTTTTGTTCGCGCACAGAGCAGTACATTTATTCGCGATTATTTTCACGGAACTAAGTCTAACAATGTGCGCACCCAGTATCCACAATTTGAGAGCTCGCTTGAGCTAATATTTATGTAGCACAGTGCCGCACATCGGTGGAATCGCATCTTAAAGATTGCAGTCGTGATATCATAATGTTTGTCGTACAGTGAGCAACGGCTACGGCTCGTGGTGCACGCGCGACGAGGCGGCGTGTCTGTCGGACCAGCTGCTGTGCAGCGCGCGCGCGCTGGCCGTGCCGCCGCACACGGACGCGCACACGCACCGACACCTGCCGCTGCTGTTCAACCTGTTCCACACGTACGCCAGCCTTGGACTCAGCGAGAAACATCAGCTGTTGAGGGTAACTTGAAATTAGAAGGAAGATTTTTGATAATTCATCCCATAATCGGAACGATTTTTTTAGCGTGTAAAATGAGTGAGTGTCTGACTTCAATGAGCCAGACTTGTACTGACTAAAATCCACGGTGTCCTTCAATACCCCTTTACGTTCCGGGGCACGGTAGCTCGTTAGTCCCGCGAACCCGGCAGGAGGACGAAAGTTAGTTAGGTTAGGGAATTCCTATTCAGTTACACTGCTTATAATACAAATTGTAGCACCACCTAAAGCCTCGTTTTATTGCGCTTCTAGTAGCTAATTTTGCTAATATGGTTACAATGGCGGTCTTATCGCTAATAGCGAAATGTTCCCGACAACCTTAGGATAGACTGCTAAATTAAACAGCTCCGTTCGAAATCATAATGATATTGATGATATTTTCCATGTCTTATACGGCATTCAATAATGTCTTTGGACTATAAAATAAGCAAACAAACTTCGGTCATAAACAAATATCAAATTATGATGTAACTTATATTCTTTTCAGCTAAAACTACTTGATATTGTTTTATCCGTGTGCATGGATGAATCAAACACATCAATGGGAAAATACCAATATCCGGAGTCAGCCAAAATTCATCAGGTAAGATTGATGATGTTTTTATATTATTTTGTGGGAAGAAGTTGTTTATACAGAACCTCGTAGCCAGGATTGTCCATCAACAATTTTCTCTAAAATACAACCTTGTAGAATCAGAAGTCCCATCCTAGTTCTTGATAGTGGTAATATCACACTACTAGGAACAATCCTTCATCACTGAAATTATTATTCTATTGTGTTTTAGTATACTGAATGGCACGTCGACTGATAGTTTTTCTACTAGTCCACAAGTGAAAATCATCCTTACCACTACTACATAATATTATGGGAAAATGAAACACAAAACACGAATTGCATCATTATATCGTCCTTGCTAGGACGATTTTCATTTTTAGTTAGTAGAAATTGCAAATCGCACGAATTGCGTCATGGGTAAGCCCCCTTAGGGTGATTTTCAAGGGATTTATGGTAAGCGTCCACAGGTCCGCATCGCACGTATCGGACGCATCGCATCAAACGGATTTCTGTGTCGGCAGCGATCGGATTGCCGACGCGAGTATCAGCAATCGGATTGCCGATGCCACCTTTATCGCTTCCACTGATCGGCATTCCGTATGACGTCATCGGTACGCATCGCATTAAGGTATTGCCGATGAGCCGTCCGTACGATGCGTATCAGTGGACGCAGTTGTATGAGTTTTCATACAAGGTAAACTAAAATCCGTTACAAACGATACGTCCGATACGTGCGATGTCGATATGTGGACGCACACCTATAAACAAGTATAACCTAATAGCATTATATTCCAGGTGGTATGCGCCCTCGTCCGCTGCTGCGACGTGAGCGTGCGCTGCCAGTCTGCGGGCGCGGCGGAGGGCGCGGCTCCGCTGCCCAACCCGTTCGCGGAACCGAACACGCACGCCGCGCGACCGCTGCTGTCGCCCGCGGCCGCTGATGTGCTCTATAATAGGACTGGGTAAGGCGTTTACTGTGAGATTGTTCAGTGTTGTATTGAAGTATCTATGTATCTAACACGGTGGGAACTGGCAAATATCTCCCTCTTGTGGGCATGCGGACGGCGAGTAATGGGCGATTCGATCTCCGACCATGGACCATGCCCGGGTCGACGGCACGTTGTGTTCCACGCGCGCCTCAAAGAGTGTCAGCATTATGACGGGGTCCCTCTATAGAGGGCCAAAGCCTGCTGGGGTTGCGAGAATAACAATTTACCATGACCCCGGAACGTAAAGGGCTATTGAAGGACACCGTGGAGTCAGTACGAGTCTGACAGTCCCACCCGCTCTGCCCTGGGTCATGGTCCTGGGACTCATTTGATGATTTTACAACACCTAAAAAAAAATATGTGTCCGGTTTCGGTCTGTACAAAACTAAAGTGGAGGTAGCTTGCATTTTTGTTTTATGGTTTCTTTGGTATTTACAGGTAAAAAAAAAAATAAGCTTGTAGCAACTGAAAATCATAAACATAAGGTTAAATAACTCAAATAATATCAATAAATGCTGGACCATTTTTAAATAATGGGTAAAAAAAAACAGAACAACATTAAAATTACCTCATTTGAATGTTTTTATTTTTTTTTTCCCGGTGAACATTATTTTTTATCTAGTCGTCTCACTGATATTGAGATTACCTAAATAATGATACCAAAAATTCTATTCTTTGACACTTGATTTAAGAGTTATTATTGCTGGAACATAGACTTGCCCAATTAATCCATTGGGGTTGGATGCAGTGAAATGTTTATTTTGAGCCAGTCGGTACCAGGAAAGAGCTGCTGGGTAGTAGTTACATTTTTCATGCTTCATACTTTCAGTTTTCACGCTTCATACAAAACTATCAAAAAACAAAAATGGCTACCATTCAGGAGGGGTTGGCTTGCGACCCCACATGTGTTATAATTTTATTCACAGAATTGAGCAAGCTACCTCCCTTTTGAGTTTGTGAAGATCGAAACCGGAGACATTGTATATTCTGCTGTAAAACTAACATTGTAGTTGATCATTGACATGAACCATTCAGATCTATCTTGGTGAGGTTTGATTGGTTATATTGTTTCGGGTGAAAGAGATAATGCTCTATAAAGCCGGAAACTATACGAACATTCTTTTCCAGAGGTCGATGAACGATATTTATAGTTTGTATTTGTAGCTTCTTGATGGGCCCGAAAGAGATAATATTAATAGACTAGCACTTTGCCCGCGACTTCGTCTGCGCTTGTTTTTAACTTCGAACTCAGTGAATTTAATTTCCGCTCACCCTTCTTATAAGATACTTTTGGAAAATATAAAAATGCTCTAGTAGTTTCGGAGCCTATTCAATACAAATTACAATCAATCGTAGTAGACAAACTGATATTCCGATTTTCACCCCGCTAGGGCTTGATTTTTGAAATATTAATAAATACTCATCCTTTATTCGAATGAGTGATAATTTATGTCCAGTTTTGAGTTTATCGAAGCAAACAGTAAAATGCTTTCCTTTAAACTTAATCATCCCTTTTCACCAATTTAGGGGGTGATTTTCGAAATCCCTTCTTAGTGCTCACCTACACAATAAATTGCAACTATCATCCAAAATTCATGTTATAATAAATGCTCATCCTTTATTCGATTGAGAGATAATTTATGTCCAGTTTTGAGTTTATCGAAACAAACAGTAAAATGCTTTCCTTTAAACTTAATCATCCCTTTTCACCAATTTAGGGGGTGATTTTCGAAATCCCTTCTTAGTGCTCACCTACACAATAAATTGCAACTATCATCCAAAATTCAGGTTTCTACGTTTAGTGGTTTAATATCCTCCCCTTAAAACTTGAATACCCCTTTTCACCAACTTGGGGGGTGATTAAAGAAAAATCCAAAAACACGTGTTTAATTATTTCTGAACTTGTATATAAATACTGATTTTCACATTAATCAACTCACGCGTTATGATTTTCCCATACAAACTTTAACATCGTCTAGATTACCAATGGAGGGTAGTTTTAAAAAACTAATAATGCCCATCTTTTTTATTTACCTATACTCATATTCGCACCAAGTTTCAAGTTTATAAACCCAAGGAATAAGATTTTTCACACAAACGTTTTCACCCCTGTTCACCCCTTTAGAGGAGGATTTTCGCAAAATCCCTTCTTAGTGATCACCTACATAATAAATTGCAACTACCGACAAAAAATCATTTTATACGTTTAGCGGTTAAAGAACCTCCCCTTAAAACTTGAAAACCCCTTTTTACCAACTTGAGGGGTGATTTTCGAAAAATCCAAAAACACGTGTTTCATTAATTCTTATCTAGTATATAAATACTGATTTTCAAATTCATCAGCTCACGCGTTATGATTTTCCCATACAAACTTTAACATCGTCTAGATTACCAATGGAGGGTAGTTTTAAAAAACTAATAATGCCCATCTTTTTTATTTACTTATACTCATATTCGCACCAAGTTTCAAGTTTATAAACCCAAGGAATAAGATTTTTCATACAAACGTTTTCACCCTGTTCGGGATTATTAGGTTTAGTTTTTAAATAAAATATTCCAGCAACGTTGTAATGCTTGTATTCCGTGCGAATTATAGAGGAGAACAAAAAAAATAATAACTAGGCGGTATACATAAATCGTTTGATAAAAACTGAAAGTTTGCTGATGCAATAAGACACGTGGTGTGAACTGCTTGCTATTAAAAAGTAGTAGGCGCTTTGCACTACGTAAATCATCTATTTCTAAACATGCCCCCAGGCGTTGAGAGACTGTCTCTCAACCAGATTCTTCATCTTGAGGCAATGGACATATTTTACTGAAGGCGCGACGAACCACTCCACACGCCGTCCTGATATCTGCGACTCGACTGATGCCATCCTGCCCAGGATAGACCGTCGTAACTCGGCCTAATCGCCATTTCAATGGTGGAAGATGATCATCTTTGATGAGCACAAGAGCGTTCGGTTTGAGAGCTGTAGTGCAGGATCTCCATTTCACTCGCTGCTGTAGCTCCGACACATACTCTTTGCTCCACCTTGACCAAAAATGCTGTCGGAGTTGCTCAATTCTCTGATATCTGGTCAAGTGATGCTTGGAACAGTCCTCCAAATTTTGAGTGGGCAGTGCTGTGAGTGGTCGTCCTATGATGAAGTGTCCAGGCGTTAGTGGCAGCAAATCATTGGGGTCCGATGAGAGTGGTGTGAGTGGACGAGAATTCAGCAGGGCTTCTATTTGGACTAACACAGTGTTCAGTTCCTCATATGTAAGATTACAATTTCCCAGTATTCTCTTTAAGTGATACTTAGTACTTTTAATACCGGCCTCCCAGAGACCTCCAAAGTGTGGAGCGTACGGAGGGACAAAATGGAAATTAATTTCTTCATTCGCCAAATCATCAGATAACGAATTGCAATTATCCTTAATAAACTTGCCAATTTCGTTATAAGCTCCAACAAACGAGGTCCCATTATCAGAGTAGATGTGTTTAGGCTTTCCTCTACGCGACACAAATCTACGAAGACATGATAAAAAATTGTTGCTCGTTAAATCACCTACCAACTCTATATGAACAGCTTTTGTGGTGAAGCAAACAAATAGAACGATGTACACTTTAGTGAGGCGACATCCACGTCCTTGTCTACTAGCTGATAAAATGGGCCCGGCGTAGTCGACACCAACAGTTTCAAAGGGATATCCCCCGGGATTCAAACGCTGCTGCGGTAAATTACCCATGAGAGGAGAGATTACCTGCCCTTTAATACGACAACATATCACACATTTACGATAAACTGCCTTTGCTAAAGTTAGACCACCAATCGGCCAGTAATTTTCTTTAATAGACGCTAATAAAAGTTGTGGTCCTGCGTGCATAAGCTTTTTATGCATGTAAACAAATAATAATTTTGTAACAATATGAGTGGACTGTAATAATAAGGGGTGTTTCTTGTCGTAACTAAATTCAGAATTTTCTAGACGACCACCGACACGCATTAAATTGTTGTCATCTAGAAAAATATTTAATTTGATCAATTGACTCTTTTTTGGCAATTGTTTCGTATTTAATAGAATTTTATATTCTGGAAAGGATTCAACTTGTGAAAGTTTTATAATTAAATTTAAAGATTGTTTTAACTCATCATCACTAAGATACTGATGTTTAGATGGCTGCCTTTTGCAAATATTTATAAACCTTAATAAGTAGGCCACCGCACGTTTAAGTCTTGAAAAATTCGAAAATCTACAAAAGTCTATAACAGGTTGATTCACCGATGTAACAAGTAAAGAAATCTCCGGACGCACTTCCGGTAGTTTCTCACTAGTTACTGTTGGACTATTAGGCCACTTTGACGAATCATATTTTAAAAAGTCTGGGCCTGACCACCACTGTTCTAAAGAATTTAAAAGACTTACATCGATTCCACGGGATATGTGATCTGCTGGGTTTTGATTGGTAGGAACGTGTCTCCAAGAACATGCACCAGTCTTGTCCAATACCTCAGCAACGCGGTTGCGCACAAAGGGTTGTAACTTGCTTGGTAACATGTTGAGCCAGCCCAACACTACCATCGAGTCAGTCCAAAAAGTGACACTTTTGACTTGAGCTCGGAGTGACTCAATCACCTTTTCGTAAAGACGAACACCAACCAATACAGCACAAAGCTCGAGCCTTGGTATGGTAGTTGGTTTGATTGGGGCCACTCTGCTTTTGGCTGTAAGTAAACGTACCAGTACATTATTATCATCATGTGAACTTCGTACATATAAACATGCACCATAAGCAATTAGTGACGCATCACTAAATATGTGCAGATCTATGTACTTATACAAGTCACATAGTACAATACGTGGAATACGTAATTCATTTAGAATAGGCAAGCTATTCTTTATATCGGTCCATAATTTTAAAAGATCAGGTGGCAACTGATCATCCCAACCCAATTTCAGAATCCATAATTTTTGAATTATCATTTTCATAACGATAATGCACGGGGCCAAGAGACCCAGCGGATCAAAAATTTGAGAAATAGTAGAAAGTATTCCACGTTTTGTTATTGGGCTGGAAATATCAGAGTTAATTATAAAACACAGCACATCTGAATCAGTCAGCCAACTGAGACCTAAAGTTTTACAGGGTTCTATGGAGCCAATATTTAAATTGAATGAGGAGTGTTCTGTGTTATCAGACACTACATGGTAATCATTAGATTTCCATTTACGTAATGACATTCCAGCTGATGCCAATTCAGCCGTTACCTTCTGACGTATGTCAAGTACCTCCTCAATTGTATCCCCACCAGAGAGCAAGTCATCAACATAAAAATCATGTTTTATTATCGTTGCAATTTTGCTATCAGTACAATCAAGGCCTATCTGACGCAGACACCTCGTAGCAAGGTACGGAGCACTAGCGGTACCATATGTAACCGTATTTAACTGATAGGCTACCATAGGCTTTGAGGGATCCTCACGCCATAAGATCTGCTGCAGATGCCTGTCATCAGGGTGTACAATGACTTGCCTGTACATTTTTTCAACATCTCCTGAAATAACATATTTATATTTCCTAAATCGGAGAAGAATTGACAGCAAGTCATCTTGTACAGTGGGTCCTATCATTTGTAAATGATTAAAGGATGACCCTGAGGTAGTTGGACTACTAGCATTGAACACTACCCTTAGTTTGGTAGTTGTACTGCTCTCGCGCACAACGCCATGGTGAGGAATGAAATATGATACCTTTTGAGGATCAGGTACACACTCAGACATATGTTTTAAAACAGCATACTCTTTCATGAAATCACAGTAACGTATTTTAAATGATGGTTGACTTCCAAACTTGCGCTCTAGAGAGAGGAGACAATGCTTGGCTCGCTGCAGAGAGTCACCTAAGTTATCACATGATTTCTTTAATGGTATTCTCACACAAAAACGGCCGTCTTTAAGACGAGTTGTATTTGTGATAAAGTGCTCTTCACACATCTTTTCTTCTCGAGAATAGACTGATGACTGATGGCCAACTTCTTCGAGCTGCCAAAAACGCATTAAAAGGTTTTGAATGTCATCAGTATTCGAGGTGGTCAGAGAACTATTATTATTCTTATTAATATTTGCAAAATTGCAAATTATAGGAGACGATTGAGATAGTTGATTACTATTTAACATAGGGCCTGAAGCTATCCAACCAAGTCTCGTTTCGAATAGTACCGGCTTACCTATACCGAGGTTAATTCTTTGTGTACCCAGTAGATCCCAGAACACATCTGCACCTATAATCAAATCGACCGAGGCAGGGGTATAAAAGTGCGGATCAGCCAGACACAAATCACTCGGAATATTTAAATTACTAAGATTTAATTGACGGCAAGGTACTTCATCAGTTATAGAAGGTAAAATAAAACAGTAAATGTTTGTAGAAAAATTTTCATTTAAAGATTTAATTGAGACACAACACATTTTACTTATAGGTGAGGTAGAATTATTAATACCCATCAGTGACTCGTTAACTTGAATGGTTGGTAAATTCAATAAATTATAGAATTTTTCTGTTATGAGGCAAGATGTACTCCCACTGTCGAGAATAGCGCGACATAGATATTCCCGGTTATTTCTATCATAAATTTTTATTAATGATGTGGCTAAAAGAACCTGACATTTATTGTGTACAAATGTCGTAACTCGTGCAGACAATGTGACGTTACTGTTGGGCGACTGATCACTATCCTTACCAGTGACATCGCTGTCAACAACAGAAGTCACAGGTTTTAATGTCGATTTAACTTTAGTATCCACATGAACAAGTGTGTTGTGCTTGCGTTTACACACTTTGCAACCACTTGATTTGCAATGGTTAGCATAATGGCCAGTACGGAAGCAATTAAAACATACTTTATATTGGGGTAACAATTCTAACCTCTGTTCATTACTAAGTCCCAAGAATTGTGAACAGTTAATGAGACTATGTTCACCTCGACATTTGGGACATTGTTTTGATGAGCTAGTACCGCTATTTGTTGACTGACTACTTGGCGTACTGGTAACAGATACCATGCTTTTAATTTTATTATTAGTTTTAGGATAAGTTGTATTATTCTGTGACATTTCTAAGGTTTCTAACAAGTCGGCACGTTTTCGAATAAATTCAAGAAACATCTTTAATGTAATTGACTTACCGTTGTCCAGATTACCTCTAAATTCTTCCCATTCACGATAAGTTTTTGAATCTAATTTATTCGTCACAATATAAATTAACAGTGTGTCCCAATATTTTGTTGGTTCCCCTAATGACTCCAAAGAACGCAAGTTTTTATTAACAATATCGATGGTTCGTTTTAAAGTGAAAGATGATTCCTTTTTTATTTTCTCAATATTAAATAATGCAGATACGTGATTCTGAATCAAAAGACGTTTATTATCAAACCTTTCGCACAATATCTTCCATGCGACAGGATAATTGATTGCAGAAAATTCTATGGATTGTATAACCACAGCAGCTGAACCCTCGAGAGAGGTCCTTAGATAGTGGAACTTGTTTACGTCATCCATCTCATCATTAGAGTGTATCAAACTAGAGAATGTGTCTCGAAACTCCAACCAATTTTCAAAAGAACCGTTGAATTTTGGCAGTTGTATGGTAGGTAATTTAACGAGCCTATGATTATGAATTCGTGATGAACCTTTATCACTCCCCGGAAACTCATCGGTGTTTGATTTTACGTTTCGTGACAACAAGTTTTGAGCTTTAGAAAACAACTTATAATATGTAGACTCAAAGTCGTTTCGTTCCGATATTTGAGTATTGACGTCATCCACTAAACACTCTAATTTTAATTGAACCTCGTCGTATTGAGTAAATAAATTTTCCATCTTACCTAGGCGTAGTTGCAATTCGCTAACCTGTGACGGATTTAACGAATCTTCCAAACTGTTTAAATAATTTGAAAACGCAGTCAAACGTCCCTTATAACTTGCCCGTCTTTTGGTTAACTCCTTCTCCTCTTTGTCAGTCATTCTGGGAAACCGGTTCTTTACTGAAATATACCGAAATAACAAATTAATAACGCACGAAATAACAATACAATAACAGCATACAATCCGTCTTACAGCTGGAATAAAAACAATTTAAAGTACAAGTTAACATCTACCTCTCAGATTGTTTAATACCTTTTACACAAAAAATTCAAAGGAAACTACAACATAATTAATGGTATATTTATGACAAAATAACCTTAGTTCCTGCTCAATTATTATAACAATGTAATCGGTTAACTGCAGAAAATAATTATCTGGTTGTAACAATCGATAAAATGAATGAAGTAGGTACTGACCTTAACAAATTGTTGAAACTTACTCAACGTTTTACCTTAAACAAACCTAATTTAGAATACTGGGTGTTGCTAATTATGATGATGAACACTGAACACCGTATCCAACAATCCAGGATCTCAAATATTCCTTGATGTTCACGTCGAACTTAGTGATGACCTTTGTACCCCGTACAAAGTGGCTTCGTCCAATATTCAATTTAGTAATCCCAGTATAAATCCGTGATTTTTCTTATTTTCGCTGATTACTGTATAGCTTTCTTCTATAATCCGTGTCGTAGGGCCATGTTCGGGATTATTAGGTTTAGTTTTTAAATAAAATATTCCAGCAACGTTGTAATGCTTGTATTCCGTGCGAATTATAGAGGAGAACAAAAAAAATAATAACTAGGCGGTATACATAAATCGTTTGATAAAAACTGAAAGTTTGCTGATGCAATAAGACACGTGGTGTGAACTGCTTGCTATTAAAAAGTAGTAGGCGCTTTGCACTACGTAAATCATCTATTTCTAAACACACCCCTCTTCACCCCCTTAGAGGAGGATTTTCGCAAAATCCCGTCTTATTGCCACTCTACATGGTAGACTGCAACTGCTGTCCAAAATTCAAGTTTCTGCGTTTAGCGGTTTCGGCTGTAGTCGAGTCAAAATAAAAAACCCTGTTCTTTTATATATATAGATTTTTAGGCTATGTGAGTCCATCGATGGCTTGTGGCAAGTATACAAGTGGCAATCGATAAACGTTAACGCTTAGTAGTCGTTAATAGATTCTCAACTTAAAATCTACAGAATAAAGTAAAAATCTGTTTAAGACTATTGAGCGTTTATGTTTATCGTAAGTTAAGGTTGCCAGTTTCTACACTCCCGCAATTTATTTCAGAAGTTACATGAAGAAGTTGACGGAAGAATGCTGCGGGTGCGAGGAAGGCATCCGACTGCTTCAGTTCCTGTGCTGGGAGCACGCGGGCTGGTCGCGCATCGCGCTGGCCGAGCTACTGTGGCAGATGGCGTATGCGTACTGTCACGAACTGCGCCGACACTCCGACGCTCTCACTGCCTTGTTGCTCATGGAGGATAGTTGGCAGCAGCATCGGATACATAATGTTATTAAGGTAAGGCGTGCTAATTTTTGTTGGCAAAATAGATTCTTTGTTTTGGGTACCTATGGCAAGGGCTTCGGCGGCATAATCAATAACACAAAAAAAAAATGTCTGAAAGTTAGATTTTCATTTAAAATATATTTCTTCCGTAGTTTATCTATTGTTACGTAAACTAAAATTGATGAAGATACTACGCTTCTAAAAATCACGTCACAAGCACCCACTCCGGAATAAAAAAAAATCGTGTCTGTTGTTTTTTAATTCTCTAACTAATGGACAAAACAGCTATAAAAATATGACTTGTAAATATTTATGCTGTAAAACACTTTATTGTCGGTCGTGGCTTTGACGTTTTCTTTGTGTAGTTTATCCATTTAACCGCACGAATCGTATACAACGTGTAACGTTAATAGCGCAAAACCTCTCGTGGGGTAACTCAGCCCATGTTACTGAACAATGTTCGTTCTAAAACTTTTGTTGTATATGCGACAAATATTACCGTGGACCTACCGTCCGTGTCGTATTTATGCGACAGAGATTTTGGTTGTTTTGATCGATTTTATTGTGTATATCTGTTCTATATTTCTCTATTTATGTAGATAGACAGATAGAATACTTTTTATTGTACACCATGATATTTAACAAAGCGTAGCTTAAAAGGAGCAGAAAGAGAGGAGAAGAGGAAAGAAGGATTCATAGCCGCGCGCTAGGGGCACGGCAAATTGAAATTTAGCCGCGCGGTTGAAAGGTTAATAGCATTTAAACCCTTCTTGTATCAAATATCGAAGATTCTGAATCGATGATTTTGTCTCAATCTAGTTTGTGTAGTAATGAGCTTAACACCATTCGCAGGGCGTGTCAGACGAGCGGCCGGGCCTGCTGGAGACGGCGGCGCGCGCGCGCGGTCACTACCAGAAGCGCGCGTACGCCTGCGTCAAGCTGCTGGTGGGCGTCATGTGCCGCGCGCCCGCCGCCGTGCGCGCCGTGCACGCGCAGCACGACGCGCGCCGCCGCTGGCGACAGCTGCTGGCCTGGCTGCAGGACGAGCTCGACCGCGTAACTACTGCCAACTATATACAGATACACCATACACACTCTGTTGGAATCCCAACACTAAACTTACTTTCATTACTCGATTAAAGACGTTCACATCCCTAACGTATCACTAAGCGCATCGTCGCATTAACATAAAGTCAGTAGCAATCTAGCCATTGCGCAGGCCACCACGAATGAAACATATAGTACCGTACCAGGAATGTGTGTCCGCAGCTATTAAAGTGCCTTTAATTTTACAAGAGTGCGTTTATTACATGGCTCCTACTCCTCAACAAACTCTCTAGGCGCTGGCCACATAGAAAAGACGTAAGACGCAGACGGGGCGGATTTGTCTCTACAGCGTCCCTTTCATACAACATGTACAGAAGCGTCGCGACGTAAAACATATAGTAGAGTCGCGTCGAGGGCGCAGCGCTCCTACATCTGCGCCTGTCCGCGGCGCGTCCTCGTCTCACGTCTCTTCTGTTTAGCCTGCGCCCCACACCACAAGTCTTCACTGCTCAATTGAGTGAATCCCAGTGATAGACGTCTCTGTGTTGGCCTTGTTTTGTTTCCAGTTTGATAGGAGAAAAGTGGGAGTCGATTCATGATAGTTAAATTCATTCTTCATAACTTCGTCGACTTTTATTGTGGTCGCTGCTTCACATAGTTCCAGTGGTTTGGGAATAGTGGGGTATACGGTCTTAAAAGAAACCTTTCACAGACATTTTACCAGCAACAATGTACAATCGACAAAGTTGAATTATGACCCACCATAAGCTTATTTTCCTACAGACATTCAAATACAATAAGGTCCACATTCGCGTAAACATACATATCCATGGCAACGACTTTGAGCTTTGTCAATTTGACGGATTCAAACGATTTTTTGTCAAAATGGGTCATGCTTCAACTTTGTCGATTGTACATTGTACAGCAGTAAACTAATCCAATAACCATATCAGAACAACATCAAAGATCAAAAGTTTGACATACCTGTCTTTAACAAAAATCTTTTTGCAAAAGCAATTATCAAATCAGTCTTAAGAGCGTATATTCCGAAAGCTGGCAACGTCGCAAATGGTTGTCAAATATTAACAAGTTTTAATTAATTTAGCATTGTTACTGTATGAAAATAAGAAATATGGCTCTGTAGTGCACTACAAAATTGATAAGGGAATGCAATAATTAATATCGTAACACCGAATATATAGTTTTAGATGTAAAAAAAGCACTTGGAAGCTTTCCAAATGCCTTTTATACACCTGAAACGGTTACAACATCAAATTCAGTGTTTTAATTGCATTCCTATATCATTTTTTTAGTGCACTACAGAGCGATATTTCTTGTTTTCATACAGAAAATTTGCCAAATTAGTTAAAACTTGTAAATATTTGACAACTGTTTGCGACGTTGCCAACTTTCAGAATATGCAGCCTTAAGTATATGATCATTAATTCATTCCAAACAAGAATGATTAGGAGTTAACTAGCGAGAATGCTTTCAGAAGTATGGCCCCGGCGGTTACGGCTCGTACGGCACGTGGTCCCCGCCCGGCACTTCCAACGAGACCTCTAGTGGATATTTCCTCGAGCGCAGCAATTCAGCAAGGAAAACACTCGAAAAGTAAGTCCAATATCCTTTCTCCTCTAATTATCGTCGAACTACTGTCAAAAAGTCGAATGGAAATTCCAGGGATGACAAACGAAGAGAAGAAATAGATTCTATGAATAATGCGAACTTCTGTCGTAGGGCTTATCAACTTTGCCCTGAAGAAGAAGATGAAGAGGAGGAAGAAGGTCGGGAGGGCGCCGAGGGCTCCGGCTCGGGCGACGCGGCCGACGACAGCGCCGACGAGGACGAGCCGCCCGACGACGACCCGCCCGCGCGCCGCCTCACGCTGGCCCCGCCCGGGCCCGAGCCCGCCCCGCCCGGGCCCGGGCCCGAACCCGCGCCGCCCGCGCCCGAGCCCGCCCAAGACCCAAGCCCGCCGCTGTGAACGCGTCTCTAGTCCCTGCCCCGCGATTACTTATTTATACTTACATGTTCCGCTTTAAAAGTACCATAGTATTTATTATTCGCCGTTAGGATTCGTCGTAGTGCTCTCTCGGCGGTCGAATTTTTCGGTCGTTCCGCTTCGTGCCGAAGGTTTGCGTCCCGCGGCCCGCGCTCGCCGTCCGGTGCGAGCGCCTCGTTATGCGACGTATTTGCACGGACTGACGGTCAGTTCGGAATGTAGTTTGGTCCCCAAATATTTAATCTTTTTAAGTTCACCGACACGACGAGAAGCAATCTCCTCTTAGACGTAAGTATGTTTATCCGTGCAAAAGCAACTGAAAATGAGTTGTGAAGTTGCGACATGTTCTTTTCATAAACTGCGAGACCGACTTTGTAAACTTATCTATATGAAATGAACAATATTTGAAGTAATGCTTTTATTAAAATAGTTCATCTGATGCATTTTAAAATAGTGATAGATAGCAGTTTTTACTTTTTAGTTCAGGGAAGTTAACATGAATTAGGAGAAATCTTTGCAGTACATAATTTAAATCGTGGCATAACAAAATATAAGGCTAGGTGCTATCTACTAGAATCACGTGGTTGATTTGGTTGTGCTCGTTCGCTTATTGACTTGTGTCGTGCGTTTTTGTTACCTTTTGACGTTCAATAATTTTAAATATGAGTGCAGTACTATCAAATTGAAAGCTTAAAATAGTTCCTGCATTTATAAGTTAAATTTTATATAATTATAAATTGTTTCAAGTTGTAAACATTGCCGTATATAATGTTCTAGTGATATAGTAACACATTTGAATGACTTATTGATTGATTGGAAAAGGTACACCGATCAAGAACTACAAGTATGACGTAATATCAGCTGATTCCACATGTAAATGGAAGTGTGCGTTTTGATCACGTGATCCTCGGCGTTTATTTTGCATTCATAGGAAAGATGTGTGTGTGCATGTTTCGTGTCATATCCCACAGTGACTACACAAGTAGTACAAGAACGATAACACACTATTACGACAAAAAAATAATTTGTTTACCGGTCAATTAAACTAAAATTAAATAACTGATACACATCTCATGTTATGGTCGAACCTATTGAATATTTGGCAAAGCTCAAATAATTTACAAAACAGAAATTCGTAATAGACATCAATATTTAGGGACCGAGTTCATCGCAACCTGCTTCACTGATAAATGTTGTTAAAAACAACGTATTCAACAGTCATTTTATATTAGGTAAGAACTAGGAGAGCTTCAAAACTGAGTCATGTTTTAAAATAATTGTGTACACAATGTTTATGAGTGAAGTAAAATTTTATGTACATAGTAAAACAATACAAAATATCGAGGCCAGAGAACACATATTGGCCTAACTCTGACTATGTAAACAATGTTTAATATTTCAGTTTTTATTTGCTAGATGTATTATTATAATAAAATAAACCTAGTTTTAATTCAGTGGAAAGTGTAGATATAGGTATTAACGACTAGTCTAACAGGAAAATGTTGCCACTATGTCAATGTTCTGCTTTGTAATATAATGTTATTTATTTTTATATTTCACGACGGTTGTATAATATTTTCTTTTTTTTCTAGTGGTAAAATTGTTGTAACATCCAGGCTATCAGGCGACGCAGACGCTCCGACGCGCGTGCGCGCTCGCTGGTGTGCGTGCGCGCACGTCGCGGTCGTACGCCCCTTTCATAGTCACTTGTAGCCATTAACGTTTGCACTTCGCATTCTAGTATTTTACAAATATAAAACCACCGTGATATTCTGTGAGTATTTATTTTATCACATTACTTTTAACATTAATGAATCTTCAAATTTTGGTCGCATTGACCATGTGCCTTATTTTAATTTAATTTGCTCAATGCTTACACCTGATAGTCTGTATATTGATCTATTAACAAGTTTTAATTTAAAAGACTGTTATGTCATTCATTTTGCATGTAAACATAATTTCGATAAATAATTAAATAACAAAGTATTTACACAATGTGATAAAAATAGAATTTAAATTTTATTGCTTACGGAAACACCAAGCATTGTTGATATGCTAAAGTGAATGATGTCAAGTCGTGATTTTATTTTGGCTTTAAAATTTTAAAAGTCGCTTTGTATCATGGTTTTTATAAGTAAAAACAAACATCCAAAATCACAAGAGTTGTAATGA
This sequence comes from Agrotis clavis, assembly GCA_954870645.1. Taxonomy (NCBI): domain Eukaryota; kingdom Metazoa; phylum Arthropoda; class Insecta; order Lepidoptera; family Noctuidae; genus Agrotis; species Agrotis clavis. The sequence goes on along the minus strand of OX940919.1, from coordinate 13,135,023 downwards.
TGAGATAGTACAGAATAGCATTGTGAATAATTAGATACCTGGTCGATAAAACGCTGATTGTTGTTAATGTTATTACCAAAGATGGAGTTATAGATAGAGGGAATATGGTGGCCCTTTTCTTAATAGCTTAATAATTGAAATGTTTTGTATCTTTTATAAAATGCAAAGTTAACGATATTATGTTGAAACGAGATAAAATGTGATTGATCTTAGATAGGTGAACCGCTATGATTCGTGTTTAGAAACAAATGAATCTATAATACTGGTAACTATTCACATATGTGTAGCAGATGTATGATTCTCGGAGCCAGTTTCGAAATCTTGTAAATATCATCAACCGGCAAAGTCAAACTCAACATGAACTTCATACTATTTTATATTCACGAAATTCGTAAATAGATCTTAACATAAATAGCAGTGGGTTCACAAACAAATAAGTTTAAAAATGAAATGCAATTTGTTTTTTAATATTGAAAATTTTGTAATGTAGCGTATTTATAAACATGACATAATACACACCAATAAATTGGGCAGATATGTTGGATTTATTCACTGTAATTCAACTCGTACAGTTTTCACAATAGTGTAAAATGTTTATTGATAGAATTATTGTAAGATCAGTTGAGTTTTGTATAACATTTCTATGGCAAATATAACGAAATGGCATTTGAAGATTATACAAGAATGCTCAAAAAAGCATTCATACAGATACTATACTATTAAAATCAAGAAATAAATTCATAAAATCTTTTTGAGAGTTTTAATTCATTCTCTATAGCATAGACTCCATTGCCCATAATTTAAACAATATGTTAAGATCGTCCCAATCAATCATGATTATCGAAAGTGCTGCAATAGTCTATCATTTTTCTGATTTGGAAAATGCATACTTCCTACATTGCTTATAAGGTTCAGTTTGAACTACAACTTCCAAATGGATGACGTTTGTATCAAAACAAACAAACAAACGTCATCCATTTGGAAGTTGTAGCTTATAGTTGCTTTTGGAATGACTAGCATCAACTAGTCATTCCAAAAGCAACAAATATTTTATAGAGGAAAACTTTGTTTGATATGAATAGGCTCAAAAACTACTGATCCGATTTCAAAAATTGTTTCACCAGTTGAAAGCTGCTTTGGTCCTATGTGACATAGGGAATAAGGGGGGGTGCGAGCGAAGCCGCTGGGAAAAGCTAGTTTGATAAATAAAGTCGGCATTGGTTCGTGTTGAAATACCGTCAATTAGAAACGAAGTTAAGGCGAAAGCATACGCCAAACTACAAAATTGACCTCTCTTTGAAAGACTACTACTACTAGACGGATGGACCAAATAATATAAAAAAAATACTTAATACGCATAACATACTTGACTTTAAATTTTAAGTTTAATTTTTTTATTATCTTTTATAATTTAGTCAGAAAAAAATCGAATATAACCTCATTATATTTGCAATCATTTGCTTACTGCTTTCAAACGACTGAAGCGATTTAAATATTTTTTTCACAATATTATAGACAATTTATTGCTTTATTAAATTTAAGTTCAACATTTCACAAAATTATTATTTAAATCAATAATACCATATTATTACAGTCGCGCCCGGCGTTCGCGCTCACTCAGACGCAAAGGCCAGTCTTATCCTAGCGTTCGCACGGGAAGGCTGTGTCGCATGTTAGCGCGCCCCGCTTTATAAAATTTGCGATAAAGAGTAAACAGTGCAGATAGTACGTTTGGTACAGAAGTAAGGTTGAGCTATTTAAAAATCGAACATTTCGTTTGCGCTTGGACATGTAAATATTTTCTTTAATGTACAAATACTATATGAATAATATTATTTAGTAATCATAGACGGCGTAGTTGACGGGTTCTGGTCTAAGCGAACTTATAAAAAAATACTCGAAAAAAAAAGAAATGGAGATATTATATTAAAGTCAATTTCCAATGAAAACAATACAAAAAATGAAACTATGTATTTACATTCTACGTTTGTTAGGGAAATGCAATTTAACGAGTTTTAATTGGTTATTAACATTTGTTTTTAATGATCGAAACAATTCTTTAAGTAAATAAAGATCTTCTATCTCTCTTACGAACTCGCACGCGAAAACAGCCAAACGCGATACGAAACCGATCGCACGGGACGAACAGTTGAGGTATTTTCATCATTAATGAGAGTTAAAAATAAATGTTATAACCAACAATATACATTAAAACAGTTCAAGCAAGTTGTAAAAATATCATTATTTTTACAAAATTTCTGTTGTCGGTAACTTAGTAATTTTGTCGGAAGTTCAGTATTTCTATTTGAGTAATTTTATCGACGATCCAGTTTTTTTAAGGAGAAAATGTTATTTGAACATGCTCTTATTTGTTTGTTGAATTGGATATTTTTTGTTCGATTATGTTTTTTTTTTCGGTAATTCATTATAACGATCGCGCTGGTTAATTAGAATAATAGTCGGACACAGATTGCTGGAGGAATTTGCTTGTTGGAACCAATATTATTTCCCGATAAAAACTAATAGGTAGCGACAGAAATGCTTCCAACGCATCTGCGTCCGGTGATACTCTTTGACAAGCGGGGGAAAGCGCGGGCGCGCGGGGCGGTCAGCGCGGGCGCGCGGGTTTGGTCAGCGCTGGCTGCTTGTTTTGTTCAATGCTCAAGGACGTTGGGGTATCCATTCGCCTTAAGGAGACTTAATTATTGTGGTAGGAAAAAATATATTGGACAAGAACATGGTCGCATTGGCAAAGTTTGACGGAGATGCTGTCAGTTGCAATGAACTTCAGCTTCTTACTAGATTGCAACCAAAACTTTAAAAAGGCATTCCATGGCGATAAACCACATAATTTCCTCAGATCAAACAGGTCAAGGTAATAGAAAAATCCACCAACTATTCGTAGAGTTTGACGACTTGTTTAATGACCTGTGCCCTAACAACACTTATATAGATAAGATGAACGGCGTGTTATCATTTGCACGCATTTGACGGCAAGTAATGGTCAAGTTAAGTCCTCGTGTACATTCATTATAAATAGCAAATTACTTCCCTAAAACAATGGAGAGATATGTAAGTGTGAAGGATATCGAAGAAGCAGCTTTGTCGATATTACCGAAGCCAGCTCGCGACTACTATAAAAGCGGTGCAACGGATGAACAAACTTTAGCTGAGAATAAACTTGCTTTTCAAAGGTATGTATATTTTCTCTTGTATTTTTTGTAAGGTGATACATTTTTTAACCGACTTCAAAAGAAGTAGGTTCTCAGTTCGACCTGTATGTATGTATGTTTGTCCGCGATTATCTCGAATTTGGCTGAACCGATTTTGATGCGGTTTTCAGAAAAGTCTTCGTTACATTCTGGAGGTTAAAAGGTTAAGGCTAGTATATAATATTAATGGATATCCCGTGACGTTGCCCTCACAGATCCGTTTTTGTTCTCGTCGTCTTTGAAAACCTACAATCCAAGTATTGTAGATTTTCAAAGACGCCGATTATACTCGTACGAAGATTTTTGTTCTTGAACATCTCAACTTAAAAGTGTAAAATAACTTTTCTTTCGGAAGTCGGTGGCCGTAGTCAATAAAATAAAAAAAACAAAGCTACTGACTTCCGAAAGAAAAAGTTACTTTACACTTTTTTGTTTTTGGGTTTGAAGTCGCTTCCTTTTTTTCAAAAAGTTTTTTTTTTATTTTATCTCTGGGTCGAGAAGAGGAAGATTTTACATTGAAAATTTGTGCAATGTAACCTACTTTTTCTCAATAGCCTTAAAGCGGTTTTTTTTTTTCTCACAGATTGCGGATTCGTCCAAAGTGTCTCATAGGAGTAAGTCATTGTGATCTTCGTACCAAGGTATTAGGCTACGATGTCTCCCTTCCCGTCGGCATATCACCGACTGCTATGCAACGGATGGCTCACCCTGAGGGCGAACTAGCTAATGCAAGAGGTACGCATACTTACCACAAACATATAATTTCTACAATATACTACATAATTATTGATTGTTTTATATTATTATTTTATGATTTAGCTGCACAAGCTGAGAAGACTATTTTCACACTCAGCACTATCGCTACAAGTTCCATAGAAGAAGTAGCTGAGGCTGCACCTGATGCCATAAAATGGTTCCAGTTGTACATTTATAATGACAGGTATCTGTTACTACCCTTATATGTAAGTACCTATACAAATGAGAAAGTATATGTGCGCAAAATTCTCAGAGTATTATGATTTATTTTCAGGGAAGTAACTAGAAATTTAGTTCTTAGAGCGGAGAAGGCAGGTTTCAAAGCAATAGCGCTCACCGTTGATACTCCACTGTTCGGGATACGACGCGCAGACGTACGAAACAAGTTTACTCTGCCGCCACATTTGAAGTAATATAAGAATAAAAAAATAATACATAAGACAGAAGAATGGAAAAACAAGAAAATATTTAATGTAACTTTTTTACAGGCTTGCTAACTTCGAAGGCATCTTATCTACCAAGATACGCGGCACAGAAAGTGGCAGCGGTTTAAATAATTACGTCGAGAATTTATTCGACAGATCATTGACATGGGAAGAAGTGAAATGGTTGAAAAGGTACTTAATATAATTTCAGATTTAAATCTGTTGATAACATTTCATATGACTGGTTTATTAATGTGTTTTTCCATTGACAGCGTTACGACACTGCCGATTATAGCCAAAGGCATTCTTCGTGGAGACGATGCAGTGAAAGCAGTCCAAGCTGGCTGTTCAGCAATTTTAGTTTCGAACCATGGAGCGAGACAATTGGACGGCGTTCCTGCTTCGGTAAACAAAGTTCTATACGTAGATAATATATAGTTTACCAGCACCATTTTAGTCACTAGATAAAGTTCAAATTGGAACTGGATATACTTAACCCAGGCTCTTATAATAATAACTTAAGTTTATCCAACTCTTTAGATTGAAGCGTTACCCGAAATCGTGGAGGCTGTAAGAAACTACAATGTCGAGGTCTATATGGACGGTGGAGTGTCAACGGGAACTGACGTGTACAAAGCCTTAGCACTCGGAGCCAAAATGGTGAGTTCCTACGTCACTACGGATTACATGAATTCTACGATTACGGAATTACGAATTTACTTTCAAAACACTATTTTTGGGAGAAAATCAGTATAAAATTGTCTGTGTATGTAATTTTTCAATTATTTGCGAATAGGTCTTCGTAGGCCGTCCTGCCCTGTGGGGCCTAACCGTTGGAGGACAAGCTGGTGTCCAGAGAATGCTCAATATTTTCCGGACTGAGTTGGAGTACACCTTCCAAATAGCAGGTACCTATTCCACCTTATTTTTTAAGCATACTTAAACTATACCCCTTTTTTTTTTTTTTTTTTTTTTTAGGTGGTAAAATCATCAAATGAGTTCTCCCGCCCTGGGTGGGGCGGAAGGGACTGTCAGACTCTTACTGACTAAAATCCACCCGTGTTCCTTCCTATACCCTTTACGTTCCGGGGCCACGGTAACCTGGGTTAAGAAAAAACCCGCGACCCCAGCAGGCATTTGGCGCGAAACACGACGCGCCACCGACCCGGGCTTGGTCCTTGGTCGGACGGCGAGCTACCCATAACTCACCGTCCGCAAGCCCGCTCCACCGCTGTGCCCTCTGCTAATCAGAGGGACACGCGTTGGAGCGTCCACACGACAGGCTATTCGCATACGGGCAAAGAGACCCCTTAGGCACACAGTGCCTAAGGAAGAGTTTTTGCCCGCATCCCAGGGTGCACCGGCCCGAAAAACTGGTCTTCCCCCCGGACGTATCCGAGAGGGAACTCCAGTCCACGGGCGCACGTGGAGGTTTCCTGTCATAGCACCCCAAACTATACCCCTTACATTTTCAATTGATTGTAATTTGGGAACGGATTATGATTTACTTAAAACATACATGATATAGCAGGATCTACGTCCTTTGCGATTTGCAGATGTCTGCCATTCTTAAAAAAAAATCCATTTTGTTCTCCCAGGGACTCCAACTGTTGCTGCTATCACAAGAGATATGGTTCGCCATGAATCGACCTACTGTAAACTATGAGACGAACGCGGCCGCGTTATTACATAATGTTATCATGTAATTATGTTATGTTATTTATTTAAGATAATATATAATGACCATGAATAATTATCTTGTTTTTTTTTGTATCGGGAAAAAATGTTTTGGTGGTCACTAATCTCATGGTAGTTTTAGATGATGCAAAGATATGAAATTGCTTTAACTAAAGTTGAGTAAATGAAATAGAAACATTAACTTTGAAACTTTATTTAACAATTAATTTTCGATACAAATTATAGAGAATGGCTGGTGTCATGTAATTTTCATTTGGCCACATTGTTCGAGATATTTTCTGAAACGAAGTTTAAAACTTTTAGTATACCTATCATCATATTTATATCAAAAACTGACGCTAACTATCAAAAGCCTAAAAATAACAAAATAAACCAACAACCAACCAAAGTAAAATGAGGTACCTTGAAGTTACATCCATATAAGTTAATTCCTAGTTTAAGTTTTCTAATAGTCTGCTTCAAGTGTTCGTCGCTAACTAACTTGCGTCTAAGAGCGATCGTATTATTGCAGGTGTTACAGAAGTTGCTCATCTCCATGCTAAAATCGTCTTCTTCCTTTGGCTTTCTGTCAACTAGACCTTCGCCAGAATTATTAGCGCATTTATTTTTTAAAGCAGCATCTCTTTTACGCATATAGTTGGTGAAACTGTAATTACACGACAAAGTGTCCTGGTTTGGAGTCTTATCCAAACTATCACTTTCGGTATCATGCAAATCACTCGTAGGTCTAAATATGTTCTTTACGGTTTTAACAAGAGCAGTGCAAGACGTGTTGATAGCGTCAAAGAATCGCCCACTAAATGACTTGTGTTTGATATCCTTATCTATTTTTTTACTTCTCTCTAAACGTTTTGACAACTTCTTTTTCTCTAGCTGCCGCTTTTTCTTCTGGTTTCTGACAGACTTTTGAATAGATCTAATTGAGTAATTATTTGATGAACACTGGTTTTCATAACTGGAGTATTGATACTTCATGACATTTTTCTTAGGAGTGGAGGTGAATTGTGGATTGAAATCGTCTGTGGCAAGAGTGATATGGTGACTTTCGTCTATTTCCATTAAGGATTCATACACAGTATTCTTTCTCACTCTATTTTCATTAGTCTGAAATGTTGTTTGCAAACTTTCGGGCAATACATCAGCTGTGACAAAATTCTTTGCAATCTGTTTTTTTTTGAGATTTTGTTGTCGTAGAAATGAAAAGGATAGTTCATAGGGGTTATTATGTGGTACAATATCATGCTGAATTGTAGTTACTTTATTGTTTCTCCCGTTAAACTTGTAAGAATTTTGAGCAGTCATCCTGAATGTATTTCTTTGCGATATTTCATTAAATGGGGTTCTTGACGCGTAGTTGACTGTATTCTTTTGATTATTGTTCGTCAATATTTCAGGTGGAAAGAAAGCTTTCAAATTATTGAATTCTTTCTGTGCACCACACTGAAGTATCTCCTTCATAACACCTTGAAAGAATTTGGTGGTATCCGCACTGCTTTCTTTTTGTCTGTTTTGGTCAGCAGGATGCAATTTAGCTAGTAGAGATTCATTGAGTTTATTGTTTTCCCTTTGTTCTTCTTTAACCTTTGGATTTTCAGATGACGCGAGTCTTGCAGCATTATTTGCCAAAATTGGATGATTTTTGCCTTCAACTCTCGACGTATGGTATAAGACTATTGTAGCCCATTGACCTAACTGTTAAAAGAAAAACCTTTAGTACAAAACAGGACTGACTAAATTAATAGAAAAGACAGTTTCATTATAGGATTACCTGTGACTGCGGTCCATACATCTGCAAGAAGTCTCGTAAATGTCTACAAGTGTCGGTGTTGGCAATAAGTGCCGCTGCTTCTGTAGAACTTTGTACTATTGTGGCTAGAAGTTGCAGGCAGATGTCATGTTGCAGGAATTCCCTACAAGATAAATGGTTCATATAGTATTACTAGCACTTTGCCCTCGACTTCGTCTGCGAGTGTTTCTAACTTCGAACTCAGTGAATTTAATTCCCGCTCACCCTCCATACAGGATACTTTTGGAAAATCTAAAAATGCTCTAGTAGTTTCGGAGCCTATTCGATACAAACAAACAATCAATGGTAGTAGACAACTGATTTTCCGATTTTCACCCCGTTAGGGGTTCATTTTTGAAATATAAATAAATAGGCAACCTTTATTTATTCGATTGAGAGATAATTTATGCGCAGTTTTGAGTTTATCGAAGCAAGCAGTAAAATCCTTCCCTTAAAACTTAATCACCTTTTTACCAATTTAGGGGGTGATTTTAGAAAAACCCAAAAGTGGAGGGTGTTATAAAAAATATTAATTACTATCTTTTTTATTTACTTGTACTCGTATTCGTACCAAGTTTCTAGTTTATAAACCCAAGGAATAAGATTTTACATACAAAGGTTTTCACCCCCTTAAAGGTGGATTCTCGCAAAATCCCTTTTTAGTGCTCACCCACATAATAAATTGCAACTACCGACCAAAAATTAGGTTCAACGTTTAGCGGTTAAAGATCCTCCCCTTTAAACTTAAATACCCCTTTTCACTAAGTTGGGGGTGATTTTCGAAAAATCCAAAAACACGTGTTTAATTATTTCTGATCTAGTATACAAATACTGATTTTCACATTAATCAACTCACGCGTTATGATTTTCCCATACAAACTTTAACAACGCCTAGATTATGAATGGAGGGTAGTTTTAAAAAAATAATAGAGCCAATCTTTTTTATTTATGTACTTGTGTTCTTATTTGTGGCCAAGTTTCAAATTTATAAACCCAAGGAATAAGATTTTTCATACAAACGTTTTCACCTCTCTCTCTCTTAGAGGAGGACTTTCGCAAAATCCCGTCTTATTGCTTCCCTACATGGTAAACTGCTTAACTGCTGTCCAAAATTCAAGTTACTGCACTTAGCGGTTTCGGCTGTAGTCGAGTTTTAATAAAAAAAAAACCCTGTTGTTTTCCAGGTCCATTGTCCAATTGTGAAAAGTGAAAGAAGCCATCGTTGATAAATGTATTGTCTAATATGAAAAGAGACACTATTCTATTAACTTATTCTTACCTTTGAAACAGCTCCATTCCATTACATTCTAGGAATAGCGCTATGTTGCGATTATGCTGCTGTAGTAGGCTCTGCAGAACCAACAGCACCTCGATGTTTCTCTGACTGCATTTCTGGATACACTACAAACAGATTATGGCTTTAAAATGTAAAAGAAACTTAGTTATGATAACTGCTCGGGTATGTTTGTTGTTTTTTTTTTTGTAGTTTCTTTCTCATAACGAAAACTTAGCTCACTTACCATTGGAACAAGGTGAGTACAATAGCTTTGATTGGCTTCGACGCCCCGGCACGATTCAGCGAGACATCGGCAGAGCGCACGCCACGCGTCCTGATGCTGAGAATTAGTAAAAGAAAGTAACCACAAATGATCAAGTGCAATCCTAGAATATTATAATCAGCATCTGCCAAGACGGCTACAGCGGATTTCTTTGCCCACTTCCAAGTTCTAATGGAGTCTCGAATTTTCCTGTGTCCCTCATAGAGAGTATACAGGGTGTTTCTTTTAAATTGGCCAAAAGGGAGAAATCCGAATCCATAACAGATACGGGAAAACTTTCTTAGGAACCTTTAAAGTTCGGCCGTTCAGAGAATGCGTTCCTGACAGGTCGCGATTGAACTGACGACGTAACTTTGTAATGGTATTGCAGTTACGATAAAAATATTTTTGCTGGTTGTTTACCGTTTTAACAATTGATGAGCATTAAAACAACATTATTATATCAATAATCAATGAATGTTATAATTTTATGACAAATACATGTACTAACTGATAGGTGTCAGGAACGCATTCTCTGAACGGCCGAACTCTAGCTCTTTTTTGATGTTGACAATTTTGGCGTTTTTATTTTTTTGGTCAAGTGTGAGTTGTCCACAGAAATGAGTGAAATTGGACTTTTTTTTTAGTGCCGTTCGACTCTGTTTCATGTAAGAATCATTTCATTCTATCACAAAAAAAAAATCAGGACGGCGGAAGTTGGTCTTTTGCAAAATATTTTTTATACAAATTGTTTGAACGAAAAAAATTATCACTTTTTTTATGATGTTATTTGATTTAGTGTTATGTGAGGATCATTTTGTTGTATGGGAAGGAAAATATCTGGACAGTAGAAGTTGGTCAAAAGTACAGTCTTAATACAGCCTGTGATACAGGTTTAATGTACCTAGTACAGGCATCGAATGTTTTAGGACTATCAGTATTTTTTACTTTAGGTTTTTTGTATTTTTACTAATGTTTATTTTAATAAAATATTTGATTTGATTTTGATTTAATGACTGGCCTGTTGGTCTAGTGGTTAGTGACCCTGACTGCTATGCCGGAGGTCGTGGGTTCGATTCCCGCCCAGGACAAATGTTTGTGTGATGAGCACGATCATTTGTTCTGTGTCTGGGTGTAATTTATCTATAATATGTATGTATTTAGAAATATATAAGTATGTTTATCAGTTGTCTAGTACCCATAACACAAGCTCTGCTTAGCTTGGGACTAGGTGGCGTTGTGTGATAGTTGTGGAATATATTTTAATATTAATAACAGCATAAAGTTTATCAGTAGTAGTCAGTATTTCATTAGATTTGACCCACTTCTGTTGCCCAGACATTTTCCTTCCCATACAACGAAATGATCCTCACATAACACTAAATCAAATAACATCATAAAAAAATATTAGTAATTTCGTCATTCATAGAATTCAAAAGTCAAAATTTGACCAACTTCCGCCGTCCCGATTTTTGAAGTGAAAACTTCTTTAGCGGCGTTGTACACTTTTTCTGTAATGGGTAAAAAATTTAAAACTCGCGTCAGGGTCACGTGACCGTCAGGGTCACGTGACCGTCAGGGTCACGTGACCCTGATCGAAAATGAGTAAGACGTCATTCAAATTAAAAATAAAACATAGTAACAAAAAAGTTTTCACTTCTACCGGCACTCCTGGAGTGCAACCTTTTTTTTCTTCCGATACAATGAAATGATCCTTACATGAAACAGAGTCGAACGGCATTAAAAAAAAAATTGGCCATTTTCACCCATTTCTGTGGACAACTCACACGACCAAAAAATAAAAAACGCCAAAATTTTCAACATCAAAAAAGAGCTAAAGGTTCCTAAGAAAGTTTTCCTGTATCTCTTATGGATTCGGATTTCTCCCTTTTGGTCAATTTAAAAGAAACAACCTGTATACTCACTCACTACATCTTTTGACAGAATGACAGGTACCTATACTGCGCTGTCGCCTTATAAGAAATATTTCGAACCATATTGGCATTGAGTCGCGGGACTGTTTTATCAGTAACCGTGGCCCCGGATCATAAAGGTCTATTGAAGGACATCGTTAGTCAGTACAAGTCTGACTGTCGCTCCCATCGTGCCCTGGGTGGGAGGACGCATTGGATGATTTTACCAAAAAAAAAAGCCATATTGGCAGTACTTATTAAAACATGGTAAAAGTTCAACTGAATTACCATCATGCAGGTTGTAAAGAGTTCACACATGGTAGCCAAACAACCGCTGCTCCTGATCATGTTTCTTGCATACGAGATAAGGCTGTTTTTCCTATGGCTGTCTTCATCATTGACGTATAAAAGGGCCGAAAGAAAATTAAATGCAACTGTACTTTTTCTTGAAGGACAATTCGTTAATATTTTGCAGATTTTATCGTAAATGGGGTTGTATGTAGTGATTGCTGCAATATTATCATCCTGTAAGATGTATGTTCAGAAAAGAAAATTAAGAAGAAAAATTAAATACATAAACTTACATTGAAATAAATTACATTTAACATTAAATATGCAGATAAGGTGGAGAATAATTTAACTTGTACATCAATATCGGTACTACTATTTAATATTTCCAGCAATCTTGGCAAATTGAAAGGCTTTCCATTTTTCATTGAAGACACCACATCCTGTAATGAAACGCAGTTTTTTTAGGAATAGTTCGATTAAAGGAATACCTACAGTTGCACTGTTCAGGGGATTATAGCCACTTGAAAAGCAATAAATGTTTCTTTCAATATCGCTAAAGTGGCGGTTTTAGATCCCCAGGTTCTCATGATCTAAGTAGAAATGTTCAGATAGATCAAAAAAGTTGCAAATAGGCTGTCGCTTTTGTAACTCCGTAGAAATTAGGCGCAAGTAACGACATTTATGCTCAAGATCGGATCAACAAGGCGTCATAATAAGGATCAAAACTAAAGACTAACGTATGATATTTGACTTACTTTTATTATCGCGTACTGATAACTGTTTTCACTATCCATCGTTTCATTTAACAAGCTAAATCATTACCTTACAACTTTTTTAGGCCAAATCTAATAAGTGTATCCAAGCAATTTATTCAAAAATGTCAATATTGCCGCCAATTATGTTTTTTTTTTCTTCAATGCCCTGTGGGAATTCAAAGTAATCTAGCCCATGCAACCTCAAATATGTTTTTATTGTTTAACATTTTATTTGATAAATTTTATTTTTGACAAATACATAAACATTAATTAAAGTATAAAAATAAGTACTTAATTAAAATAAAACTAAACTATTAGAGAGCATCGAAAAGTTGACGCTTTCAGAGAGCTGGCTTTTTGGTCAAAAGCTTTTTTTTAGCGTGGTAAAATCATCAAATGAGTCCTCCCACCCCGGGCAGGGCGGGACGGAAGGTCAGACTCGTACTGACTAAAATCCACGGTGTCCTTCAATAGCCCTTTATGTTCCGGGGTCACGGTAATAAGATAAGTCCCGCGACCCCGGCAGGCTTTGGCCCTCTAAAGTGGGGCCACGTCATTATGCTGGCGTTTGAAGCGCGCGTGGAACACAACGCGTCGTCGACCCGAGCATGGTTCATGGGCGGACAGCGAATTGCTCTGTACTCGCCGCCCGCATGCCCGCGCCTACGGTGGCCGGAGATCGTCTTGCGACGTCCGTCGCCGTGATATTTTTTATCGTATCCCATTCAGCAAACCTTTTGTTTAATACCCATATCATGGGGGTGCATTTCAAATAGCCAATCCGCCATCTTGAACGTCCGCCATATTGGATTTAAGTCACGTGACTATTTTTTCGTATTCCTGACAGCATGCTAGTTCAATTTTATCTCTCATTCGCGAGCTACCCATGTCACCCCATGTCTATACCTCGTTTTTTAATCTCGTAGACTGAATTGACAGGTGCAAATGGCGAACTGACACGAATTTCAATAGAATTTATGTCAGTTTTGACATTATCATTTGTCAATTTGGTCTACGAGATTAAAAAACAAACTTTAGTAGCGAGGGCTAGGCCATTATCATTTCGACCAATCCTGTGAGCCGTAAACATCGTTGAGACAGAAAAGACCTTGAGTTAGCCAATCACAACGCAGTACCCCGTCCCCCTCGCTTACGTAGTACCTCAGCGAGTTGACAGAATAATTTTTGTTCCTTAGATCGTGCATGCGGAGTCTAGTATTATATCGTCGTTGCTTTGGCGGTACTATCTCTTTTCCACAATTGCCAGTAGATAAATATTGGTAGAAATGGTAGATATAGTTTGGGGCTTATTTAATTTATTTGTAATTTATGATATTTTTAAGCTACAAATAAAATGAGTTTGTAAGATTGTTTAATAATTTTATTTTACTATATTTTTATAATACATAGAAAATAGTAATAATTATTTTTTATTAAAGTTTTATTCATTGTATGATGTGGACTAACTACCACCAAGCTTATAGCTTAGCTATACAAAGAGGTAACGCCACCAATCTCTTGGGCACATTACCAGCTGACAGCGTTGAGGATGAATGACGATGTCCTTTGTAGTTTAGTTTTATTTTAATTTAGTATTTTCATTTGATTAAGGGCTGGTTTTTCAATAGTCAGTTAACCGTTACCTGAGAAATAAAAATAACGGTATGACATATTTTTCATAGATAAGCTGTCAAACCGCCATTTTTACTCCTCAGGGGTGCGTTTAAATCTTCCAGCGATGTTTCGCCGGAAAAAAATTAAACTAGCGAGGGTTCGCTGAACGGAGTCATATCTTTTTGTCAATGTTAGCTGTCAAATTCAATTGACAGCTCAGTTTATTGAACAAATAATCAATTTGCCGGTGTATTATAAATCCATAATCCAAAAATAATATTCACTCTCTAAAATAAAAATAATATTCGTTGTTACGGCAAGAATCGAGCAAAACAACAAAACTTAATGTCAATCTGACAGCAGGATAAAATTTTGCGTGGTAAAAAGGTCGCAAAAATTTATTCCTTTCAGTAAAAACATAGACCAGCGGACGACCGTAAACGGGGCAGATTAAATTTTAATTTGTATAATTTTTCACCTCTCAGTGTACTTAAACGGGCTGTTTGACATTTAGTCAGTATAAATTTAAACTGGATAAAGGATTTAAACGCAGCCCAGTTAACGGTTATCTGACTATTGAAAAACCAGCCCTAAATTATATGTCTTTTGAAAAAAAAACAAGTGATATTTTAAAGTTAGTCACCCAATTTACTATTAGACCCCCTTCGCACGAGCGCTTTTTTACGGGCGTTAAAATGGGAATGCATTTGTTTCGGAGCTTTTTTAACGCCGGCAAAAAAAACAATCGTAAAAATGGTGTCTAACAATTATTTCGTTCAAATAATGCTCAGCCCATGCTCCATCTGAGCCACTAAGTCTATGGTCTAATGGCTTATAGGCCTTGAAGCCATGCGAGAGACATTACAAAATAAAAATCTATGGTTTGTGGGTGCCGCTGATAGATCTGTCCATGGTATAATAATATACTTCGCCAGGTATGGCACTCCGAAACACAGTGGTCACGTGGGTGACACAAGCCTACGTCATCATAGCTATCTGCTGGTTCTCAAACTTTACAGTTTGGGGAAATTTAACCTAATAAAACATTGACCTAATTATTACATTAGGGCTAACTTTTGCACGTGGCTTCCATCCCCTACCTCAGCGTAGTAGATTTTCAGTGACAAAAAGCATTATTTATCCATCCTAGGATAAAAGATAACAAAGAAACTTTTCGACGTTCATAAATAAAAATGTTTGAGTGCCGCTGGTTACACAGTCACTGAGCGAGACAGGCATACGCATAAAACAAGGATAGTGATACACGACAAAATGGCGGCATGACAATGACACAGCCCGTTCCTGTGTTACCAGTAGTGTGTGGTTATAACTCCCTAAGCGCATTTATTACATAAGCGAATACGATAAAACGCTGTGGTTTTATTTAACAATTCTGTTGGTATACGTATTGAATTGTTTCGTTTGCTATGCTAAATACAATTTAAATGTTTTATTTATTTTTTTGACAAAATAAAAGTTGAAAGTGTTTCCTTATTTTCGTATTTTGTTGCAATTAAGTGGCAACTGGAAAGTGACGTCAACATGTGTCACTGCGGGAGTGTCAGGGGTGCGTTTAAATCTTCCGGTGATATTTCGCCGGAAAAAAATTAACTAGCGAGAATTCTCTGAACGGAGTCATAAGTTTCTGTCAATGTTAGCTGTCAAATTCAATTGACAGCTCAGTTTATTCAACAAATAATCAATTTGCCGGTGTAATAGAAATCCATAATCCAAAAATAATATTCACTCTCTAAAATAAAAATAATATTCGTTTTTACGGCAAGAATCGAGCAAAACAACAAAACTTAATGTCAATCTGACAGCAGGATAAAATTTTGCGTGGTAAAAAGGTCGCAAAAATTTATTCCTTTCAGTAAAAACATAGACCAGCCGACGACCGTAAACGGGGCAGATTAAATTTTAATTGGTATCATTTTTCACCTCTCGGTGTACTTAAACGGGATGTTTGACATTTAGTCAGTATAAATTTAAACTGGATAAAGGATTTAAACGCAGCCCTGGGGTGCGTTTAAATCTTCCGGCGATATTTCGCCGGTAAAAAAATAATCTAGCGAGGGTTCGCTGAACGGAGTCATAAGTTTCTGTCAATGTTAGTTGTCAAATTCAATTGACAGCTCAGTTTATTGAACAAATAATCAATTTGCCGGTTTAATTTATATCCATAATCCACAAATAATATTTACTCTCTAATAAAATAAAAATAATATTCGTTTTTACGGCGCGAATCGAGCAAAACAACAAATCTTAATGTCAGTCTGACAGCAGGATAAAATTTTGCGAGGTAAAAAGGTCGCAAAAATTTATTCCATTTAGTAAAAACTTATACCAGCGGACGACCGTAAACGGGGCAGATTAAATTTTAGTTAGCTTCATTTCTCACCTCGCGGTGTACTTAAACGGGGTGTTTGACATTTAGTCAGTATAAATTTAAACTGGTTAAAGGATTTAAACGCAGCCCTGGGGTGCGTTTAAATCTTCCGGCGATGTTTCGCCGGTAAAAAAATAAACTAGCGAGGGTTCGCTGAACGGAGTCATAAGTTTCTGTCAATGTTAGTTGTCAAATTCAATTGACAGCTCAGTTTATTAAACTAATAATCAATTTGCCGGTTTAATAAAAATCCATAATCCACAAATAATATTTACTCTCTAAAATAAAAATAATATTCGTTTTTACGGCGCGAATCGAGCAAAACAACAAAACTTAATGTCAGTCTGACAGCAGGATAAAATTTTGCGTGGTAAAAAGGTCGCAAAAATTTATTCCATTTAGTAAAATCTTATACCAGCGGACGACCGTAAACGGGGCAGATTAAATTTTAGTTAGCTTCATTTTTCACCTCGCGGTGTACTTAAACGGGGTGTTTGATATTTAGTCAGTATAAATTTAAACTGGATAAAGGATTTAAACGCAGCCCTGACCTTGTTTTTTTAGACCATGGATCTGTCAATGTCATTGTTAATTTGTTATAATACCATTTTCATGCCATTTTCCACCGAATTTCTACCACAATATTGATTTCTAGTTGTGTGTTTACTGAAGAAATTAATAAATAGGGATAAAGGTGTGTTAATATGGATGTTGGAGAACTGCTTTCATTTAAGGTATCTAATATTTACCCACAAACAAATCGACTATAAATTTTTCCACATACACTTGTTTTGTTTTGCAAATAAAAACGTAATCAATGCGAAGTGAAGCTATGTTTCAACACCTTTAATATTTATTGTTGATTAACAGCCCACGCCAACACCCAAGAGGCCTAATGAAGATGACAGTGGGGACTCTGATGATGATGGCGCGAAGGCTTCTAAAATGCGGCGAATGGCTAGGTCTAAATCCGACCATCATAAGTTACTATCGCTGAGTACAACCTTGCCAAAGGAACCCTCCATCACTGACAAGGAACGAGAAGATATTCTTCGATTTGTGGAGACTGAAGAAACCGAGGTATGGTATCTCTATGGTCACAGTATCATTGCTTCATAGTGACACTAATAAAATGTTGAATATTACTGTACCTAATTGGATTGTTTCTTTTAGGGCGACATTCTTGATGAAACTGCAGTTAAGAAATTAGTATTGAATTTTGAGAAGAAAACTTTGAGGAACAGAGAGATGAGAATTAAGTTTCCAGATCAACCAGAGAAGTTCATGGACAGTGAAATTGATTTACATGAAGCACTACAGGTATAGTATAAGTGTATAACTTACTAAAAGTATCCCATACCAATATTCTATTGTATTAACATGCCTTAACAATAAACCAACTGGGAATAGTTAAACATTTGCCGTTTTACTACAAAAAAGGTTTTTGTGGTACAACTGTTATTGATTTATAGTATTTAGTAAGGTAGCAAAAGCTTCCTAGAATTAATGTAAAAATTTAATTTAAATTTTAGGAGCTGAGTGCAGTAGCAACAGTACCAGACCAGTACCCATTGCTGGTGGAATTGAAGTGCATCAATTCATTGTTGGAGTTGTTGTCTCATGATAACACAGATATATCTACCAAAGTGGTGCATCTGCTGCAGGTAAAGCTATATTTTTAAATAGTTCTAAGGGAGTGAGGCAGCCTTGAGGAAGTTCAAAAGAGAATAAAATTATTGTAGAAAATGGAAAAAATACAAGTTTCAGTTCAAACAAGTTTGGTGTGTAACCTGTCAATCTGTAAATAAGCAGAGGGACTAAAATGGCCTCTTAGCAATATCCCAAATGATTCACTTTTTGCATTTAGAACAACATCATTGGCTATTTATTCACCAATAATGTTGCTGGAAATGCATGAATCATTTGGAATATTGCTTAAACTGGCCAGTTCAGACCCTCAGTACCATCAACATACAAAAGATTGGCTATAATCTTTTATGCATGTTTTATTGTAGGAATTAACGGATGTGGATATTCTTCATGAGAGTGAGGAGGGTGCTGATGAGCTGATCAATGCCCTGGCAGAAGCTGAAGCCCCAGCCTTACTGCTGCACAACCTCACACGCCTTGATGAAACTGTGCCTGATGAGAGAGATGCTGTACATGATACTCTAGGTATTATTCAAGTGTCCCTTTTTGACTTTATTTAATAGGCAAATTTTTCGACATCTGTATGTCAGGTTTCTTATACTCTAGCTAGGGTAACACCAGGTAATACACCCTAGTTGACAAAACTAGTTGGCGGAGGCCGAGGGCCATGTAGAACGCCAACTGCAGCCACCCTCATGTGTGGTTCCGAGCAGTTAGTTTGAATGCTAAAATGATGGGGTGTTTTGTTAACTAGGGTGTATTACCAAGTTTTCCCCTATACTTAAGACTTTTATAGCTCTCGTTTTTATACCTACATTTTAATTTCACAGGTATCATAGAAAACTTAACAGAATTTAGAACTGAATTAAGTTCAGAAGTTGCTAAACAGGGTTTCATGCAATGGATTCTCAAAAGACTGAAGGTATGACATCTACACTTTGTATCAAATCATCACTAAACTTTTAATCAATTGTATACATCAATATTTACCTGCTTTCAGTTGAAAGTGCCTTTTGATGCCAACAAATTATATGCCACAGAAATTTTATCAATTTTGTTGCAAAATACTCCAGAGAACAGAAAATTGTTGGGAGAACTTGATGGTATTGATGTTCTATTGCAACAGTTGGCGGTAAGCTTCCATAACTTATTAATTACCAACTCTAATTAAGATTGTGTTGATTACATTGTGAGATTCTAGTATGAAAAAAAAGCTGAATAGGACCAATTATTTAAGGGCGCTCCCTCACCGCGAGCATTCACCTGTAGTGTAACGTTACAGATTTGAACATTCGAAAACAATAGAGCATCAAATTGCGCACTTTTATGTTACATTACAGGTGAATGCTCGCGGTGAAGGAGCGCCTTTATGGTTAAACTAACCATTGTTAAAATCCCATCCTATACTTACATCTTTTAACCATTTAAAAAAATGCATAGTGTGTAACAACATTTTTTTTTTAACATTTAAACATGTTTTGTACACCTTGCAAGCCTGCGCGCCAGCATATTGCATCTCACTGTGCCAACTTATTGCTGTAACTTTTTGCTGGCTATATTTACTGATTAAATAACTAGTCTTTATACCCACCCTTTTTTATATTGCTCATTAAGCACAGAATGCCACCTACTACGAGTCTTACATGCACGGATGCACCTTTTCCTTTGTCCATGTTTATGCACTTCTTAAAGGAGTACTCAACGACGATATAATACTAGACTCCGCATGCACGATCTAAGGAACAAAAATTATTCTGTCAACTCGCTGAGGTACTACGTAAGCGAGGGGGACGGGGTACTGCGTTGTGATTAGCTAACTCGAGGTCTGTTCTGTGTCAACGTATGTTTACGGATCACAGGATTGGTCGAAATGAGACGAATATAAGACTTTTTTGCCTAATGTGTTGACAGACATCGGTCGCCTGTTATTACGAGTCTAGTATTATATCGTCGTTGGGAGTACTGTATTGTAATCATTCATACAGTTCTACAAACGTAACGACCCGGCCGGCGCTGAGGAACAAGAGGCTATGGAGAACATGTTCGATTCACTGTGTTGCGCGCTCATGGAGCCGTCGAACCGCGACCGCTTTTTGCGCGGAGAGGGACTTCAGCTAATGAACCTTATGCTCAGGTATTATTATTGTTTCTTCTATTTAATTTCCATACTCTTAGAATGCAAAGTCGATTGATCGAAAAATTATAGGGATTATACTAAATACACATCATAAAAATGTAACCAAAAAAAAAAAAAACTTTTTAGGGAGAAGAAAATGTCTCGGAATGGATCACTGAAAGTGCTGGACCATGCACTCGCGGGCCCCGAAGGCCGCGATAACTGCAATAAGTTCGTAGATATCTTGGGCCTTCGCACTGTGTTCCCGCTGTTCATGAAAACTCCAAAACGGAAAAGAATATTAACAGTTGATCAACATGAAGGTTCGTAACTTTATAACAACCAATAATCTACTCATAACCACATCGCTCTTTGGGGGAGCCTTACGTTCAGCAGTGGACGGCAATAGGCTGATAATATAATATTATACCTATACCTCTAGGGCCCCAATGGCACAATTTTCTGCCACCTAAGCCCGGACCAATTTTAAACTGTATTTTTGGAAAAATAGGTGTTAAAACCGGTCAGGGTTTGGTGGCACAAAGTTGTGCCACGGGGCTCTAGAGGGACTAGCGGCCCGGTACATGCTTCGCTACGCCTAAATGAAATGACCGCATGACAACATGCTTGTTGTCAACACTGAAAAAAGTTTCATATTGACAGCAAAATCCCCATTATGTAACAAAATGATCCGCCGTTTATTGAATTTATTTGTTACAAAAAATGTGATAAATGAAGAACCGCTCGACCGATTTTGCGCAAACTTCACATAAACCATCTACTAAATAGTCCGAATAAAGCCTAAACGTTTGGTTTGGATAGGCGAGCCCGTTCTTGAGTTATAAAATTACAGCGAAAAGTGGCATTGATTTTTAAATACAGTGTGTCCGGACACGAACTAGCGATACTTGAAGGGGATAATAAAGACTCATTTTCATCTACAAATCTGCTTTTAAAAAAATTCTTACCCCAACACCTCGCGAATGGCGGCCATTTTAGTTTTTTGATTTGTCGAACTGGGGTATGTATAATAAAATGCAAATATCTTTGAATCCAAGAGACCTACATACATGCACTGTTAAACGTTGCAATTACTTTATTGCAAAGTTAAACGTAGAGGCTTTCTAATAACTTACCAAAGTTTTCTGAATAATATGTAAAAAGAACCAAAAACCATGGGCAAACACGAAATTGTACACAAAAATTACTAAATATTTTCACATTTTATACTCCAGCTCGCAAAGTACCTCTGTATTTTGCTTTCATAACCCGTATCTTATGGCGTATCTTTGCAAGTTACACCCACGATCTATACACGTCATGTAAATATATCCCATTAATAATCCCTTAAATAATATACGCCCCCACGTTTTGAGGGGCTCCTCTCTCAGCCCCGTAGGGTTATTTTCTTATTTTTAGGAAAGGGAATTGTCCAATTACTATGGGACTTTGGCCATTCTTAAACAAACAGTTCAGCTAATAATATGTGATTGATTTATTAGCTCAAATCAGTAAGAATGAGGATCTACAGCTAGTTTTGTATCAAGATTTTTATTTAGATATTTTTTTAACATTTAACTGAAACAGGTTATGTATGAAATAAAACTTGTTTTTTATATTATTATATTTATTAGTCAGATTCATAAGTTATGAGAACATTGTCAAGGAACTTAGCAGGTGGATTAATATGTTCCTGATATCTTTCCCAACTTAAAAACCAAATAATTGTCATAATTATGTGCACAGCAACCCACTGTTCTACGGCCCACCAAACAGTTGCAGCAATATTGTTTTATTGCTGACCTGACCAATTCTTCAATGTTATTTTCCAAAGAAGTGCCGGGGTCGCCAAGAAAGGAAGAATCGAAATCCATTACAAAAAAAAAATAGTGTTCCTTTTTTTTTTTTTTTTTTCGCCCTTTTGGCAACAGTCGGCGACTATGGATGCCAGTGTCGAGTAATGACAGCCGAGCAATATGTTGGGCCCGTTGAGCCGTCGAATTTCTAACTCAGCGGTAGTTGTGTGCGTTAGGATGGGTTAGTAGCTGAAAGACAACACAATAATTATTTTTGTTAGTATCATTAAACCACTATCTACAAACAACTATCCAATTATATTATGGTCTATCTACATATTTACATGAAGGAACGGGTTACAATTTAATATCATTTTCATTTAAAAAATCTGATAGGAGTTGGATAAGTTTGGGAGAAAAGTTAGTCAGGAGAGAATTGACATTAGTAGGGAGAGGAGTTTTAATTTTGGAAAGCTTATGATACAGGTCTAGGGATTGGGAATTCAACGGACATGAAAAAAATATATGTTCAAGGGTGCCATCATCAAGACCACACTCACACAACGAATTGTCTCGAATGTGAATCTTGTGAAGGAACACAGGAGTGCAACAATGGCCGAGTCTCAGTCTACATAAGGATGAAACTGTTCTTTTAGATAAATTTGTACATTTGTAAAACCAAGGTTTCCGCTGGATGTCAGGCTGGAGAGTAGCATAGTAAGCCCCCTTGAGTTTCGAACTTACCCGCCACTCTGCTGACCACAATTTGAACAGCTTCTGTTTGGTATCAGCCCTAAGGTCGTAACTATGCACCATGTAGTGTTTCCGATCAACCGGGTTTGATGTAGCATATTTAGCCAAGGAGTCGGCGCACTCGTTGCCACCAATACCCGAGTGACCGGGCACCCAAACAATCTCAATGTTTAAACCATTGTTCGTACAAATGTAAAGTAAATTGAGGATGTCAATGACAATTTTGCTGTGGATTTTAGACTTAAATTGATTTTGACTAATGGCCTGAATACTGCTAAGAGAATCTGAAAAAATGACTGAATGTTTAATATTGTGAGTGTAAATAAAATTAATAGCTTCTAGAATGCCAATACATTCTCCTGTGAAAACAGAAGTCTGTGGTGGGCATTGGAATAAAAGGGCAATTTTCGAATTTTGTAAATATGTTGAGATTCCAGTAAAACCTGTTGTGGATAGTTTAGATGCATCTGTATAAAACAGATTCCAACCTTCCCAGTATCTTGATATGACCCGATCGAAGTCGCCTTTTACGTCCTGGGAATTTTTGGAAATACCAAGTCCCATTACGATCTTTGGCCTGAATTGGGCCACCTCATAAGCCGAAGAAAACACAGGAAGAGTGGGATGTTGACAAACAGGTGAAGAGAGGTTTTTAAGCTCCCTGTACCTGTTCATCAAGGGAATGGATTTATTATTCCAGTAAGAAGATAAGTTAAGGGAAAGATAGATTTGATCTAAAATTGGGAGTAAAGGATGGGATGAAAGGGAAAAGACTTTGGACAAAAAACGATCCGCCAAGTATTGTCTACGAAGGCTCAAGGGAGGTTCTGCACATTCAACCTGGAGAGCATTTATGGGGCTGGATTTCATGGCGCCAATTACAATTCTCAAGCATTTGGCCTGGACTGAGTCCAGTCTACGTAGGGCTTCTTTGTTACATGGCTCAATTAGATAACTACAATAGTCCAACACGCTTCTGACTAGAGCATTGTACACTAATTTTAAGGTGTACGGGTGAGCACCCCACCATACACCTGCCAAAGCCTTGAGAACCGAAACCGAGCGCTCACATTTTTTAACTGTGTTGTCAATGTGATCTACTCCTGACAATTTGGAGTCCAAGATTACCCCCAGGAATCTGGCCTTTTCTTTAATTGGGATACTTTGGCCGTCAATATTTATGTCAATGGGTGGGGTAACACGTCTTCGGGTAAAGACAACTGCCGTACTCTTTGGAGCGCTTAAAGATAACCCGTGATCTGCGAGCCATTGGCTTAATGAGGATAGAGAGATGTTCATAGAACCAGCTGCGTCTTCAATAGAGTTGCCACAGACCAATAGTGCGATATCGTCCGCATATTGTAGAATTTTGCAGTTAAAATTTAGACAAGAGGGAAGATCGGAAGTATAAATATTGTATAACAGGGGACTAAGGACGGATCCTTGAGGTAGTCCTCTCCAAATCGATCGCGATTCAAAGCTTTCTCCGGGAATCCTAAGTTGAACGGTACGGGTTGAGAAAATACTGCAGATGATCTGACATATCCTATCCGGTATTCTCAGCTGTTGCATTTTCTGCCTGAGAACGGGGAGGAGGACAGAATCATAGGCAGCAGAAATATCTAAGAAAACAGCTACCACCGACTCATTTCTACTAAGGGCCAGTCGGATGTCTGATGTGAGGGTACCCACACTATCAGCTGTACCCAAGCTTTCCTAAAGCCGAATTGAGACGTTGGAAGCAGTTTCTTATTCTCTACAAACCATTCCAGTCGGTTTTTAATTAAATGTTCAAAAGTTTTAATAAGTACGGACGATAAAGCAATTGGTCTGTACGAAGTATGATCACTAGGATCTTTTCCGGGTTTTAATATAGGGATAACGACTTGAACCTTCCATTCGGGAGGAACATAACCAGAACTAAAACAATAATTGACTAAGTCCAAATAATATTGATGGGTCTTATCCCCGGCTTTGGAAATGAAGGAGTAAGGGAATCCATCAACTCCAGGAGCAGAATCCCTTACATGACCAAGAACTGATTTCAGTTCATGCAGAGAAAATGGTCTGTTCAGAGGATCATCCGATATCGTTTGGAACCCCGAAACACCACACTCATCTTTTCTAGGAACATACACTGGAGCGAGCTTAGAAAAAAACTGGTTACCCAGTTCCGCAGACAGCATGTTCCCGGAGGGAGGCCCCAAACTGCCCCTGAATGATTTTAATTTACGCCATACCACTGAAGCCGGAGTGGATGGACTCAGCGAATCGCAATAGTTCCGCCAACCTTGTCTTTTTTTGTTTTTAAATAATTTCTTGGACTTAGCCAATACATGTTGGAAGGAAATGATGTTTTCCAGGCTCATGTCGGAATTAAATCGTTTTTCTGCCTCATTTCTGGCCTTAATCATGGCAGTGCACTCTCTATCCCACCATGGCGGGGAAGGAATTTTGCCAGATGGCGGTTTTTTGGAAGTGAAACAATCATCCGCTGTGGAAGATATTGTGGCGGAGAATAAGGAGAAGCAGTTTTCTGCTGATTCAGAATTGATAGGTGGGAGGGTTGAAACTCTCAAGTCTAACATTTTTGAGTACAGGTCCCAATCTACTGAGTTCAACTGGTATTTTAATAAGGGAGGGGAGGTTTTGTCAGGGATGGTTTTGGAAGGGATTTCAACCATGATGGGATAGTGATCACTCCCATAGGTCATATCCAAGCGATTCCAATTAAAAAGGCTGGCTATGCTAGATGAGCAGAACGTCAAGTCGACGCAGCTGGCATTCTGCCCTGGAGCAGACCTGCGTGTGGCACTGCCATCATTAATTAGACACAAGTTTAGCTCATCCAACATATCCACCAATCCTATACCAAAGTTGTCGCAGACTGCTGATCCCCATCTATAATGATGGCCATTAAAATCCCCCATAACAAGCAAAGGACCCTGAACAGAACTTAGCAGGTTTTTTATTTGAACAAGATCTTCCACCTGTGGGTGTGCAATATAAAAACTAAAAATATTTATATCCTCAGCCTTAACAGCAACAACATTGATGTTGTCGCCAACGGAGGGTAGAGGAATTTGGGAGAATGGTACTTTGTTATTGATGAACAAAGCACATCCCCCATATCCATCTGATCTGTCATCACGGACACTACCGAAACATGGAATTCTGAAATTACTCCCAGAAAGAAGCCATGTCTCGGCAATGCTGCAGATTGATGGTTTAAATTTGTTAATAATGTAGAGTAGGTCAGATTTCCTGGGAGTAATACTCCTCACATTCCACTGAAGCAGGGTTAGGGGATGGAACGTTATGGATATAGTTTACAATTGAGGTCAATTTATTGGCAACGTGGTCAGGTAGGGATTGGGAAGGATTGGCTAATACAGTCATTAACATACTGGATATGATGTTCAGGATGTTTTGTGGAGAAACATGGTTAGGACTGGTTGCACCTTCCCTAGGGTAAGCGCAACCATTTTGAGAAGCAGAGAAGGAATAGTTTTGAGTAAGGGCTTGATGAGCCTGCTTATCATAACTGGGACTAAGTGGGGCGTGAGATTTGGGTTTTAGAGATACAGTTTTGCGGTAGGATTTTTGGGTAGAAGGAACAGAAGGGCTTCTGGCACGAGGAGGACTGTGAACTGGTTTACTCTTTGGGGATACTTTTGATACCTCAGCATAGGATCTAGAGACTGGTGGAAACACCTGGCTAGCTTCAGAGTAAGAAATAAATTTTTCAGCCATAAGAGCTTTGATGGCTTTCTGCCGACCCAACTCAGGACAAGCTTTGTCATTAGCATAATGGTTTCCAGTACAGGAAACACAACATGCAAGGTCAGATGAGACTTGGCATCCATCTCCAGGGTGGTCTTGGGCACATTTAAAACAACGGGGTTTTGAGCGGCATACTGTACGTGTGTGACCAAATCGACAACAGTTATAGCATTGGATGCTTGGGTACATGTACATCTCTACGGAAAGGGCAGAGTAAAAACAGAAAACCCGTTTGGGTAAAATTTGGCCGTCAAATGTCAGCACCACAGTTTGAGTGGGTGACCATTCTGTCACACCAAGGGAACTTACCTTACGGCTCATTCTCCTAGCCTTAATAACCGCGCCACATCCAGCAGGAACCCTTATGTTTTGAATCACCTCATCCTCGTTCCATTCCGTAGGAACATCTCGTACTAGTCCTAGACGGGTGACATTGTATTGTGGGATTGAGGTGATATAATTATTTTTACATAAAATAGGGCTAATTAAGAAGCTGTTTGCATCCTGATGAGACTGGAACTCGACCGAGATCCGATTTCTTCCTAGGCGTTTAACACTACCCAGCAGTATGTTCGAGAAATTATTACGAGTTAGGAACATCCCGAATTTAATCGGGTGTAGCACTGTGTTGGGGGTCTCGCCATTTTTTAAACAGACGTGAACTATATAGGGGCCCTTGTCCCTTGACGTATATATCTGCCGTCCGGTCTCTTTTTTTAAAACTTTAGGAGGGTTCGGAACTGTTGTCGTGGGAGAAGTGGCAGTTCTTTTCCTGCTAGCAGATTCAGCATCCATGGGATCTTGTTTCGCATTGTCGTTGGGATGATTGGGTAGGTCGATTGTTAAAATCGGAGTGTACTCGAAAAGCTCGGGAGGAGGGTCGGGTGGTTTGTCGGCGTCCATAATGGACGCCGAGCGAACACGTAAAAACTAAAAAGATTGGTTAAAAAACAAAATTACCACAAACCTGATACAACACAAACACAAAAGATAATGTCGATTGAAGTTTACGTCAAACTAGAACACTTAAATCGACAATATTCACCACAAACCAAATAATTAAAAAAGCGTGATGTTCACCCTTCACCGGTCTACCGTCGTGTTTTTTCATAGTGTTCCTTATAAAACTCACAAAATCATCAATCAATCACGATGCAAATTCAAAATGACAACTGTCATTTTGAATTCAACACAACATTTTTTAAGCATCGCGTAAAAAAAAACAATTGTATATATTATCGATTCATATGAAATCGATTATACTGCTATGATTTCTCCAGAAATAATGCATAAAACCTCAGTTTTATCATTTTTGAAGTCCTATTAATTATATCGTTTATTAGAATGTTATTTATATAAATTATCTTATGAAAAGTATATTTCAATACAGTGGAGAGATTGCATTGTATTTTAAATCGATTTGAATTTGTTGGTTTATGGAGTTTTGATTTGGCAACACTGAAACCAAATCCGCCGGTTCGTGTGTAGCATCAAATCAAATACTTAAAAAAAGGTTTTTTTTATAATGCCAATTGATACAAAGTTATTTGCACCAGATGTTTACTAAAATAGAATTTAAAATATTGGTAAATTACTTTTTTGTATAGCATCGCGTACAAAAATGGCCAAGTTCAGACAATGCCCTTTAATAACATGGGTTTTTTAGATTTTTTAAATCTATTATTTTTTGTGTACAATTTCGTGTTTGCCCATGTTTTTTGGGTCTTTATCTAGTGGTTAGTGACCCTGACTGCTATGCCGGGGGTTGTGGGTTCGATTCCCACCCAGGACAAATGTTTGTGTGATGAGCATGATCATTTGTTCTGTGTCTGGGTGTAATTTATCTATAATATGTATGTATTTGGAAAAATATAAGTATGTTTATCAGTTGTCTAGTACCATTATTAGTGGCGTTGTGTGATAGTTGTGGAATATTATTATTATTATTCACGAGATGTTGGAGTAAGAATGAAAATGACTCTATAATATCCCCTTAAAGTATCGCTAGTTCGTGTCCGGGCAAACTGTATATAAGATGTCAGCGTAAAATTGTAAATACCGTATGATTGTAATCTATCTCGCGAGATTGTAAACTGTCGAAATATTGTGAACTCAACGTACTGCTTACAATTTAACGTATTATTATTCGATAGATTTTAATCTATCGAATAATAATACCGTGTTTAAGTGAAACCGTCAAATTACAATCTTAAAATTGTCAAATTGTCAACTGTCCGAAGGCTGTCCCTGATCGGTCGGCTTTATAGTAGACCGTTCTGTGTCTATAGAGTTAGGAATGAAACACAGGTATCAGTCAAATAAAAATATGCGATTCAAGAATTGTGACTTAGCGGTAATTTCATATAACTGTCGGCCAAACCCGATTTGAGGACAAACTAGTTTTGCTTAGGCTAAACTAGTTCTTCGACATGTCGACGGAGCCCCGCTTCGCGGGGCTATTATTTCTGGGTGGTTTAAAAAAAATCAGTCCGAGTCGGGGTGCCAGCAAGTCCCGAGTTCGCAAGAACTAGTTGAGCCTACGCGAAATTATTTTGTCCTAAAATCTTGGGTTTGGCCGGTAACAGTTGTATGAAATTACGTCACAATTCTTGAAGTGCATTAATTTCATTTGACTGGTACCTGTGTTTCTGTGTTTCATTTCATTCCTAATACCCCTTCTACACGATCAACCCGACCGCCTGACAGAGGTGAACTTGGTCGTGTCAACAGTACCCCGCCGTCTGGAACGCTGTCGGCTGACGGTCGGGTCCCACCGCGGACGCAGCCTGTCGGGACGGCTGCGCTCCCGATTGACTCCGCCCATATTTGGTCGCACGACCAACGTCTACACGGTAGATTTTCATTCCCACCGGACCAAGGTCACCTCTGTCAGGCGGTCAGGTCTGACCGTGTAGAAGGGGTTACTCACTGACTGACTGATTGACACAATTGTTCTCCCAGATGGTGAAGGGGAAGGTGGGTTTCACAAATTTACGGTGACATAATAGATATAACCACATCACCAAAATCTTTGACAAAACGCTAATTTATTTAAGTTATATCATAAATTCATAATGCATGTTTGCAAAAACTGACAAATGACTGAAAAATGACTGGCCTGTTGGTCTAGTGGTTAGTGACCCTGACTGCTATGCCGGAGGTCGTGGGTTCGATTCCCACCCAGGACAAATGTTTGTGTGATGAGCACGATCATTTGTTCTGTGTCTGGGTGTAATTTATCTATAATATGTATGTATTTAGAAATATATAAGTATGTTTATTAGTTGTCTAGTACCCATAACACAAGCTCTGCTTAGCTTGGGACTAGATGGCGTTGTGTGATAGTTGTAAAAAAAAAAAAAAATGATTTCAAAATCAAACCTTAGATAACCATAAAACATGTCCTTTTTACCGACTTCAAAAAAAAGGAGGTTATCAATTCGACCCGTATGTATGTAATATTTCCAGAACTGCCCAGTTAGTCTATTCGTTGTGTGCGCGATGACAGCGCCCCTAGTGGCCGCAACTATTCAGGACTTGTCATCTGTCAAATCATGTCAACTAGATGATAAGATATCTTTGTGATATTAAATTTCGACTAGTTTTTCAACGAAATTGAAAAAATAGTGTAAAAAGTGAGTGTGTATATTATACCTAGCGATTTTCTTCCTCGTGGAAAATATGGATATTATAATACGCACGGGATTTGAATCGGTTAAGCATAAAATACATTTCCAACCTCAAACTGAGCAAAAAGGGAAAAAATTAGTATTAGCACAGCATGTGAGAGAAGTGGAAGAGCTTAGAACGAACGGGAAAAGTTAAAGTTAAAGTTTTCGTATTAAATTATAAAGAAAGTTATGAAAATAAAGCAACTTGACACATGACAGCCCAGAATTAATTCACATTTCTGCCACGTCGTGCGCTACGATCGATTTGCCGTTCCCCACCACCCACTTCGCACATAGTCAGAACAAATGTGCAAAATAAAATTTCAAAATCGTATGTAGGTACGTATGTATGTTTTTATGTTTGTGTTCGCATATCTCCGGAACTACAAGTCCGATTTAAGTTATTATTTTTGTGTTGTACTAGGTATTGTTCAACTTAGGGAACACTGCCATCAAAATCGGAGTTGTTTTTGAGATAGGGAATTTTTTGCCTACTTGGATCGTAGATTTTCAAAGTCGATTGTATGTTTGTTCACGATTATCTCGCGTTTGACAGAACCGATTTTCATGCAGTTTTCGGAAAAGTGTTCGTTACATTCTAGGGAAGGTTTTAGTATACATATAACAATAATGGATATCTCGTGACGTTGCCCGCATATATCCGTATTTGCTGCTCGTTTGGATATAGATTTCTAAAGACGCCGATTATACGGAGAGTTATTATTTTATTCAAAAACAAATACAAACAAGTTTAAAATAACTTTTCTTTCGGAAGTCAGTGGCAATAGTCAATGAAATAAAAACAAAGCCACCGACTTCCGAAAGAAAAGTTATTTTAAACTTTTTTGTATTTGTTTTTGAAGTCGGTACTTAAAAAAAAAATTAGTTGTAGGGGCAAATATTCTAATATACGATTTTACTTTTCAGAACACGTTGTTTCTATAATTGCATCAATGTTACGCAATTGCCAAGGCAGTCAAAGACAACGGTTATTAGCGAAGTTCACTGAGAATGACCTTGAAAAGGTAGATAGACTTCTGGAATTACACTTCAAATATATGGACAAAGTGGATCGTACCGAAAAGGAAATGGAGGTAAAATACTTTGAAACGTTTTTGTTGAATCTGTCCCTATAATATTTAAATAATTGTGTAGCAGCTAAATTGTATAACTTAAGGCCCATTTACACGCTGCAAAAACTTGCATGCTAGCTTGACTACATTGCGGGATTTGTTTGATCAACTGAATTCATTGTCCATTGATAGTCTGGAATCTTGCATCGTCTAAATGACATTTTAATATTTTATTTACTTGCTTGCAGCAAGAAGGAGACGATTTAGATGACGATGCGCAGTATCTAAGAAGGTTATCTGGTGGACTCTTCACATTACAACTGATAGACAGAATCATTCTGGAGGTATTTTTTTTAATCCTTTTTTTTCCTTTTTATGTGCAGACAGTCAACCCGAATCTGTCAAGTTTTACCAATCGAACGTGAACTTTCGTGTTGGGTGATAAAGTTGAAAATCCAATACAGTTTGACTGATTGTGGTTGCTTGAAGTGCTGGCGTCTGTTCTGTACAAATAAGATTGATATTGGCCTGACATTTTTTTTGTTAATGTTAAGGTTTGTACTGCGGGTTCGTCGTCAGTCAAGCAGCGTGTGCAACGTGTGCTCTCTCTACGTGGAGGATCGCTCAAGATCATTCGTCACGTAATGAGAGGTGAGTGAAGTGTAATATTGTTACGAGCTGGGTGGGGATAAATTAATTAACACCAATTAAAACCAAATAAACTTTAATAACACACGAATCACAAATTAAAACAATCACTAAACACTACTCAACACTTATACACACTCTTAATCACACGTAAAAGTCACTTAGAGATCGCTTGTAGTTCACTTCGAGTCGCCTCGATCGTAGTCAAAACCAGACTGACTTAGGTCGCCGATCGGCGCCCTTTTTATACTCCGGCCGGACCCACTAGATGTTTCTAGAAGGTGGTCGAATGTTCTGGAAACATCCATAGACTTCGATATAGACCCATAGCTTCTGGAACATTCCAGAACCATCTCGAAACATCTAGAACAGGGTAGAATTTTCTAGAAACTTCCAGACCAATCTTTAGTAGAATTGTCGAGAACCTTGTCGAACTTTCGAGAAGCTTATAGATTGGTCTCGTAATTCAATCGACGTGACAATATGACACAAAAGAATATTATCGTGAGATTATCAGAGCCTAGGCAATTGACTGCTGGACATTAAGAGCGCTTTGACATACTGAAAGAACACAGTTTCTGTCAATTTGACGTCGTGATGCCCCCCGCATAAAAACAAAACACTAACGAAACAGCTATGCCTCGTATACCAGGATGAAAACAACATGAGCTTTTGCCACTTTTCTTTCGAATAAACAAAGTAAGATCCCGAGCTTCTAGACACTACTTATATTCTTACGAATGGATAATATGATAAATGTATACCTATCAAAATAAAATAAGGGCCACTCATTATATTACACTTTAAACCGCACATTGTGTCACACTGCGAATTGGATATATTTGTAATTTACAAAGTGTGCATTATAAAGATTATTCAATTCCATTCTATAATACGAGTAAATTATCTTGTTATGATATCTTTCAAGTGTTAATTTTGTTTCTAGTGGCTAATTTGAATTCATAACTTATTTAATTAGATTTTTGAAATTATTTAGAATATACGATTTGGTGTTTAAAATTTTTCAAACTTTTTCTTTGACTTATACATCAAACAGTCATTTTAAATGCCATCTATTCAGAGACATAATTATGGACGCAAAACCAGCCACTTGGGGTGATTACGGTGACATAGATAAGGAGATATAGCCAGAAGTGGAAACAAGCCCAGTAGTTTAGAATTCACTCATTCACACTCACAGTCGGGGCCCATTCAAATTATACCAATCAAATCTTCCCAAGGGGGGACTGTAAGTGTGAATGAGTGAATTCTAAACAACTGGGCTTGTTTCTTTCTTTTTAGTTTTTTTACGCAGTCGGGTTTTTTGTTTCTTTTTTTTTTTAATATTTATTTTATTTTACTATTTTTAGTTTTTGTTAGCATTTATCAGTCCAAATTAAATTGAAACATAAGTTATTTATACACACATCAAAAGTGTCTAGGGATCAACATATATTTTTGCAATAACTTTTCTCCTGATTGATATTAATTAAAATGTTCTTTAAGGATTCATCAAATAAAGTGTTATCGTTTGTCACAGTAACGATAAACCAAGTCACCTTTGCATTCATAAAGAAATTTGCCATTTTCCTAATAAAGGGATTTTTGACATTTGAACCACTAACATTAAAGTTCGAAAAAAAGACTGAAATAACAGTTTTCTTTAAAATTTTATTGGGTAACTTAAACAATTAATAATCCGTGTTTCTACCGCGAACACTAACAACACAAGAACATCGGTTTGGCATACTGAAAATGAGTTCATCCAAATCACGCTGTGGAATGGCCGCCCATGTTCGTTGCAACAACAAAAAAAGGTCTTCTTGCGACTGGATACCCTCCATATTCGGCAGAGCTCTTCTCTGTAGCATATCCCATGCATGCTCAATCGGGTTCAAGTCTGGCGACTGAGCAGGCCAGGGCAGGACATTGATGTTAGCTGCGGCGAGAGTCTGTCTTACAACTCTTGCGGTGTGCGGTCGTGCATTATCATGCATTAACTGAAATAAGGGACCGATTTGCACTTGTAGAGGAACGATGACGTCTGATACAATCGTCTCAGCATAAATTTGAGCGTTGAGGTTGCCTCTGATCCAAATCAACTCAGTTCTTCCGCCGATCCAAATACCCGCCCATACCATGATGGTTCCACCACTATAAGGATGGACTTCCTGGCAGGATTTTAATCGCTGTTGGCGTCCAGGGGTTCTCCAGTGTCGTATACGTCTTGTATCCGGTCTCATACCAAAACGAGACTCATCAGAAAAGCACACGAAACGCCATTGTTCTTCTGCCCAATTTCTGTGTTCAAGAGCCCATTGATATCGAATCCTACGATTGTGCATTGCTATAGGTGGTACCCGTAGCGGTCTTCGGGAATGAAGGTTCACTTCATGCAAGCGGTTTCTGACTGTTTGGTCGCTAATTAAGTTCCCTGAAGAGTGATGAAGCCTCACGGCTAACATCATGGCGGTTATTGTTGGAGCTCTTCGAGTTAAGATTTGAATGTATCGGTCTTGTCTCCATGTGGTGCAGCGATACCGTCCTCCATGGCGCTCAGCCACGGTACCAGTGCTTCGGTAACGTGTCCAAAGTCGACTGATAACACTCTGACTTGTATTCAGAGCTAAAGCCACAGTACGTTGCCGGGAACCAGCTTCTTTCATTCCCACGGCTCTGAGCATTTCTTCCCTGCTTAAATGACGTCGACGCTCCATAATAACGTTGGTTTTAATCAGTAGTAGGGAAACAGTAGCACTAATAATGTCTTCAATGCGTTGTATGTTTTTATGGGGAAAATATTGACAGCTGATTTTCATCTTTTACTCGAATTTGATTTACAGTTCCTGATTCAAATTATGAAATGCACCAAAAAGGATCCATATAAATTTATAAAATCATAAATTTATTACAAAGCCACATCTCAATCTCAAGAAATCCGCATAAAAATGCTTGATCCCTAGACACTTTTGATGTGTGTATTTTGGTAA
Organism: Agrotis clavis; assembly: GCA_954870645.1. Taxonomy (NCBI): domain Eukaryota; kingdom Metazoa; phylum Arthropoda; class Insecta; order Lepidoptera; family Noctuidae; genus Agrotis; species Agrotis clavis. Next base: position 13,100,166 of record OX940919.1, on the reverse strand, counting down.
ACTATTTTTAAAATCCTTTAATTTGATACCCCACTTGATAGAATGTGAGAGATTTTAAAAATATTTTTTTAGTTCGGAACCATTTGCACACGAGTTCGACTCGCACTTGGCCAGTTTTATGTACCCAGTGACACTCTCACGTTTAAGACGAATCTAACGACACCTCTCAAGTTAAAATCCATCAAGCCGTTTAGGCTGCAGAGCAACACACAGAAACATACATACATAGAATAGAATAGAATAGAAAACATTTATTCGATAATGGACACACACAGACATAATAAAAAATAAAATTCAAAATACAATAAGAATTTTGCTGAGCATGTCCACACCAAAAAGGTTACCAACTCAGCACATGCTGGGCAAAAGACACCCAGCGCTGGTTTTCAGTTGGCACCACGCAGTGACACACGGACGAGGGTAGGCAAAACAAAAAATAAATAAATAAAATAGTTATATAACATAAACAATTATAAATGTGTGTAGGGAAAAGTGAAGTGTATTAAATAAAATTATATTAAAATTCATTATAATAATAATATGAAAAACGTGTGCGCTATAATAAATTACATAAAAGTATTTTTATAAAACGCGCCCAGAATGATGCCACCAATGGCGGGGCAACCGACCAATATAGCGCTGCTTGCGCCTTGGCGCCAGACAGGCGAACAGAAAACAAGAAACTCGCTGCAGTAGGTGCGGCTTAAACTTAAAACTCCGCTTTTTGATAAAATAAGTGCCTAACAAATTCCTAACAGCAAATTAGGACACAGTTAATCAGTTATACTCCATAAAAAAGGAAAGAGTAGGTAAAGGTGTAAAAGTGTAATCACACAGTTCCCGGCGACACAGACGCAGGCCCAAACGAGCTCACCACATACAGCTCAGCTCGCACCCTTTCGTTACCTAGCATTAGGTACACAACTTTATGGATACACTTACTTGGATACTTTATATATACATACATACATACATACACTCGAAAAACATAACCCTCCTGGCGCAGTCGGGTAAAAAGAACTCTTTAGAACATTGAAAACATTATTTTTTCGATTTCATTATTTTATTTATGAAACTTGACACATTACTGTAATTTCTTACTTTTCATTCAATTTCGCTTATTTTTACGATTTATTGGAATGCTAACTTATTTTTTGTATGTTTTGTTCTGAGTAGTATCTGTATTCATGAATAAAATTCACAAAATAATATCAGGCGAAAGAGCCATGGCCGGTTGAGTGCTTGAACTTCAATGCTGCTAAGGTGTGAATTTTTCCGCAAAAAGGAGCCAATCCGACCCGGTTCTATCTTTCTGAGGTGTAACCGTAAAAATGACAGGCCATCTTGACCTTTTTGGGGTGCCGTTGAGATCGACCCACAATATTAGTCCACTTATTGAGTTGGCTGCAAAAAAGTTAGGTACATGGAGTGGTACAGGTTTGCCAAATCCCAACTCGATGCAATTGAGTCAATATAATAGCGCCCGGCATTGATCGAGGCCACGATCTTCGGGGCGAGACGGAATGGGAAGTAGTCACCTCGAATCCTTATGCAAAGCAGTCATGCTAGCGAAGTAGGAGGTGGAAAACGTGAGGGAGAGGACAGCCGCGTGACCTACGACGCCGAAAAGCGATTTCCAATCAGAGTACGCCTTGTAGGGCCGGAGCTTGTATTGGTCACTGGACTGTCTTATCAGGTAACGGTGACCCTGGAACGTAAAGGGCTACTGAAGGATCACCATGGATATTAGTCAGTACGAGTCTGGTAATAAATCCCGTCCCGCTCGGGAGGACACATTTGATGATTTTACCAAAAAAAAATTAAAGATACAATGCAGCTGCCAAAACGGAATACCGCAATTGACTGGATGCCGAACCTGATACAAGACTTCTCTTCGATCAAACCTAATAACAAGAAATCGACTGATAAAAAATAAACTTTTTGAAAAAAGTACCGACTTCAAAAACGAATACAAAAAAGTTTAAAATAACTTTTCTTTTGGAAGTCGGTGGCTTTGTTATTTATTTCATTGACTACTGCCATCGACTTCCAAAAGAAAAGTTATTTTAAACTTTTTTTTATTCGTTTTTGAAGTCGGTACTTTTTTCAAAATGTTTTATTTTTTAAGTTACTTTTCTCTGGGTTAACCGCTACCTCAAAACGATCAGATCAATTTTTCACGGATTTTCGGGGCGCACGTTAGAGAGCCAAATCCTGCCGGCGGCGTCGCGGGACTGTCTTATCAGGTATCCATGGCCCCGGATCGCAATGGGTTATTGAAGGACACCGTAGATTTTAGTCAGTAGTGTTAGTACAAGTTTGTATGTCCTTCCTGTAGTCTTGTCCTTCCCTGGGTGGAAGGGCTGATCTGATGATTTTACCACGTAATAAAAAGCCATACCACCAGGGGCATAGCCGGTGGTATGGTGGGTCCCGCAGCGAGCTATATTATCCAAACGAACTGGAATGTTTGGGAAGTTAGCAAGTCTGAAATTACATTTAATTACCAATTCAGAAAAAAAGCTATCAGAATTATTTACATTATTTTATTATCTACAATTATATCCACATTCGAATATAGTAGGGAAATACAATCAACACATTTATATATTTACATTGCAAACATATCAAAATTAAATTAATTCAAAATATTAGCTTGTATCAAGAAAGGTAGGTTATGCTGTATTCTTGGCGATTGGGAAAATTACTGGCCACCACTCATGACCTGCGGAAAATTCGAGGTACTACATTTTACACATGGAATTTGATGTCATGACAAAGACACTAGCGCCGCGTATGAAGGTCATGAATGGTGGCGTGTATTTTGAATTTTAATAATTACGTGACTAATGTCAAAATGGTTGCGAGCGATACGTCCTCCCTCAAAAGGCGCCCCGCGCCGTCTAAATCAAAGAACAAACCGTTCTTGGTTTTATGTTGAATTTTGTCATTGCTTATTATAATTGTTTAATACTATTATTTTACTTTTAAATGAGCTAATTATTTTTTTAATGCAAGCTAACATAGTAACCTTAGTTATTCAATACTTTTTGATTGAATATTCAGTAAATATTGATAGATAAAAAATATAATTTCGGACGAAAAAATGTCAAATTCTTCCTGTTTTGAAAAATTATTTTTGGTGTATTTCTGAATGGAAAATAAAAAAGTGATTAATGCAGTCCAAATATAATCTTTCAGATGTACCATGGACATTTTCAAATATTATTTTACTATTATACCTTCTATGTAATTCGGTACCAAAGTATGACAAAAAGTAGAATTTTATGAAACATCCTTTGCAGAGACAAGGTTTTTACTCATGTATGTAAACAAATCTAAAATTTTGTTTAAAGCACTCCACGCAGAAATAATCAAACTTTCTCGAGTATATATCTTTTTTTTATTTGTGGCAATGACATACCCAGAATCGGGTTCCAAAAGTCGCACAAAAACAACGAAACGTGTGAAAGCCCTCTTAAGATTCCCGGCGGCGTGTTTCCAAAACCTATACTAGTACAGTCACGAGGCAGACTCTAATAGATTAGCTTTTGTAAGTGCATTTTACTCAACAAAACCTAATCTAGTTCAGTAAAAAAAATGACTCAAATAGATTAGCTTTTGTTTTGATATTTTCAAAGTACAGTGTATTTCCAAAGCCTATACTAGTTCAGTCACGAGCCAAACTCTAAAAAAAGACCAGGTTTTGTTTGTACATGTCGCAGTGAAATGAGGAAATCAGGGATTTCGCGAAATCCAATTATCAAGAAAAGTATCTAGTGATAATTATGACAAAAAATACTAATATAAAGTCAGAGATCATGTAATTTCACTAAACTAAGTAAAATGTTAGAAAACGTCGACGGAGCACCGCTTCGCGGTGCTCCTACTTCTGGGTGGTTTAAAAAAAAATAACCACGAAGGGGATGGCGGGGTCTTTCAGACCCCGCCATCCCCTTCTAACCTAACCTGTCCGAGTCGGGGTGCCCACAGTCGTATTTACGATATTCAAGTAGGTACTATAAAATTTAAGAAAAGTTAAATTCCGAGGTAAATTTACTCATATAGCTAGTGAGCCTCTACTCGACAAGGTTTTGTTCGTACGTAATGTTTTAAAATAACTCGCCAAAAGTCTAGCTATTCGAGTGATATGAATTATATAGAACTAGGTTTTGTCCGTGCATTTTCATTGAAAATATCAATTCCAAAAGCTAATCTATTTGAGTCAAGTTTTTTACTGAGATAGATTAGGTTTTGTTGAGAAATATGCACAAACAAAAGCTAATCGATTACAGTTTGACTCGTGACTGAAATGGTATAGGCTTTGGAAATAGGCTTCCCGGCGAGTGAAGAAAGACGCAGGGCGCAGTCCACTACAACATGATTCTGAAACATAACTCTGACAAACGTTTCTCCGCTTAACGATTCGCCGACACAACGATTCATTCCTGAACGGTTCGACGACAGAACCTTTCCTCAACGAACGTTTCGCCGACAGAACGATTAAGTCATGAGTATTGTGTTTCATGAAGTATTGTATAAATGAAGCCATTTAGACGAAGCCCCGCTGCGCGGGGCTTCTATTTCTGTGTTCAGGGTTTAAAGGAACCTAACTAACCGAACCTCGGGGTGCCCCTGATGTCGGATTTAGTTACTAGTATTATAATGTCAAACCATGTCTTTGTCGACGAATCGTTCTGCGGTGAAAGGTTCTGTCGTCGAACCGTCCAGGAATGAATCGTTGTGTCGGCGAATCGTTAAGCGGAGAAACGTTTGTCGGAGTTATGTTTCAGAGTGCTACAACATGTATGTCACTGCCATCTTTATGTCCGGTTTTTACCAAATCAGAGCAGAGGATGCGGCTACCGGCTACGATATCTGTTCATCGCCGTTTTGGTGAAATCGGGCATCATGTCATTTGTACCCAATTTACCGCAACTGCGCGGTTTGACGATTTTCATTGACGGCAGGAAGCAGCTTAAAATAAACCCAGTGAACGGAATTTTAATAGGCTGCTTATAGCTTTAAGTGAACTATGTAAAACTTGTAATAGATAATTTTTATAAATTGCCACCTTGTTTACAGAATACGCGGGTAACCTCGGTGATGCCGGCAGCGAGGAGTGGCGTCAACAAGAGCAACAGCATATATTGCAACTTGTAGATAAATTCTAAATATTATACTTTCTTCTACTACTATATTTTGTTGTTTTATCATTAAAAATTGCAATTCTAGTGCAAATGCTCGGCACATCCTGTCCATCACGACGCAAGAAATTGCATGACGGTTGTTATATTATGATACGTACCTTTAAGGCCTACATACATCAGTTTTCCTGATCAGGAATCCTGATCCGTTTTCTATCCAAACACAGTGAATTCATACAAATGTGTGTGCATGTTTTGTGTGTGTTGTTCACATTTCATTCATCATTTCGAATTCCGAACGGAAAAAAATCTGATGTATGTGGCCGCTTATAGTAATTAAAAATAGCAAACTGATTTCCGAATGAAATCAGTTGATGGTCAAATTTATAATAAATGAATACTTTCTAAATTGCTAACTAATCAAGTTTTAAAAAGGTCTACTACACAAGATTTATTTATTATTGCTTATTTTATTAGTTATTGGTTATTTAGCTAAAAATGTATGACAATCTGAAATTGGTTAATTATGTCGGTTGGAAGGGGTATAATTCTAAGTTTATAAAAATAGATGTACCCCCATATTAGTAGTCATTACGCTGCAACTGTTCAAAGAGATAAGACGTGTCCTAAGTGATGTTCTGTTTATTGTATGTGAATAGTGATTCCAAGGGTGTGATGCTGAAAGTAATTGGTGTCCTAATGTTCTACAATGATAATGTAAGTAAATTGATATCTAAGCTATAAATATTACTGATAATGTAAGTTTTACAAATATGTTGCCGTGGAGTTTCTTCTCCACAAAGACTAAGGCCCAACGCACATCGCTGGAGTCGCGGCAGAGAGCAATTGAAGACAACCATTTAATATAAACCTAAACTACCTTGACATATCTGACATATTTGACAAGCCTGTTGGTCTAGTGGTTAGTGACCCTGACTGCTATGCCGGAGGTCGTGGGTTCAATTTCCACCCAGAACAAATGTTTGTGTGATGAGCACGATCATTTGTTCTGTGTCTGGGTGTAATTATCTATAACTAGCTGTGCCCGCGACTTCGTTCGCGTGGATGCCGGAACTTAACAATGTATTGTTTAGTGCGAAGCGCTGTTGGAGGATACCGATACAAATCATTTTCTTTATGCTTTTTTTAGCGTCATTAAATCGTCAAATTAGTATTCTCACCCAAGGCAGGGCAAGAGGGACTGTCAGACTTGTACTGACTAAAATCCACGGCGTCCTTCAATAGCCCTTTACGTTCCGGGGTCACGGTAGCTCGTAAGTCCCACGACCCCGGCTGGCTTTGGCCCTCTAAGGGGGGCTCCGTCATTGTGCTGACACTCTTTAAGGCGCTCGTGGAACACAACGGGACGTCGACCCGGGCATAGTCCATGACCGAACAGCAAGTCGCCCGAATGCCCACGCCTGTTGGCCACAGATAGTCTTGCGACGTCCGTCACCGCGGGCGTCTACCACTGCGGCTGGGTCGTAGGTAGACGCTGTCCTCTTCCTCACGTGTCCCGCCTCCTCCTTCGCTGACATGACTGCTTCGCAGAAGGAGGCGACCGGTTCCCACTCTATTTCACCCCGCAGCATGGCGTCAACAATGCCGAGCGCGAGAGGTCGCCGCTTATCACCGTTGCCGTTGTGAGGACATGTGCGATGCTCTGCCCAAGCGGGGCAATTCTGCACCGTATGCTCTACCTTAGACCCCCACCCCCCCATAACCTCGTAATGGTGACATCTAAGCGTTTCTTCCTTCCCCGACAAAGGTACCTTCCAAAACTTCCGTGTCCAGTGAGGACCTGCGTCAGGTGGTTGGTCAGGAAGCCGTGACACCTATCCAGCCACTCCTCAAAGAGAGGTCTTACCGCCGCGATTCAGGCGTGCCCGAACCTCGGTTTCGATAGTCGCTCCCTCCATACCGCCCCCTTTTTTTTTATCGTGGCAAAATCATCAAATGAGTCCTCCCGCCCAGGGCGGGACAGGAGGGACTGTCAGACTTGTACTGACTAAAATCCACGGTGTTCCTTCAATAGCCCTTTATGTACCAGGGTCACGGTTACCGAGTGAGACAGTCCCGCGACCCCGGCAGGCTCTGGCCCTCTTAGGGGGCCCCATCAGATTGCTGACAGCTCTTTGAGGCGCGCGTGGAACACAACGCGCCGTCGACCCGGGCATGGTCCATGATCGGACGGCGAGTCACCCTTTACTCGCCGCCCGCATGCCCGCGCCTACGGTGGCCGGAGATCGTCTTGCGACGTCTGTTGCCGTGGGCGTCTCCCGCGGCGGCTGCGTCGTGAGGTGGACGCTGTCCTCTCCCTCACGCGTTCCGCCTCCTACTATTGCTAGCATTACTGCTTCGTAGAAGGAGGTGACCGCTTCCCATTCCGTCTCGCCCCGCAGCATGGCCTCGACCAGTGCCTATCGCCGCTGTGAGGACACGGCGGGGGTGCTCTGCCCAAGCGGGGCAGTCCTGCACCGTATGTTGTACCGTGTCCTCGCAGTGGTGACACCCAGGCGTTTCTTCCTTCCCCATTCGATACAGGATCCATACCGCCCCCTGAGATGGCGCCGGAGCTCTTCCCGCCGCGCCTCGACTTGTCTATGCAGCGGGGATTGGCCAGTGCTTCTTTATAAATACATGCCGTCGGACGGCAAGCTACCCATTACTGCCCGTGCGTAAGCGGCTGGAATATGACCCACTATTTCCGACGCCCTGGGCGTCTTCAACGGTGGCTCGGGTGAGAGGTAGAGGGTGCACTTTCCCTCACACGCAATTATGATGTGCTCAGTATTACCCAGGCAGTAATAATTTTGTTGTGACATTCTTTTGTATTGAAACTAGTTAGCTATTCGCAACAGACTGTTTTTATTCAAAAATATAGAACACTGTCACACATAGTATATGGCATTCCTAGTTGCTTAGAGGAGGTTCAATATCCTTTTAATTTTGATATGGGTAATTACTAACACCCCCACTTATCAAAATAAGCAAACATTACTTAGATACAACACCTAACATATGCATGAACCTATAATGCATAATATGACATAAACCCTTAGTCAAAATGTCAGCAGGCATTTCTTCAGTAGGAACATATTTAAGTTTAATGATGTTATCATTAATGACATCTCTAATATAATGATAACGCACATCTATATGCTTTGACCTGTTATGACCCTGTTGACTAGAGGCCAATTTCATAGCACTTTGATTATCACAATGTAAATGAATTACATACAAATTCCCAGTAATGTCATGAATTAAATTCCTTAAATAAACAGCTTCTCTGGAAGCTTCTGACATAGCTGCATACTCAGATTCAGTACTGGATAAACTAACTGACTTCTGTTTACGGCTTTGCCAGGAAACTGCTGACCCTGACATCATAAAACAGAATCCTGTATAGGACTTCCTATCTAACGCATCAGATGCCCAATCACTGTCTACAAAACCTTGTAAATCCATGTCATTATTGGTATACTTTAAACAATAATCTTTAGTACATTGTAAGTATCTCAATACTCTTTTTGCATAATTATAACAACTTATATTATAACAAGTATTAAACTGGCTGAGATAGCTTACAGCATAGGCAATGTCTGGTCTTGTTAGTACTGCCAGATACATTAAACTACCTATAAGTTTTTGGTAAGGAACATTAGGTAAACATTCTGTAGATTTTTCTACATTCAACTTTGGTTCAATAGGAGTACTTTGAGTTTTACAATCAGACATCTGGAATCTTTCAACTAATTGTTCAATGTACTGTGTTTGATCAACAGTTATTACATTTTTATCTTTGTTTACATTTATTCTCATTCCTAGATACTGTCTAACATGACCCAAATCCTTTAACTTGAACTCTTGACCCAACAACTTTTTCAAGTTTTCAGTTTCCCTGTCATTATTTGAAAAAATCAAAAAATCATCTACATATAATCCAATGATTATTTTAACATCACCCTTGGTTTTTGCAAACAAACACGGTTCATACTGACTGTTATTAAAACCTAATTTACAAAGACAATCTTTTACTTTCTCATACCATGCTAGAGAAGACTGCTTTAAACCATAAATCGCGCGTTTTAATCTTAACACATTTCCCCCACTTTTGTTTGCAAACCCTTCAGGTATTGACATGTAAATCTTTTCTTTTAAAACACCATTTAGAAAAGCAGTAGTTACATCCAAATGTGTAATACTCATTCCCATTTTAACACTAAGAGCAAACAATAATCTAAGAGTGGAATGACGAACTACAGGTGCAAAAGTCTGATTATAATCTACACCTGGCTTTTGCGTAAAGCCTTTGGCCACAAGTCTAGCCCGGTACCGCACATTATTGTCTACATCAAACTTTTTAACTAACACCCAACGACACTTCACTACAGTAACATCACCTGGGTTTTTGACGAGCTCCCACGCGTCATTATCCTTGAATGACTGCAGCTCATCAGCCACAGCACGCCTCCACTGCTCCTTCTCAGGCCCTTCCAGAGCCTCTGAGAATGAGATCGGCTCAGATGCTGAAACAGAACTAGATACGCACATATTGCTATAGCCATACCGCTCTGGCTTTTTCCTTTGCCTCTTTGTATTTACGCAAGTCTCTATATCTGGAACCAATGTTGTCTGGACCTCCTGCACTTTACTTGGTGGTAGTTCATGAAATGTTTCTTCACCATCAGTGTATACTGAAGAACTGTCACTCTGATCCTCTACTTCTGGAACACATGATGCCCCCACTGAATCGCTGCTCTCTTTCTCCACACTGATCTCAGGTGTTTCCACGCTTTGCTGTGCTGTCTCATTTGGTATCCATATCGCTTCCTCACTGGTTGCTATATCACTTGTCTCGCCTTCTAATACAATGACATCCCTGCTGGTGATAATAGTGTTTTTGATAGGATCAAACAACCTGTATCCTTTCACATCCTCTCCATATCCAACTAAGATGTGCTGTGTCGCTTTCTTATCCCATTTTAGTCGTTTCTGCTTGGGGACATGTACCATCACTTTACTTCCGAACAATCTGATGTGACTGAGGTTGGGTTTTGACCCATACCATAGTTCATAAGGGGTCTTCGGTACTCCTGACACAATGGACCTGTTTTTAAGGTAAACAGCAGTATTGGCCGCTTCCGCCCAAAATCTCTTGTCCAACTTTGCATCATACAAAAGACATTTGCCTTTTTCCACCACTGTGCGATTAGCTCTTTCGCAAATACCATTTTGTTCGGGTGTATAACAATTCGTTTTCTGGTGAATGATACCATATTGTTTTAAATAATTTTTAAATTCTTTACTGCAATATTCAAGTCCATTATCTGTGTGAAAAATCTTTATTTTTTCTCCTTTTTGGTTTTCTACCATCGACTTAAACTCTTTAAATCTAGCTAAAGCTTCACTTTTCTGTTTGAGGAAATAGATGAAAGTCATTCTACTATAATCATCTATGAAGAGCATGAAATATCTGCTGCCATTTAATGAATTTACCTCCATTGGTCCACACAAATCACTGTGTATACGATGACATGGTTTTGTACTTCGTTCACCAACATGAGAAAATGGCAACCTCATCTGCTTTCCCTCACAACAAGTGGTACATTCTGCTTTTGTTATGTCAAACGAACCATCATAGGACAAACCATCCACGATGCCATTTTTCATTTTATTCATATCTTGACTGTTGATATGAGCCAGCCTCCTGTGCCATAATCTTCCGGTTACTGCAGGTGCTGCCAATGCGTAATTTGGCGACTGCAACCTCAGTTTATAAACACCATCAGTTAAATCAGCTATCGCAACTAAAGCATCACTTCCGTCATAAATATAACAATGCTTTTCTTCAAATACAACTCTGTTGCCATTCTTGATAAGCTCACTAACTGATATTAAATTTGTTGTCAAACTTGGCACGCATAGCACATTCTTGACAGTAATGTGACATTTCAAATCCGAAACTATGTCAACATCTCCGGTACAATCAACCAACAGTTTTGATTCGTTAGCAACGATGATTTCTGGTAAACATGGTGATAAGTTCATGTTTTTCAACCAATTCTTGTTTACAGTCATATGCGCACTTGCTCCACTGTCGACGTACCATTCCGTCTTGTTAAACTTAATGTTCGATAGCCATTATTATCGGAGAATAATGATCAGACAAACCAGCTAATAATAATGATCCCACCCATTCATCGGTTATTGTAAATCCTGTGCCATTTAACCGTTGAGCTGTTTCGACGATTTGTGTGATGTAGATAGCCATCGAATCACAACTTTCCAATCTTATTGAAATCAAATGTCGAAGTAAGGTTATCTTCCTCGAGAAACCGGAGTCGTCAAACATGGTTTTCAACTTAGACCATAATGCTGCTGAACTTTCCGTATTTCTGATATGCACGTACAAACTGGGGTCAATTGTCAATATTAGTTTTGCCTTGGTTTTTGCATCTTCAACTGGCTTGATTTCGAAACCGGCCACCGGTTTGATGTAACCAGTAAGTTTTGTGCCGCAAAACACCATTCATCATAGTTCTCTCTCCCTTTTAATTTCGGCACACTTGCAATGTAATTGGAGTTCATGTTTCCGCGAATTAACTAGCACAATTTTATCTTTTAAACGTAAAAAATCTAAAAAATAAACGAAATTAAAAAATAAACGTAAAAAATCTGATAAAATCGGGAGAAGCCCATAACCTATTGAAACTAGTTAGCTATTCGCAACAGACTGTTTTTATTCAAAAATATAGAACACTGTCACACATAGTATATGGCATTCCTAGTTGCTTAGAGGAGGTTCAATATCCTTTTAATTTTGATATGGGTAATTACTAACATTTTGAAACTATGATTAATGTAAAGAAAACTAGATTTAAAGTAATTAAGAGATATAATTAAGAAAAACGTTACAAGCTACATGAACTATAGAACGACATCAGCTGACCACAGATTATATAGAGCGGCGCGCGGATTGCTCGTAGAAAAACTTAACGCGGCAATGCGTTGATGCGTTTTGTTCACTGGTTTATGTTCTACTTCCAATATCCTCCCTTGGACATAAACCCATTTGTGCAGAGCAGTAGTCCAACTTCAGTTGCGGGGTCCCTTTAGTCAGCGAGTCCGCCACCATCTCACTTGACTGGATGTACTCAATAACAATCTTCTTCAATTGCACTTTATCACGTACAAAGTGGTGTCGTATGTCTATGTGCTTAGACCTGGAATGATAGTTTTCAGTACCTGCAAGTTTAATAGCGCTTTGGTTATCACATAAAATGGTGATCGGAATACTGGCCAAGTGTGGCCAGAACTCTTCTTGCATTTGCCTAAGCCACATCGCCTCTTGAGTACAGCTAGAGAGCGACATGTATTCAGCTTCAGTTGTGGATAGCGCAACTGTTTGTTGTCGGCGTGAGTTCCACGTTATTGCGCCACCCTGAAATATAAATACATAGCCGGTACATGATCTTCGGTCATCTTCACTGCTAGCCCAATCAGCATCACAATAGCCATGTATTGAATTTTCTTCTTTATTTTGTTTATAAGTTAATGCATAATTTTCAGTATAATTCAAATATCTTAAAACTCGTTTCAGCGCCAACAAATGCTGCATTTCCGGTCTTGCGTTAAATCTACTTAAAGTATTCACAGCATATGCTATATCTGGGCGGGTTCCTTGTGATAAATACAGTAATGATCCAATCATTTCCTGATATGAAGTCACATCAACAGTAGTCTGAGTCTGACTCGTATTAAACTTAGTCTTTGGATCAATAGGCGTTTTCACACCTTTACAATTTGACATTCCATATTTATTCAGTATGTCCCGAATATATTGCTTCTGATTTATGTATAGAATGCCATTTTTCCTGTCTCTATGTACGTGCAAACCCAAACAGTACTTTAACTCTCCCAAGTCTTTCATTTCAAAGTTAGAAAATAATTTTTCCTTTATGTAATTTTTCATTTCCATGGAACTTGTAAATAATAATAAATCATCCACATATACAGCTAAGAATGTTATGTTTTCTTTTTCTATTCTGTAATAAATACAGGAATCAAGCAATGACTGTGTCAAACCAATTTCTTTCAATTTGTTATCTAATTTCTTGTTCCATTGTCTACTGGCTTGCTTTAATCCATACAGGGACTTTTTCAATAAACACACTTGTGTATTATTTTCTTCAAAGCTTGGGGGCTGTTTCATATAAATATTTTCTTCTACATCACCCTGTAGAAAGGCAGACACAGCATCCATTTGATCAATATTCAAATTATATTTTACTGCCAATGCAAACAAATAGCGGAGGGATGAATATCTGATTACCGGTGAATATACTTCATTGTAATCCATTCCTTTCTTTTGAGCGCATCCTTTAATTACTAATCTCGCCTTATATTTTGCTATGTTTCCTTTCTCATCTCTTTTTGTCTTGAAAACCCATTTGCAAGGTATAGCCTTCTTCCCAGTTGGCAAGTCACATAAAAACCAAGTGTCATTTTTCATTAATACCTTATACTCTTCCTCCATGGCTTTCTTCCAATGACTGGATTCTGAGCAGGACATTGCTTCCTCAACTGTTACAGGATCCTGACTTAGAGCCAAACATGCAGCATGTACATTTTCTTCATCTTCCAAAACGGTTTGCTTTCTACGTGGTCTCAGATTTATAAATCGGTTTGAAGATTCAAATGAGCATTCAGTGCTAGGTTCATAAGTCGTATCTTCATTACATGGATCCATATAACTCTCATCTGATATAGGTGTTGAACAGCGTAACTCTGTATTCTGGCCATTGTGTGCGGAGCCCGAGTTTTCTTCATTAGTTGGAGTGTCTACAGTCTCTGTTAATGGCACAGGTATCTGTAATTTATTATTATTGTTAATGTTTTTTGTGTTTAAACTTTCATTACAGCGGCAGTCTTCTAAAAATGTGACATTTCTACTTTTAGTAATCTTCTTTGTATTTGGATTCAATAATCTATATGCTTTGGTATTTTCACAGTATCCAAGAAATATCATTTCAGTAGATTTTGGATCCCACTTTAGTCTCTTTTCTTTCGGCACGTGAACCATGGCTTTACAACCAAATATTCTAAGATGTGATATGTTTGGTTTAATACCTGTTAATTTTTGGAGTGGTGTCACGTAGTCAAGAACTCGACTCGGAGAGCGATTTACTATGTGCGCAGCTGTCTCCACTGCCTCTGCCCAAAAATGTTTTGAAAGTCCAGCATCGAACAGCATACATCTCGCACGCTCCACTAGAGTGCGATTCATTCGCTCGGCAAGTCCGTTTTGCTCGGGCGTGTATGGTGCAGTTGTTTGATGCTTGATACCTGTTCCTGCCAAATAATGAGACAATTGATTATTAATATATTCTAAGCCATTATCGGTGCGTAGAATTTTTATTTTACAATCCAATTGGTTCTCCATCTCCTTCTTGTACATGTCAAATACTTCTCTGATATTCATTTTATTTTTCAGGAAATAAACAGACACTTTTCTAGAGTAATCATCTATAAACGTGATGAAATACCTGGCTCCTCCCATAGATGGCGTCTCCATAGGACCACACAAGTCTGAGTGTATCAGTTCCAGTGGTGCAGTAGCCCGTGAGCCAATGTTCTTAAAGGGAAGCCTTGTCTGTTTGCCTTGCAAACATGAAATGCAATTATTATTCAATGTTTCTGTATTTGATAATTTGACACCTTCAGTACATAATGGTAGTCTACTAACATCAATGTAATTTAAATGTCCCATTCTACGATGCCACACATCAATGTTTTGGCTATCTACAGTGGACATGAATGCATTTCCTTTGGCAATATTTAACTTATACATGTTATTAATTAGCTTTGCTGTTGCAATTAATTGTTTCTTGGTATTATATATTTCACAGCCACTTTTATTGAATATTACTTGACAGCCATTTTTTGTTAACTGACTTACTGACAATAAGTTAGTGCTCAATTGTGGTACATATAAAATATCTCTCACCTGTATATGATTGATCTCACCATTTTCTCCAATTAAGTCCAAGTTTACATTACCCATTTTTTCTACGGAGACGGATGTGTTGTTGGCAACCTTAATATGTTCTATCGGTGGTGAGCGGACATCATACATACAGTCAGATAAGTTGGTCATATGTAAAGACGCTCCGGAATCCACATACCATTCCACACTGTCAATGTGTTCATGAGCTGCTGAAAAAACTGCTGCAAAACCTTTATTTTCATTTTTCTTCTTGTTGCAGTACTTACTCATGTGTCCATGCTTATTGCAGTTGTAGCAACGCAGTCCTGATGGTTTTTTATGCTGATTATTATTATTATTTTGTCGGTGGGTAGATTTATGCTTTGTGTAAAGAACGGAGACATTTGACTCTTTGACCTCTTGCAAAAGTTTAGTTTTTATTGAGTCTGTACTTATCTTTACACCAGAGCTTTCCAGTCCCATGATCATTGGTTTGTATTGTTCTGGCAATCCAGCTAACATAAGTGTTCCCAACCATTCATCGTCAACGTGGAAACCTACACTTCTCAGTTTGTGGGCGGTGGTTACTATTTTATTCACATATTCCTCAATGTTTGAACATCCATCTAATGTGGTATTCACCAAGTCTCGGAGTAACCCCACTTTTCTAGTTAAACCTGAATCTTCAAAGGCATTTCGTAAATTTTGCCAGACCTCTTTAGCGCTCTTTGCATCTTGGACATGTATGTAGTTTACTGGGTCCACAAGCAAGATTATTTTAGACTTCGCCTTCAGGTCTTGCTTCGCATTTACTGCTTTGTCATCGGCAGGTTCAACACAGTCCCACAAGTCTTCGTGTTGTAAATATGTTTGTACGGCGAATTTCCAGGTGCAATAGTTATCTCTTCCGAGTAATTTGTCTATTTGTACATTAGACATAGCCATTTTTACCGGAGCAAATTCGAAAATTGCTTTGTAACGGTGGCTACCTAAAAATCAGAAATCACTCGCGGAACTTTACTGAACTTTAAACTAACGGAGTTTACTTTACTTTTAATGACTAACGGGTCATATGCCCATAACCTAATGTAAAGAAAACTAGATTTAAAGTAATTAAGAGATATAATTAAGAAAAACGTTACAAGCTACATGAACTATAGAACGACATCAGCTGACCACAGATTATATAGAGCGGCGCGCGGATTGCTCGTAGAAAAACTTAACGCGGCAATGCGTTGATGCGTTTTGTTCACTGGTTTATGTTCTACTTCCAATAATGATATCTCCTAAGATATTCATGGAAATCAAACGATGTCAAGGGCAATTTTGTTCAAAATTAAATGCTTGTGATGATTAACGTATTTATTTTGATAAGGATTAATATCATATTAATGAAAATACCTTCGCAAATAATGCATTACTTTAAAACAAATTTGATTTCCATAAAAAAGGTTATAGTGACTTAATCTTAAAAGATAGATATATGCTCTCGCGGACTTTATTTAAGAACTTTTTATGAGGAATAATTCTGTAGTACATAATTTTTGCGTATCTTTAACCGTTTACGCAGCGCACGCAACGAAAGCTCTCGAAAAGGAATAAATTTTCCCGATTTTGAAACATTTCTCATTGCTGCTCCGCTCCTTTTGGTGATAGCGTGATGTTATATAGCCTATAGCCTTCCTCGATAAATGGACTATCCAACACAAAAAGAATTTTTCAATTCCAACCAGTCGTTCCTGAGATTAGCGCGTTCAAACAAACAAACAAACAAACAAACAAACAAACAAACTCTTCAGCTTTATAATATTAGTATAGATATGTATGTATTTAGAAATATATAAGTATGTTTATCAGTTGTCTAGTACCCATAACACAAGCTCTGCTTAGCTTTGGACTAGATGGCGTTGTGTAATAGTTGTGGAATATTATATTATTATTATTATACGGTCGCATACATGCTCTTGTGGTAGTTTGAGGGCGCTTCGAGCACGGTGTCCGAATTTATTCTTATATTGACTGTATGTCAAGGTAGTTACGGTTTATATTATTCTTAAATTGTTATCTTCAAATGCTCTCCGCCGCGCCTTCAGCGATATGCGCAGGACCCAAGGGTTTGCGAAAGGAGGCAGCTTGTTAATGAATACCTAGTCTTGACTTTCTGTGCTTTTCTTTATAAACCCATTTCCATACATATCAAAATCGGAGATACCTTACATTAGTAAATAAATAGAAGTAACCATCCTAATATCCAATTTTAGTAATAGAGAATATTGCACGTATTTTTTTCTTAATTTAATCATCTGCCTAGCCTCTTTCCAACTATGTTGGGGTCGGCTTCCAGTCGAACCTGATGCAGCTGAATATCAGTATTTTCGGATCGGACCTCCACAATTATACCCCATGGTAAGACTGGTTGTCCGACTTTACGAGCTTCTGACTAAAAATATCTACAAATGACAGCCGGTACCAACGGCTATAAGTGCTTTCCGAGGCTCGGAGGAAACTCGCTGTGACAGATGGTCACCCATCCACAGACCAACCTCGGCAAGTACGTCTTAACCCAAAAGATCGGCCTGTGCGGCTGTAATTATTTAGCCACGAGCTCCTTAATTAATTTTTATTTTTCTTGATATAATCCAATACTATACCAAACACAAGAAAATTATTCAATATCAAAACTTTTATTTATGAATATTACATGCATATTCCCTAAAATACACACATCAAAAGTGTCTAGGGATCAACATATATTTTTGCAATAACTTTTCTCCTGATTGATATTAATTAAAATGTTCTATAAGGATTCATCAAATAAAGTGTTATCGTTTGTCACAGTAACGATAAACCAAGTCACCTTTGCATTCATAAAGAAATTTGCCATTTTCCTAATAAAGGGATTTTTGACATTTGAACCACTAACATTAAAGTTCGAAAAAAAGACTGAAATAACAGTTTTCTTTAAAATTTTATTGGGTAACTTAAACAATTAATAATCCGTGTTTCTACCGCGAACACTAACAACACAAGAACATCGGTTTGGCAGGCCTGTTGGCCTAGTGGTTAGTGACCCTGACTGCTATGCCGGAGGTCATGGGTTCGATTCCCACCCAGGACAAATGTTTGTGTGATGAACATGATCATTTGTTCTGTGTCTGGGTGTAATTTATCTATAATATGTATGTATTTAGAAATATATAAGTATGTTTATCAGTTGTCTAGTACCCATAACACAAGCTCTGCTTAGCTTGGGACTAGATGGCGTTGTGTGATAGTTGTGGAATATTATATTATATTATTATTATACTCAAAATGAGTTCATCCAAATCACGCTGTGGAATGGCCGCCCATGTTCGTTGCAACAACAAAAAAAGGTCTTCTTGCGACTGGATACCCTCCATATTCGGCAGAGCTCTTCTCTGTAGCATATCCCATGCATGCTCAATCGGGTTCAAGTCTGGCGACTGAGCAGGCCAGGGCAGGACATTGATGTTAGCTGCGGCGAGAGTCTGTCTTACAACTCTTGCGGTGTGCGGTCGTGCATTATCATGCATTAACTGAAATAAGGGACCGATTTGCACTTGTAGAGGAACGATGACGTCTGATACAATCGTCTCAGCATAAATTTGAGCGTTGAGGTTGCCTCTGATCCAAATCAACTCAGTTCTTCCGCCGATCCAAATACCCGCCCATACCATGATGGTTCCACCACTATAAGGATGGACTTCCTGGCAGGATTTTAATCGCTGTTGGCGTCCAGGGGTTCTCCAGTGTCGTATACGTCTTGTATCCGGTCTCATACCAAAACGAGACTCATCAGAAAAGCACACGAAACGCCATTGTTCTTCTGCCCAATTTCTGTGTTCAAGAGCCCATTGATATCGAATCCTACGATTGTGCATTGCTATAGGTGGTACCCGTAGCGGTCTTCGGGAATGAAGGTTCACTTCATGCAAGCGGTTTCTGAC
This sequence comes from Agrotis clavis, assembly GCA_954870645.1. Taxonomy (NCBI): domain Eukaryota; kingdom Metazoa; phylum Arthropoda; class Insecta; order Lepidoptera; family Noctuidae; genus Agrotis; species Agrotis clavis. The sequence goes on along the minus strand of OX940919.1, from coordinate 13,081,063 downwards.
TGTTTGGTCGCTAATTAAGTTCCCTGAAGAGTGATGAAGCCTCACGGCTAACATCATGGCGGTTATTGTTGGAGCTCTTCGAGTTAAGATTTGAATGTATCGGTCTTGTCTCCGTGTGGTGCAGCAATACCGTCTTCCATGGCGCTCAGCCACGGTACCAGTGCTTCGGTAACGTGTCCAAAGTCGACTGATAACACTCTGACTTGTATTCAGAGCTAAAGCCACAGTACGTTGCCGGGAACCAGCTTCTATCATTCCCACGGCTCTGAGCATTTCTTCCCTGCTTAAATGACGTCGCCGCTCCATAACGTTGGTTTTAATCAGTAGTAGGGAAACAGTAGCACTAATAATGTCTTCAATGCGTTGTATGTTTTTATAGGGAAAATATTCGTGTATTCCCGTTCGTCCACTTGACTTCGTCCCACTAGTGGGACGAACGGGAATTCGCTAAATATTTTCCCGATCGTCCCACTAAATTTTTTGAGTGGACGAACGGGAATAATTTATTAATTTTTTTTTGAAGTTCTATTGGTCCCACTAAATAATATAAGACTGGTGGTTTTAATTGGTAAAAAAAAAACAAATTTGGAATAAAAATCCGTCATTTATTAAGGAATAAAAATCACAGTAAAAATCACAGAATCAACTTTGCGATAACTCGCAATATTTTTTTAATTAAGAATAAAATTCTCCTTAAAACTAAATAAGGTTTCCTATTCAAAAGCGGTTGTTTAAAAGTAAAAAAAAAAATGTGATTGATTCTTAGTATGTGCTATTAATGGTTTTTTCATAATAGTAAAATAAATCAACAGCTATATTTTGCATAAAGATAAATAATAGTATTCCATGTTTTGTTCTAGTGATGAAATTCTGTTAGTCTGTGGAATATGAGATATAAGGAAAAGAATAATATAGCGCTTGTCGAGAACGAAGTGGAGTAAAGGACAAGAAAACTACGAAACAATGAATAAACATATTTCTGCACAAATCTTTTTAGTGGGACGAATGGCACTAATCGAAAAACATATTCCCGTTCGTCCCCTCTTGAATTAGGAGTGGGACGATCGGGAACAAATTAAATATTATTTTTGTAAATTCCCGTTCGTCCCACTAGTGGGACGAAGTCAAGTGGACGAACGGGAATACACCAAAATATTGACAGCTGATTTTCATCTTTTACTCGAATTTGATTTACAGTTCCTGATTCAAATTATGAAATGCACCAAAAAGGATCCATATAAATTTATAAAATCATAAATTTATTACAAAGCCACATCTCAATCTCAAGAAATCCGCATAAAAATGCTTGATCCCTAGACACTTTTGATGTGTGTATAACCAAAAATACTTCATATTTCTAAGACATGCAAGTTCGACTACATTGCGATATTGTCTTTGAGTTACTGAACTCATTGTCCAATAATAGGTCCGCAATGTCAAAGTTGCATACAGTTGCGCAATATCGGGGGATTTTCTTCGTCGTCTCGAACCGGTCCCCATTAAATTATTATTTAAGTGAGTTTACAATTAATATTTCAACTTCGACCAATACATTTTAAGCTCGGCAGCGATGGTAGCGGTAGCATTGCTAAGTGATAATAGAGAACTAAATCCTAAGTTTTCTGAATGCTTTGGCTACGCCAAGTCATATTGGTGTTTTTTTTTCGGGGACTCACCCGTAGTTTTGGCATCGGACGCGACTAAGATATTCGGGGAATTTCTTTCGAGTCCTTCTTATATAAAAGGACTGAAGGATCATCTATTTTGGTGGGCAAAAAGGTAACAAGACGGTTCCTCATCTGCGCAGGTCGTAGAAGTTTCAACTGACAATCACTGGATACCATTGCAGTTTGAGACACACCTCTAGCGTATCAAGAAAAAAAAAACAAGTAACAATCGAATAATTTTATTGAATGCATATTTAGTTTTAAATTATAATAGTTATAAAACTCGCTAACAGTAAACAATATGTAATAGGTAACAGATTACATCAAAATAATTCTGCATTTAATTATTATAATTCATATGCGTAATTTAGAAAAATAAACTTTTAACAAAATCTGTTTTTTTTTTTGTGCTAACATAAGATAGATACATGCTGCATGCAATATTACGAACATTTATATCTAAGTGACCGTAACACCAACAAAATAACTAAATATTAATGGTAGACGCACTTGTCCACAACGCACCGCTCATACAATTTTCGTCTCTATTAGTACTAAGGGAGAGTTGATTTGTAGTTGAACTAACAAATAGTTTTCTTTTTCTCTTCAAACAACTCGTCGCTGAATGTCGACAAGTGCCATATTTGCTCGAAAGTATGCAACATATTATATTTAGCATTGAAATGCTACACTGGTCCATAAAATCGCTTACTGTTTGTTATAATTATATCATTCATAATAATAATACCTAATAAAACTTTATATCCCACCATTTTTCTAGCTTTTCATTTCATGAAAACAACTATCTAAAATTACTAGACATAATATGAATATATGATTTAATTAGTAACCGACCGGAATTATTTTTTATCCAAAGCTGAAACACTTGCAGTATAGCTTGTATAATAATTATTTATCAAGCATTCCAACGCATCGCTGGTTGACTCGAGGAACATAGTTTTCTTATAAATGAACGCTTCAAAATGCGCTTGATGTTTGCGTTACACAAACGCACAATTTTCATTTATCTTTCTTAGAGCTGCTGGCCAGAGTAGTTCCAGTGTCGGAAAGGGACAGAGCTATACAAGTCGTCTAGCGCCACCTCGTTTCCTCACTGTAATGGGGAAGGCCGGTCAAAGTTATTGTAGATGGCGCGACCATAGCTAAGTCCTAATCCGACCAATGAGGTAGTACTAGTTTTGAAGTACCTATAAGATTGAACCAATGACGATGCTTGGAACAAGCTATACTAGCGCCATTCGTTTCCCAGTTGCCGTCCCCATTACTTTAGCTTTAAGACGTCTTGGTACCTACCTGTCGTCTTAGGCTGCATTTTAACCAAAACCATTTCCTATTCATTCAAAAAGTGGTTGTGCCGTTGGGTACATATTTGAATATCGAAGATTAAAATATCTACGCTTAAAATATCGATGTTCAAAATATCGAACATGAAAATATCGAATGACCATAAAATCGAAAATTAAAATATCGAAAGTTTAAAATATCGAATGATTAAATGATCTACGTCCAATATATCTAAAATCTAAATATCTACAAAAGTTACATCGAAAGATATAAATATCGAAATACAGATTATCTAATGTCCTAAATATCGAAGTACAAATTATCGAATGTCCGAAATATCGAACCTAACAAGTCGACGGAGCCCCGCTTCGCGGGGCTCCTATTTCTGTTTGCAAGGTTTAAAGTAACCTAACACGAGTGCCCCAAGTTCCGAGCTCGCTTCGCTCGCTCTTGCATCCGAAGTCCGTCCAGCTACCTTGTTGGGTAGTAATCAGTAATTTGACTAAGGACGCAAGAGCGAGCGAAGCGAGCTCGGGACTTGGGGCACCCCGACTCGGACAGGTTAGGAGACCCCGCCATCCTCTTCGTGTTAGGTTACTTTAAACCTTGCAAACAGAAATAGGAGCCCCGCGAAGCGGGGCTCCTTCAACTTGCCTTGGTAGGTGGTTATTTTTTTCGATATTTCAACTAGTAGGTATTTTTAACGTAGATATTATGAAATTAGATATTATGAACTGCGATGTATTAAACGTTGATATTTTGAATTTCGACAAGACGTCTTTCGATATTTTGAATCATTCGACATTTAAATCAGTCGACATTTTAATCTTCGACGTTTTAAGCGTAGATGTAACATTTTTCGATATTTTGTTACAATCGATATTTTAAATTTCGATATTCTGAACATCGACATTTTAAGCGTAGATATTTTAATCTTCGATATTCAAATATGTACCCTGTGCCGTTAAGTTCCTTCCATTTTTCTGAGCATAATTGTGTATCGTTGTGATTGGGTCGCTTTGGTCAGAATGCGAGGATTACCACAAATTGATCAGTGGTCAGCCGCGTGTTTGTGAACTTTTATGGCATTTTATATAAAGCAATGGAATAACAATGCGGTTTCATGCTGATAAGTACTCATATCACTTTTATAAATAGCACCCTCCTTTGCCGTTGACTTCCAAAGACGTAATGTTTCAGTTTTGATTGAGACCTAAATTTCCCCGGGTAAGTTGTTGCTCACTTTTTTATCATATAATTTGTCGAAAACTTAGTAAGTTATTTGTCGGTATATAAATTGTGAAACGCTTTAACACTCTCTCCAAAATGGCCTACTCTCCACTTTACCATTCACAACCATTCTTTTCATTGTACATTTATTTACACATTGCGTGAGTTCGCCATCTATTTATCATACGTGACAATTTGTTGTACACTGCCCTGGAAATGTTTTAGGTAATACTGCTTTAAATGCCAACAAGCGCAAAAAAACATCTGCACCATGGTGTATTTAAAATATTAAGTATTTAAACTAAATAAAATATTAAAAATCCTTTGCCGAATATCAACGAAACATGTTCTAATAAAACCTTGCATAATTAATTTTTATAAAATAACTATTTAAAATATAACAAATTCCTTGTTTCCTGTAAATTAATTACCTTTGATCTATAGCTATATCATAGATAAGTACAATAGTTGCTCTAAGTGAAACTGATAGAAGTTACATATAAATTAAGAACTAATTTATTCTACACGCAACCAATGTGCTAGAGGAATTTATTGTGCAGAATATTCAAAGTATTACAGAACTAATTAATATAACACTTATTTTAAAAATGTAGTTTCTTTGTATCACATTGACTCACGATTCTAATCCTTAAGAAATTTTCTGTCTCACATTACTAAAAGTCTCGGTTTGCACTTGTCTAGAGACGTAAATGTTATAAAATGCGAGATTTTTATTAAATCTAAAGTAAGGTCACATTGGGGTCTCTATGCTATATAAGTAACTCGTGTGTAATATTACATGTATTTTATGTAATTATCACTTCTAATTCGAATAAATCTCGTCACAAGATAAAAGTTGCAATCATGTGATTGGGCGAGAAGTGACTGGAACGTGCGACGTCACAAAACACTGAGGAATGTTGAAATAAATACGTTTTCGATTTCACTTGTATCCTGTGCCGAACAATAGGTTAACAAACTAAAGTAGATTTGCCGTCCTGTATAAATCTCGTTAGAGTTAACAAAGTAAGGCAACTCTAAATATAAATAACAACAACGACAGCCATGTCCTGAACTAGACACTCGAGGTCGGACGACGGAAGAGAAACACAAAAATCTATCACGACGGTGTTCAATATTTCCGACAGACGTATCAAGTGTTTGCATTTACAATTCGAAGTTTGACTTCTACCTGTTTTTGGTGTGCGCTTCTTATTATATTACTTAATTTGGCCTTGTTTATATTTATTTTTCTATTCTGTACTCCGACCAACAGATACTGTTACGTTATAAATTACGATAACTGCATCAAAAAGAAAATGGGGCATAGCGTTTGTTCTAAATATCGGAGCTAGTAAGTAGAAAGAAGCACAGCTGTCGTTGTTGTATAACAAGTAGTGTGAAGTGCTTCGCACAGAAGGCACGTTGTGGGCTGAGCCGCAGTTAGGGGCAGTCCTTGCTCAACATCTTACTGAACGCCTTCGGAATGTCTTCGTTGGTCTTGGACACGGTGCTGCTGCCCAGGAGTGTGGGCGCAGGGAACGTGCCAGTTTGTATGCTGTGGGCAGTCTTCAAGAGATCGTAGTTTATTCTTTCGGAAACCACTGAATCTTTCCTGGAAGATACAGAATGTAAATTGACTGTGGGTAGCATGTTGATGGATCGGGATCGAGATATATTATGATTAATTTCTAGTGTAATAGCCGGGCCAAACTAACGACATTTATCGTTGATTTTCGTAATAACAGTCTTCAGAAATTCGCATAAACGTCCACAAACGCAATCATCGCATTTCCCGTAAGTGTGGCCCTAATGTAAGAGGATACTTACTGGTACTGTGGGTGCGAGGTGACGAAGTTCCTCATCCACGAGGCCATGGTGGAGATCTCTCCCGAGGAGCGGCGCGCGATCAGTTTGAGGTATTGCTGCACCGAGCAGTGCGTGTCCGCGTCCACGTCCATGCCAGACAGGTACGACTCGATCAGCGGGATCAGACCGGGAAACACGCCGTCCTGATGGTCAAACCCACAATAAATACTAGGTATACGAAAAATTTATTGGAAAGGTGGTGACAAAAAAAACCACTTGTTTAAAACAATTTGGACAGTTTGTTTTATTTATAAAACAAACTGTCCAAATTGTCCAAATTTAAAAAAAAAAACTGTCCAAATTTAAAAAAAAAAAACAACCTGTTATTTCCCTAAATCCTACCTTACTGCCTACGTCCTAAAACGAACCCCCATGCATAATTTGAAACTCCTAGCACTTGTAGTTTCTGAGATTTCGTGATGAGTAAGTGACTGACCTTCCGCGTTTAAACTGTTTACAAATTATGACACTAGAATGATTTATATAATATTTATCGTGATGTAGTCAATTACCTTTCCATTAACAATTTCATCGATGGTCATCTCGGTGTAGAGCTCGGCGGGGTCGCAGGTCTGCTTGGCGATGTCAGTGGGAGCGCCCACGTCGCGGCGCCACCAGAACTTCTCGCTGAGGCACGCGTTCCGTTTTTGTGCACGCTGCATGTTCTCGTCCACCTACCAAAAGAAAAGTATGCATAGAGAGCTGGGCAACTGGCTTGTGATCATATCGGTTTATCTTATCTTACAAATTCAAAACTTTATTAGGATAGATTGATGGATGGATGTTTGTTACTCTTTTACGCAAAAACTTCTGAATGAATTTGGATGAGGTAAACAGTATGTAACCTGGATTGACATTATAGGATAGTTTTTATCCCGGTATTACGTGCCTGTAGGATAATTCACGAGTTGTAGCGAGTAAAATCGCTTGCGATAGCGTGTGATCAAGGACTTTATTTTAGGACTTTTCATGAAGAATAATTCTATGGTACATATTTTTTGCGTAACTCTAACCGTTTACGCAGCGCACGCAACGGACGCTCTCGAAAAGGAATACATTTTCCCGATTTTGAAACATTTCTCATTGCTGCTCCGCTCCTATAGTAATAGCGTGATGTTATATAGCCTATAGCCTTTCTCGATAAATGGACTATCCAACACAAAAAGAATTTTTAAATTCCAACCAGTAGTTCCTGAGATTAGCACGTTCAACCAAACAAACAAACTCTTCTGCTTTTTTATACTACTATAGATAACACGACAACAAAAAAAAAATAGTCGAACCGAAAGGCAGTACAGTAAAAGCATACGATAGATGTGGTCTCAAATTCAAATCAAAAGTCATTTATTCATAACTAGCTGACCCGGCGAACTCCGTACCGCCTGAGAAACGATTAAAAAAAAAAACCTTTTAAACCTTCCCTGGCGTTTCCAAAATAATTCAAAACCAAAATCAGCCAAATCGGCCCAGCCGTTCTCGAGTTTTAATCAGACTAACGAACAACAATTCATTTTTATTTATATAGATAGATAGATTATGAGGCTTATACTCAGTAATTTTATAAAGAGAGAAGACCCCATGGAGTTACCTTGCTAATAGGCATGACGAAGTTGAGCCGGTAGGACAGGATGACTCTGGTGAGCAGTACGACGAAGCACACGTAGGCCGCGTTCTCAAAGTCCGTGAGCTGCGCCTCGCACGGACGGAACTCCACGCGCCAGCCAATCGGGGAGTTGGGCGGCGGCGGCTTGAAGCGCATCGTCTGCCAGTTCGTCGACTGGATGTTCTATACAAAAAAGGGCTAAAGTTAAAGTTATATTTTTATACGCAATAACGCCTGCGTCGCGGCTTCTCAAATATATTATTAAGGAAACGAAAAATTCAGTTGCGAGCAGGGTTCGAACCTGCGTCTTCTGGATAGGTACTCCAGACGTCTTAACCAATTAAGCCATCGCAACCACTACTCTCGAAGCTAAATTTTTCGTTCCCTTGTTTTTTGAACGCTGTTTACACGTTGCGCCATCTATTGTGAGTGATGATGGTGAGTGTCTAGTGATGATGTGGTGGACGGTGAAGCATCATTGCTAAGAAGTAACCTATTCATTCTTGACTGAAAGACCCCAAGGTTATAGCTATCAAGAAACAGACTCCGGCAAGGAATTCCACTCTCTAGCTGTGCGCCCAATAAAAGTATTGGCAAAACGCTTTGTTGCTGCCAGCAGGTCAACCTACCCAAATCTGTTAATTTTTACTTTCCACTATTGTGATAAGTTGAAAATCTATTTAAAAAAATTGACAGATTGTGGTAGGTTGATGTGCTGACGCCTGTACATACCAAATTATCCATTAATTAAGAAAAATAGATTCGCCTCGACTCTGTTTATAGCCTTGATGTTTGCGGTTTTTAAAAGACAAAAATTACTAAAAGGCAATCTCCCAAAAGGCCTGCCCATGAGAGAAGACAGTCGAGTGTTGAAAAAGAAGAGAAAGGCATGCTCATTTGTCTGGCAATACAGGTAAAGGTAGGAAGCCACTGTTGCATGTTATTTTATCATGCCTAATTAAGGATCTGCTTCTTCATCAGTATGAAAATAACACAAGTCCATCACTTACTTCAAAATGATCAGTATCATTGCTGTCATCCTGATGCACCTTCTCGGAGAACAGCGACACGGTGTCTCTGATGAAGAGGTGCGCGACGTGCAGCGCCAGCGGGTGGTCGATGCCGCCCTCGCGCAGGCGCCGGTACAGCGCCTTGTCGTGCACTATGTTGATGTCGTTGTACCTGGCACACGACACTATGTTACTAACTAGAAAACACTGTCAACTTTTTTTATAACCTCTTTTGTTTTGTGATATTATCAATTTTAATGAGTCCCGCTTTGGGTGGAGCGAAAGAGACTCTCAGACTTGTAGTGATTAAAATTAACCGTGTTTCTTCAATGGGGATGGCAACTGGGGAACTAATGACGCTAGTACAGCAGCTTGTTCCAAGCATCGTCATTGGTTCAAATCAGTTCAAATCTTAAAGGTACTTCAAAATAGTACTCATTAGTCGGATTAGGACTAGTCTATGGTGGCGCCATCTACAATTAGCTTTGACTTGCCTTCCCCATTGCCCTTTACGTTTCAGGATCACGGTTAACCATTGAGATTCGTAATAGTATGTCTTCCAAAGTAGAATTGTAATGAAAAGGCAAAAGTTTAATCAATATGGTAGCAGAACATCACTTGTGAATACTGCTTAGTGTATACATACTTTTGCTCGTGACTGTACGTAAAGGGCTACTGAAGGATCACCGTGGTTTGGTGAGTACAAGTCTGACAGTCCCTCCCGTCCCACCCTGCGCGGGAGGACTCATTTGATGATTTTACCACGATAAAAAAACATACTAAAGGTTGACATTTATTTCAGCGTACAGCAAAACCCACCGCAGCATTGAAAAATCTGCCTACATCACTTTAGTACCTAAACCGGTAGGTTTGTAATGTGTGATGGTGCAAACGAAGTTGACCAAAGACCATCACATTTCAATACGCGGTGCGTTAAGGTATCACCATACCTAAACGCACCGCGTATTGAAATGTGATGGTCTGCATATTAATGTGCGCTTAACCGTCTGCTATTTTTTTACGCACAATATAAAATAAAGAGTTAAACCTTATCTTATCTACCATAAATGTTTTTGGGATTTAGCTGTGATTATTTCAGTTTACCGTTTATAAATATGTAGTTTCATGTCCCATTTACTTATAAAAAAAACACCGGCACCGTATCTCAGGCGCGGTTTCTTCATAGAGGCTATTAGGCACAGCCTACCTTGCCAAAACAATGCATAAATAAAACAAATGCATTTATTGGAACAATGTAATAAAATAAAACAAAAACTTTAATAAAGTGAAAACTCCAAATAAAAAGATAATAGCAACTTGCCCGTGTGACGTCACGTTCACTTCACTATAATACGAGAAGCGAACCTTCTAAGCAACAATTCTGTTGCCTCATAATATAGTAAATTTCATTCAAGAACGTATGATTTTTTGTTTCATATTGTCGTGTGTATGAACGAGACAGATGGATAAAAAATGGGCGGTCCCAGGCACGCTGTAGCTGGAGTTAACCAATCGGCAATGACCAGCGTTTTTAATGAATGAAAACCTTTTTTTTATTTGAAATGTTTTTGGCATGGCTTCGAGGCCTTTATGCCAAATTGAAAACCTTAGTGGGAACGCTCTAAACGGGGTTGAAAGTTCAAGAAATAAATTTCACACAGGAAACGATACTAATAGAAAGAATTAAAAAAATGGGGTAGTAATGTCAAATCTATACATTCCAAAAGAAATGTATAATTTTAAAGAATAGCAACAGCCCTTTTGTAATAATTATAAACTAGAAATTTAATTTTTCTCCTCTTTGAGAATTTGGTTTTTGGGAACTTAAGAAAATAAGGCAACCCCGTGTGTTACTGTCAGTTTCAGTTTATTACGTCAAAACTTTGTTATTGTTTTGTTCTTTTGTTTATAGTAAATCATAATTATTCAGTACTAATAATTACGTTTTGAAACAAAAAGTTGTGTAAATATTAAAGAACTAGTGTTTGCCCGCGGCTTCGCTTGCGTTAATTTAGAATTTGAGAAACAATACGGATCGTGTAAGTGGCGCCATCTGGAACATGAACGTAATTGTTTTCTCGGCAACAGCTCTCTTCTGTTATTCGGGATGAAAGATACCCTATATCCGTGTCTATACTCCTGAGAACGTATATGCTAAATTTTGGGACGATCGATTCAGTAGGTAGTAATGCGTGAAAAGGTAAAAAAAAAAACATACTTGCATTTTTATTATTAGTTTAGATCAATAATGTTATACCTAGGTACATAGTTTGCATAGGAAACATCCTTATTTGAGCGACATTTATTTCAAAGATCCGTGTTTATCTTAAACATTAGACCATAATTTTTTGGTCGATTTACAGTATCGCTGCAAATTGAACGTACGATAGCATTGCTCTTCTCCCTATAGCATACCACGTGATACCTAAAAAATATGACTGTTTTGCATTCCAACAAAACAGGTATTATGTGTTGAATAAGACGCAGCGTCGCCTGGAAGAATGCTGTTGTAAATCCGCCTTAAATTGATTATCTGAGGTTAAAAACTTACCCAAATGTCCATAGATCTATACCTGTCTCTTTCTTTCACCAGCGTGCATCCTTTTCTTACCGTGAAAAGTGCTTGACATCGCAGCTGTCAACTTCATAGAGTCTTCGAGGTACCAGCAAGAGACTTGCTGCGACGCTGCGTCTTATTCAACACATAATACCTGTTTTGTTGGAATGCAAAACAGTCATATTATGTGCTTTCCTAAGACGCAGCGTCGCCTGGAAGACCTGTTTGGTATCTGCTGGTGATAAACACAAACGCTATGATGAATGAATTATAATAATGTCTTCAAAGCATAGGTAATTATGTTTAAAGATAGTTCTTCAAAAACCCTTCATCAAACCCCACTGTAACAAGATCTGTAATGTAACTTTACAATTAGTAACTTCTTCAATCTTCAGAAATCAAAATAGTAGCCAATTGATAGAGGTACCTGGTACAAGGAGATAATTCTAAATTAAATCTTTATCCAGGATAAAGTTATGTCTTCTAAAGGTATAACCAATGAAGACAATTATTTATTTAATGAATATTGCATAAATCTAACTGCAATAAATAAGCATTGGAGTTGGTGTCATCAATCTTGTTTACTGGTTGACAGTAAAACTTCTGATACCTACATTTTATAACTCTATCAGTTTTCCACTGTCAAGTACTGCTTGAACAAGTATTTTCTTCAAGTAGCTTCTTGAGGCTATAATAGCTAACTTGTAATAACTGCCCAGTGGGGCACTAATATTAGCAACTTTGAAAGTAATGCTATGTTCCCAACTTGTGTAGAAGCTGGTTTTAATTTTCCAGATAGAGGAATTTTGTGACTGTGTTTTTTCTATTTTCAGACAGTTCTAACAGGGTAGACAGACATGGTCCTGATGTTTCCGCAACGACGAACCTTACTGTCTGTGTGATTTTGATTCTGTTTTTATACCAAAATATTGGACAAAGACTGATTTCATCTTTTCATAGAAATCAGATTTTCAGGGCTATTCTCTAATTATCTCGATCTGATGTGAGATCATGAATTCTATGACCTGAGGGTAGCAATAATATTAGAGCTATTCGCCTATCTTAAATGAAGAATCTGGATATGCAGAGTTCTTTAGTCAATTAAAACAAAGTAATATTGTAATGTACCCTATTAGCAGTTTTTGTACTGCAAGCTTTAGGAAGTGAAAAAGCTTCTAGAACTTTTTGAATGAAAGATTGTCCTGAGATATCTACCTCAGATGTTGCTCAGTAAGTTGAGATAGTAAACTTATGCAGGCAAAATATAATAGATCAAATAGAATCTATAATCTAGTTTGTTTTCTCAAAACAATTTAGCCTGGAATTTTTACTTTATCAGCTTATACACCTACAGGTGTTTCAGCGTTAATTTGATTGGTGTAACACCAGGATCACCATCTTTTAATTAAATAGGGCTTTATATTGTTGTAAAAGTAGATGTCCGCCAGTTACTTTTTTAATAAGTCTTGTTCCGCTAGAGTTTAGGGAGAGACTTGGTCAGCCCACCCTTAATTTTCCAAGCTAGGGGGGATAACTTGTCCACCTGTGCCAAGCACTTGCTTGTAGTGCAATATGTTAAGACTTTCCACAGGTTCTTTATCGGAATTTTGTCCACCTGTACAGGGCACTTGACTGTAGTCCGATCTAAGACCTTCCGCAGGTACTTTATCGGAAGTCGCTCCCGCTCTGGCTATCGCTCTCGCTTGCAGATCGAGTAGTGAGAAGCATTTGGCGCACTGTGGCGTTAGTAGAATGTACTATCAACAAATTTGAATTAGGTATGACCCTTTTTGACAACTCGTCGTTTGAATCTGTCAAAATAACAAAGATCAAGGTCGTTAATATGGATATTTATGTTTATGACTGTGAACCTAATTATATTTGAATGTCTGTAAGAAAATAATGCTTTTGGTGGGTCATAATTCTTTGTCGATTGTAATATTGTGCCTTGTTCAAATAAGTAGTTCATACTTCTAGTATTACGCTGGGTGGGGGAATGCCCAGCCCAGCCGACAGTCCCATTGTCGGTTGTAAACCTCGCATATAACATAAGGTTTTGGAACCTAATTTTAACGTACTTTGCAGTTTTGTTACGAAAGCCGTTTCTCATAACGTGAATAAATCTACGTCTGGGACGCCCCACATCTTTAACATGGCCTCCGCGGCATGGGGTAAAAGATGCCACACTGGTACATTGCGGCCCCTTGAGAGGCGATCCGCAATTTTGTTTGCCTCCGCGGCTTGGGGTAAAAGATGCCATTCTGGTACATTGCGGCCCCTTGAGAGGCGATCCGCAATTTTGTTTGCCTCCACGGCTTGGGGTAAAAGATGCCAACCTGGTACATTGCGGTCCCTTGAGAGGCGATCCGCAATTTTGTTTACTCTCCGGGAGTAAGTGGCTGAGAGAGTTAGACGCAACTGCTTTGCAAGTCTCTTGAAGCCTGTTTGTCAGCCTTAGTATTGCAAGGGTATGTATCTTCCCCCTCCCCCTTCGTTTCTGAGGTATGCAATAAGAGTCCTGTTGTCGGACTTAATATTTATGTGTGCAAATACGACATCTGCTTCAGAAACAAAATTTCAATAACAAAAGCATCTGGCATGGATCCCACCTTACAGATGAGTAAGTGATGTTTAATTGGGCTCTTACCCCTAGTTGGGTGTATCCGTGGTCAAGAAGTGAGTTGCACCTTTCTTAACTCTACGGTATTGAGTTGTACTCTATGGCTTTAACCACCCTTGTTGAACAGGTAGAGGAAACTTTTCACTTTTCTCTAGTAACCTGTTTTGATAGAACAATTTTAGAAACAGTTACCTTCTGCAACATTAAAGTTCTTTTGATACTTCGTAATTATCATAATTCAGTAAAACCAATAAAGTCTGAGCTTTTTGTGGACAACTGATTAAATTGCTCTATCTTGTTAAAAAATAGTTTAATCTTTATTTATTTTATTGGAGGCGCGTTATACCCAGTTTTGCTGGGTGTCCCATACTAGACCAATATATTCTGCTTAAAGAGAGGACTCAAGCAGACTTGTGATGATCTATGTGATGCCCCAAGATTTCCAATATTCTCAGCGTTTCCGCAATCTGAGAAACAAGTACTGTACGATCCTGATTTACCAGGAACAACAGTCCAGGCACACAATAATTATACAGAAACATCGTTCGCACAACGACATAATTGAAGCCATAGATAGGACAAATACAAAGGCTGTTAACAGCAGCACTTTGTTGTTATAGATCACAAGGAGGAGACTCCGTTGTGTCTCTGCAGTTGGTAATTAAAAATAAGCATAGTAATTTATGAATGAATGTATATCTTCACAAATGTTTCACTGGCATTATGAATTGAGACCTCCGCGGTCTAATATGGGAAATAACCCATTTTTAATTTTTTTTTTTTTTTTTTTTTTTTTTTTCACTAAATCTTTTGATATAGTAAACTCGAAATAGGTACCTATATGGCCTTTTGTAATTGGGGTTGCAAACTTTTCTATAAACATCTTTGACTAGATACCAAGGGGAGGTTCCTATACGAATGGAACATGGTAAGCTGTTATTAATTTCAAAATATGATTGCTTGCTCCCTGTGGTTGCCCTGAATGAGCATGGTCCTTTAGACAACCCCTCTAAATGTTCTGAATAGTCAAATATTCAAATAGTTATTTGTTTACACTTGTTTAATTAGCTGGACCTTAAGTCCACCTAAAGAAGCTTTGATAGGGTGCAAAGCCTAAAACTAAATAGATAATTATGAGTCCGACGTTGGTGGACCAAAAATAATCAAAATCTCTTCAAAGTATGTGTTAAAATGAAAATAATTAAGGTATCCGATACCCACTTAAGCAAGTCCTGTAATGTTAATCATAGTAGTCTTCTCAATTCCAAAATATTGTTGGATAATAACAACTCCGTTGAAACTTATTAATCTTTGGTCTTGATAAAATGAAACAATTAATCATTAACTTTAAGACCTTTAACCGATTTACAATGACACGCATCCGTGCTTAACGTCACACGCAAAAGAAAGTGATAGCACTGAAACATGCCCTCCGCAACAAATCGGTTAAAACAAGGAGTAGCAATACAAGATTGTACGGGGGTTTTGTAAAAAAAAAGTATCAGACGGATTCTCGCCACGGAGTTCTTGGCTGACACGTGTGTTTAGAGATTTTTTTAATATTTGAGCAGTTTTGAGTGATTGTTGAAACTTTTGTGACTTGTTTTGTGTTTAAGTGTTGTCCTTGTGTTCGTAATCAGGTTTGTCTTAACCTAAGCTCAGTTTTAAGCGAGATGGAGAGGAAAAAACCCCCAGACCCTGAACCTCCGGATATCCCTGTCTTGTTAACCCCTTTGTCTCCGAATCCACTATCACAATTAGCGGACGTTGCTTGCAACTTGACAGAAATGGATGTCTCGCAATCACAACATTCCTCACGTAAGCGTTCCGTTGAGCATGAAGACATGATCACTCCCAGCAAACAACCAAAAACCCAAATTGGTCGCACAAAGTACTCGGTACTAGACAAAGCCCCATATGTTGTACATGTCTCTCGAATAGAGACTCAACCAAATGCTGGTTCCACTCTTCATCCCGTTAATTTTGGTAAGTTTCTTATGGCCAATAACATCGCAAACGTTGTTCGTGGAGGCGTGAACAAAGTCGGCAGAAATCGAGTCTCAGTGGAGTTTGCGTCCCCACAGGATGCTAACTCTTTCCTGACAAATAGTCTGTTAACAAAATCAAGTTATACTGCATCAATCCCCACTTTCAACATAACTAGGATGGGTGTTGTTACCGGAGTTCCAACAGACTTAACTGAAGAAGAAGCCATAGTTTATCTCTCTGTGCCCCCAGGCTGTGGGCAAATTTTGAAAGTACGCCGCATTAACAGAAAGACACAAAGAGACGGCATTAATGAGTGGAAGCCCACTGAGACTTGCGTTCTGACGTTTGACGGACAGGTCTTACCAAAAAGGATTTACTGCTGCTATACATCTCTACCTGTTGAGCAGTACATATACCCGACAATCCAATGCCGCAAGTGCTGTAGATTTGGGCATGTAGCTAACGTTTGCCGGTCCCAACCTCGCTGCAGTAAATGTGGCCACAATCACCCAGGTGATGGTTGCAGCATTTCTGAGGGTGAGGCCTTCTGTGTGCTATGCTCGGGAAATCACTTTGCCAATAGCAGGTCATGCCCTGAGTATGGCAGGCAGAGGGCAATTAAAACTGTCATGGCTGAGAAAAACATCCCTTATGCTGAGGCTACTAAGGCTATACCTATGGTTTCCCGTAATTATGCCAATATTGTTAAGACCCCAGTTTCTCAGTCATACCGCAAGACCGTTCAACTCAAACCTAGGACACATGCCCCCCTTTCCCCCTCTTATGACAGAGCAGCCCATCAGCAAATTATTAGTTCTCCCCAACCCACACAGCCTAATGGCTGTTCTCTTAACCACAATAATGTCTCTTCCAACAGTAATTCTTCTTCTATTATTGAACTTCTTATTAAACTTATCCCTATTATTATCTCTTCCACTTCAAGTAATCAGTTACCGTCCAACGTTGCCACCCACATTATTTCTCTACTTGAAAACATCAAAAATGGCGTCTCGCCAAGTATTCCTTCAATGGAATGTGAGGAGCGTGTGGCATAAAAAGCACGACCTCATATTCCTATTAAATAAATATAAGCCTCTGGCTTGTTCCATAGCTGAGACCTGGCTGACCCCGAGTCTCAGCTTTAGAATGCCCCATTTTAACATTCTCAGATGCGACAGATCTGATGGCTATGGAGGATCGGCTCTCCTAGTCAACAATCGGGTCCCCCTCTTACCCTACCCTTTACCTTCGCTCACAGGTAATATGAGTATAGTGGCAGGAAGAGTGGAAGGCATTACAGTGTTTTCGGTTTATATTGCACACCCTCAGCGTGATTTTCTGGACACTCTACGAAACATACTTTCAAATGTCCATGGTCCAATTCTGGTCATGGGTGATTTCAATTGCCACCATTTCAGATGGGGGTCTGAACGCTGTGATGCCTACGGTATAGCTTTGGTTGAGATCTTGGATGATCTGGACCTATGCATTCTCAACAATGGTTGCCCTACACGCAGATCTTCTCCCGGTCAACAAAAAAGTTGTGTTGACTTAACATTCTGCTCGGTTGAGTTGGCGGCTTCAACCAATTGGGAATGTACGTCCCTGTCCCATGGTAGTGACCATTACCCTATTGTCACATCTTTGCTAAATAGAACATTTTTAGAGAAAACTTGCCCTCCACTTTTGAAATATAACCTGTCCAAACCAGATTGGCCAAAATATGTTTCACTATTGGAGGATAAGATTGATACACTTCCAAATTTAAACTCAAATTGTATAGATCCATCTGGTCACTCCCATGCCAAGATCTGTTATGAGGGACTTGTTACAGCCATCACCTCCAGTGCAGATGCCTGCTTCCCGCTTAAAAACAGTGCCCGTAATAAAATTCCTTCCCCACCATGGTGGGATTCAGAGTGCACATCTGCAATTAAGGAAAGGAAAGACGCCGAGCGGTGTTATAATGCAGATATGAGCACTGAGAACCTTCTCTCATA
The DNA here is from genome assembly GCA_954870645.1 of Agrotis clavis. Lineage (NCBI taxonomy): Eukaryota > Metazoa > Arthropoda > Insecta > Lepidoptera > Noctuidae > Agrotis > Agrotis clavis. The sequence continues at coordinate 13,063,213 of OX940919.1, read as the reverse complement.
TTTAAGGATTAATGCTAAAACTAAACGTCTCCTTCGTAAGAAGAAACGCTCAGGTTGGGTTGCATTCTGTACCTCCCTATCTCCCGCTACTCCAGTCTCAAAAGTCTGGAAGAGCATTAATAGATTCAGACGTGGGTGCTCCCCCTCGGTCTCTTCTCCGATTTCTAGGGAAACAGCTGAACTTTTTTTCGACAAAATTGCTCCACCTTATGTTCCTCTTTTTTCAGAATGTTCTAATATGCCTCTTCAATATGTTTCGGAGGATCCTCTTGACGTGCCCTTTACTTTGAAGGAATTGAATGTGGTGCTCAGGCATGTCAGGGATACAGCCCCTGGATCCGACGGAGTACCATATTCTTTTATGGTTCATTCTGGAGACAAGGCTAAATTGTATTATCTTGAGATCATTAATTTTTGTTACAACCGTGGTTGGGTCCCAGAACAGTGGAAGTTACAAACCATCATCCCCTTAGTGAAACCTGGTAAACACGTAGATGATCCGAATGGTCTCAGACCGATTGCTCTGTCCTCAGTCTTGGCGAAAATAATGGAACACCTAATTAAAAACCGACTTGAATGGTTAGTCGAATCGAGAGAGTTACTGCCGAATTACCAATTTGGCTTCAGGAAAGGGCTCGGCACAATGGACAGTGTCGGTGTTTTAGTTGCAGATATACGCTTAGCTTTCTCTAAGAACGAATCCATTGTTGCCGCCTTTCTTGACATATCTTCCGCATATGACAGCGTTCTTCTTCCCGTACTCAGGCAGAAATTGCACCAGCTGAGGCTACCGGTCAAGATGATCGAATGCATATGCGGACTCCTTACGTCTCGCTCCGTGGTTCTGAGAGTCCAGGGTGAAGTATTAGATGACAGGCAGACTTGGAAGGGTCTCCCGCAGGGCTTCGTTCTCAGTCCCCTGCTTTTCAACTTGTATACAATAGATATTGGCTCCTGCTTAAACAATAATTGTCATATTTTGCAATACGCGGATGACCTAGTGTTATATGTGTCAGATCCTTCCATCAAAGACGCTGCGTCATCCCTCTGTGTCTCTCTGGACTCTTTGAACCAATGGCTTTTAAGTCACGGCCTGACATTATCAGCTTCAAAAAGTTCGGCAGTAATTTTCTCTCGTAAGAGACTGATCCCGCAAATATCAGTAGACATTTCGGGTCAGGATATCCCTCTTACAAGTAAGGTAAAATTTTTAGGCGTGTTTCTTGATAACAAATTAACTGGTTACCATCATTTTAATTTTCTCATCCAAAAATGTGAAAGAGTCGTTTCGATATTAAAAGTTCTCGCTGGTGTCTGGTGGGGAGCCCACCCTTACACCATGAAACTAGTATATAATGCCTTAGTCCGTAGCGTTTTAGATTATGGTGCGTTCCATCTAGTTCCATGTAACAAGGGTGCCCTGGCTGGGCTAGATAGGCTTCAGTCAAAATGCCTTCGAATCATCTCTGGGTGTATGAAGTCTTCTCCCATCAACGCGTTGCAGGTCGAATGTGCTGAACCGCCACTGTCACTAAGACGAAAGTACCTAGCCTCCCGTTTTATGGCTAGACTAATTCCTAGGTCCTCCCATCCCCTTCTACCTAAATTGCACGAGCTAAATGCCATATGCAATAGCTCAAACTACTGGACAAATAAAGAATTTCCCCTTATTATCCAAGCACTCCGTCAAATTCAAAATCTAGATTGTCCTGTAGAACAAAGTCCCAGATTACCGCTTTTTAATTTTCCTTATGATGTCTTAAATTATAGCCCAAAAATTCTCTTTGACATTGGCATCTCTAAAAAGTCTTCTGCGGCGAATTCGGCTTTCAATGCGGTGGTGGGAGAACGATGGACAGGATTTCATAGGTTTTTTACGGATGCTTCAAAGTTTAATGATCACAGCTACACAGGCGCCGCGGTTTATTACCAAAACTCTAGAATAATCTTGCAATACAAGTGCCCTAAGGAGTCTTCAGTTTTCACTGGCGAATGTGTGGCTCTATTAGAAGCCTGCCTTTTTATAGAGTCACACCAAAATATCGAAAAAGCCGTAATATTTACAGACTCTCTTAGTTGTTTGCAAGCATTAGAACAAACCCCTTTTAAAAGTAAACTGCACAGTTCCCTTGTACTTAAAATTAAAAACTCACTATTTTCTTGTGCTGGTAGTCATAAAGAGGTTCAGCTAGTTTGGATACCTAGTCATTGTGGCATTAAAGGCAATGAGTATGTTGATGCTTTAGCAAAGGATGCTTGCTCATCAGCAACAGCTGATATTAGTCACAATTCCCTCCAGGGATATGACCTGCTGGGCCTCCCAAAAGTTTGGCTTCAGACTGCTTGGCAGGAACAGTGGAGTATCTCTGGGGCGAAGAAGGGAAGATTTTATCAAGCTGTTCAACCAAATATAAGAACAAAACCTTGGTTCTACAGCTTCAAAAAAGTATCAAAGCCTATAATTTCCACCCTTTGTCGTATCAGATTGGGTTTTTGTTGTACTCCTGTATTTATGCATAAAATCCATGCACGTGACTCTTCTCTTTGTGAGTGTGGTTTGGAAGAAGGTACCCTGGATCACATATTCTTTGAATGTTCAAACAACGTCCCACCTTTAGACCTGTATAGCCGTCTCCCTAAATTTAAGATCCCCCTTCCCATTAATGTCCCCTCCTTATTAACTTATTCCTCCTCAAAGTTACTTGTGGCGCTGATGACGTTTATCCGCCACAATAACATAAAACTGTGATGTGTGTTGTGATCGTCCTATTTGTTTATTTAATGTTTTAACAATTTTTAAATATATATATATTTACTATATTTTTTCTGTTTGTTGCAGTCCTCTACTAATCCAACAAGATCTACATTGCGTTCAACTATATCAATCAAAGTTTTTTAATTATTTCCTTTTACTTTAATTTCTTTTTTTTGTTATCTTAGCATGCACACTTGTTTTTCCAGTTCACTGATATTGGCAGAATAGTTGATGGTTGACATCGACTTGGTTGCCATAAACCAAAAATAGAATAGAATAGAAAGTATCAGACAAATCTGATTAAATTTTGGATTTGCTTGTAATCCTTCATTGGAAGTGGAATAAATTGTCTTTCATCCAACTCCATACCAAAAACTTCGAAATAGACAAATATTTTTTTTTTTTGTTTTTCAAAATATTTGATGTAGGATAGCCTTCTCGTTGTTAGAAGGGGTAATACAAGTAGTTAAATAACTAGAATTAAGGTCCTCGTCTTGAATTTGTGTCTCTACACGAGGCGCGAGGGTCCGGACAAGTTTGAACTTGTTTGTACTTACGTGACTTTGCGTCTTCTGTTGGGTGTATGTGAAGCTATGCTCTCGTCGTTCAAGGATAAAGATGATGACCAGTCATCATGTCTCACCGTATTGAATGCTGATCTACCGCCTGAGCATCGACATTCAAACCTCGTCACCTCACACCACACTTACCCACTCAATTTAGTTCGTAATCCTTCTAAAACACTAATTCACAAAAGAAAACGTGTCACGTACTCTAAATAAACGCTGCGTGCTAAATAAATACAATAAATTATTGTATTTCAACACTTTTTTAACTTTGGAAAATTTTCTGACGTCTTACCGGCAAAATTTACAAACGCTATGAAGTTGACAGCTGCGATGTCAAGCACTTTTCACGGTAAGAAAAGGATGCACGCTGGTGAAAGAAAGAGACAGGTATAGATCTATGGACATTTGGGTAAGTTTTTAACCTCAGATAATCAATTTAAGGCGGATTTACAACAGCATTCTTCCAGGCGACGCTGCGTCTTAGGAAAGCACATCTATCTTCTATATACTTATAATAAATCTGTAGAGAGGTCAATTCTGTACATGAAATATATTTCCAAAATAACTATTAGGGGATGATTAGGGATCGATACTGATGCCAAAAATGCAATTAACAAAATTATTGTCTGTCTGTCTGTCTGTCTGTCTGTCTGTCTGTCTGTCTGTATAACCGTTATAGAAATAAAAACTACTCGACGGATTTTGACGAAACTTGGTACAATTATTTTTCATACTCCTGCGCTGGTTATAGTATACTTTTCATCACGCTACAATCAATAGGAGCAGAGCAGTGAAGGGAAATGTTAGGAAAACGGGAGAAATTACTCCATACACGCTAATCTTCGGAACTACTGGACGGATTTGATTGTTTTTTTTTTTGTTGTATAGTTATTATGTCTGGGCAACATATAGGCTATAATTCATCTTGGAAACTTGAACACCTGATGCAGAACTACAATAGATCCGCTAAACTATACGAGATACAAAAATAGCACCGTAGCAAAAATTGATCCGCGTGATGAGCATTTTCTGCTGAGAAAATAAATTTGAAGATATGGAACACCTGATGTGGAACTCCAAGAGCCCAGCTACACTATTACATGTACAGTAATGACGTCTTAGCAAGAGTTGTTCAGCCTGTTGAGCACTCCCTGTTGTCGTGGAAAAACTGAAGATCTAGAACACCTGATGTGGAACTCCAAGAGCCCAGCTACACTATAACATATACAGGAATGACGTCTTATCAAGAGTTGTTCAGCCTGATGAGCACTCTCTGTTGACGTATGAAAATTGAGATCTGGAACAACTGATGTGGAATTCCAAGAGCCCAGCTACACTATAACATATATATGAATAACATCTTAACAGGAGTTGTTAAGTCTGATGGGCATTTCCTGTTGACTTACAAAAATGAAAGATCTGGAACGTCTGGAATCGTCATGCGCGTCCCGTTGTTTTTCCGTCCCCAGGCTCTATGAATTCGACATCAGACGTTTCAGATCTTTGATTTTGACGACCCCATTGTCGCTGGCATAAGCAACAGGATCTGCGTACGAAGTCGCTGGCAGAAGCTAGTAATAACTAATTATTTGACTCGATGAGTACAACTTGTCGTCGTTTCAAACAGAATCTATGCACTGGTTTGAGCACCAATTCAAAACATAAATAAACACAAAATAATAGAAACACTGATTGTTTTCGAATCTTTCAAATTCCTACACCTCGAAACAATTACAGTTTAAAAAAAGAACCAACTGTAACCTACAATTTAAAATCAGTGTAGATTTATATCCTAGAGAACTATTGAAAAAAAAATAGTAATGAATTAAAATTGCGAATAATATTGAAGTAAAAGTATGCACATTTTTTTTATTATTTGGAACTCTTAGGACAAATAAAAACAAAAAAATGAAACACAAAAAGTGAAAAAGAAAATTGCAAGATTTGATCCCGAGACCCCCTTGCACGAAAGTCAAGCAGGTTGCCAACCAGACTGGCTAGTACGCTGACAGTAGTTTTCAAATAGCGGTTCTTATACAAATGTCATTAATTATACATATCCTATTAATTGAAGAGCAGTTTAAGGAATATTTGAGAAAAAATTGAATAAATAATATCCAGTGGTTTAGCTTCCAACTCCAAACAAACATTTAAAAACAACAAAATTCAAAAACGCTTATCTCCCACGGAAAATAGCGTAATAATACATAGCCTATTAACAGAAGCATATTATTAGAAATATTTGAGGAAAATTTGATCGACAACTTTACAGTAGTTTAGGAGGTAGATCAAATCAAAAAAACATAAAAATTTTCGAAAAAAAAAGTTGATTTGGCATCAGAATCGATCCCTTATATCGAAAAAAATACAAAAAGAAAAAAATATTCAATGTACAGGAATGACAGCTCTACGATTTTATTATATGTAAAGATAAAGATTTTCGTTTGTTTACTTAAAATGGTTCGAGTTTGTGTGATTTGTGCTGACAATGTGTGTTTATTACTGAATCTGATGACACTTGTTGTGAAAACTTACTTTTCACAACTATCTTTTAAAGAACTACTAATATTATCGTAGGAGATTCAAGTTGTGTCTAAAAATAACGATAATTAACCCAGAAACATGATAATTCATCTCAATTCAATCTCAACTCGTCATTTCAATCTTCGAGAGAACTTATTCTTAGTGACGAGTTTTGTTACTATCATGGAGCAAATAATTATTTGTGGTGGCCGAACCTTCTATTTGAATCGTCAGAATATCGTGATTATGAATCTTACGTGAAGAAGTGGTGAGTGTTTTAAATTAAAAGTTATGAAGTGGGCCCAAGCTTTCTTCTATTCGCATTGTCAGTATTGAGTAATGTGGTTCGTTTTTTTATCTTTGGCTTGCCTAGCCTGGCTCAGGAACCTATGCACGCTACTGCCGTATCTTATCTTTCTCCTCAAATCAGTAAACATATACTTGCAAAATTAAAAGATACGTCTAATCAGGTTTTTCGCCGCGGGGTGCGACATAAATTACTTTATACTTTACGTAATTATTGTATATTTTGAGAAACAATACTGATAACATTTAAGTACAGCTAATTAGACCTATAGCTTCGTAATACCTACTAATTACTTCACTAATCATCTTTTCCCAAGATATTGGCAATACTATGCTCTAAGACAGAAAATGAATAAAAACAGCGCGGAGTTAATTAATAGTTTATAATAACAAGTAAATAACTTGTCGCCGCGCCGTGCGCGACTGCCTCCTGCGGTTTAAACCGGTATTTCCCATTTGGTTCAAACTTTCCAATTCCTTTTTCGTTTCGAACAAAATGTGGTGCAAAGTACTGTTCTAAATGTTTTAAAAAAGTTCCCGGATCACTTAGCTACTTTTATTGGAGTGGAGATAAGATGTCGAATGAAAAAGATAGTCCGTTATTTAGGATATTGAAACGTATGGTATTTTATTCTTTACATATTATCTACTCTATTGCTTGAGCAATTAGATAATAATATTAAAATCATATCGATTTTTTGCGAACTTTATTGCAAGTTATAATAATTAGGATTGTGAGTGTCATTTTTATACCCCCTGTACGGAAACGTGTTTAGCACGCTGTGCAAGTGTGTGCCCACGTCATTACAAACACTTGAACGTATATTTTTTATCTCGTTCGATTAAAATCAGAATACTATCTCTAAGGCCGTCACACACTTGAAGCTTGTTAACGAAGTGCTGGTGCTGCAAGCTTGTGGGTAGATCAATACTAATTTTTGAATCACTCGTTGCACTCGTGATTCCATTTTAGAATCCTTCGCTTGCTCGGCCATCAAAGTTGAGCACGCAGTTAAAAAGCAACTTTGCACTCTTCTTTATCAAATAATAACTATTACATATCATATTATTAGTACGTTCGATCATAGGATAACATAACACTGAGCGAGTTCGTAAGATTAACGTTACATTTGATAAGTTTTTCGTAATCTTTGTGTTTGTTTTTGTGTTTGTAGTGTAAATTATCTAAATTAATTCATATTTATTTTCCGCATTATAGAATTAGGAAACTGCAATAATAGCTGTATGTGGGTAAATAATAAATAAATGAACTAAAATCTACTTTCCACACGGGCTTTTAAGGTTTTAGCTGAAGATGAAATGAACAAAACTTACTTCTCATTTTCCGGCGAGAGATACGAAGAGATGGAGTCGTAGCGAGACTTGTTGATACGGAACTTGTTGTTCTTGAGTGGTTCCAGGCCGCGTTCCTCGCGCGTCCGGCAGTCCACGGAGCCGGCGATCACGTTCCAGCGACAGTCCACGTCAGTCAGGAAGCCTCGGAAGATGGGAGAGGCCGCTGATAGAGCCAGCTAGACGGATGAAAATATGATCATCATTATACGAGTAGTTCCAGTCAGGGAACGAGATGGCGCTAGACGACTTGTATAGCTCTCTTTCCCACACTGGAACTGCTCTGGCTTTAACGACGTCATGGTAGACCACCTACTCTTATCGTTTCTTTGGGGTCCACGCGGCATATATGGGGCTATCCATGAATTATGGCTAATCAATTCCGTTTTTTTAATTACCCTGCCTTTCACCGATCACGATATTCACATTAGTGAGACCCTAGTTTACCCATTACCAATATTGACAAAGATCTTAATTACATACTTTTTTTTTAGATTTAGACATAATTATGACGTCGCATAGCTTACTACTCCCTATGGAGAAAAACTGGTGACGATCTCCACGGTTACTATTATATTTCACCGCAATATTTTTCTTAACGACGACGATGTGATGTCTGATGATGACTATAATAAATTTGGGATGGAGACGGAACAATGATGTTATGTGCTTCTAATGATTGTTAAATTGTTGTTTGTTATTGCTATTATAAATATTACTTAATACAATAATTAGTGTAATTAATGCATGATAGATGTAATCGATCTTGATTGTGACCTCTTTATTGCGGGGTCCAGAGCGTACGTCATGCCCATGGAAGTTATTATTTTTATAATATTATTGATACTCCATGACTTGCACAGTGCGCTGATAACACAAGGTCGATTGCTATACATAGATATTTGGTATCATTTTCTTGTAAATGATTTTCACACATCGTGAATATGTATTTCGAAATGATTTTTTTATAGGAAATCGGTAAGTAGATCATTAGAAAATTCAGACAATAATAATATAATCTGTTATATTTTCCCTGAATGCCTTGCTATCTGAAGCTTACAGAAAATACTTATAAGGTATTTTATTATTTAATTCCGTATTTGCTTTTTCTTTAGCGGCAATCATGTTGAACTGCATGTCTTAGACCATCAACACGCAACAGCCCAGTTTTTTCACAATTTTGTAGCAACAGTAATCTCTATATGAAGCTAGGAGATAACGAACCATTATGGGGCACAGTGGTGCTAGCTGGTCGTACAGCGTGCGCGCTTCCGTGATGCAGCAAGCTTGGAAGGTGAGCTGCAGACAACAGCAGCCCATTCCGAAGCCCATGGCATCCATATACACACAGTCAGGCTTAGCAGCGCCCGGCTCCAGTAAATGGGAGTTATCCACCGGAATCTTCGTGTTTATGTCTTTGAACACTAGGAAAAAGGAAAAGAAATATATTTGCATGTGGGTTAAAACGGTAGGCAGGTAAACTATAAGGAAAGGTGTTTCAGATTGTAAGTATTTAATAATATGAATATAACCATTCATTCAACAATGATGTTGTATTTAGGTACATGAATAAACTGCAATGTAATATACCTAAGAATCATGTATGCGTAATCACGTACAAGGAAGTTCGTAATAATAATATGTTCAATGACATGATGATTTTAGTTCTAGTTCTTACAACTCACCCGGCAAGTTAATAGCAACCTTTTCTCCGCGCCTGTGTCGGATGTTTGAGGTCAACGTTTTGAAGCGAGGGTGTCCAGGGAAAATGCCTTCGTCAGGAAAGAATAGAGACTTAGACACGCCATCCTTTGGATTCGGGGGGTATGGGGGACTTGTGAAATTTGGACAGCCTAATCTGTAAGCAAATGTTAGGTACCATCATATTATAATCGCTTGTAAATAAAGTAACTGAATAAGAGTTCAACTAGTTATTTTTAGTGTATAATCTATTGGGGGTCTCAATAAACCAAAGAGTACCAAATTCGTGGTGATGATACCATGAATATTAATCCAAACCTTAATTGTTTAAGGGTACCACATATTTGTGGGTTAAACACAAAAACTATCAGTCTGGCTTCTAGCTAATTGGAACCTAGATAGTTGATTTAGATAATCAAGATGAGCGATTGAACTTAGCTTGGTAGAGAGTATGTGAAGTTTTAAAGACAGGGCATTTAAATATGTATTTATAAATAATTGTAGCTATACATAGAATCTGCACTGCTGCCTTGCATAGCTTAGCTAAAAGACAGCAAAAAAGGTGAACGAAATCCAGAACTGAAATTGCTAGAATACAGGCCTGAATTTTGGGGGTTTTAGAAACCCTCAAAATCGGACATGACTAAATTAATGCCATGAGTCTATGGCGTTTCATATTTCAAATGCAAGAGTATGTGCGCAATTTACTTCGTTTGTGAGAAAAAAAATTGTTAAAGTTGCTAATTTTTTAACTCCCAAAAAACGAAAATATATATTTTTAAAATAATATGTGGGTTCGTAAAGTTTTTTATAGCTGATTAAATTCATCACTTTGAGACACATATTTTGTATTTTATTTTATCCCTTTAACTCTAACAGTTCCAGAGATTTTAATTATTTTTCATTATTTAGACTCAATTTTTATTCTTCCAACCTAAATGATTCTGGCAGATGTATTCTATACTGAATAATACTTCGGTATAGCCCTTATACCCAGTATTTTCTATAGCGAACCCGGAATAGTACCGCAGATGTTATTTTTTTTCGAATTAAAGTAACGCCTATTTGTATAGGATTTAGCCTATATAAATTAATTTACTGTACCTTGGAAAATTCGTTATGCTCATGATGACTTCTCCTGGTTGTAATAAGTGTGTGACTTCAGCTCTTCGGTATTGCATGTTGGCTTCTACGATATTGAAATGTGCTAAAAGTCCGCCGTAAGGCCGGCCAGGGGTACCTTCCACCATGTACGCTCCATACTCGGGACGCCACAGGGATTTCGCATCTAAAACAAAAGAAAATCATTTATTTTTTTTTACTTTATGGTAGGCCTAAGCACTTTATGCTTAGCATAAATTCAAAAGAAGGTTATAGGCTATAAATAACATCACGCTACGACCAAAAGGAGCTGAGTAGCGGGGGTGCAACCAAGGAAGTTAGCTAGTCATTTTATAAAGGGGTTTTCTGTCGTTTGTGGAAATCAGGCATAAGAAAGAATTTTAAAGGAGCAGATTAAGTTTGCTCCATTGATGCTTTTGCTTTGAGCTTTCGCTGTAAGGCGTTCCAGGCGAAGATAAATAAATAGAGGATGAAGGTTTATACGAAATATCATCTTATTCACAAATAAGACATCGGAAATACAGCATATAAATATCGACACCCAAAATGTTTTATGAAGATATTAGCATAGGCACGCATAAGCCTTGGTTCACACAAAACAGATTTGCGTCTCGACATTGGTTGAGTACTTTCCGCTCTATTTGGCGTATTTTAATATCTGCGTTTTGTTTAACATCTGTTGTTCTAGATTCTTATTTGATGGCAATAGTTTAAAGATAAGGATTGTGCAAATAATCATAACTTTATAACATAAAGATGAGAATGTTGAACTAGGTAGAGAACAAATACCTAACATTAAACTTTATCGGGAAATATTATTTTAAATAGGTATTGAATACGTCAATTGTCTAAAAAAGGTGACACTAAAATCCTAGTTACAAGAGATAATGTCTATGAATGAATTGTAGATGCAAGAAAGTCCATGGATACGTAGGGCACTAGATAAGTTTTGAGATATCTTTAAACTATCGAAAGTACATATATGCGTCAAATTGTCACCGATAATAGTGCCTCTAATTAGTAGTCAGTATCAAATAAAAAAATATTTTTAACTACCCGCAATTTTATTTTGTGAATTTTTCTTTGCTTTAAGATGTCAGAGTTAACGCGTCGTGATTTTCGTGCAATTATGCTCTATAATTTCAAGCGGGGTTTGAGTGCTGATGACTGTATCAGTGAATTAAAATTTGTGTTTCGTGAGAAAGCTCCATCCCGTAGCTCAGTGTATCAGTGGTATAAACAGTTCCAAAGAGGAGATTTTAATCTGTCAGACGATTCTCGTTCAGGAAGGCCTGTCGAAACAGTGACTTCAGAAAATGTAGCAGCCGTTAAGGAACTAATTGAGCTAGATCGACATGTAACATACAAGCAGATAGAGGAACTCTTGAAGATTAGTGCACCATCAGTTCACACTATTTTACATGACCATCTTCAAGTTAGAAAAATTTGCACGTTGTGGGTACCTCACCTTTTGACAGCGACCCAAATGGAATGCCGTAAGAAATGGTGTAAAAAAATGCTTAATTTGTTCGATGGTAGAAAATCTCTTTATTCTATAGTAACAGGTGACGAATCATGGCTGTATTACTATGACGTCAAATCTAAATCCAAAAATAAGGTATGGATTTTTGAAGATGAGGAACAGCCCACCGTCGTTAAACAGTCTCGATCCGTGAAAAAGAAAATGGTCGTTGTTTTTTTTGGCAGAAGGGGTATTATTAAAAGAATATGTCTTGATGAACAGAAGACTGTTACGGCGAAATGGTACACAGAAGCTTGTCTACCTCAATTGATCGAGTCTCTCAAAAATCAGCGACCAAACTCACGCCTTGACACTTGGCGGCTCCATCATGACAACGCACCAGCACTTCGCGCTCAACTCACTCAAAAATTTTTGAGCCGTACTGGTCTAATTCCGCTTGAGCATCCTCCCTACAGTCCTGATCTCGCACCCTGCGACTTCGGACTCTTCCCAATGATAAAGGATAAACTGAAAGGTCAACGGTTTGCAGTGGATATCACTGGATAACCAACTAATTCAAGCTTGGGACTTGGCGTGTGAGGAAGTCTCTGAAGAAGTGTGGAAGAAAATTTTTGATGATTGGTTTCGACGCATGGAAAAGTGTATTGCAGCCGACGGAAATTATTTTGAAAAACTCTAACATTTAGATATGAAATCTCAACACTTATCTAGTACCCTACGTATAATAACGAATCACTATGGAAAATCATCAAATGAGTCCTCCAACCCCGGGCAGGGCGGGAGGGACTGTCAGACTTCTACTGACTAAAATCCACGGTGTCCTTCAATAGCCCTTTCTGTTCCGGGGTCACGGTAAGGAAATAATCCCGTGACCCCGGCAGGCTTTGGCCCTCGGAGAGGGGGGCCCCGTCATTATGCTGACGCTCTTTGAGGCGCGCGTGGGACACAACGCGCCGTCGACCCGGGCATGGTCCTTGGTCGGGCAGCGAGTTGCCCTTTACTCGCTGCCCGGATGCCCGCGCCTAAGGTGGCCGGAGATCGTCTCGCGACGTCCGTCGCCGTGGGCGTGCACCACTGCGGGTGGGGCGGAGGGAGGACACTGTCCTCTCTCGCTCGCGGCCCGCCTCCTCCTTAGCGAGCATTACTGCTTCGCAGAAGGAGGCGACCGCTTCCCACTCCGTCTCGCCCCGCAGCATGGCCGCGACCTGCAATGCTGGGCGCGAGAGGTCTCCGCCTATCGCAGCCGTGAGGACACGTCGGTCGGTGCCCTGCCCAAGCTGGGCAGTCTTGCACCGTATGCTCCACCGTGTCCTCCGGGCGATCTTGGCAGTGGTGACACCCAGGCGTTTCCTCCTTTCGCATCAGACACAGGTACCTCCCGAAACTTCCGTGTCCGGTGAGGACCTGTGTCAAGCGGTAATTTTTTTTTTTTGTGAAAATCCTAATGCGGTCCACATAATACATGTACCTACTTACCAAGTTTCAACAGGATAGCTCTTATACTTTCAACAAAAAGTGGCTGTGACATACGGACGGACAGACAGACAGACAGACATGACGTATCTATAAGGGTTCTGTTTTTTGCCATTTAGCTACGGAACCCTAAAAAGGAGTAAATGATGCTTTAACGTCTGACAGGGGAGAAAGAAACGTGTTGCGCGGACACCAAGTAATATGGAATAAGGGCAGGAAGATCATGACAGATGGCTAGCAGCTGGATACCGAGTCAGAAGTAACAAAATTAAGCAACCACAGTGCTGTTTCTGCGTTGTAATAAAGCGCTACACAGTTTATAAAACACGCAACGCGACACTTCCGTCTTATGCATTACGAATGCATACCAATATTAAAAATTCCAAAGTAACTCCGTCCGACTGTCATCTACACTCCTCAAAGGCTGAATGCAAGTAGATGAAATTTGGACATTAAAATAGATAACTTGGGTAAGCACGAATATACTAGGTACTGAGATGAAAGTTATCTTTTTGCTGAGCGTGTAATTGACAAAAATAGGAATGTTAGGGCCACACTAACAGCATTTCCCGTTAATTTACGGCATTTCCTGTTAGTGTGGCCCTGTGTAATATATTAATGAATGCCTATTTCTATATTTTCTATTGATGCATGTACCATGACATGCGTTAACCGTTGTCGTTACATTACGAACGAAGCAATATAAATAAACGTTAATTTATAAAGGTAATTTTTCATCACTGTAACTGTGTGTACACACGGCTACACATCAAGCTATGCAAAACTAGTATAAGCTGACCGTTCAATGTGCGGAAAGATCACATAAAGCGAGACCAAGACAAACTAGTTTTGTATAGCTTTATGTGTAGCCGTGTGTACATACACATTTTCCGTAAGTTATGACTTCTGGACACAGGTCCTCTTTGACAACATTATAAAATAACGTCAATTGATGAATGACTAAATACAATGAATAGTAGTTGTTTTAATAGGTAACTATGAATGAGCCATGGATGAGTGCATATGGTCAATGAAAGCCATTGTTAAGGATGCCGGCAATAACATCTATCTTCTATATATTTCCTTCCCCAAATGAGGTACCTACCTGTTTATTTCCCATTCATCGTGGTAAGTAGTTTTGTTAAATACCTATTATGAATACAGTTCCAAACGGCACTATTCACTAGGTACATCATATATAAAAATCAATGCCACTTTTCGTTGTAATGTATAACTCAAGAACGGGCTCACCTATCCAAACCAAATGTTTAGGCTTTGTTCGGACTATTTAGTAGATGGTATACCTACGTGAAGTTTGCACAAAATCGCTCGAGCGGTTCTTCATTTATCACATTTTTTGCAACAAATGAATTCAATAAATGGCGGATCATTTTGTTAATGAGGATTTTGCTGTCAAAGTAGCGAAGCACGTACCGGGCCGCTAGTTTTATATGAAGTCCCCGTTTCCCGATTTTGCAACATTTTTCATTGCTGCTCTGCTCCTATTAGTCATAGCGCGATGTTATATAGCCTTCTTCGATAAATACGCTATCCAACACAAAAATATTTTTTCAATTCGAACCAGTATGTTTCTGAGATAAGCGCGTTTTGACAGTTGACAAAGCTGAATGTACTCTGAGGCAAAGCTGTCGGCACTCCTACTATTCGCCACCATGACCGCTGCAATTCGATTGCTAGTACTATCCCCACCGAGTACTTCGCACCCAGCAGCGAATTGCTGCATTGATAGTACGAAATATTGATTGACCAGTCATATTACATGACGTCATATGACATAATTAGTTTCTTGCTGCGTCATTGTAAGTATCGTCGACGGCATGACAACGAAAAATTTATTCTTTTTTTATCATAACTGATATTTGTTTGTTAAATGAATGAGTAATATGGAGGTGATCTTACTAAATGATTTACTGATTCACTTTTTGTGATATTCATGCTTGTTGAATATTTATTCCTCTATTACCTTATGAATTTTGTGGTTTCATGCAGAATGTCTGTTGGACAATGATTTTGACTATTATTATAGTAATAATATTATAAAGCTAAAGAGTTTGTTTGTTTGTTTGTTTAGTTGAACGCGCTAATCTCATATTTATCGAGAAAGGCGTTAACATCACGTTACTACCAAAAGGAGCATAGCAGCGGGGATGACACCACGGAGGATAGCTCGTGTCTTCATGTTTTGTACGTGCTTCAGCAGAGAATCTAAGTTGAAGATGTTAGCAGAACACGGCATGGGCATTGTTCAATTTGAGTGACCTGCTTCTCTGATCATTGTAAAGAAAACCAAGTATCAATCGAAAAATCGATGCGTTGCATTCTCGGACCTTTACATAACACGGAAGGTATCACGTAATGATAACTAAATTATATCTAGAGATTTAAGCACTAATTAATTATATCACAATAATAACAGGCTTATTTTGGACGGCGCGACAGGCAAAGCTGGTCGCATACCAGATGGTCATGGACTCATGGCCATCCGGATGATACGGGGATACCGTACGGTCTCCGGCGAATTGGCCAGTTCCTTATCGGATTGCCGTCGTGAGCCCTTCCCTTTGAGGAGTGGTTGCAGAGGCGCCTCGGCGTCCTCACCTGTCGCCTGAAGCAGTTCCTCGCTGGATACGGTTGTTTGAGGAGGGTCCTGTTTCGAATTGGGCGGGACCAAAAGACCGGGTGTTACCACTGTGTGGATTGCTCGGAAAACATGGTGAAGCATACGGTAGGGGTCTGCCCAGTTTGGGCGGAGCACTGCTGTGTTTTCACGGAGAGGCCCTCCCGCATCCGGTTCTGGTTGACGCTATGCTGCGGGGCGAGTGGGAATAGGAAGTAGGCACCTATTTTTGCGAAACAGTACCTAATGCTAGCGAAAGAGGGGACGGGATGCGTGAGAAATAGGACATCCTCTACCTTACAACCCAGCCGATGCAGAGATCGCGTCGGACAGAGAGTAATGGGTAGCTCGCCGTCCAATCAAGGATCATGCCCGCGTCAATGGCGCGTCGGACGCCACAAGAGTTTGACAGTCCTTTTTTACCGCGGGAAACAGTTACTTCAAAATATCCCTATTTTTTTTTTTATAAGCCTGTTTTGTCCCATCATAGAGGTTTAAAAAGGCCTCCCTTTCGCCGTTACATTTAGCTTTGTACTTTGTGATTAGAGGGTAATCTTTAAATCAGGAAAAAAACATTTGTTTCTAAAATTGTGATCGAGTATACGAATACGAGACGAGAAAACAGTGCCACAAACGTGTATTTAAAAAAAAGTTTTATAATTTAAACCCTGTCTTCACAGAAAAGGCCTAGTAGGTAACACATAAATAAAAAATCGAGACGTGAATAACTAATATTTGACCATTAGCAGTATACAAAATATTAATTGACTGTCATGTCGTGATGACGACTCCCAAGGCCATAATACACTTAGTAGTTTTTGCTGTGTCATTCCATTGAACTAACTTTGAACGTGAGATTAAAAAAAAAAGTGCGAGTTGGACTCGCGTGAAGAGGGTTCCGTACGACGTTTTTTTAAATCTGACAACGAATAATTGAAGATTGGTACACACAATATTGCGTGATTTACAGATTTATTAAAGTTCACCTAAAATTTAAACTCCGATCATTGGAACCCCGAAAATTGTATTCCTAACATTTTTAATCCTAATGATCACAACTCCTAATTACTCTGTCACTAATTTTCATAATTCCGAATCATTCGACTTCATAATGTCAGTAGCAATAAACATCTATTATACTATTATTTGTTTACCTATATTTTCTCAACATAACCTTCTATTACACTATTATTCAAAGTCATATTATCTTTTTTATTTTGTTTATTTTGTTGGCATATTAGCACGTATACTTGAGGAAGTGCTTGCTTCCTACTCACTAATTATATGAATTGGTTTTTTGTTTTTATTAGTTAAAGCGTCTTCTTTAATTTTATTTATAGGGGTGTGTACCTGAAAAGATAATTATCCATAGCTTAGGTTAGGTTGGAACTGTGATTTAGCCAGTATTTTTTTCATAGTGTCCCCAAGACGACACTCTGACCAAACGACTGAGGGCACGCCGACTCGGACAGGTTAGGTTAGAAGGGGATGGCGGGGTCTGAAAGACCCCGCCATCCCCTTCGTGGTTATTTTTTTTTAAACCACCCAGAATTAGGAGCACCGCGAAGCGGTGCTCCGTCGACTTTTCTGAAATTTTACTGGATTTAGTTTGACTAAATCCAGTAAAATTACTAACTAAAAATACTATTATGTGCTTTCCTAAGACGCAGCGTCGCCTGGAAGAATGCTGTTGTAAATCCGCCTTAAATTGATTATCTGAGGTTAAAAACTTACCCAAATGTCCATAGATCTATACCTGTCTCTTTCTTTCACCAGCGTGCATCCTTTTCTTACCGTGAAAAGTGCTTGACATCGCAGCTGTCAACTTCATAGCGTTTGTAAATTTTGCCGGTAAGACGTCAGAAAATTTTCCAAAGTTAAAAAAGTGTTGAAATACAATAATTTATTGTATTTATTTAGCACGCAGCGTTTATTTAGAGTACGTGACACGTTTTCTTTTGTGAATTAGTGTTTTAGAAGGATTACGAACTAAATTGAGTGGGTAAGTGTGGTGTGAGGTGACGAGGTTTGAATGTCGATGCTCAGGCGGTAGATCAGCATTCAATACGGTGAGACATGATGACTGGTCATCATCTTCATCCTTGAACGACGAGAGCATAGCTTCACATACACACAACAGAAGACGCAAAGTCACGTAAGTACAAACAAGTTCAAACTTGTCCGGACCCTCGCGCCTCGTGTAGAGACACAAATTCAAGACGAGGACCTTAATTATAGTTATTTAACTACTTGTATTACCTCCTCTAACAACGAGAAGGCTATCCTACATCAAATATTTTGAAAAACAAAAAAAAAAAAAATATTTGTCTATTTCGAAGTTTTTGGTATGGAGTTGGATGAAAGACAATTTATTCCACTTCCAATGAAGGATTACAAGCAAATCCAAAATTTAATCAGATTTGTCTGATACTTTTTTTTACAAAACCCCCGTACAATCTTGTATCGCTACTCCTTGTTTTAACCGATTTGTTGCGGAGGGCATGTTTCAGTGCCATCACTTTCTTTTGCGTGTGACGTTAAGCACGGATGCGTGTCATTGTAAATCGGTTAAAGGTCTTAAAGTTAATGATTAATTGTATCATTTTATCAAGACCAAAGATTAATAAGTTTCAACGGAGTTGTTATTATCCAACAATATTTTGGAATTGAGAAAACTACTATGATTAACATTACAGGACTTGCTTAAGTGGGTATCGGATACCTTAATTGTTTTCATTTTAACACATACTTTGAAGAGATTTTGATTATTTTTGGTCCACCAACGTTGGACTCATAATTATCTATTTAGTTTTAGGCTTTGCACCCTATCAAAGCTTCTTTAGGTGGACTTAAGGTCCAGCTAATTAAACAAGTGTAAACAAATAACTATTTGAATATTTGACTATTCAGAACATTTAGAGGGGTTGTCTAAAGGACCATGCTCATTCAGGGCAACCACAGGGAGCAAGCAATCATATTTTGAAATTAATAACAGCTAACCATGTTCCATTCGTATAGGAACCTCCCCTTGGTATCTAGTCAAAGATGTTTATAGAAAAGTTTGCAACCCCAATTACAAAAGGCCATATAGGTACCTATTTCGAGTTTACTATATCAAAAGATTTAGTAAAAAAAAAAAAAATATATATATATACATATATATACACACATCAAAAGTGTCTTGGGATCAACATATATTTTTGCAATAACTTTTCTCCTGATTGATATTAATTAAAATGTTCTTTAAGGATTCATCAAATAAAGTGTTATCGTTTGTCACAGTAACGATAAACCAAGTCACCTTTGCATTCATAAAGAAATTTGCCATTTTCCTAATAAAGGGATTTTTGACATTTGAACCACTAACATTAAAGTTCGAAAAAAAGACTGAAATAACAGTTTTCTTTAAAATTTTATTGGGTAACTTAAACAATTAATAATCCGTGTTTCTACCGCGAACACTAACAACACAAGAACATCGGTTTGGCATACTCAAAATGAGTTCATCCAAATCACGCTGTGGAATGGCCGCCCATGTTCGTTGCAACAACAAAAAAAGGTCTTCTTGCGACTGGATACCCTCCATATTCGGCAGAGCTCTTCTCTGTAGCATATCCCATGCATGCTCAATCGGGTTCAAGTCTGGCGACTGAGCAGGCCAGGGCAGGACATTGATGTTAGCTGCGGCGAGAGTCTGTCTTACAACTCTTGCGGTGTGCGGTCGTGCATTATCATGCATTAACTGAAATAAGGGACCGATTTGCACTTGTAGAGGAACGATGACGTCTGATACAATCGTCTCAGCATAAATTTGAGCGTTGAGGTTGCTCTGATCCAAATCAACTCAGTTTTTCCGCCGATCCAAATACCCGCCCATACCATGATGGTTCCACCACTATAAGGATGGACTTCCTGGCAGGATTTTAATCGCTGTTGGCGTCCAGGAGTTCTCCAGTGTCGTATACGTCTTGTATCCGGTCTCATACCAAAACGAGACTCATCAGAAAAGCACACGAAACGCCATTGTTCTTCTGCCCAATTTCTGTGTTCAAGAGCCCATTGATATCGAATCCTACGATTGTGCATTGCTATAGGTGGTACCCGTAGCGGTCTTCGGGAATGAAGGTTCACTTCATGCAAGCGGTTTCTGACTGTTTGGTCGCTAATTAAGTTCCCTGAAGAGTGATGAAGCCTCACGGCTAACATCATGGCGGTTATTGTTGGAGCTCTTCGAGTTAAGATTTGAATGTATCGGTCTTGTCTCCGTGTGGTGCAGCGATACCGTCCTCCATGGCGCTCAGCCACGGTACCAGTGCTTCGGTAACGTGTCCAAAGTCGACTGATAACACTCTGACTTGTATTCAGAGCTAAAGCCACAGTACGTTGCCGGGAACCAGCTTCTATCATTCCCACGGCTCTGAGCATTTCTTCCCTGCTTAAATGACGTCGCCGCTCCATAATAACGTTGGTTTTAATCAGTAGTAGGGAAACAGTAGCACTAATAATGTCTTCAATGCGTTGTATGTTTTTATAGGGAAAATATTGACAGCTGATTTTCATCTTTTACTCGAATTTGATTTACAGTTCCTGATTCAAATTATGAAATGCACCAAAAAGGATCCATATAAATTTATAAAATCATAAATTTATTACAAAGCCACATCTCAATCTCAAGAAATCCGCATAAAAATGCTTGATCCCTAGACACTTTTGATGTGTGTATATTAAAAATGGGTTATTTCCCATATTAGACCGCGGAGGTCTCAATTCATAATGCCAGTGAAACATTTGTGAAGATATACATTCATTCATAAATTACTATGCTTATTTTTAATTACCAATTGCAGAGACACAACGGAGTCTCCTCCTTGTGATCTATAACAACAAAGTGCTGCTGTTAACAGCCTTTGTATTTGTCCTATCGATGGCTTCAATTATGTCGTTGTGCGAACGATGTTTCTGTATAATTATTGTGTGCCTGGACTGTTGTTCCTGGTAAATCAGGATCGTACAGTACTTGTTTCTCAGATTGCGGAAACGCTGAGAATATTGGAAATCTTGGGGCATCACATAAATCATCACAAGTCTGCTTGAGTCCTCTCTTTAAGCAGAATATATTGGTCTAGTATGGGACACCCAGCAAAACTGGGTATAACGCGCCTCCAATAAAATAAATAAAGATTAAACTATTTTTTAACAAGATAGAGCAATTTAATCAGTTGTCCACAAAAAGCTCAGACTTTATTGGTTTTACTGAAACTGTTTTTATGATAATTACGAAGTATCAAAAGAACTTTAATGTTGCAGAAGGTAACTGTTTCTAAAATTGTTCTATCAAAACAGGTTACTAGAGAAAAGTGAAAAGTTTCCTCTGCCTGTTCAACAAGGGTGGTTAAAGCCATAGAGTACAACTCAAACCGTAGAGTTAAGAAAGGTGCAACTCACTTCTTGACCACGGATACACCCAACTAGGGGTAAGGAGCCCAATTAAACATCACTTACTCATCTGTAAGGTGGGATCCATGCCAGATGCTTTTGTTATTGAAATTTTGTTTCTGAAGCAGATGTCGTATTTGCACACATAAATATTAAGTCCGACAACAGGACTCTTATTGCATACCTCAGAAACGAAGGGGGAGGGGGAAGATACATACCCTTGCAATACTAAGGCTGACAAACAGGCTTCAAGAGACTTGCAAAGCAGTTGCGTCTAACTCTCTCAGCCACTTACTCCCGGAGAGTAAACAAAATTGCGGATCGCCCCTCAAGGGACCGCAATGTACCAGGTTGGCATCTTTTACCCCAAGCCGTGGAGGCAAACAAAATTGCGGATCGCCTCTCAAGGGGCCGCAATGTACCAGAATGGCATCTTTTACCCCAAGCCGCGGAGGCAAACAAAATTGCGGATCGCCTCTCAAGGGGCCGCAATGTACCAGTGTGGCATCTTTTACCCCAAGCCGCGGAGGCCATGTTAAAGATGTGGGGCGTCCCAGACGTAGATTTATTCACGTTATGAGAAACGGCTTTCGTAACAAAACTGCAAAGTACGTTAAAATTAGGTTCCAAAACCTTATGTTATATGCGAGGTTTACAGCCGACAATGGGACTGTCGGCTGGGCTGGGCATTCCCCCACCCAGCGTAATACTAGAAGTATGAACTACTTATTTGAACAAGGCACAATATTACAATCGACAAAGAATTATGACCCACCAAAAGCATTATTTTCTTACAGACATTCAAATATAATTAGGTTCACAGTCATAAACATAAATATCCATATGAACGACCTTGATCTTTGTTATTTTGACAGATTCAAACGACGAGTTGTCAAAAAGGGTCATAATTCAAATTTGTTGATACTACATTCTACTAACGCCACAGTGCGCCAAATGCTTCTCACTACTCGATCTGCAAGCGAGAGCGATAGCCAGAGCGGGAGCGACTTCCGATAAAGTACCTGCGGAATGTCTTAGATCGGACTACAGTCAAGTGCCCTGTACAGGTGGACAAAATTCCGATAAAGAACCTGTGGAAAGTCTTAACATATTGCACTACAAGCAAGTGCTTGGCACAGGTGGACAAGTTATCCCCCCTAGCTTGGAAAATTAAGGGTGGGCTGACCAAGTCTCTCCCTAAACTCTAGCGGAACAAGACTTATTAAAAAAGTAACTGGCGGACATCTACTTTTACAACAATATAAAGCCCTATTTAAAAGATGGTGATCCTGGTGTTACACCAATCAAATTAACGCTGAAACACCTGTAGGTGTATAAGCTGATAAAGTAAAAATTCCAGGCTAAATTGTTTTGAGAAAACAAACTAGATTATAGATTCTATTTGATCTATTATATTTTGCCTGCATAAGTTTACTATCTCAACTTACTGAGCAACATCTGAGGTAGATATCTCAGGACAATCTTTCATTCAAAAAGTTCTAGAAGCTTTTTCACTTCCTAAAGCTTGCAGTACAAAAACTGCTACATTACAATATTACTTTGTTTTAATTGACTAAAGAACTCTGCATATCCAGATTCTTCATTTAAGATAGGCGAATAGCTCTAATATTATTGCTACCCTCAGGTCATAGAATTCATGATCTCACATCAGATCGCGATAATTAGAGAATAGCCCTGAAAATCTTATTTCTATGAAAAGATGAAATCAGTCTTTGTCCAATATTTTGGTATAAAAACAGAATCAAAATCACACAGACAGTAAGGTTCGTCGTTGCGGAAACATCAGGACCATGTCTGTCTACCCTGTTAGAACTGTCTGAAAATAGAAAAAACACAGTCACAAAATTCCTCTATCTGGAAAATTAAAACCAGCTTCTACACAAGTTGGGAACATAGCATTACTTTCAAAGTTGCTAATATTAGTGCCCCACTGGGCAGTTATTACAAGTTAGCTATTATAGCCTCAAGAAGCTACTTGAAGAAAATACTTGTTCAAGCAGTACTTGACAGTGGAAAACTGATAGAGTTATAAAATGTAGGTATCAGAAGTTTTACTGTCAACCAGTAAACAAGATTGATGACACCAACTCCAATGCTTATTTATTGCAGTTAGATTTATGCAATATTCATTAAATAAATAATTGTCTTCATTGGTTATACCTTTAGAAGACATAACTTTATCCTGGATAAAGATTTAATTTAGAATTATCTCCTTGTACCAGGTGCCTCTATCAATTGGCTACTATTTTGATTTCTGAAGATTGAAGAAGTTACTAATTGTAAAGTTACATTGATCTTGTTACAGTGGGGTTTGATGAAGGGTTTTTGAAGAACTATCTTTAAACATAATTACCTATGCTTTGAAGACATTATTATAATTCATTCATCATAGCGTTTGTGTTTATCACCAGCAGATACCAAACAGGTCTTCCAGGCGACGCTGCGTCTTAGGAAAGCACATAATATGACTGTTTTGCATTCCAACAAAACAGGTATTATGTGTTGAATAAGACGCAGCGTCGCAGCAAGTCTCTTGCTGGTACCTCGAAGACTCTATGAAGTTGACAGCTGCGATGTCAAGCACTTTTCACGGTAAGAAAAGGATGCACGCTGGTGAAAGAAAGAGACAGGTATAGATCTATGGACATTTGGGTAAGTTTTTAACCTCAGATAATCAATTTAAGGCGGATTTACAACAGCATTCTTCCAGGCGACGCTGCGTCTTATTCAACACATAATACCTGTTTTGTTGGAATGCAAAACAGTCATATTGTAATAATATTTAGGGATAAAAACGTTATGATAAAAAACAGTAGGAGTTTAAATATATTTACAATAATGATATTATTGATAACAATTTTCGGAAACATGAGTGTTATGAACATCGCCGGTATCACTACAAAAAGTATGAATGAAAACTTTAGGATGAAAAATTTTAGGAAGAGTGATCATTCGGATTACAAATCGTTAGGAAGAACAATTTCGGGTAAACAACTTTAGGTGAGCCAATATGGACCCATTTTAATATCATGGACTTCTTATAGGTTTTCCTATAATCTACATTACGTAGAAAACTAATTTCTTTTCGTTCGATAGTTTCGGAGATAAGGGGGGGGGGAATGGTCATTTTTCGTCTATTTTCTTGAATAACTTGGAAACTATTTATTTTAAAATAACAAAAAAAATACATTTATGATCTTCTCAACAAGACCTTTCATTTGATACCTATGTCACACGATGCAGTTTACAATTTTTTTTTTAATTTTCCCCTTCCCCCCCAAAAATTACCTCCATTATACAGATTTCATCTATTCACGTCACACCTCTGTGCTTGGGTCACAGGAATTGATATGTGTACCAAACAACTTAATCGGTCTAGTAGATTCGGAAATAATTGACTGTAAGCGACAGACAGATGGACACACGAGTGATCCTATAAGGGTTCCGTTTTTGTATTCGGACGTACGGAACGCTAAAAACGTGATCACGCGAGTCCTACTCGCACTTGACCGGTTTTTATAAATGATAGCACCTACGGAACCTTTCGGTCGCGAGTCCGGCTCGCACTTCACACGTTATTTTCTATTAATACATCTCAATCACTTCTAAGAAGTTAAAGTTTTATTTCTTTACTATGTACAAGTTAGCATACTGCCAGTTGTCAAGCAGATTAATTGTTATAGTTACTGCAGTGGCTGATAATTAAGATTTATGCAAGTGCATTTACTTCACAATTAAGATTTATGTTCAGAAAAACAACATTAATTTTATTTTGTTGTTGACTTCATTATTTATTTTGTACGTAAACAATAGTAGTATCTACTATGTTTTTTAATTTAGAGTATTTCGACGACTTTAAAGTATTATTTACTGCAAAATATTGTTCAAAATAAATAAAAAGACCAATATGAACAAAACCCCTTTTTTTATCATTTTAAAATCATCAAATGAGTCCTCCCACCCATGACAGAGCGGGAGGGACTGTCAGACTTGTACTGACTAAAATCCATGGTGTCCTCCAATAGCCCTTTAAGTTCCGGGGTCACGGTAAATTTGGTTAGTCCCACGACCATGAACAAACCCTAAACAATTTTTACCATCTTAAAATGTTCGTTATGATTTTGTTTTTTATTCTATTTTGCTTTCGTAAAATTATTTCTGGACAAGGCCTCCCTGGCCTCTCCTTTTCTTTTTTCATTCAAACATTTTCGTGCATTGTTGTAAAAAAATGAACTTACTCTGGGGATCCTTTAATTCTGTCTCCTGCAGTTTAGGCAGTAGTTCATCAGCTCTGAGGCTCACTGTGGCTCGTTGTTTCTCATCATCAAACTTGACTATTATGTACTCCACCTAAAAGAGGTTACATCGATCAATTTTTTTGAAAGAAAACTTGTCATTGTTTTTGTAATGTCTAGATGTATAAAAGGGTAGGTGCAATGCTACATTTTACACCCACATTTTGCAAATTAGGTAACAATTAGTTTAGTAACTAGGTAGTCATTCTGTGACTTTGTATGCATGAAAACCCTTTCAGTTTAAAATTGGACCTGTGTGAAGCCAGGGCGGGTTGCTAGTCAATAACAGAACATATTATTGACATTATTGCCCCCTACCTAATTCTCTATCCCGGCCCTCACTGCAAAAGAAAATATGCCCAGTAATCACTTCTTGCAACATAATTTTCTCTATTGTGAAATAGGAGAGTGACCCCCTAGTTTATTTTAGACTAGTAGGTAGTATGTATTCAGTAACTAGCTATTGCCCAGTATATTATGCTAGCTATTTTATTTAGACTTCTAGCAATAACTGAGTGGAAACTGCACAAGTTTTTACATGATGCATGTTAGAACTTGTTTAGAATGTGTTTAGAGTGAAAAATTTCACAAAATACAAACTGCTATTTTATTCTTATATTTATTCTTTTGAATAAATTGAAATTACCTACCTTACTTACAGCACAATTTATAAAAACTGTTCAAAAAACAGTTTATCTTTTTATTTAAAAATTTAAAACAAATAAAGATGTACAATGTAAATGTCTACTCTAAACATAGGTACTAAGAATAATCTATAAATTTGATGAATTTCTAAAAGTTTATCAGTGGATGTAAACAAACCTCATCTCCCCACTTGAGCACATCTCCCGTGCGATCCTGAAGCTTGCAGTACAGGTTGATGAACTGTTCGATGCCGTGCTGCCGAACATGCTCCGCCAAGGCTTTGGTCTCATCCCAAGACAGGGGACTACCTTCACTTAGCAAACCCATTTTAGCTACTTGAACGAAACGAAAATTTACACGTGATCTGGGAAATTTTGTAGCTAAAAAATTACGACAAAAAAACGCGCTCCCTCTAAAGATATTGTTCATATAATTCTAAATGGTCAGGAACATTGAATATCACCAGTGAGTAAAAAAAATGCAACGTAAAATCTGTTTCACGACATAGGACATAAAAGTACACCACAAAAAAACTTGTAATCAAGATGAAATAGTTACTGGAACTTTAGATTTCCTTTAGCAAAATAAATCCGAAAGAAAATAATACACACTATGACAATTTAGTTTTTTAGTCTTTTATCTCCGACACTGAAAAACGACCGAATGCTTTATTTGTTTATAATAAATAGAGCCAAAATCCGAAAGAAATGAAGTTTTAATCTCAGCGTACAAGGCTGTTCTGTAATCACCACACTAATTCACTATTTTTTTTATCAATGGAATATCTATAAATGCCCAGTATGTAAAGGAACGCGGCAAAATTAATAACCAAGTTGAAATGTACTGAATTTGAGACATTATCTCAAGCAAGCAGCGCCACCATGTGCTAGGGTGCTAGGTACCAAGTTAGCCTGGTTTTCGGTGTCCTGCTGTCAAATAGCCAACAGTATGTTCCATTTTACGAATAATCATTGCAGATAAAAATAAAACACCGTTTTGTTTTTGGTACTCGTGTAAAAAAATGTTTTTGTTCACTGGATTAAAAATAAATGTCAAAGTTAAAACGTATTTTACTGCAAAGAAAGAAACAAATATTTGGGTTTCCAAGGTTGAATACGAAAAAATGTCAAAACGGAACGCTGGTTCCGATTTCATTCAGTAATCGTTCATTGTGACATTTTTACTGACTACAGATAATGAAAGCTCGGGGTCCGTGGCCACTGTGGTGACAAGCAAGTAAAATCATGCTACAAAGATTTCATTGATTTCACGTTTAAAAAGACAAAAGGCGTCTTTAAAAAAAGGCGTCTATAAAATTGCTAACTAGCTTAATAATACTTTAAATCTCAATGAACACTTTAAAAGAAAATCGGTATAAACGAGATATAATCAGTAGTTTTAAAGTCAAAGCATACTTTCAAAAACTACAACTATACTTTGTCATTTCTATTTTTCAATGAAAACGTTAATGGGGAAGGCAAGTGTCAAAGTGGCTTTGACGTTTTGGTCCCATAAGAACTGTCATAATATCAAAGGAATTTTATGAAAAAAACGATTTATTGATGTAAAATGACTAGATGTTGTGTAATAGGCTGTAAAAATGATGGAACATACAAATTTCCTACAATCTACACTATCAAGAAATAATGAGAAGCTGCTATGACTGCTGTGAGAACAAAAATTGTATTATCACTAAGGAAAAAGCTATATAATAAACAAATATCCACCCTTGCGAAGCCGGGACAGGCCGTTAGTTGAATTTATTAATGAAATTCTATGATTATACCATAACTAAACAATCGAATACACCTTTCAAAATAATATCTAATTTTCTATTGGAGGTTAAGTACTGCATCGCTCTTTATATCATGAAACGGTTCGTCTGGTGGAAGAATTATCACTGGAACCGAGATTTGTGATAGTAGTGGTGATTTAAATTCTTATCATATTGCTCCAATCTATAAAATAGATGTAAAATTAGATGAACAAGACAAACACAAAATTGATGACATTTTTCTCAATATAGAATATCAGAAGCAGTACTATATTCTTTGTACAGGCTAGCACATGTAATACCTACTTAAAATTACAATTTTAAATCCTAACTACAAGTAAATGTGTGTTTAATATTGTAGTAGAATCAAATTTCTAACCTCTCAACTAAATCACTTTTTTTTCCTCTTGTAGATGCACCGCGGCGTCTTAGTTCTTCTTTTAATGAATGCACTTGCATTGACGAATAATTTTCCATATTTGTTTTGTATTTAAACTCAATTTTTATAACAATAAATCTTGTTTGTTTTTTGTACAAGGTTGACATTAATCTGACGTAGGGGACCAACTATCACAGCGCCATCTACGATTATCTTTGAGTTGCCATCCCCATTTTTTAACTACACGTACGGAACCATTTACTATTTGTGATCCGACACACACTTGGCTACTCTTTATTTTCTTGTATTTTTTCAATTCTTCATTCACTCACTCACTCAATGGTGACAAGTAGAAGCATAGAGTACATTAGTAGAAGTGTCGCGCAGTGTCGCGCAGGGTCCTAAAACTCAGTAAGTTTGCATTTTGTTCTGGGCTATAGTTCTGGTACTGGACTTTAGATGGCATGACTGTCTCAATTTAATATATATTGAAATACAAATAAAAAACAAGAAATATTGTTCGAAGATCTATAAAATTTTAACTATTTAAATTTGTTAAAAAGAAAATTAAATAAAATGAAGACAATATTGTATAAAATAATTCTATGACAACACTGATCCGTAGTAAAATAATTATACGTTTCATTTTACGCACGCATTGAAACATAAAGCCGAAGTAAATTGACATATTCATTGTGATAATTTTTATTTCTTGCTCTCAAAGAAATAAACTGAGCGGTAATTAAAACAACTATTTAAATTTTAGACTTACTTTAAATTTATAAAATAGTTTTCAAATTACAATTTCAAGTCAAATATTTGCACTGCCAAAAACGTTAGTTACGGAACCTCCTTGTTGTTTTTGTTACCATGGTAACATATTAATATTATGTCTTGTGTCCACTCGTGTCAAACTCGATATTTTATGTTTTGTTTGATGTATTGAGAAAGTTTTAACCGTGATTTTCATTTACGACCTGGATAGTGGCTATGTTATTTGAATTATTGTGGATTGATTGTGTTCTTTTTACCCGACTGCGCGACGCAAAGGAGGGTATCAGGGTAATTACTCGTGCAGTGCCCGTGCATTCTCTTGGACTCATGGAGTTTTTCATTGGAATTTCCTGTGACCTAGTGTTATCTGTTGTGTGTTAAGTTGTTTTTTTAGTTTCTACAAACTTAATAAAATGTTGTAATACTCAATTTTGTGTTTTATTCTAAACAAAATAAACATTATATTATTATAAGTGAAGAAAGAAAGGGATAGCTATATAGCTATCCCTTTCTAGGATACTGCACATAAATGTGTGTAATATGTATGTATCTATAGACACACACATGCACCGCAAGTTCTGGTACTGGACATCAGATGGCGCTTGTCGTTGAGGTCAAGTTAAGTCTCTATACCCCTATATACAAATGTACTCTATGGTGTCGCGTTTGCGTTTATTATTTGTAATTTGGTTTGCTGCTGTGGTTTGCTGCGGGTTTGCTTGTGTTTTGCTTTCCAAAAAACTTAAATTACTGTTAGTAGACCCTCAATAAAATGTGTTTATTCATAATTAGAGTGTAAATTAACTCAACAATCAACAACCAGCACCATGGTGCCTGTGGCTATAGAAGGATGCACCCAAGGTGCTGAAGGTGGAGGAGCCCGTGGCGGTTCTATATCTCTGGCTTTACTCATAGATTTTATTGTACAGAGGACTTACGATGAACTCACGGTATTGGCTGAGCTGTAAGTACATTATGAAATAGTCAAAATCAAAATTATAAATAAATCTCTGAAACTGAACATAGTTGATAATAATGCTTTTTGATTACAGTTTACCTCGTAAAACTGATATGGAGCGCAAAATTGAGATATACAAATTCAGCGCCCGAACACGGCAGTTGTTTGTACGCTTGTTAGCCCTTGTGAAGTGGGCAAGCAGTGCTACTAAAGTGGACCGGTCTGCGCACATTATGGCATTTCTAGATAAGCAAGCCTTGCTGTTTGTTGAGACTGCTGATGTACTGGCCAGGGTTGCACGGGAGACACTAGTACATGCAAGGTTTGTGTTTGGTACTAAGTAAATAGAGTCTGTCATTTTCTGTGAACCTTGAAGTTATTCAAATGGATTTATTTCCCTTGGTTATTATTTAGGTCAACCAATCACAATAGCTTACATGAGATTAAGATCTAATCAGGGTTTGATTATAGTTTTTATTAGTACTCTTAATGGAGAACAGGTGATCCTACAAATGACCCAAATTTAAAAAAAAATATATTTTTTTTTACGAAACTAGTTTTCTAAAGCCATCATTCCCAAAACCCTTACACATAATATTTATTGCAGCTGTAGAGATAAAAAAAAGCTTTATCATATCAAGTAATAGCAAGCTAAACTAATGTTTTTGAGCAGTCTCAGAAAATGAAGAAATTGCTACTCATGTAGACTTTGAACTTAATCCTTGTTTATTCTGCAGCACCAATAAAAAAAAAAATTGAAGAATCAATTTTTTTCTTTCAATTCTTCTGATAACTAAACTTAAACTGTTCTAATACTAATTTCTTCTTCTCAGGTTACCAACCTTCCACATGGCTGCAGCAGTAGAAGTACTGACCCTGGGCACGTACAGCAGATTGCCAGCTGTTATCAGGGAGAGGCTGGTCCCTCCTCCATCACTAACAGCTGGTGAGCGCCGCACCACATTGCGTGCTCTGGCTCATGTTGTTCGTCAACGCCTTACTACTGCTTCTTTGCCTAGTGATATTAGGAACTTAAAGGTAAGTTTTATATGATAAACAGATAGTATAAATCTATTGATATATTCATATTTGTTGTGACGCTAAATACATGGTGCAACATAACATTGGATGACTAATTAATACATTACTTTTAATTTGGGATTGAATTCATAGAATAGCGGATCTAGTTAAAAAAATATTTTTTTAAATTTCATGGAATTGAATTGAACTTTGAAATTGACCAAAAGGGAAAAATCCGAATCCATAAGAGATATGGGCAAACTTTCTAAGGAACCTTTAGCTCTTTTTTGATGTTGACAATTTTGGCGTTTGCTATTTTTTTGGTCGTGTGAGATGTCCACAGAAATGAGTGAAATTGGGCAAAAAATTTTTTAATGCCGTTCGACTCTGTTTTATGTAAGGATCATTTCATTGTATTGGAAGAAAAAAATCGGGACGGCGGAAGTTGGTCAAATTATGCAAAATATTTTTTCATAAAAATTGTTTGAACGAAAAAATTATCAATTTTCTGTTAAATCTAATGAAATAGGTACTGACTTCTACTAATAAACTTTATGCTGTTAGAAGAAACTATACTGTACTTTTGACCAACTTCTATTGTCCAGATAGGTATTTTCCTTCCTATACAATGAAATGATCCTTACATGACACTAAATCACATAACATCATAAAAACAATTGGTAATTTTTTACCTTAGGAAGTTTTCCCGTAAGGATCTCTTAAGGATTCAGATTTCTCCCTTTTGGACAATTTAAAAGAAACACCCTGTATTCAATTGTAATGGTTTTGTAGGTGGAGAATGGGCGTGCTACATTCACCGTGGGTCAGGATTTCAGTGTTTCTCTCACTGTGATGGGAGATGCACCCAACTTGCCGTGGAGATTGTTGGATATAGCTATATTAATACAAGATAGTGAAACTGGAGGTAAGGTTACAGACAGATACACAAACTCTACCAACAACATTTTTGCTAATGTTGTTTTCATATGATTATTGTTTATTGAAGAGGGTGCATGACGTCACAATATAAATATAGCAAGATTATAATATCACAGCTTTACCCTCACAGTGAAAAAAAGAGAATACTTTATTTTGCAAGAATTTCAAATCGCACGCGTCATGACCAGGGGCGCTTAGAGAAATTAAATCCTTACTTATGCAGATGGGGTACGCGCGCGTACAAACTAGGGAATCGAGAACCGGTCCTTGTTGGAAGTCCCGGGATTTTCGGGACAGGCGTCCAAGGAACCGGGAAATCCCGGGATTTTCGGGACTTTCGGGACAAAAATTCATTTTTTCCATCGCATTAGAAAACAATGAAAATAATAACATTACTTTAGGGCATAGTATTTATTCTGATTAAAATCATACAACCAACTTATTCGTCGGCCTCATGGACATGGGTTTCTTTTCTATTCAGAGATGGCAAATCTATTCACTGTAACTGTACTAACTATAAAAAAATAAAAATAAAATAAAAAAATAAAAAAGCCTTTTATTTCATGCATAAATAAGATAAGATTAACAAATATAGATTAATTCTATTTTTAAAAAATATTGTTTAGTCGTCGTTTTTTTTTTATTATTATTACAACCAAAAAAAGGTATTAAATTATTAAGTATTTAACTTAACAATAACAAAATTATTTACAACATTATTAATTATGAAAATATATTAATTGATTTAGAGATATTATTTTTATATTTTATTTCTAACAATATTATTATTTAAATTTGATTATTAAATTAAAGAAATTAAATAAAAAAAACAAAAGAAAGTAACATGCATGCATGAACCCCCAAATATTGAGGGTGAAGGCCTCCTCCAGAGAGCCCCAGCGGTCACGGTCTTTGGCTACTGTCATCCAGTTCTTCCCTGCAACTCGTGTGATGTCGTCTGTCCATCTAGTTGCAGGTCTTCCTCTTTTCCGAGTGCCTGTCGGACCTGGCCATGACGTCATGCGGATTGTCCATCGCTCATCGCTCATTCTCGCTACGTGACCTGCCCATCTCCATTTTAACTTTAGAGCATAGGTTAGAGCATCTATTACTCCCGTTTTTTGCCTGATGGTAGTGTGGCGAATTTTCTGGCATTTCCTGATCTTTGTGATACTTCTCTCCATGCTTCGCTGGCAGGAGATGATTTTATTTTTTACTTTCCTTGTGAACTTCCACGTTTGACAGGCGAACTGTACTAACTATAATAATTTAAATGGATGGAAACTTGCAGTTCATCTAGATGTCCAATACTGGACATTAGATGTAATGCAAGTAGGCCGGTGAAAAGAGGTTGTAGAATTCATGAGTTCGACCTATTTTAGGTCTCATCTTAGCCACGAGCAAACCCAATAAAAAAAACGAAAAGAGGGTAAGCTTGCGTCGATGAGATGAGCTAAGCTGTAGAGTAACCATCCACCAGTTTCACGTTGCCAATTAGTCTAAGAAGCTCTGCGTTCCCCTAGGTCTAGTGCAGTAAGTTGTATTTATCTGAGCCATCCCAATGATTAAGTTGAGTAAGGTTGCTGCAATACTCCGTAATGCTACTGCTCCACCTGGGTTAGCGTTAACGTTAATGATAATGGCCAACTACTTGTTAATTAAGGCGTTAAAAATTCGCGTTGGCTACATTTAGGTTACTATGCCGTTAAGAGTTATTTCTTCGAGAAGTCACG
Organism: Agrotis clavis; assembly: GCA_954870645.1. Taxonomy (NCBI): domain Eukaryota; kingdom Metazoa; phylum Arthropoda; class Insecta; order Lepidoptera; family Noctuidae; genus Agrotis; species Agrotis clavis. The sequence continues at coordinate 13,029,316 of OX940919.1, read as the reverse complement.
CGTCAAAATGGAGGTTAAAGTAAGACACACAATGGAGCTTGAAGCAGTTACACTAGTTGCAACAATGAGCGTCATAAATTATTTTATGCATTTTAGACTGGATAACCACGCATCGGATAGCCACGCATCACTAACTGCCGAGCGATTCTTATTATGTGATTGCAGCTTTGGATTCCAAAGGCACGGCTCTGATTGAAAAAGTTCTAAAAACTCTAAAGCTTTCTCATTCGACCACTCCATTGTCGTTCTCGTAAATGCAGTTCCCGCCTAAAACAAAGTACATTCGCCCTTGCTGTGCGCGCGCGTCCCGCTGAATGAGACGGCGTTATTGTAGCCAACATCGCTTAGCGCGCTGAACTACGCGCTAAGCGATGTGTCCAAAAAACCGACACCCGAGCTATCGCTTAACGTTTAATGCCATTAGTAATGCCGTTTGTAATTTAACACATTAAAACGTTGGCCACATTTACGTAACGCCTAAATTAACGTACTAATCTACGCGTTAAGACGCAGGTGGAGCAGTAGCATAAGAAAAAACATAAGAAAATTTGAATTTCGCGGGCTACTACGACGCAATCACCTTATGCAGAAATGGGCTTGCACATAGGCTATCCAGGTGTAAGGTATCGCTTCACTCTATTTAGGATGCCCACGTCAAAGTTGACACTGGATGTCAGCTCCATGCCCAGAAGCTCAAGGTCATCAGTTACAGAAACAGGAAAAATAGGAGTTGGTCCAAATTACTCCATAAAAGATGTAGTTTCGATTTACTCCTACTTCATCATCATCATCAGCCTATAATGTTCCCACTGCTGGGACACAGGCCTCCTCTCTTGTGAGAGGGAGTGGGCCATAATCCACCACGCGGGCCCAGTGCGGGTTGGCAGATGTCACATGTCTTCGAATTTTTGGTTCTAGGACATGCCGGTTTCCTCACGATGTTTTCCTTCACCGTTTTGAGAGCAGTGGTGATGAAACAAATTACACAAAGTAATGCGCCTGGCGGGGTTCGAACCCACGACCTACAACTTGTAAGTCGGGACCGATACCACTGGGCCACCACTGCTCACCACTCCTACTTCACTAAGGAAATATACGCCTGTATGTTGTGGCGTTAAAAGAGAGAAGTTTCTTGTTCGGTCACTGGGATACTAAGTATCAAATCTGTTCGCTCTACCATGGTGTCTCTGAAGCAATGAACTTAATCTCCACTGGATTTTGCAGTGGGCAAGTATGTCACTGAAACAGTACTGTTATCTACCTATCCAACAATACCAGGCTGAAGTGGGTAAGAAATGTGCAGCAAAATAAGAGTTGCAAAGAAAACAGGTAACTGTTGAACTCCAGAGGCAATAACCAGAAGCTCAAAGGATCAGTCATCAACGACTACTCTGATTGATCGTTTACTAAGAAAGTCTGATATCCAGCTACAAAAATCAACTGGGATACCAAAAGCAAGAAAGCTTTTTCTCTCGAGACCCTGTCAAAGGCTTTCGAGATATAACCTTCTCTGTCAACCACACCTGTATCTGAACATGTTATCCCGTATATAACGACGAAGTAAATAAATACCTTACATCCAATTTGATTCTTTTGTTCTATAAAAGAATTGACAAGTTTAAACAAATTATTTATACTGTTTTTCTGAGTCCCGAAAATCCCGAATTTCCCGGTTCTCAGTTTCACTTCCCGGGATTTAAATTATACTTCAAGAACCGGGAAATCCCGGGATTTTCGGGACCGGGATTTCCCGGTTCGATACCCTAGTACAAACCTGCTTGTCATAGAAAAGCCCTCAATTCAAAGCTTAAGTCACTAATTTGAGGAAATTCTTCCAGAGGGCAAGCCCCTAGTACATAGTTCCCAGCTGGCCTGGTTACGCGGCGTTGCGCAAGCACGCTTGGCCGCGGCCGGTCTGAGCGGCGCGCTGACTGCGCTGCGATTCTTCTGCCGCTCGCTGTCACTTGAGCTGTTGTACACGCAGACGCTGCGGCTGTGTCGCGACCGCTTGTCGAAGCATCTGCAAGTTGATAGATACATACCAGGACAGAAGCTGCAGGTCTCGTATTGGAGGTATATAAATTTCAAATTTTATGTATTTTTTCAAAATTAGTCCTTATTTACAGGTGGTATTAGTATCTATTTGTATAAATCTGCATAAAAAGTCAGTCTACTCTAGACACTCATGTGAATAAGTGATGAGTATGAATGTTGATGGATGCAGAGGAAGAGTTACCATTTTTGTTATATGTTTGGAGTGTCCGAAAGTTTTTTTTATGATAGTTTTAGTGATTAAATTATTTTGATGGAAATCATTTGATTCACGTGTAATGTTATTATTTAGGGAGCTAGGCTGTGAGCTAGGCTACCGGCTCATCATCGGCGCGGAAGGCTCTCAGCTGTGCGTGTGGCACGTGCCGGCGCTGGCGGGCGGCGAGCGCGTGTCGTCCGCGCTGACGCCGCACGCGCCCTCCATGGAGCGACTGCTGGCGCACACCGTGCACGTGCGCTCCAGACAGAGACTCAACGACCTTAAAGTACTGCTTAATGATATGGGGGTAAGTCGATCTATTACAACGTCGATTACATTATTTTCTTATTATAATACAGGCCACATTAACGGCATCAACATGATTTTTGAGATAATATTCTTGAAATTTTTGTACAAACGTCTTCTTCGCGATGATTAACGGCATTTACCGTTAGTGTGGCTCTAGTGTTATTGTGATAAAAATATGACGATTACTACGCGAATATATATACAGCTCGTAATAGAAGGCATAAAATCCTACGTTAAGGCTTTTTTTTTTGTACCAACAACGATATTGTAGCTCAAGAGACATACAAAAAGTTGTAGGTCTTTTAGACCCTCAGTATCTCTTTAACTGACATAGGCAGTTAAAGAGATACTGAGGGTCTAAAACGGCCACATAGTAATATTGATGATTCACTTTGTGAATAAATATTATAGGAATAGCAAATCACTTTACTGAAGGTGAATCATTTGGGGCATTGCTAAGTAGCTGTCTTAGACCCTCTGATCGCTAAATTATCTTCATCAACCACAAAATCTCTCTCAAGCAGGCACTTTCTTTAATTGCTAGTCACAAGGTTGGAACTCAAGTCGACAAGGTCCCCAATAGTGACCAACTTACCAAATCAGGTGGCCAACCATGACGTCATAAAGCCAGAGTAGTTCCAGTGAGGGAAAGAGACAGAGCTATACAAGTCGTCTAGCGCCATCTCTTTCCCGCAGCCTAAAGACTCACGCTTTTTTTTTTTTTTTTTTTTAGCGTGGTAAAATCATCAAATGAGTCCTCCAACCCCGGGCAGGGCGGGAGGGACTGTCAGACTTCTACTGACTAAAATCCACGGTGTCCTTCATAGCCTGTTAAGTTCCGGGGTTACGGTAAGGGAATAATCCCGCGACCCCGGCAGGCTTTGGCCCTCTGAGAGGGGGCCCCGTCATTATGCTGACGCTCTTTGAGGCGCGCGTGGGACACAACGCGCCGTCGACCCGGGCATGGTCCTTGGTCGGGCAGCGAGTTGCCCTTTACTCGCTGCCCGCATGCCCGCGCCTACGGTGGCCGGAGATCATCAAGCGACGTCCGTCGCCGTGGGCGCCTACCACTGCGGCTGGGGCGGAGGGAGGACGCTGTCCTCTCTCGCTCGCGGCCTGCCTCCTCCTTTACGAGCATTACTGCCTCGCAGAAGGAGCTGACCGCTTCCCACTCCGTCTCGCCCCGCAGCATGGCCGCAACCAATGCCGGGCGCGAGAGGTCTCCGCCTATCGCAGCCGTGAGGACACGTCGGTGCTCCGCCCAAGCTGGGCAGTCTTGCACCGTATGCTCCACCGTGTCCTCCGGGCGATCTTCGCAGTGGTGACACCCAGGCGTCTCCTCCTTTCGCATCAGACACAGGTACCTCCCGAAACTTCCGTGTCCGGTGAGGACCTGCGTCAAGCGGTAGGTCAGGACGCCATGACTTCTCTCCAGCCACTCCTCAAAGAGGGGTCTTACCGCCGCAATTGCGGCGTGCCCAAAAGACTCACGCTTTAAAACGTTATTGTGTGTTGCAGGTGGAATGTAGTGTGAGCGGCTGGCCGTGCGTGCTGGCGTGCTCGGTGGTGGCGCCGTGCCTGCGCGCCGAGCAGCTGCTGGTGTGTGTGGGCGCGCACGGCGGGCGGCTGCGCGCGCGCGTGCCCGCCTACCCCGCCACGCCGCGCATGCCCGAGCTGGCCAACGCGCTGGGAGCTACCAACATCACGCTCATCAAGACACTGCTCACGCAACTCAGGTCAGTTGTAGACTCCTCTCACAGCTGCTGGTGTGTGTGGGCGCGCACGGCGGGCGGCTGCGCGCGCGCGTGCCCGCCTACCCCGCCACGCCGCGCATGCCCGAGCTGGCCAACGCGCTGGGAGCTACCAACATCACGCTCATCAAGACACTGCTCACGCAACTCAGGTCAGTTGTAGACTCCTCTCACAGCTGCTGGTGTGTGTGGGCGCGCACGGCGGGCGGCTGCGCGCGCGCGTGCCCGCCTACCCCGCCACGCCGCGCATGCCCGAGCTGGCCAACGCGCTGGGAGCTACCAACATCACGCTCATCAAGACACTGCTCACGCAACTCAGGTCACTTATAGACTCCTCTCACAGCTGCTGGTGTGTGTGGGCGCGCACGGCGGGCGGCTGCGCGCGCGCGTGCCCGCCTACCCCGCCACGCCGCGCATGCCCGAGCTGGCCAACGCGCTGGGAGCTACCAACATCACGCTCATCAAGACACTGCTCACGCAACTCAGGTCACTTATAGACTCCTCTCACAGCTGCTGGTGTGTGTGGGCGCGCACGGCGGGCGGCTGCGCGCGCGCGTGCCCGCCTACCCCGCCACGCCGCGCATGCCCGAGCTGGCCAACGCGCTGGGAGCTACCAACATCACGCTCATCAAGACACTGCTCACGCAACTCAGGTCACTTATAGACTCCTCTCACAGCTGCTGGTGTGTGTGGGCGCGCACGGCGGGCGGCTGCGCGCGCGCGTGCCCGCCTACCCCGCCACGCCGCGCATGCCCGAGCTGGCCAACGCGCTGGGAGCTACCAACATCACGCTCATCAAGACACTGCTCACGCAACTCAGGTCAGTTATAGACTCCTCTCACAGCTGCTGGTGTGTGTGGGCGCGCACGGCGGGCGGCTGCGCGCGCGCGTGCCCGCCTACCCCGCCACGCCGCGCATGCCCGAGCTGGCCAACGCGCTGGGAGCTACCAACATCACGCTCATCAAGACACTGCTCACGCAACTCAGGTCAGTTATAGACTCCTCTCACAGCTGCTGGTGTGTGTGGGCGCGCACGGCGGGCGGCTGCGCGCGCGCGTGCCCGCCTACCCCGCCACGCCGCGCATGCCCGAGCTGGCCAACGCGCTGGGAGCTACCAACATCACGCTCATCAAGACACTGCTCACGCAACTCAGGTCACTTATAGATTCCTCTCATAGTGAAGGGTGAAGACAAACTGCGTTTATGGTATAGAAAGTTGAAAAAGTGCCTCTATTGTACGAACGAAGAACTATTTCTTTCTCATCAAATCGTCATAAAAACGGAAAAAATCATGTTAGGACTTCAGGTCAACCCGATTATCGTCAGTAAAATAGTCAATCTCAAAACATGTTAGAGCTGTCTGACACTCGTTTCTTGCGGTATTTTTAATTCAATTGTTCAATGAAGGTCGCGACTTCTTTTAACTTTAACAATTATTTTATCAGGTTCTGGCTAGTAGCTCGGCGGTGCGAGAAGACGCTACAGCACCTTCCTGCGAGCGTGTGCGAACACCTCCCGTTCCTGCACGGTCCTGATCATCCACTCACCAAGCTGTCGCCTGACAGACTCTACGTCACACTCCACAGGCATACCGATCATATACTTGTGAGTAGTATAACCCGGTTCATTGGAGAAAGGAATCTTAAATGGCGGCGCTTATCGTGTTCTCTCGCTCGCACACGAGTGCCGTCTATACTCACTCCCGCGCGTAGCGTAAGCAGAAAAAAAAATTAGTCTTGATGTCTTGACGCGCTCAGTGATCTTTTTTAAGAATATTTTTATAGTTTTCTGTTATTTTTCCGTTGTTACCTGTTGATTATTGTTGTTTTAATTTTGTTTTATTGTTAGGTTAAAGGAAATCTCATATGTTGACTGTACTATCTGTCAACGCAAGTACAAACCGCCATTTTAGAATCCTTTCTTCAATGCACCGGCTTAAACACGCAGTATCTCAGGAACAACTGGTTCGAATGGAGAAGGCCGGTCAAAGCTAATTGTAGATGGCGCCACCATACCTAAGTCTTAATCCGACCAATGAGGTAGTACTATTTTGAAGTACCTATAAGATTTGAACCAATGACGATGCTTGGAACAAACTATACTAGCGCCATTAGTTCCCCAGTTGCCATCCCCATTGAAAAAATATTTTTGTGTTGGATAGTCCATTTATCGAGGAAGGCTATAGGCCATATAACAGCCCGCTGCGACTAACGGAAACCGAGCAGCGGGTAAAACCTATAATGTACCAGCTTACACGTGAAACCAGTCTTAGAACCAGAAATCCAAAGATATTTTATGAGATGAGAGCCTGTGTCCTAGAAGTGGAAATGTTATTTTCTGATTATCACCTTTACTTTTATGCGTTCTTTTCTTTTTAAATAAAATTGATGATATTTGTTGAACGCGCTTATCTCACAAACTACTGGTTCAATTTGTTAAATTATTTTTGTGTTGGCTGGTCTATTTATTGAGAAAGGCTATACGACCAAAAGGAGTCGAGCAGCGGGGTTGTAACCACAGGGAACAGTTAGTTTGTTTAGGTCACCGTAAAATTGTGAATACCGTTAGTATCTAGCGAGATTGTAAACTGTCGAAAGATTGTGAACTTAACGTACTGCTTACAATTAACGTATTATTATTCGGTAGATTGTAATCTATCGAAATGAAAACCGTCAAATTACAATCTTAAAATCGTCAAATTGTCAACTGTCCTAAGGCTGTCCCTGATTGGTCGGCTTTATAGTAGACCGTTCGGTGTCCATAGAGTTAGGAATGAAACGAGTGCGGGGCAGTGGTCCAACTGCTCTATCCAACTAGTTGGACCATGACCCTTCACTAGGGGCAGTCGTCTGTTACTTTCAGGTCATTGAATGAATGTCCGAATTCTATTTTTAAATCAAGTCGTTTACGTATTGTTCAGATAGTGGAGATGAAGGAGGTAGCAGCAGGCGGCACGGCTACCACCAGCAACAGTTCCAACAGCGGCAGTGCTTGTTCCGTGGCACTTTCGTTTCATCTCGCCGGCGCCAAGAGGTGTACGCCAGACGAATGTGAAGATGAGGTATGCTCACATTGCTAAATTTAGTTAACAGTAAAAATGTTCGCGTAAAAATGTGTGCGAACAAAAGTTACGCACAGTCTTGTCGGTGGACACAGGCGAAACGTGATACGTGCACTGCTGAAGTGCGAGAACAAATCTGGCGCACATTAAATTGGTGGCATTGCACCATTATAATGCACTACGAAAATAATTGCCGCTCGCAAGAAAGACCCCTCAAATAATTGTGCTCGCAATCTTAAAGCTACTCTTTGTCACTTATTTAGTTTTACTTCTTGTGAGGATGTGGCCGTTTGTTGCAATGCAACACATTGATCAAAGCTTTTTCAGCATCCCACTTTTTAAAATTTTTGATGACCCAGATGGTACTATTATTAAGCACCATTATAATATTATTGAAATCCTACAGGTCTCAGCCAACAGTTCGTCGACGCCGGCCAATGCACCGCGCGCCTACTTGAAACTGAACTCTTTAGTTGAACTCGACACGTTCACTCTCACACACGGACCATTCACGCCGCTCGATACTCCCGGTAAGCATTGACGGATAACTATTTAAATGTTGTCAATACCTTTTATAAATATAAAAATAAATTAAAGAAACTACAGAATGCCCATACTTTTTTGATTTTTTTGAATTGAAATTGATTGATTAAAATTAATTACAAAAATAAAAAAAGAAAAACAAATAGTTTCATCCATTTCTAAATTGAAATTAATTTTTATTATACCTATTTCTAAATTGAAATTATTATATTATTATATTTGACGCAGGTATGCAACCAGGCAAGCGCAAACTATCAGTGGCATCCCAGCGCAACGTGCGCGTGCGTCAGCCGGCGTACTTCATACCCGAGCTCGCGCATGTCGTGGCCGCCGCAGACGAGCGCGTGCCCTTCGTCAACCTCGCACAGGAGGTAAGAACGATACGAAATATGTACAGACGCCAGCAAGTCAACCTATTCCAATCTGTAAAATTTTAACAATCGAAAATTAACCTTCCACTATTGTGATAAGGTTGAAAATCTATTATAGAAATTTGGCAGATTGAGGTAGGTTGATGTGCTGGCGTCTGTACTATCTTGATAATTATGCAACTTTATGAGCATTCCATCATTACCGCTCAAAAGACCAGTCAGATTTAATGCACCATCTTACAGAGTTCTACATTCATACACTATTTAACTTTGAGCTCAATAGCAGATTATTTACTGAGAGGACAAAGCAGTAAGTATATCATGTGTTTTTTTTTTTTTACATGGCAAAATTATCAAAATGAGTCCTCCCACCCCGGGCAGGGCGGGAGGGACTGTCAGACTTGTACTGACTAAAATCCACGGTGTCCTTCGGTAGCCCTTTGTGTGCCGGAGTCGCGGTATACGTATGTCCCGTAACCCCGGGGACTTTCGAGTGCAGTGAGGAAACTCTGGTTGTATCTCTTTCCCTACACTGTCACTACTATCAGCGCTTTACATACGCGTCGAAGACCGCGTACAATACGTGGTTTTTCGGGGAACCGAATGCAAGGTGCCTATTGCAAAGGGTAAAAACCTATTCAATTAAAGAAATATGGCATACCGTACCGACTTACTACCATAGCGCACCAAAACAGCCCTTTTATCTGTACTTCCGCTACCGATAATCTAGAAACAACTCGAGAGTTCTTCATGAAAATAGTGTATGATTAATTTTGTGTGTGTTTATTCTGCCCTCCCAGCTGGCCAGCCGCGGCGTGACGCACGGCGGCGTGCAGCCCGAGTGGAGCGGCTCGGCGCTGGGCATGCGCGTGGTGTCGCTGCCGCGGCCCGCGGGCGCCTGCGCGCGCGCCGCCGCCGCGCTGCGCGAGCGCCTGCTGGCGGCCACCGTGCGCCTCACCAACAAGAACCAGACGCGCGTGTGGACCGCCGAGATCGTCTTCCACGGATCACCTGTGCGCACGCCTAACCCGAGGGAACAAGGTCGATATTTGTACAGGCTGAATTTTACAACTGGGCGTGGATGGCTATATCGTAAACTATGAGGAATATCAAAAAACATTGAAAGGAGTCTCGAAAACTACATCATTACATTTTCGAAAAATCGATAATCCTGGCCAGCGCTGCTGCATGCAACGCTGACTTTGGAAAAAAAATCGAAGCACCATTTGCCACTTGTCTTGGGAAGATGTTATTCAAAATTTTTAGCAACCATATAACCATAAAATCTTGAAACAAATGCTTTATCGTACGAATTAACGTTTCATTTCAAAAACAGTTCTAAAGAAATAAAGAAAATAGTATAGAACATTTATTTGGAACATTTCTAATTTACCAATTAATTCCCCGTATGTATCAGGTGAGCGTCGCTGCGTGTACCTGCAGTACGACCTGGGCACGGACGCAGGGCGCACGGCGGACGCGTTCCTGGCCGACTGGGCCGCCATCGTACATCTACACACGCTACTACATGACTTCATGCTCAGGCCAGCGCAGGGTATGTATATTATGATTTTTGTTTAGTAAATATATTATTAAAATTCCTGTCCAATCCGAAAAGGGTACTATGCGTAGGTATGCAACCCGTCGTAAATTGTTACTGGAAAATAACGATTTATTGACCTCCATCTGTCAACTGCCACTTGAAACCTACGTTTAGTAAAAAAATATTTAGAAAATGAAGTATTCTATACTTCAATATTTTTTTACGATCGTTATTTATTTATGGCCCTTAAGAGGCCAGTGGAGAGAGCTCGCAATTGCAATTCGAGGCGAGCACAAAAATCGGACGAAACATTGCTATCTCTGTCTGACTTTTCGCGGCGAAGCGCGTAGCTGTGTGAGTGCGTGTATGTGTTTGTAGCGAGTGACTGATAACATTCATTGTACTAATTTTGTTCAATTTTTGCTTTATTTTTGTAAACTAATTTGGGGAATCGTTAGTGAACGCACAAACCAACAATGCGTTTTTTGGAAATAACTCTACAATGGCTACATTAGAAGATTTTAGGAAATTATCTAAAATCTAATAAAATTAACGTCTAGTACCTAGGTATAACGTATTTATCTTGATATTTATCTGTTGTAATCTAACTACTAGTAGGAATGAAAAAAAAATATTTGGATAGTCCATATTGAGGAAGGCTTTAGGCTATGTAACATCACGCTATCACCAATAAGAGAAGAGCAGCAATGAGAAAATTTTCAAAATCTGGAACATTTTAATTGTACCTATTCCTTATCGAAAGCTTCCGTTGCGTAAACCGTTAGAGTTACGTAAAAATTATGTACTTGGGCCATTATTTTTTTCCAGGGCCCAAACTGACTTACTATGTCGTAAAAAATATTTTTTAACAAATTCGTTTTCTTTTATATTTTTGTGTTAATTTAGTTTTATCAATATTTAAAGTAAACAGTACAGTCATTAGCAGCGATGATTTTTTAGTATTTATTGTTTTGTTTGGTGTTAATACAAGGAAAGGAGTAGAAAAACAACAACTGTGTTACTTACTTAAAATAATCAGTTTTATTGGTAGGAACTTTTACCTCAATTTTAAAAACCTTTCAGACATAAACTTAGACAAGAATTACAATAATCTTAAAATGTAAAATCACGATCATCTCAGTCTAATATGTTATTTTCTAATTACGTTTACCACTGCGTTACGTTACTTTAATTTAAGCTACTGTATTTTCTCAAAATATGCCTTAATAGTAGCAATTTAAGCTCAATCTTTACAGTATAGGTTGAAATATGGTAGATAAACAAAAAAATATAAAATTTGTGCTGGTTCAAAATTATATTTAAGCTTTATAGCTCTTAACGTATTCAGAAAAAGAGGGACAAGTAACGCAGGAGCCAACTACTGCGTTACTTGTCCAACCAAGTAAGAGCATTTAGCACACATTATTGTGTATTGGTATGCCTTTTACATTGACATGTATCTCTGCCATCAACTGGTGGGGGTTTTACGTAGAATGGTCTATGCTTGGTGAAATGAGAGTATGAGCAACTCTCGATAGGATTCTCTCTTTTCTCTTGAAAAAAATGAAAAAAAACTTCATTGTATCAAGCAGATATACTTCTTTTGCTCTTTATTTTTTTTTAAAGTCATGGTTTCTTCTCTTGACCTTGGAGAAACTGCAGTTCCTGATCGTGGTGTTGAAGCCGGCGTAATATCTAAAATAACTTGCACTCTTTTCTGACGTTCTCGATGTCTTTTGTTTGCCACCATCCATTTAAGCTTTGCAGATTCATTTTCTCTCTTTGTCATACACGTTTACACGTTTTTTAGTATCATGATATTTCTGAAGATGTTTTCTTTTAGCTTCAGCATTTTTTACAGGGTCTTGTTTGATTTTTTCCGTAAAACCCGTTGTTATTCTACTGGTGTTTACGCCACTAAATTGAAAATAATATACTGTAACAAAATAACTGTAAAAAAGATAAATACACTTAAAAAACTGTTTACTTTACAACTGCGTTACTGCACCTACAACTGCGTTACTTCTCGTGGTAACGCAGTGTAGTGGTAACGCAGTTGTAAAAATAACGTTTATCCTAGCATTAGGATCATATAATAATAAATTACCTAATATTTTTGAGGGCATTCAAATATTTACTTATTCTACTAAAAAACGCAATAAAAAAACAATCAAATATGTAAAAAACTTACCGTTTGCTGTCGGTAACTCAGCGGTCGCACAATAAACACTCGCGCCTCTTCGGACAACTCGAGCTCGACTGACGCGGCCAGCGTCAAAGCCACGAACACCCGCCTTACCCCACCAGGAATTTATATTAAATCAAAAGAACTTAGTCGAAAATACACAAAAAAAGTCGAATTTAAGGATCACTTTTGCTTGGTAACATAGGGTACTTACGTTTTCTTTCTTCAACAGGGACAAGACAAGAAATATTTCGTAAATAATACACGGTCAAAGAAAAGATAAACTTATGAGCCTGTTAATAAAGTTCATACTTAATTTAATTTTCTTAGATATTTTCATTTTATAGTACCGTGAAGAATTTTAATGTAATGTCAATGTATTTGAAGCGAGTTGCTTGTTGGGACAGCCGGATTTTGTATGAAATACGACTGAGTTACCGCGAAAAGCAGCTGAGTTACCATGATTTACGTCAAATTATAACATTTTCCACTAATGTTTTTGTCTTTTTAGAGAGATATTATAATTACGTTTCTACCAATAGCGATTTTATTTCAGTAATCATAGTTTTTTTTTAATTTAGTAGGCTCTGTTCTTGAGAGACCGATTATGGGCCCTGGAAAAAAATAATGGCCCACTTACTAGGTACGGAATTATTCCTGATATAGGTAGATGAAAAGTTCTAAAATAAAGTCCACGTGAGCATAATGTTAGTTGATTTTCAGTCGTTGTTGAAATTTGGTATAAGAACCGCTATTTGATTATCACTGTAAGCGAACCAGCTAGTCTGGTAAGGTTTCAGGATCAAATCTTGGTAATTTGTTTTACACTTTTTGTGTGATTCTTGTTTTTGTTTTAGAGTTTTCAATAATTCAAAATAATTATGCATACTTTTATTTCAATATTATTTGCAATTTAATTTTTTTCTAAAAATTGTCAGTCGTTTTCTAGGATAATTCGGCGCTGATTTAAATTGTAGGTAGGTAAGTTGGATATTGGATAATTAATTACTGCGATTTTTGCTTTTGCTTATGCAAACATACTGAAACTTACTGACTAAAATCCACGGTGTCCTTTAATAGCCCTTTACCTTCCGGGGTCACGGTGATGAGATAAGTCCCGCGACCAAATACAGAAAATCTACCTTGTATTCTACGTAGGTACCTACCTATTTGATCGTACAGGCCGTACAGCGTAGGTACCTACTTGCCAATGACCAAAAATGTATGGAAACTGGTGGCTTTTTTAACTGACTTAAAAAAAAGTAAAGTAGGTTCTCAGTTCGACCTGTATTATGTATGTTTGTTTGTACAATAACGAGTATGTATGACTATGTATGTTTTTTTGTTCGCGATTATCTCACATTTGTCTGAAGCGATTTTGATGTGGTTTTCAGAAAAGTGTTTTTTATTTTCTGTGGATGGTTTTGGTATAAAACAATAATGCATATTAATTAAGCAACTTTGCCCGCACAGATACGTTTAAAAACTTTATTCCGAAATACACAAAAACGAAATATCCATTTCCCGAAACACTTTAATCAGAAATTCGCAAATACGATACCAATACAATACCTGTAAAAAAAAAATCGGAACTCTGTGGCTTTAAAGTCAATGAAAAAATAAAAAAAGTAGGTAACATAAATAAAATAAGAAAAATATTAGAAAAACGAAATTATGCATTAAAATTATTTTTAAGTATTTGAACTCTCAGCAGGGTTGGCATGATTATCTCTGGCCACCGTAGGCGCGGGCATGCGGGCAGCGAGTAAAGGGCAACTCGCTGCTCGACCATGGACCATGCCCGGGTCGACGGCGCGTTGTGTCCCACGCGCGCCTTTAGAGGCGCGCGTGTGACGTCAGCATAATGACGGGGGCTCTCAGAGGGCCCAAGGCTTCCGGGGTAGCGGGATTATTTCCTTACCGTGACCCCGGAACATAACAGGCTACTGAAGGACACCGTGGATTTTAGTCAGTATAAGTCTGACAGTCCCTCCCGCCCTGCCCGGGGTGGGAGGACTCATTTGATGATTTTACCAAGCTAAAAAAAAAAGGTTGGCATCTTGGCATGATTAAAACAAGGCGTTTTAAAACACCTGTTTATAACAGATTGAAATTAAACAGTGTTTTTTATTACCCGTTTCAATTCAACTACTTTTCAAGGCAGATAAATGCATATAAAATGAAAATAAATTAATAATTATTCAGGAGTCTAAATAGTTTAACATAAAACTTTTTCGGTCTAATGCCATTGTTATGTTATATTTTTAACTTTTATTGGCATTGTAATGAAATGCTTAAAATTGTTAGAAAAAAAAAACATGTTACGTTTTTTTTTTCCATTGATCATTTTTCGTAAAAAAATAATTAATTAAAAAAAAATCCAGATAATAAAAAAAAAAAAAACAAAAAACACTTGTTTAAAACATTTTTAACTGTTTGTTTCATAAATTTGAAAAAAAAAACTGTTTTGATACTGTAACCCATTGCAAGATTTGATCCTGTAACCCATTGCACGAAAGGCAAGTAGCTTACTAAGCTGACTAGCTGGTTCGCTGACAGTGCTATTCAAATAGGGGTTCTTAAACAAATAATGTCAACAATGACAGAAAATCATATTAACATTGCTTATCCCCAAGGGGAATAGCGTAATTATAGATACCCTATTAATTGAAGCGCAGTAAGGAATATTTAAGGAAAACTTGAATAAATAATATCCAACTCAAAACATACATAAAAAAACTACAAAATTCAAAATTGCTTATCTCCCAAGGACAATAATTATCGTATACCTATAATTATCGTAGAGGAAAATTTTACAGAAGTTTCGGAGATAGATCAAAACAAGAAAACATTACAAAAATCGAAAAAAAAAGTTTATCTGGCATCAGAATTCAGAATCGATCCCGAATCTTGAAAAAAATACAAAAAGAAAAAAAAAATCAATGTACAGGAAGTCAGGAATGACAGCTCTACGATTTTATTACAAATTTACAATGTTGTGAAAAGACAATTTCGCAAACAATAACGCACGCCTAGCACAGTCAAATAAATAACTATGTAACTTGAAAACCCAAGACCAGCGCGCGCCGCGACACAACCTTACGAAAGTGTGAGTTTCTGCGATCACCAACCACAGGCGTACACGCACACAAACACAGTTATGATAGATGCGACAGCGCGTCTGTCGTTCAAGATTTGCGATAAATTTGTTTGTGTTCCGTAATACCAAAAATTATGAATGAAAAGTTGATGTTTTTCCATTTTAGTTTTGATAATCTACAACTAGACAACATAAGCTATGTTCCTATTAAAATAATATTAGGAACATTAATGTTTTTAATACAGAATAATTAAGCTGAAAACATGCTGTTAGCGGTGTTAAAATGTACGAAATGCAATTCGCTCGCATTTCGTAAATAGTAATAATTTTTTTTTTAAAGTTTAATAGGAACCTAGATAAATACCGCCTGTATCCGAATAACATAACTTTAAGTCGGTAAAATGTTCGTATCGCGAATGATTTTGGTATTACGTTTGTATGGAGAAATTTTCGTCCACCAAACCCTTAACGCTCTGTGCTGGCGAATGGGGCACTTTAAAAGTGACCGGTGTTCCGAGACGTGATCATATTTTCGGAGATTAAAGACGAATCGAATGCATTTGTGCATTCAGGTCACAGTAACACACATTAGCATAATCAATTATGGGGAACATAAGGGATTGCACGAGCATTGTCTTTACGTGAGATGCGAGAATATTCTTCAAGGGACCGCAACGCCAATCAAGAAAAGTGTCAACATGCATACCCAAATACTTGACATCAGGGCTGAACGGGATAACAGCATCATCAAAGATAATCGGAGGCACAGTCAACCCACTCAGTTTTCGCAAGCTGTAGGGGCTCCCTATAATGATAGCCTGACACTTGGCTGGGTTAACCGCCACCTCGAATCTATCAGACAAGTCCTTCACCGCTCTTAAATTCCTGTTCGGTTCATCAATCGCATCGGATATGTTGTCAACTCCGCAGCAGTAAAGCTGTAAGTCGTCAGCATAAAGATGATACGCACACTGAAGCTCAGTACGTATAAATAAGGTCTATAAAGATAGAGAACAGAAGTGGAGATAAAATACCGCCTTGAGGTACGCCAGCTTCAGGATTACACCAGCTGGATGAAGTGTCACCAGCGAGAACTGACTGCTGACGCCCCCGAAGATAAGATGAAAACCAGTCTAATACATCGTGAGAGATCATAAGATAGGAGAGGATAGACAAAAGGACTTCGTGACTGACGGTATTGAACGCATTGGAAAAATCGATCAGCACTAAAACGGTAACCTGTGTCTTCCATCACCCGTCTAATGTCTTCAGTCATTTTAAGGAGAGCTGTAACAGTACTTTGCCCGGGCCTGAACCCAGATTGGAGAGGACTGATGAGTGAGTTCTGGTGAATAGAGGAGAATTGTTTGTGTACACAGCCCTCAAGAACTTTTGATAAAAAGGGGAGAATGGAAATTGGACGGAATTGACTGGGAAGAGTAGTATTGGGAATTTTTGGTAGTGGACGAACATCACCACTGCGAATTCATCATCATCATCATTATAGCCTCTGTGTCCACCAGCAAGGCGGTGCGCGAACACAAAATCGCGCAAAAAAAAAAAAAACTACTTTATTATCTCTTTCAAAGAGTCGATTAGAGTCGGCAGAGAGTCAGCTAGGTAAATGATAGTAAATAGTAATATTAATAATGTTGTTCAGAACGCGAGACCCTGTGGTCGGGCGTGTGCATCCGCTCATACACGTACCGGTCGCTGGTGGTTGGGTTCGGGCCGGCGCAGCGCGCCACCGCCGTGCTGCAGTGGAGCGCTAGCACGCAGCGGTACACGCTGGCCACGCCCGCGCACCAGCCCGCCGCCAACGCGCACCATCTGCTGCACCACCACCTCGACCATTACATCAACAGGTAAGTGCTCGCAGCGGTACACGCTGGCCACGCCCGCGCACCAGCCCGCCGCCAACGCGCACCATCTGCTGCACCACCACCTCGACCATTACATCAACAGGTAAGTGCTCGCAGCGGTACACGCTGGCCACGCCCGCGCACCAGCCCGCCGCCAACGCGCACCATCTGCTGCACCACCACCTCGACCATTACATCAACAGGTAAGTGCTCGCAGCGGTACACGCTGGCCACGCCCGCGCACCAGCCCGCCGCCAACGCGCACCATCTGCTGCACCACCACCTCGACCATTACATCAACAGGTAAGTGCTCGCAGCGGTACACGCTGGCCACGCCCGCGCACCAGCCCGCCGCCAACGCGCACCATCTGCTGCACCACCACCTCGACCATTACATCAACAGGTAAGTGCTCGCAGCGGTACACGCTGGCCACGCCCGCGCACCAGCCCGCCGTCCGCCTGTTAGTTTGCATTTTAGATTGTTTTTTTTTTCTTATTTCATTATTTTCATAGTTTAATCAATGTTTTAATGTCAGTCACAAGGATCTGATGTCATTCGGCGTGGTCCTCCGCGAGACGTACGGGCCGCTGCTGGCGCTGTCCCGGCTGCCCACCCTGCCGCAGCTGGGGCTGCACCACGTGCGCACGCTCATGCCCACGCCCACCTTCACGCTGCTGGCGCACTCCTGGAGGAAGGTCAGTAGCTTTGGTAGCAATTTGACTGTGGCTTTTTTTATAAGGGAGCTTCCCCATGACGCGATTTGCAATTTCCACTACCTTAAAATAAAAGACCTTGCTACTACGAAATAATGACGCAATTCGATAAACTTTAGATCGTAGTGGGGAGCGTGTTTTGTTTTTCCTCTACCGCACAACCGCACGTTTTATGTCTTAAGCAGTAGTGGTAAGGATGATTGTCACTTGTAGTTGGATTCAGTCGAATTGCGTCGCATCGCGCCATGGGGAAGCTCCCTAACGCAACAATTACGGCACGGTCGACTGCTGCTCTGCGAGTCGCGGGACCAAATGTTTATAATTGAAACGACAAAGATAAAAATAAATCGAAAATACTTGATTTACACTTTTTATTTGGGCAGAGCTTTCCCTTACAATTATCGTTATAAACAGACACACCAAAATCACTGCTCCTCGCTTTTATATAGCTCGCCGGCTGGCGGCTATTTCACCCCCTCCGCTCAGAATTTGGCGGGGATGGCTCGCGTGGTAGGGCAGTGACGTAGCGGCTTGTCGTGGCGAGCTAGACAGCTGGCTAGGGCTATGACATGGCTTGGCTGGTGAAAGTTAAAAAACCCAATTAGTCCATCATCAGTCAGATTATCAAAAAATAATTAACCCCTATTTTTTCATTTGTTATGTAAACCAAAATTGACGACGATGCTTTAAAAATTCACAATACGTCATGCTGTTCAAGCCCCACTAACGAGTTCGCAGATATGTTTTATCTCTGTATATTATGTAAATGTATATTCACTCATATAACAAGAAAAAAATGTGTCCATTATTTTTCAAAACTCTAAGGGACTTTACTCATGGTGCGATGCGACGCAATGCGACCCGATTCGAACGAATTCCAACTACAAGTGAAAATCAACCTTACCACTATGACATAAGACATAAAACACATTGTTATCTATGGGTAGATTAAAAACAAAACACGATGGCAATGACAACGTCAAGTCAATCGAATCGCATCTTTATTTCTTAGTGGCAAGGTTGATTTTCTTGTATTTGGAATTCGTTCGAATCGCATCGCGCTATGACTAAAGTCCCTAACTGACACGGACAGGCTAACTAGATTTGCAATTTAGTGATGCTAGAAACTAGCCTATTGTTATTTCTCGCTCTAGATCCGCATAGTATACGCAGGTGCGTACTCTCTGGAAGTGGGTATCCGTGGCGGAGGAGTCATCACGATCCGCGACGGATCGTATTCCAAGTTCGAGCGCAACACTATCGTCGACGAGTTCGCTCCCGCTCTTGGCTTGAAGGTAACAATACAACTTATGATTTTAGACTTTGAACTTTCAGAGAAGAAGAATGAAGTTCTTTTTGCGTAACACGCTTTTTTTGGTTAAAAAAAAGGATTATGAAGAAATTGTTGCATGTTGCTTCATATGTGGGATTTGTCTACAAGACTATTTTTACAACTAGCAATAAATGTTGTTACATTGTCAAAATAAGTAGCAGCGTATCCTCACGACTCGCAACGGAAACGCCGCGCGCCCGCGACGAGTCGTTGTGCTATAATTTTGTTTTGTTTCGCTACTGGTAACGCGTCCACCGCGCGCTCGCTGCGAGAGCGCCACGTTAACCGGCGAGCGCGCGGCGATACGCCGACGTTACGCGCGCACATTGCCACTCGTCGAATCGCCGCGATAATATCGCCGTTTGGAGACGCGTTCATAGAGAGTGCATGGAAATACGTGCGACGACTATAATATCGCCGCGATTCTCTCGCTCGAGATGGCGCCTAAGTTCTGATGCATAAACTTAATATACAACGTGTAGCGTTAAATGCGCAAAACCTCTCGTGGGGTAACTCAGCTCATGTTACTGAACAATGTTTGTTCTAAAACTTTTAAAAATTCGCAAAAAAAATTGTTGTATACATAAAACTGGTTTGCAGGCATTCTTATCACGTTACGTTGAAGACAATATGAGCGCAAGACTGCTAGCTGAAGACGACAACCCGCCGTCACCCATGTCGCCGATGCCGCCAGGTAAGGACGAAAAATATTACATAGACTACAAATAAATATGAAATCCTTTTTTTTTCTATAATCTTAGTTTTTGTGTACTAAAGACTTGTGTGGGGCAATGGGGATTGTCTTAATTTTTCAAACATTCGATTTTATTTTATTTTCTGCAAATTTAGAGCATTTTAAGAAACTAATTTGAATATTTTTATAATGGGCTCAATAGTTTTTTTATTTTTAATATTTTAATTTTTGAGGTAGCTGACGTCACCATTGACCAAAAAGTTATGCCGTTGCCTCACCAGTGAATAATTTAAAAAACTGCCTGACAACACAATGTCACTTTCTCCTGATAGTAGACGTCAGATAGCATCCTTAGTCGGGGAGCCCAGGAAGGGAATTTTAATGTGACTCCAGCGCATCAGATTATCATAAAGGAGAAGTCTTGCACCCTTTAGTACCTGTACCAAGTATTAACCCTTCATATGGTGGGGTTTGTGTGGGAGAACCCGCCAGATTTGTAAAAAAAAATCGATCCACAGAAATACTCGAGCGCGTCAGATTACGAAAAGGTAGATTAATTACGTTCAAAAAATTGTATATCATTATGTACATTCAAGATGGTGGACATTAAATCACGACCGATAGTTGCGAACTAACAGGTAGTTCACCTTTTCTCCGCGATTCTACTGACATCGCCCCATGGAAAACGTCAGATTATTAGTATGATTTTTACAGTGTTAGTTTCAATTAAAAAAAAAATGAAAGGCGCTCGAGTATTTCGAGATTACGTTTTTTTACCGATAGAAATATGAATTATTACTTTTTAGGGTCTACTTTACATACACTTTGAATATCTGACGCGCTTTAAGTTTAGTACCTTTTTTTTTGGATTTTCAACCGCTTGCCACGGACAGCCCCCTCGAGTTAATCGTCAGACTAATATGTATTGGTTATCAGAAATAGAAAAGCGCGTTTACACTGTAAATATCTGACGCGCTCGAGTACTTCTGTACAACTGTTTTTTTTTTACAGTTTTAAAACCAGGGACCGAAACCGGTATCAACAATACGGGTATTTTTTCGGTAACAACCTTTTTTTCTTTTACAGGTAATTTTAAAGGTTACCTTTATTATTAAAGTGAATACTTAACCAGTATTAATACCGGTTACCGAAATAAAAATTACCCCTATCTTATACGTGCCGTCGGCAATAGTCAAAGGGCGCGCATCGCCTGTGTGTGTGACAAAGAGTCAGGCCGACACACGAACTTAGGCGAACGCCGACCAATCACGGCCCTGGCTGGCACAGCAGGCGGCACGCGCAACGCGTCTTTCATTCAGTTTGTTAATATGTATGTATAACTCAGTATTACTCTATAATTATGCCGTCGTCATCATCATTGTGGCCAACATGTTGTTTTTAATCCCCGACGGAAAAAGAGGGGTGTTATAAGTTTGACGTGTCTGTCTGTCTGTCTGTCTGTGGCACCATAGAGCACGAACGAATGAAGCGATTTCAATTTAGTTTTTTTTTTTTAAAGGTGAGGTTGCCAAACATAAGACCTAACATTAATCCTCAACTTTACCATATACAGGGTGATTTTTTAGTCACCATCCAAATTTTAATATATTAATCTTTGGCGAAAATCATTGAATACGTGTTTTTTCTTTTTGTATCAATCAATACAAAAATATCGAGATATCACGTCTCAATGTTATCTATAAAAAGTTGATGAATCTGGACACCGCGCTGTGATGTGTCGCTCAGGTGTAGCGGGGTGGGGCGGAGGGTCAGCGGGGTACGCTCTGTCCGTTTCATGCGTCGGCAAGTGTATATTATTAACGTTTAGCTTAGTGACCACATAGAGCGGATGAGAAAATGATTTAATATGACAATTTGACGTATCGATTTTTTTTTTCAAAAATGGATTTAGTGATTGATACCTAATGCATAGAAAAATTTTGGACGGTGGTAAAAAAGTCACCCTGTATTTATTTCAAAATTAATGCTGCAGTATTTTCGACGTATCACAGGATTCTGCTAAGCCATTTGAGGTAGTATGAGGTAGTATGGCGTACAGCACTGGTACAGACTTTCTTGATAATGTTTACTATTTTCTAATGCCAAATTGGCATTGCGATATTCTGTTTCTTTCTCGTAATCAAGGTAATTTTGCACCCCCCACCGAATAATATCGTAATCGATAAATTCAAATTTTACAGGAAAAATAAAACTGTTTTTTTGTTTTTATTGTAAAAATTATCCAACCTAAGAGAATGATTTATATATCATCAAATGAAAGTTATTTTTTTATAGAATCATTCTAAATGAAAGTTTTACATTTTTATTTTATTGGGACCCTTGTTATTAAAGAAAATAATATTTTACTGGATACGTTAGATAAACATTATTTCGCAACAAAACATAACGATATTATTCGCGTAAAAACAAAAAGACAGCGTGCACAATGATAGTACCTATAATACAATGTTATTCGTTAAACAATGACATCCAAACATAAACGGTAATAGATTGTAACTGGGATTTTCGCCTATATAATATATATTATTATAATTTAAATTATTGTTTGAGTACTATTTTATTCTTCAATTGCCTGTTAAGTAATATCCATTATTAGAAATATAACTTTCAATGAAACTATGGCTTTCTGATAAAAGAACACTCATCATCATCATCATCAGCCGAAAGACGTCCACTGTTGAACATAGGCCTCCCCCTTAGACCGCCACGCCAAACGACAATTCGCTACTTGCATCCATCGGTTGCCCGCGACCCTCACGATGTCGTCGGCCTACCTAGTGGGAGGCCTGCCTACGCTGCGTCTTCCGGTCCGTGGTCGCCACTCGAGAACTTTTGTTCTCCATCGATCGTCAGTTCAATGAGCGATGTGGCCTGCCCATTGCCACATCAACTTGTAAATTGTATGAGCTACGTGGGTGACTCTGGTTCTTCGCCGAATATCCATGTTCCGGATTTTTATCCCGCAAAGAAACTCCGAGCCTCTAAAAGGCCAGAAGTGCAAGACCACGTTTCAGACCCCTACGTAATCACTGGCAACACACACTGGTTAAACATCCTTGTCTTGAGACACTGTGGCATTCTCGATGAGAAGATATCACGTAGCTTCCCAAACGCTGCCCATCCGAGTTGGATTCTTCTTCGACCTCTAGAAAGAGGTCAGTTATGTAGGTTCAACTTCGAGAACGAAGTTGGACCTACCTAACTGAAGAATCTGTCCAAGGTAAGTATAATGGTCTACAACTTCGAGAGTATATCGTTCCCAACAACAACCGGTACGGGTGCCACATGGACGTTCTACATGATTTTCGTTCATTTTAAGGCCGACCCGTTGGAAGACGATACTGAGGTCGCTGAGCATAGCATTGAGGTGCTCCAACGATTCTGCCATGATGACTATAATCATCGGTAAAACGAAGGTGACTGATGTATTCGCCATTGCTGTTGATGCCGAGTCCGTTCAAAGCGGTCTTGAACAGTTTCGGAGAAATAACGTCTCCCTGTCTCACGCCTTTCTGCAATTGCTCTCTTCCTGAAGTCGGAAAAACATGGTGGCGTTTCTATACAAACACCTCAACACTTCGATACACCTATAGTCGATATGACATCGTTGGAGAACGTGCAATACTGCCCAGGTTTCGATTAAATCGAAGGCTTTTCCATAGTTCACAAACGCTAAATATAATGGCCGATTATACTCCTCTGTCTTCTGTATAATCTGACGGTGTATGTGGTCTATGGTACTAAAACCTTTTCGAAACCCGTCTTTGTCGGGAGGCTGGAAGTCATCAAACCTGCTTTCGAGACGGTTCGTAATGACTCTTGAGATCAGCTTGTATACATGGCTCAGAAATGAGATTGGCCTGTAGTTCTTCAACAAGGTGTTGTCACCCTTTTTGAAAACAACCACACTCCCGTGGCATACTTCTGGTGTAGTACCTTCGAATACGACGGAATTAAATAACTTCTGGAGAACTAAAAGTACCGGTTTTCTACCCGCTCTCAGAAGTTCAGTTGTGATTCGGTCCTCACCCGGCGCCTTGTTATTCTAGAGCTGTTTAAGAGCCATTCTAATCTCATACAGGCTGATGTCCGGGATATCCTCAGTGCAGTGTCGAGTCAATTTAGCTCTTGCGTCTGCTCTTGCGTCGAGCTGTACCGACACTGGGTGTTGATGTGTATAACTGTCCGTAAAACCTCTCAAGCTCTCTTAGGATCTCAGGTTTCGTCGAAATGATGCTGCCGTCATTAATCTTCAGCTTCGTCATTTGACTTTGCCTAATAGAGATAAGACTTTTGCGCCCTGGTTCCGCTCGATCACCTCTTTGATCCATGCCACCCTATAGGCACGCAGATCACCCCGCATTGATTAAGAGATTCGTCTATTGAGTTTGCCATATTCCAACATTTCAGCTGAAGATTGCAGCCTCATCTCGGTCCGGTCTTGCATCAACTTGATGGTTCCGTTCGAGAGCTTTTGAGACTTATTGCGGTGAGGGGTCTTAAAGAATTTGAATCCCACAGCTTGAACAGTTTCCACCAACCCACTGTTAATCTCATCCACAGTTTCGCATTCGGTAAGGCACTGGAAGCGATTGTGCAGTTCCAGTTGAAAGTCTTCGGGGTTCTGGATGTGGGCAGGACTATGTCGGAGCGTAGACTTTACGAGACGAAACCTTTCAAGCTTCACATTAATATATTCAATGTGCCTCTGACGATTCGGTGATCGCTACCGGTTTTTACCTTGGGGATCACAGAGACATCACTGAATATTCGCTTCTTGGTCGTCATGATGA
Organism: Agrotis clavis; assembly: GCA_954870645.1. Taxonomy (NCBI): domain Eukaryota; kingdom Metazoa; phylum Arthropoda; class Insecta; order Lepidoptera; family Noctuidae; genus Agrotis; species Agrotis clavis. The sequence goes on along the minus strand of OX940919.1, from coordinate 13,004,785 downwards.
AGTCGATCTCATTTCTGATAGTACCATCGGGGCTCATCCACGTCTACCTCCTGGATGGCCGCTTCTGGAAGTAGGAGTTCATTAAATGAAGTTCTTCCTTTTCCATGAAGTCGACCAGTCGCTGGCCCCTCGCTGCCCATACCCAAATGGCCCCACTCTCAACTTATCGCCATTCCGTGCGCCCTTCGCGTTGAAGTCCCCCATAACAACGGTGAATGATGTAATGTCTTTGTTGTTTCCGACTGTAATAATTATAGTTAACCTACTTACATTTTTTGCAGTCAGCTGACTCCCTATATTTTGCATGCCTTAATCGGTAGAACATAGTGAACTGCGCATTCACTCAACATCTTGTAATGTATTTTATCTACTCTCATATCGTAAAATTCGAATTACAAAACTCAAAACGAGTTTATAAAGACATACTTTATACCATAGAGTAACGAAATGAAATTAAAAAATTAAATTATAACACTACTTCTCTAACAAAATAATGTTATAATAAAATTTTTTTTCATTATGATACAGATTACAGATCATAGATACATCTATTTCATTTTTTATCTGTGGCTGCGCGCGCTCTAGATGGGAATGTTGGAATTTTGACGTTTGTGTTTCGGTGGATGACATGGTGGATGTTTATTAGTGTTTATTAATTTTTATCTTTTATTTGATATGTTGATGTTCAATGAGAGTAGATAAAGTAGTGTATGTAACTGTACATAATTAGGTATTATACCACTCGTGTGATACTATTAAAAAACTCGCTTCGCTCGTTTTTTAAACTCACACTCGTGTATAATACCCCTCATTATGTACCAGTTACATAAACTACTATTATCTACTCTCATATCGTAAAATTCGAAATACAAAACTCAAAACAAGTTTATAATGACATACTTTATACCATAGAGTATCGTAATGAAATTAAAAAAATAAATTATAACCCTGTTTCTCTAACAAAACAATGTTATAATTTAATTTTTTTTCATTATGATACAGATTACAGATCATAGATACATCTATTTCATTTTTTATCTTAGGAATGTTGGAATTTTGACGTTTGTATTTCGGTGGATGAATATTAGTGTTAATTAATTTTTATCTTTTATTTGATATGTTCGTATTCAATGAGAGTAGATAAAGTAGTGTATGAAACTGTACATAATTAGGTATTATACCACTCGTGTGATACTATTAAAAAACTCGCTTCGCTCGTTTTTTAAACTCACACTCGTGTATAATACCCCTCATTATGTACCAGTTACATAAACTACTATTATTTATACTGTGTTCAGCAATAAAGATTTGATTTGATTTGATTTGAAGTATGTTTCAGAGGTATGTATGGCCTCGGATATCTCCTCATCCAATGCCTCTACTTCATCATCGAGGTCGGTGCCTATGACCTGTATGACCTTTAACGAATACCAGTTGATAATTCTGAGTATAAGGTATGCTACCCTACTCGACACACTGTCGACTTTCATAACGTTGTTGATGAGAGACCCGCGGACGGGAAATCCAACACCACCCTGGGATTTAGGTCTCCTTCCCGGTAGAAGAGCATGTTGCCGGAATCTAGAACTATCGTATCCTGACCCTCTCTTCGGATTTCATTGCATTTTGCTCAATTCTTCCTCCAGCTCGATAATCGTCTCATCGGTCCTCAGTGTGCGAATGTTGTGTGTTACCAGGGCCAATGTCCGTTGGGGGTGGTATGCCACACATACTAGATATGAGCGCCGATGGCCAATTCCACGGCGGCGGCGTGGCCTGTATATTTTCACGGCGGCGGCGCGTCGCGTCCGGCCGTGTGTCTTAGTTTTTTTTTATTAGGGAAAGATTTCTTAAGAAGAAAAATGAAGAAAATCATGTTTTTGTTAGGTACCAAAAAAGTTTTATAAAGAAACGTATTTGTTAATTACAATTTTAGTCTTCTATAATTAGTGATTACGTTTACTAAAAACAATAATTGTTTCAGTATTTTAAGATGCGAGACAAAGTTTTTAATCAAAGCACTATCTATTTTTTTATGTGAAATGGGTTTGCTCTTGACCCTAGTTTTTTTTTATCGTGGTAAAATCATCAAATGAGTCCTCCTATCCAGGGCAGGGCGGGAGGGACTGTCAGACTTGTACTGACTAAAATCCACGGTGTCCTTCAGAAGCCCTTTGTGTACCGGAGTCGCGGTATAAGTGTGTCCCACGACCCCGGCTGGCTTTGGCCCTCTAAATGGGAGGCCCCGTCATTGTGCTGACGCTCTTTGAGGCGCGCGTGGAGCACAACGAGCCGTCGACCCGGACATGGTCCATGGTAGGACAGCGAGTCTCCCATTACTCGCCACCCGCATGCCCGCGCCTACGGTAGCCGGAGGTCGTCCTGCGACGTCCGACGCCGTGGGCGTCTATCACGGCGCCTTGCGCGAGGGTTCCCCCTCGCGAGTCTCGCTTCCTCCTTCGCGAGCATGACTGCTTCGCAGAATGAGGCGACTGCTTCCCACTCTGTCTCACCCCGCAGAATGGCGGCGATCAATGTCGAGGTCGTCGCCTATCGCCTGCGTCAGGACACGGCGGTGCTCTGCCCAAGCGGGGCAGTCCTGCATTATATGCTCCACCGTGTCCTCCGGGCGGCCCTCGCAGTGGTGACACCCAGACGTTTCATCCCTCCTTATCCGACACAGGTACCTCCCGAAGCATCCGTGTCCACTGTCCGGTGAGGACCTGCGTCAAGCGGTAGGTAAGGACGCCGTGGGACTTATCCAGCCACTCCTCAAAGAGGGATCTTACGGCGAGACCGTTGACCCTAGTCTAGGGTCACGAATGACTAAGACAAAGTTGACGATGCCCAGAAGTAGGAGCCCTGCTAAGCGGGGCTCCGTCGATTTCTCTTGTGAAGGAAGAACTAGTTTTGCCTAGGTCAGACTAGTTTATCCTGAAATCGGGTTTGGCCGGTAATTTATACACTTGAATGTGTAGAGCCGACTATACACGTACCAGTATACTTGTACAAATCGAGACTTGCACAAACATACGTCAGTGTCAGTGACCATGTTAGGGACTTTAACCATGGCGTGATGTGACGCGATTTGATCGATTCCAACCACAACTGAAAATCAACCTTGCCACTAAGAAATAATGATGCAATTCGATTGACTTGACGTCGTTGTGTCGTCCCTTAGGTGCAAGTATCTTCCCACACACGTTTCAGTATACTTGCGCAAGTCTGGATTACCGCAAGTATACTGTAAGTCCCTTTTCACACGTGCCATACACTGCGCCGTCGGCTACCCGGCAACCGGAACATGTAAAAAGGCACTAACGTGTGTGGCATAAGCTACGTAGTGAGTTTAGCTCTAGAGCGAACAAACGCCGAATGCCATCAGGGCGCGCGTGCGAGCGAGAAAGCAAGTTGCGACTCGTCGCGGCGGCGCGCCGCGCGTTTTTTTCGGCGGCGGCGCGCCGACCGAATTCACGGCGACGGCGGCGCGCCACATGTCTATGCCACATACTCGATATTATTATATCGTTTTCTTGATTCTCGCGTTAATAGATAATACAGCAATCGTAGATTGAGTGTAGATCACCTAGGTTAACTATTGCAAAAGTAATTGCTATTTTTTTTTAAATACATTAATAAATAGTAACCAGCATTGCCATATTAATGTGTTTTTTGAAATAAAATCTCTACAGGAGTAGTATTGCTAAAAAATTGAGTTGCAAAAGTCCAACTGGAACGACAAACAAACAAATAAACAAACAAGAAAAGTGAGTTTATAAAAACGTGGGAAAAACTTTACTATAATTAAAACGATTTTGCTGTTCTTACTCGAATAATATCGTTATCGTAACATTATTGAAATTCTTATTATCAGTGCTATCCGTAATCACTTGAAGCGATATTATTCACGTAAATAAGTACAATAAATCTGTAACGGAATATTAGGGCTATGGTTATTATAAAAATACAAATTTGTAATGTACCTCCTCATAGGAAAAATGCGAAAAAAATTGACAAAGTGTAAGAGAGTACCTACATGATGAATATGCAATAAAACGCAAAGTATCGTTATATCACATTACCTACGATATTATTCGGTGGGAGGAGCGATTTTTAGGTAACCGGTATTAAAACGGTAACCTCATTAAAGGTTTTTTCTCGTAATCAAGGTCATCTTTAGGAAACCGGTATTAAAACGGTAACCTGAACAGAGGTTACATTTTTCTTCGGTCTGGTTACCCAGATAGCGGTAACCTAAGTCTGAAAAATAACCGAAATTCTTCAATACCTGTACCGTAATTTATAAAGGTTTTCGGTCCCTGTTTAAAACTGTTTACACGCCCTCCCCCCCACTAAAATAGAAAACTTGTCAGAAACTTTTTTCTTTTTAGAATATATTCTTTCAAATCCAATAGGTCGCCATGATGCTCGAGTAAGTGCAAATTAGAATCCTCGCCTCCCCTACTAAAATAATACAATAAATTTTTGAAATCTGTTTTTTAAAACGGAAAGTCGTCGACGCGGTGACATTATTGCTCGTTTTCCTGAGCAATACTTTAGCAGTAACTTAATGAATATACAAAGGTATCTAAAGATTTGATATAAGTACTTACATCAAAGTGATCTTCGCAACAGTGGGTACATTTTATAAACCTTGCAATATTACACGCCTACATCACGACATCACTTTTCTCGCAAATCTTGTAAAGAGATTATGAGGCATGTTGCCAGTGGCGGGCCTAGGGTTTCAAAACAAGGCAAGCCCAAAAAAATTTTAAGCGATTTAAAAAAAAAAAAAAAAAAAGTTCAGTTTTCGACTGAGTATGTAGGTATATCATCGCAATTTTCTCATAAACTACTGGTTAGGTACAATAAATTAAAAGAGAATTCATCCATCTTCTTCTTTCCTCTTCTTTCTTCAATTTCACTCTTGCTTGTCGTGCGGTGAATGAGGTAACCAAAGCAGAAAGCTCACTGAAGGCATGCTAGTGCTAGATTGAATATAATAAACATATCAGCAATTGCATACCTCCGGTGGCTTTGAAAAAAGCCGTCTGGTTTGCTTCATTGCTTGAGGGAACAAAGTTATGGTAAGTACATAGTTGCTTGCTTCGTAACAGAACTAACAGGTTACAGACAAAAAACAAAACAGAAAGTTACAAAACGAAAGTTAAAAAATAGCTAGATAGAATGTAATAAGGAATTTAAATACTTAAATTATTTATATTCTAATTGCAATCGTCTATCTTTCTTAAGAAATGATTTAATTACATCACAGTAAAATGTTGGTGATCGTTTTAATTCTACCAACAACTGTTTTTCAATAGCTATCATTGATAATTCGGAAAGACGCTCTTGACCTTGTGTATTTCTCAGATAGGTATGGATACGTTTAAGAGACGAAAAAGCACGTTCCGCGGAAGAACTTGTAGCCGGAATAGTTACAACAAGATACGCTAACTTTAACAGCTCGGGAAAGGCATCCTCGAGGTTATTCTCATGAATGAAATCAATTAATTCGAAAACATTACGATCTTTCAGATCAGGACTAGAATACAGGCAAATCAATTGGCTTTTTAATGTTTGTTTGTCGAAATAGTTTGCATAAATGTCAAATAATGAATCTAATTCCTCTGTAGGAAACTGTGAGTGATAATTGTCAAATTTTTTGTTGTTGAGCAGTTGGAAAAACTTTAATTTATAAATTTCAGAATATCGGTCAGTAATTTCGGTATTAATGTTATCAATTACTTCTACAAAAAGTCGTCTGTATTCTGTTTTTGCACAGCGTACGTTGCGTCTCAAACGAGGAGCCGAATTATTTTGCAACGTATTCTCATAAATTTGATCAAATTCGGATTGAAATTCAGCACGTAACCATGCCTGAAATTCCTTTATTTTATTAATACAATAACCAACATCAACTTGTGATTTTTGTAGAATATTGTACAAGCAGTCAGTTTTTTCAAATATCCGATGAAAAATAAAAAGAAAAAAATTGAAATTAAAAGATCGCAAAGTGTTTTCAAAATTCTCAGCAGCTAAAATCGTATCCCCATCCCAGTTCTGTGGATTGTCGCACAGATCAGAAAACAACTCAATAAGTTTACTTTTTTGTTCAAAAACCGTGTTTACAACTCGCGACATGTATGTCCAACGAGTTGCGGGAGCATTAGGCAATTTTTTGCTGCAATGAGTATCGTAAAAAGCAGCTCGTTTTGTACTATTACTAAAAAAATTACACAAAGACTGAAGGCCTGAAAAAAATAAACTAACCTCCTGAATTCTATTGCATGATTTAGACAACACTAAGGCCAAAATATGTGCATTACACCAAATGTAAATTGCTTGTGGACAAACATCTTTAACTTTTTGTTGCACTCCATTTCTTACACCGGACACTACACTAGCACCGTCATAGCTTTGCGCTATTAATTTTGCGATGCAATCATGTCTATTCAATAATTCTAAAATAATATTAGAGAGTGAGTCTGCTGTGCGACTTTCCGACACATTAAGAAAGCCCAAAAAACGGTCATGAATTTCATTTTTATAATAATATCTGAGAATCAAGCAGAGTTGTTCTCTATGACTAACATCGGGGGTTTCGTCAATAATAATTGAAACAAATTTTGTTTGCCTAACTTCGTAATCGATACGAGTTTGCATCACATCGGCTACGGAATGAATAATATCGTTTTGAATTTTGTTAGATAAATAACTCGGCCCCGGTTTGTCACTTTCCTGATGCTGCATATGCTTTTCTAAAATGACATCGTATTTTGAAATTAAGGAGACCAGTTCTAAAAAATTGCCTTTATTTAATGAAGTTTTGGATTCATCATGTCCTCTTAGAGGAAGTTCCTGTTGTGCTAAATGACAAACAATATCGACTAATCTTTGAAATACGCTACGGTTGTTATCAACGCGCGAGTTATATTTTGAAATTTCCTCAGATAACTGGCGTGATATAGATGTCTCAATTCGTTGTTTACCAAAATTACCGAAAGAAACCATTGCACACAAGTGTTTATGTGAATTTGCGTGCCTTTTAATGGCGCCAGATATGTTATTTAAATCATTATAACCAGTTGTATTCCAAACGGAATCTTCATTCGAAAAAAATATGCAGCACCAGCAATACAACTTATTAGTGTGCGAACAGCCAACAATCCAACTAGTTTTATACACTGATCTATTAAATTTTCGTTTATGCGATTTACTGGTCTGAGAAATACACAGATTAGGCGTCGGTTTTAATGAAGAAATTAACTGTTTCTTCTGAGCAAAGTTTAAAGATTTTACCTTATCTTCGCCAATCAAAACTTGAACGCATTTTAAATCCTCACAAGGTACTATTACTTCCATGGTTGTAGGTAAGTCACTAAAACAATTGTATCACTGAGAAAATCAAAGAAAATACACAAAAAACTTTAACAACAAAACTTTTTCCCACTCAAGCAAACGAAACTGAAGTGAGTTGCACTCGGGTATCGGGACACTTACGCAGAGTTGCAGTGTTGTCATTTAAGCAAAAAAAATCCCCATGTATATGAAAAATCTAGCTAGAAGTCGCAATTTTGTATATTTATGATATTGCTTGAATATTTAATTTCGTTATTTAAGTTATTTAAGTCGCTAGTTTTTATTGTTGCTAAATCTTTAAGTCTCTAAACTTTTTAAAAATCTCCAAGATCTCACAACGGTCGCTAAAACGGCAACACTGCATGGTTTGCAAAGTGACAATACGCGTACAACTTCATACGCATGCAGGGCTTAAACGTTCACACTGATCGATTTGTAGACGCACAAGGTTCTAACTCGTTACACGGCACATCGCTAGAAGTGCGAAAGTGACGAGAGATAGTATTTGAAAGCCCGGTAAAAGCCCGGTACGTGTAAGCGTGATAGCTATATTTATGTAGATGCTGCTTAATGCGAAACTCTGCGCGCGACCATTAGACCAATCGCGGTGTGTAGTAGTGCATAGATAGATACTTTGTGTTATTTTGATAAGAATTAAGCGCGCGAACTTTTAAATAGTTCGGGTTTGATATTGATTCTCTATCGAGCATTTCTAACGCATGCCAGGCTTTTGGGCTTGTATGAAAGGATCGCCACTGCTGATGTTGCAGAAATAATCATAAAATATATAAAAAAATACTTATGCGAACTAATTAAACTGATTCGCTGAATTTAATTTTAAAAAGAAGAATTTTCAAAATCGGTCCAGACGTATTTGAGGAATCGGGGAAAATACATAAAAAAAAAGATTACGACGAATTGAGAACCTCCTCCTTTTTTTGAAGTTAGTTAAAAATAGTTGACAATAAAAACCTACCTATCCCCAAAACATACCCACCTATTATAGCTGTAAAATAAAGTTGACAAACTTACATTTGCAGTTGAAGAACATGTTCTCCGATACATTTTGTTTAGTAAAGTATGTTATCCAAGTACGTTTTATAAGTTGGTCGACTATTACTCGTAAACTTGTAAAGCCTACTTAGTCATGATAATTTTCCTTCAAACTTCGTTATATATACTACTATTGTGAATTTTTTCACACCCCCAAACATAACCGTTTAGCTGGTAGAGGGGGGGGACACTCGAGTCGAGCAAAAATTAGCACTTTAAAGCTTAATATTTCACAAACGAATCTTTTTATCAAGAAATTGTTAATGGAAACTATCAATATTTTTTAAAGACCTATTTAATGATACCCCACACTAAGGGGTACGCGAGAAATAAAAAAAACATCCCCACTTTACGTGTACAGGAGGTACCCTAAAAAAAAATATTTTACGAGATTTTATTTTACCACTTTTTGGCACAACAAATCCGTATATTTACACCAAATTACAGCTTTCTAGTACTGGGCGTCTCTGAGCTAAACTGCGGACAGACGGACGGACGGACGGACGGACGGACATGGCGAAACTATAAGGGTTCCTTGTTGACTACGGAACCCTAAAAACTAAACATATTATTTGTTTACATTTTTGACATTTTTAATTTGACACTTGACAGATTGTAGAAAATACTTGCCACTTACTTTTTATTTTCTGAGGCAACGATACAAAACTGTACGGCCAAAGATGACGTAATTTGAAGGGAAAGGAATGTCAAGCGTATTTGATCAAAAATATCAATCAAATATGAATATTTTTCATTTTTGATTGGTTACTAATGATTAGTAACGCTATTCCTAGAAATGGTTTTTCAATTACAACATATTAAAAAAATGAACAATGCCCATTGACTTATTTGCATACCGTTTAAACAGTGTGACATGCAGAATTATGCATTTTATATTGAATATCCTTGTAAAGAAATCAAGTAGTGTGTGTTAAATATTTATTTTATTCTGTTTCTTTAGCATTTGTTGTATGCAACATAAATGCATAATTACCGACACACATCATTACATAGTATTGTTTCTCCCTTCTCTTCAAATCCATCCAAAGGTTGTCTTGAAAAGATCGCTTTTAGCGATAAGACCGCCCATTGTGTCACCCTATATAGGGTGACTGGCAATTAGTGTACGATACTTAAACACGTGATTGTGCTCATGATAACAAACAATTTTTACTATGGGAGCAAAGCCGAAATCGTGAAAAAAATATCAGCTGTTCAGTACATTAGGCAAACATAAATGTACTGAACAGCTGATTTTATATTGTGCCCATGCACAATCACGTGTTTAAGTATCGTACACTAATTGCCAGTCACCCCATATATAAGATATACTCTGTACGAATAATTTGTATATTATGCATAATAAAGTGTATTCTATTCATTAGTGAAAATTTTAACTATTGACACTGGTGACAAACAGACGGCCAGCGGAGTCTTAGTAACAAGATCGCGTTACTCTTTGGGTACCGAACCGTAATAAATGTAGGAAACAGTTTTTTTTACGAATATACCATTGACGAGTAAGTAACAGTAGTTCGTAATGGTAAGAAGTACAATGACTACATAAAAGGATATATTTCTATGGTCTTTTCTCTTATAAATCAGGTGGGCTACGCTTCCCTGCGCCCCTGACGCCGCCTCAGCCGCACACGCCGCACTCGGCGCCTGTCACACCACACCCCGCGTCGCCGGCGCAGCATCAGGTGCGTAAAATTGACACTTATAGTTGCTTTTATTAAACTGTGTGTTACTAGCTATTGTCAGCTTAGTGCACTTGGAATTCAAACCATTTCCCACAGGAACTTAATACAAGCAATATCCTAAAATAAGTTTATTTGGCACACAGTTTTACACAAGAATACAATAGAAATAAAAAATAATCACAAAAAGTAGGTACCGTGTGCCTATTTGGCACAGCCATGAGGCACACGGTACCTACTTTTTGTGATTGTTTTTATTTTTATTGTATTCTTGTGTAAAACTGTGTGCCAAATAAACTTATTTTCTTTCTTTCTTTCTCTTATCTTTTATGTTATTCCAGACTGTAATTTCTTCAAGATTCGCTCATCCGTTCTGACGTGATTGAGTCACAAATATTCATCCAAACATCCAGACAAAGTTAGATTGCGTCCTTAAAGATAAATAAAAAGAGGATATCGAAAAGTGGTTCACTTTTCGATATCCTCTTTTTATTTTCTTTTTATTCCATAGCTGGAACTAATGCTGAGGTGTCGACCCTTTAGTACTGAATTATTTGTTAGTGGGACAAAATAAACCTGTCCTCGTAAATTATTTTCTCTATTTATCGCATTTCTATAATGGAAATAACCTCTTTAATACCTCAGTTAATGGAACCCCCTGAAAATGAGGTATTGATTTCGCTGGATATCTGAGACACAAGGCCGGTCCCTCTCCAGTTCCCAGTTAACCAGATTCTAGTGAATTATATGTGGTGCATTATAGATGGGTGGCGGATCGTTCAACCTGACATCCCCGCCGGGCGGAGCGGGCGCGGGCGCGGGCGGCGGCGTGTCGGCCTCGCCCGCGTCGCCCATGGCGCCCTCCCCGCACGCCGCACCCGCCGCCTCCCCGCACCCGCCGCCCACGTCTCCCTTCACCGCGTGGCCCGCGTCCCCTTCCCTGCCGCGACCCTCGCCCGGACACCATCCTTCGCCGAGACATCATGTAGACCATAAAGGTGAGTCCTTTGACCGTGTCTTTCTCCGACAGCTCACCCACTACGCATATTAAATAACTTTCTTTTTTTCTTTATTAAATACTAGCTATTGCCAATGGTTTCACCCGCCACAACTTGAAAATTATCCCATGAGAACATAAAATCGGGATAAAAACCTGTGTTAATCTAGGTTATAAACTGTGTACCTTTCATCCAAATCGGTTCATTGGTTTTTGCGGGTAAGAGTAACAAACATCCGTCCATCCATCCATATAAACAAACTTTCACATTTATAATATTAGTAGGATAGGATCAGCTTAAATCTTTTTTTTTTTTTGTAGACAGGCATGGCATTATATACAGGGTGAATTTTTCAACTGGGCGTGGGTGGCTATCTTCGAAACTATGAGGAATATCGAAAAACGTTGAAAGGAGTCTCGAGGCCGATTTTGACGAAAACTAAAACTGCATCATTGGATTTTAGAAAAACCAATAATCCTGGCCAGGAATCGAACCCGCAGATTTTGGAAAAAAAATCACATCCCCTATTATTACACTATTCGATAGTGTTGCTAATAAGGATCAAATTCTGGGAAGATATGATATACGGCAAACTTAAAGAAATAGCTGATTTTTATGAAATTGCTCTTTTTCCATGTAACTTTACTTCTACAGAGCCATAATTTATTCGAAATTATAAAATTTTATTGTTTTCAATGTTTCATTGGATTTGACGTCTCAACAATCCCACTGTAACCAGTAATACGAAATTATTGAGTTGAACAAAAATAGCATTATTTCAACGAAGAAACGGTTAACTTATGTTTCGAATACAGTCATTGCATTGAAAATTGATCAGTTTTTTAGAAATAATACGTTTTCTTTAAGTTTGCCGTATATGATTACTACCCAGAATTTGATCCTTATTAGCAACACTACCGAAAGGTCTAATAATATAGGGTGTGATTTGTTTCTCCAAAATCAGCGGGTTCGATTCCTGGCCAGGATTATTAATTTTTCTAAAATCCAATGATGCAGTTTTAGTTTTCGTCAAAATCGGCCTCGAGACTCCTTTCAACGTTTTTTGATATTCCTCATAGTTTCGGATATAGCCATCCACGCCCAGTTGAAAAATTCACCCTGTATAGCACGCAACTTTTTATTGTAACAGATTTATACTGCAGATTTATATAGCTACCCATTCGACAGCGCAGAGCGTTGAGGGCGTTGACTACATTATTTTCTCTTTTAAATAATCCCGCTTCTCCTTCTTATCTTTCCTCCAGTTTTCAATATTTATGCTCTGCGCACAGTAAAAATCTTCGTTCCTCCAACAATCGTCTTCTACGATGTCCCTCTCATCGCTCTGGCTTTCTAAAATCGTCTTTCCTTGTCCAAGCGGTCTTCCTTTGGAATGAGCTCCCTCAGAACATCAGGACGGTCACAAGTCTGTTGACATTTAAGTTTAAGGTTCGTGAGCATTTGCATAAGAGGTTGGCAGTTTCATCACAAAATTAATTTGTTGTTGAATTTTCTCAACTTTACTTTTCTTTTCCCTTTTATGTTCTATTTTGTATATATTTTATTTGTAGGTAAGTATATTTATAATATAATATATATTTATATGCATTTAATTATATTATAATCTTGAATATTCTACTAATGTATTATATTTATTACACCTACTATGTTTGTTTCTCTGCACCACCCTAAGGTAGACTGGTAGAGAATGCCTATGGCATTAAGTCCGCCTGTATGATCCTTTGATGGACCGTACATATATTAGATGATGTTGGAAATGAATAAAAGAAGTTAAGTACTGATCACTGTTGTATTGTCCGAAAGATACTTAAGGTAGAAATGAGCTTAATGGATGGTGCGGAAATGATGTGAGTGACGCGGCCCTTGTTGGCTGTAACGAGAACGCCTGGCTGACTTGATAGCTCAACGCGAACTGAACATTTTATAATGAGTTCTAATGTACGTGGCGTAAACTGCTGATGTGCAGAATTGTGCGGTTGCACCGTACATGCTCCCGAGCGGGAAGATGAATATGAGATGAACATGAAAAGATGAGTAACAAGATGATGCCAATTGGTCCTTATACTAAATGATTAACAAGGTGATTCCAATTGGTCCTTATTCTATGTTTAGAGTCTCTACTTGAACTCCGTTTTGCGAGACATAGGCACTGTACACTTGTCTAACTTATGCACTTTTGGAATTTCACTGTAATCTGATGCACACGGATTGTCACACTGATTACGCGCACTGACACTGTATTGGACTGTGGACGATGATATAGAGGCCCCGGCCTCTGCCCGTGCCGGAGTGACGTGTTGCGTTGCCTGTAGACTCGCCAATGCGGCCCTTGCCACCTCGAGAGATGCGGTCCGCCTGTTGCGTAGCCGTCGTACCATGAAGATTAGTCCAACCATCAACACAACTCCGACCATCACATAATATGCTGTGTAGTGATGGATATCGTGATAAGAAAGTTGATTCGGCAATTTTTCACTTGCTTTAAGAATGCGGAGTTGCTTCTTGATTTCGTCAAGCTCCTCGTTGTTCTGGAGTAGTGTATAGTTTTCTATCAATGGAGTTGGGATGCTTACGTCTATGATATGATTTATTGGTTCTATCTCAGGTAGGTTGAAAGATGGTTTTATGTCTAAAGTGCTAAAACCTTCATTGCGTGAATAAACTGTAAAACTTTCAGTTTTAATTAGACAGTCGTGTTCGACTCCCAATATGCCTGCTTTTACTAACTGCCCCGACGACACATTATCGTCGCATAAAACTCTTATTTGACACTGACTACAGCAGAAAAATGCATAATTGTTTATTTTGTTAAGAGCTGTCCATTGATTCGAACAAGTCGTAATGCTGATCTTGCATTTGCTGGAATCTGGTTCTACTTTACATAATTTATCATTATTCTTGAGATGATAAATCGGTTTTTCTATATGACATAGATAATTATCGACATTGTCACGTAGACATACCTGAACGTCATTTATAGACATCGGTAAGTACGAGTCCTTCTTCAAATTGATTGCAACATATTCAGCAATCGGAATTAAAGTAGCCATGCTTGAGTTACCTACAGGTTGAGGTATTGTAATAATTTTCATGATTGAAAATGTATCTCTAGACACCAGAGGTAGTTTCAATTCAAAAATTAAAAATTCTTCAGTCATTCTTGCTTTGACTGTTAATAAATGATAAATGTTTCTAAAGTTGTTTTGTAAGTTATTAATCGGCAGCGTTAGATCCTTTGAAAGATGACTCGAAATTGTATTCAGAGTGTCTTTTAGTTGTTCTGGTGATAATAAATGAATATTGAGTCTTCCGTGGTAAACATCTGTTATGGTATCTAATAAACTTGTTTGGATTGTTTTTAACTGTCTTAAAACATTGCTTGTAGCGATCGCTCCTGTTTTGAAATCGTTCATGATTTGATTTCTCTCTGATTCGTTTAACAAAACGTTCTCCATCTTATCTAGCTTGATTGATAGTGTATTAAGCATCTTGTGTTGCTTATTAATTGCTTGCCCGTTCCTTTTCAAAATGCTGTATTCTGCTTCAATGACCGTTGTTTGTTGTTTCATGAGCGAGAGCAAGTGATTTTCATTGTCATGAATGGATTGAATATCTTGTTTATATTGTTCTGCGAATCTCTCATCAAGAACACCGAACAAGCTGTTTGCAAGATACCCTACACCGTCGATAAGGCCTCGCTTGCGGCGGCGCAGATCTCGTGCGCGGCGCGTGCTGGAATGCTGACTCAGCAACAGGTGGTTATAATACTCGAGTTCTGAGAATTCTTGCTGCAATTGAACTTGAATAACGTTACAATGTGACGTTTCTTTAAACTTATTGCATAACTGATCCAAGTAGCCAAGGTATTTACTACATGCTTTTGTACCTTGCCAAAATGAATTCATTTCATAGTATGTGACTATCTTCCATTCATCTCTGATGAATTGCATGTTCGCAATTTTATCGAAATAAAGGCCTTGATTATCCTTTAACTGTGTTACATTGTATGAACCGTAAGCTGTGGTCAAAATGCTCATGAAAGACAAAAGTAACATTACCAGCAAAGAGAAGCTGTAGTTAACTTTTTTGTTTTGAAATGGCTTGCCATCTTCCTTGGAACGCAACTCTTGTTTGTTGATTCTATCATTCACAGGGAGAATAGACAGCTTGAGAATAGGCCTCTTGATAAGCCCATTCTTTGTTTTCAATGTGACCACCCTGATGTGGCCATCGGCACCGGGATGCAGCTGGACTACGCGGCCAACTGCCCACTTCCCAGGAGGTAAGTTTGCATCGTTAATTGTGACGATGTCATTTAGTTGAATGTCTGGTTGAGAATGTCTCCACTTGCTTCTTGCTGACAGCTGTGTGAGATATTCTGTATGCCAACGTTTCCAAATATCTCGCACTAGTTTTTGAGTTAAGTGCCATCTCGTTCGCATATCTGTTTCAGTTTCTAATACAGTCATGTCTTGATTTAGATTGATAAAGCTTGATGGAGAGAGGAAATCCAGGTCGTTGGGGTCTTCAGTCAGAGGACACAATGGCCTTGAATTGAGTACTGCTTCTAACTGGGCCAGAACAGTGCTGAACTCTTCAAAGGTGAGCTTTTGCTCTCCGACTACTCTTTTTAAATGATATTTTAAGCTTTTAACCGCAGCCTCCCACAGTCCTCCTGCTGTGGGCCATGAGGGCGCGTTAAAATGCCATTCAATCTCCATGCTAGTGATTTCCTTGATGAAATCTTGATTGAATGTTTCTTGTATCTGCTCCAATTCTTCCTGTAATATTTTGTTGGCTCCGACAAAGTTCGTACCGTTGTCGCTGTACAAGTGTTTCGGCGAGCCCTTTCTTCCAGCCATTCTTCGCAATGCGGCTATGAATGCTGATGATGTGAGGTCTGAGACCAAATCTAAATGAACAAGTTTGGTCACCATACAGACAAATACCACCACGTAGCCCTTTGTGGTCTTAATTCCACGGCCCTTGTTGGCCTTTATGAGCACGTGTCCGGTAAAATCGACGCCTGTATGTTCAAAGGGTTTTGCAACGTTACATCTCTGCGTAGGTAAATCACCCATCAACTGTGTCATCTTGTTTGGATTATGTTTACGACAGGTAACGCAGCTACGTATACGCATTTTGACCGCTCGATTACCGCCTATGATCCAGTAATTCTTGCGAATGAATGCTGATGTCACCCGTGCTCCTCCATGGAAGGTAAGTTCATGTGCTTGATCTATAATTAAGTTTGTTAAGTGTCCTTCGTGAGCTATGATAATCGGATGCATCATATTTTGATTAATGTTTGCCTTGCTTAGTCTTCCTTTGACTCTGAGAAGTCCCTCGTTGTCAAGGAATGGATTTAATTGCAATAACTTGTTTTTTGCTGATAGCGGCTTATTTTCTTGTAAATAATGTACTTCCTGGGCAAACTCTCTCTGCTGTACATATAAAATTATTTTATGTTTAGCGTTTATTATTTCATGTAATGTTAAGTAAGTTTGCATGCGGCTTTTCTTGTATCTTGTTTGATTGATAAATCTTAATATCCATGCTAAAACTCTTGTTAGTTTGGCGAGTGAACTATATCTTGCTAATAATTCACCCAAAATGTTGTCGCTTTCTTGCTGCGACATGTGATTAATAAGCTGCTTGGCTTTTCTTGCTTCTTCGTCCGTGGTAAACACTGCTTGTCCAGTTTCATAGTCAGGATCGTAGTTCCGCAGCCACGATGGCCCTTCCCACCACAGCGAATGATTTTTCAATTGATCGATACCCATTCCGCGACTTGCACAGTCCGCTGGATTTTCTGCTGACTTGACGTAACGCCAGCTTTCTTTTGGTATCATGCTTGAAATTTGTCGCACCCTGTTGGCGACAAATGGCTTCCATCGTCCTGGCTCTCCTTGTACCCAGGCTAGGACTACCATAGAATCTGTCCATGTATATATCTTGATATTATGACTGTTAAGGCATTGTTGTATTTTGGACAACAATTTTGCCAGTAGTAGAGCACCACTTAGCTCTAATTTTGGTAATGAAATTGATTTGTTTACTGGAGCTAATCTTGCTTTTCCTGCTACTAACGAGACCTTTTTTGCTCCGTTGTTTTCAGTCTTGCAATAAACAACGCATGCGTAGGCTTTGTTAGATGAATCGCAGAATCCATGCAATTCTAATGTATTGTTTTCTCCTGTTCCCAACCAACGCTCCAATTTGAATTGATTGATCTTGTTCATGTCACCTTTAATGTGTAGCCATTCCTTGCTAATTTGATCGGGTAACTTGTCATCCCATTCACTACTTGATATCCAAACTTGTTGAAATAACAGTTTTAGCTTGGTTGATATCGGTGACAGCCAACCAAGCGGGTCAAACAACTTTGAAATATCTGATAACATGGATCTCTTAGTTGGTGTTTTGTTTGATGGTTCAATTTTTGATTGAAATGTAAATAAGTCTGCTTTGGAATTCCAACGTAATCCCAAGGTTTTTGATGTCTCCATTTCCTTGAAGTCGAAATTTTCTTGCTCTCTACTCGCCCCGATTGTATCGTCTTGTAAGGCTGATGCGTTGGAAGACCACTTTCTTAAATTGAACCCCCCTGATTTTAACAAAGTGATTAAATCCTGCTTAAGTTTTACTGCTAACTTGATAGAATGAGATCCGTGAAGAACATCATCCATGTAGAATGACTGCTCCAACGCCTTGATTGCAACACTGTCAAAATTTTGTCTCTCATCTTCAGCCAATTGTTTTAAAGTCATCATAGCTAAAAATGGTGCGGCCTTGGTGCCATATGTAACAGTGCATAGCTGGTATACTTGATGACGCATGTCAATGGTATCTCTCCAGATGATTTTTTGAAATTTTTGATCCTGTTTATTCAACCAAATGAAACGAAACATTTTTTCAATATCTGCCGTAAAAGCTACGCGATATTGTCTCCACCGTAATAGTAAAGATTGGAGATCCTGCTGTAAATTTGGGCCCTTTAACATGACGTCATTCAAGCTCGTTCCTGTTGTTGTTTTTGAAGAAGCGTTGAAAACTACGCGAAGTGCTGTCGTAGTGGAATCATTTCGCAATACACAATGGTGCGGTAAATAATATTCCGGTTGCTTGTTACCGGACGCTGGTATCATATGTCCTAAAGTTTTATATTCTTGAATAAATAATTTGTATTGTTTTGCTAATTCTTCATTATTGTGAAATTTCCTTTCTAACTGTTGAAATTGCGCCATAGCTTTATTTTTAGACAATCCCAAATGTGTCTCAAAATTTTCTTTAAAAGGCAATCTTACTTCATACATGCCATTTTCACGTCTTGTTGTGGTTTTCTTGTAATATTCCATGCATTGTAGATCTTCTGCGGATAAATTGGATGATTCTGTAATGTCTTCGATCTCCCAAAATCTTTGTACTTCGTCCACTTGATTCAGGACTACGTTACATTGAAAAGCCTTGAAATTTCCACATAAGATCCAACCCAGACGCGTTTGTTGCGCGACCGGTAATGATAGATCTGCCCTGATAATGCCTTCTAAAATGATATGGGAATACACATCGGCTCCCAATAGGATGTCGATTGGACGACTGACATTGTATTCTGGATCGGCTAGTTGCACGCCGGCCAGATGTGCCCATGTTGGCTTGATAAATGTGCATTTTGGTAATTGATTAATCAGTGTGTCCATGATTACAACATCTGTTTTAAATGTAAAGTCATTGAAATGCGAACAACATGTTATGTTCGTAACGCCCTTGCTACAGCTCTCCTTTTCTCCTATCCCGCAGATGACGGCCCTGCAATACTTTCTTGATAAAGCTAGCTGTTGTGTCGCTCTGGCTGAGATTAGGGAGGCCTGAGAGCCTTGATCTATTAGCGCACGCATTTTGTGGTATGATCCGTCACTTGCTTGAACTTTGATCATTGCAGTAGCTAATAATGTTTCGATCACGTTGTTGCCTTGTTGTAAAACGTGATTTTCTTGTGATTCTTGGTTTTGCGTTTCAAGGACTGCTGGTGTTTTATTCTCTGTAATTGTGTTACATGAAGACTTATTATTATACGCTTCATGTAAAAGTGTATTATGTTTACCGCGACATTCGCGGCATCGTTTTTCTGACGTGCATTCTTTATCCCCATGCGAATAAAGACAATTTTTGCACAATTGCAACCGTGTTATAGCTTGTCGTTTTGAACTTGGTGTCATATTTAAAAATTTACTGCAATAGTATATTCCGTGTGACTCTTTACACAACGGACATGTTACTTCGATATTATGTACCGAAGTCTTACTTGCTGAGTATTTATTCTTGAAGTTTGATGATGAGGATTTATTTTGCTTGCTTGTAGATGGTTTGGAATTTTCGCTCTTCTTGCGCGAAGATTCCAATGCGGTGAATCTGCTCTCTAGGAAGCTTAGAAACTCCGTTAATTTTGGTAGTTCTCTGGGTTTCTTCAGAGATTCCAAATAATGATCATGCGTGTCTGCATCCAATTTCAGCAATAAAATACGCACGATGAATGGATCCCAGCTGTCTATATTAACGCCTAGGTTCCTTATTGAGTTTAAACACTCTAATGTAGTATCGTGAATTTTCTTGATTTGAGAGACGTTTGCTTGTTGAACTACTGGAAGATTTAGTACGAGGTCTAGATGAGATGTAAAAATCAACCATGAGTTGTTGTACCTGTTGTTCAATATCTCCCAGCAGACATTGTAATTGTCAGAACTGATTTGTAAGTGCTGTATCAAACGTTCAGCTTCACCCCGTACCTTGCTTTTAAGAAACTGCATCTTATGAGCATTTGATAAGGATACGTTACTGTGGATGGCTTCTACAAACAAGTCCTTAAAAGACACCCAATTTTGATAATTGCCATTGAAGAACGGGATGTCAATTTTTGGTGTCCAATTCTCCTTGTGAACTACTGACCCTAATTTTCTATTGATTGCATTTTTTATTTCATTGTAAATTTTTTCCTGCTTCGTATAAGACACCTCATATTCTTGATTCGTACCCTCTAATTCGCTGTCTAATTCCCAATGTAAAGAATCTATGATAGACCATCGAGACTGTAGAATACGTAAAGCATCTTTCAACTCCCACTTTTCAGACATAAAATCTAAATTTATCCCTGTTACGGTGCGCTGCAGCGCCCTGAAGTTGCTTGCTTGTTTCTTCAACAGTTCATCAAGCTTGCTAGATGAACCTCTGGAGCATACCTCGACAGGTGGCGATTGACGTCCCACCAGATCTACTTGCTCAGCCCATGTAGGACCTTGCTCTTCATGAGTAGAATCTCCTTGTTGAGTTTCTTTCGACTTCATCAACAAAACTTGATATTGTTGATTGATAAGTGCTTTAGTCGAGATGTAAAGCTCTTTTGTTTGTTCGTACGAACGGCCAGTAAAATACGGATGAGTCTTGCTTTCTTCCGTAAGAAGGCGGTCGTGATTGTGCTGGTAATCAGACCAATACTGGTTTAAATGTTCCAAACGTCGCTTGAAATAGTCGACAGTCTTACGATCCGCAGAGTCCTTTTTGATATTTGTAGCCAACTTTTGGATGGCTGTGTAAAGTTCGTCCTGATTTGCGTGTAAGGCCTCCATGATGAGGGCTTATGAAAGTAAGAAATAAAAGGAAAGATCTTACTTGAATATTCTTGATAACTGTTTGCGGATCCTTGGTGATCCTCTGAGACACCTTCTAGCCTCTGATCCTGATGATGAAACGCTGCTCCCTGAGACACCTGTTAGTCTCAGTTCTTGATGATGAAGCGCCCCCTGAGACACCTGTTAGCCTCAGAGTCTAAATTTCTTGCACTGAACTCTTGATAGTTCACGGGTCCTTGATGACCCTGGGTCACTTGTTAGTCCCAAAGTTTATCGTCACTCACCACAACACACACTTGAGTCACTGGATATAGCCGCTACACTGTCCACGCGCGCGAAATGGACTATGTAGCATGCGATTTTCACCGGCGAAGGACCAAAAATATGTATGATCCTTTGATGGACCGTACATATATTAGATGATGTTGGAAATGAATAAAAGAAGTTAAGTACTGATCACTGTTGTATTGTCCGAAAGATACTTAAGGTAGAAATGAGCTTAATGGATGGTGCGGAAATGATGTGAGTGACGCGGCCCTTGTTGGCTGTAACGAGAACGCCTGGCTGACTTGATAGCTCAACGCGAACTGAACATTTTATAATGAGTTCTAATGTACGTGGCGTAAACTGCTGATGTGCAGAATTGTGCGGTTGCACCGTACACCGCCTATGTACTGTTTTTACAAGTGCATGAAGTTTAAATAAATAAATAAAAAAAAAAAAAAAATATACCGAGGGTCATGAACATTTTTTTAGCGTGGTAAAATCATCAAATGAGTCCTCCCACCCAGGGCAGGACGGGAGGGACTGTCAGACTTGTACTGACTAAAATCCACGATGTCCTTCAATGGCCCTTTACGTTCCGGGGTCACGGTAATTTGTTAGTCCCGCGACCCCGGCAGGCTTTGGCCCTCTGTAGAGGGGCCCACAACGCGTGACCCGGGCATGGTCCATGGTCGGACAGCGAGTCGCCCATTACTCGCCGCCCGCATGCTCGCGCCTACGGTGGCCGGAGATCGTCAGGCGACGTCTGTCGGCGTGGGCGTCTACCACTGCGGCTCGGTTGGAGGGAGGACGCTGTCCTCTCCCTCACGCGGCGCGCCTCCTACTTTGCGAGCATGACTGCTTCGCAGAAGGAGGCGACTGCTTCCCACTCCGTCTCGCCCCGCAGCATGGACTCGATCAATGCCTTGTTCGGACCACAGCCGTCCAGATTCTGTTCGGATTTCCGAACGCTCAAGGTCACATCCGCGTCTTACGACCGACAGTTTGCACAGTGTAGTATTAAATGTACTGGCTAGATAATGAATAAGCCGCGTCTCTCACTCTCGCTTTAATGACGTCATGGTAGTAACAATGGGGATGGCAACTCAAAGCTAATCGTAGATGGCGCTGCGATAGTTGGTCCCTACGTCAGATTACTGTATAACTTGTACAAAAAACATGGTATCCCTTTTCGTCACCTAAAATTGTTTGTCCGAAAATCATTATCCATAACACGTTTGCTATAAAATTCAGTAACCATAATGATCAAAAGTTCTAAATATTGTTTTACATAATTATCTTCACTTCTAAAGCTGTTCTGGCATAAAATCGAGTATCATAATAATTGAATCTCCTAATTTTGTATGAAATAAAGTCATATGTCCTAATCATTATATTACATAATGTGTATTATTCCGAATGTTCAATTAGGTATAGTAAAACTGATATTTCATGAAATTGTTTAGAAACCGAAGATCTTGGGATCCAAGAGCGAGCGAAGCGAGCTCGGGACTTGTGGGCACCCCGACACGGATAGGTTAGGTTCGAAGGGGATGGCGGGGTCTGAAAGACCCCGCCATCCCCTTCGTGTTAGGTTACTTTAAACCTTGCACGCAGAAATAGAAGCCCCGCGAAGCGGGGCTCCGTCGATTTTCCTCATTGGGTGGTAATCAGTAACAAAATAAACTTTAGGACTTATGTATTTTATGGCAATCGGTTTTATGTATTTTGTATATTATTGATTGTTATATTTATGACAAACGAATTTAGGACGTACAGTATTTAGGAGTTTCAATGTTATGGCATTTGAAATTATGTGGTATTAAGTTCGGGCAAGTTATCATTCGGACAAATGATGATTAGGACAAAAAAAATTATGTCACATAAGATTATGTACAAAAAAGTTAGGTAACACAATAGAGAACCAAAAAACATACATGATTTATTGTTATAAAAAATGAGTTTATATACAAAAACAAATATGGAAAATTATTCGTCAATGCAAGTGCATATACTAAAAGAAGAATTAAGACGCCGCGGTGCATCTTCAAGAGGAAAAAAGTGAATTAATTGAGTGGTAATACATTTGATTTACCGTAATAAATCTACAATTACTTGTAGTTAAGGTTTCAATTTTTGAGTTTAGGTATGTTTTACCTGTCCTCTCCTATAACAAGAATATAATGCTGCTTCTGACTTTCTGTTTTGATAAAATATCATAATGTTTTAAGTCAGTAATTTTACCCCTTTTTCCTATTTAGATTCGAGAAATATTACAATATATTTAATTACTTAACACCGCAACTATCACAAAACTCGTTCCAGGTGATAATTCTTCCGCCAGACGAAATATTTCATGATTTATAGAGCGATGCAATACTGGTACTTAACCTCCAATAGAAAAGTAGATATTATTTTAAAAGTGTATTCGATTGTTTAGTTATGGTATAATCATAGAATTTCATTACTAAACTCAACTAACGGCCTGTCTCGGCTTCGCAAGGCTGGATATTTGTTTATTATATAGCTTTTCCTTAGTTATTATAATTCAATTTTTGTTCTCAAGGCAGTCACAGCAGCTACCCATTATTTCTTGATAGTGTGAATTGTCGGAAAGGAGAACATTCAGGCTCCATACATTTTTGGGCCTTTTCTGAAAGTGCCGGCCAACGAAAAAAATTGGTACCTATAGGTAGTACTAGTCATTTGGAGCAATAGTTACTATGGCACAAAAGTTGTAGGATTGCTCTCGGCCACAGATTAGTAGACAGATACACAATCCCATACAAAGAAATGTGACCTCCCTAAAACTAGCAATTCGACTAGCTATAATTTTTTACTCCACTTTCTCAACAGATGGCAGTACCGGCGGCTCACTAATTGCCAGAAACAGCAGTTTTACAACGCCATCTAGGAGTCAACCTAAATACTAGGTGGCATCAAAACTATGTGGCATTGACACTCTAGAGGGCGTTGCTTTTCTATAGGTTCTCTGTTCTCTTCATTGCACCGCATCGTGAGTTCAAGGACAAAAGTTTTATTTGTGTGAGTGAGCTACAAACATCTCACTGCACACCGCGTGACACACCGAATGCGATGAGATTATGAATTGTATTTTTGGAACGAAGTTCCTTATCGCACGTTGTGAAAGGGGCACAGAGTACATGGAAAGGGGGCTGGACGGAAATTCTTACGAAAAGTTGTCACGACACTTTTATCCGACTGCGCGACGCAAAGGAGGGTAATGTGTTTATTACCATGGAATGGAATGGACTGGACCGGACCGGCCTGGACTGGACCGGACCGGACCGGACCGGACCGGACCGGACCGGACCGGACTGGACTGGACTGGACCGGACCGGACCGGACCGGACCGGACCGGACCGGACAGGACCGGACCGGATTGGACCGGACCGGACTGGACTGGACCGGACCGGACCGGACCGGACCGGACCGGACTGGACCGGACCGGACCGGACCGGACCGGACTGGACCGGACTGGGCTGGACTGGACTGGACCGGACCGGACCGGACCGGACCGGACTGGACCGGACCGGACTGGACCGGACCGGACCGGACCGGACCAGACTGGAGTAGAGTCGCGACGATTATTTTTGTTGAGTGTAAACAGTAACTTCGTTCCATCCGGGTGTCCCTTGACACCTCTCAAGTTTTTATAATATTAAAAGTTTGTGAGAATGGAGATTGGATGGATGTTTGTTAGGTACCCTTTCAGCTCTTTCACGAATAAAAATACTGAACGGATTTGGATGTTTGGTACAAGACTAGTTTACAACCTGGATATTTTTATATCCATATGCAATGATATTCTAATATATCCATATGATAGTTTTAGTCCGATTTTACGTTCCCGTGGGACAATTTTCGAGTTGTAGTGGGAAAGGGTCAAGCCACTGGAATAAGATACCATGATTTGGAGTACCTACTGTAGATGTAGCGTACCATCGATTTTGGGTACCTACTGTTGATTCAATATCTCGTAGATGGAAAGTTGTCGATAACGATACAGCAATGTCAATTTTATTTATGATGACATTCGAATTATTATTAACTCGACCCCAAGGACGTAGTATTATATTTTGTAGGTTATGTTCAAATTCGATCTGTAACGTTACATTACACGCGAATAACTACTCATTACTGAGGAAAGTAATTTGAATAGATTTAATGTGCTTACCTTAAATCTATTAAAATTACTTTTACTTTAATAATATAGTTAGGCGGCAAAGTAATGATGAAAGAGGTAGGCAGTAGGAGAAGGAGGATGAAAGATGGATCGTTTAGGAAGTAATTAAAAAAAAACAGTAGGTACTTATATTTAGGAAAAATATTTTAATGGATAGGTTCTTCAATTAAGTACGTAAAAACTAATAGCAAAGTGATCAGTACACCTAAAATATGAGCACTTGATTGGAGCCATAATGATTGCACTTTGTAGATTCAAAGTCCGAAATTCACTAGCTTAGGTCGTCGTATGTGCAAGGTTCGTTGTTGTCCAGTATTCAGGGTCCAGGTCAAGTCATAGGCAGGTGTCTTTTCAAAATCCGTAATTCGTAGTCAGGTCGTATAGAAGAAAACAAAAACACATTCGAAGCAGATAGACGCACACTTGTCAGTTGTTTAACAACAAGTGACAAGGACACAGGGTTGCCAACTCAATGCCACGGTTGAGTGCTAAGTAACATCTCAAATAGTGCTAAATTGCTTGAAAGTTTCAAAAATAGTGCCAAATATATGAATTTAATAAAAAAAGAACACATAACAGAATATGTTTTAATTTTCGAATTATTGTTAAGTACATTAATATCTAAAAGTTATTTAAAAAACAAAAACAAACAAAGATTAAATTGGATGGAAAATGTTACCATTAAATTTTACAAAATAAAAAACACAAATTGGAAAATACGATGAATGAAAAACAAAAATGAACGAAAAACAAGCAAGGTTAGACAAAGAAGGAGTAATCTTAGAGAAAAAGACAAACATAGCACTGTTCGCCTCGTCTGCCATACTCACCTTTATTTTCACGTTCACGGGAATCCCCTACCGAAGTGCCGCAGATTACAGACTACTCTAGTTTGCGTTTTGTTACTTCAACCACAGCTGCATTTTGTGAGCAAAGGCAACATCAAAATGAGTGCTAGATTTAGTGCTGGGTGCTGTTTCTTAAATTTCAGTGCTAGGCACATGAATAGTGCTAAATCTAGCACTCCAAGTGCTGAGTTGGCAACACTGCAAGGACAACAGTATTATTCAGACATGACGGGTCTGAATTGACATTGCTAGAGAGAATAATTAACTGCTTGATCAATGTTTAGTAAATTTTATAGTTCCAAGTTGAAAAAAATATGTATTTTTTTTACATGTAAATATGTAATTAATATATTTATTAAGATTAAATTATACTTAAAATGTAATGTCTTTATCATGAAAAAATTAAGTAAAACGCCATCTATTGCAACTAGCTCTAAACAAAATGGGTAACAGATAGTTGAATCTTACGACTTTATCATTCTATCGGTTCGAATCACGTTCGAATGGAAGTTAAAGTTTCCAATTTTCTTTTTTTGTCGAAATTACGTGATTTATGAGTGTAAATAAATAAAGCAGCCTTGAGCAACGAAGTTTTAATATTAACTAAACTTATTTCAGCCAAAATCCGCAATTTAGTGGTTGTAAATTTTGCTAGAGTAACCTATACTGCCATCTATGATTTATTTTCAAGACTAATTATAATCTCTATAAGTTGAGACCCTATGTCTCGGCCAAGTAATAGAAGTTCGAAGATTCGTAATTCTCATAATTTTTTTAATTTCTGAAAGTGCCCAGACTCACCAAATAATGATAAGTATTGCTAAAACTAGCGACCTCAAGCAATTTAACATAACGCTTGTAATCCCTGAGGGGTTGGGCAGAGGAGTACCGAATAAAAATGAATAATAATCTGTTTATTTTTGTGGAAAGTAGTAAAAACATTTTAAAATATACCAATCTGCTGGTGGGACCGGAATCGGGAACAGAACCCAGGTTGCATGTGGTTAGGGGTCTTGGGAGAGGAATCTCCTAACAATACGAGACGTGATAAGCACTGCTGCTTTTTGAATCAACCCTTTTTAGGGGGAAATAAAATCATCAAATGAGTTATCTCGCTCTGGGCTGAGCTGTAGAGACTGTCAGACTCCTGCTGACTAAAAGTCCACCCTCTTCATTCGGTTGCCCTTTGCGTTCCAGATACTAAGATAGTCGACAAGCCGGTACCTACATTTCATTCATTCATTTGTTGTTTTCTCAAAGAGCCTCCATAGCTTCGGGACGCTGCAATCGTGGCTGTAAGACCCCTCTTTGAGGAGTGGCTGGAGAGACGTCACGGCGTCCTGACCTATCGGATGACGCAGGTCCTCACCGGACACGGAAGTTTCGGGAGGTACCTGCCATGTGTCGGAAAGGGAGGGAAGGGACGCCCGGGTGTCACCACTGCGAAGATCACCCGGAGGACACGGTGGAGCATACGGTGCAGGACTGCCCCGCTTGGGCAGAGCACCGCCGTGTCCTCAGGGAGCGATAGGCGGAGACCTCTCGCGCTCGGCATTGGTCGAGGCCATGCTGCGGGGCGAGACGGAGTGTGAAGCGGTCGCCTCCTTCTGCGAAGCAGTAATGATCGCGAAGGAGGAGGCGGGCCACGAGAGAGAGAGGACGGCGTCCTCCCTCCGCCCCAACCGCAGTGGGAGACGCCCACGGCGTCGGACGTCGGCAGACGATCGTCGGACAGCGAGTAAATGGCAACTCGCTGTCCGACCATGGACCATGCCCGGGTCGACGGCGCGTCGTGTTCCACGCGCGCGCTCAAAGAGCGTCAGCAAAATGACGGGGCCCCCTCTCAAAGGGCCAAAGCCTGCCGGGGTCGCGGGACTTAATTCCATTCCGTGACCCCGGAACATAAAGGGCTATTGAAGGACATCGTGGTTTTAGTCAGTACAAGTCTGATAGTCCCTCCCGCCCTGCCCGGGGTGGGAGGAGTCATTTGAAGATTTTACCATTTACCACTTAAAAAAAAGAGCCTCATGCTTTTGGAACGCGATACTGTCGGGTCCACCATTATTAGCGGTGAGACGGGTTTGCCTCACCGTCCAGTCAACGAGACTCGACTGATACTCGTCCTCGACATCCCGTGGAACTTTGGATTAAAAACAGGATCGAGCCGAGGCTGCCTTCAAGCTGTTACCCAACCTTGCGAGGCAAACGCCGCTTTCTGAAGGCTCTACGTGGAAGTGGTACAGTTAAAGCCCCTCTACCGTAACCCTGTGTCTGTCGTTTCCATAAGGAAGCGAACACACAAGCTAATCGCACCAGGGGATCGTGGCTATTCGGGTGATCGACTCATACACATAGATGCTGGAGGATCTGCTTCCAGATCACACGTTGGCAATCCGGAAAGGAGGCTGCCACTTCTTCTGCAGCAGTAATGACAGCGAATGAAGAGGCAGAACACGCGAAAGAGGACGCTCTAGAAATCTTAATCCTAACGCGTACGGCATGTAATGCGGAGGTAGTTGCCTTATCAAGGATCAGGACCAGAACGACATCATGTAGTGCTCCACGCGCTTCTAAATAAGCTTGTAGTGGCCCTTATGGAGCCAAACGCTTACCGGCTTGCGGGACTATCTCAGCAGGATAGGTACCGTAGCACGGTTGATGATTTTATTACCCGAAAAACGTGATTGATTCAGAAAGCAGTACTTTTGGACAAGACTAGTATTGTTAGGAGGTTGCTATCCCAAGAGGCCTACCACAGGCAGCTTCGATTCTGTTCCCGATGCTGGTCCCACCAGCTGATTTGTATATTTTAAAATGTTTTTATTACTTTTCACAAAAAATAAAAAGATTATCATTCATTTTAATTCGGTACACCTCTGCCCGGGTTGGGCAGAAGTGTTCAGGGATTACAGGCGTTATGTTAAATTGCTTGAATTCACTAGTTCTAGCAATACTTATCATTATTTGGTGATTCTCGGCACTATCAGAAATTAAAAAATGTATGAAAATTACGAATCTTCGAACTTGTATAACTTGGCCGAGAGCAATCCTACAACTTTTGTGCTATAGTAACTATTGCTCCAAATGACTAGTACTACCCATAAGTACCAATTTTTTTCGTTGGCCGGCACTTTCAGAAAAGGCCCAAAAAAATGATGTCCTTTGTATTTTCCATCATTTTTACAGCTTATTACACAACATCTAGTCATTTTACATCAATAAATCGTTTCTTTTTTCAGAAAATTCCTTTGATTTGACAGTTCTTTTGGGACCAAACTGTCACTTCTCACTTTGACACTTGCCTTCCCCATTGCTCTTTGTGAACTGCAGGTCACAAGGAGCAATCATTACAAAGGGCATTGCCAAGTCTTCAAAGAAGACTGGGCCCAGAACCCAACAAAGATTGAACTATATATCAGTAAAAAGGAAAACAATTATAGAATTTAATAGTGTAATTAGTTTTACAAAAGAGGTACACTGAAAAAAAAAAATTGTATGGAGTTGACCACTCAATACTTTTAACTTTAACGTTAACATGAAAGAAACTTATAAATGATTAGTTAAATTATTGATTTTGTGCATATTATTCTCGAATTAATATATGTTTTATTATTTTGTGTTATGAATTTTCTTTAATATATAGAAATTCTGTTGGACACGACAATAATCGAGACAATTAGTGTAATTTCCACCTTTTTTACTTATAATATCATTGGTAATTTCCCTTCGTGTCGTGCAGGTCCCGGCGCGAGCTCGAGCAGCGGGCGCGGGGCGGGCGGCGCGGGCGGCGCGCGCGGCTGGGCGGGCGGCGCGCCCACGCCGCTGGCGGTGTGCAAGCTGGACGCGCTGTGCACGCCCAGCGAGCCGCCGCCCGGCGCGCCGCCCGGGCCCGCGCTGGCGCCCGTGCAGCGCTTCCTGGCCTGCGTCTACATGAAGCGCACGCTGCAGCGGTTCGTGCAGCAGGAGGAGTTTGTGAGTTTTGTAGCGTCTTCAATCTTCCTTTATTCATTTTCATAATTATCAATGAGGGTTTTCCCGTATGAAGAATCCACTAGATGGCAATACGTAGGCTTGTGGTCTATCTGCTCCGTGATTGGTTTTTTTCGACATGACATTGTCAGAAATGTCAAAATTAACCAATCACGGAGCAGATAGACCACAAGCCTACGTATTGCCATCTAGTGGATTCTTCATACGGGAAAACCCTCATTAAGTACGTTTTTAAATATTTTAATATGACACATTTAGTTATCTTCTATATACATCTATTCATATACTTAAATACAATATATACTCGGTACATACACCAAAAAACATTTCATTTTTTACAATTTTTGTCTGTCTGTCTGTCTGTTTGTAATGGCTAATCTCTGAAATGGCTGGGCCGATTTTGACTTCTATTGGCAAGTAGCTGATGTAATGAGGAAAAATTTTAGAAAAATTCCTTTATTTAAATAAAAAATAAGTACATTGTTGAGTTCCGACATCCACGCGAACGTAATCGCGTGCACAACTAGTTAATAATAGTAGCCCCCTAGTTCGGGAACGGGATCCAGACGCTTTAATTTATTGTTACTCATTTTTTGGCCTAATATAGGCCTCTGTGTTTTGTTTTTGGCTTGATAGTGTATAATCGACACTCTCTGTACACAATGGGGAAGGCCGGTCAAAGCTAATTGTAGATGGCGCGACCATAGCTAAGTCCTAATCCGACCAATGAGGTAGTACTATTTTGAAGTACCTATAAGATTTGAACCAATGACGATGCTGGGAACTAGCTATACTAGCGCCATTCGTTTCCCAGTTGCCATCCCCATTACTTAACTAGCTGCACTTAATTTTTTTGGGTGGTAAAATCGTGAAATGAGTCCTCTCTGGTTGGAGTGAAACGGACTGTCAAACTTTTACTTATTATAAATCCATCCTGGCCCTATAGCCAAACGGCAAGCGACATTCGCTAACGTTCAGCAGTCGCTAATACATTTTCAACTTTATACCCCATTGCATAAAGTTGAAAATCTATCAAAGATTACAGATCGTTTTCGTTTGTTTCGTTCGCTATCGCTCAACAGTCTATAATAGATTTTCAATCTTTATACTATGGGATGGCATTTTTTTGATTTCCAAAATGTCGATGATCTTAATTTTTTGTGTGTTTGTTACACGATTACTCCGACCGATTTTCAAAATTCTTTTTTTTTTTTTTGTTGTCCTTTTCTTTTTTTTTTTTTTTTTACGTGGCAAAATCATCAAATGAGTCCTCCAACCCCGGGCAGGGCGGGAGGGACTGTCAGACTTGTACTGACTAAAATCCACGGTGTCCTTCGGTAGCCCTTTGTGTGCCGGAGTCGCGGTATACGTATGTCCCGCAACCCCGGCAGGACTGTGGCCCTCTATAGGGGGGCCCCGTCACTATGCTGACGCTCCTTGAGGCGCGCGCGCTCCTCCTTTTTGTTGTACTTGGGATCGTTCAACTTAGGGAATACTGCAAGTTCCATCAAAATCGGTTCAGTAGATTTTGAGATAGGGAATTTTATTAACTTTAATAACTTATTGTTACAAACTTCTAATGTACTATCGACAAAGTTGAATCATGACCCATTTTGACAAAAAATCGTTTGAATCCGTCAAATTGACAAA
The DNA here is from genome assembly GCA_954870645.1 of Agrotis clavis. Lineage (NCBI taxonomy): Eukaryota > Metazoa > Arthropoda > Insecta > Lepidoptera > Noctuidae > Agrotis > Agrotis clavis. Next base: position 12,973,063 of record OX940919.1, on the reverse strand, counting down.
GATCAAAGTCGTTGCCATGGATATGTATGTTTACGCGAATGTGGATCTTATTGTATTTGAATGTCTGTAGGAAAATAGGCTTATGGTGGGTCATAATTCAACTTTTTCGATTGTACATACATGTAGGAAAAATTATGTAATTGACAAGAATTTGGGTTGAATATTTAAACTGAAAAGAGTAAAAAAAAAACATTAAAAAATATATAAACCGCTTTCAAAAACCACCACAAAAAGGGTTTAAAAATAACCTACAAAATAACTTTTCTTCCGAAAACAGACAAAGAAATAAAAACAAAGCCATCGACTTCCGAAAGAAAAGTTATTTTGTAGGTTATTTTACCCTTTTTTGTGGTTGTTTTTGAAGGCGGTTACATTTTTTTTTCTGTAACTTCCCAATGATGATAATGCAACGGGAATAGCCAAAATAGCTATATATAATAAAGAAAATGCATTTTCAGTCAAATACACTAAAGTATAAGTTTGTCTATGATATTTCCTTGTAGTTGACGCTGGTGTCGGTAGAGGCGACGAGCCTGACGTTCCGGTGCGAGAGCGCGGGGCTGGCGGGGCGCGTGGCGCTGCACCCGCAGCACATGCAGTCGCTGCACCTGCAGCTCACGCCGCTGCCCGACCACAACAAGGAGGCCTGGTCGGCCGACGACTTGCAGGTAATAACACCTATAAAAGTAGCTCAATAATATTAAAGATTAAATAAATAATAATACGTTTATTGGCACAAAGAAACAATATACATGTATGTGATCACTGGTGCCTGTGGTAGGTAGTTAGACACCTGTATTATAGGTCACCAGGAATATCACTGTGAGGTACCAGCAGTTATTGATTAGGAAAGAAATACACAAAAAAATAAAAACGAAAAGTAATCTATGACAAAATAAGAGGTTACAATAATGGTGTTAGTACCTATATGTGTGTGTGAGTGTGAAAGTGTGCGTAAGTGTATGTGTACGGTGTGTGAATAATGTGTGTTAGTTAAGCCATAACCTGTAACAGACTCTCTGTCGAAGTGTAAGATTGTTGAAGTAGCCAATCTTGGATAGTCACTTGAAGGTTGTATTGGTTTATTTGGTGCACAGATAGATTTTTGTGAATTTTATTGTAAAGGTAAGGTCCGAGGAAAACGAAGAAGCGACGGCTGAATGATGTTCTGGTAGGGAAAGATGTGGCAACGATAGGGCTTCGACGCACTGAACTTTGCGTGTATTTTGACAGAGAATGCTGTTTTGTGACCGTGGCTGGAATAAATAATTGCCTTACGGTCAGAACTTGGCAGTATGCATACAGATCGGCCGTGGGAAATAGGCGTGGTTTGAAACATACAAATAAAAGCAGATCATAACTGGCTGTCAACTTTAAGGGCTCATGTACACGACGCTGCCGCCGTGTCGCCACTCTCCGTCACCGCGCCCCTTAGCTGTGTATACCTTAACGACTGCGCCGCCGCCGCGCCGCTACCGCTCCGCCGCCGCCAAAAATTAAACACTATACTTTACTATAAATATATAATTAAGCAGCGCCACCGCGCCGCCATTCGCTATAACGAATGGCGGCGCGGTGGCGGTGCTGCGGCGGAGTGGTGACGGCGCGGTCGCGAAGGTATACACAACAAACTTACTATATACGTTTTGATGTGCATACCATCATTATAAAAACATATTGAAATACAAGATGAACGTTTTATCAGATAATGGAGAAGTTCTTCGAGCAGCGCGTGGCCATCGCGCCGTATCGCGCCACGGCGCTGCAAGGCTGGACGCGCACGTGGGGCGCCCCGGGCGCGGCGCTGGGCTCGCTGGTGTCGCTCATGAGGGCCGAGCTGGCGCCCGCCGCGCCCGCCGCCTGGGCGCTGCACTGGGCGCTGCGCATCCCGCCCGCCGCGCCGCCCATCGTGCCGGCCGGCCAGCCCGCCGTGCTGCTGGCCAAGCACAAGATACTCTTCTTTGTGAGTCATTGTCTAGCCTGCTTCATTACCGCCGCCTGGGCGCTGCACTGGGCGCTGCGCATCCCGCCCGCCGCGCCGCCCATCGTGCCGGCCGGCCAGCCCGCCGTGCTGCTGGCCAAGCACAAGATACTCTTCTTTGTGAGTCATTGTCTAGCCTGCTTCATTACCGCCGCCTGGGCGCTGCACTGGGCGCTGCGCATCCCGCCCGCCGCGCCGCCCATCGTGCCGGCCGGCCAGCCCGCCGTGCTGCTGGCCAAGCACAAGATACTCTTCTTTGTGAGTCATTGTCTAGCCTGCTTCATTACCGCCGCCTGGGCGCTGCACTGGGCGCTGCGCATCCCGCCCGCCGCGCCGCCCATCGTGCCGGCCGGCCAGCCCGCCGTGCTGCTGGCCAAGCACAAGATACTCTTCTTTGTGAGTCATTGTCTAGCCTGCTTCATTACCGCCGCCTGGGCGCTGCACTGGGCGCTGCGCATCCCGCCCGCCGCGCCGCCCATCGTGCCGGCCGGCCAGCCCGCCGTGCTGCTGGCCAAGCACAAGATACTCTTCTTTGTGAGTCATTGTCTAGCCTGCTTCATTACCGCCGCCTGGGCGCTGCACTGGGCGCTGCGCATCCCGCCCGCCGCGCCGCCCATCGTGCCGGCCGGCCAGCCCGCCGTGCTGCTGGCCAAGCACAAGATACTCTTCTTTGTGAGTCATTGTCTAGCCTGCTTCATTACCGCCGCCTGGGCGCTGCACTGGGCGCTGCGCATCCCGCCCGCCGCGCCGCCCATCGTGCCGGCCGGCCAGCCCGCCGTGCTGCTGGCCAAGCACAAGATACTCTTCTTTGTGAGTCATTGTCTAGCCTGCTTCATTACCGCCGCCTGGGCGCTGCACTGGGCGCTGCGCATCCCGCCCGCCGCGCCGCCCATCGTGCCGGCCGGCCAGCCCGCCGTGCTGCTGGCCAAGCACAAGATACTCTTCTTTGTGAGTCATTGTCTAGCCTGCTTCATTACCGCCGCCTGGGCGCTGCACTGGGCGCTGCGCATCCCGCCCGCCGCGCCGCCCATCGTGCCGGCCGGCCAGCCCGCCGTGCTGCTGGCCAAGCACAAGATACTCTTCTTTGTGAGTCATTGTCTAGCCTGCTTCATTACCGCCGCCTGGGCGCTGCACTGGGCGCTGCGCATCCCGCCCGCCGCGCCGCCCATCGTGCCGGCCGGCCAGCCCGCCGTGCTGCTGGCCAAGCACAAGATACTCTTCTTTGTGAGTCATTGTCTAGCCTGCTTCATTACCGCCGCCTGGGCGCTGCACTGGGCGCTGCGCATCCCGCCCGCCGCGCCGCCCATCGTGCCGGCCGGCCAGCCCGCCGTGCTGCTGGCCAAGCACAAGATACTCTTCTTTGTGAGTCATTGTCTAGCCTGCTTCATTACCGCCGCCTGGGCGCTGCACTGGGCGCTGCGCATCCCGCCCGCCGCGCCGCCCATCGTGCCGGCCGGCCAGCCCGCCGTGCTGCTGGCCAAGCACAAGATACTCTTCTTTGTGAGTCATTGTCTAGCCTGCTTCATTACCGCCGCCTGGGCGCTGCACTGGGCGCTGCGCATCCCGCCCGCCGCGCCGCCCATCGTGCCGGCCGGCCAGCCCGCCGTGCTGCTGGCCAAGCACAAGATACTCTTCTTTGTGAGTCATTGTCTAGCCTGCTTCATTACCGCCGCCTGGGCGCTGCACTGGGCGCTGCGCATCCCGCCCGCCGCGCCGCCCATCGTGCCGGCCGGCCAGCCCGCCGTGCTGCTGGCCAAGCACAAGATACTCTTCTTTGTGAGTCATTGTCTAGCCTGCTTCATTACCGCCGCCTGGGCGCTGCACTGGGCGCTGCGCATCCCGCCCGCCGCGCCGCCCATCGTGCCGGCCGGCCAGCCCGCCGTGCTGCTGGCCAAGCACAAGATACTCTTCTTTGTGAGTCATTGTCTAGCCTGCTTCATTACCGCCGCCTGGGCGCTGCACTGGGCGCTGCGCATCCCGCCCGCCGCGCCGCCCATCGTGCCGGCCGGCCAGCCCGCCGTGCTGCTGGCCAAGCACAAGATACTCTTCTTTGTGAGTCATTGTCTAGCCTGCTTCATTACCGCCGCCTGGGCGCTGCACTGGGCGCTGCGCATCCCGCCCGCCGCGCCGCCCATCGTGCCGGCCGGCCAGCCCGCCGTGCTGCTGGCCAAGCACAAGATACTCTTCTTTGTGAGTCATTGTCTAGCCTGCTTCATTACCGCCGCCTGGGCGCTGCACTGGGCGCTGCGCATCCCGCCCGCCGCGCCGCCCATCGTGCCGGCCGGCCAGCCCGCCGTGCTGCTGGCCAAGCACAAGATACTCTTCTTTGTGAGTCATTGTCTAGCCTGCTTCATTACCGCCGCCTGGGCGCTGCACTGGGCGCTGCGCATCCCGCCCGCCGCGCCGCCCATCGTGCCGGCCGGCCAGCCCGCCGTGCTGCTGGCCAAGCACAAGATACTCTTCTTTGTGAGTCATTGTCTAGCCTGCTTCATTACCGCCGCCTGGGCGCTGCACTGGGCGCTGCGCATCCCGCCCGCCGCGCCGCCCATCGTGCCGGCCGGCCAGCCCGCCGTGCTGCTGGCCAAGCACAAGATACTCTTCTTTGTGAGTCATTGTCTAGCCTGCTTCATTACCGCCGCCTGGGCGCTGCACTGGGCGCTGCGCATCCCGCCCGCCGCGCCGCCCATCGTGCCGGCCGGCCAGCCCGCCGTGCTGCTGGCCAAGCACAAGATACTCTTCTTTGTGAGTCATTGTCTAGCCTGCTTCATTACCGCCGCCTGGGCGCTGCACTGGGCGCTGCGCATCCCGCCCGCCGCGCCGCCCATCGTGCCGGCCGGCCAGCCCGCCGTGCTGCTGGCCAAGCACAAGATACTCTTCTTTGTGAGTCATTGTCTAGCCTGCTTCATTACCGCCGCCTGGGCGCTGCACTGGGCGCTGCGCATCCCGCCCGCCGCGCCGCCCATCGTGCCGGCCGGCCAGCCCGCCGTGCTGCTGGCCAAGCACAAGATACTCTTCTTTGTGAGTCATTGTCTAGCCTGCTTCATTACCGCCGCCTGGGCGCTGCACTGGGCGCTGCGCATCCCGCCCGCCGCGCCGCCCATCGTGCCGGCCGGCCAGCCCGCCGTGCTGCTGGCCAAGCACAAGATACTCTTCTTTGTGAGTCATTGTCTAGCCTGCTTCATTACCGCCGCCTGGGCGCTGCACTGGGCGCTGCGCATCCCGCCCGCCGCGCCGCCCATCGTGCCGGCCGGCCAGCCCGCCGTGCTGCTGGCCAAGCACAAGATACTCTTCTTTGTGAGTCATTGTCTAGCCTGCTTCATTACCGCCGCCTGGGCGCTGCACTGGGCGCTGCGCATCCCGCCCGCCGCGCCGCCCATCGTGCCGGCCGGCCAGCCCGCCGTGCTGCTGGCCAAGCACAAGATACTCTTCTTTGTGAGTCATTGTCTAGCCTGCTTCATTACCGCCGCCTGGGCGCTGCGCATCCCGCCCGCCGCGCCGCCCATCGTGCCGGCCGGCCAGCCCGCCGTGCTGCTGGCCAAGCACAAGATACTCTTCTTTGTGAGTCATTGTCTAGCCTGCTTCATTACCGCCGCCTGGGCGCTGCACTGGGCGCTGCGCATCCCGCCCGCCGCGCCGCCCATCGTGCCGGCCGGCCAGCCCGCCGTGCTGCTGGCCAAGCACAAGATACTCTTCTTTGTGAGTCATTGTCTAGCCTGCTTCATTACCGCCGCCTGGGCGCTGCACTGGGCGCTGCGCATCCCGCCCGCCGCGCCGCCCATCGTGCCGGCCGGCCAGCCCGCCGTGCTGCTGGCCAAGCACAAGATACTCTTCTTTGTGAGTCATTGTCTAGCCTGCTTCATTACCGCCGCCTGGGCGCTGCACTGGGCGCTGCGCATCCCGCCCGCCGCGCCGCCCATCGTGCCGGCCGGCCAGCCCGCCGTGCTGCTGGCCAAGCACAAGATACTCTTCTTTGTGAGTCATTGTCTAGCCTGCTTCATTACCGCCGCCTGGGCGCTGCACTGGGCGCTGCGCATCCCGCCCGCCGCGCCGCCCATCGTGCCGGCCGGCCAGCCCGCCGTGCTGCTGGCCAAGCACAAGATACTCTTCTTTGTGAGTCATTGTCTAGCCTGCTTCATTACCGCCGCCTGGGCGCTGCACTGGGCGCTGCGCATCCCGCCCGCCGCGCCGCCCATCGTGCCGGCCGGCCAGCCCGCCGTGCTGCTGGCCAAGCACAAGATACTCTTCTTTGTGAGTCATTGTCTAGCCTGCTTCATTACCGCCGCCTGGGCGCTGCACTGGGCGCTGCGCATCCCGCCCGCCGCGCCGCCCATCGTGCCGGCCGGCCAGCCCGCCGTGCTGCTGGCCAAGCACAAGATACTCTTCTTTGTGAGTCATTGTCTAGCCTGCTTCATTACCGCCGCCTGGGCGCTGCACTGGGCGCTGCGCATCCCGCCCGCCGCGCCGCCCATCGTGCCGGCCGGCCAGCCCGCCGTGCTGCTGGCCAAGCACAAGATACTCTTCTTTGTGAGTCATTGTCTAGCCTGCTTCATTACCGCCGCCTGGGCGCTGCACTGGGCGCTGCGCATCCCGCCCGCCGCGCCGCCCATCGTGCCGGCCGGCCAGCCCGCCGTGCTGCTGGCCAAGCACAAGATACTCTTCTTTGTGAGTCATTGTCTAGCCTGCTTCATTACCGCCGCCTGGGCGCTGCACTGGGCGCTGCGCATCCCGCCCGCCGCGCCGCCCATCGTGCCGGCCGGCCAGCCCGCCGTGCTGCTGGCCAAGCACAAGATACTCTTCTTTGTGAGTCATTGTCTAGCCTGCTTCATTACCGCCGCCTGGGCGCTGCACTGGGCGCTGCGCATCCCGCCCGCCGCGCCGCCCATCGTGCCGGCCGGCCAGCCCGCCGTGCTGCTGGCCAAGCACAAGATACTCTTCTTTGTGAGTCATTGTCTAGCCTGCTTCATTACCGCCGCCTGGGCGCTGCACTGGGCGCTGCGCATCCCGCCCGCCGCGCCGCCCATCGTGCCGGCCGGCCAGCCCGCCGTGCTGCTGGCCAAGCACAAGATACTCTTCTTTGTGAGTCATTGTCTAGCCTGCTTCATTACCGCCGCCTGGGCGCTGCACTGGGCGCTGCGCATCCCGCCCGCCGCGCCGCCCATCGTGCCGGCCGGCCAGCCCGCCGTGCTGCTGGCCAAGCACAAGATACTCTTCTTTGTGAGTCATTGTCTAGCCTGCTTCATTACCGCCGCCTGGGCGCTGCACTGGGCGCTGCGCATCCCGCCCGCCGCGCCGCCCATCGTGCCGGCCGGCCAGCCCGCCGTGCTGCTGGCCAAGCACAAGATACTCTTCTTTGTGAGTCATTGTCTAGCCTGCTTCATTACCGCCGCCTGGGCGCTGCACTGGGCGCTGCGCATCCCGCCCGCCGCGCCGCCCATCGTGCCGGCCGGCCAGCCCGCCGTGCTGCTGGCCAAGCACAAGATACTCTTCTTTGTGAGTCATTGTCTAGCCTGCTTCATTACCGCCGCCTGGGCGCTGCACTGGGCGCTGCGCATCCCGCCCGCCGCGCCGCCCATCGTGCCGGCCGGCCAGCCCGCCGTGCTGCTGGCCAAGCACAAGATACTCTTCTTTGTGAGTCATTGTCTAGCCTGCTTCATTACCGCCGCCTGGGCGCTGCACTGGGCGCTGCGCATCCCGCCCGCCGCGCCGCCCATCGTGCCGGCCGGCCAGCCCGCCGTGCTGCTGGCCAAGCACAAGATACTCTTCTTTGTGAGTCATTGTCTAGCCTGCTTCATTACCGCCGCCTGGGCGCTGCACTGGGCGCTGCGCATCCCGCCCGCCGCGCCGCCCATCGTGCCGGCCGGCCAGCCCGCCGTGCTGCTGGCCAAGCACAAGATACTCTTCTTTGTGAGTCATTGTCTAGCCTGCTTCATTACCGCCGCCTGGGCGCTGCACTGGGCGCTGCGCATCCCGCCCGCCGCGCCGCCCATCGTGCCGGCCGGCCAGCCCGCCGTGCTGCTGGCCAAGCACAAGATACTCTTCTTTGTGAGTCATTGTCTAGCCTGCTTCATTACCGCCGCCTGGGCGCTGCACTGGGCGCTGCGCATCCCGCCCGCCGCGCCGCCCATCGTGCCGGCCGGCCAGCCCGCCGTGCTGCTGGCCAAGCACAAGATACTCTTCTTTGTGAGTCATTGTCTAGCCTGCTTCATTACCGCCGCCTGGGCGCTGCACTGGGCGCTGCGCATCCCGCCCGCCGCGCCGCCCATCGTGCCGGCCGGCCAGCCCGCCGTGCTGCTGGCCAAGCACAAGATACTCTTCTTTGTGAGTCATTGTCTAGCCTGCTTCATTACCGCCGCCTGGGCGCTGCACTGGGCGCTGCGCATCCCGCCCGCCGCGCCGCCCATCGTGCCGGCCGGCCAGCCCGCCGTGCTGCTGGCCAAGCACAAGATACTCTTCTTTGTGAGTCATTGTCTAGCCTGCTTCATTACCGCCGCCTGGGCGCTGCACTGGGCGCTGCGCATCCCGCCCGCCGCGCCGCCCATCGTGCCGGCCGGCCAGCCCGCCGTGCTGCTGGCCAAGCACAAGATACTCTTCTTTGTGAGTCATTGTCTAGCCTGCTTCATTACCGCCGCCTGGGCGCTGCACTGGGCGCTGCGCATCCCGCCCGCCGCGCCGCCCATCGTGCCGGCCGGCCAGCCCGCCGTGCTGCTGGCCAAGCACAAGATACTCTTCTTTGTGAGTCATTGTCTAGCCTGCTTCATTACCGCCGCCTGGGCGCTGCACTGGGCGCTGCGCATCCCGCCCGCCGCGCCGCCCATCGTGCCGGCCGGCCAGCCCGCCGTGCTGCTGGCCAAGCACAAGATACTCTTCTTTGTGAGTCATTGTCTAGCCTGCTTCATTACCGCCGCCTGGGCGCTGCACTGGGCGCTGCGCATCCCGCCCGCCGCGCCGCCCATCGTGCCGGCCGGCCAGCCCGCCGTGCTGCTGGCCAAGCACAAGATACTCTTCTTTGTGAGTCATTGTCTAGCCTGCTTCATTACCGCCGCCTGGGCGCTGCACTGGGCGCTGCGCATCCCGCCCGCCGCGCCGCCCATCGTGCCGGCCGGCCAGCCCGCCGTGCTGCTGGCCAAGCACAAGATACTCTTCTTTGTGAGTCATTGTCTAGCCTGCTTCATTACCGCCGCCTGGGCGCTGCACTGGGCGCTGCGCATCCCGCCCGCCGCGCCGCCCATCGTGCCGGCCGGCCAGCCCGCCGTGCTGCTGGCCAAGCACAAGATACTCTTCTTTGTGAGTCATTGTCTAGCCTGCTGGATTACTGACGTTAAAGTGACGTTTGAGATAACCTTCTACATCATTGTTATGTATATTGTGGCTGTATTTTGGCAAATAAAAATATTTTTTTCTATATAACATTGTTGTTTGACGCATGCTATGCGTGTGTGTAGATCTGCCTGACGCGCGGCGACACGCAGCTGGTGCTGCCGCTGGTGTACGACATGCAGCTGAACGTGACGCAGCTGGCCGACAAGCAGAACGCGCAGCCGCACCTCATCGCCGTCAGCCTGCATCTCAAACGGTACCACTTCACATTACTTCATCACGGCACTGCTGAACATCTGCATCATCGTTTTTACTGAAGGTCGTTCTCGTCCTTTAATTCAATAGCGGGTGAGCTGATCATTGTTTCCACGCCGCCTTGACGTTTGCTTAAGCGCAGCCGTCACTCTGATCTCCATGACTTTTTTTTTATAGTAGTCCAACAAATTTTTAATCTGCCACAGATATTTTTCCATATACCTTGTCTGGAGATTATCTCGATGTCGCCAGAACTGGCTACAACTCGGGCACCTTCAGAAGCGTCCATCAGTTCTTGTAATGAACAATTGATAGGACACGAAGGAGGTGCTGTGGAGCTGCAAAGTTTAGGGAGCTTCTCCATGACGCGATTCGTACGATTTGCAACTTCTACTTACTAAACATGAAAATCGTCCTTGTACTATTATTATTAACCGACTTCAAAAAAAGGAGGAGGTTATCAATTCGACTGTATTTTTTTTTTTTTTTTATGTTTGTTACCTCATAACTTGCGACTGGGTGAACCGATTTTCATGATTCTTGTTTTATTCGAAAGCTGGTGCTTCCCGTGTGGTCTCATTGTCACCATTTCAGGATCTGATGATTGGATCTTGGAGAAATCGAGGGCAACCCTCAAATTGTATTGGCTGACACACAGTTTTTCGGAAATCTTATAAAGTAATTCAAGTATTTGCGTATGGAAATCATCATCTCATGTACCTGAGCTGATGATGGAAGGTACAACTCCTCAAGTAAGAAAAGTATGTTTGTATTCGCATATCTCCGGAACTACAAGTCCGATTTAAGTAATTCTTTTTTTGTTGTACTAGGTATCGTTCAACTTAGGGAATACTGCAAATTTCATCAAAATCGGTTCAGTAGTTTTTGAGATAGGGAATGAATTAAAGAGATGTTAACGATGTTATTACCGGTGCTATGGATTACAAAATTCTAGTGCACATGTAAGCAAAATGATGTATTTTACAAGAATTTTGGTTGAATATTTAAACTAAAAAGAGTAAAATAAAAACTTTTTCAAAAAAAAATGTGACCGCCTTCAAAAACAACCACAAAAAAGGGTAAAATAACCTACAAAACTTTTCTTTCGGAAGTCGGTGGCAAAAGAGACAATGAAATTAATAAAAAAAGTCACCGACTTCCGAAAGAAAAGTTTTGTAGGTTATTTTACCCTTTTTTGTGGTTGTTTTTGAAGGCGGTCACATTTTAATGATGCAATTCGATTGACTTGACGCCGTCGTGGCGAGCGTGTTTTGTTTTTCATCTATCCGTAAACAACCGCACGTTTTATGTCGTATGTCGTGGTGGTAAGGATTATTTTCACTTGTAGTTGGAATCGGTCGAATTGCGTCGCATCGCGTCGAGTCATGGGGAAGCCCCTTAGACTTCCGCTATAAACTTAACCAAAAGTATTTGAATGTCTAGGTTCAACGAGTTCAACCAGTCGCACTCCGAGTGCACGCTGTGGCCGGCCGTGCGCGACCTGCTGACCAACTTCTCGCTGCCGCAGGAGGCCCCGCAGCCGGCCGCGCCGCCGCCGCCCTAGCACCACGCGTACGACGCCGTATAACGGCAGGCCTCCGCCCGGACTGACACCAAGTACAGTGCCAATGACTTGTGGGACAAACTCATGTTGTGAACTCCTAAGTGCAGTCACTACAGTGTTAACGGTGTGTGCATGTTATGGAAAAGTGTCGGAAATAACGTGGGCCATGCGTCAAAAACACTTAGCAAATATCAACTTTATCGTTTTGTAAATAGAGTTTAATTTGTTTTTTTTTTTCTGCTCGACGCTTTTATTTTTGAAGCACAGAGCTATTAACGTAATAATGTACCATTTAGTGCATCGGCGTAACTGCAAAATGTATTGCATCATGATTTAATAGGGTTGCTTTTCCGCCGCCAGGGACACATGGTGCTCGATTGTATATTGTTAGTCGCTATCAGTTCCCTCAGAGCTTGTTATGGATACCTTTCGCGGCGCTTGCAGCGTGTCACGTTATTTTGCACTCTGGAAGCGCTAGTGTCGTGAATACACAAGCATTATGTTTGTACAAAGTGTGTAGTTGTAAGTTTATAAATGATGCTTTTTGTAAAATTATGACTAAAGCCACGAGCGCGTCATATGAATCTTATTTCACTGTAGTATAGTGCAAATTGGAATGATTGAAATGCAATAAGTGTACATCAGTGCAAGGTTCATCCTAAATGTCGCTGATTTAATGCAAGTTCTTATTCAATAAATGACTGGAATATCATGAATTATTATTTAAGATCTAAGGAAGTCAAACCTTTTGTAAAGACCTAAATGTAAATTATTATTCAATAAACGAATAATCTCAAAGTTTATTTTTTTTCTTTCGCAGGCTATTTTGAAACATTACGCTATCACTTTTGTTATTATAACGTGAATGTGTGGTCTTCTGTGGGATTGTTTCAATTTGCCCTACCAAGCCTGCCCTGCACTGCAGGACAGACCCGCTTGGGCAGAGCCCCGCCGTGTCCTCACGGCGGCTATAGGCGGCGACCTCTCGCGTCCGGCATTGGTCGCGGACATGCTGCGGGGCGAGACGGAGTGGGAAGCGGTCGCCTCCTTCTGCGAAGCAGTCATGTTCGCGAAGGAGGAGGTGGGCCGCGTGAGGGAGAGTACAGCGTCCTCCCTCCACCCCAGCCGCAGTAATGGGCGGCGGGCAATGGGCGACTCGCTGTCCGACCATGGTCCATGCATTGCCCGGGTCGACGGCGCGTTGTGTTCCACGCGTGCCTCAAAGAGTGTCAGCATGATGACGGGGCCCTCTTCTAGAAGGCCGAAGCCTGCCGGGGTCGCGGGACTTATCTCATTACCGTGACCCCGGAACATAAAGGACTATTGAAGGACACCGTGGATTTTAGTCAGTACGAGTCTGACAGTCCTTCCCGCCCTGCCCTGGTTGGGAGGAATCATTTGATGATTATACCACGCCAAAAAAGAAAAAAAAAAGCATGCTCTGCACTGTGGGCAGTGGAACCTGCCCTGCTAAATAGGTTTAGTGGGGAAAGAAATTACACTGAACAAATGTGGCGCGTTTTTGGTCGAATTCAAAGTTATACGGCGTCTACTAATATAAGATCCTGTGATCATTATCATTAAACTGGATGTCGACTGCTGAATATCCTATAGATTTGAATGGTTGAGACTGGATCGACCGGATCTGCGGTCTTCATCAGATCGTCTGTCCACCTTGTGGGTGGACGTCCTACGCTACCGGTGCGTGGTCTCCATTCAAGAAACCTCACGGCCCCATCGGCCATTAGTTCTGCTTGCTAGGCCTGCCCACTGACACTCAAACTTGCATTTCGCTTGGCTATATCGGCAATATTGGTTCGTCCACGAATTTCCTCATTTTTGATTCGATCACGCAGAGACTCGCAAGTCTCCAACAGTGAACTTTGTGTGTCGGGAATATAATCGTGTTGTTAGTGGTAGTGGTGTCCAAAGCAAAAAACGAATAAGAATGAGGGTAGACAGTTTTGTCTGCTCATAAACATCCACCCGCAATTGCTTCAATTCATCTATGATCATAGCGCTTATAACAGTGCAGTGCCGAAATACCAGAAATACTTAAAACAGTCATGGTAAGTACCTATCTTCTCGTTTTAAGGTGATTGCTTCGATGTAGCCCGCGAAATTCAATTTTTTTTACGTTTTTTGCAATTTGCAGGCCAGTGACATGTTGTAACTTTATAAATATTTGTGTTGCGCAAATAACAAGTATAATTTTAAATATAAAAAATATCAAAAAACTCGCTCCATCAGCTCTCACACAGAAAAGGTGCATCGTAGTTAGATTTCGGAGATTTTAACATAATGCACCTTTTCTATGTGAGAGCTGATGGAGCGAGTTTTTTGATATTTTTTATATTTAAAATTATACTTGTTATTTGCGCAACACAAATATTTATAAAGTTACAACATGTCACTGGCCTGCAAATTGCAAAAAACGTAAAAAAATTTGAATTTCGCGGGCTGGTTGGAGCATCCCCCTTAAGTTATAAAAATTAATTAAAAAAAAAAAAAAAGTTTAAAGTTCTAATAATACCTAGCGAAGGTTTCCTAAATTCAGCGAAGCCGCGGTCAGCAACTTCTATAGTATATTCAGTGGGTCACACTCTCCCTCGTGCACGGCTTTATATCGATTTTTTTATTGGTTTACCTCATTTTATCCAAACAAACAATCCTTACCTTTTTACGTTTTGTTGACTGTGTCACAAAATGTGACAGACAGTTTTACGCCAAATTATGACCACATTAAAGTAAAATCAAATTTTTATGTTTTGTTAATCTGACGACTTTAAAATTAAAAGTTAATCATGGCGGCAGGCAGGCAAAACTCAATGGAAACAATACTTACATTTGATAATAGAGATACGGTATGGACTTTCTATAAATTTATTTGTAAGTCGTGCCAGCTCCACATTAGTGCCGTGAATTCACGCCGCGAATTCTCGCCGTGAATTCTCGGCACAAGTCGTGCCCTCCACATTATCGGGATGCTCTCAGTCGTTCGTGAAACCTGCCGCGAAATTGACGTAGACGCTGCTTTTTTTTTTTTTTTTACGTGGCAAAATCATCAAATGAGTCCTCCAACCCCGGGCAGGGCGGGAGGGACTGTCAGACTTCTACTGACTAAAATCCACGGTGTCCTTCAATAGCCCTTTATGTCCGGGGTCACGGTAAGGAAATAATCCCGCGACCCCGGCAGGCTTTGGCCCTCTGAGAGGGGGGCCCCGTCATTATGTTGACGCTCTTTGAGGCGCGCGTGGGACACAACGCGCCGTCGACCCGGGCACGTAGACGCTGCTGCAAGAACTTTGTTTGCTGAATTCACTTAGTAGGCATAATAATATGATTAAATCTGTCTTTATTAATTATATAAAATTCATTTCAAACTTTCTATGAAAAAACAGATAACAGAAATACATTCAAAAAATAATTAATGAAATAAATTCACGGGGCCGTGAATGTGGATGGATACGCGTGAACGACGCGCGAAGGCGGTGCGAACCCTTTGTAGCGGGACAAAATACCGGCACTGATCGGGGAACAGGCGCGAACGCGCGTGAACTCCGCGAAAACCATCCACATTCTCGTTCGCACCTGTTCACAGGGCTTCACGGCACTAATGTGGAGCCGCCAATACAGTTAAGCATCGCTAACGCTAAACCTTCCTCATGAATTGTTGTCGTACCAAGCCAAAATACGATCATTCAACTAAAACGCTTAACCCGCTCGCCAAGCACTCTCTGTTGGCCCTGTTAATAAATAACCAGAGTCAGGGATCGATACTCGCGACTGTCATCATTACAGTCCACTGCTGGACATAGGCCTGCCACTTAGAGCGCCACAGCGCACTATCTTTCGCTTGTTATCTTTTTATTTTTAATTTTTTATCCACTGCCAGCTGCTTTCTACAGGTCTTCGGGATCGTTTATCGAAATCGACCAATTATACAATAACGCCGCCTACATCAACATTTTTTTTGTAGTGAATCCCTAAGGTTATAAGAAATGTCAGGAGCTACTTTTCACAACAAACTTTCATTTATCACACTAACGAAGTTGTGTTTTAAGTGTAGCAGAGTCAATGGTCGATGGTATGGTCCACGACGCACATGGCGGAGATGGAGAATTCGGCGGCGCGCGCTGAAAGGAGGCGGCGACGCGGCCGGCGGCGCCTGCGCATTGGCTCGATCGCACTTAGCGCTCTGATGACCATGCACTGCCGACTGCCATCGTCAGCAATTACAGGCGAAATATGTAAGTTATTTTAAGATTATATAGGTCTAATATCTGTATTTTATGTGTCAGAAGCCACTTTCAGTGGCCAAAACAGGGAGGATGGGTTCAATCATCGTGCTTGAGCCTATGTTTACTCCGAACCATAGTGAAGCGTATGATGTATTTATTGGTTTTATTGCAGTGATAAAGTCATTCAAACCGGCTCATCCAATTCGATCATCTGGTACCTACATAACTATACCCTGTTTTCTTTATTTAATTTTACGCTGTTCTTTGCAACAGTCTTATTCTAATCTATCTATATCTATACATATAATAAAACTGTACAAAAATAGTTTTTGATCCAAAAAAAATAGCTAGGGTGTTGAAGGACAACCAACAGAGAACCCATTTCCAGCATTTTTAGAATTTTTGTCTGTTTGTCGGTTTGTCTGTTTATTTTTGGCACTATCACGTAAAATGTACGAAGGCAATGTAGATAACCTTTATACACAACGATCGAGCGTAACTTGAGGACTTATTTAGTTTTTGTTTCATTGCAATCGGTTCAGTCTATCAAAAGATATTTGAATTTAAAGTGTTCCAGAAGGAAAATTACGGTCAGTTTACACCGAGACGCGCAGTTCAGTAGCGTGATCTAGCTTGGAATAGAAAAACTACATACCTATTCAAATATGGTGTGGACTGGTTTGGAGTGGAGTAGAGTAGAGTGGAATGGAATAGAATGAGATGGTATGGGATGGAATGGAAAGAAAGAAAAGGTTTTTATTAGACTCACACTAGAATGGGATGGAGTAGGATGGAGTGGGATGGAATCGGATGGAGTGGGATGGAGTGGGATGTAGTGAGATGGAGTGGGATGGAGTGGGATGGAATCGGATGGAGTGGGATGTAGTGAGATGGAGTGGGATGGAGTAGGATGGAGTGGGATGGAATTGGATGGAGTGGGTTGGAGTGGGAGGGAGTTGGTTGGAGTGGGACGGAGAGGGATGGATTAGGATGGAGTGGGATGTAGTGGGATGGAGTGGGACCGACCCAACTAGCAAAAAATTATGTCTTATAAAAGGTTAAATAACGTTTTCGATTTAACTTTCAGTCTTATCAAAGGTTTTATAAAAGTTATTTATACGTGTATATAACGCGGGTTTGGGCGCAGATTACATAACTATTCAATTGTGTAAAGGTCGTTTTGTGATCGCATCAACGTCTATTACATTGGGTAAAAATCACATAGACGTTGCAAGAATAACTAATACATTTTGTAAAACTAAGTATTAATACTACTATATAACTATAACGTTGCATAGACGTAAAAAAAACAGACAAAAGCGTCATGTTATGGTTAAACGATGACGTCTATATCTATTTGTTACACGAATGGCAATATACATGAAACTCGTACAATATTTTTTTTGTTTTGGAAAACTTCATAAAAAAATAAGTCAAAGTTTTGCTTATAATTTATCTAACGTAATGGGTAGCCTTTATTGTTGTGGAAGTTGATTAGCGGTGATTTTACTTGGGCATTTAACTTTTTCGATAAATCTATAGTGATCTTTGTTTATATTTTAATGGGCCTTCATAAATTGGTATTTTAATATTTTGTATTATAATAAAATAATATAAATTGTCATTAAAGTTTCTGCCATATTGCCATCAAATCATTGGACGACTGCTTTACGACGGTTAGATAACTATTGGTTTTATACATGTTTCATAATCGATTCATGTCGTCCACCATGACGGTTTCAATTAGAGTTCAGTTGGAAAATAAAAAACCTTTATGCAATACTACTATTTTTATTTTTCAGGGATCTTATCACGGTTATATTTTTGAACATAGAAAAACAATTGTGCAAGAGGACACAGTGATAGTTATACATGGTTAAATTTAAGTCGTTTTAATCCGCTTAAGGGGTCATTGTACTCATTAAAACGAACAAAAAATCAGTTGTTCATAACATTTATATTCACATAACTCGTCAAAACTGAACAGCTGTTTTTTTTTTCGCAATTTCAGGGTTGGTCCCATTGTATTGTATTGTATTGTATAACGGGCTGGTATCCGCAACTCCACGTCATATGCGCGTATTTTGCGTGCGGGTGGGAAAGAAATCATTCGATCCACCCCAGCTCGCCGAGGAAAGCCAGCAGCGCCTTCGTGTTGCCGACGATCTCGCGGAGAGTACCTGGGTTACCGAAGTACTTTGCCCTGTATGAAGCAATCTCAGGGCAGTGTAGGAGCACATGGGCTGCTGTCTCGTCCTCCGCCATACAGGCTCTGGACAGGGGGCTGTGTGTGATACCTAGGACAAAGGGGTGTTTGTTAAAGGAGCCGTGTCCCGTAAGGGCGGCTGTCATTGTTCGTAGTTGCTGTTTGGTTAACCTGAGCACTAGTTTGGTGAAGCGGCTATTGATGGCGGATAGTGCCTCCTTGGCTTGTCTGCACTCACCCTGATCCTGCCACAGGCAACGGTGTAAATTACCTGTGCGTTCCCTGACCAGAGTACGTATGTAACCGAAGGGGAGTGGCACTATAGGCTCGGGTCCCACCGCCGTCAAGCTAGATCCCCTTCGAGCGAGTTCATCCGCTGCGTCGTTGCCTCGAGAGTCGCTGTGTCCTTTGATCCATTGAATGGTTATATTGTTATGCTCACCAACCTGGTTTAGGCTCTGGTGGCACTCGTATATTAGTCCAGAGTTGACCGTGTGGCTGTCAAGCGCCAGCAGAACGGCCATGCTGTCTGATAGTATGCGAATTGAGTGGTCCTTTACCTCTCTGACTGCGACCGCTGCCGCCGCCAGAATGATGCCCATACATTCTGCTTGGAAAACTGTGTTGTGGACCCCCAGTGATTTGGCTATGCGGATGTTGAGGTCTTCAGAGAAGACTCCAGCACCGGTACCGCTACCTGTTTTAGATCCGTCCGTGAAGATCCGTAGCTCCGCCGGGGTCAGCCCCTCGCAGCGGTGGTCCTCATGGAGTTGGATTTTGTATTTCTTCAACTTTTACCATGGGTTGGTCACATGGTAAAAGTTGTTCGTTATTATGAGTACAATGACTCCTTAAGCGGATTAAAACTACCTACTTAAGTTTTACCATAACTGACCGGCTTTAGGGTAAACATAAAACTGATGTTTTATATAGGAGTTTTTTTTTTAACATTAGTATTTCTATCTATTGTACCTCCTGATGTAAGAAGATGAGCGAAACCACTTTGGTCTGCAGAATTCACATCGAGCTCGGTCTTTGCCAAATTAACTGTTGTAATGTGTACGGAACCACTGTCATTTTTGCCATTTTCTTCTTGGCTGGGCCTGGCATATTCCTGATGAAATTTTGGTATGTTTGCTAACTTTAAAAGTTGAACACTTTTATTTACTTTTCTTCTAAAACCACTACTTCGTTTTAATTTTTCCACTTTCCGGGATCCATAGTTAGAAATGTAGTGAAAAATGGCGGCTGAGTTATATTAAAGTTATTTTCATATCGTTTCAATAATCAAGTGACTTATGTAAGTCATATTAGAATAAAGTTTTGCCCTAAAGTTGTATAAAGATTTGATATTGGAATGATATACGAATGTTTTATAGTAGTTCATAAAACGAACACTATAAAACAGTTCATTATATATTTGTTATATAAAAGTTTTTGAAATTATAGGAAAATAGCGGTTCATGACTATTACCGGATTGAAACGTTAACTGGACTCAAATCCTTGTCGTGTGGACGTCGCAGCAGAGACGGTTTTATATCGTTATTTAAATTCATTGAGATGACGTTTATAGGACACACTTATATGATTTAAAGTACACACATCAAAAGTGTCTAGGGATCAACATATATTTTTGCAATAACTTTTCTCCTGATTGATATTAATTAAAATGTTCTTTAAGGATTCATCAAATAAAGTGTTATCGTTTGTCACAGTAACGATAAACCAAGTCACCTTTGCATTCATAAAGAAATTTGCCATTTTCATAATAAAGGGATTTTTGACATTTGAACCACTAACATTAAAGTTCGAAAAAAAGACTGAAATAACAGTTTTCTTTAAAATTTTATTGGGTAACTTAAACAATTAATAATCCGTGTTTCTACCGCGAACACTAACAACACAAGAACATCGGTTTGGCATACTCAAAATGAGTTCATCCAAATCACGCTGTGGAATGGCCGCCCATGTTCGTTGCAACAACAAAAAAAGGTCTTCTTGCGACTGGATACCCTCCATATTCGGCAGAGCTCTTCTCTGTAGCATATCCCATGCATGCTCAATCGGGTTCAAGTCTGGCGACTGAGCAGGCCAGGGCAGGACATTGATGTTAGCTGCGGCGAGAGTCTGTCTTACAACTCTTGCGGTGTGCGGTCGTGCATTATCATGCATTAACTGAAATAAGGGACCGATTTGCACTTGTAGAGGAACGATGACGTCTGATACAATCGTCTCAGCATAAATTTGAGCGTTGAGGTTGCCTCTGATCCAAATCAACTCAGTTCTTCCGCCGATCCAAATACCCGCCCATATCATGATGGTTCCACCATTATAAGGATGGACTTCCTGGCAGGATTTTAATCGCTGTTGGCGTCCAGGGGTTCTCCAGTGTCGTATACGTCTTGTATCCGGTCTCATACCAAAACGAGACTCATCAGAAAAGCACACGAAACGCCATTGTTCTTCTGCCCAATTTCTGTGTTCAAGAGCCCATTGATATCGAATCCTACGATTGTGCATTGCTATAGGTGGTACCCGTAGCGGTCTTCGGGAATGAAGGTTCACTTCATGCAAGCGGTTTCTGACTGTTTGGTCGCTAATTAAGTTCCCTGAAGAGTGATGAAGCCTCACGGCTAACATCATGGCGGTTATTGTTGGAGCTCTTCGAGTTAAGATTTGAATTTATCGGTCTTGTCTCCGTGTGGTGCAGCGATACCGTCCTCCATGGCGCTCAGCCACGGTACCAGTGCTTCGGTAACGTGTCCAAAGTCGACTGATAACACTCTGACTTGTATTCAGAGCTAAAGCCACAGTACGTTGCCGGGAACCAGCTTCTATCATTCCCACGGCTCTGAGCATTTCTTCCCTGCTTAAATGACGTCGCCGCTCCATAATAACGTTGGTTTTAATCAGTAGTAGGGAAACAGTAGCACTAATAATGTCTTCAATGCGTTGTATGTTTTTATAGGGAAAATATTGACAGCTGATTTTCATCTTTTACTCGAATTTGATTTACAGTTCCTGATTCAAATTATGAAATGCACCAAAAAGGATCCATATAAATTTATAAAATCATAAATTTATTACAAAGCCACATCTCAATCTCAAGAAATCCGCATAAAAATGCTTGATCCCTAGACACTTTTGATGTGTGTATATACAGCGTGAAATTCTAATGGTTGTCTTTCCGAAGCGAAATGAGTTTGTATCGGTAATACAATCGATTAATATTTATAACAAAAATTAGACTCAACAAATGGCAGATTTACAATTGTGATAAACAAAACTCGAAAGTGACTTGAACCAACAGTAAGGCATCGCGCGATATGATACGCGGAACGCGGGCGGCCGCCTGGTTGGCTCGATCGACCGCGCGGGTCGTTGCACTTTTAAATCAGCTGATCATACTTTGAGTCCTGATCCTGACTTAATAAAACACAAAACCCAATAAGTTATTCCAATTTTCCCTTCATACTTTTACGGATTTAGGACCGTCATAAATAATTATCTTTTGAAAAGTCTGATTTAGATAATTAAGTATTTGAGGCGTATTAAAAAAATGGAATCAACTTATTTACAATGATTTTGATTACCTAACCCACTTTTAAATGTTTATTTACGGGGTACGAGTGAGTACTTACATTTCCCAATCCAGTAGCAATTAAATAGTACTGCCTCTGAACGACAGAGGGCGTTTATTATAAACACCTCAAATATTCTTGAAAAATAAATTCTAAATACAGGGATTATATTATGAAAACGATATGATTCATAAAAAACTTGGCGAGAAATAAGCGCTTCGCACTAAAAAATACATTGTTAAATTCCGACATCCACGCGAACGAAGTCGCGGGCACAGCTAGTAAAAAATAATAATGGCGTCCTAATATCTGATATTCACTGATTCACTGCAATCTGGTGTTCTTCAGAAATAGTAAATTTTTTAAACTATGTATGTATATATAAACTATATATGTATGTATTTCAGTTTTTTTTCTGGCGTTCCTGATTTTAACTGTGGTAGCTCTTGCTAACCCTGCGCGACACTTTGAAGTGTATCTTGGGCAGTGGAGCATAAGCGGGCCAGGCCGTGCTTTCCGAATGATTCCTATGTTTGACGGTAAGACAAGATAAATCTACAAATTTTGCCGTTTTTATCCTGTTGAACACACAAAATACACAACAGAGAATTTAGAGAACTTCTACCAATATTTTGCGTTATACCTACAGGTATTGGTATAGCTATGTGCATTAATGCAATAGTGCGCGCCATATCCTGCTGTACCATGGCTTCCTTAGCTTCAATGTACGTGTACCATTCTGTGTCCGATTTAGAGCTACCTTTCAAGTACTGTCGGTGAGCACATTTCCATTTCAAGCTGTATCGATCAAAGTTAAAGATTTCTTGATTGAAATTAGAGATTTGTAAAACAGCCAATTTCGAAATAATTATTTCACTGTAATCGATTTCTTAGCAGATTAAAATTGCACTTCAGAGTAAAGTTAGTTACTTTAGTGTAAACTTCAATATGTTTATTAGGTATCTTTATGAGCAATAACTGGGTGCAATAAAATTAGACTCCAAAGGATAGTTTATAGATAGTGTACCATCGCGCATACAAGGAATACCACACGTGTCTGCGCGATGACAGTACCTTTATTTCGGGACTAACAAGATCGGTCAATACTTGCAAACAAATATTAAAAAAAAAATGGTATATTTTAGTTGAACGGTAAATACATAATATTATTTTAATTCTAGGAATTTTGATTCAGAAACATATAATCCGTTGAAATCAGATATCTCAACTTTAACAAGACGGGTAAGTGTTTATAAATGAGTTTACCTTAACTTCTTCCTTTACCTTCTTTTTACCTTTTATTGGGACAAACCCACCACAGTATTCCCAAACCAGTGCAACTCCTGAGCCAGAATCAACAGTGGCAACCACCAGAAAAGCGCCAAGAAAATGATGCTCGACGTGTCTCGGAGAATGAATTTACCTGTCTTGGATCAACGAAATTAACCAGAAAATAATAGTGGAGGAGTAGGAAAAATATGTTTCCACTTCCCTCCATGCAAGCAGGAGACAGAACAAAACAAGGCCATTGGACACAAAGGGGTTCTTTTTACACGACTGCGCGACACAAGGGAGGGTAATGTGTTTATCAGTCTATGTATGTATGTTTGTTTCTATGTGGCGTTCTAGAGACCAAATGCGTAGGCCGATTTTGATAATTATTCTTACGTCAATCGATTCGTCTTAACCTTGCGAGTGTCACTAAAGGCATGACAGTAATCAAAATTACTTACGGGACTTATCTCATGACCGTGACCCCGGAACGTAAAGGGCTATTGAAAGACACCGTGGATTTTAGTCGGTACGAGTCTGACAGTCCCTCCCGCCCTGCCCTGGGTGGGAGGACTAATTTGATGATTTTACCACGATAAAAAAAAACGATTTTGCGTGAAATTGCACTTGCCGGTGCGTGGCCATCTGTTCTTTGTGCTATGTAGCATGACCATTAGATTAGGCGACATCTATCACTTTTAGTGTATAATAATTAACTGTGCTTTGCCATCTACATATAAGACGGTAGGAAGGTGGCAGGAAACTATATCATGATATTTTAAGGCTGTATTTTATGTTGTAGTTTGGATCCGCAGAAGTAAGAGATGTTATTGAAAATTATAGCAAGACTGTCGGGATAAACTTGAAATATACATTTGGTTGGAATAACTCTTCTGATACCAGGTAAAGCTGAAGGTACCTACATCGAGCGATCTAAGGGGGGTAGCCGTATAAATGCCCAGAACGGCAAATTAATGAGAGGTGGTAACACTGAGGGAGTCCTCGTCAGGTACTTAGTTGCACGGCGTGCTCCATTTTCTGTCTAAAATAGAAAAATCTTGCAATTGCGGCGGTCAAAACCCCTCTTTGAGAAGTGGCTATAGAGGCGCAAGGATATTTTCACCTACCCCCTGACGCAAGTCCTCATCAGACACTGCTGATTCGGAATGTGCGTGTCAGTTTCGGCGGGAGCATACGCCCGGTGTCACCACTCGGAGACACGTTAAAGTATTCGGTGGTGCGTCGCTTGAGCCGAACACCGCCGAGTCAATATGCATAACTGCAGGGAGAAAAAAGAAAGTTTCTCCAAGGTTCAGTTTTTTACATATTCTTCGGCGAATAACTCCGAAACCTGACGATATATAACTTTTTCACCTCACACGCTCGGAAAGATTCTATTTCTCATTCAAAATCTGAGCGCAAAGCTCTATTTTGTGCTCTAGAGCACAAAGTGTTGTTTAAAATTCGAACACGTCTTGTATTCAATTGTTTTCTACACTGCCAGGCGAGCCGCCCCCTGTATAGGTCAATGCCCCCACTACATTTCCTCGCTGTGTGAGGTGAAAAGTTGTGTGTTGCACTCGGCAGCAAAGTTTTTCTGCGTCTCGTACCTTTGAAAACTTCGCATCGCTCAGGATTCTATATTTGAACCGCTCGTTTCTCTCGCGGTTCAATCTTAGAATCCTTCGCTCGCTCAGTTTTCAATTTAAGTACTCGCGCCAAAAATCAACTTTGCAGCCTTGCATAACAAATAACTATTGCTGTGCACCGCGATTCTGATAAAAAATCTAAATGGCGGGCGACCGTTAGGACAAAAACCCTTCAAACCCCCATATTGATGCTTTAAGAGGCCAGTGGAGGAAGCTCGCAATTGCAATTCGAGGCGAGCACAAAAATCGGACGAAACATTGCTATCTCTGTCTGACTTTTCGCGGCGCAGCGCGCAGCTGTGTGTGTGCGTGTGTGTGTTTGTAATGAATCATTCATATTGACAGAAAACCATTTCATTGTACTAATTTTGTTCAACATTTGCTTTATTTTTGTTAACTAATTTGGGGAATCGTTAGTGAACGCACAAACCAACAATGCGTTTTTTGGAAATAACTCTACAATGGCTACATTAGAAGATTTTAGGACATTATCTAAAATCTAATAAAATAAACGTCGAGTAGGTATAACGTAGGTATTTATCTTGAGATTTATCTGTTGTAATCTAACTACTAGTAGGAATGAAAAAATATATATTTGGATAGTCCATATTGAGGAATGCTTTAGGCTATGTAACATCACGCTATCACCAATAAGAGCAGAGCAGCAATGAGAATTTTTTCAAAAACGGGAACATAATTGTATTCCTTTTCAAAAGCTTCCGTTGCGTAAACCGTTAGAGTTACGTAAAAATTATGTACTTACTACGGAATTATTCCTGATATAGATGAAAAGTTCTAAAATAAAGTCCGCGTGACCATAAGGTTAGTTGATTTTCAGTCGTTGTTGACATTTGTGAACCGCTATTTGATTATCACTGTTAGCGAACCAGCTAGTCTGGTGAGTAAGCTGCTTGCCTCTCGTGCAATGGGTTTCAAGATCAAATCTTGGAAATTTGTTTCTTACTTTTTGTGATTTTTTATTTTGTTTTTATTATATCCTGTGAGAGTTTTCAATAATTCAAAATAATTTTATGCATAGGTACTTTTATTTCAATACTAGCTTCTGCCAGCGACTTCGTACGCGGATCCTGTTGCTTATGCAAGCGACAATGGGGTCGTCAAAATCGAAGATCTGAAACGTCTGATGTCGAATTCTTAGAGCCTGGGGACGGGAAAACAACGGGACGCGCATGAAGATTCCAGACGTTCCAGATCATTCAGTTTTGTAAGTCAACAGGAAATGCCCATCAGACTAAACAACTCTTGCTAAGATGTTATTCATATACCTATATCTTATAGTGTAGCTGGGCTCTTGGAATTCCACATCAGTTGTTCCAGATCTCAATTTTCATACGTCAGCAGAGAGTGCTCATCAGGCTGAACAACTCTTGCTAAGACGTCATTACTGTATATGTAATAGTGTCGCTGGACTCTTGGAGTTCCAGATCAGGTGTTCCATATCTTCAAATTTATTTCCTCAGCAGAAAATGCTCATCACGCGGAACAATTTTTGCTGAAGCGCTATTTGTGTATCTCTTATAGTTAAGCTGATCTATTGCAGTTCTGCATCAGGTGTTCAAGTTTCCAAGATAAATTATAGCCTATATGTTGCCCATACTTAATAGGTATACAACAAAAAAAAAAAAAAACAATCAAATCCGTCCAGTAGTTCCGAAGATTAGCGTGTATGGAGTAACTTCTCCCGTTTTCCTAACATTTCCCTTCACTGCTCTGCTCCAATTGGTTGTAGCGTGATGAAAAGTATACTATAACCAGCGCAGGAGTATGAAAAATAATTGTACCAAGTTTCGTCAAAATCCGTCGAGTAGTTTTTGTTTCTATAACGGTTATACAGACAGACAGACAGACAGACAGACAATAATTTTATTAATTGCATTTTTGCCATCAGTATCGATCCCTAATCACCCCCTGATAGTTATTTTGGAAATATATTTCATGTACAGAATTTACCTCTCTACAGATTTATTATAAGTATAGATAATTTGCAATTTTATTTTTTTCTAAAATTTTCAGTAGTTTTCTAGGATAATTCTGCACTGATTTAAATTGTAGGTACCTAGGTAAGTTGGATATTAGATATTATTATTATTACTGCGATTTTTGCATAAGCTTAAGCAAACAACTGAAACTTACTGACTAAAATCCACGGTGTCCTTTAATAGCCTTTTACCTTCCGGGGTCACGGTGATGAGATAAGTCCCGCGACCAAATACCTACAGAAAACCTACCTTGAATTCTACGTACCTACCTATTTGATCGTACAGGCCGTACAGCGTAGGTACCTGTATTTACTTGTTTATTACGAAGTAAAAGCCAATGAATGACCAAAAATGTATGGAAACTGGTGGCTTTTTTAACTGACTTAAAAAAAAGTAAAGTAGGGTCTCAGTTCGACCTGTATTATGTATGTTTGTTTGTACAATTACGAGTATGTATGACTATGTATGTTTGTTTGTTCGCGATTATCTCACATTTGGCTGAAGCGATTTTGATGTGGTTTTCAGAAAAGTAATAAGAAAAATATTAGAAAAACAAAATTATGCATTAAAATTATGTTTAAGTATTTAAACTCTCACGCGGTGAGAGTTATAGCATAAGAACACTTTTCTGAAAACCACATCAAAATCGCATCAGCTAAATGTGAGATAATCGCGAACAAACAAACATACATAGACATACTCGTAATTGTACAAACAAACATACATAATACAGGTCGAACTGAGAACCTACTTTACTTTTTTTTAAGTCAGTTAAAAAAGCCACCAGTTTCCATACATTTTTGGTCATTCATTGGCTTTTACTTCGTAATAAACAAGTAAATACAGGTACCTACGCTGTACGGCCTGTACGATCAAATAGGTAGGTACGTAGAATTCAAGGTAGGTTTTTTGTATTTGGTCGCGGGACTTATCTCATCACCGTGACCCCGGAAGGTAAAGGGCTATTAAAGGACACCGTGGATTTTAGTCAGTAAGTTTCAGTTGTTTGCATAAGCATAAGCAAAAATCGCAGTAATAATAATAATATCCAATATCCAACTTACCTAGGTACCTACAATTTAAATCAGTGCAGAATTATCCTAGAAAACTACTGAAAATTTTTAGAAAAAAATAAAATTGCAAATTATATTGAAATAAAAGTATGCATAAAATTATTTTGAATTATTGAAAACTCTCACAGGATTTAATAAAAACAAAATAAAGAATCACAAAAAGTGAGAAACAAATTACCAAGATTTGATCCTGAACCCCATTGCACGAACGGCAAGCAGCTTACTCACCAGACTAGCTGGTTCGCTAACAGTGATAATCAAATAGCGGTTCTTAAACAAATGTCAACAATGACTGAAAATCATATAACATTGCTAATCCCCCAAAGGGAATAGCGTAATTATAGATACCCTATTAATTGAAGCGCAGTAAGGAATATTTAAGGAAAAATTGAATAAATAATATCCAACTCAAAACATATATAAAAAAAAAAAACTACAAAATTCAAAATTGCTTATCTCCCAGGGACAATAGCGTAATAATACATAGCATATTAACAGAAGCATATTATTAGGAACATTAGAGGAAAATTTGATCGACAACTTTACAGTAGTTTCGGAGATAGATCAAAACAGGAAAACATTACAAAAATCGAAAAAAAAAAGACGTGTGGCACTCGGGGACTGCCGCGGTAAAGCTATTGCATAGCATTTTGTATCAACTTATGCAATTATAATTTTATTTATTTATTTTATTCATGCAGTATTGCTTTTTCTTTGATATTAATTCAAGTTATAGTATGTACCATTTAACATGGCAATAGAGGTCATTCACTCCCTCCTACCAAGTTTTTCATCACTAAGCGATAATGACACTTATTGTTACCTAAAACTACTAATAAGCGATAGTTGCTTCTATCGCTACAGTATCGTGGTACCAGCCTGCTTGACATACAGAGGTTGTGAATCTTGTGTTGCTCTAATTCAAAATTATTATTTTTTATTTCTAGAAATCAAATTGTGTGCTTATAAATTTACGCGTGTCGTAAAAAATGTTCCACTGTGTGTGACGGATTTAATGGATGTAGTGATAGGTAACGGCCCTTTTCCCGTCATATGTATTTTCGTCCGCGCGCGGATGATAGTACATTTTCAAAGTCGATTGTATGTTTGTTCACGATTATCTCGCGTTTGTCTGAACCGATTTTCATGCGGTTTACGGAAAAATGTTTATTACAGTCTAGGGAAGGTTTTAATATACAATAATAATGGATGTCTTGTGACGTTGCCCGCATAGATCCGTTTTTGATGCTCGCTTGGATATAAATTTCTAAAGTTGCCGATTATACGAAGATTTTTGTTGAATGTCTGAACTAAAAAGGGTAAAATAATTTTTTTTTTAAAAAGTACCGACTTCAAAAACAAATACAAAAAAGTGTAAAATAACTTTTCTTTCGGAAGTCGGTGGCAATAGTCAATGACATAAAAAAAAGCCACCGACTTCCGAAAGAAAAGTTATTTTACACTTTTTTGTATTTGTCTTTGAAGTCGGTACTTTAAAAAAAAAAGTTTTATTAATACTAAGGGTATAACGGCGGTCTTATCGCTAATAGCGATATCTTCCAGACAATTATGATGGACTTGAAGAATCTTAAAAAAAAATGAGGGTAGACAGTGGTGCACATCAAATAATAGATAACCGATAATATAAATACAATACACACAAACATTAATAATAAAATAAAATACACATACATACATAAATATAAAAAATTATGTATTATTAGAGAGAAAGGAAATGATTTAAGACTAAGCTTTTAAAAGAAACCAGTGACTTGGCTTGTCTTACTGATACAAGCAATGCATTCCACAAACGACACCCTGGACTGTGAAAGAATCATCATAAAAAAATGTGGAATGCGCGGCATCAAATCAATCAATCAAATGTATATAGGTAATTACGTATATACAACCTGTAACGTTAATAGCGCAAAACCTCTCGTGGAGTAACTCAGCTCGGTGCTGATATATGCGTCATGTTCGTGAACGGGCGCTGTCAGTTGGGACTGGTCATCCCTTAGCTGCCATGGTCTATTTTAATTATTTATAACTTTATTTTCGAATTGTCTTGTTTATATTTTCTATGGACACTAATAACTTGCCACATCGTTCTCACATAATGTACCATCTGATGATGAATGATGTAACAAAAGATCTGTAATAATTTTGGCGATTGAAAAAGAGTGTCCATGGAGTTTCTTGCTCATTCTTCTCCATAGAGATCTACTCCTTGGAATGAGCACCTACGGTACTTTCACAGTTTTTATGTCTTGTGACTGGGACTGTAGCACCATAACTTTTTAATGTTTAATTACATTTTTATTTGTCTATGACAATTCATAAGTGCCTGTAACTGGCCTACTTGAAATAAATGCTTTGATTTTGATTTTGATTTCAGCCCATGTTACTTATCAATGTTTGTTCAAAAACTTTCGGAAGAAAATAAATAAAAAAAATGGTTTTTCATACTGATGGGCTCGATCATTTTCTCATTTTGAATGAAAATTCTTTTTTTTATTTTTTTTTTTCCAAAAGTTTATTAATTGCCGATTTATTAAAATCATCAACTTTTTGGAGAACGTTTGGTCTACTCCTTTTACCTTCAGGTTGCGTTATTTTATGAGTATTTCTGTATTCACGTAATACCCGATATATCGATCTCTCACTCACCCCACATATTTCTGACAAGATCATGGATAGTTAAATATTTATCCTCGGGCTTTGTGTTTTGGACATATTTAAAAATATTAATAATCATAAGACGTTCTCCGCTGGTGAGAATCATCTTCTGTCTTTTTGCTGGCGGCGATGTGAACGGTATCGATTCCGAACCTTCTTGAGGTTGGAATATGTTTGGACGACGACGGCGTTTACTGGTTTCACCAGTAGATGTTCCAGCTTCTGGTTACATGCTTCTTTACAAGCAAAAAATGAAGTAACAATAACAACACAGAACACAAAAACGAAACTGTAACAAACTCAAAAACGATAACATTAAAAGCAAAGAAATTATAGCACAGACCCAAAGAGATTTCAAAGAACCTATAGAGCGGGCATTGGGAAAATTGTCATACAAAATTATTGATGCCGTGTGTCAGTAGCACAATCTAGCGTTGCATAGCAACGCGACTACTATACCGAGCGACTTTTTACCTAGTGGTAAAAAGTTTTGGATCACAACTTTCTTCGTGATGTCCCGTCTATTGCTCGTATTTAGTTTAATGTCTTTGCACAGACCGAACGCAAGCGAACTTCCACACGGAATGTCAAATCTAAATAGCGGCTGCTGCCGGGGGTGCTGCACCCCTGACGCGATGACCTCGTAAAACAAAAACGACATAAGATCAAAATTAGCATTTTCTGTGATGAAATAGTTTTTGTAATTTATTTTAGGAAAAATAAGGTGTTTTTACCATCCTGATTTCAAAAGAATATTAATACACTTATATCCATACAATATGCACTAACTTTATATTTACTCAGTATTGTATTATACGTTAATGCAAAATTATATGATGCATAATAATATATTTACTTTTTTTAAATTGTCTCAGTGTGATAAACTTGTGTAAAAACGAAAATACAATATTTAAAAAGAAAAATTTCGTAGGGTACGTTTGCTAGATTTTCTATTATTTTGGGTTGTGCATTGTGTTGTTTTTGTGGTAATTTTTTATGTATTATGAGACTCAAGCGATGTCAGTTTTGCGACTGTTTGCGACAGATTTGTACGGGTGAAGAGGAAGTATCGCTAATATTGAGATTTCGGGATGAAAGTCGGAGCAATGACCGCTATTGCCGTGTTAAATGGCACATACTATACACTTTTTGAGCGTGGTGACCGATAAGAAAACAAATTTTTCTATTATTAAATAAATAAAAAAAGTTAAAATATTGATATGTTCTATTAACAATTTTTTGACAAAAAGATTCGTTTGTGAAATATTAAGCTTTAAAGTGCTAATTTTTGCTCGAGTGTCCCCCCCTCTACCATCTAAACGGTTATGTTTGGGGGTGTATATAAAAAAAATAAAAAAACGTGAGAGGTGTCAAGGGACACCCGGATGGAACGAAGACCTCGATAAATTTATGCAGCTGCCATCTTAGATTTACATTTTGACTGCGACATCGGTTTCAACACCCTCGAAAACCATGAAAACGACACCCATGACGAAAACCTCGATATTTTTTGCAGCCGCCATCTTGGATTTACATTTTGACTGCACCCTCGGTTTCAACATCCTCGAAAACCATGAAAACGACACCCATGACGAAAACCTCGATATTTTTTGCAGCCGCCATCTTGGATTTACATTTTGACAGCACCATCGGTTTCAACACCCTCGAAAACCATGAAAACGACACCCATGACGAAAACCTCGATATTTTTTGCAGCCGCCATCTTGGATTTACATTTTGACTGCACAATCGGTTTAAACTTCCTCGAAAACCATGAAAACGACACCCATGACGAAAACCTCGATATTTTTTGCAGCCGCCATCTTGGATTTACATTTTGACTGCACCATCGGTTTCAACACCCTCGAAAACCATGAAAACGACACCCATGACGAAAACCTCGATATTTTTTGCAGCCGCCATCTTGGATTTACATTTTGACTGCACAATCGGTTTCAACTTCCTCGAAAACCATGAAAACGACACCCATGACGAAAACCTCGAACACTCCACTCCACTCCCCTCCCCTCCCCTCCCCTATATATTTTGTATTGTGTATATAAACCTTATATTCAATCACACCTCCTTGCCCGTCGGAGTGGGGAGCGTGAGGTTTTTTCGTTACGGAATTTCTAGATTCGGTCCCCGCGCTCAAGGCCCGCGATAGAAGCTATGCAATAGCTTAAAAGTTGATCTGTCATCAGAATTCAGAATCGATCCCGTATTTCGAAAAAAATACAAAAAGAAAAAAATATTCAATGTACAGGAATGACAGCTCTACGATTTTATTACAATGTTGTGAAAAGACAATTTCGCAAACAATAACGCACGCGTAGCACAGTCAAATACATAACTATGTAACATTGAAAACCCAAGACACCCAAGACCAGCGAGCGCCACGATTCTACGACACAACCTTACGAAAGTGTGAGTTTCTGCGATCACCAACTACAAGCGTACACGCACACAAACACAATTATGATTGATGCGACAGAGCGTCTGTCGTTCAAGATTTGCGATAAATTTGTTTGTGTTCCGTAATACCAAAAATTATGAATGAAAAGTTGATGTTTTTCCATTTAAGTTTTGATAATCTACAACTAGACAATATAAGCTATGTTCCTATTAAAATAATATTAGGAACATTAATGTTTTTAATACAGAATAATTAAGCTGAAAACATGCTGTTAGCGGTGTTAAAATGTACGAAATGCAATTCGCTCGCATTTCGTAAATAGTAATTTTTTTGTTTTTAAAGTTTAATAGGAACCTAGATAAATACCGTCTGTATCCGAATAACATAACTTTAAGTCGGTAAAATGTTCGTATCGCGAATGATTTTGGTATTACGTTTGTATGGAGAAATTTTTGTCCCCCACACCCTTAAGTATTAATATTGTGTTTATGGAAACGGTTTTAATTTAAGTATTGTTATTGCAGCAGACGGGCGAGATTCGAATTTCCTTCTCAAGTACAAGTGTGCAATGAAAGTTATGCCGCAAAATATCCTCCTATGTTCAACACTCCTGCATATAACTTTTTCTAGTACGTTACAATATTTTGGGATACTGTCAATTATTAATTAAAGTTTGATGAATAAGGAAGTTTATTCATCAAACTTTAATTAATAATTTGCTGTTGTAGCACCGTTTGATTTACGAGTAGTTGTACTTTACTGCATAATTTGTTTGCGAAAGCGAAGGCGAGGCGAAGTGTTATTCTTCAATAAAAATAGTAAAATCATCAAATGAGTCCTTTCATCCAGGGCGGGACGGGATCTGCTGTCAGTCTTATACTGACTAAAATCTACGGTGATCCTTCAACAGCCCTTTCGTTCCAGGGTCACGGTTACCTGATGAGACAGCCCCAACACCCCGGCATGCTTCGGCCCACTAAGAGCCTCCCCGTCATTTTGCTGACAGCTCTTAGAGGCGCGCGTGGAACACAACGCGCCGTCGATTCGGGCATGGTCCATGATCGGACGACGAGTCACCCATTACTCGCCATCTGCATCCGCATGTCCAGGCGTGATGATATATAGTTGAACTCGTTACCTTTTGTTTGCAGTGTGGAACTGGCGAAGTACCGCGATATAAAGGACATTTTGGGTGAATTTAACTTACCACTTGCGGTGACCATCATTGTGACTTGGTGTATCATATGGAGTTTTATGATTATGGAAAAAATAAAATATAGTCGAGTAGGTATAAAAATTAGATACGTTCACGATCTTTGAATATTTAAATTCAGAGTCTTACTGTTGTGAACATCACCATCTCTCGTGAATCATGATAAAATTGTTCCATTGTTTCAGCTTATATATAACAATATATCGCCTTATTTTGTACTAATACCCTGGGTGTGGAGTACAGTGCTGTTCGCTCATTGTGCTTCCAACCTGAGTATGTCTCAAACTTTAAATCGCCTCTTCAGAGTCGATAGTGGTCGGCAAATATATACGGTAAGGATGGCTACTCATAATGTCTGAATTTATTATTGTAAATAATTTTATTTCTTATCACAAAATCTCTAATTGGTTTATTATAATTTATAGACTCTGGCAGATGCCTTCGAACTGGCACTTTATATACATTCTCTAAGTGTCGGAACAGAGCTGATATATGGCAAAGCATTACATAATTATGGTATGTACATAACAATAGAAGGTTTACGTAGACGGCATGGTTGGCGCAGTGGCCGGTTGATCGACTGCTGCTGCTGCGCAACGTATGTCGCGGGTTCGATCCCCGCACTTTACAAATATTTGGATGTTTGTGTAGGTAAGTTTCTATGTTTGTAAACGCACACGATACAGGACGGGGCAATTCTTACTTTAATAAGGATGATAAAATATTCCTTCCAAACTTTCGTATTTATGACGTAGTAAGGATTAGTTAGGTGATATATTATTATTATTAGCCTGAATTGTCCCACTGCTGGGCAAAGGCCTCCCTCCATTCCTTCCAATGATCGCGACTTTGCGCCACCTCTTTCCAATTCCCAAGGAAGACATCCAGCTCGTCCCGCCATCTCCTTCGAGGTCTACCGCGGCCCCGCGTCGCTGTTTCAGGGCACCAGTCTTGAGCTTTGCGTGCCCACATCTATAGTATATAATCTAACTATATATCCACATATATAGTTAGATTAATAAGATAATATTTTTAGCACTTTGTTTTTGTATTTCTAGCGCTTGGTCACATAGACCCGCGCCTAGGCAGTGAGAACGTGTGGCACTCGGGCATCGTGCTGATGGTGGCCGGCGTGCACGCGTGCGGCGCGGCTATGTGCGCGCTCGTCGACTACAAACACTTCAACCCACTACATCAATACCAACACATGAAAGAAAGTATGTCTTCACACATTTTATGACCCTCAAATGACTAGTAAAAACAACTAATGATACAATCTCTTTGCAACAGGTACATTGTGGATAATGCCTATGTACTCAAATTGTACATCTATGGGTAACTACTCCCATTTTGTGTGAGTTTTTCTTTTATTTTCTATTAATTTTATTCGTTGCGTTTCGATAGTTTATATTATTTCCGACCAGTATGTAGCCACTAGTAGTACGGCTGTACTGTTGGATACCATTTAAATTTTGGAAGGAGTAGGTGGTGCAATCCCCTTCGCTGTGCCGCGGGTTCGATCCCCGCACGGAACAAATATTTGTATGACCTACAAATAATTGTTCCGGGTCTGGGTGTTAGTGCATGTGTGCTTTCTATGTTTGTAAACGCACCCACGACACAGCAGAAATAACCCAGTGTGGGGCAAGGTTTAAAAAAAATACTTGAAGCCCAGTGAAAGGTTTACCCAACGACGATATAATACTAGACTCCTAATAACAGGCGACCGATGTCTGCCAACACATTAGGCAAAAAAGTCTTATATCCGTCTCATTTCGACCAATCCTGTGAGCCGTAAACATACGTTGAGACAGAACAGACCTTGAGTTAGCCAATCACAACGCAGTACCCCGCCCCCCTCGCTTACGTAGTACCTCAGCGAGTTGGCAGAATAGTTTTGTTCGTTAGATCGTGCAATGCGTAGTCTAGTATTATATCGTCGTTGGGTTTACCTCATCCAACGACTATATATTACCTCATCACTATGGCCTCTCAAGTATTAGGTTTTGACTGGAACCAGGGTTACAAAAATAATAATAATAAACAAGTTGAATAACAGTTCGTGCGTAGATAGATGTTGAGTTCATAACGGCTATGGCGTATAGGTTGACTCAAATCGTGCCTCATTGTATCTAACAATTTTAATTAATTCTAGGACGACTCTTATATTTGGTGGTTTGGTGTTTTCTTATATGGTCGTGGCGTATGCAAATTTAAAAACTGCATTGCATACAATATTCGAATACAAAGTCAAATTAGTGTAAGTAAGTAGATAATCGTATCTTTACGTAAGTTTATTGGTTAAGTTAAATCAAGGAATCTGGATGAACAACACAAAAACTACCCCTCTACTTTTCATTTATTTCTTTCCTTCTTTTACCGGAAACACAAGTTTGAATAAACTGTCCACACAGTCGTCTTTCGTAGGATGCATGTAACCTATAAATGAAGATAGGCGTATTTTGCATATTTGTTATGTCCACGCTGCTTCATGCAATAGTCAGTCACTGAGTCACGCTACAAAAGGTACCAGTTTTCTTTCAACTAGCATCGAGAAAGGATGTCTGGCAACGCTGGTGACATGTTGCCGCGCGCGCGCGCGCCGCATGACGAACGCAACACGAGCGGCTGACGTCACGTTGCCGCTTCGTGGACACAGATTCATTGTTTCTACGCAAAATGCAAGCATTCGTCTTGCAATCGTCAATTGACGAAAGCGTGCGTATGACATGCGGTTACGTGGACAATTGGCCTATACCTAGGTTGCGTCATATGCTGCTGTACTGTAATATAACTCCATAATAAATAAACTTCTGCCGCCTTACCACAAAATGATAAACATCTGTTGAACGCTTGTCTAGAAAAGTAGTGAACCACACTGTAAAACGACCCTTAAATCTTAGTGAAAATGTCGTTTTGATGTTGACAGTTTTTTTTAGACAACTGTAGTAATTAATAAGACGGTTAATGTTCCAGATTCAGAGAAGCATTCATCGTTGCTGCTCTGATTCTATCTTGCATGGCACTTAATATGGTGTATGCGACGAATGTAAGTGATCTCCATAAATACCAAGGTCAAGCAATTCTACTATGAGATATGTAGGTACCGGAGGTATGATGGGCTGGTCAAGTCTGCAGACGGACAGACGATCGATAGAGCAGACATTTGTGGTATAGTGGAGACCTCGTATGGGCACATAGTAGTATGGGCAAACGTAGCGTGGGACGCCATGCGGTACAATGCATACAAGGTACTTAGGCGATTTGAAAAGTTCTCGGCCTAACCTAGATTTGAGGGGAAGAAGTAAATAAATTTAAATTCATTCGATAGCTTGATTATTCATTAGAACGTATGTCAAGTTTCATTGTAACAGGTTGCGTGTTTTTTTTTACGATTTTTTATTTGAGGAAATCTGCAGTGTATGCCAGGTACCCGAAAAAATCCTAAGCCGTGACTAATATAAGTTTTGTCAAAACTAAAATAATGTTATTTCGAATCAATTAACGAATAAATAACAATTCAGGATCAGTCAGGATCTGCCCTTCAGATTCCATGGTAAAAAAGTGGACTGCTTTATTCAAAAAGGCAGAGAGAGCATCAAAGATGACTCGAGGAGCCGAGGGACTTGGATTTCCTTTACACCAGAAATCATCGAAAAAATTGTTTTATAAGACCGAATATTGAAAGCATGTGAATTAAGTGACACTTTAGGGATGCAAACTAAGTGAATGAAACAATCATGTCTTTACCAAAGAACAAGGAATGAAAAACGAGCTGGCAAAACCGAACCAAGAGGTGATAGCAGAGACTGACTACATTTTGGAAGAGTATGAGGAATCGGTCTTTATGAGGTAAAAACCGGCCAAGTGCGTGTCGGGCCACGCACAGTGTAGGGTTCCGTAGTTGCCCATCAAAAAACTAATTAAACTGATTCGCTGAATTTAATTTTAAAAAGAAGAATTTTCAAAATCGGTCCAGGAGTCTTTGAGAAATCAGGAAAATTACATAAGAAAAAAGATTACGACGAATTTAGAACCTCCTCCTTTTTTTTGAATTTAGTTAAAAATAGTTGACATAAAAAACCTACCTATCCCCAAAACATACCCACCTATTATAGCTGTAAAAATAAAGTTGACAAACTTACATTTGCAGTTGATGAACATGTTCTCCGATACATTTTGTTTAGGACATTATGTTATCCAAGTACGTTTTATAAGTTGGTCGACTATTACTCGTAAACTTGTAAAGCCTACTTAGTCGTGATAATTTTCTTTTAAACTTCGTTATATATGCTACTATTGTGAATTTTTTCACACCCCCAAACATAACCGTTTAGCTGGTAGAGGGGGGGGACACTCGAATCGAGCAAAATTTAGCACTTTAAAGCTTAATATTTCACAAACGAATTTTTTTATCAAAAAACTGTTAGTGGAAACTATCATTATTTTTTAAAGGCCTATTTAATGATACCCCACACTAAGGGGTACGCGAGAAAAAAAAATCCTCACTTTACGTGTAAGTACTGGAGGTACCCTTAAAAAAAATATTTTACGAGATTTTATTTTACCACTTTTTTGGCACAACAAATCCGTATATTTACACCAAATTACAGCTCTCTAGTACTGTGCGTCTCTGAGCTAAACTGCGGACAGACGGACGGACGGACGGACGGACGGACGGACGGACATGGCGAAACTATAAGGGTTCCTTGTTGACTACGGAACCCTAAAAATTAGTGGAACATCATAAGTTTAATAAGTGTAGAAATAGCAAAAAAAATATATTAAATTTTTTTTTTTTTCTATGTCGGGCCGAGAACTTTTCAAACCGCCCTCGTAGTAGCTGGTAGTTGCTCAGGACCGGGATAGAGTTCTTTGTGGGAAGCTTACGTCCAGCAGTGAACGGCAATTGGCTGAAGAAAGAGGTGCCTACATTGCCTACAGGGGTCGGGTGTGTGTAACTTATCTTGTAACAGGGGTGTGGGTATGGGATTCCCTGAGCACTTTAAGACTGTGGGATCATGATCGGCACTAGCGCATCACCTCGAAAACAAGTAAAAAAAAACTAGGTAACTTCTTTTGATCGCTCATAAAAAATAGAATAAGTGGAAGACATGGAAGTTAAAACAGAAAAGTCTTTAAGATTTTTTTAAGGGTTCCGTTTTTATCAAACTATTTGCAAACACCCTTGGGAAAAGTAACTTAAATTTTTAAAGTATCTGATGTACATGGCCCTATACACTTGCCCTATGAATACGATGGTGTTGGATATGTACAGGAGATTGTTTTCTGCACAGGGCGGCATCGCATTGCTGGAGAGTGTTGATTCGATAATGTCAGGCGTTTCGACGATGTTTATTGTGTTATTGGAAGTAGTCTGTCTTATGTTCGTGTACCGCGGTCATGATTTCCAGTCTGACATGACTTTGGCTACAGAAGAAAACGCTTGCCCTTCAAGAATGTTAATACAGTGGCAAATTATGCCATTGATTGCACTGGTATGTTTATTTATTTTGTTCAGCGTACTGTACTATTCTGAGATCCCGCGTAATTTGACCTTCACTCATTCAGTCAACATATACCTGAATTAATATTTACATAAGGATTTCCTAATAAGAAACTTGTTTACAGTATTTTTTGTGCTATCATTGAATCATTTTACTTGCTTGTTATTTTGTTTGCAGTACATCACTACAATCCCTCCACCTGCTACGTTCCTTTCGATACTTTAAGTAACTATAAAGATCCCCAAAAAATAGTTTTCATTCGGTTAAGGGCGCATAACCAGAAAGTTGGCAACGTCGCTAATAGCTGTCAAATATTTACAAGTTTTTATTAATTTGGCAATGTTAACTGTATGGAAATAAGAAATATGGCTCTGTAGTGCACAAGAAAACTGATACAGGAATGCAATTAAAACACTGAATTTGATGTTGTAACCGTTTCAGGTGTATAAAAGGCATTTGGAATGTTTCCAAATGCTTTTTTACATCTAAAACTAAATATTCGGTGTAACGGTGCGTACAGATTATATAACATAACATGTTATATAACATTGTTATACAACATTTTTCATAGTGTGGTCATGTTATATAACATTGTTATATAACATTTTAAATAGAGTTGTAGTGTTATGTAACATGTTACATGGTCTGTACGCACCTTTACGATATTAATTATTGCATTCCATAATCAAATTTTTAGTGCACTACAGAACCATATTTTATTTTCATACAGTTTTGTAAAATTAATTAAAACTTGTAAATATTTGACAGCCATTTGCGACGTTGCCAACTTTCAGAATACGCGCTCTTAACAGGAGTGAAAGCTGGTTGCAGACGGGATCTAAAATCCATTCGCGTTGTCAAGCAACCAGACCACGATTAACTGAAAAATGATCGTTTTGACCGCCTGTTAGACCCCAAGTAAAAGGTGTATTTTAAACGCTATGTTATTACAAGCCTGCGAATCTTTTCTCGTAATTCGAGCGCGCTTCATACGCCCGTTTGTATCGCGTTTAACGCGTGTAGATATGTCTTTAAAACCGTTAAAAAGTTCATATAACGCGCAAACAACGCGCGTTTAAAATACTCCGTGGTATGGGCTTTAGCGATCGTTTTGGTTAGCACACGGCCATTGACCATTGTAATTAAATTTAAGAAGATTTTTCTATTCGTGTGCTTTTTTTGTAAAAATAAATTGTGTATTCTTTCATTACAGTCCGCTCTTGGTGTTAAAATATCAATGCTACCGGCTGCCGAGATGAATTCAACGTATATGGCATTAGGCACAGTACCGTTAGCAGCCGTATGTTTAAGTTTGGCACTGCGCGCCACTAAAAACGCCTGCTCATTCGCGCATAGGAGGGCAGCACCAGCCACCTGACTCATTACATAAAACAAAATATTCATTGATACTTACTGCATTGACATTTTAGACTGATAAACATAAATAAATATTTTATTTGTGCAATACTTTATGATTCAGTAGGTTAGTTTCAAAACTAAAAAACACAACTGATTGAAAATAAATGTTTATTTTATCAATCATTTAAAATATTTATAAATATTGTTCTTTTGTACAATGTAGCAACATGTGTACACATGATTGATGATAGTAGCCTAAGTGAGACTCTCATAAAACTTACAGACGCGAATTAACATATTTAAAAGATACATTCGAGGGCGCCTAGTTTACATAAGCTGCTCATGTTCCGTACACTATTTACACAACACCTATCTACCCAGCCTGAACGATTCAAAAGTTTGAGTAATTCATTGTCCATTAGCAAATAATAATGCAATCATTAGGAAAACTTTGAATCAGCATCAGATTGATATCATGGGTAATCTACTATGATCTAGTGTATGCTATGATCTATTTCACAATATATTTAAAATATCACATATGTACAAATTATCTTCAAAACTAAATCTCAATAATATCAAATGTTTCTGTGACATGTTGACAGATGAATAAATTCGTAAGTTAGCTAAACTTAGGCCACCGATTGTATCGCATTTTAATAATATTTATGGCTATTTTTTTATTCACAGTCCTTATACTCAAAAAATCACTTATCAACAAATCAATAGATATATTTTCTATACAATATCGGCAGACGATGATAAATCAGTTATTTATACAGATTTTTAAATAATATTTAAAAAGATTTGGTAATTATGATTACAATCAACAATTCAGCATTAATTTATTAATTTTGTAAGTCAAGAGGTAAGTATTGATTTGTTGATGTGAAACATTTTGGCAAGCTGGCTAAGCCACAAATAGGCCAAAGTTTATAACGAGAATAGTTAGATTTAGTTATAAGTTCATAAAACTACAAGATTCATTCAAGTAGTGGAGTTTCACTGGTAGCTGTTAGTTAGGAGTTAACATTTCGATATGCGTATACACAAACAAATCTTGTATTGTTATGAATTTATACAATTTAATGACAACATCTAAGCACACTTTGATAATAATGATCGACATTTATTCGATCTCGATAGGCCGTCGGTCGACTGCAACTTAATAATACTTTCGAATAATTTACTAAACCTGCACAATCAATTCCATTCAAACCCCGTCACGGTTCAATTCGAAGGCACTCGTCGCACCACGTCCGCGAGCGGGCCTCGCCCGCCGCTTCATAACAATATAAATTACAATGAAATTGCTACGTCCCGGGCAGTGCAGTGCGTCAGGCGCGGCGCGCGCGGCGGCGTCAGAAGCGACGCAGCGCCTGCGGCTGCGCCTTGCGCGTGGGCTGCACCGACAGCGGCGCCACCAGCACCTCGCCGCCCGAGCCCGCGCCGCCGCCGCTGGCGCCCATCTCCTGAGGAACGCACCACATTTGTATTACACTACACCACAACTTAGCTCTGATAATTCTACGCCAAAAGACATCAAGAGCTTTAGCTAGTGGTACAGTCAGCAGCGAAAGCAATTAATACAATTACTGTTACACACCATTATTTTAAGAGTGCTATTACATCATGAAAGAACAGTTTCTGTCAAATTGACAGCGTGATGCCCCACGAGCAAAAACAAAACACCAACGAAACAGCTATGCCTCTTAAACCAGGTAGAAAACAACATGAGCGTTTGCAATATTTTTTCCGAAATAAGAGTGAGATCCCGTGGCTTCCAGACACAACTTCTTAGTAACGAATGGATAATACGATATGCTATTTCTAAAATACTGCGTTCTTGCCGCAGTTGGATAATTGACCTATTCACAAATATCAGAAGAACTATGGCCGGTTGAGCGCTTGAACTTGTGTTTGGAGGTAGTCTCCGAATGAGAAGCCGAACCGCCAAACTAGTCTGGATCAATGTTGCTAAGACCAAGGCGTGAGTTTTTCCGCAAAAAGGAGCCAAATCCACCCGGTTCTATCTTTCTGAGTGTAACCCTAAAACTTAAAAAAAAAGTACCGACTTCAAAAACAATTACAAAAAAGTTTAAAATAACTTTTCTTTCGAAAGTAGTAGGCTTTGATTTTTATTATTTCATTGACTATTGCCACCGACTTCCGAAAGAAAAGTTATTTTAAACTTTTTTGTAATTGTTTTTGAAGTCGGTACTTTTTTTCAAGTTTTTATTTCACCCTTTTTAGTTAGTTCAGATATTCAACAAAAATCTTCGTATAATCGGCGTCTTTATAAATCTCTATATCCAAGCGAACAACAAAAACGGATCTATGCGGGCAACGTCACGAAATATCCATTATATTATACAGGGTGAATTTTTCAACTGGGCGTGGATGGCTATCTTTGAAACTATGAGGAATATCGAAAAACGTTGAAAGGAGTCTCGAGGCCGATTTTGACGAAAACTAAAACTGCATTGTTGGATTTTAGAAAATTCAATAATTCTAGCCAGGAATCGAACCCGCTGATTTTGGAAAAAAAATCACACCCTGTATTATTACACCATTCGATAGTGTTACTAATAAGGATCAATTTCTGGGAAGTAACCATATACGGCAAACTTAAGGAAAATGTCTAATTATGAAAAAAACGGATCAATCTGGCTGTATTCGAAACATAGTTTTATTGTTTCTTCTTGGAAATAATGAAATTTTTTGTTCGATTCAATAATTGCGTATTTCTGAATAAAGTGCAGTTGTTGAGGCGTCAAATCCAGTGAAACATTGAAAACAACGAAATTTTGTAATTTCGAATAGATTTATGGCTCAGTTGAAGTAAAGTGACATAGAAAAATAGCAGTTTTATAAAAATATGCTGTTTCCTTATGTTTGTCGTATATGGTTACTTCCCAGAAATTGATCCTTATTAGCAACACTATCGAATGGAGTAATAATACAGGGTGTGATTTTTTTTTCCAAAATCAGCGGGTTCGATTCCTGGCCAGGATTATTGAATTTTCTAAAATCTAACGATGCAGTTTAAGTTTTCGTCAAAATCGGCCTCGAGACTCCTTTCAACGTTTTTCAAAATTCCTCATAGTTTCCAAGATAGCCATCCACGCCCAGTTGAAAAATTCACCCTGTATACTAAAATCTTCCCTAGAATGTAACAAACACTTTTTCGAAAACCGCGTGAAATCGGTTCAGCCAAACGCGAGATAATTGTGAACAAACATTATATGAATTTTCATTGACTGGCCTTGGATTCCGAGATTTTACTATTTTTACGCCTTACGCACTTAGTATAGGACTTAATTACGCACTCCATTATTAAGTTTTATTTGATTTGATTCAGTTTGGTCAGAAAATGTACTGAAAAACAGCATAATTTTGTGTGCGTCAGAATGGCTGGTTGCCTGTGGCGTTGGTCAATGAGAGTTGATTCGAAAATTGCTACATAATTGCTTATATTTGCTACATATAATAAATAATTGCTACATAGGATATATACTTAGATATAAAATATTTTTTTTGACCAGCCATCCTGACGTCAGGATGGCTGGTCACCTCCTAGTTTAAAGTGAAGCGTACAGAGTTTCCCGAAATGTATTGCGTCAATAATTGCTTCATATTTACTTCATTTATCTCATTTATTTGTATCTTTAAAAATATGCTAAATAAAGGATGTAGCAGTAATTCAAATTATCCCAAGGAAAAGTCCCTGATAAAATAATAAAGGCAAATAGTTGCAGTGCGTCTTCACTCAACGGTATTGATACTTTAGGCGGCAGGCGTTCTAAATAAAATTGTTAAATGGCATGTCATGTATGAGTAGGTAAGTGGACAATGAGCACATTAAAAGGATAACGTAAATAAAAAAAAATATTATTATTATTATTATTATAAGGTTGACTGGCCACCTTGTTGGTGGACTTCCTACGCTGCGCTTGCTAGTCCGTGGTCCACACTCTAGCACTTTTCGACCGCATCGGCCATCTGCTCTGTAGTCCAGTCATTAAAGCCTAAACCCGAAAATAATTAGTAACTTGCTGAAATTTTAAGGGGTTCTTAAGGAAGGTAAAATAAGATACCGGGTGATTTTGCAGCGTTCTGGGGTGTACGGAAAGGGTTGAAAAGGGGTGAAAAGGTGTTTTTTGCTAATAACATTGCCAAAAAAATTAGTAACACGCTGCAAATTTGGAATAAGGTTGTTTTTACGGTTTTGTAACGTGTATTAAATTTGCAGCGTTTTGCAACATACGGAACATTGTTTTTTTTTCAAAACAGTGCAATTAGTTAAAAACAGGGGTAAGAAAATTAGTAACACGCTGCAAATTTGGAATTAGGTTGTTCTTACCGTTTTGTAACGTGTATGATATTTGCAGCGTTTTGCGACATACGGAACATTGT
The DNA here is from genome assembly GCA_954870645.1 of Agrotis clavis. Taxonomy (NCBI): domain Eukaryota; kingdom Metazoa; phylum Arthropoda; class Insecta; order Lepidoptera; family Noctuidae; genus Agrotis; species Agrotis clavis. The sequence continues at coordinate 12,928,336 of OX940919.1, read as the reverse complement.
CTATTATTAAAAAAACAATGAAATTATTTAATCACACGGGTGAAAAAAAATTGTAACTCGCTGTAAATTTGTAATTAAGTTGTTTTTACCGTTTCGTAAGGTATATCAAATTTGCAGCGTTTTACAACAAATTGAACATTGTTTATTATTAAAAAAACAGTGCGATTTACGTTACGAAACGGTAAAAACAACTTAATTACAAATTTACAGCGAGTTACAAATTTTTTTCACCCGTGTGATTAAATAATTTCATTGTTTTTTCAATAATAGACAATGTTCCGTATGTTGCAAAACGCTGCAAATTTGATACACGTTACAAACCGGTAAGAACAACCTAATTCCAAATTTGCAGCGTGTTACTAATTTTCTTACCCCTGTTTTTAACTAATTGCACTGTTTTTTAAAAAAAACAATGTTCCGTATGTTGCAAAACGCTGCAAATTTAATACACGTTACAAAACCGTAAGAACAACCTTATTCCAAATTTGCAGCGTGTTACTAATTTTTTTGGCAATGTTATTAGCAAAAAACACCTTTTCACCCCTTTTCAACCCTTTCCGTACACCCCAGAACGCTGCAAAATCACCCGGTATGTTATTTTACCTTCCTTAAGAACCCCCTAAAATTTCAGCAAGTTACTAATTATTTTCGGGTTTGGGCTTTAATGACTGGACTACTGCGAGCAATATGGGCTGCCCATTGCCACTTTAGCTTGCTAATCCGGTGGACTATATCAGTGATTCGTATGTGATCACGTAGAGAAACACCGAGCATAGCCCTCTCCATAACTCGTTGAGCGACTTTGAGCTTTGAGATGAAACCGATAGTGAAAGACCACGTTTCGGTGCCGTAACCATGGGCGTAGCCAGCCATGTGCACAGGGTGGGGCAAAATTCTAAATATGTGCTCAGGGTGGGGCTAAATTCTAGATTTTTTTGTGTCGCCTGACGATTGTCGAGTGTGAGGTTTCTTACGGATATTAAGTAGGTATTGTATTAGGTAAGTACGTAAGTTACTTTATTTAATTTTGGTTAAAAAATAACTAACAAGTCGGAGTCAGGGTGGGGCAAGCACCCCACCCTGCCCCACCGTGGCTACGCCCAAACTCATAACTGGTAACACACATTGGTTGAAGACTTTCGTCTTGAGGCACTTGGGTAAGTCGGACGGAAAGACATTGCGTAGTTTCCCGAACGCTGCCCAACCGAGTTGGATTTGGTGGTTGACCCCTTTCTCGAAGCTTACTTGTCCTAAGTAGATATTATATGAGTCAACAACTTCGAGTATTTTCATATTACTTTTACGCATATATTATACAATGTGGAATTAGCTTCTTTTTACTCTTCGTATTTTTTTTTATTTACGATATCCTTCTAATATGCTTATTGTCCACTTACCTACTCATAATAACATGCCATTTAACAATTTTATTTAGAACGCCTGCCGCCTAAAGTATCAATACCGTTGAGTGAAGACGCACTGCAACTATTTGCCTTTATTATTTTATCAGGGACTTTTCCTTGGGATAATTTGAATTACTGCTACATCCTTTATTTAGCATATTTTTAAAGATACAAATAAATGAGATAAATGAAGTAAATATGAAGCAATTATTGACGCAATACATTTCGGGAAACTCTGTACGCTTCACTTTAAACTAGGAGGTGACCAGCCATCCTGACGTCAGGATGGCTGGTCAAAAAAAATATTTTATATCTAAGTATATATCCTATGTAGCAATTATTTATTATATGTAGCAAATATAAGCAATTATGTAGCAATTTTCGAATCAACTCTCATTGACCAACGCCACAGGCAACCAGCCATTCTGATGCACACATAATTTTGTCCGAATTGCAAACGCACGCCCTTAATTTCTCCTGTGTCGTGGGTCCATTTACCAACATTGAAACGTACGATACGTTTGTGTACACGTGCGTTTAAATGATTAGATCTAACTCAAAGCTTACAATTGTTCTCTACGGGGCTCGTACACTGCAGTAATCGTACTGTCACAGATTTTGGTAAATATTAACCCGGCGTGAGTGAGGTCGGGTATGTCATACCCAAGAAGTTTTTTCAGATTATTTAATGTTACTGTTGCCCTGCGAGTCCTGTCGTTTCAGTAGCTGGAGGTAAGGGTGCGAGGGGCAAGATACAGTATCGAGTTTAGTGTTGCGCCAGAGACGACGGTAGATACACGTGCGTACATGTGGTTGGGGTACGTTACACCCGACCTCGTAGTCGGTGTTACATTTTTGTGTTGACATTAAATTTTTGATTTATAGTATTTTATGAGCATTTTTTAGATTTTTCAAGATGCTTTATGAATAAAATGAACGTCGGCTACGAGAATTATTAGAAAACTGCTCAAGTGCTAGCTCCTGTGATTCCGAGAGCGAAGTTCGTCTTCGCTTTCGGAATCACAGGAGCTAGCTAGCTATTGATAAGGTTTCTCATAGATGTGAAGAAAGTGATTCGGAACAACAGGGTTTTTGGATGATTTGGAAGAGCCGGAATCTGTGCCAAAATGTGAAAAGCCAATATGTATGGAACACGCGATTTTTTTGTGCGGAGATTGTGCTGATTTGTAGGTGTAACTTTGGCACTCCGTAACATGATCTCATAAGACTTTTTAGTTCCGTTTTTATTTATAATAATTAAAAGACACTATTCTTACGTCAATTTACCAAAGAAGTTGTATTTTTTTAAAAAGTAGTTACCTACCTAAACTTGTATTTTTTTTTCAAACCATATTTAGTTACTTTGTTATTCCAATAAAAAATAACGCTTTTTGTACTTAATGCTCGTATTTTATTTACTAATCTTGTTGAATGGATACTATTATTTATATATCTCAAGCATAAATGCTTATTACACAATCATAGTATCAAAAATTGAACACCAAAATTTTGGGTATCTCCTACCCACCTCATAGCTGGTGTAGCAATTTCTCACCTCATTCACGCCGGGTTAATAAATATTCGATTATTCGATACATATTTGGTCTTTCAATTTTACTTTTCTTACAAAATAAAATTATTTCGATAGTTCAATAATTAAAAATTAAACGCTCAATGTCGTTGACTGTACCTATTAATTTCGATAAGGCTGACGAACAAAATAAAAAGCTTTGCGCTAAAGTTACTAATGAACATGACTTATAACGCCTTCCTTACCAACAATATAGAAGTCGTGTATTTAATAGTAACTAGATTTTACCGGTGTTTTCGCTCGCTTGGTCAATCCCACAGGAAGCATGCATGTATCCTAGATAAAAAAAGTCTAAGCCACTGTCTGGCCTATAAACATTCTCTATGAAAAAAATTACGTCGGTCCGATGCTCCGTTGCTGCGTGAAAGGACAAACAAATCAGTCAAAAATCATGTTTTGTATTCAGGTATGTTCATATATTAGTAGAATGTGGTATTGGTATATTATAGGTATAGTGGGGTGGTACGTGATACTCACGTTGATGTTATTACAGCTGGCGAGCCTCATCTGCGCGAGCTGCGAGGCGGGCGTGAGGTTAGAGGTGGAGCCGAACGGAGAGATCATCGATGACATCGCGCGCTTCAGCTTCGACGGCGTTTTGTTAAACGAAAACGCACGACCCACCTGAACATCATACGGTAAGATTATTCTAAGAACATAAAGATTTCACCAAACAAAATTATTTATTTACTTTATATTAGGGACAAACTAAAGAAAAAAAAAAAAAACTTTATTTGAACCAAGCATGCGTAAAAACTATAACATCAATAGACTTAAAGTCGGAAATTGGATTTTTAATTGATAACTTTAATTCATTCAAGATACTTAAAAAATATTAATTACACTTAACAATGTTATCACAAGACAAAACCATGCCCGTTTTCAGATAGAACACATGTTTTTAGAAACAATATTATAGTAATGAAAATGATATGTATGGATGATGTGTTAGGACACCACTGGTATGGCACGCTCACGAGACAGTTAATAACAAAGGATTTGAAGCTAAGCATTAACTAAGACATTCACTCCTTCGACCCTCGCTCTCTCCGGGAAGAAATTGAGGTATTTACTAAGAAGGATACATTTGCAAGACAAATTACAGTACAATTGATTAAAAAAGCTTTGTTGACAACACAATGTCGCTGAATTAGGCATCTTGCGACTGTTATCTATGGGCGCGCACTGATTCCTGTGCTTTAGCTTGTAGAACCGCCTCTCAGGCAATTATTATAATTTCACTAAAATGAATTCCCTCTACTTATTAAATGAATAATGACCTTAACCCAACATGAGTATTGAATAATGAGTATGTTAATGCAAATGATGTGTGTTCAAATAGAAATGTTTCGGGGACACAGGTATAAGGTAGTATCGAGTTAAACGACCGCTGTTGCTGTCAGAAATGCAATTGTACCATCAACGACGATATACATAATACTAGACTCCGCATGCACGATCTAAGGAACAAAAATTATTCTGTCAACTCGCTGAGGTACTACGTAAGCGAGGGGGACGGGGTACTGCGTTGTGATTGGCTAACTCAAGGTCTGTTCTGTCTCAACGTATGTTTACGGCTCACAGGATTGGTCGAAATGAGACGAATATAAGACTTTTTTGCCTAATGTGTTGGCAGACATCGGTCGCCTGTTATTACGAGTCTAGTATTATATCGTCGTTGTGTACCATACAATTTTAATCGCATTACGCGAATCGCTTAAATGGAACCATAAATCGGTATGTCTATTTTAATTAGCAAAAGACCAACACACATCTAAATGCACCGAGCAACGCAGACGTCACGCGAATGTTAAAGTAACATACACAGGAAGCAGTGTGCGGATGATCGTATTAGTCAGGGACGGAGAGAGAGGAGTGTGGCAGAGCCGCGTCAGACCTGTGCGAGTAAGTGAGCGCGCAATACCCATGTGTCTAGCAGGCCGGAGCCCGGCTCGGGCCGCAGCAGCCCCGTCAGCCCCGCCAGCGCCTCCAGCTACAACACAACCACGGTCCACTGATGCGCTCAGATTTCCCTTAACTGCACACTACCACTAACTGTACCGCTATGTGCTACACTACCACATTGCACACAACTTGCTGCAAGTCTACGGATTGCAACCACAGAGTAACAAACAATGATTCCAGCGTGACCTTTGTTCCCATCTCGTATTATATCACAAACAGCTCAAAAGCACGATGTCTGACTGGGGCGATGTCAGTGGCATCAACAGGGTGGACTATTTGTGATAAAAGCATCCCTCTCTTCTAAGGCGAGGCTGGATCGTACGTATACGTATACAGACTCTAATTACTACTAGAAAAACGCTTTTTTCCATCCTTATCTACATTACAACTTATTCTATTTACAAATTATCTGCAGCATTTTTTAAATTGATTCACAATATTCCCAAGTCAGTCATTTTAAAATTCGGAGAGTAGATGAATGTATGACTATTGTTATAACACGTTCACATATCGAATGCAAAACGACTGCAGACTACCATATCATGCCTTAGTTACATAGAAATGCTTGTGACGGACTTTTTCAGCTATGTAGCAATCTGAAATTTCGTAGAACTTACCAATTTTAACAGTTATGTGCTTGTTATTTCTATGTCCAAAGCTAAGCTAATCTGTCTCATCTAATTCATGCTTTATTCATTTACACATATTTATTAAAAGATTTCGAGAGCCAAGAGGTTAACAATTCCATTTGTTTCGGGTTGGTGTATTGTTAGCCTATGGCTGACATCAAGATATCATTCAATTTAAATTAAAAGTTATGTTTTATGACAATAACTTGTTAATGATTCGTACCTTGATTCTGGTGCGCGCTGCGAATTTGGACACTTTGGATAGTGTGCTGAGCGCGAGTTCGCTCGTGTCGATGTCGAGCTGGTGCGACTCAAGGCACGCCAGAAATTTATCCTGTAAGTAAGTTTATCATTTTCAATATTAATCTCATTACTGTAATTATCTAACAATAAGCAATATTCCTGAGTGCAAGTAAAATATAATTTGGAGAACTTACAGCATCAGCTTTGCAGACGGTATTAGCCATTTGCCTGCAAAGTTGTCGAAGAAAGTGTGACTTGTCAACAGTTTCGTCGGTAATCATGAACGAGAAGAGTTTCTCTTTAAGCTCCTGGTTATTGCGGCACATCAGCGCGAATACGTTGTGACAGTCTGCAAATAAATATACAGATTTGCAAACAAGTGCTATTTGATTGGTTATTTTCCTTGAAAAGAGCGAAAAGACGGAGAATAGCCTTGTGAAACAACAAAAATTAGTATTACTCCGTCAGTTAGATTATCAACGAATATTTGATTATTTTTTTTAATTGACGAATATGCCACGCTTTTAAAATCACAATACGTCATATCGTGGTGTCTACTACTCTACTTTTGAGGTTAATGGGTTTTATCTTTGTGTACATTTACTGATTTCTCAAAACTTACTGACGGAGTAATGGGGATGGCAACTGGGAAACGAATGGCGCTAGTATACTAGTTCAAAGCATCGTCATTGGTTCAAATCTTATAGGTACTTCAAAATAGTACTACCTCATTGGTCGGATTAAGACTTAGCTATGGTCGCGCCATCTACAATTAGCTTTGACCGGCCTTCCCCATTAGATTTGCAATTTATTGATTCCCGAAACTAGTTTATTGATAGTGGAATTAAATTAAAACGCCTTAAAGGCTGACATGAAACAACAGTTTAGGTCTTTGGTCACAGGATTTAATCTCGGTAGTATGTTCCATCGGCGACGTCTCCGGCAATTTATAATTATCTTACCTTCAGCTTCCCTAATATCGACGACACGTTTGACGGTGCTGAGTGGCATCAGTGAGATATGTCTGTAGGGCTTGCTCGAGCCTATCCGCATCGTGCCGGTGCCGTTCGTTGGACTTTTACTGTTGAAAGCCTGAAAAAAAAAGAAGAGTACTGCAATTGGAATTTAAACACATTGTTTTGACGATGAAGTTTTTGCTTAGTAAGATTTTAATAAACGAAGCTTCAGAAAAACAGTTGGATCGTTTATTCATAGTGTATTCAGGTATGTTTGCTGGTTTTTTCATATTATGTGTAAGTATAGCAGATTCATAAAGATGTGGCAAATGACAAATCACAGTAACATAATATTTGTTTAAATCTTGATAAGGGCTTTCACCACACTAATATCAGTGTATTCTTTGTGATTCCATCCAGCTTTGTGCTGAGATTAGTCCCTACTGGCACTAGAAGCAATGTTTTCTGAGTTGCAGGGTGCCTATTCACCGGGAGATGAGAGATGTGCTATGCAGCTATGCTGTGAGTATGTAAAAGCTAAGCTACGAAACTATGTGACCATTTCCACTGATGCAAAGCTATGTAGCGGTGCGAGTAAGATGTGCTATGAAGATCGCCGCCGCAAAGTAGCTGCGCGAGATAGATTCGCAGTAGGGAAGAAGACCCATAGCAGGCATCCATAGCACGCATCCATGGCAGCCTTATTCCATTTTTCTTTTTAACGCCAATGAAGGCAATTTCCGTTCTAGGTATAGACGGTGTCAACATACTCACTTTGGATCTTTTCTTGCAGACTTCCATGGTGTCAGTGAAGAGGAACAGCACCAAATGGTCCCCCCGCCCCGACAGCTCCTTGGACAGCTCCACCACCTCGCAGCGCGACACGAACGAGCGGTGGGAGGACACTAAGTGAGCCTGCGGACATTGTCGACACTCAGTCAATGTTCGCGCCAAAATTGTTTAAAATACTAGTTAAAATGTTTTATATGAAAAGGAAAGCCGCGGGAAAAGTGAGTAGGAAAAATTATTAACTAGCTTATCGACCCTGTAAGGAATTCAATAAATGTCCCACAAAAACGTATGACCAGTAGAAAAAGTATATTAATATGTTGTTGGTGACTTCAATGATAATACTGAGATGCATTATTATATTTCTAAATTGTGCTGTTTTGTTCTACCTCTAGACTATGAGCAAATGTGTGAATTGGATAACAGGGTATTTTACCGCATAAATAACTTGTGTACAGTATTGTTTTATGTTGCAATGTTGAATAACAAGGTTACATAATGTAGACGTGTTATAAAATACAAGTTATATAACATGTTACATAGTCTGTACGCACCTTTATGGATTTATTCCAAGTGTCGGTTATCAAAATACATCCTAGGATGAGACCTATCCTATTGACCAATACTTACATTCAGACCAAATGACGATTGGCGCAAAAAAGAATAATGAACGTGTGTTTAAACAAAATGTACACTGTAATGTACTATCGACAAAGTTGAATCATGACCCATTTTGACAATAAATCGTTTGAATCCGTCAAATTAACAAAGATCAAAGTCGTTACCATGGATATGTTTGTTTACGCGAATGTAGACCTAATTGTATTTGAATATCTGTAGGAATATAAGCTTATGGTGGGTCATGATTCAACTTTGTCGACTGTACATTGGGCGATTAGGAGAAGATTTCATTTTAGGTCTGGGCCGGAATGCTGTATGTTACTTTGTTCAATATACTGTACATTAAGACTTACAAGGTAATGTAAAAATGAAAAAATACGGGTCAAATATATTTTGATAACCTAATCTTTGGACTAGTTAAATTTTTCAGTAAAGTAGGCTATTGTCAAAAGCAACCTTATGGTAACGAGAATAAAGTTGATACCGGGCACTGGTCGATGTCGTTGTAGATGTCGAACATCTGCAGCTGTCCCTCTGTCTTGCGCTTGTCCTCGTTGATGTGCGACATGACCTCCCGCAGGCCTGCGAGCGCCTGCACCAGTGCGCCGTGGTCGGGGTTGTTTTTGTGCGTGTGCTTTAATATGTCTGTAACAAGGGCCATTTTACTTTTATTTCAATGGAATGGAACTAGAATATGATATTAAATAAAAAAAAGTTTATATTTGCTATGGTTGTCTGTTTTTAACTCATTAAAGATACATAACACTAGCTCTTGTTATGGAGAATACTTCAATAATGCACGCTTTTTATTATGGATATAGTTATGAAAACTCACCATCAAGTAATAAACTTATACTAGGTAACCGCTGCACTGGTCTTATTAGTAGCTCCTGTAAACTTTGTCTGCCACACTCTGGCTTGGTTTGACAGATTTTCAGGAATGCATGAAATCTGAAACAAGTAATACATTTTTTACATGGATTTTATTAAAGATATGTTAATGATTACGGTACGCTGCAACATTTATTGCTTGTGATTATCTTTGGCAGTCATAATTATATTATTTTTCGGAGTTATCTTTTGATTATGTAAGTTAAAGTTTTGGGTGATTTTGTCAAATTCTCGAGGTGCCTTTTTTCTAGAACATAACTCAATATTCACAAATAAACTAAACATCTAAACATCAGATCCTATTGAGACTCAATGTCCATCACTAGTTAACTCACATTTAGCTCAACTTTGCAACTATCAAACAAACCTATTTTCTGTCATTCTAACCTTGGGTTCTCACGGTCGCACTGTTGCAGCATCTCCTTGGTATTTTCGAAGAAGTTGACGAAGGGAGGGTAGGCCTTCACCATGTCGGGCGTGTAGCGCAGCACCAGCCGACCGATGCTCGTCTCCTCGCTCCAGTGCGCTTGAGCGTAGCGCAGCTCCTCTAACATTCGCCTGAGAATTTTATCACTTATTAGAAATGTTGGGGTTTTTTTATATCCAGGCCAAACTAACGGCATTTCCCGATAGGATAATAGTCTTTAAATGTTCGTATAAATGGCCAATAACGCTATTATTAACGGTATTTCCAGAAAGTGTGGCCTAGTGCTAGTGATGAACACAAAAAAAAATATGTTGGAATTTTCACAAAATCACAGTGGTAAATAAATAGCGGTTATTCTGGTCATTCTTTTTTTCACCAGATCCACTGTTAAAGAAATCTATAGAATATTTAAACGGATACGGAACAGATAAACAGGTAAAATCATCAAATGGGCCCAGGATGGGGCAGGAGGGACTGTCAAATTCCTACTGATGGTCACTGTTACCTGATAAGACAGTCCTGTTACCCATCAATTGCTTTGTATGATTTTGTTTGGATTCCTTTTATGGTCAGCTTCTAAATGTGTTTCTCGCAGTTTGATCAATATTTTTAAAATGAACTCTTGCAACTTACTGGTGTAATTCATAAATAGGCGGCAGGTTTCCAAATATAATTTTGAGTTCAGTATTATTGAGCAATGCTTGGTTTTTGCCATTACTGTTGTCGTCCTCGGCCATCTCTTCCAGTGGTTGTTTGAACATCTGAAACAAGGTGAAACTGTTATTCAGTTGTCATCATCATCTGCCTACCCTTTTCGGCCCATAATCAAACCAGACACTCCTGTTTCTCAATATTTTACATGGAGCGACTGCCTATCTGACCTCCACAACCCAGTAAAGGTGGATCCAGACTTGGCGAGGCCTGCGCTCCGCACGGCGCACAACGCATGCGCGGCTACGTCCACAACTAATGTAATGCTCGCACTGAGGCACTTTGATCTTGAATCATTTGCCGACATACGTTGGCTAGCCCTCGCACGTGCGTAGCTCATGCCTCGCCACGAATATAAAGGTACACACCTTGCGAGGCATGCGTTGTGCGCCGTGCGGAGCGCATGCCTCGCCAAGTCTGGATCCACCTTAACTCGGTAACACTAGTCAGACATTCGAGCTATTAACTAACAATTACGACTGCCATAGATCTAGAAATGATAGCCGGTTCAACGGGTTTACGTGCTTTTTGAGACATGATCAATGCTATCCCCATTATGAAACAAAACATACACTACTAGTACCGGCAATTTTAATAATGCACATCGACATTTAGAAAGAGCCAATCGATTGGTTTCGGCTTCGTTGAATTTCTCTGTCGCACGGAGCACCAACCAGTCACAATGAACGATAAAACAGAAACCAACGTTAAACATTTTCTGCTGAAGCGACTTGCGTTGTCGAGAAATTACGAACATGCGGGTTTTTTTAATAGAAATATTACCCACTCCTGGGCAAAGACCTACATCAAATTTCTCCTACCTAACCTCTCTGTTTTATGCAATGTCTGGCCAAATTACACAGTATTCATCATCATCATACCAGCCGTAAGACGTCCACTGCTGAACATAGTTCTCCCCTACAGACTTCTAATAGGACCGGTTAGAAGAGGCTTGCATCCAGCGTGATCCTGTGGTCTTCATAAGATCGTCATCATGTCCAACTTGTGGATGGAAGTCCTACGCTGCGCTAGCCGGTGCGTGGTCTCCATTCGAGAGAACCTTACGGCTTAATATAATATTCTGATTCTGAAAATGTTCAGAATTAGAGGAGTTTAAAAAAATCTTGTCTTACCGTAACTATCGTATGCAATATCCCAACGTAATTGGACTCTGTTTGTAGGAGCTCCATAAACACTTGCTGCCGAGGCGACAATAGTTTCCTGACAACCGTATCGGGAACTTCCGACTCTGTAAACAAGTTATGAGATCAGATAAGTCCACTAGGCAAAAATAATACCACACATTACTCGTTATTATTTAATAAATTTATAGTAGTGAAATTTATAATTAAGAAGGTTTAACATGTATTTTATATTTTGTTAATATCGTCGCAAGAGTCGTCAGTTTGCACCAAACTCCCAGATCTGACTAAATTAAAGTGATCTTTATTTATTACAAAAAACTTTTTAATTGGTTGCTTTAACATTTTTGTTGGTGAGAAGACTGTTAAAATTCATGTTCTATTGGCGTAACTGTACGTTGACATTCTGTTGCTGCTGTGGAAGGATTATACAAGTAAAGGTAATGATGTCTATAGAATAGAAGTCTGAAGTCACCTTCGAGCAGCTGCTTGCCGTCCGGCGAGGGCGTGCAGTCCAGCAGGTTGCCGGACAGGCTGAGCAGCACGGCGTCGCCCACCGACGAGCGTCGCTTGTGCAGCGCGGAGTCCCCGCCGCGCAGCTTGCGCTTGCGCAGGCGCTGCAGGTGCGACGGAGTGCCCGCCTCGCCCGCCGGCTGCACGGCGCCCGCCTCCTCCGCGCCCGCGCCCGCGCCCGCGCACGCGCCGCCCAGCGACGAGCGCCGGGACACTTCGTCCAGGTACTGCCGACATAAATTACAATTTATGCCATAGTTCGAAGAATGTTCGATAATAGTGTTAGAATGACAAAAACTCAGCTTAGAGCGTTTCCACCTTTGAGGCACTCAGTGACCTTTCTATGTGTTGAATGAGACATAAGGAAATACATGAACCAGTACAGACATTAAGATCTTTTTGTGTTTTAAAGCATAGTTCTGTATGCTCTAAAAATTCTCTCAATAGCCTATTTATGTGTTTAAATATAAAAAATATATAAAATATGTTACTTACGTCTTTGAACAGGTAATCCCTCTCGTCCTGCGCCTCCTCATTTTGTACGGAGGCCCAGAACCACTCGGCCTTTACGATGTGCACCCGCGTCGAGCAATCCGGCGCTACGACTGTATTGTGCTCATCGACAACCTGCACACACACCACTGCACATTAGCAATCACAATCAGAAAACTAGACGTTCTCATCCTTCACCAATACAGACTAGACCCGTTGAACGGGATTCCTACGCAAATTTCATGAAGGCGTACTCATGTGTGCACGCCCCCTTAAGCGTCTAAAGTTTTCAAGGTGCAAATATATTTTATATGACATGCATACCAGCGAGGACCACTTCGAAGCCGAGAGAGGCTTCTCCGCAGACACAACACAGACCAATGACCGCTGATGTTCGATGGCATGACAAGCTACTATATTTTAGTAGTATTGAATAAAATAGTGTTAGTACCGGCAGCGATATTCCATGGCATTGCGATATGGCGTGGACGTCGCGGATGGGAGGCGTCGAGGCGGGCGGCGGCTGGTCGCGGGCGGGGCGGGAGGGGGGGGCGGGGCCGGCCGACTGGCGGTGGGTGCGGAGCCACACACTTTGTGGCGTTTTAAATATGGTGGAATCATCAAGTTCGTCTACATCGGCGTCTCTGTTTCTAACTGGCGTGACTAGGTCAGTGCTGTCCACGGTATCTACCTGAACTGGTGAAATATCTAAGTTCATTCCATCAAATATCCTCTTTGGTGTCGAAATATTTTTAAGATCTGGAGGTAGATGGCACGCGTCTACTTCTACTGTATTACGTTCAGCTCGCTTTTCGTATTTCTTTTTCCTTTCACTCCGGAATGAAGCAGTGAATGATTTTACACTCCGTCGTAGTTTTGAGGCAGATTTTACGGTTTTCGAACTCCTAATTGAAGCAAATGATATATCAAAGAATCCCGACTGTTTACTTGTGTTCATGGAGCAAATCGATGCGTTATCATCTTCTTTGATAGGTGAAGATGTGGAAGCTACGAACTCCCCGGCCGGATCAGTCGGCTTGACGCTCTCCGGACTCACGGGCTCTACTACAATTTCGCCTGTTGGTTTAGAAACGGAGTCTTTTTTTGTCCGTTTGAATATGGTGGGTCGGTTTTTAAATTTGAAAGAATCTTTTATTTTGAGCCTTTTGATGGACTTCCAGTTGCTCTCCTCACACTTGTCGGGGGATAAATTAGAGTCAACTGTGCTGACTTGGAAGTTAGAATCCGTCGAATTTCGACTCCTTTTTTTACCGGAGGAAATTGTGGTTGTTGATTGTTGCAAATCTTCTCCGCCAGTTGAGCTGGCCAAAAGAAAGAGCGGGTCATCTTTAGAGTCGAGGTCACACAGGCTCTTCGTTAGAGAAGAGTGCAAGGATCCGGCTTCAGTGAGACAATCGACTAAGTTAAATACGTTCATGGATTTATTTCGAAATACCTCTCTCTTATCTTTGTTCATTCTATCTGATCCGTGGACAAGCTGAGATATGTTTTTGTTATTTTCCTTATCACAAATGTTGTATTTGCGCAATTCCACACGTTCAACGTGCGGAGGACTTTTTGTGTTGTCATAATTGAAACACAAATCGTCCTCGACGGACTTCCCTAGAAAACTAATACTGCAGTTATCTGTTTGATCTTGGCTAGCAGCTTTGGCTTGTTTGTCTCTAATACTGTTCCGTGCGCACTGCAGGCGCTGGTCCGTGTCGGGGCTGCGGCGGCCCGACAGCCGCGCCGACAGTCGGCGGTACAGCGAGCTCTTGGGAGTGGACTGGGAGCGGTTGGGAGTGGCGCGGGACGGTTTTGCTGAGTTAGGTGTACTCGGATGGGGTGAAAGGATAAGCGAACGACCGAAAGTCTCCCCATTGGCCATTACCTGAAACATGTGTGAAACACACCACGCAATGATGTAATGAAGCCATTCCAATACAAACATGCACGACGATAATAATATTTTATTATCGTGATAGAGGTAGTTAAACACAGAAAGCGACTGCCTAGCAAAGATTTGATATTATTCTTTTACAGTTTTAGTTTACAAAACAAGTGTTTTTGATCATATTTGAGATGTATGGAGAAAGATGTTTGAAAGTGATATTTATTATGAAACTGAATTGTACGTGAAATTACAACTACAATATAATGGTGCTTAATAAGTTCAAGTCTAGTGCTTAGAGTGGGTGGGTAGTAAGAAAGCAAGTCGACACTGTACAAAACACATGTAATGAATGTAAACAACACTAGAAGAATGTAGGTGTGATTATATGGACGTCGTGTAATATACACATAGGTTGAATGAATGAGTTATGTGCGCAATTATTGTACAACAGCGAATGTGAGTGGTGAACAAACAATACTATGAAAATCATGATAACATCAAATGTTAATAAAATAATGAAAAGGAAACAATGGGTCGACTTTGCGTCGTGCGGTGAGGGATGTGGAAGTGGTTCGAATGTTAGGCTGTCCCGAGAAGCGGAATACCGAGTCGGGAATTAGGAGAAACATAATCAAAGGGAACGCACAAGAGTTTCTAATATTGAAATATCTGTGGTGTGCACATTAAATACGCAACGCTACTTGACATTGAGTCCGCTCTCATCTGGTCGTTGTTTGAACTGATAAATTGTTAATCAAACACCTGCTGGCATTGAAGGCATTGCTAATAAATACGCAGTCATCGGAAGAAATGAAGAGGTGTAAAAATGTGTCATAATAACAACTGAAGTGTGCTACTGGCTAATTTAGATTGTCTACAATGTTTCTAACTAAGAGTGATATGTGTACCCAAGTATATCTACGTGCATGCTGACTTCATAATGCTAAAATTAGTTACTAATAATGTGTAATGTGGCATGAAGTATATAAATAAACAGGTATGCATGTTATGCAGAGGTAAACGTTCTGTGGGACATTAAGTGCCATTTGGGAGGTTCTAAAATGATCATTACACTGTTAACAAACTGAGAACATTAAACAGGTTCTCGACAGACTGTGGGTAAACAAAACACTAGGTCTTTGGCTGAAGTAAATTGTAATATGATTAACCTTGGAGGAAGGGCTACTGCATTGTTCAGTGTGCGACTACACCGCAGCTTCAAATTGTTTGTAAACATTTCGCTTTCGTCGTAAGGGGACAGTTGAAACTAGTGCAAGCTATGAAGTGCTATCAGTTTTATAATGTTTATAAAGTTTTATCAGCTGCAATGCGCACACTATTAAGTAAATCACCAATGATGTTAGGGCAGGATTATGATGTGTATGTGTGTGTGTATAATATGTATGCAATTGCATTACTCACAACGTGCGTGCAATCGGGGTCGTCGAGCTGACAGGTGCCGCCGCCATTGCTGGCCAGCACCTCGGCCATGTGCTGAGTCTCATCTTCAGGGAAACCCACGAAACACACCCGAGCACCAGCGAACACTTTCAGTTTGTGTTCCTTCTGTAAAGTTGAAAAAAATGGATTTATCTTTTAAAAGCATAAATGCTACATTGATGAAAAATTATTCATACTGCAATGCGAATATTTATTGTTATATTGTGCTTCGTGCTTATTATTTTTTTATTTGAACAAATTCTATACCTACCATTATAATATTACATTTTCCAATCTATTACATGACTATCAACATTGAATTCTAAATAAATGACCACAAAAAATATACAAGTATGACGATGTCCTTCAAAAAGGTCAGGTACGTAGTGCTCGCAACCGGCACGTACGCGGCCAGATGTATGGCCGTGGATAAAGCAAAAGGAGTGTGTACATAGAAGCAGGTTGCACTCGTTTCCATGGGAACAAGGCGTGAGTTTATTTACGTATCGTGTGTAGGCATTATATACTTACAATGACGTCATCATCGGTGGCTAGGCAGGCGGGGTCGTCGCGGCGCTCCCAGCAGGCGTCCACCCAGGAGCGCGCGAGCACGGGCAGGCCGAACCCCGACGCATATCGGTACTTGTCGCCCGTGGCCGCGGCCGCGATCAGGTGCGTCACTTTACTCGACATGTCCTTGCGGATCGACCCGCCCATGTAGTGGATCAGGGTTATCAGGTACGTCTGCCGAATAATACAACCATTGTAAATGCGGAACTCATTCATATTTAACCTAAAAGCATTTCAACATCAAGCTGTTATCGAGAGATCACAATATATCAACTTGTATATCTTAAAAATTATGGCCATATAGCTGTAACTGTGCACATGACGTCAAAAATTAAAGAATCACCGTCTTACCACAAAAAGATAAACATAAATGTTGAACGCTTGTCTAAAAAAAAGTGTAACTGCAAAATGACCCTTATATCAATGTGAAATGTCGTTTTGACGTTGACAGTTTTTTTAGACAAGTGGTCAACAGATCTTTATCTTTTTGTGGTAAGGCGGTCACTGTTCAATTATCTAGTTGAATTTTACATGTTGATCAATAGCGTCATCCTGAAATTACTGCACATTTTTTCCAAGATTTGCACTGATTACTTAAGTAAAGAAGCGTTGGTTATCAAACTGACTTGCCTACGGACCGTTGAGGAGAACGGTGCCTTCGCTCAGCAACTGTCATACGTCTTAGAATTGCAAAATGATGATTGTGAATATTGTGTCGGGACACTACAATGTGAATACTGTGAATCCTTGTTTCCATTACTGAACATCCTACAACACGCCCACGTTATGGCATCACCAAAGGTGCCTCCAGAGTACTGACGCCATAACAACTATTTAACAACTTATCAAGCATTATCCTTATATCGTTCCACCTCGCCGGCGGGTGCTCTACACTGCATTTGCTTAGTCGCGAACATTTAATGAGATAAGCTCAAGGGGTCAGAGGTGCCTCTCATGTCCAACAGTGGGCAAATACAAGGTGATCCATTTATTATTACTGACGACACAATAATCCATCACAAAAAATAAACAATCTAGAAGGAACTTGGTACTCACAAGTTCATCCTTCTTCCGGAATCCTGAGAAACAAATGACGGCGCCGCGCATCGCCAGCGAGTAGAGCGGGCGCGCGGTCGCCGGCGCCGGCTCATCGCGCTCCGACAACTGTAGGACTGCTGTAGGACCAAGCACCCTGTAACACACAAACAGCAATAATAAGTCATTATGGGATGGCATGTCTTTCAGGTGTGTCATCGAATCATGTGGCATCGAATCATGGTCGGTAACTAACATATTTAACATCTTTTTTTTTTAACGTGTGCCACAATTGAATTTCACTTGTGTCGTGGGTGCGTTTACAAACATATAAAGCACACATGCACTAACACCCAGACCCGGAACAATTAATTGTAGGTCATACAAATATTTGTTCCGTGCGGGGATCGAACCCGCGACAC
The DNA here is from genome assembly GCA_954870645.1 of Agrotis clavis. Lineage (NCBI taxonomy): Eukaryota > Metazoa > Arthropoda > Insecta > Lepidoptera > Noctuidae > Agrotis > Agrotis clavis. The sequence goes on along the minus strand of OX940919.1, from coordinate 12,910,599 downwards.
GCTGCGCAGCAGTCGATCGCTCAGCCACTGCGCCAACCGTGTCGTCGAAAGTCTTTGCTAGACAACTAAGCCCCTTAGTACACTAGGGGACGCAATTCTCCGATACCTTAGCCCCTTCGTACACTAAGCGACGCAAGTCTCCGATACCTTACGATTTTGGTATTCATTGACGCGTGCTTGTGTTCGAACCTCTATGGGTTTGTATTGCGATACCCGCTTGGATACCGAAGTCGTAAGGTATAGGAAACTTGAGTCGCCTTGTGTACGAAGGGCCGTATGGCTTTGGTTTCCATGTGACTATCGCAATACAAATCCATAGAGGTTAGTACACAGCCACGCGTCAATGGGGGGGTCGCGACAATCACGAAGGGGCTAAAACGTTCTCATTCAGAGTCCTAGCTGGTATTAGTAGATTGCAGCAAAAACATAAAAGTATGATTTATTTATCGCATTTGGTGTACAGTCACGAGCAATAGTATGTATACACTAAGCAGTATTCAAAAGCGATGTTCTGCCAACATATTGATTAAACTTTTGCCTTTTCATTAGACTTCTATTTTGGAAGCCATACCATTATGAAAAATGACTTAATTCAAAGAGGAAACCAGTATTTTACGAGTAAATTGCGTTTGAATTTTGTATAATGTATACATGTTATTGCTCGTGACTTTACTGTGGTACGCTGAATCGATGGGCTTATATATTTCCTTTGTTTCTATGAATTCAAAGGATGTCTTTGTAATCCTACATCCGCACATAAATTAATACCTATGTGCTCGTATGTAGCGATAAAAATCCGTTTTGCAGTTTGGGACCATTTAGTAGTCGACTGATTAATATAAATCGCGAGTAATTTTGAATCATTTGATGGTATCTAATATCTATTGGAGTGAAACACCCACCAGTGATTCTACGCTTCCTGATTCAAAACTTCCTGTCGTTTTTCGTACTATGGGTACTTATTAGCAGGAAACTACTCAACACCGCGTTGATAATCTCTTTGAATAACAAAATAAAATACTCATTCTTTCAATAGAGCTTTAAATATTTCGTCAAACATTTATTGATGAAATGTTTAAAGTTGACCTAGATCTATAAAACATTAATGATAAACTAAACAATGAGTATGACATTTAGTTTAATTGAATTAATTACGAAAGTCGTCTACCAGCTGTAATAAAATCATGTTCATAGGTAGTCTCGCTAGTGCCAATACAAACAGTCACTATATTGACGCAACTGACAGTCAACGTGTTCAATAAATCATTTATACATACTAGCTCCGCCACTATAAATATGTACATACTTGTATCAATATCAATGTTACATAAAGATATAAAAGAAAATGATTACCATATGCATTATTTCACGTAGAAAAATTCTATGGGTCATAAAACTCGTATTTACTGCCTCGTATGTACTCATGTGTTTTATGTATTTATTATTGTGGTTTGTTTCCAGGTCAAGCCGGTACGGTTTTTATGACTAGAATATCATTAATGCCTAAATATTACATAAATAGTCGAATACACATTGATTAGCATAAAATCAGATTTTATTAATGAACGGAAGACTCGTCGGACTAGTTTTAAAGTAAAATACGCAATAGTAAACCTTGTTTCTCGCTTGTGCTAAAGACAGACTATCAATATTTGTTTAAAATTTAATTGATTGGATATCAATAAGTATAGCGGGTCAAACTGATACTAGCATATTGATACGATTAGTAATTTGCTTACATCTGACTAATTAGTTGTCCTTATCTGTAAGTGAAAACATTATAGAGTTAAGTCACGCGCGGGCGCGGCGGTCCTTCCTTTTATGTTAGTTCGTAGTTCAAAACTTGGACAACCAATATAACGTTCGTCCCCTTATAAAATTAAAACTAGCGGTGCATATCCGGTGTTACCTCGCACCGAATTTTAATGATTTCCGATTCAATTTTGCATTATCTTTATTATCGTTTCATAATTAACTTTGGCCATATTTTTTTAGCTGAATCTTACCAGAAAATTTTCGAATATCGGAAGTGGTTTTCCAAAAATATTCATTTTAGTTTCAAGATACTGTTGAAAGCAGAAGACTTCGGAATCAGTCAACTGTTTGTCATGTCAATTTATTGTCAAATGCGACCTATAGCTTTCGACTCCATAAAATATTTAGTTCTGTAATGACGTACCTAAGTCAGAGCGACGATTTAAAACTGGAATACCAGTTTCATTCATCTTCGTTGTGGAATAAGAATATTGATAAGACCTGTGTCAAGTTCAATGGCCTGGAGGCTACTCTAAATGGGGAAGTTGGTATTGAATTTAAGAATACAACGTGGAGGAAATAGCTCAACGGATTCGGATATACAATGTGTCCGGTTACGGTCTATACAAACTTTAAAGGGAACTTGTTCAATTATGTCAATAAAATTCATTCTACATGTGGAGCAGAAAACCAAACCTACTGAATGGTCGCCATTACTGGGTAGGTTTGGCATTTACGAGCGAATTATGGAATAAGAAAATATCTTTTAGCAACTGAAAATAATAAACAATAGGTTAAGTAGCTCAATGATTTATCAATATCTACTTTTACTTTGCATGCTTCATGAAAAGCAATCAAAAAACCAAAATGACTACCATTCAATAGGGGTTGGGTTACGACTAGGGCATCCAATTCGAAATATTCGCCCCATTTTACTATTCGAATATTTTTCGAAATTATAACCGTTGTTGATTTTGCATATAAAAGAACCCCGACCCAACGAAGAAGAGTGATGAAGCTTACAAGACGTTTTGATACGAAAATGATACAAGATGAGCGACTGATGCAGGTCTGTCGGGTCGTGTTGGTGGAATGGCGGGAGAGGGCTCCTTGACGTTTCAAGCGACACCGGCGCTCTCGGGAAAGACAAACGGGTGTGTCAAATAAACGGGGAACCAGACGCTCGGTGCTATCACTGCCCTCAAAGGCACCAAACCAAAAGTTGGCAAAGACCGTGCACCGTGCGTTTTCGAACCCATAACAGGTCCAGATAAAGTGGTAGATTTGGTCATATTCGTTGCTACTATTATTACCGTGTTGCTACTCTTCAAATTGGACGTGAGACGACATTGGGTAGTGCACCTCTTACAGACGGAACGGGCAAGTCTTTACCTCACGCCTAGTCTAAACGAAACCCGCAGGCGTTAGTATTCTGGGACAAAACAGAAGTGTCGAACAAGTGCGTGAGGGAACACCAGAATGGATTTAGCCAGTCAAGTCTAACATGACAGTCCATGTTTCACGAGTGGAGGAAGTCAATGCCTTAAGCTTCCTTAGATTATAATACCAGAAAAAAAACACAAAAATAATTCATTTCATTACTACCAAAATGACGCAAAATGGCAATTTTATTTTAAATTTAATATTAACTTTTGAGTTTTCGTAAATAAGCAATGTATTTTATTTGCAAGTCTAATAATTCATACAGCGTTAATTTCAGGTTGTTTAAATAATCTTAATTCATTCTATTAATTATTATAACGATCAATTTTTATTATTTATTATGGGACCAAACCTGTAATCGCGGAGAAACAGCCTGTTCAGTACATTTTGACGAATTAGACGATCATAAAATGTAAATTTTAGAAAATCGAATATCCCGCGCAATGTTGAACCGACCATTTGGGCGTTCGAATACCAAATTTTTCGAATATTTGGAAGCCCTAGTTACGACTGACCCTAGTTACCACATGTTGACATTTTATTGACATAATTGAGCTAGCTTGCTTAATTATGTCACTCCCCTTTAAGTTTGGCACAACGAAACCAGACATTGTATATTATCAGCATGTTGGCGCGACTACTAACGCCATCTATCGAAGCAGCGAGACACTACATTTTTTATCGACGAATCGGAGCTCGCCATTGTCGGCGACCAATCACAGCACGTCGTTCAATTAGTTATAAGATTTGTTAAGTTAATTTTTTTTCATTACCAAAACCACACTGTTACAAATAAGAAGATTTTAAAGAATAAAACATATAGCCAGCAAAGTTCAATAAAACGATTCATTGAAGAGCACCTGCCACCCGTTCCTGTACATGAAGTGGTCCTACCGTGCCGGATCAGGAGGAGTTCAAGCTTGGAATCTTCGAAGATTCGTCGCATCAAAATACGAAGAGAAGATTCACGTATCGAGCGAAGAGCTACTGCAACGTTAAGGCATCAACAGACAGGAGTGGCAGGTCTGAACTTCCCGTCCATTTCCCCATCTCAACCTTCGATAGGTGTTGATTTTGTGCTGCGTTTCCATTTTCAGTGCTCAAGTGGCGGTACCTACCTGCGCAACGGCACCCACCTTGGTTCGCACGCAAACAGAACTGTAAGTACTCTTGATTTCCTTATTTCCCAAAATGAGTGAGCCTAAATTGTCAGATTTAATTAAGAAAAGAGGTGTTTTAAAAGGTCGATTAACTCTGTTTGAAAATTATGTAAAAAAGTTCACTTTACCCTTATCTGATCATCAATCTTTAGAATTAAATTTGCGTGTCGAGAGTACTTCGAGTTTGATAGAAATGTATAGTGAAATACAGTCTAAAATTGAAGAAGAAGTAGCAGAAGATCTCGATCTAGCAAAACAGCTGGAAGAGAGAGATCGTTTCGAAGATCAATTTTATCGTGCTGTAGCTTCTGCGAAACTTTTATTGAATAAGGAGGTATCTGACAAGTCTAGTGTTTCAACATGTAAGCCGATAGGCATAAAGTTACCCGATATCAAAATACCTTCCTTTGACGGTTCATACGATTGCTGGCTTGAGTTTAAAAATTCTTACGTTAGTATGATCCATAATCGCGATGATTTAGATCCTGTTCAAAAATTTCATTATTTAAAATCGTCATTGTCCGGTACCGCGGCACACGTTATAGGTGCATTAGAATTTACGGCTAATAACTATTCTCACGCATGGGAGCTATTAGAGAATAGGTATAATAATCCGCGACTATTGGTTCATAATCATGTAAAGGCATTATTTAAAATTCCACCGTTAAATAAAGAATCCGCTTCCCAGATTAGGAACTTAATAGATATTGTTTTGAGAAATTTGCGTGCCCTTAAAACGTTGGGTGAACTAACAGATTCATGGGGCACTTTAATCATTTACATGGTCGTTTCCAAATTAGATCAGGCCACTGAACGCGAATGGGAAGATTTTCAAGGTACAGCTAGTTCGTTAATTCAATCAAGGTCAGCTTTGAAACTGGATGACTTGCTTAAATTTCTCAAGGATAGGGCTGACGTTTTAGAAATGATTAAAGTGAACCATAACAAATCCCATGAGAACAAAGGCGGCGAACAAACGCGCTCTAAGAAGCAATATACACATACTCATGTTGCTACGAACGTTACTAACAATAACAATAAGGGTAATACGAACGCAAAACCAAAACAAAGCCGCGTACTGTGTGTGTTGTGTCATGGTAATCACGCGATTTATTCCTGTTCAAGGTTTCTTAATTCGTCTGTCCAAGAAAGGAATAATATAGTTAAAACGCATCAGCTGTGCGTCAATTGTTTACGCACAACCCACCCACTTGACGAATGCAAGTTTGGGCCATGTAGGTTGTGTGATAAGAGGCACAACAGTTTGCTTCACGTTGATGGGCAGGTAGACGGCGCATCACAGGTGAGCGGGTCGAGTGCAACAGCACAGCCGGTCACCGCTAACGTCTCCACTGTCTCGGCATCATTACACGTTACGGCTAACCATTCAGAATCGCGAATCGGTAATCAGGAATATTCGTTATTACCCAACGTTTTGCTGTCCACAGCGTTAGTGGACATAGCAGATTATAATAACAAATATCACACTGTGCGCATTCTGCTTGATAATGGTAGTCAACATTGTTTCATAAAGAAATCGTTATGTGAAACATTAAATACACCGTTAATACAGTCCACTTATCACGTTGCTGGGGTAGGACAATCAATTTCGCAGTCCACCCACATTTGTAAAATAAAATTACGTTCAAGGTTAAATTCGTTTTGTATGAACATTGATTGTTTAGTATTGCCGTGCATTACAAATCAATTACCCACATTTAGTGTCGATGTAAATAATATGAGTATACCTGAAAATGTTCAACTTGCGGATCCGAACTTTCACTCACCGTCAGATATCGATATTCTGATAGGCGCGGATAAGTTCTGGGAATTATTGTGTGATGGCAAAATTAAGTTGAATAAAGGACCTTATTTACAAAACACAAAATTGGGTTGGATAGTGTCGGGACCTTTACATAATAACACACTTCCCGTTAAGAGTGTGCAATGTAATTTCTCCCAAACAATTGACACACAGTTGAAAATGTTTTGGGAACTCGAAGAGATAAACAATAACGTTAATAAAAATATCCTTAGTGCTGACGAACGTGCGTGCGAAGACATTTTTGTCAAAACGACAAAACGTATGGAAGATGGGAGGTTTTCCGTACGCATTCCTTTAAAGGAATCAGCTGATGTGCTCGGAGACAGTTACACAGCGGCTGAAAAACGTTTGTTGTCGTTGGAACGAAAATTCGCTCGTTTGCCACAATTTAAGGAAAAATACGTAGAATTTATGGAGGAATATGAAAGGCTCGGTCATATGAGTTGCGTTAAAACTTATGAGTCACCTCACTATTTTTTGCCGCATCACGGCGTTATTAATGAAAATAGCAGTACGACTAAACTGCGCACTGTTTTCGATGCAAGCGCAGCGACTTCGTCCGGTAAGTCGTTGAACGATATTCAACATATAGGTCCACCACTTCAGAATGACATTTTTAGCATTTTACTGCGCTTTAGGCAATATAAGTACGTCGGTTGTGCGGACGTTGAGAAAATGTTTCGGAATTTTCTTGTACAACCAGACCAACGAGATTTACAATTGATATTATGGCGTAAACTTCCGTCGGACCCATTATCTGTATATCGCCTAAACACCGTGACGTATGGCACCGCGTCTGCGCCATACCTTAGTATGAGATGCTTACGTCAGCTTGCAATGGAATGTGGGGATCAGCAGGTTGCGAGAGTAATCCGAGAAGATTTTTTCGTTGATGACGTCATCCTAGGTGACAATGATTTAAATAGCTTACTCGATACCTGTGAGAAGTTACGAAATACTTTAAACTCTGCTTGTTTACCTTTGCGTAAGTGGTTATTTAACGTCGATATCAGTGAGCACGAAATATCGAAAGAATTGTCACTAGGTGAACATTGCCAAACTAAAACCTTAGGATTGGGTTGGTACAATAAATGTGATGAACTTCACTTCACCACACGAGTAGTTAGACCGACTTTACTAAGTAAACGTTCAATTTTGTCGATAATCGCACAAATATACGATCCTTTAGGAATTTTAACACCGGCTGTCGTAGTAGCTAAAATATTAATGCAAAAATTGTGGTTGTGCAAGATAAATTGGGATGATCCCGTTCCCAGTGATGTTGCGTTATCCTGGGAAAAATTTATTGACACACTTCAATATTTGCATAAATTACGTATTCCGCGTCATGTTATGAGTGCACATACACAGTACATAGAATTACACGTTTTCACGGACGCGTCGCAGAGTGCGTATGGTGCATGCGCATATGTTCGCACCTACTCTGATGACTCACCGGTGACTGTTAGATTATTGTGTGCAAAGAGTAAAGTTGCACCAATTAAACCAGTCAGCATACCCCGACTAGAGCTGTGTGGGGCTTTAATAGGCGCACGATTATATAAGAAAATTATCGAATCATTGCGTGTTAATTTCCACAAAATTTACTTTTGGACAGATTCAACTATTGTCCTTGGTTGGCTACAAATGTCACCACATTCGTTAAAAACATTCGTTCAAAATAGAATAGTCGAGATTAATGAAATTACAAGTAATGCGTTATGGTTACATGTAGGGACCAAAAATAACCCAGCGGATCTGGTCTCGCGCGGTCTTAGTCTTGACGTACTCATTGACAGTAATCTGTGGTGGAGTGGACCTGAATTCTTAAAAAATTCAGAGCAGTCATGGTCACAGCAATCTTCGACTATCCACTCCGACTTACCAGAACTAAAATCACAAACGACAACCGTTATGGTTTGTGACGTAACAAAGAATAAAGTTATTCATTTTGAAATGTTCCGTTCTTATCAGCGTATAGTGCGCGCCGGCGCTTACCTGTTGCGATACATACATAACTTACGCACACCAAAGAAAGATCGTACACAAGGGCCGTTATCAGTAGATGAATTGAATGACTCATTACATACGTTAGCGCGTCTTGCTCAACGCGAATCGTTTCCGATGGAATATGATAAGTTAAAACGTAACTTACCTTTAAAGGCTTCAGGTTCGATTTCTAGGCTTAATATATTTTTAGATGAAAGGGATATAATTAGAGTAGGTGGCCGTCTAAGTAACTCACCTGACTTTAATTACGACAAGAAGCACCCGATACTTTTATCAAGTAAACATAGCTTTACACAATTGTTATTTCAATATCAACATAAAGAGCTTCTTCATGCTGGTCCCCAGTTGCTATTGGCTACCGTGCGTGAGAATTGGTGGCCGTTAGGGGGTAGGAACCTAGCTAGAAGGGTTGTTCACCAATGTGTCCGCTGCACTCGAATGAAAGGTAAAACCTTAACGCCAATCATGGGCAACCTTCCGTCTGAACGAATAGAACCTGGTTTCCCATTCATTCGATGTGGAGTGGATTATGCTGGTCCCATAAACGTACTAAATCGCAAAGGAAGGGGAGCTAAATTGGAAAAGGGTTATATTTGCATATTCGTTTGTTTTGTTACCCGGGCCATTCATCTAGAACTTGTCAGTACGTTAGCTACAAAAGAATATATATTAGCACTTAAAAGATTTATCTCACGACGAGGTAAGCCAGCTCAAATTTTCTCAGACAACGGTAAAAATTTCATTGGAGCCATGAAAGAGATTAATAAAATGTTAGAGGAAAATTCACAGCAAATAATTGATAAATTATCAACTGACAATATTGAATTTAAATTTATTCCCCCTTATGCTCCTCATTTTGGGGGATTATGGGAAGCAGGAGTAAAGTCCTGTAAGTTCCACCTTAAGCGTGTCGTAGGTGCCGCTAACTTGACGTACGAGGAGTTCAGCACTGTGTTGGCACAAATCGAAGCAGTCCTAAACTCCCGTCCTATAAGTCCTATGTCCTCAGATCCGCATGATCTTCGTCCACTAAGCCCAGCTCATTTCCTCATCGGCCGGCCACTCACTGCACCAGCCTGCAGAGACCTCACCGAAGCACGGACTCACAGCTTGACACGGTTTCAAAGAGTGGAACAAATAAAACAGCACTTCTGGAAACGTTGGTCACAAGAATATGTTGCTGAACTTCAGACAAGGACGAAGTGGAAGGCGAACAGTCAAGACATAGCACTAAACACGCTTGTCGTTATTAAGGAGGACAACTTACCACCCCTTAAATGGCGTATGGGCAGAGTTATCCATATCTTCCCAGGAAAGGACGGCGTGTCGCGTGTCGCCACCATCCAAACTGCTACGGGTCCGGTACAACGAGCGTTTTCGAAAATCTGCCCTCTACCTGTATCATCAGCAGAGGACGACAACATGAATGCAGCCTGCGGCATCTCCAATCAAGCGGCAACGTAGATACATTATTGGAAGCTGGAGCGTTCCAAGGCGGCCGGCATGTTGGCGCGACTACTAACGCCATCTATCGAAGCAGCGAGACACTACATTTTTTATCGACGAATCGGAGCTCGCCATTGTCGGCGACCAATCACAGCACGTCGTTCAATTAGTTATAAGATTTGTTAAGTTAATTTTTTTTCATTACCAAAACCACACTGTTACAAATAAGAAGATTTTAAAGAATAAAACATATAGCCAGCAAAGTTCAATAAAACGATTCATTGAAGAGCACCTGCCACCCGTTCCTGTACACAGCAGGTTGAACATATTTGGCAAATTAAGTCCAACCATACATTGACTGCTTGAAGCAATTAGTATCGAATGCTTCAAGATGCAACTGCATAGCAAACTACAGTTTTTTATATACACACACACATACAAGGAATCGTTCGAGCATTCAAACGAATTACTTCAAAAGGAGTTGATGCCAACTGCTGGAACAGTTAACAATGGCAGCTTCAGGCAGTTAAATTAAACTGCTCATGAAGTAGTCCGTCTATGTAAATCAGGACTAACTGTTAGAGCGTTTATGTATTGGCAGCTCAAAGCACTCCGTGTAAGGACGTCCTTAGTCGGTTTCTGTCGCCGCCTATGCTAGTGGTCATTCAGTATCATCAACACCACCACATATTGCATCCGGTGCCCAACTGTACAACAGTAGTAGTCAGGTGAGTCTGTGAGTCACTCACATTACATTCGTTTTTTTTTTGCATTCATTAACGAGCTGTAGAGCTGCTTAAGTTGGAAATGAATATCCTATGTCGGTTGCTATCTTGATCCCGATGTTTCTGTAAACAATCAACGACCGAAAATGCCCAAGTGTTAAGAGTGCCCAATCAGAAGCAGCTGAAAGGAACGGGATTTGAATCGTGATAAAACATTAATTTCGGGTGTTAGAAAGTCCCGCGACTCCCGGCAAGCGTTTGGTCTTATGGGGGCCCAAAGACCACACCAAAAGCCTGATGGGCACCATTAGTTTGCTGTCAGCTTCTTGTGGCGCTCGTGTAACACGAGTACGATGCGCCGTCGAACCAGACATGGTCCCTGATCGTACGGCGAGCTAGCCTTGGGCGTCTCCAGCGACGGCTGAGTCGTGAGGTAGAGGGTATCCTTTCCCTCACGCGTACCGCCTCCGTCGCCAGCATTACTGCTTCGCAGAAGGAGGTGACTGCTTCCCATTCCCACTCGCCCTACAGCATGGCCTCAACCAAAGCTGGGTGCGAAGGATTGCCAGTTGCCACCGACACGGCGGTGGTCCGCCCAAATGAGGCAGATCTCCACCGTGCCTCCACACTGGTGACACTCGGGCGTTTCGTCACACCCAATCCAAAACAAGAACCCCCGAAACACGCTTGTCCGGTAAGGACCTGCGTCAGGCGAAGGTAAGGACGCCGTGGCGCTCCTCCCGCTAATCTTCAGCGAGGGGTCTCACCGCCGCGATTGCGGCATGCCCGGAAGTGTTTTACTTGTAATTATTTTTTTAATTACCTGACCATATTTTTATTACCATTTATATACCGATTCATCATTCTTCGCGCAGACATCCTTACTGCCAGCCCACTACCACAACAGGTTGCTTACAAGCATACAAACACAATAATTTTATACATATAGGAAGACAGTCTGTATTTTGCTTTTACTTAAAAAAATAACATGGCTTTCTTTTAAAGTATTTTCTTACAGTCATGAAATAACGGTGTGTTTCAGTCTTTTGTAAGGCTTTATTGTGATGCAGTAAGGCACAGCGCATGTTACGGCGAACACCTTGATCAGCATAATACCTACATTTAGAGCAAATTCTGATTCTGAATAATCTTTGACGATGAGATCATGAGACAGACGTTTAAATGTCGTATTTCGCATGCCAATCATGCCATACATGTTTAGTTTTCTTTATAAAAATTTCAGTAACTTTGAACCTAGTATCCGTATAAAACGTAGTGAAACAAATCGACCAAGTTATAAAATAATGATAAATGGATAATTTTACATATTTTTCAACATAATGAGAATCGGAAAAATGTATCGACCAAATTCAGTTTGTGGGTTTAATATACAAAGTTAAGTCTATACCTACATTGAATAGTTTCAGACAAGGGTTACTTCCACAGATCGAGCTTATGAAAGCCTTCTCCTTCCCTTGTACACGTACTAATCGCGACAAACATTATATTTTTGTTTGAAAGTTCTGCGCCTCTTACTCACCGTGAATTAATTATAGAATTCGTTTTATTCAGATGTATGTCATTGTAGAAAAAAAAATATTAATAGGGCAAGAAGTTTATCCGCGAAGATCTGAATTAAAATTGTTGTTGGATGTAGTGGGCGTCGATATGACGCGCGTTCTCTGAAAGAAAAGTGCGTTCTGACTGCGAGTCGAACGCTCCAATTGAGACAGTTTCCCTGACGTCACAGGATGCCGCATACACCGCTACTATACGTACCTACGTGTCACTATAGAAATAGTTGATGAGTTACATTTGAAATTCCACGAATTTGTAAACAATCATTGCGATTCAATTAAATATCAAAATTTCAGGATATTTTTGCACTGAAAATTACTCATACACTAAAACGATTCAGTGAAAATCTAATAGTAAATTATTGTGACTGTTGTGAAATAAATGCCATAACAATGAGTTGGCCGTTACTCTCTACGATTCATTCAAGCAGCCATGTGTAAATTTTCGGAAAGTTCACTACACCTGCTTGATCACCCTCGCGTCAACTGATCATTGGGAAGCGAAATGTGGTACCTACTGTGTTTTTAACTATCCAAAAAGCATCTTTCAGTACGGTACATATTCAAAATGCAAAAATTTTGATGCAATATGTAATTTCAAACTGTAGTCTTGATACTATAGATACCTAGTTCTGCTCTTCACCGGAGACAATAAAGAAAAGCTGAGAGTTGCCAGGAATGTATCCATGTTACATTTGACAGTTTATTTTAGGGTTACCTATCCCTATTTCTTTGATCGGAGGGGTTATCATAAAATCTTAAAATGATGTATGTAGTTGCATTAAGTGGGTTTTTGTAATTTCGCCACAAAAATTAATCCCCTCGAAAAATGTTTTGATCCTGTTCTCCTAGTACCTACTTGCTGTTCAGATTCCACATTGTGTACTCGTTTTCGGTAGTTTTGTGCTGTATTTTATAATTTAATTGTTCTGCTATCCCCGTGCGGAAAAAGTGGGTCGAATGTACAGTAAACAAAATTAAAAAAATAAAAACCTTTGGCTGATTTAAACATGCATACTTACTTTTTATCGTGTGGAATTATTTTTGTAGCGGACTTACAACAACCCCATTAAGTTTAATTGGTTGACAATGTTTTGTTTTACAATGTACCTAGTTACAGTGATAGGATTTAGTAGTACGGAAGATCTGGAGAAAACATGATATTCCTGTTTAACCGTATAGTTCGGTACCGCCCCCGAAATGGGCGCGACAAGTAAACCTACGCTGGCTCAATAGTGGGTCCAAAAGGGGCAGACGTTGTAGTCATACGACATCCTCATTATAAATTAAAAAAATATAATATTCCCTGCGTAAAATCCTATGAGTGCGCATTAATTAAGAATGTTCAATAAAAATCTGATTTATTCACGAAATTAAAACTTCTACATTTAGCGCTTATTTTCTTAATTTACCGTAACAATATCCAAAAGTGTAAATACGATCTTCACCATTTTGATGGCTGTGCTGGGTAGGGCTAAAAATCATAAATAACGTGGTTTTCGGACATCCAACGGATCATTATAGGAGGAATGAATAACTTCTCATTTAGTATTGTAACGAATTCATACATCATTCAACATAAATTAGCAGTGGTAATGAAGAATTTGATATCTGAACTCGAACTTTCGCGCCACTTTTGTTTGTTTACATTTTTATTTTTCACTTTGATCACATACGCGCGCTTATACTAAATAACAATTAAGATATATATCATGCCAAATGTTATAAATAACGTAAAAAAGTACAGATCTTGGCGTAATTCTCTAATAAAGGGCCAATAACACGTATTTTTCATTACCACTACTCAATTTGTGTTCGTAAATGACAAGCATGTTTATTTTTTTTAATCGTAATGATGTGTGAAAGCGAATATTCTAATCGATTCCATAATTGATTTTTTTGTCAACTCGAGTGAAAAAAATAAGGAAACTAGGAAATCGAATAATAAAAATTAAAATAAATTTGTTTTAAGCTTAGAATCAAATTATTATCTATTAAAATATTGTTTAAAGCTTTTATAATAATATTACGTACATTGTCATTCCCAAAAAACAATAATAGACAAAAGAACAATGTCAGTAAAATGTTTGAATGCGCGGCAATTATTTAATTCTAAAATTTTGAATTAGGAATGCGCTCGCTGTGGTACTCGCTATTCAAAATATTATGTAATAACATTTTAATTTATTAGCTAATTTTTACTGTGTTAAGAAAAAACCCGCGACCCCAGCAGGCATTTGGCGCGAAACACGACGCGCCACCGACCCGGGCTTGGTCCCTGGTCAGACGGCGAGCTACCCATCACTCACCGTCCGCAAGCCCGCTCCGCTCGCTGTGGTACTCGCTATTCAAAATATTATGTAATAACATTTTAATTTATTAGCTAATTTTTACTGTACATTTTATTTTGTACAATAATATATTTTTTAAGGTTGAATGAATATAGAATGCATTTTTTTTTTTTAAGGTGGTAAAATCATCAAATGAGTCCTCCCGCCCTGGGTGGGGCGGAAGGGACTGTCAGACTCTTACTGACTAAAATCCACCCGTGTTCCTTCGGATGCCCTTTACGTTCCAGGGCCACGGTATCCTGGGTTAAGAAAAAACCCGCGACCCCAGCAGGCATTTGGCGCGAAACACGACGCGCCACCGACCCGGGCTTGGTCCCTGGTCGGACGGCGAGCTACCCATCACTCACCGTCCGCAAGCCCGCTCCGCTCGCTGTGGTACTCGCTATTCAAAATATTATGTAATAACATTTTAATTTATTAGCTAATTTTTACTGTACATTTTATTTTGTACAATAATATAATGTTGAATGAATATAGAATGCCTTGGATCTTGATAGGCTTTTTATAAATGATCGAGTTTGTTTCTTACCAAATAAAAGTTTTTTTTTTTTTTATCGTGGTAATCTATAATAATATCGTGGTAATCGTGGTAATAAAAATCATCAAATGAGTCCTCCCACCCCGGGCAGGGCGGGAGGGACTGTCAGACTTAAAATCCACAGTGTCCTTCAATAGCCCTTTATGTTCCGGGGTCACGGTAATGAAATAACTCCCGCGACCCCGGCAGGCTTTGGCCCTCTAAGTCATTATGCTGAATTGCTGACGCTCTTTGAGGCGCGTGTGGAACACGACGCGCTGTCGACCCGGGCATGGTCCATGGTCCATGGTCGGCCATGGATGGTGGCATGCCCGTGCCTACGGTGGCCGGAGGTCGTCTGCCGACTTCCGACGCCGCAGACGTCTACCACTACGGTTAGGGCGGAGGGAGGACGCTGTCCCTCTCCCTCTCGCGGCTCCAAATAAAAGATAGCCAAATTAATTATTTTATTGTACAAAATTTTTTCGTGAGATTGGTTCGGTCATGTAAGTATTACACGTCAGAAATCGAGCTTTTGAATTAAAAAAAGAAAATGCTAGGTATATTTTTACACTATTCGATGTCGCTGTTGAGGATCAAATTCGGTGAAGTAATGATAATTTGGTAAAATATGAACTAATATACAAACAATAATTTAGTCATTGTTCAGCAGATCAAAATCAAAATTCGCGCAAACTCACTTAAAGTTCGAATTTCAAAAAAATATTTAATGTATTTGCACCGCGAAGTGATAATAAAAATTTGAAATGAGAACAGTATGTTATGAACATGTAGCGAAATTTGATTTAATGGAATATGATTCCATCCCTCGTAAAAAATCGAATTATTAAAAAAAATCCTTATACCTCAAGTTTGTCGCATGTTACTACTTCACAGAATATTGATAGTTTGATTGCAGAATTTATATTTCAAAAAATTATTTTTATGATGTTATTTTAATTTTTATCAAATCGACTTCGAGACTGTCTTCAGGATTTTTCGCTATTCCTCATAGTTCAAAATTTAGCCATCCACGCCTTTTCAGCAGATGATCTCCGGCTACCGTAGGCGCGGGCATGCGGGCAGCGAGTAAAGGGCAACTCGCTGCCCGACCATGGACCATGCCCGGGTCGACGGCGCGTTGTGTCCCACGCGCGCCTCAAAGAGCTTGAGCATAGTGACGGGGCCCCCCTCTCAGAGGGCCAAAGCCGGGGTCGCGGGATTATTTCCTTACCGTGACCCCGGAACATAAAGGGCTATTGAAGGACACCGTGGATTTTAGTCAGTACAAGTCTGACAGTCCCTGGGGTGCTAAGACAGGAAACCTCCACGTGCGCCCGTGGACTGGAGTTCCCTCTCGGATACGTCCGGGGGGAAGACCAGTTTTTCGGGCCGGTGCACCCTGGGATGCGGGCAAAAACTCTTCCTTAGGCACTGTGTGCCTAAGGGGTCTCTTTGCCCGTATGCGAATAGCCTGTCGTGTGGACGCTCCAACGCGTGTCCCTCTGATCAGCAGAGGGCACAGCGGCGGAGCGGGCTTGCGGACGGTGAGTGATGGGTAGCTCGCCGTCCGACCAAGGACCACGCCCGGGTCGGAGGCGCGTCGTGTTTCGCGCCAAATGCCTGCTGGGGTCGCGGCTTTTTCTTAACCCAGGATACCGTGGCCCCGGAACGTAAAGGGCATCCGAAGGAACACGGGTGGATTTTAGTCAGTAAGAGTCTGACAGTCCCTTCCGTCCCACCCAGGGCGGGAGGTCTCATTTGATGATTTTACCACCTTAAAAAAAAAAAAAAAAAAAAGTCTGACAGTCCCTCCCGCCCTGCCCGGGGTGGGAGGACTCATTTGATGATTTTACCACGTTAAAACAAAATAAAAAAAAAACCACGCCCCGTTGGAAATTCTAATTGTTTATTACTGCAAGGAATCATTTAGAAGTACTCCATCTCTCAGCATTAGATCAGAACCCGGTGTTTGTCTTTTCACGTATTTTAGATCTGTTTTTAACGAAAACACAAAATGGGTATAGGTAAAACCTTATGATTGAATTTAAGTTTAGAAGACACACATGTTTAGCCTCCAATGAAACACCGATACTTATTACTATATAAAAATAAAATTAAATAAATTATTGCGTAAACGACAATACTTGAAAAATTATAACATGATTCAGATTTACTTTCATAGACTTATTGCATGGACTGAGCTTTCTATAGTCAAATAAGCGGATAAAAGGCATTTGGAAAGCTTCCAAATGCTTTTTCTACATCTAAAACTATATATTCGGTGTTACGATATTAATTATTGCATTCCCTTATCAATTTTTTAGTGCACTACAGAGCCATATTTCTTATTTTCATACAGTAACAATGCTAAATTAATTAAAACTTGTTAATATTTGACAACCATTTGCGACGTTGCCAGCTTTCGGAATATACGCTCTTAACATTAATTTACATTTTGTGATATTAATGTTCCTCATTTAAATGTTATGGCACTTTTTTTGGCATAATTACATTTCTAAATGTAAGTGTTCCAGTCGGGAGTTAGAGTAGGTAATCCGGTAGATTAATTAACACGATAATACAGACGTAGAACTAAAACACAGCTCAAAAAGTCTTACACATCAAAATTGGGCTGAATATTATCCATAAGTTTTGAATCTGCGCGAGCGACAAGATGCGGAGTATCCTCGTCTTCTGGTGTAGGAGGTAGCCGCGTGGGCCCCATCACTGTCACACACTCCGTAATCAGGCAATCAGGCACTAGTCCGACGTGCTCTCGACACTATCGCTTCGCTCTGAAGCCACTCACTATCACTCTTTATCATGATCATAGAGCCAACCTCATCCACTTTTAACAGAAATCTTAGCATACATGTTTTCGAATTGATTTCGCGTATTCGTTGACTATTAATTCGTGCTAATTCGAGAAAAGAAATAGTTTAATAGTTAATCGCGACAGCCGCGAAAACAAAGGCACAAGCGGCGTGCGCGTTATGCGTTTCACGTTAGATTGAAAAACAGTCGAGAGGAATGTGAGGCCGAAAATAGCAAGGAGCGTCGCGCGGCCACAAGGGCGACCCTCGCGCTACGCCAAGCGTCGCCGCGCGCCGGCGTGCGCACTCTACACGCACCTTTATTTACATCCATCCTTCTATGAAACAGTCACCTAACATACGACCGCTTATGAATGGAAGGTCCCGCGTGTATAAACAACCCCGTTGTGTGCTGGCTGGAGTTATGTGTTTAGCATACCTATTTAATTATACGCAAGACGACAACACTTTATGCGACTGAAAAAAAAACGGTTGTTTCTGAGAAATGTCAGGTTATTTTAATTCTATTCACGATGAAAATTTATTAAATATTATCTCCCGGAAAAACTCTATACTCACTCGCCAACGGAGATCTACGGGATTGAAAACTGCAATTTCCTCTTTTAACTTGGGTGAATCAGCAAAATAGTAGAATCTTAATCAGAGTTAAATATTTACAACGTTTGTATGCGCTGAGCAAGGAGGCACGAAACAATAAACAATTAATTCTCATCAGAGTCGCCTAAACAGTAACGTGGCGGCTGTAGCACTTCAAAAGGAATTAAATGTATCCACATTCAGCTCAAGGAATTAGAAGCAGAAATTACAAGAATAGCATTATTAATATCATCCCACTTTGTACTAGCTAGCAGCTAGCAGTGTCGATACAGCGCCGCGCCGTGCCGCGCACTACTTATTTTAGCCGAATGTAACCGCGGCTGTATTTAATGAACACAAGTGAACACATTGAATGATAAGGAGCGGCCAAATTGCCAGTAATAAATCAAACTCGAGACAGATCATAGTTTCGATGCAAACAAAATAAAGCTTGAAGGAAACTAGGGTTGTTGAACTGAAAGTAATAAATGTTTTCACGTATTCTAATGGAGGGAAATTAATACACGGGTAAAACAAACGAAAATTGCGTGTATTGAAATCCATGATTGAAAAAATGGATCCGAGATATACGAATGTAGGCAATTCTCTTCGTGACACGGTTGCTTACAGTGCTCGTAAATCAGCAATGAGACATCACCCACAGCAACCCGCAGGCCGGGCTTTCATCACATGCATGCTCATTGAGCATTTGGCATTTGGTCATACTCATATCATACCATTACACGATAACTTACTGAGTCATGTTCAGAGAAAATAAAAAGAAAACCAGCATATTGTTAATATTTATATCTAAAGAAAGTCTAGTAGTTGACTGTAGTTGTATGTGGAGTTTGATGTTGTTGTCATTGTTATTTCGTTAGGCATCTCCAGTATTCTCCAGTTGCTTGTCATTTATAACAAGATGCTACGTAGCAACTTTATTTTAAAAGGTTTGTGGATACGTATAACAGGAATGGTATGCCGCCCTCTACAATCAAGAGTAGTTGTACCCGTAATTATACCGATTATTTAAGTAATTCAGGAACTGTAATATCTTACTATTTAAAAAAGCGAGGATTATCAAAACGTTCATCTTAATGAGCACTATTTTAGGCTGACTGCACGTCACCAGAGACGTATCGTATCCACGGTTACGTTTACACGTACAAAAGCGTAGGTAAGTGTAAGACAAAAAAATGTTAATGTTAAAGCGAAACAAAGCATTCGTCGCGCTTATTAGTAGTCTGGTCTAGCAATCACCCGTCGCGTTGCCAAAATAAATGTCAATAACGAATTGTTCACGTTAACTCCACGTTTCGAACATTTGCCTAATTTTATGGGTTGCTACATTCACATAGTATTTTTGAAATTCCATAAACGCGTATCGGTAAATTCATAGACGTATATATCAAATGATTTAGATGATACTTCTTGTAAATTGGTATGCTACAACCAATTTATTTTCATTCATGTCAAATTTACTTTCACTTGAGGAATGTTCAACAAGTAGTTCGCACATATGTATTACAAACGCAAACGTACAATAGCTGCAAGTTGTTTCCTTATCAGAAAATGAAATAATCACTGACCTGTATTTCGCTCTATGTGCAGTGTCAAACAAATCGCCATCAAACGGTGAGGTGATGACGTAAGAAGGCGGGGCGGGGGGCTGCTGAGACGGCGGCAGAGCTTCTGGGCTTGGAGCGACCGCCACCGTGCCCAGCCGCTCGCAAGCCGCGCGCACCCTCTCACACTCCAAGCACGTCTCATTCACGTACACTATTGGAGTCGACGAGCCTGCTAAAAGATCACAATGTTAAAGGAAGTTGTTAATTTGTTCCAAAAGTTAAATACACTCGGCGTCACAAAAATCGCACCTCTTCGAAAATAAGTTTAAAACATGTCCCGCCAGTAACGAATACATTAAACCCAATTAATATTGGTATCAATTGAAAGTATGCTTAACGACCTTTAAATTAACAACAGTTAGAATCCCTAAACACAACAGGTTTCATTAGCACGTAACGTTAAAAAAAATGTTGTCAAAATACGCATTGCAAGGGCCACTAATTGCACCTCCCTACAAGGGTATAAAACGGGCGACCCGGGTTAAATGTGGGTCATTCGCTATTCAACCTTTGAAGTGAACACACGTGAACAGCTACAGCAAGAAAAATACCCCAGAAGATGGATACCACTGCAGATGAAGCCGCTCAAGTCATTGCACTACTGCAATCAGGGATGCGGCAATGTGATGTTGCTCGGCAACTGAACTTGAGTCGTTTTGCCGTTCGACGAGTGTTCCAACGCTTCCAAGAGACTGGTGGCTATATCCGAAGACGTGGATCTGGAAGACAACGGTGCACATCGGAAAGAGACGATCGCTTCATTGTTTCGACGTCTTTACGTAATCGGTTCTCCAATGCTGTTGAGCTGCAACAACAACTGCTATCAGCTCGCAGAACTTCTGTAAGCGTCTCCACGATTAGAAGAAGAATGCGGGAGAAGAAAATTGCAGCTCATAGGGCTGCTACAGGGCCAAAATTGACTGCACAGCATAGGAGAGACCGGTTGCAATTTGCCCGTGACCATGTGGATTGGACAATAGACCAATGGAGGGCTGTGCTCTTCTCGGATGAGACGAGGGTGTGTCTTTTCTGCAACGACAGGCGTCGAAGAGTGTATAGGAGGCAAGGTGAACGATTCGCACAAGCCTGTATTCAAGAGACAGTGGAATACGGGGGTGGCTCGTGCATGTTCTGGGGCGGCATGTCAATCGACGGTAAAACGAACCTTGTGTGTGTTTCTCGGACTGGAAGTGCTCGCGGGCAAGGGTCGCTGACTGCTGCTCGGTACATAACAGAGATCTTAGAGGAGCAGGTTGTCCCTTATGCGGGTTTTGTTGGCAGTGGGTTCACGTTAATGCACGATAACGCCCGCTGTCACACCGCTTTAATTGTAAGAGACTACCTGCAAGAAGTTGGAATCCCTGTTATGCGCTGGCCGGCGCGAAGTCCAGACCTAAACCCTATTGAGCACCTTTGGGATGAACTGAAACGGCGAGTACGGGCACGTGATCCTGCCCCTACCACTCTCCAAGACCTCCAAGATGCCGTCGTTGCAGAATGGGACAACATTCCTCAAGAGACTGTTGTCACATTAATTAGGTCCATGAGAGAACGCATGGAAGCAGTCATCAGGGCTAGGGGGGGTAACACTAGGTTTTAAGTTGTTTTTAAGGACTTTGTTGTAATTTTTGCTGATAAAATAAAATTTAACTTTTTAATCATTTGCATTAGCTTGCTTTTTTTTATTCCCTGGTAAACAAAAAACCAAATCCATTGATTTATACTGAAATTTAAATAAATTGCCTTTCCAATGATACCTTATAGTCATATGTCTACCATTGATTAATAGGTTTAAAATGACTTTGAAGGGAATTCTTAAAGTGGTGCGATTTTTGTGACGCCGAGTGTAGCTACTATTAGAAGAAGGTCGATGTCATTTTATTTTCAAAGATCAACAAGTATTTTTATTGGAGTTAACAAAGCCAACCGTAGACAGCCCCTGCTTTGTGTACTCTTTTAAAATAACAAAGCCAAACATTGTAATTAGCATAAAGATTAGCCATCATAATTTTAAGTAACTGCCGGATTCTTCCTTAGTACAGAAAGCGTCACGATTTGGTTACCCCCTTGAAAGCATCTACTCTTTCATTGGGGTAACCACTTCGTGACACTGTCTCCATAACATAATGTATTACCTCGTAATAGAACAAAATTACGAGAGCAATAATTGCAGATTGGTTTGGTTTTGTTGGATTAAACTCTCGACCAATAAAATTGCTATGATGATATATGTGCGCGCATTTTCCGATTTAAAATAGTACAGACTGGGGCTCAGACAGATTACGACTAAACTCGAATATTTATTGCATTCCATAGTGTAAATGTTTTAATACATAGCAGGCTTAGAAGCACAACATCATTATGAATCCGTTTCCGATCGACGGCTGATAGTACATAATATTTGGTACTAATGTTTCTTTTCTAAACTTTAAGAAACGACTATAATGTTGAGGTTTCTGTTATTTAAAGTCTAGATATAGTCCAGTCAACGAGGCATATGTGTTCCGAAAATTTCTCCGGCACTGAAATTTGGCATAATTATGATTAAAGGTGATACAGATTACAGATGTTTTCGAGATGATAAAAATATGAACTCTGTGAGAAATTCCTCAGCCTCAAATTCTTTTTGTATTTGTTTAAATGTATTAGTAAGAATTGGTAAGTATAATGCATATATGAAGTAGCAATGTTCGTCAAAAAACACTTCAACTTATTTGAAACACTATCTAGTAAACGTCACCCGGACAAAATTCACGCTAGGGCCCACAAGACAGCATTATACCTTATTGCTATACCGCCAATTCGCACTAAGCGTTTCCAGACGTCTTTTATAATGCGGACAGCGAAGGAGTGGAACTCTCTGCCTGCGTCTGTGTTTCCGAACGCATACAACCCTAATCTCTTCAAAGTTAGAGTGAACAGGCTTCTTCTGGGTAAGCTCGCTCCACCGTCGACCTTGTCTTAGTCATTCCTGACCTAGACTAAGGTCAAGAGCAAACCCATCACAAATAAAAAAAAAAAAATACTCAAAAAGCTTTCTGGGGATGGCTCCCAAAATTTTTAATAAGATACCCACCCCTATTAGAACAGTAAATGACATTAATAAATTCAAAAGAATGTTAAAAGATTTCATGGTTAAAAAAGCGTACTATTCCATTGGTGAATTCTTAACAGACAAATAAATCCCACCAAAAACATTACATGTAAAAAAATGCCAAGTCTCTCGATGCAGTCTTACCACCGTAAAAAGTTTTGAGATCTCATAGAAGCCAAGTCCTATTCAAATTATTTTGTAGTTATAAATCAACATTTAGTAATTATATCAATAGTTTTCTTTATATTATAATTATAGTGACTTGGCAATGAGCACAAGAAGAAACAAATAAAACGGCATATTTGGAGGAGTTGAAAGTTAAGTAATCTTAATTATTGTATTAGAACATGTAGTCGGTAGTGACCATCATGATTCACACATAACAAATAATCTGATCACAGGTCTCGTCAGTAACATTTGCACATTAATTCCAGGCAGCAAGCAGCTTTTAATTTGTGCTCATTGCCAAGTCACTATAATTATAATATAAAGAAAACTATTGATATAATTACTAAATGTTGATTTATAACTACAAAATAATTTGAATAGGACTTGGCTTCTATGAGATCTCAAAACTTTTTACGGTGGTAAGACTGCATCGAGAGACTTGGCATTTTTTTACATGTAATGTTTTTGGTGGGATCTCATTTATTTTTTGTAAGTGTATTTCTTTCTTTTTTTTTAGGTGTCCTCATAATTTCTTGGACTTCAGCTACTTTTTTACTTAGGACCCATTCTTTATCTAACAAACTAAATAGAACTAAACTAACAAATAACTAAATAATATATATCTACTAACTTACAAACTTAATGTAACTAAACTAAATAACACGTAAACAACTAGATAAATGTAACTATGTCTATGTTATATTAATAAACTATTTTCCTAAATAACTGTTTCAGTAACAATAATAAATCTACTAACTAATCCGACTAACTTAAGTTCTCCGAATAACGCTACAATATTTTTTTAGTTTCGAAATGGTTGTTCATAGATAGATGGCGCTATCAAATGAAAATTGTCGAATTATTTTAAAGTACTACTTATACTGCGCTCTGTAACGAAACCATAGCGCGATTCAGACAGGTACAACGCCATCTATCGAGCGCGCATACAACATTTATCGCAATACAATGGAATTTTAGCTTTATTAATTTAATGAATTATGAACTTTATGTATTAATTTGTATTAATTATAGTCTATGTATTACATTTATATTATTCTTTTCTATTCTATGTATGCATAAACCACGAACAAAGTTAACAATGCAGTCAAAATCCATACACAATGTTCTTGCCAAACCGCAAATATAAAATTGTTTTCTATGGTATATTATTTATCAATGTTTTTATAATTTTTCCTTTATATGTGGCTAATGACCTATCTTGGTGCAAAAAGAGAATGGACATCCTGGGACCACCTTCCAATAGCAATGAGATGTATGTCGTTGGATAGGTCTTTTCATTTGGAACAACTATTGTTCAGACAGTTTTTTTGTTATAGCTGTCCGTTCGGAGTTATGAGACTTATTAGGCCAGAGAAACAAACATTTTTAAAAACCTTTTTTTTAACATGTTTAGTATTTTATGCTTTAGTCTCGTACACTTTGTATCTTTGGGACGCGTCTGGAGGCGACGTAGGTCCTGGCATTATTTTTTTTTTCGTTTTAACTTTTAAACGTCCAATGAGTGAATACACTCGGTGAATCGGTAGGGACTGTTAGACTATATTACGGAATAAAATCCACGGTACGTGTTATTAGTAAACGGGATAACATGTCTGGATACACGTATGACTCAGAAGAAAACTTGCTAATATACTGGTTATTCTCGAAAGCCTTTGACAGGTCTTAGTGAACGGTCAATCAGAGTAGTCGATGGCGGCTGATTCTCTGAGCTTATGTCTATTGATTCCGGAGTTCAATAGGAGTCTGCCATGTTTTCTCTCCAACTCATATTCTGCTGCACATTTCTAACACGCGAGGAGGGGTGCGTGAGGGAGAAGACAGCTTCCACCTCACAACCCAGCCGCCGCGAGAGATGCCCTCGGCGTCGGAAGTCGCGAGGCGATTTTCGGCCACACCGTAGGCGCGGGCCTATATCGCACCGTATGCCCCGCTTTTAGAGAGACTCATGTCTCGCCGGAGGTGACTCGCATCGTATTCCACGCGCGCCTCAAAAAGCTGCCAGCAATCTGACAGTGGGGCACTGTCAGATTGCTGCCAGCTCTTTAGAGAGCTAAAGCTTGCCGGGGTCACGGGACTGTCCCATCAAGAAACCGTGACCCTGGAATGTAAAGGGTTATTGAAGGATCATCGTGTAGTCAGTACAAGTCTGACAATCCCTCTCGCCCCGCTCTGGGTAGGAGGACTCACTTGATGATTTTACCACGGTAAAAAAGTCTGCCAGTGAGCGAACAAGAAACTTGTCTCTTTTAGCGCCACCAACTAGTCGGTAGTGTAGGTCGAAACTACATCCTTTATGGATTTATTTCGCCCAACTCCACTTTTCCGGATACATTGTTAAGCTTCTGGGCATGGAGTTGATATCCAGTGTCAACTTCGGTGCCAATATTGGGCACAAAGCCGAAACTGTGGCCGAAAGACTGGGTATCATTTAATGAAGTGATACTTTACGCCTTTTTTTTTTAACGTGGTAAAATCATCAAATGAGACCTCCCACCCCGGGTAGGGCGGGAGGTACTGTCAGACTTGTACTGACTAAAATCCACGGTGTCCTTCAATAGCCCTTTATGTTCCGGGGTCACGGTGATGGAATAAGTCCCGCGCGTGGGACACAACGCGCCATCGACCCAGGCATGGTCCATGGTCGTGCAGCGAGTTGCCCTTTACTCGCTGCCCGCATGCCCGCGCCTACGGTGGCCGGAGATCGTCTGCTGACGTCAGACGCCGCGGGCGTCTACCACTGCGGTTGGGGCGGAGGGAGGACGCTGTCCTCTCTCTCAAGCGGCCCGCCTCCTCCTTCACGAGCATTACTGCTTCCCAGAAGGAGGCGACCGCTTTCTACTCCGTCTCGCCCCGCAGCATGGCCGCAACCAATGCCGGGCGCGAGAGGTCTCCGCCTATCGCCGCCGTGAGGACACGTCGGTGCTCTGCCCAAGCGGGGCAGTCTTGCACCGTATGCTCTAGTGTGTCCTCCGGGCGATCATCGCAGTGGTGACACCCGGGCGTTTCCTCCTTCCCTATCAGACTCAGGAACCTCCCGAAACTTCCTTGTCCGGTGAGGACCTGCATCATCCGATAGGTCAGGACGCCGTGACGTCTCTCCAGCCACTCCTCAAAGAGGGGTCTTACCACCGCAATTGCGGCGGCCCGATACTTTACGCCTGCATAGTTTTTGAGCAAGTCCAATTCTGCATGGTCTATCGCAGCAACCTAACCCAACTTAACCTGTGGGATGGCTCAGTTAAATACAAACTTCCGCACTTGACCCAGTGGAACGCAGAGCTCCTAGATTCATTGGCGACGTGAAACTGGTGGAAGCTAAACTTCACAACTTAGCTCATCTCATCGTCGCAAGGTTGCCCGCTTTTTGTTTTATTTTTATATTGGGTTCGCTCTTGCTAAAGATGAGATCTAAAATGGAGCGAGCTCATGAATTCCACAACCTCATTCCACTGGCCCAAATGCAGTGCATCAAAACTGAAAAATGTCCAGCATCGGACATTTAAATGAACTGCAAGTCTCCATTCATCCCTACTTGCCATTCCATTAATTCGCACTAACTGATTTCAAATATTCTTCTTATTGCGCATGACAAAATAGTAGAACTGACTACCTGCATCTGCGTTCCCGAAGGCTTAATACAACTCGAATTTCTTCAAGGAAGAGTGAATAGACTTCTTCTGGGTAAACTAGTAGACTTTATCTAAGCCACCTCTGATTTCGAAAAGACACAGGAGCAAACCCAAGTTAAATATAAAAGTTGGCTGCATAGATATTGTTATCTGATATCATGGAAAAAATATTTTTTTGTCCCGAAAGTCCCGAAAATTCCGGGACTTCCCGGTTCCTTGGAGGCCTGTCCTGAAGTTCCCGGTTCTTCCAACACGAACCGGTTCTCAATTCCCTAATGGTTAAAACACGTAGATCTGTAGACAGCCTTAAACACTTGTTTTTAATGTAACTTAAAAGTCTTATAACTCAGAACGGACAATTGTAACAGCAAAGGTTTCTTAGCAACTATTGTTGCAAATGAAAAGCCTTATCCAACGACATATATTTTATTGCTATTGGAGGGTGGTCCCAAGTTTCATATATTTTTGCCCATTCTCTTTTGAAGTTTCTAAGTCTGCTAGAAGTACCTTAGATTTTTGATGATCGGTCAGTGAGTCAGTCAGTGAGTGACAAAATGGTGTAACTTTGATCGACCGTAACTCCTAAACTATTAATTCAATTGGCATGTAATTTCGAACTTAAGCTTGTTTTAATGCCTACTATTATTCACCGAAAACCTAAACTCCTAGCTTTGTCCACGTCGAAGATATAGGGGGGGCGAAACAGCCGCGAATCGCTTCGAGAAAAGATGGTACGGCCGTGCCCTTTGCTCGAGACTTGGCGGGGCACTGCCGTGCCCCCAGATTAATATTCTTATCAAGTTTGGCGTAATGTGGGGGTAATGTCCGATTTGTTTAATTTCCTATAACATTCAAATTTTAATCTGTTTATAATTATAATTAATTCAAACATTAAAATGCATAAAATAAAAAGTAATAATTATTATAATCTTAAATGCTCAAAATTTGTATGCCTACTAGGCTAAACATAGTGATCCTAATATTGTAATTTCATCTTCTTGACCTACCTATGTTCCACAAATAAATAATTTGAATTTGAATAAAAATCCAACAAATTTTCGATTTCAGTGTCACACCAAATCAACATTCTTGAAGTTGAATCTTTCACTAGTGAAAGATTGCTCTGCCGATTTTTATTTTTTAAGTGATTTATCTTAATCATTTTCAAACGTCAATAAGTGATTGATTTGACATCAAATAATGTTGTTTAAAAAGGAAAAAGTTTTGGATTTCGTAACAAACCTATGCATTTAAGGATAAGAAATCACATAAAAAAAGAAAAATCGGCAGAGCAATTTTTCAGTAAAAGTTAGAGCGCGATAAGTTAAAAGTTAATTTGGAGTGACACTAAAATTGATAATTTTTTGGATTTTAATACTTCCCTATTCTAACTAATACGTTCAAACAAATACAAAAAGAATTTGAGGCTGAGGAATTTTTCGCAAAGAGTTTACAATTTTCATGTTTTGGTAAAAAGAAAAAACAAAAATTCTTGGATAATTGTGCATCTATAAATCTGTATCACCTACTCTCATCATAATTATGCCAAATTTTAGTGCCGGAGGAATTTTTCGAGTTTTCATACAAAAAAATGATCGGACTAATACGATTTACGTTATCTTGCTCTCAAATGTCAAACTGTCGAGAAATATTGGCTTATATAATTCGCTCAGGCTCAAAATGTCCACTTCCCAAAATGTCCACCGGTTGCAAAACGTCCATTTCCCAAAACGTCCACTTCCGGAAACGTCCATTTCCCAAAATGTCTCCCTGCGACAGCGCCTAACTGCTACCACTTATAACTGGGAATATGAGTACTATTTTTTTTATACTATTTTTTTTTAAACTTTACAAAACACTTTTTCAATGCGTTTTTTATTTATTGGATTTCAAATTCAAATAGATTATTACTTATTAATATTAAATAACAACTTAACTTTACTAAACATTTTTTCAATGTTTTATTTTTTTTTGGATTTCTAATAGATTATTATTTATTAATATTAAATTCGAATAGATATTATTAACAACTTAACATTTTTCAATGCTTTTTTTCTTTTTTTTTTGGATTTTGAATTCAAATAGATTTTTATTTAATATCTATTCAAATTCAATATTAATAAATAACAATCTATTTGAATTTGAAATTAAAAAAAAAAACAAAAATAAAAAAACAATGAAAAATGTTTAGTTAAGTTGTTATTTAATATCTATTCAAATTTAATATTAATTAATTAACAATCTATTTGAATTCTAAATCCAAAAAAAAAAAACAAAAAAAAACATTGAAAAATGTTAAGTTGTTAATAATATCTATTCGAATTTAATATTAATAAATAATAATCTATTTGAAATCCAAAAAAACATTGAAAAAATGTTTATTAAACTTAAGTTGTTATATAATATCTATTCAAATTTAATATTAATAAGTAATAATCTATTTGAATTTGAAATCCAAAAAAATAAAAAACGCATTGAAAAAGTGTTTTGCAAAGTTTAAAAAAAAATAGTATAAAAAAAATAGTACTCATATTCCCAGTTATAAGTGGTAGCAGTAGGCGCTGTCGCAGGGAGACATTTTGGGAAATGGACGTTTAGGGAAGTGGACATTTTGGGAAATGGACATTTTGGGGAGTGGACATTCTGGGAAGTGGACATTCTGGGAAGTGGACATTATGGGAAGTGGACATTTTGGGGAATGGACGTTTTGCAACCGGTGGACATTTTGGGAAGTGGACATTTTGAGCCTGAGCGATATAATTGACTATACGTACTGCCTTATTGCTTTCTTGGATATTATTAAGTCGTTACAGAATACTCGTCATAATGTCCCCCCCCCCCTACCATTCTCTAAACTTACAATTCCACTGTCGCAGTCTTTGCAAAAGATAATTATGATAGCGAGCAGCAAGATTTGAAGTGGGGGTTTCACAGGCGCCGACACTTGGTTCACTCTTGTCGAATAGCTGGCGATAGCGAATTTCCGAAATTATAAAAAAAGAAAACGATTTCAGCATCTTTTCGGTCGATTCTTCACGTTCCTACCCTTTACGGTACTATACGAGGTCTATGTTTGCAATAATCATTTAAAATCACAATTAATATGACGAGGTGACGCGTGTGTGTTTCATAATGAATATGACTATTACGGCTTACGTCGAAATCGACTTCGACTCATCTTATGATATTAAACAAAAGACTTACTTACATATTTTCTAGTATCGAATAGATAGTTGAATATAAAAACACATACGAAAAATCACAATCAAAACCTTATTTTGAACATTATATTGCGAAACTCGCTGTTACATAGCATACTTTAGCATAGCAAATCTTATTGGTCACTATTGGTCATTGATATACCTATAATATAGGTATATCAATGATGAATAGTGATCAATAGTATATCAATGAAATCCAAATGATATATTGTCATTTGGATAATTTCTTTTCAACCGGTAGGTAAATTGAAATTCACTTTTATGCGATACTAGCTGTGCCCGCGACTTCGTTCGCGTGGATGTCGGAACTTAACAATGTATTTTTTATCAAATTGACAAAGTTTCATACAAACTTTCATCCCCTATTTTATCCCCTTGGGGGTAGAACTGATCAAAATCCTTTCTTAGCGGATGCCTACGTCATAACATCTACCTGCATGTCAAATTTCAGCCCGATCCATCCAGTGGTTTGGGCTGTGCGTTGATAGATCACTATGTCGAGATAGATCACTAAACGATTGATAGATCACTAAACGAGCTGTTCGTGCCATCTACCAACTTGGTGCGCGAGATTCTCTGAAAGATTTCTTCAAAGAGATTGGAATTCTCACAGTGGCTTCGCAGTACATATTTGCCAACATCTTATATATCAGGCAAAACATTCACCTATACAGTAAAAATAGTGATATCCATAATTTTAATACCAGGAATAAGCACAAACTTCGTGTTCCTTTTCATCGGCTTCATAAGGTGCATAATTCATTCGTTGGGGTTGGTACCTATAACTTTTTATAATAAGTTACCGTCCTCTTTCCTAGATTTGCCATTTAACGTGTTTAAAGCACAAGTAAAAGCTAACCTCTGTTCTAAGCAACGACGATATAATACTAGACTCGTAATAACAGGCGACCGATGTCTGCCAACACATTAGGCAAAAAAGTCTTATATCCGTCTCATTTCGACCAATCCTGTGAGCCGTAAACATACGTTGAGTCAGAACAGACCTTGAGTTAGCCAATCACAACGCAGTACCCTGCCCCCCTCGCTTACGTAGTACCTCAGCGAGTTGGCAGAATAGTTTTGTTCGTTAGATCGTGCAATGCGTAGTCTAGTATTATATCGTCGTTGGTTCTAAGTAGTGATGGGTTTTTATCCGGATAAATACTCAAAATGAGTAAATACTCAATAAATTTCCATTTTTACTCGAGTTTTTATCCAAAACAGTGGATAAATACTACTTACAGTTTATGTTACATTTGTTCATCGTAAATTTTGTTATTTTACAAGAAAAATGATTGAAATACATGAAAATCTGATAATATAGATTCGTAAAGTACTTTTATAATCACTTTAATAATAACTGTTACTAAAAGCGTTAGAAAAAGTAGGAAATATTCCAGTTTTTTCCAAATACGTTGTTTTTTTTTCAATTTTCCATTCTAAACCTTGAATAAAACATAATTTTCATTTTCTAATTAATTATAAAGTAGAACTGATGCGGACGCGCGACCGCACATTTTTGTCTGATCAAATCTAACCGAGTATATCTGAGTGTATCCGTCAGACTGACTCCGATTCTGATCCTAATTCCGAGTATGACTGAGTCTTACCGAGTCTTACGGAGTCTTAACGAGCGTGACTTCGAGTCCGACCAAGTCTTATAGTCTTACGGTGTCGAGTACGATTTCTAGCCTGACCGAGTCTGATCGATTCTTACTGAGTCTGACCGAGTCTTACGGAGTCTTAACGAGTATGATATCGAGTCTGACCGAGTTTTCCTAAGTCTGACCGAGTCTTACCAAGTCTGACCGAGTCTGACTCCGAGTCAGACTGAGTCTAACCGATTCTTACTGAGTCTTACCGAGTCTGACCGTTTCTTACCGAGTCAGACCGTGTCTTATCGAGTCTTACGGAGTCTTAACGAGTATGATTCCGAGTCTGACCGAGTCTTACCAAGTCTGACTCTGAGTCTGAATGAGTCTGACTGATTCATACTTAATCTTACCGAGTTTGAACGAGTCAGACCATGTCTTATCGAGTCTTACGGAGTCTTAACGAGTATGATTCCCAGTCTGACCGAGTCTTACCAAGTCTGACTCCGAGTCTGAATGAGTCTGACCGATTCTTACCGAGTCTGACAGAGTCTTACCGAGTCTGCCCGAGTCTTGCTGAGTCAGACCGTATCTTATCGAGTCTTACGGAGTCTTAACGAGTATGATTCTGAGTCTGACCAAGTCTTACCAAGACTGACCGAGTCTTACCAAGACTGCCGAGTCTTACCAAGCCTAACCGAGTCTTACCAAGTCTTACCAAGTCTGACCGAGTCTTACCAAGTCTGATCGAGTTTGACTCTGAGTCTGACCGAGTCTGACTGATTCTTACCGAGCCTGACAGTGTCTTACCGAGTCTTACGGAGTCTTAACGAGTATGATTCCGAGTCTGACCGAGTCCTACCAAGACTAACTGAATCTGATTCCGAGTCTGATTGAGTCTTACCGAATGTCAGAATCTTACCAAGTCTTACCGAGTCTGACCGAGTATAACTGAGTCTAACCAAGTCTTATCGAATCTTACTGAGTCTAACCGTGCTCGACACCGAGTCTTACTACGAGATTTGATTTGAATCGTTTGTTTGAAAATTTGTTTCAAGTTACGAGTAAACAGTTTCCTTTATAAAACATGACAACAAAA
This sequence comes from Agrotis clavis, assembly GCA_954870645.1. NCBI lineage: Eukaryota > Metazoa > Arthropoda > Insecta > Lepidoptera > Noctuidae > Agrotis > Agrotis clavis. Next base: position 12,877,925 of record OX940919.1, on the reverse strand, counting down.
CTTGTTTTCAACCCTTACCTAACATAGGGCTTTGGCCTTATTGACGTCATCTCAAGGCCTAATTGCTGGATCTGTGGCAGGACCTGTTCATTTGTTCAAACCCTGTTCATTTGTTATCAGTAGTGTCACTAGTCACGGTACGTCCTCTTCCGCGTCGTTAAGAAGAAAGAAAACCTATTTATTTTACAGTTATAACATGTCATCGGCGTAGTAGACAACGCCGATACCATGGAGGATTGTACCACGAAGCGCTCGGTCAAGCAGAAACAGTGTGCCAGGTTCCGATGGCGACGGTGCACCGGAGATGGTTGGAATTCGAAACTTTGTAATAGCGGAGCGCTTCCTTAATTTAACTCTAGGGCAAAGCCTGGAAGACGTTCGTCATGACGAGAGACACTGCCAAGATGTTCTCACCCCGATTGCTTCCTTCGCCCTTTTTAACGTGGATAAACCGGCAAATGAGTCGCCCAGACTTGTACTGGCTAAAATTCACGGTGTTTCTTTACTAGCCATTTACGTTTCAGGGTCACGGTTATCTGTTTTGACAGTCTCGCGACCCCAACAGGCGTTTGTCCCTCTATGGGGGCCTTGTCAGTCAGTCAAATCCCTCACATACACTTTTTGCAGAAGCCAAACAGGATATCCGCAGATCCAAGATACGCAGACGAGATAAACGGCATAGAAATAGAGGCCGGGTTAGAATGCAGTTAGAAACACATTGCTTCTCCTTCACTGGAGAGACTTCTGAGACCTAATAATCGGTAATGTAATTTTTGGAAAGCCCAAATGACAATCCTTGCCATTGAATTTGAAAAAATAACCATTCCATTCGCAAAAAATATAAATATCCATCATTTTGAGTAAATATCCGATAAAAACGAGAAAATACGAGTATTTACTCATTTCGGATAAATACTCGAGTATTTATCATCTGAGTATTTACTCTCCGCCCATCACTAGTTCTAAGGCTTACTATTCTGTGAGTGATTATTTAGACGATAAGCATAGTTGCTGTGTTGAACACAAGACATTGTTCATGTTCTTTTAACAAATTATTCTGTATTATTATTGTATTTGACTTTAGTTTTAATTCGTTATTTTTCTGTGTGTTTATTCTTTTCTTTTTTAACGACAGTCGTAGGGTATCATCTAATACTATTGTCGGAGCTGATGAAGATTGTTAACTAACCTTGCATTGTATAGAGTCAATCTTTCTAGTATTATATAGTTTCACTGGAATCATTTTGTGAGTACAATGTACTTTATAACTTTCAATGAGTAGATACCCACGTCTTTTAATGACTTGAATGACCCTGGCGGTTGAGATTATGTCATGCTTACTCTAATGTGGTACTCTCGCTGGCGGTGGCGCGTGTGTCGGATCATTTAGTTCCCTTCAAAATGGTTGAGCTGAGTGATGCTGATGCATGTGTCATGTTCGTGAACGGGCGCTGTCAGTCGTGACTGGTCATCACTTAGCAGCCACGGTTTATTTTAATTATAAAGAATTTTGTCTTTTTTTATATTAATCACATAAGGACACTTTTCACTTGCTACATCGTTCTCACAATAATGTACCATCACAAGTTGAATGATGTAACAAAGATTTTGTTATAATTTTGGCGATTAAAAAAGAGTGTCCATGGAGTTTCTTGCCCGTTCTTCTCCATAGAGATCTACGCTTTGGAATGGGCATCTACAGGACTTTCACAGTTTTTATGTCTTGTGACTGGGACTGTAGCACCGTAACTATTTTTTAAACTATTTAATTTTAATTTTGTCTTTTGACAATTCAAAAGTGCCTGTAACTGGCCTACTTGAAATAAACGATTTGATTTGATTTGAATTGTCAGTCAGTCACCTTTGAGTTATATATATTTAGATTTTATGTAGGTAGATAGGATAGTCAGTAAGCGTCGCCATTGATATATGTATGTATATGTTATGTTAAATTTCGAAAAGAACACGTAAAGGCGCGCTCCGTACACAAGGAAACATCACATTTTCATCAGGAGTTGAGGAGAACACAGCATTAAAGTGTGTTACCTGTAAGGACATTTGTAACGATCACTAGTGTCTGTTCAAAGCCTCCGATTGTTACATTTTAGATTTTACAGTCGAATGCTCCGGTGAGAGAGCAACTTTATGTTGGATAATTATAAAGGGCCTATTAAGGAAGTGTGGTGTGGATGTGAAGAAATAAATTTTTTTGTTTAACATATTGTGATGAGATGCATTCTAAAGAAGAGTACTTAATATATTTATTCACATAAGGAAGTCGTGAGGCATGAGCACGATTTATCTGATTACGACAATTCCCCCTTGAAAAGAAACAGATGCTGACAACCACCGCTTCCTTTGATCCTTCAAGAATTCGCAGCAGAGGTATGCCGATCGAGTTCCAACTCTTGTAAACATCGGTCATCGGCATACATTATTGTTAGGTATTTCGGTCACAATTTAACGCTTTAATGTCAAGTGAATTATGGCCTTTTTCTATAATATAATTATATTTTCATGAACACTAGTTATATAAGCATGTAGCTAGACAGTATCTGACGTGATTGAAGAGGTATGATAAGCAGCAATGAATAAGTCCACTTTGTACCTACTACATACCAACCAACTAGGAATTTTACGAAGCGCGGAAATACGTATTACTTACGATTTCTTTCTACTAGCAAGGAAAACGCTTGGGTGAAAAACAAATAACGAGAAGTGTGACCTTTCGGGACACGTTTTCTAACGTTTATGGTTCAGGGTCGCTGAGTCACGCTTGCGACATAGGGAACACCCGGCACTCTTGGCATGCAACATCACGCAAACGCAAAATGTTGTTGCCAGTACCTCATGCATTGGGTAGGTCGAACACTAAAGTATCCAATCAAACAAAACAACCCACTCAAGATGAGTACGTCAGCAACTTAGCTGAGATAGTGATATCAAAATGGTGATAACAGATTCTATAGATGAATAAGCACTCAAAAAATAATACACTTCGTATATCACGTGTTTGCAAGAGATTCTATAGTTTTTTAATGCTCAAGACATGCACAAAACTACGCATTGGGAATTCTGCATAAAATTAACATAAAAACGGTGCATGACAGATAACGTACAGACGGCGATGATTACCGCCTTACTTCATTATAATGTAAGCAATAACATGAGAAATATAATGGAAATCATTATTCAATGAACATAACAATGGCCAGTGACTGCTAATATTCTCAATTGGCGACAATTTAACAAAATGTTCTAGGCCTCGATGAGATGTGCATTACGAATTAGGCCCTTCGTACACTAGGCGACGCGCGACGTAAGTCTCCGATACCTTACGACTTTGTTACCCATGACACGTGCCTATGTACGAACCTCTACGGATTTGTATATGGCGATAACCAGGGGGGGTATTACAACGTCTTAAAACCAGGCTTATTCCGGCGGTGAAAGTGACACGAGCTATACAAGTCGTCTAGCGCCATCTCGTTCACTCACTGGAACAAGCTGGTTTTAAGACGTTGTAATACCCCACCTGGATACCAAAGTCGTAAGGTATCGAAGACTTGCGTCGCGTTGTGTACGAAGGGGCTTATAGTGACGATATTTAGTATATTTAGATTTATATATTTAGTCACCTAATACAAAATTATAATTTAAAAAAAAAAATGATTTAAAGAAAAGTTAACTGAATGGATTGAATCAGTATTTTTTTTTTAATGGTTTGTGGACACAAAGATCATGGGATATTGTTGAGAACACGCCATGCTACAAACACATTCGCACTCACATCCTCCACCGAGGTATGACCGCAGTTGTTCTACCAACGCTAGCATAGTTGGCGTGCGTGCCGCAAACCACGCTTTACGCCATCTGCAAAAGCAGTGCTCCTCAACAATCTTGGGCTTAAAAAGTAAAGGTGACTGTTGGATACATAAATTCTACAAAAATTGGAAAGCACAATAATTGTGTTAACACAGAAGCTCAAATACACACAAAAATATTATCTTTCTTACTTTTAAGAATATTTTTGAAACCGTTTTGAGAGTATAATATGATACAATACGGATGAATTTAATGGATACAAACATAACTCAACAAGCTATAGCAATAATAAAGTCTGCAGTAGATTAAACAACATTGTTAGTTTTTTTCAAAGTTATTGACTTCAACTTGAAATTCAAGGTGGTTATAGACAATCTCCAAATCTTAAAGGACATTTGTAACAAAATGATAATAAAAAACACTTATTCATTGTATATTTTTCTAACATGTGTGTGCATTTTAAAACATATATTAAGGCTAATAGCATTATTATTAGAAATATAAAGCAAAACAAATAGGGAAACTGCAAATAAATAATTTGAAGAATTGAATAAACTAAGGGCATATACAGGGTGAATTTTTTAACTGGGTGTGGATGGCTATATCTGAAACTATGAGGAATATCGAAAAACATTGAAAGGAGTCTCGAGGCCGATTTTGACGAAACAAAAAAAAACACAATGGAATGGTGTAATAATAGAGGGTGTGATTTTTTTTCCAAAATCAGTGGGTGCAATTCCTGGCCAGGATGGTTTAATTTTCTAAAATCCAATAATGCAGTTTTAGTTTTCGTCAAAATAAGCCTCGAGACTCCTTTCAAAGTTTTTCGATATTTCTCATAGTTTTGGATATAGTCAACCACGCCCATTTGAAAAATTCATCCTGTATATAATAATAGGGTCAATGTTGGCAAGCAATAACAAAATCTACTGGGGTGCAGTGCATGGATAATATTAATCAGCTTTAAATGCTAAGCAATGTGCTATGTGTTTCAACTAGGAATAGGATAACTATAATATAGTGACTTTATGCATGCTTCTGTAATACATACACTCGGTTAAATAAACAATAATCAAATGAAAATAATATAGAAATCAAAGAAGCACAAAGTATTTTTCTGGTAAACATAATTTTTTGTGCCAAGTAGTATCAACGATATTTTTATGACCGATTCAACAATACTTTTTAATTAAAAAAGAAACCAAAATCCAAAAAAGTTTCCAAATGAATTCTTTCGCATCAGAGAAACTATTTTTCAGTGCAGGTGTTATTCAAAAACAGACTTGTGACATTGCATTTGTCTGAAAAATTTAAGATTACTTTGTTTTTTAAACAAAAATCTTTTAATGTTAATTTTATTTACTAAAATCTATAATGATCTAATATCAACGTATGTCACTTCTTTTTATATCAATAAAAAAATAATCTGACTTGTGATTTATTTATAAATATTATTTTTTTAATTCACAATAAGCATATCGGTTTCGGTATCGCCGATATTTAATTATAAGAATATCGGTATCGGTATCGTATCGGTGAAAAGGCGTATCAATGCATCCCTAGTGCCAACGTTATACTATACTTAGTTGATATGCATAGTACCTACATGTTACTGCAGTTAAAAAGTCACCAGTGATTCTCTAGATATCAAATAAAATGTGAGGTTGTTAATGTTATCGCAACACAGCAGGGTCATGACTTTTATAGTTTAATTACTATTGTACACTACTTGTTTTCATATTATTAATTGTATTAGACATCTTGCAATAACACCTTGAGTTCCCGGGAAGAAATGTTGAGGTGTTTTGCATAAAGCATTGTACTTTTATTAATAATTGTTTAGAGGAAGATTTATTTATGTATTTTAAATACATCCTGCACAAATTCCATAATCTTATTTAGGGTGAATGCTCCAACCAGCCCGCAAATTCAAATTTTCAAGCCAGTGACATGTTGTAACTTTATCAAAATATGAATTGCGGCAATAACAAGTATAATTTTAAATACAAGAATGATCAAAACATTCGCTCCATCAGCTCTCACATAGAAAAGGTGTAAATTGTTAAAATCTCCGAAATCTAACTTACATGCACCTTTTCTATGTGAGAGCTGATGGAGCGAATGTTTTGATCATTCTAGTATTTAAAATTATACTTGTTATTGCCGCAATTCATATTTTGATAAAGTTACAACATGTAACTGGCCTGCAAATTGCGAAAAACGTAAGAAAATTTGAATTTCGCGGGTTGGTTGGAGCATTAGCCCAATATTTATTATTGTGAATTTATTTCAAATTTATTGTCAGAATGTATCCCTGTTTGCATACAATTTAATCTGCAATGACATTCCTTAAAGTATATTATCATTAAGTTTATTTATGATACAGTTTTGTTATATGTATAGAAGAGGATGGCATTGAAAAGACATTTGCAAAGCAATTAAATTTGGTTACTGTATAGCCTTCAAGGATCTTGTTACAGTTGAGGCCAGACTATTTACAATAGTTATTGTGGCAGAATTATATGTATATAAATTAAATACCATAGGACTGTCTGATTTTCAAAACAATCACTCTCACAGAATTTATGTTTCAATGTCAGGTATTATATTTACTTATTATATACTATATACATTAACATCAATTAATTTAATTTAATATGAAAACCATTAGGAATTTAGGCTCAGTGAGACTGGATGACGAAGGGAGAGGTCAGAGTGATATACTTGAGAAAGGCTCATAACCAACAGTAAATATTGTGATAGGGTAAATTGATTTAAAGATTTTTTTTTTTTTGTAAAACAACATGTTAAGTGTTACGTTAAAAAAAATAACAGGATAGTACTGATTAAAACTGGAGACATGCACAATTATTTATGATATGTACTTTACTAAGTATCACAATCTTGCAAAACTGGTTAACAAATTATAAAACATTTTTTTTTTTAATATTTATATAACTGTCTTTCTTAGAAGTTTTCTCATTTAATTGATTTGTTGAAAGAATTTTAATTTATATCAATATCTTAACAGGGAAATAGTTTGACTTCAAAGATGGAACTAACTTATTTTTTTTTCAACCATTATAATATAGTAGCACTATGTAGTACCGGCAGCCCTCTAAAAGAATTATCTATAAACATTTTTTCTTATAATTTGTCCTCAACTTTGATCAAACAATATTACACAAGCTAACAGTTTTTTGAAAATTTGGTTACTGTTTACTCAAATATTTATATTCGGAACCAGCACATTTCTAGTAGACCACTGCAGGTAGCTTTTACACATGGCTTTTGGGAGAAGATATAAACATTGCTATATTTACCATCATCATTTTCTTGAATTTTGTCAGTTGTAGCGGTGTTTCCTGTTTGTGTCATGCCCTTAGACAATTCGTCCATCTTGCCGTACACTGGTTCGTTACATCAATCATTAAAATCACAACACAAATTACAATAAACTAAACGGACACATATTGTACTATAACGCACTATGTAAAAAACTCAGTCTGTTTTGAAAATAACTAGTTTTATCCATTTCAAACACATTTCTAAAATTCAGTTGCAATACAGAACCACTACGAACCAAATTGAAGTCCGTCAGACAAACCATAAACAAGACAGACGTAAAAAAGCTTGCAAGCACAAGCAGTCTTCTTCTTCTTCTCGATGAATTTGGTTTATGGTATGGTTTGCGACCATAGACGTTTAGTATGGTCTTCTCTAATGGTGCGTACAGACCGGCCGCGGCCCAACGATATACAGCTTGGCCAGAACGGGTTGAAACGGAACTAAAATTTTTATTTCTGACTGCGTTTTAAAATCTTTGATATTTGATGTAAACAAAGACCGCAGGTTTGTTAGATTTATTATTGTGCCATAAAAATAACGAAATAAGTGAAAAAAAATTAAATAAAATCATTCAAAGTGCTGGTAGCGCGAAGACAGTGGCGACTTCCGGTTTTCTACATTTTTATGTCAAGCTGTATATTTATCGTTCGCTAGCGTTGGCTTCCGCACGCTCGTTGGAGTTCGTTAATACATCCAAATACATTTAGTGCTCGAACGAACGTTCATTGGCACTTGATTCCGGTTCTTTTCTCTTTCATTCGCAATTTAATCATGGACGACGACGACATCATTATTGCTGTTTTATATTACAAAAACGAGTTAGCAAGCACAGGAAAAAAATTCTCCATTTTCTAAATGGCGGGAAATATCCAAGTAATTATCAAATTGGACGTCTACACGCTACGCTCTCTTGCTTCAACTGAGCGTTCGTTCGTTGGCCTTCGGCGACCGTCACTCCAAACAGAGTTCGATCAAATAGCTCGATTTCTTTGATGTTACCGCCACACTTCGGATCGCCGGCACACGCCAACGAGCGATCCACGAGCGATCGTTGGCATTCGCTAAGCCGTCCAGATTGCAGCAACGAAGGTCAACGAAACCCGTTCGTTGGCGTTCGTTTGGCCGGTCTGTACGCAGCATGAGCCAAATGAAGCCGAATGTCAAATAAAATTGGTTTTCTCTGTTTCTAGAAAGTAGTAGTGAATGCTCGATCCATGCTTATGTCTCCATACGCACGAGCATTTTTAAACTCAAAACACCTGTTTGTTCTAATTCAAGCACTCGGGCGAATGGGGACCACATGGGGACTCTACGGTTAATGCATGATAAATTAAGTTCAATTTACATAATGTATTACTATTTTGTGGATTTTTAGCGCGCCTGCATACGGTAAAAAAATCTGATGCTCGACGGAAGGCACTCGCTGCATGCATTTTGTACTACATGCCACCACAAACTATCTATGCCACACACTGTAAGAAATATTCTGACGGATCGTCAGCTTCTTATGCTCTCCGGAAGCACATTGAAAAAGTTCATGATATCAGCCGTAAGACGTCTACTACTGAACATAGGCCTCCACTAAAGGGGTTTGACTATAATCGCCACGCTCGCGCTGGGCAGGCGTGGCGGCGAGATCGCAGAGACGTAGCTTCGCGACGTGTATGCTGCTGCCCATCCTCCTCCAGTGCGATTTTAGCTACGTCAGTAACAATGGTTATACCGCCAATCGCCATTAATCGGTTCTCTAAATCGACTCTTACACCAGGGTACAAGCTTGGCAAATTAGAGTAGAAAACCGGAAGTCGCCACTGTGCTCTCGCTACCAGCACTTTGAATGTTTTTTTTTTTCACTTATTACGTTAGTTTTATGGCACAATAATAAATCTAACAAACCTGCGTTCTTTGTTTACATCAAATATCAAAGATTTTAAAACGTTGTCAGCAAACAAAAGATTAGTTCCGTCCGTTTCAAGACGTTGCCAAGCTTGTAGAAAGAGGGATACTATTCTACTCTGCTGGTATACCAAGGCTATCAGCCGGTATCCCACAGAGTTGCTGGATTATAATTTCTGAGAGATCGTAAACGGGGTGCATCTGGCGACTATCAGATTTTTTCTGAACCTTGGTGCTCGTCGTGCACAGAGCATGGTACTCTCTGTACTGTACGCGCATACAAAGTCTTGAAACGGAACTTATCTTTTTTTTGCTGATAACGTTTTAAAATCTTTGATATTTGATGTAAACAAAGAACACAGGAGGCCAATCGCGCTAATTTGAAACGTCTGCAAACGTATACGATAACGTTATGGTTCGATTGCGACAGTGGTTAGGTTTCGATTCAGCTGTTCTGATTTTGGTATTGCGTTATAAGTTCAAACGCTAACCAAAGTTGGGTCGTATTCATGAGATTTCTCCAATAAATCAATGTAGGCGTACATGGTAATGTTGTTATTTTTGCAAGATTTTCACTTAGAATCACTTCACAACAAAGACAAAACACTCCAACGATGCAATAACGATCCTAAAAAAGTAGCGTCCCATCAACTTTACGTTTGACAGCGGTTACGTTCCAGCTGCGATCGCGGTGCGTCTCAACTTGCTGTCAAAATTTTAGCGCGATACGAAACGATCAAAAAGTTGTGTTATGGAAGCGGTTCAGTTGCGATTTCGTTGAAAAGAAAATAGCGCGATTGGGATCCTGGTTTGTTAGATTTATTATTATGCCATAAAAATAACGTACTAAGTGAAAAAAATAAAATAAAGTCATTCAGTGCTGGTAGCGTGAGCACAGTGGCGCCTTCCGGTTTTCTACTCTAATTTGCCAAGCTGTAGTTGTTGTAATGGCATTAACCGACTAATAATGTTAACATTTTAGGATTACTCTAATTAATAATCATTTGACATTCACACATTTAGTTTTTTTCTTTTTTATCTAGCATCCTAAAGGTAAACGCAGAGTCGCAGTTTTAGCCGCACCGCAGTCTCCGCAGTCCCCGCATTACGAATTCTTTGTATGAAGTTCTATGAAACCTCTCACACTCACCCGCATCGCAGTAGCCGCAGAAGCGGTTAGAAAACGATGACTGCGGGGACTGCGGTGCGGCTAGGTCTGCGTTCACCTTTATCATGCTCAGGTTGGTTGTTTTCTGTTGTTGGCACCGTTGGCACTTGGCCATCTCTACTTAGTCTGTGCACTTGGCACAGAAATAGGAGGGGGAACGTCACTGATGTATTTATTTTACAACAATATTTTTGGTATATAATCTGTGATTCAATAGAAGTCTTTGTCGCAAGAATAGATATAGTTTTGATAAGATAATTATTAATGTTATAATTGTATTTGCTTAATGATAAAATAATACAATGGGCTAAGACTAGCAAATGCGAAACATAGCAAGTCGTTTTATACGTGTCGCTTGTTTATTTTCTGGTAACAGTCACAGGATGGATCATTTTGGCCTTTCACATATTTTGCTCGAGCCAGATAAATATAATCCAGATACTTTGGACTTGGTCGTCGACGAAGAAGCAAGAGAGTATTGGCTTAATACTTGTGAAAAACTGACTGAAAAATATGTAAACTTCGCACTTTTGAATAACGAAGATCCGACAGTAGAAATACGCGCACTTAAATTTAAAACTTGTTACGTAGAAGCATTGAAGGAACTCAGGATTAATCCTCTGTAAGTATCATAATAATATTCAAATTAATTTAAATGTTGAGGTCATGAAATCTAAATGACATCAGCAATCACCTGGCCAACTTATTAGCTTTTTCATTTTTAAACAAAAAATTACAATATTATTTTATCTTATCTCTTACAAAGTATTTTTTATTAAACATGTTTATTTATTATAATATATAAAAATAAACATGTATGGTAAACAAATAAATAATTATGTTTGATTAAACTATTTTAAATAGTTTTCATGAAGTATTCATTTTTTTTATGCACATGCCATTGTTATCTCTTCATCACCCTTGGTTTACTAGTAGAGAATGCCTCGAGCATTATGTATCTTAAATTGCATGAAGGTTTAAATAAATAAACATCCACAGCTTTCAATTGATAAAATGGTAATTTTGATATCTTTTTCATTTTAGTGCTCATGGGCAGTTGACCATACGATTACTCCTTGACATCAACGAAACATGCCTTCGTTCCCAGGGTTTCTTTGATTTATGGAAACAACAGAAGAAGTATGAAAATGAAGGAGCATTATCAACACTTGGTTCACGATTGGCAGAAATTGATGCAATACCAGAAGAACGACAGAGGTGGATAGAACTAAGCAGAGGAGTATTAGCTGGTAATCCCATACCACTATAGATTTATAAACAATAGAAATTATTCATGAACATATTTTGCTAAAATAGAACTACTGGCCACTGGTCTTAATATCTGATTAAAGCATCATGATGCCTTTCTGTGGTAAAGTAAGCAGACTTATAGCTTGTGCCAAAGCACTACCCAATGCCACTTTTGGCATGTTACTATACTAGTCATCACAATTAATAGCTATACTGTAGTATATAGTGGACTAGTTGCCAGCCAAATATTTATGAACTTCTTATTGTATAATAATAAACTTGAATACTTCCTAATTACTGAGTAATGAAAGTATGAATTGCAGACAAGGACTGGATCTTGATAAATTAATTTCATTGATATCTTTAGGCAACATGTTTGATTGGGGAGCCCAGGCAGTAACCAGTATTCTAGATAGTGGACTTTATGAAGCACTAGAAAAAATCCAGAAGAGGCCATGGCTATATGACTGCTTAGATAAATGGCTCGATAAACTCGAGGTGAGATATCACACTGCTAAATGTAATATCATGTGTTTGAAGAATGAAATGCAGTGATACAAAAAGAATAACATTGTTTAATAAATGTACCTCATTGTTACAGAAAACTGTTCACCATTGTGCTGCAGTGTTTGTTGACAATAGTGGAGTTGATATAATTCTTGGTATTTTGCCATTTGTGAGAGCATTATTACTGAGAGGCACTGGAGTCATATTATGTGCTAATGAGTGGCCAGCCCTTAATGATGTTACCAATGTTGAATTAGAAGAAGTTTTACAGGGAGCTTCTCAAATTTGTCCTGTAATTTCAGCAGCCCTCTCCACTGGAGATTTAATAGTAAGATCAAGTGGACAAAGAGGTCCATGTTTGGACCTTAGGACAATTAGTGTAGGTAAGTTGCTGAAATTCAAAACGATTATAAATTATTGATAAATGTAGAAACATTAATAACATAATGATCACTTACAGGTCTAAGCACTGAAATGAAGACTCGAGGAGTTGACTTGATCATATTAGAAGGGATGGGCAGAGCCCTACATACAAATTTAAATGCTCGTCTTGCTGTAGATTCATTGAAAATAGCCGTTGTCAAGAATGCGTGGTTAGCACAGAGACTTGGTGGGCCACTTTTTTCAGTCATCTTTATTTATGAAGAAAAACAGATTAAAACGTAAAGTATAAGTTTATAAAAAATACAATGGGTATGGGTTAGCCGATACAAAATCTAGACAGAAATCGAAAATGCTGAACAGCATTCAGCTATGCTGACTAAATTATTGGCTGAAACCATGCTGAGTTCAGACGAGAGTGAAGCATTTTGACAGCTGTCTCAGCCTATGCTACTCGGCATTCGCCATTTGTATCTGCTAACCGTACCCAATGATTACGCGACTGTCGTCGTCACCCCCCCCCCCCCACCCCCAGTATTCATTTAGGATTTATAAGACATTGATCTTTTGAACCATTTCTGTGTAGTAATATCTCTGTAAGTGTGCATTCGTATTTTAGAATGCCCAGTCTTTTTGTGTTGATGTTCTTATAGTAATTTTCGGAATATATTGAGTGTTATCCTGAATGATGATTTTTATTTTATTTACTGCTTGAATTACTTATCGAAAAAAGACATACATCCCATAGAAAAGATCACTTAAAATTGTCACGCGTTAAAAAATAACTTGACGGCACGGTTTGCGCAGTGGGAGCAACTGCTGGGCTGCGTATCGCGGGTTCGATGCCACACGGAGCAAAAGTATTCGCACACGTCGCCGATAGCGTGGCATGTGCTTTGCGTGTTTGCTATACTTTACTATAAAAATATAATGTAAGGATGTAAGTCTTCACACACAACACGCCGTCAAACTTAGCGGGTTACACGCCACGCCAGCTTTGCCGTGAAAAAGGATAGCGGGGCGGGAGCGCTGCGCGGCGTGATCGCTTGGTGTGACGGGGCGCGGCGTTTGCGCTATACATTTTCATAAAGAAAAGTACGTAAGTATAGTCACACAGCAGTAAGTATAAGTAGTTACTGCTGTGTGATATCAACGCCGCCTTATGACCCGTCAGAGTCTCCCTGTTTCCCGAGGGTCCTGCCTGAGTTGTTGTTGTTTCATATCTCTGCCAAATCGCGCGTTGCGATCGATTTGAGTCAAGAGTAACGGAATTTTTTACTAGAAACGGTTTATCCCCAACAAACAAATTTTATATTAGTATAGATTGGTTCTAGGACATATCGGTTTCCTCACGATGTTTTTCGTCACCATTTAAAGAGCCATGCGGTGATGAAATAAACTATACAAAATAATGCGCCTGGCTTAGAGATGGGTAACTAGCCGGATGCTTTGAGTTATTATCGATTATAATCCATTAACAGCCATTAATAGCCATCCAATGGCTAATAACCCTGCTATTAATGTATTGTCAAAGAAACAATTTTTTTTTTTTTTATTGTAAATCTGTGGGTGTGAATATAAATTGGGTGCATGTACGCAGTTTGATTCAATGTATTTGTTATTCTTTTTATTTATTTTCACCTTTTTTATGTGAAAAAGTGTTAATAATAAAATGAATAAGTACACATTTTTCGGGAAATCTAAGAAAATATAAAGCAATGCAATATATTTATGAACTGGGCCAATATTTAAAAATAAACATCCCATTCTAAAAGTCAGTAAGGACACTCCCTCACCGCGAGCATTCACCTGTAATGTACTGAATTTCATTATGCCCGTGGGAATAATGTGATTTGAATTTGGAACCTCAAGTAAAACAGTATGAAAACTTTCACCAAGGAGTTGTAGCAGTAATGGCGGCCGCTGGCTGCAACAGCTGATCGCTTGCTGTGTGCCCACTTCACGTTCGAAAGTTGTCGTACGGCGTACCACATCAAATTTCAAAAATCAAATTCATTTCCTCGCAGTAGGTGTGAAAAGCAGAGTACGCTCCTCGGGAGTAAAGCTGCCTTGTCTTGGGCTAACTTGAATCCCTCGCTCACTAAGGATTCTTTATAATATTAAGTAGGAATTACAGGTGAATGCTCGCGGTGAGGGATAGCGCCTAAACAGAAACGAATCGCTGCAAACCAGTCTTGGTAGGTGGTAATCAACAACTTGACTGAGGATGTAAGAGCGAGCGAAGTGAGCTCAGGACTTGGAGCACCTGGACTCGGAACCTTGCAAACAGAAATACGAGCCACGCGAAGCGGGGCTCCGTCGAGCCACCTTGGTAGGTGGTAATCAGCAACTTGACTATAAGGATGCAAGAGCGAACGAAGTGAGCTCAAGACTTGGGGCACCCGGACTCGGAACCTTGCAAACAGAAATACGAGCCACGCGAAGCGGGGCTCCGTCGAGCCACCTTGGTAGGTGGTAATCAGCAACTTGACTATAAGGATGCAAGAGCGAACGAAGTGAGCTCAAGACTTGGGGCACCCGGACTCGGAACCTTGCAAACAGAAATACGAGCCACGCGAAGCGGGGCTCCGTCGAGCCACCTTGGTAGGTGGTAATCAGCAACTTGACTAAGGATGCAAGGAGTTCGGGACTTGGGGCACCCGGACTCGGACAGGTTAGGTTCGAAGTGTTAGGTTAGACTTTGCAAACAGAAATAAGAGCCCCGCGAAGCTGGGCTCCGTCGAGATTCCTTGATAGGAGGTAATCAGCAACTATACTAAGGATGCAAGAACGAACGTAATTAAATTTTCGGAATTCTAATTAGGTAATCGGTATTTTAATAGGTACCTAATCGGTTTTCATGTTTTTGATGTTTTGAAAAATTTATGTCGGTCTTTTCGTTATTCGATCTATTCAAACATGGTATTTTGAGAAGTTTACGTTAGGAATATTGTTTTTTTATGAAAACACGAATACTGATCATTTAGAGTTGGTATAATAGGATTTTTGAACTATTCGGAATTATGAAAATCGGTATTTTGAAGTTCATGTTATCGTAGTGTACCCGTAAATAGCTGTTTTTTTTTTTAAAGGGCCAGATTATTTTTAAATTTCACATTTATTTACTACAAAGAAAGATGATGAAAATGAAGTCTAATCTGACAGACCTAAGCCTGAAAACCATGGGTTCAATCACTAAAAATATTAAATAACATTAACAGCAGGGTTATCATCCATAATGGCTATTAACTGGCTACTAACTGCTATTAATCGATTATTAGCCAAATTATATTAACCGGATTATTATCATTGCCCATCACTAGCCTGGCTGGATTCAAACAACTTCTAAGTCGGGGCCTATGCCACTGGGCCACTACTGCTCTCACTGCTGCAATTAAAAAAAAATCCAATACCATTATGGGATTAAAACATTTCAAACTAAATTGTGAACTCGTATCGTTTATTCAAATAAAAAATGACCCAGTTCATACAACTATACACTAAAAGGAAGGGTCACGTAACTTCTCAACAATTCATTAAAAGTAGATGAATGCAAGAAAAGTTATCAATATCATGTGAGAATTCACTGTACAAGTTACAGAATCGTACAACATATCATATAAAAAAAGTGTTGCCTAAATGCTAAGAAATAATAATCTTTGATGAACTATAACACTTCCACCTTCACTACAATCAGTATGTGACTGTCTACATAATATGCCTGTTTGAACAAACAATCCAGTGATTCAAATTTCATAACGTCAACAATACATGGGTAGGACTTCATCTTACATTTTAATGATGCTGTTCCTAACATTGCTTAGGACCTATTCAGCCAAGCAATAACTTTGAACAACAAGTAGGCTATACCAAATGCATAGGCAATCTTTTCTTTCTGTTGTCGTTGCAGTTGATCAGCCTCTATTGACATTACACGACGGTTCAATTTAACAATCTGACGCCGCAGGTGTACCAACTCTTCAGAAGTAGACAGACCTTCACCATTACCCATTGGTGGGGTTGGGTCTCTGAAACGATAATTTTTCACTAATTTTAACTTTTGTCGCAATGAGAGCTTGTCCAGAAGAGACGAATTAGCCGCGATTCCCTCGTGGGTTGCACGCGCGACTAACGCGTCCAGGAGAAGCGTACCAACGCGCGAGCATTTGAGGACTTTGCCCTAGATATTTGATCTGGAGCTCGGGCGTTAACTGGACGCAATAAGGCGTCTCTAATATCTCACAAAAACAGGCGAGTCTGGCGCATTGCACGCGATTTACGCGCGTATTTTGAATTCGCGCGATATTTATAGACGCGGTGTATTTGCGCCTAGTATCTCGCTAACGCGCGAAAGTTTTACGGCAAATTCGCCACTTCTAGACAAGGTCTTAGTCGAAAGCGAATTGCGGGCAGCCCGGGAATTTTTACAAAAAAATAAAAATATTTGGAGTTACATGCGTATTCCTGATGGCAAATAGCTAGAGTTTTCGCCTTCATACTAAAATTAAGAAACAGCTCAATCGGTGTCCTTGAACGAGGCCTCAGGCCTTCCCTGCTGTCGCGTCAAAAGAAAAAGTCCAAAACACTTCTGAAGGTCTACGCTATTTTGAAAAATTAAGTCTTCTCTAACTAATTTGCATTATATCCTTCTTGCTTGTGTGGCCTAATTATATTATTATTAATAGCCTTCTTAAAGATATTTCAAGAAAGGTTCAGTGCAGGAAAACCATGGACTACCAGACTTAGATTTCATCAAGGCATTTAAAAAGCAAAACCTGGCATTCTCACCTGAGCACCAAACGTGATTCAGTCATAGTAGAGTCATTGAAGTTATCAGGACGAGGAGTGGTGGAACGTGCACCATCTCCTTGAGAACGGTAACTTCTCGAGTTCTTTGGAGGGGAATTGTTTGGCATTCTTTGCGGGAAATCATCAGCAGATGGGAAGTAGTGCTGATCAAGTGTGATCACACGAGGGGGTGTGCTGACGCGAATCATTCCAGGGTCTGTTGGCAGCACTGCATTATCCAATTGAATTTCCCGTGGTGTTGCTTTCGCCCCTAAAACAGTAACAATTTAACATTAAAATTATATGGAGGGCTGTTTTAACCCTTCAGAAGGCGCGCTATGAGCATTTTGCTCACGCCAAAATTAATTGTGGTAGTTTATGGTGATATAGGTACCTACAGTTGCAGTCCCAGCGTCTCAGTACCTTCCTGACTATTTTTCCCCTCTATCCCACTGCAACTCCCGTGTCGCTTAGTGCTCACGACCGCGGAATAACGTATTTGTGACCGACGTGTGTCATTGCGCGGCATTTTGCTCATTGCGCGCTTATCCGCGTAAATAATATTATATATTTTTTTAAATTAAAGTACCTATTTGTATTTTTGTCATGGATTATTTTGTTTATTTGTACAAAATGTAGCGAAATCACGATTATAGTCCAAGGGCGTATGTTATAATATTCTTTTTTACTTAATTTAGTGACATAAAAAATGGGCGAACGACGTCGAACGCAAAACGATCAAATCTCGTGTCTGGTAGAGGCAACGACGATATAATACTAGACTACGCATTGCACGATCTAACGAACAAAACTATTTTGCCAACTCGCTGAGGTACTACGTAAGCGAGGGGGACGGGGTACTGCGTTGTGATTGGCTAACTCAAGGTCTGTTCTGTCTCAACGTATGTTTACGGCTCACAGGATTGGTCTAAATGAGACGGATATAAGACTTTTTTGCCTAATGTGTTGGCAGACATCGGTCGCCTGTTATTACGAGTCTAGTATTATATCGTCGTTGGGTAGAGGTATCTGCCTATCTGGTGATGAGTCAAATATTCTGGTGATGGTGAGGAGTGAAAAATCTCCCCTGATCCAAGATCGTAATAAAGAGATTTGTGGCACTTCCTAGCTCTACAGAACAATCTAGATCTACTATAATATTTTAGTCCTAGAAATAATTATGTAATTTTTTCACTTTGAAGTAGTGTATTTTTTTCGCGCGCACCTAACCCTGTGACAGCGTAGGGCGCGCCTACTGAAGGGTTTACAATGGTACAGTTATTATGTACCTATAGTTATTATGTGTGTAATAATACAGAGTGTAATTTTTTTCCAAAATCAGCGGGTTCGATTACTGGCGAGGATTATTGATTTTCTAAAATCCAATGATGCAGTTTTAGTTTTCGTCAAAATGGGCCTGGAGACTCCAGCCTTTCAACGTGTTTTTGATATTCCTCTCATAGTTTCGGATTTAGCCATCCATGCCCAGTCAAAAAAAAAAAATAGTGTATTAATAGTAGTGTTTTAATAGGTACTCAATAATAATTCTAACCAAGTTAGACCTTGGGCTTTAATATATTATCCTATTTTAAGTTGTTATAAATTTAGGCTCAATTTAGGACTGACCTTTGGACTTGACACTTGACACCCATTTAGCTCTCACTTTTTTGTATTTGCAGGCAACAAGCAAGACATTATATAATTCTCATAATATTGAACTTAGCTCTCATTTAACATTTATGGTTTTGATGGGTTTCAACACAACAAGGATTTATTGAAAAGAAAAAAAAAACATGATTAAAAAAAAAAGATTTTTTAAACATTGTGGGTATTGGATAAGATAATCTTATGACCATGTCGCGGTGTAAGAACCAGATGAACGTATCTACAAAAAAATCAAAAACAGTTTTTTTTCATAAAAAGGTTCATAATATGGTCCTTTATGAATTGCCAAAACGACGTATCGGTAAAGTCAATATTTATCAAATTCCAAAAAAACTAAATAGCTTATGAATCATTTTCAATGGAACCAGAGAAACGTATTACGAATACCGTTTAAATAGTTCTAATTATCTTCCTACCGCTTTAGAGCTATAGGAACGTATTTCTAAAAACAATATTTTTATTCTTAGAATATTAGTTTGTTTGGCAATATTATACAAACCATAAGAACGTAAAAGCTTATACGTTGTTTTGGTCGTTACAAAATTTTGTTTCGATGCTTAGTTTAAAGAGCCAGTGTAACGTTTGTGTATTTACGTTTTTGTGGCACAGACATTTTTGTTAGATAAATAATACAAGTCAATGGCCAAAGCGATGTATTGGCGATTTACGTTTTTGTGGCAGTACTATTTTGTTTGATTAGTATTATAGTCCATTGACAAAATATAAACTTACGTTAGTTTGGCACCTAAAAGTTGATGGAAAATCTCAACCAGCACCCTGATTTGAAGTTAGGAGAATACTTTTTTTTGCTTTTCATTAGAAATGGGTAAGAACCCATTTCTAATGAAAAGTATGACGATTTACAAGACTTATGATGAATACAAGGCATGATTTTTAACCGACGAAAAAAAAAGGAGGAGGTTCTCAATTCGACATGTATATATTTTTTTTTTTATTATAAAGGGTTTTCAGTTGGAATTGCAACAACAGACGACGAAGATAGTTAATATTTTTTCTAAACGCTGATATGCTGATTACAAGTTTTATTATTTCAATTGTCCTATTTCAACGCTGTCGTAATCAATTACATTCCCCCACAAATTATGAATTGGTCAACTTAAAATCTAGACGACTTTTCCTGGAAACTGTTCCTCTATGACTTGTGCAATGGCAGATATGACTGCTTAGACCTAACTAGTAAACTAAGCTACGTTGTTCCGAGGACGGTCATAAGACGAGAGGTGCGCCCTCGACCACTTTTTGCTGTTTTCTCTTGCCGCACTAACGCTGGAGTCCGGGCACCTCTTTGTCGGATGGCTAACAACTTCAACACTGATTTTGCAACACTGGACTTGTTCTCAACATCGGCTGGTAAGTTTAGAAGAACACACTCCAAGAAGAACAACTCCTTGAACCACATAATTAACCCACCTGAGTTGTAGCACGACATATACCTACTAGAAGTGTTAATGACCACTATTTATTAGCTATTACCACTATTTACCACTATTTGTTACCTAGCTATTAAGTATGTTTTCCTTTTCTCTTTTTTGTGTTCTTTTCTTTTCCTTTTTTACCACCCTTTTTTTGTTTTGGTCATGTTTTTGCAGTTCCAAAATAATATTTCTTTGTTAAAATGTAGATAATGTTGGGAGTTACACAAATACTTATCACTATTATTATGTAATATCTTTAAATTAAGAAATTTGTGTGTTTGTTTTCCCGAAATAAATAAATAAATTTCAGGAGTAAATAAATATTATTGGTTTTTTACCTATTTTATTACTAACTAGCTGTTGCCAGCGGTTTCACCCGCTGCAACTCGAAAATTATCCCACGGGAACATAAAATCGGGATAAAAACTATCCTATGTGTTAATCCAGGTTATAAACTATCTGTATACCAAATTTTAGCCAAATCCGTTCAGTGGTTTTTGCGTGAAAGAGCAACAAACATCCATACATCCATACATCCATACATCCATACTTACAAACTTTCGCCTTTATAATATTAGTAGGATTTTATCACTTTATCATTAAAACTTAACTTCACAAATGACGTATTTAAGTTTGTTAACAACAGAAGATTGAAAATAATTAAGGGCCACACTAACGTATGTCAACCGACTTTTAAAAATATATATATTGCGTCTATGTAAGCATATATAAATAAATAATTTCTAATTTTTTCAAAGCTCTAAGAGTATGGCAATACATAGAAAATAAAGTTTTTTTCCATACTAGTATTTTATCTGTATTAAAAAGCTGGTAAAGTTTAAAGAGCCGAATTTTCACAGTATTTTTGCTTTCCTGTAAAATTGAGAAAATGTAGATACGTTCATCTGACTCTTACACCGCGATGTAACATGTTATGTAGTTAATCAGTTCTCTCTGTTATACTAATCACCTGTATTTTAATAGGAGAAAATAGAATAGATCAATGATTTTTTTTATATTAATAGTTAAAAAAGCACTTCCGAACATCAAAACTGAAACATATCTACCCTTTTTTTTTAGCATAGTAAAATCATCAAATGAGTCCTCCCACCCCGATTAGTGCAGGAGGGACTGTCAGACTTGTACTGACTAAAATCCAAGGTGTCTTTTATTAGCCCTTTACATTCCGGGGTCACGGTGATGAGATAAGTCCTGCGACCAAACATATCTACCCTACAAAAATATTAAATTACTCTACTTAAGCTTTTTCATACATATTGCACCAAATATGTTATCTTTTCATCATCCCAATTGTCTGCCAGAGATTGCTTAGCCTCACATACTTTTCAGACTAGTTAAATAAACTACTCTTACCAATATGTTGATCCTGTCCAGCAACAAGTATTCTGTCAGGTACTTTCATGTCAAACTTTTCGTTTGCATAGTCCCAACCACTAGAGATCATTCCATTAGGAGCACTGTCTTCATCCACTATGTCACCAGTAGCCTGAAAAAGAAAAAAGAGGTTCTTTCAAAGTAATTACTTCTTTTTTTAGTTGGTTAATAAATTAACTCTCTGCGCTGTTAATTTAGAAAGCTTAATGTGTATATTATGTTAATTTTATTTTTGATTTGGCTAGCACAAAATTCTTAATGTCGGGTAATAATATTTTACTTAGTTATGGAAACATTTAATTAACAGCAGTAGCAAAGGTTGTGTATTAGAATCTGAAACTGTTCTTTCCAAGACTGTAGCTTTTGCCAGATGGTGCATTTTTAGAAATAAATGTTAATATTATATTACCTTGATCCTTTGAGGCACAGTCATGTGGTGGCTGATGAGCCGCGCATACGCCTCATCGGAAGTGTACTGCATTGTGGCGGTATAAGCCTAATAAGGAAAACAATAGACGTAGTAAGTTGGTACGGAAACGAAAGGTACCTATCTATCTCAGGAATGGTCACTGTCTAGATCACGAATATACCAGAGCTAAATTTTAATGTTAATGGGTTACGAAAAACATGAACTTATAAACAAAGGGAACAAAAATGAGCTCCCCGCGAACAGTTATTATACATACTGCAAGTACAATTACTTTTTATCAGTAACATTCGTAATGCGATCGCATAATGTTTATCTGAATTTTATATAAAATCCAAAGCATTTTAGTTTAACTGCAAAGGTAGAATGGAACTTTACAGCTGACACACTTACTGTTTCTTTTAAAATATTTCAAACAGTTTATTCCATCTGGATAGGAAAAGAAAATATCAAGACAATCATAAATTATACAGGCAGTCGATTTGACAACTTTGACATATATAAATCACAGACTCACAGACTAAGTAGAGATGCACAGACTACATACAGAATTACAGATACCTAATCACAGAACATTTATACTCAAGAGGTACCTAATAGACATGGAAGTAGAGATGGACTTGCGCCAGTTACTGGAACGAGTTGCTGACGCCAAATAATGGAACGAGTCGCTGACGCCAGTTACTGGAGCTATTTGCTGGCGCTAGTAAATGGAGCGAGTCGCTGTCGCCAGTTCCTGCTATGTGCTGCGCTAGGAGCAAACGGAGCAAATCTACTAATGTCATAAAGCTTGACATAAAAATGTAGAAAACCGGAAGTCGCCACTGTCTTCGCGATCACAGCACTTTGAATTATTTTATTTTATTTTTGAAGTGAAAACTTCTTTAGCGGCGTTGTACACTTTTTCTGTAATGGGTAAAAAATTTAAAACTCGCGTCAGGGTCACGTGACCCTGATCGAAAATGAGTAAGACGTCATTCAAATTAGTTAATTTCATATCTGTACTACTCCAGTTTTAAAATAAAACATAGTAACAAAAAAGTTTTCACTTCTACCGGCACTCCTGGAGTGCAACCTTTTTTTTTTCACTTATTACGTTAGTTTTATGGCACAATAATAAATCTAACAAACCTGCGGTCTTTGTTTACATCAAATATCAAAGATTTTAAAACGCTGTCAGAAATAAAAATTTTAGTTCCGTTTCAATCCGTTCTGGCCAAGCTGTACTCCTTTTTTTTTAGGGTCAGTTCAGACCGCGACGCGAAGCGACGCGACGATGCGCGCACTCTTTTAAGAGCCATTCAAAATACGACTTTATTTTCTACACCAAAAGATACACATTTCGTTGCGAGAATTTAAGCGGCGTCGGCGGCGCCGCGCTGCGCCGCGATGCGCCGCGCGGCGCAGCGCGGCGCATGCCAACGTAGTGGTGAGTCGCTGCGCATCTCGACGCCGCGCGGCGCAGCGCGGCGCCGCTTACGCCGCTCGAGGCCGCTCGACGATGCAAGATGTTAGACTGGGAGCTAGAGGTGTCTGAGTATGCGTAATGTGAGTGTCGAATTTCGCCAACCGATATAAGTGACGAAAAGGTCAAAGAATAACAATGTTTATCTTGCCGGTCAATTGTCTGGTCCATTTTTTTACGCCCTCTTCTCTTATTCGTAAACGGAATGTATCGAGTACATGATTTAAAATCATTTTAATGATTATTTCCGTAATAATTTATAGAAAAATCAGATCACAGCTTTTTGCGGGATAGATAAAGCTCATAATACTTAATGGCATAAAAATATTTTTTCCAATCAGTTAAAAACTTGTTCTGATTTGCTGAATTAAATGAAGTACTGAACTAAATGAGTGGACTACTTCATCAAGCGATAAGATACACATACTTAATGCAGGCAGGATAATTTATTGTCACTATTTAGGGTCTCAGGTATAAGAATTCGGTAATAGTTGCCTTCATTCGGATTTTGTATACTCAACTACCTCTAGCCCCTGTACTATGTAACTGACACCAAATGGAGGACTGCGGGAGGAAGGGGGGTGGGGCGGGAAGCACGTAACGAATGTAGACACTCCGCTGCACCGCGCGGCGTCTGGATGCGCAGCGCGGCGCATTGCGGCGCAGCGCATCGTCGCGTCGCTTCGCGTCTCGGTCTGAACTGACCCTTAGGTCCTTGTGTCATACTAATGTCAAAGTGTCATGAAAATATTTTTATTCTGTGAAACACCGTGTCCAGCTGTCATTGGTGAATTGGTGGTTGTGTTGTCTCGAGTAGAGAATGAGTTTTATTATCCGAAATCTATGAAGTTTTCGTATTAATTCACTAATTTAACTCGAAAAGTATGACCACATATAGAGTGTTGTGTAAATGTGGCATTTGTAGATAATTTAATTAAGAATTCTTCAATTAGTGATAGAATAGGAAAAACCTCAACACGATGAGAGCCACCGGCTTTAGAATACCCGTAATTATTTTAGCTTACGCCTTAGTTAATTTGGTTTCTAGTGATGATACTGCGAAATCTTATGAGAAAAAGTCGAAATCTGTAACATCGTTTGTAAGCGCAAAATGGGAAGCAACCCCGATAGCGTTGGAGCTCGCCGAATATCTGGCAGGCGAGAGTACCGATTTATTCTGGTCCTTTTTTGATGGTATAAATTCATTGAAAACTAGTCTTGATACCTTAGGTAAGTTTACTCAATTAAAACATCTTTTTTAATTAGTAATAGTATCGTAAGTTGACTTCAAAATACACTACTTGCATGTGGTTTTGGTGTTAACTCTATTTTCTATTTTCTTTCTAGAATCATACACATTGCAGTATGTTTAGTTGAAGCTGCCTAGCAGGTTATTATGCTTAAAACTTAAATTATAAACACTGATATTATTAATATGTACAACTAGCTGTGCCCGCAACTTCGTTCGCGTGGATGTCGGAACTTAACAATGTATTTTTTTTATAAATTGACAAAGTTTCATACAAACTTTCATCCCCTATTTTATCCCCTCGGGGGTAGAGTTAATCAAAATCCTTTCTTAGCGGATGCCTATGTAATAACATCTACCTGCATGCCAAATTTCAGCCCGATCCGTCCAGTGGTTTGGGCTGTGCGTTGATAGATCACTATGTCAGTCAGTCACCTTTGAGTTACATATTATTATATTTAGATACTGTATTGTGTTTCAATGTTCTGTATCATAGAAAATACTTGCTTATTTTCCTAACTGAGGCTTTCATATAATTGTTGTTCTGTTTGTTTTACACAAAAATGAGATGATCCTAACATAAATTATTCATATAACTTCGTCCATAAATCCATTCAAAACACTTTCAAAATACCTTTTATAACTTCAAGTAATACAGAATTATTTGGTACTAAAGATTGTTTTTATGTTTATCAAGCCATGTCTTTCATCATTATGCATTTCATGACACATTTTTTACTCTTAAGATTATATTATATTGGATAGGTGTTTGTGTTACTGACAAACTCTTGTTATTATTATTTGTTGTTGGAAAATTACTACCTTGAAATTTCACTAGGAACAATACTAATAATTTTATCCGAGACAAACTACTTCAGAGACTCATGAAGAAAACAAATACAATACCATCATACCATGTGTAATAAAATGAAATGGTATTAACATGACATATGCTTTTCAGAGACTGACAAACAAGTGTATGATGCCTGCATCGGTGTTGCTAGCACACTGCTGGCTCCAGCACAACTCCGCATGGCCAAACTTGCTCTCTCCATGCATCTCAATTCTCCTACAGTCCGCATGTTTGATCAGATTGCTACACAGAGTGGAGCAAAAGAAGTCTCATGTGATGCATTTGTATCAATAGCTTCAAGGAAAATATGTGATAATGATGCTTTAAAAGATATTCTTAAATCTTACAATCAATATGATGTGGCAAGTATTTTTTTCTATACTCAAATCCAATTACATAAATTCTTTCATAAATCATAATTTTTGAACAGTATGGTTTCCCTTAATCTCATTACTAAAGTTTGTGTAATACAAAATGATGTATTATTTACCTAATAATTCACATAAAGTAATGATGTGGTATTCACTGGTTGGTCATGTTTCAATTACCTGAATGATAGAAATCGGCCTTGAATTTTTTATTGTAATAATAATTACTGTTGTAATGTAGTTACAGTTACACACCAATACAGGAAATAATGTATTGTTTGTGGATAGAATAAAAAAGACAATCATGATAATAATTATGTCAAATGATTGCTAGTTAACCAAAAAATGGCCTTAACTGCTTAGAGAAAAGGATGGTACACCCGTGCCACTTTGCTTGACTTTGCAGGGGCACTGCCATGCCCCCAGATATTTTTTGTATAACCCGGTTCATTGAAAAAAGGAATCTAAAATGGCAGCTTGTACTTGCCTTGGCAGATAGTACAGTCAGCATATAAGATTTCAAGTTAAAGTTTTTTTCAAATTAAAAATAATAAAAACAAGACTGGATCACAATAATTTCTCAAACTTAACCTAACAATAAAACTAAATTTATCAACAATAATCAACAGGTAACAACGGAAAAATAACAGAAAACTATAGTAAATATTCTTAAAAAAGATCACTGAGCGCGTCAAGACTATTTTTTTTCTGCTTACGCTACGCTCGGGAGTGAGTATAGACGGCACTAGTGTGCGAGCGAAAGAACACGATAAGCGCCGCCATTTAAGATTCCTTTCTTCAATGAACCGGGTTATAATGAAAAATAGTAATAGGTTCTTACAAGCATAGAAATAATGTAATGCTACTAGTACACATACTATCAATATGAGTTGATAATAGGTATGCCATGTTAAGTTTGTCAAATGGAGCATGCAAACACCTACTTCAACAGCTAAAGTAACATTAGTGAGTTTTATAAACCTACTACTATAATATTGTTATGGAATCTAGTAACCTTGGGTAGGTTATAGTATAGGTTCACACAAACCTAGCTTGCTTTTACCTGGTAAACAATAGATTGTTTTCTACATTTCTAACAGTTGTTCCAATTGGAGACTGGCTCAGTGATATGTATGAGTTTACACTGAAATATTTTTTATTTATTGGTCACAATGCACATCTATGCAAAGAAAATCAAATAAACTGTGCAAAAAACAATATATCGCTAATGTAATTTTATGATTACTGGTGGAATTGTATAGATATGATATGATAATTATATAGATATAATAATATAATATAATTATAATAGTAATTGTATATATTCCAAT
Source organism: Agrotis clavis (assembly GCA_954870645.1). Lineage (NCBI taxonomy): Eukaryota > Metazoa > Arthropoda > Insecta > Lepidoptera > Noctuidae > Agrotis > Agrotis clavis. The sequence continues at coordinate 12,850,572 of OX940919.1, read as the reverse complement.
TGGACTAGCAGAGATAATATAAAAATTTAATAAATTGGATAAAAGTAGGCTACTCCACTACTGCACTCCATGTTTTTTTTATGCAACTTATTTTAACCAAGATATTAAATATTTATTACATTTTTAGGAGGAGCATAAGCAAGAGACATATCTTTTAGACCACTCATACCCAAGCAGTGACAATAAGAGCCTTACTGCTATTCTATATGGAGAGCTTGGCATGAAAGATTTCACTGCAAAACATAAGATACTGACTGCATATGCTGATAGTGGTGCTATCAATTATGTTGTGAGATGGAATGTTAAGGTGAGTTGAAGTATACAGATAATGTTTTGTATTGATACTTTATACTGTATATTTATCTCACTGTGCCTATCTGTATTATCAATGGTTCCAACAGGGTTGATTGCGGCTCGAATATTAAAGCCATAAAGATTACAATACATTTATTCAAGGAGTATACTACACTATTAATTAAAGTAAAGACTTCTTTTCTAAGTACATATAATATCATAATACTAGCTTCTGCCCACAACTTCGTACGCGGATCTTGTTGCTTATGCCAGCGGCAATGGGTTCGTCAAAATCGAAGAACTGAAACGTCTGATGTCGAATTCTTAGAGCCTGGGGACGGGAAAGTAACGGGACGCGCATGACGATTCCAGACGTTCCAGATCTTTTATTTTTGTAAGTCAACAGGAAATACCCATCAGACTAAACAACTCTTGCTAAGACTTGATTCCTATATATGTTATAGTGTAGCTGAGCTCTTGGAGTTCCACATCAGGTGTTCCAGATCTTCAATTATTATATTTATTATCTTCAATTGATATACAACATAGAGAGCTGACAACAGACAGACAGACAAAAATTTTATTAATTGCATTTTTGGCATCATCAATCTCGGTATCAGTATCGATCCCTAATCACCCCCTGATAGTTATTTATGAAATATATTTCATGTACAGAATTGACCTCTCTACAGATTTATTATAAGTATAGATATAGATGCGCGTCTATGAGTGGCGCGTGGAGGCGCAGCGCCGGGGCGTGACCCCGCTGCCTCGCGAAGTCGAGGCGCGGCGCGAAGACCTCCGGCGCGATCTCAGGGCAGTATGGAAGGATCGACTGTCGCGACCGACGGCCGGGCACGCCGCAATTGCGGCGGTAAGACCCCTCTTTGAGGAGTGGCTGGAGAGAAGTCATGGCGTCCTGACCTACCGCTTGACGCAGGTCCTCACCGGACACGGAAGTTTCGGGAGGTACCTGTGTCTGATGCGAAAGGAGGAGACGCCTGGGTGTCACCACTGCGAAGATCGCCCGGAGGACACGGTGGAGCATACGGTGCAAGACTGCCCAGCTTGGGCGGAGCACCGACGTGTCCTCACGGCTGCGATAGGCGGAGACCTCTCGCGCCCGGCATTGGTTGCGGCCATGCTGCGGGGCGAGACGGAGTGGGAAGCGGTCAGCTCCTTCTGCGAGGCAGTAATGCTCGTAAAGGAGGAGGCAGGCCGCGAGCGAGAGAGGACAGCGTCCTCCCTCCGCCCCAGCCGCAGTGGTAGGCGCCCACGGCGACGGACGTCGCTTGATGATCTCCGGCCACCGTAGGCGCGGGCATGCGGGCAGCGAGTAAAGGGCAACTCGCTGCCCGACCAAGGACCATGCCCGGGTCGACGGCGCGTTGTGTCCCACGCGCGCCTCAAAGAGCGTCAGCACAATGACGGGGCCCCCCTCTCAGAGGGCCAAAGCCTGCCGGGGTCGCGGGATTATTCCCTTACCGTAACCCCGGAACTTAACAGGCTATGAAGGACACCGTGGATTTTAGTCAGTAGAAGTCTGACAGTCCCTCCCGCCCTGCCCGGGGTTGGAGGACTCATTTGATGATTTTACCACGCTAAAAAAAAAAAAAAAAAAAAAAGTATAGATATAGATAGATAGTTTTTTTTAAATTTTATTTGATCATTCTTGCAGCCACGAGGCAAGCCCAAATTACGTCTATCAGGTTATGGAGTGGAATTACAGCTGAAAAGCACAGAGTACAAGAGTCAAGATGACTCTACTCCAAAGGAATCAGAAGATGGAGACGCACCTCCTCAACCCTCTGAAGAAGAAGATGAAAATGACCCTCAGAACCAAATTGATGGATTCAATTTTGGAAGACTCAAGTAATGTGAAACTTTTTAACAACTGAGCTAGTTATGGTTTTGCCAGTAGCTTTCATAGTGGCTTAAAGTGGATTACATACCAATTTAGAAGTTAGAATATACAAAAACTCTTGTCACTAAACCAAAAACGTGTAAATTCAAATCTTATAAAACCTCTTTTGTTCAGGAATTTGTTCCCTGGTCTACGATCACCGCTGGAACGTTTCCGCCGGCACTTATCAGAGTCAAACGAAGAGCTGGAACCCTTGAAAGTGTGGCAGATGCAGGCACTAAGCATGCAGGCTGCGGTGGCCGTTGTTGATGCTAACGATGCGGGAGGCGATGAGTCGCTCAAAGTGCTTACGTCTATTGCTCAGAATTTCCCTATGCAGGTGAGAATTATTGTTATATACTAAAACTTTCTCCAGAATGTAACGAACACTTTTCTGAAATCTTTATCAAAATCGGTTCAGCCGAACGCGAGATAATCGCGGACAAACAAACATACGTATAGGTCGAACTCAAAACCTTTTTTTTTTGATGTCGTTCAAAAATAATGGTTTTCACTTTACTCCAGTTCAACATGCTCAGTTATTTATGACGAACTAACTACATTTAATGTATAATTGACATAAAATACAACTATAAATCCATTGCATAATAGCTAAACAGACGCCAGTCTTCTCGTGTTGTTAAAGCAGTTCTAAATTGCGCTGAACTAAAAGCGATAATAAACGGTTGGCAGCGTCGTAACTAGCCTCTAATGCGCCCACAGTTGTCATGCGAGTTTCTTTCACTGCAGGGCGCAATTAAGAAAGCTGGCCAATGGTGGTCCTGGCGTCCCTAGTGGGCACCCATGCCACACCACTATTTTCAAAACTGGTGGTTGGCGGGTTGGGTCAACTGAATTCCACGTCGTTATCGACGTGGAATTCAGTGGCGTGGTGATTTTCTAAAAGAATAATCAACGTTAAAATACTGAAGAAGCAACTAATACTATTTTTCGAAAAGCCAGAAAATAAGATTACAATCATCTTTTGTTGCAGACTAAATCACTTATTCACGTGAATGTCCCGCGCACATTCCGTGAAGAGGTCTTATACAACCAAGACTTGTGGGCATCGTCTCTAGGCCTTCGCCCCGCAGAGCCTCTGCTACTTGTGTCAGGGGCGCAGTATGATGCCGAGGAAGTCGATGTTATGGCCCTGTTGGTCGCGCTAAAGGAAGATATTGGACCTATGAATACTTTACATGCGCTTGGTAAGTTCATCGTTATTTTTTTTAACTTTTCCCCATTCCCGAAATTGTCAAGTGTCGTGGGTGCGTTTACAAACATACACTAACATTCAGGACCGGAACAACTACTTGCATATTATAATAGTAGATTAGTAGCCAAGGGCTGTAATGCATCAATTGCAGCCCGAGATATTTAGGCGCACGAGCGCATCGAGGGCGCCTATAGATCGAGGGTGCAATTGATGCTTACACCCGAGCTAACTACTCTGCTTTACATCTCGATTGTGAGGTAAGTAGAAAAAAACCGGCATTACAAGAATAAAACATTTTTTTTCAAGAACGAAATTGAGCTTCGTCGTTCGATATTTCAAATTGATGATTATTATACTCACACGATGACAAGGCTGAATAGCGAAGCGACCTCTTTTGTCAATGGGCTGAATGCATGATGTCTATTGCCAGTATGATGGTAGATGTACGCGAACTTTTTGAGAGTGAAGAGTTTTTGTTTTAATCACTTACCGCCCTAGTGCTTTTCTAGCTACATTATTACCCTACAGCGCTAATTGGTTACCTACAAGCCCCATTTCGGGGTAATAAGGACCTACTTACCGAATATGAGAGATGTAATTTTTTTTCCGTGCGTTGCGTTGATTCAACCCACGACAGGCCACCCGTCGCAGCGCCACCCGTGCCGTCAAATCGCTTAATAAGAATCTAAAGAATCTCGAACAGCATTTGCATCATGTAAGCACTCCTCCAATCATAATCTAAAGGAAGAGAGAATAGAAGGAGAATAAGAATTCAAAGGAAATTGTCATTTTATACCAATTAATCCAATTATTAGAACTATTCGCTCATAGAAAATGTTAAAAAATCCCATTGCTGTTTTGCGTGACAATGTCTTCGAAAACGTAAATATTTTCAGCTCCGCTTTATTTAGATGAGTAGTGTTCTACTTGATAGTTAAGATTTGAGATAAGAAGCTGATATAGTATCTTTTCCATACAGCTACTCTATATCAGACATTTCTTATTCGCATAAAATGGATTATTAATTGATTGATTTGGCTTATTAATTGGAAAGTAATTCGACTCGATTCAGCGCGTTTTAATAACTCTCTGACTAGACCGCAATATAAGTTCTGTTTACCTAGCTACAACAGCTTGCCGGTCGCTTGTACACGTGTTTCAAAGCCGCGCACTATAGTTTTTGTCATGGGAACTCCAAAGTGCGGCAGTTATTTGTTATGGTACCTTTTGTTTATTTAGCACATATGTTATATTCTATGTATTATAGTTTTTCACAAAAGATCGCTGTGTACCTATCAGTAATGTAAGCATCGGCTTTGACTTAACAGTTTTAGGTTGAAAGTTCTAAACCCAATTTCGTGTAACTTTTTTTTTAATCTACTAGCTGTTTCCCGTGGTTTCGTCACTGATAGTCTGTTTCAATGGGGATGGCAACTGGGGAACTAATGGCGCTAGTATAGCTTGTTCCAAGCATCGTCATTGGTTCAAATTAGTTCAAATCTTGAAGGTACTTCAAAATAATACTATGTCATTGGTCGGATTAGGACTAAGCTATGGTGGCGCCATCTACAATTAGCTTTGACTTGCCTTCCCCATTGGTCGTAGCGTCACGTTATATTGCATAATAATATAGTCTTCCTTGAAAAATGACCTATCCAACACTAAAAGAATTTTTCAAACAAATGAACTCTTCAGCTTTATAATATTAGTACAGAAATACTCAGAAATATTTTAAGGAAAACATAATTATTATGAGGAAAACGGAGTGTCCTAACAACAAAAAATTTGATAAATGTGACATACACCAACATGGACTTGGCCAACGTAGTTTGTTGCACTGTAGTGGGCATTTTAAAAGCTCATTATGCAATGGGGAAGGCCGGTCAGAGCTAATTGTAGATGGCGCCACCATAGCTAGGTCCTAATCTGACCAATGAGGTAGTACTATTTTGAAGTACCTATAAGATTTGAACCAATGAAGATGCTGGGAACTAGCTATGCTAGCGCCATTAGTTCCCCAGTTGCCATGCCAATTGCCATCAACCTGGCACAAGTCCTTCATCTTTTTTTTTAACCGACTTCCAAAAGGAGGAGGTTGTCAATTCGGATGTTTGTATTTTGTTTTTTTTTTTTTATGTTTGTTGGGGCATAACTCCGTCGTTTAACAACCGATTTGAAAAATTCTTTTTTTGTTGTATAGGGTATACTTCCGGAATGGTCCCTTTGAAATTTTATCGAAATCGGACTAGCACTTTTTGAAAAATCAACAAAAACCTAAGAAGTTGTCAACTTTGTCTACACCGATTACTCCGAGGTTTCTGGTTCGATTTCGATGATTCTTTTTTTGTTCCATACAGAATATCTGCCATTTGTTCCCATAAAATTTTCATTTAGTTTGGTGCAGTAGTTTTTATTTTTAGTAGTTCTCATTGTGTACATACATACATGGGCGTTGTTATTACCGGTGCTACGGATTACAAAATTTTAGTGCACATGTAAGAAAATTATGTATTTGACAATAATTTGGGTTAAATAGTGAAACTAAAAAGGACAAAATAAAAAACTTTTTCAAAAAAAAAATGTAACCGACTTCAAAACAACCACAAAAAAAGTTCAAAATAACCTACCTACCTAACCGGTGACAAAAAGTCAATGAAATAAAAAATAAAGTCACCGACTTTCGAAACAAAAGTTTTTTTTGTAGGTTATTTTGAACTTTTTTTGTGGTTGTTTTAGAAGGCGGTCACATTTTTTTAGAAAAAGTTTTTTTTTAACTTGGTATAATCATCAAAGGAGTCCTCCCACCCAAGGCGGGACGGGAGGGACTGTCAGACTCGTACTCACTAAAATCCACGGTGATCCTTCAATAGCCCTTTACGTACCAGGGTCCCGGTTACCTGGTGAGACAGTCCCGCGAACCCGGCTTTGGCCCTAAAGGGGGCCCCGTCAAAAGGTCAATTCACACGTACGGTCAGCCAAGAAAGTGGTGTACCAGTTTTGATTTAGTTTCCCGGTCATCGAAAATTACAACAAGGTTCGTTATAAAAAGATATTACTGAAAGAGACAACATTATCATGACGTAAACCTATGTATTTAGTATTCGTACGTCATATGTCACATATAAGTACATGACATTTTAACCTTTAGTATAAATGAAAAGGACATTAGTTTCTACAAAGCAATTGAAATGTTTCCAAACAAAAGTAATAAAAACTAGGGTAAAGTACCCAACTGCTGACCTCCCACCAACTATTGACCGCATAACAGTTTTTATCAAAAATAATAATAAATCTTCTTGCAGTGCTGCATAAAGAACACAGAAAATGAAATATAATTTATCTTGTAATATATTGGCGTCACAGAAAATTTAAATAAAGCAATATTGCGTCCGTAAACCTATGATAAAAAAATACCCTCCTAAAATCATCAAGAAATTTAACAATTTGCTAAGCCGACGGTTGTTTTCAATGTCATTTTATTTCAGTTTTACACTTTAGATTCCTTAGAGTTTGGTATTTTTTGGTTATTTAAGACAGACACAATGCTTTTCCACATGATTTTCAAGTTTTAATGAGCGTTAACTTGTTAAAATGATGAGGTCAATATCTGGTACACTCAAATGTATGAATAACCATTTTTTTAACATGGCATGTCAATAGCTGGTAATTAACCAAATGTACGAGAAAACCAGTTACTGACACCACGGTGTGTACGAATAGTTCATTTTTAATGGCGAGGTAGCTTAACTTTAATGCATCTGTATTACGCCCATGGGCGTTGGCACCCCTAAAGGTGTGTATCTGCATAATCACAAACATAAAAAGTACCTTACGTAGTAACCTGATAACCTAGCATAATTTGAGTGAGGTACTTAAATTTTCGGTCTACTGTCACATTCTGGATCCTCCTGAACATTTTAGACTTTTAGAATTACTAATATTATAGGAAAAGTGAACGGCTGAATGGATTTTGACACAATTTGGCAAGCAGATTATTTTAAAACCTGGTTAAGTGGGTGTACCTGGACGCAGGATACTTTTTATGTCGGTATATGATCCCGTGGGACAATTTCAGAATATAACACGAGCAATGCCTCAGCTACAGGTTGGTTTAATGCATAAAATGACAAAATATACCCTAACCTGCATGTTTGAACAAACTGACTTAAATCATTTCCGAGGCAAAGTGTGAGCTAGTTTTTTATTTGTATCTATGTTCTCTTCATTTGTGAGGTCTTTTACATAAGTTTAAAAAGTTAAAACCGTCTTATGTAATTAGTAAAATATTAATTCAAAGATTTTTAAACTCACTTTGTAGAACTATAGCCGTGTTCTTTCAATTTATTTTGCCGGCGAGTATTTTTATATCTGCTGCATAATACAGAACAGTGAAATAACTACTAATAAAGAAGAATTGAACAAAAAGTGATAAAAACTACAACAAAAAGTGATAAAAACTACAAAATTTCAAAAATAAGTGCAAGAATATTATTGACGGCGTTTGAAGACTGAAGACCTAAATAGTGTGAAAAAAGAAAATGAGAAGGGCTATAAGACTAGCTTTGTTTGTTTTTTATCAAATAAGACCTCGTATCACATTCATAATAAATAATATTTGAGTTTATTCTTATACTACAGGAGGTCAAAAAATTGGTCATTTGCATGATGAAAATTAGGTACAAGCATGTTGATAACTGGTCAAATGGCCTGTTCTTGCTAAACTCGAGAAAAAAAACACTTTTTACCTTTGTATGACTGTAAATATTGTTTTAGTTACATTCTCCAATGTTTATTTTATCTTCCAAAAACATTCATTTCCACTTGCAACTCGAACATTAGTTTATTTTGCGAAAGAAACAAGGAAAACCGCTTAAGGGGTCAATAGTTGGGTGTTTTACCCTATTTAAATAGACAACCGAATTCCATTTGAAAAAGAAAACTGACAATTGACATTTTGTCAAATATATGCAAAAAATCGATATATTTTCCGTGTTATTTTTCAATCAACTGCATATAAAATCATCTCAATGCCTGCCAACTTGACCATTGCCGAAAGAGCACAAATAATTGCCCAATTTAATGAGGGAAGCAGTATCAGTGCGATATCCCGGAATTTGAATATATCGAGGCGTTCTGTCCGCTTTTGGATTCGTCGTGAAGGAGAGGAGGGAAGTTTGTTGGATCACAGAAGAAGTGGTCGCCGGCCTGCACTCTCCAATAACGATAGAGAATTCATGAGACGGGAATATGAAATCAATGGTTTTAAGCCCACAAAACATTTTGCGGAGATGTTCGATGTGAGTGCCCAAACAATAAGGAATCATCTACATTACATGGGGTTGCACCACAGGCATTACGCCAAGAAAATATATTTGACGGATGCTCACAGACTTGCTCGTCTGAACTTCGCCAGAGAGCACTTAGAGTTTGATTGGTCTAATACAGTGTTTTGTGATGAAAAAACGTTTAAATCCAGTCAGCATGGACGTCTTCACCTTTGGCGATATAATTCAACACGGTATAAAGATGATCATGTAATTCCAAATAGAGAATCAGGTCGAATTTCCGTAAATATTTGGGGCTGGATGAGTGCGGATGGTGTAGGAGAATTGTGTTCTCTACCTCCTCGAGCGACGGCTGTAAATTATATCGACGTGCTTCAGAATGCAATGCTACCGACAGTCCGTAATGTTTACCCGGAGAACGAAGTGCCACAATTTGATTTTGTTCAAGATAATTGTTCAATTCATAATGCGAGGATCGTAAGAGCCTGGTTTCGTTCACACACTGACGTAAGGGTAATTCAGTGGCCCTCAAGATCGCCGGACCTCAACCCGATAGAAAATCTTTGGGGCCTTATGGTCCAACGATGGTCGCATCAAAATGAAAGAACCAAACAAGCTCTTATTAGTCACTGTAATTATATTTGGGAGGAAATGCGGGGAACCGATATTGCTCACGGCTTGTTGGTTCAATGAGGTCTCGTCTTTTAGAGGTTATAGAGGCCAACGGCGGTTACACCCGTTTCTAATTTTTAAAAATTTTCAATATCTTCTAAATATTACTATATATGCTATGTTTTTGTTTGTTATAAGTATTTTAAAATTGATTGTAGAAATTTAATAAAAGGATAAATCTATTTTTAGCTTGTTTTTTATTGATATTGTAATTACAAGTTTACAGAAATTGTAGGTTTGTGGATTCGCCTTGTGCCTTTACAATTTTATGTAACTTGTTGATTACAATTCTGAATTTGTAGATACAATTTTGTCATCAAAATCTACAGCCCCCCGCCGTTGATTTTACGACGTCATTGGTTCCATCAAGTTCAAACTAAGAACAGCTGTCACGTTACAAACAGTAATAGTCGTTATCAATAATCAGATAAAGACAGCAATAGAAGTTGTCAGATCGATCTGCAAGCGAAACTAATCTTTATCACCTATGAATCTGCAAGCGATATTCAACCTTAGGGTGGTACACCACTTTCTTGGCCGACTGTACCACAACCACACCACAGTCACAACCACACCACAACGTCGCGATGTGGTCGGGCGTATATTTTGTATTGAAAATAAATATTACAATTTACACGTACCACATTTTGCCGTTGTTATCGACCACCTGTGTAATGCGACCATATCGCGACGGCAACGCCACCACCGGCGGCGGCACCGCGGCCACATCGCCACGACATGACGTCATCAACAGCGCGCGCCTAGCTGGCGCCTGCGCTCCCCCCTTTCATTCTGCACATGACCACGTGGTTACCACGCCGCAACGACAGCGACAACGCAACCACATCGACATTTTGTCGGTACCACAACGCAACTGCAAAAAGCCGCTGCGACACTATTCACACGTAACCACATTTTGTCGCTGCGACGTGGTGTGGTTGTGGTACGTGTGAATACACGCAAAGTCCTTCCTCTGAGCTGGGACTCAGAAATTTCTAATTTGCTATACACATTTCGAAATAAACCTTTTCTTTCCCTAACAGGCTTATCCAAAAAGCTGATCAACAAGCTGATGTCCCTGGAGCTGGGCGAGACGTACACGTGGGAGGAGTACGGACTGGACATCCGCGACTCCTCCATCACGTGGCTCAACGACCTGGAGTCGGACGAGCGCTACCGCCGCTGGCCCTCCTCCTTCATGGAACTGCTCAGACCCACCTACCCTGGCATGCTGAGGAATTTGAGGAGGAATATTTATAATTACGTAAGTTTTAAATAATATGCGGACATAGATGACATTTAGTTAACGAAAAGCGTCTTTATTGCTACTTAATAGAGCTGCTTTTACGCTGGAACATATAAACTTAGTTTAGGGAATCGATTAATTTTACTCAATCTAACATTACAATCCCGTAAAATGAATTGATTGCCAATATCGCGGGCAAGTCGACATGAAGCCTACAGAAAATAAATGATTTTCATGAGTAATTAACATTTGCATTTAAAGTGTTAAACAAAACAGTAATAATATAATTATAGTCTAATGTTGAACATTTTGCTAATTATTTATTTAAAACTTGTACATAGGATCGGTTCGTCTTTCTGTAGAACTGTCTGTGATTAAGTACGGTTCGAGCAGCGCAGTTATCATACGTTATGTGATTATAACGCCTGGCCTGGGTCGAATTAGATCAACTCATAACTTACGATTTATTTTTCCAACAGATCATCGTAGTAGACCCCACATCACTCTCGTCCGGGCCACCACTGAAGCTAGGTGAGACCTTATTGAAGCACGCGACACCAGTGCGAGTGGGTCTAGTAATAGCGCCCAGTGCCGACAACCCCGTGCTTGAGGCCGCTGTCCGCTCCGCCTTTAATTACGTCGCGCAGGAGAAGAACTCCAACAGGGAAGCTTATTATTTCCTCACTCAGGTATGTTGATATAATTCTTTCAAATAATTCTTAAACTTGTAACTAAAGTTCAGGCTTTCTCATCAGAAGTTGCTCACTCAAGTTTCGGTCACACACAGCGAAATTGCTGCGAATGTCTACTCGAAGCGAGTATTCTCTGTATGTGACAGGCAATTCGCAGCGAAAAGTATATATACATATATCCGCAGTTTAAATAGAGCATGCTCAATTTTACTTGCAGCGTATGCACTACGAGTGACCGATGCTTAAGAGGATCGTCTACAGAGTATCTTTTTTTCAAAAGTAACACCTGTAACTTTCAAACTATTTTAAATTTTGAAATAAAGAAAACCTATAAACCTAGTTTTTACTGTGTAGGAAGCATTCTAAAAAATCATTGACATAGGATAACATTTAGGGGTAGGAAAACGTTTTCTCTTTTAGTATGGACGAGCGCTCGGTAGACGATCCCCTTAAGAAGAATTCTTAAACAGAAGTTTGTGTATAGTCAACGGTAAAAGACGCTGATCTTATTTTTCGTTTTTTTTAAATCTTATAATTTTGCATATAACATTATTGCATATCATATTTGACGCTTCCCAACCCATTCAATTTCGAATTTTAGGCAATTTAAAAAGAGTGAATATTATAACCTTTTACACAGCTGTTACACCCACCTCAAGATGAGAAGCTTTCAATAGAATTTGTGAAGAAACAGCTGATGAAGTATACTAGTTCCAGTACTAATATTGATGACATACTCTCTGAAGACTCGGAGTATAACTTTGGAAGACAACTTGCTGATGAGTTTGTATCGAAAATCGGTACTAACAAGTATCCTCAGGTAAAACCTTTATTATTTTTTACTTTTCCGACTCCCGTAGGATAATAAATTAGTAAAAAACAAGATGGTAAATCATCTTACCATCTTATTTTTTACATTTTTTTTAAATGAGGATCGTTGGATGTTTGTTACCCTTTCACGCAAAAACTACTGAACGGATTTGGATGAAATATGGTACACAGATAGTTTATAACCTAGGTCCTACATTAACACATATTTTATACCGATTGTATTTTGTGGTATAATTTTCGAGTTTTAGTAAGCGAAGCCGCTGGCAACAGATGATGAATGTGTTTAAAAGATATTGTCTTATATTACCGAAAGATTAATTTTTTATCACAAGTCATTCACGTTCAGATAGCACCAAAAATGATTTTAAAAAATCCTTCTAGGTATTGATAAACGGCGTCCCATTGATTGAAGAAGGTCTCACTCCAGTGACGTCTTCAGTGGAACTGCTAGAGGAGGCGCTGGTCACAGCGTTGTCTCGTCACACGGGACGTCTGCAGCGCGCCGTCTTCCGCGGGGAACTGTCCGACTCTGATGATGCACTGGATTACCTTATGAAGCAACCACATATTATGCCCAGGTAATTAGCTGACTGTTTGGAGGCCGCTTTTTAAACTGAAGACCAGGTTCACGCAGGAAACTGACAACAAATCAGCAATATAATCTGTGATTGTAAACGCGTTTAGTTTATGAAATTAGCAACAATTTCAACCGTATGCTAAAGGTATAAAGTTGAGTTTTAACTATAGGAAACGACTTTGGCAATACGGCTCTACTCCTGTGATCTGTTGATGAATTGGATTTAAGCTTAGATGACACGAGCGTAATCAAAAACATTATGTGCTATCTATAAACGAATCTACACAAACCATCATAATGAATTGAACCTAATGCTAAGTGTTTAAAGTCGATTTTTAATAAAACTGTTGTTCCTGGTTTATCGTGTTTTTGAGCTAATTTATTTATACCTATGCAGCTATAAGGAATATTCATCCAGAACGCCGCAATCTCAATACAATGTGTATAAGAACTATGTTGAGACCATCACCAGAAAATTTTGGAGGTATCGGCAAATTCTGTTTGGAGCTGAATATTTTAAAATAAATTATTTGATAAACAGCTAGATTGGAATATAATCTTAAAAATATGCCAATAGTGTTCAATTTAGAATGGCTACATACAAACACTGACATAGTATAAACTATTAGTATTTGATAAGATGCCAGTATAATGTAACATAGTTTTGTTTCTATTATCCCAATTTACATACCTCTAGTCCTCTACTAAACATCTTCTAGAACTTTCTATCGCACTATACGTATCCTAGGACTATTAGGGTGGGTCAACTACTTATTATTTCTAGCGCACTTTTGGTTCCCGTTCTTTTAGATAGTAAATAAATGGTTTTTTGGTTCAATAGAGGTGATTGCACATTTATCCGTGCCGGTCGGCCGCATTATGTAACGACATTAGCACAGTCAACAACAACATCCTTCCGTGCACGCGTCGCATACGGCGCGGTTAAATGTATGAGGTTTTATGTGATGCGGCGCGAACTTCGCGTGTGGTGCTGATAAATGTGCGACCACCGTAAGCCGGCACTACATTATTTTTTAACCCACAGGTTGAACCGACGTATTTTGGGGTCGGATCCGTCACAGTACCTAGATTTGTCAGGAGTTGCATCGCCCAACGATTTATTCTCCGAAGACAAAATACATAAACTGATGCATTTGACAGGTAAATATGGAAAACGTTTAGAGACGCATATTATTTTTTTATACAAAATACAAAACAAAAATGGCTACCATTCAGTAGGGGTTGGGTTCCGACCCTACACTGTGAAATCACTTTTTTGACAAAATTTAGCAAGCTTTAGGTTTGTACAGAAAAAACCTTATACGTTGTATAATGTAGCTTAAATGTAACCATCTACATTTTTTTTAGGACGAGATGCGCTAGCAACTGCTCTGCCTCTCCTCAAATACTTCACCAAATCTTCAAAAGTGGAGAAGTACTCGCAGACTATTTGGGTAGCTGGAGATCTTAACAACAAGGAGTCCAGGGAGCTGCTGAAGAATGCTTTGAACTTCATGGTAAATAATTATAATTCTTTGTAATTTTATCGAAATGCCGACCTTTTATTGACCCAAATATGTATATGCCATTTTGGACCAATAATAGTAGATTACGCACCAAGGGAATAAAGCAGTGCCTTACGTCACGGGCGGAATTAAGATAAGAATCCTTAGTGTAGCGAGGGATTTAAGTTAGCCCAAGACAAAGGCAGCTTTATTCCTGAGGTGAGTACTCTGCTTTTCACACCACCTGCGAGGAAATAAATTCGAATTTTGAAAGGAGAATGGGCAGTCCTGGGCGTTCGGCGGCCATCAATTAATTTAGTGTCAAATGAAAGTACTGTTATTTAGGAATAACTTTTACTATGGGCGTTACTCTGTATTTTATTTAGGAAAAAAAATATTTGAGGGTCAATATAACCTAAGTGCATGAAGCAATATCGCACAATAACTATGTTCATATGCAATATTGTTGTTGTTTTTGTCTTGCCAATGACACAATGTAGTAGCTAGCGGATTATGCATCAGAAACTTGCCTTTTTTTTAACCGACTTAAAAAAAAAGAAGGTTCTTAGTTCGACCTATATGTATGCATGTGTGTTTGTCCGTGATTATATCGCGTTTGGCTGAACCGATTTTGATGCGGTTTTCAGGAAAGTGTTCGTTACATCTCGGAGAAGGTTTTAATATATAAGGCCTCTTGTACACACACGTTTTTCGGCCGTGAAAATCTACGGTTAATTCGCCGTGTGTAGGCACGGTCGTCAGTGTTGTATGTATCACTATGGGAGTCTCGTATTCTTTCGGAAGTCGATTAAATAAATAAAAAACAAAGCCACCGACTTCCGAAAAAAAGTTATTTTACGTTTTTTTGTGTTTTTGAAGTCGGTTCCTTTTTTCTCTTTAAAAAGATTTTACGTGCTAAAATCATCGAATGAGACTCGCCCAGAGCAGAACGGGATGTCACACGGGTACTGATTAAACCTACCTACCTTCAATAGAAGGACACCGTGGATTATAACCTCGGTTACCTGATAGTCCCGCGACCCCGGCAAGCTTTGGCCCTCTAAAGGGTCATATCATATTGCTGACAGCTCTTTGAGGCGCGCGTGAAACACGACGCGCCTTCGACCCGGGCATGGTCCATGATCGGACAGCGAGTCGCCCATAACTAGCCGTCCGCATGCGGTCCATAGGCGGAAATCACCCCGCGACTCGGCGTCTCCCGCGGCGACTGGTGAGGTGTGCGCTGTCCTCTCCCTCACATGTCCCGCCTCCTCCTTCGCTAGGATTGCTCCGCAGAAGGAGGCGACCGCTTCCCACCTTGACTCGCCCCGTAGCATGGTCTCGATCAATGCCGGAAACTTCCGTGTCCGGTGAGAACATGCGTTAGGTGGTAGGACAGGACGCAATGACACCTATCCAGCGTTTCCTCAAAGAAGGGTCTTACCGCCGCAATTGTGGCGTGCCCGTACTAATAAAACTTTCATTATTTTTAATGAACAACTTTAAAACTATCTAGATTTGTTGTTTCACTTTACTTTTGTATTTTTGTATTGGATATAAGCCAAAACAGTGAGTAAAATAATAAAATAAGGGTTCAAAAACTAAAATGTATTTTATCGGTTTTAGAAGTACACCACAGTGATACACACACACTAAAATATGATAAAATCATTCTTGGCCGCTGACCGCCCAAGCTCCATACAAAATTGCCCATTCTCCTTTGATGTGGTACGACAACCTTCGAACGTGAGCATGCTGTGGTGCCCACCTCAGCAAGCGATCAGCTGTTGCAGTGGGGACTGCCGGGGGGCAGCCGCCGCTGCTTCAATTCCTTCGTTCAAAGTTTTCATACTATGTTTTGTTTGAGGTTCCAAATTCAAATCACATTATTCCCACGGGAATAATGAAATTCAGTACAATATTATTCCCCGGTTTGAGTGTGGGGAACAATGACTTGCTTTACGGCCAGTTTGCATGACATATAATGTGACATTTACGAGCAAGTGGTGTGAAAATTAACTTTTGGAACCATATTTATTAGTGTACAGGCAGCGTCACGACGTGGTTACTCCTTTGAAAGTATCTACTCTTTCAGTGAGGTAATCACTTCGTGACGTTGTCTGTACAAAAAGATATTGAGATAATGCAGTACAAATAGCGTTCTGTCTCGCAAGAAACCAATACTGTCTTGCAAACTTGACTGAATAATAATATATCAACACGCGCAGCGTAAGACGTCCACAAGGTGGACAGACGAGTTAAAAAAGATCACGGGATCGCGCGGGCTGCAAGCCTCTTTCAACCGGTCTTCTTGGATATGTAGTAGACATTATGATGATAAATATTGCAGTGCAGATATTAATGATACTTAAAAAAAAGGAACTTACACTTCTGGACACATCTATTGGCCCACCTTGTATTTTCAGTTTCGTCCTAGCTAAAATTTTATATTAGGTCGAGCAAAAATTTTTATGCAGTTTTGAACCTGGCACATTCACAATTTCATTCAATAGTCTTTTTTTGAATTTCGAACACAGAATTTAAAGAAACAAAAGACAATTTGGAGCCTGTTTGTTGATATCAAACAATCGAATACTAAGAAAACTTGGTTTTATTGGTTTACTTGGATTTAATTCTTGAAAAAGTGATTGATATCTTTGGTTTTGCAACAAACATTACTTATTCTTAACATTAAGGTGAGGTTCTATCAATAATCTATGGATACTTCACCTGAAGTCGCCGCCCAAGCTGTGGCACTTATTCAGGCCGGACACAGCCAAAGAAACGTGAGTGCTCAACTTAATTTAAGTCGATCTGCGGTCCGAAATGTTTATCGGAGGTACCTAGAGACTAGAGACTATGTGGGCCCAAATTTCCTTTTTTATGCATGATAATGCAAGAGCCCATGCGGCCGGCATCGTCAGGGAATATCTTCGGGATGTGAACATCACAGTTATGGACTGCCAGCCAGAAGCCCAGACATGAACCCCATTGAGCACATGTGGGACGAGCTAAAAAGACGTGTTAGGGCTCGTCAGCCAGTTGCCCAGACGATGCAGAAGTTGAAAACTGCCATAGAAGAGGAATGGGAGATGATCCCTCAAAATTTCATAGAGCGGTTGATAAACTCTATGCCTAATCGTATGAGAGCTGTGGTAGATGCCCATGGAGGCAACACGCGTTATTAAATTAAACCTTTATTTGATAAAAACATGTTTTTTATTCAAAAATCAATTGCCTTTAACAAGGCGCATATCCGACTTGTTAGGCGTAGCTCCATGTCGTATGGTATTCTGAATTCAAATTTAAAACAATACGATCGAAAAAGATGGTAAAATGTATCAGGTTTAAAACTGCATCAACAGTTTTTGTTCAATCTAGCAATCATATTTCGGTAGGGGCCATCGAAACCTAAACTCTAAGGTGGGCCAATAGATGTGTCCAGAAGTGTATATCCTACTTTTAAGTAGGATATAAGTTCCTTTACTTATACCTTTAATTTTCCAACAGAAAGATTCCCGCGGCGTTCGAGTGGCGTTTATTCCTAACGTGGGCGGTACATCCAATGTGGACCAGTCGCTGAACAAAGTGGTGCTGGCGGCGCTGACCACGCTGGAGCCAGCCGAGGCCACTAAGTACGTGACGCGCCTGTTGGAAGACGAGGGCTGCCACGAGACACAGACCTGTGATATCTTGGTGAGTATACTATGACACCAACTACTAACCGCGGTATTCGGCCCCATTAAGTCTTTCAATTCTTCCCAACTAGATATTTGGATAAATATTTTCAACTAGTTTTTCATTAAAAATGAAATAAAACCTAAAGAGTACTTACTAAAGTTTGTGGTGCATATTAACCTTAAAGGCCTATCCGCACACAACAGTGCCGTACCGTACCGTTCCGTGACGTGCTATTCATATATACGAGTGAACGAACATCACTGAACGGCACTGACACTGATGAGTACGGATAGCGTCGCGGTCGTACAAAATGTATGTTACAACATCATATTTCACTGACACTGATCGATACGGCACTGATCACGTCACGGAACGGTACGGTACGGAACGTGTCGGCACTGTTGTGTGCGGATAGGCTTAACTTCACGCTACGGATGTGCCTATTGATTCACTTATCTGTCACATCGCGCGTTGCGGTCCAATTGATAGTCCCTACCACCAACATTTCACACTTATGAACTCGAAAGACGCTGAGATTTATTTCTGAGATACTATCGAAATCATAATGTGTGACTGATTTCAAGCAGATTTTAATATACTTCTTAATGTTAGTTGAAGAAGAAGAACAATATTACTGTATTTTATAGTTATTCTTACGATTGTATTTAGCTCCATATCCATCGTTAATGGCCTGAGACTGTAAGTTTAAGTTATTGATAGATAGATACTAATAATATTGTTTATAAGGAATGTCAAATAGCGCTCTAAAATAATATTGTTTTCAAAACTAATTTTTCATTATGATCTTTGCAAGGCTTCTGTATTAGTGAAAATAAATTAACATAAACCGCTCATGACGCCTTTGCAAGGCACTAATTGAGTAATAATATTTTGTAAAATACCTTGAACTGGCACTATAATTATTATCGTTCTTTTTTCTCATGCCTGTCAAAGGACTCAATATTAGTATTAATTTTCAATAATTCTATCTGAAATTTCACAAAGATGCACCAATCAACACTTATCCACACGTTTATAGATAGACCAGCTGTGCCCGCGACTTCGTTCGCGTAGATGTCGGAACTTAACAATGTAATTTTTATAAAATTGACAAAGTTTCACACAAACTTTCATCCCTTATTTTATCCCCTTGGGGGTAGAATTGGTCAAAATCCTTATTTAGCGGATGCCTACGTCATAACATCTACCTGCATGCCAAATTTCAGCCCGATTCGTCCAATGTTTTGGGCTGTTCGTTGATAGATCACTATGTCAGTCAGTCACCTTTGAGTTATATATATTTAGATAGATTTGCCTTTGGATTTTTAATCGACAATAAACCATTCAATTCTCTGAATACAGCCCGAGTTAGTCCCCGCACTGAACAAATACGAGTGGGTACTGAAAGCGTCCCGCGTGCTGTGCGCGCGCAGCCTCAAGCTGCGGGCGGGCGTGCGCGCGCTCGTGCACAACGCGCGCCTCATCGGGCCGCTGCACCCGCACGAGCTGTTCACGCTTGACGACTTCACGCTGCTAGAGAGGTAAGGCTGACAACTTTACTAAAGTAATATATATTTTTTTAATTTTGCCCCTCAATAGGAATTTCTCCTGTGTCATGGGTGCGTTTACAAACATAGAAACTCACATACACAAACACCAGACCTGGAACAATTAATTGTAGGACATACAAATATTTGCTCCGTGCGGGAATAGAACCCGCGACACGCTGCGCAGCAGTCCAATCGCTCAGCCACTGCGCTAACCGTGCCGTCATATTGGTACCTACACATTGCATAACCTTTCGGTTAAGACAGGCGTGATGTTTTTTTTTTGGTTGGTAAAATTATCAAATGAGTTGAGGAGCTCGTGGGTGAATAATTACAGCCGCACGGGCCGATCTTCCGGGTTAAGCCGTGCTTGCCGAGGTTGGTCTGTGGATGGGTGACTATCTGTCATAGTGGGTTTCCTCCGTGCCTCGGAAAGCACGTAAAGCCGTTGCTCCCGGCTGTCATTTGTAGATCTTTGACTGTCGTTACTGTTAGTCAGAAGCTGTAAAATCTGACAACCAGTCTTACCATGGGGTATCGTACTGCCCCTTGTGGTTTTGGAGGTCCGATAGGCAGTCGCTCCATGGAAATTACTGATATTCAGCTGCATCTCGCTTGACTGGAAGCCGACCCAAACATAGTTGGAAAAAGGCTAGGCAGATGATGAAAATTATCAAATGAGTCTTCCCACGCGGAAGGGCTGTCAGACTCTTACTTATAATCCATACACTTCCTTCAGTTGCCCTTTGCGTTGCATGGATTCGGTTACCTTTACAGAAGGTTCCGCGACTCTGACAGGCGTTTGGCCCGGTATCCACCAAAGCGGATAGTACCCAATTAAATACCCAATTAGATGAACGATAACAGCAAAACAAGTGACGCCGAAGCTAAGCGGAGAGGAGATGTAGACATCTGATTGGTTATTCAAACACATCTCCTCTCCTATCCGCTTTGGTGGATGCCTGGCCTTAGTCTCGGTCCGTCGCCGTTTGCTGACAGCTCTGTGGGGCGCGCAAAACACGTTGACCCCAGCCTGAGGCCTTACCACGAGCTATTAACGCGATCCAGTCTAGGCTGTGGGAAAGAGATGGCGCTAGACGATTTGTATAGCTCTGTCCCTTTCCCACAGCCTAAAAGCATCTGTTCCTTAATGCGACGATGATTCGTACCCATTACTCGCCCCCCACGAACCTATATCCTCGTAAATAATCAGGCGCTTTAAATGAGAAATTATTATGATCCTATACTAATGCGAATTGTTTCCTTTTATAGGTATAGCAACCAAATGTACGCAGATAAATTGTCAGAAGCGTTGGACAAGAAAAAGAAAGCGCAAGATCCGGACAACATTAACTTCGGAGATGATGACGATGACGGTATGAAAACCTTATTACCTTGTATTAAAGCAGATTTTTATCTGAATAAGTAAGGTTTGAAACAATATTGGTGTACTAAAAAGTATTCCGCGGCTGCACTCGCTGCCACCACTATGGCCAGTTCGCGACCTTGTTGCTGTGAGCGGTGACTTAGCGCGGAGCGGCGCGCGGTAAGATCAAATGTATAGAAATGTTTAAAACACGCCACGAGGCGCCGCCAGTGGCGAATTCGCGTACTTACTCCGCACCGCTCACCGCTTAGACGAAAGTCGTGATCGGACCAGTATCCGTCTTCAAGCCGTCTTCAAGGTTCTATCTATATCGGTACCAAAATCGGTTTATGATCAGCGATTTAGGAGTTAAAAAAACAAACTTATTTTTGCGTTTATAATATTCGTCACAAATAAGTTAGTTTAGGATGTTTTCTGTATTCATCTATAATGTCTAAAGTTATATTTTTTTACGAAATAACGCCTGCGTCGAGTCTTCTCAAAGATATTTATAAGGAAGCAACGTGTAAACAGCTTTCAAAAAACAAGGGAACGAGAAATTTAGCTTCGAGCTTCGGTTAAGGCGTCTGGAGTACCTATCCAGAAGACGCAGGTTCGAACCCTACTCGCAGCTGAATTTTTCGTTTCCTTAAAAACATCTATAATGTCTGCCTGCATCCAGCATATATTTTTTTTCAAGCAAGTGGCTTACCACGAGCTCTTAACGCGATCCAGATTAGGATGTGGGAGAGAGACAGAGCTATGCCAGTTGTCTAGCGCCATCTCTTTCCCACATCCTAAACTGGATCGTGGTAAGGCCTCAGGTGATTCACCACAGCTATTTATTTCAGACCTAGACAGTAAGGAGTTGAACTCAGAAGATCGTTTGAAGGTGATGTCGGTTGTAGCGGCGCGCAGCCCGCGCGTGCGCACTTCTCTACCAGCTGGCTTGAAGACAGAGCACTCGCTTGTTGATCTACCACCTTTGAGGGACGATGAGGCTGCCGTAGAGGTATGTTCACCGGAGAAATGTTGATAGACGCGACTGCTGAGCGTGATGGATTTGTATTCGATTTCCAGGTCGGGCAAACAGTGCTATTGGGTTTTTGTATTAGAATTTCTGAGTAGCAGCCCAGGGGGGGTATTACAACGTCTTAAAACCAGGCTTACTCCGGCGAGTGAAAGTGACAGAGCTATACAAGTCGTCTAGCGCCATCTCGTTCACTCACTGGAACAAGCTTGGTTTTAAGAAGTTGTAATACCCCCCTAGAGTTTGGAAGTTAGTGGTATGATGCCCGCAGTGCATCGGGAAGCACGTTAATCCGTTGGTCCTGCCTGTGCCCGATCTCTCTCCGGTCGTGTCGGATTGCCGTCCCATAGGCCTATGAGAGTAAAGGAACAGAGTGCCACACACTTCTGCACTATATTATTATACTATATAAAGCTCGATTACCACTCACTCACTCACTGACAGAATTGATCTCCCTGATGGTGAAGGGGGAGGTGGGTATATTTTGACAGATTCGTATACAAGTAACTCTCGTGAGTATGGGAAAAATCCCAAACCTCCCCTTTTCACCCCCCCTCTCCCCCCTCCCCATCGTATCTCGGAAACTAAGAGACCCGTGTTTTGTTTTTTTACGGATTCGTATAGAGGAGGCTCGGAAAAGTAAAAACCATTTTTTAAAGTTCCCCCCCTTACCCCCCTTCTCCCCCCTTTAGGCGGATCTCGGAAGTTAACAGACTTGCAACATTTTTTTTTTCAGATTCATATCAAGGGGCCCAGTGTTGGTCAAAATCATTTTTCAAAACCCCCCCTTTCCCCCCCTTCACCCCTCCCCCCATCGTATCTCGGAAACTAAGAGACCTGTGTTTTGTTTTTTTACGGATTCGTATAGAGGAGGCTCGGAAAAGTAAAAACCATTTTTCAAAGTTCCCCCCCTTGCCCCCCCTTCTCCCCCCCTTAGGCGGATCTCGGAAGTTGACAGACTTGCAACATTTTTTTTCAGATTTATATCAAGGTGCCCAGAGTAAGTCAAAATCATTTTTCAGAACTCCCCCCTCTCCCCCCTTTACCCCCCCCCCATCGTATCGGAAAAACTAGGTAGCGGTAAAGCGAAGCGTAGCGTAGCGTAGGGATGTGGTCACGATAGCTTTCCGGTGGTAGGTAGGTCCTGAGTGGAGCGAACCTGCGAGACCGAGTGGAGCGAAGGGGGGAGGTGGCGAGCGAAGCGAGCCGGCGACCTCCGTAGCGTAACGAAGGTTGAGTGGGTGAAGCGTAACTCGAGGGTGAGGACAAGTAAACTTACAAGTAACTGTCATGAGTATGGGAAAAATCCCAAGCCTCCCCCCCCCCCTCCCAATCGTATCTCGGAAACTAAGAGACCCGTGTTTTGTTTTTTTACGGATTCGTATAGAGGAGGCTCGGAAAAGTAAAATCCATTTTTCAAAGTCCCCCCCCCCCTTGCCCCCTTCTCCCCCCTTTAGGTGGATCTCGGAAGTTAACATACTTGCAACATTTTTTTTTCAGATTCTTATCTAGGGGCCCAGAGTTGGTCAAAATCATTTTTCAAAACTCATCCCTCTCCCCCTCTTCACCCCTCCCCCGATCGTATCTCGGAAAAACTAGGTAGCGGTAAAGTGAAGCGCAGCGTAGCGTAGGGATAAGGTCACGATAGCATTCCGGTGGTAGGTAGGTCCTGAGTGGAGCGAACCTGCGAGACCGAGTGGAGCGAAGGGGGGAGGTGGCCAGCGAAGCGAGCCGGCGACCTCCGTAGCGTAACGAAGGTTGAGTGGGTGAAGCGTAACTCGGGGGTGACGACAAGCAAACTTACAAGTAACTCTCATGAGTAGGCCAAAAGTACCAAGCCTCCCCTTTTTGGCCTCCCCCCCTCCCAATCGTATCTCAGAAACTAAGAGACCCGTGTTTTGTTTTTTTATGGATTCCTATAGAGTAGGCTCGGAAAAGTAAAAACTATTTTTCAAAGTTTCCCCCCTTACCGCCCCTCTCCCCTTTAGGCGGATCTTGGAAGTTAACAGACTCGCAACACTTTTTTTCAGATTTATATCAAGGGGCCCAGAGTTGGCCAAAATCATTTTTCAAAACTCATCCCTCTCCCCCCCCTTCACCCCTCCCCCATCGTATCTCGGAAACTAGGTAGCGGTAAAGCGAAGCGTAGCGTAGCGTAGGGATAAGGTCACGATAGCTTTCCGGTGGTAGGTAGGTTCTCAGCCGAGCGAACCTGCGAGACCGAGTGGAGCGAAGGGGGGAGGTGGCGAGCGAAGCGAGCCGGCGACCTCCGTAGCGTAACGAAGGTTGAGTGGGTGAAGCGTAACCCGGGGGCGACGACAAGCAAACTTACAAGTAACTCTCATGAGTAGGGCAAAAGTACCAAGCCTACCCTTTTTGGCCTCCCCCCCCCTCCCAATCGTATCTCAGAAACTAGAGACCCGTGTTCTGTTCTTTTACGGATTCGTATAAAGGAGGCTCGGAAAAGTAAATACCATTATTCAAAGTCGCCCCCCCCTTGCCCACCTTTTACCCCCTTTAGGCGGATCTCGGAAGTTAACAGACTTTTAACAATTTTTTTTTCAGATTCATGTCAAGGGGCCCAGAGTTGGTCAAAATCATTTTTCAAAACTACCCCCTCTCCCCCTCTTCACCCCTCCACCCATCGTATCTCGGAAAAACTATGTAGCGGTAAAGCGAAGCGTAGGGATGAGGTCACGATAGCTTTCCGGTGGTAGGTAGGTCCTGAGTGGAGCGAACTCAGGGGGTGAAGCGTAACTCAGGGGCGACTACAAGCAAACTTACAGCTTGACCAGAACGGATTGAAACGGAACTAAAATTTTTATTTCTGACAGCGTTTTAAAATCTTTGACATTTGATGTAAACAAAGACCGCAGGTTTGTTAGATTTATTATTGTGCCATAAAACTAACGTAATAAGTGAAAAAAAAAAAAACATTCAAAGTGCTGGTAGCGCGAAGACAGTGGCGACTTCCGGTTTTCTACATTTTTATGTCAAGCTGTACAAGTAACTCTCATGAGTAGGGCAAGAGTACCAAGCCTCCCCTTTTTGGCCTCCCTCCCAATCGTATCTCAGAAACTAAGAGACCCGTGTTCAGTTTTTTTACGGATTCGTATAGAGGAGGCTCGGCCATTTTTTTCTGAGTTTTTAATAAGGTTTTAGATTGGATTAGGGGGTTCTTAAGGGGTTTCAAAATCTTTTAAGGCCCTTCTACGCGATGGGCGCGAGACACGTCGTTTTCATGGTTTTCGAGGATGCTAAAGCCGATAGTGAGGTCAAAATCAAAATGGCCTCTGTGATAATTTTCGAAATGTTCATCATGGGAGTCGTTTTCATGGTTTTCGAGGGTGCTAAAACCGATGGCGAGGTCAAAATGAGAATCCAAGATGGCGGTTGCTACGATTTTCGAAAATTATTCATCAATTTCATCATGGGTGTCGTTTTCATGGTTTTCGAGGGTGATAAAACCGATGGCGAGGTCAAAATGGGAATTCAAGATGGCGACTGCTATAATTTTCGAATCGTTCATCAATTTCATCATGGGAGTCGTTTTCATGGTTTTCGAGAGTGCTAAAACCGATGGCGAGGTCAAAATGAGAATCCAAGATGGCGGCTGCGATTATTTTCGAATTGTTCATCAATTTCATCATGGGTGGCGTTTTCATGGTTTTCGAGGGTGATAAAACCGATGGCGAGGTCAAAATGAGAATCCAAGATGGCGGCTGCTATGATTTTCGAATTGTTCATCAATTTCATCATGGGTGGCGTTTTCATGGTTTTCGAGGGTGATAAAACCGATGGCGAGGTCAAAATGAGAATCCAAGATGGCGGCTGCTATGATTTTCGAATTGTTCATCAATTTCATCATGGGTGTCGTTTTCATGGTTTTCGAGGGTGCTAAAACCGATGGTGAGGTCAAAATCAAAATCCAAGATAGCGGCTTCGATAATTTTCGAAATGTTTATCATGGGAGTCGTTTTCATGGTTTTCGAGGTTGCTAAAGCCGATAGTGAGGTTAAAATCCAAATCCAAGATGGCGGCTGCGATAATTTTCGAATTGTTCATCATGGGAGTCGTTTTCATGGTTTTCGAGGGTGCTAAAACCGATGGCGAGGTCAAAATCAAAATCCAAGATGACGGCTTCGATAATTTTCGAAATGTTCATCATGGGAGTCGTTTTCATGGTTTTCGAGGATGATAAAGCCGATAGTGAGTTCAAAATTAAAAAACAAGATGGCGGCAGCGATATTTTTCGATATGTTCATCATGGCAGTCGTTTTCCTATCCTTTCGAGGATGCTAAAGCCGATAATGAGGTTAAAATCCAAATCCAAGATGGCGGCTGCGATAATTTTCGAATGGTTCATCATAAGAGTCGTTTTCATGGTTTTCGAGGATGCTAATGCCAATAGTGAGGTCAAAATCAAAATGGCCGCTGTGATAATTTTCGAAATGTTCATCATGGGAGTCGTTTTCATGGTTTTCGAGGGTGCTAAAACCGATGGCGAGGTCAAAATGAGAATCCAAGATGGCGGTTGCTACGATTTTCGAAAATTATTCATCAATTTCATCATGGGTGTCGTTTTCATGGTTTTCGAGGGTGATAAAACCGATGGCGAGGTCAAAATGGGAATTCAAGATGGCGGCTGCTATAATTTTCGAATCGTTCATCAATTTCATCATGGGAGTCGTTTTCATGGTTTTCGAGGGTGCTAAAACCGATGGCGAGGTCAAAATGAGAATCCAAGATGGCGGCTGCGATTATTTTCGAATTGTTCATCAATTTCATCATGGGTGGCGTTTTCATGGTTTTCGAGGGTGATAAAACCTATGGCGAGGTCAAAATGAGAATCCAAGATGGCGGCTGCTATGATTTTCGAATTGTTCATCAATTTCATCATGGGTGTCGTTTTCATGGTTTTCGAGGGTGCTAAAACCGATGGTGAGGTCAAAATCAAAATCCAAGATAGCGGCTTCGATAATTTTCGAAATGTTTATCATGGGAGTCTTTTTCATGGTTTTCGAGGTTGCTAAAGAAGATAGTGAGGTTAAAATCCAAATCCAAGATGACGGCTGCGATAATTTTCGAATTGTTCATCATGGGAGTCGTTTTCATGGTTTTCGAGGATGCTAAAGCCGATAGTGAGTTCAAAATCAAAATCCAAGATGCAGACTGCAAAAAATTCAAAGTTTTCATCATGGATGTCATTTTATTGGTTTTCGAGGGTGATAAAACCGATGGCGAGGTCAAAATGAGAATCCAAGATGGCGGCTGCTATAATTTTCAAATTGTTCATCATGGGAGTCGTTTTCATGGTTTTCGAGGGTGCCAAAACCGATGGCGAGGTCAAAATGAGAATCCAAGGTGTCAGCTGCGATAATTTTCGAATCGTTTATCATTGGTGTCGTTTTCATGGTTTTCGAGGGTGCTAAAACCGATGGCGATGTCAAAATGAGAATCCAAGGTGTCAGCTGCGATAATTTTCGAATCGTTTATCATGGGTGTCGTTTTCATGGTTTTCGAGGGTGCTAAAACCGATGGCGAAGTCAAAATCAAAATCCAAGAAATGTTCATCATGGGAGTCGTTTTCATGGTTTCGAGGGTGCCAAAACCGATGGCGAGGTCAAAATGAGAATCCAAGGTGTCAGCTGCGATAATTTTCGAATCGTTTATCATGGGTGTCGTTTTCATGGTTTTCGAGGGTGCCAAAACCGATGGCGAGGTCAAAATGAGAATCCAAGGTGTCAGCTGCGATAATTTTCGAATCGTTTATCATGGGTGTCGTTTTCATGGTTTTCGAGGGTGCTAAAACCGATGGCGAAGTCAAAATCAAAATCCAAGAAATGTTCATCATGGGAGTCGTTTTCATGGTTTTCGAGGATGATAAAGCCGATAGTGAGGTTAAAATCCAAATCCAAGATGGCGGCTCCGATTATTTTCGAATTGTTCATCATGGGAGTCGTTTTCATGGTTTTCGAGGATGCTAAAGCCGATAGTGAGATCTAAATCAAAATTGAAGATGCCGGCTGCGATAATTTTCGAATTGTTCATCATGAGAGTCGTTTTCATGGTTTTCGAGGGTGCTAAAGCCGATAGTGAGGTTAAAATCCAAATCCAAGATGGCGGCTGCGATTATTTTCGAATTGTTCATCATGGGGGTCGTTTTCGTGGTATTCGAGGGTGCTAAAATCGATGGCGAGGTCAAAATGAGAATCCAAGATGGCGGTTGCTATAATTTATTATTAAGGCCGATAATGAGGTCAAAATCAAAATCCAAGATGGTGATTGCAAAAAATTTCAAAGTTTTAATGATGGATGTCGTTTTCATAGTTTTCGAGGTTGCTAAAACCGATGGCGAGGTCAAAATGAGAATCTAAGATGGCCTCTGCGATAGTTTTCAAATTGTTCATCATGGGAGTCGTTTTCATGGTTTTCGAGGATGCTAAAGCCGATAGTGAGGTTAAAATCCAAATCCAAGATGGCGGCTGCGATAATTTTGGAATTGTTCATCATGGCAGTCGTTTTCATGGTTTTCGAGGATGCTAAAGCCGATAGTGACGTCAAAATCAAAATCCAAAATGGCGACTGCAAAAAATGCAGTGTAATATCATATTTTTATCTAAACTGAAAACTGTTTGTTTTGTTTGGTTTGGAATTGAAAAAATCTTTTTGTGATGGATAGTTTTTGTGTTTTCATCATGGGTGTCGTTTTCATGGTTTTCGAGGGTGCTAAAACCGATGGCGAGGTCAAAATGAGAATCCAAGATAGCGGCTGCTATAATTTTCGAATTGTTCATCAATTTCATCATGGGAGTCGTTTTCATGGTTTTCGAGGATGCTAAAGCCGATAGTGAGGTTTAAATCCAAATCCAAGATGGCGGCTGCGATAATTTTCGAATTGTTCATCATGGTAGTCGTTTTCATGGTTTTCGAGGATGCTAAAGCCGATAGTGAGGTCAAAATCGAAATCCAAGATGGCGGCTGCAATTTTTTTCGAAATGTTCATCATGGGAGTCGTTTTCATGGTTTTCGAGGATGCTCAAGCCGATATTGAGTTCAAAATCAAAATCCAAGATGCAGACTGCAAAAAATTCAAAGTTTTCATAATGGATGCTTTTTCAAGGTTTTCGAGGGTGATAAAACCGATGGCGAGGTCAAAATGAGAATCCAAGATGGCGGTTGCTACGATTTTCGAAAATTATTACGATACATAAGCCGTTATTGAGGTCAAAATCAAAATCCAAGATGCAGACTGCAAAAAATTCAAAGTTTTCATCATGGATGTCGTTTTCAAGGTTTTCGAGGGTGATAAAACCGATGGCGAGGTCATAATGAGAATCCAAGATAGCGGCTGCTATAATTTTCGAATTGTTCATCAATTTTATCATGGGAGTCGTTTGCATGGTTTTCGAGGGTGCTAAAGCCGATAGTGAGGTCAAAATCAAAATCCAAGATGGCGGCTTCGATAATTTCGAAATGTTCATCATGGGAGTCGTTTTCATAGTTTTCGAGGATGCTAAAGCCGATAGTGAAGTTAAAATCCAAATCCAAGATGGCGGCTGCGATAATTTTCGAATCGTTCATCATGGGAGTCGTTTTTATGGTTTTCGAGGATACTAAAGCCGTTATTGAGGTCAAAATCAAAATCGAACATGGCGACTGCAAAAAATTTCAAAGTTTTCATCATGGATGTCGTTTTCATGGTTTTCGAGGGTGCTTGAACCGATGGCGAGGTCAAAATGAGAATCCAAGATGGCGGCTGCGATAATTTTCGAAATGTTCATCATAGGAGTCGTTTTCATGGTTTTCGAGGATGCTAAAGCCGATAGGGAGGTCAAAATCAAAATTCAAGATGGCGCTTCGATAATTTTCGAAATGTTCATCATGGCAGTTGTTTTCATGGTTTTCGAGGATGCTAAGGCCGATAGTGACGTCAAAATCAAAATCCAAGTTGGCGACTGCAAAAAATGCAGTGTTTGAGGGGCAGTAAGCGCGTACCGAACACAATAATATTTTAAATATCATATTTTTATCTTAACTGAAAAGCTTGTTTTGTTTGGTTTGGAATTGAAAAATTCTTTTTGTGATGGATAGTTTTTGTGTTTTCATCATGGGTATCGTTTTCATGGTTTTCGAGGGTGCTTAAATCGATGGCGAGGTCAAAATGAGAATCCAAGATGGCGGCTGCTATAATTTTCGAATTGTCTATCAATTTCATCATGGGAGTCGTTTTCGTGGTTTTCGAGGATGCTAAAGCCGATAGTGAGGTAAAATCAAAATCCAAGATGGTGGCTTCGATAATTTTCGAAATGTTTATCAATTTCATCATGGGACGTAACGAAGGTTGAGTGGATGAAGCGTAACTCAGCGGGCTGACGACAAGCAAACTTACAAATCTCTCTCTCTCTCTACTCTCCTTTTTGGCTCCCCCCCCCCTACCAATCGTATCTCAGACACTAAGAGACCTGTTTTTTTTTTACGGATTCGTATAGAGGAGGCTCGGGAAAAACCATTTCTCAAAGTTGCCCCTTATGCCTCCCTTCTGAGTTTTTGATAAGGTTTTAGATTGGAGTAGGGGGTTCTTAAAGAGTTTCAAAATCTTTTAAGTGCTCTAACGAATTTTAAAATTCTTTTAACTATCCTAAGGAATTCTCAATTTATTTTGTTTTTAATTGTGTTTCTTTTTTCTATTGAATTACTTAGAAGGGTTTCAGAATATAAAAAATATATTTTATATAATTTACAAAATCATTTAAGGACTATGGATTTTCCAATTCATTTAAAGATTCTTATGGATTCTCAAAATTTAATTAAGGTAAGGAATACTTCTCCAAAACACGACCCCGCGAGCTGCTTGCAGCTCGCGCAACGCGCAAATACTAGTTTATGTCTAATCTCCGCTGAGATTAGCCGCCGTGGCCGAAACTCGTCTGGAAGACATTTTTAAAGTCCATAGACGATGCAATTCTTCACCGTCACAGTACCTTTCATACACAAAAAACTAGACTCGGAACAACTACTTGAGGCCATACAAATATGACGCGGTCTTAAATATGTGATCTTGAAACATGTTAAAGGAATACGGTGGAATTTAAGTCAGAATGTGTCTGAGAGTCCGTTCCGCTCCACACAGCTAGTCTAAAACCGTCACCACAATGTTGTAAATAGTTCCTTATCAATTATAGACTATTTTGCTTGTGAAATAGAATAGAATATTCTATTTTAATAATTGTATCACAATTTCGTTAGCAACATTGTTAAAGTGCCCGTTTTAGATTCGTAGGGCGGAAAGACGCGATTTTAACACCTAAAAAAAGTGAAGGGATCTCCCTTCGACCAGTTGGATGTTGTATCTATTGTATGACATGGGTCACCAAGATACAGGCTGTGCCTAGTTTGGGACCCACTGTTAATCCTGTTTTTAAATACCTGTAATTTAAATGAATAAATAAAAAATAAATAAACTACCGTGACGGGTGGTGTGTAACACATCTCGCTTAGAACTTATAAATCACGATGGAGGATTTTGTCTCTCTTCTTTTTTGTTGACTTTTTAATGTCCTTTTTTATTCACCTGACCATTTGTTCCATTAGATAGTGGCAGTGTTAGACCCGGCATCCACAGCGGCACAGCGCCTAGCGCCGCTGCTGCTCGTACTGCGGCGTGTCGTCAACTGTCGCATCAAGTTGTTCGTCAACCCGCAAGACAAGAACTCCGACATGCCACTCAAGAGGTAACCAACTACTTTGTAGCTAGAATTAAGAATTCATGTTGTTTGAATATAGTTTGTTTAAGGACTTTAAGAACCCAGCTAAAGTAGCCACTTTCTGGTCCAATGGGGATGGCAACTAGGGAACTAATGGCGCTAGTATAGCTAGTTCCCAGCATCGTCATTGGTTCAAATCTTATAGGTACTTCAAAATAGTATTGTATTGTATTGTATAACGGGCTGGTATCCGCAACTCCACGTCATATGCGCGTATTTTGCGTGCGGGTGGGAAAGAAATCATTCGATCCACCCCAGCTCGCCGAGGAAAGCCAGCAGCGCCTTCGTGTTGCCGACGATCTCGCGGAGAGTACCTGGGTTACCGAAGTACTTTGCCCTGTATGAAGCAATCTCAGGGCAGTTTAGGAGCACATGGGCTGCTGTCTCGTCCTCCGCCATACAGGCTCTGCTTAGGAGGCTGTCTGTGATACCTAGGACAAAGAGGTGTTTATTAAAGGAGCCGTGTCCCGTTAGGGCGGCTGTCATTGTTCGTAGTTGCTGTTTGGTTAACCTGAGCACTAGTTTGGTGAAGCGGCTATTGATGGCGGTTAGTGCCTCCTTGGCTTGTCTGCACTCATCCTGATCCTGCCGGCAACGGTGTAAATTACCTGTGCGTTCCCTGACCAGAGTACGTATGTAACCGAAGGGGAGTGGCACTATAGGCTCGGGTCCCACCGCCGTCAAGCTAGATCCCCTTCGAGCGAGTACATCCGCTGCGTCGTTGCCTCGAGAGTCGCTGTGTCCTTTGATACACTGAATGGTTATATTGTTATGCTCACCAACCTGGTTTAGGCTCTGGTGGCACTCGTATATTAGTCCAGAGTTGACCGTGTGGCTGTCAAGCGCCAGCAGCACGGCCATGCTGTCTGATAGTATGCGAATTGAGTGGTCCTTTACCTCTCTGGCTGCGACCGCTGCCGCTGCCAGAATGATGCCCATACATTCTGCTTGGAAAACTGTGTTGTGGACCCCCAGTGATTTGGCTATGCGGATGTTGAGGTCTTCAGAGAAGACTCCAGCACCGGTACCGCTACCTGTTTTAGATCCGTCCGTGAAGATCCGTAGCTCCGCCGGGGTCAGCCCCTCGCAGCGGTGGTCCTCATGGAGTTGGATTTTGTATTTCTTATCGAATATAAATTGTTTGGGTACCCGGTCTTTAATGGCCTTTGCTATTGGAAATTCCTCATAAAGTCCTTGTAATACCGAGGTGTGTTGTGATTCCCTCTTACCCCAGAGTTGTATTGTATCGAGACGAGCCGCCGCCAGCGTCGCTTCTTGCTGTATGAACAGGTGCAGCGGAGGAAGGTCCAGCATGGCTTCCAGGGCTGCCGTAGGCGTAGTCCTCATACAGCCTGTAGTCGCCATGCAGGCCAGTCTTTGTATTCGTTGTAACTTGTTTGAGGCGGTGACTAACCTGGTGCGAGGCCATCAGACCACGGCTCCGTAGGCTATCATGGGTCTAATGACTGTAGGTACGATAGATCCATAGTATGATTTTGGGAGATAGGCCCCATCTCTTACCTATCATTCTCCTGCATTGCCAGAAGGTGATGCAGGCCCTGTTTAGCTTGTTTTCAAGATGGCTACTCCAGTTTAGCTTACTGTCTAGGATGACTCCTAGATACTTGACCTCGTTGGCTAACTGGAGCTCTGTTTCAAATAGTTTTGTAGACGAAACGGTCCAAGTGATCGTTTTTGGGTGAACATTACCAATTCTGTTTTCGAGGGATTTACTGAAAGATCGAAGTCCCTGCACCATCGTTCTACTATTCTTAGCGCTTGTTGCGTTAGGTTACAAATAGTCCCCGTGACCTTCCCCGAGATGAGGATGGCGAGGTCATCTGCGTATCCTATTGTGTAGAAGTGGCATCCATTGAGCCTGGTGATGAGGTCGTTGATCACCAGGTTCCAGAGGAGTGGGGAGAGTACCCCCCCTTGGGTGCATCCTCTGGCAATTAAGGCTACCTGCCGTTCTCCTTCAAGGCGAACCACTCGTTTACTTAACATATTAGTAATCCAGTCCACCAGTACCTGTTCAACTCCGTGTCTGCAGAGGGCGGCACTGATGCTGGAGAAGTTTGTTTGTCGAAGGCTCCTTCGATATCAATAAAGGTGCCCAGGCAAGTGGCTTTTTGATGTATCGCTCCCTCAATCTGGCCGACCACCATGTGAAGAGCGGATTCCGTCGACTTACCCGAGCTGTATGCATGCTGGTTTGCATGAAGCGGTATTGTTTTCAAGGCCCCATCCCTCAGTTCTCTCTCGAATATCTTCTCCATGGTTTTCAGGAGAAAGGAGGTTAGGCTGATTGGTCGGTGGGATTTGGCGTTGGTGTAGTCGCTCTTACCTGGTTTGGGTATGAATATAACTTTCACTTCCCTCCATGCTTTAGGAATATATCTGAAGGCCAGACACGCTTTCATAATGGGTACAAGCCTCTGTGCGACAGCAGTGCCTCCCCACTGCAGCAGTGTTGGAAAGATACCGTCCGGGCCTGCTGCCTTGAAAGGATGGAAGCTCTGGATCGCCCACTGAACTTTCTCCAGCGTGATGACCTTGTGGGTATAACGCCAATCATTATCTGATGGTGTTTGGTTGACATCGTTCCAGTTGATTGCCTGTGCGAAGGCGCATCCCGGGAAGTGAGTTTCTATAAGGACGCGCCTCGCTTCTTCTGGTGATGTAGTGAGTGTGTTGTCGGGCTTCCGTAGAGTGACGGTACCAGGAGTGTCCTGCTGCGCCAGTATTTTCCTTACCCTGTTTGCTTGCTGACAAGATTCAATGCTACCGCAGAATTTACGCCATCCCAGGGAGCGTCTGTATCTGATGCATTTTTTGTAGCTGGATTTGGCTGCGTGATACGCGTCCCAATCCTCATCAGCACAAGTGTTCATTGCTCTGTTGAGCGCTTTCCTTACATTGCTGCGCTTGCGGTCCAATTCAGCACCCCACCATGGTTGTTTACCTGGTGTTTTTGGTGGAGTGATTTCTGGGCATGCGGCTTGGTAGCTGTTTAATAGTGATGATGTGAGGTCGTTGATGTGTTCCTCAATCTGTGTTGGCCCCTCGTACATTCTCAGATCGCTGCAGGGTGCGAGTTTGGTTGTAAGGTGGCGTATATAGACAGCGCGGTCTGTTTTCCGCGGATTGCGTTTTGGTTGCACTGGTGATGCACAGGTCTGGATATCAAAAAGGATCCACCTGTGATCAGAGCAGGAGGCCTCCTTGGAGACATGCCAGCCCGTGACGAGGGCCGCTGTACCCTCTGTGGCTAGTGTGAGATCTATAATTGTCCGGCTGCGTCTGGTGACGAAGGTTGGTTCAGAGCCGGTGTTTAGTAGGGTTAGGTTAGTGGAGAAAAGATAGTCGACTAAGGTCTTACACCTTTCGTTTGGCGTGTCCATGCCCCATAAAGGGTGGTGTGCGTTGGTATCGGCCCCGATGACCACCTCAGGCATGCTCGCAATAACTCACGAGACGGGCGAGGTCGTGAGGGGGCGGGTCCTCAGCTTCAGGCATATAGGCCGAGGCCAGGACAAGTGGCATTTCAATGCCATCCCGCTGTATGGATATCCTTATTGCCGATATGTCTCTGGAACAGAAGTCAGTTAGGAACTGTGTTTTGATGTTGCTAGTTACGTAGATGCATGATCTGGGTTGATCGTGTTCTGTAGTAACTAGAAGCTTACCTCCAAGATTTGTTAGTCCTTGGATGCGGCCGGCTCTGATCCACGGCTCTTGGATCAGGGCGATGGCCGTTTGTTGGGTCTCCATCCACTTCCGCAGCTGAGCCGTCGCGGTCTGACTGTGGTGTAGGTTTGCCTGTAGGACCTTACAGGCCGACGAAGGGGACGCCATCACTGGTCGAACCCTCTTCGTCCTCCTCCAGACGCAACCCCGCGAACAGGTCGCCCTCGTCGAAACCACCCTCCCCCGGACGCGAAACCGGTGACAGCAGAATGCTATCATCCGGCTCCCCATCGGACGAGAGGATGGTTTCCACGGTGGCGACGGCAGGGGCGGCCGATGTGCTCGCCACTGCAGGTGGAACCGCTGGTGTGGCTGCAGATGCAGCCTCCGGTGCGGTCCTGGTTGCTTCCGGGATGTTTTTCGGAGGAGGATCTACCTTCTGTGTAGGTAACCTCCATGTGTTCGTCGCGGGATCCCACCCCTGAGGGACGTCGACGTAACGGCCGTTCGGACCCCGGAACTTCAGGTAGACGCGCCCCACACCAAATGCGAGGCGGCGTCCAGCCTTCATGAGGGTCGGTATTAGGTCCTCAGGGACGCTGACCACCACGAACCATGCTGAGGCTTGTTTGTCGGCGTGCAGTAATACCCACCTTTTGATATCGGCCCAGGGGTTTTGGTAACTGAGAGCACGGCCTAGGAAGGTCGGCTCTTTAAAAACCCCCTGTTCGTCAGGGATGACGACGCCGCATCTGACACGCCGCTCGATATCCGCTTGGCTCTTGACCACTAGCGAACTGCTAGTGGGAAGAACCACGCCGGAGATCGTTTTTCTTAGCCAGGCTAAGGTCTCAGTGTTGTCACACCATAGTTTTAGGGCTCCCCCGGAGTACTGAGGCTTCGCGTTGAAGATCGGCCCCGGTGGGTGCTGTTCGTCGTCAGAGAGGCATTCGACGAGGATCTGTGACTGGATGGCCTCCAGAATCTTGACCGATTCCTCTTCGGTAATATGGCCTCTCCGTTCGCAGGTGACTGCGACGTTTAGGTCGGCGCTAGCGGCTTGGGCGTAGCTCCGGTTTGCTGTGCGTGCGGGATGGTCCAGTCGCGGCTTCTTGCGCTCTCCACGAGGTGAATTGGTCTCATTGAGCTCACGCTTAGCCGCGGCTGGTTCACTCCGAGCCGGTGTAGATTTGCGCGTCGGTATCTCCTTCGTGCTGCGCGATGGCTGGCTGGGTCCTGGGCGGCTAGGGCCTGCTCCGGTTTGCGAGCGCTTGCCTGCGGAGAAGGATACCTTACCGCCGTGTGGTCTGTCCGAGCTTACTGGGTTAGCTGGGGTGTTGGTAGCCTTACCTCGTTGGTGGGCTAGTGTCCTGTCTCTCTTAGACGGCCGGTTTCTTCTCTTACCCCGTCCAGACGAGGTCGTGAGATCCGGACCCGTAGATACGGCGCGCTGGCCGGCTCGGGCGGGCTTGCCCTTCCCACCGCCGCGCCTGCTCACCTGCACCTGCCAGGCTTGCGCGAACGCCTTGCCGGTGGTGCAATCCAGCCCTGACTGGCCTGTGACAGCCAGCGAGGGGGGGGAGACTTCTGGGGGCGGATGGATAAGGGGCACCCTGCCTCCGGGTTCGGTGTTGGAGGGAGCGGTACTGATCCCAGGCAGCGCCGTTGTCCCTTGTATTATCTGGGATTTGTTTTTGGTCGTGGCCACGGTTTTCGCCATGGCCGGACCGTTGCCCACACAGGAGCTCGCAGCTGGAGCCGCAGAGCATCCGGGGGTGAGAGAGGTGTCTGAGACTCCCCCCTCGGGAGTTTCATCGGCTTTTGCCTCCGCTCCAGTGTGTTTGTGTGAAGTGTGAGTGCGTGTGTCGTGTTTTTGTGTGAGAGTTTGTCGTGTGTGTGTCGGGAGTGTGTTTAGTGTGTGTGAGGTGTGTGCGTGTGTGTGTGTGTTAATAGGCCTTTTTTTGTTGTCCATAATGTATAATAGAAACACTTCATCTCTCTGGCTTCCCACCCTCCATGGAGCCCGCACCTGGGAACGTCTTACTACAAACTAGCTCGAACGTTAGGACTACCAGAAGAGATATAGGAGCGCAAGGCTGGCTTAGGGTGCGACATCGGGTGCTTGATCGGGTTGGCGTAGGGGGGCCATCCCCCATGAACATAACCCTCACTTACACCGTCAGCATGATCTTTGCCCACCACCGTGATCATCCGGGGATGACCACGGTGGACCCCACGCTCCTCGCCGTGCCCCTCTAACGGGACACAGTGGCCATTTCCCTACCCCCGGCTAAAGGGTAGGGCTACCGTTTCGCCTGAAATCCGGACCAAAGGGGGCGTGTTGCCTCACGGACGCATAACCGCCAGCGCCGATCGGCTCAACCCCCCAGGACTCCTTCATCCCTGCTTACGGCGCTCAACTGCGCAGGTCCTAGCGCAGGTGACTGTTACTCCTACACATCAGCAGATGGTTTAGTGACGTGCCTGTAACCTCTTAGTCACAGAGGGCCACAGTAAGGAGATAGAAAAAGCGCCTGGTGGTTTCTGTTGCGTCTATTTCTTAAGGAATTAGACCAAAAACGGGGCGGCAACCTCGAGAAGGTGTACCCACCAGAAAAATAGTACTACCTCATTGGTCGGATTAGGACTTAGCTATGGTGGCGCCATCTACAATTAGCTTTGACCGGCCTCCCCCATTGTTTGATAACGTAGTCTTCCTTTAAAAAGCAATTAAATAAATTTAAATAAATAGAAAGATATAATTAATGATTTCATCAATTGGTTTCTCCAGTAACAAACATAGTGCTTCCAAAGGCGTGACAGTATTGCTAATTATATGGTCACAATGTGGCTAATAGCGATATATCTTCCAGAAAACCTTTACTAACATTTACAATAATAACAATCTTTTACAACAAAAAACTAACAATGAAACGTGTCTCTCTACAGCGAAGAACTGTAATTTTTTTCACAATAGTACCTAACAAAACCAGATTTAAAAAAAAAGAAGATCACAATTACAGTCATTGTCTTTACAGTAAATTACTCCGATTTATTGTTTACCTTAGGCCCACTTGCAGGAACCCGAGTTATCTTTTAAACTCTAGAGTTAGTTGCCAACACGAGGTTAAATTGACAATATTGTATGACAAACTGTCAATTTAACCTTGTGTTAGCAACTAACTCTGAGTTAAAAGATAACCCGGGCTTCTGCAAGCGGGCCTTAGCAAACATTTTCCGTGTCCACCAGTTTCTACCGCTACGTGCTGGAGCCGGAGCTCCAGTTCAGCTCGTCGGGCTCGGTGTCGGGCGGCCCGCTGGCGCGCTTCTCCCGCCTGCCGCACGCGCCGCTGCTGTCGCTGGAGCTGCGCACGCCGCCCAACTGGCTCGTGGAGTGCGTCAAGTCCGTGTACGACCTCGACAACATACGACTGGCCGATGTGGACACAGTGGTGCACAGGTAACATTCAAATAAGTCAGGCATACGACGACTGACACGAAACTCTTTTTTTTTTTTCTTTCTATAAAGAGAACAACTGACTCGAAACCCAGGTTTGATATTTTCCGAGGTCGCGGGACTAACGAGTAACGGTGGCCCCGGAACGTAAAGGGTATTGAAGGACACCGTGGATTTTAGCCAGTACAAGTCTGACAGTATACTAATAATAATAATAAATTCGTTTATTGACACAAGTTATTACATTAACAGTAATGAATTCCCTAACACCAACGCTGGTAAAAACTGTGTTGTAGGTGTTAGTATGGGTAGGATGGCTCATTCAATGATTTTACCACGTAAAAAAAGAGTTGATATTTTAATAATCGAAATCACCCACACACACATCCAGTGATTAAGCTATTTCCGTCGATGTGATATGATCGAGCTGTTAAGACTAATATAATCATCTTTATCCACAAGA
The DNA here is from genome assembly GCA_954870645.1 of Agrotis clavis. NCBI lineage: Eukaryota > Metazoa > Arthropoda > Insecta > Lepidoptera > Noctuidae > Agrotis > Agrotis clavis. Next base: position 12,811,350 of record OX940919.1, on the reverse strand, counting down.
TACTTCACGGCTGTTACCAAAGAAAGGATAAATACTCCCTGCAATTCAGCCACAAAAGTTGCAAGGCAAAATGTCTTAACAATTTTTATGTCCAACAGCGAATTCGAGCTAGAATACCTTCTTCTAGAGGGCCACGCGTGGGACACAACGTTAGGCACGCCGCCTCGCGGTCTGCAGTTAGTGCTGGGCACTCGCGACAACCCTGAGCGTATGGATACCATCGTGATGGCCAACCTGGGTTACTTCCAGCTGAAGGCCAACCCTGGCGCCTGGCTGCTGAGGCTCAGACCAGGACGATCTGATGACATCTATGAGATTGTTGGGTGAGTTAGAAATATGGATCGTGTTATAGTAATAAAATGTATGTACTTCTAATCAGAAGTTTCCTAGAAATTCTTAAAAGAAACTAACTGCTAACATCAAAGGTAAAATAAATAATAAGCAAGACTACTTTGAATTTTTGACTAACAGTCTGTCAGTCAAAATCTCGCCAAGACTTGCTTTACTTTATTGACATCTATGACAGCCCTTAGCAAGAGTAGATAAAAACTGTCGGCTTAAGGTGGGGTTCGCGCGCGAGACCGTGACAGAAGACAGCGACAGGAGATGAGGAAACCGCGACAGTACTTAAAATTAGGCAATGTATGAGCCGCAGTTCGCGAGCGAGACAGCGACAGGAGACAGATACGGTAGTAATCTTCGGTCGCGGTCGCCTTGGTTTCCTGTCTCGGTCTCCTGTCGCCTGTCGCGGTTTCCTGTCTCAGTCTCCTGTCGCGGTTTCGCGCGCGAACCGGCACCTTTTGAGAGCGCTATTTGATTGTCCTTGATCCAGACACGTGGGAGAGTTTCAGAGCCAAGTTCTGTGCGCATACTTTAGAGTGCATATATCCCACAACATTTTTACCATTGCTTTCACTTTATACTCTTTCTCCCCCCATCCATTATCCATCCAATTTATTTTCACAGTAAAAACTAATAAAATCCCTTACCTTTCCTGCAGCCATGAGAACACGGACACTCCCGCAGACAGCGAAGACATCCAAGTGTTGATGAGTTCTTTCCGGAGCCACGTGATCAAGCTGCGAGTCAGCAAGAAACCCGACAAGCAACACCTCGACCTACTCGTCGAGAATGATGACAAGAACTCCGGCGGAATTTGGAACTCTATTGCTAGGTGAATAAAGTCTAAGTTACTTATCAGCAGTATTTTGGTTCCTAGATGCATGGTTTTTGTGGGCTGATTGCGATTTGCTCTTTGCATAACTCAGCACGCATAGTGTCACCAAGACTAGCTCCATTCTACCAAGAATAGATAAGGTTGGTTCATTGTTATTTCTTATAATCGACCGTTTTTTTTTTGCACGATCCGACCATTGAAAAATAGAAACATTATTTTCTGTTTTAAACATTGCCATGCCTAAGGCCCGGTATCCACCAAAGCGGAGAGGAGATGTGTTTGAATAACCAATCAGATGTCCATACTGAAGCTAAGCGGAGAAGAGTTGTAGACATCTGATTGGTTATTCAAACACATCTCTCCTCTTCGCTTTGGTGGATACCGGGCCATCGGTAAAATTCTTTCTACGTTCTGTTTTCGTTGACAAAACCCGTACCTACGGCGCCATGCTACGCGTGCTGATAAGCAAAATGCACCGTTGGTTGCTAAATTTCACCGTTGATTGATTTTACTCGAACGACAAAGATTTGGATCAAAATCGTCGATCATAATTATTATAAAATATTCAAATTTTAAGCATGGAATAATTTTTACTATTGAAAAAAAAACAGGGGAAAATGGGGGTGTATACCCGCTGCAACTCCGCCTAGTTCCAAACAACAGACCACAAGAGCTTCTTTGCATGATCCCTGATGTATGCATGGAACTTTAGCCTTTTTGAATCAAATAATACAGTATACTTTCCCATGCCCTCGTCTCGAAGTCAACAAATGAAACGCATTCTCAGTTCGTTCGGCGGCGGCGAGGAGCAGGAGTCTCAGGACGAGACCATCAACGTGTTCTCCGTGGCGTCCGGACATCTGTACGAACGCTTCCTGCGTATCATGATGTTATCCGTACTTAAGCACACCAAGTCTCCCGTCAAGTTCTGGTTCTTGAAGAATTATCTTAGTCCTTCGCTCAAGGTAAGAATGTACAGAATAATAATATCTAAACGATTGCCATAAAATGTTATTGTTTTGTAATAAACCAAATAGGTGAAATATGCAATAATTTAATTTAAATGTTGTTAAATATACCACAGTCCCTTTGATATCTAATTATCCATTCTTGTGAGCGCCAACAAGTTTTAAGAGCTCTACAAAAGACTTTAAAAATATATTCTTAAAACACAAGGTTCAATCATATCGCAACATCTGCTAGGTCCTGAGATTGTATCAATACCACTTCTAACAACAGTATTCAGTGTCAGAAGGAGATAAAAGACATAATATAGCTCCATCTCTTCTTTAAAGTAAAATTAAAATCAAACTGATGTGACGGTCGAGCCTAACGGCATTTCCCATTGACTTTCGACATAATACAATGTCTTTAAATGTTCATAAAAACCCGATAATTAACTGCATTTCCCCTAAGTGTGGCCCTAATGTAAGAGGCGATGGCAAGTTCCCGGCTTCAAAACGATAAATTATTTGACTCATACACTCACCTCTATAGGACATCCTACCATACATGGCGCAAGAGTACGGGTTCCAGTACGAGCTGGTGCAGTACCAGTGGCCGCGCTGGCTGCAGCGGCAGCGGGACCGACAGCGCACCATCTGGGGATACAAGATCCTGTTCCTCGACGTACTGTTCCCGCTGCACGTCAAGAAGATCATCTTCGTGGATGCTGACCAGGTAATGTTGGAATGTTGTTGGAGGCACTTGGAAGGCTTAGGGTTGTCCACTAGTTTTGTAATAGTTGTGAAAACAAAAGAGTGTCAGTCTTCTTGAATACGATTTGCGTTTATTATAAAACGTTATTTATACATTTGATAGTACAGCGTTAACCATTAATACATAAGCTATGTTATCCTGCCATTCATCGTCTTATAAAAAATTACGGCTGACTGCTTGACTCGTTCATCTTGATTTGTTCTTTCTTCTCAGTCATTCGAAACACAGGGTAACTCTTCCGTTTTACATCCTATATTATTTAGGGGAAGCAATTGACGATTAATATTCCATATTATATTGTGACAGATTGTTCGCGCCGACTTGAAAGAGCTGGTTGAATTGGACTTGGGTGGCGCGCCCTACGGATACACGCCGTTCTGTGACAGCAGGCGGGAGATGGAAGGATTTAGGTAAGAGTTTATTTACTACTAGTCACCGCGGATCGTTAACTTTAGTGTAACATGCCCCACACCTAGACTTGGAAGAAAATAGGTATATAAATAGGTAAATAAGTATTTTCAGTCTGCTGATTAATAGGTTATCGCTGTCAGCATAAACATCACTGGCGAGAATTTTGACAGAGAAACGACTCTTTTAGCTTTACGCACTCCTTGTTAATCGTTATAAGCGCTTTCTTGTTAAACAGTAATGGTAATCGACAGGATTGGCAGTTTCATACATTTCTAGGGAAAATGAGCGAGTCAGGACTATATGCCAATGTCCTAATGCGCCCAATTAAACAGATGCCTGATTATACACTACTTTCTTTTTTTAGCTTCTCCAAGTTTAGGGTGGTGTGTGAAAGGTGCTATGTGAAACATTGGTTCACGTGAAAACATGTTACTTTAAACGCAGGTTTTGGAAGCAAGGCTACTGGCGCAACCACCTCCAAGGTCGCAGCTACCACATCAGCGCGCTGTACGTCGTGGATCTGAAGAGGTTCCGTCGTATCGCCGCGGGCGATCGTCTGCGAGGACAGTACCAGGCGCTCAGTCAGGATCCTAACAGCTTGTCTAACTTGGGTTAGTAGCCAGTAGGTTGCCTCACTGCACCTAGGACGTCGCCTACAAGTCAAAGTTATTAATTCCTTGGTCTTGTTACAGATCAAGATTTGCCAAACAACATGATTCATCAAGTAGCCATCAAGTCATTGCCTCAAGAGTGGCTGTGGTGCGAGACGTGGTGCGACAATGACTCCAAGGCTTACGCCAAGACCATCGATTTGGTAAGAGTTTTAAGAGTTTAGTCATCATTGATAAATAATACATTGACTAAATTAGTTTTACCCATCCCCTCGCTATTTATCATTAAGGTAAAATAAATACAGGAAGATTCGCTCCTGCATGTTTCCTAACTTTTTGAGGTCAACCTGAAAGTCCCAGAAGTGTGTAACCGAAGACCGAAGTGGCAAGATGTAACTCCAACCTCGTAAAACATTTACCTAAACTAAATTGGCCCAGTGCGTGGTAACGTTCCCGACTTACGAGTCTTACTGCGATCGTGGGTTCGAACCCAGCCTGGCGCATGACTTGTAATTTATTTCATCACCATTGCTCTTAAAACGGTGAAAAAAAACATCGTGAGGAATTCAGTACCTATGTTCTGGAACACAGGAACCAAAAAATGTAACCGCGTGGTGGATTACGGCACACTCCCGGTCACAAAGAGAAAAGCCATGCTCCAGCAGTGGGAACTTAAAAGGCTGATGATGAACTAAATAGAACTAAAAACGTCAGGTTAATGCGATAGTCAGAGATAGTCTTATTATGAATTTCTTCTGTATCGCGAGTGCGTTCACCAATATTTAAAGTCGCACACAAGTTACAGCCAGCAGTAATTGGTTATTTTATGTATAGTGCAATAACCCGCAAACGAAAGAAGCAAAGTTATCTGCCGCCATGCGTATTGTTCCGGAGTGGAGCGAGTACGACGACGAGATCAAGGGGCTGCAGGCGCGCGTGCGGCGCGGACTGTACCAGGCCGCTGATCATGAACAGGTGAGACATTACACCGGCCTGTAGCCAAACGGCAAGCGACAATCGTTAACGTTCAGCAGTCGCTTATACATTTTCAACTTTATAGCCCATCGCATAAAGTTGAAAATCTAGTAAAGACTGCTGAGCGATAGCGAACGAAAGAAACGAAAACGATCTGTAATCTTTAATAGATTTTCGACTTTATGCCATAGGGTATAAAGTTGAAAATATAGTAGCGACTGCTGAACATTAGCGATTGTCGATTGCCGTTTGGCTATAGGGCCTGTAACGTACACGACACACTTGTGGCGCGATCGACTAGAGACGCTTTGGAAATACAGAGATTGCGATGTATTATTTTATACTTTATGTACAGGAAAAGAAGTAGAAAAAGAGTATTTGGGTACAGCCAAACAAATTATAAAGAAGTAGTGTTGCTACTGAATTGATTAATCTGGTCAGTCTAAAGCAAGTTAGAAAGTTTTAAACTTTTCAAACTCTGAATTTTGAGCAGTGTAGTTAGCTTAATGAAATAATAATATCACTTGCACAAATCACTTATGATCACGTACCCCCCGCATCGAGCATTCTCGTGGTTTTGTATGGATTTCGTATTTTATTTATATGGCAGTAGCATGTCAAAATAACACACAATTTAAAATATAAAATAAACTTATATATTCAAGCAATCTCAGTTGATAAACCAATAAAACGTTTTTCTTCATAATTTAGTTGTGAAGCATTGTATGTCTGGCTAAGACAACCGCATCTGTGACAACAGATCATAAACATTTAATAAATTGTTTCAGGAGATTGAGAGTACTGATCACCACGAAACTCCAGCTGCAAGTCCATCAAGTAAGTTTCATAAATAATCATAAAAAATAATAACAATAGTCATATTTAACGAAAAATATTTATTTATGTAAATTCTCTTGTTTCAGAACACGACGAGCATTCTGAGTTATGATGAGCTAAAGTGAGGATATTATTAGTTTATTCCAATTTTGTTGAATGCCGAGTTCGAGTGAATGTGTAAGTAGGTAAATTCTCACTGTTTATGTATTTGTCAGCGTTTTATGTAGCTCAACTATTCAACCATTACATGTACTCTACAATAAGTTTCACATTTATATTAATTACATCCTTTAGAACTGAATATTTGGCGCTTTCTAACATCATATTTCAAAATCATTCGTTATCGCATGTCCTTACCAATTTTGATAAAAAGAATATTTAAAATAATGTTAATCTTACTTTTATTTGCGATGCCATAATTGTTCTGTAAATCTTCGTAACTTCCATTCATATCACACGAACAACACACATGACTCTTGTACGCTATGTTAATATTGTAGTTATTTTTCACGTCTGCTACGTACATAAGCGTTTTACCATTTATATCAAATAAGTAAAAATTATGTGATTTTTAGTTCATAAGTGAAGGGACTTTTTTGTTGAATGGACTGAAATCCCATGTTAGCTAGAGTTTATTTTTTATATTTCCAGAAACAAATTCCAAAATTCTATATTTATAGTTATAGTGATTATATAACTGTTTATGTGTAAGATTAATGAATGTAGCAGTCTCGGGATCTCACAAGTTAGTGAACTGAATATTACATAATGCAGTGAATATCTTTAGATTTGTCGTAGTTACTCGTACATATTCCTTCAAGTTTGTTTATCAATATTGCTCAGCATATTCAATCGGTAATACATTGCTAAAAAACAATAATAATGTAAATAAACTTTTGTCACATTTATGTTGTCTTTCATTGTTATGGTTTTTCCCTTTTCAAGTTAAATCAAATCCGAATATAGTTGGTATTAAACTTTGTGTTATGCATTTATTCGTTTAGGTGTGCATATACCGTCATGTTTATGGTTTTATACCGGCCCCACAACTGTGCAAGACAATACGGCGGAGTTAGAGCGCGGTCGGTGCGCTTTTAGCACGCTCTCGACGCGCGTTGACGGCCCGTTCCGTTGCCGCTGTCAGTACTGACATAGCGCGGGGCGGCGAGCGGTAGCAACAAATGTGTAGAAATGTTTCAAACACGCCACGAGGCGCCACCAGTGACGAATCCGCGAACTTCTTTTTCTTATCGTGTCGATGACAATCTAAATTGACTCGGTCCAGAATGGTGCCACGAGTTTAGCGCTCTCCGAACAATCCATCAGCTCCGAACTTATAAACGAACTTATAAAGTAACTAGTGTTCGCGAACTTATAAAGTAACTAGTGTACTTATTCGCGCCTTCCGTCGCTCGGCTCGCCGCTTAGACCAAAATCGTGAACGGGCTGTAAGCACGCGGTCGGCGATCCGACTGCAAGTCGAGTTGTATGGTAACGGTGAGCGGTCCGACTGCCTGCCGTTGGCTTTTTCATTACGTCATTACGAAACATCCACGATTTAATGCTCTTTGAATGACGTGTTAATTGCTGGGTTGGAGCCTCAGCCGTGGCACTTATCAAGTGTTCGTCCTGCCACGTTCTCTTATGTCTCAATCAGAATTAGTTAAGAATTAAATCAAAGTAAAACAAACAATTCTTCTAAGTACGGCTTTTATTTACAAGAATTCTTAACATCACTATGTAATAAAATTATCATTTGACATGAAACGACAGTATAGTACGACTAAAACTACATGTTATTAAAATTACTTTGACAGAGAAAAAAGTACCTAAATCTACCAGTTTATTAAGAGTTCAATAAATAGTTAATATGTACAAACATGTAAGTAGCAAGTTTCACATTATATAAGGTTCTTCGTACACAACGACGCAAGTCTCCGATACCTTACGACTTTGGCATCTATTGACGCGTGCCTGTGTACGAACCTTTATAGATTGTATTGCGATAGTCGTCTGTATACTAAGTCGTAAGGTATCGGGGACTTGCGTTGCGATGTGTACGAAGGGTATAATAAACAGGTAAAATTTCAAGGGTACGCATCTACTAAATGAGTAGGTTTGCCAATAATACTGTTCAAGCAGAATATACAGCATTGATAGGCATTAAACATTTAATTCACTTTATTGTCAAAATATTAGAAAATACACCCTAAGTTATAGATACTAGAATCATATCTTTCTATATGTAACAAAATAATATACAGTTTCAAATAAACAGAATAAAATGTCTATATTCTAAGTACTGTGGAGAGTCAGAGAATATGATGCTACTGTTTAAACTTTACTCTCTACTTTAATTCTACTTATACTTCAACTATATGATTTTTACTCAATGACATTACAAATGGCGGCAGGCTATTGATTTCAATAAGTGCCTCTCATTCGCACGCTTGTTGTACACACAGCTACAAATCAAGCTATGCAAAACCAAAATAAGTTCACCTTTCATAATGCGGAAAGATTATACAACGTGAGGCCAAGATAAACTGCCCCCCTAGCCAAGTCGCAAACGATAATCGTAAAAGCTCGGTACTCCCTAAGCGTGTATTCACACGTACCACAAGTCCACAACCACACCACGTCGCAGCGACAAAATGTGGTCAAGCTGTGGTTACGTGTGAATAGTGTCGCAGCGGCTTTTTGCAGTTGCGTTGTGGTACCGACAAAATGTCGATGTGGTTGCGTTGTCGCTGTCGTTGCGATGTGGTAACCACGTGGTCATGTGCAGTTATACTCCGGCTTTCATAGAGGAAACGGCTTGACTGAACGTAGTCATAGAGGAAAGATTGTTGTTGCGATGTGGCCGCGGTGCCGCCGCCGGTGGTGGCGTTGCCGTCGCGATGTGGTTTCGATGTGGTCGTATTACACAGGTGGTCGATAACAACGGCAAAATGTGGTACGTGTAAATTATAATATTCATTTTCAATAGAAAATATAAACGCCCGACCACATGGTGTCGTTGTGGTGTGGTTGTGGCTGTGGTGTGGTTGTGGTACGTGTGAATTGACCCTAATAGATTTTCAACTTTATACCCCAGAGCCTAAAGTTGAAAATCTATAAAGATTTCTAAGCTTTAGCGACTGGAAAGAACGGAAACGATATGCAATCTTCAACTTTATACACAAGCACGTAAAATTGAAAATCTATTAAAGCCTACTCGTTATCGTTTGTTACATGACTACAGGCCCTGGATATTTATAGATTGATGTGAATTTAAGCCGTGTGTACGTGAAAAGGCAAATTTCGCTATTTGCTATACTGCCAGGTCTAATCCCATTTGTAAGTAGACGGATAGTAGATCGGGAATATTATACACACGTTACTTACGAAGGTATAGTGACTAGTTAAATTGTATTCTTAATAATCAATCTTTGGTTTATTTAAATCAAATCCGTAAGGTGCAAATAGGCGGAATCCAAATAAGCCCAAATAAACTATGAGGATTTAAGAAAAACGAAAATTAGTAAAATATTTATGTTACATAGGCCAAGGATTCTTTTTTAAAAAATGGCATTAGATTCGAAATGTTATTTCGAAAATATTTTATTTTATATAGAAAGTTTTACCTTAGCTGAGCAGCAGCACATTGTTCGGGGAAATACTAAACTCACAAATACCTAAACCACTCTTTAGTAAAATGTTGTATCACAAGTCAAAATTATAGCTACGCAGCAGAAGCACTACTTGAGATGAGCATGTAGAGGTACGACTGGTATAAATAACAAGAGCATGATAGCTGGCGCCACAAACAGAACTAGTGTTGATGGCCTACCATCACGTCTTAAAGCGAGAATAATTCCACTGTGTGAATGAGATGGCGCTAGACGACTTGTATAGCTCTCTCTTTCTGACAGTGGAACTATTCTCGCTTTTAGATGTAATGGAAGGCATGTTTAGCTAATGTACAGAGCAAGGAGGTTCAGTTGCAGTAGTGTTCCTCGGTGGTGAGGCGACAGAGCTGGCAGTCGACGCGGCAGCACCAGTGATAGCGGCAGTGGCAGCGCTCCAGACGACTGAGGCGCACGCCGCGCCGCCCGCGTCCGCAGCACAGGCGACCGCACCCGCCCGGCGCACTGCCTAGGGTCGCGTTGCATTTTCTGATAATACAAACATTTTGGTAAGTACCTCTAGAATCTTAACCTGAACGTCATTTTCTCCTCAGTCAGAGCTGTAAGGCCAGCCGCTCATCTAAAGTTGGCTTAAAGGTTATGGCACTTTCGATCAAAATAGAGTTTAAAATGTGTTCTCGGAAAGGATAATTTTGAACCTTGAACGTTATCGTTTTTGTGAAAGAAGAGGTGCTTCTTATAGTAAACCGTTGAAAAAACCTAAATGTTTCCACGACACACACCAAACAAGTTTTGTATGGAAAGACCTCCTCATGAGATATATGGAAAACAGAATTAGGAAAAACTACTTCTAATCTATAAAACTTAGATATGAAGAAAATCAGCTAAAAGTTCTCACCTGCCGTGTGTCCCAAGCGATCCTGCAGCCGTGTCTGGCTCGCAGTAGTCAGGACTGGGCGTGACGTACCGCAGGCGCGGGCGCGCGCGCCGGGCGTGCCTCCCGCGCGCGCGCAGCGGCCCGGCGCGCGCCGCCTCGCCCGCCAGCGCGCCCGCCACGCGCGCCAGCGGCGGCAGCGCGCGCCAGCACGTGCGCACGGAGCACGAGCCCGACACGCCGTGACACGTGCACTTCGTGCGCATGCCTGATGACACCGCCTGAACCATACACGTAAGTGCTTGTCACGAGATTCTTACATTCTTTTATAATGCGAACAGTGAACGAGTGGAACTTTCTGTCTACGTCTGTGTTTCCGAACGCACACAACCCTAATCTCTTCAAAGTTACAGTGAACAACTTTCTTCTGGGTAAGCTGGCTCCATCGTCAACCATGTCTTTGTCACCCCTAACCTAGACTAAGGTCAAGAGCAAACCCATCGTCCATCAAAAAACTTGATTTCTTTGTGCTCGAAGTTTTTTTTACCAAATATTGATTTCTTGGAGAGCAGCGGTTCTAAAATGACCACTTTAGCAACGTTGGAAATTTGTAACATGGAATATTGTATTCTATTGCTATAGGAATAGAGTGGATTGATAAAAAAATAAATAAACAAAATTGGTATTAGTAACGCTGCTAAAGAAGCCATTTTAGATCCCCAGATGAAAAAGCAAAACATAGTGGGTCTCCATAACCATTAGAAAACCGTCGATAACAGTCGCTATGGTCGTCAACTAGATGCCATTTTCATCAGTTAGGATATTAAGTAGCCACAAGCTAGTATATTGGTCAGAAATAAGAGTAAGATGCAGGATGATCCTTAAGCAAATAGAGATAAACGAGTTTTGATAGCCTTGTATGTATTCGGGCACGCCAAATGCGCGGCGGCGGCGGTAAGACCCCTCTTTGAGGAGTGGCTGGATAGGCGTCACGGCGTCCTGACCTACCGCATGACGTAGGTCCTCACCGGACACGGAAGTTTCGGGAGCTTCCTGTGTCGGATGGGGAAGGAAGAAACGCCCGGGTGTCACCACTGCGAGGATCGCCCGGAGACCACAGTGGAGCATACGGTGCAGGACTGCCCCGCTTGGGCAGAGCACCGCCGTGTCCTCACGACGGCGATTGGCGGAGACCTCTCACGCCCGGCATTGGTTGAGGCCATCATGCTGCGGGGCGAGACGGAGTGGGAAGCAGTCATACTCGACAAGGAGGAGGCGACCCGCGTGAGGGAGAGGACAGCAGTGGTAAAAGCCCACGGCGACGGACGTCGTCGGACGATCTCCGGCCACCGTAGACGCGGGCATGCGGGCGGCGAATAATGGGCGACTTGCTGTCCGACCATGGACCATGCCCACGTCGACGGCGCGTTGTGTTCCACGCGCGCCTCAAAGAGTTTCAGCATAATGACAGGGCCCCCCTTTACAGGGCCAAAGCCTGCCGGGGTCGCGGGACTCACGAATTACCGTGACCCCGGAACGTAAAGAACTATTGAAGCGGACACCGTGGATATTAGTCAGTACAAGTCTCTGACAGTATTGGTGGGAGGACTCATTTGATGATTTACCACGATAAAAAAAAGCCTTGTATGTATTAAAGTATTTAAATCTGAAGAATTCCTTCGAATAATCACCTTTCGACCAAATCGTCCGTTCATCAAGTTAGCGGATGCGATGAGCTCTCGTAGTCGTTCGAGTCGAGTTCGCAAGTCTACCTGAGGATCGAACCTCGGGTCGTCAGCCGCCATCCGGTATTCGATGTTTCGGTATCTGGAACCTCTGTCTTCGTATTCATACCTGGACAAAGAAGAAGTTCAGTTTTATTTTACTATTTATTTACTGGGTACACAGCACTACTTGAAACAAAATAATGATCAAAGTTTGAAAACTATTTTGCGTTTTGCTGAAAAATATCCCCAATTACTAGGGACAAAATGCGTCAATACACCTTTGCCTTAATCCATCGGTTTGTTGAGCATCGTGCAAAAACGCTTTCATATACGCTAACCTCGGTCTAGATCTGAACCTTTTCCGTGTTGGTCTTCCTCGGCGCGGTGAGCGCGGCAGACGTTTCCGTCCGCGACGTCCCTTCTTCCTCGTCTTGGGGGCCACGCTGGTGTTAGCTGGTGCCGGCTGGTCATCCACTAAGATGACCACGGGAGGCATCGTAGTTGGCTCCATGGTTGTTGTAGTAGTAGGTAACTCCGTGGTCGTCGTCTCTATTTCCAGGATGTTTTCCACCTTCCCCTCTCGGACGTCTATTTCATGAGCATCCAGAAACTGCTTTGCGAATCTAAAAATAAGGATTTTAATTTGCAATAGGCTTTCATAATACTGTAATTGCAGTCAAGATAAAATTAACTGATCAATATTTAATACTAATAACACCTGTCGTATCTTATCTAACATTTCAACTAAGTATTAACTAATTACTGTTTGTATACCTTTCCGCCCACTGAAAGTTGTCACCACATCCACCCCACTTGAACCTTGCATGTGGTTCCGCAGGAGTGATCTGCGCCTGGCGCGGTGGTCGGGGCGGCGCGCGGGGCGGCGCGGCGCACGAGCAGGCCGGCAAGGAGCCCGCCGCGCATGCGCGAGCCACTGACCACGTCAGCGCCGCCGCAGACATCGCGTACACGTATGCTTGCTCGCGAGTGCCTGAGGACATCGGGAAATTGAGTTAGAACGAAGCACAGGTCAGTTTGTTCTTATAATGGTTACTATCAACGTTGTTTACAAATTCTTGACCCCCTCGAGCTGAGCATCATTTGTCCCTTAATATCCGTAACACGTTGTAAACGCACTGCGTATTAAACGGATTTAGAAACCCCTCGCCCTTATCTGCAGATTATTTAATATGGGAGGTGTCTTTATCAAGCTTATAGGCATCTCTCAAAGTCATACGTGTAGGTCAATCTATTACAAGGCCACAATGGGGACCACAATTCTAAGATAGATCTCATATCCGTCACATTAAACAGGTCGCCCTTTATCGGCTATTAGCATTATCATTCTAAATACCAGTGAGTTCGAAAGTATCTCATTTCAGGAGTGTTTTACGGTTGCATATTCAATTACTGGTGAACAAAACCAGGTTAACTTTTAGAACCTTAGCAGTTCTTAAAATTGCTCAAACTTTAACCCGCGCAATGTTGAACCGACCATTTGGGCGTTTACAGCCGGTTTTTTGAACCAATTCTAAATACACTTGCCTTTACAGGCAGATTACTCAAAATAAAATAATGTAGGTATTGGCAAATTACAGGAAAAAGATATTGTGTCTGCTCTCCATATAAAATAGTACCACAATACGCCAGAAAATAGAGTAATACATTTTTTTCGATCAAAGTCTTCCTTGTTGCGGAGTATTTTGTTAGAGTTATGTAGTGTAGGCATTTTGACCCAATGCGCCGAATACTTACTGGTCGATCAAACCACGCAAGATAGGTTTGTATCCGATGTTAAACCTGTCCTATCAGATGGTCAAATAATACATTTTCTTCCTTCAATGGATTCAATCGTTCATATGCTATCAGAAAAGTATCCATTTAAGGTCCTGAACGTCGTAAATATTTTGCAATACTGTTAGGGAGAGGTTTTCGAAATAACTTAAACTTCAAAACAATTCAGTTAGGACCCCAAGTCATCGAGATTTAAAATGTTGCAAATTAGATCTAGTGTCACCCATTTCAAGCTTTACACTCCTTGTAGGTAGGTACGTCTTTAATTTTTTTTTGTTTATCTCGCTTAGCAATCGATACTTATCATGTCTGTAGAGTTCCAATTATAAGTTTCACTTACTAATTGAATCGTCCATGTATTTATTATCGAACTGCTGTCGAAGTTTTTGACTTCAATGTAGACAAGTATTCAGTACCTAAACTCGCGTTTACTTTTTGGCACCCACGCCTGCCGGTATAAAACTTTTCGGACAAGCAGTTGAGAGTTCCCGAGTTTCCCGACGTTTGTAAAGTAAATCTTTTACAAGTTTTCTTCCAGTCTGTTTTATAACTTACCGTGTTGTTTATAAGTCGGTTTAGGTAGATTTTCTGAGTTAGGGTCTGATTCTAATTTGGGGTAGCAGTTTTTGGCTATGGTACTAATTGAGGAGCCTCTATCAATTTGAATGCCACTAAATGTAGTGTTTTACGACCCCTACTAAATATACTATGATCTGTAGACCAATATCAAAATCATCAATAGCTTTGTTACGGAGGTTCAGGACCGTAAGTTTCGGAAAATGAGAACTACAATATCGCGATAAGTTGCAACAGACAAATTAGCAAAGATATAACCTTTAAAAACTTGTTTTGAGCAAATAAAACCTGATAGTAATTCACTAGTTTAATCCGACCCTTATACAAGTCTTGTACCGACAGGCACTTTCCATCTAGAGAAACGTTTTTAATTACAAACGATATCAGTGCGATAAAGCCCGCACGTCCTTAGCTGAGTTGAACAATGGAATCTGACGGGCTTATCACACAGCACATCGGCAGCGCAGACCGCGCGTGAGTGCACAGCTCACGGTTATCGCTGAATGACGTCCCTCCCCGTCCCACCAGCACCCTCAGCAAGCACCCCCCGCGCCCTGCACGCTTGGTTCATGCGTGTAATTAAATCTTTTGTCCGTCTCGTTGTACCTCGACCCTAAACCCTCACCGCTGATCGTATTGTAAGACGAGCTTTCGATCGTCTTTCTAATTTAACAGAGTAAAGATAACTTTCATGGTTTTCAGAAGAAAAGCTTTATCTCATCAATAAGGATTCGCGAGATTGATTTATATTTTTAACTTTGTACGCTTTCCCGATGAAACTGCCCTCGAGTGCTTTAAGATATTGTTTAATTTGGAAAGTTCTGATTCCTTGGTAGTTGCAGTTTGTAGACATGAAGTTTGAAGTATCTTTAACTAACAATGTAATTGGAAAGCCATTTATTGACAATTTCCTATATTATTTATAATGACAACAAGTATGATGTAAGATTTTCAGTTAAATATATTAATCTCCATTACGAGAGGGTGTATCAATTCATTATCAAGTAACCGACATCAACAAGATATTTTTCAAAAAGATATTTTCCATCAACAAGATATTCGGCCTATGCACGTGGTGTGCATAGGCCCTTAAGTTCAATCAATATTGATTAAAACTGCAATTCAAAAAAGTGGTTTATATGTTACGTAATAAAACAAAGTATTAGGTAGGTACTTAAATATTTGTTAGTTTATTTATCTAGTAAATAAACGAATAATAACTGGTAGTTGTTAGTGTGGCCTTCCATGGTCCACACACCTTATGAATGCACCAGAATTGTAAGTGGATAGTTTAATTTGATCTTAAGGCTCAGGTCTTGTAAAATTCACTCGCGCCGAATTATTTGCGTAACTTTGTTTGTGATTTTTGAACAAAATAGTGCAATAGCTTGAAATATTATTATTTCACATAAATAACCATAATATAAGTAACAGCTAGTTATTTTTTTTAAGTTGATTTAAGTGGATTATATACGGTAAATCAAGCGTTCAAATCAGCTCTTTCCTGCCCAACGTCATTTCGAGTTACGTTGGTGCACTCAATCTGAGACAATGAAGAATTAATTTAAAAATCTGAGCAGCGCATAATGACCGCAATATCCTCGTCTTCAAACTGCGCTGATTTGTTTTTTATATTTATCTTTCATTTTCTAAATTAAGATGGCAGAATATTATCAAAATTCTCGGATTTTATCTCTCAATAAATAGTTTTTTTCATAAGAACTATGCATCGTAGGTATGTAATATTTAGATTATTTTGATGTCGACAGATCAATAAAGCAAATACAAAAAAAAAATTGTACCTAAAGCACTTTTTTTCAACAATAAAAAATATCTCAAATAACCTCTCAAAAAGTGTTTATAAACGAGAATTGCAAGAGAAATTCCTTAGTGGCCGGTGGACGGCCGGAGCGATCGGACGTGAGGTCCACGACGAATTTTTATTGGTCCCTCTCGCTCGCACCTTCTCTCGCTCTAACGGTGATTACGCACAGTTACGCATCTCAGGTTGCTCTACTTGATTAAATTAAAATATATTTTTTAACCGACGGAAAAAAAGGAGGAGGTTCTCAATTCGACATGTATATATATATATATATATTTTATTTATGACCATTCATTACTTTTTCTTACGTGGTCCAATTTCAAAAATTTTTTTTTTTTTGTTGTACGTAGTGTATCTGAAAGTTATTTCCCATTTAAATATCAAAACTAAACGCGGCCTATATGGGTAGAAAAAAAGGAATTAATTGTCAATTTTCCTACAGAATTTTCAGTTGTGAACCGATTCTGTTGAAATAAAGTTAACATAATGTAGTCCTGAGGACATTATAATTATACTATATAGCAGAGATATGGAGAAGTAACTAAACAGGTTCGAGCGAATTCCGACCTTAATGACATTTAAAAATTTAGTTTGTTTTTTCTCACATTCACGTTTGCTAACATTGCTCCTTCATTAAAATCCGGTTTTTGCATAAATGCCAGTAAGGTCGAAAATCGTTTGAACCTGTTTTTTAAATTGCTTAACGATAGCAAGTTAAAAAAACAGCTTCAAGCGATTTTCGACCTTATTGACATTTAAAATTTAGTTTGTTTTTTCTCACATTCACGTTTGCTAACATTGCTCCTTCATTAAAATCCGGTTTTTTAATAAATGTCAGTAAGGTCGAAAATCGTTTGAACCTGTTTTTTAAATTGCTTAACGATAGCAAGTTAAAAAAACAGCTTCAAGCGATTTTCGACCTTATTAACATTTAAAATTTGGTTTATTTTTTCTCACATTCACGTTCGCTAACATTGCTCCTTCATTAAAATACGGTTTTTGCATAAATGTCAATAAGGTCGAAAATCGTTTGAACCTGTTTTTTAAATTGCTTAACGATAGCAAGTTATTGTATCACATTCACGTTCGCTAACATTGCTCCTTCATTAAAATCCAGCAATGAACAAAAGCGTTGGTTACTCTGTCTCCAGGTGGTAATGGACTGTGCCTATGACAAGGAGTGCAGTCCTTGGATATTACTGTGGTACCCCGGCCAGGGCGGGAGGGTCTGTCAGACTTGTACTGACTAAAATCCACGGTGTCCTTCAAATAACCCTTTCATGTTCCGGGGTCACGGTAATGAGATAAGTACCGCGACGCCAGCAGGCTTTAGCCCTCTAGAGGGGGACCCCGTCATCATGCTGACGCTATTTGAGGCGCTCGTAGAACACAACGCGCCGTCGACCCGGGCATGGCCCAGGACTTTTTATACCCGACTGCGCCAGGAGGGTTATGTTTTTCGAGTGTATGTATGTATGTATATTTCTTTGTGTTGCTCTGCAGCCTAAACGGCTTGATGGAGTTTAACTTGAGAGGTGTCGTTAGATTCGTCTTAAACGTGAGAGTGTCACTGGGTACATAAAACTGGCCAAGTGCGAGTCGAACTCGCGTGCAAAGGGTTCCTAACTAAAAATATTTTTTTAAGATCTCTCACACTCTATCAAGTGGGGTGTCAAATCAAAGGATTTTAAAAATGGTTTACCAAAATATATAATAACATATGTTTCAATTTAATTTGGACTGATAAATGCTAACAAAAACTAAAAAAAGTAACATAAAATAAATATTTAAAAAAACAAAAAACCCAACTGCGTAAAAAAACTAAAAAGAAAGTAACAAGCCCAGTAGTTTAGAATTCACTCATTCACACTCACAGTCGGGGCCCCTTGGGAAGATTTGATTGGTATAATTTGAATGGGCCCCGACTGTGAGTGTGAATGAGTGAATTCTAAACTACTGGGCTTGTTTCTTTCTTTTTAGTTTTTTTACGCAGTTGGGTTTTTTTGTTTTTTTTAATATTTATTTTATTTATCATGGTAAAATCATCAAATGAGTCCTCCCACCCCAGGCCAAGCGGAAGGGACTGTCAGACTTGTACTGACTTAAATTCACGGTGTTCTTCAATAGCCTTTTACGTTCTCGGTTTACAAAGGGTATACAAAGCGCCGTCGACTCGGACATGGTCCATGGTCGGACAGCGAGTCGCCCATTACGCGCTTACGATGGCCAGAGATGACCATGACCGAGTCACCGTGGGCGTCTACCACTGTGGCTGGGATGTAAGGTTTACGCTGTCCTCTCTCTCACGCGTCCCGCCTCTTCCTTCGCCAGCATCACTGCTGCACTGACCTTTTTTTAGGTTTAATTAGTTAAACACGATTGTTATTATTATTATTAAAACACTTGTGTGATACTCGTATTATTACAAACCAAGTCATATTAAAACTACTTATTAAGCAACAATTTCTATAACTCCTTTTAAATAATCCTTTAGAGCAATGTTCTTACCGCATCAAAATTGTTTTATAATAATTCAGTAGGCAGGATGTATGCGGGGGGTTGCGGGAAGGGAGCCCGAAATTTGACGTACGATCGACTGGCCGAACGCGATTCTATTTTGTGCAAACCAAGACTGAAGCCTTAAGCTTTTTCAAAAAGATGACAACTTGAAACTTGAACAAATAAGAGGTTAAATAAAGTGAAGTATTATTAAAGCCTTATTTTCCAACTGAAAACTTATATTTATTTTCTGTGTTTGACGTTTCACTAACACCATACCTAATTAGATCCTAAAGTTCATATAATATGATCACTGATCATGGCGTGCCGAAATATCGGAAACTAAAAATAAATAATAACATGGTGTATAAATATCCCTTTTGATGATAACTGACTGTATCTAACGACAGCTTATTATACATTTCATATTTTCATGAATCTGTAGAACTTTACAAAACGCAAGTTGACAAGTGCCTCAGCTTGTTATTGGGCCAACTCATTGAACAGAAACGCAACCTCGCGATGTCGCGGGCCAATCCTGCGTATGTACCGTCATATTTTTCGCATGTATACGAAAACATCACGGAAATCAGCTCATAACTAAATCAAATATTTGCGATGCCGGGACACCGGCGATGGGCACTAGCTGTCACGTCGGGCATGGATGACGAATGACGTGGCTCTGGTCTGGCTTCATCCAGTGCCGGGACCTTCTACATTCATTGTTATTTGTTATGTAAACGTTTCTGTTAACTTGTATCCCCAACTGAAAGCCAACATTGGATTCGAAATAATAACTAAAGTCCGTTTTTTAATCTCGTAGACTGAATTGACAGGTGCAAATGGCAAACTGACATAAATTTCAATAGTATTTACGTCAGTTTTGATGTTATCATTTGTCAATTTGGTCTACGAGATTAAAAAACAAACTATACAGTCATTATGCTCAAGAAAAAATTATATAACAGTCAGGGTTGGCATGATTAAAACACGGGTTTAAAATAGTTTGAAATTAAACAGTGTTTTTTAATACATGTTTAAAAACAAAGATTGAAACACGTTTAAAACATTTTTTTAAAATAAGTATTGTTTAATATTAAAAAAAATAAATGTTTTAATACTACTTTTCGTGGCGCATGGCTGGATATAAAGTGGAAATAAATTAATATTAGAGTCTGAATAGTTCAACATAAAACCAGTTGAATCTATACTATTGCTGTGTTATATTTTTGAACTTTAATTGGGATTGTAATTAACTAAAACATGATTTTTTATAAGTATTTTTTTCAATCAAACAAATATCTAAGTACCTACCAGGATTTGTTTTGGACACCTATTTTTGAAACATTTTCACAAAATAATTTTAATTCAAAACAATTAAAATTGTAACAATTTTCATTAATAAATAAATATCATTAAGTAGTTATTAAAAAATAATAATTGTGATCCTTATTGTCGGTTGTCGAAAGAAAGTACTTAATTCAAAGGATAGTGGTTATTCCCCTATTTTTTATAGATAAACAACAATACAGGGGGTATTCATAGATAAAAGGTAATTCCCCGCCGCCGTGGAATTACCTTTGAACTATGCACCGCAGTATCCGATCTCGGTAGGAAAGTCCCTATGTCGCCCAATTTAAAAATCGAATGTTTACCTTTTGATCGTTTTTTTTTGTAAATATTTAATTAATTATGGCGAGTCTAGAAATGAAACAGTCAAATTAATTTGGAATAATGACCTAAACTAAAAAGAAGAATTGTTTAAAACATTTTGAAATGTTTGTTTTATAAAATTTAAAATTAAACTGTTTTTTTTTTTCCAACCCTGATAACAGTTATTATTCATGCGCCTATAAATATTTATTCGCCCTTTAGCGAAGTGACCTTATGCAAAATTAGACGGACACCTACTTAAGAAGACACCTCGGCTCTTAATGAAAAGTTAGTCTTTGTTCATTGCCACAGCGGCCGCAGACTTTATTCGCTTCGTAAAACTTTTAATTAAAATGTATCAAGCCGGGGCACTCCAAAGATTCCTAACGGTTTTGTTTGTATCCGACAACGTTCCGTGTCAATTAATTTCCTAAAGTGGGCAGACGGACGCCGAAATGGTAACCAAAAACAATGCTCCGTATTTCGCAGCAGTCGACCGTCGGCATCCGGGCCGCACTCGCTGCCAACTACACAATGTCGCCGACCATGCTAAAACTAGAAAAACTTCCCCATTGTTTGTCTTCTTTTCTATTCCTAACTTTTAGATAGTTGTTTTTTTAACGTCTCTCTTGGAACACTGATTGTTAGAGAGCGACGCAAAAAGAGATTGGATAGCGTTAACATCAACGGAAAAGCTGTTCCTCTACGAAGTTTTATGAAAGATTCAGAGAAGAAAACATTTGCTGACCGATATACCTACATGTTTATGGCTGTGCGTTTATCTGTTTTTCATTTATTAGATCAATATTTACCTACTTACTATGCAGCCGTGTCACGCTATGTGAGCCAACGTGTTGTACCGCTCGCTCAACGAGTTTCGTGCTGGCGTAGAGTTATGAAGACATCGCGTGACGTCTTCTGTTATTTAATAAGGTTCCTGCGCCGGCCGTACGATTGGCATCGGTACGATTGCTCTTTATCTACTCGCTCAGCTCTATTAGGGTGTAATTAACAATAGAGCATTCAATTTAAATTTAAACAATGGTGTTATCAGAAAATTAATTACCCGAGAAGTGATAAATATGCTCATGTGTCATGTAAATAAAAAGAATGGTCGGAGCGGAACGGTACCCGCGCACCGTTGCTGAAAGAAAGGGCGCTGTCGTCACGCCGGCCGCGCTCGCACAATACATCCCCGGTGATTTAAAAGACTGTACAAACTTGTCTCCCTTATCTTACATTAGTGATGGAACTTGCAGCTTTTTTTCTAATAAGGACTAAACATGGGTTCTTACAAGGCGTGGAAACAAAGACAACTGAAATTAAGGTAGGTACAGTAATTGTCAATTCTATTAAAACAAGGTGCAAGGCTCGTAGAGTTAAATAAAGATGAAGGTACGTACCCGTGAGCAGGTCAGGGGTGAATCTAGGTGCAAGTTCAATGGAGGAGCAGTTCCAGCGCTCGCCCTGGTGCGCGGCCAGGCAGGCGGCGCGGGCCAGGCGCGCGGCGCCCGCCACGTGCGGCATGGCGGAGGGCTGGCGGCGGCACGCGCGCGCCTGGCCGGCCCACAGCCAGCCTGCGCGCCGCGCCTCCAAGCATTCGCTCTCCGTCCAGTTGCCTTCGCTCTCATGCAACGCTCTGTATCAAAATAATATCGTAACGGGTGTACTTTATAGCAATTTGTTTCATTTTTTTTTAAAATATGGGGCGAGTCAACCCTTTTAATTAAAGCATTGATTTATTTGATAAATAAAACAACCCGATTTTTCATTTACATTGTTTATTCGAAAACATGACTTAATTAAATTATTCGATGGCAGTGAGTACGTAATACGTATTTAATAAATATTTGTGCAAACTGTTTACTTAATACTATTTGTTTAGTTTCTTTTCGTGTTCTAAATTGTAAGAGGATGAAGATCCGTCAGCACGCCTCGCTGATTCGGGTCTTTGACCACGTTGAAACGCCTCACACATTTCATACAAATAATTTGGTAGAAAATCGGAACCTTCGCCCTCTCTACGCCGTAGCACACGGTACGCCTCGCGTAGCGTTGGTTTTGGTGCAAGTCGTAGCTCGAGCTCTACGGCCGTAGGAAAATGAGCAGCTAGGGAATAAACTATTTCCAAATCCGATGGCGGTGGCGTTAAATGTCGATAGTTCGATACTTTGTGCAAAAAATATTCTGACATACTGACTCTTGGATTTTTGTCATCGTATTTCCCCAGTTTCATATCGTATAATACCGCCTTTTGCCTGTCAGGACCCCAGAATTCTTGTTCGAAAGCTATGTAGAATGTTTCTACATCTTTAAACTCACTCCTGAAGCAGCGGGCCCACATGAGTGGTACTCCTTCTAAACAAGATATTATGAATGGTAGCTGTTTCTCCTCTGCCATTTTTATTTCGGATATGTAATACTGAATACTTTCTAAGAAATCCATCGGGTGTGTGTCTCCAACGTCGTCAAAATGTGGTCTCTTATTAATGGACGCAATAATCCAATCACTGATATTTTCCGATGACAAATGTATGTTCGGTTTATATTTTCTATCTTGTCTTTCCTCGTCAAGCTCAACAATTTTGGGCCTGTCGTCTTGTCGTGACGCGGACGATTTATCGAAAACATTTTCGGCTTTACCCAAATTAGGAAGTGACATGTGACTGCGTAGTCTAGACGAGGGCATAGGCAGGCTTTGGTAAACATCTTCTTGGCTGGAAAAACGGACGCCGAAGCCTAACGTTGTTGGCTTGTGGATGGAGCTGCTGTACATGGAACTACTGTACATGAAGTCGTCTTTCTTTGGACGTTCTTCTGTTTTCTTTTCTTTTGTAACAGAGGAAGATATCTTATCAACCATCTCCGATAGGTTTGTTACTGAAGATTTAATTTGACGCAAATCGACGAACAAACTCATTGTAAAGTTCTTAAATTTTTAGTTTGTTCTATCCATTTTCAGTTATTAAGAAGTGAATTCATGGACTGAAACAAAATAAAAACTGGTGTTATGATATAATCGTGTTATAAAAAACGAAAGGAAAAAGAGTGAAACTAAGTGCATTTTAATAAAATACTTACACAATACTAACAATAAAACTATTCACTCACTTGTTTCGTGTTATAATCTCTACGAAACATAATAAAATTCTGGTGCACAACTATCGCTGTCAATCACATTTCAACGTTCATTGATGGATTTTTAACTCTATTTGATATTTTGATTGATGATTATTTTACACGGTTGGAATGATGGTAGAAGTGTGTCCAACATAGGCCATTGTGTACAGACAGCGTAAGAGTTAACCATGTGAAACGTTGCCGTGCTCGTGAGTGGCCCACAATGGAGGGCGATTCGTCACTGTTTGTGCACCATTGCGCCGGCTAACTCAACACGTTGTTGTATATGCAGCAGGCAGGGCAGCCTTTGAGAATATAAATCTAAGTCTATTTAATAAAAAAGGTGCAAATACGAACAAACAACGAAAGGGTTACAAGCTTGTGCCATTCCACCTTTTTATTATTTACTATATACAAGAACAAATTCAATAATTAATGTGTCATACATAAGTACTGTGCAAAAGTATGTGCCTTTCAGCGGTGCGCTGGGCGGCTAAAGCGTGCGTAGCAAAGTTCGTAGCAAGGAGGAGCTTACGTGTGGCGGCGGCGGGCGGGCACTCCGTACTAGCCGGCTACCCGCTGACTGCCGAGGCACCGAGGGAAGCGGCAGGCGTACTTGTCGCTTTTTATATACAGCTTACGTTACAATAACTGGGTTATCGTAGACGGTATATTAAATTTCATTGACGTTTCGTCGTGCCTGCCAAGGACACGCGTTGCCGATGGTACCGTTTCCAATATTATGAGGGGAACACGCTTTGTTCAAATATCTAGGTTGAATTTGTGCCATAGTTGTGAAACTAACCGATTTGTTACGCTCGTAAAGTCAGCGGCATAATTCGTACCCAACTTGAATGCTAATCAGAGTGATGATGAAAATAAAGTTTTTCGTTGGGGCGTATTTTATGAAAAACGGCTTAATTGATAGGGGTAAATAAAGTAGGTAAGTTAATGCGAAATCTGAATACAAAATTGAATGCATCTTATCGTATGCAACGATTGCTCGAAACAGGGTTGGGCAGTCCTGGATTTATAAATAGGCCGCATAGGCCGCGGCCTAGGGGCGGCAGCGTCCTAGGGGCGGCAGATTTCAGAGGACTGTCACTCGATTTAAGAGGATAAAAGTCAAACACGTCCACTGATTTTCTCATGGTTTTTATAAGTACTTTAAATTCTTTAAATAAATCCCTTTAGAAACTCATTCCTATCGAAACCTATATTATCGCGTGATGAGTGATAGATGAGAGCAGCGCAGCGGGTGAAGGCGAACGGCGCGGCAGTGTCTCAACGTAACAACCCCCGCTTCCCTTCCAATACCCACTAGCTCTAGAGATTATTTCCGAGTGAATACCTTTTTGGTCATCCTTGATAGACTGAGAGCTGAAATACAGAGAAGGCAATAATGCTTACTTAAACTTTAAAGACAAATTTTCATTTTTAACAAAAATGACTGAACTTTCAACACAAACAGTTACAGAAAAAGCTCAGTCTCTCGTAAAATATTATACCAATGATTTAGAGGACGATTTGATTCAAGAATGTGTGCATTTTCAAAGTCACATTTCCTCTGATAAAACTGCAGAGTGTGCAGTGAAGCCTGAATCAAACTCACTACTCAGTCTCTCAACTTTTTTGAGGAATCAAAGTCTGTCTAATGTATACCCTAACAGGGCCCCCGTAAGGGCTACTGGCGCCTGTGTGCAAAAAAAGATTTTGGCGCCCTTTAAAGCATTTTGAATTATCTTTTTATGGTAGGTAGGTCAGTGGTGTATTTTAAAATTCAGCGCCCTTGGGTTTAAAGCTTGCCGCCTCGGAACTTAAACACAAAAAAAAACATCAAGTACTACTCAAACTTCACAGCCAGAATTCCATACCATCTTATAGACAAAAAATGTTTGTAGACTAAGACAAGATTAACTAACATAAGAAGCATTTGCTATTGAAAAATGAGCTATCAAAAGCGAGATCACGAAAAGCGAATGTCAACCTTATCTATTAGAAGCGCGAGCGAAGCGCTAGCGAAGCGAGCGCGAAAATTTTTAGCTTTTTGGAATAGGACAAGGCAATTCTTCATAGAAGAACGAACGCAGTGAGATCTAAAAGTTTAACGTTTCCGAAGTTCAAGTTTTAATATAAAAGTGAGATCAAATATTCGAAGTCTTAGTAGGTACTTAACTTTATCTTATTTAAGTTATTAACTTTTATTAAAAAAATATTGTTTTTTTTTTTTTTCTGGGCCCTTGGCTTTGGCGCCCCTAGAGGATGGCGCCCGTGTGCATTGCACACATTGCACATATGGATGCGGGGGCCCTGTACCCTAACTTGGATATAGCTCTCCGCATTGCACTTTCCACTCCTGCTACAAATTGTTCTGGGGAAAGGAGTTTTTCCTGTTTAAAACGCGTAAAGAATTATCAAAGGTCTTCATTGTCTCAAGAAAAAATGAATTCTCTAGCTCTTCTCTACATAGAAGCCGAGATAATGAACACCATAAACTATGATGATATTATTAATGATTTTGCCATTAAAAAGGCCCGTAAAAAATGTATATCTTGATTTTTATTTCATTACGCTCCTTCTTAATGACTAATTCTAATTTTATTTAACTGTAAGGCCTTCTTTACTAAAAATGGAAAATTATTATTTTAGAAAGGTATGTAAGCATGGGGCGGCGGAAATAAAGTAGCCTACACTCATAAAAAACATAAATCCGGCACTGGGTTGGGGACCGAGGTAATTATAGCTTCAAAGGTAAGGTTTGCCGTAAGTTATTACCAAGTATAGTGCAAGTTCATTATTGATGCATTAGTTCCGCGGCCGACCGCCGCTCGGTTGCGCATATCTTTGCGAGCGAGCGAACAATATACAACGGGCCGTCCTTCCTTCCATCCTTTTTAACTTAGGTAACACTGGCCCTACGTCCGCGATTAATGTGTGGAGGATGTGTCTTTTGTTCTACACTACGTAAAACTTTTCACATTTTCTTTTCACATTAGGGGTTTCGGGTATGTTTCCAAACATTTAAGCTCACAAACACCTAGTGTTTGTGAGCTTAAATGTTTGTAAACATAATACATTATTTTTTGTTTATGCGAAACCCGATATACCTGTCCAATATTTTTGTGTAAAGAATCTATGTACAAAACTTTTAATACCGTATCATAAAAAATCACAAAGTTATAAGCTTGTATATTACCTGGTTGTCCGTTCAAAAACATGCTCATTTCGCGGTACACCCGCGTAAACTGCGTCTCCTGTGTTATACACTCGTGATAATAGTTTGGCAATAGGTACCTAACCGTACGGTGATTGTATTGTAATTAACTGGTAATAAAATTCAATTAAAATATTTTTGAAAAAAAATATAACATGGTGTCAAAATTATTGGAATCGAATCAGTTACTGATTCTGAACAGGTTTCGCATTTATACTAAAAATATAGTATAATAATGTTGATCTACGTTACTGAAGGAATTCCTAGTAGGGACGAAAGTTATTTTTTAATGAAGAAAATGAAAAGCAATCTTTACTCAAACATAGTTTTTTTTTCTGCGGGGTATAGGTACCTCTCTACTCCTATAGAAATACTTTGTACTTACCATTATACAGTATCTTTTTTTTTGTAAGCCTTTTCTGTTCCACTCAAAAAAACTACAGTACGGTAGGTACTGTAGTAGTAAAAGTTACTTATTATTTTAAAAAGTTCTATTAAGTATACTGAAATTAATTGTATCTCATGAAGGCTACAATAACAAGATTCAACAACTTCGTATGGAAAAACTTTTGATGATTTGGTAGAATTTAAATCTAGAACTGCGAAAAGATCGCAACTTAAGAAGTTTTCTAGTGAGGTTCTTTTTTATTCAACTATGATTTATGTGGAACGTAGACACATTTATGAGCTTCGTTTTTGGTGAAATAAATTTTATTCGTAAGACTTATAGTCATAGTAAAGATATTCATTTATAATTATGTGTTGTAGGATTTATTAAACCGAATTTTCGCAAAAATTCTCAAGATATCGGGAAAACACGGATATCTAATTAGACAATGGCTATGACTCAGTACGAACTAAACCGGGTCGACTTGCATGCATGGCTTTTATTTTTGTTTTTCTTGCAAAGGGTTCAAAGGAACCCAACCAAACCGACTTCGGGGTGTCCCCATAACCTTACTAAAGCGTATGATGTTTTTACGAAAAACATATTTTTTTCAGTTACATTGAGAAATAGACATAGTCTAATTATCCGTGATGAGAAAAACAATTCTCACTAGATCCATCATGGATCTAGCCAATGGATCTACTGACAATGAACCGTGTTTTCGAGATACCTAATACCTATACCTAGAAGTTTTGCGAAAGTTTGGTTTGTCAAATTATCTTGCTCATGCTATATTATTTATTTATTGACACAGGGACACCAACAGCTTCTGTATAAAAATTAATATTATGAAAATAATATCTACCTTTTCCTAAATAATTTTGTTATCCTAATTAAAAGCTACCTAAAATCGTAGCTGAATTACGAACAGATGCGCGACGACAACAATAATCCAGTTCAATCAATATAAAAATGTCATGCCGCGAAAAAGATCACACGATGTTACAATGGTACCTAACTAATAAGTTGTTAAAAAAGCCGTTTTAATATTTGCATAGTATCCCCTGGAAAGTCGATATCCGTGTAATGTTGTGGGGGACAGCGCTGGGCGCACGCGACGTCACCACTCACGGTAGCCATCATGACGGGCGACGGGCCACGTCACTCGCCCCGCATGCAACAAACTGTAATAGCTTCTCCTGCAAACTTGGAATAAGCTACGCAGCACGCATCCGCAGAATAGCGCACCACGGCACCGCCAATTGACTCCGGACATCGAGTCACGGTGCTACGAGCCCAAAGCTTCCGTAATCCTACTATTATGGTTAATTCATGTGGAATGTAATTGTTCCGTTGTTGGACTTCGACCGGGAACATTATCGCATTCGTCACGCCGCGCACGTGTACGTTTGATCTAATAAAATAATTCCCGTATCAAATTTTACGCGCCTATCTCGATCTGGTAGACAAAGCACCGTGCAGAGGGGCACAGGGGTTTCGCTTTGTCATAACTGGTCGTCCGCACAAAAGACCACCCAGCATTTTTCGGGTAGATCTCTTTGTGTTGTGCATGTAGATAAAATACGCCGTCCAGTTACAATGTAATTTTTCTAATACCGAAAAGGGTCACATGTCTGCGCAATAACAGGAGAATAGTGTTATTAAAAATGGCTAATGTTACAGTGGGCATAGCATTGAATTCAAAAGGGGTAGATAAATCTTACATCTGCATACAACATTTTCTAATTTCCTGCATACTGGCTATGTTTCAGATTTGTTTTCCCTTGGTCTCTACAAACAATGTTTATTATACCTTGCTCAAAACCAAAACTGCTACAGCCCAAACAAACAAGCGAGCCAATTTACTTAATGAAACATAAAAACACCATTGAATTTTCGCACTGTTTGCGCAGTCTGGTACTTCCAATATTGTTAAAAAAAAAAAACATTTTAAAACATCGTCTAAAATCCGCGATGAAGCAAAAACGCGTTTGGGGCGCAATACCAGCTGACGCGGCTGCAGTGGCGCGTCGCTGATTCCGCTTTAATGATGATTAAATGCTCTATGATTGTCGTGGCGTGTGTATAGCCGCCCCTGCGGCCACCAGGCCTGTATCGCGCAAGGGAAGTTTGAAGGAAACTTTAACCGTATCGAACTTCCAAATGCGAATTTAACTAGCGCTACACAATTGTTGCACGACCGACAAAAAGCCTCTAAAAAGCTTTGAAGGTAGCAGTTAGAAGCCACTAGTCTCAAAATAAATTATATTTTGAATTTACAGCTCAGCAGTTTACCTACTAAGCTCATTTTTGATCCAATCATTTTGAACATGGTACTATGGTAGATTCCATTTATTCCACGGTTCCCCCTTACGAACTTTAAATGACATTTGCTACGGTAATACACGCAACAAATTGTGGAACTGTCGAATCACTTCCAAGCCCACATTCAATCAACAATTACTTAGGTATCTAATGTGAGTGAAAGATCACAATTTGTTACAATCACTTACAAGAGCAGGCTTTCCTCCCAGTCTCTGTTAACTTCCTCGCTCCATTACACACGGGACAATGATACCCTAATTAAGAACCATTTGACACACGCATTCACATAGAAAGTGCCTAATAACTATCCGTAATCAAGATGTACAATTTACATTTGGCAAACGTGTGCGTACAAATGAAAATATTCATATGAAATTCACGCTCGAGAATAGTAATAGCACATTAATATGAGGGATATGACAAACGTTATAAAATGGATATTGTACGGTAGGAGAGCATCAGTGTAATTAAGTATGTACGAGTAGTATTCAACGACGAGTTTAAATGCTAAGCACGTGTCAGAGAAAGCCATTAGATTTAAATGTAGGTAAGTGGCCATCAAGTAGGAAGCCGGAATAATTGAAACAAATGCAGGGATTACTCAACAAATTGTCCAATACAAGGGCTATTTATCTAAGTCAGTGCGCTGAAACGAACAATTGCTCCATTTTATTGGTATGACATTGCTGTGGACGTGATGCATTTATAAAAATAATGCAGCGAAGGGGCATTCTTACACGACTTTTTGGTCAATTAAATATGTAGGAAATCTTGACCTACTAGAAAATCTTTTAGTTCGGTAGTTGATGTAAGAGAACAGGATGAAGGGTAAAATTCTTACTATACAAAC
Organism: Agrotis clavis; assembly: GCA_954870645.1. Taxonomy (NCBI): domain Eukaryota; kingdom Metazoa; phylum Arthropoda; class Insecta; order Lepidoptera; family Noctuidae; genus Agrotis; species Agrotis clavis. The sequence goes on along the minus strand of OX940919.1, from coordinate 12,781,146 downwards.
TCGCGAACACGGCATGGTAGTGCAACATGATAGAAAATTATGAAATAAAATGAATATAATAACATTACCTACTCTGTAGGTACTGTAGTTTTTGCCTACTTCCGTGGGAAGAAGGCGTGAGTTTTATGTATGATGAGAAATTCAAATATTATTTTTATAATACAATGAAAAACTGAATCTGCACAAACACATGTATTTTTGTAGATATTCAAAATAGTTGTAAAATTTATTTATTTATTAACAAAGGGACACCAACAGCTTCTGTATATAAATTTATAAATACTTTACATAATATTATGTAAGAGTACAAGGCTTATACAGTCGCCAATAATAGGTGAACCAACATTCACACACATAGGTGATAACTTAAGCTAAAATCTAAATTAAAGTACTAAATAATGAGTGAAAATAAACTATATAAATTTAAAATATAGAGTAAAACAAACATGAGGTCAAAATTATATCAGCGAAATTAAATACAAAGTAAATTGGTACTTAAGTATAAAAAAATGAACATTATACTTTTTTTATAACTGTGTTTATTATATAAATTAAAATATATCAACAAATAAACTTGATTGATTACAAAACAGTTGTTACAACATGTCTTGTTAAAATTTCTCAGATGTTTTCTTATTTTAATGACTTAATAATAATATATCTCTGAAAGAAGATATAAATTATTAGAGGTTGTGCATCAACTGTCGCTTAATAGGCAAACATGTGATATTTCGAGACGAGTTTCGACACTCATTCAGTAACTGCAGCTGTTACCGGCGTTATTTTAGATGTTAACACGAGGATGTGGTTGTGTGGCAGTCAAAAAGTAAAAAACATCAGTCAATAAATCTTGTCGACTAATCCTGCAAGAGAAATGAAGCAGATTATAACAAGTGTTTTTTGCAAGTTGTGAGAGGGAATGGAGTGCCGAGACGTGCCTTATCTTTATAGAGAAAAAAAGCTTGCAGCGCGGTAGACAAAACGACATATTAAAATTGTGATAGCGCTGTACTTATGTGAGTATTCAACAGAATTATTTTGTTACCAGATTGTATCGTTTTATTTTCCTGTTTCTTTGACGCTGTAACTTTAATGTGCTGAGCGTTTTATTCTTATTGCACTGCACATTTACGTTAGCTATAGGTACATCTGTTAAACTAAACGAGTGTTATAAGTAAATCGAATATAAACTACCGACCTAAAAAAAATGTTTTATAAAATAAATTCAAAACACTTTGCATAAGGGCTCTTTGATTACAGGCAAGGCAGCACGTGGCGTCCCGCAACAACGACAAGTAAAGGCAGATCCCACCAAAAACATTAAATGTAAAAAATGCCAAGTCTCTCGATGCAGTCTTTCCATCGTAAAAAGTTTTGAGATCTCACAGAAGCCAAGTCCTATTCAAATTATTTTGTAGTTATAAATCAACATTTAGTAATTATATCAATAATTTTCTTTATATTATAACTATAGTGACTTGGCAATGAGCACAAGTAAAAACAAATAAAAATTTGGAGGAGTTGAAAGTTACACACACCGCATGCGTAAACATTCTCTTTTACTTTATATATTCTCTTAACATTCATCATTTACTTTCATTAAGCGATGGCCCGTAAGGTATTCTTAATTATTGTATTGGAACATGTAGTCGGTAGTGACCATCATGATTCACACATAACAAATAATCTGATCACAGGTCTCGACAGTAACATTTGCACATATTTCCAGGCAGCAAGTTAATTTGTGCTCATTGCCAAGTCACTATAGTTATAATATAAAGAAAATTATTGATATAATTACTAAATGTTGATTTATAACTACAAAAAAATTTGAATAGGACTTGGCTTCTGTGAGATCTCAAAACTTTTTACGATGGAAAGACTGCATCGAGAGACTTGGCATTTTTTACATTTAATGTTTTTGGTGGGATCTCATTTATTTTTTGTAAGTGTATTTCTTTCTTTTTTTTAGGTGTCCTCATAATTTCTTGGACTTCAGCTACTTTTTTGCTTAGGACCCATTCTCTATCTAACAAACTAAATAGAACTAAACTTACTAACAAATAACTAAATAAATAATATATATCTGCTAACTTACAAACTAAAAATATAACTAAACTAAATAACACGTAAACAACTACATATGTAACTATGTCTATGTTATATTAATAAACTATTCTCCTAAATAACTGTTTCAGTAACAATAATAAATCTACTCCGAATATCGCTACAATATTTTTTTTAGTTTCGAAATGGTTGTTCATAGATAGATGGCGCTATCAAATGAAAATTATTGAATTATTTTAAAGTACTACTTAGACTGCGCTCTGTAACGAAACCATAGCGCGATTCAGACAGGTACAACGCCATCTATCGAGCGCGCATATAATATTTATCGCAAAACAATGGAGTTTTAGCTTTATTAATTTAATGAATTATGAACTTTATGTATTAATTTATATTAATTATAGTCTATGTATTACATTTATATTATTCCTTTCTATTCTATGTATGTATTCATCCAATGGGGAAGGCAAGTGTCAAAGTGACAAGTGACAGTTTGGTCCCAAAAGAACTGTCAAATCAAAGGAATTTTCTGAAAAAAAAACGATTTATTGATGTAAAATGACTAGATGTTGTGTAATAAGCTGTAAAAATGATGGAACATACAAATTTCCGACTATTCACACTATCAAGAAATAATGGGTAGCTGCTGTGACTGCCTTGAGAACAAAAATTGAATTATAACTAAGGAAAAGCTATATAATAAACAAATATCCAGCCTTGCGAAGCCGAGACAGGCCGTTAGTTGAGTTTATTAATGAAATTCTATGATTATACCATAACTAAACAATCGAATACACTTTTCAAAATAATATCTACTTTTCTATTGGAGGTTAAGTACCAGTATTGCATCGCTCCATAAATCATGAAATGGTTCGTCTGGCGGAAGAATTATCACCTGGAACGAGTTTTGTGATAGTTGTGGTGTTAAGAAATTAAATATATTGTGATATTTCTCGAATCTAAATAGAAAAAAGGGGTAAAATTATTGACTTAAAACATTATGATATTTTATCAAAATAGAAAGTCAGAAGCAGCATTATATTCTTGTTATAGGAGAGGACAGGTAAAACATACCTAAACTCAAAAATTGAAACCTCAACTACAAGTAATTGTGGATTTATTACGGTAAAATCAAATGTATTACCACTCAATTAAATCACTTTTTTTCCTCTTGTAGATGCACCGCGGCGTCTTAATTCTTCTTTTAGTAAATGCACTTGCATTGACGAATAATTTTCCATATTTGTTTTGTATTTATACTCAATTTTTATAACAATAAATCTTGTTTGTTTTTTATACAAGGTAGACAGTAATCTGACGTAGGGACCAACTATCGCAGCGCCATCTACGATTAGCTTTGAGTTGCCATCCCCATTGAATACTAACTTAAACAACGAACAAAGTTAACAATGCAGTCAAAATCCATACACAATGTTCTTGCCAAACCGCAAATATAAAATTGTTTTTTAAGGTATATTATTTTTTAATGTTTTTATAATTTTTCCTTTATATGTGGCTAATGACCTATCTTGGTGCAAAATTTGAAGTTTCTAAGTCTGCTAGAAGTACCTTAGATTTTTGATGATCGGTCAGTGAGTCAGTGAGTGAGTGAGTGACAAAATGGTGTAACTTTGATCGACCGTAACTCCTAAACTATTCATTCAATTGGCATGTAATTTCGAACTTGAGCTTGTTCTAATGCCTACTATTATTCACCGAAAACCTAAACTCCTAGCTTTGTCCACGTCGAAGTTATAGGGGGGGGCGAAACAGCCGCGAATCGCTTCGAGAAAAGATGGTACGGCCGTGCCCTTTTGCTCGAGACTTGGCGGGGCACTGCCGTGCCCCCAGATAATCGCATAGAGCTTTTGTCGGCGGGCGCGTTGGGCGGGCGGAACGACCGCGCGGGAAGTACGCGCGTGAGTCAACCTCGGCCAGACAGCGTGCCGCCCCCTCCTCCCCCCCACCTGGAGCCGGCCACCTCACTCGGCTATGAGCGCTAATTACTGATATTGCCACCTATGACTGACTTACCATTTTCTTTGTCGTTGCTCGATTATTTTTTTGAAATTATTGGGATGCGGTGCGTAACTTTTTAACCGATCTAAAAAAAGAGACTCTCAGTTTAACCCGTATGTTTGTATGTATGTCCGCGATTTTCTCGTGTTTGGCTAAACAAATGTTGATGTCGCGCGATTCAGAAAATTGTTTGTTACATTCCGTAGGTTTTTGGCACACAACAATAATGGATAAAAAGGGAAAAAAATAATTAAAAAAGACACCGACTTCAAAAACAAACGGTGGCCATTGTCAATTACCTAAATGAAGAACAAAGCCATCGACTTCCGAAAGAAACGTTGTTTTACACTTTTCTGTGTTTGTTTTTGAGTTGATTCTTTTTTTTATATAATATTTGTGACAGACAGTTCAGCAGTTTTTTAGTTTTCTGGGCAATAGGTAATATAGTGTGTAATCAAACTTCCCAGTTTTTTACTCAACAAAGAAAACTCGGTAGGTACCACAGCAATATCAACCGAATTCCGAGAACTTAATCCTACGTTGAAAATGTTATACCGTATTGGATACAATTGATTAATGAAGCATACATCAAAAAGGTTGCCGTCGATACGGCCGAACAAGAAATGTGTGACAAAAATAAAAGGCGAACAAATACGGCGGCGAGGATGTCGGTAATTTATGAATTTGTCAGGACAAACTGAACATCGTCGTCACTGTAAATAAAGAGCACCGCGGCGTGGATAAATTTGTGTCAGATCAAATGAAACGTGCACACAACGATTTGTTGCACTTATTGCCCGCTCCACCCTCAAGCGACCAACAAAAACAATCCTTGGAGATGTTGAGGAATTATGTCGTTTGTTCTCCGCTAAGATAAATTGGAAAGCTTCCATGTACCACTCAATACTACAGATGAATAAAATCTATTTCTAAACGATCAAAGTCTGCGCGCCCTCCGGTGTCTGAAGCTTCGTTTACTTAATAATAAGTATCTACCTCGGATAATAATATGAAGCAACATTATAATCACTAGCTAATTTTGTAGCCGCTAGTGATACCCATTCACGTACAAGTTGTGAGCTTGAGTATCGGCACAAAGTTGGGCCCCTGCGAAGCCCTTCACATTACTAACTTCGTGCTCCCAGCCTTTGTAGGCTTTCGAGGAAGTTGACAGATTTAGTTTAATGATGTTACCCACCCTAATGAGTAGTAATAGGCTTGCATTATTTATTATTAATTTTTTATACTCGTATTAAACCCGTGGAAACGCTCACTCTTGAAAAAATAAAACTTCGATCAATTAGTAGGGTTGTAAGTAACGTCACTGATTTATAGCTTTTCAATCATGGTAGTAGTCGATGACATAAATTCTTCTTTTATGTAGAAAATAAAATAGGTAGAAACGTGTGTCCAGCACAGTGCAATAAAATAAATCTTGTAGTAAGTGGCTCATATTTTACCTTCGTCCGCACTCGGCAGGCATACGTCGACCACCTACATACGTTACGCTGAAGGGGGAATTCAATAAAAATCACAATCGTAAAAACTAAGACGGCAGCCATATAAAAATACCTAAGAAAGCATTAAGAGCCGTCCCCTAATAATAGGTCCCGCCAGATGCACGGGACGGCCGCCTGGAAAAGTCACAGTGGGAACTCGAGCGAAGGAAATTATTTTTTTCGGTCTGCCACACACGGCCCTTGCTAACTCAGCGAAAACTGAGACCGCTCCTCTCACCGGAATCACTTACACGACGACATTTTACTGTAAAACTTTGGATATGAAAGTAATGTGTAATATAAAAGTATATTACGGGAACGTTGGAATTGTTCCCGGAAATATTCAATATTGCTACGTGACTCCGAATGAACAAATTAGGAGATGTCTTTTGCTAGGATTGCGGATTTTGAAATTAAGTACCTACCTACTAAAGATTTTTTAGCTCGCCTGTCTGAACGATCTGAATATGAGTTTTTTCAAGTAGGGAGACCCGTGCTTGACGTTTTTTTTGTAGGTCACTTTTTATAAAAAGTATAATTTTAATAAATAATCTCGTTACTGGACCATCGCTTTGAGGCTTGTAATTACTCGTATCTGTAAAAACGATTCAAAATAAATGAGAATTCCAAAATTGTTATTGCTGTTCTTTGAGCACCAGAACACGTTAAATTAAAAATACCTCTCTGTCTCGTTTTTCTTTAAAACATACTTAATTCTTATTTTGTTATTAAAGATATGTAGGTACCTATACCAAGTGACTCTATGTGAAAGTTTATTGAGGGTTTCGAACTAGTCCCTGTGGTACTCCAAGGTGTAAACTTTCTTTGAATAGAGCACTTTCTTTTCAATTTTTTCTTCAAATATGCTGCTTTTAAATGCCACTTTAATATTTTATGTTATGACTGCACCCATGAGACGTTGATACACTGCCAATTTAGCAAAGCAAAGGGGAACGAAACGGTTTCACATGTCCTAGGACAAGTTGAAAACTTATTTAAAGCGCTTCAGCTAATTACTACAAATCACTTGTTACACGAATCATGTTGAACCATTACCGCATTACTTAATTTTATAAGTTGATAATAGTGATAATGATTCTGTATAAGATTAGTCTTGCTAATTAGAACAGACCAAAGCACTGAAGTATATTCCTAAATTAATAATATTCATCTTCATTTCATAAGTATCAAGTTTACGAGCCGCCAGAGGACATTAACTTAGCAATTAACATAAACACGAGCAACCGTAATATTGAAATAATTAGGTACTTAGAGCTTTGCCGAAAATCGTGTTCGTAGCAAAGCTCACATTTCCCGGGATATTACCGGGTGTAATCTCGGGGGCGAATAATTGCGGGTTGCAACTGAACAACGGTGCTCATTAGTGCAATGTTCAATTAGGGAGCGTCGATGGACGGGGAGCCGACCCGTTACAACCGCTTTAAATCCTGTGGATGTTTCAAATGGTACAATAACAATGTTATTTCGTACCGTTTTGTACTGTTGTGATGGCTGTATTGATTAATTTGTTTTAAGCATTCGTTAATTATGTGGAACTCGTAATGGTTTGGCCTTTGTTTGACTCACGTAAATAATGATGTTAATCCGTATTGCCTTTATTTGTACGTTAATCCGCTACAGTAAGTTTTAATCTGTGATGTTACCTCGCTTCGTGTGCGTTGTAACATTAATTAATAAGTTCATTAAAATTACTGGCATATTAACATCAAATAAGTATTTGTCCATTTTAATTAATATTAATGGACGTTTTTGTTTGCCCAACTTCGACTTTAATCTGTCCTGGTTTTCGATAGGTACCCACCTGCCTAGAGGCTTTTGTTACTGGGGGTCTTAAAAAACCACATTAGCAGAATCATAATAGGTATAAATGACTGGCCCGTTGGTCTAGTGGTTAGTGACCCTGACTGCTATGCCGGGGGTCGTGGGTTCGATTCCCACCCAGGACAAATGTTTATGTGATGAGCATGATCATTTGTTCTGTGTCTGGGTGTAATTTATCTATAATATGTATGTATTTAGAAATATTTAAGTATGTTTATCCGTTGTCTAGTACCCATAACACAAGCTCTGCTTAGCTTGGGACTAGATGGCGTTGTGTGATAGTTGTGGAATATTATTATTTAGATCGTGAAAAAATATTCTATGTAGGTACCTATCTAAAATACCTACCAATTATTTATTAAGTGCTATAATTTTTACACCGCGGTTTTTTTTCTGTAGTCCCTGTCAGTAGTCAACAGTGCCCAACATTCCTTTTTCTTTTTTTGAAAATCTTCAAATTGGTCCTCCCTCTATATGTAGGTGGAGTGAAGGGGACTTGGCATGCTCAAAACCGAACAGTTTTTTCAGTTAACTTTAGGTACATTTCAAGGGTGTGGTGAATTTTAAAGATAGAGCCAAGATAGAGCCAAAAATCAAGCATCAGAGGCCTTACCACGAGCTCTTAACGCGATCCAGTTTAGGCTGTGGGAAAAAGACAGAGCTATACAAGTCGTCTAGCGCTATCTCTTTCCCACAGTAAAGACTACGCTTTAAGAGTTCATGGTAGGCCACCAGTACAATTCAGTCTTATCTCTATCGCAATCTTGCTGGAAAACCATATAATCTGTTGCGAATAAAAACGTTTTTGAAAAACAAATAAACAAACTTCTAAAAATACATAAAAAATTGTAGGTAATATAACTTTTGAATGAAAAGGTATTTTTGGAAGTCGTAGACTTTGTTTTCTTATTAACCGACTTCGAAAAAAGGTGGTTCTCAATTCGCATTCTTCAAATACAGCAAATCAACGGCGATTTGCTATCGCATATCTCGCAATCATTTAACAAAACCCACTAAAAAGCATTTGAAAAACTTTTTGAAAAAATGAAACCACACTTACACATTTTGTGTTTTTTTTTAAGCGACAATTTTTCAATTCATTCGGTATTTTTCCCACGTTTTTATACACTCACTTTTCTTGTCGTTCCGGTTGGACTTTTGCAACTCAATTTTGAGGCACTTCCCGATAAGCTAGCAGGCTGAAATTTTGCACACGCTCTGAGTTCTGATGACAATACATGACTAACTAAGAAACGTCATAACAAATCCAATATGGCGGCCTCCCCAAGATGGCAGACAGGCTATTTGAAATCCACTCCCTTAGTGTGGGTATCAAATGAAAGGGTTTGCTGTCAGGAATACGAAAAGAATAGACACGTGACTAAAATCCAATATGGCGGACGTCCAAGATGGCAGACTAGCTGTTTGAAATCCACTCCTATAATATGGGTATCAAATGAAAGGGTTTGCTGTCAGGAATACGAAAAAAATAGTCATGTGAATTAAATACAATATGGCGGATAGGCTTTGAGGCACTTCCCGATAAGCTAGCAGGCTGAAATTTTCAGGGTAGCTTCAAACCCGATGAACAAAGGTAAAAATAATAAAATAATTAAGTAATAGATTTAAAAAAATCTAAAAACCCACGTTTTGTAAATGTCCTAAAAATAAGAAAATAACTCTACGGGGCTGAGAGAGGGGCCACTCAAAACGTGGGGACGTATCTTTGCAAGTTACACCCACGATCTATCCACGTCATGTAAATATGTCTCATAAATAATCCCAATAATATACGCCCCCACGTTTTGAGTGGCCCCTCTCTCAGCCCCGTAGGGTTATTTTCTTATTTTTAAGACATTTAAAAACGTGATAATAATTATGTATTTGACAAGAATTTGGATTGAATATTTGAACTAGAAAGGGTAAAATAACATTTTCAAAACAAAATCTTTCTAATTAATCGGTGACTTTGTTTTTTAATTCATAGACTTAATTGCCACCATCTTCCAAAAGAAAACTTTTTTTACTCTTTTTGTGGTAGGTACTTAGTTTTTAAAGTCGGTACTTAATTGTTCTTTTTTTTTTAAACCTAAGTGTAATGAGTTCTTTGGCAAGATACAACATTTATTCAATGTTATAACAAGTTTCAAAAATGTTTTTCCTATTCCCCGTATTACGGTACTTTCCGTACCTACTTTATGTGCCTGACGGTATGACGGTAATATCTACATATACTTAAATATTTTTCAGCATTGTACAGAAGATAGTACTTATCTGTGTGATAAACGGTCGCCTCTTAATTTCTTTATTTCGGCTACCTTTGTTCTGTATAGCACAAGAATCTCCAAAAATCCCAGCTAAAAGCATACCTACTGATTAAAAAAAAGCAGACGCAACTTTTTAAAACGGCTGAAGGTGTCACTAGGAGCGATTTCTGCCCGTCACAAACCTTGGAAAGAAATGTTTACTTGTTCCACTAGTACATCAATAAAGTGTCCCAAGCAGTTCAAATCACCCAAACGAACATGAAAATTATGGTAATTCGGTTGCGGTTTTCTAGGTGAGATAATGTATGGCTCACTCGCCCATCCACATCACTGTACCTAGTTAAAACTTACTATCTCGGTTTCTACTTTGATACCGATCTTTGTGTGTAACCAATCAAAGACCGAATTTGAGAGACGAGCCTCCAAAAACAGAAACGGGATTTGGATCGAGATCAAACATGAATTTCGGGGTGGAAAGAACTGAAAACACTGACGTGGGCAACAAAACAGCTATGTTGAGTGAGATTGGGCGAGCCATGTCTGTAAGTAAATTGCATCAAGATCGATGGACCAGAGTAGTAACGCAGTTGATGCCGAGAGAGGCCTAGAAAACGACTTAGAAACGCTTATGTGAAAAATAAGAAGGAACGGAAGGGAGAACTTGCCCGGCAGTGGGACAAAATAAGTTAGGTAATGAAAAAAAAAGGTTCTTTTTACCGGCTTTCAAAAGGAGAGTATCAATTCGGAACCTTATTTTGTTTATTGGTGTATTTTGACAGTATCTTTACCAATTTTGAACACTTTCACATCTTCTTTTTGCAATAAAATGAAACCGACTTTAGGTACCATATTATATGAAGCGCAACAAGATAAAGAACACAATTCTTTCATTTTTAGTGCGCCCTTCTTGATGTATTATTTTTTTGTTGATTGGGAAATGATAGTTTGATAGTTCTACGGCATGCAGAGCAGAACAGAGTGGCAAAGCTGCTTCCATTAGGAGAAACGTTGACGTTGAAATTGAGGGCCTGCTCTTGAGCATAACTTACATTATTTTAAGGAGGTTTTACTCTCTCTTGGCTGGTTGCCGCCGGACCCGTTCAAGCCGGTGGGCCATATTGTTTTCGGACATAAAATAAAATGTTAGATCACACTGCCATCAAATCACAAAACTAAATAATGATGCGAGGTGAGAAAATAAAATAAAAGGTTTCTAAAAATTCAGTGTCACGGTGTTTACGGTTGCACTCCTCCAAAACGGCTTCACCAAAATGCTTTTTTATGCATAAAAATAATGAAAATAGGTCGTATTTTTCACCAACCTCTCACCACCCACATTGACAACGGCGCCCCCTATTAATGAAAAACATGTTTTACTCCTAGCGAAGTCAGCTAGTAGTTCTAAGTCAAACATAAAATATATGCTTAATTTTTCAGCTTAGGCTTAATTGCAAATTCATCAGTAATTGGACCATTTGCTTAGTTTTCGTAAAAAAGTTTAAGTCAAACTTTGATGATACCTATTTTTTTAACTTAAAAGCTGAAAATTAATGAATAATAACCATAAACCAATACAATAAGTTGCAAACGCATCGTGAATCATTATGAAGTAAACTAAGATTTTACAAAGTACCTATTCGTCACCTTAACTTTACAATTCTATTACGAATAATTTTGAAATGCGCAATTTAAGAAAACTATGTTATAGGGGAAAATCAAACAGTACTTACAGCCATCGTATCGCCTTCGTCGACTTCGGCAAAAACACAAAGAACAAAATGAACGCAATAAAAGAACGCATCACAAAGTAAAATCGATCACTGCATTACAGTCAAGAGCATGTCAGTATCTTTTTATAATTAAAAAAAGTAACAAAAGTGCGCGAAATATTTTGGCGGGAAAACGTCGAGTGTCGCGATGCCCGACGGGCAGCAAGCGGTGCGAGATGAGCGCTCTCGAGCTGCGACTGCGACAGAATGCACGACTGCGACCACCTCTGCCACTGTCGGCCAGTGGTCAGGCAGACAAAACGCGCCGCCGCCGCAACTAGCAAGAATCGCCAAAGATTAAATTACTATTCTCAGATTGGACATTTCTCACATTAGAGTGTACATTCGAAGAAGAGAGTATAGTCGTGAAATCCATAAAAATGGCCTGAACGAACGAACGCCAATGGTTTTTTTGTTGTTTTTATTTTAATTTTTATAGTGAAGTTTTAGCAATTTCAACTAACCTCAGTCTTGGTACCTATTTCAGGATATTTGTGGAGTTCTTCTCCCATTGTGAAATATTAGAACTCACATTTTTAATAATTGTGGTGTCTTCGATAGTTTATTTGGTAATTTTTTGAAACCAGCAATCCGAGATAGCCTATGTCACTCAGAAATAATGAAGCTTTCTACTGGTGAAAATATCGGTACAATAGTTCTAGAGATTTTCTCCTGCCTAGCAAACTTTCAAACCTTACCTCTTTATCATTTTAAATGTAGATAAAACTTTTTGTATGATTGTTCTTTTTCAATTCTTAAAACATTTTTGAAAAACTTGGATAGGTTATTCGTCGTTCCATTCACTGAGCAACTCTATTGAATGTATTTGACCTTTTAATCATCTTAATATGTCACGTATTCAGTACTCTATGAGAGCCGGTTCTCATAGGCACAAATATGCGACCGGTTCACATTCCCCCGAGAGTGGCGCGCGGCGAATCGGGCGGGCGGGCGGACACGCGCTCCCCACGCAAGCGGTACAACCCACTTATCAATTCAGTCGAGTGGGCATTCATTCATTGTGAAGCATTGTGCCTATTATGCGGATTCGGTGCTTATTTACCCGTTCACATGCCACTAGAGTAGTCGTCACAGTAACTGTCTCTTGGAGCCCTCATATTTTTTTATTAAATTATAGTCTTCTGCTTCAGAGGACTGGCTTCACCAAGTTTTTGGTCCTTTAGCTATGAATGAAACCCTAATAAAGCATACCTCTTGGTACATTAACCAGAATGTAATACTTAGCGAAATTGGTTTGGGAATTTTGTATAGTACTTTTAACATATTATTATGCTTTTTTCAGAAAATTCGTTTAAGCTTGTATAAATTACCTCGTTGTCCGTTATAAACATGCTCGCGCGCCTCCTGAGTCGTATACTCATTGAAATAGTTTGGCAGTAGGTACCTAAGCGTACGGCGATTTTATTGTAAATAACTGGTGTATTAAAATTTAAAATTAAATACATGGTATAAAATTATTGGAATCGATCAGTGATTCTAAACAAACTATTCGGGTTTCGCATATACTAATAAATATGTTGTATTCAATGGGATTTAACTATAAATCAAGTAAACTACTGTTGTTTAATTCATATCATATATTTAGTATCAGCTATTTTTACATACATAAAATAAAAAATTGAAATAATATACCAAAGCTATGCATTTTAAATTATGATACATTGGGCACCCAAAATAAGTCTGAGGTAATGCACTAAAGTAAATAACATCAATTGACAATCCATATTATGTTATTGTAATTGTAAATATATCATTTACTCCTAAAACTATTTAACCAAAGTATTCATAGTAAGGCTACGTTGTACGAATTAAATTCAAATTAGCAAATGTCACCAAATATAAATTACAAACATAATCACTAGGGACCAAACGTGTGGACTTAGAGGTATTAAAACACGTACAATAATATTAAATATGTTCATACGGGTGTCTTCTGTCAAGTAACCTTTGCACAATTTACCAAAACCTAGCTACTGAAACAGAAAATAGTTCATCTTACTTCTAAGTCCATTTAGTCCCCATTCGGATATTGTCACGAAAACTTAGCATAAACATGGTTTACTAATTCTTCTTGGCAGTATAATGCTTGATGATAGCCACGCTGTAGGTGCGGGAGGGTGTGGGTCAGGCGAGGTGCGACAGGTCGTCCAGCTCGGGCGGCGGGGGAGCTGCGCCCCCTCGGGCGAACACGGGCTTCGCCACCACCGACACAGGAGCCTGTGCGTGAGAACACACAGTCAGACAACACGGACAAATTTTGTAACCTAAGAACATCTAAGAAGTTTTACAGAGTTTTCTAATTCAATCAGAGAATTTAGTCTTGAAGTTTTATCTGAAGAATAGTAACACACAAATAATATCGGTTTTTTTTATCTATAACAGTAGAGGTGGTGCAGTTTCAGCCAGTGAACATACAGTTAAAAAACACAACACGTAAATAGCATCATATCAGTCTCTATCAGGACAATTGCAAGTGGCGCCATTAGTTCCACAGCTATCCACTCGTTAACTCTATTTGTTTTTGAGAGCTTTCAAAAGAATACAGAAGTTTAGTTTGATTAAGTCATATGAACTTCCATTTTATTTCCTTATTGAATGTTATTACGTTTTCACTTTAGAAAGAACACGGTTTAAAAGAAGTTCTGTTCTCATCAATACTGTGATTGGTTATATATAAACTGAATTTGTATGTATCTTGAGTTTTTTTTTTATTTAGTACGTGGTAAAATCATCAAATGAGTCTTCCCCACCCAAGGCAGGGCGCGAGGGACTGTCAGACTTGTACTGACTAAAATCTACGGTGTCCTTCATAAGCCCTTTACATTCCAGAGTCACGGTAATGATATAAGTCCCGCGACCCCGGCAGGCTTTGACCCTCTAGTCTAGAAGCCCCCGTCATCTTGCTGACACTCTTTGAGGCGCGCGTGGAACACAACGCGCCGTCGACCCGGGCATGGTCCATGGTCGGGCGGCGAGTTGCCCATTGCTTTCCGCCCGCATGCCCATGTATCTTGAGTTTAGCATAAACAATAACTTTAGCCATTTAATAAATATCCCGCGTGTTAGCATGCCCCAAAATACATAAAGGGCGACGCGCTCCGTTTGTTCTTTCATACAAATGATTATTTCTCACGTAAAAGATTTACATATAATATATTTTACTTAACAGAATCCTATCCATTAATTATTTATTCTTGAAGCATATTTTTGAGAAGAATTCAATGAAAAACTAAAAAAAATGATGGTAGAAAACATCTAGTCTTGATGGCTAATTAATTGTATAATATCAAAATGGCAAGGCAATACAAGATGCGGGACAGAACAAGCATGTTTATAGAATAATAAAATATAAAGTTACTTTTGGTTTAAAAAATGCGTGTCTCAAAATTTGAGGAATAATAATTTGTTTCGAGCAACGAGCCGCGGCGCCCGAAGGTTTCGAAATTACAGACTTTACCAGTTGTCTCCATGACTAGGATGTTGATGGCAAAAAAAGAGAAAATAAATTTTGTTAGCACTAAATTAAACTCAACTAAAAATATTTCAAGGGTTCCGGCCGGTGAAACATAATTATTAATTGATGATGAATATGATTCACAGTCAAGGCCTCTTTCAATAAAAAAATCAATTCGATAATACATAGATTTCTAAGTTATTCCGACCTCAAGTCGCCAAGATGATAAAATGTAAATCTGTTCACGATTGATTTCTTTTAAAGGGTTAGGATGCATTTTGGCAATTAAGAGCTTATGAAACTAAATGTAAAAATGTGGCAAATCAAGACAGTTGCAGGGTTGTAGAGGTCACTTCCAATACACCAGGACAAATGCAAGGGTGTACTAGGACGAATTTAAATAAAATCTTCCACAAAGGAACATAGCGGTACGGTGCTAAGAAATTACGATTTCCGTATCGCATATCAATAATAGAAGATCAAATATGCAACGTAATTACAATAACAAAATTTATTATTAACCTGAAAACAAAGGTCTAAAAAGCATTTTCTATCTTTTACTGCGTTTTCTGTAGTAGAAATATACTAAGCTGGTATACGGTCATCGTCACGATATAGTTAGTCTCTTGGAAAGCGTAGCAGGTACTTTCAAGAGGAGTAACCACGTGACGCTGACTGTACATGTACAAGTAACACTACTAAAAAAATCAAAAAATAAAAATTAAATTTTTAGAAGAGCAAAGTAATTTTCAAGCATAAAGCCTCATTTCAACGATGCAAAAACTCGCACGCGAGTTGCTTTAAATTGCAGACTTTATAGGTACAGACGCCAGCAGGTCAACCTACCCGAATCTGTCAGATTTTACCAATCAAACATTAACCTTCTTCTCTTGTGATAAGTTTGAAATTCTATTAAAGAAATCTGACAGATTGTAGTAGCTTGATGTGCTGGGTCTGTACATACAACGAATTCAGTTGAACATGCAAAAGTGAAACTCGAGTTCTTGCTCCGTCTAAATGAGGCTTAAAACAGGACAGAGCTAAAAGGTGTAGAACAGAATGTGTACCAACCTGGCTGACGTGTGCGCCGGGCTCGGGCGCGGCGGGCGCCAGCGGGTGCGGCGGCTGCACGCCCACCACCACCACCTTCTGTGGGGGCGCCGCGCCGGCCGCCGGCCCGCTCGTCACCACCACCGACTACGCAGACACATGCTTCTACATCACTACTCCCACACAACGCTACGGCTACCACAAGTACCACGGTACCACCTACAGTCCTGTACTCGGTGTAAAAAGACCCACTGGAAGCTACACATTTATCGTACCCAAGGCGACGCAAGCCTAGGTGTAGCGTACATAATCATCTACAAAAAGTACACTAGCGCCATCTATGAAGTGACGGAGACATTAAGATGTAAAATGTCTACATCGCGCAAAGTTAACAGCGAACTTAGAAGACAGAAAATTCCAACTGTCGGGCAGAAAGCCCACCAGACACAAGACCCGTCTGGTCAGAAGGTACCTTCCTTTTCACCGGGTAGTGAGGAACTTTCCACTCTGTCCCTCCTACCCCTAAATAGGTAGGTACCTTAGGGAGTTTACCCATGACGGTATTCGAGCGATTTGCAATGCAATTTCTACTAACTAAAAATGAAAATCGTCCTTGCTACTACTATACAACATTTTTTTTGTTTATGCGAAACCTGATACACCTGTCCAATATTTTTGTGTAAAGAATCTATGTACAAAATTTTAAAACCGTATCATAAAAAATAACAAAGTTATATGCTTGTATATTACCTGATTTTCCGTTCAAAAACATGCTCATTTCGCGGTACACCCTTGTAAACCGCGTCTCCTGTGTTATACACTCGTGATAATAGTTTGGCAATAGGTACCTAACCGTACGGTGATTGTATTGTAATTAACTGGTAATAAAATTTAATTAAAATTATTTTGAAAAAAAAATATAACATGGTGTAAAAATTATTGGAATCGAATCAGTTACTGATTCTGAACAAACTATATTCAGGTTTCGCATATACTAAAAATAATGTTGTATAATGATGCAATTCGACAGACTTACTTCGTCATGGCGAGCGTGTTTTGTTTTTCATCTACCCGTAAACAACAGCACGTTTTTGTCGTAGTGGTAAGGATGATTTTCACTTGTAGTTGAAATCGGTGGAATTGCGTCGCATCGCGTCATGGGGAAGCTCCCTAACGAATTTGGTATCCAGGCGACTATTACAATACAAATCCATAGAGATTCGTACACAGGCACGCGTCAATGGATGCCAACGTCGTAAGGTATCGAAGACTTGCGTCGCTTAGTGTACGAAGGGGCTTGCTTTCGCGCATGTCATGTTGCGAGCTGTCATTTGCATTTACGATAAAAAATATTTCATGCATGATTTAATTTAAAAATTATCTTTAGGATGCGATGCCTATTTTAGTCCTATTATAAAGAAAGAGAGACTGATAAAATTTTGTAAAGAGAAAAAAATCATCGTGACTATACAAGGTCTTTTCACACCATTGCATTACACAACTACAATCTAGTTAAGTATTACGGCTCGTTCACGATACCGCTGTGACCGGTGAAAGCGCGAGGCGGCGGGCGTTCAAATCAAATGTACAGAAATGTTTGAAACACGCCACGACGTGCCGCCAGTGGCGAATTCGCACCGCTTAGACCAAAGTCGCGAATAGGCCGTTAGCGCTAACACTAGCTTATTAAATATTTCACTAAAACTTTTTTTCGTAACTTTTATTCTTTTACGTAAGCCTGCATTCGTAAAATGCAACAACTAAAACTCTATTCTATAAATTCTATTACCTATATTCTATACGATCTTATCTAATCCATGTAATATTTAGAACAGTTTGCAGTTTTGAAAGTACACCAATTAATGCAAAAATATATCTTTTTACTTTCTGTAATTTTACAATTGAATTCTATAATACCAACTAATATATTCCCTTTCTGATAAATAGGTACGTTAAGAAGGAACGTCACAAACACAATTTATTTGTGCCATAAACTTGACATTTGAAACATGCAATGTCCTCCCGTTCATGCGGACATACGCAAAGGCAAAACTCTCTCTTCACAAACATACAACTGAGCTACCTATATACATGTATATTATATTTAAGTATGTTGTTTATAATTTACCTGAACGTTTTGGCTTCGGACGATGGTCGGCTGTGAGCTATGGACGACTATGTGGCCGGCGCCACTCGCTGGCTGTGTCTGCTGTAACTAAAAAAGTACTCATTATTTATAGTGAGAAACCATAGATAGACAGAGTAGACTTTAAAGCGGGAAGTCAAACTTAGGAGAAAATAGAAAAAAATCGTCGACGGTAGTAAAATGAATGTTTTCACTTTCAAGGAGGCTGAATACATATCCTGCTGGTGATGGGATTAGGGAAGTCCAATGTCGAAGCATATAGCGAATTTAGCCACGTCGAGATTGAATACAGCCTGATTGTATCGGTAACGGCCCACTTAATAAGCTATCATCAACCTATCACAGGCAGTTGTCTGATCATATCTGTCGCAGATCCGACGAAAGGTGGAGCAGGAAGATTCTCTAATGGAGACCACGCGTAGATGAGCGCAGAACGGAACGCCCCCGACAAGCTAGACAAATGACCAGAAGAACGTAGCTGGCAGTGGCTGGACAGGAAAATAGAGAGGTTATCCTGCGCTGTGGCGCTCCAATGGGGAAGGCCTATGTCCAGCAGTGGACTGCAATAGGCCGAAATGATGATGGTCCCATCACAAACTAATTGTGAGCCCATAAGAAATCTTTCCCCCCCCCCCCCCTTCCGCATACTATCGCCCTCTAGGTGTCAAATGAAGCAAACGACATATTTGAACAAGTCATTTCATACTCAGATTGTACCCTACCTCTATTAGAAGCATAATTTATTGTCTAGTCTAGTGATAGTTTTACTTCTCTATTGTGGGAAAGAAATAAAACTATACGAGATGTCCAACAACACGAGAAGAATAGAGTGGTCATACCAACCTGTGGCGGTTTCTGTTGCGACACAATGACGAACTTCTGCGGTGGCGGCGTGGAGGGCGCGGGCGACTGCGGCGCCGGCGACGCGCTGATCATCACGTTACGAGTCGCCATTGTCTCTATTTCAATATAAAAATAGTCGTCATTTGTCACCTTTTGATTACCAATTTAAATAGGTAGTTTATTTTTTTAAATCAAGAATAATAACTTCTTTAGCAGCTGTGTGATACTACAAAAAAATTAACGAAGGTCGTCAATTTGTTTAACAAACAACTTATTTATTTATTCGTCTGTTACCGTGTCTGGGCTATACATTTAATTTAAAAAGAATAACATTCTGTACAATATACAGTTTTCTTCTTCCAGTCCAGCCATGGGCTATTGTATTACGTAGCTGGGTACTACTATTACCCAGTTACTGGGTTGTGGAGGTCCGATAGGCAGTCGCTCCATGTAAAATACTTATATTCAGCTGCATTCAGCATTTGGTTCGACTGGAAGCCGACCCCAATATGACAATACACAGTTTTCTGTCAGCATTTCAGTTTATCATTTAACCCCCCGAACAATCTCTACAATCATCATTTAAGCCGAAAGACTTACCGTAGCAACATCGGCTAGTACCAGAGTTGCCACCCGTCCCGATTTTTCCGGGACAGTCCCGATTTCGAAGACATTGTCCCGCGTCCCGACGGCCTATCGATTTTGTCCCGATTTTTTGACCAGAAGTTGAACGCATTATTTAGTATTGTATCTCGTGCTTTGAGCATAACTCCTTCAAATGCGTAGATATGTTGAGCGCGTATTTTCACTAAAGACCATGAAATGGTCTAAGAAGCAATGGTCTAAGAAGAAGCAAAGGTTTTTTTTTTATATGTTATTTGAATAGTATTTATGACTTTAACATTAATTGTTAAAGTATGGTAGGCATAGTGATTAGAGAGAGAGTGAGTACATAGTGATTAGAGTGAGACATTGATACTGCATTGACTGTAACATCTATTAAATACCTATGTTCACAAATAAATAAATTGAAATTGAAATCAAATCGTTGCTCGGTAGATTTGATAAAAGCAAAATTGCTAATTTCTTTGAATATGCACATGTCTTGTTCAGACTTCATAAATAAATAGAAAAATAGCGCAAAACCTCTCGTGGGGTAACTCAGCCCATGTTAACTGAACAATGTTAAGTTTGTTCTAAGACTTTTGGAAATTCACAAAAAAAAATTACTTTTTCATACAAAAAAAATACACAAAATAAAGTTTCCTTTGACTGTCTCATGGGTAATTTTTTTTTCACCGAACTCCGAACGTCTCTTATGGATGCCCGATCGTCCCGTTTTTTTTTCCCCTAAAGGTGGCAACCCTGGCTAGTACTGAAATTTTTCGAATACACTTAAGAAATTTTGCAAAATATTTACATAACAAATTGAAATCTCAATTTCTTTCTCTTACTCTTCTCTTAGATAATAGTAGATTAGTAGCCAAGGGCTGAAAGGCATCAATTGCAGCCCGAGATATTTAGGCGCACGAGCGCAGCGAGGGCGCCTATAGTTCGAGGGTGCATTGATGCTTACACCCGAGCTAACTACTCTGCTTTACATCTCGATTGTGAGCTAAGTAGAAAAAAACCGGCATTACAAGAATAAAACATTTTAAAGTAAAAGTGTTCTATTCCCGCCTTTTTTTCATCTTTTTTTTTTTCAAGAACGTAATTGAGCTTGGCCGTTCGATATTTAAAATTGATGACTTTATTTATACTCACACAAAGACAAGGCTGAATAGCGAAGCGACCTCTTTTGTCATTGGGCTGAATGCATGATGTCTATTGCCAGTATGATGGTTAGATGTACCCGAACTTTTTGAAAGAGTAGAGTTTTTTTTTTAATTTACTTACCGCCCTAGGGCTTTTCTAGCTACATTATTACCCTAGAGCCCTAATTGGTTACCTACAAGCCCCATTTGGGGGTAATAAGGACCTACTTACCGAATATGAGAGATGTAAAATCTTTTATAACACATTTGCTCGTAAAAGGTCTCTTACTGCACCTATTTCAGTATCGTAATGTATCTTATTACGCACTAGTGCGTAATGGTAAAGTAAAACGCACTAGTGCGGTAATGGTAAAGTAAATCGCACGGTTTATCAAGATGCTCCGTCAAAACGAACGGTACTTTTTTAAATCTTAGCAAAGAGTTTTTATGTCACAAAAGCGGTCAACATTTTTATTATTAAAATTAAATTTGGGAGATGAAATATAATAAATAAACATTTTATTCTTTAATTTAATTAATTTTGACAATTAATTACAACCATTTATCTGTAATAAAACCACAAAAGAATTAATTTACTTTATTAGTAATACTGGCTGTTTTTTGTGCCTTTGCCATAAACAAAAGAGGCTGGTGCGCGCGCATCGCTAATTTGTGAAAAAGTAAAAATTATTCCGCTTGCTTTTCCTTTTCGATGTAATGATTTTATTTATTTACTCAC
Organism: Agrotis clavis; assembly: GCA_954870645.1. Classification (NCBI taxonomy): domain Eukaryota; kingdom Metazoa; phylum Arthropoda; class Insecta; order Lepidoptera; family Noctuidae; genus Agrotis; species Agrotis clavis. The sequence continues at coordinate 12,759,676 of OX940919.1, read as the reverse complement.
AAATGTGTTATAAAACGTCGTATGACATACGTGCGGTTTGATAATTACAGCCTCTGCTTTCTTATAGCACTCGCCTTACGGCTTGTGCTACCAATATCGCCTCTCGCCTTCAGTTTATATTTCCTTTTTTATTGTTTTTGTGATTTTTTTTTTTTTTTTACCGACATTTGTAGGTTATTATCACTATATTAATATTTTGAATTTAGATGAAGAATTTGCATTGTATAGAGTTAATCTGTCTAGTATTATATAGCGTCATAGCCAGCATTGTGTGAGTACCATGTACTTCTGAGCTATATTTAACTAGAAACCTACGTCTTTCATTGACTTGAATGACTCTGGCGGTTGAGAGTATGTCATGCTCACTCAAAGGTCTCGCTGATGGTGGCGTGTATGTCGGATCATTTAGTTCCCTTCAAAATGGTTGAGCTGAATGGTGCTGATGTATGTGTCATGTTCGTGAACGGGCGCTGTCAGTTGGGACTGGTCATCTCTTATCTGCCACGGTCTATTTTAATTATTACTTGTAATAACTTTATTTCTGAATTGTCTTTTTATTTAACTATGGACACTATTAACTAGCCACATCGTTCTCACATAATGTACCATCTGATGATGAACAATGTAACAAAGTTCTGTAACAATTTTGGCGATTGAAAAAGAGTGTCCATGGAGTTTCTTGCTCGTTCTTCTCCATAGAGATCTACTATTTGGAATGAGCACCTACGGTACTTTCACAGTTTTTATGTCTTGTGACTGGGACTGTAGCACCATAACTATTTTTGTACTAGCTTTATTTTATGTCTTTTGACAATGGGGATGGCAACTCAAAGCTAATCGTAGATGGCGCTGTGATAGTTGGTCCCTACGTCAGATTACTGTCTACCTTGTACAAAAACAAGCAAGATTTATTGTTATAAAAATTGAGTAAAAATACAAAACAAAAATGGAAAATTATTCGTCAATGCAAGTTCATATACTAAAAGAAGAATTAAAACGCCGCGGTGCATCTACAAGAGGAAAAAAAGTGATTTAATTGAGTGGTAATACATTTGATTTTACCGTAATAAATCCATTATTCCTTGTTTTTGAGGTTTCAATTTTTGAGTTTAAGTATGTTTTACCTGTCCTCTCCTATAAACAAGAATATAATGCTGCTTCTGACTTTCTATTTTGATAAAATATCATAATGTTTTATGTCAGTAATTTTACCCCTTTTTTCTATTTAGATTCGAGAAATATCACAATATATTTAATTTCTTAACACCACAACTATCACAAAACTCGTTCCAGGTGATAATTCTTCCGCCAGACGAACCATTTCATGATTTATAGAGCGATGCAATACTGGTGCTTAACCTCCAATAGAAAAGTAGATATTATTTTTAAAAGTGTATTCGATTGTTTAGTTATGGTATAATCATAGAATTTCATTAATAAACTCAACTAACGGCCTGTCTCGGCTTCGCAAGGCTGGATATTTGTTTATTATTAGCTTTTCCTTAGTTATAATTCAATTTTTGTTCTCAAGGCAGTCACAGCAGCTACCCATTATTTCTTGATAGTGGGAATTGTCGGAAATTTGTATGTTCCATCATTTTTACAGCTTATTACACAAAATCTAGTCATTTACCATCAATAAATCGTTTTTTTCAGAAAATTCCTTTGATTTGACAGTTCTTTTGGGACCAAACTGTCACTTGTCACTTTGACACTTGCCTTCCCCATTCAAAAGTGTCTGTAATTGGCCTAGTTGAAATAAACGATTTGATTTGATTTGATTTCTGCTGTAATGATCAACTTACCGCACTTATATCATAATGTACTATTATCTACTCTCAAATCGTAAAATTCGAAATACAAAACTCAAAACGAGTGTAATGACATACTTTATACCATAGAGTATCGTAATGAAATTAAAAAATTAAATTATAACACTGTTTGTCTAACAAAACAATGTTATAATTTATTTTTTTTTTCATTATGATACAGATTACAGATCATAGATACATCTATTTCATTTTTTATCTGTGGCTGCGCGCGCTCTAGATGGGAATGTTGGAATTTTGACGTTTGTGTTTCGGTGGATGAAATGGTGGATGTTTATTAGTGTTTATTAATTTTTATCTTTTATTTGATATGTTCGTGTTCAATGAGAGTAGATAAAGTAGTGTATGAAACTGTACATAATTAGGTATTATACCACTCGTGTGATACTATTAAAAAACTCGCTTCCCTCGTTTTTTAAACTCACACTCGTGTATAATACCCCTCATTATGTACCAGTTACATAATAGTAGTTTATGTAACTGGTACATAATGAGGGGTATTATACACGAGTGTGAGTTTAAAAAACGAGCGAAGCGAGTTTTTTAATAGTATCACACGAGTGGTATAATACCTAGTTATGTACAGTTTCATACACTACTTTATCTACTCTCATTGAATACGAACATAATAAATAAAAGATAAAAATTAATTAACACTAATATTCATCCACCGAAATACAAACGTCAAAATTCCAACATTCCTTTAGAAAGCGCGCGCAGCCACAGATAAAAAATGAAATAGATGTATCTATGGTCAGTAATCTGTATCATAATGAAAAAAAATTAAATTATAACATTGTTTTGTTAGAGAAACAGTGTTATAATTTAATTTTTAAATTTCATTACGATACTCTATGGTATAAAGTATGTCATTATAAACTCGTTTTGAGTTTTGTATTTCGAATTTTACGATATGAGAGTAGATAAACTACTATTATTTCATCAGACAAACGTTTGACAGTTGTACAGCCGCAGATAGAGTTTACCTTGAGTCTTGGCGACGTGCGAGAGGTGCGAGGTGTGCGAGGTGTGCGCGTGGTGCGAGGGCGAGGGCGCGGCGGGCACGAGCGGCGGCGTGCACGTGACCACGGCCACCGCGCCGCCCGCGCCGCCGCCCGCCGGCGACTGGCGGACCTTGCCCACCGCCTGCTGCAGGCTCGGGCCCAGGTAGCCGTAGTCACGCCTAACCAATAATACAACGTGTAACGTTAAATGCGCAAAACCTCTCGTGAGGTAACTCAGCTCATGTTACTGAACAATGTTTGTTCTAAGAATTTCGGAACGGCACAGTAGCTAAGACATTGACTACTGCGCTGCGTGTCGTGGGTTAGATTCCCACACGGAACAAATATTTCCGGTTCTCGGGTCCTATTGGTCGTAGCGTGAGGTTTTATATCCAACGTCAGGTTGGTTGGTTCGGTTCCTGAGATTAGCGCGTTCAGCCAAACAAACTCTTCACTTTAAAAATATTGGTATAAATAAGTACTTATTCCAGGTTTGGGTGTTTTATGTTCGCCACAAAAATAATTCCCCACGAAAAAAGTATGTATTATTTAAATTATGGAATCAAACGTTACTTTGCGGAAATCCATGACATTAAATGTTAGGAAAAATATCTAGTTTTAATTCCTTGACAAAAAATTTTTTGTCGCGGAATTAAAACTAGATATTTTTCCTAACATTTATTGTAATAATTAGCCAAAGGTTTTTGTTTTTTTTTAACTTCAAAATTTTGTCGATATAGGAGAAATTACTAGTGTGGGACAACGTTTAAAGAGAATACAATATTAAAAAGAGTCGCAAAATATGCTAATGACCTCGTTATGTGGAGTTATCACGGCAGTACAGTTTTGAGGATAATACTGAAACATAAATAAAGTATATAGTGCGATCCAAATAAGAAGACCAACTTCTATAGACGTCACACCTGTCAAATCGGAACATTTGTCTAAGGGCGACCACATACATCTGTTTTTTTCCGTTCGGAATTCGAAATGATGAATGAAATGTGAACAACACACACAAAACATGCACACACATTTGTACGAATTTACTGTGTTCGGATAGAAAACGGATCAGGATTCCTGAACAGGAAAATTGATGTATGAGGCCGGCCTAACCGTACTTTTGGAGTGTCAGTTGACCATAGACACTGGTCTTTTTAGTTGGAACGCATTATACTGACTTGTATTCATCGGGCAGGTCAGGCGGCTGCCGCAGCTGCCGGACGACGGGCGCCAGCACCTTCAGCAGCTGGTGCTTGAGGTTCGAGGCCGCCAGCCGGTCGGCGCCGCCCAGCGCGCCCTCCACGCGCTCGCCCAGCCAGCGCACGCGAGGCAGGATGAACACCTGGCGAATATCACGACGGATGAAAATATCATGTCGATACTTCTGCATTCGATGCAAAACAGGTAGTACTCGCTCTTAGTAAAAACAAAGTTAGACAAGCGTTTGTAATGTATTTACATGTTTCTTAGGGTCAACACGCATCGAGATGCTGCGCGTACATTTCTCTAAAGAGCACCTCAAAATCTATCTTTATTTATAATACGCGAAAAGACACACATTTCCAATATCGTCGCGTAAGGGTACGTCTGGGTGTGAACTGGCTCTAAATGTTCCAATACATAATTATACTGATTACTCTCCATAGTTTCATTCAAGATTTCGGATTTAAACATGGCAGATGCGAAGTATGGGATGCACAAAGAAACTATTACTCGAACTCTCTCTCTAACGACGATATAATACTAGACTCCGCATGCACGATCTAAGGAACAAAAACTAATCTGTCAACTCGCTGAGGTACTACGTAAGCGAGGGGGACGGGGTACTGCGTTGTGATTGGCTAACTCAAGGTCTGTTCTGTGAGTTCTGTCTCAACGTATGTTTACGGCTCACAGGAGTGGTCGAAATGAGACGGATATAAGACTTTTTTGCCTAATGTGTTGACAGACATCTGTCGCCTGTTATTAGGAGTCTAGTAATATATCGTCGTTGCTATAACTACTAACTAATTTTATTGTGCCGGGTTAGGTTTTGCTAGTTAATTTGACAAATGCGTCGCGTGTCGTTATTATTTTATAGGAGGAGCTATACATATAATTGCCTTGTACTTTTTTTTATTTATCGTAAACAGTGTGCTCACCTTGACTACTTCAGGACCCAATTCTGCCAAGCCTTGAACTGCACCGTACAGAGACGCCAGTGGCGTTTTCTCAGATTCCTTCATAGTTGTGACCATGGATGGTCCTACGCCCGTCTCGTTGTTAGTCTGTGAAGGACACTGCAGGGCTCTCGCGAATAACCTAAGGAGGGAAATATAATTGGGTAAAAGAATCTAACCTGAATTGTAATAATTCACAATGGGAACCAATGTAGTTTAAAAAACGGTAAATACAAAGATGATGTTACGTTACGTCTTTCTTTGGCTGGCTACCCGCCGGATCTATATGGTTAGTCGGTGTATTCGATTCAGTTAATTATTTTACGTGTTCACGTAGATCCTATACCTTGAAAGTTATTAAAAACATGATCCAAATCTTGCTCTAGTTTTTATTATTTTTGGTTTGATTGGTAATATGTCTAAAAACACGCACTTTTTGGAAACTATTGTCTGTCACTGACGGGACAATATAATACAGGTACAACACTTACTCAACTCTGTTCTCTTTTTTTATATTGGTTTGCTCTTGACTCTATATAGGTCAGAGCGACATATACAAACCCTACGATGGAGCGAGCTTACCCAGAAGAAGCCTGTTCACTGTAACTTTGATGAAATTCGTCAGGGTTGTATGCGTCCGAGAACATAGACGCAAGCAGTGCATTCCACTCTTTTATCATCTTACCCGAGTAAAAAAATTAGGTATATTTTATCATCTTACCTGGTGACTCTCGTCTGCAAGTTATTAGTGGAGGTGTTGAACGCCTTGCAGATCTGTGCCATGAGCCTTGCAGCGAAGTCGCGTAGCGCCCAGTGGTTGTCCATCTCTGGACGGAGGCACAGCTGTCGGGACACGATGCAGGTCGATACGGACGGTATAAGCTCGTGTAACTGTGTAGATGATTCAAAAACAAATATTATTTCATATAGGCCCCAAACGTTCAAATACAAGGGGCTAGGTTTGGTCCTTTGGTTCCTCATGGAGAAGGGCCGTAAAAATGTTTTTTTTTATCTCAATAACCCCCACATGTAGCCTAGGTCACTCAAAACCATTGCAGCTTCCTGTTGGTGAATGTTTTATTAAAATGGGTTCAGTGCTTCAACAGATTACACCCTACCCTCTCACTCAGTCACCCGATGCTCGGCTGCCATTGGTCATGGCGTGATGTTTTACAGCCTATAGTTTTTCTCGATAAATGGGTTTTTCAACACAAAAATATTTTTTTCGAACAGCAGTTCCTGATATAAGCGAGTTCAACTAAAAAACTCTTCAGCTTTATAAAATTAGTATAAAAGTATATGAGCTCATGTGTCGGTATTAACAAACAATAGTAAAACAATGACACAAAATCTCCTGGAGATTTATTAACGGACGGGAGGATAAAGGATGAGTACAGATGAGTTTAGGAGCAATACTTACATATTTCTCTAGATATAGTGATTGATTGTCCAGCAAAGCTTTGACCATCCGCATGAGATAAATGAGCAGGGCGAGATTGTTCTGCACTACATTCACTTTGACGCCTTCTGATATGAAAGTGCACATTCTGGGCAACATCTCATGGAGGCCAGGATCACACGCCAGCGACTGTAGAGCTTCCTGCGAGAAAACATCGCATGTCAATTTAAATTTTACAAATACATTTAAAATAACCCTTCAGTAATCCCTACTTAATTTATTATAAATGCGAAAGGGCTCAGGCGTAAAATCTCTTTCGCAAAATGTCTATTGGTAGTAAATTGTCTCTTTGTCATAATGTCGGTTTCGCGGTCTCCTTATAAGGTCGCTTTCTCACAATGCCTGTTTCGCAAAATGTCGCGATAACTTAGAAAAAAAAATTGCTAGGTTTAAAAAAGTTTTTTTTTTCCAATAACTAATTAAATATTTACGTGTTTTAATTATTCAATTGTCGAATCTGACTCGGCGAAATTCAAAAACTTTAATTCGAGCGGAGGCTCATATATGGTTAGTAACATAATCCTTAAAAACTAAGTGTTAGTAAAATACAATGATTACATACGAGACAGAAACGTGGTCGCTCACAAAGGGCTTCATCAGAAGGCTTAAAGTCCCCAAAACGTGTTAATATTTAATATTAAGAAATTGGAAAAAACAACCTTTTTTAAAAATGACTAAATTTTTTTTACGTTATTATCGCGACATTTTGCGAAAGAGAAATTATGCTGAGCTGAGGCCCTTTTGGCATTAAAAGATTTGTTTTGTTTTATTTTTTAGTTTTAATTAGTTTTTAAGTTGTATGGCAATAAACAGTTTTCTTTCTTTTAGTATGCCTTGTGGCATAGGTGGCCGTTTTAATAGTCCCCACCAAAAACTTCGCACATAGGGTATACAAATGCTTACCGCACGACGCCCTTCATCGCTGCCAACGCAAGCCTCTGTGATTTCCTTGTAGTACAGCTGTTGTTCCACACTCAACTCGTGAGTGGCCAGTTGCTTCACATGGACTGATTCGGATGCCTTCAGACGTGCTGCTTTACCACACATAGGTTTACCTGCAATATTAAACATCATCCTTTATTCATTTTATATTTACTTTTACAAAAACAGAATATCAAAACTAGTATTCCACCAGCAGGGTCCAATCTACTGATTACACATAATTATTATTAGAGAGGCTCTTTGTGTTATTCATTTAATTTATAGGTAAGTGCATTATTATTAGTGTGAGCATATACTTTGAGTGAGCATTGTCAGTTTACATAATAAATATACACTTCCACAGGCAGAGATGAGCAGAGAAAGGGATTCAGATTCATAGTAATTACTTAATCTTAAAAATCAAATGATTTTGACATAGACCATTGTAATGCATGATAAAATAGTTAATATTATAGAGTCATCACATTGTAATTGTTTCCTGCACATGCCAACTAGTCCTGAGCAGGGGTGGCCCAGTAGTATTGGCCCAGACTTACGAGCTGTAGGTTGTGGATTTGATTATGGTGGCCTCTCCCTCTTACAGAGAGAGGCCTGTGTCCCAGCAGTGGGAACATTAGGTTTATGATTATTAGAAGAATGCTTTAGAAAATGAAAAGTTTAATAAAAGAATAAATCTAGGTATACCTGCAGCATCCTTATTAGTGGGTTTGCTTAGTTTACTGATAGGATCAACTGATTCTGATTTCTGTGCCTCCTTTGATAAAGGCGGAGGATTTTCTGGAACAGTGGGCTGAACACCGTCTACACTCAACCAATGTGCACGAACAGACACATCCAGAGGAATCTTTGGTGGTGGCGCTGACAATATGTCAGACAAATCAACTTCTTTCTCTTCTACAAAATGCAGTTCTCTGCCTCCACCAGACGCAAATCTAAATGGTAATGAATCAGGCTGAATGAATCCATATTGACACTGAAAATTGAAAAAAACATATTTAATTTTTTGTTTGGATTTGAATGTTGCAAACACTATAGAAAGCATTAGTGTCTATTACAATCATTGGAAAAGAAAATAGCTGTCTTCTCAAAATAATGAACTCAATGTTAAGATCATAATATATGATGGGTTTTTTCATTCAGTGTTCTGTTTTTTCTGCCTACCGACATGAAAAAAATGCGTGTGTTGATATAATATATGGCATTAAACACTGTATTCAGTCTGAGATAAGAGTATGAAGTATGTGAATTATTAAAAGAACATACCTCAATGTTCTTGATCTTCAGAGCATTATCAATGTCAGTTATCGACAACTTTTGCCTCTTGGAGTGGTGCATGAATTTCATACTGTCCTGCACTATAACTTTCAATCGGAAAGTCACGTCGTCCGCCAGTTCTTTAGCAGCATCATCTCCTAAGCTTGCTATTCCTATACTTTCTGCGATGGTTTTCATAGAATCCACTGACACCGAAGATCCGTATGCGAACTCTGAATCACCCATCTTCACGTCTTGTATAATTATACTGCACACCGAATCACAATAAAGTTGTAGCTAGCAGTAAATACATGAAGGGTCACCCATTCGAAGAATTAAAAACATTTTAAATGTTTGAATGAAAGACGAAACATGACAAGTTCTTTAGCCACTATGTATCTATTTAAGTTTAAAAAAGAATCTTTTAAATATGCAATGAATAAATCAGAAAAAAAGATATCAATATATTTAGAAATTCAATAGAAAATAGAAATTGTGAATACAGTGGAATACAGTAAACACTACACTGCACTACACAGACTACACATCCACAGATAACTATATATTAGTCAGAGATACACATCATGTGTACACCACAGAACATATATACTCCTAAAATCCTTCTACACGATCAGGACCCGACCGACCACGACCGACCGACAGAGGTGACCTTGGTCCGGTTGATGTGAAAATCTACCGTGTAGACGTTAAGCGCCTTATACACGATCTGTGACGGCTGTACGTCAGCTCAAGGTCGCGTTGCTGGATGTAGCATACAGACTATCATGCGCGCATCAAGCGAGCAGAATAAATCGGACGAATTAAAAGAGAGGACATGTTTTATTAATTTTAAATGCCAACTGTTTTAACAAAACGCCAAAAAATGGGAGTTCTTTTAATGTTGTCAGAAGCAACAGAAGTGAGGAAAAAAAATAGCAAGAGGTTTTGGATGAAAATCTGCTGTACAGCAAGCCTACACACGATCAAGCAAGCACGATGGTGGACTGCTCTGACGTACGTCCACGTTATTTACTGTCCATCTGCACGTCGTTCACGGTGGTGGGGGTTGCTCGCTGGATGAAAAATGGGTCGTGCACATCCAGCAAACAATTAATAACAATTATTGACGTACGTCAAGCCTATTCACGGTGTTTTTGCGTCCTGCATCGTGCATGACCTTGGCGGGACGTCCAGCAAGATGGACCATGTATAAAGCGCTTGAATAACGCAGACGTACGTCAGAGCAGTCCAGCATCGTGCATGCTTGATCGTGTGTAGGCTTGCTGTACAGCAGATTTTCATCCAAAACCTCTTGCTATTTTTTTCCCTCAACTTCTGTTGCGGCTGAAAATATTACAAGAACTCTCATTTTTTGGCGTTTTGTTAAAACAGCTTGCATTTTAAATTAATAAAACACGTCCTCTCTTTTATTTCGTCCGATATATTCCGCTCGCTTGATGCGCGCACGATAGTCTGTATGCTACATCCAGCACCGCGACCTTGAGCTGACGTACAGCCGTCACAGATCGTGTATAAGGCCCTTAAGGCGCTTTAGTCGGCCGACCAAATATGGGCGGAGTCAATCGACCTTTGGATGACCTTGGTCGGGAGCGCATCCCTCCCGACCACAGAGTACTACAGAGGGGTCTCTTCCCAAAAACAAACAAATGTAAAATCTATGCACGAAAGAATAAAGCACATTTTAACTTGCAGCCGTACTGCCCACCTACTTTTATATTAGCCTAAACTTCCAGTGCACAAGCAAAATTGGACTGAATGGCTACGCGCGAGAGTTTATTTTGGTTAATCTGATGCTAACGTCACATCAAGGTCAACGTTCGCCACGCTCAATAGGGTTGCGACTTGCGAGTTCAGGAGGCACAGTTTGGTAGGTCGGTGTATTGTATGCATTTGTTAAATTAAATAATTATTAAATAAATTTTCCTCAAGGAATTTTGTTTTTATCATCAGCCTATATCTTTTTGGTTTCGCCATCGATTACTACATACTACATTATCGATAGGTAGCACAGCCACAGATTGCTTATAGTACCTACGGCACCTTACGTTAGAAATAATTTATTATGATTATATTATCTTTTCTACCTATTATTGTTATATTTTAAACATTTCATCTCATGCGTGTGCTCTTGTCAGTTTTATAGTGTAGGAGCAATGATCCGATTTGGTAAGTAAATGTAGGACTTAGATGGATGTAAGTAAAGTTATATAAGGATCGTCAATTCTATTGTAATGTTCAGTTAATTTGGCAACTCAACCCTTCCAAACTGAACAGCTTTTGCTTTACAACTTCCAAAAGATTACAAAAATCTTCGACTTTGACCGATTATTTTAGAAACACTGTTTTGATCTGCTGATAGTCTCAGAACAAAAGTTATTTTTTCAATTTCATGCGCTGTGTAAACAGACGCTCTTACTTTTTTATAGTTCATTATTGGCGTAAAAAATATGAAATAAAAGCATACATAATGATCGTATTAATTTTACTTAACAAAAACGTGAGAACAATTTTTTCTTATTTTTACTTTTGTAGTTTATGAAACGTGAAGCTCTTATCACTGTTGTCGTTTAGGCAACCAAAAGCTCTGCAGTATTTGCTTGTCTTCATATTTTTTTTACCTTCACTTTTACTTATACGTGATCACGCGTAAGAAAAATAATTACGATACGGAGCGCGTGTGATACGGGCGGCGCGCGGAAACCATCTGTAGCGACCCGTGAACGGTGTGCGCGTGTGTGTGTACTTTTTCATACCTACACCGCGTAGTGTCCCTTCTGTAGTACTCTGTGTCCCGACAGGCTGCGTGCATGCGCGGTCGGACCCGACTGTCGGCCGACAGCGTTACAGACGGTTGGGTACTGTAGACGCGACCAAGGTCACCTCAACAGAGTACCCAACCGTCGGTGGGTTGGGTTTGATCGTGTAGAAGGCCTTTTACATTACTTTCCTCTATGATACAGATTATGGTACAGATTTTTTTTTTTGGATTGATTTATACATGGATTTATAAATATTAAGGGATCGAAGGCTTGTAACATTAAAACCGTGCCTTATTTTTTAAGAAAGAGAGGCACACAGTTTGGATTTTCTCCTTCTGGCATTGATAAGGGTTTACACAAAATAAAAACATTACCAACATTTACATAGTTGTTTTTAAATGCATACTTGTACAATTATATTACATTTTTATAGCTTGTGATATTTTTTATGGTTTAAATTTCCATTATGGACCATTGATTTATGGGAGGGTGAGAGTGGGGGGAGGGGAGGGGGGGAGGGGTCTGACCCCTGCAACATCCCCACATCTCAGAGCTCTATGGTTATGGAGATATCCATGCTTGAAGTTTTAAGGTTAGAATGAATTTTGAGGTTATGTTTTCGTAATGTTTTGGACATTATAAACCTGATTTATTGAAGGAGAGTTGGGGGAGCCAGCCAGGTCGACGGAGCCCCGCTGCGCGGGGCTCCTACTTCTGGGTGGTTTACAAAAAAAAAAAATACGAAGGGGATGGCGGGGTCGTATGAGTGAGCGAAGCGAGCGAATACGACCCTGTCACGCCACAAATTCTAACCACGAATTCTAACCTAACGCCACGAATACTAACCTAACCTGTCCGAGTCGGGGTGCCCCAAGTCCCGAGCTCGCTTCGCTCGCTCTTACACTCAATAAAACACCAAAGTATTAACATTTTGACAAACGATGACTGACAGATAAAAAAAAGACGCTCTAAAACAAAATGGCGTCGCTATGCTAACACAAAAATTCGTTAATTTGTGTAAAGTCAGTGTAATTGCATAATACAACAATTATTGTGCACACTTATTACACACCAAATTAGTATATTGTATATAAAATTATATTTAAGTAAAACGTGACATACATTTAATAAGATACACCTCGAAGTCGTCAACGGAACGTGAATATCAACTTTGACATCTACCATGACAAAAATGTAGTGCTATTTTCCAATTTGTATGGAAACTTTAAACAAATTAATCTCGTAAACTGTGTCTCCGAAACTTTGTGAAAAGCTTTCTATTTATGAGTACTATCTACAAAAAAAAATGAACTTCGAAATCAATGGTCCATAATGGAAAGTTTATCCGTTTTTATATTCTGTAATGTATTTTAGTTACTCATATTTTTAAGTAAAATGAAAAAAAAAAAATATCACAAAACTCCAATGATGTTTCCCGAAAAATTAGGAAGTGTATTTAACCACATGGATCAATGTTATCTGAATAATGAATATAAATTAAATTAAATTAACGTTTTAAATGGCAACTCTGTGATGTTGTAGTTTGTAGGGTGACCAATATAAACTGGCTTCTGAGATCAATCGTTTTTAAAGAAAAAGTACTGTTAAATAACTTTTTAGAGGAATAGTTTTATTACGATTTATAGTATCTATATTATAAGATGTTTATGAAGGACTAGGCTAGATTACTGTACTGTACACTGTAAATATGAATGTGACATTTTACTTACCGTTTTTCTGTAGGTATTCAACTTCCTTATAGAAAACTTAATTAGTCTTTATTGTACACACATAATATAATTAAAATAACATTTCACTTAAGGGTAAGTTATGCACAAAGGCGAGCTTAACCCACAAAACATCCCCTTGCATACTCGGGCACCATTCTGCAATATTTGCTCTCGTTTTAGAAGCTGATGTTTTATAGTACCATTAAGTATACTGTGGTGGTGGTTTTTGAAGGCGGTTACTTCTTTTTTTGAAAACTTTTTCATCATCATCATCATTCGTTCAAATATTCAACCCAAATTCTTTTCAAATAAGTACGTAATCCGTAACACTGGTAAAAACATCATCCAAGTACACAATAAGAAATGCTCATTCATCAAAAATGAAAGAAATATTCATCGTACCAAATGACAGGTATACTTAATTTTTTTTTTTTTAGCGTGGTAAAATCATCAAATGAGTCCTCCCACCCCGGGCAGGGCGGGAGGGACTGTCAGACTTCTACTGACTAAAATCCACGGTGTCCTTCAATAGCCCTTTATGTTCCGGGGTCACGGTAAGGAAATAATTCCGCGACTTTGGCAGGCTTTGGCCCTCTGAGAGCGGGGCCCCGTCATTATGCTGACGCTCTTTGAGGCGCGCGTGGGACACAACGCGCCGTCGACCCGGGTATGGTCCATGGTCGGGCAGCGAGTTGCCCTTTACTCGCTGCCCGCATGCCCGCGAACAGGTATACTTCATGAAACAAAAAGAGAATCATCAAAAACGGTAAGTCGTAAAATATGAATATCAGGTACCAAGCATTAAAAAAAATACAGTCGGTTTGTGATAATCTTGTCTGTCCATATGTAAAGAGAAAAATACACATTTCGTAATACGATAAGTACCTACTTTCTGTAACACTAATATGACTGTTTTGCATTCCAACAAAACAGGTATTATGTGTTGAATAAGACGCAGCGTCGCCTGGAAGAATGCTGTTGTAAATCCGCCTTAAATTGATTATCTGAGGTTAAAAACTTACCCAAATGTCCATAGATCTATACCTGTCTCTTTCTTTCACCAGCGTGCATCCTTTTCTTACCGTGAAAAGTGCTTGACATCGCAGCTGTCAACTTCATAGAGTCTTCGAGGTACCAGCAAGAGACTTGCTGCGACGCTGCGTCTTATTCAACACATAATACCTGTTTTGTTGGAATGCAAAACAGTCATATTATGTGCTTTCCTAAGACGCAGCGTCGCCTGGAAGACCTGTTTGGTATCTGCTGGTGATAAACACAAACGCTATGATGAATGAATTATAATAATGTCTTCAAAGCATAGGTAATTATGTTTAAAGATAGTTCTTCAAAAACCCTTCATCAAACCCCACTGTAACAAGATCTGTAATGTAACTTTACAATTAGTAACTTCTTCAATCTTCAGAAATCAAAATAGTAGCCAATTGATAGAGGTACCTGGTACAAGGAGATAATTCTAAATTAAATCTTTATCCAGGATAAAGTTATGTCTTCTAAAGGTATAACCAATGAAGACAATTATTTATTTAATGAATATTGCATAAATCTAACTGCAATAAATAAGCATTGGAGTTGGTGTCATCAATCTTGTTTACTGGTTGACAGTAAAACTTCTGATACCTACATTTTATAACTCTATCAGTTTTCCACTGTCAAGTACTGCTTGAACAAGTATTTTCTTCAAGTAGCTTCTTGAGGCTATAATAGTTAACTTGTAATAACTGCCCAGTGGGGCACTAATATTAGCAACTTTGAAAGTAATGCTATGTTCCCAACTTGTGTAGAAGCTGGTTTTAATTTTCCAGATAGAGGAATTTTGTGACTGTGTTTTTTCTATTTTCAGACAGTTCTAACAGGGTAGACAGACATGGTCCTGATGTTTCCGCAACGACGAACCTTACTGTCTGTGTGATTTTGATTCTGTTTTTATACCAAAATATTGGACAGACTGATTTTATCTTTTCATAGAAATAAGATTTTCAGGGCTATTCTCTAATTATCTCGATCTGATGTGAGATCATGAATTCTATGACCTGAGGGTAGCAATAATATTAGAGCTATTCGCCTATCTTAAATGAAGAATCTGGATATGCAGAGTTCTTTAGTCAATTAAAACAAAGTAATATTGTAATGTACCCTATTAGCAGTTTTTGTACTGCAAGCTTTAGGAAGTGAAAAAGCTTCTAGAACTTTTTGAATGAAAGATTGTCCTGAGATATCTACCTCAGATGTTGCTCAGTAAGTTGAGATAGTAAACTTATGCAGGCAAAATATAATAGATCAAATAGAATCTATAATCTAGTTTGTTTTCTCAAAACAATTTAGCCTGGAATTTTTACTTTATCAGCTTATACACCTACAGGTGTTTCAGCGTTAATTTGATTGGTGTAACACCAGGATCACCATCTTATAAATAGGGCTTTATATTGTTGTAAAAGTAGATGTCCGCCAGTTACTTTTTTAATAAGTCTTGTTCCGCTAGAGTTTAGGGAGAGACTTGGTCAGCCCACCCTTAATTTTCCAAGCTAGGGGGGATAACTTGTCTACCTGTGCCAAGCACTTGCTTGTAGTGCAATATGTTAAGACTTTCCACAGGTTCTTTATCGTAATTTTGTCCACCTGTACAGGGCACTTGACTGTAGTCCGATCTAAGACCTTCCGCAGGTACTTTATCGGAAGTCGCTCCCGCTCTGGCTATCGCTCTCGCTTGCAGATCGAGTAGTGAGAAGCATTTGGCGCACTGTGGCGTTAGTAGAATGTACTATCAACAAATTTGAATTATGACCCTTTTTGACAACTCGTCGTTTGAATCTGTCAAAATAACAAAGATCAAGGTCGTTAATATGGATATTTATGTTTATGACTGTGAACCTAATTATATTTGAATGTCTGTAAGAAAATAATGCTTTTGGTGGGTCATAATTCTTTGTCGATTGTAATATTGTGCCTTGTTCAAATAAGTAGTTCATACTTCTAGTATTACGCTGGGTGGGGGAATGCCCAGCCCAGCCGACAGTCCCATTGTCGGCTGTAAACCTCGCATATAACATAAGGTTTTGGAACCTAATTTTAACGTACTTTGCAGTTTTGTTACGAAAGCCGTTTCTCATAACGTGAATAAATCTACGTCTGGGACGCCCCACATCTTTAACATGGCCTCCGCGGCTTGGGGTAAAAGATGCCACACTGGTACATTGCGGCCCCTTGAGAGGCGATCCGCAATTTTGTTTGCCTCCGCGGCTTGGGGTAAAAGATGCCATTCTGGTACATTGCGGCCCCTTGAGAGGCGATCCGCAATTTTGTTTGCCTCCACGGCTTGGGGTAAAAAGATGCCAACCTGGTACATTGCGGTCCCTTGAGAGGCGATCCGCAATTTTGTTTACTCTCCGGGAGTAAGTTGCTCAGAGAGTTAGACGCAACTGCTTTGCAAGTCTCTTGAAGCCTGTTTGTCAGCCTTAGTATTGCAAGGGTATGTATCTTCCCCCTCCCCCTTCGTTTCTGAGGTATGCAATAAGAGTCCTGTTGTCGGACTTAATATTTATGTGTGCAAATACTACATCTGCTTCAGAAACAAAATTTCAATAACAAAAGCATCTGGCATGGATCCCACCTTACAGATGAGTAAGTGATGTTTAATTGGGCTCCTTACCCCTAGTTGGGTGTATCCGTGGTCAAGAAGTGAGTTGCACCTTTCTTAACTCTACGGTATTGAGTTGTACTCTATGGCTTTAACCACCCTTGTTGAACAGGCAGAGGAAACTTTTCACTTTTCTCTAGTAACCTGTTTTGATAGAACAATTTTAGAAACAGTTACCTTCTGCAACATTAAAGTTCTTTTGATACTTCGTAATTATCATAATTCAGTAAAACCAATAAAGTCTGAGCTTTTTGTGGACAACTGATTAAATTGCTCTATCTTGTTAAAAAATAGTTTAATCTTTATTTATTTTATTGGAGGCGCGTTATACCCAGTTTTGCTGGGTGTCCCATACTAGACCAATATATTCTGCTTAAAGAGAGGACTCAAGCAGACTTGTGATGATTTATGTGATGCCCCAAGATTTCCAATATTCTCAGCGTTTCCGCAATCTGAGAAACAAGTACTGTACGATCCTGATTTACCAGGAACAACAGTCCAGGCACACAATAATTATACAGAAACATAGTTCGCACAACGACATAATTGAAGCCATAGATAGGACAAATACAAAGGCTGTTAACAGCAGCACTTTGTTGTTATAGATCACAAGGAGGAGACTCCGTTGTGTCTCTGCAATTGGTAATTAAAAATTAGCATAGTAATTTATGAATGAATGTATATCTTCACAAATGTTTCACTGGCATTATGAATTGAGACCTCCGCGGTCTAATATGGGAAATAACCCATTTTTTTTTTTTTTTTTTTTCACTAAATCTTTTGATATAGTAAACTCGGAATAGGTACCTATATGGCCTTTTGTAATTGGGGTTGCAAACTTTTCTATAAACATCTTTGACTAGATACCAAGGGGAGGTTCCTATACGAATGGAACATGGTAAGCTGTTATTAATTTCAAAATATGATTGCTTGCTCCCTGTGGTTGCCCTGAATGAGCATGGTCCTTTAGACAACCCCTCTAAATGTTCTGAATAGTCAAATATTCAAATAGTTATTTGTTTACACTTGTTTAATTAGCTGGACCTTAAGTCCACCTAAAGAAGCTTTGATAGGGTGCAAAGCCTAAAACTAAATAGATAATTATGAGTCCGATGTTGGTGGACCAAAAATAATCAAAATCTCTTCAAAGTATGTGTTAAAATGAAAATAATTAAGGTATCCGATACCCACTTAAGCAAGTCCTGTAATGTTAATCATAGTAGTTTTCTCAATTCCAAAATATTGTTGGATAATAACAACTCCGTTGAAACTTATTAATCTTTGGTCTTGATAAAATGATACAATTAATCATTAACTTTATGACCTTCAACCGATTTACAATGACACGCATCCGTGCTTAACGTCACACGCAAAAGAAAGTGATGGCACTGAAACATGCCCTCCGCAACAAATCGGTTAAAACAAGGAGTAGCGATACAAGATTGTACGGGGGTTTTGTAAAAAAAAGTATCAGACAAATCTGATTAAATTTTGGATTTGATTGTAATCCTTCATTGGAAGTGGAATAAATTGTCTTTCATCCAACTCCATACCAAAAACAACTTCGAAATAGACAAATTTTTTTTTTTTTTGTTTTTCAAAATATTTGATGTAGGATAGCCTTCTCGTTGTTAGAGGAGGTAATACAAGTAGTTAAATAACTAGAATTAAGGTCCTCGTCTTGAATTTGTGTCTCTACACGAGGCGCGAGGGTCCGGACAAGTTTGAACTTGTTTGTACTTACGTGACTTTGCGTCTTCTGTTGGGTGTATGTGAAGCTATGCTCTCGTCGTTCAAGGATGAAGATGATGACCAGTCATCATGTCTCACCGTATTGAATGCTGATCTACCGCCTGAGCATCGACATTCAAACCTCGTCACCTCACACCACACTTACCCACTCAATTTAGTTCGTAATCCTTCTAAAACACTAATTCACAAAAGAAAACGTGTCACGTACTCTAAATACACGCTGCGTGCTAAATAAATACAATAAATTATTGTATTTCAACACTTTTTTAACTTTGGAAAATTTTCTGACGTCTTACCGGCAAAATTTACAAACGCTATGAAGTTGACAGCTGCGATGTCAAGCACTTTTCACGGTAAGAAAAGGATGCACGCTGGTGAAAGAAAGAGACAGGTATAGATCTATGGACATTTGGGTAAGTTTTTAACCTCAGATAATCAATTTAAGGCGGATTTACAACAGCATTCTTCCAGGCGACGCTGCGTCTTAGGAAAGCACATAATAATAATATTATCCCCAAAAAATACTGTATCATGGACACACTATTAGAAAGAAACAGATTCCCAAGCTGTGTGCCTTTCATTCGTTTCAAGGTCACCGATTTGGGATCGTTTTTCTACTAAGAAGCACTAATTCCAGTACCTCCATGGATTTAAATGAGCAAAGTACAGATAATAACAAAAAAAAAAGTACCATTAAGGTGAACACAGATCTAGCCGCACCGCAGTCTCCGGTACCCGCACTCATCGCTCGCACATCTATCCGCACCGCAGTACCCGCAGTCCCCGCAGTCGCCGCACGCATCGCCGGTGTTGCCAACGTAGTGGATTTTCCACTAAAATTGTTGGTTTTGACTCCTCTTTTGGTGGCGTAATATTGCTTTTAGTGGCTGGGGCTTTTTTCTAGTGGTTTAGTAGAATTTACTTACAGTTACTAAAATGCTATCACTTAGACAAAGCTATTGAAACGTTACGAAAATTATGTTATTTTTACTTCAATTAATTGTCAGGAGAACTTTTATTGATAAATAAGCTGTAGTATAAGAATGGAAGAAAAATACTGCAAAGATGATGAAATTCTAATAAAAGTTACAAAACAAATCGGGACCAAAGAATCATAATGTGAAACAGACGACGGGGCAGACAAAAAATATTTTTGTAGGTAGTTATTAAATAATGTTTCTCATCTCGTCCTAATACGTCATAATATGACTGTTTTGCATTCCAACAAAACAGGTATTATGTGTTGAATAAGACACACAGCGTCGATGAGAAGAATGCTGTTGTAAATTCGCCTTAAATTGATTATATGTGGTTAAAAACTTACCAAATTGTCCATGTTCTATACCTGTCTCTTTCTTTCACCAGCGTGCATCCTTTTCTTACCATGATTGATGCTTGACAACGAAGCTGTCAACCTCATAGAGTCTTCGAGGTACCAGCAAGAGACTTGATGCGACGCTGTGTGTCTTATTCAACACATAATACCTGTTTTGTTGGAATGCAAAACAGTCATATTATGTGCTTTCCTAAGACACACAGCGTCGATGAGAAGACCTGTTTGGTATCTGCTGGTGATAAATACAAACGCTATGATGAATTAATTATAATACTGTTTTAAAGCATAAATAGGTTTAAATATAGTTTTTAAAGACCTTTCATCAAACCTTACTGTAACAAGATTTGTAATGTTCCTTTCTAATTAGTAATTTCTTCAGAAATCAAAATAATAGTTAATTGATAGAGGTACCTGGTTTAAGGAGATAATTCTAAATTAAGTCACTATCCAGGAATAGGATAAAATTATGTCTTTTAAAGGTATAACCAATGAAGACAATTATTTATTTAATGAATTAAATAAAATAATAAAATAAAATAAAATGAAAATTGCATAAATCTAACTGTAATAAATAAGCATTGGAGTTGGTGACATCAATCATGTTTACTGGTTGACAGTAAAGCTTCTGATACATTTTATAACTCTATCAGCTTTCCCTGTCAAGTATTGCTTGAACAAGTATTATTCTTCAAGTAGCTTCTTGAGGCTATAATAGCCAACTTGTTATAACCGCCCAGTGGGGCACTAATATTAGCAACTTTAAAAGTAATGCTATGTTCCCAACTTGTGTAGAAGCTGGCTTTAACTTTTCTGATGGAGGAATTAATTTGTGACTGTGTTGTCTGAGCTTTTTCTATTTTCAGACAGTTCTAACATGGTCTCGATGTTTCCGCAACAACGAACCTTACTGTCTGTGTGGTTTTGATTCTGTTTTTATACCAACATTTTGGACAAAGACTTTTTTCATATTTCATGGAAATAAGATTTTCAGGGCTATTTTCTAATGATCTTGATCTGATGTGAGATCATGAATTCTAAGACCTGAGGGTGGCAATAATATTAGAGCTATTCGCCTAGCTATCTCAAAACGAACAACCTGGATATGCAGAATTCTTTATTCAATTAAAAAAAGCAAAGTAATATTGTAATATTGCAGTTTTTGTACTGCAAGCTTTAGCAAGTGAAATAGCTTCTAAAACTTTCTGAATGAAAGATTTTCTTGAGATATCTACCTCAGAAGTTGCTCAGTAAGTTGAGATAGTTTTATGCAGGCAAATAGGTCTATAACCTAGTTTGTTCTCTTAAAACAATAATTAGCCTGACCTCTTTATCAGTTTGTACACCTACAGGTGTTTCAGAGTTAATTTGATTGGTATAACACCAGGATCACCATCTTTTAATTAGGGCTTTATATTGTTGTAAAAGTGAGGTCCGCCAGCTACTTTTTTAATAAGTCTTGTTCCGCTAGAGTTTAGGGAGAGACTTAGTCAGCCCACCCCTAATTTTCCAAGCTAGGGGGATAACTTGTCCCCATGTGCCAAGCACTTGCCTGTAGTCCAATATGTTAAGACCTTCCACAGGTTTTTTTATCGGAATTTGACCGCCTGTGCAAGGCACTAGCCTGTAGTCCGATCTAAGACCTTCCGCAGGTACTTTATCGGAATTTTGTCCGCCTGTACAGGGCACTTGCCTGTAGTCCGATCTAAGACCTTCCGCAGGTTCTTTATCGGAAATGGCTCCCACTCTGGCTCTCGCTCTCGCTTGCAGATCGAGTAGAGAGAAGCATTTGGCGAACTCTGGCGTTAGTAGAATGTACTATCAACAAATTTGAATTATGACCCTTTTTGACAATTCGTTTGAATCTGTCAAAATAACAAAGATTAAGGTCGTTAATATGCATATTTACGTTTATGACTATGGACCTAATTGTATTTGAATGTCTGCAAGAAAATAATGCTTCTGGTGGGTCATAATTCTTTGTCGATTGTAAGATTATGCATTGTTCAAATAAGTAGTTCATACTTCTGGTATTACGCTGGGTGAGGGAATGCCCAGCCCAGCCGATAGTCCCATTGTCGGCTGTAAACATCGCATATAACTGCGTAAGGTTTTGGAACCTAATTTTTGCGTACTTTGCAGTTTTGGTACGAAAACCGTTTCTCATAACGTGAATAAATCTACGTCTGGGACGCCCCACATCTTTAACATGGCCTCCGCGGCCTTGGGGTAAAAGATGCCACTCTGATACATTGCGGCCCCTTGAGAGGCGATCCGCAATTTTGTTTGCCTCCACGGCTTGGAGTAAAAGATGCCACTCTGGTACATTGCGGCCCCTTGAGAGGCGATCCGCAATTTTGTTTACTCTCCGGGAGTAACTGGCTGAGAGAGTTAGACGCAACTGCTTTGCAAGTTTCTTGAAGCCTGCTTGTCAGCCTTAGTATTGCAAGGGAGTATCTTCCCCCCCCCTTTGTTTCTGAGGTATGCGATAAGAGTCCTGTTGTCGGACTTAATATTTATGTGTGCAAATACGACATCTGCTTCAGAAACAAAATTTGAACGCCAGGGCATCTGGCATGGTGCTCACCTTACAGATGAGTAAGTGATGTTTAATTGGGCTCCCTACCCCTAGTTGGGTGTATCCGTGGTCAAGAAGTGAGTTGCACCTTTCTTAACTCTACGGTATTGAGTTGTACTCTATGGCTTTAACCACCCTTGTTGAACAGGCAGAGGAAACTTACTTTTCTCTAGTAACCTGTTTTGATAGAACAATTTTACAAACAGTTACCTTCTGCAACAATATAGTTCTTTTGATACTGCGTAATTATCATAATTCAGTAAAACCAATAAAGTCTGAGCTTCTTGTGGACAACTGATTAAATTGCTCTATCTTGTTAAAGATTAGTTTAATCTTTATTTATTTTATTGGAGGAACGTTATACCCAGTTTTGCTGGGTGTCCCATACTAGGCCAATATATTCTGCTTAAAGAGAGGACTCAAGCAGACTTGTGATGATTTATGTGATGCCCCCAGATTTCCAATATTCTCAGCGTTTCCGCAACCTGAGAAACAAGTACTTGTACGATCCTGATTAACCGGGAACAACAGTCCAGGCACACAATAATTATACAGAAACATAGTTCGCACAACGACATAATTGAAGCCATAGTTAGGACAAATACAAAGGCTGTTAACAGCAGCACTTTGTTGTTATAGATCACAAGGAGGAGACTCCGTTGTGTCTCTGCAATTGGTAATTAAAAATTAGCATAGTAATTTATGAATGAATGTATATCTTCACAAATGTTTCACTGCCATTATGAATTGAGACCTCCGCGGTCTACTATGGGAAATAACCCACTTTTATAAATTTTTTTTTTTTTTTTTTTTACTAAATCTTTTGACATAGTAAACTCGAATTAGGTACCTATATGGCCTTTTGTAATTGGGGTTGCAAACTTTTCTAAAAACATCTTTGACTAGATACCAAGGGGAGGTTCCCTTATGGAACGGAACATGGTAAGCTGTTATTAATTTCAAAATATGATTGCTTGCTCGCTGTGGTTGCCCTGAATGTGCATGGTCCTTTAGACAATCGCTCTAAATGTTCTGAATAGTCAAATATTCAAATAGTTTTTTGTCTATACTTGTTTAATTAGCTGGACCTTAAGTCCACCTAAAGAACCTTTGATAGGGTGCAAGGCCTAAAACTGAATAGATAATTATGAGTCCGACGTTGGTGGACCAAAAATAATCAAAATCTTTTCAAAGTAGGTATGTGTTAAAATGAAAATAATTAAGGTATCCGATACCCACTTAAGCAAGCCCTGTAATGTTAATCATAATAGTTCTCTCAATTTCAAAATATTGTTGGATAGTAACAACTCCGTTGAAACTTATTACTCTTTGGTCTTGATAAAATGATACAATTAATCATTAACTTTAAGACCTTTAACCGATTTACAATGACACACATCCGTGCCTAACGCCACACGCAAAAGAAGGTGATGGCTTTGAAACATGCTTCCGCAACAAATCGGTTAAAACAAGGAGTAGCGATACAAGATTGTATGGGGGTTTTGTAAAAATATATCAGACAAATCTGATTAAATTTTGGATTTGCTTGTAATCCTTCATTGAAAGTGGAATAAATTGTCTTTCATCCAGTTCCGTACTAAAACTTCGAAATACACAAATATTTTTTTCAAAATATTTGATGTCGGATAGCCTTCTCGTTGTCAGAGGAGGTAATACAAGTAGTTAAATAACTAGAAATAAAGTCCTCGTCTTGAATTTGTGTCTCTACACGAGGCGCTAGGGTCCGGACAAGTTTGAACTTGTTTGTACTTACGTGACTTTGCGTCTTCTGTTGGGTGGATGTGAAGCTATGCTCTCGTCGTTCAAGGATGAAGATGATGATGATGATGACCAGTCATCATGTCTCACCGTATTGAATGCTGATCTATCGCCTGAGCGTCAACATTCAAACCTCGTAACCTCACACCACACTTACCCACTCAATTTAGTTCGTAATCCTTCTAAAACACTAATTCACAAAGGAAAACGTGTCACGGACTCTAAATAAACGCTGTGTGCTAATTAAATACAATTAATTATTGTATTTGAACACTTTTTTAACTTTGGAAAATTTTCCGATGTCTAACCGGCAAAATTTACAAACGCTATGAGGTTGACAGCTTCGTTGTCAAGCATCAATCATGGTAAGAAAAGGATGCACGCTGGTGAAAGAAAGAGACAGGTATAGAACATGGACAATTTGGTAAGTTTTTAACCACATATAATCAATTTAAGGCGAATTTACAACAGCATTCTTCTCATCGACGCTGTGTGTCTTAGGAAAGCACATAATAAAAATATTTTGTTATGTAATGAAAATGATCAACGTAATTAAAGTAGAATCCTCCGTTCTTTTAAGTTCTTATATCAATCGCAGAAACACAAAAAAAAACTTTTTCTATTGCGCACGCACATTGCACATCCTTCAGCTCGGTTCTGCGTCGGGCGTCGGGGATGCGAATGACGTCATCCGCACCGCGCTAGCCGCAGCGTCCGCTGCGTGCGGGCCGACGTTGGTGACGTCATCAGCTGCGGTTGGGGAATTCGGTCGTCTCAGGGTCTGCGGCTACTGCGATGCGGCTAGGTGTGCGAGGTTTCATAGAACTTCATACAAAGAATTCGTAATGCGGGGACTGCGGAGACTGCGGTGCGGCTAGATTATAATACCAAGCGTTGGACAAGCACAAGTTGGACAAGCACAAATCTATGAAAAGAGTAGAAAAGTGTGAGTAGAGGAGTAGAGTTTGGTAGAGTTGGGCACCCTGTCAAATCATAGACATATAAAATCTATGGTGGCCTGTCATATGACCATAGACTTAAAGTTTGGACTACGCAATAGCTTATTACTGTTTTTTGCCAAGTTGTTGAGTAGAAAACCAGAAGTCGCCACTGTACTCTCGCTACCAGCACTTTGAATGATTTTTTTAACATTGTCAGCAACTCAGCAAAAAAAGAGTTCCGTTTCAACACTTTTTGGCCAAGCTGTACCTACAGCTTGGCAAAAATGTGTGGAAAAAATGAAGTCGCTTTATAGTCATTTTATTCAATAATGGTACGTACAGACCGGCCAAACGAACGCGAGAATTCTAAACTACTGGGCTTGTTTCTTTCTTTTTAGTTTTTTTAGGCAGTCGGGTTTTTTGTTTTTTTTTTTAATATTTATTTTATTTTACTATTTTAGTTTTTGTTAACATTTATCAGTTCAAATTAAATTGAAACATATAAGTTATATATATTTTGGTAAACCATTTTTAAAATCCTTTAATTTGATACCCCACTTGATAGAATGTGAGAGATTAAAAAAAAATATTTTTAGTTCGGAACCCTTCTGCACACGAGTTCGACTCGCACTTAGCCAGTTTTATGTACCCAGTGACACTCTCACGTTTAAGACGAATCTAACGACACCTCTCAAGTTAAAATCCATCAAGCCGTTTAGGCTGCAGAGTAACACAAAGAAACATACATACATACACACATACACTCGAAAAACATAACCCTCCTGACGCAGTCGGTTAAAAAAAGATTACGACGAATTGAGAACCAATCCTTTTTTTAAAGTTAGTTAAAAATAGTTGACAATAAAAACCTACCTATCCCCAAAACATATCCACCTATTATAGCTGTAAAAATAAAGTTGACAAACTTACATTTGCAGTTGAAGCACATGTTCTCCGATACATTTTGTTTAGGAAAATATGTTATCCAAGTACGTTTTATAAGTTGGTCGACTATTACTCGTAAACTTGTAAAGCCTACTTAGTCGTGATAATTTTCTTTTAAGCTTCGTTATATATACTACTATTGTGATTTTTGTCACACCCCCAAGCATAACCGTTTAGCTGGTAGAGGGGGGGGACACTCGAGTCGAGCAAAAATTAGCACTTTAAAGCTTAATATTTCACAAACGGATCTTTTTATCAAAAAATTGTAAATGTAAACTATCAATATTTTTTAAAGGCCTTTTTAATGATACCCCACACTAAGGGGTACGCGAGAAAAAAAAAAACATCCCCACTTGTACGTGTACAGGAGGTACCCTAAAAAAAAAATTTAACGAGATTTTATTTTACAACTTTTTCGCCGTAACAAATCCGTATATTTACACCAAATTACAGCTTTCTAGTACTGGGCGTCTCTGAGCTAAGCTGCGGACAGACGGACGGAAGGGCGGACGGACGGACGGACGGACATGGCGAAACTATAAGGGTTCCTTGTTGACTACGGAACCATAAAAAGATTAGTTCCGTTTCAAGACGTTCTGGCCAAGCTGTAGTTGGAGTCCATGATGTTGGTGGTAGCTGGTAAACATTGGTAATTACTAATTCCATGGATTGTTCAACGGACCTTTTTTAAATTTTTGATGACACTGTCAATATAGCCAACACCACGTAATGGGAAATCGTTATTGCCAGAAATTCATTTCCCAAATAAAAAGTAAATTGTGAAATGAATTTGCACACCTTTGAGTTTTGACACATTTGACAATTTGTTACGGCTAGGCTTGTATTATAGTATCTAACGACCAACAAACGATCTCAGTCGTAGATGTGATAATTTATGTAAGTAAAGTGCAAGGTATTTCGTATAATAAACGCTAAGCCGAAAAGTTAAGTATTTATTTGGGAACATGCTAAGTAAAATTTTAAATTCATTTGATAATTTTTCATAATATATCATAATGCTAAAGAACTGTAACACATTATTTTTTCATTAGGAAATCATTAAGTTTTAGTTGACACTAGGTGAAATAAAATTTGTAAGTGGCAACTCTAAAACTTAAAAATGTCGAACACCGAATGCCGATCCGTTTGCCCCACGCGATTTTTTCTTGTGCAAGGTGATTCGAGGTGTTAAAGACTAATAATTTGGTGAATAGTTCGGCAAAATGTATAGAAATAAAAAAGACGTTGATAAACACGTGGAGAATTTGTTGAGTAAATTGCCTGCGAAAGAGGTAAGTAAAACAAGACCATGACCATAATTTCAAGGATTGCTATTTGTGCGGCTTATTTTGTTACACAATTTGTTACTTTGCAGTTCAAATCGCGAGCTTATTCTGTAGCTCGACTATATTTCGAAGTGGGGGATTATCCGAATTGCCAGAAATATGTCGAGCAGTACCTTACGCAAAAAGACAACAACGCTGCGGCTTACAAACTGCTTGGACAAGCTTTGCAGAAAATGGGGCTGAAAGAAAAAGCCCTTGAACAATATAAAGCATCTTTAGACATCGACCCCGCACAAACTAGTACTATTCTTGACAGTAAGTACACATAATATTGTTAATTCTATGGTTGCATGACATTCACATTTCAAGTATTTGGTTATAACTGGTTAGCAAGATTGACTTTCAATAGTTGATTTTAGTTCATAATTTGATTGCTTGTTGGTTGTTTGCTCTGGTATTTATATTATTTTCAAATAAATTATGTAAATTGAATGTAGTTCCATTGTCATTAAACTATATATAAATAATTTACAATAATAATTTAAAGTTATTTAAATTATTGTAAATTATTTTGCCATCGCATTTGTTCATCATTCCAGCCTACCCACACCGAGGCTGTGTAAGTGATGATTGACCAATTTGCCACAAAATGATACAAGAACTTTTTAAATATTGTTATCACATTCTTGACTTGGGTCAGACTACTTTACCATGTGATGGCTTGATTTATTTAGGTTTTATATCAGTTAATACAACACAAAGTAATGTTTTCTTTGCTTCAGTTTGTGAACTTCTTGCTGATGATGAGGTCATCATTGAACCAGGTCGTGCAAAATACTGGTGTGAGAAAGCAGAAGCCACATTCCCTAGACACCCTGTAACATTTAGATTACGGGAGAGACTAATAGCTGTATCTAACCCTGATCCTGAAGCACTTGTTCATTTACTCCGTTCTGAACTGACCATAAGACCAAAGGATGCAGTGCTTCATGCTCGCCTATTGAGACATTACCTTAACATCAACAAAGTCAAAGAAGCTTTTGAACATGCTTGTAATGTGGAGTTTGGAGGAAAAACATTCATAAACAACTATGGGTGGTATGAAATACTTAATGATCTTCTAAAACATAACTCACACAACACCAGTGATTGGCTTTATCAGTTACTTCTGCTAACAGTGAAGGAGCGTATTTGTTTGTTGAGTATAACCGAAGTACCCAGTGGTTCATCCAAAAGTTTAATTGAGTCCAACGAACTCCTTCATGCTTACGATCAAGCTATCGAGAGTGTTTCCAAAGTTGGAGCTTCTCCTGGGTTTGGAGAGTTCCACAATGCATTATTACAACATCATAGAGGTCAAGTTGCTTTTCATGCTGCAACATTTTTATTGAAAAAGGCAAAAAAAGACCAAATGAGCTGGCGTGATGCTACAAAGGTTGCTGGTCAATTGATGTTAGTTGCTTGGCAAACATTGCCCCTAGATAATAAAGTAAATTGGCTGAGAAATGCTCCTGAAAAGCAAACAATTGCAGTCAATCGTTGGTACTCAGAAGGAACATACAGATGCTCTCAGGCTGGCCATTACTTATTATCTAATATTCAAGAGAAAAACCAGTCATTCTTAGATCAGGTTTCCCAATGCTATTCTGGTACTCATTGGAGAGACAAGTTATATAAGAAAATATTTTCCAGTAAAGGTCATTTGGATAAAATCAAATCATCTTATTTTGCATCAAATGCATTTACTGCACCAGTACTGAGACTTCCAAGAAAGACAGAAGTTGAATCTTATGATGGTGATGCTCAAAGGGAATATGGTAATTCCCTCCACCACTTTGTTTGGACATTGTTAAATTATAAAAATTATGCATACTTCCAGTGTACACTTTTTGATATGCTCACTTATAATGCAACAACCTGTGGACCTGAAACATTGAATAGATCAGATATTCATGCATTTCTTTACTGTGCAACTCTGACAGCCAATCAACAAATATCGAAGAAAGATTCCTATTTGACCAATGATAGGCCACCCACACTTCCAGCCAACATTACTGACCTGCTGTGTTCGCTACCCCAGATGAAGTGGTGGGACTGTGCTTACAAATTCAGCCAAAATGAATTAGGTACTGAATTGACAGACATACGTGCCACATTGAGTCGTGGCATAGAAGTGGTGCGATGCATTGACAGTCATGGTCTTGACCCAGAACTTCTCTGCACTCTTGGACGCATATTCAGTGAAAGAGCTAAGATGTCATCAAATGTAGATGAAAAGGCACAACTGGAAATAAGGGCTGGTTTATATTACTCTTCGGCTGTACCATTGCTAGAAAAATTGAGAAGCAAAATTGTAGTTAAATTCCTTGACAAACGTATGTTTGATTATACACACAAAGACCTTGGCACCAAAGAACTCAATGCATTACTTGAAGAATGCAAGTTATATGTAGCAGTCAATCATTTTACTGAGGGTGAATATGATAAAGTTATTGAAATTCTTAGCAATTTGAAGTCACCGCAAGCATTATATCACCTTAGCCAAACTTATAAAAAAATTGCTTCAGAAGAAAATAATATGTCAAAAGATCCTGAAACTAAATCAAAATATGCAGCATTGTTGTCCAAAGCTAAAATGTTTGCATACAAAGCTTTAGATAGGCTCAGGGATAGTGAGTCTAACAAAAACCATCCTTTATACTCAGATACTCAGGAACTAATTGAAGATATAGAAACCCATATGCATAAAATAGATTCCGATTTTACCGCCGTAACGAATGACGGCGATGGCAGGTACTCATCTGATGAAAATGTGTCTGCAGAAAGTGAATTACCTATAAGGGGAAACCATATCTTCCGCAATATAAGTTCTACACCAAAAGCTGTTAACAATACCAATGCTACCAACTACCGAACTGCTATGGACTCACAGATACTAGAAAATTCTAGAGTTGATCAACAATTTTTGGGAAGAATTGAGAATGAAATTAAAAATTTGCAAAAGAGGGATAATACTATTGGTGACTTTATGGAACAAACAAGAAATTGGTTTGATGAAAATCGCAAATTAAGCAATCAAATAATAAGCACTATTCAATCCAATATGCAAAATACTACAGATCAATTTAAATTGTTGAAAATATCAGTAGATCAAGTAAAAGACCAAATAGATGAGTGTCGAAATGAATGTAAAGATGTAAGTGAATTAAAAAAGCAAGTTGCTGAGCTCAAAAAGGAAGTGGGCAAGTTGAAAAAAGCTTCCTCTGAACAGAACATAGATGATAGCGATTTATATAATGATGAAGAGTACAGGACAAATGATAGTTCATCATCATTTGCAGCACAGTTGCCATTTGCGCCTTCACAAGTGATTCCTTCTTTCAATCCACGGCTTGTACCATCATTTCCTCCGAACTATCCATATCATCTTTATAACCAAAACTTGTATAACCTTTACAATCAGTATTCTCAATTTGGTCAGCCCTCCTCAGTCCCAGGCACACAACCAATGTTTGATCCAACAAGAACTCAAGTAAACTATCCTGGTGTTTATCCAACACCGGATCAGATGTATTTGGATGTAGCTCACCTTGTTCCCCCTAATTTGTCTAGTGCTCCTACAGTGCCTTCAGTGCCGGTAGCGCCTACGGTGCCGTCAGTGCCGGTAGCACCAACATTATCTTCTCTACCAACAATGCCAGGTGTGTCATCTGTAGCTGTGCCACCACCAGTTACATCAGTTACCATGTCTAAAACAACTTCTATGGAATCCAAAGAAACTGCGAAATCTTTGCCAGTAAATGTCGTGATAACATCTTCAGATCCGTTACCTACATGTACTACAGCTCCAGCCCCAATCCTAAGTGTAACAATTCCACCAAAGCATATCAAAGGCACCCCACATAACTATCAAATACAACTACCACCAACAACTGACTCCAAAGTGGCACCTCCGGTGTTTGTATTCCCAGCACAAAATAATAAGACTGCTACTACAAACCCTGTATCTAATTGGAATCAATCTTCCGTGTTCAAAACGACACCCGTAAGTTCAACATCTTCTTTTAGTTCTTTACTTAATTCCTCATCAGCTTCGCCTAAAGTTGGTGGTGACTCATTTGATACTTCAAAGTCTGTTGTCGATGGACCTTTATTTGGCGGTTATTCTCCTAACACTAGTCTCAATAAGTCGAGGACTTTATCAGAAAGAAGCAATACATCAGTGGATAATTATGACCCATGCCCAGATTTTAAGCCTATTGTACCTCTGCCCGCCGAAGTGAAAGTAACTACGGGCGAAGAAGATGAATCTGTTATATTTAGCGCTAGGGCTAAATTGTTCCGCTTCGTCGATAAACAATGGAAAGAGAGAGGTCTTGGTGAAATGAAGTTACTGAAACACAAGACTACAGGGAAAGTGAGAGTTCTTATGAGACGAGAGCAAGTACATAAGATTTGCGCTAATCATATTATTACTGCAGAAATGGAAATAAAACAAATGATGAATGAAACTAAAGCCTACTTTTGGGTTGCAAATGATTTTGCAGACGAGACTGTGGTCTTAGAAAAGTTTTGTATTCGTTTTAAAACAGCTGATATAGCTCAAGATTTCTATAATGCCTTTGAAAAAGCAAGACAGGAATCTTCATTAAATAAAACTCTTAGTCCAGTTGCACCTAAAAGTGTAGAACCTAAATCAGCTGCTCCTAAAATAACTTCCAGCCAGCTCACTGCACCTAATACAGACAACATCGCTCAGTCGACACCAACTAAGGCTGTAGTTGGTGGCTTCACATTTATCAGCACACCAACATTCAAACCTGTATCTGATGATGTGAAGCCTGACACTATCTCAAAAGAAGTAGCTACTAGTAAGCCTAATGTATTTAGTGGATTGTCCTTTAAAACTACCACAAGTTCTCCCTTCACTAATTTGTTTGGTAGCACTCCTACCGACGCAAAAAGCACTAATAATGACTTCCAAGCTTCAGAATCTACTAAGTTAAACACTTCGGATCAGGTTGAAGAATATGAACCAAATGTTGAATTCAAACCGGTTGTGCCCTTGCCTGCTTTAGTTGATCAGAAGACTGGCGAAGAAGATGAAACTATACTGTTTGAACATCGCGCTAAACTTTTAAGGTTTGATGCTGCTGCCAAAGAATGGAAAGAACGTGGCCTCGGCAATATTAAATTACTCGTTCATAAAGACAATATTCAAAAAGTAAGATTGCTAATGAGACGTGAACAAATTATGAAGGTGTGTTGTAATCACGCAGTTACTAACGAAATGGTATTCCAAAAAATGCCTAATTTGGACAAAGCTGTAACTTGGTGTGCTAAAGATTTTTCTGAAGGTGAATTGGTAGCTGAGACTTTCTGTTTAAGATTTAAAACTATTCAGTTGTGTGATGAATTTATTGAAGCAGTCAAAACTGCTCAATCTAAAATGAAAGACGAATCAAAAGCAGCAAAAGAAGAAAAAAATGCTGCAAAACAAAATAATCAAACTGGATTTGGGGAAAAGTTTAAACCTAAAGCAGGATCATGGCATTGCGATGCATGTTATACAAATAATCTGGAAAGTTTCGCCAAGTGTGCGTGTTGTGAAACACCTAAACCAAACAGCTCCACCACTAGCTCTATTCCTGCTACTTCCACAAACACGACTACCGAGACGAAACAGGTAACTACTATTGGCTGGGGAGATAAATTTAAACCCAAGCCAGGTAGTTGGGAATGCAAGGATTGCTTAGTTCGAAACGAACCTAGTCTAGAAAATTGCAGTGCTTGTAACAGTCCCAAAGATCCAACAAAAGCAAAGACAAGTATTAAACTTACTTCCGATAATGCACCCAAGTTTAACTTTGGTATACCTCCTAAAACTACAACTAACGAAGAAAAGTCCGCTTCGGTATTCCAAGTTACGACTCAGGGTCAGTCAGCTGGTACTGGGCCAGACTTATTCAAGCCCACTGCACCATTGTCAGAGGCTAGCAATAAAACGTCCATTTTTGGTACTGGCTCTCTTGGACCGCAATTTCGTTTTGGTATTCCACCAGCAGCAAATGATCAAAAGTCAAACACAGTGACTTCTTCTATTTTTGATGGCACTGGCGCACACAAATTTAGCTTTGGTGTACCATCAAATAATCTTGATTCATCAGCAAGCCCGGTGGCTTTTGGGGCTCAGAAACCTACAGCAAATAATAGTGTGTTTGATGCACTGAAGAGTACCACTGAAAGTCATGTCCTTGACTTTAGCTTCAAAAATAATGAAGAACTGAGCACTCCTGTAAAACCAGCACTGCTTCCCACACCACAGACAGACAGTACCTCTAATGTATCTTTTGGTTTCAAAGAGAGTGGCACATTTGATTTTGTGTTTAAACCTAAAACACCAACCAAGGGTAAAAGTCCGACAAAATCACCACATAGCCAAAAAGACGGAGATGAAAGTGATGGCAATGAGTATGCTGCAGAAGACGAATGCTACCATCCCTTCACTCCTGTGATTCCCCTTCCTGATAAGGTAAGATTTATATATTTTTTTTCTATTGTGTAACTGGGTTTTTCAATGAAGCTTATAAACAGTGTTGTCTTAGTTAAAGTACCTTAACCATTTTAAAATGTTTTTAGGTTGAAGTTGTAACTGGCGAAGAAAATGAAACTGAACTCTATGGCCAATTAGCAAAATTATACAGATTTTCATCAGGTGAATGGAAAGAACGCGGTAAAGGAATCGTGAAAATACTAAAACACAAGGAGACTGGAAAATTGAGGTAACCTTAAGAGTACATAATTATTACTTAAAGACTGGTATAGTGAAACCTGGATTACTGGGACCTGGGGGATTGGCATAATTATTTGTATCGTTAAAGAGATATTTCACTTCAAATTCATTGTCAGTGTCTCAGACATCCATTTATAAATAAATATCTGTCTCATTTACTGATGGTTCCATTAATGGAGATGAAAAGAATAATAGAATTCTTTAAAATATAATCTTAGAAAAAAGTTTAAGACTACGGCAAAGCCTTTTGGCTTTGCCGTAGTTGGGTAAAGGTAAGCGTCCACAGGTCGGCATCGTACGCATCGGACGCATCGCATCAAACGGATTTCTGTATCGGAAGCGATCGGATTGCCGACGCGAGTATCAGCAATCGGATTGCCGATTCCACCATCATTTGCCACCTTCAAGTGTTTGTGAGAAAGGAGGAAAGCGATGCAGAAATTGTTATTGCTTGTTTTTTAGCAGAAGAGGAATGCAAGAAAGAAAAAGAACAAATGATTCAGTAAAGCTAGGTTCATATTGCTGTGTCGGGGTGTGTCGGGTCGCCGTCTGTTGTGTCGCGGAGTGTTCATACTAATGTGTTGTCTTGTGGCGCAATTTGTCGCATTTTTAGATCATTCTCATTTTAAGAGTTGTGGAGTGAATACGTGTTTTAAAATGGAATCGTCTGACAGTGTCTTCGATGAAGATATTCAATTTTTTCTATTGATGACTCTTCTAAAAAAAAAGAAAAGGATAAGGAGATATTGGGTTCATCCCGTAAATAGATTAAGAGGGACTAGAGGCGCATTTCACTGTCTTTTTCGAGAATTAGAAAGTGATGACGAAAGATTCCAACGATATTTCAGTTTTTTTTCAAAATCAAAATCAAATATTTTTATTTCACATAGGCCCATATAGGCACTTATAAAACGTCGACAACAGGTGCTCGGTTCGGGTTGGTCGATTCCATGGAGAAGAACCGGCAAGAAACTCCATGGTTACTCTTTTAAAATGAGGTATGGTTTACAAACTTATTGTTACAATTTTGAATAGGTGCTTGGATATGTGAGAAAAACGTAGGCCTAGTAACGAGAGAGGTCCTTACGAGAATTAGTACTACAAAAAAAAAAAAAAAAAATTACATATACACACGACCTACAATGTTCTCACATTCACAAAAAAGAAGTATGAAAGAATCTATATAAAAAAAGAAAGCTTTATAAGCTGCGTTACTTCTGTATTATCTTACAAACTGTAACAAGTCTGTACAAAAAGAGTCAAAGCAAAGGCAATATAATATTGCAAAACAAACACATAAAATAAAAAAATAAAATAAAAGAAACTATGTACAAGAATAAAAATAAAAAAAGATGAATAATATTATCCTAAACACGTGGAAGACTATAGAAGAGATAGAGATACTATAGAAGTTAGAACAGAAATTAAGTACTGCTGCTGAGCTGCCAGGGAAGCCACTTACTACAATTTACACCAATTTACTAAAATACAGTTTGAGCAAGTACACACTTTAATTGAAAAGGATATCAAAAAATACCGTAATCCTTATATTCCTTACATTTCGTGTCATAGAGAACTTTGTATTGCCGTACTAATTCAATAAGTTCATCAGACATTTTAAAGAACGAAAAACAGAATTATAATAATTGCATGAACTGTGTTCCCTCGCAATAACGCGTCGTAAATTATAGATTCACATTAGTGTGGCGCGACAGATCCCCCACCACCTCTCTGGCGCGATCGGGCGTCGAGCGATTTTACTGCGACAGAACGCGCCACAACACAACACAACCTACTAATGTGAATCTATTCATAGTAAATGAACGTAAGCGATTGCGTTCTGGCGCGCCCCGACACACCCTGACACAGCAATATGAACCTAGCTTGATCGGCATTCCGTATGACGTTATCGGTACGCATCGCATGTAGGCATTGCCGATGAGCCGTCCGTACGATGCGGATCAGTGGACGCAGTTGTATGAGTTTTAATGCAAGGCAAACTAAAATCCGTTACGTACGATACGTCCGATATGTGCGATGCGGACCTGTGGACGCTTACCATAAAAATGAAACTCTGTTTCATAATTCCTTAACTTCTTAAAGAGTCCAAAAAGTGATTCCAGGTTAGACAACGTGTTTTTTTTTATTATATTATATTTCCCATAACTCTAGGGTATGAATGAGGGCATATAATATAATATAATCAATTGGCATAAGAATTATTTTTCAATCATGTGGTTTTTTTTTTGTTTTAATTTTTCATACAAAATAATTCGGCAGAGTCACAATATTTAAAGTAAAACACCCGATTTTTTTTTTTTTTTTACGTGGCAAAGTCATCAAATGAGTCCTCCAGCCCCGGGCAGGGCGGGAGGGACTGTCAGACTTCTACTGACTAAAATCCACGGTGTCCTTCAGTAGCCTGTTATGTTCCGGGGTCACGGTAAGGAAATAATCCCCCCTCTGAGAGGGGGGCCCCGTCATTATGATGACGCTCTTAGAGGCGCGCGTGGGACACAACGCGCCGTCGACCCGGGCATGGTCCATGGTCGGGCAGCGAGTTGCCCTTTACTCGCTGCCCGCATGCCCGCGCCTACGGTGGCCGGAGATCGTCTTGCGACGTCCGTCGCCGCGGGCGTGCACCACCGCGGGTGGGGCGGAGGGAGGACACTGTCCTCTCTCGCGCGCGGCCCGCCTCCTCCTTCGCGAGCATTACTGCTTCGCAGAAGGAGGCGACCGCTTCCCACTCCGTCTCGCCCCGCAGCATGGCCGCAACCAATGCCGGGCGCGAGAGGTCTCCGCCTATCGCAGCCGTGAGGACACGTGGGTGCTCCGCCCAAGCTGGGCAGGCCTGCACCGTATGCTCCACCGTGTCCTCCGGGCGATCTTCGCAGTGGTGACACCCAGGCGTTTCCTCCTTCCGCATTAGACACAGGTACCTCCCGAAGCATCCGTGCCCGGTGAGGACCTGCGTCAGGCGGAAAGAAAGGACGCCATGACTTCTCTCCAGCCACTCCTCAAAGAGGGGTCTTACCGCCGCAATTGCGGCGTGCCCGGCCGTCGGTCGCGACAGTCGTCCCCTCCATACTGCCCTGAGATCGCGCCGGAGCTCCTCCCGCCGCGCCTCGACTTCTCGAGGCAGCGGGGTCACGCCCCGGCGCTGCGCCTCCACGCGCCACTCATAGACGCGCTGGAGGGCAGTCGCCTCCAGATCCCAGGGCAGTAATCCGGCAAGAAGGTTGGCCGATTCGCCGGCAATCGTGCGGTATCCCCGGATCATCCGGATAGCCATGACCCTCTGGCATGCGACCAACTTCAGTGGTCGCGTCCGGATGCTCAGGGCCCACACAGGGGCCCCGTAGAGGGCCAAAGTAAAACACCCTTACGTGAAATGTGACAACTTCGCATTTTCTTAGCATTCAATATGAATGATTAGTTTGATAAAAATGAATAAACTCGGATTTATCAATGAAAGTTAGAGTAAGATGCGCACATCGAGAGTCCGGTGTCTTGAAGCAGGAACCTACTCAATAGTTCTATCTGATTTACGCAAAGCGACAAGCACCAAGAGAGTGAAATATCCGAATCATAGCAGACACCTCACCAACATATAACATTGTTGCAAAATGCTTGTACTCTGGCGCCACGAGCTAGGATATGTTTTGTTGTCATCTTTGTAATGTTATCGATGTCGATTAAATTCAGAATTTATTTTTGCTTATTAAATACTCCGATTGATTTAACGGACATATCTAAATACCTATTAAACGAAGATTACGAGTTTTCTAATCCAGTAAAATAGCGATTAATACAAAGTTCGCTCAAAGTAATAATAACCTTAACCTAGTTTACAAAAAAAAAAACAACTTTAGCCATAAGTTGCCCTTTGTAGGTATGTACTAAAACGTAATCAATAAAGATTTACCTGTTTTAAGTGATTTCAATTTGCTTAGTAATTTTTCTTCAGAGATTTTATCGATAGCGAGTAGGTACTTTCTCTTCACTAGTTTAGTAATGATTCGTCATATTGGTGACAATTTTTGATTTAATTTAATTATGATTGATGATATCTTCGAAACTATGCATTTTTGGACCACATAATGTAGGAGTTTTATAGAATATAACCCTAAAGTTATGGGAACTAAAAAAAACACCATGTAGAGGTTTATTTTGTCCCACTCACAAAGTGAAATTAGGGCTTAAGTGTCGGGTCCTCGGCATTAACTCCAGCTATTGAGGTTTTTCACTTATCCAGGTCCTTTGTAAGGTTGTCAGGTTTCACTGTATTATAAAGACATAATTTTTGTTTGTGTGTAGTTGTAACTAATGATCCATTTTTTTTCTGTTATGAGCTTTATTATTCCTGAATCCTGAGTGCTATAAATTATTTTTACATCATGCATATTAGCCGAACTATCACAATTCTTGTCTAGCATATCAGAAAAAGTAACAGTGCGCATTAAAGAGCGGCAAAACTTCATGCGAGCGAAGTCGCGGCCAGAAGCTAGTTAGGGTCAAAATGTAATCTTCTAAAAATTTATATCAAATGTTTTATTTTGCAGGGTGGTCATGAGAAGGGAACAGGTCCTCAAAATATGTTTGAATCATGCTTTGACCCCTGAGATAATTTATAATGTCAAAGATGAAAAGTCTTGGCAATTTATTGTCAATGACTTCAGTGAAGGTGAACTAAACTTAGAACATTTCTGTTTACGGTTCAAAAGCAAAGAGGTAGCCACAGAATTTAAAGAGTCAATTGATAATGCACTACAAGGAAAACTTGTCGTTAAGAAAGAAGAGGTCGACAAGAAGGCGGAAGACGAAATTGATGATGTTGTGTTTGTAAGTGAAATACAAGCTACCACAGAAGAGAAACAAAAAGCCAAGGATCTTATGTTACCTGAAAACTTCTTTACTTATAAGACTAAGGAACCTTGTCAAGGATGCCGTGGATGCCAGGATAGTGACGAGTCTAGTGCATGTGGTACTGATTCACAAACATCGTCAAGTGATTCAAATGTAACATTAACTTCTGAATCAAATGTTACTTTATATGTAGAACAAAAGCCTATCTCAGTGGCCGCAATTTTAAAAGCGTCATTGGCTAATTCCAGCACACCTGCGAAGACAACGACACCTCTTTTTCAAAGTCCTACTAATTCAATTTATGGTACTCCATCTAATTTTGAAAAGACAGTAGATACATCTGTATTCCGCACTCCCTTGGGATCACTTGCTTCCAATGCAAAAACACCAACGTCATCATCGTCCCAGAGCAGCTTTGGTAGTAATACAACTAACAAGGAAAATACTTTCATTCAGAAACCCAGTATATTCTCAGGATTTGGAGAACAGACCACGTTATTTGGAACCCCACAAAATAAGTCTGCTTCTATATTTGGCAGTGGTGACTCGCAAGGGGTATCGAGCGCTAAAAGTTCTCTACTAGCTCCGCCAAAACTGAGCAACCTTAACATATCGAGTGAGAGTAAACTCGAGTCTAATTCAAACTTTGGAGCAGCACCCACCAAATTCGTGTTTAGTGATACAAAACAGACACCGCCAACCACAAACAGTACTACTGATAAGGGAATGTCTTTTAATAGATCTGTTTTAGAATTTCCTGCTGCTAATACGAAGACTGAAAATCAAAATAGTAGCGTAAAATCTATATTCGGAGATGATAATAAGTCGGGAAACTTGTTTACTAGTGCTAATCAAGGTAGTATTTTCGGTCCTGGTGCCCTAGCAAACAGTCAATCCAAAATTGGTAGTAGTATATTTGGATCTGCTGGGATGTCGGCATTTGGTTCCATGTCGTCACAAAATTCCCTATTCGGAAGTGGGAAATCGATATTTGGTACATCCAACCATGCTCCTGCATCGGATACATCTGCGAATGCGGAAAAGAAAACAGATGACTCGATTGTAGATGCTGGTGGTGACCACAAATCTAAAGAAATGGTTGTTGACCAGAAGACTAAAGAAACAGTTGCTGACCAACAGACCGAGAAGGAAGCACCATTCAGTGTTGACAACAGTCTATCATTTGCTGCTTTATCATCTGGCACAGGGGCTGGCTTCGGCATTAAAACTATCCAAAGTAAGTTTACTGCTTTTATCTTTCAAATACTCTAAAATTAATCCTTGTTGACATTTTGCTATTTTTACAAAATGTAACTATTTTTGGAGTATAAAATACAAGACAATTACTCTGTATATGATCAATAACAATACCTACTGTCTGTAAATTATTGTGATATGATACTTCATAACATTTTTAATTTACTAAAATATACCTACTGTATTTACATTTGAACCACCAATCAATTGACATACTTCTTATATACGTGATTGAAACTGAATGTGTTATTTGAAATGTAATTTAATCAATATGACTTAGTTATATTTAGATTTGTGGATATAAAATAAGTCTCAATAAAAACCAAAACCTAATAATATATGTATTTTTGAATAGAACAACCTGACTTCAAATGGGAAGGAGCTGGGCAGCAACTATTTGTTGCTAAACCTGGAAATCATTCTGGAGACAAGTCTAAGAATGAGAGCGGCGACGGCGAGGACACCGCCGGCGCTGAGGAGGAGTACGACCCGCACTACGAGCCTATTGTACCGCTGCCTGACAAGATCGTGGTCACCACAGGCGAGGAGGATGAGGTAAATATCTCCATTATGAAACACCAATTATGACAAACGAATGTAGCAATATTCGCTGTTTTCCTGCAATTTTTACCAGTTACCAGTATATATTTTAACTACAGCTTGCTTGCTCTTAACAACGTTCGCTTCCATACATCCCCGAAATGTTAAACGGGTGTATTTATAGTTTGCTGAAGCTCGCGTCGATTGTTTTTACGCTACGATGCGTAAAAGATGCGCCTCCCTGGTGCGCCGCGTGCGGGCCAGCCCCAACATTATACTGCGGTGTGTCGCGAGCAGATTGGACTGTTTGTGTGTGAACCGCTGCTGCAGGCTGTCCACTTCGGTGCTGAGCCTGTAGCAGGGATTCACACACTGTGTTCATTATATAGATATAAGTGAAATGTGTAGATTAGGAATACTAACATAGTGATTAAGAAATATTGTTACTAACATTTTGAGTCATAAGTTACTTGTTAATAAATGTAAAATAAATAAATAAATAGTGCACCGACATTACACTAACCCCATGTAATAAGCGGCAAATCTATCACCATAAATCCAGAAACCGGTACTATCAAATCAAATAATAATTGCTTATTTGATCGTGACACATTTTTAAACATTTTCTATTATTTTTAGGAAAAAATATACGGCGAGAGATGCAAGTTGTACCGCTACGACGAGAAATCCCGCGAGTGGAAAGAAAGAGGTGTTGGTGAAATGAAAATATTGTTCCATGGGGAAAGGAAGACTTACCGACTGCTACTGCGTCGTGAACAGGTATTTACTTGAACCTACGTAACTACCTTGTAACCTTTTCAGTACTACGGATATGCAAGACATGTTATAATCGGGAAAAAAGTCATATTAATTAGCTCAAAATATCATTGTATGTACAGTAATCTTTGGTCTGTTGTTATTTTTACTAATCAATCACCAAATGGTATGTTCGGTTTGAACCAAATAGTGTGCTCTGGATTCTTTCAATTGTAGCCTAAGGTCTGACACACAAGGTGCTGTTCGCCTAACTTGGCTTGACACGCTACCGCGTGTCTAGATAAGGTTGTTCAATTGTAACTCGCCGCTCCATCATCAGGTACATAAAGCCGTGCTGAACATGCTGCTGTACATGGACCTGCAACTACTGCCGATGAAGAACTCGGACCGCGCGTGGACGTGGGCGGGCCGCAACTTTGCGGAGAACTCAGTCGGCGAGCAGGAGACCCTCGCTGTGCGCTTCAAGACCGTAGACCAGGCCACCGCCTTCCATGATAAGATCGTTGAATGTGTTAGGGTAAGTGCTACCTTTTTGTGTAGTTGTCATTAATTATTGTTTGTTCTGACTGTAATGTATACTCCGCACCAGAATGTGTGTAAGGTAAGCAATTTAAAGATTGCATATCAACATTCGTACTACTTGCTTAACGAAATTCTACCTCCACATATTTAACAGAAATTACAAGCATCGGCTGCTCAAGCCATAAAAGAAGAGAAAGAAGCAGAAGCAGCACCCGCTGTCGAAAATACGGTTTCAAAGTTGAGGTTACCAAAGCACTTAGAAGAGAGTGCGCGCGCAGACAACGCGATGACTGCGGCAGTCAATACAGCGGCTGAAGTGTTCCAAAGAGCGGCCGTGATCGCGTCGGCACATGAAGCGGCTAGTAACACGGGTGACGACACGGGCTCGTCGGTCAACGAAGTGTTCAAACAAGTACACTTCCTGGAGTCCGAGGAAGACCAAGAGCATGATGATGAAGAGGAGGATTACGATTATGATGGATATTATAATGAGGTTAGTATTGTTTATTTAGCGCGATACGTACATGTGTTTAAAGAACTGCTTCTGGTTTGTTGTAAGCTGGAGGAAACGCTACTCTAGCTTAATAGGCGGATAGAATAATTATGCATTTTAGTTTAGTTTTTTGGTTTACAATCACTACACGCCAATGACTACTTTGATAGATGTTCTCAATAAACCAAAACGTTTACAGGACGAAGAGGAATCAGCAGCATACTACACTTGCAACGGCGAGGTGATAGTGCGCCAGGGCGTCCACGAGACCATCTGCGCCAACGCACACATTCAAGTGCTGTTCGACCAGGAAATCTACTCGCCCAAGATACTCGTCACCAACGCAGCCACAGGAGAAATACTTGCAGATATGCTAATATACACTGATACTGAGTTCACGGTAGGAAAAACAGTTTTTAATAAGTTTACTGTAAAAAACAGATATAATACTATTGAAAATAAATAATGGTTGTTGACATTTAAAGTGAATCAATATTTAGCCTATATTACGAGTTTCTTTATTGTCAATCAACTTTCGTATTTGAGTTTGGAGTATGATAAATTATACCTTATCTGTTTGTGGATGGATGGTCGAAGATTTTATTGGTATGCCAGAAGTACTGTGAGATGAATTTATGAAAGTTTTCTTGTTATGTTTTTTATAATTTTATATTCTAATGTGTTTTTATGTTTGTTATATTCTAATTTATACTGTTTAATTCGTGTTTCTAATTTGCATATTGTCCTTAAATTGCTGTAATTGGTTGTACACACAGCCGTTGTAATTTGATAAATAAATAAATAAATAAATACCTCAAGTGTCTAGTACTGTCCTCATGAAACTGAACTCTTCCTAGTTGCATTGTCATAGACTAGGTACAAATAAAAGAGGTAAATAAAGTAGTTCCCAAGAAACATTATTAGTGCCAATACCAGAAATGTGTCGACTCGTGGAATACATTGTTGATGGGAGGCGATACAGTACGCGTCATATTGTGCTAGCGAAATCCTCACATGAAACAGAGTAGAACGGCACTAAAAAAATATTTTGGCCAATTTCACTCGTTTCTGTGGACAACTCACACTTGACCAAAAAAATAAAAACGCCAAAATTGTCATCATCAAAAAAGAGCTAAAGGTTGCTAAGAAAGTTTTTCCGTATCTTTTATGGATTGAGCTCCCTTTTGGCCAATTTAAAAGAAAGACCCTGTATATGCACACACAATTCCTTTCCTTTTGTAATAATATTCTTCAACATTCTAACGAACAATGTCTTTCTATTATAACGATCGTAATAGGAAGCAGTGAGTCATAGATT
This sequence comes from Agrotis clavis, assembly GCA_954870645.1. Taxonomy (NCBI): domain Eukaryota; kingdom Metazoa; phylum Arthropoda; class Insecta; order Lepidoptera; family Noctuidae; genus Agrotis; species Agrotis clavis. Next base: position 12,715,681 of record OX940919.1, on the reverse strand, counting down.
TTTGTTTGTATCAGATGAGCGGCGACTCGTGCGTATGGTCGGGCACGGACTACACCAGCAACGACCCCGTGGACAAGGTCGTCACCGTCAACTTTTACGACAGCGAGACTGCCATGCAGTTCTATGACAGTTGTGAGGTAAGCGTTCACTCCCCGTACCAACACAAACCAAAAACAAATTAGGACTTTTTGCTTTCTTCTCTGGTCTTTTACATCCTTGACACAAATAATTATACTTTCTAGGCTACTGCCACTTTTCCGATATTCCAGCTTTGTTGCAAACTCCATGTAAATATTCCGTTAAACTGGTAGTAATAGTTTTAGCCGATGATCAAATTCCATATTTGTTCTATCGTCTCCAGGCTGCTACACATTATGCCGGCGGCACGGCCGCCGGGTGTGTCCAAGAGGACGGGAATTAATGGACCGCCGGTACTTTATGCAGAAGTCACGGAGCACCATACCAATTGTGATAAACAATAACGCGGCTTTCTAATTTCGATTATCGCCAATGTTTGTTAGTCGGTCGTCACGTAACTCGGTATGTGTTGTTTCAGACGAGTAAAGCCGCCACGTACGCGTCCACGGATCCGGAGTCGTAGGAATATATTATTCAAGCGCCTAAATAAGTATTGTAACGTCAACTGTAGATTAAAGTCTGTATTTGGATTAGTTAGTAAGTTTGTAGACCGGTTTTTACGATATCCTTATTACGAAGTTATTTTTAAAGTCTAGGCGACTATAAATTGACCCTTTTTGTTTGTTGAGAGTCCAATTTTGTTACCTGTTTTTATTATTGCTATTTAGATCTCATGAAACCTAAAAGTTTGTATATCATTTTGTTATCATAGGAATGGTTATTCAATGAAAACAATTATGACATTAGCATTGTAATCAATGCCTAAAACAAATAATGGTACCACACCTAAAACTAATTGCTAAAAAATATTTTAAATTACAAGAAGTGCAGTGCATGTGTAGTGTTACATCAATTGCTCTGATATCCATAGGGCAATAAAGTTGTATACATAAGTGCTTATTAATTATTACAATCTTACAGTTTTGAAAATTATGGAAGTGTATTGTAACTTAGTGACATCAAAAAGAGATCTAACCAACACTTGTTGACATTTTTATTGTAAATGATCACTTTGTTTGACGACGTATAATGTAATGATATTAATGCAAATGTTCCTAATTGGTTAGGTCTTTTTATACGTCCCGTGAGTATGGAGCTACGACTGATTGCGACTGGCTGTTTTATGGATATTATCACTCGTAGCTTCATGTTTGTTTACAGAGAAAACTTGATTCATGTAGTTCTCACATCGTATAATATTGATATTTATTCAAACGTTACGTAATAATGTACAACTTAATTTTTTAAATTAATAAATTGAACGTGATCCAGCCTATGTGAAGATATTATAGATGTTTGTGAATTTCCTGAATTAAGGCTATTGTTTTTTTTTTATAATATAGTTTTTAAATGAGCAAAGGATCATTTTGCTGTGGTAATTTTGTTATTTAACTTAATGATACTTAATAGAATGTTGTGGATACCTTAGAAAGGGTAATAGTTATTTCCTTTTCTCATTTAAACTGTGATCTTAATATAAAACTTATTATCTGATGAATCAAGTGTATTAAATGAAAAGTGAATCTAAAATTGAAGTCTTTCTATTTGTTGACCTAATGCAAATGTAAGTAAATCTACCTACAATCAATTCTACAACTAGAATAAAGGTGGTGCTTTAATAGTGTGTGGACACACTATTAAAACGTGACGCGCCGCAATGTGTCGACATCCCATGTGTACCGTGCACATTACCAACACGCGATGCCACGATGCGCTCGAAATTTCTAAACACAGGCTCTGAACAGCAGTGACCGTGTATGGTTTTGTGCTATGCAACTACTAAACTCAATTATTTGTTTTGAGTTTCCGATATTTCGGCACTGTTGCAAGCACCATGATCACGGATGAACAGGTGACTAAACTTCTCGAACAAATGACGGGTGGCGTCGGGTCTGGACTAGGAACACACTACATGTGATGCGTCGGATGGCGTCGCGTCATAGAGTACATTTGTATGATGGCGTGTTGACCACACCCCCACCCTCAGCAACACACCGACCCGGCACGTCTGGATCGGGTGGCGTCGCGTCCGATGTTCATAGTATGATTCTGGTCTATAGAAAACAATACATTTGATTCGACTCAACACGCACCGCGTTTCATCGGGTCGCGTCGCGTTTAATAATGTGTTTCCTCCTCAATGGTTTCATATACAGAGTACGAATTTCACAGTGTCACTTCTTTCCATGCTTCTGTATTTATTGTTTTTGATATCGTCATCCTTCTTTCTGTCATCAACTGACAAGTTTTAACAATGAATTCTGATTGATTTGCTCTCAAGTTTACTCGATTTACACGATATCACATGGCGAATAAATGGTACAAAATATTACATGGCACAATATTATGATGAATACGTAGAGCATCAAAATGAATAATAGTTTCTGTTCTCAGGATAGCACTGATCTACATCATAGTTTTTAGGCTGAACACATCGATAGCATTTGACGAAACTGAAGACGATGCGAGGTCTGAAGAGAGTCCGCTAGTCGAAGTAAGGGCTGTGTTCATCAATTGTGAAACTGTAAGTGATTTTCAAAGTACCGTAATAGTTAGATCCCGTAAAGTCGAGTATTTTAAATCTCGTGTAAGGGCGCTCCCTCACCGCGCGCATTCACCTGTAGTGTAAGGGGCTGCCTCCACGAGCGAGAGAATCGCGGCGAGTCCGCCCTTATATCGTCGGATAATCTCCACGAACGAGCGATAATTCCGTCGCGTATCGTCGCGAGTCGTTACGGTATCGCGGCGATTCCGCGGCGACTCGTAACGGTATCGCCGCGTTTCCTTGACGTCACGTTGCCAAGTTCGCTTATCGAGAGGCAATGCTGAAATGACGCTGCGTTTGACAGCGCGCCCGCCGCGCGCTCGTCGCGAGAGCGCCGCGAGCGCGCGGCGGTCACGTTGCTAGTCGCGGCGGGCTAGCGACGATGTAATGACGTTTTGCGCGCTCGTGGCCACTCGTCGCATCGCGGCGATAATATCGCCGTGTGGAGACGGTTCCATAGAGAGTGTATAGAAAAACGTGGCACGGCGATAATATCGCCGCGATTCTCTCGCTCGTGGAGGCAGCCCCTTACGTTAAGGCGCTCCCTCACCGCGAGCATTCACCTGTAATGTCACATAAAAGTGCGTAACTTTATGCTCTATTGTCTTCGAATGTTTGAATCTGTAACGTTACATTACAGGTGAACGCTTGCGGTAAGGGAGCGCCCTTACAGATTCGAACATTCGAAGACAATAGAGCATCAAATTGCGCACTTTTAAGTGACATTACAGGTGAATGCTCGCGGTGACGGAGCGCCTTAAGAAAGTATGTTTCCTGTTGTACCATACCGCCTGGCCACGGTGCATTCACGCGGTGCAAGTGTTGAAGCGTTTTGCGACCACAAAAATAATACGTTTACAACATTTTAACACATTTGTTTGAGTTGCAAGACGTTTCGCCGCAACGACTATATATTACTAGACTACGCATTGCACGATCTAACGAACAAAACTATTCTGCCAACTCGCTGAGGTACTACGTAAGCGAGGGGGACGGGGTACTGCGTTGTGATTGGCTAACTCAAGGTCTGTTCTGTCTCAACGTATGTTTACGGCTCACAGGATTGGTCGAAATGAGACTGATATAAGACTTTTTTGCCTAATGTGTTGGCAGACATCGGTCGCCTGTTATTAGGAGTCTAGTATTATATCGTCGTTGTTTCGCCGTTTGTACCGCGAGATTTTTCGCTGCAGCGAATGTCTCGTGGCCAGGCGTTTAGAGCTGAACAAGACAAGCATTCCCTTTCTTAGGTTATAGTAAAATATTTCAGAAAGGAAGTGACCAGGAAGAAAGCGTCGCACCCGACAGTGAGTTGATGCGGTTTGAACGAGAGGAACTCTTCAAGCACAGTGTGCTACGTGACTGCAATAAAAAACTAGCTATTACTGTGAAAATAGCCTGCCAGCCTGATGTGGGTACTTACTATAGTTACTATAGTCAGTCGTCAGATGTATATGTATAATCGGGTTATAATGTCCTTACTGCTGAGACTAGCCTTTCTTTTACACTTGTTAGGCTGCGTTTCCACTGAGGCGGAGCGGAGCAGAGCGGAGGGCGATTCACCAATCACATGGCTTGAAATCCACATCTCTTCTTCACTCAAGCCATGTGATTGGTGAATCGCTCTCCGCTCTGCTCCGCTCCGCCTCAGTGGAAACGCAGCCTTAGACAGTTAGGGACTTTACTCATGGCGCGATGCGACGCGATTCAAACGAATTCCAACTACAAGTTAAAATCAACCTTACCACTATGACATCCCGGGTTGACGGCGCGTCGTGTCCCACGCGCACCTCAAAGAGCGTCAGCATAATGACGGGGCCCCCCTCTCAGAGGGCCAAAGCCTGCCGGGGTCGCGGGATTATTTCCTTACCGTGACCCCGGAACAGAAAGGGCTATTGAAGGACACCGTGGATTTTAGTCAGTAAAAGTCTGACAGTCCCTCCCGCCCTGCCCGGGGTTGGAGGACACATTTAATTTAATGATTTTACCAAGCTAAAAAAAAAAAAATACGTGTGGCACTCGGGGACTGCCGCGGTAAAGCTATTGCATAGCATTTTGTATCAACTTATGCAATTATAATTTTATTTATTTATTTTATTCATGCAGTATTGCTTTTTCTTTGATATTAATTCAAGTTACATTTTTAAATATTTCTTTAAAAAAAAAAAACAAATTATTATTATTATATTAATAAATTATTAAATTAATTAATTTTAATAATTAATTTAATAAATTAATAATTTAATTTAATTAAAAATTAAATTAAATGAGCGTGAGGTTTTTTCGTTACGGAATTAATTCTGGATTCGGTCCCCGCGCTCAAGGCCCGCGATAGAAGCTATGCAATAGCTTAAAAAAACCACTATGACATGACATGAAACACGTTGTTATCTACGGGTAGATGAAAAACAAAACACGATGGCCATGACAACGTCAAGTCGTAGTTGTCAAGTCGTGGTTTGGTTGCGTCTTGTAGTTGGAATTCGTTCGAATCGCGTCGCATTGCGTCACATCGCGCCATGAGTAAAGTCCCTTAGAGGAACTGGTGGCCTACCATGACGTCTTAAAACGAGAGTAATTCCAGTGTGGGAAAGAGACAAAGCACACTGGAATTACTCTTGACAGGCCTGTTGGTCTAGTGGTTAGTGACCCTGACTGCTATGCCGGAGGTCGTGGTTTCTATTCCCACCCAGAACAAATGTTTGTGTGATGAGCACGATCATTTGTTCTGTGTCTGGGTGTTATATTTATTTATATTTACGCAAATGTGAACATAATTGTATTTGAATGTCTGTTAGAAAATAAGCTTATGGTGGGTCATGATTCAACTTTGTCGATTGTACATATGTTTATCAGTTGTCTAGTCCCCATAACACAAGCTCTGCTTAGCTCGGGACTAGATGGCGTTGTGTGATAGATGTGGAATATTATTGGAACGAAGTTCCTTATCGCGCGTTGCGAAAGGGGGCTAAACGGAAAAAAATAAGACGAATAATTGTAAAGACACTTTTTGCTGCTGCGGTCGGCGGCCGCGCGGCGGCGACTCGTCCTTTACCACGCCCCGCACCCCGCGCCTGCATCCCGTACCTCTCACCCAACCCCCGTTCCACGTGACTCTTGTCGCATTGCGGCGTGCGCATGTTTCTCTGTCTGTCTCACTCTCTATAGAAAGCAAGCCAGATATTTTCGTTTCGTCTTTCTATTTCGCATTGAACAGTGTGGTGTCGCGACGATTATTTTTGTGAGTGTATACAGTAACTTCGTTCCATCCGGGTGTCCCTTGACACTTCTCAAGTAGTTATACTATTATTATTACTCTCGCTTTAAGATGTCATGGTAAGCCACTGAGCAGTAATCCATCTCCAGTTCTTGACCGGTTTCCTCCCGGTGTTTTCCTACATGCATCGTTGCGAGACTCATAAATAACCATAGACTTGCTTGTAAGAGTAGTTTTGTTGATACAATGATATTATATTACGTCAATGTGAGTTTATCGACACGTAAAAGATAAGTAAAGCTTATTAATTCGACTCCTTTCGTTATCAGAGTTCAGGTGATGAATACTTGCCCATCGAGCACGTATTTGAGGGCCCCGAGAAGAAGCGCGTGCGTCTCCTTGATCCGTACATATTGCGTTTGCACCGGGATTCGCCTCTCCAGGCCTACAAGTTACGCAGAGTTGATGTATGTGACCTTTTTTTTTTTCGTACTGACTAAAATCCACGGTGTCCTTCAATAGCCCTTTATGTTCCGGGGTCACGGTAATGAGATAAGTCCCGCGACCCCGGCAGGCTTTGGACCTCTAGAGGGGAGCCCCATCATTATGCTGACGCTCTTTGAGGCGCGCGTGGAACACAACGCGCCGTAGACCCGGGCATGGTCCATGGTCGGACAGCAAGTTGCCCTTTACTCGCCGCCCGCATGCCCGCGCCTATGGTGGCCGGAGATCGTCTTGCGACGTCCGACGCCGTGGGCGTCTATAACTGCGGTTGGGGCGGAGGGAGGACGCTGTCCTCTCTCTCTCACGGCCCGCCTCCTCCTTCGCGAGCATGACTGCTTCGCAGAAGGAGGCGACCGCTTCCCACTCCGTCTCGCCCCGCAGCATGGCCGCTACCAATGTTGGGCGCGAGAGGTCTCCGCCTATCGCCGCCGTGAGGACACGTCGGTGCTCTGCCCAAGCGGGGCAGTCTTGCACCGTATGCTCTACTGTGTCCTCCGGGGGATCTTCGCAGTGGTGACATCCAGGCGTTTCCTCCTTTCTCATCAGACACAGGTACCTCCCGAAACTTCCGTGTCCGGTGAGGACCTGCGTCATGCGGTAGGTCAGGACGCCGTGACGCCTATCCAGCCTCTCCTCAAAAGGGGGTCTTACCGCCGCGACTGCGGCGTGCCCGAACCTCGATTCCGACAGTCGTTCTCTCCATACTGCCCTGAGATCGCGCCGGAGCTCTTCCCGCCGCGCCTCGACTTCTCGATGCAGCGGGGTCACGCCCCGGCGCTGTGCCTCCACGCGCTACTCATAATAGACGCGCTGGAGGGCAGTCGCCTCCAGATCCCAGGGCAGTAATCCGGCAAGGAGGTTGGCCGATTCGCCGGCGATCGTGCGGTATCCCCGGATCATCCGGATAGCCATGACCCTCTGGCATGCGACCAACTTAGTGGTCGCGTCCGGATGCTCAGGGCCCACACGGGGGCCCCGTAGAGGGCCACGGACCGATGTATGTGACCTTGAATATATTATTTAGAACTTGTCTGGGGCTTATTGCTACGTTTCCTGCGGTTTCTAAACTATCGCTGCGAGTAAAGTTGAACATGTTCAATTCAAAACGCTGCGACCATTCCCTGCGAATAGCCTGTAAATAGTCTGTGAAAATAGCCATACAGCGAATACTCGCAACGAGTAGGCATTCGCAACAATTAGTTGCTGTGTGTGACAGAACCTTAAGTCTGCTTCTGGCGGCAGCCTTGAATTTGTTATGATCCTGCCAGATGCGATCACAGTCAAAGACTTTGGGGGTTAGCAAAGGCTACAATTTAAATGCTCATCAATTATTATTTTTGTATACCAAATTGGATAAATGGTCACCAAATCTAAAAATCGCTTTAGCAAGAAATCAGGGACACCCCGAAGTTCGGTTTTGTTAGGTTCCTTTCAACGAAAAAGGAAATATAAAAGAAAATAGGTTATTTTAGGAAACGTTATTTGGTGACTATTTATCCATTTTGGTAACCGTTTAGAATTTTTTTGGTAGTAAAATAGGTACTTTTCTGGGTGGTGTTTAAACACAAGCCGTTAGCAAATGGCCGTGAGCAGGAATTTAGTCCGGCAGTAACTTAAACAGGGATAGGTTTTGGGGTATGACATTACAGAATGTACAGGGTGCAATCTTAGTCGTGGGCAATACTTTAATCTAAGACTAGTCACGATACTGATTGCATTAGGGCTAATAATTCGCAAATCAAAAATATTTTCAATGCAAGTTTGGAAAACCTTAAAAATGTAATTTAAGTCACATTGCAAAGGCATAATGTTGCAAATAAACACTAAAAGTAATAAAAAAAAATCTTAATCTATACTTATAATAAATCTGTAGAGAGGTCAATTCTGTACATGAAATATATTTCCAAAATAACTATCAGGGGGTGTTTAGGGATCGATACTGATGCCAAAAATGCAATTAATAAAATTATTGTCTGTCTGTCTGGCTGTCTGTCTGTCTGTCTGTCTGTCTGTATAACCGTTATAGAAACAAAAACTACTCGACGGATTTTGACGAAACTTGGTACAATTATTTTTCATACTCCTGCGCTGGTTATAGTATACTTTTCATCACGCTACAATCAATAGGAGCAGAGCAGTGAAGGGAAATGTTAGGAAAACGGGAGAAGTTACTCCATACACGCTAATCTTCGGAACTACTGGACGGATTTGATTGTTTTTTTTTTTTTTTTTTGTTGTATAGCTTAGCTATTAAGTCTGGGCAACATATACGCTATAATTTATCTTGGAAACTTGAACACCTGATGCAGAACTGCAATAGATCAGCAAAACTATAAGAGATACAAAAATAGCGCCATAGCAAAAATTGTTTAGCGTGATGAGCATTTTCTGTTAAGAAAATAAATTTGAAGATATGGAACACCTGATGTGGAACTCCAAGAGCCCAGCTACACTATTACATATACAGTAATGACGTCTTAGCAAGAGTTGTTCAGCCTGATGAGCACTCCCTGTTGTCGTATAAAAACTGAAGATCTGAAACACCTGATGTGGAACTCCAAGAGCCCAGCTACACTATAACATATATAGGAATGACGTCTTAGCAAGAGTTGTTCAGCCTAATGAGCACTCTCTGTTGACGTATGAAAATTGAGATCTGGAACAACTGATGTGGAATTCCAAGAGCCCAGCTACAATATAACATATATATGAAAAATATCTTAGCAAGAGTTGTTTAGTCTGATGGGCATTTCCTGTTGACTTACAAAAATGAAAGATCTGGAACGTCTGGAATCGTCACGCGCGTCCCGTTGTTTTCCCGTCCCCAGGCTCTAAGAATTCGACATCAGACGTTTCAGATCTTCGTTTTTGACGACCCCATTGTCGCTGGCATAAGCAACAGGATCCGCGTACGAAGTCGCTGGCAGAAGCTAGTCCCCAATAAGTCTTGAAGTACCCAAATTTTAAAGCGCAGTATAACGCGTCTGCGCGCCGCGTTGATACTTTGAGACACTTATGAATTTTTTAAGGTTTTACATACTTGCATTAATAATGCTTTTGAGTTGCATTATACATTCAGTATCGTTAGTAGAGCATTAGATTAAAATATTGCCCACGACTAGATATGAGCGCCGATGGTCAATCTGTCGGCGGCGGCGCGCCGACTTTTTGAAGTCGGCGGCGGCGGCGTCGGCGGCGCGGCATGACCTTTTTTTTAACTTTTTCTAATTTATGAGAAGAAATAAAATATAATTTTGAGGAGACAAATTTAATTGGCAAGATAAACTAAAAAAATAGAAAACCAAATTAACATTAAAATAGTGTGTTATTTAGTTAATTATCTGTAAACCAACAGGAAATTAGGAAACATGAAACCGCATTAATTACGTTATTATAAAAAAAAAAACTATTAACTAATCAAAAAGGGCAGTATCTTTTCATCTGAAACTCAAGGTGCTTCATCATCAGCCGGAAGACGTCCTCTGCTGAACATAGGCCTCCCCCTTAGACCGCCACGCCGAACGACAATTCGCCACTTTCATCCATCGGTTGCCCGCGACCCTCGCGATGTCGTCGGTCCACATAGTGGGAGGCCTGTCTACGCTGCGTCTTCTGGTCCGTAGTTGCCACTCGAGAACTTTTATTCCCCATCGGTAGCCAGTTCTACGAGCGATGTGGCCTGCCCATTGCCATTTCAACTTGCAAATATGAACTATGTCGGTGACTCTGGTTGGTGAGGAGCTCGTAGTTAAATAAATACAGCCGCACAGGCCGATCTACCAGGTGAAGCTGCGCTTGCCGAGGTTGGTCTGTGGATGGGTGACCATCTGTCATAGCGAGTTTCCTCCGTGCCTTGGAAAGCACGTAAAGCCGTTGGTCCCGGCTGTCATTTGTAGATCTTTGACAGTCGTTACTGTTAGTCAGAAGCTCTAAAGTCTGACTACCAGTCTTACCATGGGGTATGATATTGCCCAGTCACTGGGTCGTGAAAGTCCGACAGGCAGTCGCTCCATGTAAAATACTGATATCCAGCTGAATCTGGTTTGACTGGAAGCCAACCCCAATATAGTTGGGAAAAGGCTAGGAAGATGATGATGTCGTTGACTCTGGTTCTTCACCGAATATTATTGTTCCGGATTTTATCCCGCAAAGAAACTCCGAGCATAGCATTTTCCATTGCTCGTTGAGTGACTCTTAGTCTCTCTAAAAGGTCAGCAGTCAAAGACCACGTTTCAGAGCCACATGTCATCATTGGTAACACACACTGGTTTAACATGCACCCTTGTCTTTAGACACTGGGATCCTCGATGAGAAGATATCGCGTAGCTTCCCAAACGCTCGCGTTTGTGAACAGTTTTGGAGAAAAAACGTCTGCCTGTCTCACGCCTTTCTGCAATCGGATTGATTTCGTGCTCTTCCTGAAGTCGGATGGACATGGTGGCGTTTCTATACAAACACTTCAACACTTCGATATACCTATAGTCGATACGACATCGCTGGAGGGACTGCAATACTGCCCAGGTGTCCTACCATGGGGGAGGCTTATGTTCAGCAGTGGACGTCTTCCGGCTGATGATGTGTCCTACCATGAACTCTTAAAGCGTAAGTCTTTAGGCTGTGAGAAAGAGATGGCGCTAGACGACTTGTATAGCTCTGTCTCTTTCTCACAGCCTAAACTGGATTGCGTTAAGAGCTCGTGGTAATGGCCCAGGTTGGGCATTACCACGAGCTACCAGATGGTGTAGGTTGGTGGTATTATTATTATTATTATTATACACGGCTCAGAAGTGAGATTGGCCTGTAGTTTTTCAAAAAGAGTGTTTTATAAACGTCTACGTCTAGTGCCACCATTTATTATCGTGCATTCGGTTTGGTCAGCGTGCTAGATTAAAATGAACGCCGCCGTCCGCTCGGGACCGGCGCGCCGGCGCCTGGGGACGGCGGCGGCGGCGCGGTGAGAATCACGGCGGCGGCGGCGCGCCGGCGCGGCGCTCATATCTACCCACGACTAAGATTGCACCCTGTATATTCTAGACTAAACCTACAAATTACTATCATTGGGCCTATTTCAACAAGAATGAGTGTAGCTTAGTCCGTAGTCTGCACATGCCAATCAGGCAAGAGTGTGTGAATTTTTTACCTGATTATTGTAACATTTTGCCCGTCTCTATACTTATGGTTGTGTATGTCTCTATAATTAAGGTACCTAAAGGTGTTATAAATCAATTATTTAAATTAAATGACACTTTCGTATTTCCAGACTGTCAGTGGTGTATTGATAGATTCTTCAGGTAAAAATTATACCATCAGTCATAAACAAAAAGTGAGTAACAATAGAAAATAATGACACTAATTAATTCGATTTTTTGAATTTGTATATTTTATAACGATCAATTATGAATGTTCTATTTATTGTAAATTTTAAGCGTGTTGAGCGGGATATAGGACTCTCTGTGGCATCTTGGGCCCCTGACAATGAGGGCTTCCTTCTACAAACTGACCCAGTTACGCAGCAATCGGTTCACCCGCTGCAATGGGCCACAATAAATACGACTTCCCGCCATTATGGTAAGTGAACAAACTAATAAAGTCATTGACTAAAATATTTAAATTTGTGTTCAAAATCAATAAAATTGAATTAGCTAGCAGAATGCTGTATTTGCTATAGGGTGCAATATCAATAAAAACAATAATTATAATATTTACAGACAAAATAATTTATTTCATAACCCAATCAAATATTTAGCTTTATTCTAATTTCACTCACTCTCTATCACTTCCTTTATTGAACCTCAATCCTTTACACAGCGCCTAGGTATATCAAATCTAGGTGTTTTCAAAATATTCGGTTTTTATTTTATTTTCAATGACAAAGTTCTGTCCGTACTCTTCAGGTGTTGCATTGTGCGCTTGAGCTTGAGACGACAAGCTCTCCTCCGCGTCAATTATAACTGCAAATATTTTTTTCTTCACTTGAGTTTGCATCCATTGAGGCATATCTCTGGTACTTTTTAAAATGCAGTTGAAGAATGATTCGAGGGCATCTGTTTCTTTTTCATGACGTACTACAGGGGATGTATCTTCGGCATGCTCGACGCAGCGTCGCTTATGAGGTGTCATATCTGGTTTTGTAGACTCAATAGCATTTGTCGTAGACACATCATGCTCCGAGTTCTTCGCACGTATAATCACTGGCGGATCCATTTCTATATTTTCTGTTATGCGGTATTTCATATGTGGTTCCAGAAATTGCATAGCTTTTGCATATTTCCATGTTGTTACTTGAGCGGGTAACAATTTGTTCTGCCCAAGTTTGGCTCTCTTCAACGCTTCCCGGTGGTTGTCCCGAAGTTTCCTCCACTCAGTCCGTGCAATTTTGACTGAAAAATAAAAATACAATTGATAAACTTTGACAAATTAAAAGTAACGAACGCAATATGGGTGTACTTTAGACCTCTGCCTTCCCTTTCAAGATACCGGCGTAATATCTGTCATCTCTCGAGAGTGAATGGTTACTTATAATAAACCGAAATAATTTACGTGCGTCATAATCACTTTCGTTTTATTTATAAACTGCTCATTGAGGAGTAAGTATTCATTTACTGTTTGTCTAAAAAGGTCCAAAGTCAAAGTAAACAAAAGTCTGCCGGTCGCCGTTCAAAAACAGGTTTTTGCCTGGTGATAATAGCTTGTTGTTCTTGGGGCGGAAAATAAAACTGTGGAATATTAACGAAACATAAGAAAGACGCGGTAGGTACTTACTATTAGGTATAGAACTGTCGTCAACTTCCTTGACCACACTCTGCCAGGCTTGACCTCTAGCATGCACTTCAGGGTAGTCTGGGTGCTGAGGGTTCCACAGACAGGGATGAGCGCGTACTGTTTCTATAAACTTCTCCATTTATTTTTATTCGTATCACTGTTTGCACGGAGAGACTGCAGGGCTGGCGTCGTGCCTGCGTACCGACTGGCTCTGCATGTCGTGCGGAGCCCTCCCTTTACAATCAAACCGGTTTTTGTGTTGAGCGCCAGCCAACAGTATTATAAAACCAGTTAGAACGCTTTCACACTGACGTTTTATTAAAATACCAGCTTTACTTACCATCTGTTTATGCCTTTGTGTCTGTATTATTTTGTACGCAAATCCCATTCAAATAACCAAGGACAAAGCCATTCATGTCAACATAAATAAAATCCAGTAAACGTGAAGGTCTAAAATCAATTCAATACTGATCCCTTTAGTTCTGCAGAAATACGTTTCTAAATTACTTAGGTTTAGTGTAAATAGGTATATACAGAAATAATTCCTAAAATTGTATCAAAAAAATTAGCGGTGCTGTGACCAAAATAATGATTATGTTAGATATAAATTTTTGCAAACAGTCGTATGGGATGTTCTAAGCTACTGGTAGGTATCTGCTAAGTAGGTACCACTATCACTCACCTGTGTTACCATTGGACCACTAAAAGGTCATAACGACGGTTAACCACCAAGACCTCCTAACTGACATATTTTGACAAATTGGTTTTTTCGCGGATTCTCTTCTTAAATATTGTATCTCACCTAATAGAAAAAACTTCTATTTAAAATTCGTAATATTTCGGGTATTTTTACAATCATGGAATTATCTACTAACATTACGAGCGCGAACTTTGGTGGCATTTGCTGCTAACTTCAGCGTGTGCCTTACAATTTGCACGAATTCGTCGCATGTTCGCGCGCTCTCGGCCTTAAAAGTAAGTTTTATTGTATTTTTTGTTTAAATTAGTTAATTTTTCTTTATTAGACTTACATGCTAGTTTAATTCAAACGTTATTTCTGCGGTAGTAGTTTGTTCTTACTTATAAATCAGCCATAAATACGAAATACGTAGATAGACGGTATTAGTAGTAACATTTTTTCGTATCTGTTCAGGATATTACGGTGTAGGTAGCAGTATTTAGGAGTTTTTATACTCAAATGTTTAAGTAATTAATTTAGATTTGTTTTAAGAAATGTGTTGTTTTTATTTCAGGATGAGTTCTCTTTGATCAAGAAACTTGGTCAAACTTTATTTGGAGTCTGAAAAACAAGATGCAGACCCAAAACAATGCCAAAAGCCATCATCCACAGAGCTGCTCAAGGCAGAGGAACACCTGTCTTGATAGAGCTTGTAAAGCTCGACGTATTATTTTTCAAAAAGGGCGATAACACGCTTCTTAAGAACAACCGCCCCGTCTGACTTCTGGCCCATGTCTACAAGTTGTTTTCGAGAGTTATCTCGAAACGTCTCTCCCAAAAGTTCGATGACTTCCAGCCGCCACAGCAGGCCGGATTTCGAAAAGGCTACAGCACCGTGGACCCCATACATACCCTCAGGCAAATAATCCAAAAGACCGAGGAATATAATCAGCCTCCCTCTGTGCCTAGCGTATGTGGACTACGAGAAAGCCTTCGATATTGTTGAGACCTGGGCTGTGCTGGAGTCCATGCAGAGATGCCTCACCGACTACCGTTACGTTGAGATGATGAGATGTCTGTATAGGGCCGCAACAATGACCGTGCAAGTACAAGAACAGAGCACAAAACCGATACAACTGCGCCGAGGGGTAAGACAGGGAGACGTCATCTCTCCGAAACTGTTTGCAAACGCATTGGAAAACGTTTTCAGGACGTTTGATTACAACCCGCACCACCGATTGGCGGATGACATTGTCATCATGGCAGAGTTTTTTGCAGGACCTGGAAGTAATACTGAGAAGCCTAAGCGATTCATCAAGGGTGTGGGTCTCGAAATGAATTTAGGCAAAACCAAACTCATGCTCAATGGTCATGTCATCCCGAGATCTGTAATCGTAAATGGTGCTGCCCTCGAGGTTGTGCAAGAATAACAACTTTGGTGTCCTCGACTCACCTAGGTGATATCACCCAGGTGGTACCTATTTTTCCGAGGTGAATCGAGGACACCAAACTGAGAAAGAAGCAACCAGAAGGATACGCTTGGGCATTCGGGAAGCTGCGTCATATTTATCTAAACCAGGGTTTATAACCAGTGTGTCCTGCCCGTAATGACTTCGAAGAAGAAACGTGGACACTTACCATAGGCCTGGTCCACAAATTTAAGGTTGCTCAGGGTGCAATGAAGAGAGCAATGCTCGGAATTTCTCTCACACGAAATCCCAAAATCTCCTATCTACATTCATTCATCCATAAAAAAAAAACTAAAATATCTGCTATCTTACCTACCCATTTATTAAAATAAAGTAAAACAATAAATTTATCATAAAACAGTAAATAATCATATTTAAAACCAACTATATTTTTGGTTTATTCATATTTGTCCTAATGTCAAAACTACAAGGTTTTTTGTGCCTACTGAAAAGTTTTGAGATATTGAGTTAGGAGTTCTTGGTGGTTAACCGTCGATAAGATGAAAAACATTAATTCGCAATAAGAAATGTATTGGAACTTCATAGTGTTCAATAAAGAAGTACTTATTGCAATTAATGATGAAAAACACTAGTCCACGAATTACCGTCGCTTCAGCCAGTCGCTAGATATACCTACGCACATATTCACGCTGCGCGCTGTATAGATTTATATGAATGAAATTCACTAACATGTTCTAGTTGATAAAGAAAACATATGCACTAATATAACGTTAAGCAAACGTAAAAAGCGCAGTGAACGTAATATTGTGGTCGAAGAAACCAGCGATGACGTTAAGCAATGGGACACAAAAGACCATGAGTACTACGGAATATCTGAATCAGATAAAGAATCTGACATGGATAGTGATATGTTTGACGACACAGAGGCGACTGTTAGTCATTCGCATCACAGGTCATCGAACGCTAATCATAAAAAAGAAACCACGGAATTGTCCGGCACTAAACCATTGACTGATGAATTATCTGAGCCCGATGAGAGAAGCCATCCTATAAAATTACAACATCATCCCAAAATTGCTCATTTCAAAGAAATAGAGTCCAAACCAGGAAGAAGAAAAAAAATGGACAAAAATAAAACTTCAATAATGAAGGAACACCATAACACTGGGAGTAACAAGCGTGATGATTATGTTGAAAATGGTGACAGTGATTATAATGTTGACACTCAAGAGTCGACACAAAAGGAACCTGATGTTATAAAACCGCAAGAGAGAGATTTCGCCGTTTATGAAATAGGTCACCCGGAGTTGTGGTACACTGTCAACGTCCAACTGTTTGAAAAATTAAGCACCCCTGATGGGAAAACTGTATGGAATGACCTCACTAAAGGTCAACAAGCCAGGTAATTTTTCAAAATATTCTTTTTTTTTGTAATCAGAGGAAGCTTTCACAGATTTTGTTAATGAAGCAAAACTTATAGCATACTTATAACATTTACGCTATTTTTTATTAACAACAATCAAAATCTAAAAAATGCCTAAGCACTGAATAGATTTTTCAGTGTTAGAGGCGAAATTGCAACAGCAAGCTTTTATTATTTCGTTAATTTTCTAGTGTAAGTTCAAAGGAACCCGAATGGACGGGGCAAGACCTGAACGTTCGATATCGTCCCGCTGAGTGGATACCCCGAGAACAATACTCTTTGCCCAAGAGTAGCCTGTGCCTTCTGGCGCCGATACGCGGTGCACACAGCGCCAGTTACGAAAACAATACAAACTTAAATGGTAAGGAAGTAAAGTCGTAGTTAATTGAATATGTATTTGAGAACAGTGGTGGGTTCTAACCCAGTCAGGCGCATTACTTTATGTGATTTATTTCACATCACCACTGCTCTCAAAATGGTGACGGAAAAAAATCGTGATGAAACCGGGATGTCCTGGATTAGACTGGGTTAGAACCCACCACTGTTCTCAAATACAGTGTAAACCCTTTATAACGTTATCCTTTATAACGATAAACTCCCTATAGAGTTTATCGTTATAAAGGATAACGTTAAACTCCCTATAGAGTTTACCGTTATAAAGGATAACGTTATAAAGAGTTTACACTGTATTTGAGAACAGTGGTGGGTTCTAACCCAGTCAGGCGCATTACTTTATGTGATTTATTTCACATCACCACTGCTCTCAAAATGGTGACGGAAAAAATCGTGATGAAACCGGGATGTCCTGGATTAAAAATTTCTGATTGTCTAATTTCGCAATTTTTATGAACAAAATCTGTATACTGTTGTTAACAAGAAAGTAATGCTGAGTAAATTTTGAATCCCAGTAACCAAATCGACATAGTCAGAATTATTTTATTAGGACACGAGTCGAAATCTCGGAAACTATACCAGGACGTAGGTGCTCGCCAAGACGGGATTTTGCGAAATTCTACCCCTAAGGATTTGTTTCTGGGGTTAATTGTTTGTATGAAACTTTGTTACTACAAGTATCTACTAGGAGTTTAAAATTTTGCATGCGGGTTCTTTTTAGAACATACGTGCTACTTAAGAAGGGATTTGCAAAATTAGACCCCTAAGGGGTTGTTTTTAGTGTTGATAGTTTGAAACTTGAATAAAACTTCGTTACTACAAGTTCTACGAGTCTCAAATTTTGCCTGGGTCTATCTGTAGGACGTAGATGCTTATTAAGATGGGATGTTGCGAAAATCGACTGTTTTGGGGTCGATAGATTTTTAGTTGATTTTCATTTTCTAAAAGTATTCCGTAAAGATGAGTTTGCCGTATATGATTACTTCCCAGAATTTTATCCTTACCAGCAATACTATCGAATGTTGTAATAATACAGGGTGTGATTTTTTTTTCAAAATTGCGGGTTTGATTCCTGGCCAAGATTATTGATTTTTCTAAAATCCAATGTTGCAGTTTTACTTTTCGGCAAAATTGGCCTTGAGACTCCTTTCAACGTTTTTTGATATTCCTCTTAGTTTCGGAAATAGCCATCCACGCCCAGTTGAAAAATTCACTCTGTGTATTCGTATGCATGTACATGTAGTAAAAAACGGTTAGGTATTTCAATATTACAAACAGACACTTCATGTGTAAGATATGAAAGATGTAAGATAAGATGTATAGATGATCGCACGTACTCAACTTTAAGGACATTTGTGTTACTTGAGTTACTTTTAAACATTTTGTTTCGGTTCCTTGCTCATAAAAACAGAGCAGCGACAAGTGTAAGGGTAACTTGTTGTAATTATTTTTGTTATCAAGGTATTTCTGAGGATGGAGGCTACATCGTTGTTCCCGAAGAGGACGTGATAGGGGTCAAAGATGAAGAGAGTATTATAAACAAACGCAACGAAAATAATACGGAGTCTGACTTCAGTCCCAAGTCTGAAGAACGCAATGATAAGGTGCACTAAAAATAAACGTAATTTTTACAACATAATATTGCGCGTGTGATGATACCTGAAATGATCCCTCAAAACCATAGACTCCGTTGAAGATTCCCCGTCCTGAGAATCGGACAGAGAATCTCCAGCATTTCTTATGACCATAAGATAACATTTTTACGTTTTGTTTTGTCAGTTCATGTATTCAAATGCTTTTACGGTTAAATTTTGCAGGGCCGTCGAAGAGTGGTCGTTCGCACATCAAGGACTCTATTGAGGGGGACTGAAGAGAACGTTAATATTGCCTTCCAAGGAAGCGATAAGTATTTGACACTGCCATATAAACGCACACACCACGCTCAGATCGATTTAGAAGCCCGAGCCGATGAGAACGAGCTCGTCCGTGTTGGGTACTTAAATTAACTCATTTATTACTTCTACTTACTAACCCTTATCACAACTATGTTATGGTGGGCTTCCAGTCTGAGTGCGTTTTAATACTAAGTAGTATTTCACATGGAACAACTGCCTATCTGAACTCCACAACCCAGTTAGTGTAACGATTATCAGAGATCTAAGCTTCCAGAAGCATGAAGGAATCTCGGTATGCAAAAGATAAGTTATCTCTCATCCGACCTAGACAAGTGCAGCTTATCAATGAAGAATAACCCGTCCTGCTGTTATGATTTAGCCCCGGGCTTCTCCATTAATTCATAAATATTCTAGAACCTTGTAAATCTATTCGCAGTGCCTCTGGACGAATCGCGATCGCTGTAGCGGATAGCACACGAAAAACTCGTACTATTTTAACAATGCAAGTCGGAAATACGGGATTAGCTGCTGCTAGATTCAGGTTCTTAGAGTAAAATGTTTATATTTAGTTAAAGGAACCCTGACTTCATCATTTTCGTGCCCTTATTCCATTTTACTTGGGGTGGGCGCAACACGTTTTATTCTTCTATTCTCCCCTAGACGGTACGTACAGTATCATTACTCCTTTTTCTTTCATATCATTCCTTAGACATTCTATCCATTTTTTCTTTGGCCTTTCCTCTTCCTCTCCATCCATCACCATTCATACCCATTTATAATACTCTCTTAGTCACATGAGTGTCTCCTTCCTCATCACTGTCCATACCAAGGCGGTTTCCTTTCATTATTTCTGTAACAGGCGCCAATTTCAAATTTCCCCTTGGATGAAATGGGATCCCTACGTGCTTTCGAAAGTTGTTGGTTCGATTTATTTTATATCGAACTCGTTGTGTCGATACTTCAACAACTTTCGAAAGCATTCATCTGTTCTACTTCGACATAAAAAAGGATGCCATTTTACGTTTATATTATGTTTCTATGAAATGGAAGGCGAAACAAGTGGAACGTTGTGTAGGGTTCCATTTGATGAAAAATCACATGAGAATCGAGACCCGTGTGGATTTTAACCACTTGCTGCGTGCACGTCTCCGCTTAAATTTTGTGAAAACCTCGCCTTAGCTCGAAATGTCAAGAAGTTTTCTTTAGATATTAAAATAATTGTCCAGAGTTATGACGCGGGACTGCGGGCCAGCCTTAACTCAACTGGTGACCGAGAAGACCAAACTACCGATAACAGCCGGGCCTGTGCTGATCCCTCCGCGACATACCAGGTCTCTTCGTATAGAATTGCCACGCGAGATTCCTTTCGATATGACTCACTGTTCCGGTAGTATAAGACATTAATTATTATGTATTTAGTATTTTTATAGTTAATTTTTTTGTTCTAAGCTTCGTCTCTGTAAGTGACACGCTGTCCCCTTTAATTTTTCTTTGAATTCCACGTGGCCTTATTTCCGAGATTTTTGTTCACAAAGTACTCAGAACAAACCATGGTCCATAGATCCCAATTTAACGCTGTGTCGATCTATTACGTCATTTGTCGGAAACCCAAACTTTGTGTTGCAGTGTCGTTGGTGAACGATGATGAGAAGTCGGTAGCAGTTAGAGAAGTGGCTATAAAGAAGGGCGATCGTTGCTTTTGCGTCTGGCACTGCGAATGCGTATGTCTCTGTGAGTTCACTTTGAATCCCCTATTTCGGTGTAGATAGGTAAAAGCAAGTATACCTACAATGAGGACTGATTGCTCAAGTGTCCATACAACGACTCAATTACTTGATTTGCTGTGAAAGTTGCGTCAAAGATCTAGTCCGGCGTAGACCTGAAAGGGTTTAGCGTAATCCCATTGCCAAATAGATTACTCTGTCTGAGAGTAGTTGAATATACCTAATAAACTCTCAATCTTCAATCGACGACCCTCAAATTGTAACATCTTCACAATTTAAGCAAATGTCCAGAGTACAGAGTTACAGACTTAAACCCAGCTGACAATAACATGTGCCGATGGATGCAATTCGTTCGGCGTGGCGGTCTAAGGGGGAGGCCTATGTTCAGCAGTGGACGTCTTCCGGCTGATGATGATGATGATGACAATAACAAGCCATTCGAAAGCCTAGATGTGTTCATTAACGTACATAATATGTATGTCGCGGGACTGTCTCCCCAATAACCGTGACCCGTGGAACGATAAAGGGCTATTGAAGGACACCATGGATTTTAGTCAGTAGGTACGTGTCTGACAGTCCCTCCCATCCCTGAGTGGGAGGACTCATGTGATAATTTTACCACGATAAAGAAAAACGCTTTTTGTAATCAACCACCTGTTTGCTTGTAGCTGATGATCCCCGGCTGCTGTGTCGTGAGATGGCGACCTCCCGCCAGTTGGCAGCGGGGCTCTCAACCCGCGACCGCACGCGACACGCTCGCTCCGCCTGCTACAAAGACGAGGTTTACGTCGACATATGCATCATTGCTACTGGTGTTATTTTTGCGCTTTTGACGCTCGGTTAGTAGAAGTTATTTTTGGTAGAACTGCGCCAATAGAGAAGCTTAGGCCCGATATGGTTTAATTGTAGATGGCATAACCCGCATGACCATAGTTCACGACATGTAATTGGTGAAATTATTACGACACTTTGATCAATAATAGTTCCTACTAGATTCCTGATGAGCGTTTCAAAAACGGCCCGATAAATGACGCCACACGGCCACACAGACCTTAAGTATCATTTTAGAATGACTACTTTTGTACTGGATGACATTTTATCTTCAAGAAACATTTTTAAATTATTTACGTTAAGGGTTGAACCATATCTGGCAGCACGGAATCGCCTTTTTCCGTTGCCCTTTCTCTTTCTGTCGCTTAGAACTGCCATTTGCTAGACCGAGACAGAATGCATAATGCGATAGCACGCGGCGGAATCCGTGAGGCGGCCGGCTGCTGTCGCATTGTCTCGGTCTGCCAGATGTGGTGTAGCCCTTAACCATTTTCGGATGAAAGAACTTAAATAAATACATTTTGCAATGGTACGTTTTGCAACTGTATATTTTTGAGTGTTAAGGTTTATTAAAAACTGAATTTGTTAATGCTATTGAACATTTTACGTGATGTTTACGTGTGTGCAAATGTGGCCGCTTAGGCGACTCATTTTTGTTCTGTCAAACAATGATTGGTACACACGGCTACATATCAAGCTATGAAAACCAGTATAAGCTGGCCGCGTTGAATGAGCGGAAAGATCATAAAAAGTGAGACCACGAAAATTTGGATTTGAATAGCTTGATGTAGCCCTGTGTGTAGCTACACCGATGCCTTTTTCTTGCCCAAAATCCTCACTTCTGTTTTGTAATCTACTTAGTAATATATGAGGATTTTATTTTTCTTGGTCAGGTGTCCTCAAGGCGATTTTGGGACAAATTTTCTTTTGTATAGGCACCTGGGGCCTAGGTCAGTTGGTTCAAATACCGCGTACAATTGACCGTTACTACGAGGCTAGTCTCAAATGTCGCAAGGTGGAGTACGACGCTGACTGCTGGCCTGTCCACCCGGATACGAGGGAGAGAACCGTTCGTATGTACAGCAGGTAATAAGCTTTATTTCCACCCGTCACCATATTGGCTATTTGACTGAAACAATATTATAAGACACTTTTAAAATCGGCAAAAGCACAAGCAAGTAATTTTACATAATACGCGGGGCTCCTACTTCTGGGTGGTTTAAAAAAGTAACCACGAAGAGGATTAGATTAGGCTTAACTACCTCTTCTAAAAGAATGGTGTAATAATACAGGATGTGATTTTTTTCCAAAATCAGCGGGTTCGATTCCTGGCCAGGATGATTGATTTTTCTAAAATCCTATGATGCAGTTTTAGTTTTCGTCAAAATCGGCCTCGAGACTCCTTTCAAGATTTTTCGATATATTCCTCATAGTTTCGAAAATAGCCATCCACGTCAAATTCACCCTGTATCGTAATTTCTTTTCGTTTTCAGATCCATGGAGTTTGTTCTCAATGTGATATTCTTCGTAAGTGTCCCTTGCCTTGTCGTATATAATACGATTAAAAACATAATTGGACACTTTCGTAAATCGAAAAAAAATGCAAGTGGTTGTCCAGCGGCTGCTATGAAAAACACCAATAAATGTTTCAGCACACACGACATGCAGGTACTAAAGTTTTTATTTTGTACTTTTTTTATTTTTTATATTCAGTAAGGAATTGCACTTGTAAGTACCTTTGTGTAGTACCTGCTTTTGTATTTAAAAAAATATTGGTATACCTACTGTTATTGTAGATCTAGGTTCTTCCAAATAATTTTTAAAATTAGTAAAGTGCAATTCCTGACTGTTCGTAGGCGATGGCGAAGCGGTGGCGACGGCGTCACGGGGGGCTTCGTAGGTGGATGTCACCTCAGGCACAGGAACTCTCCAAAGAGCTTTGGAACAAAGGTCTCGTGCCGACCGTCCAATGTGAATTTGTGAGATCTGATTTTATGATAAATGCATGTAATTTAAGACATAGTTACAGAGGTATGTACTGCACGTCTAATTTAAAGTTGCAAGCCCTTATACTGCATTTTTAATTCAAATCTTCTGCGATTTAGATCCACCTACTTACCACCCCTTTCTTGCCTTATCTGTTATCACACACGTCTCGCAGGATTTTTAATGGGCCTACCACACGCACAAGCTTCACCACAGTTCGGCCTGCGCAAGCTTCTCGCGTGAATAATCAATAGGTACACGGGTACACCTACCTCATTATATGACGTCACAAAAACTATTTAGTCATGGGAAAACCAAAACGATTGAAGTACCCTCATTCCACAGCACAATGAACCATTTTAATATCAAAACTGACGTCCAACTAACGATAGACCGATTTAAACGAGCGCGAAAAGCCGCTCATGATTTTGGTCGTAAACTAGCACGGATTTTTAGCGCGCAAAGTAGTTGCTCTTGCGTTATCTAGGTATATCTATATGTGTGTCGGTAACACTGAACGCCCAACCACACACACAGGCAAGTTCGCGCAGGCCGGGCTTGCGCAGGCAAAACTGTGGTGAAGCTTGTGCGTGTGGTAGGCCCATAATACCTAAATTTTTATTTGGTGATCTTGTAGGTGTTGTTTCTAAATTTGTTTAATTATTTATGTACCGCAGCTTGGGACTTACGAATTACCGTGACCCCGGAACGTAAAGGGCTATTGAAGGACACCGGATTTTAGTCAGTACGAGTCTGACGGTCCCTCCCGCTCTGCCCTGCCCTCTACTCAGTAGAAGTAGTAACATAGAAAAATAGTCATTTCAAAGTCTGCTAGTTCTTTAAGTTTGCCGCAAATGATTACTTCCCAGAATTTGTTTCTTTTTAGTAACACTATCGAATGGTATAATAATACAGGTGTGCTTTTTTTTCCAAAATGAGCTGGCTCGATTCCTGGCCAGGCTTATTGATTTTTCCAAAATCCAATGATGCAGTATTAGTTTTGTCAAATTTTTGTCGAGACTCCTTTCAACGTTTTTCGATATCCCTCATAGTTTCGGATATAGCCATCCACGCCCTGTTGAAAAATTCACCCTGTATAAACGAGTATGTGTACCGTACCGACCGTAAAACGGTGAACAGAGAACACAGTGATGAATAGATGCGTTTATGCCGCAAATTTTCGCCTTCGTGCGCGAGTCCGACTACTTAGCACTTGGCTAGTTTTTCATGTAGATGTTCCCCGATTTCTCGATGACACCTGAACCGATTTGGAGATTCTTTCTTTTTTTTTTTTTTAAAGGACAGAAAAAAAACTCACACATTAGAAGGCCAAAAAAGTCAAGGAAATAAGAAATAAATCTTTTTTTTTTAAATTTGGTTTCATTAAAAATAAACCTGCATTCTCTAATCGACCCGTTTTACCGTACTTCATTATTTACATGACCATGCAGTGCCCCAAAACGGCCTGATCATGCAAATTTTTCAATTTTAATTTCAGTTGTATTAATAAAGGCAATTCAGATAGGTATTAAAAAAGGCAAAATGATAAGAAGAGGTTTAAATAACATTAAACTATCTCCTTAGGGACTTTACACATGGCGCGATGCGACGCAATGCGACGCGATTCGAACGAATTCAAACTACAAGTGAAAATCAACCTTGCCAGTAAGAAATAAAGATGCAATTCGATTGACTTGACGTTGTCATGGCCATCGTGTTTTGTTTTTCATCTACCCATAGACAACGTGTTTTATGTCTTATGTCATAGTGGTAATGGTTGATTTTCACTTGTAGTTGAAACTCGTTCGAATCGCGTCGCATTGCGTCGCATCGCGCCATGAGTAAAGTACGTCCCTGACTCTCTCAAAATAACTGGGTCTGCATTCTTATTTAAATAGTCTCAAAACATACTGTTCTCACTTGATGCTGTTGCCAACAGATGCAACCATTGCTTCACGAGGGTCAAGTAGAGCCAGACAATCACGAGTGCTGTCTCGACTCTGAACAAGAGGACACCGACTATGTCCTCGCTCAGATGCAGAAGAGCCGAGAATCGCTTTCGGTAATATATGTATAGTTAGTTCGCCACGACCACGAGAAGCTATTTAAACTATTATTATATTGAATTTAGTGAAAAAGCCAGTAGGTACCTATCTAAAGCCTCATTTACACGATGCAAGAACTCGCACGCAAGTTGCGTTACATTGCAGACTATAGGTAAGAGTACCTACAACGAATTCAGTTGATCAAACAAATACCGCAATGTTGTGAAACTCGCATGCGAATTCTTGCTCCGTCTAAATAAGGCCTTATTCCTACACCAGCGAGCAGTGTATAGAATGACTTATAATGTGGATTCACTGGTTCTGTATATCCAGGATTCCGGGATAGTTCCATAAATAATGGCGTGATTTGAATGAATTTGGTATCAATTATTTAATCTAGTTAACAAGTTAGACCTGAAGTAAGTGATTCTATACTTTTTCTCTCGAATGTACCTATTAAAGGTACATGTATGTACAAAACTTCTTTTGCAGATTTTGAAGAAAAATTCGAAAGAGAGTACGAAAACGACAATAATTAATTAAAACGATGTTTTAGTATTAATAAACATGTTCTAGTTGTTGGAAGGTTTGTAATTAGCATTTTTAAGTGATTTTCAAGTAAGAATTTTATTTAACTTTATGACACTGAATAAATGTTTTATTTGAAATTATATTCTAAAATCCGATGTTTTTATTTTCTCAAAACTATTAGCACGAATTTATTTTTGGTTGATTTTTGGTCAATTGCTAAGTTGTCATTGTCAAAAATGACACAAGCAAGACACTGTTAAAGTCAAACACACGTCAAACAGCAGCTGATGAGCGAGTGACGGTGGAGCGACGTGTAAATAGCATCGATTTCGATACGTAGTGGAGTTATCTTATCATTACTCTTTATTATTATTAGAAAAAGTATATCGTCCAGTTACGCAACGCATTAGGGCTATGTAAGTAATGCGTTTATTACTGAGACAGATAGTTGTAGCTAGGAAGGCGCTGCGGGCGAACAGGAGCGTCTGCGTGCAGTTGAAGCATCCATTCACAACAGGTACGACGCTCGTAGCGCGCGTGTGTATACGACCGATATATAAATACGGAAGGACCTCGTTCACGATCTATTTTGGAATCGTGCCAGTTAGATACGAAGAGAACTAAACATACAAACTTGATTCGTGTTTTTAGCGTTAGTCTGGAGAGCCATGGAGGATAAAGAGTCTTTGAAGAAGAGATTGACGCCGCTGCAGTATCATGTTACTCAAGAAGCTGGAACTGAAAGACCATATACGGGTTAGACAGTCAATAGTTATTTTTCGAACCAAATCTTTCCAGAAACTTTATTTGAAGTGTTTACATTATAGACATAAATTAAAATTTCATAATTATCATATTTCGATTTCAATAATATCCAAGTTATTTCTTCTAATTTTAGTCAAACTTTTGATTTTTTCTTTTAATATATTTCTTCAATTTGCAGGAGTTTACAACAAATTTTATGAAGAAGGCATGTATTGTTGTGTAGTCTGTAGGCAAGATCTATTTACCTCAAAGACAAAGTATGACTCAGGATGTGGTTGGCCTGCATTCAATGATGTTCTCGCCAAAGAAAAAGTTACCTTGCACCAGGACACGAGCGCAGGTATGACAGAACATGCTACTCTAAATACAGTCAGTGTAAATATGTGACTAAAAGCATGATAAATAATTGTTTTAAGTTACATTATTGCTCATTAAGCTAAACTGTTTGTCTTGAATTTTGAAAAGCATAAATTAATGGATAGAAAACACTTGATTTAAATGGATTAAATTGATTGACTTATAGTTTAGTTTGATACTAACTTTTTTAAATTAGTATCAAACTGTTTTTTACTGGTGGCCTTTAATTATTATAGTTATACAAAAACCACTTGATTTTTATCCATGCTTGTAATAACCTTTAAAGCCTTCAGTGAAACTAACAATATGGAACAAATATTCAATGCCATTCAGTAGCACACAGAGCATTTGACATAAAAGATTGGTAACAATAGGTATTCCAAAGCAGGCCTCCATTCAAGGTTGCTGTCTAATCCCTTCCACTAGTGATATCCTTCAATCTAATTTTAGAAGTAATTGACAGCATGATTATTATGTTGTAAAAAGTTTCTGAATAGTCAACACTAAAATGTTGAAATTTCAAAAAAAAAGATGCGCAAGAAAATACCTATTAGTTTAATATTTCTAGCATAATAACTACCAAAGTCATAACTCTGCTGTCATTTATTTATAGAATTGGAGAATTACCTTGTCTATGAAATCACCGCTTTTGCATCAATATCACAGGTGCTAATTATGTATCATTATTTTGGCCTATCATTAGATCCATTAATTTTCTGTATAACATGAAAAATGGAAAAAGTAGATGGAGAATTGAACAATATAGCAATTTATCAAGCTTAACAATTTTTGCCAAGTCATTTGTGCTATGTAATCAAATTACAAGTCATGGTAAATAACAAGACTTTAAATTCTTATCAAAAACCTGATAACTATTTACACATTCTATTTCATTACATCATAAGCCCCAGACTGTATTGTGAGATTGTGACATCTACCCTCAGGCTATCAAGTTACCTTGAGCAACATACTTATATAGGCATACAATGCTACTTCCATAATATCTTGATACATTGCCTTATACACACTTTGTGATCATGACCATGGCCTTCAACTTGAACAATATATATTATCACATTATTAGTTCACAATGATTCACACAAAATGAAAAACGAGCAGACTAGTTGTTATTAATTCTCCTTTTTATAATCCCGCTTCTTGAAAAGGTAAAAACTAGATAAATACAATAAAAAAAAAAAAACAAATTCACTATGAGTCAGCCAATTAGGTAGCCAGTAAACGCTATGATCACGAGAGGAGTGCTCTAAATATACCTACTTATGTTTTACTATTGTTTTAGCCGAAACTGGTCTGCTATAAATATTTAAAAATAATATTTTTAGCCAGCAAGGCTTTTAAATAACCATTAGTGTACAAAAACAATACATTATCCTATCATTATGAGTTGTGTTGTGGACTTACTATTCATGACAATGCAAGTAGGTGTTGGAAAGAAAATAGTCAATCGACAAAGTTGAATCATGACCCATTTTGACAAAAAATCGTTTGAATCCGTCAAATTCACAAAGATCAAAGTTGTTACCATGGATATGTATGTTTACGCGAATGTGGAACTAATTGTATTTAAAGTCTAGGAAAATAAGCGGTGGGTCATGATTCAACTTGGTCGATAACCAACAAATTATACTGCATTATGTGCATCCATTTTCACTCAAACTCCATTTATTTTATAAGCAGGTGATAGTTTGATATCCTGTTAATTGTCGCATATTATGAAAATTGCTCTTTATGACAATAGTGCTTCTAAGTATAGCATTTACAATAGTATGTATGTCATGTATTTTATCTTAAACAAAAACCGCGGTTGACTCTCTACTTGAGTCGCTTTCATAGTTAGGCAGAGCTTAAAAATTATCTATGCTATGTATTGTGGGTGCATTTAAAAACATTTAAACTCACATACACAAAGAGCTAGATCTACTTGTAGTTCGTACAAATATTTGTTCCGTACGGTACGGGAATCGAATCCTGGCTCTCACTTGAGAGGATCACTTTTTAACCGACTTCAAAAAAAGAAGGAGGTTCTCAATTCGGTTGTGTCGTATTTGTATATCATATGTTTCAAAAATAGTATTCACACCACATTCAATTTACCTACATAATATTTTAAACTATGTATAATTTAATTAATTCAAGATCTAATCGCATGCGAATAGATTAACATACGCATGTGCTTTAGTTTTTACTGTTTGAAAGGAATGCATTACAAATTAAAACAATTAGTGTTTTATTCAAAACTTGTACATTTACGTTTGATAATGATTATACCTGAATATATCAGACATGCCCAATAAAATCTAATATCAACTAAGAATATTTTTTATCTTTATTTTATGTACATAATATTTCAGAGAACAATACAGACACATTCTATTTATGTATCTACCTATGCAGATTGTAAATATTATGTACTTAAGTATTTTATTTATGTCCACCATAAAACCTGGTGATGGGAAAATGGACTCTGGTCACACTCTGGTGCTAATACATTTTATCTTTTTTCTGTCTTTCCCGTATCCTTGACCATCCTCCGACACAATCCTGACTCCACAACAAACGTAAGTCGGCCCTGATTGGTAATCACTGATTCGTTCGTCTGCTACGTTTAACATTTTTGAAATGCACTATGTGTCAAATCGTCTTTCATCACACAAATACGCCTCACTCGCAAATAATATCGCAATGTGTTCATGCTATTTTACATAATTTTAATCTCGTTTACCGCTCTGGTTGGGCGATCACAAACAATACACAAATGATCACACAATTCAATTTGGATGCGGCCGTACCATTGGGTTACTGCATCGCTCGCTACATAACTGTTACACGCCTTTTTGTGACATCACCTTAACCGTTCTGGAATGCGCATGATAAATAATATGCATTTGTCCTCGCAACCTGAACCGCCCCGTCTTGTCCCGTCCCGCCCGTGCTCCTCCTGGATGGCTGCCGGCTGGACTGCGCCGCGGCCGCTGACGACGCGCTACCAACACATCCTCACGACTCGAACTCTGTGAACCTCATACTCGGATTATATTCATGTCATTCATTGTTCAATGTGAAATGTAAATAAATGGCTTTTTGGTGAATGGACCTGGTGTGTGAAATAAAGTTGGAGCAAATATATTACTGGTTTTAACACGGCCAGGTTTGGTGCGAACTGAGGTGCGATGCTCCAAGTGCAACGCTCACCTGGGCCACGTGTTTGATGACGGGCCAGCGCCCACACGAAAACGCTTTTGCATTAATTCTGCCTCCTTGGACTTCATACCTGCTGAAGAGAGGAAAGACTAACGTGTCACCATGTGAATAGTCATAACTAATAAACATTTGCCTTGTTTGTAGTTCTAAGAAAATGCATTGATTAAATAATTGGGCGGAATAGCATATGTACTCATTTTGATAATAATAAATTAAAAGATTTAATTTGTTTTTATTCCGATTTTGAATAATAATATTGAATGTAAAATAGAACTTGAAGATTGTATTTTTGTATGTACCACTAGAGAAACCCTGTGCGAAATACATCACAGCCGGTTTGTATTTTATTTTTGTAATGTCTTATCTACCAGAGATATTGCTACTACGAGGCAGCTTTTTATATAAGTACTCTGTAATAATTTAGTTACCATAACGAGTCATTGTTATTATTTTTATTTTATATCCACAAAATACAAAAAATCTCCTAGTCCTTATAACATAACAGTTGCGATTGTTACGGGTGTAGTAGTAGAAGTTACAAAATGGTCTAAGAGATTATTTTTGTCGTGGGACTTGATTTGTTATTAATTTATTTTCTACCATTAAACATAGAGGTACTTTTGAACTTAAGTACAAATCTTTGTTCATAGTAGCTGCTTGATTTATTAGTCACGTAGATATTAAATACTACAGTAAATATATTTTGTAACTCTCAAACTTGACTTTCATTACCACTAATGTGTATTCAAGTACAGTAACGCCTTTCCAACTACCGGCCTCCTTATTAATGGTATTACCATATCTTGCAAGCATTTTTGTAAAGTGGTCAATAAAACGATTAAGTTATCATGGTGAGTCTTTTATTATAGTATGGTAGTAGGTAATTTATATGCACAAGTTGCTCATACATGGCACTGGTGTTTTACAACTGTCAAAAAAACATGAAAAATGTTGTAACCACATTTAAATATCTTGTTCAGTTACCTATTACAATAATTAATACATTTTTAACTTAAACTACGTACATAATTACAGTTACTTTCTCAACATAACATTCTATGCATACTCAAATTCATCTTCATGATCACATTATGTAGTCAATACACTTCTTACAATATTTTAGTATTAAAGATATTGAATAACTTTGTTCAAGCTCTCTTGAAGTTTTGGCTACAATTTTTACATTTCTACATTATTGCACAATTTGTTATGGGTTGGTGCAGTCGGTATTGTAATGAACTTGTTAAAATATAATCACTTTGTAACATCAATTACGAATAAAACATGTAGTTTTAGGCCGTATTTTAGTGTTTGATAACCTTATGATACAAATTTGAATACTATCTACAATATTTAATGAGTCTATTGTGCGAATTACTTTTAACTGCATCATAATGGTCAGTGGACGATATATTTTTACCCCTTTAAAATGAAACTAACTGCACGCGTAGCATGGCGATTCTATCTCTATTCTACCAAGAAAAGACAAAGTTATTTCATCGTTATTTCTATACAAATCGACTGTTTTTTTGCACAAATATGACACCATTCGTACACTATTGAAGCAAAGAACGTTTATTTTAGATGTGTTTTACATTACAATGCTTAAAATGATAAAAATATTTCTACGTACTGTCATTTTGTCTATTCTTCCGTCGACAAAACCGCTTTCTACGGCGCCATGCTACGCCTGCAGGAATATAATGAAAAATATACAGAATTAAAATAAAGGAAAGATGGCCCAACTCGACGATGCGCAATTAAAACCCAGATTTACTGTTACATTAAAAATAACCCTAATTAATTCAGAAAGCAAATAACAATAGACTCTGACATTGGTTCTTTGAAATCAGAGAATTTCAAGTAAGATAGCAACTAAAAATCATCCAGTAATTGTATAAAATAAAGATCAAATAAAAGCAAGTCACACATGATGCACCAACCTGGACTGCACAGATTCTACATAGCGTAAATTGGTCACGTTCATATTGTCAATGAGTAGTTGTACTCGTCTCTAACTTGTGCCTGTACAATTTACACGAGGCTAGCCTGTGCCGCAGCCTCCGCGCGTGTCGCCACGTCTGCGTCTCATACACGTCCCCACACACAACTCTCACACACTTCAAATAGTGAATACATATCAAAATAAAACAAAATTTAACAGCGTCTGTCGGCACAACCTAAACAGTAAAAGCAGAGAGACATCTTGCAAGTCTTACAAATAAACGTAAATAAAATACTTCAATCATTTAATACAAATTACGGAATCCTACTTTTGTCGTAACAATAATGCGTCATGACGTAACTCTATCGATAAATGAATTATCTAAGTCTATTATTATTAAAATCTATTGTTCTGCACACATATATTTATTTATTCCTTGCTCTAATAAATACTTACTGTTTGTGCCTTAGAGGAGACGATCACCGATATATTTTCTCTTTCTCTTTGCTAATATAAATCAGCTGAATAGACTTTATAAACTTAATACTATGTAAATGCTTCACCTCATGACTAACAATAAAATGCTCTTCAAAATGACAATGTAAAATAATGATTACGTCATGCGTCAAATGTATAATGAGAATATTTTTGGCGTATTATTTCTTTAACAATATACCAAGTAAATTAATCAATTTAGAAGAATATTGAATTAACTGCTTTACCAATAATAATTATATAATCTCAAAAACGTAAATTAGAAGCCATAAGCGATTTAAATAAATTAACAATCATCATACATAAAACTATCACTAACTAGTAACTATCGAAAGCAAAAGCAGCAGAAGCTTCAGTGTCTCGGTGTATTTAATACGTGATACAAATTATATGAACCGCACTGAGCTCACGATCAAATGCTTACATGTACCAATAAATGCTCTAACAAACATTAAAATTATAAAAGTATTTCGAAATAGGAATACAGATAAAACAGAATGAAATAAAAGTTCCATTCAGTCGTCGCCAGTCACTCCGCACGCGCGACTCGCCGGCGACCCGCCGCGCGCGTCGCCGCGCTCTCCGCTCTGTATTGAAGTGTTTCCGCCAACTGCCTCGACAACTATCATCACAGTGAATAAGCTGAACCGATGCTAATGTAACGCCTCTACTGTATTCTACTATTTATACTTTACAAGATCGCCTAAACATCTGCCAGTCTTCGTTTGCAGCTATATTTCGTATTATTTCAAAAATTCGTATCTAAACTTCTAATATCTATCTACACTATCCGATCTTACCATACAACAGTCAAAAGAAACACGTCAATCAGAGATCTCTTCGCTAAAAGAACAATTAATATCGCTACTACACAACACTACGATGATTTATAGTTAGTGGACTGCACTTTATTATCGATCTCTTTTTCTTGTAAAAATATTACCTCTATTATATTCAACGGGCAGCAGTTTTACATTTAAAATAGGTATTGCTCTAATAAGGTTTCGTCACAGATGTCCACAAGGTTCACAGTCTCGTGGTCCGTACGTGTAGTCCACAGGCACTGAGGGCGCTAGTGTGTCGGCGCGGGCGGCGCCGCCGGCCTGCGCTAATGTCCCTTCGCCGCCTCCTTGGCCGCCATGATCAGGGGAGTAAGCGACGCCAGCGGCCGCGCCATTTTGAGGAAGGGATGCTGCAAGAATATTTTATGTTTAAGCCAGACTTAATAAGCAGCAGGGCTTGCAATTTATTCATTAGCTGCCCTGTTCGACTTTTTTTTTAACACAGAAAATTAAAAACACCTTCAATAAGTCGAGCGCGGTGGCGCGTCTCTCGACGTCCACCTCGAGGCACTGGTCGAGGAAGTCTTGGAACACTGTGCTGAGCTTCTCCTTGTCCTTGATGTCCGGCTTGCCGTTGGTCGCTATTAGGTACAGCGCACGCAACGGGTTCTCGTTCAAATATGGCGGCTCACCCTCTATCATTTCGATCGCCATTATACCCAAAGACCATACGTCCACCTGTACGAAAATGACAAGAATATACATCAGTTTGAGGCTTAGTACCGAATACTGAATAGAAACTACGATATAGGAGCAATGGTAGTTTAACTAATGTATAAAAAAAAAATCAGATTAATTTAGTGGTATTAAAATACTAATTGAATACATGTGGCTCGAGATGCAAATTATTCCAAATCATATACGATAAGTTCGTATCCTTTTAACTGCCAGACTTCATATCAATGGGGAAGGCAAGTGTCAAAGTGACAAGCTCAGTGACAACTGACAGTTTGCTCCCAAAAGAACAGTCAAATCAAAGGAATTTTCTGAAAAAAGACGATTTATTGATCTAAAATGACTAGATGTTGTGTAATAAGCTGTAAAAATAATGGAACATATGAATTTCCGACAATTCACACTATCAAGAAATAATGGGTAGCTGCTGTGACTGCCTTGAGAACAAAAATTGAATTATAACTAAGGAAAAGCTATATAATAAACAAATATCCAGCCTTGCGAAGCCGAGACTGGCCTTTAGTTGAGTTTATTAATGATATTCTATGATTATACCATAACTAAACAATCGAATACACTTTTCAAAATAATATCTACTTTTCTATTGGAGGTTAAGTACCAGTATTACATCGCTCTATAAATCATGAAATGGTTCGTCTGGCGGAAGAATTATCAGCGGGAACGAGTTTTGTGATAGTTGTGGTGTTAAGAAATTAAATATATTGTGATATTTCTCTAATCTAAATAGTAAAAAGGGGTAAAATTACTAATTTAAAACATTATGATATTTTATCAAAATAGAAAGTCAGAAGCAGCATTATATTCTTGGTAGAGGAGAGGACAGGTAAAACATACCTAAATCACAGATTACTACAGATCGGTCTCTTCCAAAAAACAATCAAACAAATGTAAAATCTATGCACGAAAGAATAAAGCACATTTTAACTTGCAGCCGTACCGCCCACCTACTTTTATATTAGCCTAAACTTCCCGTGCACAAGCAAAATTGTACTGAATGGCTACGCGCGAGAGTTTATTTTGGTTTATCCGACGCCGCGGCATTACAATGTTGCTATCGGTGTGCTGCTGGTCAAGCTTACTTAGGGTTGCGACTTGCGAGTTTAGAAGGCACAGTTAGGTAGGTAGGTGTATTTTATGCATTTGTTATATTACACTATTAACATAAATGTTCTTCAGGGATTTTTGGTTTCGTTACTACATACTACACACATTACTACATACAGCTTGGCCAGAACGGATTGAAACGGAACTAAAATTTTTATTTCTGACAGCGTTTTAAAATCTTTGATATTTGATGTAAACAAAGACCGCAGGTTTGTTAGATTTATTATTGTGCCATAAAACTAACGTAGTAAGTGAAAAAAAATAAAAATAAAATCATTCAAAGTGATGGTAGCGCGAAGACAGTGGCGACTTCCGGTTTTCTACATTTTTATGTCAAGCTGTACATTATCGATTGGTAGCACAGAATGTTAATACATAGTGCCTACGGCACCTTACGTTAGAAATAATAATATATGTATAATTATAGTATCGTTTCTACCTATTCTTGTAATATTTTGAACATTTCATCTTACAAAAACAAAAAAGAATATTATTTAAAAATATTTGAAATGTTAGACTTTATTGTTTAAAGCCTATATTAAATGTATTGGTTTACAAATAAGTAGTTATTATACTGCAACAAACACTACATAAAAATCAGTATTTATTTCGCTTTACGACACACAGATTCTACAACAACAAACAAATGAATTTTAATGAATAATGATGACTGATGACGCAACAAGAAATGTCAGTCACAGAATACAAAAAGAAAGACAAAGATTACAAACAAACGTTACTTTTTTATTAAAGAGAGGCGAAGGAATCCAAACATACAGCCACCACGCGAGTTTTTGAATAATTAACCCTTTAACCGGCAGCACTCTATAATTTATTTATTATTTATTTATCAAATTACAACGGCTGTGTGAACAGCCAATTACTGCAATTTAAGGTTAAGGACAGCTATGCAAATTAGAATTACGAAATACACAGTATTAGAATATAGAAAGCATAAAAACTCATTAGAATATAAAAATGTAAAAACATAACAAGAAAAAATATGGGTACATTCAATTAATTGTAAGTAGGTACTTTTTTGGTTTATAGCAAAAATAAAAACGAATGTCGATTTTCAAGGGTGAAGTATCGATTCACTGAATTCAGTACTATAAATAGATTTAAAAAATCGATCTTTTTGGCTCCAAAAATCTATTTTTCGATTAATCGATCTGTGATTGCCATCCCTACGTCACAGGCCCTGCGTTGTGAGTCCTTATAAATGGTAAAAAAAGTCGCGCAACGAATTACGATCGCTGACCTTGAATGCATAGTGTGGCCATTTTCTGAGTTTGAACGTGAGTAAATAACAACGCAAACATCTTTCTACTTTCTACCGAGCGATAAGGTAAGTGAGAGTGATGTCAGGTTTGATATTCGTCTATTTATCTCGGTCGTCTAGTAGGCTCACACCCCCCGAGTATCTCGACACATTTCCAAACTTGTAACCTACCTAACCATGATCAGTTCAGCGGAACGTATGTAGGTACTTGAATGATATAATAAATAAGCACATCACAACAGGTAGTTAATTAATAATTAACCCTAGATTCATAAACATTATGTGGGAATAACACTACTCATAAACATTCGATACTTTCACCTTTCGACGTCACGCGGTAGTTTATGAAACGCGAGGCCTTTATCACTGTTGTCGTTTAGGCAACCAAACGTTATACAGTATTTGCTTGTCTTCATATTTTATTATCTTTATTTACTTGTACGTGATTACACGTAAGAAAAATAATTACGATACGGAGGCGGCGCGCGGCAGCCACATGTAGCGACACCGCCCGCGGTGTGCGCGTGTGAGCGTGCCGTTTCATACCTACACCGCACAGTGTCCTCTCTGTTAGTACTCTGTGCCTAAATTCAAAAATTTTAACCTCAAATACAAGTAATCTTGGATTTAATACGGTAAAATCAAGTTTATAACCAATCAATTAAATCACTTTTTTTCCTGTTGTAGATGCACCGCGGCGTCTTAATTCTTCTTTTAGTATAAGCACTTGCATTGACGAATAATTTTCCATATTTGTTTTGTAAATAAACTCAATTTTTATTACAATAAATCTTGTTTGTTTTTTGTGCAAGGTTGACAGTAATCTGACGTAGGGACCAACTATCGCAGCGCCATCTACGATTAGCTTTGAGTTGCCATCCCCATTGTCGTGCTAGCCTTCATGGCTATGAATCGGTGAAAATATACAAATTCCTCTTTTTCTGCTCCAGGCCTGAAACTGCGTTAAGCGGGCGACCGCGACGGGCAACCGTCGCGGGAACGATTTACGCAGTGTCGCTAGTTCAATTTGAAGATTTTTATTTCAATTTCAAGTTAGAGTTACGATATGTAAAAAGTTGATTTGGAGTGACACTGAAATCGAACATTTGTTGGATGTTTATACTTTCCTATTCTAACTTATTCTTTTTTTTATTTTTCTATTATTTCATTTAAACAAATACCTACAAAAAGAATTTGAGACTGAGTAATTTTTCGCAGAGAGTTATAAGCAATTTTCATGTTTTGGTAAAAAAAAAACAGAACTTCTCGACTAAAAAATTTTTGGATTATTGTGCATCTATAATCTGTATCACCTACTCTCATCATATTCCAAATTTCAGCACCGGAGGAATTTTTCGAAAGTCTTCATACAAAAAAATCCTCGTTGATCGGACTATAGCGTTAGGGTGCTTGTACACGGTGCATGTAACCCGCGCAAGTGCCTCAACATGCTCAAGCTACATGCACCGTGTACAGGCACCTATTAAAAAACGTGCGGGTCCAGCGACTTGAGCATGTACCTAAGCGAGTCACCCGCGCCTCGTACATGTTCAGACATACGGCAGAACAAAATAACTTGTACATACAGCTTGCGCAAGTAGCCCGCGTCTTTACTTGCTCCAGTCATTTGAAACATGTACAAGTACAAGCGAGTAACTTGATCAAGTAGCTTGCGCATGTTGCACACGCGGGGAACCCGCATCTTTACTTGCTCCAGTTACATGCACCGTGTACAAGCACCCTTATTGACTGAAAAAGCCCGTGCGTGTTACCGCTGGCGGGCACCGCGCGTGACACCGCGCGGGGACCCGCGCGGGCGTCCGTCGCACGGATGCGGGCCCCGTTGCGTGGGTGCGGGGCGCCCGCGCGGGTCCCCGCGACGGAGCACTTTTGTATAAAACCGCGCGGGCATCCGCTTAACGTAGTTTCGGCCCTTAAGCTCCGATTTGTAAAATATTATGGTGTACAATAAAAACTATTATATCTGTCTATCTTCATAAACAGAGAGATATAGAATAGATGCAATAAAATGAAACAAATAAAAAAAATCGTGAATATTCTCTGTCGGATATATCCACCTCTGGCGTAATGGGCCCGAAAATATTTGTCAGATATATCCGTCCTTGGCGGTTAAAAGGTTAAGCGTACTGGCATGATAATTGTTTTGGAGTAAGATAAGGTCACTACGAAGTATACGCGATTAGTTAAACACCCTTGCGTTTTGGCCTTCTATAAATTGGAAATACACGCCGCTCACTGATGACTTTTTGTTTCCCCATCGAGTGCTATGACGATGCATGGGAGTGCGCTCATTATGGTGATAAAGTTTCCAGCGACGGGTGACAAAAGTTCACCATATAGTCATCTGGCTAGCCTTATACTCAATAGGTGTTAGGGTCAGCTTCCAGTCAGACCAAATATCAAAATTTCTAAACACACTTAAAGGGCGAATCAGGCTGACGCATCTTTCTAGGAGATCAATCAAAGTTTGAAAGACTGAGTGAAAGTACGCAAACTCGACTTGGTGTACTTCAGACTAGAGTTACGTTATTTTTACTATGAAAGAAAGTACGATAGTAAGTAACAACGAACCTTTGGCCCGTACTGCTTCCGCGTGACGACCTCGGGCGCCATCCAGTAAGGTGTGCCGACCATCGTCGTACGTTTGTTCTGCTCGGGAGATATTTGGGCGCAGAAACCGAAGTCAGCTGCAAAATTCATATAAAGTTGATAATTTATTTATTAACGAAATCAAAAAAGGAGGACCTCAGTTCGACCCGTGTGTTTGTCCGCTATTATCTCGTGTTTGGCTGAACCGATTTAGATGTGGTTTTCAGAAGTGTTTGTTTTATTCTGGAGGTATACGTCGGCATGGATCCGTCATTGCTTACTTGTATGGTGCAATTTTCAAGACGCTGGTTATGATTATAAGATTCCTGTGCAGATTTTTAAAACAAAAGCACTGAATTACGAAATAAAAGTAATTTTAGACTTTTAAGTGTTTTTCTTTGAAGTTGTTTCCTTTTTTAGGGTTCCGTAGCCAAATGGCAAAAAAACGGAACCCTTATAGATTCGTCATGTCTGTCTGTCTGTCTGTCTGTCTGCCCGTCCGTATGTCACAGCTACTTTTTGACGAAAGTATAACAGCTATCCTGTTGAAACTTGGTAAGTAGATGCATTATGTGAACCGCATTAGGATTTTCACACAAAAGTACCCCCCGTACTTAGAATTGAAACTCAAAATTTTTTTTTTCGTCTGACCCATACGTGTGGGGTATCTATGAATAGGTCTTGAAAAATAATATTGAGGTTACTAATATCATTTTTTTATTAACTGAACGGTTTGCGCGAGAAACACTTCCAAAGTGGTAAAATGTGTCCCCCCCACCCTGTAACTTATAAAATAAGAGAATGATAAAACTAAAAAAAATATATGATGTACATTACCATGTAAACTTCAATTGAAAATTGGTTTGGACGAGATCGAGTGATTAGTTTTTCTTTAATACGTCATAAATCGTAAGGATTAGGCGCACAATGCCACATTCGCAAAATGACATTTTCAAATTTCGCAAAATGCCACATTCTCAAATTGTCATATTCCGAAAACGCCACATCGCAAAACGTCACATTAGCAAAATGCCATTTTCGCAAAATGTCATATTCGCAAAATACCACGCAAAATATCATTAACCGACGAAAAAAAAAGGAGGAGGTTCTCAATTCGACATGTATATTTTTTTTTTTTTTTTTTTTTTTATGTATGACCACGCATAACTTTACCTAACGTGGTCCGATTTCAAAAATTCTTTTTTTGTTAGAAAGAGTATATCTCAAAGTTGGTCCCATTTAAATTTCAAAACTAAAATCGGCCTCTAAGGGTAGAAAAAAAGGAATTAATTGTCAATCTTCCTACAGAATTTTCAATTATGAACCGATTCTGTTGAAATAAAGTTAACAATTGTAGTTCTGAGGACATATTATATAGCAGAGATGTGGAGAACATAACATGATGGCGTCACCATCATCAGATCAACTCCAGATCCCTGTTATTTTGTGAAGTCAGTCCCAAGATTTCCTTAACAGTTAACAACAGCTATATCGTGTTTGGGCTCATTTCACTCAGCTTGATGAGAACTTTAGACCTAGCTGAGGTATCATTGCCATCGAGGGTCTGAGAAACAATGTCAAACAATCAAAATATCTAAATGTCACTTGAGACATAGTAAATTTTTTATATAAACGGTCAGTCCACTCCGAGATTTGTTTGATTTTAGACTTGATTAAGCAAATCTTATATCAATGTTGCAAATCAATTAACCCTAAAGGTACCATGGCGCATGCGGAAAATTACTTTGATGGAGTCATAATTCTAATTATTCTTCTGACATTAATTATACAGGCTGATCCAAGCCAGATGGATATAAAAATTTTTTTAGATAGTCCGCCTAGGGACCTATTTGTACCCGCCAGGAAAACAAATCGGTAGTCACCCGCTTACAAGATATGATTTTTTTGTAATATTAGAAATATCACCACTTTTAATGTTTTCATTATTTTTTATTTACTTTTTAAAATGAAAAATTATACCTATTATATTTTTATTTTAGGTGCTTACTTAGACATTGCACTCTTACCCTCAGAAAGAAAAAATTCAGACCGGTCTGCAAATTTGAAGTGCATTTAATTTCATATCAATGCAAGAATAATTACTTTTCTTGAAATCGACAGATTTTTCGTAAACTCCAATCAAAATTAAAAAAAAAACTTTGATTTTCCTGGCGGGGTACAAATACCCCCCCCTAAAGAGACTACCTACAAAAAAAATTATATCCATTTGGCCTGGACCACCCTGTATGTATGATATAATTATCATTGTATTACACTTGCATCTAATCATTATTAATGTTTAAATTGTTAAAGAAAAATAAAGAAGGGTACTTCCTATAAAAAAAAAAAAAAAATAATTAAATACTCACAAGGAAAATAAAATTAGTGTAATGACAATTAGACCATGTTATCCTATTATCGACATAACTTAATAGTATTTCAGTTTACATTTTTAATTTATTTTATACTAGCTGTTGCCCGCGACTTCGTCCGCATTGTATTTGGTTTTATGGAACTTATACCAATATTCTCTTTTTAATTTGTTGAGAAAGTGAGGGTACCTGATGTCCCACTTTAAAGTTTGTTATAGAATCTATAACAAACTTTAAAGCAAATGAAATGAAAACTTCCAGACACAAAACTTTATATACGACATTGGTAGTTTTTCCCTCTGGTGCTAAAATAAAAAGGTGGTCAGCATTACTGACAGGCAAGCATGTGATATATAGTTGGCCGTGGGAAAAACAGTTGGACCTTAGGTCGACATCAGCTTCCTTCAGGGTCTGTCCTTGGGACTTATTTATGGTCATCGCGAAGTAAGCGGCTACCGGGAATTGTGTGAGTTTGAACTGGAAAGGGAAATTGTTAGAGATGAGTGGTATTCACGGTGTCAATGCAGTTTCCCCTGAGCCACATCCGGTGAGAATTTCAGCTTCGCTTAAATTTCTGTGTAATGCAGTAACTCTTAGTCGCGTTCCATTGCATAATTTTGGTGGAGTTAGATTTCTTAGAAGCATTATTATTACTTTTAGGTTATTTTATGAGCTCGAGGACCACAGGCAGTTAATGAATTTACTCGTAATATCTCGAGTTGGTAGTTGCTGGCATCATCCTGATTGACGACGTTATTGTATGAATCGGCTAATATGTTTTCATTTATTGCAGCGGTTCGGTAATTTTTTTTTGTATCGCACGATCACATAGCCAAGAATTTTCCTGAAGTGTGTTATACTTGACGGGACTCCGAATACGTAACTTATCAATTCTTGTTACAACAGGCAGTGTCTGCCGGAATTTTCCAGAAAACAGTACCTACCGTGATATTGTCCATGGGTCTATCATCATGGCGAACGTCTCAATGTGTTCTGTCCACGGCCTCGACGGCTTTTTTTTTCGACATGGTACATTCAGACGATTACATTTTTTTAGCGTGGTAATACATCACGTGGAACACAACGTGCAATCTTATTCGCCGCCCGCATGGTCGCGCCTACAATGGCTGGAGATCGTGTAGCGACGTCTGTCGCCATCGGCGTCTACCGCTGCGGCTGGGCTGGAGGTGGACATTGTCCTCTCCCTCATGCGTCCCGCTTCCTCCTTCGCTAGCATGACTGCTTCGCAGGAGGAGGCGACTGCTCCCCATTCTGTCTCGCCCCG
Source organism: Agrotis clavis (assembly GCA_954870645.1). Taxonomy (NCBI): domain Eukaryota; kingdom Metazoa; phylum Arthropoda; class Insecta; order Lepidoptera; family Noctuidae; genus Agrotis; species Agrotis clavis. The sequence continues at coordinate 12,672,603 of OX940919.1, read as the reverse complement.
CAGCATGGCCTCGAACAATACTAAGCACGAGAGGTCACTGATTATCGTCGTAGTGAGGACACGGCGATGCTCTGCCCGCAAGCGGGTAGTCCTGCACCGTATGCTCCACCGTGTCCTCCAGGCGATCCACGCAGTGGTGACACCCAGGCGATTCTTCCTTCCATAACCGACACAGGTACCTCCCGAAACTTTCGTGTCCGGTGAGGACCTACGTCATGTGGTAGGTCAGGCTGGACGCCGTGACGCCTATCCAGTCACTCCTTAAAGAGGGGTCTTACCGCCGCAGTTGGGCCGTGCCCGGAACTCTGTTGCGACAGTCGCTCTCTCCATATTGGCCTGTGATCATGCCGGAGCTCTTTCCGGGAATTCATCTTGGCGATTGTATTGTATAGCGGGCTGGTATCCGCAACTCCACGTCATATGCGCGTATTTTGCGTGCGGATGAGATGATCATTCTCCTGGCGATGCGCCTCGATAGACGCGATGGAGGGCCGTCGCCTCCAGGGGAAGACGACTACATTATAATCCTGAAACACCTTTGCTTTGTCACAGTTTCATGACTACGAACACGTTGAGTGTTGCAGTGTTGTCTTAGTCAAATGGGACTTTAAACAACAAAAAACAAAAAAAAAAATACGCATCTTACTTTGTTAGTGACGTACAACAGAGACTGCTCATCAGGCTGAACAACTTTGCTAAGACGTCATTCCTTTTTATGTTATAGTGTAGCTGGGCTCTTGGAGTTCCACATTAGGTGTTCAAGATCTTAAATTTTTATATGTCAACAGAGAGTGCTGATCAGGCTGAACAACTTTGCTAAAACGTCATTCCTTTATATGTTATAGTGTAGCTGGGCATTTGGTGTTCCACATCAGGTGTTCCAGATCTTCAATTTTTATATGTCAACAGAGAGTGATCGTCAGGCTGAACAACTTTGCAAAGACGTCATTCCTGTATATGTTATTGTGTAGCTGGGCTCTTGGTATTCCACATCAGGTGTTCCAGTTCTTCAATTTTTATACGTCAACAGAGAGTGCTCATCAGGCTGAGCAACTCTTGCTAAGACTTCATTCCTATACATATATGCTATAGTTTAGATGGGCTTTTGGTGTTCCACATCAGGTGTTCCAGAGATCTTCAATTTTTGTATGTCAACAGAGAGTGCTCGTCAGGCTGAACAACTTTGCAAAGACGTCATTCCTGTATTTGTTATAGTGTAGCTGGGCTCTTGGTATTCCACATCAGGTGTTCCAGTTCTTCAATTTTTATACGTCAACAGAGAGTGCTCATCAGGCTGAGCAACTCTTGCTAAGACTTCATTCCTATACATATATGCTATAGTTTAGATGGGCTCTTGGAGTTCCACATTAGGTGTTCAAGATCTTAAATTTTTATATGTCAACAGAGAGTGCTGATCAGGCTGAACAACTTTGCTAAAACGTCATTCCTTTATATGTTATAGTGTAGCTGGGCATTTGGTGTTCCACATCAGGTGTTCCAGATCTTCAATTTTTATATGTCAACAGAAAGTGCTCGTCAGGCTGATCAACTTTGCAAAGACGTCATTTCTGTATTCGTTATAGTGTAGCTGGGCTCTTGGTGTTCCACAACAGGTGTTCCAGATCTTCAATTTTTATACGTCAACAGAGAGTGCTCATCAGGCTGATCAACTCTTGCTAAGACGTCATTCCTATATATGTTATAGTGTAGCTGGGCTCTTGGTGTTCCACATCAGGTGTTCAAGATTGTCAATTTTTATATGTCAACAGAGAGTGCTCGTCAGGTTGAACAACTTTGCAAAGACGTCATTCCTGTATTTGTTATAGCGTAGCTAGGCTCTTGGTGTTCCACATCAGGTGTTCCAGATCTTCAATTTTTATATGTCAGCAGAAAGTGCTCATCACGCGGAACAATTTTTGCTATCGCACCATTTTTGTATCTCTTATAGTTTAGCTGGTCCGTTGCGGTTCTGCACCAGGTGTTCAAGTTTCAAAGATAAATTATAGCCTATGTGTTGGCCAGACTTAATACCTATACAACAAAAAAAAAAGTATTCAAATCCGTCCAGTACTTTTTGAGTTTATCCCGGACATACATACAGACAAACAGACAAACAGACAAACAGACAAACAGACAAAAATTCTAAAAACTATATTTTTGGCTTCGGTATCGATTGTAGATCACACCCCAAGTATTCTTTTAAAAAAATATTCAATGTACAGTTTTGACTTTCCTACTATTTTATTATATGTATAGATTAAAATAAACGAAAATGAATAAATAATGAGATTAAAATATACGTTATTAAATTATTATTATTTTTTAATTCTTACATCATCGGTCTAGAAGTCACTAAGTGGCTTAAACTTTTAAGAATGTGTCATTTTGAGAATGTGTCATTTTGAGAAATGACATTTTGCGAATGTGTCATTTTGCTAATGTGGCATTTTGCTAATGTGGCATATTGAGAAATGACATTTTGCGAATGTGTCATTTTGCGTCAATATGTCATTTTGCGAATGTGGCATTGTGCGCCTAATCCAATCGTAAACCGCAATTTACCTTGCAAAGTTACAACCAACTAGAAGAACTTTTATTATGTTACTTGCTGCTACGGAACCCTTTATGAGCGAGTCCGACTCGCACTTGGCCGGTTTTTTTAAATAAAAAATTTGTTTAAATAACAATACATTATCGTGGAACTAAATATGTGCATATTGCGAAATTGTATTGGATTATCAAAATTGGTTTGCTAAACTATGGACCATACAGTAAGACACTCACTCAGCTTTACTTGTCCATCTAAGCCGAGTAGTATGTTGTCGGACTTGATATCCCGGTGTATGACGTGGTTGGTGTGCAGGAAGTGCAGCGCCTGCAGCACCTCGCGGCACACGGCGGCGATCTGGCCCTCGTCCATGCACGTCTCTGTCACCACATCCGTTAGCGAGCCGCCCGCTAAGTATTCCATTACCACCCATAATTCCTACAAGAGTTAAATTAAAGCAAACGATTAGGTATTTCACTGAAAATATTGTAATGCATCTGTCAGTTAAATTATCAAATAATATTTGAACCCTATTTTTCCTTTTGTTAGATACGACGCTTTTACGTACGTACGTTGTACGTCTAGATATTTTTACCAGTTTCACGGCCTAAATCGCCACCCAAGAGATTATTTCATTGTTACACTTTGTGAATTTGCCACGCGGTTGTGCAAAGTAATGGTGATCCAAATAAGTTCGCCCTGCCACGATTTGTATTTTAGAATTTTTACTATGTTGAAGAAACTTTTCATAATGTTTTTTGATGTGGCACGAAAATCGTCATTATTACAAGTGCAGTTAGGACCACACAATTTTGCACCCAAAGATGAACTTGTCATACTCACTTCATTAACTAGATAACTGTCAAGATAGTTGACTACATTGTTGTGTTTGTTCTCCCGCATCACGAGGATCTCATTGATGATCAGCTCCTTCTTCGGCTGCTGACTAAGATTCATTTGTTTGATCGCTACTTCCATTCCCGTCGAGGTTTCTATCGCTGTATACACTGTTCCTGACGCACTGGAGGAAGTCAATAGTGATTTAATATCAAAGAAATGGGCTCTGTACAGGATTTCCAGGGAAGTGTGTATTAAATTGAACATGGACATGGGAGAGGTCATTTCTCATTTTACATCTGAGACATGGTGCTATTTTTGACAGTTCAAAAGTTATGACCACTTTTCGTGTTCAGACTTCAGCTAAGCAATAAATGGCTAGAGATTGCAATAAGTTTAATTCTCTCATTTTAAAACTAATTAGAATATCCAAGTGATGAAGATCTCTAAAAAAATCTTTATGCCTTGCGGAGGTTTTCTCTGAATACATGGCCAACTTTCGGTATTGTAACATTTTTCAACGAAAATCGGTTGAAAATCGAGTAACTTTTTTTTTGCAAAAAGTAATGAGTTAATTAAACTTATGTTTACTTTGCAGGATTGACTTACCCTTGGCCAATTTTCTCCATTTTGGTGTATTTTCTATTGGGGTCACCGACACTAACAATAGTTCTTAATTTCTCTAATATTTCTTCATCAGTCATTTTCTTTTTCCTTTGCTGCTGGGCCGTTGCTCTTCTGTAAAATGGAATTATGTTAATAAACAACGGTATGTAGTTTAATTGTGGACAAAAGTTCTCGTATAGATTGTGTCAAAATAAGAAAAGAGAAGACGGTAGCTTAAGAGAATGGCAGCCCTTGATGCGCATTGGCTTGAGTAGCCTAGATAACCCTGGAATTCCAAATAGAAGCGAAAAAGTCGTTCTCCACAATCGGACCACGTCACAGAACGCCGAAAAAAAATTTGGATATTTGAAGATTATCCTTCGACGCAAATCTCCGATACTTTATGACTTTCGTATCCATTGACGCGTGCCTGTGTACGAACCTATTTGGATTTGTTTTGCGATAGTCTCCTGGTACCAAAGTCGTAAGGTTGTTTTAAAACTAGCTACAACTTTACAGAATTCTTGACGCAGTGTAGATAGTTCAATTGAAATAAAAACTTCGGTATTAAATTCATGGTGTGCATTTCATACCCGGTTTCTGTATTGGTCTGCGCGCCGTTAGCGGGCGGCACATTGTGCGGCGCGAGCGGCACGTGCGCAGGCGGCGTGTGCGGCGTGTGCGGCGCGCCGGCCGGGTTCTTGTTGCGGTCCAGCACCGCGCCCGAACCCACCTCCGCTCGACTGCAGATCTGTACACACAACAAAACAATGGTGCTACAGTCCCAGTCACAAGACTTCATAACTGTGAAAGTACCGTAGATCCGTAGATAGATTACAACAGGAGAGTCAGGAGAGATTACAACTTATATTACGTTGTATTTTTGAAACACTGCTCTGCTTTGCTCTAGGGATAATCTTACGGAACGTGGAGAATACACGAATCATTTTTTTCATCGAAAATGCAATCGTCTTCGTGTGTTCTTAATTCGTGTTTCACGTTTATAAAATGCAATTTTTATTTTAGACTAGCTTACCCGTGCCCACTTCGTTGGGCGGTAAACATTTTAACTTGTGAAGAAATTTGATGACTATTTTGTAGAACTGTTCATAGCGGACCAGGTTGCCATACATTATTTTCAATTTTAAACAACTGTATAGGCAGCGCATGCAAATAACTCTGTTGTAAGAGTTATTTTTTCCCGCCTGGCTAGACAAAAATTAAGATAGTTTGGCTAATTATGCATTATATCTTTATAATTTATATATTTATTTTTAATGCCTATGGCACTCACGAACAATGTAGCTTTCGGTTCACCCTTGTTTGGTAGAACAACTTTTGATATAATTTTACTAATTCGAACAATGTTTGAGAAAATAATCAGTTTGTATAATATCGGTTAACTTAATTTTCATTTCAACGAATATTTATTTGCGATAACAACATTTGCGCTATTGATCAAAAGGTATAATGTTCAGTTGGTATAACATTTAGTTTATCGAATATTCGATTAGTGTAATGAAATGCAGAAAAGAAAACATTGTAAATATTTTTTCCGTCGAACTACCTTGGTAGGTGGTAATCAGTAATTTAACTAAGGATGCAAGAGCGAGCGAAGCGAGCTCGGGACTTGGGGCACCCCGACTCGAGCTACCTTGGTACCTTGGTTGCCGACTACTATCTACCAAGGTAGCTCGACGGAGCCCCGCTTCGCGGGGCTCCTATTTCTGTTTGCAAGGTTAAAAGTAACCTAACACGAAGGGGATGGCGGGGTCTTTCAGACCCCGCCATCCCCTTCGAACCTAACCTGTCCGAGTCGGGGTGCCCCAAGTCCCGAGCTCGCTTCGCTCGCTCTTGCATCCTTAGTAACATTGCTGATACCACCTACCAAGGTATCTCGACGGAGCCCGATTTTTTAACAGACAATGAAAGGAAACGAATTATTAATTAACTGAATATTCGGCACGATATTTCGACTAAATCATTATTAGTCTAGTGGAACATTAGTTAAGAGCGTATATTCCGAAAGCTGGCAACGTCGCAAATGGTTGTCAAATATTAACAAGTTTTAATTAATTTAGCATTGTTACTGTATGAAAATAAGAAATAAGGCTCTGTAGTGCACTAAAAAAATGATAAGGGAATACAATAATTAATATCGTAACACCGAATATACAGTTTTAGATGTAAAAAAAGCATTTGGAAGCCTTCCAAATGCCTTTTATACACCTGAAACGGTTACAACATCAAATTCAGTGTTTTAATTGCATTCCTATATCATTTTTTTAGTGCACTACAGAGCGATATTTCTTGTTTTCATACAGAAAATTTGCCAAATTAATTAAAACTTGTAAATATTTGACAGCTTTTTGCGACGTTGCCAACTTTCAGAATATGCAGCCTTAAAATAAAATTAGTGCATTTGAAAATTCGGTCAAATGAAATTATTTCAAAGAAATAACTATGCTAAATAAAATTTTACCAATTAATTATTCGGTGCAATGAATAACTCTACGAAACGGCTATAGTGTAACCAAAATTAGCCGGAGTGATTTTCGACGAAATGTTGTTCTACCAAACAAGGGTGAACCGTAGCTTTCAACCAGTGAACATTTTTTTTTTTTTTAATTTGTTCATTACTTCTGGAGATTACCCCCTACATACAAACTTACAAAAAAATGTTACCTCTTTATAATATTAGCATAGAAGTATTGATAAATTGTATATCTTTTCAAATTCTACATCTATTTTTAAGTTCCTGGTTTTATTGCATAACATTTTGAAGGGTATTTTCGTCGCCTAATGACTTATAAAGCTTGAATTCCTGTTACTCTGACGTTAATGTATCCCTGTCTGCTGGCTGATAAATTAAATCTTATTACCTAACGTAATAAGAGCTCTTTTAAATAATAGAAATTTAATAATACTTTGTTTTAGCATGATTTAGAATAAATAGTAATTGAGGAAACCGAATATTATACAAAATTGCATTTATAAAATGAAGTTTAGACCTAACTAAAAATAAATTAAGAGGAAAACTAAGGTATTACAATACTTAAAGATAAATAAGTTGTAGCTATAAATATGAAATGAAACTCGACTTTAGGTGCTTTAGCATAGGTTTGGAATTGATATAGAATTAGATAGAGTAAGACTGTCTTACCGAGTGCGTGGTCAGAGCAGGATGCGGCACGTGCGGGGGAGACGAGGGCGCGGGCGCGGGCCGGGGGGGAGGGGCCTCCTCTTCCTCGATCGGTTTTGTGTACTGGAATCAGATTTATACTTCAGTATGTAGACAATCTTTTTTGAGGGAAGAATTTTGCTGCAAGTCTTAACTCGCGTCTTCCGGATAAGTTCTCCAGAGGCCTTATCAATAAGTATCGCATCTCCGCTAATAATGTGTAGGTACCGGTATAGATATTTAAAACTATTATGTAGAGAATAGGTTCGATTAATGCTTAATAATGATTGAGATGAGATTTATTTCAAAGTATGTGTTCCACTTGTTCCCAAAACCTATACTCGTACAATAGGGTGTTTGACTGAAAAAATCTAATTAGTTTGTCTTTTATATAATTAAGAATTTACTTGACTTGTATATTTCTTTGATTACATAAAAACCTAAAAAAAACATTGACAAAACATCACAAGCAAGCACAATTTTTACTTGCTTCTGACATCAGGAACCCCCTTACTGAGAACCTACGAACCTAGAACTTACGAATTATGATGCGTTTAATCTTCGTAAAAATTCATTCACAGAAAAAAATGTGTCTATTGTTTTTATAAATTCTAATGGGCAGACTAATTAGATTTGCAATTGATACTAGCAAAATGACTATTACAACCATTACATTTAAAGCTAGGCCTACATATTAGTGCTTCTTACTGTACAGATCAATATGTAGCCCAATTGTTTTAACATCACATCAAGTAGTAATCATTCATCAAATAAAATATGCGATGCGTACACCAGTGATAGATACTTACGATACTCTTGGTGCGATCGGGTCGAGAGGGGGGCGGCGGCGGAGGCTCGGGGTGCTCCGTGTCTGTGGGGGTCGACGACGAAGGACTGCTGGACGAAACTCGAGACACTGACGATCCTGTAGACATGAATCTTCGAGTAATTATGGTGTGACTGCAAGGTTGGCGCATTGGCTGAGTGGTGGTGCTGTACTGCGCGTCCTTGGTTAGATATCGCACTTGTCAAATATATTAGTATGAGATAGGTCATACATATACCCAAAACAGAAGAATCAGACATATACCTGAGTGTGTAGTATGCATCTGCGCAGACGTCATGTATTTGGAAGGCGGCGGCTGCGTGGCGGACGCGTCGTACCACTTGAGCACGTCGAGCACGGCCTGCGGGTTGTTCTTTTGCTCTTGCTTGCTGATGTTGGCGGCCATGAGCAGTCGCGCCCACGCCTCCGGCATGCCCTAAGAACAACCATCGTACAATCAAAATAGGGCAGAGACAAGTTAAACTAAACATGCAGAGTGTAATCAAAACTTCTATGGTTTTTAGCCATTTATAAAGCGTAAGTGCGCTTGTACACAGAGCTTGATTGAAAACCGATTTTTGGTACCATGTCTACTCCTTACCAATGGCCCCCAAGTAATTAACTTTAGCTCAACATTATTATTTGACAAAAAAAATGCTCTTGCTCGTACAAGCACAAGAATTTTTCCACATTTGTTGAACTGTAAATTTAATAAGAATATAGATCAACAAGTTATTTGAAGTAATAGATAGTCATGCAAAACGCTTGTCTCAAAATCTTAAATGTGATAGTAATAGATCCTCTACAGCCTGCAGTATTACATTATTAATTAAATATAAAGTTTTTATGTACACAACATTACTAAAGTTAAAATTTAATAGCTAGGCCTAGGAATAATGAATGGTTTCCAAGCAACTTGTCTGTGAGATATTTCTACACTAAAGAAATTACTTAACATAATGTACTGAACCTACTATTAATGATACTTTACCATATGTTTTCAATGGAAGTATGACATTAAAGCAGGAGCTAGAGAACATGAGCGACATTCTAAGGGTAAGGGTAGTATACAGAGTAGACTATGCATGCTTCACATAGATTTGCTTTTTACACAAAAATAGAGTAAACATGAAAATTAACTAAAAACAAATAATAATAATAACATAAGGAGTGGGTGAACCAAATATTAATAAAAGTTGCACATTATCACATTATTTATTACAATAAGATATAATGCGAAAATGTACTAAACATATAATAATATAAGCTATTACTTACTGTCATAGGCAGCTTGAAACAAAAGCGGTAATACATGGAACTCAATTACATGATATCATTACTTGTTCCTTAAGGACTTTTTTAGTTTTAAATACATTTTAGTACAAACAGACAGCTAAGTCACCATCACAATATAGTTTTCAACAATGATGGTCTATAAACATTCCATGGTGTAAACCCATTAGTCAGTAATTCTAAATATAGGTACATTCTCTAATATAAACATGCTTGTATTATACTTTTTTTAACTAATTTATCAATAGAATATTTTGTTATACAAGTTAGTTGAGATAAAAATAACAATACCTACTCAATATTGTTGTATGCAGCTAAACTTATTGTTATGAGTTTCAACTCAAGTTACAATGCTCCAGGTTTACTATGAATTGTTTACAACTAAGAATAAGTAAAATGAAATGTCAAATAAAAATACTTGTAATGCCACTTTTATAAGAAAGCAAAGCATCAAAGCTGTGAGGCATTGTGTTTAGGCAAAAAGCTGACTCTTTTTCTCAGGATATTCATTATTAGTCTGGTTTTGTTGTGGATTCAAGAAAACAAATTACAATTCAGTGAAAAGCTACAAGAATGGGACAGTCACAATTTCGCATCAAAGGTGCATTAGAGTGCAGTCAGGTTTCTTCTTCATGGTTAAGCATTTTGTAGGTTCAAATTGTTCAGATTTGTTCAAAATTAGTTGTAGATAATTATTACTAGATCAAATGATAAAATACTCATAGTTGCAAAACTACAGGACTGTAATTAAGAAATTAATTTCTAATTACAGTAAGTCAATACCTAACAACGGCCACATCACAATATTAGTGCAATGAATATTTAATATGGGGTTATGGATAGGTACACTGATGTGTCATGGGTTTTCCCCGGAGACCCAATATGGATGGAAGTTTAATATTTTCATGGTGTCTGTTATCATAAAATTCTATAATGTTACTTACAGTAAACTCCCCAGTGACTGCATCAAAGCCCACATGAACCGTGTGCTCAAAATTTGTTGGGTAGCTAATGTTAGGTTTGTTATCATTGTGAGCAGTGCTTTTAGAGCCTTTGATTTTAGCTTTCAGTGTTTTCTTCTTCCTATCACCACCATCATCAGGTTCTGAAACAATCGTCAATAATTGGTCTATTTTCTTATTGGAAACACATGAATTTTGGGTAATGAATAATTATGAATAAGTGAATAGTTTTGAATACACATTCAATAGAACCACTAGGGGAGCATAAAAAGGCACTGGGATAATAATTGCTGTTGATTCATCTTTTGGTCTGTCTATTGTTTACAAACTCATTAACACAATTGGTTGGTGGATACAATACATATTTAAATTACACATGAATTAACTGGATAGCTGCCAATATTTGTTACCTTTTGGAAGAGGCCTCATGTCCACTGAGGCCACCGAGTCTCCACGGTCCGTGGCGCGGTTGCTAGTGAGCCGAACCGGCGGCGCAGGTGGTTTATCCTCGTCACTCGACATTTCGTCGTCTCTTGCCCGTTCTATGAGCGTAAAAAAGATTGTTCTACTTCAATAAGAACTTAACAAGACGCTGATATGTACGTTCATACAGAAGTTATCATCATTAGAGAATATTTCATAGAATAAACGTGACAATATCCTGCGACCATACATCGCACCAAGAGTGTATCATCAAAGTATCACGCTACACTTTACAGGCAAAGCAGAGGCACATTTTTATTGTGATCTATGGGCACAAGCGGGACTTTTGACAAGACTTGACATTGCGATAAAATAAAAGTAAAGTAAGCCACAATATTACTCATGGACGCGCCCCGCAAAGGTTTGCGAATGCGACAAAAAGATATTGCTTGGATATCAAACATACATTTTTCACTCACCTAGAAAATTATAGAATTTTAGGGGTCAATGAAATAATAGTATACGAGCTTTTATCACATTTCAATTAATCACAACACTTAAAAACACATATTTTCTACAAACTTAATAATTAAATCATTCACACACATGAAACAATAGCAGTGATGACTAGAGCCGCCATTACACTATAAACTAGAGGAGCACTACGTGATGGAATTTTGATGACAGAAGTAAATAAAATCGACTAAAAAAATCGTAATTACAGTCAAGATACAAGCGTTCGGTAAAACCATGGATTTATAAATATTAAGGGATCGAAGGCTTGTACCATTAAAGCCGTGCCTTATTTTCGAAGAAAGAGAGGCACACAGCTTGGGATTTTTTTCCTTCTGGCATTGATAAGTGTTTACACAAAATAAAAACATTACCAACATTTACATAGTTATTGAGTTAAAGATTTTTTTAAATGCATACTTGTACAGTTATATTACATTTTTTATAGCTTGTGACAGTTTTCATATTCTGTAATGTATTTTAGTTACTCATATTTTTAAGTAAAATGAAAAAAAAGATAACAAAACTCCAATGAAGTTTCCTGAAAAATTAGGAGGTGTATTTAACGTTTAAAATGGCAACCCTTTGATGTTGTTTGTTGGGTGACCGATATAAACTGGCTTCTGAGATTAATCGTTTTTAAAGAAAAAGTAATGTTAATTAACTTATTAGAGGAATAGTTTTATTTCGATTTATAGTGAGTATCTATATTCTAAGATGTTTATGAAGGACTAGGCTAGATTACTGTACTGTACACTGTAAATATGAATGTGACATTTTTCTTACCCTTTTTCTGTAGGTGTTCAACTTCCTTATAGAAAACTTCATTATTCTTTATTGTAAACGCTTAATATAATTAAAATAACATTTCACTTAAGGGTAAGTTATGCGCAGCTGGACCGGGAGCTATTCCTGGAAGCCTCGATCGTGCAGGCCTGGGTGTCACCACCAGACAGGCCTGCCGACATAAACGACGAGGCCGAGTGGTTCCGGGAGGCCATGTCGGAGATCTGTGACGTGGCCATGCCCCGGGTCCGGCAAGGACGCGCCCGGCGTCAGCTGTACTGGTGGTCAAGCGAGTTGGCAGCGCTGCGCGAGGCGTGCGTTGCCGCGCGACGCCGGTACACCAGGTTCCGCAGGCGCCGCACCCGACCTCCGGATGCGGTGGCTGTAGAGGCGGAGCTATACGAGGGCTACAGGGCAGCGAAGACCGTCCTCCGCGACGAGATCTTTCGGGCCAAGGAATTGGCCCGCGAGGAGATGCTGGGGACTCTGGACGGGGACCCATGGGGCCGCCCCTACAAGTGGGTGAGAGAAAAGCTCCGCCCCTGGGCCCCCCCGTTGACGCAGAGTCTCCAGCCTCAGTTCGTGGAGGACGTGGTGAGCGCCCTGTTCCCTTCGCGGGTGGAGGGGTATGCTCCTCCGCCCATGGCTCCGTCTCCGACGGAATCTGAGGACGAAGCTGACGCGAACGCGGACCGCAGCGACGACGACGTCTACGACGCTCCAGAGGTGACCGAGGTAGACCTGAGAGTGGCGGTACAACGGCTCAAGGCCAAAAATACCGCCCCAGGACCCGACGGCCTGCCAGGGAAAGCCTGGGTCCTGGCCTTCGGGACTCTCGGGCCTCGACTAGGGGGGCTCCTAAGCGCGTGCCTGGAGAGGGGCCGGTTCCCGCTTCGCTGGAAGACGGGGAAACTGGTCCTCATCCAGAAGCCCGGGCGCCCTGCGGACTCTCCGTCCGCATTCCGGCCCATAGTGCTGCTCGACGAGGTGGGCAAGCTCTTTGAGAGAGTAATTGCAGACCGCCTCGTCGGGCACCTGAACCATGTGGGTCGGAACCTGTCGGAGAGCCAGTTTGGCTTCCGCAGGGGGCGCTCGACGGTGAACGCCATCATGCGCGTGAGAGCCCTCACGACGGGGGATGCAGTTGCACGGGGCAGGGTCGTCTTGGCGGTGTCTTTGGACATCACCAATGCCTTTAACACCCTTCCCTGGAGTTGCATCAGGGAGGCACTCCGGTATCACCGGGTGCCGACCTACCTCCGCCGCATAGTCGAGGACTACCTGACGGACAGAGCCGTCATCTACCCCGGTCACCGGGGAGAGTGGAACCGGCGAGAGATGTCGTGCGGTGTCCCACAGGGTTCGGTCCTGGGACCGCCCCTGTGGAACATCGGATACGACTGGGTGCTGCGCAGCGACCTCCCTGACGGCGTCAGTGTAATATGTTACGCTGACGACACGCTCGTCCTGGCACAGGGAGAGTCGCACCAGGCGGCGGCCGACGTGGCGACGGAAGCGGTTGCGACAGTCGTCGATAGGATCCGGCAGTTGGGACTCGAAGTGGCGCTGCACAAGTCAGAGGCCATGTGTTTTCATGGCCGTCTGAATGCGCCGCGGTCAGAGTCCCACATAACGGTAGGAGGAGTTCGCACCGGCGTCAAGAGGACGATGAAGTACCTGGGACTCGTCCTCGACAGCCGGTGGAACTTCAGGGAGCATTTCCTGAGTTTGGCCCGGCAGGCTGAATCGGGCGGCGGCCGCCCTCAGGCGACTACTGCCCAATCTCGGCGGGCCAAACGCCTCCTGCCGTAGGCTGTACGCCGGCGTCGTGCGGTCCATGGCCCTCTACGGGGCCCCTGTGTGGGCCCTGAGCATCCGGACGCGACCTCTAAAGTTGGTCGCATGCCAGAGGGTCACGGCTATCCGGATGATCCGGGGATACCGCACGATTGCCGGCGAATCGGCCAACCTCCTTGCCGGATTACTGCCCTGGGATCTGGAGGCGACTGCCCTCCAGCGCGTCTATGAGTGGCGCGTGGAGGCGCAGCGCCGGGGCGCGACCCCGCTGCCCCGTGAAGTCGAGGCGCGGCGGGAAGAGCTCCGGCGCGATCTCAGAGCAGTATGGAGGGGACGACTGTCGCGACCGAAGGCCGGGCACGCCGCTATTGCGGCGGTAAGACCCCTCTTTGAGGAGTGGCTGGAGAGACGTCACGGCGTCCTGACCTATCGGATGACGCAGGTCCTCACCGGACACGGAAGTTTCGGGAGGTACCTGTGCCTGATGGGGAAGGAGGAAACGCCCGGGTGCCACTACTGCGAAGATCGCCCGGAGGACACAGTAGAGCATACGGTGCAAGACTGCCCAGCTTGGGCGGTGCACCGACGTGTCCTCACGGCGGCGATAGGCGGAGACCTCTCGCGCCCGGCATTGGTTGCGGCCATGCTGCGGGGCGAGACGGAGTGGGAAGCGGTCAGCTCCTTCTGCGAGGCAGTAATGCTCGTGAAGGAGGAGGCGGGCCGCGAGCGAGAGAGGACAGCGTCCTCCCTCCGCCCCAACCGCAGTGGTAGGCGCCCGCGGCGTCGGACGTCAGCAGACGATCTCCGGCCACCGTAGGCGCGGGCATGCGGGCAGCGAGTAAAGGGCAACTCGCTGCCCGACCAAGGACCATGCCCGGGTCGACGGCGCGTTGTGTCCCACGCGCGCCTCAAAGAGCGTCAGCATAATGACGGGGCCCCCCTCTCAGAGGGCCAAAGCCTGCCGGGGTCGCGGGATTATTTCCTTACCGTAACCCCGGGACGAAACAGGCTATGAAGGACACCGTGGATTTTAGTCAGTAAAAGTCTGACAGTCCCTCCCGCCCTGCCCGGGGCCGGAGGACTCATTTGATGATTTTACCACGCTAAAAAAAAAAAAAAAAAAGGGTAAGTTATGCACAAAGGCGAGCTTAACCCACAAAACTTCCCCTTGCATACTCGGGCACCATGCTGCAATATTTGCACTCGTTTTAGAAGCTGATGTATTATAGTACCATTAAGTATACTGTGGTGGTGGTTTTTGAAGGCGGTTACTTCTATTTTTGAAAACTTTTTATTTTACCATTTTTAGTTCAAGTATTCAACCCAAATTCTTGTCAAATAAGTACGTAATTCGTAAAACTGGTAAAAACATAATCCAAGTACACAGTAAGAAATGCTCATTCATCAAAAATGAAAGAAATATTCATCGTACCAAATGACAGGTATACTTCATGGAACAAAAAGAGAATCATCAAAAACGGTACAACCCAGGCGTAAAATATAAATATCAGGTACCAAGTATTACAAAAAATACAGTCGGATTGTGAAAATCTTGTCTTATTTAAAGAGAAAAATACACATTTCGTAATACTATAAGTACTTACTTTCTGTATCACTATATTAATAATATTATCCCCAAAATACTGTATCATGGACAAACTATTAGAAAGAAACAGATTCCCAATGTGTGCTGTGTGCCTTTCATTCGTTGCAAGGTCACTGATTTGGGATCGTTTTTCTAGTAAGAAGCACTAACTCCAGTACCTCCATGGGTAAAACACATATTGCCTGTACAATGCGGGTGTCGGCAACAAGCGAGGAAGTGTAGGTACATGTTTTTGTACGTTTATGTGAAATGAAAACTATAGAATCAATTATATTTCGTACAAAAAACCAAAGTCAGTTATTTCAATTAGACTCAAGATTATCACTTTTTGAATGTCAATTTCACAAGACAATTCCCAAAAACTCTGGTTACCGATTCCACACTATCTCTCAGAGTTTTGAATGGATAGAAAAGTGGTGGAATTATCTCTCCAGAATACTCTGCTTGAGGTTTCCGATGATGACACATTCGTTAAGATTAGAAAATAGTAAAATTTTGTTAGGCCATATTGTTGAAGAGTGTCAGCATGATGACAGGGCAGGGGGCCCCTAGAGGGCCAAAGCTTGCCAGGGTCGCGGGACTTATCAAATTACCGTGATCCTGAAACGTAAAGGGCTATTGAAGGACACCGCGGATTTAAGTCAGTACGAGTCTGACAGTCTCTCCAACCCTGCCCTGGGTGGGAGGACACACTCGATGTTTTTACCACAATAAAAAAAAGGCCATAATGTTCACTCGAGATTAAAGAGGCTATTTATCTTGTAAGGCTTGTAAGTGTTGGTATTGCGTAGCGTGCTCGACGTTCATCCGTCCATCTGATGCAGATTGATAGACATCTTATGTCTAGCTAATGCCGCGTACACACCGAGCCAATGAAGGTTAACGAATTGGTCTTGTCCTTCGTTGGTCCTGTATGGATGGATAGAATGGATATGGATGTATGGATGGCTTACCGAAGCCCAACGAACGATCGTTGGCTTTGCCGGCAATCGGAAGTATGGCGGTAACATCAGAGGAATTGAACCATACGATCGAACTCGGTGTGGACGGTCAGAGAAGGCATTCTTTGTTCCAGTGTGTACGCGGCATAACAGTAACCAATCATAGCCAAACGAACTATTTAGTCGAGTCGAGTGGTAGCTACTCTATTTTGTTTATGGTAGTGACATTATTCTGACAGACCCTGTCACTGTTGAACGAGAATGACATTGACAAATTTGACAATTGACATTATTTTGACATATGTACGTGCTTGTCGTGTTTGTTGGAGAGGGTTGTGATTGAGAATTTGTAATGTGACTTGATTTATTTTTTAAAATACAGAAAGCCGTATTATTTTCTTGATGTACAAGTGTTACATTGTAAACCCCTCAATTTTCATTACAAGAATGATAAATAACTTTTAAACATTCTGCCATGGATCACCCGGAGTCATCGGTTTGTTATCAAACGTATTAATGTAATGAAGTAGAATTTTATAGCAATACACACTTAAAGTCGTGTTTCAAGCACAAATGCTACATCACGCATATCAGTAGTGTAGTAATGCTTGGTGTACGGAATTCTTTCCTTAAAGCAAACAATTTTTGTAAACACACACGCTTCGGTAGTGCTGACGTATACGATGTTAACATCCCGTCCTTGACAAAGAAACATTTAATAAAGGCCTATACGCACACAACAGTGTCGACACGTTCCGTACCGTACCGTTCCGTGACGTGATCAGTGCCGTATCGATCAGTGTCAGTGGAATAAGATATTGTACCATACATTTTGTACGACGCTATCCGTACTCATTAGTGTCAGTGCCGTTCAGTGATGTTCGTTCACTCGTATATATGAATAGCACGTCACGGTACGGAACGTGTCGGCAGTTCGGCACTACTGTGTGCCAATAGGCCTTTACTTTGAATTATGTGCATTTGTGATATTTATTTCATTTTTAGCTTTGTCTGTGAAAGATCACTAATAAACTACAAAGTATTATCTAATTAGAATCACAGTATGCAGTATGACAACTTTATATTCAAACTATTATTTTCAACCCTGGTATTTGTTTGGTTGGTGTGTTAAACTTTACCATTTTATTTTCTAGCCCCAGGACAGTGGAGTTAAAAAGACCCCATTTGATGATTTGAGCAGAGATGACCTAATAAACAAGTGCAAAGGCTTACTGGTTATAGCTCAAAAAGCTAAACAAGCCAAGACAGGTATTTCTCTTGTATATACGAGTGCTCTTTAATTTTCAATTATTCTTTGAAAGTTGATAACAAATAATAAACCATTCATATTAATTTATTTCTTAATTACTGCTGTTTACAGAGTTGCAAACTGAACTTGAAAAATGTCTGAAGGAAAAGAAAACATGTGCAGATAATATAAAAACGCTGCAAGAACTTGTTGATTCATTGACTGAACAAAAACTGAACTTTATAACTGAAGTAGATTCTGCTCAAAGCAAGATAAAAGCACTTAACACTAAGTGTGTAAATTATGAGGAAAACATTAACACATACAAATCTGATCTGATCATAAAAGATAACAAGATAGCTGATATCAATCAGAAGTTATCTGACCTTGATATAGAAGTCACTTCACTTAGAAGACAGAACAATCGCCTGTTAGAAGAAAATGAGCAGCTGTTGAGTCAACTCACTGAGTTTGAAGCTAGTGCCGCAGAATTCAACAATATTGGAATGCAACAGAGAGAACAACTGAAGAAGTTAGAAGAAAGTGTCAATACAGGTATTTTTATTTATTTTTTTGGTAGCCTATAATAAGTCTCACCAACGACGATATAATACTAGACTCGTAATAACAGGCGACTGATGTCTGTCAACACATTAGGCAAAAATGTCTTATATTCGTCTAATTTCGACCAATCCTGTGAGCCGTAAACATACGTTGAGACAGAACAGACCTTGAGTTAGCCAATCACAACACAGTACTCCGTCCCCCTCGCTTACGTAGTACCTCAGCGAGTTGACAGAATAATTTTTGTTCCTTAGATCGTGCATGCGGAGTCTAGTATGTATTATATCGTCGTTGAGTCTCACTGTTGGGAAAAAGCCTCCCCATTTTCCTTCTAAAACCATTTTGTGCAATCAGGAACATATTCAATACAGGTATAACTTTAAAATATTTGTGTTTATCTACTGGATGTTATTATAATAATTAAAAAATACTAAGCCATATTTATATAGATACTTTGCATTAAATATATCCTTACTTTTCAGAAGACCATTATAAAAAACAAATTGAAGAGCTGAAGGCCCAAATCAAAAAATTGGAAAGTAAAGTTCAAAACAATGTAGACTATGAAGCTAAATTTAATGAAACAAATGAACTGTATGAGTCTGAAAAAGCTAAAAAAGAAAAAGCTAATGTTAAATTGAGAAGCTACAAAGATAAAATATTGAAATGTGCTGCTTGCATCAATCAATTAAAAAATTCTAGATTTATTCTAACTAAAACAGTCAGAGAATATTCAGAAAATATTCCTAAATGGCAAAATGATATTATAAAGGCATCAAAAGTACTTGATAATCAAATAAATGAACTAAACAGTGAGAACCTTTCATTGAAAGCAAAACTTGCAGAATTAGAAAAACAACTAAATGAAGTAACATTATCTAAAATGGATACTACTATTTCAGATTCTCAAATTACTGTTTTGACAGAAAAGAACTTGGTATTACAAGATCAAGTGTCTAATTTAGGACAGCAACTAAGAAACAGTGAAAATCAAAACACTAAACTCCTTGCTGAATTAGATGAAACAACAGGTCAACTAAGTAAAAATAAATTATTGGAGGAAAACCTAAATGAATGCACTCAAAAGTTAAATGATGTTACTCATCAATTCAATGAACTGGAGAAGTCCATGCACACTTTGAAAGAAGAAAATGCAAAATTGAATGACAGACTGCACAATCAAACACAAAATAATGATGAACTTGACAAGTTGAACTTGCAAGTTAGAGCTTTAGAGAGTGAAAAATCCATTTTAGTGAAAGAAAAACTAAATGCAAGGGATAATGTTGTTGAGCTTGAGAATCAAAACAAAATTTTATCAGACAAGTTATCTAAAACAAAAACAGAATTACAATCTTTAAAATCTCAATTGGATGCACATACGCAAGAAAAATCTTTTGAGATCAATTTCAAAACAGAAAAAGAGAGTGAGATTAACATGTTGAAGTGTAATTTGATGGCTCAGCAAGAGCAATTCAACTTGCTGAAGAAAGAGCATGAAGGTTTACAAGACTTGAATGGACTTTTGAAAGAGGAAGTAGAGACTCTAAAGCTTTCGTTGGAGCAGCCGAAAGACGACAATTTATCCGATTTGAATGTGTCTTTACAGACTGACATTGCAAAACTAGAGACCAAACTAGCTGCTTATAAACAGGAAAATGCGTCACTTTTGTCAGAAATAAAAGACGCACGCACCAAATCTAAAGAATTCGATAGTCTTATAGCAGAATATGAAGATGCTAAATCAAAATTAGCAAGCTATAAGTCTGAAAATACAGAACTGCTAAATGAAATGAAAGAAATCAATCAGGCACTCAAAGAGCGCGGTGAGGCCATATCTAAACTGCAAAAAGCTGTTTCTGAAATGGAAAAGCTAGTAGAGACTTTAGAGAAAGATAGGGAAAATATGAACCAAGAGAAAGTAGAACTACTAAAGAAGAATGAAGGTCTTGAAAGTGATTTGAAGAATGCTGAGCAGAAGACTCATGAGAAGGCTGAAACTGCCAATCAGTTGAATGTTGACATGGACAATGCCATGAAAAGCTTATCACAAAAAGAAGAGATTATAGCCTCATTGAAAGAAGAAATTGAAAAGCTTAAACAACAACAAATTACTTCAGGTAATTACCCTTACGATTGCTTATCTATAGAACAAGAAAATGCTATAAAGGTAGCACTAAAAATTCCGCACTTGTTTCGTTTTATTTCGTAACTAATCAATTTCGAAGCTTGAATTGTTTGATTTGTGTTTCAGCAGAGCTACCAAATGAAGACATGTCCACATCTACCATATCTAAGGCAGAAGAATATTCTAGAATGAAAGATCTTGATGAAACATTTGAAGAAAAGTATGAATCCAAAACCAATTTTGTAGTACCCATTCTGTATTTTGTAACTAACAAATAAAACTTTTCACAGATACACCAAGTTGAGAATATTCGCTCTAAAACTAAAGAAGAAATTAAATGAGACAATTACTCAGATGCAACAAACAGAGAATGATAAGGCTAAACTTGAGAAGTTACTCAGTGAGAGCAAATCTAGTTATTCCACAGATGAAACTGATAGCCCCAGAACAGAAATCACAGTTGTAAATCTAACTGAAACTAATGAACTTGAAGCTAAAGTCAAATCGTTAACTGCGGCTCTCGAAGCTACCAAAAATAATACAACTGAACTGGATAAGTTGAGAGGTAAACAGGGTTGGCATGATTAAAACAAGTTGTTTTAAAACACATGTTTAAAACAGTGTTTAAAACAGTTTGAAATTAAACAGTGATTTTTATTACATGTTTAAAAACAAAGATTAAAACAAGTTTAAAACATTGTATAAAACAGTACGAAAAAAAACATGTTTTAAAACTACATTTCATGTCGCAATAACTGAATATGAAATGAAAATAAAATAATAAGTATTTGAGTCTGAATAGTTCAACATAAAACCAATCGAGTCACTATTGCTGTTATATTTTTGAACTTTCAATGGCATTGTAATTGACTTAATTTATCATTTTTTTTTATAAAACTGCCCCACACTAAGAATTTCTACAGTGTCGTGGGTGCGTTTACAAACATATAAACTCAAACATGCCGCCAACATTATTTTTATGTTATGTAGGTATTTCATTCAATCAAACAAATATCTAAGTACCAGGATTTGTATGGGACAAGATAGCACCTATTTTACATTATCATAATAATTTCAAAACAATTAAAATTGTAACAAAATTGTAACAATTTTAATTAATAAACAACATTAGTCATAAATAAAAAACGTAAACTTCCATCCCTAATGTCGGCTGTCGAAAGAAATTTGGTAATTTCCCTATTTTTTAGACATCTAAGTAGATCGGTGTTTCTCAGTCCATTGTTCATAAGGTAAAGCCCCGCACCGTGGCGCGCGGGGATATACCTTATGAACAATGAACTATTCTACGAACGAATAGGAGGCGCGCCGCCTGTCCCGCTAGGAAAGTCCTTACGTGTCGCCCAATATAAAATCAACATTAGAACATACCTACCGGGTGAATGTGAATCGTTTGATTACGCAACATACAAATAAATGTTATCTATTGATCGTTTTTTTTGTAAATATTTAATTTATTAGGGCGAGTTTATAAAGATCTAGCCTAGAAAAGAAACATAGTCGAATTAATTTGAAATAATGCCCTAAACTAAAAAAAACAAAAAAAACACTTGTTTAAAACATTTTGAACTGTTTTTTTTATATAATTAAAAAAAAAACTGTTTTTTTTCCAACCCTGGAGGTAAAACATTTTCTTAATGTAATTTGTAAATGTAGATTAACAAGTAATATGTAATTCATTATATATTTTTTATAATTCAGCGGAATTGGCTTTGAAAACACAACAGTTAGCTACTGAGATGGAAGCTCACAAAGTAACAAAAGACAATCTAGAGAAAGCTCGACGCGATGTCAAGAAGAAAAATGTGTTGAGTCTGGAAATGGAGGACTATGAGAGGTCCATGAAGGAACTGTCCACGAAGATGGAAGAAAGTAAGAAGAAAATGATGCAGGTAGATTTTACAATTTACAAATAATAAAATTACAGATCAAGAATTTTAAAGGCAATATTTTCAAAATAAAATTAATTTTTTTTTCTAGATGGAATCAACAATAGATACCCAAGAAGGCACAATCACAGCAATGAGAACACAAATAAAATTGCTGGAAGAGCAAATAAAGACTGAGGAGAGACAAAACAGACAGGTCAAAGAAGAGTTACAGCACGCCATTGAGGAAGGGAGAGAGAAAGACAACCTGATTCAAATGAAGAACACCATAGTGTCCAAATTAGAACAAGATCTTGAAGACGAAAAGAGAAAGAATGAGGAGTCAGACCTGGAAATGACGTCACTGCTAACTGATAAAGAAAAGATTATAATGGCACTAGGTGAAGATAAGGCAGAACTCAACAATAAAGTCAAGAAATTAGAGTTCAAATGCTCAGACCTAAATGAAAAATTGAAAATAACTAACATAGAATTGGCGGATTTGAAAACTGAGTATACTAGTTACAAGGTATGATAAGGATAGTTTCAGAACTTTATTCAACTGATAATTTCAGAATATTGTATTATGTGTTGTGAAATTTTTGTTTATTTAGGTGCGAGCTCAAGCCGTGTTACGTCAGAACCAAACTGTTGACCATAGTCAAGAAGAACAATTGAAAGAAGAAGCGGCAGCACTTAGAGCACAGATAGATATACTAACAGCGAAACTAGCGACGGCACAGTATGTATCCTCTTGTTGCAGCTTTTTAGTATTGCAGAATAGTCGACATCGACTTAGTTGCCATATACCATATATTTACCATATGCAATGTGTAATGTTAATAGCGCAAAACCTCTCGTGGGGTAACTCAGCCCATGTTACTGAGCAATGTTTGTTCTAAGACTTTTGGCAATTCGCAAAAAAAAAATGATTTTTCATACTAATGGGCCCAATCAATTTCTCATTTTGTATGAAAAAGCAAAATTTTTTTTTGCGAATTTCCAAAAGTCTTGGAACAAACCTTGTTCAGTAATAGTAAAATAATTAATAGATTTAAAAAATCTAAAAACCCACGTTTTTAAATTTCATAAAAATAAGGAAATAACCCTACTGGGCTGACAGAGGGGCCACTCAAAACGTGGGGGCGTATATTTTAAGGGATTATTCATGGGATATTATTTACATGACGTGTAGAGATCGTGGGTGTAGCTTGCAAAGATACGCCCCCACGTTTTGAGTGGCCCCTCTGTCAGCCCAGTAGGGTTATTTTTAGGAAATTTAAAAACGTGGGTTTTTAGATTTTTTAAATCTATTAATTGTTTTACTATTTTTATCTTATTTTTCATATTCCTGACAGCAAACCCTTTCGTTTAATACCCATATCATGGAGGTGCATTTCAAATAGCCAATCCGCCATCTTGGATGTCTGCCATGTTGGATTTAAGACACGTGACTATTTTTTTTCGTATTTCTGACAGCAAACCCTTTCATTTGATACCTATATCATGGGGGTGGATTTCAAACAGCCCGTCCGCCATCTTAAGGAGGCCGCCATATTGGATTTGTCATGACGTTTGTTAGCTAGTCATGTATTGTCATCAGAACTCAGAGCGTGTGCAAAATTTCAGCCTGCTAGCTTATCGGGAAGTGCCTCAAAATTGAGTTGCACAAGTCCAACCGGAACGACAAACAAACAAATAAACAAACAAGAAAAGTGAGTTTATAAAAACGTGGGAAAAATGCGCTCAGTTACCCCACGAGAGGTTTTGCGCTATTAACGTTACACGTTGTATTTTTAGTAAATAATAAATAGATTAAAAAAAATCTAAAAACCCACGTTTTTAAATGTCCTAAAAATAAGAAAATAACCCTGCGGGGCTGAGACAGGGGCCACTCAAAACGTGGGGGCGTATATTATTTAAGGTATTATTATGGGATAATTAACATGAAGTGTATAGATCGTGGGTGTAACTTGCAAAGATACGCCCCCACGTTTTGAGTGGCCCCTCTCTCCGCCCCGCAGGGTTATTTTCTTATTTTTAGGACATTTAAAAACGTGAGTTTTTGATTTTTTTTAATCTATTAATTATTTTATTATTTTTATCTTTGTTCATCGGGTTTGAAGCTACCCTGAAAATTTCAGCCGTATACCTCAAAGCCTGTCCGCCATCTTGGACGTCCGCCATATTGGATTTAAGTCACATGTCTATTTTTTTCGTATTCCTGACAGCAAACCCCTTTTATTTGATACCCATATCATGGGGGTGGATTTCAGACAGCCAGTCTGCCATCTTGGACGTCCGCCATACTGGATTTAAGTCACGTGACTATTTTTTTCGTACTCCTGAAAGCAAACCCTTTCATCTGATATCCATATCATAGGGGTGCATTTCAAATAGCCTGTCTGCCATCTTGGACGTCCGCCATATTGGATTTAAGTCACGTGACTATTTTTTCGTATTCCTGACAGTAAACCCTTTCATTTGATACCCATATCATGGGGGTGGGTTTCAAACAGTCAGTCCGCCATCTTGGGGAGGCCGCCATTTTGGATTTGTTAAAACGTTTGTTAGCTAGTCATGTATTGTCATCAAAACTCAGAGCGTGTGCAAAATTTCAGCCTGCTAGCTTATCGGGAAGTGCCTCAAAATTGAGTTGCAAAAGTCCAACCGGAACGACAAACAATTAAAAAAACAAGAAAAGTGAGTTTATAAAAACGTGGGAAAATGGCAGTTTTCATTCTTGAGCACCGTAACCCCTTATCGAATTGCGTTTTTACTGGAATAACTTTTTCAGTTTCAAGTAAAGCATTATTGCCTTATCTAGTTTGTGTTTTTTTTATCTATTTAAGGCGGAAATAAAAACTGTAATGTACACTAATAGCAAAGTATGATAAATTCGTCCAATAATAATAATAATAGTTTTGTATAATGTATATAGGAAAAAAATGCCATATTTTACCCCGGCAGGCTTTGGCTCTAAAGGGGGCCCGCCGTCATCATGCTGACACTCTTTGAGGCGCGCGTGGAACACAACGCTCCGTCTACCCGGGCATGGTCCATGGTCGGGCAGCGAGTCGCCCATTACTCGCCGCCCGCATGCCCATTTGTGTGACCTTAGTAATTAATTTCAGTAAAATAGGGCACGTCTGGGGGAGACATAGTTTCAATGACTCACTATGAGTAGTTAACGTGTTTTTATTGATACAGTGTTCCTGTATCAATAAAAACTATAAAATGTTAAAATGTTAATTACATTCCAGCAATTCTCGTTACCGTACGTTGTATTCAGTGTACCTACACACAGGAAAAGTTCCACCCTCCATGCATGTGCAAATGCATGGGGGCGGGAGGGTGTTACAGTATCCTGCATCCAAGCCTAGATTTTTGTCGCGGAATAAAAACTAGATATTTTATAAATTTTAGTTTTTACTGTGTTCAGTCGGTACGCAGGAGTTCAAGATTGACGCCAAGAGCAATTAAAAAATAATATAATTTCGTTATAGAGAGCAGATAGCAGAAAAGACATCAGAAGCAGAGAGTATTCGAAGGCGTATGAGTGAGGCCACGAGTGAAGCGGCGCGGGCGCAGCAGAGAACCACGCGCCTACACGCCGACCTCGCGCGACTGTCGCAGCAAATTGAGTCAGAGAGGACGCAGAATAAGTTACAGGTGAGCATGCATGACCAAAGATGAACGACGTAGCCTTGAATTATTACTGTGTAATTAAATATCAATTCTATCTGGCTGTTAATAAAGACGATTTCTAAAATGTCTAAGTATCAGCAAACCTTGATCAGACAAAATGTGAGTTTGTTTCACCAGAATTTCTCAGCAGTCTTGGTGTGGACTTAAAAATACTAGCAAAATGCGTGTGTACAATTATGTACAGTTACACCTCTGCCTCACCCTTCGAGGATTAATGGCGTGATGTAAAATGAAAATAGTGTAGCATAATCAATAAAATACAACTTGACTTACAGGTCTCTACACTAACACAGTGCTACAAAACCCAAATCAGTGAACTGGAAGCCAAACTGCAGAAGGAAACGGAATTATTGAAGAAACAACTGTCTGCCGCTCAAGAGATGAGGAAGTCTGGCAACGTCGCAGTCTCCTCACGCGACGACGGCAACAGAAACCAATACATGTTGCCAGTCATACCGAAAGATGAGAACAGTGATGGCGAAATGGATATCAATGTTTCTATGATTCCGAGGGAGGAGGGAGAGGTAAATAATATTACACTAATAGACGGTAGGGGTGGCACGGTGGCTGAGCGTTGGGCTGCTGCCCAGTGTGTCGTGGGTTTGATTTTCGCACCGAATAAATATTTGTATGATCTAAAAGTAATTGTTCCGGGTTTTGCTGGATTTGAATGTGAGTTTAAATGTTTGTTAACGCACCCACGATACAGATTATAGGAGGAATTCCTATAGGAGTGGGGGGGGCAAAGTTAAAAAAAAAAACACTTTCTGTCTTCTTGTATGGGCTAATGAATCGGCTAAACACGTCAACAACAAAAGCAGCTATCATTTATATTTGTTAATAACAGGCGTTCAAAACACACCACAACTATACGTCACAAGCAGAATTCAAAAGCTATCTTTGTCCAGCTGTATTTGTTAAAGTTTTACATTTTCACGACCATAGTATGTATTTTGAAGCGATACTTTTTAATAAATTATGAAAAATAATTCCTTATCTACGTTGAAAGCATTCACCAGAAAGTTGCAAGTAGGTATGTATATGTGGATAAGTATTGGTCTAAGATTCTAAATAGTTGCGGACTACAAATATTTACTACAAACCTTAACATTTATAATGAGGGTTTTCCCGTATGAAGAATCCACTAGATGGCAATACGTAGGCTTGTGGTCTATCTGCTCCGTGATTGGTTAATTTTGACATTTCTGACAATGTCATGTCGAAAAAAACCAATCATGCTGCAGTTGGAACTCACGCCTACGTATTGCCATCTAGTGGATTCTTCATACGGGAAAACCCTCATTGCGTGCGCACACTTCTGTTTTACAAGTATAGAGCATAGACATATCAAACTATGAGCGTAACCATAAATACGAGTATATCTACAAGAATAAATAAGGGTTCCGTTTTTAGCCATTTGGCTACGGAACCCTAAAAAACAAGGCGCCATCCTAATTCCCGTTTCAGGGGTCTGAATCAGCCCCATCGCCGCCTCCATCGAAGCAGTACATCGCGGGCGGGCCCGGCGGACGGTCGCCCGTGCCACTGGAGCGACTACTCGAGGAAGGAGTGCCTGATGACGAGGCCCTGGACACCTCCTCGTTCGCCCTCACACCTGACCAAGAGATCGCTGAACTTAAGAGGAGGCTTCAAGCTCAGCAACAAAGGTAAATCAATATTTTAGCACTAAAGGTAAGCGTCCACAGGTCCGCATCGCACGTATCGGACGTATCGTACGTAACGGATTTTAGTTTGCTTCGTATTATAACTCATACAACTACGTCCACTGATCCGCATCGTATGGACGGCTCATCGGCAATGCCTACATGCGATGCGTACTGATGACGTCATACGGAATGCCGATCAGTGGACGCGCCCCGCACGCCACTGAACCATTTGTTCTTTTTGGAACGATGTTCCTTATCGCGCGTTGTGAAAGGGGGCTGGACGGAAAAAAATCTTAAAAGTTGTCAGGACACTTTTATCCGACTGCGCGACGCAAAGGAGGGTAATGTGTTTATTACCATGGAATGGAATGAAATGGACTGGAGTGGAGTGGAGTGGAGTGGAGTGGAGTGGAGTGGAGTGGAGTGGAGTGGAGTGGAGTGGAGTGGAGTGGAGTGGAGTGGAGCGGAGTGGAGTGGAGCGGAGCTGAGCGGAGCTGAGCGGAGCGGAGCGGAGTGGAGTCGCGACGATTATTCATAGATTTCGAGGGTGTTGAAACCGATGTTGCAGTCAAAATGTAAATCCAAGATGGCGGCTGCAAAAAATATCGAGGTTTTCGTCATGGGTGTCGTTTTCATGGTTTTCGAAGGTGTTGAAACCGATGGTGCAGTCAAAATGTAAATCCAAGATGGCGGCTGCAAAAAATATCGAGGTTTTCGTCATGGGTGTCGTTTTCACGGTTTTCGAGGGTGTTGAAACCGATGGTGCAGTCAAAATGTAAATCCAAGATGGCGCCTGCAAAAAATATCGAGGTTTTCGTCATGGGTGTCGTTTTCATGGTTTTCGAGGGTGTTGAAACCGATGGTGCAGTCAAAATGTAAATCCAAGATGGCCGCTGCATAAATTATCGAAGTTTTCATCATGGGTGTCGTTTTCATGGTTTTCGAGGGTGTTGAAACCGATGGTGCAGTTTAAATGTAAATCCAAGATGGCGGCTGAAAAAATTATCGAGGTTTTCGTCATGGATGTCGTTTTCATGGTTTTTGAGGGTGTTGAATCCAATATTGCAGTCAAAATGTAAATCCAAAGTGGTGGCTGCCAAAATTATCGAGGTTTTCATCATGGATGTTGTTTTCGTTGTTTTTGAGGGTGTTGAAACCGATATTACTATCAAAATAGAAATCCCAGATGTCAAATAACAAAAATCAAAAAATATTATTATAACTTAAAAAAAAAATTATTACAATTCCTTCACTAATTAATCGAAAGGAACTTCGTTCCATCCGGGTGTCCCTTGACACCTCTCAAGTTTTTTTTTTCTTGCATTCCTCTTCTCCTAATAAACAAGCAATAACAACTTCTGCATCGCTTTCCTCCTTTCTCACAAACACTTTCCGAACGTACAATCACTAAAAAAATCCAAATAAAGGTGGCATCGGCAATCCGATTGCTGATACTCGCGCTGGCAATCCGATCGCTGCCGATACAGTGGACGCAGTCTAATAATTAATCCGTTTGATGCGATGCGTCCGATACGATGTGGACCTGTGGACGCTTACCTTTAGTCGGCGCTCCTAGTTATAGGTATACGGATTAGGAGACAAAATGATCTTATTACTTGATTTACATTGATGAACCGTAAATGTGGTGACATTTTAACTGCATTTTTTACATTGCAAAATAATTAAATGAGTCCTCCCTCCCCGTATGGAGCGGGCGGGACTGTCAGACTCGTACTGACTAAAATCCACGGTGTTCCTTCAATATCTTGATAAGACAGTCCCGCGACCCTGCAGGCGTCTGGCCCTCTATGGGAGCCCCGTCATGTTGCAGACAGCACCTTGAGACACGCGTGGAACACGACGCGACGTTGACCCGAGCATGGTTCATGATCGGACGGCGACTAACCCTTACACGCCGTCTGTTTTCCCGCGCCTAGGATGGCCGGAACTCGCCTCGCGACGTCCGTTGCCGTGGGCGTCTCCCGTGGCGGCTAGTTCGTGAGGTGCAGGCTGTCATCTCCCTCACGCGTTCCAGAAGAAGACCAGTGCATTCCATTCCGTCTCGCCCCGCAGCATAACGTGGACTAATGCCATGCCCGAGGCGTTTCTTCCCGCCCAATCCTACACGAGAACCTCCCGAAATATCCGTGTCCAACGAGGACTGCGTCAGGCGGGAGGGTGACGACGCCGTGCCGCCACTCTAGCCACCTCTCATGGCGGCTCCACAATAGTGCCGTGAACCCCCGTGAACGCGCGCGTTCGCGCCTGTTCCCCGTTCAGTGACGGTATTGTGCCGAGAATTCATGGCACTAATGTGGAGCCGCCATCAAACGTTCGGGTGATCGCAGCAGTGGGGTATGTCCGGACATTTTTGGCAGGCCCCTGTTTATTTATTTTCCGTCCCGTGATCAAGGTAGACTGTACCACTGCTGATCAAAGGCCTGCCTTCATTTCAATACCATTTCTTCTTTTGTGTTACAGGGTGAAACACGTGACAGTGCTGCTGTCTGAGTCAGAGCGCGAGTGCGCGCGCATGGCTCAGCTGAGCGAACTTTTGAAGTCGGAACTGAGGCGAGTTCGAGGAGCCACACAGAACGCGCACAACACCGAGTACATGAAGAACGTTACGCTTAAGGTACGTACACACTGTGAAATGAAAAAGTTAGGGTGGGGGAGGGGAAGACTTGAGTCTTGGGAGATGAGGAACAGGTTTAAAGTGCTTTGATAGTCGTGTTGTGACTGAAAGGCTTCTGCCCGACAGAGGCTTGATGACAGCGTCAATAAAATGCTAATTTGATAAGTCATCATTAGTTTTGATAAAATAATGAACACTTTTTTTATTCGATGGTAATTGACAAAAAGAATGGTAGTTGACAAAAAAAATGATAATTGACAACCATTTAACACCTAAAAATTGGGGGTCCTGACGTCAGGTCTATGATACATCAAAACAAACTAAAAGTAAACTAACTTGCAGTGAGGTATTATGAATTTTAAAAGCGTCGTATCTTCGTCAATCTTCGTAAAAAAAAATACGGGTCTAATAATTTTGGAAAATGTTATTGACTGACTAATAAGATTTTTCAGTGGTCTTGCCTAGTCAAGTCGATTTTTTCTAAATATTTTCTAATCTCGCAGAAGAGCTTCTTAAAGCCGGAAAACTGATTTTTGACTGTAACTTATTCGTTGTTCTAAAGGTATGTACAGGGCGTCCCACGGCTATGCTACATGGAGGGAAAGTACCTTGAATATTGTAGATAGAACATTTTAGTGAAAGAAGACATTATTTTACTTGCTTACTTACTTATAGGGGAGTTCCAAACACAAATATTGTAAATGTAAACTTGTTGAAGCAATAAACCATTTTGTATTTGTATTTTAATTTTAAAAACAATTTTAACTGAATTCATAGATTTTTTAATAAATACATCCGGTTGAACCGGGAATCGAACTAGCTACTATAGTATGTACCATTTAACATGGCAATAGAGGTCATTCACTCCCTCCTACCAAGTTTTTCATCACTAAGCGATAATGACACTTATTGTTACCTAAAACTACTAATAAGCGATAGTTGCTTCTATCGCTACAGTATCGTGGTACCAGCCTGCTTGACATACAGAGGTTGTGAATCTTGTGTTGCTCTAATTCAAAATTATTATTTTTTATTTCTAGAAATCAAATTGTGTGCTTATAAATTTACGCGTGTCGTAAAAAATGTTCCACTGTGTGTGACGGATTTAATGGATGTAGTGATAGGTAACGGCCCTTTTCCCGTCATATGTATTTTCGTCCGCGCGCGGATCATAGTACATTTTAATAATAATAATTTATTTATTTTATTTATTTAGACCATAATACACGTTTTATCATGCTAACACAAATACATTTCCACAAATTTTCAAAGTCGATTGTATGTTTGTTCACGATTATCTCGCGTTTGAATCGATTTTCATGCGGTTTACGGAAAAATGTTTATTACAGTCTAGGGAAGGTTACAACAATACAATAATAATGGATGTCTTGTGACGTTGCCCGCATAGATCCGTTTTTGTTGCTCGCTTGGATATAAATTTCTAAAGTTGCCGATTATACGAAGATTTTTGTTGAATGTCTGAACTAAAAAGGGTAAAATATTTTTTTTTTTTTTTAAAGTACCGTCTTCAAAAACAAATACAAAAAAGTGTAAAATAACTTTTCTTTCGGAAGTCGGTGGCAATAGTCAATGACATAAAAAAAAGCCACCGACTTCCGAAAGAAAAGTTATTTTACACTTTTTTGTATTTGTCTTTGAAGTCGGCAGGTTCTTTAAAAAAAAAAAGTTTTATTAATACTAAGGGTACAACGGCGGTCTTATCGCTAATAGCGATATCTTCCAGACAATTATGATGGACTTGAAGAATCTTAAAAAAAAATGAGGGTAGACAGTGGTGCACATCAAATAATAGATAACCGATAATATACCTAAATACAATACACACAAACATTAATAATAAAATAAAATACACATACATACATAAATATAAATAATTATGTATTATTAGAGAGAAAGGAAATGATTTAAGACTAAGCTTTTAAAAGAAACCAGTGACTTGGCTTGTCTTACTGATACAAGCAATGCATTCCACAAACGACAGCCTGGACTGTGAAAGAATCATCATAAAGAAATGTGGAATGCGCGGCATCAAATCAATCAATCAAATGTATATAGGTAATTATGTATATACAACGTGTAACGTTAATAGCGCAAAACCTCTCGTGGAGTAACTCAGCCCATGTTACTTATCAATGTTTGTTCAAAAACTTTCGGAAAAAAAAAAATAAAAAAAAATGGTTTTTCATACTGATGGGCTCGATCATTTTCTCATTTTGAATGAAAAATCTTTTTTTTTTCCAAAAGTTTAGTAATTGCCGATTTATTAAAATCATCAACTTTTTGGAGAACGTTTGGTCTACTCCTTTTAACTTCAGGTTGCGTTATTTTATGAGTATTTCTGTATTCACGTAATACCCGATATATCGATCTCTCGCTCACCCCACATATTTCTGACGTACGTTTGACAAGATCATGGTTAGTTAAATATTTATCCTCGGGCTTTGTGTTTTGGACATATTTAAAAATATTAATAATCATAAGACGTTCTCCGCTGGTGAGAATCATCTTCTGTGTTTTTGCTGGCGGCGATGTGAACGGTATCGATTCCGAACCTTCTTGAGGTTGGAATATGTTTGGACGACGACGGCATTTACTGGTTTCACCAGTAGATGTTCCAGCTTCTGGTTACATGCTTCTTTACAAGCAACAAATGAAGTAACAATAACAACACAGAACACAAAAACAAAACTGTAACAAACTCAAAAACGATAACATTAAAAGCAAAGAAATTATAGCACAGACCCAAAGAGATTTAAAAGAACCTATAGAGCGGGCATTGGGAAAATTGTCATACAAAATTATTGATGCCGTGTGTCAGTAGCACAATCTAGCGTTGCATAGCAACGCGACTACTATACCGAGCGACTTTTTACCTAGTGGTAAAAAGTTTTGGATCACAACTTTCTTCGTGATGTCCCGTCTATTGCTCGTATTTAGTTTAATGTCTTTGCACAGACCGAACGCAAGCGAACTTCCACACGGAATGTCAAATCTAAATGGCGGCTGCTGCCGGGGGTGCTGCACCCCTGACGCGATGACCTCGTAAAACAAAAACGACATAAGATCAAAATTAGCATTTTCTGTGATGAAATAGTTTTTGTAATTTATTTTAGGAAAAATAAGGTGTTTTTACCATCCTGATATCAAAAGAATATTAATACACTTATATCCATACAATATGCACTAACTTTATATTTACTCAGTATTGTATTAATGTAGTCGTATCTTCGTCAATCTTCGTAAAAAAAAATACGGGTCTAATAATTTTGGAAAATGTTATTGACTGACTAATAAGATTTTTCAGTGGTCTTGCCTAGTCAAGTCGATTTTTTCTAAATATTTTCTAATCTCGCAGAAGAGCTTCTTAAAGCCGGAAAACTGATTTTTGACTGTAACTTATTCGTTGTTCTAAAGGTATGTACAGGGCGTCCCACGGCTATGCTACATGGAGGGAAAGTACCTTGAATATTGTAGATAGAACATTTTAGTGAAAGAAGACATTATTTTACTTGCTTACTTACTTATAGGGGAGTTCCAAACACAAATATTGTAAATGTAAACTTGTTGAAGCAATAAACCATTTTGTATTTGTATTTTAATTTTAAAAACAATTTTAACTGAATTCATAGATTTTTTAATAAATACATCCGGTTGAACCGGGAATCGAACTAGCTACTATAGTATGTACCATTTAACATGGCAATAGAGGTCATTCACTCCCTCCTACCAAGTTTTTCATCACTAAGCGATAATGACACTTATTGTTACCTAAAACTACTAATAAGCGATAGTTGCTTCTATCGCTACAGTATCGTGGTACCAGCCTGCTTGACATACAGAGGTTGTGAATCTTGTGTTGCTCTAATTCAAAATTATTATTTTTTATTTCTAGAAATCAAATTGTGTGCTTATAAATTTACGCGTGTCGTAAAAAATGTTCCACTGTGTGTGACGGATTTAATGGATGTAGTGATAGGTAACGGCCCTTTTCCCGTCATATGTATTTTCGTCCGCGCGCGGATCATAGTACATTTTAATAATAATAATTTATTTATTTTATTTATTTAGACCATAATACACGTTTTATCATGCTAACACAAATACATTTCCACAAATTTTCAAAGTCGATTGTATGTTTGTTCACGATTATCTCGCGTTTGAATCGATTTTCATGCGGTTTACGGAAAAATGTTTATTACAGTCTAGGGAAGGTTACAACAATACAATAATAATGGATGTCTTGTGACGTTGCCCGCATAGATCCGTTTTTGTTGCTCGCTTGGATATAAATTTCTAAAGTTGCCGATTATACGAAGATTTTTGTTGAATGTCTGAACTAAAAAGGGTAAAATATTTTTTTTTTTTTTTAAAGTACCGTCTTCAAAAACAAATACAAAAAAGTGTAAAATAACTTTTCTTTCGGAAGTCGGTGGCAATAGTCAATGACATAAAAAAAAGCCACCGACTTCCGAAAGAAAAGTTATTTTACACTTTTTTGTATTTGTCTTTGAAGTCGGCAGGTTCTTTAAAAAAAAAAAGTTTTATTAATACTAAGGGTACAACGGCGGTCTTATCGCTAATAGCGATATCTTCCAGACAATTATGATGGACTTGAAGAATCTTAAAAAAAAATGAGGGTAGACAGTGGTGCACATCAAATAATAGATAACCGATAATATACCTAAATACAATACACACAAACATTAATAATAAAATAAAATACACATACATACATAAATATAAATAATTATGTATTATTAGAGAGAAAGGAAATGATTTAAGACTAAGCTTTTAAAAGAAACCAGTGACTTGGCTTGTCTTACTGATACAAGCAATGCATTCCACAAACGACAGCCTGGACTGTGAAAGAATCATCATAAAGAAATGTGGAATGCGCGGCATCAAATCAATCAATCAAATGTATATAGGTAATTATGTATATACAACGTGTAACGTTAATAGCGCAAAACCTCTCGTGGAGTAACTCAGCCCATGTTACTTATCAATGTTTGTTCAAAAACTTTCGGAAAAAAAAAAATAAAAAAAAATGGTTTTTCATACTGATGGGCTCGATCATTTTCTCATTTTGAATGAAAAATCTTTTTTTTTTCCAAAAGTTTAGTAATTGCCGATTTATTAAAATCATCAACTTTTTGGAGAACGTTTGGTCTACTCCTTTTAACTTCAGGTTGCGTTATTTTATGAGTATTTCTGTATTCACGTAATACCCGATATATCGATCTCTCGCTCACCCCACATATTTCTGACGTACGTTTGACAAGATCATGGTTAGTTAAATATTTATCCTCGGGCTTTGTGTTTTGGACATATTTAAAAATATTAATAATCATAAGACGTTCTCCGCTGGTGAGAATCATCTTCTGTGTTTTTGCTGGCGGCGATGTGAACGGTATCGATTCCGAACCTTCTTGAGGTTGGAATATGTTTGGACGACGACGGCATTTACTGGTTTCACCAGTAGATGTTCCAGCTTCTGGTTACATGCTTCTTTACAAGCAACAAATGAAGTAACAATAACAACACAGAACACAAAAACAAAACTGTAACAAACTCAAAAACGATAACATTAAAAGCAAAGAAATTATAGCACAGACCCAAAGAGATTTAAAAGAACCTATAGAGCGGGCATTGGGAAAATTGTCATACAAAATTATTGATGCCGTGTGTCAGTAGCACAATCTAGCGTTGCATAGCAACGCGACTACTATACCGAGCGACTTTTTACCTAGTGGTAAAAAGTTTTGGATCACAACTTTCTTCGTGATGTCCCGTCTATTGCTCGTATTTAGTTTAATGTCTTTGCACAGACCGAACGCAAGCGAACTTCCACACGGAATGTCAAATCTAAATGGCGGCTGCTGCCGGGGGTGCTGCACCCCTGACGCGATGACCTCGTAAAACAAAAACGACATAAGATCAAAATTAGCATTTTCTGTGATGAAATAGTTTTTGTAATTTATTTTAGGAAAAATAAGGTGTTTTTACCATCCTGATATCAAAAGAATATTAATACACTTATATCCATACAATATGCACTAACTTTATATTTACTCAGTATTGTATTAATGTAGTCGTATCTTCGTCAATCTTCGTAAAAAAAAATACGGGTCTAATAATTTTGGAAAATGTTATTGACTGACTAATAAGATTTTTCAGTGGTCTTGCCTAGTCAAGTCGATTTTTTCTAAATATTTTCTAATCTCGCAGAAGAGCTTCTTAAAGCCGGAAAACTGATTTTTGACTGTAACTTATTCGTTGTTCTAAAGGTATGTACAGGGCGTCCCACGGCTATGCTACATGGAGGGAAAGTACCTTGAATATTGTAGATAGAACATTTTAGTGAAAGAAGACATTATTTTACTTGCTTACTTACTTATAGGGGAGTTCCAAACACAAATATTGTAAATGTAAACTTGTTGAAGCAATAAACCATTTTGTATTTGTATTTTAATTTTAAAAACAATTTTAACTGAATTCATAGATTTTTTAATAAATACATCCGGTTGAACCGGGAATCGAACTAGCTACTATAGTATGTACCATTTAACATGGCAATAGAGGTCATTCACTCCCTCCTACCAAGTTTTTCATCACTAAGCGATAATGACACTTATTGTTACCTAAAACTACTAATAAGCGATAGTTGCTTCTATCGCTACAGTATCGTGGTACCAGCCTGCTTGACATACAGAGGTTGTGAATCTTGTGTTGCTCTAATTCAAAATTATTATTTTTTATTTCTAGAAATCAAATTGTGTGCTTATAAATTTACGCGTGTCGTAAAAAATGTTCCACTGTGTGTGACGGATTTAATGGATGTAGTGATAGGTAACGGCCCTTTTCCCGTCATATGTATTTTCGTCCGCGCGCGGATCATAGTACATTTTAATAATAATAATTTATTTATTTTATTTATTTAGACCATAATACACGTTTTATCATGCTAA
Source organism: Agrotis clavis (assembly GCA_954870645.1). NCBI lineage: Eukaryota > Metazoa > Arthropoda > Insecta > Lepidoptera > Noctuidae > Agrotis > Agrotis clavis. The sequence continues at coordinate 12,635,458 of OX940919.1, read as the reverse complement.
CACAAATACATTTCCACAAATTTTCAAAGTCGATTGTATGTTTGTTCACGATTATCTCGCGTTTGAACCGATTTTCATGCGGTTTACGGAAAAATGTTTATTACAGTCTAGGGAAGGTTACAACAATACAATAATAATGGATGTCTTGTGACGTTGCCCGCATAGATCCGTTTTTGTTGCTCGCTTGGATATAAATTTCTAAAGTTGCCGATTATACGAAGATTTTTGTTGAATGTCTGAACTAAAAAGGGTAAAATATTTTTTTTTTTTTTTAAAGTACCGTCTTCAAAAACAAATACAAAAAAGTGTAAAATAACTTTTCTTTCGGAAGTCGGTGGCAATAGTCAATGACATAAAAAAAAGCCACCGACTTCCGAAAGAAAAGTTATTTTACACTTTTTTGTATTTGTCTTTGAAGTCGGCAGGTTCTTTAAAAAAAAAAAGTTTTATTAATACTAAGGGTACAACGGCGGTCTTATCGCTAATAGCGATATCTTCCAGACAATTATGATGGACTTGAAGAATCTTAAAAAAAAATGAGGGTAGACAGTGGTGCACATCAAATAATAGATAACCGATAATATACCTAAATACAATACACACAAACATTAATAATAAAATAAAATACACATACATACATAAATATAAATAATTATGTATTATTAGAGAGAAAGGAAATGATTTAAGACTAAGCTTTTAAAAGAAACCAGTGACTTGGCTTGTCTTACTGATACAAGCAATGCATTCCACAAACGACAGCCTGGACTGTGAAAGAATCATCATAAAGAAATGTGGAATGCGCGGCATCAAATCAATCAATCAAATGTATATAGGTAATTATGTATATACAACGTGTAACGTTAATAGCGCAAAACCTCTCGTGGAGTAACTCAGCCCATGTTACTTATCAATGTTTGTTCAAAAACTTTCGGAAAAAAAAAAATAAAAAAAAATGGTTTTTCATACTGATGGGCTCGATCATTTTCTCATTTTGAATGAAAAATCTTTTTTTTTTCCAAAAGTTTAGTAATTGCCGATTTATTAAAATCATCAACTTTTTGGAGAACGTTTGGTCTACTCCTTTTAACTTCAGGTTGCGTTATTTTATGAGTATTTCTGTATTCACGTAATACCCGATATATCGATCTCTCGCTCACCCCACATATTTCTGACGTACGTTTGACAAGATCATGGTTAGTTAAATATTTATCCTCGGGCTTTGTGTTTTGGACATATTTAAAAATATTAATAATCATAAGACGTTCTCCGCTGGTGAGAATCATCTTCTGTGTTTTTGCTGGCGGCGATGTGAACGGTATCGATTCCGAACCTTCTTGAGGTTGGAATATGTTTGGACGACGACGGCATTTACTGGTTTCACCAGTAGATGTTCCAGCTTCTGGTTACATGCTTCTTTACAAGCAACAAATGAAGTAACAATAACAACACAGAACACAAAAACAAAACTGTAACAAACTCAAAAACGATAACATTAAAAGCAAAGAAATTATAGCACAGACCCAAAGAGATTTAAAAGAACCTATAGAGCGGGCATTGGGAAAATTGTCATACAAAATTATTGATGCCGTGTGTCAGTAGCACAATCTAGCGTTGCATAGCAACGCGACTACTATACCGAGCGACTTTTTACCTAGTGGTAAAAAGTTTTGGATCACAACTTTCTTCGTGATGTCCCGTCTATTGCTCGTATTTAGTTTAATGTCTTTGCACAGACCGAACGCAAGCGAACTTCCACACGGAATGTCAAATCTAAATGGCGGCTGCTGCCGGGGGTGCTGCACCCCTGACGCGATGACCTCGTAAAACAAAAACGACATAAGATCAAAATTAGCATTTTCTGTGATGAAATAGTTTTTGTAATTTATTTTAGGAAAAATAAGGTGTTTTTACCATCCTGATATCAAAAGAATATTAATACACTTATATCCATACAATATGCACTAACTTTATATTTACTCAGTATTGTATTATACGTTAATGCAAAATTATATGATGCATAATAATATATTTACTTTTTTTAAATTGTCTCAGTGTGATAAACTTGTTTAAAAACGAAAATACAATATTTAAAAAGAAATATTTCGTAGGGTACGTTTGCTAGATTTTCTATTATTTTGGGTTGTGCATTGTGTTGTTTTTGTGGTAATTTTTTACGTATTATGAGACTCAAGCGATGTCACTTTTGCGACTATTTGCGACAGATTTGTACGGGTGAAGAGGAAGTATCGCTAATATTGAGATATCGGGATGAAAGTCGGAGCAATGACCGCTTTTGCCGTGTTAAATGGCACATACTATATATGTATATTTTATTTTTTTATGTATGTGTATTTTTTTTCTATCTTCTTCTTTCGTTTGACCTCAATGCAAAAATATGCTTTATGGCGATAAATATAAAGATGTTATTTCTAGTTCCTGACACTGCCACCCGGTGACGAGCGCAGCCGGCTGGTGCCAGTGCTGCAGAAGATACTCACTCTCACACAAGAAGAGACGCAGAAAATTAATGCCGTCGCTAAGGGTAAGGGGGAAATGAAACACATTCCTTATTAGTTTCCAAAACGAGGTTGTACTCGTAGCTTTAGGGTCATTGACCCGACTGCTTCAGAAGAAGGGAAGGTATCTTTTATAAAGTCTTGTTTACATCTTGTCGTAAATATAATTGTCGTTTTTAACGCAGTCGGGTTTTGTACGCTTGATTATACAAATGGGTAAACGAATACATTAAGACTTAATAACAACAAAAAAACATCCACGACACAGGAGAAATTCCTAGTGTGGGGCAAATAAAAAAAATGCAAGCGGGCATGACAAGGCGGCGAGTAATGAGCGACTTGCTGTCTGATCATGGAGCATGCCCGGGTGTTGTGTTCGGCGCGTTATGTTCTACGCGCGCCTCAAGGAGATGTCAGCACAATGACGGGGGCCATCTAAGAGGGTCATTGCCTGCCGGACTAACGAGCTACCGTGACCCCGGAACGTAAATAGGTATTGAAGGACACCGTGAATTTTAGTCAGTACAAGTCTGACAGTCTCTCCTGCCGTGCCCTGGGTGGGAGGACTCATTTGATGATTTTACCATGCTAAAAAAAGAAAAAGTCGCCCCAGCGAAAAACTGGAACTTCACTTCTCTATCAAATAATATGTCGAATGATTCCTCTGAATCTGTGGCCGACTTAAGATGCCGCTGTTATTTGTTACAGGTTGGGATCCCAACCCGAGCAAGGGATGGGGCAGCTACCTGCCCTGGCCAGGAGGGAAATAAACATATACTAAACAAATCGGAGATTTAAATGCGATAACCGTAATGTAAGCAATAGTAAAGTGTAAATTATCTGTGATTCCATTACTAACGGATGCCTTTCAATGATTTCAGATCTTTTATTGCATTTTAGGCTATATTTTTAATACAATTTATTTTTGTTTGAACATTTTTATAATTATTTATTTTGAAATTAGGCATTAGGTTAAAAGGAAAAAATATAAGAGATGAATACTAATACTATTATAGTACTAGCCAGAGATGGAAACTAGCGGATATATCATTACGATTTATGTTCGTATCATGAATTCGAATTAATGAAGAACTCTCAATAATTAACTGCCATTGGGTGTTTTTGTAAGAAAAATATTAAAAAATGTAGTCGACTTTCTAGTTATTTCCGTTTTATTTGTATATTTATGTTTTTTTTTTCTCTAAACAAATAACAACACCAAGTCGTCGTAGAATTTTCCAGAAACTACATTATTTGATTCATAGTTACACTGGTACATAATAATTGTTAATTACATTGTTGTGCTAATATTACAAAATTATATTGGCAATTAAAACTTGCCACACTCAAACAATTTAACGACCTGTTTTCATCTACGAAATAAATACCATTACTAAACAATTAATTATTTCTAAATAAAAACCGCGCATTATGAACAAGGATAGGTTTGAATTGTAATTACAGCACATTATATTTACCTACTTAATTTTATAATCATGACTACATTCCGTATTATACTTGAATTATTTTTTCTTAAATTCATCAAGACTTCCTTGACGATTTTCCAATCTAAGCCAGTGAAGTAATATCCGATCTGTTTCCATTAATGTATAATGCACTCTATCACACTATGGCTACTTTAGGATAAATGAGAGGTACGAGTTTTATTACTTAACTGCTGATTATATTATATATAATACAATATTTACATGATTTGAATAGATATAACTTTATAATTTAACTAAGTATTTTCAAATTTAATTATAAGAACTGTTTAAAAGGTATGATGATTATTTAAAAATTAAAAATATAAAATTATCAATATGTTTTATTGTCAAATCCTCTTTGAAATACAATAATTCACGACAAACGCAATGGCGGGTACTGTCGGAATCTGAGATACCATTTATGCTCGTACATATTCAGCAAATATCAAATCGCCCTTTCCCTTTCGCACCGGGCCACCAGGGTTTGATATAGTAAGAAAGTCAGAGAGCATAGGCTCGTATATCTCTCAATCGAAGTTTAAAATAAAATCCATAGTCTTTCGTATCCTCATGAGAAACGAATGGGTTATTTCTGGCATTGCAATTAAATCTTTCACAAGAGAACTTATTTCATAAAACAGCATAAAAATAATAACAATTGTTAAATGACAAACCTATACAAATTGTCCGGTTTCGATCTGTACAAACTCAAAAGTTAGGGAAAGTGCTGCTGAATAGTAGTTATATTTTTTTATGATTGTTAGGGTTTAAATCCCAGAGTTTCAGTACT